>OZ022560.1:33654144-38454144 GCA_963991005.1 Barypeithes pellucidus
ACCTACTTATCAAACCGCCCTCGTACTATAATATAATATATGCATTACCAAAAATTATATCAACATTTAAAGAAAATCTAGAATGTTTTAAATTGAGAATATTTCTGTCAAGTTATTGTAAATCAAGATTGTTTTTAAAAAAACTATAAGTGCCTATATGCCAAGCAATTTGCTGTAATATAAAAGGTAAATTAAATAAGTCGATAGCACGATATGATAATAGCACTCAAACCAATATAAGACAATAGTATCTCTTCGTAAGTAAAAAATATCGATATAATTTTTAACACATTATTATACAGGTATATATATATACTCCTTAAAAAGATAAAAGAAATATTTCAAATATGTAGATTACCACATGCCCCTAATGAAATAAATAACAAGCACTTATAGAAAGTATATTTTTAAAGTACTTATTATAATCAGTAGCGACTCGAGAATGTTTACAAAATCTCTCTTAAAATAAAATTAATTAATTAATAATATATTTTTTGAGAACTAAAATTGAGAATATCATCGACGACAGACACAAGTCTACACTTTCTTAAAAATTTCATCAAGATCGGACAACAATTAAAAAAGTTACATGACTACAAGACTGACTAACATTATCTTTGACCTGATGTGTGCAAAATTTCGTTCCCTAAAAGATGTGTGATGCATCATAGATGTGTGTTCACTTTCCTAGTAAACTGAGTTTTGCATTAGAGTAAATTCCCAGTAGATATGGCTACTACATATTTCAGTACTATTTACTGGATTTTATAATTAGTGATGAATATACAGTGGAGTCTACCTCAGCCAGGGATATTCCATTATCTTGGCTTTCCTTGTCTGGTTAAAAGCAAAATATCCACTAATCATACATGCCTTCTTGGTTTTCATTCTTCATAAACGTTAAATATTTCACTAATTAAATTTGATAATTAAATGATCAAAAATATTTTTTAATAAGACGATAAATAAATAATCGTATTTCAACAAATTAATTCATCACCAACCATTTTCCCATAGCTTTTTTTAAGAAAAAGTTATGTAGAATATCTGAACAGAATCATATAACGAATACATGTACCGTCAAGCGTGCCACCACTGTTTATTAGGTTTGCACGATTATATAGAATATAAATAATAATAATATTCTTAAATTCACAGGAATTTTTTGGTGGCTCAACCGAAGCAAAATGTCTATCGTAACAGTTTCACTTGCTATCTTTCTAACGGTATTGGGAGCATCAGCTCTCCCAAAACCTTCTTCTGCTCCTGGTTATGCTCTTCTGAACCATACCGTTACACCAGCACCTGACGGTTGCGATATCAACAGCGTAAGTGATGTAGCAAGTGTAGTAGCCTCATGCACCACCATCAACGTTGGTTCCTTGACGGTACCTGCAGGCAACCAACCACTTATTATGAATCTGAAACAGGGAACCACGCTTACATTCACTGGCACAGTTAGTTTCGATTATCACAGTTTCAGTGGTTACCTTATGGAAATTTCTGGAGTTGGAATCACTGTTCAAGGATCTAGTAGTAAGTATTATTGATATTTCCAGTTCACTGCAAGTACGGATCGATGTTTCATAAGTATACAGTGAGGACGTAAAGTAAGGAATAAATTCATTATCTCGCAAACTACAATTTTTTTAAAAAATCGCTCGGACCCTTCGATTTTGATTTTCGAACGCACATATTCTGACATAAAATGTAGATATACAGGGTGTTGCAAATAAGAGTGACACAAAATTTTTTTTCCTTAAATAGAACCCACTGTATATTATTGCATGTACGGATTCTTCGGAAAATCCTAAACATTTTCATGTAGCATGTGCTATACCTTAGCCCAAGCGTTTTGGAGTTATTTTCATTCAAAATTTGAAAATCAGATATTTCGCAGTCAATCAAGACTTGCATTGATTCATGCATGCTGAGGAAAACCTGTAGTCAGCATGCGTGAAGCGCAAGAAAAGTCAAGTAGGCTTTGGAGTTATGATGCAAGAACCAAAAGAATTAATGTCAATAGTTACTATTATTGTCAGTTTTATGTGTATTTTCCTAACGTTTTACTAGTTTTCAAAAGACTCATTTCGTTTTTTCATAACTAAATTAAATTAAAATGCGGCTCACTGAGAAACAGCGCATAGAGGTTTTGATGATGATGGGCTACGATGATAGGGTTAGAACACAGCAACTTGTGAGTTATTTAATCAAAAATACCCCAATCGTCCGCCAATATCACAATCAACAGTAAGCAAAATTGAGTACAAGTTTAGGCAATTCGGTCATGAAAGAGATGTCCCTAGATTTGGTCGTCCTCAAGTTGATGAAAATCAACAATTAGAAGTCTTACTGGCAGTTCAAGATAACCAGCATGTGGTGTCTAGGCAGGTAGCAAGTGACGTGGATATTGGAAAAACAACAGTTCTTAAAATACTGCATACAAATAAATACCATCCTTATAAAATGCAAGTTCTCCAAGAACTTATGGAAAGGGACTTTGAGAGGCGCCTTGAATTTTGTGAGCGTTTACAGGATATGTGTTTCGTAAACAGAAATTTTGTAAAAAATATAATTTTTTCCGATGAGTCCACATTTTGCTTGAATGGTGACGTAAATACCCAAAATTATCGATATTGGTCCAATGTAAATCCACACTGGATGAGGGAAGGACACACACAATTTAATCAAAAGATCAATGTGTGGGTTGGCGTTGTCGATGACATTGTTATAGGGCCTTTCTTTTTTGACGGAAATTTAACAGGCGAGAGATACTTGAGTTTTTTAGAACAAGAACTTGTTTCAGCCCTGGCCACCCTTTTAATGAGTTAGAACGACCCGATTTGCCACATCATAATATCTGGTTGCAACAAGATGGTGCCCCCCCCACATTTCGCTGTGGGAGTTCGTACATATTTGGACGATACTTTTCCAAACAGGTGGATTGGAAGAGGTGGTTTTATTGAGTAGCCGCCAAGGTCACCCGATTTAACACCGCTCGACTTTTTTTTATGGGGATACCTTAAGGGAAAAGTATTCAAAAGCCAGCCTGCAAATTTAGATGATTTAAAAGATCGCATCCGGCAAGAAATTCGGCAAATTACACCCCAAATGGTTCGAAATGTTCAGCGAGAATTTGTAGATCGGTTAGGCTATTGTCAGTTGACCAACGGAAGACACTTCGAACATTTACTTTAGAAAAATTATTTTTAAGTTCACCTAACTGTTTTTTCGATAAATAAGACATTTTTAAAATAATTTTATTCTTTGTTTTCTCCATGACTTTTTCCACTTTTCAAATTTTGAATGAGAATAACTCCAAAACGCTTGGGCTAAGGTATAGCACATGCTACATGAAAAATGTTTAGGATTTTCCGAAGAATCCGTACATGCAATAATATACAGTGGGTTCTATTTAAGGAAAAAAAATTTTGTGTCACTCTTATTTGCAACACCCTGTATATCTACATTTTATGTCAGAATATGCGCGTTCGAAAAACAAAATCGAAGGGTCCGAGCGATTTTTTTAAAAAATTGTAGTTTGCGAGATAATGAATTTATTCCTTACTTTACGTCCTCACTGTATGTATACATAGTGTCCGGAAATAATCTTAACATTTGATAAACTTTTTTATTTTTGACCAAGATTTATTAAGCAAGGTTTTGAAAAATGCTTAAATGTCTCAAATCGCTCTGCGCTTAGCTCCTCGTGATTTAAAATCGACGATTGGACAATAATATCTTCTTAAACCGTGATTAATATATTATTTTTCCACTACTAACACATTTACATAATCTTGCTGTAGATATTAATTAATTTTACTCACTTGCATTATCAGCTCTATTAATAATTATTTCAGTCAAGTTACCTATGATTTGAAGTTTCACAGAATTTTTGCTGTCACTTTATTATAATTTGCAGTGATCGGATTGCCTTCTTTCAAGAGATTGACAGTTTGTTTTGCAATTAAGATAAGCTAGGTCAATAATGGAGGTAACTAATAGTGATTTGTGGCAGTAGGTTAAGCAAAAATGATTTCACAAGATGAAAATCTGTTAATAATACGTGATTAAATGGTTAGTAGTGGCAAATTGTAGGGGAGAGTGGGTAGACAATGGACAGTTTTGATAAGAATGATAACGTACTTTTTAGATAATATATTGTATTATCATATATTGATGCAATTTGGAGAAGGGTTTTCATAGGATCTAGTTGACATTTGATATTATGTAGTTGTGTAATTTGTCCATATTCTCCTCTTATCTGGGAGACAGTGGACATATATCGGGCAGACTATGGAAGTATCTGGGAGACTATGCACTTATTCTTTATTTTCTTAATGTCAATTAAAAAAGTATATTAAGTAGTTCATATCATATTTTTATAAAATATTATTAGTACTCTACAGCAGAAATATATTTAAATCTACATTAAAATATATCATTTGACCTCGAATCTTCACCGGAATTTGGAAGAATTGTTACAATGTCTTTGACAGGAACTGATGCTGGTTCCTCAGTAGTAAACGAAAATCTATTAGACGGAATGTTTCTTTTAAGAAACGAACTTCGTATCCATTGAGAAATCTTTCCCCAACAACGTTAGAGTTAGTTATGGCCATATATTATCTTCTATCCCCTTAACAATGGACATTGTCCATTCTCTTCCCGAAATACAATATTTTTTAAATTTGGCGTCACAAATTGAAAGTCAGTAAATTATCGTCATAAAAACTCATAAATATAACATCATTAGATGAATAAAAAAAGTAATATTTCTAAGAAAATTGACCCAGAAATAACATGTTACCGATCTAGAGTTTACAGAATTATTGAAAAATATTATACTGTGATAACCAGGAAAATAATTTAAAACATTTTTTGCATCAAGTATAGTAATTAACTTTTACGGTACGAAGGACACCTGTACCATTAGATGTTTACGTTGCACTGTCAATCGATTAGATTATTTCGATAAGAAATATATGGTGTGTCCACTGTCTCCCTGTGTCCATTGTCTACCCACTCTCACCTACTTTGTGTAACAAGTGCGGGAAGACAGGTTTTATAAAGATGGCTTCATGCATTTGTTACGAAAAAAAAAATAACGGGTGAATGGTTTATAAAATGGATACAGATATTGCAATAATTGTATGATAAATAGTTCTACGTGACCTTTTTGGTTCTCGAAAAAACATATTATTTCTGCGTTAAGCATTCGACCAACCAATTTATAAATGGTTGTCTGAATTTCTAATTTGTTAGCAGTAGCAAAGCAAAGTCAAATTGCCCAACAACTTGTATCTTCAATTACTTTTAGTGCATTTGATGTCTGTAACAAAACTTTGTGGGATATATTGAATAAGAAATATTTTATAGGTCATCAACTTCATGGGCATGGAGAGCTATACTGGGACGGTAAAGGAGGTGCTGGTTCAGCCAAGCCTACCTTCCTATACATGAAAGGTACTGGAGGTTCCAACTTCAATGGGTTACATATTAAGAACTGCCCTGAAAGATGTGTCGGGATCGATGGTTCAAACAACCTCGTTGTACAGAGCTTCTTAATTGACAACAAAGATGGTGCACCTGTAAGTATAATAAAATTACAATTTCTACTTATCATAAATGCGGCATGATTATTTTCTCTACCTCTCAAATTCAAAGTAAATCATATGGCTTGGTTGGTTGGCAGAAGGCGGGGATCTGGTATGTGGTCCAAACTTCTTACATTGCAGTCTTCTGGCTTATTGTTCACCTGAGTAATGTTATAGAAGACTTTGTATGAGGCCCAAGTTTAGAAGGTTATCGCCGCGTTGAATACTACAGAAGATTTTAATTCTTTTGCGGGTCAGCGCTTCGCAACTGCATATGATGTGGGAGGCAGTTTCATCCTCCACGCCGCAAGGTCTCCATTCAATGGGTCCATTGTAGATTCCTATTCGTTGAAGGTGTTTTCTTAAAAGTGACAATGGTCTGGTAGCAAGCCAGTCACCCAATTCAACTAGGTTCGCGTGAGGAGTAGCATACCAGTTGATATGGACTCCCAAAATATATTCATAATACAAGGTTACGTGGTGAATAGACGTTAATTTGAAGTAATATGCCGAAGTTAATTAAACGTAAGATTGGTCACGACATTCGACGAGTCATTAGACAGTCATTTTCACGTGCCTCTGCTAGATGGGACATTTCCTCATTATTGCGCCATCTAGCAAATAAAATGAAAATTGGAATTTAATATAGCTCCAACACAAAAGTATTTCCCAATATTTCAGTTATTAAGACATTATAACAACAGTCTTTAGAAAATTAAATTAATTTTTTCTTATTATTATTTTTTAGGGTACCGCTGCTTCTGGTAAAGAAGGACATAACACCGATGGTTTCGATATTGATAAGACCCAATATCTAACCCTTAAAAATTCAGTCGTGTATAACCAAGACGATTGTGTTGCCATAAATAGTGGATCTCATATGCTTATTGACTCTGTGAATTGTGACGGAAGTCATGGATTTGACATTGCTACTGGTATGTAAATATAATTCGCATCAACACAATCTAAATTGTCACTGACGTAATCATTCCTCCGCACTCTCCTTTAGTGACGTTGAGAAACCAGTATAAATTTCTACTTTATCCTGGGTATGAAGTAGTGTCATCTATTACGAACTAAAAGAAATGTTCAACATCTATCGAAAATTTCCAGTTATTTGACTCGATTTATACCACATGGTTCTATTACTTACTGTATTTGTCCATGCATGTAACCAAACTCTTTTAATGTAATTGATCGGAATCAGTACGTAATGAGTTCCTTACTCACGTGTATGAACTATCAATGAATTATGATTATAAATATTATTTGAAAATTGCATAATAATGAATTCTACTGAATAGCCGGAAAGAACATTTAATTGCCATTTTTCTATCTCTTGTAGGAATGTCCACCTCCGACTCAAATCTCAATGTCGTCAACAATATCACTTTCCAGAACTCTCAATTGTACCACGGAATGTACGGTCTTCACATTCTCACCTGCAGCGATGGAGGAACAGGATATGTTAAGGACATCTACTACAAAGACATCAGTTTCAGCGGTAAGAGATTACTTTCCATTGTATTATTTTGATACCAAAATCTAGGGATATAAACTAATATATTCCATATCTTAGCTGTAGTAGTGTAATAAGAATAATAAGATATCAAAAACTAAAAATTTATTTAGGTTTTTTCCAAGTTAAGCCAATTATTGTAACATTTTGACACATTAAAATATGTATATTTTTATATGGCGATTTAGCTGCGGATTTCAAGTTCGTTTACTCCTAGTTGGCTATCACAGCGTTGAAAATTTTAGATGTTAAAGTGTATGAAGCTGTCACTTACCATTTATTTTTCAATGGCGTCATACACACAGGCCGACCCCGCCTATCACAGTTTGGCGTAGTCCTACCATACTACAGATCGACATGGTTCAAAATGAGACACTGTTAAAAACGCCTTATGCAGTTTACTATTAAACCATATCTTTTAGGCCCATCCGGATACGGTATCATGGTTCAACAAGATTTTTCCAATGCTCAACAAGGATCAACGGGTACTCCAGTAGGAAACGTTCCAATTTCTAACGTTCAATACAGCGGCATTACTGGTGTAATGAACGGACAATATTCATACGGTATTTCCATTAGATGCGCTTCTGGAGCTTGCTCCGGCATTAGCTTCAACAGCGTTGCCATCAGTGGTTACAACACCAAGAGTGAGTGTATGAATTACAGTATCAGCGGCTGGTGCTAAGTGTATCTAAACAGAAATAAAATTGTAAAAAATTAATGAATTTTAAAACATTTAATGTTGTTCTTCGATTGGTTTACTGTAAAAAGGTGTGTTTAGTTTTATAACTGAGAATTTTATTGGAAAATAACCTGTGAATAATGTTAGAAGAATTATCAGCTACCTTTTTAATGAAGACAATTGACATAGGTATGTCATTACTAGTAATATTCTGTTTACACAACAATCACATATTTTGGCGAATAACACTAAAGAATATGTACCTACACAAAGTCAAACAATACGTGGTACGTATTTCTCAATAACATGCTAACATTTAACTAGGTTATTCTTGGGTCCAGTTTCAGAAAAACACTTCATATGAACATATTTTATGTCCTAACTTAACGGCATTTCATATACATCATGTGCTTCGGGTATTTCAATAAAAGATACATCTTTGTTCCGATCCAATGTTCAACCTTCTAGATTCCGCTTTTTCATATTTAGCCCATGAGCAGGGGACTCAGTGTAAATAAAATGACGTTTTCTCGAAAACGGTTAGGATTAGCGACATGAATGAAGAGTACTTAATTTTTAGCCAATAGTTAAAGGTATGTAAAAAACATTGTCCAAAGTTATCATCATACAGGGCGTAAAAAAAATGGGCCCATGAGTGTTACAGCTAGTCTGTCCCTGCACCTGCGAGTAATTCACAACAGTTTCTTGGGTAGTAATTTGACGGGTCTTACCTGGTATACATCATATTAAAAAATAATTGAAATATACCAGGTGGTTCAATAATTATGTGTAAAAAACTTGATTCCATTGGTGCTCTTTGGGAGCCCATATATCCGAAGAGGAGGCCGATACGAAAGAAGTTTATATGAACCTATAGTATTCTTTTCACGTGTTTTCTTCATATCCGGGAGATTTCCCACATGTTCCCGGACACCCTGTACATATATGTAATTCTTGAGACCGTGACAGTTTAATTCTTAATAGCTATTACATAATGATTTTTGGGATTTCATACGTTGCAGAAACGATGGTCAACATCGGTTTCTGTTGAAATCTCACAATATAGAATTGTCACACATATGCTGCGTAAATTCTGCGTCGCTCTATACCTACCTACATAGTATATATACAGGGTGTCGTATTTTCGACACTATTTGGGGATATTAGAGTTATTAGCAAAGCTAGAATCTTGCTGTTTCACTTTAGGATCCCACTTCGAACAAACCCGAAAAAACGAAAGATTCCTTTGTCAAATTTGTCATAGCTCTCTTGGTTTTAAATCCAGATGATTTTGAAAATCCTCGAGTTTTAGACCCCCCCTAGTATTTCCGTTCTGCGTTCAAAACTTGAGAGATCTCTCATATTTTTAGTATTTATGAAATATACAGGGTGTCCGGAAATGATAAGCAAAAAATGTAGGGGATTATTGTAGACCGAAAATAAATGCTACCTCCTCCTATGACATTTTTTCGATAATTGATTAATGTAAATACGGGGTGTTAAAGTTAAATTTTATTTGCAGTTTCTTGTTGCAATACCTTTTGCCACGCTCATAATATTTTGACGATCTGGAGCTTTTTCCGGATGAGGAATGCAAATTTGCCCATCGTTTTTCGTATTTTGTAGAGGGCGCCACATATGAACCTATACTTTAATTTGAATTATCCCAATAACATCTTTGTTCTGCACTGTATGCACATTTTGACTGTATATCTTTATTCTCCTAACCTTCTGACATAAAAATGGTATTTTGTTTCGATAAAACTAACCGTTTTCGAGAAAAACGCTGAAATAACATTGTTTGCATGTGATGAATGATAAAAAAATAAACTTTTTAGAGAAAACTGGTTACGCCCATGAACTTTGACATCCGAATCTTTCCGTTCGTTAAAAAGTGGGACACACTAAAGTGAAAACAGCAACATTATATCTTTGATAATAACTCTAATACCAAGCAGAAAATGGGACACCCTGTACGTTTTACTACATGTAGAACTTTAATATCTGTTTCTGGGTTAAAATTATGTTTAAAATATAAAATATGATCGGAAAAATTGGATTTAGTATCTGAATAAAAAGGTTTTATTAGTTTCTTAGATCATCCTCGCTTTTCCATTGAAACGCAAAACCCATCCAACAAAAGACACATCAATCAGTGTCACAAATGTCAGAAATTTGGCCACTTAGCGGTGAGATGCTTCGCCACTCCTGCGTGTCACAGATGCGCGGGCGAGCATCACTACACTGAGTGCGCTAAATCTATTGACCTCCCGGCAAAATGCATAAACTGCGGTGGCGCACATCCTGCCAACTACAGTTTATGCCCCCAAAACCCCCGCAATCTCCAAAAACCCCCAAAAAAAACCCTCAGCCCCGCCCACCCCCTCCCGAAAGAACATCTCAGACTGCAAGAAGGTGAATCCAAACACCTCCTACGCAGCAGCGGCAACTCAGAGCCAAAACACCCCAAAAAACCCCGACATCACTACCATTCCCGAGTCACTTCTGGCAGGTGCGGCAAACAGTCAGCTGTTTAGTCTGCTCCTGTTAGATTCCAAAGTGCTGCAGGAGAGGTTCTCCATCCCCGCTACAGCACTACAAAAAACCCCGGCTCTGCTTACGTTGCTACGGCAATAATAGCAAACAACATAAACACTAGAAACGCTACACCTCAAAACAACGGTAAACAAAGAGCTACCTACCCCTCTACACCTACCATAAAGTGAACGGAGCTCTTGAAACTTGCTCACTCGATTAAATTCGAGTGAAAAAGTTTCGAGAGCTGGAACCGAATAAACAACGTCAGCAACGGCTGAGCAACATCGGATATGCAGATAACGTAGCGATCTAGCGAAAGTGAGTTATAGGTATGATACCTAACTCAGACGGTGAGTTTTAGTCAGTCGGCTCGTCTACATTCGTAGGCGAAACTTACACTCTGTAAGTTGACATTGGTCTGGTTTTTCCCCGCAATGTTGCTAACCTGACACTACCTGACCCCCGCGAGGGTCAGGTGTCTGTAAGCAGATTTCTCATCGTGTGTCCCAAAAAAAAAAAAAAAAAAAATCATCCTCGCTGTTGATCGGTATTATGTTGTCTTTCTGGTATAATAGCAAACAAATACTTATAAGTCATTTTTTTAACTTAAAAATTATTTAAGATAGGAGCATAGAGGGTGTCCGCTAATTAATGGTACAAACCACAGGCTCCTTACGTAAAAATATTAGGATTTAATTATACTTACCTATATCCGAAAGTTGATATTAACTGAGATACAGGGTGTTAAAGTTAAAACTTCATTTTTGTTTTTCTCTAATAACTTTAACAGAAACCAACAGTTTATCACAAAATTTGGCAATTATGGTTTTTTAGGACGAGAAATTGATTTCTTTGTGAAATTTTAATGTACAATGTAGGGGCGCTGTCTGCGGCATTTTTCGCACTTTTATTAGGTTATAACTTTTTTGTACCTCGGTGTATTTAAGTTTTTAATGAAAATAATACTTTTCTCATATTTACGCATCCAGACACTAAGCTCAGCTTAGTTTACTTTATTTACGTAATAACTTTAGTTTTAGTAGTGAGTTACCGTTTCGGAGATATTTGCATTTAAATTGTATAATGCGTTAGCTCAGACAAGCAAATAATATTTTGTTACTTCTTATCAATTCTCTTTTACATGATAATTAATGTTCTAGTAATGGTAATTGGGAATAATTAATACAATAATTGGGTTGTTCTTTAACTTACTTTAATTAAAATAACTTTAACCCTAGAAAATATCGTGTCGAAAGAAACCAACAGCAATGAAAACACAAACTTAAATGAAACATTTTCTGACAAAGCTATCATAGAATAATCAACAAACAAATAAGAACATAGAGGTTTCATAGGAACAGAATCTCATTTGATTTCTCATAGGTTATTTTAAAAAAAAATTTTTTTGGCAAATTAATAATAATTGGGCAGGGTGCACTAAACAATTTAAATTTAAATATCTCCAAACGGTAACTCTGGACGACCTGAACTGAGAAAAGTATTATTTTTATTAAAAACTTAATACACTGAGGCACAAAAAGTTATGACTTAATAAATGTGCAAATAATGCTGCAGACAGTTCCCTCTACATTGTACATTAAAATTTCATAAAAAAATCAACTTCTCGTCCTAAAAGAAACCATAATTGGTTGTAAAAAAACGTTAGTTTCTCGCAAGGTATTAGCGGAAAACAAAAATGAAGTTTTAACTTTAACACCCTGTATCTCAGTTAATATCAACTTTTGGATATAGGTACCTAAGTATAATTAACTCCTAATATTTTTACATAAGGAATAACTATGTACCATTAATTAGCGGACACCCTGTATAAGCATTGAGCAATTAGATAAAGAATATAATTCTACACGTAATGATAAATTTGATAAATTAAAGTGTTCTATTTTAAAAGTTTACGAACATTTAGTATGTTATATCAGGAAGGTATAATTTTCAAAACAAGTCGTATGGAATAAAATATTTTCTAAGCTTTCTAAATTTTTTTTTAACTATCTAACCTACAACGTAAAGTCAAATTACCTACTTTTAATCTTTTTATCTCAGACACGGTTGGAGATAGGTATAGGAAATTCACAAAGAGAACAAAAAGCACAGTATTCACCTGAAGACGACTGAAGATGTTTACCAATTGAAACGTTGTGATATAAATAAAGATAATGGAAGTCCAAAATGCGTCTATCACTCAAAATCACTTTATTTAACATCTTCTATTATACTAAAATAAGGAAAATATAATGTGTTCCTAAAATTATTATTTTTTAATACCATGTGTCAATAAAGTCTAGAAATATGCAGATAGTAATACAATCGTTCTTGACTCAATCAAAGATTCTGTTAAATCCTAAACAATAGAGATATATGATCAATTTTTGTATGCATAAGTAGTTTTTTTTAAGTAGATTCGAATTTTATAAACAAAAGTACATCAGATTATTTAACCCACTGACGTGTCGTCCAACAAGACTAATCGTAATTTTAAAATCAGAATATTTCCGTTATTTATTAAGTTTAATAATTTTCTGTCAGTGTACTCTCAAGTAGAGGTTAGTCAAGTATGCTGCCTAGGCAAGAGTAGCCTAGGTCGAGTGTAACCGAAATTTTCCTACTTAGTCCAGTAGACTACGCGTCAGTACGAATGTAACTATATCTTGGCATTGAAGAGGAACCTATTTTGGATCCTGCTCCGGAACAGATTCTGGAAAAGCGAAAAATATGCTCCATTTATCCTAGCAGAAAATGAAGAATGACGAAATATCTTTGTCATTCATGCAATATGTCTCCAGTGTGTGTGTGAAGAAAATATGTCTTCGGTGTGCCGAAGACCTGTGAAAAACTCTTCGCGATTGTAACAGCTTCTTTATTTAGAATTTTATATTTTTTTTGCAGTACATTTGTAGCCATTTAAAGGACGTTTCAGATACGTGGAATTGAATTTTGCGATTTAAAATTACTACGAATTTTTTTCAGTTAAGAGTTTTTGCAGAAACATTGCCGAGTACTTAACCAATCGATTTCTAATAAAATCTAAATTTTGAATTTTTGTCAGTTACGTGGTTTTGCGTTTTCGTCGACGATATATAATGGTATTAGTTGTGTTTCAGTTTTGCTAAGTTCCTAGACAATGCTTTTTAAATTTTATTTCATATAATACTCCGCTAAGTGCTTAAACAATAAATAGTGCTTCAATAACTGCAGCTAATAACCCGTGAGTAAAAACATACAGCGAAATTTGATTGACACTAGAAAATCATCTGTGTTTAAAATACCTTTTTATGTTTCTTGAAAAATTATAAAATTACACATAGCGGAATTTAAAAGCGCCGCGACGATATAAATTTTCGAAATTACTGACACAAGAAATAATAGAATATCTTTTAATCTGCTGTCAAGGCAGGTTCCACACCCCCACCATGGAATAACGTATTTTTAGACTTTATGCATCACATGTATAATAGGTATATGAAAACATACTATTCTGGAAGTTTAGGCATACACTTCCTTACTTTATCCATGTCTTGACACGTGGATACTTTTCCTATTGCCTCCATACATTTAAGTGTGGAGTTTAAGGTAGCTTCGTCGAGTGATGATGGCGCTTCTTTCTAAAATATTAAAATAACAATAATAAGATCAATCAGAACTAACACAAAAGCTTCCGGTGGTATTTTCAGCTTGAAATTTGATAGAACACAGAATTTCTGAAATTAACAATATTTCTTTGCTCGCAAATAGCATGATAATCAATATCTTACTATTCAATCATGATATATTCGATTAAGTGGGTACTGCGAAGTGCAGTGCGGAGTTGTGGGCACACACTAAGCCGGAATCAACAGAGAGATTACAATAACAAATTAAGATCCCAATTATAAAACCTTAGAGACGGATCACCGCGGGGCCCTCTAGTTTAAGATTTTTTATTTTAATTACTTCGTAAGATATACAGGGTCCGCAAACGAAGCGTGGACGTAAGATTAAATCGTTATCGAAGAACTTATCAACAATAATAAAACAGCTCGAGATATTGGATTAAAAGCGGCATGTTTTAAAAATATTTTACATTATACAGGGTGGCCCAAAAAAGTATGACAGCATAAAATTATATTTTTTTAAATGGGACACCCAGTATTTTATTGCATATTTAGGTTCGTATTACTATCGTTTATAAGTGCCTCAAATTTTATTTAATTTGGTTTTGTAGTTTCGGAGAAATAAATTAAGAACAAAAAAAAAGAATTTTTGCAGTCCTGAATAAAAAAATCAAAAAAAAATAATCCAGAACTATTTTTTAACCTCGGCATTTAGTGAAATTTATGACAAGAGGTCTAGAGATACTATGAATGTAATTGCGTATATTTAATTTATACAGGGTATTCATAATAAGCTTTCAAAAACCTCACATTTTAAAATAATTTTTCTCAAGTTTTTCAAATGGAACACCCTGTATATTATTTAGCTAGTTGACGTAGAATTCATAGACAACTTTTTTTTGTTATTCAAGCATATAAGTTATATCCAGCCGTTTTCGAAATAATTATAAATATCATAAATTATGTTGTTTAAATAGAGTTTTTATTGGCAAATTTTGTTATAGGCGACTAGACTAATAATTGTAAACTAAAGTAAATGTTCAAAATATTTTTAATAGATTTCACAAATCGATGGGAAATCGGACGTCATTTTTTCCATCGAATTTAAAAAGCGATTTGTGAGTTGACAGCGATTTATGTCAGTTTTGTTTGTCAGGTTGAGGAGTTAAATTTATAAAAAATTACGAAAGAAGTGAATTAAAATTATAAACACGATCTCCGTTAGTGAAAAGGAGCATTAAAAATAAAATAAACTATTTCTCACAGAATAAAATGTAAAATTTGATGAAAATATTGCTGCTGAATGCAGCCAATACTTTGTACCCAATTCGGCACAAAACTTAAAATGACGACACACACTCTTCCAACGATATTGAGCTGACGTAGTTCGTGTTCCTATACGTCGCCGCACGCTTGCGGACTTGTCAGTGTAACATCGACAGCGTGGCGGTACGGTTGATTTCTTTGACAAATCCAATACAATATACGCGCAACAATTCGCTGGGTTTTGCGGGTGGTACTTTTTAGTGTTGTAAAAATTTTAATTTAAAGTAAAATTTTGTCGCGTCGCGTGTAATAAAATCTAATAATCACATTATGTATTAATATTGTGTATTTTCAAAAAACTAACTATCGGTTCTTTTTCACTATTATTGTGTTGTCAAAATCTAATCTTCGAGCATAAAGTGTTTACAGGAGTGATCCCATGAAAAAGAAAAAACAACTGATTATGTATGTGCCTGGATGTCCCTCTCTTTAGTTATAAGATAAATACAAGTAAGTAATTAATTTTTATAATTTAAATGCAATTTCAGTTTTACATTGAGTTTGGCAACCTTGCCATTGGGTCTGGGTGAAATGTTGTACAGTAGCGAGGACTGACCTGTGAGTAAGAGTGTTTGTTACCCCACTTTTAAAACGGTCGATTTAAAAAAAATATGTAGCGCTTCCCTAGGACACCCCAGGAGTCACCCATTTAAATATAATATGTCATTTCCATAACACCCTGTAGATTATGGATTGTATCAAAATTAAGTAATATGAATTGAAAATGTGTTATAAATTAAAAATATATATTTTTAGGTGACGACTCGGACTTTTTATTTAGCATCGAATATTTTACTGTGATTACTTTTTTCAACGTCTTAAAGATATTGTTTGCGAACGACTAAAATATTTTTGGATTCTAAGTACTGTAAGAAGGAACGCAGAATATTTAAAAAAATGTTAAATTAATTAATAAAAAACCAATAGTCCTATTCTGTAACTCTCTTAAATCTCAATATATATTAAAAATTACAAACTTCGGCATATTGAACAATACATCAACTTGACATGGTTTACATAGAGTTTATAAATACCATATACTATAGAGTCTTATTTGGAAAACGTAATTATGTCTTGAATCTTAATTAATTATTGAGTATCCTGGATATTTCACATATGTCCCTTCGTGTTCTATATAAAATCTTTATTATAAAGTTTTCTGTATCCCTAGTCATGAAGGGTTTCCGGGTAGTAGGTTTTGTACGCCCGCAGTAGTAAATACACTATTTTCTACTTTTTATAAAATATAACATCCCTGTTCCCAGAACTAGTTCATTAAACGGCATAACTGAAATGTATTTACTCATCCTATTACCATCTCAATTGTACCTTCCATGCATGCCGTCGTATTCCAAAGTCTGTCATACTTTGAACTTATAGAGAGAGAAGAGAATTCCCGGGCTTGATTTTGCTGGTGGAATGTTAAATTATTAAACTAGTAGTGTTATTTTCCATTGATAAAATGATGGGGGCAGCCCCCCCCCCCCCCCCTCTCCGAAATGAAATGTAATATTTAACCAATTTATTCAAAGATGAATTCGCTAGAAAAAATATAAATCTTGATTTTCCTAGATGTTTGTTTTTAGTAGCTGATTGTTTTGTTCGTTGTCGTTTAAACAGCTCAGTATATTTTTTGTTCAGTTAATAATTAAGTCAGAGCTACTGACGCATTCACCCTTTTTTTGTTTATGATCAATATTTCGATACTTTTTCTTTTATTCTAAAAGCGGTCATTGCTCGTTTTTAGGGACCAATTACCTGAAGTTTAGGGTTGAAATTTTTTTAATTAATAAATTAATGGAAGCAAGAAACGAAAGCTGCTTCAATTAATTTTTTAATCCAAAATATTACAACTTTAGGTAATCGATCCACTAAAGTGGGTATTTTCGCATAAAACTAAAAAGAAACGAAATATTGATTAACAAATGAAAAGCTGAAAGCGCCACTATATTTTTTTATATACCCCCCACCCACCCGAAAAAATTCCTATATACTCCACTGGCCAGTTGTAGGTCATTATGTATCTACCCTCTACACTATCCTGCTACCTAACTACCTGCATAAAATGTAAAATTCCTGGTTGTGTTATTTGTTGTCCTATTAAAAAATGTTATTTTTTATAGTAATGCAACAATGCGATGTTGCATTGTTTTTCGTTCTTGCCACTTTAATCAACGGAAAAAATGTTACTAGTTTACTAATTTAACCAACATCGTAGCTCTAATCATAGAAAAATATATTTATTTGCAACCATGTATGTAATGTTAACATTTCATACTTTTTAAAACTTTGAAAGAGACATATTTTTAACTTTAACATTTATCTAAGAAAGTGACATTTACCCGTATGGAAAGCGATCACTTTCCACCCGGGTAACTGTAACTTTCCATCCAGATAAATATAATTCATTAAACAACCAAAATGAGTTGACAACTTGACGTGTTTTTTTATTTGTGGATGGTGGCGAAGCTTTTGGTTACATCATCATCATCATCATTCAGCCCTCTGTGTGCTGAACATAAGCCTCCACCATTTCTGCCCATTTCCTTCTGTCTTGAGCTCTTTGCCTCAAATTGCCTGCACATCTCTTTAGATCGTCCGTCCACCGCGTAGGGGGTCTTCCTTGCTTCTTCTATCCAAGCGCGGTCTCCACTCCAGTTAGTCTTTTCGTCCATCTCCCATCCGTCATTCGTTCCACGTGTCCAGCCCACTTCCAGTGATACTCTGAGCATGGACCTTTCCATCTTGCGCTGTGTTACCATAAGTTTCTTTGCACTTGTTGCGGTTACACAGGTCTTAATTTGTTAATTTCTCACATAGTTATATTTGTAACAAAAAACATCATTTGCATTTAAAAGGCATGGTTGTAAATAAAATAGCATACAAACCTCGGTGAGAAGTTTCATTCCTGTCTCGACAAATGGTTCGTTCCCTCGACTAAAATGAAACACTCCCAGATCGATGTGTTGTTTTACATGCGCTATGCATTTGATAATAAGGATAATAAAATCAGTCAATTATAGGGAGTTTCTAGAAAATTTAGGGTTGCAATTTATTTTTAATTCTTTAGGAACTTACTTTAAGTAAATCCGTATCAACCATTCCATTTTTATCGGTAACACCTGAAGCTGCAGCCATACATTTCAAATGACACAAATACTTTTTAGTTGGTTCTTTTGACGAATTAACAAAGAATACTTTTAACTCGTCTAAGGTTACTCCCGATTCTTCAACGCATTTCAAAAAATCCGCTTTTGTAACTTTCGCGTCAAAATTCATGTGCATACGTGGTTGATCATCTACAGCTCGACAGTCATTTACCTAAAATTTTTAAGAGAAGCAGTCATGTACTGTATCGATTTCTAATGATAATAATAATAATAAGTAGTGTTTAGGAGGAGTTTCAAGCCACTACGCTCCACAGTATGCAGGGTGTCCGCTAATTAATGGTACATGGAAAATCCACAGACTCCTTACGTAAAAATATAAGGATTTAATTATACTTACCTATATCCGAAAGTTAATATTAACTGAGATACAGGGTATTAAAGTTAAAACTTCATTATTGTTTTTCTCTAATAACTTTGAGAGAAACCAACGTTTTTATTACAAAATTTAGCAATTATGGTTTTTTCAGGACGAGAAATTGATTTTTTTGTGAAATTTTAATATACATTGTAGAGGGCGCTGTTTGTGGCATTTCTCGCACATTTATTAGGTAGTAACTTTTTTGTGCCTGTGTGTATTTAAGTTTTTATTGAAAATAATACTTTTCTCATATTAATTACATAAAAAAGGTTTACTAAGTTGAGGTCGCCCAGAGTTACCGTTTCGGAGATATTTGCATTTGAATTGATTAGTGCACCCTGCCCAATTACTATTAATTTGCAAACAGAATTCTTTGCTTAAAGTAACCTATGAGAGAACAAATAAAATTTAGAGATGCAGTTGCTATGAAACCTCCATGTTCTTATTTGTTTGTTGATTATTGTATTAGTGTTATTTGGAATTCCGTTTAGGACAAAAGGTATCTGTTCCGCCTAATCGCTCGTAAATATTTTTGAAGATAGAATCAGGTTGTTGGATAGAGTTCCGAATATCGTCTCTGGGCACCTCGTCCATTAAAATTTTCCTGCGCGAATACACACAACATATCCCGCATTTCTGCGTTTGAAAACAAATTGTGTCTCGGCATTGTTACTTAACTTACGATAAACTCAAAAATGAAACAATTTCTCACAATAATCAACAAACAAATAACAACATGGAGGTTTCGTACCAACTGCATCTTATTTACTCATATTTTAATTTAAGAAAATAATTTTGTTGGCTAATTAAGGGTGCACTAAACAATTCAAATACATATATCTCCGACACGGTAACTCTGGGCGACCACAACTAAGTATACCTTTTTTACGTAATAAATATGACAAAAGAATTATTTTCATTAAAAACTTAAATACACTAAGGCACAAAAAAGTTATGACCTTATAAATGTGCGGGAAATGCCGGCAGACAGCGCCCCCTACATTGTACATTAAATTTACACAAACAAATCAATTTCTCGTCCTAAAAAAACCATAAGTGCCAAATTTTGTAAAAAACCGTTGGTTTCTCTCAAAGATATCAGAGAAAAACAAAAATGAAGTTTTATCTTTAACTTAATTTTTTAAACTTTAACTTTATAAACGTTTTAAAAATTTGACAAAATTTAGGAAAAGAATGGATCTTTTTATATCATAAATAGGTATTTCTAATACAGGATATTTTGAAAGTTACATATATCTTTATGGTATAACATAATAAATACTAATGAGTCATTTTCTTTAACTTTAAAACTACTTAAGATAGAAACATACAGGGTGTTTCAGAATAAGATGCTGATCCTTAACGTTGTGAATCCTGAACTGATTATAAGAAGAAAAGTTCAATTTTTAACATATATCCTTTACCTATCAACTTTCGAACTACAGGGCGTTAAAGTTTTAAGAAAAAAATCGTTTTTCTATCATAACTTTAACAACTTTCTAGCTATTTTTATGAATTTTTCACAAATGCCTTCTAAGCATCAATAGCCTTTTTTTGGTGTAGAAAATTTTTAAAAAATTTTAACCAGTGGCGTCCTGAAAGGGTTTGGGCTAGACATTTTGGAAAAATATTATGTACGCCACTGCTTTTTCTCAAGATAAAAATTATTTTTAAAATACTCATTCATTTTAGGCCACATTTAATATCTTGCCTTTTATCGCCCGACAAACAGTTTCCGACAAAAAAATAAAAAGCATTAAATGCACATTCGCTATGTGCCTATGGTTTCTGACTAGTAGGCTATGAAGTTTGTTAAGGAAACCATGACAATAACAAATTTTAAACGTATAAGTATCATGGTAAATTTTACAAATGTCGAGTTTGCGAATATGCATTACCTGTACGGGCTTGGTGACGGAAATGCATTCGAAGCCAGACGATTATACCAAGAGCGTTATCCAAATAGAATAGTTCCGGATGCACGAACGATTTCAGGAACTCAGAGAAAGTTATGTGAAACGGGATCTTTTGAAACAAAAAACTACTTAAAAGGGGCACACCAAACTACACGAACACCGGAAACCGAAGAAGCTGTTTTAAATTTAGTGGAACAAAACCCTAATATAAGTACCAGAAAAATTGGGAATATTTTAAATATTACTCATGTGCTAGTCTGGAGAATTCTTCAAAGATATTTGTTATATCCGTACCATATTCAACGGGTCCAGGCCCTACTTCCTGGGGATTTTCCATTACGCATCAATTTCTGCGAATGGTTTATTCAAATGGTTACCGAAAATCGACAATTTGATGCCAAAATTTTGTTCACGGACGAAGCTAATTTTTCCAGGAAGGCCATACAAAATTTTCATAACAATCACTTCTGGGCAGAGGAAAACCCACATGCCATTACGGAATCCCACCACCAAGAGCATTTTCTGTAAATGTTTGGGTTGGAATTATTGGTGATTATTTAATTGGGCCTTATTTTTACCAGCCCGATTGAACGGAATCAATCATCGCCAATTTCTTGAACACACTTTACCAAATTTGCTAGACGACGTCCCTATTTTTACCCGACATCGTATGTGGTTTATGCACGATGGTGCACCGGCCCATTTCAGTCTCTTAGCACGAGAGTTTTTAAATCAACATTATCGTAATCGATGGATAGGGCGCAGAGGAGCACAATCGTGGCCACCTAGATCCCCTGATCTAAACAGTCTAGATTTTTTCCTGTGGGGACATCTGAAAACGTTGGTTTACAGCATCCCAATAAATACTGAAGAGGAGTTGAGAAACCGCATAATAGTTTGTTTCGATACTATCAGGAATACTCCAGGAATTTTTCAAAGGGTACGAGACTCAATGAGGAGAAGCATGCATTCTTGCAGGTGGTGGTTACTTTCAACAGCTTATCTAAATTATTTTCGTTTTTGTTCACACGTTATTTAATGTTAGTTGTTTTAATTTAATTTTTAAAAATAAACCAGAGGCACATAGCGAATGTGCATTTAATGCTTTTTATTTTTTTTGTCGGAAACTGTTTGTCGGACGATAAAAAGGCAAATGTGGCCTAAAATGAATGAGTATATTAAAAATAATTTTATCTTGAGAAAAAGCAGTGGCGTACATAATATTTTTCCAAAATGTCTAGTCCAAACCATTTCAGGACGCCACTGGTTAAATTTTTTTTTAAATTTTCTACACCAAAAAAGAGCTATTGATGCTTAGAGGGCATGTGCGAAAAATTCATAAAAATAGCTAGAAAGTTGTTAAAGTTATGATAGAAAAACGATTTGTTTCTTAAAACTTTAACGCCCTGTAGTTCGAAAGTTGATAGGTTAAGGATATATGTTAATTTGAACTTTTCTTCTTAAAATTACCTAAGGATTTACAACGTTAAGGATCAGCATCTTATTCTGAAACACCCTGTATATGAACTGAGCAATTAGATAAAGAATGTAATTCTGTACGTAATGGATAATTAAAATACGGAATAGTATATTTACATTATTTCCAATTCTATCGTTATTATTTTCCAAAGAATCGACCGATTCAATTAAATTTTAAAAATATAATATATTCTATACTAGTTGCATTACTAATCGTATTTATACAGTAATTGAGGTTTAATCGATTTTAAGTGTGTGGTGAGGGGATATGAATTTATTGTTTTGATAAGTATTGCATGACGAACAAGTATTATTATTATTATTATTATTAAATATTTCAGAAATTATAAGATTTAGGTATAGAACATATTTAACAAAAAAGGATGATATTCGGAAGATAAATCCATGCCCTAAAAATATATAGGATGTCCTATTTAAAAAAATTAAATTAAAACATATTTAAAATCGCGGAGATGTCCAAGTTCTAACGAACGATTTGTATAAGAGATTTAACAAATATGTAGTAGCATATATGGATATTACGTGCTTTAGGGTAACCACAATGTAACTATATTTGTTCAGGTTGTCTCAACAGGTTGCTATGTTTCTTAAATCATACCCTTAAAGATTACTATAATTTCAGAAAAAAATTAATTGCTTGATAACGCTGCACTTAAGTTCATAAAATTAAATACGATTGTAAAGCTCTTGGTATACTAAATCAAATTCTGGAAAAATATAATGGGTGTTCCATTAAAATATTTTTTTTATTCATTTCCACTTTTTGGGGCCAACCTATAGGTTGTAAAATATTTTTGGGTTATGTATTTTAGTAGACCATTTAACTTCTGTATCGAACTTTTTTTCTATCTTTAATAGTTAAGGCGCTATCGAAGCCAGACACCTGACTAGCGCATCATGTATATCAGGGATGCCCTAACTTTTACTATATGCGATCTACAGCGAAGAAATTATACGGCAAGCGATCGATTAGGCAGAAAAAATACATATTCTATTAATGATAAGTTATAACGTATGAAAAGTATAATTTGAACACAAAAAACTACTTTATTATTAACTTAGTCTTTAGATGTCGATGCATGGCACTGTATATCTTCTGCATACTTCTCATAGGATGGTACGTATTTACTGAGTGTTAAAGCGATGCAATTGGGTGTGGGGCGCATCGCCTGTAGTAAATTTAATCCGGGCGTCTTTCGAAAAATAAAAATTGTAGCTGTATGGAAGCTATTAACCAACATCTTCTAAAGTACCTGGAAGGCTTCAACATTATGAACGATCATCAATATGGTTTTCGGAAGTCCAGATCAACTGGAGATCTTCTAGCCTATGTCACCCATCTTTGGAACAAAGGAATCGAACATCATAGGGAGTCGCGGGCTGTTGCACTGGATATTTCTAAAGTATTTGATCGTGTTTGGCATGAGGGACTTCTAAGTAAACTGCGATCCTATGGTATGCCCAGTCTATTCTGTGCATAGTTCTCTAGCTTTCTTAAGTACCGCTCTCTACAAGTGGCGATTGACGGATTTCTCTCAGAAACCTTCACCATCAATGCCGGTGTTCCTCAAGGGTCCATATTCTACTTACTCTATATTAACGACCTTCTAGTGAAAACGAAAAATCCTATATTTAGTTTTGCTTATGATAGCACACTTATCTCATCTTTCGCTTTGAATGCACAAACATCGGCTGCCGACGCACATCTTCGCAGACAGCATAAAGTATTACGCCTCAACACAGACCTGGAAGAAATTTTGGCTTGGGGTGACAGTAACCAAGTCGAATTTAACGCTAAAAAAAACAGGCAGCAGTTTGCTCTAAAAAGGTTACAGAACCGGATATAGTCATGGACAAACAAGCAACCCCACTGGCTTCATCTATTAATTTGCTGGGCGTCAATCTGGTAGGAAATATGTTTTGGCATAAATACGTTGTGGCAATCGCCAAGATAGCTTCTCAGAAACTTGGTGTACTCTTTCGAAACAGAAAGTTGTACATATCTCAACAACTTTTGACACTATACAAAGCCCAGATTCGACCATCACTAGAGTGCTGCTCTCATGTCTTAAGCTTTGCACCCAAACATACTCTTCGGCTACTGGAATCCATCGAATTTAGGGCCATTCGTCTGATTGGAGACCACGAGCGGACGAAGAACCTCGACAGCCTAGAACATCGAAGACAGGTTGGGGATTTGACTCTCTTTTACAGATATTTTCATGGAAGGTGCTCGGCTGACCTTGCCCTCTTAATTCCGCCCAGAGCGATGATTAGCAGAAATACACAACGAACCACTGCCGCCCATCCATATGTGGTTAAGCTTAGTACTCATCGAACTTCATTATTTAAGAATTCTATCATCTGGAGGACTTTATCCTTATGGAACGACCTTCCCGAGGTCGTTTCTTCATACACAACGAACCACTGCCGCCCATCCATATGTGGTTAAGCTTAGTACTCATCGAACTTCATTATTTAAGAATTCTATCATCTGGAGGACTTTATCCTTATGGAACGACCTTCCCGAGGTCGTTTCTTCAACGAATATAACCTCCAACGATTCAAAACCAACGTGAATCGCTTTTTGCGCACACGCACCACTCCCAGAGTGCCCTGAAGGATTTTTCCTAAAGTGCTTGTGTTTGATCATAAAAAAAAAATGGTGACTATTGTTTAGCTACCAAACTTGTCAGAACTTATCGCGATCGGCCGAAAAACTCAAACGATCGACTGTTTGAGCACCCCTGATGTATATCTGTTATTTTATAATAATTATTTTTTACGTCTGTACAGGGTGTCCCATTTTTGATACATTCATAGGGTATCTCCTTTATTGTTAGCGTTATAAAAAAAAAGTAATGTAGGTATCATGTGCTCTTTTTGGGTCGAACTTAAAATGGTAAAATCAAAATTTGAAAATTTTCGCTCGCTTAAGAGATACGAGGGAAAATCAACAAATTGACAATATCTTAATTACCCTATATTTTCTTCAAAATTTAAAGTTAAAAGAGATGCGGAAAAATGTTTTTTTCAAAAGTTTCTTTATAATGATTGTTGAATAATCTGCCGTTATCAGAATAAGTATACGGGGTCAGGTAAAAAAGTCGTACCTAACCTAATTTTTTTTAAATGGAACACCCTGTATATCTTAATCTAAAAAGATAGCATTTTAAACTCTCTTTTCAAATTTATAACACACCATGGATGATAGATATCATCAAATTTTTCAAAATGTTGATAAGTATTTTTACAAATGAATATGTAAAAAATGAAATTGACGTTAAATGTTAATAACAACTAGAATATCAACATAGTTGTCTCTAATATTAGTTCTTGTTTCATGGCCTACTTTGGTGTAAATAATGAAGTTTAATAAATCGCCTAGGAAACCAATATCATCCATGGTGTGTTATATATTTGATATCTCCGTATAGATCCGTATCTCTTAAACGAGCGAAAATTTTCAAATTTTGATTTTATCATTTTAAGTTTGGACCAAAAAGAGTACATGACGCGCGCAGTGACGTCACAGGGAGAGTTATTCTTAAATTTCTTATGGAGATACGGTATTAGCGTTTTTAATTCTGTTTTAAAGATAAGGTTTTACGCATTTATCTGTTTTAAAGATAAGGTTTTATGCATTTAATGGTATGTGAAATAAAACAATAATATATGACAAGTATTTACGTATTATTTTCTACTATTTTTTTTACTCTGACACAGTTTTTTATTATTCTATTAGGTTCCGAACCGTCAACCTATTACTTTTGATCAAAGATATCTGGCAATACTGGTCGCCACGTAGGGCCGTTTGCCGTAGTTTTCCATGGAAATTTTCAAAGTTCACCAGATTTTTTTCTTATTTAGTCGTGTGTGTTTATTAAAATAAATATCTGAATTTTCATTAAATGAGGTGCTCTGTGTTCGGTTGTATGAATACGGTCTTATTTTACTTTTACATTAACATTTAGTTCTTAAGTATTTTCCACTGAAGCTGATGAGGGTATATGTCTTCGAAACATGTATGGAAATTAAAATATTTCATGTTTAATTAACTACTGAAGTCGACTATGAGTTTCATTACTCCTTCATAATTTCACTCCACTGAGAGATGGACTATTTAAGAAAATAGTTCAATTTGTTTATAACTACTTAGGTCGTATTTTAGCTTTAATTTTTGTTATATGTTCATGAATTATTTTTTTTTTTTTTTGGCTTTGGCAGGTCTGCCATTCGGCCAGTCGCTATGTTCATGAAATACATGATATTATTCTTTCATTTCACGTAGTACTATTAAATGCGTACAACCTTTTAATACCTTTAAAAGAGAGTTAAAATCGCCGACAGCAATATAAATCTCCATAAGAGATTTAAAAATTACTCACCCGGTGACATCACAAGTCACGAGTCCATCGGCGTGTAATCTTATCTGTTTAGTTATTTATACTATGAAAATATCTTACTGTGCCTCTGGTAAGTGTAGGAATTATAATAAATAAAACAAGGAATAGTACTTACTACAAATATTGCCAGAACCGACGAGACGATCAAGAAACTGCATGTAAAGAAAGACATATTTTTTTAAAATTTAATTCGTGACTCTTTTCTGAATTCCTACCAGGTACTTGCCAATTTATATACTGATGGTATTGCAGCATCCTGTCTTTATACCGCTGCCATTGTGAATGTGAGTTATCATTTAATTATTTTTAACAATAAATGAAGTAAACATCTGATCTGTGCCGTCAAATTATTTATAAATATTATAAAAATCATATTTTAAATAGAGCTTAATTGGTATGAAACTCACTGATGAATAAATATATTTTTCCTGTAATTATTTTTAATAATTTTATTAAAATTTCACGGTTAAAAACATTGAAACATATCAAATTTATGTGACGAGTATTAAGGAAACTAAAGCTAAATAGTAAAATGAATGTTCACTAGATATATTGTTATCAATAAATAGATTTAGGATTATAAATAAATTAGATGAAGCTGAAGCTACTAGAGTAACGGAGTCCACATCCTCAATAATAGATCATGTTTTGTGCAATGGGTCATTGGAGTCTAGATGTAAGGTAAAGGTAGAGGATAATCCTCTTTCTGACCATAAGAAGATAATATTAAAGGTAAGGGAAAAACTGATATTCTCTAAGCGAAAGGTGTGTGTTCAAAAGCAGTATCTTAATATTGAAAAATTTAAACAAAAATTTGCACAAAAAGTTAATAATTTGGAAATAAAATCATTTCAGTAATTAATAGAAATAATCAACAAGGCTAAGCAGGTGTCACAAAAAACTAAACTCATTAAGTACCATGTAAATAATGATTGGGTAACGCCCAATCTACTTAAATTAATTAAATCTAGAGATAATGCCTATAAATATCATAAAAAGAATCCTAATAATACCCAATTAAAGGCAAATTTTAGATCATTAAAAAACAGTGTGAATAACAAAATAAAAGTATTAAAAAATAAGTTCTTTCAAAATAAATGGCAACAAGCTGGCGAAGACAGAAAGAAACAATGGAATATTATTAATTCGTTTATTAAAGACAGTCCCTGTAGAGACAGTGTAAATGAATTGGAAATTGATGGTATAATGGTTACAGAAAAGCAGATAATTGCTGATACATTGAATACACATTTTTCGCAGATAGGCCTAGAAATAGTTAAGGAAATTGAAGCTGAAAAAAGTAGTACTGTTTCTGATGTGATATTGGATGAGATTATGTGTGACAATAGTATTTATTTGGGACCAACTAATGAAATGGAAATATATGATATTATAAGAAATCTTAAACGGAGTGCTGCTCCTGGTAGAGATGGTATAACAGTTCAAAATCTAATTGATCTCAATGATAAAGTTGTAACAATACTTACAGTATTAATAAATGATATACTTACTATAGGTATATTCCCCGATGAGTTAAAGATTGGAAAGATCTGCCCAATATTTAAGTCCGGATTAAGAACATCTAGGAATAACTATAGACCAATATCTCTCATTAGTGTTTTTTCCAAGATTATTGAGACTGTTGTTAAAAAAAAATTTGTGTCTTTTCTGAATAAACATATTACACCAGACAATATGGTTTCACAAATAATAGTAGCACGTTGGGTGCCACCGCTGACTTAATTAGTTCAATATCATGTGACCTGGACAGGGGTAATGTTGTCGTGGCGGTCTTTGTTGACTTGAGGAAGGCCTTTGATGTTGTTGATCATAGCCTTCTCTTGGATAAGCTTCAGGATATGGGATTTAGGGGTGTAGCATATAATTTAATAAAATCGTATTTAAATGATCGAAAACAATATATAGCCCTGGGAGATTATATTAGTGAAATTAGAATAACTAATTGTGGAGTGCCTCAGGGTTCTGTATTGGGACCTCTATTGTATACCTTATTTGTTTTGAGCTTGCGACTGTCGGGATTGCTGGGAGAATATTATACTTTTGCTGATGACACAGTGCTTATCTATAAATCTAAAAGCTCTACAGATATTGAAGGTAGAGTTAATGGTGATTTGGTCCAATACTACATTTGGCTTTTACAAAATAAATTAAAAATAAATATAGACAAGACAAAGTATATGGTGTTTAAGCAGAAAAACAAAGTAATAGACAATATTCACATACAAATTAATAACATCACTGTTGAGAAAACTAATGGAATAAAATATTTAGGATTGGTGCTTGATGACCAGCTAAGTTGGAGCGCACATATTAACCACATAAAAGAAAAAAATTATTCCCTTAATTGGAGCACTCTATAGATGTAGACATTTTCTTACTATAAATGCCAAGTATAATATATATAATGCTTACTTCCTATCAATCATAAGATACCTGATACCGGTTTGGGGAACTTGTAATCAAACCAACTTTAATAAAATTAAAATCCTGCAAAATAGAGTTCTAAAGATTTTATTTAATTTAAATTATTACACTCATACTGAAACTGTATATCAATTGCTTAGTCTTCAACCTGCTCACCATATTCTGATGCTTGAGCAGTCAAAACTAATATTTAAAATCTTAAATAACAAGTCCAAGTGCAATAGTCAAATTCAATTTGTGAATCAAATTCATGAATATAACATAAGAAACAGTGATGATATTCGTTTGGCCAGTGCAAGGACGAATAAAGCATTATGCAGCCCGATAAGTGCGGCTTGCAATATGTTTAATAGTTTACCTTTAGAAATAAAGAATGAAGAACGGCAGGGTGTATTTGTGAACAAACTAAAGAGATATATTCTTGTTACATAAGTTACTTATTATCTATGAATATTTATTTATTTGTTTTTGAATATTTTTACATATATAAATGGTGGTATGTTGCTATATACTATAAGCAGTACCTTCGGTTCCAATGCTACTTGCATTGTTTTGAAGGTTACCTTAATTTAGATGATGTAGTGTTATTAGTACTATTGTTATTATGTAAACAAAATGTACATTTTTTTGTCTGAATAAAGGAATGTTAAAAAAAAAATATATATACCGGTTCAGAACGTCTTTCTTCGTTGTCCGACACCCAACTTTCTATCACTATCATCGCAGTCTGTTGAGATGTTTCTTTCACTCATGGACTCTTTAATGGCATCCATTTCCACTGCTTCCACTTTCTTCTTTTGTTTATCTGTAATTCTCCAAGTTTCTACTCCGTGTAGGAGGTTGCTCTTTATCATTGTCTCGTATATATTGAATTTCCTCTTTTTTGTTATTTCCTTGCTCCATAAGACTCCATTCAGGCATCCGATCATTCTTTTGGCTTTCACTATTCGTTTTTCTATTTCTCTTACATCTGTCCCGGTATTGACGAATGTAATTCCCAGGTATTCATATTCCTGACATTGTAGAACTTCCTGAATATTATCCACTTCCAAATTCCCGTCCTGGGTCCCTATACATAGATATCTTATTTTGTTCATATTGACTGTTTTATGTATACTAGATATCTTTGATAATTCTGTTTTCATGTAGATACAGGCTGAGTCGGGAAGAATGGACTAAACTCCATGCATTATGTGAAAATAATAGGAAGACTCACTTGTCTTTACCGGGTTTTAATTTTTTTTCAATTTTAAATACATGAAGCAATCAGGAGAGTAACAGGCACCCTTTGTAGATAAAACAAAAAATGTTTGGAACTCAATGGCGATATTTTTGAACATTTATTTAAAAAAATGGTATGATTAAAACAATATTAATGCATGAAATTTTTTATTTGTAATTACGCTACAACTTGCAATCAAATGAAAATCGGAAAATTATGTCTAAAGATATCGAAAATTTGCCATGGAACGTAATGAACCCATATAGGTATGTAGGTACTATAATATAATATATGCATTAACAAAAATTATATCAACATTTAAAGAAAATCTAGAATGTTTTAAATTGAGAATATTTCTGTCAAGTTATTGTAAATCAAGATTGTTTTTAAAAAAACTATAAGTGCCTATATGCCAAGCAATTTGCTGTAATATAAAAGGTAAATTAAATAAGTCGATAGCACGATATGATAATAGCACTCAAACCAATATAAGACAATAGTATCTCTTCGTAAGTAAAAAATATCGATATAATTTTTAACACATTATTATACAGGTATATATATATACTCCTTAAAAAGATAAAAGAAATATTTCAAATATGTAGATTACCACATGCCCCTAATGAAATAAATAACAAGCACTTATAGAAAGTATATTTTTAAAGTACTTATTATAATCAGTAGCGACTCGAGAATGTTTACAAAATCTCTCTTAAAATAAAATTAATTAATTAATAATATATTTTTTGAGAACTAAAATTGAGAATATCATCGACGACAGACACAAGTCTACACTTTCTTAAAAATTTCATCAAGATCGGACAACAATTAAAAAAGTTACATGACTACAAGACTGACTAACATTATCTTTGACCTGATGTGTGCAAAATTTCGTTCCCTAAAAGATGTGTGATGCATCATAGATGTGTGTTCACTTTCCTAGTAAACTGAGTTTTGCATTAGAGTAAATTCACAGTAGATATGGCTACTACATATTTCAGTACTATTTACTGGATTTTAAAATTACTGATGAATATACAGTGGAGTCTACCTCAGCCAGGGATATTCCATTATATTGGCTTTCCTTGTCTGGTTAAATGCAAAATATCCACTAATCATACATACCTTCTTGGTTTTCATTCTTCATAAACGTTAAATATTTCACTAATTAAATTTGATAATTAAATGATCAAAAATATTTTTTAATAATACGATAAATAAATAATCGTATTTCAATAAATTATGTAATTAATCACCAACCATTTTCCCATAGTTTTTTTAAAGAAAAAGTTATGTAGAATATCCGAACAGAATCATATAACGAATACATGTACCGTCAAGCGTGCCACCACTGTTTATTAGGTTTGCACGATTATATAGAATATAAATAATAATAATATTCTTAAATTCACAGGCATTTTTTGGTGGCTCAACCGAAGCAAAATGTCTATCGTAACAGTTTCACTTGCTATCTTTCTATCGGTATTGGGAGCATCAGCTCTCCCAAAACCTTCTTCTGCTCCTGGTTATGCTCTTCTGAACCATACCGTTACACCAGCACCTGACGGTTGCGATATCAACAGCGTAGGTGATGTAGCAAGTGTAGTAGCCTCATGCACCACCATCAACGTTGGTTCCTTGACGGTACCTGCAGGCAACCAGCCACTTATTATGAATCTGAAACAGGGAACCACGCTTACATTCACTGGCACAGTTAGTTTCGATTATCACAGTTTTAGTGGTTACCTTATGGAAATTTCTGGAGTTGGAATCACTGTTCAAGGATCTAGTAGTAAGTATTATTGATATTTCCAGTTCACTGCTAGTCCGGATCGATGTTTCATAAGTATATGTATACATAGTGTCTGGAAATAATCTTAACATTTGATAAATTTTTTTATTTTTGACCAAGATTTATTAAGCAATCTTTTGAAATCCCTCTGCACTTAGGTAGCTCCTAGTGATTTAAAATCGACGACTGGGAAATAATATCTTCTTAAACCGTGGTTAATATATTATTTTTTCCACTACTAACACATTTACATAATCTTGCTGTAGATATTAATTAATTAATTTTACTCACTTGCATTATCAACTCTATTAATTATTTCAATCAAGTTACCTATGATTTGAAGTTTCACAGAATTTTTGCTGTCACTTTATTATAATTTGCAGTGATCGGATTGCCTTCTTTCAAGAGATTGACAGTTTGTTTTGCAATTAAGATGAGCTAGGTTAATAATGGAGGTAAATAATAGTGATTTGTGGCAGTAGGTTAAGCAAAAGATGAAAATCGGTTAATAATACGTGATTATATGGTTAGTAGTGGCAAATTGTAGGGGAGAGTGGGTAGACAATGGACAGTTTTGATAAGAATGGTAACGTACTTTTTAAATAATATATTGTATTATTATATATTGATGCACTTTGGAGAAGGTTTATCATAGGATGTAGTTGACATTTGATATTATGTAGTTGTGCAATTTGTCCATACTCTCCTCTTATCTGGGAGACAGTGGACATATATCGGGCAGACTATGGAAGTATCTGGGAGACTATGCACGTATTTTTTATTTTCTTATTGTCAATTAAAAAAAGTATATTAAGTAGTTCATATCATATTTTTATAAAATATTATTAGTACTCTACACCAGAAATATATTTAAATCTACATTAAAATATATCATTTGACCTTGAATCTTCAACGGAATTTGGAAGAATTGTTAATGTCTTTGAAAGGAACTGATGCTGGTTCCTCAGTAGTAAACGAAAATCTATTAGACGGAATGTTTCTTTTAAGAAACGAACTTCGTATCCATTGAGAAATCTTTCCCCAACAACGTTAGAGTTAGTTATGGCCATATATTATCTTCTATCCCCTTAACAATGGACATTGTTCATTCTCTCCCCGAACTACAATATTTTTTCAATTTGGCGATTATCGTCAACATGTTGCCGATCTAGAGTTTACAGAATTATTGAAAAATATTATACTGTGATTACCAGGAAAATAATTTTAAAAATTTCTTGCATCAAGTATAGTAATTAACTTTTACGGTACGAGGGACACCTGTACCATTAGATGTTTACGTTGCACTGTCAATCGATTAGATTATTTCGATAAGAAATATATGGTGTGTCCACTGTCTCCCTGTGTCCATTGTCTACCCACTCTCACCTACTTTGTGTAACAAGTGCGGGAAGACAGGTTTTATAAAGATGGCTTCATGCATTTGTTAAGAAAAAAAAATAACGGGTGAATGGTTTATAAAATGGATACAGATATTGCAATAATTGTATGATAAATAGTTCTACGTGACCTTTTTGGTTCTCGAAAAAACATATTATTTCTGCGTTAAGCATTCGACCAACCAATTTATAAATGGTTTTCTGAATTTCTAATTTGTTAGCAGTAGCAAAGCAAAGTCAAATTGCCCAACAACTTGTATCTTCTATTACTTTTAGTGCATTTGATGTTTGTAACAAAACTTTGTGGGATATATTGAATAAGAAATATTTTATAGGTCATCAACTTCATGGGCATGGAGAGCTATACTGGGACGGTAAAGGAGGTGCTGGTTCAGCCAAGCCTACCTTCCTATACATGAAAGGTACTGGAGGTTCCAACTTTAATGGGTTACATATTAAGAACTGCCCTGAAAGATGTGTCGGAATCGATGATTCAAACAACCTCGTTGTACAGAGCTTCTTAATTGACAACAAAGATGGTGCACCTGTAAGTATAACAAAATTACAATTTCTACTTATCATAAATGCGGCATGATTATTTTCTCTACCTCTCAAATTCAAAGTAAATCACATGGCTTGGTTGGTTGGTTGAAGGCGGGGATCTGGTATGTGGCCCAAACTTCTTACATTGCAGTCTTATGGGTTATTGTTCGCTCAGTCTTGTAATAGAAAACCTGTTCCTTGCATGAGGCTCAAGTTTATCATGCGGGAGGCTAGCGCCGCGTTGAATACTCCAGAAGATTTTAATTCTTTTGCGGGTCAGCGCTTCGCAACTGTATGTGATGTGGGAGGCAGTTTCATCCTCCACGCCGTAAGGTCTCCATTCAATGGGTCAATTGTAGATTCATATTCCTTGAAGGTGTTTTCTTAAGTGACAATGGTCTGGTAGCAAGCCAGTCACCCAATTCAACTGGGTTCGCGTGAGGAGTAGCATACCAGTTGATAGGGACTCCCAAAATATATTCGTAATAAAAGGTTACGTGGTGAATAGACGTTAATTAAACGTAAAATTGGTCCAGTAAGCTAGCTGGGACATTTACTCATCATGGCGCTATCTAGCAAATAAAATGAAAATTGGAATTTAATATAGCTCCAACACAAAAGTGTTTCCCAATATTTCAGTTATTAAGACATTATAATAACAGTCTTTAAAAAATGAAATGAATTTTTTCTTATTATTATTTTTTAGGGCTGCTTCTGGTAAAGAAGGACATAACACCGATGGTTTCGATATTGATAAGACCCAATACCTAATCCTTAAAAATTCAGTCGTGTATAACCAAGACGATTGTGTTGCCATAAACAGTGGATCTCATATGCTTATTGACTCTGTGAATTGTGACGGAAGTCATGGATTTGACATTGCTACTGGTATGTAAATATAATTCGCATCAACGCAATCCAAATTGTCAGTGTCATAATCATTCCTCTCCTCTCATTTAGTGACGTTGAGAAAGCAGTATAAATTCATATTTTATCCTGGGTAGGAAGTAGTGTCATCTATTTCAGTTATTTGACTCGATTTATACCACATGGTTCTATTACTTACTGTATTTGTCCATGCATGTAACCACACTCTTTTTATATAATTGATCGGAATACTGATTCTTTGTGAGTTAATTACTCACGTGTATGAACTATCAATGAATTATGATTATAAATATTATTTGAAAATTGCATAATAATGAATTTTACTGAATAGCCGGAAAAAACATTTATTCGGCAATTTTCTATCTCTTGTAGGTATGTCCACCTCCGACTCAAATCTCAATGTCGTCAACAATATCACATTCCAAAACTCTCAATTGTACCATGGAATGTACGGTCTTCACATTCTCACCTGCAGCGATGGAGGAACAGGATATGTTAAGGACATCTACTACAAAGACATCAGTTTCAGCGGTAAGAGATTACGTTCCATTGCATTATTTTGGTACCAAACTCTAGTGATATAAACTAATATATTTCATATTTTAGCTGTAGTAGTGTAATAAGAATAATAAGATATCAAAAACTAAAAATGTATTTAGGTTTTCTCAAAGTTAAGCCAATTGTCGTAACATTTTGATACATTAAAATATGTATATTTTTATATGGCGATTTTGCTGCGGATTTCAAGTTAAAGAAGTATGAAGCTGTCACTTACCATTTATTTTTCAATGGCGTCATACACACAGGCCGACCCCGCCTATCACAGTTTGGTGTAGTCCTACCATACTACAGATCGACATGGTTCAAAATGAGACACTGTTAAAAACGCCTTATGCATTTTACTATTAAACCATATCTTTTAGGCCCATCCGGATACGGTATCATGGTTCAACAAGATTTTTCCAATGCTCAACAAGGATCAACGGGTACTCCAGTAGGAAACGTTCCAATTTCTAACGTTCAATACAGCGGCATTACTGGTGTAATGAACGGACAATATTCATACGGTATTTCCATTAGATGCGCTTCTGGAGCTTGCTCCGGCATTAGCTTCAACAGCGTTGCCATCAGTGGTTACAATACCAAGAGTGAGTGTATGAATTACAGTATCAGCGGATGGTGCTAAGTGTATCTAAACTGAAATAAAATTGTAAAAAATAAATGAATTTTAAACCATTTAATGTTGTTCTTCGATTGGTTTACTGTAAAAAATTGTATTTAGTTTTATAACTGAGAATTTTATTGGAAAATACCTTTTTAATCAAGACAATCGACAAAGGTATGTCATTTCTAGTAATATTCTGTTTACACAACAATCACATTTTTTGGCGAATGACGCCTACAGCAGCCGACGCCATAAAGAAGTGAAGGTACCTACACAAAGTGCAACAATACGGGGTCCGTATTTCTTAATAACATGCTAACATTTAACTAGGTTATTCTTGGGTCCATTTTTAGAAAAACACTTCATATGAACATATGTTCTAACTTAACTTTCGAGATACAGGGTGTTAAAGATTTGCATGTTTTTTTAATAATTTGTTAAAGTTGATGACTTAAATATGTGACAACTAGACTAGGTAGATAACTGACAAAACTGTTTATGTTTACAAAACAAAATCTGCTTCTTACCTACAACATCCTTTTTAATCTTTGTTAATACCTATAGTTTCAGAGTGCAAATGAATGAATTATGGTTTTTTATTCAAGGTCTGCACGACAAACGACAATGAAATCAAGAGACACATTTGCTCAGCAAGGAATGAGGATTTCAAAAATAATTTTTATTTAAAAAAAATTGGCGTACCATTCTTTTCTTCAAAAATACCAAGAACAATTCCCGCATGAACGCGACTGGTTGGAATAAAAAACCATGTTATATATATAATGCCTCTTGATTAATAGACAGTGTGTAACAATGTTCACAAAAATATCTAGAGCAGTATCACAGATATTAATTAAAAAGGAGATTTTTTGAACATCTATACCCTGTTAAGTTAAGACGTTTAGGATATATGTTCATATGAAGTCAAAAATAACCTCCTTAAATATTAGCATGCTATTAAGAAATACCCAGCAGGGTCCGGGAGGTGGGTGCTAGTTCTGTCCATCTGTTTTATGGAAGTAGTAATAATGTACTGGCATGTAAGTTTAATGGGGTTTTTAGCCTTACTTCTATCACGCTGGCCATTTGCGGGAAATCAAACGAGGAGTTCGCCAGGGCGATACCATATCGCCAAAACTATTTACAAACCTACTTGAATACATGTTGAAGGAATTACAGTGAAATAAGTTGGGAATCAACATCAATGGAGAAGACTTGAATCACCTTAGGTTTCCAGACGCCTGGGCGGCGTTTGAAGGATGTATTTAGGACCGACATCCCGGTATGTTTGAAGAGAAAAGTATTTAATCAATGTGTCCTGCCTGTTATGACTTACGGAGCAGAAACTCTTACGCTGACTAGAAACCCCATCAATAAACTTCAAGTGACACAACGAGTTATGGAGTATTGGATATCTCCTTAAGAAACAGGATTCAGAATAATGAAATCAGCAGAAGAACAGGTGTAGCGGATGTGGTCAGAAGAATAACAACATTCAAATGGAATTGGGCAGGATACATTGCAAGAACAACTGACAGCAGATGGTCCAAGAAAATCCTTGAATGGAGGCCAAGACATGAAGCATATCGAAATAGAGGTCGACCACTGACAAGATGGACCGATGTCATAAATCACATCAAGCAGAACTGGATGCAGGTGGCGCATGATGAACAATGTACTAACTAGGCTCATTTAAAATTGAACGTAACGAACCCATATAGGTACGTAGGTACTATAATATAATATATGCATTAACAAAAATTATATCAACATTTAAAGAAAATCTAGAATTGAGAATATTTCTAATCAAGTAATTTCAAATTAAGATTATTTTTAAAAAATTATAAGTGCTTATAGGCCAAGCAATTTGTTGTGATATAAAAGGTAAATTAAATAAGTAGATAACACCATACGATAATAGCACTCAAAACAATATAAAACAATAGTATCTCTTCGTAAGTAAAAAATATCGTTATAATTTTTTAACACATTATTATACAGGTATATATACTCCTTATAAAGATAAAAGAAAATAAGAATATTTAAATATATAGAGATTACTACACGGCCATAATGAAATAAACAACAAACACTTATAGAAAGTATATTTTTAAAGTACTTATTATAATCAGTAGCGACTCGTGAATGTTTACAAAATGTCTCTTAATCTAAACAACTTGGATGCCTACGTCATTTAGGTTATGTTTATGCCAGTGCATGACTAGTCAACTAAGAGAAAATTTTTACTTTACGAATTATGTAATTTATCACCAACAGTTTGTGCGGAAGGTAAAAAAGAAGAAGAACTACTTGTTATGTTTCACAGTTTTTATTTCAGTTGCCTGATACGCGTATTTCGACCTTTTCAGGGCATTATCAAAGGAGTACTCCGCACAATGGAAATTACGTTTCACCAAGAATGCAGCCCAGCTCAAATAAGTTATATATTAAACCAACAGTTAGATTTTACCTTATCATTCTTTAAAATTTTTGTTCAAAAGTCTTTTTCAGTAATGATTGATTACCTTCTTTGGCAGCTAAAGAATAGCTTATAACTTATTTAAATTATATATCAATATCAGATCTCAGCACGCAGCAAGTAACAATTGGAAATATCAGTACGATGTGCCATAGGGCGCAGTTATCGGGCCTGTATTTGTTCCCCATCAACGAGTTAACATACATAAATATAACTTAACCTAACGTAGTTTATGCTGATCAAACAAACATGGGTTTATACTAAAGCTGAATAGACAATCAAATAATTATAAACAATAACAGAATACCTAAAAATACACAAATAATGTAATAATGTAATTAAAATATGAACCTATTAATTTCTTTAGGCAAAAAATGAAAATGGTTTCGGAAGGTGATCTATAAACGATTGTTGATATTCTGTCTTTTTCTATTCCTGTTGCATTGGTGGGATCTACAGTCCCCTACAATAAATCCCGGATAAACAACAATGTTAGTTTCTTTTCTTCTTCTTCTTCAAGTGCCATCTCCTCTTAGAAGGTTGGCTATCATCATAGCTATTCTAACTTTTGATGCTGCAGCTCTAAACAACTCAACGGAACTACAGTGGTACCATTCCCTTAGGTTATTTAGCCAGGAAATGCGTCTTTTTCCTCTACTTCTTTTTCCCTGTATCTTCCCCTGCATAATATTCTGCAACAATACATATTTTTCTCCCCTCATCACGTGGCCCAGGTATTGCAACTTTCTTATTTTAATTATGTTTAATATTTCCTTTTCCTTTCTCATTCTTCCCAGCACCTCCTCATTTGTAACCATGTCTACCCAACTTATTCTTAAGATCCTTCTATATGACCACATCTCAAATGCTTCCAGTCGATCACTTATATTTTTCTTTAACGTCCAGGATTCCATCCCATATAGCAACACGGAGAAAACATAGCAATTCAATATTCTGGCTCTGAGGCGTAAATTAAAATCTCTATTGCATAACACATTTCTCATTCTGTTAAATATGGTTCTGGCTTGTCCAATTCTTGATTTGATCTCTTCAGTATAGTCATTACCCTCATTGACCGTTGTTCCTAAGTATTTGTATTTACTGACTTTCTCCACTTGTTCTCCGTTAATCCATAAGTTCTCCTGTTGTTGAACTGATTTTGTAATGGTCATAAATTTGGTCTTTTTGATATTTAAGGTAAGTCCGCTCTCCTCGCTGCTCGTCACTATTTGAACAACCAGGCCCTGTAAGTCTTCTATTGTTTCAGCAATAAGTATGGTGTCGTCTGCATACCGGATGTTATTAATGGGTATTCCATTAACCTTTACTCCCGTTGTTGTTTCTTCCAGTGCTCTCTGAATGATTTCTTCCGAATAAAGATTAAACAATAGCGGCGATAGTACACATCCTTGCCTTACACCCCGTTAGATTTCTATTTCTTCTGAGAGTTCATTGTCCACTTTGACATTAGCCGTCTGATTGGAGTATAGATTATTTATTATTCTAATATCCTTCATGTCTATATTTTTACTCTTAAGCAATTGAATAAGGTGGTTATGGCGTACTTTATCGAATGCTTTGTTGTAGTCAAGGAAACAGACATACATCGGTTGATTGATGTCCATGCATCTCTGAGTCAACACATTAAAGGCAAACAAAGCTTCTCTTGTTCCCATTGCATTTCTAAAGCCAAATTGTGTTTCGCTAATATCTTGTTCTACTTTCCTAAAAATTCTCTGATGTAGTTTCTTTTATAGTCCTGTAAATCTTTAAATTGTTGTCCGATCTTGGTGAAATTTGTAGCAAAGTGTAGACTGTAAGTGATATCCTGAATTTTAAAAAATAATCATGCATTAATCATTATACAGGCAGGAACAAAAGAACATGAGGTGGCAATGCGCGCTATTAATTTTTGGATATTTTTTTATGCTACTCCATAAAATCATGTAATGTTATGAATTTTGAAAAAAATTGAAGAGTTAAGAAAAGATCACACTTCAAAACGAAACATAATTCAGCTAGATTCTACTGCTCAATTTTTCCACAGGATTAAGAAGTTAAGGGAAAAAGTACCTATTGTTTCTGCCGTATAATCATTAAGAAAGACATCAGTATTTTTTTTAAACTAAAATTCAGAATAACATCCTAGGACACAAATCTCAATTTTGTTAAAAATTTCACCACGATCGGAAAACAATTAAAAAAGTTACAGGACTATACACATGACTAAGCTTATCTTATCCTGGTTTTATTGTCGGGAAGTGTATTTCCGAAATCAGAAAAATGGTGAAGTGCAAAATTTTCTTCCCTACAAGATGAGAGGTATATCATAGATGTGTGTTCACTTTCCTATTTAGCTGAGTTTTGCATTAGAGTAAATTCACAGTAGATATGGCTGCTACATATTCAGTACTATTTACTGGATTTTACAATTAGTGATGCATATACACTGGAGTCTACCTCAGCCAGGGATATTCCCGTATCTTGGCTTTCCTTGTCTGGTTAAATGCAAAATATCCACTAGTCATACATGCCTTCTTGGTCATCATTCTTCATAAACGTTAAATATATCACAAATTAAATTTGTTAATTAAATAATCAAAAATATTTTTTAATAGTATGATATGATTTCAACAAATTAATTCATCACAAACCATTTTCCCATAGTTTTTTTAAAGAAAAAGTTATGTAGAACATCTAAACGGAATCATATAACGAATACATGTACCGTCAAGCGTGCCACCACTGTGTATTAGATTTGCAAGATTATATAGAATATAAATAAGAATATTCTTAAAATCACAGGCATTTTTTGGTGGCTCAACCAAAGCAAAATGTCTATCGTAACAGTTTTACTTGCTTGCTTTCTAACGGTATTGGGAGCATCAGCTCTCCCAAGACCTTCTTCTGCTCCTGGTTATGCTCTTCTGAACCATACCGTTACACCAGCACCTGACGGTTGCGATATCAACAGCGTAAGTGATGTAGCAAGTGTAATAGCTTCATGCACCACCATCAACTTTGGTTCCTTGACGGTACCTGCAGCCAACCAACCACTTATTATGAATCTAAAACAGGGAACCACGCTTACATTCACTGGCACAGTTAGTTTCGATTATCACAGTTTCAGTGGTTACCTTATGGAAATTATTGGAGCTGGAATCACTGTTCAAGGATCTAGTAGTAAGTATTATCGATATTTCCAGTTCACTTCTAGTCGGAGGACTTTTGATCGATGTTTCATAAGTGTATGTACACATAGTGTCTAGAAATTACCTTAACATTTGACAGATTCTTTTATTTTTCACAAAGATTTAGAAAAATGCTTAAAACTCTCAAATCCCTCTGCACTTACCTCCTCGTGATTTAAAATCGACGATTGGTTAATAATAGCTTCTTAAACCGTGATTAATATATTATTTTTTCCACTACTAACACATTTACATAACTTTGCTGTAGATATCAATTAATTAATTTTACTCACTGGCATTATCAGCTCCATTAATTATTTCAGTCAAGTTACCTATGATTTGAAGTTTCACAGAATATTGTTCCAATTGTTTTTTTAATTTTGTGAATTTATTATTACCGTTTATAGATTTCTATAATTTATTCAAATCACATTCAAATAATCATTATTTTCAAAATTAAAATTGGGTTGCTTGTTTTCAAAAGTTGGATAGTTAGTTTTGCCAGATGCCTATATTATTGGCCCAGATTTAAATAATGATTAATTCTGGCAGGAGGTTAAGAAAAATGTAGAAAGCTGCAAATTGGTATACGTTATTAAATTATTAGTAGTGGTAAATAGCATATTATTTACCAAGGTTTAGAAGTAAGCTATTATTGTTCGACCGTCGATATATTACATCATAAGGCGCGAGGCGCAGAGGGATTTAAGACGCCGGGGCAATAATAGATTTCAAAACCGTGATTAATAAAATATTTTTCCACTACTAATCCATTTCCAAAATCTTGCTGCAGTTATTAACTTATTAATTTTACTCACTTGCATTATCGACTCTATTAATCATTTCAGTCCAGTTACCTATGACTTGAAGCTTCACAGAATTTTGCTGCCACTTTATTATAACTTGCAGTAATCGGGTTGCCTTGTTTCAAGAGATTGACAGTTTGTTTTTGCAATTAAGATGATCTAGGTCGATAATGGAGGTAAATAATAGTGATTTGTGTCAGTAGGTTAAGCAAAAATGATTTCACAAGATGAAAATCGGTTAATAATACGTGATTTAATGGTTAGTAGTGGAAAATTGTAGAAGAGAGTGGGTAGACAATGGACAGTTTTGCTAAGAATGGCAACGTACTTTTTACTTTTTTAAATGAAAAATTGATTCCTATTGTAAGTGATAGCTAATATATGGTATTATTATATATTGATGCAATTTGGGGATGATTTATTATAGGATCTAGTTTACATTTAATATTATGTAGTTGTGCAATTTGTCCATACTCTCCTCTTGTCTGGGAAATAGTGGACATATATCGAGCAGACTATGGACTTATCTGGGAGATTATGCGCTTATTCCTTATGTTATTATTGTCATTGAAAAAAATATATTAAGTAGTTCATATCATATTTTTATAAATGTTTACTAGTACTGTACACCAGAAATATATTTTAATCTATATTAAAATATATCATACCCCGAAACGTTGACCTCAAATCTTCAACGGAATTTGGAAGAATTGTTACAATGTCTTTGAAAGGAACTGATCCTGGTTCCTCAGTAGTAACGAAAATCTATTAGACGGAATGTTTCTTTTAAGAAACGAACTTCGTATCCATTGAGAAATCTTTCCACAACAACGTTAGAGTTAGTTATGGCCATATATCTTCTAGTTGCCCTCTTAACAATGGACATTGTCCATTCTCTCCCCGAAATACAATATTTTTTAAATTTGGCGTCACAAATCGAAAGTCATTAAATTATCGTCATAAAAACTCATAAATATGATATCATTAGATGAATAAAAAAAAGTAATATTTCTAAGAAAATTGACGCAGAAATAACATGTTACCGATCTAGAGTCTACAGACTTATTGAAAAATATTATACTGTGCTTACCAAGAATTACGGAAATATTTTTAAAAATTTCTTGGGTCAAGTATAGTAATTAACTTTTACGGTACGGAGAACACCTTCAGATGTTTACGTTGCACTGTTAATCGACTTAGAATATTTCGATAAGAAATATATGGTGTGTCCACTGTCTCCCTGTATCCACTGTCTACCCACTCTCCCCTACATTGTGCAAGATTTGATAAAGATGGCTTCACGCACTTTTTAAGAAAAAATAGTGGGTTTGTTCGGGTTTGTTCAATTGACCTCTCAAAGCAAAGCCAAATTCCCCAACAACTTGTGGCTTCAATCACTTTTAGTGCATTTGATATTTGTAACAGAAATTTGTGGGATATATTGACTAAGAAATATTTTATAGGTCATCAACTTCATGGACATGGAGAGCTATACTGGGACGGTAAAGGAGGTGCTGGTTCAGCCAAACCCACCTTCCTGTACCTTAAAGGTACTGGAGGTGCCAACTTTAATGGGTTACATCTTAAGAACTGCCCTGAAAGATGTGTAGGGATCGATGGTTCCAACAACCTCGTTGTACAGAGCTTCTTAATTGACAACAAAGATGGTGCACCTGTAAGTATAACAAAATTACAATTTCTACTTATCATAAATGCGGCATGACTATTTTATCTACCTCTCAAATTCAAAGTAAATCATATAGCTTAGTTCGCACTGTTTATGACGTGGGAGGCAGTTTCATCCTCCACGCCGTAAGGACTCCATTCAATGGGTCCATTGTAGATTCCTATTTGTTGAATGTGTTTTTCTAAGTGACAATGGTCTGGTAGCAAGCCAGTCACCCATTTCATCTGGGCTCGCGTGAGGTGTAGTATACCAGTTGATAGGGACTCCCAAAATATATTCGTAATAAAAGGTTACGTGGTGAATAGACGTCAATTTGAAGTAATATACCGTAAAATTGGTCACGTCATTCGACGAGCATTAGACAGTCATTTTCACGTGCCTTTGCTAGCTGGGACATTTCCTCATCGTTGCGCAATCTAGCAAATAAAATGAAAATTGGAATTTAATTTAGTTCCAAAACAAAAGTATTTTCCAATATTTCAGTTATTAAAACATTCTAACGACAGTCTTTATAAAATTAACTGCATTATTTCTTATTATTATTTTTTAGGGTACCGCTGCTTCTGGTAAAGAAGGACATAACACCGATGGTTTCGATATTGATAAGACCCAATACCTAACCCTTAAAAATTCAGTCGTGTATAACCAAGACGATTGTGTTGCCATAAACAGTGGATCTCATATGCTTATTGACTCTGTGAATTGTGATGGAAGTCATGGATTTGACATTGCTACTGGTATGTAAATATAATTCGCATCATCGCAATCTAAATTGTCAGTGTCATAATCATTCCTCCGCACTGTCCTTTAGTGACGTTGAGAAACCAGTTTAAATTCCTACTATATCCTGGGTTTGAAGTAGTGTCATCTATTACGAACTAAAAGAAATGCTCAACATTTATCGAAAATTTTCAGTTATTTGACTTGATTTATACAATATGGTTCTATAATTACTGTATTTGTCCATGCATGTAATCAAACTCTTTCAATGTAATTGATCGGAGTCAGTACGTAATGAATTCATTACTCACGTGTATGAACTACCAATGAATTATGATTAAATATTATTTGAAAATTGCATAATAATGAATTTTACGAAATAGTCGGAAAAAACATGTTATCGGTATCTTTTGTAGGAATGTCCACCTCAGACTCAAGTCTCAATGTCGTCAACAATATCACATTCCAAAACTCTCAATTGTACCACGGAATGTACGGTCTTCACATTCTCACCTGCAGCGATGGAGGAACAGGATATGTTAAGGACATCTACTACAAAGACATCAGTTTCAGCGGTAAGAGATTACTTTCCATTGCATTATTTTGGTACCAAAATCTAGGGATATACAGGGTCCGCAAACGAAGCGTGGACGGAAGATTAAATCGTTATCGAAGAACTTTTCAACAATACTGAAACAGCTTGAGATATTGGATTAAAAGCGGCATGTTTTAAAAATATTTTACATTATACAGGGTGGCCCAAAAAAGTGTGACGGCATAAAGTTATATTTTTTTAAATGGGACACATAGTATTTTATTGCATATTTAGGTTCGTATGACTATCGTTTATAAGTGCCTCAAGTTTTATTTTATTTGGTTTCGTAGTTTCGGAGAAATAAATTAAAAACAAAAAAAAAAAGTTTTGCAGTCCTGAATAAAAAAATTTAAAAAAACAATCCAGAACAATTTTTTTAACCTCGGCATTGAGTGAAATTTATAACAAGAGGTCTAGAGATACTATGAATGTAATTGCGTTTACTTATTTTATACAGGGTATTCATAATAAGCTTCCAAAAACCCCACATTTTAAAATAATTTTTCTCAAGTCTTTCAAATGGAACACCCTGTATATTAGTTGGCTATTTAACGTAGAATTCGTAGACAATTTTTTTTTGTAATACAAGCATATAAGTTATATCCAGCCGTTTTCGAAATAATTGTAAATTTCATAAATTATGTTGTTTAAATAGAGTTTTTATTGGGAAATTTTGTTATAGGCGACTAGACTAATAATTTTATTGTAAACTAAAGTAAATGTTCAAAATAGCTTCCTTTTACTTAATTTAATGATTTTCCTCTACTGCCAACAGAACTCTTAATTCATTTTCTTCATTAATAACGGATTTATTGATTATCGTCCTTTTTGTGTACGCAGTGCTTCTTGGTGCTACAAATCTTTGCAACAACGTATCGAAGGTTTTTTGTCTCGGCTTTCTCTCAATATCTGGATATCTTTCAGCATATATTCAGCTCGCGAGGAGGCAATTTCTTGCACATTCACCCAGTATAACAATCATATTTCCCATTTCTAAAGTTGTAAAATTCGACATTTTGTGTAAGTTAGTACTTAATTTCGACGACTGAACAAATGTAAATAATTTTATATGGCTGTAATAGTGACAATCTAAACAAAAATAAATGGCAACTCGATTAAGAATAAAAAATAAAATTAAATAATAAAAGTAGCGAAAATGTATGCTTTTAAAATTTATATCGAAATAACTAAAATACGGTAAACTCTAAGAGTAAAAGGAAGCTATTTTGAACTTTTGCTTTAGTTTACAATTATTAGTCTAGTCGCCTATAACAAAATTTCCGAATAAAAACTCTATTTAAACAACATAATTTATGATATTTATAATTATTTCGAAAACGGCTGGATATAACTTATATGCTTGTATTACAAAAAAGAATTGTCTATGAATTCTACGTCAAATAGTTAAATAATATACAGGGTGTTCCATTTGAAAAACTTGAGAAAAATTATTTTAAAATGTGGTGTTTGTGAAAGCTTATTATGAACACCCTGTATAAAATAAATAAACGCAATTACATTAATAGTATCTCTAGACCTCTTGTCATAAATTTCACTCAATGCCGAGGTTAAAAAAATAGTTCTGGATTGTTTTTTTTGATTTTTTTATTCAGGACTGCAAAACTTTTTTTTTTAGTTTTCAATTTATTTCTCCGAAACTACAAAACCAAATTAAATAAAATTTGAGGCACTTATAAACGATAGTAATACGAACCTAAATATGTAATAAAATACTGGGTGTCCCATTTAAAAAATTGTAACTTTATTCTGTCACACTTTTTTGGGCCACCCTGTATAATGTAAGATATTTTTAAAACATGCCGCTTTTAATCCAATATCTCAAGCTGTTTCAGTATTGTTGATAAGATCTTCGATAACGATTTAATCTTCCGTCCACGCTTCGTTTGCGGACCCTGTATACTTATATTTTCCATATTTTAGCTGCAGTACCTACTGTAATAAGAATAATAAGATATCAGAAACTAAAAATTTATTTAGGTTTTTTCAAAGTTACGCCAATTGTCGTAACATTTTTATATCAAAATACCCACTCAACATATAAAAAGTCTCCAAAGTATACATTCTATACAATTTAATATGTATAAATTAAAACAATACAAATACGCAATAATGTACTAACGATAAGTATTTATTAATTATAAATTCACATTAAAAGAGGCACACTGTAAAAACTGCCAAACAAAAGCCGGTTTGCTTGACAATATTGGCCATAAACTGCCGCGTGTCGCGCTTTTTAAGTCGAACAAACCAGAGAAATCAGAAAGCGATGGATATAGGCTTATGTGGGAGTCTTTAAACCCAACATAACTACATTATTTTTTAACTTATTTTAAAAATATAAAATACAAATTATTAACGATTTTTAATTCTGCGACTCTTGACGGTTTTAGAAAATCGATATTTTTGGTTTTAATTTCACAAAAATGAAAAAAGTAAATCCATCAAATTATGAGTATAACATTTCTAGATATTTAAAAAAAAAAAGTCTTAAAATCGGACCAAAAATAATAGTGGAGTCGTTCTGGAGCTATCAACGGCTCGAAATCCCTTGACGAAATAGAGTAATCTTTTTCCCCAATCGATACAGTAGGATCCCCTCGATATTCTGACATAATTTGTAGGGGGCGCCGCATGCGGGGGGAGGGGGCACGCCTCGTAAATCTAACCGACAACGGATTTTCCTGAGAAATGGAAAGTAACTCTGCTGCTACAAAAAAATGTGAAGGGCAAAAGTGAAGAGCTTGACAGAGCGCGTAAGCTCGAATAAACCCGATCCCGATATCTCAATGAGTTCGCGATTATCGCGATTTTCAACTGCAAAAAATAATAAAATTTAATTAATTATATCGAGAAGGGGCGGAGTTGGGGCATCAATTTTTCGCGAATCAACGGGTGACACCGAGTACTTTGATGGGCCGGAGGCTGGGGTTGGTGAGGCAATTAGGAGGGGAGTTATAGGGGGAAAAATATTACATAAATGCTAATAATTAGGATTCAATTTGTTCATTTTTTTTTATCAGCTACGAGGTTGAATTGGCAAAAAAATTTTATTTTCCCAAATGCGTTTTTCGCGTCATACAAGAAATTGCACTTTTTAATATCTCCGAAAATTCTTTAGATATTATATTCAATTTTGGTATGTGTTAATAGGATATACAACCACAAATTTTAGTTACAAAAGTTATTTAATTGCTCCACCAGTAATGTCCCTGCAATCATGTCCTCTCATATTTTTTACAAAAAAGACGGTACGCCACTGACATTTTTCCATGTGGATATTTTTTCTGATTATCCTGGTCAATTCTACATGAAAACGGTCTCTTGAGATTTTCTCGTCAGACGCACCTTCTTGATTAAAACCACTAAATTCATATTGAAACACATTAACATTGATAAAATAATTAATGATAAATTTTGTTTCATAAAAATTGTTGGAGTGGGCAGTTCGATGTGAAGATGGGAGGAAGCATTCCTTTTAAATGAAGGTAGCCATTTCCAACAATTTTTATGAAACAAAATTTATCATTAATTATTTTATCAATGTTAATAATATAGTTTCAATATTGATTTAGTGGTTTTAATCAAGAACGGTGCATCTGACGAGAAAAACTCAAGAGACCGTTTTATGTAGAATTGACCAGGCTAATCAGAAAAAATATCCGTATGGAAAAATGTCAGTGGCGTACCGTCTTTCTTGTTTTGTAAAAAATAACAGAGGACATGTTTGCAGGGACGCCACTGGTGGAACAATTGAATAACTTTTGTAACTAAAGTTTGTGGATCTATATCATATAAACACATACCAAAATTAAACATAATATCTAAAGTATTTTCGGAGATATTAAAAAATGGCCATTTCTTGTATGCCGCGCCAACCGCGCATTTGGGAAAATAAGAATTTTTCGCCAATTCCCCCTCGTAACTGATAAAAAATGTACAAATTGAATCCGGCCTGATCCTCGTAGCTCGATTAATAAACTACTTATTCGCAATTATGCAATATTTTTTCCCCCCTTACCATACAGATCGAAATGGTTCCCAATGGGACACTGTTTAATAAGCCTTATGCAATTTACTATTAATCCATATCTTTTAGGCCCATCCGATTATGGTATCATGGTTCAACAAGATTTCTCCAATGCTCAACAAGGATCAACCGGTAATCCGGTAGGAAACGTTCCAATTTCTAACGTTCAATACAGCGGCATTACTGGTGTAATGAACGGACAATATTCATACGGTATTTCCATTAGATGCGCTTCTGGAGCTTGCTCCGGCATTAGCTTCAACAGCGTTTCCATCAGTGGTTACAAAACCAAGAGTGAGTGTATGAATTACAGTATCAGCGGATGGTGCTAAGTGTATCTCAACTGAAATAAAATTGTTAAAAAATAAATGAATTATAAAACATTTAATGTTGTTCTTTCATTGGTTTCCTGTAAAAGGGGAAAAAAATGGAAAATAACCTGTGAATAATGTTAGAGGAATTATCAGCTACCTTTTTAATGAAGACAATATTCTTTTTACACAACAATAACATTTTTTGGCGAATGAGCCATGCCATATAGAAGGGAAGGTCCACAAAGTCAAATAATACGGGGTACGTGTTTCTTAATAACATACTAATATTTAAGGAGGTTCTTCTTGGGTCCATTTACAAAAAAAAAATTTTCATGATTTTTTAATAATTTGTTAAGGTTAATGACTTAAATACGTGAACTAGACCAGGTAGATCAACGAATACTTATAACCAGGAAGAAGACAAACTGCCGTGTTAAATAATCGAAGCAGGCATGATACGGCGACATCCATTATGCCTGGCGCGCACGTGCTTTTCAAATGTCACTTTTGTCCAAATTTTTATTACTGTCAATATTTTAAAGTGACATTCAAGCAAAGAAAACATCAAAACCCTTTTATTTGGTTTACTAAGTAGAGAAAATTAAATATTAGGATTTTGACATAGGTTTTCAGCTGTAAATATTGCTTTAAACTTGTCCTTACATACTTTTATATTATTATTGAACTAGTAACGAAACTAGAAATAAAGAATTTAGAGATTGAAGGTTGTAATTAGTTTTATTAAAAAATAGAAAACAAATCATAATTTACATAAAATATTTTACCATCTTCAACTTCAAACAAATCAAGGTAAATACAATACTATATGTACAGCTACTAACCAAGTAAATATATGCACCATCATTATGATTATGGGCTTCCAATTTGTTTGTTTCGTAGCATACTCCTGGCAACATTAGTGATCGAAGTCCTCTTTAATGTTCAGTCATTATGGGATTCTCAATTAAACTATGAAAAGAAAGAATTATTATAATAATATATTACCGGACTTATCAAAATTCTGGCTACGGGTTAATATAACTAAGCTGTAATTATTATGTTGTAGCTTTTGACTTCTGGATTGTAAAATTTAAGTAAAATTCTTTAAAAATGTGTTTGTTTCTAGTTTGCGTGACAAGTTTGGGACATAATGGGACAATTTTATAATGTAAAATAACCATAACGAATAAAAATTAGTAAAAAAATATTTCAATTATAAATTACTTACCTGCAACAAAACGAGAAGGTCCGTTTTCGTGAAAAGAATAGAAAATTAAAAATTATTTTAGAATTTAATGACGCTTCCTCCACCATTTTCAATCACATTATAAATCATATGTTACTTGATTTTATCCCCTTACAGACGAAGGATGTTCGGTTGTGAAATAATTTAAGAACGTGTGCTGCTCGCATTCTATGTATGTCTCTGTCTGCATCTTCCTTCTCCGATTCAATAAAGGGAGACAAATATGGCCTAGATTAAATCGAACAAACCCAAAGTCTGATATTGACACAGAACGATCGACACAAAAGGATACACGTATGGAGTAACGTGCCTGGCTGTGACATCACTTGCACGGCCTACTTATATGCTTCGATCCCCGCCATAAGCGGTCTCACCGGGCTGAGGTAGATAACCAACAAAACTGTTTATATTTACAAAACAAAGGCTGCTTTTTACCTACTAGATCCTTTTTAATCTTTGTTAATGCTAGTTTCATAACAAAGTGCAAATGAATGAATTTAATTTTTTTATATGAAAACTGTACGACAAACGACAACAACAACGGAATCAAGAAGACACATTTGCTCAGCAAGGAATGAGAATTTCAAAAATAATTTTTATTTAAAAAAAGAATTGGCGTACCTACCATTCTGTTCTTCAAAAATACCAAGAACAACTCGCGCACGAACGCCACTGATCGGAATAAAAAAACATGTTATATATACAATGCGTCTTGATGAATAGACATTGTGTACCAAATTTCACAAAAATATCTAGAGCTGTATCACAGATATTAATTAAATAGGAGATTTTTTGAACATCGTTAACACCCTGTATCTCAAAAGTTAGGACGTTTAGGATATATGTTCATGTGAAGTCAAGAATAACCTCCTTAAATATTAGCATGTTATTAAGAAATACCCCATATACTATCAAAATGTCTAATAAACATGGAGTATTTAGGAGTGGTTGTTGCATAGGAAATGTTATATCACCTCTAGGCGCCCTTGGTTGGTTGGTTGGTTGGTTGGTTAAAGGTGGGGGTCGGTTTAAAGGCCCGAACTTCAAATCACTGCAGCCTTTCGGCTTATTGTGTACCCCGATCTTGTTAGAAGATGTTTGTTCCTTCTATGAGGTCCAGTAACCTTCTACCAAGCTTGTCATGTGGGAGGTTGTCACCACGTTGTATGTTCCCGAAGATATTTTGTCTTCTACGAGACAGCGCTATGCAGCGGTATATTATGTGTGAGGCGGTTTCATCCTCTTCGCCGCAGAGTCTACATTCAATGGATCCGTTGTTTATCCCTATCCGTTGAAGGTGTTTTCGCAATTGGCAGTGGCCTGTTAGCAGACCCATCACTCTAATGTTGTTTTTGTTGCCTGTTTTGATATTCCAAAGGCCGGTTCAGGGCCACTGAGACTTTGGGCAGATCCGGCTCTCGCTAGTTCATCCGCTTTTTCATTTCCTAATATCCCGGAGTCACCAGGGACCCACAAGAGTTCCACCTTGTTCCCCCTGGCCGCCAGTACTTTTAGGTTTGTATGACACTCCAGTGTAAAGGCGCCCTTACACCTACATGATAAACTATAATTGTTTATAATAAGGGCTACTCCCAAAGTTCCATCACAATCAGATGAATGGTATAGAAACGTAAACGAGACAAACAAATAAACAGTTATTATTCGAACAAACCCGAACAATATGGAGGGTGTTATGGACATGACGTATTATATTTAAACCGGCAATTCCTGAGATGAAAACAAATTGAAGAAAAATATCCAAAAATGGCGCTTTAATTTAATATGCCCTGTATATGACCTGACGTCAAACCAAAATTAAGCACGTGGTGACACTGGGAGAAAGATAAACAAAACAACATATGGCGGAAAACGTCAGTGAATTTTGAGCAGTGTTGTCACTCTTTAGAAAGTCAATAACCGTTACAGATTGGAAGTTGTTTATTTTTCAGGGTACATTATTATAAACTTTTACGTTCAGTTCAGTTCGCTGGGAAACAATCTCTGATTTATAAACTTGAACCAACCGCCGCGGCGTTTATAAATGATCAGGTATGTTCTCATTTGTTCAATCCGAACGACGGCCGTCGGAACTGAACAACTTAAATGCCACTTTACCCTTTAGAAAAAAACTACAATTTTATTTACCTTTTCGGCCTTATTTAAAACCAAATTAATTTATAAAAAAAACATCAAGTAGGTAATCCAAACAAAAACCGGCACAATAACCTCACAAACACACAAAAACAAAAGCACAAATTCACATTAGTTTTCGCGTAAATTTGTATGCATCTCATGAACACATCTAGGTACCATTCAATCTGAATTAGTATTTTAAAGTGCTACTGTGTAGACAAAAATATGCCCTTATTGTACAAAGTTTCATCCGGTGGTCTGGGCAATAATATAATTTTTTCATACATTGGTATTTAACATCTAAAAATTTCTAGTAACTACACGTTCCAGTCTGTTTGGGGTTTATTCGGTCGATCGATATTGCGTTATTTGGAAATATCTAAAAATACAGCGTTGAAACTTTCGATGTTTTATAAGATTATATTCACAAATTGAGGAATTTCCTTCTGTAATATTACTTTCGTGTATAATTATTGTCTCGGAAATGGTAACCGCGCTATTTTTTCGAATATGTACGAAGCACTCGACCCTTGGTTGGACTCATCTATATTAATGAAGAGGAGGTCCTGTTGTTGTCAACATAATTATTTCATCATTCTTCATTAAAGGATTAAAAATTGTTTTAGGCCCATTAGAAATTAGCGAAATTTCTGACTTTCTATTGCGAAATAATTCGTATCCTATCTTCTGTGTGTGCTGTTGTTCTATGTGTACGATAGTGTAATTATGCGTTAGTGTTTAGTGCTTTTGTGTAATCTGATAATAGGTGCTTATCTTCAAAAAACTAATTTGAAACTCGTGGGTGTCTGTGTGTTTCTTTAAGTGATTTAGTGTCATTTGTTCTGTTTCACTATGTATTTTTCTCTCTCGACGATATGCCGGTTATGTTCCGAAATAGGAAATGAGAGGCCGAATGGGGTTTAGGGGGTATAAGCTTATTATGCAGTCCCACACTATCATCAGAGCACGTGATGAGTATAAACCTCTTCCCATAGAAAAAAGAACTGAAGGTGTCTGTGCCCTGGATTCTTTACTCGTGTCGGCGGCCTGGATTTAATTTGTAAGTAAGCTAAATTTTTATTTTTATAAGAATCTAAAGTTTTACTCTTTTCCACAGTTTGGCAACTTTGCGCCAGAACATGTGTTTATTACACAGCTGGGCAGTGTAATATGATTGTGCCGCGGAGTGACCTGTGGGTTTATTACCTCACTTTTTAAACGTTCGATTTGAAAAAAAATATATGTAGCGCTTCTCTAGGACACCCCAAGAGTCACCCATTTATATATAATACGTTATTTCCATAACACCCTGTATTTATTTTCGTCTTTACTCTACTACAGTAGACATGACTTTCGTTTGAGACATCCCGGCCAGTAAACAAATATGATCCCAGTAGCCGAACCTAGCCGATTGGTCATTCGTCTCGAATCGGTTCATCGGCTGCCGCTCCATTGTTGCCGCGCAGGGAGAAGCCCGGACCTAGATCCCATGTTGCGCTTGCGCTTGCGATGTTTGTATGGTTTCTTGTTGTATGGTATCATATCATTTAAAATATTGTTTTGGCAGCCGGCGGCTAAACCATATTTATTTGTAGAATATAGTAAAAAGTTATTTCAACAAAATATATTCAGATTCCTCAGTATCCTCAGAGGAAATCGAATTCTTTAATATTATAATAATTTTACAGCTTAAGTTTAGTGATATAATTTATATTAATTTTTAAATTATAACTAAAAAAATCGTCAAAATTTCTGTCAAGTTATCTGAATACACACCTTACCGCATTTGTTTTTCTAGTATTTACTAGAGCTCTCAACATTTTTCGCCTTCGGCGGGCTGTCCTGCATGCTGAATCAGTCACTTGTCCCGCTTTTTGATTCGCAACATCTGGCAACCCTGCTTACACCCTGTGTCGCATTAACATTAACCGCTAAAATATTGCCATTGCGAACTTCTTGAACCACTGTATAAGTTATTTAAGCAATAATATTAATTTCGCCCACAATCTCAACAAAATTCAATAAAAAAATGTAATAAAAATAACAATCAAACATAAAGATATATTGCAGGTAAAATATATTATTCCTTTTTAACAAAATAATTTGTATTTCTAAAACTTTCTTCTTAAATTGTTTATTAAATTAATGAGGACAGAGAATAATTTTCTTGTTCCTTTATATGAAAATTAGTCCTTTTTTACTTCTTATCAATATTAAAACCGCGTATATAAAATGCTAACAATAAGCCCCATTAAAAATATAGTATACCTGTGATAAAAAGCATAAATTAGGTACTTAAAAACATTATAATTAAGTTACCTAGTGGTAAAGACTTTGAAAAAGATATGAGGTGACGTATACCAGCTTTAATACCCACTGGAAAATAAGGCGAATAAACATGTTTCTCCTAAGTTTTCTTTTTGAATGGTTATTTCGGATAAATTTGATTCCATGTGGTATTGTTTTGGTGCTATTAGTGTACTTAGTTATAGTGTACACGCACTTAAGAGCCTTTCCTACGTCTCCATTTGTGCCAATATTTGGACACATTTTTGATTACACAAACCCCTACAGTAAGTATTATATTAAACAAATAATTTAAACATCAAAGTTCAAAATATATTTTATAGGGTGTTAGTTAATGATATGTTGAATTGATGACTCCCGGATTAATTTTAAGCCGAAAGGTTCATTATCATGTATGTGCCTAAATGCTTTGTTTTCGATATACAGTGTGTTAAACAGGTGTTTAATTTTTTTGAATTTTTTTCAAAAATATCTAAAACAGTTTGAGACCTTTTTGTTTAAAATTAAATAATTTAATAAATTGTGTTTACCTTGAGAATACAACTTTTTTTAAGTAAAAAAGTATGGTTTTATATCACAATAGGTAGTCTATAATAAAATTTAGTACATCTCTAACTGGTTTCGAAATTTTTGATAAAAATCAAAAAGAATTAAAACTTTAACACTCTGTATATGGAAAACAAAGCATTTTAGGACATTAGTAGTCTATATTACAATTTAGTACAATATTTTCAACTGGTTTCGAGATTATTGATAGAAATCAAAAAAAAAATAAAAACTTTAACACCCTGTATAAAATATAAAACAATGCATTTTAGGACATGGTGCGTATTAGTGTATCCCAGGAGATGTGAACCTTTATTTGTAAATGACAAAAGAATGTCTAATTGAAATTTGATTTCTAGGCCTGTTTGATTAGAAAATAAAATTTAAATATTTTTATTTTTTGGAAATCAAGCAGACCTTGGCTGGAGCAATATTTTTATTTTGTATCTTGGTAAAGTGCCTCTTCTCCGCAAAATATCAAAAACTTTCATTAATAAAAGTTGATCAGAATTCAAAATCATGCAAGCGTACCGAATTTAATAAGCTTCAGATATAAGTTTCTTGTATTTTTCTTATCCTCTAAAGAGAATTCTTCATGGTATTAAATACAATTATCGGAAAAGATTATTTCGGACAAACGATGAGGAAATTGAAGAAATTAGAAACTTCTAACTAGGGAAAATATTGTATAAAATGAAAAAAACAAACAAATGTAGTCTAACGCTTATTAAATTCTGCACCCTGTATGATTTTGGGGAACATTTCTTAATAAAATTTTTCAATATTTTGTGAAAAAGAGGCACTTTTCCATAACCAAAATTTCACTAAAATTAATTTGACATAATATCTCGAAAGCACAGAAAAAAATTAAAAATTCAACGCTTTTTCAAACAAAGCATCTGCGGACTTATTATTATATATTAACTATTTGTCTTATTTTTGGGTAAGGAATCATCACACTAGCGATGGCACATGTTTCTTGAAACACCCTGTATATTAATTTACTTTTAACGTTATAGAAAATCAGGGAATACAATTTCTGCCACTCGGTGCAAAACCAATAATTTCCGCTCACCTAAATACTTTCTCCTAGGAGTTTAATGTACAGTGTGTCCCGTTTTCTATACTTTTATAGGGTATCTCCGTAACTGTTAGTGATATCAAAAAAATAATGTAGGTGTCATGTACTCTTTTTGGGCCAAACTTAAAATAAAATCAAAATTAGAAAATTTTCGCTCGTTTAAGATACACGGGGGAAAATCAAAAAATTGACAATTTCAAAATTACCCTATATTTTCTTAGTTGAAAGAGATACAGAAAAATGTTTCATACAGAAGTTTCTTTATATTGATGGTTGGCTAATCTGTCGTTTTCAGAATAAGTATACGGGGTCAGGTAAAAAGTTATCGGACCTATCCTCATTTTTTTAAATGGAACACCCTGTATATTTTAATCTAAAAATATACTATTTTAAATTCTCCTTTCAAATATATAACACACCATGGATGATATTGGTTTCCTAGGCGATTTATTAAACTTTATTACTTTAAACCAAAGTAGGCCATGAAACAAAAACTAATATCCTAGAGACACCTATGTTGACATTCTAGTTGTTATTCACATTTAACGTCAATTTAATTTTTTACATATTCATTTGTGAAAAATACTTATCAACATTTTGAAAAATTTGATGATATCTATCATCCATGGTGTGTTATAAATTTGAAAATAGAGTTTAAAATGCTATCTTTTTAGATTAAAATATACAAGGTGTTCCATTTAAAAAAATGAGGTTAGGTCCGATAACTTTCTTACCTGACCCCGTAAACTTATTCTGAAAACGGTAGATTATTCAACAATCGTTATAAATAAACTTATGTATTAAACATTTTTCTGTATCTCTTTTAACTAAGAAAATATAGGGTAATTTAGGAATTGTCAATTTGTTGATTTTCCCCCGTATCTCTTAAGCGAGCAAGAATTTTCAAATTTTGATTTCACCATTTTAAGTTTGACCCAAAAAGAGCACATGACACCTACATTACTTTTTTGATAGCACTCTCAATTACGGAGATACCTTATAAAAGTGTCGAAAATTGGACAACCTGTACTAGAGACTAAACAAGCCGTTTAAAAAATGCTTATTTTAATTTTCAACTAGTGTAAATTTATAATTTTAAATATATATTAAATCAGGGGAATCAGACGTCAAGTTGGTAAATTTTATAGACTTTCAAAAATATACACTGTGTAACTTCCCACCTTAAATATACCGGGTGTTTCAGGAGGAACACTCACCCCTATAACTTTTCTTTTGTTTAAATTACAGAAATAAAATTTGGTGGGTTTATATGTTATATTATTTTGCATTTTATGCCATGACGGACTCCGTTTTATCACTTCCGGTTTAACCGGAAATTACCTCAACTTTAGATTTTTTAAATGAAACATCCAGTATATTTTTGGCTATATCTCTACCATTCCAAATTCAACGACCCCATACGCTACTTTTTGACACTTTTAATAATTTTTCTTTCAGTTTTATTTTTTCATCTAAAATGGTTTACTGCTAAGCCATTCTTCATACAAATGCAATTTTCAAGTTTTTTTGTGTTTAAATTTTTTACACACTTTTTCACTTTTTAAGAGGACTTTTTCATAGAAAACTAAACTTTTTCAAATGGAACCATATTGGCTCACTCGGGCCAACAATATGATACCACACAAACTTATTTCAAGTTAAAAATGGATGCTAACAAACAAATGAACAAAATTACAAATTTAAAATCCCCCATTTATTTTAACCAGCAATCTAGATGACAAAATAAAAATAAGCAGAAAAATGATTGAATAATAGAAACGTTTTGGACTTGCATTGTCTTTATTTGTTATATATCACAACGTTTCAACTGGTAAGTATCTCCAGTCGTCTTCAGGTGAATACTAAATAAGAAAAGTAACTACAGGTCTATTTATACTAGCTATGTGCACTGAAGCATAATTGAGATGGGTGCAGTGGTGCGTTCAGTTTTGCGCGATATTAGTAATTCTAAGCTTACATCTACTTAACAAGGGCTTCCAGATATTTCTTAAATCTAATGAAGGTTTACTAAAACAGCCAGGGTTCTGGTGTATGGTAGCAGCTTCCTTGAACTTCCTCTTCCTCCAGTGTGGTTCTTTAAGCAGGATTTCGGCTTCTGTCCACCTGATGTGATGGCCGTGTGTCCAGGCATGGTCAGCTGCACCTGATTTTTCCGTTTCTCCTTTTTGAGTGTTGTTTGTGTGTTCTTTAATCCTTGTTTCCAGTGGCCGTAGTGTTTCCCCAATATACGATCGGCCACATTCGCAGGGGGTCTGGTAGACACAGTTTTTCCTATCTTTCTGGCTGGTTGGTTTCGTTTTCGTTAGATGGCTTCTTAAGGTGTCTCTCGAGCTGAGTACCGTTCTGATGTTGTATCGTTGTCCTAGTCTTCTAATTCTCTCGGATATTCCTTTGACATATGGAATGTTGAGTATTGGTTGAGCCTCTTTTGTCTCTCCTTTTGGTGTATTTGGCCGAGTCTTACGATTTTCCAAAATTTTATCAACTAATTTCGTGGGATAGCCATTTTTGTTGAGGTCGGTCTTGATGTGGTCAGTTTCTGTTTTGAGTGCTTCATTTGAGTTGCAAATGGTGATTGCTCTATCCACAAGCGTTCTTACTATCCCATGTTTTGTGTTGTTTGAGTGATTTGATGTGTAATTCAGATATTGTCCTGTATGAGTAGGTTTCCTGTACACTGATGTTTCGATGGTGTTGCCATTTTTCTTTACATTGACATCTAGGAAAGGTAGTTGATTGTTGTCTTCTTTCTCCATGGTGAATTTGATTGTCGGTGCGAAGCTGTTTATGTGCTGTAGGAATTCCTTGAGTTCATCATCGTTTCCATTCCAAATAATAGAGGTGTCATCGACATATCTCAGCAATGTTTTTGGTTTCTTTGTTGCTTGTTTTATTGTTTCAGTTTCAAACCATTGAAATGTTGGCGATTATCGGCGAGAGAGCAGAGCCCATTGGTAGTCCATCCACTTGGCTGAAGAACCTATCTTTTTCTTGGAAATAAGAATTGTTGAGGCAACATTCTTATTTCAGAGAAAAATGATTGTCATGATGAGTGTCAATAAATGTCGTATGGGGTATCCTTGAATTTGGAATGATGCTCTGAATCGATATGCGGGTAATATGCTGGGGGTTCCATTTAAAAATCCAAAGTTGAGATTATTTCCGGTTACACCGGAAGTTACAAAATGGAGTCCGTCATGTCACGAAATTCAAAATAACATTACACTTCCATTGTCTTTATTTATTTATAACACAACGTTTCAACTGGTAAACATCTCAAGTCGTTTCAGGTGAATACTGAATAAATTACTAAACTACGAGAAAATTTATACTACTTGATGGAAAGTTAGTTAAGCATGACCGAGGCGGGTGCAGTCATGTTTACCACTGGATAACGTACTTAACCTGACTTTACAATTACAGGGGTTTCCAGATGTTTCTTATGCCCAAAGAAGGTTTGCTGAAGCAGTCAGGACTTGGATTTATGACGGCAGCTTCTTTGAATTTTCTTTTTCGCCAATGTGCTCCTTTGAGGATGATTTCTAACTTCCCCATTGCAAGTGAAGACCGTGGGTCCAAGCGTTGTTGTTGCACCGGATCTGTTCGTTTTTTCCTTTTCGTGTGTGGTTCTGATGTTCTTTGATCCGTGTTTCAAGTGGTCGTACAGTTTCAGCAATGTACAACTTGGAGCACTCGCAGTTTATTCTATACAACGTGTCCAAGATATGGAGGGCCAGTACAGGGATCTCGGAAACCGTAAGAGATACGAAGTCGGTTAAATGGAGGTAAAGTTACGCATTTACGTGCCTAATAATATGCCGTTTAGAAAGTTTCAAAATTTCGAGTAGTTCCGGAGATATCCGGAAAAAAACGAAATTCTGAAAAATCGTTTCATTGTTTCCTGTTTTTTTTTTTTTTGAGATCGAATTCTAAAGTAAATTACACTTTGCATTGTCGCTTTTTCCGCTCTATTGTTTTGTAATCCGACGAGTCGTCTTCGAAGGACCATTATCAACTTTCTTTTTTTAAATACGGTCCTGGAATTTGAGAGCTTTTTTTCTCCCGAATGCAACGATGTATGGCACATTGTGGTTTAATGACGTTTCGAGGGTTTTTTGAACAACATCAGGATATTTTGGGATACGGTCCTGTATTTCTCCTAATTTTATAAATAATATCTCATAAATAAGCTCTAAATTTTTTATTTATGCTGGACTAATTCAATAAATAACAAATAATTAAATAATAAACCACAAATAAGTGAACAAAAATTATTAAAAAACAGTAATAAAACGAACAACGAAAGAAGCAAGGAACTACATAATCAGGTGTTCAAAATGATTTCCGTTATTCTCTAAGCACAAATAACATCTTCTAACTGCCACATAACAGTTTTTTTGAGATAAAGTAAAACATGCAATAGCATATCAAACTTTTCAGCATTTGTAAATTTATGTTCCATATTTTCAGGAAAATAGAAAACCTCTTAAAACGCTCTCAAACGATCACAATGGGAATGTCAAGTGAACAAGTCACGCGTCACCATCTTCATTTTTTTGTTTCAAGCGCCTACTTTTCTTTTAAATCCCGATTCAACAGAAGTTTGAAATAATGTTCCTGTATTTTGTTCACTTATTTGTGGTTTATTATTAAATTATTTATTATTTATTGAACTAGTCCAACATAAGTAAAAATTTAGAGCTTACTTATGAGATATTATTTATAAAAATTAGGAGAAATACAGGACCGTATCCCAAAATTTCCTGATGTTGGTCAAAAAACCCTCGATGTATCATACATCGTTGCATTCGGAAGAAAAAGAGCTATCAAATTCCAATATCAGAAAAACAGGACCGTATTTAAAAAAGAAAGTTGATAATGGCTCTTCGAAGACGACTACAAAACAATTAACGATGTTAGATAGAGCGGAAAAAGTGGCAATGTAAAAATGCAATTTACTTTAGAATTCGATCTCAAAAAAACCCAGGAAAACAATAAAACGATTTTTCAGAATTTCGGTTTTTTTCCGGATATCTCCGAACTACTCGGCATTTTAAAACTTTCTAAACGGTATATTATTAGGGACGTAAATGCGTAACTTTACCTCCATTTAACCGACTTCGTATCTCTTACGGTTTCCGAGATCCCTGTACTGGCCCTCCTTATCTTGGACACGTTGTATACTTCAGGTCTTTTTGGTCGGTGGCTAGCAGACCACGCTTGGATCCATGGTCATCACTTGCAATGGGAAAAGTCAGAAATTATCCTCAAAGAAGCACATTGCCGAAAAAGGAAATTCAAAGAAGCAGCCATCAGAATCCTTACTGCTTGATCAAACCTTCTGTAGACATATTGGAGAGAAATATTTGGAGATCCCCGTTAAATAATTGTAACAACTGTACCCACCTCGGACATGCGTAAGTAACTTAACAACACCCCTCTTCCCTCCCATCCATAAGTAGTATAAATATTCTTGTAGTTTAGTAACTTATTCAGTACAACCTGAAGACGACTGGAGATTTTTACCAGTTGAAACGTTGTATTATAAATAAATAATGATAATGGAAGTCCAAAATACGTCTATCACTCATGACTCAGCATTGTCTCTAACCTTAAAACAAATAACTACTTTTATTTTAACATTCAAGTATCCTGATATATTATCCGAGCACCCTGTATGAAAAAAAATAGTATAGCGTAGAATTAATCCATGGAGAACACCGAATTTGGTAACTTCTTGAGAACTTAAGCAATCGTCAATGTTAACGTAGGCAGGCTATAAATAGTGCACGCATTATGATTTTCATTGCCGGTTTAAAACAAAAGTTTAATAAAAACTATTCATAAATTAATTTATTTAATTACCCCAGTTTTATGGCTCCGGTTAAATTTAATGTTTTTAGTTGCAACGTTAATCTGACCACTAAATGTGTGGTCATGATCTGACCAAATAATTCAAAGTAATAATCGAATTTCCAAATATTAATTTACGATATTTTATTCCTATTCATCATTCATTCAGAAAAAGGCGTTTTGAAAATTATACCACAATTAGATGAAAAGCAGTGCAATCAGGGTCGCAGCAACCGGGGTTGCAATGGGTGCATCGCAACCATGAGTCAAGGATTAAGGGGCGACAATGGGAGAAATTTTGTTCGTGAAAGAAATATTAGAAAAATTAAAAATATATTTTAACAATTTTGATATACATATTATAGGAATCATAAAATATTTACCAGTTAGTAGGGACAGCCCTTACACAGAGGGCTGACCCTTAAATTGTCTAATAATCGTAAATTACAATATGACAACTACATGGTTTTTCATGAGGTCAGTTTTAAGAAAGCAAACCATAAAATAGGGTTGTTAAACATTTTTTACACAATATTATTTAGTTTAGTCACTTTTAGGATGAATGCGTTTGATTCTGATTTACCCTGTTTAGTTTGTTTTGTGCATTTTTTAGTAAATTAGGTGAATGAACTTGGTATACAAGTTTTTATTGATAGCGGCTAAAAATTATATCAGTAGACGGTCATTATTTTTTTGGTCACTACCGTTTTCGGATTATTTGTTATACATTCGCATACACTTGCCATCTTTCATTGGAATTGTGACGTGTGCACTGTGTGCAGGCTTGGAGGAGTGTGTTTTCGGGTTATATTTGTTCATAGTTATTGTATTTTCAAATAATTAGTATGGATTTGATAAATATCATAGAATCATCTAGTTCATCCACGTCAGCATCTGAGAACGAAGATGGCTTGTTGGAAACGACGAGATCCAAAATCTGAGAAATTAGGTTATGTTATTGGTCAATTTCACATCTTTCGAATGCGTTCGGGGTTTACAACTCTGTGGACAGTCCTAGAACAGTTTGTGATATCAAAACCGGGCACATATAGTTCTGCGCATTCAGCAGATCATTCGATAACTGTTCTAGAACGGTTCAAATAATTGAACCCGAATAAACCTATAACGAGGTTTTTACAAAAAAGTCCCAAAATAAGCTATTAACTTCCCATCATCAGGCTTCCTGTTGCAAGAACATTCATCCGATAACACAAGGTTATTGTATAATAGAAAAGGGTATATCATCAAATAAAAAACAACATCTCCAAAGCACCTAATAATAGAAGTTTTTTGAAGAAGTTTTGTTTCAGGTGCAACATTTATGACGGGCCTTAAATCGGCATGAAACTTCTTATTTTGTTGTTTGAATCAAATGTTTTAATACTTAAAGTATTTGTTATTGGGTTTGTTTTATTTAATATATTTACTTTACGTTTAAAAAAATATTTTGAATAAAATTTTTTGATAATTTTTTTTTGAGTACTAAGAGGGTGACAATTTTTTATTTTCACCCGGGCGGCACAAATACTTGGCGCGACCCTGAATGTAAAGGTTCTGATGAATTTCCTTCAATAGTTTTTGAAAAATGCATGCATGCTAATAGACCATTTTCCGTTATGTTTCTAAAAGCAAAGATTTCAATTGCATATTCTACAGACATTTCTTGATTTACTAAAATGACCTGTAAAATAAATACACTTAGCAGCAAAAATAACGCACAAATAAAAATTATGCTCAATTTCAAATTTGATTTTCTTGCGAACCGATAAATGGATTTCGCTAATTTTTCTTTGGACTGAAGCTTTTTCCTTTGGTAAATTGCACTGTTATAGAATTTCTATTCAGATATCAGTTTTGGGCTTATACAGAGTGCACAAATGTTTTTACGTTAAATTTGAGACTCCCTGTAGGGAGCATTAGCAGCAACAACGAGTGTATGATGAAATCATACTGTAGCCTCCTGTTTTCTAAACATTGTGTTTCTTTAATTTCTCTGATATCTGTAATATCAAACAAAATACACAGCTTTATACCAGAACATGTTATGCACAGTGCAACATACATACGTGAAACAATGGAGGCTATGTGATGTTTTGGGCTGGAATTTCCTTAACAGCATGGACGGATATCGTACCTTCACGTGAGGATTCTTTAAATAGCGAGAGGTATAATATCAGTGACATTTTGTCTCAGCACGTTGTTCCTTTCGCTCCGTATATTGGGAATAAGTTTTTACTAACACACGACAACGCAAGACCTCATGTTGGAGCGCATCGTCAATGAATATTTAGGTGAAGTAAATATTGGCCACCGCGCAGTCCCGATTTGATTCTTATGGAGCACTTATGGAATATTATTGGTAGGGTACGAAACAGCATCAACCCCGTTCTGCCAACTTGCAAGATGTCCAAACAATGGTTACCGATATTTGGAATGGACTTGACCAAAATAAAATATCCAATTTAACATTGAAGCAGTCATTAGAACTAGAGGTGGGAACACGCGTTACTAATGTACTTTTTTGCTATTTATTGTTAATTATTGTTAACGTTATTCTTAGTTTAATGTTGTCAAAATAAAAAAACATGTTCTGGTATAAAACTGTGTATTTGTGAGAAATTAAAGAAACAAAATGTTTAGAAAACATGAGGCTATAGTATGATTTCATCATACACTCGTTGTTGCTGCTAATGTTCCCTACTGGGTGTCTCAAATTTAACCTAAAAAACTATTCTCATTTTTGCACCCTGTATAAACCTAAAACTGAAATTTGAATAAAAAAATCACAGGGCAATTACCAAAGAAAAAAGCTACAGTTCAAGAAAAAAATTAGCGAAATCAATTTATCGGTTGGCGAGAAAATCAAGTTTGAAATTGGGCATAATGTTTGGTTGTGCGTTATTTTTGCTAATAAGTGTATTTCAAGAACTATTAATCTTAAGTCATTTCTTCTTTAGGCCGTAAAATCACATTTTACTGGACTCGAAGAAAAATGACGAGGTTCCGGTTAACATACAAGGTGGCCCCCATCGAAAACAGTCCAGCAAGGTTTACGGCTGTGTACGTGAAATTTAAAAAAAACTCAGACCCGTAAACTTGTGTTTTCAGGGTGACACGTTTCGCTATTAATTTCATCCCTGTAACCTCAACCCCCCTAGCGGGGTCGGCTACTGCCCTTGTTTTTTCAAATGGGAATGGGTAGTTGTGATACATCTTTTTAAAGGGCATTAAATTCTCTTTAAAATGGCGATTCGTTTTGTAAATTTGAGCTACGCGCCGCCGAGCAACGGAATTTGAAACATTTCACTGCACCTCTTATCAAGTACACAGGTTTGTGATCTACATACTTTACAATGTCCGAGAACACTTTGAACAGTTGTTGTACTATTGTATAGAGGTGAATGGCGGACATTTTCAACATTTAATAAGATAACATGTAAATATTACTCAATAAAATTTCTCGGCGACGCGTAGCTCAAATTTACAAAACAAAGCGCCATTTTAAAGAGAATTTAATGCCCTTTAAAAAGATGTATCACAACATACCCATTCCCATTTGAAAAAACAAGGGCAGTAGCCGCCCCCCGCTAGGGGGGTTGAGGTTACAGGGATGAAATTAATAGTGAAACGTGTCCCCCTGAAAACACAAGTTCACGGGTCCGAGGTTTTTTTTTAATTTTCACGTACACAGCCGTAAACCTTGCTGGACTGTTTTCGATGGGCCACCCTGTATAATCCATGAATAGTAGCATGTAAACTCATTTGTTCAGATATTAGAGAGTCTTTAAAAACATGCTTGTCAAAGTTTGTATTCGGGGGAGTAGAGCTTCCTTTCCAGCAAACAGAAATTATAGGTTTAAAAGACGTCTACATAGTATTTCCGAGAAAGAATTGATAAGCGTATTGTCAAAAAGGCACCCATTTTGATTAGATTTTTGTTACCGTTCTTGATATTACTGTACATCTTGGTTGGTTAAACTGATCGAATTACAAAATGTAAAATAAACCTTTATTAATTGTATATTCATTTTACAGAAGCGCTTGCAACTCTGACGAACAACATAATAAAATACGGAGGTGTTCTACGGCAATACATAGGGCCTCGAAAACCAAGTTTAGTTGTTGCAGACAGAGACTTTTTAGAGTTTTTATGTAATAATAATAAATATATATGTAAGTCAAAGTTTTATGATTACATGAAACCGTGGTTGGGAGAGGGACTCATTACGAGCGATGGTAAGTACATATTTAAAATTGCTTAAAGATATACCTATTTTAATGTTAAAGAATATAGGTCAATGTTCCGATATCACCAGCAAGAATATACTCATAAAAAGGTGCAAAATAATTTTAATCGATTCAAGCACGAGCAAAAATTTCAGATATTGTAATATTGGCACCGCCGTGACTAGTTTTTTCTTATATTATTTTGCCTTCTCTGCTAAAGAAACCGTTACCTAATATTACTATATTTTAACTAAGTTATGTTTTGAACTTTTCAACAACTTTTTGAACAAATTGTTTGGTATACGTAGCTAGGCCTTAAGTGGATTCCGGAGTACTTCTAAACGAGTTTTCTCTCCAAGCGTTTATTTCTGTTTTAGAAAGAAAATGTTCGAGGAAAAAAAACTTTGTAATGCAACTAAAATTGGAGTAAATTATATATTTTTTTGTTTCGGAAGATTTTTAGATTACATTTTATTTACTGTTCCGTCTAGAAAGATTATGGACTTTCCACCAATTATTAATAAAATTTAGACATCTTTTTTTAAATGCAGCGTATTAATAAAAAGAGAAAACTCCGGTTTTCAGTGCTAAAAATTGAAGTCTAGGCCCCGATCACGCTCCGTCTCTTTCTTTCGATTATCGTTGTTTTTGTCGGCCTACCGATTACTGGCGGGCGCTCCACGTATTGTTCTAACGGCAAGGGAACATCCAATTCGCCTCGTGCCTACAAAGCGCGAAATGAACAGGGGTAAACTCGGAAATTTCGACTTACTCCGGCATCCTCTTAATGTAAAATTTGGACTCATTGCCTAAATGTACATGGACTGGCAAAAAGTTATATTCCTTATAAATTATGATTTCCTTTAAATTAACTTACATTTTTGTAAATAAGTTAAAACCCTGTTTGTCTTTAAGCAGTATTACTCTGTAAAAGCTTTATAGTATCAGTGGAGGTTCATCCTTAGCAGCACATAAGCACGTGTACCCCCCAAAATAATAAAAAAATTAATAAAATATTAATTAATTTTCATTTAATATTATTTATCGTATGAAGTCCGAACCTTTCTAATAATTTATCGTACCGTCAAACCAAACTTATACGTAATAACTCTCAACGTGGTCGTTAGATTGATGACGAGGAATGGTCGCACATGCGCTCATGTAGACGGGACGTAATGCAGTTTGCCTTTACTATCAGGCAGCGGATTTTGAATGGAAAAGGCGCACACTTTTGGAGTGCGCATTTGCCCGTTTGCACGTGTATATATGTCATAACTTTTTCATATTTGTTTAAATTCTGAATACCCGGCATATAAATTCGAGAAAATAATATGCTTTTGGGTTGTTTGAGCACAAGCAGGCGTTTTTATGAACAATATTTTTTTATAAACCCAGAAATAAAAAAGTGTTCCCTTTTCGGTAGCCAGTCCGTGGACAAACTGTATGCAGGGTCATGCAATAGTGTGACTACAGCTCCTATACGGTGTCCCATTTAAATGGGACACCCAGTATTTTATTACATATTTAGGTTCGCATTAGTATCCTCTATAATTACTAAAATGTTATTTAATTTGCTTTGGTAGTTTAAGAGCAATAAATTAAAAAGTAAAAAAAAATTTCTAGTCCTGATAAGAAAAATCAAAAAACATACAGAAATTATTTTTATACCACGGAATTGGGCGAGCTTTATAACAAGGGATCTAGAGGTACTAGGAATCTAATAGTGTTTATCTATTTTATACAGGGTGTTCATAATACTGTTCCAAAAACGACACATTTCAAAATCATTTTTCTCAAGATTTTCAAATGGAACACCCTGTATATTATTCGGCTATTCTAACGTATAAGTTATTTCCAGTCGTTATCGAAATAATTCCAAATTTCATAAATTATATTGTTTAAATAACATAGGCGCCTTGACTAATAATTGTAAACTGCAGTAAATGTTCAAAATGGCTTCTATTCTGATCTGTGCACAAGTAAATATGTTCTTGAAAAGATCTGTTAACATACGTCAACATTTAAGGTGAATAACTAGCAACCAACGTAAATATTACCGTTCAGAAGATATCCATAGTTATCAATTAAATAGGTGCCACCCTGTATGTTTTAAAATTACTTAGATTTCGGAGCTACCTTTAGTTTTTCTAGATTAGGTGCCAACATATATGTCTGTTAATTTTTATTAAACTCGTAGGGGATAAATGGTTATCGAGAAGAAAAGCTTTGACCGGAAGCTTTACTCAGACAGCTCAACTAAAGTCTTTTATAGAGATTTTTGAACAAAAAAGTGACGTATTAGTTTCTATATTGGATGCATACCACGAGGAGACCAATCTACATCCAATAATGAAAAGATTGACTCTGGATATCATTTGTGGTAAGAATTTTAAAGCTGAATTCACTTACCTCTTTAATTGCCAAAGAGATATAAATTTAGTCCATCATTACTACCGTGTCATTAGCTTTATAATAATAATAATAATAGTTGCAGTTCTATAATGACATCACATCCTCAAATAGATTTTACTTATTCATACAGTTAATGATTCAACAAATTTAATTATAGTACAGACTTGGTTAAGGGAAAATAACCGTCATTTATTCCATATGTGACTGGAATAACTTTTAGTAAAAGAACGGCCATAAAATTATAGCAACATTTTAACAAAAAATTTTTGTAAAAATTACCAAAATATTTAGAAACCTGTTCTGGTATATTTCCTGTTCAGTTCTCCACCCATTACTTGTGAAATTTAATTGATACGTTGCATCTCATTTATGCATTTAATTCTTTACTTTTAGAGCAATTCATTTAAACTTGGTCACAGTTACAATAAAAAATAAATAGTAGTCAGTAAAGTTCATACATGAATGAAGAGTATTTAATTTTTAGTCAATAGTTAAAGGTATGTAAGAAACGTTGCAAAAAGTTCTTATCATACAGGGTGTTAAAAAGGGGCCATGCGTGTCACATCTAGTACGCGTGCCTGCAGCTGTGAATTATTCACAACACTTTCTTGGATACTAATTTGATGGGTTTGTTCGGGTTTGAAATATACCTGGTGGTTCAATAGTTATGTGGAAAAAACTTGATTCCATATCTTCGAAGAGGACGCCTATACGAAAAAAGTTTATATGAACTTCCCAAGTAACACCAAAGGCTTCAAATAGGCTGTGGCAACGTTATTCCAACTAAATTTAGAGCAATTTAGCTTTTACAGAAAGCTGCCTAGACATTCTTATGACGTCCTTAAAACGCTGTGACAGCCGAAATGGTACAACATTTTCCGGCTTTTAAATGGATTTTACAGCCATATGGCTGCAGAATTTTTTTAGGTTAGGGCACGCCAATATTTAGATTACCATATAGATTTGGATGGTTCACCAAGCATAATGGCGATATAGTATTAGTAATTTATAGGCGGTATTATTTATGGGTGTTATTCGAACTTCTCGGACAATAAAATTAATGTGGGAAGGTAAAGTCCGTTTTGTTGCAGTTGATAGCTCATATCGAGGGTTGAAGCCATAAAACAACCGTAAACCATAGGCGTTGCCAATAGTAATTACCTTATTTAATAAGAAAATTGGCCTCTGTCCATTGTTAAGTAGGATTAGGGTTAAAGTAGGTACAACAGGGGTAATTAATTTACCTATTTTTGCCTGCTTTAGGATGTTATTACGCCATTTGATGTGCGTTTGTCAAACTATGTATTTAGTTGTATTTAGATACTGCATTATCTCAAAGTTGAATTATTTCCTATACTTGTAACAATGGCTTCAAGTTTTTCGCCAACGTGTCTTCGTCAAATTAGCAAGAGTGCATATTCTCTCCGAGAAAAGACATTAATATTAAACGTGCATGATGCTCTAGTGTACCAGAAACCTGCAAGTGATGTTCGTAGCATCATTGCAGAGTGTGCCAATATGGTAGGAGTTGGAGAGGCTACTATATATAGGTTCTTGCGTGAAAGAAAATCTAAGAACCTCAGTGAGCCAAAACCACTCCCAGGAAAGAAACCGTTAGAAATTGACAATTTCATTAAAAATGGTATTAGAAGAAAAGTACATAGTTTTTATTTTGCCAAGGAAATACCAACTATAGACAAAATTTTACAAGCCATTAACTACGACGAGGACTTACCACAGCTATCACGAACGAAACTATGGAAAATACTTCATGATATGAACTTTCGATGGGAGAAGCAAAACAGAAAATCTTTTCTTATTGATAGAGCAGATATTATTTGCTGGAGACGTCAATACTTAAGGTCCATCCGAAAATACCGCAGCGAAGGCAAAAACATTTTCTATTTGGATGAAACTTGGCTGAACGAAGGGCACACCGTATCTAAAGTTTGGCAAGATAAAAATGTCCTAAGTTCTCGACAAGCTGTCATGGAAGGCTGGTCAACAGGACTTAGACCACCATCTGGAAAGGGACCCAGACTTATTATAACTCATATAGGAAGTTCAAATGGCTTTTTGGATCAAGGATTATTACAATTCCAGTCGAATTCTACTAAAGACTATCATGAAGAAATGACTGCTGATGTTTTCGAGGAATATTTTAAGCAAATGATAGAATACATTCCCGCTAATTCTGTAATAGTGATGGATAATGCCAGCTATCACTCTAGGCTAAAAGAGAATCTTCCCACAACTTCATGGAAAAAGGCGGAAATCGTAAACTGGTTACAACGAAAGGAATTGAGTTATGATAATACCATGGTAAAAAAAGAACTTTTGGATATTGTTAGGCTACATAAATCACAGTATAAAAAGTATGTTATTGACGAGATGGCAAGAGATCGAGGTATTATAGTGCTCCGTTTACCACCTTACCATTGTGAGCTAAATCCTATCGAATTAATATGGGCTCAAGTAAAAGGATATGTTGCTAGAAATAACAAAACTTTTAAAATGCAAGAAGTGCGACACCTCTTGCTTCATTCTTTAGCAAATGTGTCATCAGAAAATTGGCAAAACGCCATAAAACATGCTATAGTAGAGGAACAAAAAATGTGGGAACTTGACAACGTAATTGACACAACTATGGAAATTGAGCCTTTAGTAATAAGCGTAGGACATGATGACTCTTCAGATTCTTCTGAGGACCATTTTATCGAGTTATAATTATTGAAATTGTCAATATTTTTTGATCTGTAAATAAATTAGTTTTCTTGTAAATAAATTCATAAAATCATAAAATCTATTACATTTAAATAAAATAATAAGCGGTTACATTAAAAACCCAACTCTCCGACCATGATGGGCCGTTTTAATCATTATCCTTTCATTTCATTTTATGGCTCTATTGTTACTTTATCTGTTACCCGGTGGAATAGGTCAAAATTTCTTCATCTTTATGCTAGATGTACGTAAAAAGACCATTTTATAGGTAAAATATTTTAGGCCACCGGGCCCTTGTTTTGAATCTTTAATGAGGGTATCGAGCTATCAACGGCAACGGAACAGACTATAGCTCTTCTCTCTTCACTGGCTTCATTTATTTCCTATATTTTACAAATTCAATAAATTTTGTAATAATTGAAAATGATATAATTGAAATAGAAATGGATTAAAAATATTCCTGAACATAGTTTGTCTAATTAAAAGTTAGATGTGCTAATTTTTATTCGTTAATATTGTTGTTTTTAAAAGCAAAAATAAAAATTATCAATTTTTTTAAAATGGTCGATGTTCTCTTTTATTCTCCTGCCCCATGTTGTACGAAATAAATGGCCGTCAACATAAGACATGGTGGTTAATTATCCAGTTATTTTGAAGAAATATTTACCACTTTTTGGCCTATAACTTACTACATTATTGTATGGTGTTGTTGGATTTCCATTTGTTAGCAGTAAAGTCACCTTTACAGCTAAATATTATGACCTAATGGCATTGTCCATAAAATAGCTTTTTTTTGGCAAAATAATGGTACTATCCAACAAAAAATTATGACTTACTTCCAGCTGTAGTTTAGCAATGCAAATGCCATTTAAATATAATATTTAGCAAAGTTTGAAAGCAAACTAATAACGTTGGAAAATTTAATTGTAAAATTATGCCGCTTTAAGGTTATTACAGATGCAAATGAAAATCAAGAAGCTGTAGATTTTAAAAGCCGGATTACAGCACTGTGGGAGTTGTCGCAGCGTTATCACAGCCAATGATTAGTTTTAAAAGTTTTTTTGGACAATCCGTGTTACTTGGGTTGTAGCACTGTTTTCGCTTGTACTTTTCCCATATTTTCCCGGACGCCATGTATTTTAGTATTTACTGGATTTTAATCAATTTAATAGAAATCCTAACAATAGTTTTTTATAAATTATAATTACAAAATTGTTTCGGTTACTAATAAAAAATGTAAGTAATACTATATTTTATAGGAAATTTTACAATAAAATCTTTACTATAACAATTTTATTATAATACTCTTTCCGTGTCCGGTTGTTGCTGTAAACTCCCTATCTGTCCATCTAGGACGGTTTTTAATTCTAAAGGTAAGTCCCGTTTCACAAGGGCATGTAGGTAGCTACTTTCTACGCCACGCACGTGTTATTCAATTCAATGATAACCGAATCTGAAGCGTAGCTGGTAGAACGCAGCCTACGTCCCATGTGAAAGGGGACTAATACGTCTGTAAAACATAATGGCTGCTTACGAACAGCACAAATTCTAACTTAATTTCAAGAAAGGTAACTTGGTTGCACATACGAATTGTCACAACTAAGTCAGAATATGACTTCCCCTTGCCCCTGCTAAGACCCCCGGATTATCGACTGAGATATCTACGAGCAAAATTTTACATTTCATCATCATTTTCAAATAGGTTATGTTTCATAAATTGTTTTGTTTATATTTAATTTTTGATTTTAAAAAATATCCTGGGAAGCAATTATGGGTGATTAAAAATTAATTTCAAAATAAACGTAACAACAAACCACTTAGATCATGTCAGAAACTAACTTGAACTTAGAAGACATGCGGTTGTTCAAAAGCAGCCAATATCCTTATTTCAAAACCATATTTACTCGATAGCCATAAACATTATTATTAATATAGGACTGGAGGACTAGAAATGATAAAGACATAATTAAAAATAATGAGATAAGGTAATTATTTAAATGCCTTGCATTTATAGGTAGGTAGGTAGGTCGACCTAAATATAATATATAATTAATACACATGCACAAAATAGTTTTAGTGCATGTTCAAATACACAAAAAATATTTTGTATGGCATGGTCGATATTAAAATGAAAAATTCTCTCTAAAATTATTATTTTTATAAATATTATTTTATCCAATTAGAATAAAAAATAGTCTTATGGTCGCTCGGGCGAAAAACCGCGTGAGTACTCGCTTATTGAAATAACGGACATCGCTCGATTATTAAAAAACTGCTCGAGTTATAAATTCAAGCGTCGCTTGTTACTTATTACCTTCCACTCGGTATTCGAGCTTCGCCTGACGCCGACCGAAATGTGCTGCTTGGTAGTGTGATTGCTCCAGGTAAAAAAATGCTCATATATTCGAGCTGTTTTTCGCTCGATAGGAAATACTGCTCTAGTTATAAATTCAAACGAAAATCGTTGCCTTTCAGTTGATACCCGATGTTCGCTCGAGGCCGCGCACGACACGAAGTGTGCCGATTGGCGACGTTCGAGTTTGACGCTCAGAAGGCTGACACAAGATAGATACGTTGTTAAAGGCACATAAACGAGAAGGTGCTTACAATAAGTATGTCAAATCCCTTAGTGGACTCATCAAAATATGAGTTTTGTTTGGACTGATTAGCCAGCGGCGATTGTAAAGTTAAAAAAAATTAAAAACTCTAGACTAAACTTCTAACTTACAAAAACAACCCCTGGTGTTTTATCAACACATTCTTCTTAGTAATACAAATTTCAAGCGATTATAATCGCTCGAAAAACCTGAACAAACTCGATTATTAAAATCGCTGGAGTATCAAGTACGAGATTATTAAAATCATCGGTTTTCCCAACACTAATAAAGAAGCCTCATAAAATAAATGATTCGATGCCACTCTGGCGATATCTTCTTTATATTTTAAATGCGATCAAAAGAATGAAAATTCAACTATACTAATTTGTGTTAGCCATAGAAAAAATGTCGGATCTATTCCATCAATAAATATATGTCCCATTTAAAAAATGCCTCAGAAAAATCCTACATAAAACCAATTAAATACTTTTCGAAATTATAAAATCTCTATTGTCTTGTGAAACTATTGTCATCATTTCAGCTTCCTAGCTGTAACCTCTAAAAAGATATGACTTTTCTTTCAAATCAAGATACGGCGTCAAAAAATCAAAAGATTATTATAATTAGAAAACTATTAAAGATAGGTATAGGACAAAAAACTTTTCTAGATTTTTGAGTTCAAGAAAAATATAATATACCGTATGTGCACGGATGGGGTTTACAAGAGGACAAATGGACTAAAAATTTGAAAGTTACGAAAAAAAGTCACTCTTAATAAACGTTTCTGCTTGTCTAGAAAATACGATTCATCATAAGAAACTTCAATTTTTTTTATACAGGGTGGCTAAAAACTGCAAAAATGTTATTTTGCTTAAGAGTAAACATACTTTATTTTGGAAGATACGAAAAAAGGTCACTCTTAATAAACGCTTTTACTTGAATAATGAATAGGAAACTTGGGTTTGTGCGGGTTTGTTCGGATAGGATATTTGTTGTCAATGTCTTTATTTAATGAAGTAATTATAATAATAATACGAACATTTTTATTAACATGAAAAGAATACGATAACGATTTCATAATTCAAAAACTCCACCCCCATACTCGACACATTTTTCTAATTGCTTTCTCAAATAAGTGAAAGAATTTCTGATTTCTTCCTGAGATATCGATTGGACAGCCTGGATAATTCTGCCCTTCAGCACTTCAATATCATTTGGTATTGCGGTTGCAAAAACAATTTGTTTTAAACGGCCCCATAAAAACATATGGGCCAAGGTTAAGTCGGGACTTCTTGGGGGCCAGAAAACTGGGCTATTCCTGCCAATCCACCTTGGACCAAAACTACGGTCAAGCTATTCTCTAACCTCACGAGCTGAAAATACATATTTTGTCGAAAATTTAATGGTAGATTTTCGAGTTCATCATTGAAAAATGTATCCAGCATTTCTAAATATGATAATTTATTGCACGTATTATCAAAAAAATATGGCCCCATAATGCCATGGATGGATATCGCACACCACACGTTCACTTTTGTGAAATACTGTCTTCTTGTCATAATCCTGAATTCAGGATTTTCTAAAGACCAGTACCTAACGTGCTGGGTTGCAACGGTTCCATTTGTTGAAAATGTACTTTCATCAGAAAACATGATACATTTATAAAAATCAACATTTCCACTTAAAATTTTGTCTCCTATCCACAGGTAAAAATCAAGTCGTTTCGCGTCGTCTCCCTCTTCCAATCTTTGATTAAACTGCGGTTTATACGGATACAATTTATTTGCTTTAATGATCTTCTGAATTTGACTTTTTTTCACAACTTCCAACTGAGTAACACAATTTCTAAGGGACGTCATAGGATTTTCTTCAACAGAATGAAGAACTAAGACTGTAGCAGCATCATCATGGTCGTATTTCTTCTTTTTTTGAGGTCCAAAACCGAACCAGTTCTCCTGAACTTTTTTATTAACTTGCAGATTGCCATACAAGTTATTGGGATTCCTACAAATTTCTCGGTAAATTGTTCCATGACGTAGCGGTATGAAACTTGACCATCCCCATAACATTGTATTATAAAAACTCGTTGTTCAGTAGATAGCAATTCTACTTAAATAATAACTTCATTAAATAAAGACCTTGACAACAAGTACCTATCACCTTAGGTGTCATTATTATTTTAACTAGGTTCACCAGTCAGAGTTGTGCCAGAGAATACTTTTTGGGAAATAAACCTTTTAATGAATTGTTCTACTTCGGTTTGTTGTGTAGAAAACACATTCATTAAGAGTGACTTTTTTCGTATCTTTCAAAATAAAGTATTGAAATAAAGTGCTGAAGGGCAGAATTATCCAGGCTGTCCAATCGATATCTCAGGAAGAAATCAGAAATTCTTTCACTTATTTGAGAAAGCAATTAGAAAAATGTGTCGAGTATGGGGGGTGGAGTTTTTGAATTATGAAATCGTTATCGTATTCTTTTCATGTTAATAAAAATGTTCGTATTATTATTATTATAATTACTTCATTAAATAAAAACATTGACAACAAATATCCTATCCGAACAAACCCGCACAAACCCAAGTTTCCTATTCATTATTCAAGTAAAAGCGTTTATTAAGAGTAACCTTTTTTCGTATCTTCCAAAATAAAGTATGTTTACTCTTAAGCAAAATAACATTTTTGCAGTTTTTACACACCCTGTATAAAAAAAATTGAAGTTTCTTATGATGAATCGTATTTTCTAGACAAGCAAAAACGTTTATTAAGAGTGACTTTTTTTCGTATCTTTCAATTTTTAGTCCATTTATCCTCTTGTAAACCCCATCCGTGGACATACTGTATATAGATATAAAATATTTTCTAAACGTAGAAAACCATATTATCTTACAGCCACAACCAAATTTTCAAAATAAAATCTCATTTAGTTCTCGAGATACTTCTAAGGCCACTTTACTTGGTATACCCTGTATCTATGCCAATTTGCAACATCCTAAGAATTTAGCGCACTAAAATTTGGTTGGAGTCAGCCAGACGCATTTAACTTTTTCCAAAATATAGTACAGAATGTTTCAAAATACAAATATTTTGATCGTTTGGAAAAATGATTAAAAGTACGTTTATTAAAACAAACACCCTATGTTTTATCTGTGCTACTAAAAGCACTTGAAATTATCTATCTTTCTATGTGTAATGTTTCTATACCTATCTCGAATAGTTGTTGACTTATGAGCATTTATTTAGCAAAATTAGTTATTACAGAATTAGATATTTTTTGCGTATTTTTTTTTTACAAACTTACGAATTATTTGTATGTCGCCTTGTATACTACAATTTAGATTTGGTTATGTAACTTTTAGCGCTTATGACTTGATTTATGATTATTATCGGTAATAATTAATTTTGCTAAATAAATTCTCACAAGTGAAAAACCGTTTAAGATAGGTATAGTAACATTACATACAGAAATATAGACAATTTTAAGAGGTTTTAGAATCTTTATAAACGTCTAATAGACCATCCACCATCAATCAATCACCTTGTATATTATTATTCAAAAGGAGTATAAAACTCGTCGCGACATCTCGCGGTATATTCGCCTACCCAAAGCAACATCTTATAAAAGACCAATGCAGCGGGTCCATTCTCAACGCTTAAATGTCCCGTAACAGAGAATCAATAGAATTCATTCTATTTATATTGCTGCATATTAAAAAAAATATTTTTCTCAGAAACAGCAATGGGAGTATCACTGAACACCCAAGAAACACCAAACGATTCTGATTACGCTCGAAGTATCGAAATTTTATGCGAGGTGGCCCAAAATCGAATGATGTCATTCTGGAAGAACTATGATTTTATTTTTCAATTTTCCGACGACTGTGTCAGGGAGAGGAAGGCGCTTGCAGTAGTGGAAAACATGTTGGAACAGATCATACGTCAAAAAAAGGAAGATATTCATAACAATGGCACAAGAAAAGAAAAAAAAGATATGTTGGATTTGTTAATGGAAGTGGAAATTAATGGAAAGTTGTTGACGAGAAGTGACTTAAGGGAAGAAATTAATACATTTACATTTGCGGTAAGTAAGTCACCTACATACATACGTAGTCCCCGATTTTTTTTATTTTATGAAATAAAAGGAAAAATTAATATGTTATTCTATAGGTCGACATAAAAGGTCTGTTGGGTCTCTAAAAAAATTGGCGCATGAAAGATATCTCTCAAATATAAAGGATAATGCAGTTATAGTTCGATGTTTATTCTCTAAACGATTTCTAAAAGAATTTAAAATTTTCTCTTAAAATAATTCTTTTAAAGGTATTTTTTGCAAGAAGATAAAAAGGAGCTTAAGCCACCTCGTAAAATAAATGACCCGACGTCCGCCGCCCTGATGTTGTATCATCTATCTTCTTTATATCTGCTCGCAAAAAATAATAGATACCAAAAAAGAATTAATTTAAGAGAGAATTTTTATTTCTATTAGAATTCGATCAGAGATTAAAAATCCAACTATCACATTAAAAAGGTAATATTTTGATATGATTCAAATCGAGATAATAGACAAAACCTCGTCGACAGCTAATTTGAACAATCAGACATAATCGCCATTCCAAGACACGAAGAGCGCTGGCCGGCTGTATCCAGGGAGTAGGAGACGTTTTTCGTATTCTTATGCCTTAAATCATTCGAAGTGTTGCCAAATCCCTTTAGATAGTTGTGATTTTGGACATTGTTCCTGAACACTTAAGTGTGACATTTTTTGCATTAAATCTAAGCTATGAAATTAATTGAGATTATTGATAGCGCCTGCAATACTTTCAAAAATGAATGTATAACCATATTTTTCAATTTAAACGTTATTTTCATGTGTTAATTCACGTGTCTAAGATAAGGAGGGCCAGTAAAGGAATCTCGGAAACCGTAAGAGATACGAAGTCGGTTAAATGGAGGTAAAGTTGCGGATTTACGTGCTTAATAATATGCCGTTAAGAAAGTTTTAAAATTCCGAGTAGTTCCGAAGATATCCGGAAAAAACCGATATTCTGAAAAATCGTTTTATTTTTTTCCTGGTTTTTTTTAGATCGAATTCTAAAGTAAATTGCACTTTTGCATTGCCATTTTTTCCGCTTTATCTAACAGCGTTAATTATTTTGAAGTCCGACGAGTCGTCTTCGAAGGGCCATTATAAACTTTCTTTTTTTAAAAACGTTCCTGATTTCCTGATATTGTAATTCGATAGCTTCCTTTCTTCCGAATGCAATGATGTACGACACATTGTGGTTTAATGACGTTTCGAGGTTTTTTTAAACAACATCATGAAATTTTGGGATTTGGTCCTGTATTTCTCCTAATTTTATAAATCATATCTCATAAGTAAGCTCTAAATTTTTTACTTATGTTGGACTAGTTCAATAAATAACAACTAATTTAATAATAAACCACAAATAAGTGAACAAAATACAGAAACATTATTATTTCTGTTGATTCGGGATTTAAAAGAAAAGTAGGCGCTTGAAACAAAAAATTAAGATGGTGACGCGTGATTTGTTTCACTTGACATTCCCATTGTGATCGTTTGAGAACGTTTTAAGCGGTTTTCTATTTTCCAAAAAATATGGAACATAAATTTACAAATGCTGAAAAGTTTAATATTCTATCGCTTGTTTTATTTTATCTCAAAAAAAATGTTATGTGGCAGTTAGAAGATGTTATTTGTGGTTAGAGAATAACGGAAATCATTTTGAACACCTGATTATGTAGTTCCTTACTTTTTTTTGTTCGTTTTATTACTGTTTTGGAATGATTTTTGTTCACTTATTTGTGGTTTATTATTAAATTATTTGTTATTTATTGAACTAGTCCAGCATAAGTAAAAAAATTAGAGCTTACTTATGAGATATTATTTATAAAATTAGGAGAAAGACAGGAGCGCATTCCAAAATTTCCTGATGTTGTTCAAAAAACCCTCGAAACGTAATTAAACCACAATGTGTTATACATCGGTGCATTCGAGAGAAAAAAGCTCTCAAATTCCAATATCAGGAAAACAGGACCATATTTAAAAAAATAAACTTGATAATGACCCTTCGAAGACGACTCGTCGGATTACAAAACAATTAACGCCGTTAGATAGAGCGGAAAAAGTGGCAATGCAAAAGTGCAATTTACTTTAGAATTCGAACTCAAAAACCCAGGAAAACAATAAAACGATTTTTCAGAATTTCGGCTTTTTCTGGATATCTCCGGAACTACTCTGAGTTTTAAAACTTTCTAAACGGAATATTATTAGGCACTCCATTTGACCGACTTCGTATCTCTGACGGTTTCCGAGATCCCTGTACTTGCTCCCCTTATCTTGGACACGCATGAAGCGCCATATTTCGAAGCAAAATTTAGAATTTTAAGAAATTCTATGCAATATTTTTCTTGTATTTTGTCACACCTTTTTACCTTAATGACAAAAATGAAGTTATAAAATGGTTGTACGTATTTTAAATTTTATTTAAAATTATATCAATTCAAATGTGATTTATTGTTTAAAATACACTCGCCACTTCGAAATTTTGGTCAAGTGATTTTGCTATCAGTTTGTAGATCCATTTATTGTGTTTTCCTTAATTGTTTCATAAAATAACATTTTTGGATTAGGCTATATTATACAGGAGTAAATCAAACTGTTGTTTTTGTCTTAATTTTAAAACATCCTGTAGGAAGATTGAGGTGGATAATTTTATTTACATACTGTTTCTTGTAATCTTTGATGTATTCTAAACATATCGTTTTTTGATTCATTCCATTATCTCATTTCTGCTGCGAGCTGCAAAATTTTAAATGAAACGATGTTATTTTTAGAAAATGTATGTCAAGCTTTCGGTTAAAAATGATCGACGTTGGCCAAGTACGTGATTATTGTGACAGAATATTTGACAGTGACAATATTATTAGGAACTATTCACTGATGAATCCAGGTTTTGTTTAAGGTTGCCGGGTGGTCGTGAGCGGGTATACAGACGTCGAAATAAAAGATATGCTGAATGCATCATATCAGAACGAATCTCATATCATGGCGGTTCAGTCATGATTTGGGCGGGTATTCTACCGAAACACACACCGATCTTGTATTTGTTTAAAATGGAGCTCTAACCACCCACCGTTATATTGAGGAAATCCTCCAAGAAGTTGTTGTTCTATTTGCTCCTTTCATTGGGAACCAATTTATATTAATGCATGATAATGATAGACCTCACGTTGCACATGCAGTGAGCGAATATCCAGATGAAGTTGGACTTCCAAGATTGGAATGGCCCGCATGTAGCCCAGATCTCAACCCAATCGAACATCTTTGAGATCAACTTAAAAGAGCCGTTCGTCGTCGTTCTGTACAACCACAAACCTTGTAAGACTTACGACTGGCGCTGACCGAAGAACATCAGGCTGTCCCTCAAGAAAGGATAAGTAACCTTAATCATTCGATGCCAGGAAGACTGCAAGCTGTCATTGCTGCGAGAAGTGGAAATACACGATATTAAAATTCTTTTTGTTAATTAATTTTATGATATATCAAGTGTTAGTTTTTCTTAATAAAAATAGGCTTCAAATCAGCGTTTCATTTAAAATTTTGCAGCTCGCAGCAGAAACGAGATAATGGAATGAATCAAAAAACGAAATGTTTAGAATACATCAAAGATTACAAGAAACGATATGTAAACAAAAATTATCCACCTCAATTTTTATACAGGGTGTTTTGAAATTACGACAAAAAACAACACTTTGATTTACTCCTGTATCTATAATATAGCCTAATCGAAAAACTTTATAAAATAATTAAGCAAAAACAAAATAAATGGATCTACGAACTGATAACAAAATCATGAAAATCGCATAAAAAATAAAAAAGTTATAAAAGATCAAACTTGACCAAAATTTCAGTGTGGCGGAATTTTGTGCGGGCGAGTGTATAATAATATTTCTTAACAAAGGTAATCTGCTTACAAAGTACGTAAAATGCTTACAAAATATGCCACGAAAATATTTTGTTACCCTTGAAATAGGTCCACTAGAAAAGTAATTTCATGTATGTATATAAATACTGTGGCGATATTCAAAATGTTTTCGTATAAAACCAACCTCTTGGAGATGAAATTTATTCTTACCGATGGGACATTAGACACTCCCGGTTCCCAGCACTGGTTGTTATTATTACACAATTTTTTATAACTAAATCTACAATATTTAACTACTTATAGGAAAGGACACAAATTTGTAATTAATATCTACTTCTTATACATTTATTTTGATGATTAAATTCTATATCGCAAAATACTTTCGTTGTAAAACTTAAAAAATGTATGAACCATACAAAATACCAAATATCAATATTTTATTTGTTCATTTCCGTCTAATAGACTGGAACTATAACTTGTTTTCTTAGAGAAATGTTTTATCCTAACAAGGGGTGAACTTACACAACACTCGCAGTCAGGTAAAAACCAAAAAAAACAAACATTTTTTTTTTTTTTTTAGGATGAACAGTGGACATTCTAATATTTGTATTTATATTAAGTAACACATATTTTATATTTTTTTAAATGTAAGTGCTTGATGTTTGTGTTGTGGTGTAAATTTTTGTTCTAAGGTCTGATGATGTCCAGAATGGCGAAACATGTAACCACGTTAAAACTAAAATTTTCAATTTTAATTGCAGGGATATGATACCAGCAGCTCAGCTATCTCGCTGGCATTGTACGAAATTGCCAATAATGCTGATATTCAGGTAAACAACAAACAATATTTCTATTTTACAGAAAAATATTAATAAGCGTGTAAAGTTTTAAAATTTCAAAAACATCTTGCTTATAAAGTTATGTTATGGATTATTTTATATGTTTATTAAGAAAGAGAACCTCATACGTTTTAAACCAGTACCAAAGGAACCGTAGTAGTGGACGTACAGCCGCCTTCACGTCTGAACAGAAGTAAGCCTCCCCGCTGGACTGTATTGTACTGTAAAGTGATGGGTTTGCTAACAGGTCAGTGCCACCGGCGAAAACACCTTCAACGGATATGTATAAACAACGAATCCATTGAATGCAGACTCTGCGGCGAAGAGGATGAAACCGCCTGACACACAATATACCGCTGCGTAGCGCTGTCTCGTAGAAGACAAAATATCTTCGGGAACATATAACGTGGTGATAACCTCCCACGTGACAAGCTTGATAGAAGGTTACTGGACCTCATAGAATAAGGAGCAAACATCTTCTAACAAGATGGGGGTACACAATAAGCAGGAAAGCTGCACTGATAGAAGTTCAGGCCTTAAAACCGACCCCCGTCTTTAACCAACCAACCAAAGGGATTTAAAGTCAAATTTATTTATTTCAGGAAAAACTGATTGAGGAGCAAAAACGTATCTTTAAGGAAGAAGACCGAAAGATCAGCTATGAGATCTTGGAGGAGATGATCTATTTAGAAATGGTTATTAGGGAAACATTAAGACTTCACACAATCGTACCTATGGTTGGGAAACGAGTTATCAGAGACCTGAAATATGGTAAGTATTAGTTGGTAATATTATATTGAATAACCAGTATTGAAAGTGGTACACTGAGAAAATACTTTTACTATCTTTATAAAAAAAAATTTTACCTACGATAGCAAAAAAAATACCTAAATAGGGGACAACAAAATACAAATATCTGCAACAGTCTTACTTTTAACGATTCCGGTGTAAAAATTTGTCATGACTGTCTTAGTTTTTAATCTACAGGGTGAAAATTCTTTCCGTTAACTTATCAAATAGGTAAAAACTGATCTTGTGAAAGCCGTATTAGAGTCGGCAATTTTTTCTCTTGCGCCTGTAATGGCAATTATAATTGCACGTATTCATGCGCAGTAAACCGTTCTCGATCAGTTGGCACAATACTTCTTGCATTGCGAGCGCAATGCGAGAAAGGAATCCGTATTACAGTCGGCAATTCTACTCTTGCGGCCATTAAAATTACACGAAATCATGCGCAGTACACCGTTCTCGATCAGATTTTAATTGCCATTGCCGCTGCAAGTCTGGGTAGAGATGGATTATTCTGTTATTTTTAACTGTTTATTATTTGGTCGAACCAGCTATGAACAGTTAATGGCTATTTAAGCTAACTGGTACTTAAATTAGCAGTTCACATTCTTTATTAAGCATATGTACTGCTAATTCGTCGCTGAGCTGCTATGTGTAAGTAGCAGTAGCTGCTTTAACTGGTAATTAAAACGAACAAGTTTGCCCATCTCTAATTCTGGGGGTATTTAAGAGATTTCGACAGTACCAACTGCTGTTCTGACTGTTGGCCATGCGCCAGCTGATCGAGAACGATTTATTTCGCATGAATACGTGCAATTATAATTGCCATTGCAGGCGCAAGAGGAGAATTACCGACTCTAATACGGCTTTTAGAGATTTTTACATAAAGTTGGCCATTTTTTCTCTAAAACATTTAATTTTTGAGATATTAACAAAAATAAAAATTTTTTAATGGGACACTGATATTATTTTTTAAATTAATTAAGCATACTTTGGCATTATACAAAAATCTATTGTTGTTAATATTTATATAACCTAAAAATGAGATATTTTTAATAATGTACGTTAGTTATATCAGTAGGCCATGGTCAATTTATTAGAAACAAAATCAAAATTGTTTCTAATAAATTGTCTGTTGGTCTATTGTTATAAGTAAATTATGGAAAATATCGCATTTTTAGGATATTCTGGAATATAAATACAAACAACTACAGTATGCACAGGGGATCTTTACCCTGACGTCATCGCTAACAAATAGATATCCCGACATATTTCATATCTCTGCATCTTTGTTTGGTACAGACATAAAGGCGAATAAAAATTGTATTATACGTCGTCCGGAATTAAACGTGTTAGACAGAGAAATAATTATAAAGAAGAGTTGCCAAATAATTATTTTGACTTACGCAGTACTACAAATTGCAAAAACGTTATTGTGACAATTGATTCACAATTTTTTCGTTTTTATACATTTTTGTGCATTAAAACTTCATTTACTCCTGCAAACAGTTCTTTTCAGAGGTTTTGGTATCGCTTTTTTGTGTTAGTGGTAAGTACATATTGATATTTATTGCTATTTATTTATTGTAATAAAGTATTCCTAACCCTAAAAATTGTAGATAAGTCTCCGCTCCGCTATTTTGCCATCCCAAAAACGTAAAAACACGTCTTTTTGGTTTCGAAAAAAATAAGTAAAATCGCCCGAATTTCCAAACGCTCTGTATATGTATCGAAACTAGAAGGTTCACAGAACGTATTTCGGGCAAAATCAAATCTGAAATCGCCAAATTAAGTTCACAATCTCGTCTCAAAATGTGGTAAAAATTGGTCGAAAAATACAAATATGACAGTTCAATAGAATAATTTATTTAAATTTCCAAGGCAATGCCTATTAGCTTGCATTTTTTCGTAAATTGATTTTTTTTTCATGTTTTACGACATAAATTACCATTTATCTTCAATTCTAATGAAAAAAACTCTTGACTTTTTGGGGTGATTCCTGTAGGGGATGAATGGGCGGAGCTTTTTAATCTGTGTAATCAAAATGTCACATTCAAACCGAGTTTATCATTTTGTCAAATAAGAAGTAGGTACATAACTGCCAGTAAAAATTCAAGAATATCAGATTTATACCTACATATTCCTAACAATCTATTTTATGTAAGACCGACTCAAAATTTTGATTCGGAGTTTTAAAGTAATTTTTAAAAATCCGTATATGGGAACGTTATTTACGTCAATTAAAATGTTATGAAATTAGTTTTTGTTTTGACAACTTTTCTTCCACGTAATTTTGATTTGATTCATACGATTTTTATGACGTGTAAGCGATGACGTCAGGGTACCCTGTGCGTACTGTATACATATTTGTAAAGCCCAAAGTATGCTTAATTAATTTAAAAATAATATATAGGGTGAAACTTTTTAGATGCAAACTGGCTACGCCACTGAACTTTACGAAAAAATCTCTTACAAGATCAGTTCTTACCTATTTGATAAGTTAACGCAAAACGAAGATTTTCAAAATCACCCTGTAGATTAGAAACTAAGAGAACCATGACAGACATCGGAATCTCTCGGTTCTTTATAAAGTACGACAGGAAAGTGAAAAACGCAACATTCTATCTTGATAATAACTCTAATGCCCCCTAGAGTGTCGAAAATGGGACACCCTGTATGGGTACGGCAATACTACATTAGACAGTCTTTCCAATCGACCACACATGTAATCAGTGTTACAAAAGCCAAAAAAAGAAAAATAACCCTATTTACAACACAAGTACCAGCCACACACAAATTCATAACAATAACCAAAAACTTAGTAGATTTACAACTTGGGTCTAATAATATGGCAAGGTACTGTAAAAGTGCTTAGATCAGTTACTTTGAACATTAATTGGTAATTTAATAGGGTGCTTAATGCTCGCCCTTACTTAATAAAGGGCTTGGTGCCCTTTTGCTAAGGGCTGCGCCTGTATCTGCTAGCATTTCCTATCTTGTATATCATAATGCATACTCTTTTAGGTGATAAGTCGATTCCATCAATGCTGAATTTTAATATTTTTATACATGGATTCCACCACAATCCAAAATATTTTGAGGAACCGGAAAAATATATACCAGAAAGATTTGCTGAAAAAATAGACAATTTTACTTATATGCCTTTTGGAGTGAAACCCAGACAGTGTTTAGGTATGTATTACACCATGTACAGTTTGGTCCGCCCAAATTTAAACAGTTAATAGAATTGGGGGCATATGAAGGATGATTCACTGTATATGGTGTACCTAAAATATTTTCAGCGCTGCGGCGTAGCCATAAAAGACAATACAACAACACAAGTCTGTATTCACATTATCAGTAGGTACACCAGTCAATACATTTTGGATACACCTTTCCATGCTACGCCCTGGATTTTTCAAGTAATAAATTATTTGCTGCGGATGATGTTCCCTCAATCTGAATATCGTAGTTACTCATAGGTACTTTACGAATATACCCAAAAATAATATCCAAATTAAAAATGATGACGTTTAAAATTGCTTCACATTTACGTTGTCAAGGCGACGTGATAGATTTCACAACTTTGCATAAAATCTATTGGAAACATTGACGGTTCTCACATATCACGAGTAATGTGATTTGCGGAACCGTTACGTAATTTATATTTATAACAGTCATTACGTAACAGTAGACAGTGCGTAAGTAGGCTCTTACTAATATAGGAGTAGAAAAAATTCTTATTGCCTTTTCTGAAAAAAAAAAATTTCTAAATGGACGCAAACAGTTACACAAATGAAGTTCTTATGAAAGTATTTGTTTTCAAAGAAACTGGCCCTATTCAGGAAATCTGAAGGTTTACGTATAGGACTAACAACTTATATCGTTTGAGAGAAAATTCAACCTTTTATTTTTAAAACTAATATACAGAGGGTTCCATAAAAAAACAGCCATTAACTGCTTTTTAGAAGAACCTAACGGAAATTAACATAATTTTAACCTCTTCTGTAGTTATCGAATCGATTTTTCTAAGGGGATTGAATATATTGTTTCCTTAAACTTAACCAAAATTTCAACTGTCCATGAATTCAGAACACGAATTTACAAGTGTTTAATTAAGGTCATATAATTTTTTTATCTCGGAAACCGTACGAGATAGGAAGATTCTCTACATGTCACTTTTCATAAAACAAAATTCTTTTGGGTACGCTGTATCTGGGTAAAACTGTCCGAAATTGAGGCTTGTTTTTTACTTTCCAAGAATGCATTTACCACTAGCTGCGATCTTTCTTTCGAAATTCAAATACCTCTTGGCTTGATTAACACAAAAGAAATGTCTATTAAACATAAAATAAACTCAAAATTATTTTCGCTTATTTTACTAAATTTTGGAAAAATATTAAAATTTTGCTCTCCTTTTGTCAAATAGTATTTATATTATTTCTTTTTAGGAAAGAATTTTGCTATGCTTGAAATGAAATGCGTTATATCCAAAGTTTTGAGGCATTTTGAGCTTATTCCAATTCCAGATTTTCAGTTGAAGCTGTTACCAAAACTTGTATTATTTTCCTCGAGTGGAATATGGGTGAAACTAAGAAAAAGAAGGAATAATGTAACAACTTGTGATAAAGAAACTTAGTTTGCCATATTATACCGTAGAATATATTTGCTAAATTAAAGCAAGATAGAATTGTTTCAATTTATATTTATTGTTCGTCTTATTGGGTTTCTATAAGACCCCTTTTATGCGCGCATTTCTTGTCGCGGCGTTTTCTAAATACTTTGTTCTTATAGACGGAAACGCCGCGTGCATAGAAGCGGCCTTAAGGTACGGTTCCCTCTACGCGGCCCGCGACTGCGACTGTCGTAATACGGCGACCGAATGCGTCTGTCATTTTGCCAAGCGTTTTCCTCCATGCGACCAGGCCGTACGAATTGATCCTTGTATAGTATAGAGAACCCACTTGACCAAACTTAGAGCGTGACAAGAAAGTGATATCTCTTACAGAGCTCTAGGAAGGAACATGGATTTATCACAAGGTTCTATAGGCGTTACGAAACAAATATAAAACACGTTATAATAGGAGTAACTGAGAACATGGTTTTGTGGCCACTTGGTGACGTATTTAAGACATATTATTTAAATCATTTTAATTCTAGGTTATGAAAACAAAATAACAAACATCATATAAAAATGTGGCCGTACTGGCACTGGCTGTACTGGCGGGCTTAATTATAACACTTACGTAACTGAATTCAAAACGGTGATATAAGTAATGGCGGTTTGAATAAAATACAAAATAATTGATATAAGTAGGCTATTAATCGAGAATAATTTAAATAACGAACGCAACGGGTGTGCTACCAAGTTCTAAAAACAGTGTATGCTAGCTTCATCGTAGAAATGTAACTGCAATAGATTACATTCTTCAAAGGTACGTATTGGATGCAATTGTTCTTTGAGACGGATAGTCGGATTAGTTCAAAATTCGTTTGATACTTTTAAGTATATAATAATATTTTTTTAAAGAATCTATCATCTCCTTTTCACAGTTTATAGTATAGTAAAATTATTGGGAAATAAATTTATTTTAAGAGCAATTGCGGATTAACCTTAAACCAGTTGTAATGGTAAAATAAACAAATTTTTAATTGGGATTTTGCATGATACCTTTGCGATAAATATGACAATCTGGCTATGCTGCAATCATGACCGAAAGAGGTAAATGCTGTTTGTATTCGTTGCGTAGGCTAGAAATGTACATTTTTTCTATCTGGAGTTTTACAAGATCTTTTATATCTATAGTCCTTGGAGCTCATTTTACATTGCATTTTGCTAATCAAATAAAAAAAACGCGCGTACCGAGGCCGCGTGGTGGAAAACGGATACATAAAGAAACTTGAGCAGCAGCATCGAATACTCAGCAGTATCAGCCCGCTTTTTATATATTTAATTTTGTTTTATAACTGTCTGGTATTTCGTAGTCGTATATTGTATTATCAGGATGGCTTTTTGGCAACCATTTGAACAGGTTGAATTATCACAGGAATATAATGAATCGGTGTCAGGGGCGGAGTCGGCCATCGAAAGCGAATCAAGTCCGAAATTTAGTAACAAAGACTTAAGCGCAATATCAACGAATTACTTTAAATATCTAGGTACCCGGACTTTTGGAAGACCCAGTGTAATTAGTGCTGCAGTCAAGGTGGCGAGGGATTGGTTTGGGGCTGAAACCCGAACAATCCCCCCAATTACTTCTATTTCTTTGTCATAGAAATTTTCAAGTAAATCTACCACGATGTATTCATAAAAACCACAAATTTAACATATTTTAATTTTTAATAAATCAAGCAGGCCTTGACCGGAGCATTATTTTTTGGATTTGTGTCTAGGTAAAGTGCCCCTTCTTCACCAAATATCGAATAATTTTATTGAGAAAACTTGCTCAGAACTCAAAATCATGCAAGCGCTTTGGGGGGGTTGTATAGTACTTGGTGCAGCAACCCCTAAAACTGGAGGCGGCTAGGTCCGATTCCAAATATTGTTGGTTGAAAAGGACTTTTATAGCGCTTCAGTAAGTCGGAAGCTTCCCGGAGCGGATGACACAGCCAAGTAGCTCGGTGCTCGTTGTCTGAGATGTCGGAGTGCGTTACCGCACTCTAGAATTCGAAACGAACGCGTTCGCGCGACCAACCCAACGTCAGAGCCGCGTGGACAATCGCAGTGCATGCTTGCATGCCAAGGTGTCGACCCAAGCTAAATTGGGCTAGTATCCATGAATATCCAACTGCCGCTTTGACTGATCCTGTGACGTCCGACCAGTGCACGGGAATGGTACTATACTGGAGAGTATTGACACTTACTATAACTGGTACTGCGGGTAGAGGGAGCCCCACCAGGTCAGCTACTGGTGCCCTCTATCAGAGTCGGCCTCGCAGGGGCAAGTGCTAAAGCTAAGACTTCGGGGAGACGGTGGGCGGTGGGTGATGCGGAAGTTCATTCATGCGACACACGCCCGTAAGAGAGGCAGGTGTAAGGCAAAAGCCGTTTGAGGTATGGAGGTTACTACAGCACTGTAAACTCCAGAATGCGAGGCGAAATGTCCGCAGCCTGATCCTCGTCGGCTAATGTAGCTGGGGCCGCCGTTTGAGATGTCGAAGTTGGGTGTATACAGCTCTAGGATTTGAGGCGAGAACTACTTGGACTGGTCCGTAATAGCGCGGGATCATTGTATAGAAAGAGTTAAGTACCCAGAGTCTATATACAGGGTGTTATGGAAATGACGTATTATATTTAAATGGGTGACTCCTGGGGTGTCCTAGAGAAGCGCTACATATTTTTTTTTTTAAATCGAACGTTTAAAAAGGGGGTAATTCACCCATATACCCACACACAACTCCTCGGCACAGTCACATTACACTGAGCAGCTGTATAATAAACAGATGTTCTGGCGCAATGTTGCCAAATTGTTCGTGTAAAACGCGTTTTTCTTCCAATCTCAGAACATGACCCTGTATATCGTCAGAGACATAGAACAAATAGTGAAACACTGAACAAATTACCATAAATCACTTAAAGAAACACATGTTTCAAATTAGTTTTTTTAAGATAGGCCCTTGTCACACAAAAGCGCTACACACTAATGCATTCTTTAACAAACACACAAATAGGAGATAGGACACAATTTGCACTTTATAAACTAAAACGTTCAGCAATTATTTTATCTACTGCATCCAATATCTTATATCGCAACTGATCCGTATCTTCGACTTTATCAACTATTTCTTTATTCATCGTACCCCATAGAAAAAAATTGCATGATGTAAGATCCGGTGACCTTGCGATTTCCAGTCTCTTACTAAAGGAACATTTTCTAATATGCCTTCGACTTGATTTTTCTGTATGTACTAAACATTTTCCCACTTATTCGCACTGTACAGTTGATTAAATATCCCGAAAAAACTCTTTCGCGCGAAGCCGCTTGTTGTCAAGCAAATGTCAACTTCTAACCTTCTGTCGATTTATACTAGAGATGTGGCTAATCTTTGGTTTTAAAATCCCGCTGTGAAACGATCGATTTAATTTTTTTAAGCTTTTCGAATGAAATAAAGCACCAGAGCAGCGATTAACAAGTTTTTAAATCTTTATTGGTATCTACAGCAGTGAAGGAAAACAATAAATAAGTGCTGTAGATCATTATAATTATTTATTACAACCTTTTATGGTGAATGCGCTGGAATGTACCGGAAAACATGCATTGCATTAGTATATTTCTAGATTTTGACAGTTCGTGTTTTAAATGTTTAGTTCAGATGTCATTTTTAATTCGAAGAACGTTATTTACATTTTACAATGTGTTTTTTAATTAAAAACAAAAGTTCATACAAATCTAGGCGAGACAACCCAATGTTAATAAAAACGATGTCTCCAAGTGAATTTTGTGTGTGTTTTGGCCAGTGTTTATGTGAAGTTTTCCGATTATGGTTATGGGTTATGTGATGTGCCGGTTTCTTTACTAAAACGCTGTATAAGTTTTTATAGAAATTGACATCAATTTTTAAATAAGACTGACAAGGTAAGTGTATGTGTGTGGCCTAAATAAAATTACATTAAAAAATCAATCAGCCAATCAAAAGTCAAAAGGTCATTGACATTTGACCTAGTTACGTAGTTGCGTATTTCAAACTTAAAGAGTGTAAGGTAAGAATTCGGATATGCCGCAGTGCTGTACAGAAGTTTTCCTGGTTTGAATGAATTGAAAGCGCCATTTAAGGATATTTTTCTTCAATTTGTATTCATCTCAGGAATTGCCGGTTTAAATATAATACGTCATTTCCATAACACCCTGTATAGAGTAATCATCAGTCTATGTATATTGATTTTTTTCATTATTTTAATATTTTCCCTGGTTCAGAATTTCTAATTTCTTCAATTTCCTCATTAGTTTGTCATATCAGCTTAGGAAATGAAATTTGGTCATCAAATACAAAAACGTATTTATTCTCTTTAGAGGTTTTAAAAAATACAATAAAATTAATGTATGCTGATGGTTATTAAATTGGGTACGCTAGCATTATTTTGAATTCCGAGCCAAAATTGTTAGATATTTTGTGAGGAAAAGGTATTTTATCTAGACAGAAAATAAATTTATGATTATGATTTATTAACAATCAAAATGTGTTAAATTATATTATCTAATCAAACAGGCGTAGATCACAGATGCTCAAATTTCAAATCGAAAACTTTTTGTCATTTACACCTATAAGTTCGCTTATCCTGAGACACACTGTACATAGGTGGATATTATAGGCAACAAAGCAGATTTTTTATGCTCAAACACAAGCACTATAGGAAAAATCCTTTAGGGCACTCTGGGAGTGGTGCGTGTGCGCAAAAAGGGATTCACGTTGGTTTTGAATCGTTGGAGGTTATATTCGTTGGGAAAAACGGCTTCGGGAAGGTCGTTCCACAAGGATGAAGTCCTCCAGATGAAAGAATTCTTAAATAATGAAGTTCGAGGAGTACTAAGCTTAACCACATATGGAGATCTAATTACGGTTTCGTTTAGGATCAATTTGTAACGTTAAGATTATCCACAGGGGCAAAGCAGGAAGTAGTTTCCAGTTGGTAATAAATTAAAACAGATTATTTTCATTTTTGTTTATATCCACTACAATATTGGGACTATTTATTTATGTGATTTCTATATTTTTTAACAAATATATGCTCGAGTTTGTTCTCTCCGCATAATAGTAAACTATTTGGTAATTTATTTTTCCTACAAATACGGTAAGTAAAACGTTTTATGTAAAATGTGTATAAGATATTATCATAACTATGTTCCGCTTACAAGACTGATAAAGCGCCGTCGAAGTTAGCATAAGTCACGTCAAGATTGTCAAGTATTGTCCATTTAAAAAAAAAGCCTAAATGCAACTTCTGACGTAACCGGTAACATTTTTTTAAACCCTCGACTATTATCTTGTAAGCGGATTGGACTAAAAAGAGTTACTATACGATATCCAACGAACGAACGAGGGCGTCACAACAATATGACATAACCTATAAAAATTAGAATGTCTGTGCAGAGTTGCATTAAGGATCGACCGGACCTTTATTAAATTTTTGAATATGTATAAGGGCCAATTTTATAAAGTGGTTTTATATCGCACTGTACGGTTTAAACCTCAGATTAGTGAAAACGGTGATTTTATAAACTAGGATTGACAGCGACGCTCGACTTAAGAGCAACCATCCTGGTAATAAGTTAATCGGTAGAAAGAGTACCGCTTAAACTCAATAATACGATTTAAGACACAGGACACAGTATTATAACCCTAATATTTGAGTTTGTTTCTTATTGTTTCTGGCTGCAAATGGATATTTTTGAAATTTTTAATGAGTTATTAACGGACGACGAAGATGATTTTGTAAATATTATTGAGCAGCGTAGGCGGGACAGAATATTTCGGATACGCCCCAATTACATGAAAACCTTAACTTGTTAGGCCTCCTAAACAAATCATCTTTTAACGTACTTTTGAGTATCCATTTGGATACGCAGGTATGTTATTTCGATACCCATTAAACATCAAATGGATCCATATATTTTTTAATTATTTAGTAATTTAAAACTACTGAACTGATATCAGTGATGACTGATACCTAAAAATGCTTTAAAATGATCAGAGTCAGAAAAAATATTAAAAAATAGGGCTGTTTAAAGACATGGATACGCAGTAAAAAATCACTAGAAGATGCCTTGCTCCTAAATCATGTTTTAGAGCGTCCAACAAACCGATGAGTATATACAATATATAATACATTTAGTTATAATCCTCCTAGTAATAACCCTCTATTATCAAATTGTCATAATTTGCCTGTAATTTAATCCCCTGATTATTGTTCCGTTTAAGTATTAATTTAAATCCAAGACTTAAAATCACTTTATAAAATTGGGCCTTAACTGGATAATTTTTGATTATATAACTTTTGCGCCTATCTATAAAAATAGGAACATAAACGACATGCTCGTATGTAAAAGTTAATGAAAAATTGAGTCACAAATAAGAAAACTACTTTTACGTCCGTAGCGTTCAAGCCTTTCTAACAGCAGTACTGTAGGAAAAATCCGCACCGCACATCTTCTGTGCATTACAGGAGCGGCATTTACATAGGTTTGGACGCTACCGACGTAAAAGTCGTTTATTTTTGACTTGGTGACTTAAAATTTCATTAATTTTTACATGCTTACATATCGTATTTGTTTTAAAATGCATAAAAGTTATATAATCGACAGTCTTGCAGTTTATATATTTTCAAAAATTTAATAACCTTTCAGTGGCCCCTTAATGCAACTCTGCTCAAACATTCTGACTTTGACAGATCACGTGATATTTGTTTTGACGCCCTCCGTTCCTTCGTTGGATTTAGTATAGTAAATTTTCTTTCATTAAAAAACAGAATAGTTCTGCTGATATAAAAATATGTTAATCAAAAAGGCAAATAGGTTTTTAGGACAACGAGCTATTCTAACGATATGGCTATTTTCAAGATACGTTTCGGCATCAAATGACATATTTTTTTATTTGCGGGTTAAGTCAAATTTGACTTCGGATTTGATGCTGCGCCAAAATGACGCATGTAAACCTAATCGTGTAATTGTCAATGTCAATTTAACATTTGCCAAAAAAAATAAAGGCATAGGATAAATTGTAGGAATCTTGAACAACTTCATTAGAAATAGTTTATTACGTACCGAGGAAAAAGTTTCATTCCTGTCGAGAGCGTCGGTAGTTAACCGAAGCGAGGTCAACTAAATCTCGAGACAGTAATGAAACTTTTCACCGAGGTTTATATACTATTTTATTTACAGCCACATCTAACATCCACTTCTTATTATTTTGAATTAAAATTGTTAATAAAAGATAAATGCCATTTTGAGTTTTCTATTGAAAAATTAGACAGAAATTTCAAATATCCGCAGGTGGTAGAATAACGTAGGTAATAATATACATCAAGATGGCAAATATCATTGTTTGAATATGGTTTCCATGTCACTAAACAATATATTATTTTAACAACAGAAAAATGCTATCAGATGAGGAATTTGATTTTGCTGCTACTCCACCAGAAATTCGAGAAGCAGTAAAAATAGGAGAAGAAGATCTTCTGCCAACTAAAAGCCGCCCGATATATGACAAGGCATATAACTGTTTCAAAGAATGGTGTACGGGAAACAAAGTTCAAAATCCTGGTGGCTATTAGCTTATTTCAGTGAAAAGGCCAAGACAAAGAAGATATCAACGATTTGGTCACAATATTCAATGCTGGGGACTACTCTATCAATTAGGGAAAAAGTAGACATATCTGAACACGCAAAGCTATTAGCATTTTTAAAAAAGTGTGTTCGTATATTATTTTGAGATATCGATTTTTTTTAAATTACAAAAAAATTATTTACTTTCCACCTTTCAAAGATATTATATTATCACATGCATAGTTGCAAATAAAAGATATTTGCTGTTTCCAAATTTAACCTCGCAAAAATTATGTAAATTTAGATTAATTGGTTCTGTGATTTATAACTAACAAATTTCGAGTTTTGGTAATATTTTAAATATAACATAAGTAATTTCTTGGAATAATTACCATGGAAATTACCATTAATAAATAATGATGTCCGACTTGATGGAAACTTGAACAAACATTCGTGCCTTTGGGCTCTACGGAAAACATAAACAAAGAGACTATCTTGGTTTTTAATAAAATTAAAAGTCGAAAATAGACTGTTCGGTAAACGTTGGACGACCCTGTACATCCATTAACTTAGGACTAAGAGGGATTCCAGATTTCAGATAAATGTTAAAATTAGATTTACTTCGCATACAGGATTTATAATGGTAATTTTTTAATTAAAATAAAGAGTTGAGATCAAAATTTTAGTACAAAATGAAACCGAAAATTTTGTGCAAAGTTAAATTCAGGAAAAAAGTTTTCTTTGGCTAGATTGGCATCCTAATAAAATTTTCCAAAATTCCTACAAACTTAATTTATGTTTATCAATAATGTAACATTAAAGTCAAATTTTATTTAAACTCGCAATTTAAATAAAATCCATCTGTTGCCGACTTTTTTTGCGGTCAGTACGTAATAATATTTACAAGAAAACTCTATATTATACTGTAACTCCTGCTCTTATCTTAGAATTGCTAGATTTTTTTGAAGAGCTGGAACCACCGGACGAAGTCCTTTTAAGACCATTCAGATAATCCACCTAAAAGAAGATATCGATAATTAAAATTTTGATATGTCATTGGTTGCATTCCCTGACAGCACTCCGCCGTTTATTTGTGAGTTGTAAGGTTAAAATCGTAAACAATGGCACAAAAATGTCGCGTTTTAAGTCTGAAAGAGAATATTGATGTTGTGGAAGTTTGTAATTTGATAATAATGATTTGGGCGAGTTCATTAACATTGATATCAAGGTGTTATTAGAAGATGATAGTGACCCCATTCCTACCGATTATGTAGTTCAAACTAAAACCACATCACTATCTGACGACTCTGACGAGAAGTTGAATGTAGTAATCAAACAAATGTCACCAATTATCAATAAGCCATTAGTATCAGGAATTGTTATCAGACTTGAAATTACATGTTCTAGATTGCAAGTATAAAACGCAAACACGTAAAACTACGTTATTAGATTTTTTTAGTACTACATCCTAACTAAAACTAGTGTATTTTTGTTATTTTATGCTATGTATTTGTACCGGGTGTCCCACTAAGAATGGCTCTCGGCCGTATCTCTGATAGTGTTAGTGGCTTGCGGAAAAATTTTTTAATATGAAAAGTGATCATAAGAAATTGCTGGAAATTATTTTCAAGTTTCTCAGTCGAGCGCTAGAGGGCGCAACCGTAACGGTAAATCCGTAAAGCTTAGTTTTTTCAAAAGTTGCCGCGTTAAGGTATATTGAAAATAGCATTTTCGTATACTTTAAGGTTTTATGAAGAAAATTTACTTATAACATATTTTTGTCACTTTTAAAATAAAGTGGTGGGGGAAGGTTGAACATTATTTTAAATAAATGCCTACAACTCCGGGTTGGCTCAACTGAATTTAGTGAACTTTGTTTTGTTAAAAATAGGTTCCCTTACTCTATACTTTACTGTATAAACTATGACAATATGACTTTTAAAGTAGGCGCTAGAGGGAGCTATTTTACAACTTAACAAACATTGCGCATTTTTTCAAAAATTTTAAATACAACAGTATATTTAATTTTACTTCATCACAAAGATTAATAAAAGCCTAAAAAACTGGCGAAAACCACAACTTGATATCTTTTTTCAAACCGGAGATATTAACAAGAACAAAAATAAAGACGGAAAAATATGATTATATTTAAGTTTCAACGGTACAGGTTTTTTCAAAAGTCAAATAAAAACTTTGACGTGAAAGCACCTAATTTTAAATTAGATTTTGTTTTTCCAAGGCCTATTTGACTTTTGAAAAAACCTGTACCGTTGAAACTTAAATATAATCATATTTTTCCATGTTTATTTTTGTTCTTGTTAATATCTCCGGTTTGAAAAAAGATATCAAGTTGTGGTTTTCGCCAGTTCTTTAGGCTTTTATTGATCTTTGTGATGAAGTAAAATTAAATATACTGTTGTATTTAAAATTTTTGAAAAAATGCGCAATGTTTGTTAAGTTGTAAAATAGCTCCCTCTAGCGCCTACTTTAAAAGTCATATTGTCATAGTTTATACAGTAAAGTATAGAGTAAGGGAACCACTTTTTAACAAAACAAAGTTCACTAAATTCTGTTGAGCGAACCCGGAGTTGTAGGCATTTATTTAAAATAATGTTCAACCTTCCCCCACCACTTTATTTTAAAAGTGACAAAAATATGTTATTAGTAAATTTTCTTCATAAAACCTTAAAGTATACGAAAATGCTATTTTCAATATACCTTAACGCGGCAACTTTTGAAAAAACTAAGCTTTACGGATTTACCGTTACGGTTGCGCCCTCTAGCGCTCGACTGAGAAACTTGAAAATAATTTCCAGCAATTTCTTATGATCACTTTTCCTATTAAAAAAATTTTCCGCAAGCCATACGACTAACACTTTCAGAGATACGGCCGAGAGCCATTCTTAGTGGGACACCCGGTACATACATGTACACATAGTAATAATCTTGCATTTACATATTACCTAATAACAAATTTCCCATATGCGGACACCTCTATTAGGCGGACACATTTAGACGGTCCCATAGGTATCCGCCTAAGGGAGGTTTCACTGTATTAGTATGGTAACGTCGAAACTTTTGCTTACCATTAAATTATGTTATATTTAGATTCTATTATCTTGTAGAATATTGACAAAATATCCATAAAATATTATATTTTGGTCAGTACAAAACTTACCTGCTTATCTATCGCCCTGAATTGCCACGACCAATTAGCTCTGTAGAGGAAAGGCCTTAGATCGAACCTATTATCATCTGGACTATATGATTCTGCATGATAAGATGGAGTTAACACCGTCATCTTATGTCGGTTGATGGCATAGCATCTAGAAAAACCCTTTCACATTCAATAACAATCACATACTTAACTGCAAGAAGTTCGGTACTTAAGTTAAAATGACCTGCATATAGTTAACACCAGAGCTGTCTCAATCGTGAATGATAGTAGAAAGTGACCGAATCGTTACTGGTTGATATCAATCAAGCATTTATTTCAGTCGTAATATCCAGGCTCGTGATAAACGACGACTACCGAGTACTACTGAGTGCCGCAAAATTTTTTTAACCGAGAACGAACGATAGGAAATATTGAAACTAAACTGAAAACAATAGAGACAAATAATTCGGTTCCCAAAATGGCCGCTAGAAAGCAATAAATTATTCTGGTCCAAAATGAACTCAACACACAATTTCTAGTCTATGGCTCCTATAATGTTTCCATGATGCACAGAAAAGTAAAAGGCTTGTTAAGGTGATGGTGAATGCCACAGGAAAAAAAGTTTGCTTGCATACACAGAAAACAAAAGTTGGGTATAATGGACAGCCTAAGTCTGACGTCACGAGAGGCGTGGTTTCAAAAACCTCTCCAGACTAAAACGGTACACGTTTATAAAGGATAAATAAGCAATTTCCTGATATTATTTGTATATTAGATGTTATTGTTGATTCATTTTCAGAAACAGTTTGACGTAAGTGTTTTTTGAAGATTTTTAATCAACATCTTGTGTGAAGTTATGTTATTATTGTTTGCATAGGGAGATTTAAATTGATATTTTTCTGTTAAAAACAGCTTATTGCACTGTATTTATCAACATAGAGTACCCTATAGCCATACTTTATGTTGATAAATACAGTAAGCTTTTTTTTACAGAAAAATAACAATTTAAATCTCGTTAAACAATAACATAACCTCAAACTTGTTCAGATGGTGATTAAAAATAAACTTAAAACACTTACTTCAATGTGTGTTTGAAAATAGATCAATATTAACACCTAAAATATAAATAATATCAAGAAGTTGCTTATTTATCGCTAATAAACGTACACCGCCGCTATAAAAAAATATTTTATGGGAAATCCAATGCAATCTTGTGTCTTACCAAAACTAAATAATTTTAACTAAAATATTTATCTTCGCGTGTCGTTAATGTATCGACACTATGGTTTGAAAAATATTGCGAAACAAGCACGTTTTTAATTGTTTCTAGTAACTGGATTCGAAAATGTGTCGCAAAAGTTTCGTAACACATATGCCTCGATACAACTTTCTAATTTGAATCGAAAATGTTTCGAAACGTTTCTCAGCAAAGAATGTGTATCCAATTTGTGTCTAAATATGCTACTTGGGTATAAGCCCCGTTGCGCGCTGAATTACGAAGCCAAAGTTTGCCGTGTTTTATCCCGAACACAGTTAGACATTAAAATACTAATTCAGATTGAATGGTACTACTAAGAGAAAGAAGCGCCATCTTATAGTAGTCCCACACAATACAAATAAGCTTACCTAAAGAAATGTTTCACCTTCTCAGACACCTGCTTGGGCGTGCATGAGTCTGACCAAGTTTGAACCAACTTACAGTACATTGAATAAGGTCCACAGTTCTCTATTTTTCTTAATCTTCCAAACTGACTAAGCTCATTATAGGACATTCCCATATCCTGCTCATCCGTTTGAGCTATTTTACCTTGAACTAGTGGCTAAAAGAATATTTTAAAAAATATTATTATTATTTTAGAATATTAAATTTAAAAAAAAAATAGAAATTATTAAAAATATGTGAAACTACTAACCTCTAATTCAGCCGTGGGCGGAGCAGTATATATCTCTCCCAAAATTGGTATATTAAATTTTTCTTTGGCATAAATAATAAATTTTCTTAAATCTGTTTTCGAAATACCACCTATAACACAAATTATGGTTTGCACTGGTAACGCGAATATTCCTAATTTTTATAAATTTTCAATAATTTGGTTTTAAGAAAAGGAAGCTTCAAAATGTTATCAGTGATATATCACTAGCTCAGTGTGAATATTATTAAATTAAATATTTGCCTTTCCGTCATTATCATATTTAATTTTGTATTATTATATCGTTATAACTATACTAGGAGACCACAATTGTAGACAGTGATTCATCTATGACAAAATGAAACGACAACTGCATTTGAGCGAGAAGGAAATAGACTTCCAGTGGCGCGTAAAATAAAACATTTATATAAGTACTTATTATTGAAAATTAGCAAAATTTCAGGTAATTACTGAATTCACTTAGCGATATTTTTGGCAATGAGTCGTCCTTTTTTTATTTCCGACATAATTTTTTTGTATGTGGGAATTTCATTCGTAAAATAAAAACCGTACTTTTCGACGAATTGCATATTTTGTCGCATTATCAAGTACGATTTTTTTTCGGCCTACATGATTCTGAACTTTGGAGTTATTCTTGTTCTTCTTATTTTTTAAAGTCCTGAGTACTGTACTAGCCCAGGGGTCGGCAACCTTTTGAGACGGAAGAGCCAAAAGTTATAATTTGCACAATTGCTCAGTTTTTAAAGAGAAACTAACGGCCGCAATTTGATATCGAAAGAGATACAATTTGACATCGAAAGAGCCGCATGCGGCTCGCGAGCCGTAGGTTGCCGACCCTTGGTCACAGCCAAAGCACTGGTGAAGACGCCAAATTGTCTTGCGTCGAAAACGAATTAAAATCTACATAGAAACATCCGACGACGGCGTCATTCGAGAGCTTTCGACGGACTGACGACAGTAACGATGCGTGTCACGGGGGAGGGGTGCGGTGAAAAGCGAGTGCAGTTTTTTTTCGATGAAATAAATAATATTTGCGTATGGAACTAAAGAGCCGCAGCTTCACATCCAAAGAGCCGCATGTGGCTCGCGAACCGCATGTTGCCGACCCCTGTACTAGCCGATACTTTCGTTAAAGAAGCACATAGTTCCGTTGCATCTAGCACAGATAAATCCGGATTTCGGGTCCGAACACCTTCATACACAGTTTAGGTATATCATGTCTTGTTCCCTCTGTTAAATTAGGTCGTCTTTTTTTAAAGATGGACCGCTAGTTGATGCAGTAGTTTCCATTTTTACCACTAGCACAAATAACACTATTAGTCAATAATAGAAAAACAGCAACAACAATAATTATATACAGTAACAACTATCCACAATAACAACAACAATACGCAACAACAATACTCAGCAACAACAATAATCGGTAACAACAATACTCAGCAAACAACAATACTCAACAACAACAATACACAATAACAATATACCCGAATTCAAATTATCTATGAAAATACAGTGAAACCAGCTGGTTACGCCTCTCTCAACAGTTTGCAACTGATATAATAATATCAAACACTGTTGCCATGTGTACGCTATATTTAAACGTTTGCCCGCTGATCCGTTCCCCGTGCAAATCCTATTACTATAAATAATATAAAGCTCGAGAAAACTAGTTTGGCTAGGCCGCGCGTTTGCGACCAAATAAGCGCGAGGAAGCGGCTTTTTAGGTAATTTTAAATACACAATAGCGGGTAAACGTACAAGATATTATCAACCGCATTCGCTGCATTGTTGTTCGGACTATGAAATGAGCCACAGTCTACAATTTTGGACTTCGAGTATATGTTGTGGTAACAGTATTTTTCTTAAAAGAAGCAATTGAACAAAAAATAGAGCTAATGAGTTTACCTATGGGATTAATATCTGCGCTCGAACAGTCGTACTTGGTCATATATCCTCTAAGAGCCTCATCAACATTGGCAGAACCTAATACCAATAAACCACCAGGTCTGCCACGACCCCATAATACTAGTTGGGCAAAAAGATAACTTAATACCTGTAATAGATGAAATATTGTATAATTAATAACACTGGACAACAACGAAAATGTATATAAAATAACATCCGCTAAATCTTACTATTTTAGGTGCGCTAAAACCGAAAATAAACTTTTTTTTAATAGTAGTTCACGTTTAAGAGATACGTGACGTCATGTGCCCCTAATATATTAACACTGTAACCGCAAGAACGCACGTGGTATATTTGTATTGTAATAACAATACAGGGTGGTCCAGCGAAAACGTAACACCTTGATTTTCCTGCTTTAAAATGAAAATGTAGAAAATCGCTCGGACCCGTCGATTTCTGATTCGAGGGGGAATAACTTTTCCGTTTTTTTCATCTCCGTAACTTCAACCCCCTAACGGGGGTGAACACAACTCCCTGATTTTGAATAGGGACGAGGGGTGTTGCGATACCTCATTTTGAAGATCTTATCGAGTAGTATCTGACCCTAAAATTTCGCTTCAAAATTTTCATCTTTAACGAAATGACATTTAAAATAGTGGAAGACTACTTACTTTTGTGATTAGTTTATTAAATGCTGAAAATTGCCACCATTCACTTCCATGCAGTAAAGAACGCTGGTGTATGAGTAGAGAATGTGGAATTTACCTCGAGGATATTACTCTTATACGCAGTTGAATTTATTTATATATTTGTTAATTTTTTGTCCAAAAAAGTAGGGACCATGTTTTTGATTTACCTTAGTCTATCGTGAATTTTTAAGAAAGTTAAAACTGTGTCAATTCGATTGTACCTTTGTAGTAGAATTAAAATGGTGTATTCCGTAGAAGGAAGGGTGGACTCCAGTTCTGTGAAGTGGTCAGTGGAATTATTAACAATAATCCTAACTACATGTTCAATATCTGTTTCTCGGACGAGTGTTCATTTTACCTTAATAGCACTGTAAACAGGCATAACTGTCGGTATTGGTCAGATGAAAATCTAAGATTATTTCGTGAAGTGCATACGCAGCATCCCCAAAAGCTAAATGTTTGGGCGGGTATTTATGGAAATTACATAATCGGCCCTTTTTTTATACCCGGTAATCTTACTGGCCAAATGTATTTAGAACTATTAGAGAACGCTATTTATCCAGCCCTCGTTCAAGTATTGGAGAATGAAGAAGACCATGTAACGATAATTTTTCAACAAGATGGCGCACCACCTCATTTCGCTCAACCTGTGCGTCAGTTCTTAGATGAAAATTTTCCTCAGGCCTGGATTGGAAAAAGGGGACATATTGAGTGGCCACCCAGATCACCTGATCTGGCTCCACTGGACTTTTTTCTATGGGGTCACCTGAAATCTAAGATTTACGCTACCCAGCCTGAGTCACTGGAGGATTTGCGAATGTCGATCATTAATGAATGCCGTCAAATTACACCACAAATGTTGAGTAATGTCCGTGAACGTTTTGAGCAAAATTTATTTTACTGCATGGAAGTGAATGGTGGCCATTTTCAGCATTTAATAAACTAATCACAAAAGTAAGTAGTCTTCCACTATTTTAGCTGTCATTTCGTTAAAGATGAAAATTTTGAAGCGAAATTTTAGGGTCAGATAGTACTCGATAAGATCTTCAAAATGAGGTATCGCAACACCCCTCATCCCTATTCAAAATCAGGGGGTTGTGTTCATCCCCGTTAGGGGGTTGGAGTTACGGAGATGAAAAAAGCGGAAAAGTTATTCCCCCTCGAATCAGAAATCGACGGGTCCGAGCGATTTTCTACATTTTCATTTTAAAGCAGGAAAATCGAGATGTTAAGTTTTCGCTGGACCACCCTGTATATGGATCTTACATTGCCAAATCTACATTTTCACCAAGTTAAGGAAATTTACCACGACAACACCGCATGGTGGGTCCCCAGGGATGATCCCCCATATGCGAAGTCCGAACCCCCTATTGCTTAAAATAAGAGCGATATCCATTTAAACCAATGTAAATCCACTTCCATGTCTGCCTTGTACTGAACAGTCCCTGTATAATAAAAATCTGTTCACAAATATAAGAGCACGAAGTAATGAGTTTTAATTAAATTTACCTAAATAGGGATATTGACACAATGTCGACTGTACCGAAACCGCCCTAAAAAAGCGATAATATTGAAACTTTAATTAAGCGGTAAATAAATAGTGTTTTACTACCATTATTTAAATAAATAAAGGACTAAACGGATAAAAGAACATTTGTTTATCATTGTTTTCCTGAGGACGGTACTATAAAGGGCCAATAAACCAGTGGTACCTGCTCAGTCGCATTGTGTCCTCTCGTGAGAGATCTAGAACTCCCAAAAAGTAAGGCAGAGTTACTAGGATCAAGATTGCAGCCGTGGAACCTATTAGAAGACAATGTATCTTTAAGTGTTTTTCGCAAACACCATAAAGGCTTAGCACCATTTTTTGATATGGAAAATAACTTGGGTTTCTGCAATAACATTGGCGGTATATTGGCGGCTTTAAATATAAACTATAAACCACTGGAATGGAGATTGTTTATCGATAGTTCAACATTGAGTTTAAAGGCAGTACTATTGCATATTACCAATATTCTTCCGTCTATTCCTTTCGGATATGTAGTTCACATGAAAGAATCATACGACAATATGAAGATCCTATTGCCAACCATAAAATATGATGAGCACCAATGGCAGATATGTGGCGTCTTAAAGGTTGTTGCACTGTTACTTGGGTTGCAGCTGGGCTACACCAAGTTTTGTTGTTTTTTATGTGAATGGGAAAATAACTAAGAGGTATGATTCCACGCCAATGGAGGTGGCTTGTGAAGTCAACGGGCGAGTTATTTTTAAATCTCTATGGAGATTTATATTGCTATCAGCGTTTTTAACTCTCTTTTAAATGTAATAAACGGTTTTACGCATTTAATGGCATGTGAAATGACATACAACAAAGATTAAAGCTAAAATACGACCTAAGTAGTTATAAACAAATTAAACTATTTTTCTTAAATAGTCCATCTCTCAGTAGAGTGAAATTATGAAAAGTAAAGAAACTCATAGTCTGATTCAGTAGTTAAATAAACAATATTTTAATTTCCATACATGTTTCGAAGGCATGTACCATCATCAGCTTCAGTGGAAAATACTTAAGAAGTAAATGACAAAATAAATAAAACGTCATCCAATTTCTTTTTCTGGTTATCCATATCACAACCGGACACAGCGCACTTCATTTTATTAAAATTCAGATATTTATTTTAATAAACACACACGACTAAATAAGAAAAAAAAACAGTGTCAGAGTAAGAAGAAAGCGAAAAAAAAGGACGTTACTTTCCTATGATATGGAGGGCATCTCCAGATTGAACATAAATTTCATATGGGGAGCCCCACAATAAGAATGAACATCTAGAAAATTGTTAAAATAGTAATGGATATATTACAATTGTAAAAGACTGATAACGCTGGTGGCAACCAGCAGGGGTCGCCGAGCAGCTACGGCTATGGTCGACCGGTTCCGACGGCGCGGCGGTTGTTTTAAAAGTTTGTCGGAATCTGTTCTTATTTTAGTGGATTTTAGCTGTAATGCGTGTTATATTTCTATGATATTAATATACGTAAATACTTGTCATATATTATTCTTCCATTTCATATACCATTACATGAATAAAACCTTTTAATACCTCTAAAATAGAATTAAAGACGATAACACCGTAAAATCTCCATAAGAAATTTAAAAATCGCTTTCCCTTTGACGTCACTGCGCGCCGCAGAGATGATGACGGTAGCATGAATATTTTCGGTTCTTATCATCTTTGAATATAACTTACCATGCGAATTCTAGCTTGAATATTTTGCAAAGCCATATTTTGCCTCGCACACCCACCATTAGCGGCAAACTTTGGAAATAGACCGGTTATTGTACTGAAGATTTCCAGACAGGCGCTTACAGCCTTGTCAATTATAATATGTAGATGATAGCTAAAAATTATCGTAATTTTGTCAAATGTCGAAATTCACTTTCCCAAGTAGCATTTTTAGACACATTGTGGTACATGTATCGTAACTATCGTTTCTGTTTCCGATCAAAATTGGAAACTGTTCGCAACAAGAATGGAAATATTTTCGAAACATACATTTTAAATGGCACATTTACACGTGTTTCCAAGTGGTTGGTACTAGCTGTGACTTTCGCTGTTTCGATGCACAATCGAAACTTTTATCGAAAATGTTACTTATTTGTATTTAAATATGACAGTTAAAGGGGCGGGGCTATGTTAAACCATGCGCAAAACAATTAGGATACTTTCACTGTTGTAAAATAAAAGAAAAACAATATGAAACAATAATTTACCATGATGAATTCGTTATAAGTATATTTCCTATAAGTTATTTTATTTTATATACCTAGTTATTGCATATTAGAACCAAAAAATCATTGTCGCAGTAAATTTTATCGTGCAGTTTAGTAATTTGGCTTTATATTTTTAACGTGCCCTCGATTTATTTTCTTTTACAGGAAAAAATATACTTTGTCAAAAAAATTAAAATTAAAATATTATCAATATTTTATTTATTTCCTTTATAAATCGACTTAGCTAGAAAAATGGAACTTATCTAACAAATTTTGACTTTGCAAGAGATGTAGGAATTTCATTAAAACCCATTTTAACAAAATAAAAATTCATTTCCAAAAATGGCCGCTAGAAAGCAAGAAATTATTCTGGTCCAAGATGGACTCGACACACAATTTCTACTCTTTGGCTTCTATAATGTTTCAATGATGCACAGAAGAATAAAAGGTTTGTAAGGTGAATGCCACAGAAAAAAAAGGTTTGCTTACATGCACAGAAAAGAAAGGTTGGGTATGGACAGCCGCGGCGTGACGTTACGAGAGGCGTGGTTGCAAAAACCTTTCCAAACTAAAATTATAAGGGATAAATAAGCAATTTCCTGGTACTATTTGTATATTAGATGTTATTATTGATTCATTTTCAGAAACAGATTGACGTAAGTGTTTTTTGAAGATTTTTAATCAACATCTTGTTTTGAGGTTATGTTATTATTGTTTGCATAGGGAGATTTAAATTGTTATTTTTCTGTTAAAAACATCTTATTGCACTGTATTTATCAACATAGAGTATACCCACCCTATAGCCATACTTTATGTTGATAAATCCAGTACAGTAAGCTTTTTATTACAGACAAAATAACAATTTAAATCTCGCTAAACAATAACATAACCTAAAACTTGTTCAGATGGTGATTAAAAATGTACCTTAACTAAAAATTTCTCGAAAAATATTTATCTTCGCGTGTCGTTAATATATCGACACCACGATTTGTAAAATATTTCGAAACAAGCACGTCTTTAAGTGTTTCTAGTAACTGGATTGGAAAATGTGTCGCAAAAGTTTCGTAACACATATGTCTCGATACAAGTTTCTAATTCGAATCGAAAATGTGTCGAAACGTTTCTCAGCAAAGAATGTGTGTCCAATTTGTGTCAAAAAATGCTACTTGGGTTGTAAACATTATTTTTGAACCAGCCCCATAAATAAAAGTCTAATGGTTTGAGGTATGTAGATCTTGGAGGTCAACTAATAGGATCACCACGACCAATCCAAAGCCTTCGAAACCTTTCGTCCAATGTTGCTCGACCTGATGAACGAACTGTGCAGGAGCTCCGTCGTGCTGATAATGCAATTGTATACTGATATTTACAACATGCTCTAGTAGTACTTCCAATTCATTTTGTAAAGAAATGGATAGTCAATGAAAGGATATGCTTATTTTATTTAAGGCATAATAACTCGAGAATAAGTTAAAATTTATACCATTTTCAAGAAGGCAAGACAACATTTTTTAATTACGCTTTAACTTGAAAACAAATTAACGCAATTCCTTTATTTTTACGTATACAATACGCTCCTGGAGTTTGGTCTGTTCCTCCCGCCTCACCCAGTATAATTACAAGGCATGAAACCCAAACTTATGTGATGTATTCATGTAGTTTAGCTCGCTTACAAAAAGGTATAAAAAATAATGAGGGTTCTTTTACAATTTTAATGCTGTTCCATGACTTTCAAAAGCCTGAATTTAATTTTATTTGATTATCACATTGGACATACCTTCCTATGGCTGCCGCTAGACCCGCTGCCCTATTTTTAGTTTCTTTGGAAGAGTTCTCAGTGCCCATATAACATGTTACTAAAATCCTATTGCATAATTCTTGAGCACTTTTCGGCGTATACTCCGCGTCAGCAGTAATTCTTCTGACGTCAGATAGGACTTTAGGATCTAAAATGGCAAAGTTTTTACATTTCTATACAAAATAAATATTAAAGTTCTGATTTCTAGCTCAGGGCTGTGGGTTTTGAAAGTCACTCCTAGTACCTTCTGAAAAATTAACGTTCCAAAAATGGAGGGATGTTCACTATTTTTCAAATGGAATAAAAAATTGTAGCTCTAGTTCACAACGACACGTGGTAAATACTAAAACGTCCTAAAAAATGTTAACAACAAATAACATCGCTACACCAAAACAAGGTTAGCAAACGTTTCCCTACATCGATACTACCGATGTGACGTCACACGGCGGTGCGAACAAACCGGAACAAACATTAACGTTCGCCAACGCAGAGGTTTCCACATATATATATAAGGGTGTCTTTTTAAAACCCGAACACCCTTTTTTCTCGCTCAGATTGCATTTTTTTGATTTCGACCTCCTCAGATGATTTTCGTAGTTTTGAGGGGGAAATCGAATGGCGCAGGTTTTTTTCACCTGCGGTGTTCAGGTGGTGCCCTGTGCAGGGCAACCTTTTTTTTTTTAAATGGGAATCCGTTTTTTTTTCTCGCAGGTTCCGAACCTTCATTAAAAAACAAGCAACTTTCGTCCCAAACATTTTTTTATTCGAATCGATCCTGAACTCAGACAAAGTAAGTGGCAAAATGAAATCAGAAACAATTTTGAGGTTGAAACTAATTTTCTTATTTTAATAAATGTTCAAAATGCTCCCCGTTTCTTTCCATACAAAAGTACAAATTACTCTGAAACCCTTCTCGCACTCATTCTAAAATTTCGGGAGTCACATTTTCTCTACAGGCAGAGGTGATTTTTTGTCTCAACTCCTGAAGATTCTACGTCCTCGTACGACTCAATCGACTTGATGAACCCCCAGAAAAAGAAATCCATCGGCGTTAAGTCTGATGATCCTGCTGGCCATAATACGGGGCCGAGCCGCCCGATCCACTGTCCAGGAAAATGGCCGTTTAACCATTGGCGAACAGGTACCGCGAAATGAGCCGGGGCTCCATCTTGTTGGTAGGGTAACAATTCGTCGTTGAAAAGTTCAGGATCGATTCGAAAAAAAAAAATGTTTGGGACGAAAGTTTATTTTTTTTTACTGAAGGTTCAGAACCTGCGAGAAAAAAAAACGGGTTCCAATTTTTAAAAAAAAAGTTGCCCTGTGCAGGGTACCACCTGAACACCGCAAGTGAAAAAAAAAATTGCGCCATTCGATTTCCCCCTCAAAACTACGAAAATCATCTGAGGAGGTCGAAATCAAAAAAATGTAATCTGAGCGAGAAAAAAGGGTGTTCGGGTTTTAAAAAGACACCCTGTATATATACCATTGAGTTGGCGCAGTAGGGTGGAAATTTTATCGATCGCGTCAGAGCCGGCCCGACATTATTTGTTTGTTGTTATTCGTCGCCATCTTTGGTTCTGGATGTTTTTTCAAATTACAGAATAAAAAGTGGTTCATCCACATTGTTGTCGGTATATTATTAGTGTTTATAAACTTTCATTACCTAACAACAATTTTTGTAAAGGAGTTTTTAATTTGTGATGATTCGATTCGCTGTTTGTTAGGTTAGTAACTTGTTTTGTTTAAGATGAACGGACACAAGTGCATGGTGCTTTTTTGCAAAAGTGGTGGATCAATACCAGGTATAAAGTATTTCAGGTATGTACATATTTATATACGAAAATATTTTGTTAGCACATTATCCGATCTTCGGAACCGAATTTCTCTAAACAGCTTGTAAAAAAAGAAGAGAGTGTCACTCGTATACAATATAATATATATGTGGTCACTACCTAACCTTAAAATTAATGTATTTTTAATTTGGTGCATTAGTAGCTGATAATAATTCCCAAAATAGTCAATATAGTCATTCATTCTTAATTTTTGGTTTAGAAAAAAGTGAGGTTAAGAAACATACGACGTCGGATGAAAGTTAAATAAAAGCTCATCGTGTCGATTGTTACAAATCTTCGGACGGAATTTGGCACCAAAAGTTTACACCAATCAGGGCACCGTCGGATCGTCATATCGTCAGAAATCGTATGCATGGAACGCTGTCTTAAATCGAACTAATCGAAATTTTGATTGCAATATTTTTCCTAACTAACCAGTAAAATTTACATTAAATAAGTTGAAATCCGGTCCTGTCGAATGTTTACTTTCACAAGGAAATTTCCGAACTGCGCAATCTCACAACGCCCCCTTCGATGCCCATAGCGGGGACATAATTGCAGATGATATTAGCAATATACTGTTTATACATATATACAGGGTGTCCGGGAACATGTGGGAAATCTCCCGGATATGAAGAAAACACGTGAAAGATTACTATATTTTCATATAAACTTCTTTCGTATCGGCCCCCTCTTCGGAGATATGGGCTCCCAAAGAGCACCAATGGAATCAAGTTTTTTACACATAATTATTGAACCACCTGGTATATTTCAATTATTTTTTAATATGATGTATACCAGGTAAGACCAGTCAAATTACTACCCAAGAAACTGTTGTGAATTACTCACAGCTGCAGGGACGGACTAGCTGTAACACTCATGGGCCCATTTTTTTTACGCCCTGTATGATGAGAACTTTGGACAATGTTTTTTACATACCTTTAACTATTGGTTAAAAATTAAGTACTCTTCATTCATGTCGCTAATCCTAACCGTTTTCAGAAAAACGTCATTTTATTTACACCAGTCCCCTAAATTCTCACGGGTTAAATATGAAAAAGCGGAATTTTGAAGGTTGAACATTTGATCGGAACAAAGATGTATCTTTTACTGAAATACGCCAAATACATGATGTATATGAAATGCCGTTTTTTCGAAAACGGCTAGGATTAGAGACATGAATGAAGAGTACTTAATTTTTAACCAATAGTTAAAGGTATGTAAAAAACATTGTCCAAAGTTCTCATCATACAGGGCGTAAAAAAAATGGGCCCATGAGTGTTACAGCTAGTCCGTCCCTGCAGCTGTGAGTAATTCACAACAGTTTCTTGGGTAGTAATTTGACGGGTTACCTGGTATAAAATAATTGAAATATACCAGATGGTTCAATAATTATGTGTAAAAAACTTGATTCCATTGGTGCTCTTTGGGAGCCCATATCTCCGAAGAGGAGGCCGATACGAAAGAAGTTTATATGAACCTATAGTATTCTTTTCACGTGTTCTCTTCATATCCGGGAGATTTCCCACATGTTCCCGGACACCCTGTATATGTGGAGGTTTCTCACTGAAATTTAACCACTATAATATCCGAGCCGTGCTTTGGCACTTAACTGTTCCGAAGTGTGACGAGTCCGTTTCATGCCTCCAAACGAATATTCATAGTTCTTTTGGGTTTTTCCAAAGACCCCTTGTTTATCTTTTTGTGCAAATCCATCGATTCACGGTGGGTATCCTATTAGAAGATCTACAGCTTACATATTATTCAAATTATTGGTTAGAAACAGCTTGCATATTAATATTATTGGTTTTTAATTTTCTACACACACTCTCGATCCAAGATAGAATCATCCGTATACTGCTAAAAGTGACCAAGTCAACTACAACGAGTTGACATAGACACGTTTAGTTCAAATCTATCTCGATTGATAAGTCATTCAACCACAAACGGGAAAAAACCAATTATATTAATTAAAACTTAAAATTAACTTACTTACCTCCTCCTTTCTGTATATTTTCTACTATTAATCTACACATGGAATGAACTATCACAGCAGTGCTAGAAGAATCGATGCCACCACTTAATGGCAAGAAAAAGCCACCTTGCCCTGAACGTCTTAAATAATCCCAAAGCCAACAGGCTGGTCCCTAAAAGAAGGTCCAAGGTAACAAGTCCGGTGAATATTAGGTGGACGTCTTCAACCGTATACGTTTATTTACATACTCTATTTATCAATTCAGCAGAATAAACAAACATCAGCGCGTGATAGCCACGTGCTCGATGCATAAACTTATTGCTATTGGTCAATCGGCAATAAATCTTACGATGCGCGACGCATTGCATGTCTATAGGGTCGTAGGTCAGTGTAGGCAGTAATCTCAGGTCTATTCATGCGTGGTTCGAGGTTCTACTGTTATATTGATCTTAATGCGCCCATGTGTGCTGTTCACGTGCTCGTCGCGTGTATTGGTTTTGCTCTTCTGAATTGGGAAAATGAATAGACTATAGTTAAGGTCGATCCTCACACATCAGATGATGTCACCATTTTTGATATCTGTCCAGATCATATAACACGGGTAACCGCGGATTAAACTAGTTTTTCGTCATTGGACATGTTTGGATGAACAAAATACGGAGGTATACCGTCTCTCCAAAAACAAAATAAAAACCGCTTTTAGAACCAATAATAATCTAGGTAAACTAATTAAAAACAACAAATCGAAACCAAATAAACTAATTAAATCAGGAGTATATTTGCTAGAATGTGGTTCGTGTCCTAAAATGTACATTGGACAAACAGGCAGATCTTTCAAAACAAGAATCAAAGAACACGAATCTAGTTTCCTAAAAAACAATAATCTTTCACATTATGCCTTACGTTTAAATTCAGAGAAGCACAATTTTTCCAAAGATTTTAAAATTTTACATACTGAGAAAAAATCAAAGAAATTAAACTATTTGGAAAGTATGGAGATTAACAAAAAGAAAAGGTCGGGTTTATTATTGAATGAACAATTAGACACTAATTATTCACCTTTACTGAATTTATATAAATCTACACAATAAGATTAGGAATTTACACCTATTTGTAACATTAGCATAAATATTACCATTCTGTTGGGTATAATTATTAAGATTAGTGTAAACCCCATACCATAAAATCGTTCGTTCCATCTTGTACCTACTAAGATATTTAAATCAAATTTTACCACATTTATATTTATTCCGTCAGAAGAAGGCACCGTGTGCCGAAAAATGTTACGGTTTTTTTCTAAATAAAAATTGTGGAAATTTTATAACTTTTTGTTTCTGTTCAAATCAGTAATTTGGTTTTTCGTGGAGTTTAGGTCCCCCTCTACAACTTTTATATCTGATGAAATGCCGTAGAGGGTTACTGAGAGGCGCTGTAACGCTTTAGATAGGAAATTCTCAATAAATTCAAAATTATATAGAGCCATGTCTGAAAATGAATTTACAGCATCTGCGTGACCACCAAAGTCACGGGAAACACATTTTCTGACAAGTCAACCCTTGCATATACTTTTCCGAGCGTGTCAAAAAAATTAATGGAAGAATTATAAAGTCTCAAGTGACATGGGTCCAAGTGGGCTTAATCAATTTGTATTCCCATGGAGATGAGTCGTAAACAATTTTCTGATAAAAAGAATATTGCGAAAGTGCGGTATTTTTTCACAACTGGTTTATTCTGCTATATTTTCTAAAATATTCCCCTTGGAGAATTATTTCTAGGTTTATCTGATTCCCTCATCTCTTCCGAACGTTTGGATATATATAAAGTTACTAGAAGCATGTTCTATCTTGGAGAAAATTAAAAGAATTCGTAACGGTGATAGCAAAATTTTTAAACTTTTCTCGAAATGCATGAAAGGCGTGGCTTTTATCATACACACCTTATGGAAAAATAGACTTAATTTGATAATATTGCGAATATACTATCCCGTCATACAACTGAACGATACCTTCCTTCCGGTATCTCTGCGTAATATTGTCAGAATTCCGCCTAGCTAGGTGCGATTCGTCTAAAAATTTTTTTTCCACAATATTTGGGTGTCAAGGACTGTAGTGTGACAATTTTCTGACATGTCACGATCGTTTTCCGAATTTCCTCCGAGGAGATTTAAAAAAAATTGCAATAATGAAATGGCGAGACCTGGATCGATAAAAATTTTTTCACGTAATCTTTAACATATAATGTTCCATTCTAGAAAGTTTCAACTTATTTTTTTTTAAATTTTCATTTTTTTTTACACGCTCGGAAAAGTATATGCAAGGGTTGACTTGTCAGAAAATTTGTTTCCAGTGACTTTGGGGATCACGCAGATGCTATAAATTCATTTTCAGACATGGCTCGATATAATTTTGAATTTACTGAGAATTTCCTATCTAAAGCGGTATAGCGCCTCTCAGCAACGCACATTTCATCAGATAAAAGAGTTGTAGAGGGTACCTAAACTCCACGAAAACCCAAATTACTGATATTCCACTTCACGGACCCCCTATTGTCACCGTCTCTCTAACTAATAAGACCTAAAAATATTTCTAAAATATTCTTAAATCTGTAACTCTAAAAAATATACCCATTCTTTCATATGTATTATTTTGCTATGATAATATTGTATCACAAAATCGCACACCAAACACACTAGCTGATAAATTGAGTGAACAAAGATTAAAAAGAGTATTGTACCGGGTATCCCACTAAGAATGGCTCTCGGCCGTATCTCTGAAAGTGTTAGTCGTATGGCTCGCGGAAAAATTTTTTAATAGGAAAAATGATCATAAGAAATTTCTGGAAATTATTTTCAAGTTTCTCAGTCTAGTGCTAGAGGGCGCAACCGTAACAGTAAATCCGTAAAGCTCAGTTTTTTCAAAAGTCTTCAAGTAAAATAGGCATTTTCAAAAATTAATACAACGGCACAACAATAAATACAATGGCACAATACTTTGGACACGATGAAAATTTTGACGTAATAAAAACCTTGACGTGAAAGCATCTAATTTTAAATTATATTTTGTTTTTCCAATGCCTATTTGACTTTTGAAAAAACCTGTACCGTTGAAACTTAAATATAATCATATTTTTTCGTGTTTATTTTTGGTCTTGTTAATATCTCCGGTTTGAAAAAAGATATCAAGTTGTGGTTTTCGCCAGTTCTTTAGGCTTTTATTAATCTTTGTGATGAAGTAAAATTAAACATACTGTTGTATTTAAAATTTTTGAAAAAATGCGCAATGTTTGTTAAGTTGTAAAAGAGCTCCCTCTAGCGCCTACTTTAAAAGTCATATTGTCATAGTATATAGAGTAAAGTATAGAGTAAGGGAACCTCTTTTTAACAAAACAAAGTTCACTAAATTCTGTTGAGCCAACCCGGAGTTGTAGGCATTTATTTAAAATAATGTTGAACCTTCCCCCACCACTTTATTTTAAAAGTGACAAAAATATGTCATAAGTAAAATTTCTTCATAAAACCTTAAAGTATACGAAAATGCTATTTTCAACATACCTTAACGCGGTAACTTTTGAAAAAACTAAGCTTTAAGGATTTACCGTTACGGTTGCGCCCTCTAGCGCTCGACTGAGAAACTTGAAAATAATTTCCAGCAATTTCTTATGATCACTTTTCTTATTAAAAAATTTTTCCGCGAGCCATACGACTAACACTTTCAGAGATACGGCCGAGAGCCATTCTTAGTGGGACACCCGGTACAGTGCAGTATAGCGTAGTAATACTCTTATTTCACCTCCAATTATGGCTAGTTGGCGATAGCTAAAAATATAATAAAAACTTTCTTCACGAGGTAGGTAATTTTTACGGTATGTCGCGAACTAGTGAGCTCGATAAGATATCTACAATAACAAGAAAAATCAACAAGCCAACAAAAAAAAGGTAACAGTATTTCATCTTACCAGAGCTATTTCTTCCTCAGGAATCAAATTAACAATATCAATGGGCTGTGCGGTAGGTAGACTGGCATCATGCTCGGGAGATAAAGAAAAATCTACTATAATCCTAGGATAACTCTGACTACCAGATGCTAAAGTTGCTTGAGATCTTTTACTATTTCTATAACATCTAATGTCCTCTAAATCTATAGTGGCAGTGATAACTTCCTAAAATACAGAAAGAAATCGGTGTCTTCTTTAATAATTTTATTATTTTTAATTATTAAATTTCAGGTTAAGTTTGACATTATAAGCGCCGATATTCCACAGGCATCTTAAGGTACAGAATGATATAAGTCATCCTTACCACAAGTTTGATAGTATATTAAAGTTCTGTTATACTCTCATCTAAAGGAATAGATCGTTAAGGATGTGGTAATCTCTCACTTATCGCGTCCATTGACCCTCAAATTTATTTAAAACATAATTTTATTAGGGTTTACCATACCGTTAAGGTTATCTTCGCTGAGGTCTAACTTAGCCGATATTTTATTGTTACCTTAAGTTAGATCTTTGCTAAGGTAGCTTTAACGTTAAGCTAACCCAAGTAGCATTTTTAGACACATTGTGGCACATGTATCGTAACTATCGTTTCTGTTTCCGATCAAAATTGGAAACTGTTGGCAACAAGAATGGAAATATTTTCGAAACGTATACATTTTAAATGGGACATTTACACGTGTTTCCAAGTGGTTGGTACTAGCTGTGATTTTCGCTGTTTCGATGCACAATCGAAACTTTTATCGAAAATGTTACTTATTTGTATTTAAAAATGACAGTTAAAGGGGCGGGGCTATGTTAAACCATGCGCAAAACAATTAGGATACCTTCACTGTTGTAAAATAAAAGAAAAACAATATGAAACAATAATTTCACCATGATGAATTCGTTATAAGCATATTTCCTATAAGTTATTTTATTTTATATACCTAGTTATTGCATACTAGAACCAAAAAATCATTGTCGCAGTAAATTTTATCGTGCAGTTTAGTAACTTGGCTTTATATTTTTAACGTGCCCTCGATTTATTTTCATTTACAGAAAAAAATATACTTTGTCAAAAAAATAAAAATTAAAATATTATCAATATTTTATTTATTTCTTTTATAAATCGACTTAGCTAGGAAAATGGAACTTATCTAACAAATTTTGGCTTTGCAAGAGATGCAGAAATTTCATTAAAACTCATTTTAACAAAATCAAAATTCATTTCCTAAAATGGCCGCTAGGAAGCAAGAAATTATTCTGGTCCAAAATGGACTCGACACACAATTTCTACGCTTTGGCTTCTATCATAGACAAAGGAAGAGAGGGGACGAATAATTCCGGTTTACGGGCCGTCGCAGAAAGTGTTACCTAAAATTGATCCACCGCCATTGATAGGGAGCCAGACAATCGAGGTGGCACCAAGTGTATTTTGGTGATTTGTGGTGAGAAGAGCTATTATAAGAGGTTCAGTTTATTTACTGAAAAATGGTGAATTGTTGTGCCTATGACTGTAAAAGCCGTAATGAACGAAAGAAGCTTGGAATTACTTCCCATCGGTAAATATTCAAATTGTATTTTTTGCATGCATTTATTTTATATTAGATATCTCCCTTGTAAGTTTAGCAGTATATATTATTTGAAACTATGACTAAGGCTATAGTTAAAGCTACCTTCCTTTGTAATTTGTACTAGATTTGTTGCACTTTTCATTCAAGATTTCTAATAAGAACCAGGTAATTGCCCTTGGAGAGGGTGTTTCACTCAATGACGTACCTGCATGATTTGTATATTTTGACAAAATTAAATTATTTCTTATTTAATTTTGGTTAGTTATTAGTGAAAGCATTATATTATTTCGAATGTATACCAGTGTTATTTTTTTAAAGAAAGCGATTAACGTTTGTCTTGAATCGTTGAAGGTCAGTCTTTGAGAAACACGACTTCAGGCGCAGGTCGTTTCACAAGGATGGAGTCCTGTTAAAACTTATTTTAAACCACTAAGCTCACACATTGTTGTATTGTTTTTAGATTTCCGAAAGATCCACAAAAAGCAAACATTTGGGTGCAGAACATGGGACTTAGAGATTGGACACCTTCTCAGCCTACAGGATTCCAGCAACAGCAACAGCAACAGGTTCAAAGCATTTTGAGAAGTCCTTTTTTATAAAGTTGAGGAAAGAGTTCGATTACTAGGAGGTGCTGTGCCAACAATATTTTCAAAACTACCAGTAATCACATTTTGTTGCTTCTTTGTAATAAATTTTGAATCGACCAATTTTGTTTTTTATCTTACATTTTCCCTAAAGTTGAAAGATATTTAAATTTCACAACCTTTGCTATATGAAATTATATTTTTGGCTAATAAAATTAATATTTACTAAGCATTCATAAATTATTCAGAAGCAGAAGAACATTTGTACTCAGTAAGGGACACAATATACAAATTCAATTCAATAAAAATATTACTTCCATATTCCATAAATAATAATTTTGTACTGGGATAATACTAAGAAAATATTTATGTAACGCCACTGCTAAATCCGATAAGGAGCCAGACGGTAACAAAATAGCTTCTGGTTTTACGCGTCCCCTCTCTTCCTTTGTCTATGGCTTCTATAATGTTTCCATGATGCACAGAAGAATAAAAGGTTAGTAAGGTGAATGCCACAGAAAAAAAAGGTTTGCTTGCATGCACAGAAAAGAAAGGTTGGGTATGGACAGCCGTGGTGTGACGTCACGAGAGGCGTGGTTGCAAAAACCTTTCCAAACTAAAATTATAGAGGATAAATAAGCAATTTCCTGGTATTATTTGTATATTAGATGTTATTATTGATTCATTTTCAGAAACAGATTGACGTAAGTGTTTTTTGAAGATTTTTAATCAACATCTTGTTTTGAGGTTATGTTATTATTGTTTGCATAGGGAGATTTAAATTGTTATTTTTCTGTTCAAAACAGCTTATTGCACTGTATTTATCAACATAGAGTATACCCACCCTATAGCCATACTTTATGTTGATAAATCCAGTACAGTAAGCTTTTTATTACAGAAAAATAACAATTTAAATCTCGCTAAACAATAACATAACCTCAAACTTGTTCAGATGGTGATTAAAAATGTACTTTAACTAAAAAATTTTCGAAAAATATTTATCTTCGCGTGTCGTTAATATATCGACACCACGATTTGTAAAATATTTCGAAACAAGCACGTCTTTAAGTGTTTCTAGTAACTGGATTCGAAAATGTGTCGCAAAAGTTTCGTAACACATATGTCTCGATACAAGTTTCTAATTCGAATCGAAAATGTGTCGAAACGTTTCTCAGAAAAGAATGTGTGTCCAATTTGTGTCTAAAAATGCTACTTGGGAAACCTTAAAGAAACTATGTTTTAAATGAACTTGGGGTCAACTGAAGCGTTAAGTGGAAGATTATCACGTTTATACATATCTATTCATCTAAATGAGAGTTAAAAAGAACTTTAGTATACTGTCAAACTTGTGTAAAGGATGACTTATTTCATTTTGTACCTTAAGGCCCCAAGGGCCTTAACGGCAGTTAAACAGATTCATCTCGAAAATGGTAAAATATAACGAATAAAATAATACAGTGACGGTCAAAAAGTTGGCCATATATGGGAAATTTTATTGTTATTATTGAAATATTAAAAAAACCATTTTACACCGGTCGTCTCTAAATGATATTGATAACCTAAAAACTTATTTTGACATATTTGTCACGTGACTATGCGTTTGGCTAGAAAATTGAAAAAAATATAATATATTCTTATGTGAAACTGGTATAGATGTAGAGATATCAAAAAAATTATTTAAAAAAGGGTGATCTTAATCTAATGCTCTTTCGCAAAGTTTGGAGACAAAATTTCAAAAATTATATTTTTCAGAAAAATATCCGATATACTAGTTGAATAAGTTATTCACAGGGATATAATGAAAGTGTGTTAAATGGTCGAAACCCAAGGTAAAAATATATTATTTAAACATTTTTGTGGTTTTCAATAAATTTTATTTGGTAAACTTCAGCTTTAGCTTAATTTTAAAAAATATTCTTAAATTTATTTTTCGAAAAATAATTTTTGGAATTTTGGCTCAAAACTTTGCAGAAGAGCGTAAGATTAAAATTAGATATAAAAGTGTTTTCAGGACGTGTGGCTCAGTCGGGAGCTCTTAAGGAAGATTATCTGGAAAAATAATATCGTGAAAATTTTCTATATCATTGTTAGGGAGAAACTTTTCTGAAGCCGTTCGTATTAACAGTTTTAAATAATAACTAATAATTATCTAATCTTGTAACTTACAACTTCCTCCAAAGAAAACTGTTTGGTTTTTGTTAATATATAACCGTTTAGAGTAATTGACGAAGTTCCTTCAAAATATACCCTTTCACCATCACATCCTCTCAAGTTACTAAACACATAACAACCTAAAATTAATAAAAGTAATAGAAAAACCCTTTCTGATCAAGATATTAATCTATAATATCGATCGTTCGGAAGAAAAAGGTTACATATCCAAAGGTTTTTCAATCTTCTGTATATTAGGACTAAAGCAGATGCCTACTTTCCGATAAAAATGAAGTTTTATGTGAAGTGGTCTTATATCTCTTAACTTTTAGTTAAAAATATTACATATCTTATCAAGCATCTTTAAAAAAAGGTATACCCATAATAAAGACTGTTTTAATCCTACTACTTAAAAAAAAAATGTTATTTACTTTACGATTACATTAAAGGCAGTTATTTATATAAATTTAAATTAATAAAAATGTGCCAGTTTTTTCAAATGACTTTTCTCCTTATGGCATGAAACATGGGCCATGCCGCTCACAAGCTTTATTTCAGCGCCATTTTGTTTTCCTTAAATTCAAAATTCTTTTCCAACAGAATTTAGTTCATTATTTTAGTAAATTGGTTTTATAATAAATATGAATGATTGGGTAAAAACAACTTCGCACGTATATGGCTGCACTCTAACTATATTTTTTGTGCATGCAATATACGTGGAGTAAACTCTCATTTTTGTTACCCTTATAAAATCCTTAAATGGCAATTCATAAGGGTTATGCACATCTTTGTTTAGTAACGGTTTATAACTAAAATGTTTGTAATGTAACGTTTTTAAAGGTGACAGAAATGTTTTCGTTCAATTAGTTTTTTACCTCCGCACTTCATTGTAGCAGCCTTGACGAGATCAGCTAACACATAATTTTTTCTAAGTTCCGTATGGCTACCTGAACCATTACAAATTATTTCAACTCCATCCAAAGATAATGGAATGTGCGAACTGTCTGAAGCCCATAGCTCCTCACATATTTCGAAACCTAGAAAGATTGGGAAAACCCATTAGCAACATCAATTATTCATATCAATCATTTTTCCTGATTTGAATATTCCGTTCAATGGAGTAATTTTATGATACAATAGACACAACGTATGATATACAGGGGGGTCTGAATAAGAAAACATGTTATACATCATAAACTCCCTCTTGATGAATACAAAATATGTACCAAATTTCTTAAAAATATCTAGAGCAGTATCACGCATTAACATCGAACAACTGACACAAAACGTATGCATTTCTAGCTAACACAGCGCCCGCGGTGGGGAAATACCGCATATATCGGGGATTTACAGCACCGCGGAACAACGACTGCCACATAATATAAATTTTTAGTGTCAATGACTTTGTTTCCATTAGCGAAGGTTTAGTTTGTTCACGGTATACGGTGGTCTTATATAATTAACATCTTGTTTATACTATGCGAGGTTTCCCTTAGGCGATGTTCACACTATCGTGTGACTACTGTATTACCATTTGAACTTGTTGCTTTTTTGAAGCGAAAAAGAGAAGGCTATCATCCTAAAATGTCTATGATTTTGACGAGAGGCTAAATTGAGCATGTTCTGAGAAAATACTACAAAAACTAATATTCCGTGAACTTTCAATGTATTGAGGCGTTATATTTAAATTTTTACAGGAAACATAGAACTCCTCGGGCAGCAGGACAATTTGTATCGAATATATTTATAACAAATGTGCTAGAATGCCAGTTGGTATCAATAGTCTCGGTAAAATGCTGCTGCTATTATAGCAGAATTATTGAAGCTTCCTGATCCGAAGCTTACAAGTAACAAATGAGAACAAAACCATGATCAATGGAACTGCAGAAGGCATTCTTATTTCTGGTTGCTCAAACTGTACCATAAATTTTAATGTTAATAATAAAAATTAAAAAGTTCATTGTCTTTATTTTTAACGCTAGGGTTAAAAGTAATCCACTGTGTCCTAGTGCCATAATAGTATATTAAGATACAAGTTTCATAAGACATTATCTTAGAGCACGTATTTAATCTAGAAAATAACCCGTGAAGCGGGGAGTTTTCTAAAGTACAAGTGCTCTAATTGTCTTATGAACCGTGTATTTTATAATACTTTTTCTATTTGGGTCTTTAAAGTCTGAAAACTTAAAAAAATGTAGTAGATTTTTTCCATTTGAATTAATATTTTCTTTCTTGTTGGCCATACTTTTACAATTTAATAAAATGTTACAAGTATGCCATGATAGAAACAATTGAACACAACAAAGCTTCTTCCCATCCTTCATAATTAAAAATAACTATATTATTAAATAAAAAAGAGTCAGAAAGAAAGTTGAACTCGGTCAGAAATACGAGAAATTGCGGAAAATAATCTAGAAAAACTTTTAAAAAGAATATGCAAAACTTTGAGTTATGGTACGAGCAGAACAAAGTTCAAAATATTGAACAAAATAATAAATAATACTATTGAACAAAATCTCGTGTCGACACAGAATCTGACAGAATAACAATTAATACCCTGGAAATGTCTACAGTAACTATAAATATGTACATATAAAGTAATATGTATAATACTATATTGAATTAAAAATACAAATAGTACTTTATTGAATAAAACTTTAGAAATAGAGCATAAACTGGAAGATATTTTTAGGTTATGTTGTTTTATAGTTGTGCCTAGAAATTAGTTGACGGACACCATCAGTATGTTATATATTTCCGAGTATAGGTATTTCGGATAAATATCTAGTAAAAATGATCTATTTGCAAGGTTAAAGGTTAATATTTTAAAGTTTTCTATAAAAAAATTCTGTGGAATCCATAATGCCTAGAAAACTAATTTCAACGAAATCGAAGTAGGCCTAAAATTCGAACCCTACTTGTTGCCAATATGAAAAAAATAAAATTTCAGTTTCATAAAGTGGCAAGTTATTAAATTTTTTTGCATTTCATAATGTAGCCATTATGAATAGAAAAAATTACATTTTAGACGCTGACAACAAGCGTCAAAAGTCCACTTTTAATAGTATTTGTAGATAAACTGCTTTATTAGGTATTTAATCTTATATTTCCCCTTACCTATACAAGTATCCAGCGTTGATATTACCGCATCACCTATGGGAACAGTTTTTTGTCCTGTTATACTTGTTATCATTCTGGGGAGGTAAAAATCTTCAATTGTTTTATGCTATAAAAATAAAAAATAATACTATTATATCCTAGATTAGTGGCCGGCCGATACCACTGACCTGTATATATGGATAGCCAAAGTCTAAAAGCAAAAATGGCCAAATTTATGGCCTTGCGCATGTAAACAAAGTCGCTCGTCGGATGTCATGCGCAATGCCGACTGATAAACGCTCGACCTTAACCGACGAACAGGATCGCACTTCGCCCTTAATGAAAATGATTACACGGCAATATTTTGTCACATCAAGACCTTACTGGGAAATAAATAATCTATTTTCTCGCATAAACGAAGGCCTTGTAGCCATCACTAAAAAGTCACTTTTAGTTAATTTTGATATCTATTGTCCGCTTGTCGCCTAATTGAGAAAAAGACACGAAGGAATTTTTCAATCGGAACGTACGTATATTATACATGATATAAGTGGAGTACGTAGCCCGAAACGTCCGTCCGTTTTGCGCTTAGTAATTGATAGGTAACTCTAACGTTCTCCTTATCTGCGCGTTTTTACGTGGGACGTTTTTTGATAATCCCTGTATAACCAATTTTCCCCTTATAGAATTTTAGTTTTGAATCTTATTTGACCAGGATTTTGTTAGATGGCAATTTGGAAATTTTAATGTTGTCCCGTTATTGGCTTCCATCCGAAGTTGTATTCCCCAACCCAGGAATTGAGTATTTAAAGCCTATCTAACTTCTAAGCCTATTTAATTTAAATTTTGAAAATATAAGAACTGGTCGACACTATGAGTAAAGTGGCCAGTATTAGCAAGTCATGAAAAACCCATAGCAATATTAATCGTTCCTAATTAACTATTTTCGGAAGCGCTTTTCCTTGCTTCAATGAGTTGTTTCGATTTTTCGGTGCTATGTCAGGGATGCCAGGCGTAATGCCATTGCCGACTTGACACGCACGTGTCAGTCGGTCTTGGGTGGGCCAACCATCCTTTCCCCGCTAACTGGAAGCTGTCAGCAGTCCACCAGAGCGCATGAAGAAATGAGGGCAAGAATTCTGTCTAAGAAGTAAAGGACTGATTTTAAGTTGAAGTATAGTTGTTTGAACGTAGGACGAGGCCTAACTTTTGTTCAAGCTATACTTGTTGTTGTATTGGCTCGGGCATGTTCAATGAATACAATAACAATGCAAGTTATTATATTGAACACGGAGGGCTTTTACTTATTTAATTTTACTGTCTGTTGTCATTGAGGGTTGTTTAAGGGTTAGTTTTTTCGTCAGTTGAGTAACGCGACCCGAAGTACTCGTAGTTAATTATTTACATTTTTATGTATGTACAATGAAAATTAACCTACACTAGTAAGAGGTTCTCAACTTAGGAGAAATCAACCAATCTGTCACTCTTCTGTCACGTACTCTGTTTTTAAATTTAGATTTATTTTCATTATTTACAATATAAAATAAACCTAAGCTAGCATTTTGTTCCCGACTAAAGGGATCTCAACTACCCTAATAATTTCCAAAAAAAATGTAACTCGCGGTAAAATTCACGAGTGTTCGAAGATATTTCAGAGTTCTTTATACTCGCACTGAAACATACGAGTGTTTGAAGAGATTCCAGAGTTATTTATAGTCGCACGAAACCTACGAATGTTTAATGACAGTCCAGTATTTTTTAAACTCGCCGGAAACACGAGTAGTTGACATTAAATTTTACTGAGGGGAAGATCCGCGGGTGATTATTCTCGGAATTTTCTGTGACGAACACTCTAAAACCTGTAGCCGAAATACGGACCCACCTTCTTACGTAAAAAAAAAATGTTAAACGAAACCGCGTTTGAGTACGCCTCTGGGAACCTCAAGCCGGCGGCCGCCGCGTGCCCGAAGAACCCAAAGCATCGACTATCTTCTCCGCTGCGTCCTGCTGCCGCGAAAAAAACGTGGTAATTATTTTTTGCTGATGATGAATATTACGATATCAAGTCGGTCTGATCTTGCATGTGGAAAGATTATGTTTCTTCGATCCTATTTATTTAAAAAATAATCTAACGTAAAATCCTCATTAATTTTCTTTAATTGGAAAAAGCCAGTTTTACAACATGCTGTACGTATCCATAGATACAGGTCAGTGGTCGATACCGATATAAATATTGGAATTTTTAAGATGTAGGAAGGTGTCACTTACCATTTGAAAATTATTAAGAATTCTACTATAAAATAATTATAAAATTTGGGGGTTTCAATTTGAAAATGTAGATTTTTTGCAGTTTTATCAGTTTCATTTTTAATCTTATTGTTTGAATAGCAGGTCCTTTTCAACAATAAATCCAACTCAAATTAAATAATAAAGGCATCCTAACGGGAAAAATGAATAATTCAGTTCAGTTTTGCAAATTTAACTTAGACATAAAACATTAAATATGTCAAACATGATTAGACTGAAACATGATAGATGAAATCTGCCCAGAATCTTACGTAGAATCCCCAAATGTAACAATATATAGGGTATTCCCTTTAAAATATGCAAGTTGACACCGACTTCCGGTATAACCGGAAGTGTCAAAATATTCAAAATATTTTAGAGTTGCCCCCATCAACATTAGCTTACTGTACAAATTTAAAAATTATCCTATGTATAATTTTTCATATACAGGGTGTTATGGAAATGAGAAAAATAGCCATAAATGGCGCTTTGAATTATTTGAATATACATTTTATATGAAATCTCAAAATTTACGTGGCCGCTCATGAGGACTTTCGCAATCAATAGTTTATTGAGGCAATCTCGAGATTCAAAAGAGGTTAGCGCAATATAGGCAGTGTTGTTATATTGCAATACAGAATTGTAAACGCACGTGTTCAGTTTTTGACAACAAGAAGTCTTTGACGCGCGTTATCACTTTTTTTTCAAACTTAAAAAAAAAACTGCAATTTTAAGGTACATACTCTCTTACCTACCCTACGATCTTGTTTTAAAATAATCCGTTTTATAATTAAGTTCACAACAGAAAAAAAATCGGGTAATGCTACAACTAACAAAACGTTTAAAATTCTTATACGTCAAGCACGTGGAACCCTCGACAGCGTCATTTCACCCCCGAGGAAACATACTGAACCAACGATAGTGGTGCGCGGCCGGTATCCAAGCAATGGCGAGAGACGTGGTGTGATCTGACATCACTGTTAGAATACTCTAGTGACCCACATTGTAGCTAAGTGAATCCAGATGTGGGTAAAAAGGGTTTTTACCTTAGTATTTAGATATTCGATTTAAAAAATAAAGTATGTATACTTTCTCTAGGACACCCAAGGAGTCACCCATTTAAATATAATAAGTCATTTCCATAACACCCTGTATAGATCGAGGCGGTTCCCGGTGAGACACCCAGTATATTGAATAGTTACTTAGAATGTGGTGCCGATACCGATATTGTATCGGTATCGGCAACTAAAATACCGGTATCGGTCGATTATTTATCGGTATCTGCAAAAAAACTGGTCTCGGCCGATCACTACCTGACATTATACATTGTTAGTTACCTTCTTCCAGGACGTAAACCATCTACTCTCCCTATAATTACCGTCATCTGCTAACAGTTTCTTCGGTCTAATTAATAAAATCTTCTTATTTAAAAAAATTACTCTGAAAAAAAAACTTAGAAAATCAACTTTTGTTGACTTAGCCAAAATTGCAAATAAACTATCTTTAACGGTCGGTCATGTTTGGACCCTGGAACGAAATTTAAAAATTATTTTTATGAATTTTTAAAAAAATACCAACTTTTTATGTCTTGACGACGATAATGAATGTGAGGACATCAATAATTTTGATATTCAATTAGCCCGAGAAATTAGCTGCTAATTAATAATTATTTTTCACCTCCTGCCGATTAAAATGGGCAGGAGGTAAAAAGCCGATAATCGGCACGAGGTGACAAACGCATAAAAATTGTATATGGTATAAAAACATCTATATTTTATACTTGAGTTTAAACTTTAGGTTAAACTAAAGTTTTAATGAAAGTTATAAAACTGGCAGATTACAAGCAAATTACACACACATTGTGCTACACAAAAATTACACACAAGGCAATGAAAATACACACAAATTGTGTAATTACACACCAATTGGCAACACTGGCTAAATGCCTCCTCGTTTGAGTTCTACCACTTTCAATACCCGTTATGTCATATACTATTGGCAATTCTGTTGACATAAGTATACAGACATTCTTGTTTAAATAATCCTTAACTTTTAACTAAATGGAAGTTACCTGCAATTGTATCCCACGTTCCTGTGCATAACTGGCATACCAACATCGACCAAAATATCTTTACATAATGGAGCATTTAACATTTCAGCTAGTACCTCCCAAGAGTGCAGATAAGTATCGCTTTCATAAAAATGATCTTCACAGTTATAGCCACTAAAAAAAATTAATTAAAACTTTAAAATATTATACAGGGTGTGCCTTAATGGCCGGCCAATTTTTCATAGTGCGATTCCTTAGGTCTTAATTATTTTATGAAGAAAGCATTTTTTTTATTTTAGAAATCGAGTAGGATACTTTTTAAGGCAATTTCCAAATTATTAGGTTTTCCTTTCCCAATAAAGAAGGTGATTGATGCGCCAAAATATTGCCGTGTAATCATGTTCATTAAGAGAAAAGTACGGTCCTGTTCGCCCGTTAAGGTAAATACTTTATTAGTCGGCATTGCGCATGACATCTGAGGATCAGCTTTGTTTACATGAGTTTACAAACCCAATCTTTAACATTCAATATCTATGGATTGGATATACTTATCGAGCTGAAATTTTAACAGCCTATTTAGATGATCGAATTCTATTGGATACCATAAAAAAATTATGAAACAAAATTATCAATAACAAACCCATTATGAACTTATTATGTCCGCAACGATTTAAAGAGTGTTGAACTTTTTTAATGTCTCCGATAGTAGTAATTTTATATATTATTTTCAACTTTGGTATGTGTTAATATAAATCACATATTTTAGTTTGAAAAGTTAAGGGCCCTAAGGGCCGATATTTCAAAGTCACCTTAAGCTACAGAATGACATAAGTCATCCTTAACACAAGTTTGACAGTATATTAAAGTTCTTTTTAACTCTCATCTAATGGAATATATCTTTATGGGCGTGGTAATCTTCCACTTAACATGTCCATTGACCCACAAATTTTAAAACATAGTTTCTTAAGGTTTACCATAACGTTAAGGCTACCTTAGCTGAGGTCTAACTTAAGGTAACATACAAATATCGGCCCTTAGTGTACCTAACCCTACCTTAAGTAAATGAATTAAATTAATATATAATTATGTATCACTCTGTGTTATGGACTTTATGGGTTGAAATGGTTTTTATTTTTTATTTAGCAGAAGCTAAATGTCGCCTTGATTCTTACAAAGAGCGTTTTCGACAATTAAAAGTATTTAGAAGAAATGGTAACTGCTTTTTTACCTAGAGAGTGCCATGGCGATACTTTTGGGCTAGTGTCTAACCCGGATATAATTCTCATTTGGTTTATTTTAAAAAATATATAAAATTCGATTTTTATGCAAGATATTTCAAATTCAAATTTTAGGAAATTTACCTGCATCTATACTTCTTGCGCTACCCCATACAACCTACATACTGTTATTTGTAAATAACTCAAGAAAGAATAAAGGTATTGAATTACAGTGTAATGTAGCTATTCTTGTGCTCTTTAAGCATTAGTAATAAAATAATGTATTATGACGCTATTTAAATTTATAAAGAAAATTTAAAAAAAACAGAATCGTCGATAAACAGCACCCTCTAGAAGATGCAGTGTGAATCATAACCAACGCCGTGTGTCCCCAAGTAAAAACTATATTTACAATGAGCCTAAATTGATTAATTTTGGATAAAAGTATGGAGGATACAGTAATTTTAAAAATATTTTTTTACACGCCTCTTCCACCCATATTATCGGCGATACGAAAAACGTGAAAATATTTTGAATCAATTTTTCTTGGTCGCTTTAGTCAATGAAATTTTTTCTGCAAAGACATAATGTTTATGGTTTTTATAATACTGTACCTCGCCGACCTTAGTGGGACACCCTGTATAATAGTATATTTCGTTTCTCCAAAGAATAGTTTATGAATGTTATATGTTAGTTCTTATAATTACTGAGAAACCCATATTAACCAGGGGCTATTCAGACGAAGTAGGGCAAGTGCCACTTCCACAACTTCTGAACCAAAAGCTTAGTTTTTCAGATAGTGCTTTCTATAGACGATGGATTTCAGATGCCTAATTTCATATAATAGTTTGGGCAATCTCCACCAGTTTCTCTTATTTTAAGGTTATGTTTTAGTTAAGTAAGTAAAAAAAAAACCAAATGCACCAAACTAGTTTTGCATTGTATTTGCATTGTTTTGTAATGATATTCCAAAAACACATGGACCACATAACTTCCCTGGGAGAGAACTTATCAGGTAATTGAAAAACACACAAAATGTGAACCTTTCATGTTTTCTGATGTGGAAAAATTTATAGGTAATGTAAATAAAGTGATCACGAAGACAAAAAAAAATGCCAGATTTTACTTCTGAAACTGAACCATTACAAAAGGGCACTTGAACAAGGGCTATCTCAAACAGAAAGCTGTTACACAGAAACTGTTGTTTTGGGGTTTGTAATACTAGTGATATAGCCATTATATAATTCCTGAAAAGATTATCAGTTTTGATGTGATGTGTGTATAATACATATTTCACCAATAAGCAAATTTACTATGTTCTACTAAGTATATTATTATTAGTACGAATTTGGATAAGTGCAAATTGTTATTGAATAAAACATTACACACTTGGGCAATATTATCTACATCATATCGTTGTTGAAGTACTAATGCCTTGTAACTTGTAAGCCACAAATGAAAATTGACATTGTCTTACACATAATATGGACATTTGCAATGCAAGGCATTAGAAATCTTAAATATTCAGTGAAGTGATCTTTTGTGGTATAAAATATATTAGCAAAATTGTAGAACACTACCCAATGCCACCAAAAACGCAATTTCGAGTTTTTGTGGGTTACGAGGTATTAGTACTTCAAAGACGAAATATCAATATGCAAGAGTACCAACCATATCTCCAATTCGGGGCCTGTCCGAAATGCAGCCCCCATTTCCTTAGCTTCCAAAATAGATTGTAAAATTCTATCCAAGTTTCCTTCAAAATCAAGTGCCCACTGGTTTAATGTTGCAGAAGCGATTGTTACTTTTCGACCCATTTCAATTGTTTCAATGTGAAACCTATAATAAAAAGTTATAAACTAGATGGGCAAAGTAAATTTAACCTTTGACTGGAGATATTTTTGGGTGATTGTTCTTTTACAAAACTCTAATCGCTAAAACAATACTTTGTTCGTTTAAAACACTCAAAAACTAAGGTTAATGATATATTTTCTTCCAGTGTTTTGTTAGTTGCATGATAGTTTACGACCATGGTGTTTTGTTATGTCTCTCCAAGATGGCGCCATGAAGATAATCTTATTACAACGACATTGTATATGATAGCAACGATAGTATTTTTAATTAAGAGTAGTTACATGAAATTTCTGTTGTAAAGCTATACGCCATTATAACCAGCTTAAAAACTATTTAGTTTTGGAGATATATGGAGGCAAAGATAAAAGATTAGGCTCGACGTTCAAAATTTTTTATTGGAAACTGTTGCTATTATAACAATTTCAAAATTGTTTACACAAAATCAAAAAAATCTTTTCCACTAAAAGGCAATATTATTAGTAATATTCTGCATAAGTTTCAGGCAATGTAGTATTTTTATCGAATTATTTTATCAGCTGGACGATGTTTGTCAGTCATATTTGCACTTCGCCGCTTTGTATAGTTTAGTTACGAACCAACTAAAAGTTCAGCTACTGTATCACTGAGGGCGGCGAAGTAGCTCAACTCGGTTGTGAATAATCGTGTGAAAAACCGATTATGCGTAAATAAATATACAGTGTTTCGGAAAATCAAAAGCCATTAAAAGATTGGTATTAAGATAGTATTCAAGCGCGGATCCAGGGGGGAGGTCAAAACTAAATTTGACCCCCCCCCCCCCCCCCCCCAAACCGAAGTTCTGGTAGCATTTAGGGTTGCCCGATGGACAAAGTGTAACAGTAGGACATTTGTATAAATAAGCTTGAAATTTTATAAAAAGCCGGACATTATTTCTTGAATATAAAATAAAAGTTTCGTATTTTTAATTTTTGCCGGTCCAATCACTATTAACAAAATAAAGCGAAAAAATTAACACTGTATTAATAACGACAAAAATAAACGCAGGCTTAGTGCAGATCGCCCATCTATTGTATTTAATTTGGTACACTGTATATCTGCCGATACAGATTCGTTACGGAGGTCGCTCCATCTCTAAAGAAATGCAATTACGCCTGGGTCGGTAAATTGCGAATCTGTACAATTTTAATTCAAATAAATTAGTACAGTAGGCACCATCCGATAAATACATAATTTTTTAGACGCCTGAGGGCTTGGGACTTTGCTCTTAACCATCGGGGGAAGACGTCATGAAAGTTTTATACCGCAAATTTGGAGGAAAATAAAAACAATTGTTTATTAGCCGTAATAATATACGCTTTATAAGGGCTCGACGTCAAGAAAACTTCTGGTCCAGATCCAGACGAAATTCCTGTGATGGTTCTCAAGAGATGCGCCGATGAACTAACACCAGTATTTTGTAGACTTTTTAACTTATCCTACAAACAAGGAGTATTTCCATCGTGCTGGAAGACGGCGCGAGTCCAGCCTATACCAAAGAAAGGTAAGAGAACCCTGCCTAGCAACTATCGACCAGTCGCATTGCTTTCAGTTATATCAAAAGTAATGGAGAAATTAACCAACATCTTGTAAAGTACCTGGGCTTCAACATTATCAGCGATCATCAATATGGTTTTCGGAAGTCCAAATCAACTGGAGATCTTCTAGCCTATGTCACCCATATTTGGAACAACGCAATCGAACATCATGGGGAGTCTCGGGCTGTTGCACTGGATATTTCTAAATCCTTCGATCGTGTTTGGCATGAGGGACTTTTGAGTAAACTGCGATCCTATGGTATACCTTGTCGATTTTGTGCATGGTTGTCTAGCTTTCTTAAGGACCGCTCTCTGCAAGTGGCGATTGACGGATTTCTCTCAGACACCTTCACCATCAATGCCGGTGTTCCTCAAGGGTCCATATTGTCTCCCACTCTCTTCTTACTCTACATTAACGACCTTCTAGTGAGAGCGGAAAATCCGATATTTAGTTTCGCTGACGATAGCACACTTATCTCATATTTCTCTTTGAATGCACAAACATCGGCTGCCGACGCACATCTTCGCAGACAGCATGAATTATCACGCCTTAACAAAGACCTGGAAGAAATTTTGGATTGGGGGTGACAGTAACCAAGTCGAATTTAACTCTAAAAAAACGAAGGCAGCAGTTTTCTCTAAAAAGGTTAACATTATAGAACCGGATGGACGGACACGCAATCTCACTGGCTTTATCTATCAATTTGCCGGGCCTCAATTTGGGAGGAAATATGTCTTGGCATAACCACGTTGTGGCAATCGCCAAGATAGCTTCTCAGAAACTCGGTGTACTCTTCCGAACCAGAAAGTTGTACACACCTCAACAACTTTTGACACTATGCAGATTCGACCATCACTATAGTACTGCTCTCATGTCTGGAGTTCTGCACCCAAACATACACTTCGGCTACTGGATTCCATCGAAAGCAGGGCCATTCGTCTGATTGGAGACCATGAGCTGACGAAGAACCTCGACAGCCTAGAACATCGAAGACAAGTTGGGGATTTGACCCTCTTTTACAGATATTTTCATGGAAAGTGCTCGGCTGACCTTGCCCTCTTAATTCCGCCCAGAGCAGCGAATAGCAGAAGTTCACGACGAACCACTGCCACCCATCCATATGTGGTTAAGCTTAGTACTCCTCGAACTTCATTATTTAAGAATTCTTTCATCTGGAGGACTTCATCCTTATGGAACGACCTTCCCGAGGTCGTTTTCCCAACGAATATAACCTCCAACGATTCAAAACCAACGTGAATCGCTTGACTTTTCCTATAGTGCTTGTGTTTGATCATAAAAAAAAATACAAAACGTCTTACTTGTGAATGTAATATATTAGAACGAATATGTCTTTTCGTAATTATTTTTGATACCTACGTGAAGAAATTTGTAAGCCTCAAAATATCATGCGTTACTTTATAAGCGTATAGCAACAACCCCACAAACGTAAGTACTTCAAATTTTCTCATAAACTCTTATCATAAAAAATAACACGTAGGTACAGTGGCGGCAATTCTCAAAAATGCCAATCAACCGTGCTTCGTAATAAGAACTTATCAAGGGGAAAAATCTTGCCCGATAAAAATATAGTCAATTTATAAAATTACGTATGAAACTTTCGATATTTTCTATAAGTTTACAATGTGAAATTAAAGTGGTACGGAATCCACGTACCTACGGGAATAAATGCAGCAGAACAAGATATAAAGGTATAGATAGATTAAACCAATTTTTCTATCATCATCATCATCATCATCATCATTATCACTTTTTCAATAAATAATCTGCAAATTACCACAAAAATAACATTAAACATTTCTTCAAAATATTCTTGCCTCGTTAACAAGAATGATAATTTTTTTTTAAGTAGCACAATATTCGACATTGAACGCGGGCAATGACATTGATTTTAAAGTTCTCGATGCGGAATTAAAATTGTCTTATTAGATTCGCTCGTGAGAGTACTTATTGATCAAATTATTATTAAACGTACTTTGCAAATCATGTCAGCGTTGCGTAACTAGATTTTAACATGGGAATTCGTGAAATTCATATTTATTCTTTTTGTTTTAACGTGGTGCTCGTTGAAAAGCAAATTGGGAGTTTGATATACAGTGAAATTCCCCCTCGCGGGCACCCCTCTTACACGGACACCTCTCTTGAATGGACGCGGACACAAAAAAATGTTAAAATTGTTACCGGACAAAAAATAATAAAAAAATAGTAATAAACGGATTCTATGGTGATTATCGCTGTTGCGTTTTCCAATTGAGACGCGAGCCAACGTCGCTGCCTGCTTTTACTGAAGAACTTCTAATCTTCCTAAAATAACATGGAGATTTACCGAATTCAATCTGTCGTTAAAAATACTAGAGATGGGACAAACCGTCAATCGCTTATAGCGGGATGTACTGTCGCACTAGTGTCGCCGAATTGAAAAAAAAACACGACGGAATTTTTTTCAAGCGGAACGTACGTACATTATACCATGATATGAGTGGAGTACGTAGCCCGAAACGTCCGTCCATTGTGCGCTTAATAAATGAGAGGTAACTCTAAACGTTCTCCTTATCTGCGCGTTTTACGTAAGAAGTTTTTTGATAACCCCCGTATAACCAAGTTTCCCCTTAAGTTTTATTTAAATTTAATTTAATCAGATTATTAAGTAGACGGCTATTTTTGGAAATTTAATTTTATCCCCATTTCTGAATTCTATCCAGAGGTGAATTCCCCACCCAGGAATTATGTATTTAGAGCCAATCTACTTTCTTAATCTTTTAAATTTTGAAAGTGTATGATTGCTGGTCAGTTATGTCGCCAGTCTTGATAATTAATGGAAAAGTCATCGCAACCGAAGACGTTCCCACTTAATTAGTTTCACGGACGCTTATCTTGGTCGATTACGATTTCTCGTTGTTTATTGGTCAGGGATGCCAGGCATAATGCCATTGCTGACTTGACACGCACGTGTCAGTCGGTCTTGGGGGGGCCCACCACTTTTTCCCGCTAACTGGAAGCTGTCAGCAGTCCACCAGAGCGCATGAAGAAATTAGGGCAAATTTGTCATAAGAAAGAATGCATGATTTTAATTTAAAAGTATAGTTTCTTGAACGTAGGACGAGGCCTAACTGATGTTCAGACTATACTTTTGATTGTATTGGCTCGGGCGCATCCAATTAAATATAACAACAATGCAAGTTTGTTATATTGGACCACGGAGGGCTATTTTATTTAAATTTAATGTCCTTGTCTTTGAGGGTGAATTTAAGGGGCTGTCCTTGCGTATGTCGAGTAACGCGACCCGAAGTACTCGTAGTCGATTATGTACAATTTATATACAATCAGAATTAACCTGAACTATCATTCAATTGTTTCAACCAGCCTATCATTCATCTGTCACGTACTCTGTTTAAATTTAGATTTATTTTCATTATTTACAATATAAAATAAACCTAAGCTAGCATTTTGTTCCCAACTAAAGGGATCTCAACTACCCTAATAATTTCCAAAAGAAAATTATATCTCGCGGTAGTGAATGCTAATACTAACTTCAAATATTTTAGCACTTACTTTTGATGTCACGATCGGGTAATTTTTTATTTCGAAAATTATTCTAGGCTTTTGGCACAATGTCTTTATAGAATAATTTTCCTCGCACTTAAGATTTTATACTCGTACCAAAAACGAGTGTTTGAAGACGAGTCAGCGTTATTTATACTCGCACTGAAACATACGAGTCTTTGAAAATAAAATTTACTGAGGGAAAGATCCGCGGTTTGGCTTTTCTCGGAATTTTCGGTGATTAACACTCTAAAACCTGTAGCCGAAAATACGGACCCCCCTTCTTACGTAAAAATTAATAAAAAAACTAAATCGCGTTTGAGTTCGACTCTGGGAATCCCCCAATCGACGGTATACCGCTTAGTTGAGAATCCAAAGCCGACTACCATTACTGCCTCCTGCAGAATTTCTTTATCCGTCTGTTTTAACGTTACATTGCGTCATCCTGACCGATTTAATCTCTTGCCGTCGACGCCCGTAAAGCCGTTCTCATAATTTTTGCGGATGAAGCATATTGAAAGATTACGTCAACCTTCGATCCAACTTCCTTATTAAATTGTTTAGAATAATTTGACGGAAAATAAAATTCATTAATTTTCTGGAATTGGAAAAGCCAGTTTTACAACACTAGGTTGTAAGTCGATATGTAGGGTGTTGAAAAAAGGTCGGTACCCCGGAATAACTCCGGTGCATCGCATTGAAGCGGAAAATGTCTAGGGAAAAAGTTAGTTTGGTTTTGAAGGGGGTGGTTTAATTTTTTTTTTTTTTTTTATGATCAAACACAAGCACTATAGGAAAAATCCTTTAGGGCACTCTGGGAGTGGTGAAAAGACATATTCGTTCTAATATATTACATTCACAAGTAAGACGTTTTGTATTTTTTTTATGATCAAACACAAGCACTATAGGAAAAGTCAAGCGATTCACGTTGGTTTTGAATCGTTGGAGGTTATATTCGTTGGGGAAAACGACCTCGGGAAGGTCGTTCCACAAGGATGAAGTCCTCCAGATGAAAGAATTCTTAAATAGTGAAGTTCGAGGAGTACTAAGCTTAACCACATATGGATGGGCGGCAGTGGTTCGTCGTGTATTTCTGCTATTCGTCGCTCTGGGCGGAATTAAGAGGGCAAGGTCAGCCGAGCACCTTCCATGAAAATATCTGTAAAAGAGAGTCAAATCCCCAACCTGTCTTCGATGTTCTAGGCTGTCGAGGTTCTTCGTCAGCTCGTGGTCACCGATCAGACGAATAGCCCTCCTTTCGATGGAATCCAGTAGCCGAAGAGTATGTTTGGGTGCAGAGCTCCAGACATGAGAGCAGTATTCTAGTGATGGTCGAATCTGGGCTTTGTAAAGTGTCAAAAGTTGTTGAGGTGTGTACAACTTTCTGGTTCGGAAGAGTACGCCAAGCTTCTGAGAAGCTATCTTGGCGATTGCCACAACGTGGTTATGCCAAGACATATTTCCTCCCAGATTGACACCCAGCAAATTAATAGATGAAGCCAGTGGGATTGCCTGTCCGGCCATGACTATTTCCGGTTCTGTAATGTTAACCTTTTTAGAGAAAACTGCTGCCTGGGTTTTTTTAGTGTTAAATTCGACTGTTACTGTCACCCCAAGCCAAAATTTCTTCCAGGTCTTTGTTGAGGCGTGATACTTCATGCTTGCAAACTATTCCTCCTTCAAAAACAAACAACTTTTTCCCTAGACATTTTCCGCTGCAATGCGATGCACCGGAGTTATTCCGGGGTACCGACCTTTTTTCAACACCGTGTATACGACTTTATGTCAATAATTTATTCAAATCAAACAGGCGTAAGTGTAATATGGATGCCCATGCGACTTTATGTGATCATATTATTAATTTGTGTCTAATTGTAGGATATTACCTTCAACTTGCCGTACATTCGACCATCTTTGGTATTGTAAAAACCATTTTGACATATACGTCTTTTGAATATTTGCAATTCTTAGATATTTCCGTTAAAATCATTTACAACCTTCTCAAACCATTAAAGATTTCATGTACGACCTTAATTATGATAACGATATGTAACATTTTCTCAACTAGATAAATTAGGGAGTAAATTGTGAATTTTATTTCAATACATATTTTACATAGTATTCATAGCTAGATTATTTCTATTCTTTTTTAAAGTCTAGCTATGGCTGAAACCGAATTGTTTTTATTACGTAAAGGAATGTCACGTACAATCATTTTTCAATCTTACCCCATCCTTAACAGGAATGCTGTTTTGACGTATTTAGAATACATATTTAGACTGCATCAAACAAGATAAACATGATATAATATGTTATTCACACGATTATATATTCGATATTTATCCATGGATGGATAATGACTATCTTTTGATACATTTTTTAGATTATGGCAAAAATATATTCATGTTGTATAATTATTAATTACTGCTTGTAGTTAAACTATGGGCATATCCTTTATCTCTTGACACCATATAATAATATACCCGTCTTGTTACAACAATCAATACATTATCTAGTAATAATATCAAATGCCAGTGGCGGGTCAAAACTGCTTGGGTGGGTGAAGCAACAAAATTAACCAGTGACTTAATAGTTTTATATAATAAAAATATGGAGGTAGATATCTTAATATCTATAAGGTATTCCTTAATGACTTGCTAATATTTCAGAGTATGATTCCTTATGTAATGTCATATAGAAGCGACGGAAACTAGAATAATCTACTTAGTTAATTTAAATGTACTAATGTACACATGTATAAAGATAACGCACGCCTATGGAGAGAGAACCTAGATTGTTTCCTTGAGTCTCACCCAATGGCGGATCCAGAACTTCGGTTTGGGGGGGGTGGGGGGGGTCATGCATGGAAAAGTTACGAAAAGTAATACCCTGCCGCGTTAGTCAAACCGGTATATATGGTATTTTTCGTGTTAAATTGATGGTTGGGGGGGGGGGGGGGGGGGGGGTCGTGATCCCCACGACCTGGATCCGCGCTTGTTCTCACCAACCTATATCTAGATGGATACCCAAACTCTAAAAGCGAAAGTGGCAAATGTATGGCCACGCACATGTTAACAAAAATGATCGTAATTGGTCATGCGCAATGCAGAATGACAAACTCTTGACCTTTACCGGTAAACAGGACCGTACTTAAAATTTATTTTACTCACTGTTTCACTATTAAACAATCCTTACTGGACAATAATCAATTTATTTTCTCGCATAAAAGAGAGCCTTGTGGCCATCATTGAAAAGCAGCTTTTCGAATTTCATATATTCATTGTCGACATATCGATAGTTTTTTTAATATCGTTCCATCCTACGACTCATTTCGATTCTGTACGATGGTCTTTGGTTGACCGGCATGGTGCAGGCGGAGTTGCCCAAGGAACAGTACATATAGTATATGACGGCTATAACATTGTGCGCAATACAATTGATGATGATTGCTTGAAAACGGAACATTGTATAAAAAAATGTATGTATTCTTAGAGTTGACCAAAAGTTGCTGTGAAAATGTTTTGTCAATTTTGCTCTAACTGTAATATTAACGTCAAAAAAAATTAAATTAAAAATTTAAGTTTTCCTGAAATAGCTTAAAATTTAAAAATCTTACCAAAAGTTTTTGTACGGCATATTGTTTGTGCTTTGATTGCGATACTTTTTCCCCATTGAATCGAAGTCTTATCTTGGGTATATTGGAGGTGAGAGAGCATAATAAAAAGATTTATATATTCATAAGATTTTTCAGTGTGTGGATAATACACACCAAAATTAACTTTAGATAGATATACAGGATGTCCGCTTAAAATTAATGGTACATGGAAAAACCACAGACTCCTTACGTAAAAATATTAGGATTTAATTATACTTACCTATATCTGAAAGTTGATATTAACTGAGATACAGGGTGTTAAAGATAAAACTTCATTTTTGTTTTTCTCTAATAACGCAGGAAACCAATGTTTTTTTACAAAATTTGGCACTTGTGATTTTTTTAAGACGAGAAATTGATTTTTTTATAAAATTTTAATATATGCTGTCTGCGGCATCATCTTTTTGTACCTCAGTGCATTTTAAGTTTTTAATGAAAATAATTCTTTTCTCATATTTATTACGTAAAAAAGGTAAACGAAGTTCAGGTCGCCCAGAGTTAGCGTCTCGGAGATATTTGCATTTAAATTATTTAGTGCACCTTGCCGAATTATTATTAATATGCCAATACATTTTTTTTCTTAAAGTAACCTATTAGAAAACAAATTAAATTTAGAGATGCAGTTGCTATGGAACAGAAAATTTTTCATTTTTGAGTTTATCGTAAGTTTGTGTTTTCATTGCTGTTGGTTTCTTTCGACACGATATTTTCTAGGGTTAAAGTTATTTTAATTAAAGTAAGTTAAAGAACAATCCAATTGTTGTATTTATTATTCTCAATTACCTTTACTAGAACATTAATTATCAGGTAAAAGTGAATTGGTAAGAGGTAACAAAATATTATTTCTTGCCTGAGCTAACGGACTAAACACTTTAAATGGAACTATCTCCGAAACGGTAACTCTGGGCGGCCTGAACTTAGTATACCTTTTTACGTAATAAATATGAGAAACGTATTATTTTTATTAAAAACTTAAATATACTAGGTACAAAGAAGTTATGACCGTATGAATGTGCGAAAAATGCCGCAGTACATTAAAATTTAACAAAGAAATCAATTTCTAGTCCTCAAAAAAACAAATTTTGTAAAAAAAACATTAGCTTCTCTCAAAGTTATTGGAGAAAACCAAAACTGACGATTTAACTTTAACACTGTATCTCAGTTGATATCAACTTTAGGATATAGGTAAGTATAGTTAAACTCTAATATTTTGACGTAAGTAGTCTGTGGTTTTTCCATGTAACATTATTTAGCGGACACCCTGTGTATATAGATAGATAGATAGATAGATATTAGATATCTTGATTGTATTGAACAAATGTATCCTGATGCTCCCTGGAAATTTGATTCTTTTTAAAATTATTCTTACCTGTTCTTCACTCAATAGGCCACCTTTTTTATAAGTTTTTAGAAAGGCCTTATTTCTCTGTTTTGTATTTGCAGGCACCAGTCGAATAATACATTCAATTCAATAAAGTTTTAAATTACTCACGATTTTATTGCATTTAGGTTTCCCTATTTATAAAATAATAGGATTGTGGTTTTATGTTTCGATCGGCATATTATGCATGTTCTCGTGATGATGGTTATGATATTTTATTAGTTATTATCGTAAAATAGCAATAGTTCCACATTTTACGCATTCGGAATTATAGTTAGGTATACAGGGTGTTCCTTAATGACGTGCTAATATTTCAGAGAGTGATTAGTTCATGTGAACAGTTTTGTATGCCTACGAAAGTACTTTAGATATTATTTTCAATTTTGGCGTTAGTAGTGGTACGCCACTGACATTTTTCCATGTGCATATTTTTTTAGCCTAGTCAATTCTACATGTAAACGATATCTTGTATTTTTCTCGTCGTTCTTGAATACAACAATCAAATTATAACTTTTTATTATACTTACAGTGGGGCCGTTTAATGTGGCAAGGTACAATAGCTTCGTTATTATTTAAAAATGTTAATATAAGAGTTGAAGGGCAGTTATAACGTAAAATTAATTTGACTCTATAGAGGAGTCCAAAAAAGCGGAACATTTTTTTTTTAAATAGGACACCCTGTATATTATTGCATTTTTAAATTTCCCTAAAAATTCTGCGTATAGTGGCAAAATAGTTTTTAATTATTTTGCAACGTTGCCAAGTTATTTCAAATTTAGATTAATTTTTGGAAGAAAAAACTTAAAATCTTAAAATTTGAAATATAATTGAATTAACTTAAGACATTCCAAACATTCTCGAGGATATGAAAGACAAGGACTAATTTAGGACTTTCAACCCTCGAAACATTCCTTGTTTTATACAGGGTGTTCTCTACAAACATTTCAACGCGTCACATTTAAAAATTAATTTACTCCGTTTTTTCAAATAGAACACCTTGCATTGTAATATCTTATCTTGTTTTCTTCCCCTCTACAACTTCTGTTAAGATGTTCATGTAGTTATTTTTGACTAATTTTGGCGTAATATCTGTTTTGAATAAAAATGTTTTTAAAAAATTGTATTTCACAGTTGGCAATGACAGACAAAAGCAACTAGCAAAAGCAATAAATCGTTTTATTAAGATGTCATTGTCATTTTATTTCTCTTCCAATCCATTGCTGATCAGTTTAATTTACACATGCGTTCTTGAACTATATGTTTGGTAAACCAAAAATATTATAATAACAAGTGATCACACTATTCTTTTCTGAATAACTTTATTGTTTAAAATCACTTTTAAACCAAAATGCCAGGAAATATTTACAAAAGTATGAGTTCTCGTAAAATTAATTTAAAATACATAATAAGATCGAATAATTAGAATATCATACATGGCAGGTTGAAATTAGAAGTTACTTTAAAGAAGTCGCAAAAAATGTTATTTCTTTCCTCGAATAATTTAGACTTACATGTTAAATCTTCTTATATTCTGAACAAAAAATATTTTAAGAGATTTTTTCATATTTCACTCGATTAACCATCTTATAACTAGTTTTCTGACGAAATGTTTCTAATCAGTTAATAACTGAATATCACAATGTTTAGTCATCAGTTAGCCATGGAAACAATTATTGATCGGAGACCTCGAGCTGCCGAAGAACCTCGACAGCCTAGAACATCGAAGACAGGTTGGGGATTTGACTCTCTTTTACAGATATTTTTATGGAAGGTGCTCGGCTGACCTTGCCCTCTTAATTCCACCCAGAGCGACGAATAGCAGAAATACACGACGAACTACTGCCGCCCATCCATATGTGGTTCAGCTTAGTACTCCTCGAACTTCATTATTTAAGAATTCTTTCATCTGGAGGACTTCATCCTTGTGTTTTTCCAAACGAATATAACCCCCTACGATTCAAAACCAACGTGAATCGCTTTTTACGCACACGCACCACTCCCAGAGTGCCCTAAAGGATCTTTCCTATAGTGCTTGTGTTCGATCATAAAAAAAAATTGTATGAAATGAAACATAAATGATATTTGACGAAAGAAATGTATTTCAGCTTACTAATAATAATAATCTACAAAAAAAATTATTTGAAAAATTGTTCAATATGACCTCTGGTTTGTTCAATGCATTTTTGTAAACGTATATTTTCCGTAAATTGAACCATTGAACAACTTTTCAATTAATTTTATTTGTTGATTAGTATGTTACTAGTAAGTTATTCTTTTGATGTTTAGAATGTTTTTCACATATTATTTAACAAATTAAAGATGAAATACATTTATTTCATAAAAATATCAATTCTGTTCTATTTTATAAAATTGTTTCCATTGCCAACTGACTAAAACAGAGATATTTAGTTTTTAAATGCTTAGAAACATTTGGTCAGAAAATTAGTTCCAAATGCTTAACCAAATGAAATATCAAAAAATATCCGAACGAGTTTTTTCTTGAGAATATAAGAGGCTTTAACACATAAATCCCAATTATTTGAAAAAAGAAATAACTTATTTTTGCGACTTGTTTAAAGTAACTTCTTATTTTAACCTGCCCTGTATTATATTTTAATTTGTAAAGATTTCCTGCAACTTGGGTTTAGCCCGGGGCCCCACTTCCAGAGTAGCTCAGTACTTGGCTTGCGCGACACTATACTTATTCAACACAAACAAGATAAAAACTTACCTTATTTGCAAAACGAATAGGTATGCTTTTTTGTTACAAAAAAAATTGTAAATGTTCTTAAAATCTAAGGCGATCGACAGATGTGTAGGAACTCCTTTTCTTGATGATAGTATTAAATCATAATAAAGTAGTGTTGCGTAAGAAAAAAACACTTGCCACATTGCCACATTGGGCCGTGGGTCCCCTGGATGATTGCCCCCCCCCCCCCCCCCCCCCCCGCGTTTCCTGGTCTTGCTGCATAGTAGTTCCGCTCCTGCTGGCACCCCTAGTTTTGAAACACATAAGTTATGAGGAATTTTCAACATCGATATTTTTTTAATTCTCCCCTATATTTTTAGCTTTAGAGCAGAATAATATTTAAAGTTATTTCCCAAAAAATAGACCCCAGCGCGTACTTATTAACTTCAATAATTATCGATCAACCCTAACCCTATAAAAGTATAGAATAAGGGAACCCCTTAAGGGTTCGTTCGGGTTGGTGTAGCATAAAACAATCGCCTATAACTAATTCTTCTTACTGCTCTTGACCCCATTGACCTGGTGATATATTGAGTGTTGTAGTTGTTGCAGGTGGAACCAAATGAAATCACTTTCGTCACTTACGGTACCGTGCTTAACAGTACCACAGCGGAGATCGAAACCGAATCTTCCGCCTTCAGCGAAAATAACTGAACCCTATGAACCGTTTTCTTAAGGCAGGTTATCGTGTATTAATTTATTTCCGAAAAGGGAAACTGAAAATCGTAATAGTTTCGCACAAAAACTGGGAGTAGGCAGTCCTGAACATTGATTTTGTAATAAAGTAAATGTTGATAAAACAACAAAACACTCAACTGTTTAGTACATTATATAGAGACGGGGCGATATCATGAATAAAAATACCATTAATATACAGGGTGTCCCATTTTCGACACTTTTATAGGGTATCTACGTAATTGTTAGTGCTATCAAAAAAGTAATGTAGGTGTCATGTGCTCTTCTTGGCCCAAACTTAAAATGAGGCGTTGATTTCAAAAACAACATAAGTCCAAAAATGTTGTTTTGAGAAAATCGATAAAAGCCGTTTATCTTGGTAACCGTTATAGTTATTCTTTAAATAATCATATATAAAAATTTGAACATTGGCTGGTTGGGTTTAACCGGTAATTATTCAATTAACTCATTTCTTATTTAGCAGAAAAATGAAAAAAAAAGTTGGACCTATGTTGTTTTTAACAGAATTAAAGTGGCATATGTTGTTTTTCTTAGAAACAAAAGCCATAATATTAAGAAACTGTTTTATTACTTACAAAAGATACGGAAATACAATGAAATAAGCATAGCATGCTTAATCTTCACAGCCGCTGCTGTTATCTTCGTTATTGAGGTCTATCGGTCTTTCTGTAGCATTACCGTTACTGCAAGAAAATATAGTTTCATAAAATATTTTGTTTCCTGGCTTCTCAAGAAATCCCATTAGGTTTTTAAGGTTCTGTATTTTGACCGGAGCTATTTCATTAGGTCTGTCGTATAGAATATTAAGCTCTAATCTTTCAGGAATGGGAACTTTGTTACGTACAATACTGGATCTCCATGGGCCGTGGTAATTATCTCTTAGGAAAATCAATGGTGATTTTTTTTCTATTCTTAACATTCGAATATCCTTTATTTTCACAGGAGGTTTAGCAGTTTTAAGAAAGAATGGATCTGTCGCTGCTTTAATATTATACATGTGAGACACATTAACCTTTACCAAATTAAAAGGCAAAGGGTGTGCACGAGCATTTAGAATAAGTTTGTCCCATTCCTCCGGTACTTCAGCTTTCCCGACTTTTCTCTTTTTTTTCTCTATCAGTGAAAAATCTTGGTCGTTTGGTAAGTATTAATGACCTCTCATGGGAAAAATGTATTACACCTTATCAAATATTTTGAAACCATGTACAAGCATATAAAGTAAATGGAGCATTACATAATTCTTATTTTGACCTGGACATCCGTCGCTTAATAGTACCAAATTGCGGGAATGTAAGTTTCTGTTATTTAAATAATGGAGAAGCATTGAAGTAACATCATTTGCACCATTTTTACATTTACCTTCATGGTATGTGTACATGATACCATCATCGTTTGCTAAATCGTGAATTCCGAATACATAATACCACAATTGCCGAGAAAAGAATACAGGGTTTGTAGGGATATGAGGTAACGGAAGATTTTGCATATAATCAAAAGTAAAACAAAGTACTTCTCCAGCTTGAGCTTTACTTTTATAACCCTTTTTTATAGTTCTGTATGTATATAACATGTATTGGACTTATGTTCTTTTTACTAGAAACGACGCGGACATATGTTGTTTTTGCCGAACTAGACAAAGATTTTGAACGGCAATAACTCGGCACAGGTGTCGTTTTTAGGGAAACTATTTATGTCATCGGATAGCTTACATGAAACTCTACTATAGATGCCGCTGATAACTCGATTTTGACAATTTTGGACTTATGTTGTTTTTGAAATCAACGCCTCAAATGTTAAAATCAAAATTTGAAGGGGAAAAATCGGAAAATTGGCAATTATTTTATACAAAAGTTTATTTATAATGATTGGTGAATAACCTGCCGTTTTCAGAATAAGTATACGGGGTCAGGTAAAAAAGTTAATGGACCTAACCTCATTTTTTTTAAATGGAACACTCTGTATAGTTTAATGTAAAAAGATAGCATTTCAAATTCTGTTTTCAAATATAAAATACACCATTGGTTGTTGTTGGTTTCCTAGGCGATTTATTTAAACTTTATTACTTGTAGGCCATGAAACAAAAGCTAATATCCTAGAAACAACTATGTTGACATTCTAGTTATTATTAACTTTTAACGTCAATTTCATTGTTACATATTCATTTGTGAAAATAACTTATCAACATTTTGAAAAATTTGTTTTTTCAAGTGGTAAAAACGAAGAAATGGCTCAAAATTTATATTGTGTTCGCTATCCGGAAAGAAGGAAACCATTTAAGGACAATTAGGAACAAACCCGACTCCTGGAACTTAATTTAAAAATATACGGCTCTTTTACTATGCCGAGATCAAAAACTTATAATAAAGGAAACAAGGAAAATGAAGAAAAGTTTAAATAAATCGCCTAGGAAACCAATATCATCCATGGTGTGATATAAATTTGAAAAGATAATTTAAAATAATCTCTTTTTAGATTAAAATATACAGGGTGTTCCATTTAAAAAATGAGGATAGGTCCGATAACTTTTTTACCTGACCCCGTATACTTATTCTGAAAACGGCAGATTATTTAACAAGTATTATAAAGAAACTTCTATATAAAATATTTTTCTGTATATCTTCTAACGAAGAGAATACAGGTTAATTTAGAAATTATCAATTTCTTGATTTTTCCCCCGTACCTCTTAAGCGAGCGAACATTTTTAAATTTTGATTTAACCATTTTAAGTTTGACCCAAAAAGAGCACATGACACCTATATTACTTTTTTGATAGTACTAACAATTACGGAGATAAGTACTCTATAAAAGTGTCGAAAATGGGACAGGGTTTTGATAAAGAAGCGGAACAGGATTTTATGTTGAATTCTTCTTCTTCTTCTAGTGCCGTCTTCATTTACTGAAGGTTGGCGATCATTCTGGCTATTTGTATTTTTGAAACCGCTGCTCGGAATAAGGATTTGGTACTCCTGCCATACCATTCCCTCAGGTTCTTGAGCCAAGATGTCCGTCTTCGTCCTGGTAGTCGGCGTCCCACATATTATGTTGTGGGCGTATGTTGAATACCGTCCACTTAATCAAGAATCGCTCTGGCCCGTCAAATTCTATTTTTTTATATAAATTTTTGTTAGAAAAAAGATATGATACATGGTGGATCATAAAATTACTACTTGTATCAACTTTAATTCTTTAAATGGAACATATTGTATATTTTTTACATTTTTATATTCTAGACATTTTTCATAAATCATGTCCTATACCCATCTTCAACGATTTACGAAATATTAATACTTTAATGCTGATATGCACCACTGATATGTTTCTCGGCATAGCAACGTCCTCAACTCAAATTACAATCTTGAAGTCATTGACAATTTGCTATTTAAGTTTGAGACGTCAAGAAATGTCAGTGAATGCTAATTAAATTTGCAAAAGTGCTATATCGTACTATGAACATAGCAGCATTAAAGTACATATTAATATTTCATAAACGGTTGAAGATAGGTATAGGGCATGATTTAAAAAAATTGGTTAAAGAATGTGGAAATTTAAAAATATATGAGATGATACAGAAAATGCATTTCAAAAAAATAAGTTTGAAGGATCGCAGCGATTCTTGATTAAGTGGACGATAGTCTATATAAAAGGCTGATTCGTTTCTTTATCGTATCGTAAAAATGCACGTCTAAATTAATAAGCTGTTATGTCGTTAACAATAAAGCAATTATAATAATTTCTGTTTCAACTGATAGAAAACAGATTCTAGAGTTTAGAGGAGGTTCAGGTTACTTCCTGATATGGCTAATTATACAGTTTAGGGGTCATACAAGGAAAAATAATACGCTATCGGGTCAAAATATTTTTACAGGCAACTTTCAGTCCTTAGTATATAACTTACTAAAATAAACTATTTGCCTGTGTAAATGATTGTAATTTGCGAACTATATATTACTTCCTGCATTAGAAAGCAATTTTAAAAGTTTTTTTTAGATTATAGCTGCAGTCTTCCAATTTGAATTTAAAAATGTATCGCCTGTCAGGTGTCCCCAGTCAATAATTTCTTACTTTACCCTTTTATATTACTCGTCATTTTACTAAAGTTACTTTTATATATAAATAATTTACACTCCTACTACAATTTGTATTGAAAAAAGAATGTGCAAAGATAGTTTCTCTACCGCAATTATTAACCAGAAGTTCCGTCCCCGCAGCTGCATGTATCGCCGGTCACGGCAAAAATTGCTTATAAATAACGACTACAGGTCGGCCTAATAGTTTTACAAATATGGCGGTATGTGTTTGAATTTGTGTAAAGCGTGCTCCTGTATAGGTAAGTTCCTTATTATGTTTATTTAGGCCTACTTTTTACCAAGCGTATGTTTTTATATTGTATCGCCGGTCACAGGGTTAAGTCAGACCTAGTGGTCTTAATTAAGGGAAAAATACTCCAGGAAGTCATTCTCTTGAGTATACAGATACTCATTTCAGTCTAAAAAAGTTTAAGAAATAGCTTGTATTAGCTGTTATTCACAAATTTGTGCATTTTTGTATCGCCGGTCACAGTAATACCGGTCACGCATGAAAATGTTACCGGAGATAAATTGATGACGGTTTGTTATCCGAAGCTATATACAATATTTTTTTATTAACCATTTATAAACCATTAAGGAAAAATATATTTTGATGTGTGTTTTTTAGATTATTTATTTTTAAAATCCGACTTACTGAAAGTTGCGTGTTCCACTGTTGATTTGGGGGGGGGGGGGGGGGTCATGACCCCCACCTCTAGATCCGTGTTTGAAGAGCGCATAGAATCTAGACGCTAATGTATGTAAATTTTCTAAAATTTAAATTTGAATATTATATAAAAATTCTCACAGATTTATTCTTTGATTAAGAAAAAAAATCGAGGTAACCAAAAAGTTACATTTTAGTTAAGAGCTGCGTTTAATCACAAGTTGCCAAGCAGGCACTATTTTATGCGAACGTTTAGCCAAATATAGGTACTTACTTAGTTTTTTTACGTTAAAAAATATAATGTTATAACAATAATAATAACAACTTCAAATATGAACAATTTTGAAATTTTTGTCACAGATATTCCTGAAACTTGTTGATATCCCAATCGACATGTCAGACAATCTAAAATTTAATAAATTAACTAAAAAACTTTATTATTAACGGCTAAAACTCCACGAAAAGAAATATTGATCAGCTGATGACTCTCGTCTCTTTCTAACCTGCCAAAAAGCGGCATATTTTTTAATTAAATTGATGCAACATAGATGGCTCTGATTGCTAATATAGGATTGTTTGGGATCCTCATCTTAAATACGTTATATTGTCGTAAAAACGGTTCTTTGTAAACAATCAATTCGAAATTATATAACTTTTGTTAAATTAAAATAAAGACTATACGCAATCATTTATTAATTTAATTCACTTATTTAACATTACAAACAAAAACTGGGTACTACGTATCTAAAGAGTTTCCCCTACGTGGCAACTGTATTTAATGTTGAAACTTCTTTAAAAAAAAATTTCTAAGAAATGTTTGACGGCGTGCAAAGTTTTATTATTTCAATGGGAATCAAACCCAGAACTCGTTTGATCTTCCGGCAAACTTTTTTATTATTTATCTTCATGCCATGAATAATTTTTCAGTTATATTCCATACAGACAACAAAAAACTAACATTTATAAATAATATTTTTTCAATTTTATCATTGGTTCCTAGTTTGTTTCATAAATTAATGTGATATATGAATAAGTTGCCTTTAAAATCTGAAAAAAAAAACATATTTTTTAGATTTTTCTAGTGTATTTATAAATAAAAAAAACATCAATGAGTGAGCTATGGCAAATAAATTGTGGAAACAAATTTTCCTCAGTTTTACAGGGTGTTCAAAATACATTTTCTAATTCCAGTAACTTTAAACTAAAAAATTTCGTTTTTTTTTTTAAATGAAACACATTCATATATCTGACATAACGCAATTAAAGTTTCCCTATTCTGCGAGAATTATACTAGAAAGTGATTTGATACGTTATTAGAACCAGCAAAGACTGTATAATGATGCCATTTTTTATATTTACTAAGTAAAATTTGGAATTGGATTGTGAAATCTCTTTTTATCTCCTAACTATATAAATTTTACAGTACTTTGGATCACCTATCAAAAAGAAAACTCCTTTACTTTTCTGATCTAACCGATATAGTGAGATGATCAATTAATGAAATCTTAATAAGCTAGATAAATGAAAACTGTACACTGTATAAAAACTGTTGAAATATAGGATACATCTAAGATCATTTCAAGTACAAGTACTCACTGCAATTAATGAATCCAGTGACATTACACTAAATGGGCCGATCTGTAACTGCAGGCTCTTCTGGGCCCTAATTATAAAAATTAACATCATAAACTGGACATTGGGTGGTTGTTCGTACCAGTTAATGTCCCAAATAGCAGAAGCCAAACCACCACTCTAAAATTATAAAGTATTAATTAGAAATACAATGGGGACCACGCATAAATACTTTTTTATATACTATACAATCTACAGGGTGTTCATTAATGATGTGCTAATATTTCAGTTGTTGAAAATGGCAACGTTTTAAAAGGCATATATAGGGGAGAAGGCGGTTAAATGTGTCATGGGACACAGTGAATCATTTTAAATAACGCCCTCTAATGTTGGCACAACTGTGAAAGCCCGCGTGAGGAAGCATGTAGAGGTAACATATCGGTACAGTTTAGTAGTGCGTTTGTTGATTTTTTAACGTGAAAAGTAATATTTAGAAACACAGAATGATTCCAGATCCTGCAAAGCCGCCGTTTTTTTTTTTTTTTTTTTTTTTTTTTATTATCAAACACAAGCACTATAGGAAAATCCTTTAGGGCACTCTGGGAGTGGTGCGTGTGCGCAGAAAGCGATTCACGTTGGATTTGAATCGTTGGAGGTTATATTCGTTGGGAAAAACGACCTCGGGAAGGTCGTTCCACAAGGATGAAGTCCTCCAGATGAAAGAATTTTTAAACAATGAAGTTATTCAAGTTATCCATGAAAACTGTAGCGTAAAAGCCTTAGCGGCTACTGCAGGCCCGTTCCTGGGGTGTTTGGCGCCTACGTGCAGGTTTCTTTGGTGCGCCCTAGTTTAAAAAAAATTGTCCTATTTTTAAAAATATATTTCGGGAAAAACTGGTAATGTTTTGAATTGTAAGAAAACTGATAAAAAATAATTAGAAAATTTTTTATTAATTAAGTATATTCACAAGGAAATTAAAAGAGAATAAAATTAACGTAAATAAAATAAACAACAAAAGCATAAACAATATTATACCTAATACTTATATAGTAGGTACCTAACAGCAATATTTTAATGATAAAAAAATAAACGTTTCAAAAATGAAAAAATACTATTTTTGTAATAAACAAAACAAAAAAGGAACGATATACCTAAAATAATACACGTCTGGCTTTCACGGATGCAAAGAGACTGTAGATTTTTTTTAGTTATATAATTTAAAATGTCTATGGGAAAGGATGAATCAGTAGTATTTTTAGAATTAAGAATCTTATATGTTAAAATTTCATTATGTAAATCTAAGCCGTCAATGTCTTTAGATATTACTCTATCAATCTCAACTTGCAATTCGGTATCTAAATTTACACATGATTCTTTAATTAAGTCAGATTCTAAATTTTCAAAATTACATAAGAACCCAAATAAATTTTGAAATTTTTTTATACCCTCGAACCGCTTTTGTAAATAAATGGTTGTATCTAAAATTAGAAAATAAAAATCGATTTTAAATTTTTGCTTTGGATCTGCTACAGATTCATCCTTAATTTCATATGAAAATTGTTGCTTAAATTTTCGTTGCCGTACTATTGGGAATACCTGCTCTACATCGTTTTTTGCTGCTTCTTCTTTAGCTTTATTGATGAGCAAATCAAAATTTTTGTCTGAACGTTTTTCGTTAAAATAAAGATTAAGATTTTCAATTTCTTTATGGCAGTCATTTAAGTTTCTATTCGGATCATGTAGTATTTTACTTACTATATTAATTTTTTCTAAAATATCATGCCAGATTAAAATCGAACAAATAAATTTAAAAGTTTTAATTTTATCCAATAAAGATTGTGCACTATGTTTTGTCTTTATGTCTCGTGGTGTATCTTTTGTCAAAAATTCTAGGCTATTACAAATTTCTTCTAACTGATATCTAAGAGGACGAATTGCTTTAATTCTACTTTCCCACCTAGTTTCACTTACTGAGCAAACGTTTGGTAACATTTTTAGACATATTAAAATGATAAAATATATGATTTTTTTTTAAAATTTGTAATAAAGAATACTGAATGACCGTCGATTTTGCGCCCCTAAAAATTTTGCGCCTGCGTGCATGCACGCCCTGCACGCTCGCCAGGAACGGCCCTGGCGGCTAGACTAAAAATAAATTGAACAACACTTCAGTGATATGTTAATAAATATAATGCTGCTTCTGAACAAGAAAAGGAATTTTTTCTTTTCAACTCAACTATAGCGTTAATAAAGTGTTCTCTCAACTCGAAGAGGATTTAACCAACTATATTATTGATGTAGCAAATATGCATCAGGTCTCACTAGAAAACAAGTACCTACTGGAATTTGCCTGTTGCGAATAATCTAAAAATTCCCTCTAACTGGGAACAAAATAAATCTGCCCGATTTGACTGGTTTTACGAATTTAAAAAAATAATTCCAATGCTATCTGTTTGTAAACCAGAGTGAACTAGTGTTAAAGTGATAATTTGGAAGAAGTTTATCAACAGTTTGGTGGCAATTTATCTCCTGGCGGAATTTATAATTTTAACGAAACCGTAGTTACTACCGTTCATAACCCACCGAAAATTGGGGGAAAAAAAAAAGTCAAAACAAGTTGGTCACATTACATCTGGAGAGCGTGCTGCATAATAACTGCTAAAGGAAGCGCTGTCCCACCGCCTTTGATTTTTCCAAGAGTTAAGTAAGTGAGGACCACATGATTAAAGAAGTACCTCCAGGCGCTGCAGGATATGCTACGCAGACAGGTTGTTGTATTGTGGAGTTGTTTGTGGTATTTGTGGAGGTTTTAAAACACACCCAAAAAAATATAAGAGCCACTGCCCAAAATAAAGTGATTCACATATTTGATAACCATGAATCCCATATTACAATTGGCAGTAAGTTTTTGTTAAGAAAACGGGATTGTTTTAGTTACTTTGCCCCCTCATACATCGGATAAGCTACAGCCTTTAGACCATACTGTTTATAAGGCATTTAAAACAGCATTCAATGCTGCGCCAATGACAGGATGTTAAGTAATCCCTGAAAAATAATAAGTATTTATGATGTGGCTGATTAATGTGGCAAGGCATATGAAACTGCAATTACCTCAAAAAATATTTCCCGTGGCTTCGAAGTTACTGGGATCTGGCCATTTAACAGAAATGTTTTTACAGAAGTGGACTATTTAGGATCTGAAGTTACAAATCGACCCCTACAAAATCTCAAAGCCGGTATTGAATGATTGAAGACGACGACGACGACGGTTCAGATACAAGCACTCTAAACCAATTCACAAATTTTATTTAGATACACCCAGTCCCGTAGAGCCAGCACGAGAAGAGTTGGCAGCAAAAGTTATTAAACCAGAAGATATTGGAAAGTTCCATATAACTGAGGACTTTTGTAGACAAAGGGGCATAAAAACTGGTCAGACCAGTTCAGCGTCAGTGGGACCGGGAGTTATATGGCGCGATGAATCCAAATTCGAGATATGTGTTGGTGATTCACGAAGTAGAATTATCCGAATACCGGGAGAGGAATATCATAGAGATTGCCTTAAGAGAAAAGTTAAGTTTCCAGTATCTGTCATGCTATGGGGCTGTATGTCCTCACAAGGGGTTGGTCGTCTTCTTTTTATTAATGGTACCGTCAATGCTGCAAAGTATAAAATAATTTTGCAAGAATAATTGTAGTCTTCAATTAATGAGATTCAGCTGCCAGATGGAGAATTTATATTTCAACAGGACGGCGCAGCATGGCATACTGCCAAAACGATAACAACGTGGTTACAAGAAATGAATATTCCAGTTTTAATATGGCCTTCAAGTAGCCCCGACTTGTCACCTATCGAAACCCTCTGACATCAAATGAAAAAAGCTCTACGAACCAGTCCAGTCCGCACCATTCCTGAATTAAAGGACAAAATTCAGGAAATCTGGAATAACTTTCGACCAGATTACTGTAAAACATTAGTGAACACCATGCGAGAAAGACTTGATGCTGTTATAAAACAAAAGGGAGACTGCACTCAGTGGTAACGGACGATAAAATGTTAAATACTTTTGGTCCAATTAATATTTACCAAATATAACAAAAATAATTTCGTGTTACTATTATTATTGCGAGTAAAATGAATAAGCGGTATTGTTGATTAATTGGTAATACCATGTAGTATTAAATAAACTTAGTTGTATTTGTTGAACATATTATATACACAATAAATACTAGGCGAGAAATAAAAAACTGCCTTAGATATTCCTTTGGTCCAATACATGTGCGTCAGGGCTCGTATATTTAATTCAATCAAATATTTATTAAACTATCAACCGACCCAGGCGCAAGAGAGAGAGAGAAGCAGAGAGGAGCACTGGTAGATAAAACTAAAAAATGGAAAAAAAAGACGCTTAAAGAAAAAGAAAAATGCGTGCAATCCCCAGATCAAAACCATACAAAGAAGATAGCAGAGCGCATAAACCTAAAATAAGACAGAAATAAAAATACTGATACTAAACCCCTCTCTGTGAATTTAAAAGATATTATTTAATATAACCATTGAATTTATTAACTGAAAGTTGCTTAACATTAGTAGGTAAATTATTCCACATTTGCACTGCTATGAAACTGAAAGACTTTTGAAAGTTAGATGTACGATGTTGAGGCGGTCTAAGTAATTTACATTTCGTGTAATATGAGGTTGCGCATAAGAATGAAAATTTGCCTTTAAATATTGAGGTTCTCCAACATTTAAAATGCTATATACGAAGGTGTACATATGATATTTTCTGCGATTCTTCATATAATATTAATATCATTCAAATAAGGAGTGATATGGTTCCTAAAGGGAATATTAAATGAAAATTGTATTTTCAATTTTAATAACTAATTAACTTACCAAAATAACTACCTCGTTGGCGTAGTGATAGTACATAAATAATCTTAGAAGCATACCGATAACGTACGAACCAACACAAACTATTAGAATCGGCGAAATTTCGTTCTAAAAAGGTATAAATAATTTAATTCTCTTTATTCACTAGAAAAGTTTGCTCCCTAACAATAAATAAAATATTACATAGAATATACAGGGTGATTCCCAGTGAGAGGCCTAAACATTAAGGGAACAAAATAATATACTGGGTGCGGTTTGGAAATGGTCCGATACTACCGGGAGGTTCGGTTTTCGGAAAAAAGTTTGGGACAAAAGTTGTTTGGATTTTAGTTTGCAATCGATTGGCCATTGAATCATCCCTCAGCCCGTTACCACCACGTGGGGGATGGGGGTGACTTTGAAATTTCAATCGGCGATCATTCCTCGTGAAATTGCGAACAAAGCGAATTTGGAGTCCGGAGGGTGGGGGATGATCCGGCTCAAAAAATTTTTCGGACAAAAGTTGCCTACTTTTAAAACCAAGCAACTTTTGTCCCAAAGTTTTTTTTCGAAAACCACCTAACCACCCGGAAGTATCGGACCATTTCCAAACTTTTGCCGCACCCGATGTATGTTTGAAAACATTTTAAATATACAATTTTTTGATAATTGACTATAATACCAACTTTAAATTTATCTAATTTCTCATAAGAAATTTTTTTTAGTTCCTCCACAATTCTGTTTTTTTTTTACTTACGGGGTTTCTCAAATGACCGATTTATATGTGATCAAAAACATTTTTAATGTGAAGAAGGAGATCCATTTTTAAGTTAAGGGTGATTACGTTGAAAAATAAAGTTATTTAAGAAATCTCTTGTTCTAAATATTGGTAGGGAGAACACTTTCCCAGTATTCCTCATAATAATATGTAACTGAACAAGTTTCCTCACCCCAAAAACTTGAGCCAAAACTGCGGCGATCTGTAGTGAGCTTTGTAGAAAATCAACAACCATCAAGATGTTCATGCTGTCATTAAAAAATTCAACGTACCTAAAACCCGGAAAATTTTTTTTAGCTTAGTTGACCAGTTGAGAAAAACTTGCCTAGTTATGCAAACAGAATGTCCAAAAAACTAACTGACGCTAGTGTTTAATTAATTTATTTGTCACCAGGGACAACTGAAAACCAATATCTACAACGTATTTGGTTGAAAGTGTAATAATAGGGAAACTTTATTATCCTTCATCTGATCGAAAATGTCACTCTTGCTTGGTTGAAAGCATCCTAAGCCATAGTCGAAGATCCGAAATGTTGTACAGAGTAGCCAAAAAAATGCGAAATTGATCCTAAAATAAAATACTCTCTGAAAATACTTTTATTATTCTTCATATTTCGGCCCTCGGTAACTCATTGCAGACTTGCATTATTCTGTCTTGTAGAATTTCAGCACTTGCTTGGTCTATCTTGGTACATAATTTCTTTTAATCTACCCCATAAATAATAGCCTTTGAGCGTCAAATCTGGGGCTCTCGCGTGATATCATACCTAGTGTTATTGTATAATGAAAGCTGACACTATATACATTAATCTTGTGCAAGTCAATTTCGAATATAAAGTAAGCCTTAAATTAAGTATCACCTATAAAATAGATAGAGTAAGAGCCGATATTTCAAAGTTACTTTAAGGTACAGAATGACATAAATCATCCTTAATACAAGTTTAACAGTATATTAAAGTTATGTTTAACTCTCATCTAAAGGAATATAGATCTGTAAGGACGTGATAATCTTCCACTTAATGCGTCAATCGACCCCCAAATTAATTTAATACATAGTTTTTTTAAGCTAAGCTAAGCTAAGCTAAGATCTAACTTAAGGTTTTTTTGTTAAGGAGAGTTAAAAAGAACTTTAGTATGATGTCAAACGTGTGTTAAGCAGTAGCGGTTCTTCCACAGGAGCACATGCGCACGTGCACCCCCAAAACAAAACGAATAAAAAATATTAATTTATTGAATATTATTTATCGTATAAAGTCCGACCCTCCCTTATATTTTATCGTACCGTCAAACTAAAAAAGTCCGACTTTCCCTAATATTTTGTCATCAAAACCAAACTGTATAGATCCGGCAACCGTGCCACGGTCTTATGACGAGACTTGCTCGCATGCGCGATTAAGTAGTGCAGTTTCTCTGTGGTAACCGGCGGCGGGTGGCAGCGGGGGATAGCGGGGCTATGGCGATTTAACATGGAAAAGGCGCCCAGTTTTTGTGTTGTCTGTTCATGCATCTAGATAGAAACTCAAGTGTGTATATTTTAATATTCTATATTTATTAAGTTAAAATGAATAGTTGACGGCGGACTATTTAAGAAATAACTTTAGCTCTTTGAGTTTGGAGCAAAAAATTGAAGTGAAGAATGCGGAAACACCTAAACCCGAAATTAATTTAACGCAGACCACAAAGGGTAAATCTAGGGACTTTATTAGAAAGTTTAAAAATGAAATATATGAAAAAAAAATTTATAGAGGGTATTCCAAACTTAATGAGGCTGTTATTGATCAATTTTCTACAATTAAGAACCGAAGAATGGACTTTACGTTTAAGCACTATTGTGTAGAGTCGATAAATGTTGTGTATTTCGATAAATGATACTCGATATGAGTTTAAACCATTTTATTTAAGGATTTAAACTAAAAAACACTGAAAATATGAAGAATGCCAACTTGTCAGTCTCGTGGCTCGATTCGTTCTCGTCATAAAACGGTTAACTATTGTTCTCGTCTTGGTTGCGCCTAATGACGTAGCCGTAGATAGTGTAGTGGTATTAGACATCATTCGGTTTTCTTGATAACTCGTAGATGGCGGTAGTAGTATTTTACATCATTCGGTTTTCTTGATAGCTAGTAGATGGCTTTAGTAGTATTAGTAGTGGACTGTATAAATATTGTTACGAGGGTTGCATGCGACGACGTTAAGATCCGACAGCTATACACACTAAGAAAACCTTTCTTATTTTCCATAAAGTTGTATTTCCTTGTGTAAAATTAAAAAATTAATAAAAATATGTTTTACCTAACGCATTTTCTTATTACTTTTTTCTTTCTATATTTAAAACGCCTAGAAAGTAATTGTTTGGTCGTTAGACAGAAATAAAATTTTAAAAATAATTTCACAATACTTGTGAACCCCCTCTATCATAGGTCACGAGCCACCACTGGTGTTAAGGATTACTTATGTTATTCTGTGCCTTAAAGTGACTTTGAAATAGCTGCCCTCAATTGCTGGTGCCACCACACAAGTTGGCTGAGTGACGTAATTATTACTTAAACCTTTTTTAGGACTTGGTTACCCACCTAATAATATTCTTATGGTGTTGTATACATTCTCTGAAAGTAGTGAAGGCAGCCTTATCGTCATCGTCTATTTTTAGTTGTAATTTAATTTTCTGTTTGTAAGTTTCGAAGTTTCTTAAGACATTATGCATTATTTTAAGTTGTACTGTTGGGTAAACTATTAATGAGAACATTAAAATATCCGTATAAGATACGAATGCAGCTCCCATAAAACTCATAAAAATTTGAAAACAATAGGCCTCCTGAAAATTAACTAAATTAATGAAACAATTTTACTTGAAAATAGCGTATCTCTAATTAATTAAATAATAAGTTTGCAGTTTGCTTTGATAAATAGAATTCTTAATATCAATTCGCTTGAAAACGTTTCGAAAAAGTTCCTGAAAAATCCAATTTTGCTTAATCCCAAAGAGACGAGAACGATAGAAAAGGAAGAAAAAAAGCAATCTGAGTATCACATTTTAAAAATACCGTTATTTTACGATTCAAAAATGACTTTTCTGTTCATCAGAGTCCGGATGCTTCTCCTTTAAATGGTAGAATTAGAAGGGTCTTAAAGGTCGAACTATCCACAAATATGGATTTAAGTCTAATTTAGATGGTGTAAGGGTTCCTTTAAAATCTTAAATTTAGATAAACATTTTTAACAAACTAAAATCGTGTTGCAAAGATAAATCTGTTCTCAATCTTTTCTTAATTAACTAATTATACAACTTCTGCTAATGTGACAACCTTGTTTCTACCAATGTAATTTATATCACATTTAAAATGATCACATTCAAATGATCAGAGAAAAAATATTAAAAAAATAGGGCTGTTTAAATGACATGGATACGCAGCAAAAATTCACTAAATACATGGATACGCAGCAAAAACTCACTAAAAGATGCCTTGAAATAAACTACTCAAAAATTATAGGCAACTGAAAATTTTTTGCATCATTTTGAGAATAGATGTTTTATAGCAGAAACCATCGCTCTTCCTGGGTTGGAAAGATAATTTTATTTTTATTTAGAAAAAAGTATTTCAATAGGTATGTGCTAATATCATTATTTTCTATAACTAAATCTATTTTAACAACATCATACCGGTAAAAATGTTCAATGGAAACACGAATTAACTCCAAAAATATTAAAATATAACTAAAGCGTCATATGCACCGACGCATATCTATGGATAGCCATACTCTAAAAGCAAATGTGACAAATTTATGGCCTCGCACATGTAAACAAGGCTGATCGTCAGATATCATGCGCAATGCCGACTATTTACCTTAACCGGCGAACAGGACCGTACTTCGCCTTTTATGAAAATGATTACACTTCAATATTTTGACACATCAAGACCTTCTTTACTGGGCAATAAACAATTTATCTTCTCGCATAAAAGAAGGCCTTGTGCCTAAAACTGAGAATAAGTCACTTTTATAATTAATTTTGATATCTATTGTCCACGTGTTGATAGATAATTAATATCGTTACATCCCCACGACTGATTTCGGATCTGGACGGTCGTCGTTAGTTCATGTCGTTGGTTGGCAACCAAACCGGCACCAATACCGGCGGGGTTGCCTATATGATGGCGACAATAGTAGTGGTACAATAGCATCTACAGCCGGAGACATAGCAAACTTACTTGCTGAGCTATTTTCTTCGCATTCCACTGTAGATTTTCAGGGAAGAACACCACCCGACATTCTTGCAGTTGAATCCGAAATGACCGAAATCGTATTCCGTCAGCGTCCAGTCAAACGAATCCTGAAAGAACTCGACGTCAAAAAAGCTACTGGCCCAGACGAAGTTCCTATTATAGTTCTCAAGAGATGCGCCGATGAACTAACACCAGTATTTTGTAGACTTTTCAACTTATCCTACAAAAAGGGAATATTTCCATCTTGCTGGAAGACGGCGCGAGTCCAGCCTATTCCAAAGAAAGGTAAGAGAACCTTGCCTAACAACTATCGACCAGTCGCATTGCTTTCAGTTATATCAAAAGTAATGGAGAAAGCTATTAACCAACATCTTCTAAATTACCTGGAAGGCTTCAACATTATCAGCGATCATCAATATGGTTTTCGGAAGTCCAGATCAACTGGAGATCTTCTAGCCTATGTCACCCATATTTGGAACAACGCAATCGAACATCATGGGGGGGGAGTCTCGGGTTGTTGCATTGGATATTTCTAAAGCCTTTGATCGTGTTTGGCATGAGGGGCTTTTAAGTAAACCGCGATCCTATGGTATGCCCAGTCGATTCTGTGCATGGTTGTCTAGCTTTCTTAAGGACCGCTCTCTGCAAGTGGCGATTGACGGATTTCTCTCAGACACCTTCACCATCAATGCCGGTGTTCCTCACATTGTCTCCCACTCTCTTCTTACCCTACATTAACGACCTTCTAGTGAAAACTAAAAAATCCTATATTTAGTTTTGCTGACGATAGCACACTTATCTCATCTTTCTCTTTGAATGCGCAAACATCGGCTGCCGACGCACATCTTCCCAGACAGCATGAAGTATCACGCCTTAACAAAGACCTGGAAGAAATTTTGGCTTGGGGTGACAGTAACCAAGTCGAATTTAACGCTAAAAAACCCAGGCAGCAGTTTTCTCTAAAAAGGTTAACATTACAGAACCGGAAATAGTCATGGCCGGACACGCCATTGAATTAAAATTCTTAATAAAATGTCATTTTGACTCTTCAAAATTTCAAATAACCGCAGGTGGTAAAATAACGTAGGTAATAATACACATCAAGATGCCAAATATAATTTTTTTGAATATGGTTTCCATGTCACTAAACAATATATTATTTTAACAACAGAAAAATGCTGTCAAGGCCGGACACGCAATATGCACGCAATCCCACTGGCTTCATCTATTAATTTGCTGGGCGTCAATCTGGGAGGAAATATGTCTTGGCATAACCACGTTGTGGCAATCGCCAAGATAGCTTCTCAGAAGCTTGGGGTACTCTTCCGAACCAGAAAGTTGTACACTCCTCAACAACTTTTGTCACTATACAAAGCCCAGATTCGACCATCACTAGAATACTGCTCTCATGTCTGGAGCTCTGCACCCAAACATACTCTTCGGCTACTGGATTCCATCGAGACAGGAGGGCTATTTGTCTGATCGGAGACCACGAGCTGACGAAGAACCTCGACAGACTAGAACATCGAAGACAGGTTGGGAATTTGACTCTCTTTTACAGATATGTTCATGGAAGGTGCTCGGCTGACCTTGCCCTCTTAATTCCGCCCAGAGCGACGAATAGCAGAAATACACGACGAACCGCTGCCGCCCATCCATATGTGGTTAAGCTTTGTACTCCTCGAACTTCATTATTTAAGAATTCTTTCATCTGGAGGACTACATCCTTGTGGAACGACCTTTCCGAGGTCGTTTTTCCCAACGAATATAACCTCCAACGATTCAAAACCAACGTGAATCGCTTTTTGCGCACACGCACCACTCCCGGAGTGCCCTAAAGGATTTTTCCTATAGTGCTTGTGTTTGATCATAAAAAAAAACATTGTGCGCAAGACAGCCGACGAGCAACCTTTAAAAATATGACCGCAAAACCGTGCGCACAAACTCATTTTTTTACCCATAAAATTTAACTTTTTATTGCGCACCCTATAAGTTGTACGTATCCATAGTTATAAGTCGGTGGTCATATGGTATAAAACGGTGAAAAACAACTGGGGGACGATTAGACTAAATAGTGTGGTGGACTAAACTTTAGTGAATAAAGGGATGAGATATGTTCTTACCCTATAATAAGTTTGTTCATCTACAGGAAACCAGCAAATAATCGGCAATGCTTTAATAAATACAGTTTGATTTCCCACTTCCATCTCATAACCCGGAACGATCAATGGTCTACATATATACAGTGTGGTTATGAGGTATATAATGGCTGGATATATGATGCATATTCTGTTTGTGTCTTTAGCAGAATCATTGTAAATATTTATTACCTAAAAATGTGTATTTCGTTTCATCGATGAACCTTTGATGAGCGTCTTTAGCCTGTCCCTTATCGACACTTTCTGGTGGTATTATAGTTATTATCAAAAATAGAATGTTGCGGATTTCAATTTAACCGAAACGAGAAATTACTGTCAAATTTGTCATGGCTCTTTTAGTTTTTACAGAGTGATTTTGAAAATTCTCACCTTTTAGACGCTCCCCTTATTTCCGTTATGCAGTAACTTATCAAAAAGATAAAAACTGATCTTCTTAGGGCCAATTTTATAAAGTGGGTTTAAATCGCACTGTACGGTTTAAATCTCAGATTATTGAAAACGGTGATTTTATAAACTAGGATTGACAACGAGGCTCGATTTAAGAGCAACCATCCTGGTAATAAGTTAATCGGTAGAAAGAGTACCGCTTAAACTCAACAATACGATTTAAGACAAGTATTATAACCCTAATATTTCAGTTTATTTTTTTATTGTTTCTGGCTGCACCAAATGGATATTTTTGAAATTTTTAATGATTTATTAACGGACGACGAAGATGATTTTGTAAATATTATTGAGCAGCCTAGGCGAGAAAGAATATTTCGGATACGCCCCAATTACATACTAAATACCTTAACCGATTTTCGGTTTTTACAAAGGTTTAGGATTTCAAAAAATTCTGTGGAACAATTGTTAGGCCTCCTAAATCATGTTTTAGAGCATCCGACAAACCGGTGAGTATATTATACAATATACAGTGATGGGCTAAAATATGGAACAAATTCATTTAAAAATCAGGTTTTATTTTTTTGTAATTACGCTCGGACACGTCGATTATAATTTTTTCTTCCGGATTTTTTGCCTCAAAAAGAAATTATACTGGGTGTGTCAAAAAGTAGATGTTGTAAAATTTTTTTGTATTTTAAATAGAACCACCCTATTTTTACTTATCACATAAATTCTACGTCAAATTCTGAGCATAATTCATGTAGCATACTCTATCCTTATCTCTAACGGTTTTAGAGAAAAATTACATCTTAAAAAAGAAATGTCTTTAAAAAAAGGTAAATGTACCTACTTAAAGGTAAACAGGTAAATTTAAATTAATTGTTACTACGATAGCAAGTCATGTGTCAATCAAAAAGAATTTTAAGTATAATTTTGAAAAAACGGTGATCATGGTGCATTTAAATGAAACTCAAAGAATCGAAATTTTAATTTTAATTGGATGTGGAGACAAAACAAGAAGTCAAGAAGAAGTTTGTAACTTGTTTAGCGCTAAGTATCCAGAACGACGGATTACAAGATCTACAGTGAGTAAAATTGAGAAAAAATTCAGGGAAACAGGGAATGTAAAGGATCGTCTACGGCCAGGTCGTCCAAAAATTAGTCAAAACACAAAATTGAACATTTTGTTAGAAGTTGAAGATAATCTCCATAGTGCATCCACTGAAGTAGTCCTTAATAATGATGTTAGCCGACGATCTGTTTTGCGGGTATTGAAACAAGAAAAGTACCATCCGTATAAAATTAGGTTGCTGCACGAGCTAAACGAAGATGATCCCGACCGCCGACTACAGTTTTGTGAAACTATGATGGAAATTTGCAACTTAAATCTATTTTTCCATCGCAGCGTACTTTTTAGCGATGAAGCCACGTTTTGTTTGAATGGTTCGGTAAACAGACAAAATTTTCGGTATTGGAGTACAAATAATCCCCGTTGGATGAGAGAACAGCATACGCAATACTCACAAAAAGTAAATGTTTGGGCAGGGATATTAAATGATAGAATTATTGGACCTTTTTTCTTCGATGGAAATCTTACAGGAGACCGGTATTTAAAATTTCTTCAAAATGAATTAATTCCCACACTAGCAGCGGATTTTCCAAATCCGAATCAGCCTAATCTACCAGAAGCGTCTATTTGGTTTCAGCAGGATGGTGCTCCGCCTCATTTTGCTCGACAAGTACGAGAGTATTTGAATACTATTTTTCCTGAACGATGGATAGGTAGAAGAGGACCCGTAGAATGGCCTGCAAGATCTCCCGATCTTACACCAATGGATTTCTTTCTTTGGGATTATTTGAAATCAAAAGTGTATAAGGATAAACCACAAAATTTGGAAGACTTAAAATTTAAAATTAGATATGAAATTAGGCAAATTAATGAAAATACTGTAAATAATGTTTTAGAAGGGTTTTTAAGTAGATTGGCATATTGTCAAGAAGTTAATGGTTTGCATTTTCAACACTTAATAAAATAATTTTTCAAATTTATACCTACGTCTACTTTTTGACGCACCCAGTATAATTTCTTTTTGAGGCAAAAAATCCGGAAGAAAAATTATAATCGACGTGTCCGAGCGTTTTTACAAAAAATTAATACCTGATTTTTAAATGAATTTGTTCCATATTTTAGCCCATCACTGTATATTATAATACATTTAGTTATAAGTGCCAGTTTCTTCATCCTCGGTTAAATTTAACATTTATAACATGCTTTATGTGTAACAAATCAAGTTTAACCAAGCAATAAAAATAACCGAGCTCCGAGGATGAAGAAACCGGCACATTAGTATACAGTGTGTCCCCAGATCGAGGCATCAATAGGTGCGAGATGAGACTGAAAATGTTTGAGTTCAAAATGCATCTTCTGGGGTTCAGCCCTGCTTGGATTGAAACTAATTTGAGTCATAATTTTAGTTTCGAACAATCAAGTAAGTATGCCTTGGAAATTTACAAAAACTTATTTTTTTGCTATTGCTTATTCTTTTCTAAGAGATACAACAAAATGTTATTAAGAACCGCTGTTCAGAAAGAAAAACTGAGTAAGAATATAAAATTTGAAAATGCCTACTTTGATAATTTGGATTATTTTCATTCCATCCTCCATATTGAATAAATTGAAAATAATGCAAAATATCAAAGTAGGCATATCATTTTCAAATTTTGTATTCTTACTTAGTTTTATTATTTTATGGCCATAGTATCAGCGAAAAGAGCCTTTTATTCAAAAAGAAGCGGAATACAATCTCGCCGAACGTAGCAGCCTACTCTTACTCTGTGAAAAATATAAGCCTCTATTATAAAATTATTATTGTCATAATTTACAGTTCGACAACCAAGTCTATAGCTACGCGGTATCGGTAAGGGGGAAGCAATATCTTTTAAAACATGGCCGAGTCATGGGCGTGCTATTATTATCTTAATAATGTAATAATATATATTTTTTCATAACATGAATATATTTGTATCACCAGTGCAATATATTAGGCCTTTTCATTAATATTCCTCGCTTATTTTGGCATTTTCGCCAATAAAATCCATTTGATTTCAACATGCACCTCAAAGTTGCAAGGGAAAATGGAAAGTTTATGTCACTTCTCAGCTGTTGTAGCAACTTTTTTAAGGTTGGAAATACTTTTAGTTCCAAATAAAACTTTTGTATTGTTCTCCTAACAATGCCAAAGTTGAAGCCTTTGATTTTTTTGACAGCAGAGAGACGATCCCTTTTTTGACAGGAGATTACAACAATTGATTTGGGATATTTTCTTCCTTTCAGTATCTTCTTTGTGCATGTTTTTTACTGCACCCACGCATACTCCCGTATACATTGCGAGCCTTTCTAGCTTCCGCTTAAGTGGCAATTTAAATGTATTAATTTCTGATTCCTCTTCACACACCTTATACACATTGGCAATCACTTCGCGGGTTTGACTATGAAGGGTTTTACCAGGGTATATTCATTCATTATCACAGTTTTAAAACAAACCCTATCACTACGCAACTGGATGAAGCATATTGGACATCGCCGAACAAGCACGCTGGCACTATAGTGACACGTGTCACCAGGCGCGTGACGTCATCCTCTGTCTGGGATATAACCTATCAAATTAGCTCTAGCCACCAGTTACCCATGGTTACCGTTGATATTGTGCCATGTTTCCCTATTTTTAGAAGTACTTTAATGAAAAAATATTTTATTTTGCATTTAAATATTAAAATAAATAGTATGAAAAGAAAGTTTTAAGAACATTGAAACCATAATAGAATATTAGTTTCTTATATACTTATGACAACTTACTTTAAATGGGTAAATTTAATTTTAGGGTTTACTTGGTAACATGTTATTAAATTAAAATTTAATATATGTGACAACATTGTTATCCCAAGAAATTTTTTTGCCCGCATTCCTTTTGTAGCTACAGTTAAAGTTGTCGACCAGTTAATCCCCTGATTATTCTTCCGTTTAAGTATTAATTTAAATCCAAGACTTAAAATCACTTTATAAAATTGGCCCTTAGAGAAAGTTCATTGGCGTAAACAGTTTTTCTCTAAAACGTTTATTCTTTGAGATGTTAACAACTTTTTTTTTAAAGGGAACACCATATATATTATTTTTTTAATTAATTAAGTATAACCATAGTGGCAAGACTTTAGAAAAATGTATAGTCGTTTATATTTATATTCAAAATGCGATATTCTCAATTTATTAGGACGAGATGCAAAATTTAATTAATTAATTAAATTAGCTTATATAAAACATGCTAACATATCATACTTTTCATAATTATTATTCATAAATAATCAAAATATGACAGATCTGTCAAATTTTTACCATTTGCATTTGTTAAAAATAACGCATTTTTAGGTATTTTAGGCAGTTTTGTAAGTCCCAAGGTATGCTTAATTAATTTAGAAAATAATATTCAGGGTGTCTCACTTAAAAATGTTGATTTTTGTTAATATCTCAAAAGTGAACCTTTTTAGAGAAAAAGATCAGTTTTTAGCTTTTTGATTAACGCGTAATGGAAATACGAGGATGAAGATTTCCAAAATCACCCTGTAAATTAAAAACTAAGAGAGCCATTTCGTTAAAAAGTAGGAACTAAAGTAGAAGCCCCAATTTTTAATAATAAATTTAATACCCCTGGAAAGTGTCGAAAGTGGGACCACTCTGTAGGCGATTCATAAATCTAATCAATATCTGGTAATTGACATTTTTTTATAAAGCATTTAGCAGATATTGTCAGATCGCCGACGAAATTTTAAACGTTACTGTTACTTCCTTTAGATGTTACCATCAAATTAATTTGTTGAACTTGGAATTTTTAATAAGTACCTACTGCGAGAAAAAATACTTTTATTTGGTTAATTTCTTTTACATAATTTTCATTGTATTTTTGATTCTTCCTGTATAATCCCATAATAATTTTCCGAAGTAAATTCCATTTACTCGCCGCTTCGCGCCTCGGTTAACTACCGACTCTCTCGACAGGAATGAAACACTTTCCACTGTATACTATTACGTACCGAGGTGGAAAGTGTTTCATTCCTGTCGAGAAAGTCTACTAAATCTCGAGATCGTAATGAAGCTTTTCACCGAGGTTTGTATACTATTTTATTTACAACCACATCTAACATCCTCTTCTTATTATTTTGAATTAAAATTATTAATAAAATGTCATTTTGACTTTTCAAAATTTCAAATAACCGCAGGTGGTAAAATAACGTAGGTAATAATAATACACATCAAGATGGCAAATATAATTTTTTTGAATATGGTTTCCATGTCACTAAACAATATATTATTTTAACAACAGAAAAATACTGTCATGGCCGAACACGCAATCCCACTGGCTTCATCTATTAATTTGTTGGGCGTCAATCTGGGAGGAAATATGTCTTGGCATAACCACGTTGTGGCAATCACCAAGACAGCTTCTCAGAAGCTTGGGGTACTCTTCCGAACCAGAAAGTTGAACACACCTCAACAACTGTTGACAATATACAAAGCCCAGATTCGACCATCACTAGACACTAGACTACTGCTCTCATGTCTGGAGCTCTGCACTCAAACATACTCTTCGGCTACTGGATTCCATTGAAGGGTCGGAGACCGCGAGCTGACGAAGAACCTCGACAGCCTGGAACATCGAAGACAGGTTGGGGATTTGACTCTCTTTTACAGATATTTTCATGGAAGGTGCTCGGCTGACTTTGCCCTCTTAATTCCGCCCAGGGCGACGAATAGCACCAATTATTATCCTCCCTAAATCATATACTAGGTTTCCGAGTGACTTTTCCTTAAGGGGGTCATTTTGGGCCATTCTCCCCTAGGTCTAAACATGTTTGAAATATTTAAGATTTTATGTCTAAAGTGACGTTTGCAGACATTAAAATAATAATTAATTTTTCCTATAAGGAAACCTTTAATGTTTAAATTGGGTTGGATTCCTTGTTGAAAGGAATGTGCTTTAATAGAGTTTTTATAATATTTTGATAACAATTAATACAGGGTGTTTAAACAATAAGATTACAAATTAAATTTACAAAAATTGCAAAAATTTACATTTTCAACTGGAAATCCCCGAATTTTATAATTATTTTCTATTTAGCAATAAAAATAAGCTTGTGTAATCTATTCCGAAAATTTGGAGTTTTTCTAAATAGTGTCGATTTAATATTTTTATATGGGGATTTTGCTACTCTTTTAAACTCAATTACTTCTAGTTGGCTATAACGACATTGCTAAAGAAATCTATGAACAAACCCGAACAAACCCGAACAATTTGAAAATTACTAATAATCATGCAGTGACGCTTAAGAGCAAAAATTATTTAAACGTATTTTGTTATTGTGTGATAAAATAACAACAAGAACATGTGACATGTACAGGGTTTCCCATTTTTGACACATTTATAATGTATCTCCGCTATTGTTAGTGCTATCAAAAAAGTAATATAGGTGTCATGTGCTCATTTTGGGTCTCACTTAAAGTAAAATCAAAATTCGAAAATTTTCGCTCGCATAAGAGATACGGGGGAAAATCAAAAAATTCACAATTTCTAAATTACCCAATACTTTCTTAGTTAAAAGAGATACAGAAAATATTTTATACAGAACTTTATTTATAATGATTGTTGAATAATCTGCATTTTCAGAATAAGTATACGAGGTCAGGTAAGAACGTTATCGGATCTAACCTCACTTTTTTTAAATGGAACACCCCCACAGATTGCATTTTAAACTTCAAATTTATAACACACCATGGATGATAGATATCATATCAAATTTTTCAAAATGTTGAAATGAAACACAAATGAATATGTAAAAATGAAAATGATTAATGTTAATAACAACTCGAATGTCAACATAGTTGTCTCAGGATATTAGCTTTTGGTTCATGGCCTACTGTGGTTTAAAGTAATAAAGTTTAAATAAATCGCCTAGGAAACCAATATCATGCATGGTGTATATATATTTCTAAAGAGAATTTAAAATGCTATCTTTTTATATTAAAATAGATAGGGTGTTCCATTTAAAAAAATGAGGTTAGGTCCGATAATTTTCTTACCTGATCTGAAAACGGCATCATTTTTCTGTATCTCTTTTAACTACGAAAATATAGGGTAATTTTGAAATAGACAATTTTTTGATTTTCAACCGTATCTTTTAAGCGAGCGAAAATTTTCAAATTTTGATTTTATCATTTTAAGTTTGATCCAAGAAGAGTGCATTACACCATTACTTTTTTGATACCACTAACAGTTACGGAAATACCATATAAAAGTGTCTAAAATGGGACACCCTGTATGTACTCATATTAAAATACCCAAATATTAAAAAAAAAAAGATTTACCGCTTTGTTATCTTGGGCATAAATGACCTTTTCAGCATCCATAATTTGTTTAATTATATTTCTTAAACCAGAATTGAATCTGATTATCAATTGCCTTATAAGGGTAATAGTATAGAGTAAACTTGTACATAAAATTCCCGAAATTTCAATCATCCTGGGATTATCTTTGCTTGAAAGTTCGTAGATCTTAACATAGGTAGTTGTCAAATAAAATATATATATACTAAACATGATCTTTGAGTAAATCGAGTAATGTTTTTGAAAATCTTGATTTTTCTCAAAAATAAGTTCGCGAGGAAACATTCCGATTGAATAGGATAATATCATTGGCATTTTCAAAAATTGTGTTTTGTGGTACATCTATAACAAAAAATAAAAAAACTGACTTAAATCCTAACTACAGCTGGATTCATAGTTGCCGTAACGTATGCCGTAAGACGTAAGCCATATTCCGTAAGACGTATGCAGTAGGTTACGAGTTTGTAGGCTATGGTGTTTGTTTTTTATATGACACATTTTTTTTATGATCGCACACAAGCACCGTAGGAAAATACTTTAAGCCGCTCTGGGAGTGGTGCGTGTGCGCATAAAGCGATTCACGTTGGTTTTGAAACATTGGAGGTTATACTCGTTGGGAAACACGACCTCGGGAAGTTCCATAACGATGACGTCCTCCAGATGAAAGAATTCTTAAATAATGAAGGTCGAGGAGTTCTAAGCTTAACCACATATTGATGGGCGGCAGTAGTTCATCGTATATTTCTACTATTCACCGCTCTGGACCGGATTTAAGGCCGCCAGGTCAGCCGATCATTTTCCATGGAATTATCTGTAAAAGAGAGTCAAATCACCAACCCGTCTTCGACGTTCCTGGTTGTCGAAGCTCTTTGTCAGCTCGTGGTCTCCGATCAGACGAATGGCTCTCCTTTCGATGGAATCCAGTAGCTGAAGAGTAGTTTGCAGAGCTCCAGACCTGAGAGTAGTACTAGTGATGGTCGAATCTGGGCTTTGTATAGTATCAGAAGCTGTTGAGGTGTGTACAACTTTTAGGTCTGAAAGAGTTTCTGTGCAGCGATTGCCACAACGTGGTTATGCCAAGGCATATTTGTTCCCAGATTGACGCCCAGCAAATTAATAGATGAAGCCAGTGGAATTGCGTGTCCTGCCATGACTATATCCGGTATTAGCCGCAAAAAACCGTAAAAAACGTAGGATTTGGTAATGTCAACATGGCAGTTATGCACGAGTATGATGGATCCCAACCGATTCCGTAATGTAAGAAATGGAATTAAACCATTTAACAACTATGAATTGTTTCATTGCAAATCATTTATTTTTCTTACGGCTTAGCGTTACGTCTTACGGCTTACGTTACGGCAACTACGAATACAGCTTAACATTTATTTAAACGTGAAAATTGATGACTTTGATACATTTGCAGTTTTCCCTGAAGTGTTATTGGTTAATATTTGATATAGGTTTAGCAAACAACTATCTGAATCCAGACGCCTGACTTAAAATAACTTAATACACCAGCTATAAATGAAATAAATAGTTAACAGATTTCCTTGTCATATCATAATTGGCTTGCTTTTCCCTCTTCCAAGGTAGGAGGATTTTCGTACTCTCCTCTCGCAGACTCGATACAGTGTTGTCAAATTTCACTAGATATACTGATTTTTTTCTCAATGTAGTAATTTAGTGAAAACTTTTTTAAAAAATGTTATTTTCTATTCACTTTTTTATTCAGATAAAAATGTAATTATTTTAAGATTTTAAGCTATTGTTTACCATTTATTAATTTTCTTCAATACCGTTGTGTCGCTTTGTATAACAAAAAATGTAACAAATTAATACCTTCTCTAGATCCGTGGCGTATAGTATTTGCAGAACTATACCGTTGATCTTCAATTCAATTCAATTTATACCTATGCCTGATGCATATATATAAATACAAAGTGATTTTTAATAATTTTAATCTTTAGTGGTAATTTTTAGTTAGGCTGATTAGTGGTAGAATGTGGGGTCCTTGGAATTGTGCTGATAGGAGCGCACATTCAAGTATCATTTTTAAAAGAAAGCATTTATCTACAGATGCCAAACTAATAATTAAAAATGTGTATCAATCATTGTTGAGTAGAAATTTTAATTCTATGGATGCTTTAGCAGAGACGTCTTCTTTGACAAAAACTCCTTTATCTTCGGTAAGAGACATAGTACTTAAACCTGTTAATCCAAGAAAAAATCGGAGTGATTCTGGCACATTTAGAAGCATTGACGAAAATGACATGGATTTATTAAGAAGAATGATTTACCAAATGTATGAGGCACAAACTGTACCCACTTTGATTTCCCTCAAAGAGCGGCTGATTAAAGACGAAACAAATATCTCTTGTAGCCTTTCAAGTCTTAGGAAAATATTGCGTAAAATGTGTTTTAAATACCGAAGCATTGATAAAAGACAAACATTAATGGAATTTCTTTATTTACGGGAATGGAGACTTAAATATTTAACAGCTGTTTTAGAGCAATTTAGAGAAGGAAATCGTCTAATTATTTACCTTGACGAAACATGGTTCGATACCCATGACATTCCAAGAAAAGGTTTGGATGATTCTTCCAAAAAATGTCAAACCAAGGCACCATCAAATAAAGGCAAAAGAATCACAATATTACATGCTGGTTCAGAGAACGGGTTTGTTCCAAATTGTCTGTTGCTTTCAGCTAAAAACATAGCAGATTCTTCTTTAGATTACCATCAAGATACCGACCCACAACTTTTTGAAGATTGGTTTAAACATATTTGTTTATCATATTGTATGATTACAAATGTTCAACCCTTAATTATAAGTTTAGGCTTAGATGAAGATAGTGATAGTGATACAGAGTTAAATTTTGATTTCTTAGAATTTAATTAATTTTTATTGTACTTGTTATCCTAATAGTTATACTTTTAAATTATATTATTTTCAATTATCATTAATTGTTATCATTATTTTACATTTATTATAGGTACCTAAAACTAAAAATACCTATCTATTTATTTTAAATTATAAAAATAAATCATGTTGTGTGGTATACATTTTCAAGCCGGTCCTGATCCCATTTATTGAGCTTTGAAGAGGTTGAGGCGTATACAATAGGGTTTAATCAGGTAGTTTATTTATGGCAGTAAGAGTCAACGGTATAGTTCTGCAACAACTATACCCAGGAACTGATTTAAATTGGGTAGGTACACAATATTTTTCTAATTTTTATAATTATATTCTTTATTTTTGTTCTATTTATTATGAAAATACAATGTTATTTAATAAGATTATTATTAATTAACCCTTTAGTTTTAAATCTAGTGAAGTTTTACTGATTTTGACCTGGCAATATTGCGTCGATAAGCATCAGCCGCTTGCAGGATTTCCCTTTCTCCGCCCGTAACACATGATGCATCGCGTGTTATTGGTTTATCGTGGAAGGAGAAAATTATGGTGCTATAAATATTAAGATACGATGGGAAATGTTGCTTCTCTTTATTTTATTTATGTACATTACGTTCTCTTCCCTATTCGTTAGGCGTCCGATTGTAATGGAAGTTGCCAAACCTGTATACGATCTTTTCAGAAATGGGAAATAAAATAACTAACTTTGCTACTTATTTCTGGTTTCATTTTTTTTATTAGATACGTACTGTGTAGATTAGGGTTTGTTCGGGGGTATCTCCGTTATTGTTAGTGCAATCAAAAAAGCTTGGGTCAAACTTAAAATGGTAAAATCAAAATTTGAAAATTTTCGCTCGCTTAAGAGATACGAGTAAAATCAAAAAATTGACAATTTCAAAATTACCCTATAGTTTCTTAGTTAACAGAGATACAGAAAAATGTTTTATATAGAAGTTTCTTTATATTAATTGTTGAATAATCTGCCGTTTTCAGAATAAGTATACCGGGTTAGGTAAAAAAGTTATCGGACCTAACCTCATTTTTTTAAATGGAAGACCCTGTATATTTTAATCTAAAAAGATACTATTTTAAATTAGCCTTTCAAATATATAACACACCATTGATGATATTGGTTTCCCAGACGATTTATTTAAACTTAATTACTTTGAAACGAAATAAAGCATTCAGATTAAGGTAAAAAATAACGGAAATCATCGCAAATGTTCGGAATATGTCCTCAAATGATTACCGTCTTTCCGGATAGCGATCAAAATATATATTTTGCGCCATTTCATCGTTTTTTCCACTTTCAATATAAACTGATATCATATCAAATTTTTCAAAATGTTGATATGTCATTTTCGCAAGTGAATATGTAAAAATGAAATTGATGTTAAATGTTAATAGTAATCATAGTTGTTTCTAGGATATTAGCTTTTGTTTCATGATCTATTGTGGTTTAAAGTAATAAAGTTTAAATAAATCGCCTAGGATACCATCCACCATCCATGGTGTATTATACATTTGAGAGGATATTTTAAAATAGTATCTTTTTAGATTAATATATACAGGGTGTTCTATTTAAAAAAATGAGGTTAGGTGCGCTAACTTTTTTACCTGACCCCGTATACTTATTTTGAAAACGGCAGATTATTCAACAATTAATATAAAGAAACTTCTGCATAAAACATTTTTCTGTATCTCTTTTAACTTAAAATATAGGGTAATTTTGAAATTGTCAATTTTTTGCTTTTCCCCCATATCGCTTAAGCGAGCGAAAATTTTCAAATTTTGATTTTACCAAATAGAGCATATGACACCTTTACTGTTACTGTTTTGAAAGCACTGATAATTACGGAGATACTCTATAAAAGTGTCGAAAATGGGACTCCCCGCACTTTGTAGGAAAACAAATTTTGTCATAAATTACGTAACATTCCTATACTATTACAATTTTCTGGAAACGTCGAAGCATATTTAAATAGTATACAAAGTAAATGTTTTTAATGCGTACCATAAGGGTTTTCATGTTAAATTTTTAACCCCATACCACGGCAGGAGGTCCTATTTTAATCGAACTAATATACCTTTGACGTTCTTCTGTTGATATTTTACATATTATTCCGTCTCTTTTAGGAATACTTATTGAGCTGCCATTTTGTCGAAAGGCAGGAGGGCGTAACATTTACTCATATACTAATATTAATAAAACTTAACTTTGGTAAATTCTGGATTCTCAAGATTACTTTAATTTATTAGATCAGTGAAAACATTTTTGTTCTAATATTTTTTAAAAATTTATCATATTTTTTACTAAATTGTTGATATTTTCGTTAAATACAAAAATTAAACAATGAACCACAAGAAGGCTTAAAATATGTGTCTTTGATATGCCAATGTAAAAATCAATAATTGCTTTGGTATGTTGAAGAAATTATTAATTTTCAAAGAATAATGCATTTATTTTAACTAACAAATTATCTTGAGATCAAATCTTGAGACAAAAAAAAATGGAATTAAAAATTAAACATGAAAACTTATATTCAGTTTTAAGAAAATGTGTTGTATAATAATTTTTTATTTTAAGTTAAAATGTAATTTTTAAAAAATATCTTACTTACATTAATTTTTGAGTATGTCTAAATATAGTACTGTATGAACGGAATAACAACAATATGAAATAAGATATGCCTACCTAGGTAATATTAGATAAGTAAGACCTATTAAAATAATGAATAAATCAATTTATTGCATCCCATATAATTTTAATAATCAAGATCTTTTGGTTCATGAATATATAATTTTATTAATTTCCTATAAAATGCCTTATACTACTCTGGATACTAATAATTTCTAGTTTAAAAATGTATTAATAATTTGTAAGAATGGTTATTACATAGTTTTATACAGGTGACGTAGCGTAAATCCTATAATAACAGGAAGATTATCTAGCTGGCCTAATTTATAACATAGCTTTAATGATTAAATTTTAGCTTATCCGCCGGCTGGCGCAGCTCGCTGAAGGTAGCGTTCGTCTCTGATGTTAGAGAGAGGATCAGTGGGCGACTGATATGCAATATTGCTCTTAGAATTAGACAAAAAAATTTAAATTTCGATTTAAAAAAAAGTTTCCTTTTTTTCAAAAAATATTTTGACCAAGTTGTTTAGAATTAATTAATTGGAACCTCACTATATTGTTGCTAAATTAAAAAATAAATGATTTAAAAATATATAAATGACAAGAAAATACTTTTATATATTATTTGTTTAATTTTGAAGAACTTTTATATAAGACATTTTTTTTTCAATCGATTAATAAAACCGTAGCAAGAAATATCGTTTTAAAGGTATACGGAGGCCTTTAAGTCTGTGTTCACAACGGCGCACCGCCCTTCGCTCATAGCCTTGTACCATAGCACCGCACAGCCTAGCTTGAGCTTCGCACAGTAGTCCCTCGACATCGAGATATAAACAATAAACATGTACTGTGCGTTGTTATCTTCTTCCGATGAAGAAGATATTGCTTTAGACTCTAATATAACAAAGTGGTACTTATATGCTTAAACAAAAATCTAGTGTTTATATGCATTCTCATATATTCACAAAAGCGTTGGGGATCTTTCCTTAGATCTTTATAAAGATAATTATTCTCCATAGAATCTTCACTTTGCATTAATAGGATGCACTGGTAATCTTTATTCCTATTTAAACATATACCAATTGGTTATATTAGCATCTAAAATCATATCTTCTTCATCGGAAGAAGATGACAACGCACAGTCCATGTTTATATCTCGATGTCGAGGGACAAACTGATCGCCAGGCAAGCCAATGAGCGAGGGTCGGTGCGCCGTTGTGGACACTACTGTACGGTGCTATGGTACCAGGCTATGAGCGAGAGCGCTGTGCGGTGCGCCGTTGTGGCCATACACTTAGAAACCTATTCTTATGCCATGTTAATCAAATTAGGTTTAACTAAAGTTTATATACAGTTTAAACTAATTCATGATGTTGTACAAACCATGGTGTAGGAGTTATATTGAGTTCAGCATCTTCGCTCAATTGGTGTAAATGGGGTTTAGAGCAAATATAACCGAAAAAGTTTTAAAAATATAAAAATATTGGATGCTGATATAGTCTAACAAAATTCAAAAATCAAGAAGACGCAATTTTAAACTAACTTATACTTATTAAAAACTTTGTACGGTCAACATCAACATAATCCCGACTAAACAGCTTCGCTATGAGATTATATCGATAAAAGATGATGAAGTATGATAAGTTTTTGTGTAAAATTTAGCGTGGAGAGAATCCTTTTTGAGAGCAAGTACACTAAATTTTAGTCAGTTTACATTCAACCGTAGTGCTGCCAGACCTATATCTGCCGTTCTCAGAGTTCAGCTACAGTTCTACCACAGAGACATGTAATTCCACCGTAAAAATGAAAAGGAGACAGGCAAGTATTAAAATTGAATTTAGTAGGTTTTCCTTTTAAATTGTTGCTACAATATCTTTTTAGTAATTTGCTACTAATATGGATGTACCACACAGTGGTCGTATACTGATTAAAATTTTTAATTGTAAATCAACCGTTTTATATTTAATATACCTTTTTTAGTATATTGTTATAAAAAATCTATGTTTTATGTTGTCTGGTACAACATACCGTCTACCGTAATCTACCGTTTTGCACATGTCGAATCTACCGCCTCTGTCTTTTATGGATCGGCCAGCACTGTTCAACCGTATAAGCGATATTTTTAACAGTCTCCACTCCATCAGAGCCAAAAAAATACTTGTTTTCGCAATTCTATCTAAATTAAACATCTTCCGTTATATTTTATTGGCCAATGAATAAAATGTCTAGGGTTTTTTTCTGTTAGTTAGATCTACACAGGTCCGTCTCAGTTTAACGTTTGATTTGGTTTAATTAGTTCAAGAATTGTTTATCCATTTTTTAAAATAATATATAACGTGTCATATGAACCGCCATATTTGAAATTACAAAACAACATCAATTTCGCGTATAGCGTAAAGCGTATAGTTTCCCAATGTTAAATGTTAAATGTTAAATGTTAAATGTTAAATGTTAAATGTTAAATGTTAAATGTTAAATGTTAAATGTTAAATGTTAAATGTTAAATGTTAAATGTTAAATGTTAAATGTTAAATGTTAAATGTTAAATGTTAAATGTTAAATGTTAAATGTTAAATGTTAAATGTTAAATGTTAAATGTTAAATGTTAAATTATGAAAACTATAAATATTAGTATTTCGATATCACAGCGGAATATAAAGTTTACCACATTTAGGAATTACATAGAAGTTTTCTTTCGGTTCCGGTTGAGATTACATCATATTTTCTAAAATATTGTGTTTCCCCTGTTGTGATTGTAACTAAGTAGGTACCAAGATATATAGGATGTAACAAATTCGTCCTTCATCATTGGTACTTCGGAAATGCTAAGATATACGAAGTCGGTTAAATTGGAGTAAAGTTGCCTAACTATGGGCATATAATAAGCCGCAAAAAAATCTAAAATAAATAGAGGATCTTTTAAAATGTTGGAAAAATCTAAAATTTTGCATTTTTGATCGAAGAGATGTTCAAAATTAAATTTCATTGGTACTTTTTATTCTACATAAAATCGCATCATCAGACGTTTAATGCGACGTTTAAACTTTGGGAGAACCATCATCAACTTAATTTTTTCAAATACGGGCCTGGATTTTCTTGTTAAAATTATGAAAGAGGATCTGAATCTACGATCAGCAGTATGCAACCATTACTGTTTTTTCGTCGTTTTGTTCCTTAAATTGGCCATCTTCATTAGTGCATTCGTTACGTAATTTACCTATTTGCAAAAATTCGGTTTGATTCGAAATTTTAAAACTTAATGTCTTTTTTAAAAGTTTTAGGAAAGTGCTGGCTGTAAGAGTCAAATTTTATTTGAATTAATAAAATAAATTACTTGTGGGTACTTGTACTAGCAGAAATTTTTTATAAAACTGTTAGTTTGAACAGTAGTAGTACGTAATAATTATAATTAATGACAGAAATAGCAATAATAATTTAAAAATCTTTTTTTTAGGAACAAAATTAATTGATGGGAACGTACTACACGGATATTTTAATGAAGATGGTCAATTTAAGGAACAAATGTCGGAAAGCCAGTAAGTGTTGTATATCACTGAACGTAGATTTCGATCATCTTTCATTATTTAAATTTAAAAATCCAGGCCGGTATTTAAAAAAAAAAATAAGTCAATGATGGTGACCTAATAACAAAACGTCGCATTAAATATTTGATGATGCTATCTTATGGAGAATAAAAAGTAGCAATGGGAAAATGAAACTTATTTTTGAACATCTCTTCGAATAAAGTCGGGAAGAAATAAAAACCGAAACGCAAAACTTCAGATTTTCGCAAATGTTTTGAAATCCACTCTAAACAACTTTGCCCCTCGTTTCCAAAATCCAAATGGCGAAGCGAGTTTGTTACATCCGGTATATAACTTACTTACACTAAAAAAAAGGAATATTTCCATATCGAGTATTTATAGTTAAGAAGCAAGACGGTTTTGTAGAAAATAGATAAAAACAACAACAACAAATATAATTGGTTATCAACAACAGATCCTTTTAAAGTCGCCTTTGAGTTGTCGATGCGGATTTCTTCACAGCTATTGACCTGGCCAATCTAAGACTTCTTACAAAAAAGTTGAATGCTATACTTAGGCATGTCTTTATTACGATTAAATATAAATGAAGTGATTCGTATTCTTTTATAAGTCATGAATACAGATAAGTAATATTATAATAATTATGATGATTAATGATATACAGGGTCAGTCACGGTGAGTGACCTGTTAAAAGAATTCGGGAGATAAAAAGATATTTGTTTTAAATATATATCACTTTCGTTTATACTGGAAAAACTTTTCCCATAGGTACCCATCTGTAACAAATAAAAATCTTTAAATGATTTTTTTATAAAAAAACATGTCATAGGTAATTTGACATTACTTTGTAACTAATACAGTTAAGGATTAAAGTGGCGTTTATAAACTTTGTCGCTGCAGTTCAGTTCCGCCGGCTGTCGTTCGACTTGAACAAATGAAAACATACCAGACCATATACAAACTCCCCGACGGTTCGTTCGAGTCAGATCAAGTTTGTAAAGCAGAAACTGTTTCCCAGCGAACTGCAACTGTGAGCGCAGAGCTACTGCACCGAACGTAAAAGTTTATAAATGGACCTTTAAAAATTAAGAGAAATTCAAAAGGTTAGGTTATTTATTTCACAAAAATACTAGACATTTTTATACAGGGTATTTTAAAAATAACACCATCCTGGTATAATATAATAAACATTCATAAGTCAATTTTTTAAAATGAAATACCCCGTATTTTAATTTAATATTACGTAAATTTTGTACAGGGTGTTATGAAAATTACTTATTTTATTTAAATGGGTGACTCCTAGGGTGTCATAGACAAAATCTACATACTTTTTTTTTATCGAATATCTAAATATTAAAGTAAATACCATTTTTACCCACATACTGTCGCGCCGTTCCATCTGGATTCAGTTAGCAACAATGTGGGTCACTAGAGTATACTAACAGTATTGTCAGATCACACCGCATGTTTCGCCCGTGCTTGGATACTTGCCGCGCACGACTATCATTGCTTCAGTATGTTTTGAAACTCGGAGGTGGAATGACGCTGTTGAGGGTTCCACGTGCTTGATGTATACGAATTTTAAATGTTTTGTTATTTGTAGCATTACCCATTTTTTTTTCTGTTGTGAAATAATTCATAATAAGAAATATTGTGATGTGATTTAAAATTTATGTTATATTACCTATTGTTGGTTCTGTTGCAAAACATACTTTTCGTGTTTTATTTTTTTATGGAATTTAATTATAAAACGGATTATAAGAGGTCGAAGGTAAGAAAGTATGTAGGTATCTTAAAATTGTAGTTTTTTTTCTAAAAAGTTTGAAAAAGAAGTGATAACGCGGGTGAAAGACGTCTTGTTGTCAAAAACTGAACGTGAGTTTACAATTCGCTGTTGCAATATATGACAACACCGCCTCAATAAACTATTGATTGCGAACGTCCTCAGCAGCGGCCACGTAAATTTTCAGATTTCATATAAAGTGTATATTTCGTACAATAATTCAAAGCGGCATTTAAGGTTATTTTTCTTCAATTTATTTTTATCTCAGGATTCTCCGGTTTAAATATAATAAGTCATTTCCATAACACCCTGTATAACGATAGAATGTTTCTATCTTGATTTTGAAATTGATGATTGAAATTGATTTTGCTATATTGAGTTTTCTTTTTGTTAGCACACAATTCTGTCAGGACCGTAATGCAAACAAAATTAATGTGTTGATATAGTATCTTTTCGGTTCAAATTGGTGAAAAAACGAAAAAAGTAACGAGTAATATTTCAATTTCAGGTCCGTAAATATTTTGATCTGATGATGATATCTCAAAACCGAATCATAATTTTTTAAATTATAAACTATCTTTAAATGCACTGTAAAAAGTGCATCTAGAAAATGCTTGCCGTTTTCCAATATATTTATAAGTAACGGCATAAAAATTACAACTGAAATTTTCTTTTTTTTTTGTTTTCAGATTTCTCCGGAACTAGTGGGGAATTTTTCTATTTCTTCACCAATATTACTTTAGCCTTCAATTATGCAAATTTGCTACAATTTAACCTCCCATATATCTTTTAGAGTTACCAATGGTGAGCGTCGAATTGGGAAGATCCCGTACAAAGTAGGTGTACTACACCGACCTATGTCTATGGATAGCCAAACTCTAAAAGCAAGAGTGGCAAATTTATGGCCTCGCGCATATAAACAAAGCTGATCGTCAGATGTCATGTGCAATGCTGGTTGATAACCTAATTAACGAACAAGACTGTACTTCGCCCTTAATGACAATAATTACACGGCAATATTTTGGCACATATACGAGCAGCTTTTTACCTAGAGCGGTCACGCTATCAAGCAGCACATTTCGATCGGCGTCAAGCGAAGACCGGGTATTGAATGAAAGGTAATAAGTAGCAAGCGACGATGTTCGCTTGAGTTTATAACTCGAGCAGTTTTTTTTTTAATAATCGAGCGATGTCGGTTATTTCAATAATCGAGTACTCAAGCGAGTAAAGATTGTTTCACGAAAAATGGATACGACTTAATGATTTCCTGGGTCGGTCCCATTGTGTCGACAAGAGCTTGGCAATAAACAAGTGAAGTATGAAGGGACGGACTAAGGAAAACAAGTAATTATATGATTATATTAATGTAATCAAATGAAATAACATTTTTTTTAAATATTACTAGTCATATTTATTTACATTTATAATGTCATTCTATAGATAGTTCTGTTTCGCTATCGCTATCCTCATCAAAATTAATTATAATTGGATTAATTATACGATTCAGACTAATATACGAATTTTCTACAGTTATTACGTGACGGACTGAATTTTTCCAACTACTTGGGGGAATATCATTAAAGCATTTTCGTATTAATTCTACAACACTAGAGCTTAAAGTCGGAGAAATATTTTCAGACCTAACCAGTGATTTTAACTGGTGCCACATATGCTCTCTGCCAATGTGTCACAAACATATACTTGTTTTATACACAATGTCTTTTAAACTTCTAAAAGATCACTTTTTTCATAACTTTCTTCAAAATATATATCATTCGCCGCCATGTAGTTCTGAATCTCTCAATTTTGAATTATTTGAGCTTGGAGCTTTATGTAATTGGCGACTGTTATAGCTCGCATTGTCCATTACTATCACGCTATTCTGAGGAATGTTTGGTAAAAGACAATTCTTGAACCATTCCTCAAAAACTAACAAATTTTACCACAAAAAGATATTTAAATATAAATTAAGCAACCTAACCTACCTGATGTGCCTATATTTAATTATAATTATTACAATCCGGTCCTTTCCACATAATAATAACAAACGGTCATAAATAATGGGATGGCCCCCAGGTACTTTTACTGCAGTCATTAAGTTATATCCATTTTTCGTGAAACAATCTTTACACAACACTAATAATAACGGCCGTCTAATCTAATTATTCACTAAAGCGCACCAGACTTACTATTTGCTAACAACATAAAAATCATTTCAGAATGTTTTCTTGTCGTAAAATGAGCCATTATTTATTATTTTTCTACGAACACACTGGACATTTTGTGCAATAAACAATTATACAACCTTTTAAACTGTAAAACTGATAATATGGCATGACTTTTAATGGTCGTAAACAACCTATACATACCAATTATTTCAACTATTTGTCCCTTGCGGCATTCTGTTATACTTACAAATATTTTCGCCTAAGATTGTGTAAAGTTAAATATTTATTATTATGTAAGCTGTAAAATTTAATAGCCTTTAAAAAGGTATGAAAAGGTAAAAGGTTTTAGAGATTTTTCTGGTCTGCAATAAAAGTAGACTGGCAACTTAAATATTTTATAAGAAAAAGTAGAAATGTAGGTACACTAAGGGGTTAATTCATATATTTGCTATATAAATATACACGGTGTTGAAAAAAGGTCGGTACCGCAGAATAACTCCGGTGCATCGCATTGCAGCGGAAAATGTCTAGGGAAAAAGTTGTTTGATTTTGAAGAAGGAATAGTTAAATTTAAATCACCCCCTACTCACTTAACCCCCGGGCGCGGGTGGGGGTAAGCTAAGATTTTCAAATGAACCCCCATATTTTTTATTAGCGTATCGTGCTCTCCGACCAAAAATAAACATCTTCTGTCCGAAATTTTTTTTTATTCGAACCCATCCTTCACCAATAATCACCATGAGAAAGACAAAATCAGAACCGTGCGAAAATCAAGTTTTATCCCGGAAATACTGTTTTTCTCTGTCTTGCACTAAAAAATACCCTTAGCCCACTGGATTCCATCGAAAAAATTCATCTGATCGGAGACCACGAGCTGACGAAGAACCTCGACAGATTAGAACGAAGATAGATTGGTGATCTGAGTCATTTTAAAGATATTTCCATGGAAAATGTTCGACTGACCTTGTCCGCTTAATTCCACCTCACTATTTAAGAATTCCTTCATCTGGCTGATGTCATCCTTATGGAACGACCTTCCTGAGGTTTTGTTTCCCAATAATTGCTTATCCGCTTTATACGAGGGAAACCAGAAAATGATCTCCCAAAAGAGACTATAGTTTTTGAAAAATTACCAACACAACCCACTTGAACAAACCCACCGCTAAATGTCGATGATTTCTCTTGGCATTTGAAATACGCATCAATATCATCTCACAATTGGATGAAATTTTATAAATTATAACTCTTTTCGCTAAAATAAAAAATATATATTTAATTGAAAATATTAATTAATATTCAATAAGAGTTCCGTTCATTGTTGATTTCAAAATAATGTTCTTCCTGCGGAAGTAGTCTTTAGTTTTTAGGTCAAACACGTAGACAGTGCAGTAAACTCGAGGTTTAACCTGGAGGAAATAACAAAAGCTACTGGGGGTTGAGTTCCTATTATGATGTAAGTAGTAATTAAGATAATTTCTTAAAGAATTATCATCTTTTATTTGATAGCTAAATAATTTTCTTTCGAATGGTCAGATCGACACAGTCGAGGAGATATGATGAAGTCTCAATTTACACAGATACTTTTTAATTTCGTGACGATGCAGCTACTAAAAAAAAATTGCCTATTGAAAATAGAAGACCCTAACTATAAATCAGTATCTTCTTTGTGAATGTTTTTTACTGCACCCACGATTACTCCCGTATATATTCCGGCCCTTTAAAACAAACCCTATCACTGCGCAACTGGATGAAGCATATTGGACATCGCCGAACAAGCACGCTGGCACAATAGGCGTGTCACCAGACGCGTGTCGTCATTCTCTGTCTGGGATATAACCTATCAAATTAGCTCTAGCCACCGGCTACCCATGATTACCGCACCATGTTGCCCTATTTTTAGCTTAGAAGTACTTTAATAAAAAAATATTTTATTTTGCATTTAAATATTAAAATAAACAGTATGAAAACAAAGTTTTAAGAACATTAAAACTATAATAGAATATCAGTTTCTTATATACTTATGACAATTTACTTTAAATGGGTAAATTTAATTTTAGGGTTTACTTGGTAACATGTTATTAAATTAAAATTTAATATATGTGACAACATTGTCAACCCAAGAAATTTTCTTGCCCGCATTCCTTTTATAGCTACAGATAAAGTGGAAGAAGATGAACACTATGAACAAACTGGAAGCATTCGAGATGTGGATCTATAGGCGTATACTGAGGATGCCATGGACTGCAAGAAGAACCAATGATGAGGTCTTGAGGTTAATCAATAGAGGCCGCGAACTATTGGACACCATTAAACGTCGAAAAATAGCATACCTCGGTAACGTAATACGTAACGAGAGGTACCAATTCCTGCAATTGATAATTGAGGGGAAGATTGAGGGAAAGAGAGGAATTGGCAGGAAAAAGATGTCATGGCTCCGCAACGTCAGGCAGTGGACGGGACTGAGGACAATGCAGGAACTAATGAATACCATACGGGATAGGGAAGAATGGACAAATGTGATCGCAAACATCCATTAATGGATATGCAGCAGAAGAAGAAGAAGATAAAGTTGTCGACCTGTATATTGTGCTGAATTTTGTATACTGGGTATCCCGAAATTAAGGGGCAATACTTTACCACCATATTCTCCGGCTAAAATATTAGAATTTTGTCATATGGGCATAAGTGCAGAAATGCATACTATGGGGACTACGGCCCTTAGAATGGGGAATCCTGAAGACGTTTTTTTCTAAATATTTTCGAAACCGCTCATAATAAAATTTTGAAATTAGGTATGTTGTATAAACTTTTAACGCTAAATCAGTTCATGTATTCAGAATTTCAAAATTTTAATCATAGGTGTCACATACTGGGGTGGTTAAGTGAAAAAAATATTCCCACTTTTTAAATTAGTTATTCTTTTTTTAATTTTCTTAAAAATTATGAAATATCAAAGTATTTTACATAAAAATGGCTCTCTTAATTCATATTGATAGGACTTATAGTTTTTGAGTAAAATCGTTTTGAAAAAAAAATTACGTTCATTAAAATATTAAAATTTATTACGAAGTTACTAATTTTATTTTTATTAAATGATTCTAGTCATGTCTCACCATAAAAAATAAATTTAAAATAAGAACTACTCATTGAGAACATGCTCAAATAGACGTCCATTTTCTCTGATACAGAGTCTAGCTCTACGGCAAAAGTTGTGAGATGCCCGAAGAATTTGAAAACGATTTCTTCTTATTTTATTTCCAGCTTGAAAAATTCGCTGAAGCAGATCCTCACGGGTATCCACCTCCATTGCATAAACTATGTTACACATATGGCCCCAAAAATAATAATCGAGTGGATTTAAATCAGGCGATCTCGCTGGCCAGGATACTGGTCCACCTCTACCTATCCACCTTTCAGGATAATTCCCGTCTAACCAGTTATGAACTGGCCATCCAAAATGAGCAGCGAGGGAACGTCCATTACAATATCCGTATACAAAATGTATATCAGCAAGCTCGTGGTTTGAAAAGTTTTTTATTATCCTTATCTATTAAGTCTAATTTTATAACAATAATAGCAGCAGACAATATCTTATATAGAAGTGTCAAAAGAAACAAATATCAATTTTAATCCATGGCTGTCTATTCACAAATTTCCCTATGATTATTATTTTTTAACAAACCCTTAACCACCCCAGTATGTGACGCCGATGATTAAAATTTTGAAATTCTGAATACATGAACTGATTTAGCGTCAAAAGTTTATACACCATACCTAATTTCAAAATTTTATTATGAACGGTTTCGAAAATATTTAGGAAAAAACGTCTTTAGGGTTCCCTATTCTAATGGCCGGGTTTGTTCGGGTTTGTTCGGGTTTGTTCGGCGTTCAGCGACTTTTCTACTACAACAGAAATGATAGGGGAGAAGGGCCCAAAATGACCCCCTTAAGGAAAAAAATCACTCGGAAATATACTATATGATTTAGGGAGAATAATAATCGGTTTTATGGATTCCCCCAAGTCATTTGCTTTTATACTAAGATGTACAGAGTGTTTAATAATAAAGCATAATAATGTTATTTACGAAAATATGAACTTGTGCAAAAGGTCCATTTTGCCCTACTTGATTGGGCAAAAAGATCATTTAAGGTAGGGTTAAATGGTCCAACTATTACATTCATTCAAATTTCAAAATTGTTGAAATAAGTTTAGCCTTATTTTATTATGTGCCTAATTAAAAACGTTAAAAAAATAGGAACATTTTTATAATAGGTAGGCTATATTAGAAGATAAGAAAGAACAAAATGCATACAAGCCAGTAAAATAATCCCGGAATCATTTTACCCTACCCATGGGGGATCATTTTGTCCGAATGTGCAATTTAACATTCCTGTTATCTATTCGAAGCTGTTATAATAGTATATTAAGATACAAGTTTCATAAGACATTATTTTAGACCACGCGTTTAATTTAGAAAACGACCCGCGAAGCGGGTAGTTTTCTAAAGTACAAGTGCTAAGACTGAAAAACTTAAAAAAATATAGTAGATTTTTCCCTTTGAATTAATATTTTCTTTTTGGGTTGGCAATACTTTTACAATTTAATAAAATGTTACAAGTATCAAATATGCCATGATAGAAACAATTGAACACAACAAAGCTCTTCCCATCCGTCATAATTAAAAATAAATATATTATTAAAGTTTATAAAAATGAGTCAGGAAGAAAGCTGAACTCCGTCAGCAATACAAGAAATTGCAGAAAATAATCTAGTAACCTTTTAAAAAGAATATGCAAAACTTTGTTATGGTGTGAGCAGAACAAAGTTCAAAATATTGAACAAAATAATAAATAATACTATTGAATAAAATATTGTGTCGACACAGAATCTGACAGGAATAACATTTAATGCCCAGGAAATGTCTACAGTAACTATAAATATGTAGGTATATAAAGTAATATGTATAATACTATATTGAATTAAAAATAAAAATAGTACTTTATTGAATAAAACTTTAGAAATAGAGCATAACTGTAAGATATTTCTATTATTTTTAGGTTATGTTGTTTTACAGTTATGACTAGAAATTAGTTGACGGACATCGTCAGCATGTTATATATTTCCGACTATAGGTATTTCAGATAAATATCTAGTAAAAATGATCTATTTGTAAGGTTAAAGATTAGTATTTTAAAGTTTCTATAAAAATTTTTTTTGTCGAATCCATAATGCCTAGAAACCTAATTTCAACGAAATGGAAGTAAGCCTAAAATTCGAACCCTACTTGCTGCCAACATAAAAAAATAAAATTTCAGTTTCATAAAGTGGCAGGTTATTCATTTTTTTATTTCAAAATGTAGCTATTATGAAACCCAAATAAAAAAGTCTGTAGGTACTTATCTTAGATCAGAATAAACAAAAATCACTTTTTTATTGAACGTTCAACTTTGACGTTTCGTGAACTCATTGTCACTATTTTCCAAATTCAATTCTAGGTTTAGATATAAATGTCTTAGAACCAACGATCATTTTTACAGCAAGCCAGAAAATTCAATTATTTTTTTGCATTTATTCTACTGAAGTCCCTTTCATTATTGTAGTCTGTCATGGTGGCCATATTTCTTCAACACTTGTATGATACGAACCTCTTGTATACATGGAACGAAAGCCAAGCGAAGACCTCGCTCGAGTCTTCGTACCTCTGGCTGACTTATTTCGGCCACGGCAGGTTGTTGGCCTCACAGAGTGCCTCGACTTCCCGGTCTTTCACGGCCAACTTGACAAGCGTGTTTAAGAAGTGAATGTCATGCCGTTCTGCTGTGCAAAATGGGTCGCCTTTTTTTTAATAGTATTTTAACATTCTTCTAGACGATTGTTATAAAATATAATACAAATTTAATAGCGATTTTTATTCAAAGAGGATAAAGTTTTTTAAATTAAGTTATGATGAACCTTTCAGGTGTTATAGGATTATGGGACAGACGTCAACTAAAAGTTTTATTGCCATTAGGTAAAATAAATAAAGATTGTTTCACGAAAAATGGATACGACTTAATGATTTCCTTGGTCGGTCCCATTGTGTCGACAAGAGCTTGGCAATAAACAAGTGAAGTATGAAGGGAAGGACTACGGAAAACAAGTAATGATATGATTATATTAATGTAATCAAATGAAATAACATTTAAAAAAAATATTACTAGTCATATTTATTTAGTCATTCTATAGATAGTTCTGTTTCGCTATCGCTATCCTCATCAAAATTAATTATAATTGGATTAATTGTACGATCCAGACTAATATACGAATTTTCTACAGTTATTACGTGACGGACTGAATTTTTGCAATTACCTGGGGGAATATCATTAAAGCATTTTCGTATTAATTCTACAACACTAGAACTTAAATTCGGAGAAATATTTTCAGACGTAACCAGTGATTTTAACTGGTGCCACATATGCACTATGGGGTTAAAAATGCAATAATAGGGTGGGAGCCGTAGCACTGTATGTCCAATTTCTTCTGCCAATGCGTCACAAACATATACTTTTTTTATACAAAATGTTTTTAAAACTTCTAAAAGATCAGTTTTTTATAACTTTCTTCAAAATATATATCATTCGCCGCCATGTAGTTCTGAATCTCCAATTTTGTATTATTTGAGCTTGAAGCTTTATGTAATTGGCGACTGTGATAGCTCATATTGTCCATTACTATCACGCTATTCTGAGGAATGTTTGGTAAAAGACAATTCTTGAACCATTCCTCAAAAACTAACAAATTTTACCACAAAAAGATATTTAAATATAAATTAAGCAACCTAACCAACCTGATGTGCCTATATTTAATTATAATTATTACAATCCGGTCCTTTCCACATAATAATAACACACGGTCATAAATAATGGGATGGCCCCAGGTACTTTTACTGCAGTCATTAAGTTATATCCATTTTTCGTGAAACAATCTTTACCTTGAAAGGACCTGCCAACTGGAAACCAGCTAAAGTATGTTCGTTTTATGAAGTCCGATATCGGATTAAATCATTGAAGGTTGTTAAACAGTAAGACGGTTAAGTTAACAATATCTTCGCTATACTTGATCGTACCGAACATTCCACTGGTTCACTGTAGTCGGCTGGGCAAAATCAGCGGTTTCGAAACATAATTATCGCGTAAAATATTTTTATCTTGTTTATTTTTCACTCATAGTTTTTTTTTATTTATCAAATGAAAAACATTTTGCGTCAATAACTTAAAGATTTTCTCAGGTACTTTTTCCTACAATTTAGTTATTTTGGGATCGCTATAGTTAAATCTATATAATAATCACTATTTTCCAAGAAATAATTAAAATTTGCTCAAGTGCAGGATGGTATGTTCTATTTTAAGTAAGTAGTTATCCTTTTTACTTTTAGTTTGTTTATCATTGTATGTGAATTAAAAGCAGTTATAAAGCAAAGTTATGGAAAATGTTCACCAAGGCGACACAACGCCTAGAAGGTGTTTATCTCCAGGTGAAGTTTGGTATTACAAGTGGAACGTTATTTTACTTTAGAAAAAGATAACTCGGGCCCGTTAGTGTCTGTTTTCACAGTGCAAAAACGAACGTCTGATGCTTGCGCCATGGCAGATAAGACCTTAAAAAGACTTCGAAAAAAGAGTGAGGAGGAACTGGACAGACCATATAAAAGGGTTCGACTCCATTCTAAAACCTTTGATTTATCCCAAGGGATAAAACTATCGATTAGGAATATTGTTTATGATATGTATAAAGCCAAGGAATATGTTACCCTCAAAGCTATTCTTGAAAAGATAAAGAAGGAAGAACTTTGCGATATTGGAACTACCAGTTTGTCCATCATTTTATATAATACAAAAAAAAATGAACAACAGAAAAGTGCTTTGCGAGCTGTTCAATAATGTTCCAAAAAGATGGCAATTTTTAAGGGAATATTTAAGGAACAAAAAATCGGAATTGTCAAGGCAAGTTGTTTTTCTTGACGAAACATGGATATATGCAAACGGAACTTCAACAAAATCGTATTGGCAGGATGATTCGAAACATTGCTATTCCAGTACCCGTGCCAGTAAGGGTAAAAGGTATATAATAAATATATGCTGGCAATGAAGAAGGGTTAATCCAGCCAAAACTAATTACCTTGCATTTTATAAAAGGCACATTGTCCCGGACATTGAACTTCGTCTGGATGGTCAAGTAATAGAGCGGGTGTAAATTCCTTGGATTGTTTATGGATTGATCTGCAGCTTTCACGTGGACCATGTCACTATAAAGCTTAGCTCTGCTTTCTCTGCCATTATCAACTTAAAGAACATATTGACTATTGTCGGTCTATTATGCATTGGCATATTCACACCTTCATTTTATGATACTATTCCGAGGTCAGTATGTCGAACTTCAGCGAGTACTTGTTGCACACAAGAAGATTTTTCGAAAAATATTTGGATCGCAGCCTGGAGTCTTGTAGACCAACCTTTATAAAACATAAAATTCTCTCAGCTCCAAGTGAGCTTCTTGAGTGAGACTGTTATGTTTGTGAGATGTAATCCCAAGAAAACCGAGATTGTCTCTCAATCTCATTCACATCGTACAAGAAGTAGCGTGTATGATGGATGTGCTTCCTGAATGTGGACTGTCAATGTTTGGTTAAAGTCCTCTTTATTTCTGTGGCTGAGTGCATAATCATTTGCCAATTTTTTTTAAAGAAATTAAAACCATCTCAAAGTTTAAAAGGGAATATAAAAGTTCTTTAACTCCCTTCAGGAATTTTTTAAGAGCTAAGTTCTGCTTTGATTGCGGTTCTGTTCTGTGCTAATTGCTCGAGTTTTTTCTACATTGTCTATCGGTGTGTAGACGCTTTAGTTTTTTAGTGAATGTTAGATATTTTATTTTATAAGATAACAAACCTCATATCACTTGTGATCTATAGAGAATAAATAAATAAAGAAATAAGTGGAAAGAACATTTTTGGAAAGCGCTCCTGCTTCCTATTTAAGATTTTATTAGTAAATTAAGCGTCTTCCTTCACAATAAAATTGACGTGTCTTTCCGTCCTGATTTTTAACATTATTTACTGGAAACGAGATAACTAACAACTTTCCAAATTTTACATGATTATTGTCTGTTTCGTTGCCGTTGATAGCTCGATACCCTCATTAAAGATTGAAAACAAGGGCCCGGTGGCCTAAAATATTTTACCTATAAAATGGTCTTTTTACGTACATCTAGCATAAAGATGAAGAAATTTTGACCTATTCCACCGGGTAACAGATAAAGTAACAATAGAGCCATAAAATGAAATGAAAGGATAATGATTAAAACGGCCCATCATGGTCGGAGAGTTGGGTTTTTAATGTAACCGCTTATTATTTTATTTAAATGTAATAGATTTTATGATTTTATGAATTTATTTACAAGAAAACTAATTTATTTACAGATCAAAAAATATTGACAATTTCAATAATTATAACTCGATAAAATGGTCCTCAGAAGAATCTGAAGAGTCATCATGTCCTACGCTTATTACTAAAGGCTCAATTTCCATAGTTGTGTCAATTACGTTGTCAAGTTCCCACATTTTTTGTTCCTCTACTATAGCATGTTTTATGGCGTTTTGCCAATTTTCTGATGACACATTTGCTAAAGAATGAAGCAAGAGGTGTCGCACTTCTTGCATTTTAAAAGTTTTGTTATTTCTAGCAACATATCCTTTTACTTGAGCCCATATTAATTCGATAGGATTTAGCTCACAATGGTAAGGTGGTAAACGGAGCACTATAATACCTCGATCTCTTGCCATCTCGTCAATAACATACTTTTTATACTGTGATTTATGTAGCCTAACAATATCCAAAAGTTCTTTTTTTACCATGGTATTATCGTAACTCAATTCCTTTCGTTGTAACCAGTTTACGATTTCCGCCTTTTTCCATGAAGTTGTGGGAAGATTCTCTTTTAGCCTAGAGTGATAGCTGGCATTATCCATCACTATTACAGAATTAGCGGGAATGTATTCTATCATTTGCTTAAAATATTCCTCGAAAACATCAGCAGTCATTTCTTCATGATAGTCTTTAGTAGAATTCGACTGGAATTGTAATAATACTTGATCCAAAAAGCCATTTGAACTTCCTATATGAGTTATAATAAGTCTGCGTCCCTTTCCAGATGGTGGTCTAAGTCCTGTTGACCAGCCTTCCATGACAGCTTGTCGAGAACTTAGGACATTTTTATCTTGCCAAACTTTAGATACGGTGTGCCCTTCGTTCAGCCAAGTTTCATCCAAATAGAAAATGTTTTTGCCTTCGCTGCGGTATTTTCGGATGGACCTTAAGTATTGACGTCTCCAGCAAATAATATCTGCTCTATCAATAAGAAAATATTTTCTGTTTTGCTTCTCCCATCGAAAGTTCATATCATGAAGTATTTTCCATAGTTTCGTTCGTGATAGCTGTGGTAAGTCCTCGTCGTAGTAAATGTCTTGTAAAATTTTGTCTATAGTTGGTATTTCCTTGGCAAAATAAAAACTATGTACTTTTCTTCTAATACCATTTTTAATGAAATTGTCAATTTCTAACGGTTTCTTTCCTGGGAGTGGTTTTGGCTCACTGAGGTTCTTAGATTTTCTTTCACGCAAGAACCTATATATAGTAGCCTCTCCAACTCCTACCATATTGGCACACTCTGCAATGATGCTACGAACATCACTTGCAGGTTTCTGGTACACTAGAGCATCATGCGCGTTTAATATTAATGTCTTTTCTCGGAGAGAATATGCACTCTTGCTAATTTGACGAAGACACGTTGGCGAAAAACTTGAAGCCATTGTTACAAGTATAGGAAATAATTCAACTTTGAGATAATGCAGTATCTAAATACAACTAAATACATAGTTTGACAAACGCACATCAAATGGCGTAATAACATCCTAAAGCAGGCAAAAATAGGTAAATTAATTACCCCTGTTGTACCTACTTTAACCCTAATCCTACTTAACAATGGACAGAGGCCAATTTTCTTATTAAATAAGGTAATTACTATTGGCAACGCCTATGGTTTACGGTTGTTTTATGGCTTCAACCCTCGATATGAGCTATCAACTGCAACAAAACGGACTTTATTACGATAACCATTATACCTTCCATGCATGCCGTCGTATTCCAAACTAGCGGGGTCTTCATCTGCAGTAATTTAAACTTCTAAATAGATAATAGCAGATTTCCGCGCCATGAATATTCCTCGGGAAAATTTAATATTTCAGATGAAGTTTTGCTTATAGAGACGCACGCCCCTGAGACGTATTATTTATTTACAAAAAAGTTATTCAATAAATAACCCTATAACTGGTAGGGGAGAGTAGGTAGACAATGAACACAGGGAGACAGTGGACACAACACATATTTCTTATCGAAATAATCTAAATCGATTGACAGAGCAACATATAAATCTAAAGGTGCAGGAGTTCTTTGTACCGTAAAAGTGAATTACTATACTTGGCGCAAATAATTTTTAAAATGTTTCCCTAATAGAAAGTGGCAACGCTGTATTTTTAAATATTAGCCCGATTTTCCATAATCAGCTGTTTAAAGAAGCCGGCCGATATCGATAGAAAGAACCAACGTGTTATTTATTTTTAAAATTTTTAGATGTTAAATACATTATTTCCTAGACAATAAGGGCGTATTTTTGTCTACACAGTAGCACTTTAAAATACTAATTCAGATTGAACGGTACGTAGATTCGAATTGAACAAATGAGAACATACCTGACCATTTATAAACTCCGCGGCGGTTCGTTCGAGTCAGTTCAAGGTTATAAATCAGAGATTGTTTCCCAGCGAACTGAACTGAACTTAAAAGTTTATAATAATGTACCCTGAAAAATAAACAACTTGAAATCTGTCAAACGGTTATTGACTTTCGAAAGAGTTTACCCTGAAGATATGACAACACTGTTCAAGATTCACTGCCATGTGCTTGCCTTCAGAACCACGAACCACGCGGTAATTTTTGGTTTGACATAAAGTTTTGTAAAGGGCATATTAAATTAAGGCACCATTTTTGGATATTTTTCTTCAATTTGTTTTCATCTCAGGAATTACTGGTTTAAATATAATACGTCATTTCCATAACACTCTGTATAATAATGCAATATGTTAGCTATAACTTACAATAGGAATCAATTTTCCATTTTAAATAAAAATTGAAAAAATAAAAAAGTCCTTTGCCATTTTTCAAAACTGTACATTGTTTACCCACTCTCCCCTAATACAATGAAGAACACGTTTGGTAAATAAAGTTTACTGGATAGCACTTGCTAATATATGATGTAAACAAATAATATTGATTAGAAAATATTGACCGTCTCTGTGGTCTAAATAGATAAACCGTTACATAGGTGACGTAAGCCGTATAGAGACTATCAATTTAAACCTGGACGTATAGATACAGGTTGTCTCGAAACTAAGTGGCCTTTAATTAGGAAATTTCATAGTATTTTACGTAAAAAAGGTATAGTTGTTGCAGAATTATACCGTTGACGCTTATTACCATAAATAAACTACCTGATTAAATCCTATTGTATACGCCTTAACCTCTTCAAAGCTCAATAAATGGGATCAGGGCCGGCTTGAAAATGTATACCACACCACATGATTTATTTTTATAATTTAAAATAAATAGATATGTATTTTTAGTTATAGGTACCTATAATAAATGTAAAATAATGATAACAATTAATGATAATTGAAAATAATATAATTTAAAAGTATAACTATTAGGATAACAAGTACAATAAAAATTAATTAAATTCTAAGAAACTATTGATAATTTATTCAAAATTTAACTCTGTATCACTATCACTATCTTCATATAAGCCTAAACTTATAATTAAGGGTTGAACATTTGTAATCATACAATTGTAAGAATTTTCCACCTTAAGTACATGCTGTACACAGTTTTTCCAGCTGTCTGCAGACATTTTTCTTACTTCGTTTTTAATTAATTCTACTACAGATGCATTGAATGTAGGAGAAATATTATTTCTCCTAATATTGGATTTTAATTGGTGCCATATTAGCTCAATAGGATTGAATATACAATAGTACGGAGGAAGACGCAACACTGTATGTACATTTTCTGCTGCAAGTTTGTCACACATCTTTTGGAAGAATCATCCCAACTTTTTCTTGGAGTGTCAATGGTATCGAACCATGTTTCATCGAGGTAAATAATTGAACGATTTTCTTCTCTAAATTGTTTAACAGCTGTTAAATATTTAAGTCTCCATTCCCGTAAACGTTGAGATTCCATTAATGTTTGTCTTTTATCAATGCTTCGGTATTTAAAACCCATTTAACGCAATATTTTCCTACGGCTTGAAAGGCTACAAGAGATATTTGTTTAGTCTTTAATCAGCCGCTCTTTGAGGGAAATCAAAGTGGGTACCGTTTGTGCCTCATACATTTGGTAAATCTTTCTTCTTATTAAAAAATATTCATTTTCGTCAATGCTTCTAAATGTGCCAGAATCACTCACTCACTCACTATGTCTTTTATCGAAGATAAAGGAGTTTTTGTCAAAGTAGACGTCTCTGCTAAAGCATCCATCGAATTAAAATTTCTACTCAACAACGATTGATACACATTTTTAATTATTAGTTTGGCATCGGTAGATAAATGCTTTCTATTAAAAATGACACTTGAAGATGCCCCCCTATCAGCACAATTCCAAGGACGACACATTCTACCACTAATAAGCCTAACTAAAAATTACTCGCCGGAAAACCACTAAAGATTAAAATTATTAAAAATGACTGTGTATTTATATATGCATCAGGCATAGGTATAAATTGAATTTGTATACCTGGTCCGGCTCTGCTCGAAAAGGTTTTAAAATTTGGGATTTCCTTATTTATTTTATGGTCGAAGGGATAATGGGTTTTTATTGCAGTCAAAATATCAACGATATAATTCTGCAAATACTATACCCTTGGTTCATCTTGATAGGATTTACAGATTTTGAATAAAATCGTCTTGAATTGAATTACTCGGAAAAATTATAGAAAAGTTGTAACGAAGTTACTAATGTTATTTTTTTGCGAGGTTATCCTTGATAAATACAAGCCAAAAAGCACTACACTGAGAGCATATTTTTACTACCGTTATAAAAATTTGTATAATTTGCACGATAACAAAAAAAATTACCTACGTAGGGGACAATAAAAAAATAGCTGTGACAGGAACATTGATTTTGCTGGGTATAGTGGCGTCTGTGAGTCGGACGAACATAGAAATATTTTCAGCCGGAGCAAGAGTACCTCCCCCCCCTTTTTTCGAGGATGCTGAACACGATGGCGGCGTCAGAATTTCTCATTTGGGTTGCGCAACCCCTCAAAACGGCCAAAAATCAACCCCCAGAGGGGTTTAACGTGCTTCAAGAGGTTTCCCTGCAGAGAAACACACTTTCCCCCCGTTTTCGAGGATGCTGAGCACGGTGGTGTTGGATATCGCGTCCGACCCTTCCAACCCCTCCACCGGATATACTCGCCGCGGAAAGGGATGAATTTTTATTTTTCAAGTATCAGCGGCAAATATATAATCCCCCCCCCCCCACGTTTTTGAGGATGCTGAACACGATGGCGGCGTCAGCATTTCTCTTTGGGGTGGTCGCAACCCCTCAAAACGGCTAAAAACCACCCCCCAGAGGGGTTAAACGCGCTTCAAGAGGTTCACCTGCAGAGAAACACGAGTATAGACCGGTGGAGGGGTTAGAAGGGGTCTGACGCGATATCCAACACCACCACCGTGCTCAGCATCCTCGAAATCGGGGGCAAAGTGTGTTTCTCTGCAGGGAAACCTCTTGAAGCAGGTTTAACCCCTCTGGGGGGTGGCTTTTAGCCGTTTTGAGGGGTTGCGCAATCCCAAAGAGAAATTGTAACGCCGCTCTCGTGTTCAGCATCCTCGAAAACGGGGGGGGGGTATATATACGGGGGAAAAGTGTGTTTCACTGCGGGGCTGCTTGAAGCGCATTTAACCCCTCTGGGGGGCAGCTTTGAGGGAGGGATTGTGCAAATGAGAAATTCTGACGCCGCCATTGTGTTCAGCATCCTCGAAAACGTGAGGGGGGGGGGGGGGGGGAAATATTATCTTACGTCCAGAAAAAATACAGTTATGTTTGATAACTGTTTCATTCAAAATGTGTTATACAATATACAGGGTGCCCGGGAAAATGTGGGAAATCTCTCGGCTATGAAGGAAATAAGTGAAAGAATGCTGTCATATAAACTTTTTTCATATAGGCCTCCTCTTCGTAGATAAATGGGCTCCCAAAGAGATGCAATGGAATAAAGTTTTTTACACGTACCTAATTATTGAACCACTAGGTATATTTAATTTTTTTAAAATATGATGTATACCAGGTAAGACCCTTCAAATTACTATACAAGAAAGTGTTGTGAATTACTCACAGCTGCAGGGACGGACTAGCTGTGACACTCATAGCCCCTTTTTTGAACGCCCTGTATGATAACATATAAAAAAATATAAATAACATACAATTTAACAAGCTACCACCAAACCTGAAGGCTATTGATAGTCTTATGTTGTTTAAAAAACGTTTAAAGCAATATTTGTTGTCTGATGCTTTTTATTCAGTTAATGAATATCTTACACGGGTGCAATAATGCCTGTACATTTTTTTTTATATTTACTTTTTTTTTAACAATAACATAACTTTCATTTTAGGATAAGTTTGCTTTTTCTAAATTTTGTATATTGTATTGTATTTGTATATCATACATTTTATATATACTCATGTATTTGACTCTGACGTTTTCCATACATTGTAAATTGTAATGTCTAAGGAAATAAAGTATAAAAAAAGATAAGAACTTTGGACAACAATCTATCCTCCTAAAGTGTAATTTTTCTTGAACTGGGCCACCCACTGACGTGGTCCCTATTCATGTATATTTTGAAGGCAAACAGGGATATTTTTTGTCCTGAAGCAATAATGGCGTTGATGGTTACGCAAGTGGGTTTGTTCGGGTTTGTTCGGATTCGGCAAGTTAAAGGACATTATTTAAAAAAATAAAATTATCAAAGTCTTTTGTTTCACTGGAAGATTATCTGGTGTTCCTTCTAAAACATCTAACAAGTTTGCGGTCGACAAAAATGTAGTTTCAGTAGCAGAACCGCCAAGCGTGAAGCAATGAAAAATTGAAAGCATCAATGACTGTACGGTACGACCAACTAAAATTGTATTCTAAAGACATCATCTGTTGAGTATTATGATATGTCAAATTTGAAGGGTTCTCGGAAGAACTATATTTGATTTCCGAATATTGGTTAATACCACCCCTAAATAGATACACTGATGAATGTATCATACACGGAAAAAACTCTATAGTACAATTATTATTTACTCATAAAAAACTTTTTGAATTTTTATTCCTTAAATAAAGTTCATTAGCTGTCGGTACAAATTAGCACCGTACCCAATTCCAATAGTGAGACATATCTAACTTAATCTTGGATATAACAGTTTAGTTGTTTTTAAACCAGAATAGCTACTAAATAGCTATTAAAAACAGAACATTCTATTTCGACCAATTCGAATCGTTATTGCGTGTAAAGTAAACAACGTTGTTTATCTCTGGTATCCCATTTTCATCTCATTGACCTTAACATGGTACGCGCGGTGGTACTTCTCTGTAAAAACATTCGAATTAGGCTATTTATTTTAACACCTATGATGTCAGACAATGAAAAATAAAACTCATTATCTTCTTTAAACAACACTTTACATACATGTGTCTGAATAATTAGATGACTGTGATCAAAGGAATTATTTCAACATTAAAGTACTTGTCTTGAGGGGGGCTTCAGCAAAGCGTATATTTTCTTTTTATAAGAAATTCAGGATGTACCGGGTGTCCCACTAAGAATGGCTCTCGGCCGTATCTCTGAAAGTGTTAGTCGTATGGCTCGCGGAAAATTTTTTTAATAGGAAAAGTGATCATAAGAAATTGCTGGAAATTATTTTCAAGTTTCTCAGTCGAGCGCTAGAGGGCGCAACCGTAACGGTAAATCCGTAAAGCTCAGTTTTTTCAAAAGTTGCCGCGTTAAGGTATGTTGAAAATAGCATTTTCGTATACTTTAAGGTTTTATGAAGAAAATTTACTAAAATAAAGTGGTGGGGGAAGGTTCAACATTATTTTAAATAAATGCCTACAACTCTGGGTTGGCTCAACAGAATTTAGTGATCTTTGTTTTGTTAAAAAGAGGTTCCCTTAGTCTATACTTTACTCTATAAACTATGACAATATGACTTTTAAAGTAGGCGCTAGAGGGAGCTATTTTACAACTTAACAAACATTGCGCATTTTTTCAAAAATTTTAAATACAACAGTATGTTTAATTTTACTTCATCACAAAGATTATAATAAAAGCCTAAAAAACTGGCGGAAACCACAACTTGATATCTTTTTTCAAACCGGAGATATTAACAAGACCAAAAATAAACACGGAAAAATATGATTATATTTAAGTTTCAACGGTACGGTCAAAGCCTGATGGAGCACAACATGGTAGGGATGTAGCCTAAAGAAAAACAAAATACCCATTATTTTGACTTGAGAGCTACTAGTATAAGCTATATTGGCATTTTTCTAAATTATTTGAAAGTTAATACCAAGTTATTACTTACTTTTCTTCTAGTAAAATCCTATTCACAGTAGTGCGAGTAACTCCCAATTCTCGGACAATTCCCCTAATACTAATTTGTGGATTAAGTTCCACATATGCCAAAACGTTAATTATGTTCTCTTCGGTTCGACCTCGACTTCGTCTGCGATATATAGGGCGAAGAATACTTCCCGTAGTACGAAAACGTTGGGCTCAACGATTAAACATTCTACTGTCATATCGACGCCTTTGGGGGTATCGCATTGCATAAACCCTTGCAGCAATACTTGAATTGCTTAAACATTCAAAATACACCGCGATGATATCAACCGCTTCTTCAAGTAAAATAGGCATTTTCAAAAATTAATACAACGGCACAACAATAAATACAATGGCACAATACTTTGGACACGATGAAAATTTTGACGTAATAAAAACCTTGACGTGAAAGCATCTAATTTTAAATTATATTTTGTTTTTCCAATGCCTATTTGACTTTTGAAAAAACCTGTACCGTTGAAACTTAAATATAATCATATTTTTCCGTCTTTATTTTTGTTCTTGTTAATATATCCGGTTTGAAAAAAGATGTCAAGTTGTGGTTTTCGCCAGTTTTTTAAACTTTTATTAATCTTTGTGATGAAGTAAAATTAAATATACTGTTGTATTTAAAATTTTTGAAAAAATGCGCAATGTTTGTTAAGTTGTAAAATAGCTCCCTCTAGCGCCTACTTTAAAAGTCATATTGTCATAGTTTATACAGTAAAGTATAGGGTAAGGGAACCTCTTTTCAACAAAACAAAGTTCACTAAATTCTGTTGAGCCAACCCGGAGTTGTAGGCATTTATTTAAAATAATGTTCAACCTTCCCCCACCACTTTAATTTAAAAGTGACAAAAATATGTCATAAGTAAATTTTCTTCATAAAACCTTAAAGTATACGAAAATGCTATTTTCAATATACCTTAACGCGGCAACTTTTGAAAAAACTGAGCTTTACGGATTTACCGTTACGGTTGCGCCCTCTAGCGCTCGACTGAGAAACTTGAAAATAATTTCCAGCAATTTCTTATGATCACTTTTCCTATTAAAAAATTTTTCCGCGAGCCATACGACTACACTTTCAGAGATACGGCCGAGAGCCATTCTTAGTGGGACACCCGGTACACTGTACAGCGTACAGTGGCTTATACAGCCTGTACCAAGTTAAGTGCGCACTATTGCTAACTTTTTTATTATTGTAGATACAAAGTCGGTTAAATTAGCAAAGTAGTAGCATTTTTTCTGCTGATTAAGATGGTGAGAACAGAAAAATAATTGAACATTGGGTTTTCAAATAAATGAGAAAAATGCCATTTTTTTTAAACGGAACACCCTGTATATTTTTGACTGCAAGGTTTGTAAATTATTTACAGAACAAAAAAGTTCATAATATGTACTATTGGCCTAAAACTGAAAATAACCGAATTATTACCATATTTATTTTTTAGACAAGTTGGCTGTGTATTTTCAAAAGAAAAGCTTTATTCGATATGTCATTAGATTATTCTGCTGTCAATAAGAGCCAAGCATTTTTGGTAATTATTGTAATAGTTATTGGATGTTCTCTATTTATAAAAATAATATAAAATGGCGTTCACGCATTTAGAAAAATGCGATATGTTAGAAGCATAACTTGTTTGCAAAAAAAATAGTTTCCGAGCACTTGAACAATATGGTCAAACGTATCCTGAACGTGATCAACCAAACAGAAGGTATTTTTTAAATCTTTATAGAAATAATGAAGACGTTTTTGGAAAGGGTAGAACTAGAAAACATTTTATAATAAGTGAACAGGTAGAAGTAAATGTGTTTTGAAGTGTACAAAAATAATTCTACCAGAGATTTGGCAAGGGACAGTGGTTTAAGTTTATTTACAATTTGGAGAATTTTAAAAAATATAAGGTCGTAAGTACCGACTAGTGCAAACATTATTACCGGGCGACACTAAAAGAAGACTAATTTTTTGCCAATTGTTTGTAGATATGTGTAGGCAAAATATCAACTTTTTAACGCACATATTGTGGAGAGATGAAGCGAACTTCTCAAATCGTGTTTAATCGTAAAAACATGCACTATTGGTCTAGAGAAAATCTAATTATTGCTCATCCCAGAAATCCGCAAGTAAGATTTAGTATTAATGTTTGGTGTGGTCTAATAGGCAGCCAAATAATTGGCCCAACTTTTTATGATGGCGTTTTAACAGGCCGAAGATATGTTAATATGCTGTCAGAATTACTGGAAGAATATTTACATCATGTCAACTGAGAGGCACGAAACCGAATCTACTTTCAACAAGATGGAGCTCCTCCCCATCAGTTCCACGAGGTGAGAATGTTGTTAGAACGGCTTTTCCAAGATAGGTGGATAGCAACAAATGGTCCTATACGTTGGCCCCCAAGATCTCCTGACATAACTCCATTAGACTTTTACTTTTGGGGTTATGTCAAAGACAACGTCTATAAAAGGAAATATGCGAACCTGGACGAACTTCAAGATGGCATCAGACGCATTATAGCATCCATCGATGGCAGAACAGTTTTAAAAGCCACAAAACGTGCATTTAAGAATGCCAGAAAATATATCGAACAAAACGGAAATGTCTTTGCACATTTAATGTAGGTTGTGTGTTTTCATTTATTTCATTTAAATAAAATAATAAGGAGATATTTGAGTTTTATTTCAAGAAGACATAGCCAACTTGTCTAAAAAATAAATATGGTAATAATTCGGTTATTTTCAGTTTTAGGCCAATAGTGCATATGAACTTTTTGGTTCTGTAAACAATTTACAAACCTTGCAGTTAAAAATATACAGGGTGTTCCGTTTAAAAAAATGGCATTTTTCTCATTTATTTGAAAACCCTATGTTTAATTGTTTTTCTGTTCTCACCATCTTAATCAGCAGAAAAAATGCTACTACTTTGCTAATTTAACCGACTTTGTATCTACAATAATAAAAAAGTTAGCAATAGTGCGCACTTAACTTGGTACAGACTGTATAGGGGGGCCCAAGGGGCCCGGGTCCCCCCCCTCAAAATGTAATATTTTAACTAATTTATTCAATGAATTCGTTAAGAAACATATAAATATTGATTTTATTAGATGTTTGTTATGTTCGTTATTGTTTAAACCCTCAGTATATTTTTGCCCAATATTTTCTTTCTTCATACGAGAATGAGTATATTTCCATGTAAGTACGTGTTCCAATGAATGTACTATACGCTTTTAAAGTTTATTTTATTAAAAGTAAAAAGTCTATACTTTTCAGGTGGTATTAATATCAAATACCAATGTATGGAAAATTATTATTTTCCAGACCACCCGATGATACCTTATACAATAAGGGCGTATTTAGTCTATACAGTAGCACTTAAAATACTATTTCAGATTGAATGATACTACCAAGAAAAGGAAGCCCTTTCCATTGATAGGATGTAACCACCTGCAGACCGGTCTCGAACTCTTTTGTTCTCGTCAGTACAGGGTAGGTGTATATACCTATCACCAGAGAAGCCTCTAATACTTAACGCTGTATTATCCTCGGTAGTCGGGAAGATACAGCGCGTCGCGCCATCTCTTCGTAGTCCCGTTCTCGACTACCGAGGATAATACAGCGTTAAATATTAGAGGCTTCTCTGGTGATAGGTATGTACACCTACCCTGTACTGACGTGAACAAAAGAGTTCGAAACCGGTCTACAGGTGGTGACATCCTATCAATGGAAAAGCTTTCTTTTCTTGGTAGTACCATTCAATCTGAAATAGTATTTTAAGTGCTACTGTGTTTTTTTTTTATGATCAAACACAAGCACTACAGGAAAAATCCTTTAGGGCACTCTAGGAGTGGTGCGTGTGCGCAAAAAGCGATTCACGTTGGTTTTGAATCGTAGGAGGTTATATTTGTTTGGAAAAACGACCTCGGGAAGGTCGTTCCATAAGGATGAAGTCCGCCGGATGAAAGTATTCTTAAATAGTGAAGTTCGAGGAGTACTAAGCTTAACCACATATGGATGAGCGGCAGTGTATTTCTGGTATTCGTCGCTCTGGGCGGAATTAAGAGGGCAAGGTCAGCCGAGCACTTTCCATGAAAATATCTGTAAAAGAGAGTCAAATCCCCAACCTGTCTTCGATGTTCTAGGCTGTCGAGGTTCTTAGTCAACTCGTGGTCTCCAATCAGACGAATGACCCTCCATTCGATGGAATCCAGCAGCCGAAGAGTATGTTTGGGTGCAGAGCCGCAGACATGAGAGCAGTACTCTAGTGATGGTCGAATCTGGGCTTTGTACGGTGTCAAAAGTTGTTGAGGTTATACAACTTTCTGGTTCGGAAGAGTACACCAAGTTTCTGAGAAGCTATCTTGGCGATTGCCACAACGTGGTTATGCCAAGACATATTTCCTCCTAGATTGACACCCAGCAAATTAATAGATGAAGCCAGTGGGATTGCGTGTCCGTCCATGACTATATCCGGTCCTGTAATGTTAACCTTTTTAGAGAAAACTGCTGCCTGGGTTTTTTAGCGTCGTTAAATTCGACTTGGTTACTGTCACCCTAAGCCAAAAATTTCTTCCAGGTCTTTGTTGAAGCGTGATACTTCATGCTGTCTGCGAATATGTGCGTGTGTAGCCGATGTTTGTGCATTCAAAAAGAAAGACGAGATAAGTGTGCTATCTTCAGCAAAACTAAATATCGGATTTTCTGTTTCCACTAGAAGGTCGTTAATGTAGAGTAAGAAGAGAGTGGAAGACAATATGGACCCTTGAGGAACACCGGCATTGATGGTGAAAGTGTCTGAGAGAAATCCGTCAATCCTTAAGAAAGCTAGACAACCATGCAGAATCGACTGGGCATACCATAGGATCGCAGTTTACTCAGAAGCCCCTCATGCCAAACACGATCAAAAGCTTTAGAAATATCCAGCGCAACAGCCCGAGACTCCCTATGATGTTCGATTGCGTTGTTCCAAATATGGGTGACATAGGCTAGAAGATCTCTAGTTGATCTGGACTTCCGAAAACCTTATTAATGATCGTGTTGAAGCCTTCCAGGTACTTTAGAAGATGTTGGTTAATAGCTTTCTCCATTACTTTTGATATAACTGAAAGCAACGCCCTTATTGTATAAGGTATCATCGGGTGGTCTGGGAAATAATAATTTTTCCATACATTGGTATTTATTTTATTAGTTTATTACATAATATTAATATACAAATCAATATATGGGTATTTATTAACTATTATATATTATTCAACTAGAATATTACTTTTATGTTCTAGAAATTGTAAAATCAAGTAATATTTAATTGAATTTTCAAACGTACGGGGAAATCAATAAGGAAATTTAGGGCAATTTATCGACAAAAAGAGAAATTAAGTGATTTAAATTTTTTGAAAGGTATATTTTTAGTTTTCTGTGAATTTTCTTTTTGTTTGGTAGACAACCGGGCAATTTTGAGTATTTTTTGAGAATGATATACAGGGTCCGCAAACGAAGCGTGGACGGAAGATTAAATCGTCATCGAAGAACTTATCAACAATACTGAAACAGCTTGAGATATTGCATTAAAAGCGGCATATTTTAAAAATATTTTACATTATACAGGATGGCCCAAAAAAGTGTGACAGCATAAAGTTATATTTTTTTAAATTGGACACCCAGTATTTTATTGCATATTTAGGTTCGTATTACTATCGTTTATAAGTTCCTCAAATTTTATTTAATTTGGTTTTGTAGTTTCGGAGAAATAAATTATAAACTAAAAAAAAAAGTTTTGCAGTCCTGAATAAAAAAATCAAAAATAACAATCCAGAACTATTTTTTAACCTCGGCATTGAGTGAAATTTATGACAAGAGGTCTAGAGATACTATGAATGTAATTGCGTTTATTTATTTTATACAGGATGTTCATAATAAGCTTTCAAAAACCCCACATTTTAAAATAATTTTTTTCAAGTTTTTCAAATGGAACACCCTGTATATTATTTGGCTATTTGACGTAGAATTCATAGACAATTTTTTTTTGTAATACAAGCATATAAGTTATATCCAGCCGTTTTCGAAATAATTATAAATATCATAAATTATGTTGTTTAAATAGAGTTTTTATTGGGAAATTTTGTTATAGGCGACTAGACTAATAATTGTAAACTAAAGTAAATGTTCAAGATAGCTTCATTTTACTTAATTTAATGATTTTCCTCTACTGCCAACAGAACTCTTAATTCATTTTCTTCATTAATAACGGGTTTATTGATTATTATCCTTTTTGTGTACGCAGTGCTTCCTGTTGCTACAAATTTTTGCAACAACTTCTCGAAAGTTTGTGGTCTCGGCTTTCTTTCAATATCTGGATATCTTTCAGCATACACTCGGCTCGCGAGGAGTCAATTTCTTGCACATTCATCCAGTATAAAAATCATATTTACCATTTCTAAAATTCGACATTTTGTGTAAGTTAGTACTTAATTTCGACGACTGAACAAATGTAAATAATTTTATTTAACTGTCATAGTGACAATCTAAACAAAAAGAAATTATGGCAACTCGATTAAGAATAAAATATAAAATTAAATAATAAAAGTAGCAAAAATGTATGCTTTTAGAATTTATATCGAAATAACTAAAATATGGTAAACTCTAAGAGTAAAAGGAAGCTATTTTGAACTTTTACTTTAGTTTACAATTATTAGTCTAGTCGCCTATAACAAAATTTCTCAATAAGAACTCTATTTAAACAACATAATTTATGATATTTATAATTATTTCGAAAACGGCTGGATATAACTTATATGCTTGTATTACAAAAAAAAATTGTCTATGAATTCTACGTCAAATAGCCAAATAATATACAGGGTGTTCCATTTGAAAAACTTGAGAAAAATTATTTTAAAATGTAGGGTTTTTGAAAGCTTATTATGAACACCCTGTATAAAATAAATAAACGCAATTACATTCATGAATCTCTAGACCTCTTGTCATAAATTTCACTCAATGCCGAGGTTAAAAAAATAGTTCTGGATTGTTTTTTTTGATTTTTTGATTCAGGACTGCAAAATTTTTTTTTTTTAGTTTTTAATTTATTTCTCCGAAACTACAAAACCAAATTAAATAAAATTTGAGGCACTTATAAACGATAGTAATACGAACCTAAATATGCAATAAAATACTGGGTGTCCCATTTAAAAAAATATAATTTTATGCTGTCACACATTTTTGAGCCACCCTGTATAATGTAAAATATTTTTAAAACATGCCGCTTTTAATCCAATATCGCAAGCTGTTTCAGTATTGTTGATAAGTTCTTCGATAACGATTTAATCTTCCGTCCACGCTTCGTTTGCGGACCCTGTATATTTGTTGAAAGCGTAAAAAATTAGCCCACTAAAATTGAGGTGACTGGTTAGAAAACAGCATTTTTTTATTAACTGAATTTTAAATGATGCTTTGGGATGTTTTTCATGCGTGAACAAACCCGAACAATCATCACTAAGGTACATAATAATATTATACTTAAGTGTACGAAAACGAAATAGGTTTCTATCCGGTGCAAAAATCAACTAAGAAAGTCCACATCCTGTAAAATAAAACTGTACAAATAAAATGTAAGTACACAAAAATAAGTGATCGACATGAATTTTTGGTTCCCATAAACGAATAAGTTAAATAATATAGGATTTAATATTCCCACGGTATGCATCTTTAGATTTTTAAAGAGGGGGTGTAAGCACCATCGGGGTTGAAAGTGTGCAGGTAGAAAAATTCACTTGTTATATATATCTAACTTGTATACACTGTTCAACTGAAAAAGATACGGTTCCTACACATGGTTAGTAATTTATAGGAAATGATATGGCGAAGCTATTATATCTAAAACTTTTTAATCAGTTTGATGATAGTAACTACCTAGCTAAGAGCCCCACTGACCTCAGTATATGGAAGTAAAGGAAGGTTAAAGTTCATGGATAAACAACACGGAAAGAGAAGTTTAGATAATAAACCAAACCATAATTTATGGCTGTATATGTGACCAGAATAAGTTTTATTAAGAACTGCAATTAAATTACCTAGAGCAAAATTTTAACCAAAATTTTTAGTAAAAATTATAAAAATATTTACTAAACGCATAAAGATATAATATAAAGGGGAGATAAAGCATTCCATTCATAAAACACCATTTATTTACAATTATGTACAGTTCTACAGTTTCCAATAAGTTAGAAGGAGATGGCTTATTTAAAAAATGACAACACTGTAATAAGGTACGCATTTAGATAATTTCGATCTATTAATTATTAGTCATAAATAAGTAATCGTTGTAGGTATTTTTTACAGAAATACAGATAATATAAAGAAATAATCCATATTTTTGTAATATTTACTTAAAATATAATAATAATAATAATAATAAATCTCTTTTATTAAATAAGTGAAATACAAGTAAATACATATAAATAATATGGAGTCGTTTCGAGGCGCAGTCTAGCCAAAGGATACTCTACTAAACCCCAAACAACCCAAACGTTAAAGAATAAATTAGAAAAAAACAGTTGAATACAATAAAAAAAATATAGGAATAGTCAGTTGGTATGTAATTACATATGTATGTGCCGAGGAGTAACCGGGTGGGTTTAGGGGTGAATTACCCCACTTTTTAAACGTTCGATTTAAAAAAAAATATGTAGCGCTTCTCTAGGACACCCCAGGAGTCACCCATTTAAATATAATACGTCATTTCCATAACACCCTGTATATTAAACCTTATAATAAAATATTTTCTATAGTTTTACTATAGTCTTTTTTCCGTGAAAAGATTGGTGCGGGTTCGTGGGTCATATTTTTCACTTCCAGTAAATAATATTAAAAGTCAGGAAGACACGTCAATTTTAGTGTGCAGGGGGGCTAAACAATATTTGCAGCATTCGTGGTTTAACTGGGCAGATGTTACCCTTAAAATCATAAATGGGAAGGGTGGTCAAGTGACACTTGATTTTAAAGGTCGTTTGAATCTCTTTCCAAAAATGCCCTAAAGCAATTACCTGAACTATGAGAGTTTCGTGGTTTTGCCATAACGTTTAATTGAATAGGTTAGGATTGGCTCACCAAAATGTATTCAAACTCGACACATGGGTTTACAATGTCGATCTCTTTAAGAATTTATAATGCAGTTTTCCTATAAAATGTACAGGGTAGAAGAAAACCCCTTTCAAAAAATCTCCCGAAAAAATGGTTATATCCCTGAAAAAAAAAACAATATACATATGTACAGGGTGTCCCATTCTCGACACTTTTCCGACATCTCCGTTATTGTTAGTGCTATCAAGAAAGTAATGTAGGTGTCATGTACTTTTTGGGTCAAACTTAAAATGGTAAAATTAAATTTGAAAAGTTTCGCTCGTTTAAGAGATACGGGGGAAAATCATATAATTGAAAATTTCAAAATTACCCTATATTTTCTTAGGTAAAAGAGATATGGAAACATGTTTTATACAGAAGTTTCTTTATATTGATTGTTGAATAATCTGCCGTTTTCAGAATAAGTATACCCTGTATATTTTAACCCAAAAATAAAATATTTTAAATTCTCCTTTCAAATATATAACACACCATGGATGATAATGGTTTCCTAGGCGATTTATTAAACTTTATTACTTTAAATCAAAGTAGGCCATGAAACAAAAACTAATATCCTAGAGACAACTATGTTGACATTCTAGTTGTTATTAACATTTAAGGTCAATTTCATTTTTTATATATTCATTTTTGAAAAATACTTTTTGAAAAATTTGATGATATCTATCATCCATGGTGTGTTATAAATTTGAAAAGAGAGTTTAAAATGCTATCTTTTTAGATTAAAATATACAGGGTGTTCCGTTTAAAAAAATGAGGTTTGGTCCGATAACTTTCTTACCTGACCCCGCATACTTATTCTGAATACGGTAGATTATTCAACAATTATTATAAATAAACTTATGCACTAAATATTTTTCTGTATCTCTTTTAACTAAGAAAATATAGGGTAATTTAGGAATTGTCAATTTTTTGATTTTCCCCCGTATCTCTTAAGCGAGCGAAAATTTTCAAATTTTGATTTTACCATTTTAAGTTTGACCCAAAAAGGGCACATGACACCTACATTACTTTTTTGATAGCACTAACAATAACGGAGATAGAGATCTTAATTTTGTAAAAACAAAACTTATCTCAATAATTTTATTGTAATAATAATAATAATAATGTTTATTCCCAACGAGCTATTGTAGTCCATTACAGGGAATATTATAACATAGAACATAAATAAGTAATTAATAAATATAAAAATTCAAAATAAAAAATTATTATAAATGGGTTTTTTTAAGTAATTTGTATGTTTTCCAGAAAAAATTTCTTTGCATTTTTTTTAAACAATTTTAAATTAAAATTTTTTGTTAATACTTTAGGTAATGTATTATAAATATTTATTCCATCAAATAAAATAGATTTCATCCCTATTTTACTTTTAATTTGATTTTTTTTTAAATGGTCAATATTTCTGGTATTATGATTGTGTATTTCAGTTAATTTTACAAATTTTATACAAGATTTTTTATTTTTATTATTAATTGCATGAATTAGTAACTGATTTTTAATTTATATAAACTATTCAGATCTAGATATCCTCTTGGTTTATATAAATTTGCTGTCGGTTCCAAAAAATTCAGTTTATGAATACATTTTATAATTTTGTTCTGTAGGGTTTAATATTGTGGCATATGCAGATCCCCAAATTGATATTAAATATTGAAATTTTGAATAAACTAATGAATAATAAATATTTTTTAAATGTATTAAGGGTATATAATCTCTAATTTTAAATAATATTCCAATGAGTGGTGATACGCTTTTTCGAAGACTTTCAACATGTTTTCTCCAATTTAAATTTTCGTCTATATATAAGCCTAAAAACTTTACGGATTTTACATACTTAATTTCGTTTCCATTGAATATTATTGGTAAAATATTGTTCCCAATTGCACATTTAGAAATAAATGTGAAAGATGATTTTTCAAAGTTTAAAGAAAGTTTATAGGATTGCAGCCATGAAAGTATAATTTTCAAATAATTAGTGATATCAGTTTGAATATTGGAAAAAGACTTGTGTGGTATGGATTATGAAAACAAACCCGAACGAACTCGTCACTGACCACTAGGCAAGTATTATAATTTATACCCGAAAAACTAATGTGTAATACTATTTACAAACAGTTCCCTGTGGACACAAGTGCAAATCCGACCAAGACACTTTTTGGAGAAGATCTCCTATTGTATTGTAATTTTAAAAAAAAAGAGAGCCTGTGACCAAAATGCATGTTGAATTGATAGTTTTATTGCCTTGGTGACGAAAATGCATACCTCCCAAAAATTATTGTTATTAATTTAAGGGTATGTCCTTAACAATATTATGCAGAATCAGTGACTAAAACAGTGGATGAAAATAATTAGGTAATTACTTATAATTACCCATGGCCTGTGTAGTTTGTGTCAGTTTTATTGGTACGGAATCAGTTTCTGGTAAAATTTTCCCGTGGGTTTTCTTTCCGTGGGATTTTTTTCCGGTAGATTTTTTTGTCAGGGTTTTTTTCAGGGTACGGGGGATTTTATTACTTTTACCGCCACAACCCCATTATTCAGACACCTCAAAAATTACATGAGATTTCCTATGTTTAACTCAATGATGCATCACCGGGTATATCATTACTGCCATATAGAAGAGGTAAACTGGATTGATACTAAATTGTATACATTTAAAGTTTTTTAGAACTAAATATATCAGAATCCGAACAAACCTAGACTCTATAAAATAATCACATTAATAATAACACTTTAGTTTGCCAGTATATTTTTAATTCACCACACATGCACCAAACAAAAGATTTTATTTCATTTATTTCTCTTTGTTACTATCTTACCATTCATCTACTTGGTAGCCGAAAGGAAGCAAGCTGATGTAAAAAGGCAAAAAATACAGAGCATCTGTCAGCTTCCTGGGTTTTTTATTTTTCGATAAATATTTAATTTTGAGGGGCTTATCTATACCCTTTTTATTTTATCTCTTATTAAATTAGCTGCCTCGTTATTTTAATATATTCCTAATTTAAATATATTATTTTATTATTTCTTCTTACAATAAAGAATTTTCTTCACTGGGAGCACGAGGTATCTAAAATTAATCATCTCATTAGGAGTCCAGAAATAAAACTTTTTCCATGTCCTTGTGAAATATTACTATACAGATAGGGAGAATTCAGTTGCGACTCGTCAGGGGAGGCAGAGAAGGCAGTGCCTCCCCTTCTAGAAATGAATTAATAAAATAATAAACCTTATTTCTATTAAGAGGACGGCGAAGTCAGTCGAAATCTCCGATTTGGCACATGTTAAATTGTATGAGTGAAAAATGGGTTTGTGCACACGGTTTACCGGTCATAATTTTGGTTGCTCGTAATATTGCGCATAATGTTGTCGCTATCATATAGGCAACCCCGCTGTATTGGTGCCGGTTTGGTTGCCAACCAACGACATGAACCAATGACGACCACCAGAACCGAAATCAGTCGTAGGGACGTAACGATATTAAAAATCTATCGATAAATGGACAATGGATATCAAAATTAATTCTAAAAGTGATGGCCACAAGGCCTTCTTTTATGTGAGAAAATATATTGTTTATTTCCCAGTAAAGAAGGTCTTGTGTACCAAAATATTGCCGTGTAATCATTTTCATTATGGGCGAAGAACGGTCCTCTTCGCCGGTTAAGAATAGTTTATCAATCGATATTGCGCATGGCATCTGACGATCAGCTTTGCTAACAACATGCGCGAGGCCATAAATTTGTAACTTTTACTTTTAGAGCTTGGCTATCCATAGATACGGTGGTTCAATGTGATTTTTTAAAGGAGGCATTACATTTATTTACATCGAGTAAGAGAGAGAGACTTCAATTTTCGAGTAAAACCGAATTAAAAAAAATTAAACTACAGGAACGTACAGGGGTATTTTAAAGAAGATGGTCAAATTAAAGAACAAAACGTCGGAAAACTAGCAAGTGTTGTATACCACTGAACGTAGATTTCGGTCCTCTCTAATAATTTAAACAAAAAAATTCAGGTCCGTATTTAAAAAAAAAAATTGATGATGGTGACCTAAAGACGAAACGAAACATCGCATGAAAGATCTGATGATGCCATCTCATGGAGAATAAAAAGTAGCAATGAGAAAATTTTACATTGTTCCTAATATTTTGAAAGCCCCTGTATTTATTTTTGATTTTGTGAGGCATATTGGGTCCATAATTACGCAACTTTGCCCAAAATTTAACAGACTTCGCATCTCTTACCGTTTCCGAAATTCCAATGGTGAAGGCCAAATTTGTAACAACCTGTATATTATTACATTCTTTAAGTCTACGCAAGATTCTAGGCAGACTTCATATATCATGGCCTATATCTAAGCATAGGCCGTGTTTGGCATATTTAAGTTTTTATGTCAATAATGACATGTGCAGATCTTAAAATAACTATTAATTTTTCCTTTAAGGAAACCTTTATTATTTAATTTGGATTTCTTCTTGAAAACAACCATCTTTAATAGATATATTTTTAAACTATTAATACAGGGTGTTCAAAAAATAAGATTAAAATAAAGATTTAAATTGTGAAAACTGCAAAAATCTACATTTTCAAATGAGAGCCTTCAAATTTTAAGGTCTGCAAACAGCATTCTAGACATGAAGCCTTAAATATGCCAAACACGATTGGACTTATGAAATAATTTACGAAACCGACATAGAATCTTGCGTAGAATCCAAAAATATGATAATATTTATATACGATATTCCATTTAAAATAAGCAAATTAACACCGACTTCAGGTATAACCAGAAGTGCCACCATATTAAAAATATTTTAGCCGAGTTGCCCCCCATAACATTAGCATAATTCTCAATTTTCAAAATTTTGCTGTATACAGTATGTTCACGGATGGGGTTTACAAGAGGACAAATGGACTAAAAATTGAAAGATACGCAAAAAGTCACTCTTAATAAACGTTTTTGCTTGTCTAGAAAATACGATTCATCATTAGAAACTTCAATTTTTTTATACAGGGTGGGTAAAAAATGCAAAAATGTTATTTTGCTTAAGAGTAAACATACTTTATTTTGAAAGATACGAAAAAAAGTCACTCTTAATAAACGTTTTTACTTGAATAATGAATATGTGATACTTGTTGTCAGTGTCTATATTTAATGAAGTAATTATAAAAATAATAATACGAACATTTTTATTAACGTGAAAAGAATACGATAACGATTTCATAATTCAAAAACTCCACCCCCATACTCGACACATTTTTCTAATTGCTTTCTCAAATAAGTGAAATAATTTCTGATTTCGTCCTGAGATATCTATTGGACAGCCTGGATAATTCTTCCCTTCAGCACTTCAATATCATTTGGTATTGCGGTTGCAAAAACAATTTGTTTTAAACGGCCTCATGAAAACATATCGGCCAAGCTTAGGTCGGGACTTCTTGGGGGGCACAAAACTGGGCCATTCCTGCCAATTCACCTTGGACCAAATCTGCGGTCAAGCCATTCTCTAACCTCATGAGCGAAATGGGCTGGACAACCATCTTGCTGAAATTACATATTTTCTCGAAAATTTATTGGTAGATTTTCGAGTTCATCATTGCAAAAAGGAATCCATGGCCCTATAAGACCATGGATGGATATCGCACACCACACGTTCACTTTTATGAAATATTGTCTTCTCGTCATAATTCTGAAATCGGGATTTTCTAAAGACCAGTGCCTAACGTGCTTGGTTGCAACGGTTCCATTTGTTGAAAATGTACTTTCATCAAAAAACATGATACATTTATAAAAATCAACATTTCCACTTCCAATCTTTGATTAAAGTGCGGTTTATACGGATACAATTTATTTGATTTCAGGATCTTCTGAATTTGACTTTTTTTCACAACTTCCAAGTGAGTAATATAATTTCTAAGGGACGTCATAGGATTTTCTTCAACAGAATGAAGAACTAAGACTGTAGCAGCATCATCATGGTCGTATTTCTTCTTTTTCTTTTGAGGTCCAAAACCGAAAACCAGTTCTCTTGAACTTTTTTATTAACTTGCAGATTGCTATCCTAGTTATCGGGTAAATTGTTTCATGACGTAGCGGTATGAAACTTGACCATCCCCATAACATTGTATTATAAAAACTCTTTGTTCAGTAGATAGCATTTCTACTTAAATAATAACTTCATTAAATAAAGACATTGACAACAAGTACCTATCACCTTAAGTGTCATTATTATTTTAACTAGGTTCACCAGTCAGAGGTGTGCCAGAGAATACTTTTTGGGAAATAATTTTTACATATGTAAACCTTTTAATGAATTGTTCTACTTCGGTTTGTTGTGTAGAAAACACATTCATTAAGAGTGACTTTTTTTCGTATTTTCGTATGTTTACTCTTAAGCAAAATAACATTTTTGCATTTTTTACCCACCCTGTATAAAAAAATTGAAGTTTCTTATGATGAATCGTATTTTCTAGACAAGCAAAAACGTTTATTAAAATTGACTTTTTTTCGTATTTTTCAATTTTTAGTCCATTTGTCCTCTTGTAAACCCCATGCGTAGACATACTGGATAGTGGGACACCCTATATATAAAACGGTTAGTAAGATTAATCTATAAGAATGCAAAATGTTTTTAAAAGTCATTAAATTTTAAGTATACTTACACGTCATATCAATTTCCTTCATTCTTCTATTTAAGATTTAAAATACATTTACATTTTTATCATTTTGGAAATAAGCGATTTTTATCATTATTTAATCTTTTAGATTTTATTTCTATTCTATCTTTATTTTCTTAAAACATGCTTACATATTATAGGTCAAAATATAAACTAAATTTAATAAATCCGTTATCTTCTATTTAATTTCGGAAATATAAAATGTTGCGCCTTCTTCTAAAAAAGTCAAGCATAGTCCCGGCAGATTTAGGCCGTAAAACTGAAAAGAAGACGAAGAATTTCTAAGCATTAACAAAATTAATAGGATCTATAATTGATGACTAGACAAATAACAAAAGCTGCCTACTACAAAGGAAACAGATGTAGAATAGCAGCGGTCGACTATGATTTTCTTGTTAACAACCCATCATCTTGTGTCCTTTATGTATTTTATTTAATTTTAATACAGCACACAGAGAGGCCGCCAGAGGCGATGAGAAAAGTTATAATTTTTGTTCCTACATAACTACAAAAAATCCTCGATTTTAGGAGACACCTTAATGGGCAGTATTTTGGTATAGAAAATAATTTGAGTTTGTACGTATTATTAAGTAGGTATTAATATTATGTTGTGATAAACTCTTATAGTGAGAATAGTACTTGTGGCCACTTTACTTGAAATTGTACTTTAATTTTTTGCATATATTTCAGGTTTTGACCGTTACTCGAATAAAGGCATCCATTCCATTTTAAAGACAAAAGAATACCTGATGAAAAAGGTACTCTTTATTCGGGTCTATAAACCACGACATTTAGGCGAAATGAAGAATTAGAGATATTTTTCACAGTAAAATTAGTTTGTCAAATGGAAGAAAAAAATGAGCTTTCGCCTACCCATGATACAAAAGTACGATATCTCGCCATTCCAATTTCGTTTGCGGCGCGCAGTGACGTCACAGGGAGAGCGATTTTTAAATTTCTTATGGAGATTTATACGGTGTTAGCGTCTTTAATTCTATTTTAAAGGTATTAAAAGGTTTTACGCAATTAATGGTATGTGAAATGGAAGAATAATATATCACAAGTATTTACGTATATTAATTTAATAGAAATATAATAATTAACATTACAGCTAAAATACCACTAAAATAAGAAAAGATTCCGACAAACTTTTAAAATAACCGCCGCGCCATCGGAACCGGTCGACGATAGCGGAAGCTGCTAGGCAACCCCTGCTGTTTGCTATCAGCGTTGTCAGTCTTTTACAATTGTAATATATTCATTACTATATTAACAATTTTTCAGATGTTCATTCTTGTTGTGGAGCTCCCCATCAAGCGCGGATTTAGGGGGGTCATAACCCCCCCAAACCATCAATTTAACATGAAAAATACTATACAATGAGGACGTAAAGTAAGGAATAAATTCATTATCTCGCAAAGTACAATTTTTTAAAAAAATCACTCGGACCCTTCGATTTTGTTTCTCGAACGCGCATATTCTGACATAAAATGTAGATATACAGGGTGTTGCAAATAAGAGTGACACAAAAAATTTTTCTTAAATAGAACCCACTGTATATTATTGCATGTACGGATTCTTCGGAAAATCCTAAACATTTTTCATGTAGCATGTGCTATACCTTAGCCCAAGCGTTTTGGAGTTATTCTCATTCAAAATTTGAAAAGTGGAAAAAGTCATGTAGGAAACAAAGAATAAAATTATTTTAAAAATGTCTTATTTATCGAAAAAACAGTTAGGTGAACTTAAAAATAATTTTTCTAAAGTAAATGTTCGAAGTGTCTTCCGTTAGTCAACTGACAATAGCCTAACCGATCTACAAATTCTCGCTGAACATTTCGAACCATTTGGGGTGTAATTTGCCGAATTTCTTGCCGGATGCGATCTTTTAAATCATCTAAATTTGCAGGCTGGCTTTTGAATACTTTTCCCTTAAGGTATCCCCATAAAAAAAAGTCGAGTGGTGTTAAATCGGGTGACCTTGGCGGCCACTCAATAAAACCACCTCTTCCAATCCACCTGTTTGGAAAAGTATCGTCCAAATATGTACGAACTCCCACAGCAAAATGTGGGGGAGCACCATCTTGTTGCAACCAGATATTATGATGTGGCAAATCGGGACGTTCTAACTCAGGAAAAAGGGTGGCCAGGGCTGGAACAAGTTCTTGTTCTAAAAAACTCAAGTATCTCTCGCCTGTTAAATTTCCGTCAAAAAAGAAAGGCCCTATAACAATGTCATCCACAACGACAGCCCACACATTGATCTTTTGATTAAATTGTGTGTGTCCTTCCCTCATCCAGTGTGGATTTACAGCGTAATTTTGGGTATTTACGTCACCATTCAAGCAAAATGTGGACTCATCGGAAAAAATTATATTTTTTACAAAATTTCTGTTTACGAAACACATATCCTGTAAACGCTCACAAAATTCAAGGCGCCTCTCAAAGTCCCTTTCCAAAAGTTCTTGGAGAACTTGCATTTTATAAGGATGGTATTTATTTGTATGCAGTATTTTAAGAACTGTTGTTTTTCCAATATCCACGTCACTTGCTACCTGCCTAGACACCACATGCTGGTTATCTTGAACTGCCAGTAAGACTTCTAAGTGTTGATTTTCATCAACTTGAGGATGACCAAATATAGGGACATCTCTTACATGACCGAATTGCCTAAACTTGTACTCAATTTTGCTTACTGTTGATTGTGATATTGGCGGACGATTGGGGTATTTTTGATTAAATAACTCACAAGTTTCTTGCTGTGTTCTAACCCTATCACCGTAGCCCATCATCATCAAAACTTCTATGCGCTGTTTCTCAGTGAGCCGCATTTTAATTTAATTTAGTTATGAAAAAACGAAATGAGTCTTTTGAAAACTAGTAAAACGTTAGGAAAATACACATAAAACTGACAATAACAGTAACTATTGACATTAATTCTTTTGGTTCTTGCATCATAACTCCAAATTCTACTTGACTTTTCTTGCGCTTCACGCATGCTGACTACAGGTTTTCCTCAGCGTGCATGAATCAATGCAAGTCTTGATTGATTGCGAAATATCTGATTTTCAAATTTTGAATGATAATAACTCCAAAACGCTTGGGCTAAGGTATAGCACATGCTACATGAAAAATGTTTAGGATTTTCCGAAGAATCCGTACATGCAATAATATACAGTGGGTTCTATTTAAGAAAAATTTTTTTTTTGTGTCACTCTTATTTGCAACACCCTGTATATCTACATTTTATATCCGAATATGAGCGTTCGAAAAACAAAATCGGAGGGTCCGAGCGATTTTTTAAAAGAATTGTAGTTTGCGAGATAATGAATTTATTCCTTACTTTACGTCCTCACTGTATATACCGGTTTGACTAACGTGGCAGGGTATTACTTTTCGTAACTTTTCAATGTATGACACCCCCCCCCCCCCCCCCCCCCCCCAACCGAGTTCCGCAGCTCAAGTTATATTGATACAATTATACTCAAACTGCAGTACTAACTAGGCTTCAGCATTTTATATTCATTTTACATATTTTTAAGAAATGTATTGATAAAAATATAAAGCCAGCCGTGGAAACAGCATATGTGTAAATGGCAGCCATAAAGCATTGTAAATAGCGGAATCAAAGGTAGCATTTGCCATCTGGTGAACATTTAAGGTCAAATAAGTTTCTCAGATGTTTGTCTTGTTACACGGTATGATTTCAAATGTATTAAGTACTTGTTTCCATATAAATTAGTTTGCCTTTTTGTAACTTGGCTAAAGTAAATAAATTAAGTACCTTCAAGAACAAGAAGTGTATATTAATTTCTAAAGTCCTTAGAATACTTAAAACAACGTCTTAAATATCAGATACTAAAGGATAGTACGATTTTCTACCGATGATTCATTGTGGAGATTCCTGACTAATTGTCTTCCCGAAAAATTCGATATTCCAATACACCTGGTCGTTTTTTTCTTGTCTGGTGCAGAATGTGTTTTCAATAAACCAAAATCCAACTGATTTCTTAGGATCTTGCTTAGCCATCTATGAGAAGTGTTCATCAGGTCAACGATGGCATTTGAAACACGATCATGGTGCATTCGTGCACACTCAGTAACCCAGACCTAAAGAAAATCCAGGCTATTCAAACCAATGTACTTAACATACTTCTTAACACGCCAAAATACAATTATATACAGCTATTTAGAAATTCATATAATTTCTGAGTTAAAGCTCACTAGCCAACAACACGAACATACTTTTATCGAATATGCACTCATTGCTTAACACAACTTACTCACTTCCTAAAGACTGGATTACACGAAACTAATCTAAACACTTAACGACGTTGCTTTGAAGCAACAAGAACACATCTTCACACTCAACTCAAAACCTATATGTTCGGAACTCTTCTTTTTTGCTTATTCTTTTAACATTCCAATCAGTAATATTCCGAGAGTTGAAACCAAAAAAGAGAAGTAGCTTAGAAGCTAAAAATCCAAGACTCTCAATCGATTATAATGTTTAATATTCACGGCTACTGAATAAGATAAGTCAATTTATGCCTGACTTACACGGGGAGTTTAAGCGGTCGGTATTATCTCCTTCATTCAGATGTAAGGCGTTGAGAATATTCTCCTCGATTATCAAAAAGATATATAAAAATCAAGGAGAATCGACAGAGCCGGAGTGAATAAGATCTTTAACTGATTATGATTGGTTTATAATCCAATATTATCTGATATTTTTATTTTTTTTCACAATTTCACAATTTAATGGTGCCTGTGTAATAGATGCTACCAAAAAGCAGATATTAGCGTTGACCTTAGCGAAGGTAGCCTTAAAGTTATGGTAGGCCCTAAAAAAACAATGCTTTAAATGAATTTGAGGCTCAATGGACGACGTGTTAAGGAAGATTATCACGTCCTTAAAGAGCAATTCCTTTAGATGAGCGTTAAAAAGAATTTTAATATATGTACTGTGAAACTTATGTTAAGGATGACTTATGTCATTCTGCACCTTAAGGTGACTTTTAAATATCGGACCTAAAGGCCGATATTTGAATGTTACCTTAAGTTATATTAGCTGAGATAGCCTTAAGTTATGGTAAACTTTAAAAAACTATATTTTAAATTAATTAGAGGGTTAATGGATGCGTTAAGTAGAAGATTATCACGTCCTTATAGATCTATTCCTTTAGATGAGAGTTAATTTATATATTTAATATACTGTCAAACTTGTGTTAAGGATTACTTATGTCATTCTGTACCTTAAGATGACTTTGATATATCGGCCTAAGTATCTTAAGGTACAGAATGACATAAGTAATCCTTGTAATAAGTTTGACAGTATATTACATTTGTTTTAAACTTTCCTTGAATGGAATAGATCTTTAAGGATGAGTTAAGATTAGACTTAACTCGTCAATTGACCCTCAAACTATCGGAGACTAAGCAAACTTACTTGCTGAACTATTTTCTTCGCATTCCACTGTAGGTTTCCAGGGAAGAACACCACTCAACATTCCTGCAGTTTAATTCGAAATGACCGAAATAGTGTTCCGTCAGCGCCCCCGTCAAACGAATCCTGAAAGGGCTCGACGACGTCAAGAAAGCTTCTGGTCCAGACGAAATTCCTGTTATACTTCTTAAGAGATGCGCCGATGAACTAACACCAGTATTTTGTAGACTTTTTAACTTATCCTACAAACAAGGAATATTTCCATCTTGCTGGAAGACGGCGCGAATCCAGCCTATACTAAAGAAAGGTAAGAGAACCCTGCCTAACAACTATTGACCAGTCGCATTGCTTTCAGTTATATCAAAAGTAATGGAGAACAAACCCAACATCTTCTGAAGTACCTGGAAGGCTTCAACATTATCAGCGATCATCAATATGGTTTTCGGAAGTCCAGATCAACTGGAGATCTTCTAGCCTATGTCACCCATCTTTGGAACAACGTAATCGAGCTGTTGCACTGGATATTTCTAAAGCTTTCGTGTTTGGCATGAGGGACTTCTAAGTAAACTGCGATCCTATGGTATGCCCAGTCGATTCTCTGCATGGTTGTCTAGCTTTCTTACGGACCGCTCACTGCAAGTGGCGATTGACGGATTTCTCTCAGACACCTTGAACATCAATGCCGGTGTTCCTCAAGGGTCCATATTTTCTCCCACTCTCTTCTTACTCTCCATTAACGATCTTCTAGTGAAAACGAGAAATCCGATATTTAGTTTTGCTGACGATAGCACACTTATCTCATATTTCTCTTTGAATGCACAAACATCGGCTGCCGACGCACATCCTCGCAGGCAGCATGAAGTATCATGCCTCAACAAAGACCTGGAAGAAATTTTTGTTTGGGGTGACAGTAACCAAGTCGAATTTAACGCTAAAAACCCAGGCAGCAGTTCTCTCTAAAAAGGTTAATATTACAGAACCGGATATAGTCATGGACGGACACGCAATCCCACTGGCTTCATCTATTAATTTGCTGGGCGTCAATCTGGGAGGAAATATGTCTTGGCATAACCACGTTGTGGCAATCGCCAAGATAGCTTCTCAAAAACTTGGTGTACTCTTCCGAACCAGAAAGTTGTACACATCTCAACAACTTCCAACTGAATTCCATCGAAACGAGAGCCATTTGTCTGATTGGAGACCATGAGCTGACGAAGAACCTCAACAGCCTAAAACATCGAAGACGTGTTGGGTGATTTGACTCTCTTTTACAGATATTTTCATGGAAAGTTCTCGGCTGACCTTTCCCTCTTTATTCCGCCCAGAGCGGCGAATAACAAAAATACACGACGAACCACTTCCGCCCATCCATATGTTGTTAAGCTTAGTACTCCTCGAACTTCATTATTTAAGAATTCTTTCATCTGGAGGACTTCATCCTTATGGAATGACCTTCCCGAGGTCGTTTTTCCCATCGAATATAACCTCCAATATTTCAAAACCAACTTGAATCGCTTTTTGCGCACACGCACCACTCCCAGAGTGCCCCAAAGGATTTTTCCTATATGATCATAAAAAAAAAAAAATTTAAAACATCATTCAAATATCGGTCCTAAGACACACCCGTATTTTCGACTGAAATATCTTAAGTTGAGCAAAATTTTACATTTCATCATTTTTAAACAGGTTATGTTTGATAAATTGCTTCGTTTACTCTTGATCTTTGATTGTTTTTAAAGCATCATAGGTATTAATTAATTATGTAGAATGGGTGAATTAAAGTTAGCAAACAACTTAGATCAGGTCAGAAACTAACTTGCAGCTATTGTGGTTACTTGATGCAGGCGTCTCAACTATTACCACCACTCGATGTCATTAGATGCTAAATTAACTAATAAGTTTTAACAGGTAGAATGTATTTATTGAGTTGTAAAGCCGACATTTATATCGCATCCTCCCAGTAAAAGGTTTTTATTGTGATTATTTCTTGAAATTGCATAAAGTTATAAAAAAGTTGTTTTTATATCCGACCACTTCAAGTTCCCAGGTCCGATTTAGGCCATTGTTGAAACAACTCGTTTGCGTCATTCTTAGGTGACTTTCAGTCATTGACCTTCGAGGTCCGATGGAAAGGACCGAAGATCGTTGTTGTTTATTTATATAATCAATATTTTTAGAAAAAAGCTCTCTAATAAATTTAAAGACAGGTATTAATTTTAAAAACCGAATGTATAATATATGTCATAAAATTGAATATTATAAAGCCTTATACAGGGTGTTCCTTAATGATATTTTAATGGATGATTGTTGGACTAATTTTAAGGCGAAACGTTTATACAGGGTGTTATGGAAATGACTTATTATATTTAAACCGGCAAATCCTGAGATGAAAATGAATTGAAGAAAAATAACCTTAAATGGCGCTTTGAATTATTGTACGAAATATATACTTTATATGAAATCTGAAATTTTACGTGGCCGCTAGGGGACGTTCGCAATCAATAGTTTCTTGGGGGGGGAGGGTTGTTCGGGTTTGTTCGGGGAGGGGGGGGGGGGGGGTGTTGTCATATATTGCAACATAGAATTGTAAACGCACGTGTTCAGTCTTTGACAACAAGACGTCTTTGACCCGCGTTATCACTTCTTTTTCAAATCTTTTTCAAACTTTTTAGAAAGAAATATAGTACAATTTTAAGGTACATGCTCTCTTACCGTCGATCTTATAATCCGTTTTATAATTAAATTCCACAAAAAATAAAACACAAAAGTTTGTTTTGAAACAGAACCAACAATAGGTATTGTCACACAAATTTGAAATCACATCAAAATATTTCTTATTATGAATTATTTCACAATAATAAAAAAATTGGGTAACGCTACAACTAACAAAACGTTTAAAATTCGTATACATCAAGCACGTAGAATCCTCGACAGCGTCAATCCATCCCCGAGTCTCGAAACATACTGAAGCAACGATAATCGCGCGCGGCTGGTATCCAAGCGGCGAAACATTCGGTGTGATCTGACAACACTGTTAGTATACTCTAGTGACCCACATTGTTGTTAACTGAATCCAGATTGAACGGCACCAGAGTATGTGGATAAGAAAGGTTTTTACCTTAGCATTTAGATATTCGATTAAAAAGAAAGTATGTAGAATTGTCTAGGACACCGTAGGAGTCACCAATTTAAATATAATAAATCATTTCCATAACACCCTGTATATACATATGTCCTAAAATGGTTTGTTTTTGATATACAAGTTTTTTTATGGTTTTAATTAAAAATCTCGGAACCAGTTTGAGATATTACATTAAATTTTGGCATATATTCTATTCTATTTTAACCAGAAAATATGTTACAGCACTTTCCGAAACAATTATTTTATTAATGATTATCATTCAATTCTATATCAAGATAAAAGTTATTTTTCATCGGTCCCTAAAAATTGCCGTTCTAAGAAAATTACATTATAATAATATTACAGCGACGTTAATAGGTAAACATAAAGAAAAATCAATGCATATAATACACGAATAAACCCGAACAACCGCTCGGGGTAAATTGGGATGTTGGAGGGGGTAAAGGGCACTAGAGCAATACTGAATATTAAAAAAATTACGTAACAATAACATACAAATTACATACGGTAACAGAGAATTTTTAGGTAACCCATTAAATATAACAAGTTATTGGGTAAAGGAGTAATGTGATAAGTGCCGATTTATTTACGATTTTTACAACTATCAAGGATAGAATATCCATACAGGATAAGCATAGACCTCTGATTCATGTAATTATGTTTGTTGTAATACCAATTTTAACATTTTTTTAAGTAATTATGTACAACTTTCATAATTGACAAATTAACGACATTTAACTACATCTCTATAAATATTGTGGTTAGGTTATGATTTTCTGGGAATTATATGTATTTATTTAATGTTAAGATTAATTTAATTTTTTTTTGTTAAAGTTAAAAAATAAACGGTTCAGAAACTAGCGTAAACAAATAAGCTTTTATTTTTATTCTAACCAAGTAAGTAAGCTAGCAATGTTCAAATAATTGGGAACTGTATTGTGGTAGTATGAAAAATTGTGTACATTAATTATGAAAGTGACTTTCTCAAATTCGGCAGATTTCGGCACTCTGCTGGAGCCTCGTGCTAAATACCTCCTCATTTGATATCACTTTCAATACTCCTTATGTAATATACTATTTCTTAAATCCTGGAAATTATTTTTAAGTTCTGCACTTATCCGCAAGGGGCACAATTTAAAAGTAAATATTAAAATTCTAAATTTCTCCGAGTATTCCCCAATTCCGGTATACCTTTGGTCAAGATATCTTTTAATGTACTTTTGAGTATCCATTTGGATACGCAGGCCTTTTATTTGGATACCCAGTAAACATCAATTGGATCTAGAAATTTTTTAATTATTTAGTAATTTAAAAACTACTGAATTGATACCTAAAAATGCTTTAAAATGATCAGAGTTAGAAAAAATATTAGAAAAATAGAGCTGTTTAAAAGACGTGGATACGCAGCGAAAATTCACTATACGCAGTAAGAAATCACTAAAAGATGCCTTGCCTTTGGTACAGTGTAAGAAAGTTTGTATAATTCTGTATCATTTTTGTCTAGGGTTCATTGTCGTACCCGCATTAATAAGAGCTATTGAAAGGGTAATCACTTAAATTGCTGCAGCTTCTAACAATATCGTATATCCATCTCCAATGAAATTCATTAAAGGAATTTTTTATAAAAAAAAAATCAGTTAATTTGACCTTACTTTGCAACTAATTTTTGATTATTTAATTTTTCAACTTAATTTCCCTTATTTTTAATGCACCACTTGTGCTATAACCTGCAGCTGCTCCTGGTTATCGTCTCCAACATGGACGCGCCCTGAGGTACTTCTCAAATTTCTGAAGCAGAAGGAGCCATACAGAGCCAAATCTGGAGTATATAATTGGTGGCCCGTCACAACAAAGCTAGTCGCGGATACTGGGTTGCATTAGTGCTACGTATCTTTCGCTTTGAGAGTCTACCGTAGAGACACCTAAATCTACCGTAAAACTGAAAAGCAGAAAGACTGGTATTAAAATTGAATTTAGTAGGTTTTCCCTTTCAAAAAACAAAGTAGTCGCTGATACTGAGTTGCCCTAGTACTGCGTATCTTTCGCTTTGAGAGTCTACCGTAGAGACACCTAAATCTACCGTAAAAATAAGAAGCGAAAGACTCGTGTTAAAATTGAATTTAGTAGGGTTTCCCTTTCAAAATTATTATTAGAATATCTTTAACTTTTTTTTTTAGTATTTTGTTCCGGGAAGAACGTGTACCGTTTACCGTAATCTAAGGTTTTTTAAATGTCGAATCTACTGTCTTTGTCACTTTCGATCTGGTAGCACTGGGTTGCACTTTCGCTGTACAGGTTAACAAGTGAGTCTATGTCTACAACGTATCGGTTAGGGGGAAGCAATATCTTTTAAAACATGGCCGAGTCATGGGCATGCTATTATTATTTTAATAATGTAATAAAAATAGGAAATTCTTCAATAATTGCATTTTATGTTTGAAGGTAGGTAATTATTTTTATCAAGGTTTAAATAATTACGTCTTACAAGATGTATAAAACAGCTACATAGTTAATCGATTGATGACAATTTTCAGTTTTGGTCGTAGTAATGTCAAAGACACATGAAATATAATTTTGTGACAAATAATTAAAAAAATCAGTAGGTACATACTTTATCCATCATCTTCACCTTCTTCGCGTTCACAGTCACTGCCATCAGTATCAGTCCACACCTGTATTATAATAAATTCAATTTCCTCCATCATATAATCAGTTTCCCAAAACCCCTTTTTTGCCAGGAGATGACATCAATTGATCCAAGTTCTTTTCTTTCCTTTCAGTATCTTCTTTATGAATACTTTCAAGATTTCGATTGTGGAAATTTAAATGCATTAATTTAACACCCTGTACACATTGGCAATCACTTCACGGGATTAACTATGAAGGGTTTTACCACGAGTATATTCATTCACAGTTTTAAAACAACGAACACTTTTTAAAACACACAATATAATAACTTTTGCCCTTCCTATCACGCAACTGGATGAAACATATCGGACATCGAACAACCACGCCGGCACGATGGGCGTGTCACCAGACTCATGTCGGCATCCTCTGTCAAATCAGCCCTAGGCATCTGTTACCCCTGGTTACTGTTGATATTGCACTATGTTGCTTTATTTTTAGATTAGAAGTACTATTAATAAAAAATATTTTATTTTGCATTTAAACGTTAAAATAAATAGTATGAAAAGAAAGTTTTAAGAAAATTGAAACAATAATATAATATTAATTTATTATATACTTATGACAATTTATTTTAAATGGGTAAATTTAATTTTAGGGTTTACTTGGTAACATATTATTAAATTAAAATTTAATATATATGACAACATTGTTAACCTTAGAAATTATCTTGTCCGCATTCCTTTCGTAGCTACAGATAAACTTGTCCACCTGTATCTACAATGAACAAGAACACCAAAGGGAGGATATTTTCATGAGGCTAACCTGGAAATTTTTGTTCCATTGCCGTTCTAAAAGGCGCTGGAACTGAGAATTCCAGCTCTCTGATGGAATACAATCGTTTAAGAAATAGTCGCGTGCGTTGAAGTTAGACATTATATTAAAAATAATGGCGAATATTTCTTTAGTACTTTATTTTTGCAAAAATAATTTAAAATAAATTATTAATAATTATTATTAGCTAACGGTGTTTATTATTTCGGGAAAAGTTGATTTAATATAGGAGCGGAACATTAATATAATTAAATAATAAACATTTCCAATTGGCTCCTACCTTAAATAACAATAATTTATTTGTTGGTCATGGTCAAACCCAAACAAGTTCATCGACATTTATTCTACCGACGACGATGTTCCGAAAAGCTTGCCAAATTTATATTGGTTATATCATTTTTAAACTGGATTTGATCCAAGCTAACATTAAGGTCCCGGAAAGTACAAAAACCAGAAATTATATGCTATAAATATTAGATTATAAACCGGGTTTTTAACACTTATTGAGTTGAAGATACGAATGGCGCGAGTGCATATGAGGAGTAGTTAAAGAAATGAAGATTCTGGGAATTTAGTTATGGGGGGAGTTGAAGACAAAATTTTTTTTAGAAAATATCAACATTCACAAATAATTATAGTTATCGTAAAATGGAGGGAAGTTGACTGGTCTTGATGTTTGATTCATAAAATAAGTATTTAAAATAGGATAAAAAAATTGTTCCTGCTATTTTATGTGTATAGATGTTTACTTTAGATATAGTACAGGGTGCCCCACTTTCGACACTTTTATAGGGTATCTCCGTAATTGTTAGTGCTATCAAAAAAGTACTGTAGGTGTCATGTGCTCTTTTTGGGTCAAACTTAAAATGGTGAAATCAAAATTTGAAAATTTTCGCTCGCTTAAGAGATATAGGGGAAATCAAAAATTTGACAATTTCAAAATTACCCTATCTTCTTAGTTAAAAGAGATACAGAAAAATGTTCTTACAGAAGTCGTTTTATATTGATTGTTGAATAATCTGCCCTTTTCAGAATAAGTATACGGGATCAAGTTAAAAAGTTATCGAAACTAACCTCATTTTTTTAAATGGAACACCCTCTATATTTTAATCTAAAAAGATGCTATTTTAAATGATCCTTTAAAATATATAACACACCATAGATGATATTGGTTTCCTAGGCGATTTATTTAAACTTTAGATTACTTTGCAACGAAATGAAAGATTCAGATTAAGGTAACAAGGTTCGGAATACATGTCCTTAAATGGATACCGTCTTTCCGGATAGCGAACAAAATATACATCTTGCGCCATTTCTTTGTTTTTTCTACTTTCAATATAAACTGATATCATATCAAATTTTTCAAAATGTTGATAGGTCATTTTCGCAAGTGAATATGTAAAAATGAAATGTCCGTGAAATGTTAATAGTCAACATACTTAGTTGTTTCTAGGATATTAGCTTTTATTTCATGGTCTACTGTGGTTTAAAGTAATAAAGTTTAATAAATCGCCTAGGAAACCAATATCATCCATGGTGTGTTATATATTTGAAAGGAGAATTTAAAATAGTATCTTTTTAGATTAAAATATACAGGGTGTTCCATTTAAAAAAAAATGAGGTTAGGTCCGATAACTTTTTCCCTGACCTCGTATACTTATTCTGAAAACGGCAAATTATTCAACAATCAATATAAATAAATTTCTGTATAAAACATTTTTCTTTATCTTAGAAAACTAAGAAAATATAGGGTAATTTTGAAATTGTCAATATTTTGATTTTCCCCCATATCTCTTAAGCGAGAAAATTTTCAAATTTTGATTTTACCATTTTAAGTTTGACCCAAATAGAGTACATGACACCTACATTACTTTTTTTATAGCACTAACAATTACGGAGAAACAAACCCGAACAAACCCTATAAAAGTGTCGAAAATGGGGACACCCTGTACACACAAATTACAGAATTAGCTACCAGGGTTGAGAAAGAAATTAAAATGTGGCCTCGACGAACCGGGTATTGCCTATTAAAAGGTTTCTTTGCTAGTTGGGCTGTATTATTTGGCACATTAATGTAAGACAATGAAAACAATTCGGGTAAAAAAAAATAAAAACCTAAAAGCGGGATTGTCAGATTGTCTGATTAAATTTATTAAAATTTTTTTTTCGTTTTTATTAGTAAAATATCGATTAAATTAGCTTATAAATGAAGACTAGGATCACAATGTATATTTTATATTCATGCTAATTTTTTTATTCCAAAATTATTATACATACCTAATGAATATTTGGTAGATAGAGTTAAATTCATGATATACAGGGTGTTCCTTAATGACGTGCTAATATTTCAGTGTGTGATTGCCTAGGTCATTTTATGAAGGAAAGTTCATATGAACATATGTCCGCAACGGTTTAAATTTTATAATACAGGGTGTTGAATTTTTATTTTTTAAATGATTATTTTTTAATATATCCGAAAATACTTTAGATATTATATTCAACTTTGGTATGTGTTAATAGGATATAAAACCAGAAATTTTAGTTAAAAAAGTTATTCAATTGTTCCACGAGTAGCGTCCCTGCAAAAAAAGATGGTACGCCACTGACATTTTTCCATGCGGATATTTTTTCTGATTAGCCTGGTCAATTCTACATGAAAATGGTCTCTTGAGTTTTTCTCGTTAGACTTGATAAAAACTACTAAATTCTTATTGAAACTCACTATTATTAACATTGATATTATAATTAATGATAAATTTTGTTTCATAAAAATTGTTGGACAAATTTATCATCAATTCATAGGGATCTTATAATGTTGTATAACCTATTATATAACAAATATTACTGTGCCTTTGTTACTTGACAGAATAGGATTGCCCATGCCATCTAAGAAAATACGTCAGAGGAATACCTTTTCTGTACCACCTCATAGAACTATCTATGGCCAAAATAGCTTTATATCACTAGCTAATGAATATCCCACGCTTGATTTCTTTTTAGGTAGATCAGATTTTATGAGGCGACGACTGACTATTATAGATTGACTTCTCTATTATAGTATTTATCACTGAATTAGCATTATAAAAATTCGAAGTTGTCATTAATACGTAAGTATTTAAGGTAAAAATTTCGAAAAAAACTATAAACGTAAATAATAAAACATATTTTTTTTATAATTTTCGTCATATTCACTCCAGACCATGTTGCTGAGATTGAAATATAAAATAAAGTTTTTTTATAAACTGACAAAGTCTATAATCTCATCGTATCTACTCGATCTATAAATTTAAATGGATTAAACTATCCAAATATTTTTTGCATGATTATCCTTTTTGGCAAATAATTTCATGTAAAATAATTTTAAGATAAATTATTACATTATTTTTCATTTAACTATTATCCAGGCAAAATCTTCCTCAAAATATTTTGGGATAATTTAATCGATTAAATTTATTTATAGGTCATGTGATACACGATTACCCGCCGAATCACGCCCTCCGCCCCCCAGAAATACAAAAACATCAAAATTCACTAGAAATAAGTTTTGTTGCTTCAGTTGTTGTCTGGTGTGTTCGGTTTCTTAAAATTTCTATCTCGATCGGGGGCGAAAGGGTTCAATACACGTCAGCTGCTCCAAAGGGTGTGGGAATATCTTACAGGTGTTGATCGATCTAGCTTGCCATGGGAACTGATGATGTAGAAAAGATTTGGACTAGGCGCGAAATTAGTATATAAAAGGCAGGACCGTATTTAGATACAAATATTAGATAGATTTTTTCACATTACGCTACTTTATTTTGTACAATATTTATTCATGTAGCTATGATAGGTATAAACTAAATTAAAAGATCGGCTAATTAAGAATAATTATTAACAAAATTAATTTTGTTAAATAATTTATTTGTAAATATGTATCTAACTGGTTCAATTCTACTAGAAATCACGCAGAAGTTTAATGGTACCCGATGCTATACATATATCATTTATAATAACATTCATTTGAATAACTTAAAATTTGGCCATGGTCGGACATGTTCAAAATTTATTACCGACATTAATTAAATAAAAAATATTCTCCATATCTCTTCTTAAAATACAGTGCGCGTCTAAAGTCACTTCCCCCCCTGTTTACTTTTGATTAACAAATGTGAGAATAATGAGATTTTGGCACGTTCAATAATTACTGAAATACTACTTTTTTGGCATAAATTCTTTACTTATTCTTAAAAGATGGCTGCTGGGCGCCATTTTGAATAAGATTTTTAAATGGCAGGTGGGGTCGTGTGACACCTCATTCGAAAGGTATTTTCAATCTACAAACAGTCCCCAAGTTTGAGAAAATTTTATCGATTTCGGGGGTCGTGAGGATCAACAGAATGTTAAGCCTTTATTTTGTTAATCAACATCAAAACATTGCAAGAAGTCCAAACATACTTCTAGCCAACATTTATCTTGAGTACAATAGACCACATTTTTTTATGTAAATGCAAAGTAGGCTTTGCCAAAAATTAATTTGTTTCGGCATATTCTGTTACCTGTGGTCTTAAAATACAAAGATTTGATTAATAATTCATTTAAAATGTTTCGTCCTATGGAAGAAAAAACAGAGGCAGTTTTAATTTTTGGGGAAGCGCAACGTTGTTACCATGCTGCTGAGCGCATTTTTAATGAACGTTATCCCGATCGCCCAATTGCAAGGCAATATTTGCGGCAATTAATTCAAAAGTTTCAAACAACAGGAAGTGTTGGAAATGCTAAAAGAAGTGGACGGCCCTCATTACCAGAGGATAAACAAATTGAGATAGTGGCGGTATTGGAGCGATGTAAATCCTCATGTTTATAGGGAATGCAATACTCAGTTCCCTCAGAAACTTAACGTTTGGGCAGGTATTTTGGGAAACCATATTATAGGACCACTTTTTATACAGGGAAATTTAACTGGACCGCTGTATCTTGATATGCCAGAAAATACCGTAGAACATTTGATTCTGGAGTGTATTGAGGAAAATCCTGACGAATTTGGTAATATGCCTATAGCATTTCAGCAAGACGGAGCTCCGCCGCATTATAGTAGAGATGTTAGGAACTACCTTGATGAACACTATCCCGGGCGCTGGATTGGTCGTCGTGGTGCTATCGAATGGCCAGCTCGCTCACCGGACCTAACTCCTATGGACTTTTTTTTGATTCGTTAAGTCTAAAGTGTTCATAATTCAACCGCAGTCATTAGGGGATATTTGCGCCAAAGAATAATCCAAGTGTGCGCATCAATTAGTCATGAAATGTTTCATAATGTTCACGAAGAATTTCACGATAGGCTATACATCTGCTAAGAAGTGAATGGTGGACATTTTGAGCATCTGATTAAGTAGTTGCCAACTTTTGAGCATTTCAAAGTACTAAAATTAGCCATACTACTAAAAATGTAATTATATTAAGAAAAGTGGTCGCCATTTTGAAATGAATCGATAAAATTTTCTCAAACTTGGGGACTGTTTGTAGATTGAAAATACCTTTCGAATGAGGTGTCACACGACCCCACCTGCCATTTCTTATTCAAAATGGCGCCCAGCAGCCATCTTTTAAGAATAAGTAAAGAATTTATGCCAAAAAAGTAGTATTTTAGTAATTATTGAACGTGCCAAAATTTCATTATTCTCACATTTGTTAATCAAAAGTTAACAGGGGGGGAAGTGACTTTAGACGCGCACTGTATAATGGAGGGGTATGGGGAAAAGAATTATAATAATTAGAAATTTTTATTTTCCCCAAATTTATCGGTTTTTCAACCCGAACCCCGAACAAATATCACGAAGAACCTCGACACCCTAGAACATCGAAGACTGGTTGGGGATTAAACTATATTTTACAGATATTTTCATGGAAAGTGCTCGGCTGACCTTGCCTTCTTAATTTCGCCCAGAGCGGCTAATAGCAGCAATACACGACGAACCACTGCCGCCCATCCATTTGCGGTCAAGCTTAGAACTTCATTATTTAAGAATTCGTTCATCTGGAGGATTTCATCCTTATGGAACGACCTTCCCGGAGTCGTTTTTCAAAACGAATATAACCTCTAACGATTCAAAACAACATGAATCGCTTTATTCGCACACGCACCACTCCCAGAGTGCCCTAAAGGATTTTCCCTATAGTGCGTGTGTTTAATAATAAAAAAATTTAAAAAAAAATCCTAACCCAAACAAATATCCTACAATAATTACTCTAAAAGTTTACGGAATTTTGCCAGTAATGTAAAAACCATAGCAATAATTCAATAGGTACTTACTTTTAGAGCAGAATTATATATTTTTCCCGAAAAGGGACGACTATTTACTATTTTACCACAAAATTTTCTGTGATATTATTGCCAACAGTAATCTTTCTTCTAAATATGTTGTAATTTCTAGTTCAGACGATTTAATATAATAGGTAATAAAAATAGTAATAAATATTTAAATTTTGATGTAGTTAAGTAGTTTATTATGATATTTATTTTGATAATTTATTTATTTATTTCAGCAAATTTAAGTGCAGTGACTTAAAAACAAAATAAAATTAAAATTAGAAGAGTAATAATTTATAGTTTCTACGTTACATTTGTTATTCTTTTGATTTAACATACTTTGTGCCTAATATTTATTTATTTATTTATACACTTACAAACAATGTTATGAAATTATTTAAATTCAGATGAATGTATGCACAATTGACCTAATACACTATATCTCAACCTATATTTATAGGACTAGTAATATTCAGTCTCAGATGTCTCTGAAATTCAGAATAGGAAACGCCAGCAAACTCCAGACCGCATGCACTCCGCAACCGAAAGATTTGCCAATCTCAACATTCGGGACATGGAAGAATAATAAAATAAGCATAATTTGTTCCATGGAATTCTTTTTTTTTATGATCAAACACAAGCACTATAAGAAAAATCCTTTAGGGCACTCTGGGAGTGATGCGTGTGCGCAAAAAGCGATTCACGTTGGTTTTGAATCGTTGGAGGTTATATTCGTTGGGAAAAACGACCTCGGGAAGGTCGTTACATAAGCATGAAGTCCTCCAGATGACAGAATTCTTAAATAATGAATCCCTATGGCCAATGAAACAGTATTTCAGGTCTTGTGTTTCTGATAGGGACACGCAGATTGATCTTTGAAAGTAAGTAGGAGCAATCAGTTCTGTAATTGAAAAGGTTGTAAAAAAAACATAAGGTCTCTATGCTGACGTCTGGTTTCAAGTTATAATAAGTTTAGTTGGGATTGTAAGATCTGATAATCGGGTACGAGTTTGCTCTTAAAGGAAATATAACGTAAGAATTTTTGCTGTGTAATGGTATAGGTAAATATAATAATATATTTCTAAATAATACTATCAAATAGTGAATGACTAAGAAATACCTTCTATGTAAAATTAGCTATAAAACCCCTTTTTCAAAATACAATTTTGATTAAATTAGCTGTTGACTGCGTAGTCTTCTTTCAATTGATAGGTCCAGAGTTATCTTAACGTAAGAATATTAAATTTAGAAGTTATATCTTTGTGACTTTCATCTCATAGATCGCATAGAACCAATTTTAAGAATTTTTATTTTAACTGATAGAAAACGGATTCTAAAGTTTAGCGTAGATTAGCCAACGCTCTGATATGTCTAATTGTACAGGGTGGTGCATAAATTCTAGATTTATGTAAATTTCCTAAAATTTAAATATGACATCAGTATCTTACACAAAAATTGAATTTAATTTATTTTTTTAAACTAGAGCAATTAGAGATATATTTCGGTTACACACTGAGCCAAAAGTATCGCCACGATAATCTAGGTACCTATAGATTGTTTCAAGAAAAATGGATATAACTTAATGACTGCCGTAAAAGTACCTGGGCCATCCCATTATTTATGACCGTTTGTTATTATTATGTGGAAAGGACCGGATTGTAATAATTATAATTAAATATAGGCACATCAGGTAGGTTAGGTTGCTTAATTTATATTTAAATATCTTTTTGTGGTAAAATTTGTTAGTTTTTGAGAAATGGTTCAAGAATTGTCTTTTACCAAACATTCCTCAGAATAGCGTGATAGTAATGGACAATGCGAGCTATCACAGTCGCCAATTACATAAAGTTCCAAGCTCAAATTATACAAAATTGGAGATTCAGTACTACATGGCGGCGAATGATATATATTTTGAAGAAAGTTGTAAAAGAAGTAATCTTTTTGAAGTTTTAAAGACATCTTGTATAAAAAAAGTATATGTTTGTGACACATTGGCAGAAGAAATTGGACATACAGTGCTACGGCTCCCACCCTATTATTGCATTTTTTACCCCATAGAGCATATGTGGCACCAGTTAAAATCACTGGTTAGGTCTGAAAATATTTCTCCGACTTTAAGTTCTAGTGTTGTAGAATTAATGCTTTAATGATATTCCCCCAGGTAATAACTGTAGAAAATTCGTATATTAGTCTGGATCGTATAATTAATCCAATTATAATTAATTTTGATGAGGATAGCGATAGCGAAACAGAACTATCTATAGAATGACATTATAAATGTAAATAAATATGACTAGTAATATTTAAAAAAAATTGTATTTCATTTGATTACATTAATATAATCATATCATTACTTGTTTTCCTTAGTCCTTGTTATCCCGATACAATGGGACCGACCCAGGAAGTCATTAAGTCGTATCCAATTTTCGTGAAACGTACTGTAACAAAAAAATTACTATTTTTTTCAAATTTGGTATGTTGTCGAAAAATGTTTCATAAACAATCAATGCGATATTTTATCCCTTTTGGCTTTTACTAAATAAAAAATAAAAATCATTTTAACAAACACAGTCTATAATACAGAGCTATAATTATCTACTGATTTCATTAATTTATTTAACATTATAAATACGAAATCATTAGATACATAAGCCATACCTAGTTTATATGATGTTAAATAAATGAATTAAATCAATAGATAATTGCGCAGCACTCTGTATTATAGACTATAGGTGTTGAAATGATTTTTATTTTAGGAAAAGCCGAGAATGAATAAAATGTCGCATTGATTTATTATAATGTGTTTTGAATAAATGGTAACTTTCTTGTTACCTCTTGTGGCATGGCCCTTCTTTTGGGCCAGTATCTAATCGAGATATATCGCTAATTGGTTTAGTTTAAAAAAATAAATTAAATCCAATTTTTATGTAAGCTATGTCAAATTTAGATTTCGGGAAATTTATATGCATGTAGATTTTATACGCTAGCTCCTACGATTAGACGCAGCAGGACATGCTCTATACTCTAGAATCTATTTCCTATAAGCTACAAAAAAATATTAAAATTTGTTAATTATTAACGAAATAACAGCTTATTAATTAGGACGTGAATTTTTGAATATTTGATATACAGGGTGTTCCTTAATGACGTGATAATATTTCAGAGTGTCATTTTATAAAGAAAAGTTCATATGAACATAAGTCCTCAACGGCTTAAATTCTGGATGTTGAATTGTTATTTTTTAAATGGTTATTTTTTAATAACTTCGAAAGTACTTTAGATATGATTTTCAATTTTGGTGTGTATTATACTAATAGGATATAGAGCCACAAATTTTAGTTAGAGAAGTTATTCAATTGTTCCACCAGTGGCGTCCCTGCTATCCTCTGATATTGTTTACGAAAAATATGGTAGGCCAATGATATTTTTCCATTAGGATACTTTTTCTGATTAGCCTGGTCAATTCTACATAAAAACTGGCTCTTAAGTTTTTCTCATTCAGATTCCTGATTAAAACCACTAAATTTATATTGAAACTCATTATTATTAACATTGATAAAATAATTAAAAATTGTTGGAAATGGGCACCTTCACTTAAAAGGTATGCTTCCGCCCGCCCGTCTTCGCTTCAAATTGCCCACTCCAACAATTTTTATATAACAAAATTAATCATTAATTATTTTATCAATGTTAATAATAATGAGTTTCAATATGAATTTAGTGGTTTTAATCACGATTAGGCTGAATAATCTGACGAGAAAAACTTCTTGTAGAATTGACCAGCCTAATATAATAAATATCCGCATGGAAAAATGTCAGTGGCGTACCATCTTTTTTTGTAAAAAATATCAGAGGACATGTTTGCAGGGACGCCACTGGTGGAACAATTGAATAACTTTTCTAACTAAAATTTGTGATTCTATATCCTATTAACACATACCAAAATTGAAAATAATATCTAAATAAGTACTTTCGGAGATATTAAAAAATATCCATTTAAAAAATAAAAATTTAACACCTTGTAGTAAAAAATTTAAGCCTTTGCGGACATATGTTATGAACTTTTCTTTTTAAAATGACCTAAGGAATCACACCATGAAATATTAGCACGCCATTAAGGAACACCATGTATATGAAAGGTATTTTGAGCAACTAAATGAAGTAGAATATAAATAGTGGCAGATAGACGACAAATAATTTATGATAAAAAGATAAAACGTTGGTAAAATATTACAATATACTTACCTAACATCCTATATATAGTTGCAAAACGAACATAATATATTCTAAATTTTAGTCGCATTTATTGGTCTTGTGGGACACCTTCTAGTTCAACCATGACTAAGACCGATACGGTCCTTAAAATAGTTCGGTAAGAACACTTATTAGGTGGGTGTTCACTTTCATCCACTTATTGGTGGTGTCTCGTCATACCAATATTCTAACCGGAAGGAACCATATGTTATTTCGGGGAAGGAAAAAAAAACTAATCGACGATGGTTTATAAAATAGAATATACCTATCAATTTACCCTTTATCAGTAAAGGAAGGAATTTTAAAGATCTATTCTTCGGTCTTAAAGGGGTACAATCAATTCTACCTGCTGGGTTTAAATTCTCATATTGGAGCCAAAATTAAGAAATGAATTCATCTACCCTGTTAAGAGCCGATTTGACAAGATGTAGTTAATAATCATAATCCCTTGTGATTTAAAACGGGGGTTACCATTTAAAAAAAATATATATAGACATTATTTTAAACAAGAATACTAGGTGGATATTAAATTATGAAAGATGAAACTATATTTTTTATATTGAATTGCTTCCCTTCTTATTAGGATTTTATCCAATAGCAGGCGATACAGGGTGTCCCACCGGGATCCGCCTCGATCTATATACGAAAAACTATACACCGTGTCCAAGATAAGGAGGGCCAGTACAGGGATCTCGGAAACCGCAAGAGATACGAAGTCGGTTAAATGGAGGTAAAGTTGCGCATTTACGTGCCTAATAATATGCAATTTAGGAAGTTTGAAAATTTCGAGTAGTTCGGTAGTCCGGAGATATACGGAAAAACGAAATTCTGAAAAATCGATTTATTTTTTCCTGAGTTTTTTGAGATTGAATTCTAAAGTAAATTGCACTTTTACATTGCCACTTTTTCCGCTCTATCTAACAGCGTTAATTGTTTTGTAATCTGACGAGTCGTCTTCGAAGGGCCATTATCAACTTTCTTTTTTTAAATACGGTCCTGTTTTCCTGATATTGGAGTTCGAGAGCATTTTTTTCTTCCGAATGCAAAGATGTATGACACATTGTGGTTTAATGACGTTTCGAGGGCTTTTTGAACAACATCAGGAGATTTTGGGATACGGTCCTGTATTTCTCCTAATTTTATAAATAATATCTCATAAGTAAGCTCCAAATTTTTATTTATGTTGGACTAGTTCAATAGATAATAAATAATTTAATAATAAACCACAAATAAGTGAACAAAATACAAGAACATTATTTAAATTTTCTGTTTTCTGTTTTCTGAATTTTAGGTACAAAAATATTAGGCGCATTTTTTTATCATCAAAATTTAACTTCTGAGCGTTAACTAAACTTATTCCAAATCGATTTGGAAGAAGTTCTGGATAATCTGCCTCTAATGGACTCTTACGGGTGTTGGTTTCAGCAGGATGGTGCACCTGCCCATAATTCTAGAGCAGTTAGAGTGTACCTTCCTGTGCGCTCTACTGGATAACTGATTGGCACGTATTCTGAATCACCATGGCCGGCACGTTCGCCTGATATGACACTGTTAGATTTTTCCTCTGGGGGTATGTCGAAAATTATTTTAATAATACAACTTCGAAACAGAAGACGAACTTAGGAAATTGGTGCTTGAAATCGGTGTCAAGCCTAAGCATGTTTGGCATATTTAAGGTTTAATGTCTAAAATTACGTTTGGAGATCTTAAATTAATTTCTAATTTTTCCTATAAGGAAGCTTTTATTATTTAATTGGGGTTGGATTTCTTGTTGAAAAGGACCTGCTTTAAAAGATTTTTTTATAATATTTTTAAACTATTAATATAATGAGATTGAAATTAAATTGAGAAAAGCGGAACACTCGGCACTCTCGAAGAAAATTAAATATAATGAATACTTTTATGTATTGAATAAAGACGATTATATTCTATAAACATCAGTATACAGCCTCTAAGTACAATTGTTTTCATAACACACTTGAAAAAATAGTATTTTCGGAATAAAATTGGATTTTTTGAGAAAACGCTTTGGTATAGTTATAGGACAGTAAATACTTTTTATAAAGAACAACTAATTTGCCATCATATTAAATAAAAATATACAGGGTGTTCCATTTAAAATAAGAAAGTTTTTAATGGTTGAATTCTTTCACAATGAACCTTGAATTGTGACCACCCTGTACATTTTCTGCCGAATTTGAAAAATTTCTAAGACTTGATGATCTTCTAGCTATTCGGTGAGAAAGTCCAAGAGCTAAGGTAAAAAAATTATATGGATTATTTCATCGTCATGCATTTGCCAAGCCAAATAATTACAAAAAGTCCAGATATCTCAAGAACTAACAGAGTCTGACAAAAATATGTTCTATAAAATGTGCTTAGTATTTAACGCTTAATCGAAAAAAGGAAATAAAAATTGCCATGTTGTATTTAAAAAACGTAAGTTGACAGGTACTTCCGGTATAACCGGAAATGACAAAAATATATTTGAATATTTTAGTTAAAGAGAGCATATCTAATAAACCTAAATCCAAAAAGTTTCAGAGACATATATTTAGTAGTTCTTCATAAAGTTCTAATACAAGCTCGTCGTGAATCACCCTGTATATTATTACATTTTTGGATTCTACGGAAGATTCTAGGCAGATTTCAGATATCATGTCCTACACCTAAGCCTAAAAGTGTTTGACATATTTAAGGTTTTATATCTAAAATGACGTTTGCTGACCTTAAAATAAATTATAAATTTTTCCTATAAGGAAGCCGTTATTATTTAATTTTGGTCGGATTTGTAGTTGAAAAGGATATGCTTTAATGGATTTTTTATAATATTTTTAAACTATTAATACATGGTGTTCAAAAAATAAGATTAAAAATGAAACTGAGAAAACTGCAAAGAATCTACATTTTCAAATCGAAACCCCAAATTTATAATTATTTTCTACTTAGCATTAAAAATAAGGGTAAATTTGAGTAAGGTTTTCTATTCTAAAAAATTTCAGTTATTGAAATATTGTCAATTTACTATTGTTTCATGGCGATTTTGCTGCCGATTTTAAGTTCAGTTACTTCCAGTTGGCTATGACGGCTTTAAAATAACAGGCAAATAAATGTCAAAGAAATAAATTAGTTACTTGTTCTTGTTATTACTTTATCACATTTTCCATAAATAATGAACAATTTAAAATAATCTTCGTTTGCATAATTTAAGCACCACGGCATAATTATTAATATTTTTTAAATGGTAAGTGATTAAGATTACAGCTTCATACATTTCTTAAGCATTTGACTGATTTCAACGCCGTCATAACCAACTAGGAGTAAGTGAACTTAAAATCCGCAACAAAATCGCCAAATAAAAAGATTAAATGGGGAATATCTTAAGAACTACCAAATTTTCGGAATAGAAATAATGCTAAACAGAAAATAATTATGAAATTGGGAGTTTCCATTTGAAAATGTTGATTCTTATGAAATTTTCTCAATTTTCTTTTTAATCTTATTTTTGTACACCCTATATTAACAGTTTATAAATATTTAAAAAAAAATCTATTAAAGTAGGTCCTTTTCAACAAGGAATTCGACTCAAATGAAATAAAAAGGCTTCCTTCCTTATAGGAAAAATTGATAATTATTTTAATGTTCGACAAACTTTTCGACATAAAACATAAAATATGTCAAAAATGCTGAGACTTAGATATATGATATCATATACGAGATATGTCTAAAATCTTGCGTAGAATCCAAAAATGTAATAATACATAGGTTGTTCCATTTGAATTAAGCAAGTTGACACCGACTTCCTGTATAATCGGAAAAATATCTTAACTAAAAAAATCATCATCTTTTATAGCGAGTACCAACATTTCTCACAAAAATCTTTTTTAGTTCCCGTGATCTTTTAATAGGCCACTCACCGCGAAGGACACTGTATTTTCTCCTAACCTATCATATAGTTAAAATCGGAAGTAACAAACATTATATTGTACCATTGAAATGTAGTGTAATCATTTCAATGTATTGGACACACAGTATGTTTGTTTTGAATCAGACTCGTAACTCGTTTATATAATAATATTTCACTTCGCCATCAGGAAATTTACCATCATCATCATCATCATACGTCGACAATAATTCGAGATACCGTTAGTTCGAGCGTCCGTCGGTCGGTGCCTCCAGCTACAAAACGACGAATCACGCAAAATTCCACGGAAATTTCTTAGTTCCGCAAAAGACCCGCAGGAGCGAATTCATGCAACGTTGCCAGAGAAAAGTGGTCGGGTACTCATATAAATGGGTATTAGAAGAAAATGGTACGACACGCATGGTAAATTCGAATTTATTACTGTCCTTATGCCTAAATAAAATTGTGCTTAGCTTAAGGTACTATCTGCAAGTAGTAAATAATACTGCTAAGTTCGTCGATTCGAGAATGCGATAGCATGAGGAATGAGGATGTTGATTTGAAGTGGCAGACGAGACAGGTACTTATATTGCTACAGGTGTTGTCGTGAGAATACGTGAAAAAATCTTGTATTATCATAGGTGAAAAAATTTCATCAATTTTTGAAATTATGACTTAGTTCCGCATTGAAGTGTTGCCTTATATCATTGACTTGAAAAACATGGACCCGGTATGTATATCTCCTTAATACACGATAATGTGACGCCTATAAAATAAAACAAAACAACTTGTATTCAGCGTAATTTTAATCCTAACGTCGCCTAGCGCTTTCGGCCTATTAAAAGGCCATCATCAGGGCTAAGGCTCTACAAGAAATAATGAAAAAACTATGTCATACACTATATACAGGGTGTTATGGAAATGACGTATTATATTTAAACCGGCAATTCCTGAGATAAAGACAAATTGAAGAAAAATAACCATAAATGGCATTCAATTCATTCAGCGGTAAAAGTGACCTGACGTCAAACCAGAAAAACACCTGTGTGGCACGGCCACACATGTAAGCAATCAAGGAATTCTGGCCGATGTTGTCGTATGTACACCTTAAACTCTTTAGACAAAATAAAATAATTTAAACACTTTTCCATTCTGTAATACCTTTTTGTACAATAATTAACATTTACGACGAACTATGTTTTAAACAACCCGAAAAACACATGGAATAGTAATAGCCACGTACGTCACTAGGTCAAATGCCAATGACCTCTTGACGCCTTACATCGGCTGATCGAAGTAGTTTCATATAGCGCCGCACGCTTGCGTCTGTTAGGTGAAGACCAACCAGCGGCCGGATACAACACACTCTCAGCAAGCCGCTCTGTTTTTCGGTTTACGCCTATATCTTGCCCGTCCATAAATAATCTTTGAATATTGTTTTTATTGGCGCGTTTCTTCTGGACGTCAAATTTCGTCGCGTGTAATAAAATTTAATAATCTGTATTATTGTATTTTTAAAAGCTAACTATCGGTTCTGTTTCACTATTACTGTGTGTACATAAAGTGTTTCCAGGAGTGTTCCCATGAAAAAGAAAAAAAAAACTGATTGTGTTTGTGCCTGAATTCCTCGCTCTTTAGGTATAAGGATAAATACAAGTAGGTAGAAAATAATTTATTTTTATAATTTTATATTGAATTTCAGTTTTACATTAAGTTTGGCAACATTGACATTGGCGCTGGGTGAAATGTTGTACAGTAGCGCGGACTGACCTGTGAGTAAGAGTGTTTGTTACCCCACTTTTAAAACGGTCGATTTAAACAAAATAAAATATGTAGCGCTTCTCAAGGATACCACAGGAGTCACCCATTTAAATATAATACGTCATTTCCATAACACCCTGTATATACATAACTTATACGAAAAAGTTTTCTTTAAAAAATTATAATAAATAAAAATATAATAAATAATAATAATGATAATTTTTTAAAGAAAACTTTTTTGTATAAGTTATGTATATAATATAGTGTATGACACTGTTTTTTCATTATTTCTTGTAGAGCCTTAGCCCTGATGATGGCCTTTTAATAGACCGAAAGCGCTAGGCGATGGTAGGATTAAAATTACGCTGAATACCGACTTCCCCGTCTTGTGACGCCTATTATCACGAAAATAAACAAAACAAAAAAAAATCCTTTAGGGCACGTGTGCGCAAAGAGCGATTCACGTTGGTTTTAAATCGTTGGAGGTTATATTCGTTGGGAAAAAACGACCTCGGGAAGGTCATTCCATAAGGATGAAGTCCTCCAGATGAAAGAATTCTTAAATAATGAAGTTCGAGGGGTACTAAGCTTAACCACATATGGATGGGTGGCAGTGGTTCGTCGTGTATTTCTGCTATTCGCCGCTCTAGGCGGAATTAAGAGGGAAGGGTCAGCCGAGCACTTTCCATAAAAATATCTGTCAAAGAGAGTAAAATCCCTAACATGTCTTCGATATTCTAGGCTGTCTAGATTCTTCGTCAGCTCGTGGTCTCTAATCAGACGAATGGCCCTCCTTTCGATGTAATCCAGTAGCCGAAGAGTATGTTTGATGTATGTGAGACGTGATGGTCGAATCTTGGCTTTGTATAGTGTCAAAAGTTATTGAGGTGTGTACAACTTTCTGGTTCGGAAGAGTACATCAAGTTTCTGAAAAACTGTCTTGGCGATTGCCACAACGTGGTTATGCCAAGACATATTTCCTTCCAGATTGACGCTCAGCAAATTAATATATGAAGACAGTGGGATTGCGTGTCCGTCCATGATTATATCCGGTTTTGTAATATTAACCTTTTTAGAGAAAACTGCTGCCTGGGATTTTTTTAGCGTTAAATTCGAATTGGTTATTCTCACCACAAGCCAAAATTTCTTCCAGGTCTTTGTTGAGGTGTGATACTTCATGCTGTCTGCGAAGATGTGCGTCGGCAGCCGATGTTTGTGCATTCACAGAGATAAGTGTGCTATCGTCAGCAAAACTAAATATCGGATTTTTCGTTTCCACTAGAAGGCCGTTAATATAGAGTAAGAAGAGATTGGGAGACAATATGGACCCTTGAGGAACACCGGCATTGATGGTCAAGTTTGATATTTTATAACTTTTTTTATTTTTTATGTGATTTTCATGATTTTGTTATTTTTCGATTAGGCTATATTATACAGGAGTAAATCAAACTGTTGATTTTTATCGTAATGTCAAAATACCCTGTAAGAAAATTGAGTTTGATAATTTTATTTACATACTGTTTCTTGTAATCTTTAATGTATTCTAAGCATTTCGATTTTTGATTCATTCCATTATCTCATTTCTGCTGCGAGCTGCAAAATTTAAAATAAAACACTGATTTGAAGCCAATTTTCATTAAGAAAAACAAACACTAGGTATATCATAAAGTTAATTTATAAAAACAACAATACTAACGTGTATTTCCTCCTCTCGCAGAAATGAAAGCTTGCAGTCTTCGTTATATCGAATGAATAAGATCACGTATCCTCTCTTGAGGGATAGCCTGATATTCTGCGGTCAGCGCCAGTCGTAAGTCTTGCAAGGGTTATGGTTTTACAGGACGACGATGAACGGCCCTTTGAAGTTGATCCTAAAAATGTTCGATTGGAGCTACATGCGGGCCGGTCCAATTTTAGAAGTCCGACTTCATCCAGATATTCGCTCCCTATACGTGCAACGTGAGGTCTAGCATTATCATTCATTAATGTAAATTGGTTCCCAATGAAAGTAGCAAATGGAACAACAACTTCTTGGAGGATTTCCTCAATCTAACGGTAGGCGATTAGAGCTCAACAAATACAAGATTGGTGCGTGCTTCGATAGAAATACCCATGACATACATTTTCTAAAGATAACATCTTCTCATTTAAAATTTTGCAGCTCGCAGCAGAAATGAGATAATGGAATGAATCAAGAAACGATACCTTTAGAATACATCAAGGATGATAAGAAACAGTATGTAAATAAAATTATCCACCTTAATTTTCCTACAGGGTGTTTTGAAAATACGACAAAAAACAACAGTTTGATTTACTCCTGACTAATATAGCGTAATCGAAAAATATTAGTTTATAAAATAATTAAGGACAAACACAATAAATTGATCTACAAACTGATGACAAAATCATGAAAATCGCATAAAAAATAAAAAAGTTATAAATATTATACCAAAATTTCAGGGTGGCTGAATTTTGTGCCGACGAGTATATATTTTTATATTCATAGACTTTTTTCCAATAACATGCGACGATTTTTTTGCCTCGCTAAGTTTGTTCGGGTTATATTTTTTGCAACATATTTAGGAGCAAACAATTAGTTTTGATGGATAACTAAAATTCGATATATTCGATATATTCAATACTTCGATTATATATTCGATATATCGATATTTTTATGAATATATCGATGATTTATTTTTTATACACGGTGTCCCATATAAGAATGCACAGTACAGAGATACAGAGATGGTTAAATTAGAGAAAAGTTGCGCTTTGCTAAACGTTAGATATTTGGGAAAACCCGAATTGTCCTGATTTCGTTTTTATTTTTTTCTGACTCTATTTAAAAAGATATGACAAAATAAATTTCACATTCTCATTGCCACTTTTTCTGCTCTACAAGCCGATGTTCTTAAATTTTCAATCCGACGTTTCGTTTTTCCGCAACCATCATCAACTTTGTTTTTTTAAATAGTCGGAAAATTTAATTTTATGCTTAGTAAAGTCTACCTTTTATTCTGAATTCAACGGTATATCACACTTAATATTTATAACATGTTTCGGACGCATCATCAATATTACAAAACAAAATATTTTAATTTTACGCTACAAAAAGTTCATTGAACAAGCTTATTTAATCAAATGTTCAAAAAGTCCTCCCTCATTCTCTAAACAAACGTAGCAACGGTAAACAATTTCATTCATTACGTTTTCTAGCATCATTGGAGTTCCTTGCAATAGCGGCTTGAACCTCGGCTCTAAGTGCTTCTACATTCTCGTACGTTTTCCAGTAGACTTCATCGTTGAGAAAGCCCCACAAGAAAAAATCCAACGGAGTGATGTCGGGAGATCGAGCAGGCCATCTTATAGGACCATTAGTGGCAATTACATTGTTCTGGAAACGTTCTGTAAGATATTCAATGTTGTTTCGAGAATTATGTGGAGGTGCCCCATCTTGCTGAAACCAAATACTGTTGTTTTCTGCCAACGGAATGTTATCAAGAAAATCTTCAATATCGTTATTCAAGAACTGGAAATATCTTTCGGCATTTAAAGTACCTTCATAAATTATTGGTCCGATAATCCTTGTTCCTAAAATACCACACCACACATTAAAGTCAAAGCGTTGATGGTGCCTCAATGGTCGTACACGATGTTCATTATGCTTTGCCCAATAATGTCGATTGTGTCGATTAAAAATTCCATTGTTACAAAAATAACTTTCGTCTGACAATAGAATAGTTCTTGTAAATTCACGATTTTCATCACACATTCTAGTCAGCCACTCGCAGAAAATCATTCTGCGCTGTTGATCACCAGGTACTAAACTATGACAAATCCTGAATCTAATTGGACGAAAACCTTCCTTGTGAAGTATTCTTTGAGCATTGGACTTAGGAACATTGTGCTCTTTTTCGATTGATCTTAATCTCACAGTATCTTCTTCTTGCACAGCCAATAAAACGGTTAATGTTTGTTCTGGATCGTTCGTCTTTACTCTATGCGCCACTGGTTTTTGAATTGCGCCATATTCCCTTAGGTTTGTTAGAAGTCTTTTGAAAATTGATATATTAGGTTGGCGTCGCTCTGGATATTTGAGCAAATATGGCCTTTCCGTGTCGAAACATTTTTTATGGCTTTGAAAATAACAATATAACATATCCGATTTTTCTTCATTTGAAAAATGTGCCATAATTAAAAAACACTTCAAGAGACAAGAAAAACTTTAAATTTAATCGGTAATTTCCGAACTAAGTTTACTTCTTTACGTATAAATTTCGATTTATCGGCAATACTGACAGATCGCCATGATTTATTTAGACAAATGCGTTTCAAAGCCTACTATTTCAAGACGATATAAATAGAATAACTCGCAATTAATTATTTGATGCTAACATTTTGCTTACTTGCCCTTATAATAGTTAAAACTTAAAATTTTTGATCCGACGTTTCGTTCCTTCGTAATAATCATCAAATAATATTGATGATGCGTTTTTAAGTCCGAAACATGTTACAAATATTAAGTGTGATATACCGTTGAATTCAGAATAAAAGGTAGAATTTACTAAGCATAAAATTAAATTTTCCGACTATTTAAAAAAACAAAGTTGATGATGGTTGCGGAAAGACGAAACGTCGGATTGAAAATTAAAGAACACCGGCTTGTAGAGCAGAAAAAGTGGCAATGAGAATATGAAATTTATTTTGTCATATCTTTTTAAATAGAGTCAGAAAAAAATAAAAACGAAATCGGGAAAATTAGGAAGTAATCGGATTTTTTTAGATTTCGAATCATGACTTTGAAGGGTTTAGCAAAGCGTAACTTTTCTCTAATTTAACCATCTCTGTATCTCCTGTGGTTTACGAGATCCCTATACTGTGCATTCTTATATGGGACACCGTGTATATCATTCATTTATATATCTATATTTTGCCACCCCTAGTTGGGGCTATCCAAAAAATTTTTTCATTAAACAGGAAATCGAGACAGTCGGCAACATCGACTAGCAGGAATAAAAATTCCTACAAAGAGTACGACGCAGCGGCGGCGACGATCAGCACTCGCCCACGTTCGCAGGATAGCGGCTTGCTCGGCTGACACACATAAACGGGCAGGGCCCCTGCTGATTTGTATGTGAGACCATGGTCAGGAAAAGTATTCAAATCGAAGATTTATATTACTGGTACTATACCTACAATTTTTTAATACTTTATTCAGTATGAATTTCAATTTGTAGACACTAATTTATTAAAATTTCCGTCTTCGTTTGGCCATGTAATCTCTTGGAATATTGAATCCTCTTTACTGTATTGAGTTTATTCAAATGAATGTAGGCTGATGGCTTTTCTTAATGAAATTTTTCGATATTTTGTAAATCAGAGGCATTTTACCTAGACAGAAACTCATCCAGGCCTCTGCTTGATTTGTTAAAAATCAAAATATGTTAAATTTTATTATCTAGTCAAGCAGGCATATAAGTTCGCTTATCCTGGAACACATTATCGATATATTATGTAAAACGAAATAAAATGATTGATTTTTCATTTATATTTTTTTTATTTCAACTTTCTTTATTATCCATATCACTCTTTGGTTTATTTATCCGTATTATTATCACCAAATGGTAGGGACAATATTTTAGAAGCTTCAAACAATAGCACATTAGGATACTTTCCTGATAATTTGAGGAGGAGACGACGGAAGTATAAAAATTAAACAAGCTTGCACCGTCAAAATTTAAAGATGAATAACTACAAAATTATCTCTAGTAATAACTTTTGGCCCTTGTTATCAGTTACTAGTTCCAGTGATCAATAATATCTTCCCAGGGAAATAGTTTAGGAGATGTTTTCTGCTGCCGTGGTCCAGCAGGATACACGGGATCATTAATTTTACTAGGTTTGGTTTTGGATCTTTCAAAAATAAGACAAATATGTTTTGCATATCGAATGGGAAGAATGAGAGCGTTTGCAGGTACTTACTCTCGAAGAAGGTAAGCGGAACTTTTGGCTATATATATTTTAGTTTTATTTTTTAATTCCGGCGATTTTAATAGTTTTTTTATAATAAATATAAAAAATAAGTAACAGAGAATTTTAAGAAACTCATTAAACATAATAACTGATCGGGTGAAGTAGAAATGGGATGAGTACCGATTGTTTGTTTTACAACTATTTTAATAATAATTGTAATCTTGTTTTAAGCAAATCTCATATAAAAGGATCATCATAATTAACAAATTATCGATATCCAACTCCATCTCTATAAATATTGAAGTTTTATTATTTTCTTGGAACGACGTATTTATTCATCATATGTACATATTCATTTTATTAAGTTAAAATTAGATTAATTTTCATTTTAGGTATTAATATAGTTAAAAAATCAAAAACTATAAAGTACATGCACAGGGTGTCCCATTTTCGCAACTTTTTTTAGGTATCTCCGTAATTGTTAGTGCTATCAAAAAAGTAATGTAGGTGTCATATGCTCTATTTGGGTCAAACTTAATTTTCGCTCGCTTAAGAGATACGGGGGAAAATCAAAAAGTTGACAATTTCAAAAATACCCTATATTTTCATAGTTAAAAGAGATACAGGAAAATATTTTATAGAGAAATTTATTTATATTGATTGTTGAATAATTTGCAGTTTTGAGAATAAGTATACGGGGTCAGGTAAAATAGTTATCGGACCTAACCCTGTATATTTCAATCTAAAAAGATACTATTTTAAATTCTCCTTTCAAATATATAACACACCATGGATGATATTGGTTTCCTAGGCGATTAGTTAAACTATATTACTTTAAACCACAGTAGACCATGAAACAAAAGCTAATATCCTAGACACAACTATGTTGACTATTAACATTTAACGTCAATTTCATTTTTACATCATAATTACATATTCATTTGCGAAAATTACCTATCAACATTTTGAAAAATTAGATATGATATCAGTTTATATCAGTTTATAAGTGGAAAAAACGAAGAAGGGGCGCAAAACGTATATTTTGTTCGCTATCCGGAAAGATGGTAACCATTTAAGGACATATTCTGAATATTTGCGATTATTTCCGTTATTTTTTACCTTAATCTGAATCTTTTATTTTGTTTCAAAGTAATAAAGTTTAAATAAATCGCCTAGGAAACCAATATCATCCATGGTGTGTTATATACTTAAAAGGAGAATTTAAAATAGTATCTTTTTAGATTCAAATATACAGAGTGTCCCATTTAAAAAAATGAGGAGGTCCGATAACTTTTTTACCTGACCCCGTATACTTATTCTCAAAACTGCAAATTATTCAAGAATCAATATAAAAAACTTCTGTATAAAACATTTTTCTGTATCTCTTTCAACTAAGAAAATATAGGGTAATTTTGATAAATAAATTAAAATGTTGAAATAATTGGGTTTGTCGGGTTTGTCATCTTACTTGTGTGAAAGTGATTTTCTCAAACTCGGTGGATGTCCTCACTCGGCTAGTGAGTCATTCTTTTACAAACCGAACATTTTGCAACCTTGACATTTTAGAATCGTTTTCACAACTTATATAAATACACTTAGTTGACAGGTATTTCAGGATTTTATTGAAAAAAATTATTTTCCAAAATATCCTCCCCTGAATTTTTGATAATTTGCTGCATTTTCTCCAATCTTCTCTCTCCAGTTACACTGATCGTATTAATATCGGTCTTTCCTATTTAACACTTTGTTATGTTAGCTTTCGAAGTGTATTAAAAAAAAATCTCGTTCTCAAAAATGTAATTGTTTATATAGTTTTAACATGTTCTTAACTCATCTTAAATTAATTTTAAAAAATACCGTTTCATTCTTTATCCTCTTATCTGCAAACCCCATTTTACGAAAAAATGGCACCTCTTTTAGTTCAGCAATTATTAAATATTTTCGATCGCAAATCACGAAGAGCGCCGGGAACGCACCAGCGCGACGATTCCAGGCGTCTACAATCGAGCTGGGTGCTGTATGAATCATTAATATTTACATACTTTCCGTCGTTCGAAAGCATAGTTCTGCCACTCTTCAACTTGTCGCTCACTTCACTCTTCTTTGCCCCAATTTAACCAACCTACTTCATATCTCTTACCATTTCCGAAATACCAATGGTGAAGGACGAGTTTGTTACACGCTGTATACATAGGTCTCCAAATTTAATGAATTATTTTCAACGGAAATAGTTATTTATGTATCAAGGGTACTAAGTAGATGATTATGGCCTAAGGGCGACAGTCTCTTACAAATCCAAGGGCCTCTGGCCCGAGGGTTCGTAAATCGCCCGAGGGTATATATCTATTAGTACCCGTGGTGCATACAAACTTTTATGTCATACCCATTCGTTTTAAGTAATAAATATTTCTTTAAAATTTAATTTGATTTATCAATTTTTTATTTTTACCTGCGACATTACCTTGACATTATCATAGCCTGCTTTTTTGTTGCTAGGGAGATAAGTATTCAAATGTTTAATGTGTCAAAATGTTTTAAAATTCCCGACGAAATTGAAAAAAGGCTGAAAAGAGATTGTCTTTGCGGCCACATGGCTGCTCAGAAAAAGACTATTTTTTAAGCTACAGACAATTGTATTGTACAACCTGTTAGAAAAAACACATTTGGAAAAATTCCCTGTATTATTGCAAAATATTTGGGTTTGAACAACCCAGGAAAGTACACTGGTCATGGTTTACGTCGAACGTCGGCAACTCGTTTAGCAGAAGCTGGAGCAAGTATGACTACGCTGAAGCGCCATGGTGGATGGAATAGTACCACAGTTGCTAAAAGATATTTAGAGGATAGCATATCATCAAAAAATTAGGTTTCAAGGATGTTGGCAGGCGTACCATCTGGATCTCGCATTTCCTTACAGAAACTAGAGACCCAGACAATGAATCATGAGTCAACCTTTGCTGCAGGAACCTTCCAGAATTGCCAGTTCTATGTAAATACAACCAAATAATATATAAACGTTAATTTATATTTTGTTATTTTGTTAATAAAGAACAAGTTAATCGAAAACTGTTTTTTGCATCTTAATGCCAGCGCTGGCCATAATGTGTACTTTATGCCCGCACGGGAATAAAGTAATCCATTATGTAGATGGTATATAAGGTATAAAACACAATAATGCACTGGTATGACATAAAAGTTAGTTATGGCCCTCTACTATAAATAGGTAATTATTAATATTATTTCCTAATAGTTCCGTAACAATTAATATCATAAATAAAAAAAGTCATAGAAAAAACTCTTTTCATAACTCTAAAACTTGATAATTCGTTATAGTAAATCAACAATTCCCGATGGTTCGCTAAAGCTTCTATAGCCAAGCTGGTTTGGTGAAAGGAATGAGAATGACTTATTGGAAGTTCAATGACCATGACAACCATTGGCGGTCACTTGGTTGGTTTTCTTGGCATTCAAACATTCCAATGGACGGAATTTTGATCATAACAAGCTTATAATAATTTAATATTTAAATTTAATGTTGTTGGTTCGATTAAATATGTATTCGCTTTTAGTTTACCGTATTCTATTACGCGATGTTATGTTGATAAAATATTTATTGTTATTCAATATTTTAACGATAATCAAGTTAATAAATCAGTGTTGTTATTTTACCTAGAGGGATGACACTCCCGCCAAGTCTATCAACATGCCGAGAACCACGAAGTGTTAAACCACTGAAATTATTATAACATTTAAATTTGATGTAAAGGTCGATCCGTACCTATCAGTGGCGGTTCTTCCACAGGAGCACATGCGCACGTGCACCCCCAAAACGAAACGAATAAAAAATATTAATTTATATTCATTGAATATTATTTATCGTATAAAGTCCGACCCTCCCTAATATTTTATCGTACCGTCAAACTAAAAAAGTCCGACCCTCCCTAATAATTTATCATCCCGTCAAACCAAACTGTATAGATCCGGCAACTGTACCTCGATCGAGGTAAATGACCATTATGACGAGACTTGCTCGCACGTGCGATAAAGTAATGCAGTTTCTCTGTAGGAATAGGTGGCGGGTGGTAGTGGGGGATAGCGGGGCTATGGCGTTTTAACATGGAAAAGGCACACAGTTTTTGTGTGCACAGCGCTGTTGTCTGTTCGTTATTTATTAAGTTAAAATGAATAGTTGACTGTGGACTATTTAAGAAATAACTTTAGCTCTTTGAGTTTGGAGCAAAAAATTGAAGTGAAGAATGCTGGAACACCTAAACCCGAAAATAATTTAACGCAGACCACAAAGGGTAAATCTAGGGACTTTATTAGAAAGTTTAAAAATGAAATATATGAAAAAAAATTTATAGAGGGTATTCCGAACTTAATGAGGCTGTTTTTGATCAATTTTCTACAATTAAGAACCGAAGAATAGACTTTACGTTTAAGCACTATTGTGTAGGGTCGATAAATGTTGTGTATCTCGGAAAATATGAAGAATGCCAACTTGTCAGTCTCGTGGCTCGATTCGTTCTCGTCTTGGTTGCGCCTAATAACGTAGCCGTAGATGGCGTAGTGGTATTAGACATCATTCGGTTTTCTTGATAACTCGTAGATAGCGGTAGTAGTATTGGACATCATTCCGTTTTCTTGATAGCTCGTACATGGCTTTAGTAGTATTAGTAGTGGACTGTATAAATATTGTTACGAGGGTTGCATGCGACGACGTTAAAATCTGACAGCTATACACACTAAGAAAACCTTTCTTATTTTCCAAAAATTTATTTTTTTTGTGTAAAATTAAAAAATAAATAAAAATATGTTTGACCTAACGCATTTTCTTATTACTTTTTTTCTATCTACATTTAAAACGCCTAGAAAGTAATTGTTTGGTCGTTACACAAAAAAAAAATTTTAAAAATCATTTCTCCATACTTTAGAACCCCCTCTATCATAGGTCACGAGCCGCCACCGGTACCTATGAATGTTCACTCTGCAGTTTTAACCCTGGGTGGCGTGTAATTTTGGATTCATATTTATGCATGTTAGCGTGAGTGAAAGTGACAGGGTTTTTCATCCATAGCTTTGTCAAAATTCCCTAGCAATTTCTGCTGGTAGAATTGATTTATAAGTAATATAACGTCATTTATTTAACAATAAAATAAAGCAGAAATCCATCAGTTTTGCTGCTGCTTTTGGGAATTGCTAATTTGAATATGGCTGCAAAATGGGGACGATTTATCTGGATCAAAGACTTCGTCACTGCACAAAATCAACCGATTTTATATTCTATTACGTATCCCGAATACAAAAATAAAACAAAAATTAACGCAGCTCTAGAAAAAATACAGGAAGAATTACCCAAATTGCAGTTTTGCAAACAACAGTGATTGGGGATCGTATTCGTCTTTTAATGCTAATACTAAATATGGAATGTTATATGGAATAAATATGGAATGTTACTTCAAGAATAATATCCCCAATCGACAACTTATTATAAGGTCTTGAATAAAGGGCGATACCCCGGAATAACTCCGGTGCATCGCATTACAGCCGAAAATGTCTAAGGAAAAAGTTATTTAGTTTTGAAGGAAGAACACGGCCATTTTTTAGTACAAGAAAGAAAAAAAGAGTATTTCCGGGATAAAATAATAAAAATAATTTTGATTTTACCATTTGTTTGACCCAAGAAGAACACATGACACCTACATTACTTTTTTGATAGCACTAATAATTACGGAGATATCCTATAAAAGTATCGATAATGGGACACCCTGTATGTTCCTCTGTCCTAAAGTATTTCCAAATTCATTAAAGAAAAGCCAAATAAGCTCTACATAAAATATCTTTCTTTCAGCAATAATATTGATGAAGAAAAGAAAGAATTGTAATAATTAATTTTATTTTTATTTGAAAACTCTATACATATAACAGAATATCCAGATTTAAATGGGGTTAAAGCCTCGTCTACCTATAAACTTTCATCCCGCCAAGTCAAGTGTAGCTTTCTAGCCAATACAATGCAATGTTTCTCCATCAACTAGAGATCCTGAGAAGTCAAGACAAGTGTGATCCGACCCTGCCCGGTATTTTAAAGAAGATTCCAGTTAACGGCAATCAGAAAGTAAGTAACTTGGCAAGTCCGAATAAAATACAGTTACCGCGCCGAAGTTACTTTTATTTAAATTTTGGTTTCGTTCTGCATATCCCTGTTACGTCACAAGGTTGTTGAAGAGTTATCCCGTTAGATTGTAGGTTGCTTAATTGTATACAATAACATGTAAGTTACCGTTTCTGAAAATGGTATGGACGATTAGAAATGTAACTGTGCTCAGATGAAAACAAAATTGTCCTTTATGATCGATGCCGTGGATTCAATTTATTGGCATAGGTCCATTATTTACGAATATTTATTATTTTTTCTACGATCGTTATAAAAACTTTATTTTTTTTTAAGCAAATGAATATATAAAATTTGTAATTTTTTAACAAGTTAAAAAAATCATTTTAGAGTTAAAAGAAGGGCGTGTCATTTTTTCACTTCTCTCTGAATGGTTATAATATCAAGTTGCCATGAAAACAAATATCAATAATATCTGAAAACATGAAAAATGAATAGAAATAATTCCGAAGAAGAAAACTCATTTCAATGCTCTCGAGATGTTAAAAGAAGGGCGTGTCATTTTTTCACTTCTCTCTGAATGGTTATAATATCAAGTTGCCATGAAAACAAATATCAATAATATTTGAAAACATCAAAAATGAATAGAAATAATTCCGAAGAAGAAAACTCATTTCAATGCTCTCCAGATGAAATAATTAATAAAGCCAATGAAGCAACACAATACAAGAAGAAAAATAATACGTTTATTAAATTGCATTGGATCAAAAGCAAGTGAATAGTTTCATCAGGGAAAGGGTATCTTTAATGCATTTTCAAGAAATTTAAAACATTTTTAAATCTTTGACTTTATGATCATGCTATTCCAAGCTAAAATTAATATTCATTCCGACTAATCAAGTCAATATGAGCAAATGTCGGGAACTTATTGCAGTTGATACTGACTGTCAGTTGGTTATCAATATATATACATATTTAAAGAGGTGGAGAAGAAAGAAAGTTCAGTTTTTAATTTCCATACATGTTTCGAAGGCACATGCTGATGGGTCATTTTTTACAACCGGACATATGTCGTAGCCTTTTACTGTAATCAGTCGTTTCATGAAAAGTCTGCTATTTTCATGAAACGCTGCCAAACACTGAAACAAATAACTATTACGACAAAAGGCTATAAATTGTAGACGTTACATGAAACGTCTGCATGTTTCAGCCTCTTGATGAAAACGAGCAAAATCACGTTAAGTGACTGACTTTACTGGACTTTTTATTTAACGCTCCGAATCTACTTTGCACTTGATGTAATAAAATGAGTATTGTATATCCTGAAAATGGCGACTTCTAGTAACATTCCCTCAGCGCTTGCATAAAAACTGACTACGGAAGAAGAGCTTATGAAAATTATGAATGAAGAAGATCCAGTTATCGAAATATCTGATGCACATCAAGGTCTCGCTGATGAAGATGCTGATATTTTCAATGTTGTACCGCAGGAAAAAAATATAAACAGATCTCAACAATCAATGTGCGAAAATTGTTTACGTGTTGTTAAAATTGCAAAAGATTGTCAACAAGGATTTTCAGTAGTGTGCAATTTATGTTCTGCCAGTAAAAACATTCCAGAAAAACGCGACGAAGCTAGAAATAAAACTGAAGAAGCAGCCAAAATAATGTTAAGTAATTCGGCAAAAAAATGCCGACTTTTAATGTAGGCAATTGTGTATTATTGAATATTCCTAAAGTCGACAGAGGTCCAGGAGATTCCAGGAATATGGTTTGTTTGATAATAGATCAGAGAAATGACGTAAATCAGATTGCTGCTAAGCATGGCGCTATAAAGAGATAGTTTTGTGCTGAAAATCCTACTGTTGCGGGTTCAGCATTTCTTAATAAAGAGGAAATCCCCTTGGAAAAGTCACTCAGCTTAAGAGAAGCTGTCTCATTGGAATCAGGTGGTCAAGGCATACTGAAATGTTCGTGTAAACCTAGCAAACAACAGTGTGCTAGGAATAAGTGTATCTTTAAAAAAAATAGCGTACTTTGTAATAGCCGTTGACATAATAGCTTGCCGTGCTTTAATAAGTAACATATCGTTTGTTTATTTGTTTTTAATAATTGAGGATTATACGTTAATTCGAAATTTTGTTGATCCTGTAGCTAGCCGCTATGATATCTTATTTGTAATAAAAGTTATTGTCTTTTGTAGTAAAAGATATTTCGTTGTTAATTCAGTAAGTGCAAAATAGATTCGGAGCGTTATATGAAAAGTCCAGTAAAGTCAGTCACTTAACGTAATTTTGTTCGTTTTCATCAATAGGCCGAAACAGGCAGACGTTTCATGTAACGTATACAATTTATAGCCTTTTGGCGTAATAGTTATTTGTTTCAGTATTTGGCAGCGTTTCATGAAAAGAGCAGACTTTTCATGAAACGGTTGATTACACTAAAAGGCTGCGACATATACATAAAATTAGTTTACACGTATTTCAGGAGTTTGGTTAAAAAATTTTTTTTTCAAAAATATCCACACATAGATTTTTGATAATTTGCTGGTTTCCTTCTCATATTGAAATTTAATATCTCCAATTATGCAACTTTACCCCAATTTATCCGACTTTGTATCTCTTACCGTTCCCGAAATACCAATGGTGAAGGCAGAATTTGTTACACACTGTATACTCTTGTAAGCACTCAATTATGGGATGGGAGTCGTTCCCGCGAAGGATTTAATTATGGTTCACAATAAAATAACCTCCAATATTCATTGGGTTTAAAATGTTTATTGCTTCATGATTAACCAAAAGTATTCTAGAATAAAGCATTAAAATATATTTATTAGTTGAGTTTTGGTTTTATGACATTCAACAAGGCGTTTCAAAAATTTCCAAAAAAAACATTTATTTTTATTTACCCTATTTAATGAAAAAAAAAGATCTCTCGCCTCAAAGTAGAAATACATTTTCGGTTCGTCACTTTTTTTATGGATGAGTGTATTTTAGAACAAACCCTGCAGACCTAAATATATCAATCAGTTGTATTCACCTCGTTTTACGTTACTAGTATTGATGGTTTATATAAAAGCATATATTTAGCCTCCCGCTTTACGAGAACACCATTAGGTCAAGTCAAAAATGAAGAAACGCAATATACCTTTTGATGTTTCCGTTACAAGGAAATGTTACATTTTTTTTTCATTAAAACAAAATTCTCACCGTTAAACGCGAGTGTTTCTGGTTTAGCTGGTTAACTCACATGGTTAGTCACTGTCATTTTAATTGTTTTTTAGTTTAAAAAATGTTTTATATAAAGAACATTCTTATTGTTTCGGAATGGGAACTTGTTTTTTTGTAAAGATAAGGGACCCTATTAAAACACACAATTATGAACTTTACTACTATATAAATTAATCAAAGTGAATATGTAAAATAATGTTTTTCAAAGCTTTTTTGGTTTATACAGGTTCGCCGGTATGTATTGGACAATATTTCGCCAGTACAGAGGAGGTAATAATAATACTAGTAGTTCATATAATCATTTTTCCTAATGTTTCTTCTAATCGGGTTTGTTCGGGTTTGTTCTATCGGGCCCGAAAGATGAACCTGAGATTTTCATTTTCGATTATAACTTTTAAGCAACTCTCTATATTTTAATGAAATTTTGTAACTTCCTTTATAGAGATAATATGGACTAGAAGCATTCTAGTATGAGTTTCTTAGCCCACATGGGATGTACCGGGTGAGTCAACGATTGGGAGGAGTAATTTTATGTTTAAATGGGACACTCAGTATTTTATTGTATATTTAGGTGCGTATTAGTGTCCTTTATAAACATCTAATATGTTATTTATTGTGCTTGGGTTTGTTGCAATAAATTAAACTAAAAAAAGTTTTGAAGTCCTCGAAAAATTAAAAAACATTCTAAAATTATTTTTTAACCACAGGATTGGGTGAGCTTTATGACAAGGGGTCTAAATATGCTATGAATTCAATAGTGTTTATTTATTTTATACACGGTGTTAATGATAAGGTTAAAAAAACGACACATTTCAAAATCATTTTTCTCAAGATAATGGAGTACCCTGTATATTATTTGTTTATTGGATGTAGAGTTCATTCAAGTATTTTTTTGTAACACAAACATATAAGTTATTATAATAATTCCAAATTTTATAAATTATGTTATGTTTAAATACTATAGACGCCTTGAGTAATAATTGTGAACTACAGTAACTGTTCAAAATGTCTTCCATTTTGATCTGTGCATAAGTAAATATGTCCTTGAAAAGATCTCTCATTTCAGGCGAAAACCTAGTAAAACGTCTTACTGCATATTAATAGCAGTTGTAATTAGCGATAATCTGACGCAAAATGACTTCTTGCTAATAAACAATTCTCTTCGCTCCCACCAAGTACAAAGATCATGTTAACTATCCAATAAAATATTTTTTTAAATTTTAATTTTTTATTAGAATTTATTCGGCCCAAATTTTTTTAAATTAGAGAACTAGTCAAATTATAATGAACAAATGAATCCCTATTTTATTTGAAAGCCTGACATGGTATTGAGATTTAACCACTAATGAACCGTGATGCTAGGATTTCACCTCAAAGAAGGTTAATCTACTACATCGTGAAAATTTTAAAAGGTTTGGATACGACCGAATTCCCAACTAATTATTTTCATCGCATGTCTGCGATATTTACACTCGCAAAGAAAGATGTTTGAAAGCAATAGCTGATCAAAATAACAGGACATTTCTAGCATCAACTTTATTAAACTATTTATTTAGATGGACAGACGACAAAATTGATTCATGACCTGACCTGAACGAAAATTATAGAAAAACTATCCAACTTCTTCCCCATATGTTTATTATCAATTATTATTACCAAAACCTATTGATTGCAGAACAGAGGATGAATCAATTAACTGATATAACTGTCCTTCCCCACCTGTTAATTATCAATTATCATTATCAAAACTTATTGGTTCAAGAACAAAGGAACAATCATTTAATTGTTATAACTGTACTTTTGTAAATCAATAAAGTATTGCTATTAAATTAATATTTCTGTTTGTCTATATTGTTATTAAAATGTTTTTTTTTTAAGAAATAGTCATTTGTTGATAAAATTACCCCTAATAATATTATATGTCATAAAACTCCCCTCCAAGGCCAGTACGTTTTATTTCGTCCAGTCTGAAGAAATTTTGAGAGAAAGAGTGAGGTGATTAGGATGTCATTCAACCCGGTGGGACTTCTTATGAGGGGGATCGAAACACGAAAGAAGGCCATGCAAGTGACGTCACATGTCAAATATCCCTATGGGTCAATATTAGACTTACGTAGTTATATCTGGAAGGCATAAAGTTTGCTTGTTTAATGAAGTTGATTTGATCTTGGCCATATTTATCTCACTTTGCCGAATCAGGAAAGGTTGATGCAAACAGAGCCTGATATAAAATGCGAACAGGCCAAGTTGTTAAATAATTTTACAAGTCAATTTTCTTCGCCTGACATGGAATATAATCAGCAACATATGAAAGATATGTAAAGTGAATGAAAATGGCGAAAGCGAAGCGTCCTTGAATTCTAAGATAATTTTTAATTTTCTCATCTTTTCACGAGAAACGTCGTTTCTTTTTTGGTGCAAGTGAGTAATTTGTACTTGAAATATTCATTTAGTCATCTTTACTGAGAGTAAGCATCAATAATAATTTCTTTTCATAAATCATATGAGGCCCAAAAAATATGCTCGGACTTGAAGCCTGAAATATTTGCTAGGACCTAGAGCCCAGTTGAAGATGCTAAAATATTTTATGTAAATTATGATTTACTTCCTATTTTTTAATAAAACTACTTACAAGGTTATTTCTGAAGTTTAATTTTTCATTTATAGTTACGTTACTAGTACAATAAATGATATAAGAGTGTGTAAGGATAGTTTTAAAGTGATATTTACAGCTTAAAACATGTCAGAGTCCTAATATTTGATTTTCACCACTTAGTAAATCAAATAAAAGGGTTTTGAATGTTTTTTGTTGGTTAAATGTCACTTTAATATATTGACAGTAATACAAATTTGGACAAAAGTGACATTTGAAAAGCATGTGCATTTGTCAGCTGATGCCATACTTTAATGGATGCCGGGTTTGTTCGTTTGTTCATGCCTGCTTCGATTTTTTAACTCGGCTGTTTGTCTTCTTCCTGTTTATAAGTATTCGTTGATATCATTGGTAGAGAAATATATGTACCAAGTGACATCTACAACTCATCTCAACAATCCGAGTGATCCCAGTCAGAGTGAATCACAAAACCGGACGTCTACAGACAGTTAGTAGTGGACTATACTCCATACCACCATTTTCCCTTCTTTCCTCTCTTCCCCCGCCCGGATAAACCCCCCTCAAAAAACGAAGCAAACATTTTTTAGGTTATTTGAAAAAAAAATGGTAAGGAATTAAGCCAGATGAAAATGTGAAGTAATTTTGTTTCGATAACCTACTGACCTACATATAGAATTTTTAAAAATGTCAATGCGTCCCATGCAAAACTATTTAAATAATTCTTCTCATACTGTCCACGGCATTATGCCTGTCATTGTATATTTTTGGATTTATTAATTAAACATTATGAACATAAAGAAGTTGGCTTCACCGCCAAAATGCGTGCTTCAGCTTACTACGGTAAGTGGTAGTTACGAAGTGTGTGTGATACAGTTTATTAACCCCAGACATATGCCGATGCCTTACCTAATAAAAAGATTAGTTCTATTAAAAAATATATTTTCTATTCTATATTATCAACTGTTCTCCTCCAGCGATTGTCTTGGCAAGCATGTAAGCACGAAGCGGCAGCCGAAGCAATTCGCATAATAAAAAAAAAAAGATGAATACAAGTTGCGCAATTCCTGCGGTGGCCTGGCGGCCACGGCCACGGATTCAACGACCTCCGGTTGCCTAGTGAACCAAACCTGTCTCCCTTCTGCGCACGAGTACCGAAGAAGTAGACATTCTCCTGATGTTGCAGGAAAAGCAATTTTATAAGATGGGTATAGCCCATGTCTTCGTAATAGCATTTTGGGTTGAAGAGAAGGAAAATATTTATGATCACGCAATGTTTGATGAATATTAATGAGTCACTCACACGTTCATGCCCGCGAGTGAATAATTAATTACTCGTAGACTTCGACCGATTACATCGAAGTAATTTAATTAACTCACAGTCCTTTAAACCAATCAGACTCATTATCATACCTAACATACACCAAAATATGTCGCGAAGAAGTCAATATTAAGCTGTCAAACCATTGTAAAAATTTATTTAAATTTATCAGTCAAATTTCCAATTTTATATTCTAAAATATGGGTGGTTTACTTTTGAGTCATTTTTAATCGTTCTTCTTCTTTCTGCTTAAAGAAATATTTAACAATTTATAAACCTAGTTAGAGATTTGAGAGCATCCACCTACTTTTATCAAGAATACAATTTTCTGAGAAAAAGAGAAATGAAAAAGTTTTCCACTTGTTGTAAACTTTCTGGACCACCCTACACATATAATATATGTATACCGTGTGATGCTTAATTGAGTTGAACATAGAAAATCCCATATAATTTTTGAAGTTGTTGAATATTGGCTCCCCTGTACATTTTATAGAAAAACTGCATTATAACTTCTTGAAGAGGCCAATATGGTAAAGCCATGTGCCGAGTTTGAATCCATTTAGGTGAGCCAATCCTAAGCTATTCATTTAAACGTGATGGCAAAACCACAAAACTCTCATAGTTCAGGTAATACAGCAAACACCAGCATATCATTTCTATGACGCTATTGCCAAAAATTGACGTAAATCTGAACATAACGAATAATGAAAATATTGTCACTGACACTAATTTTCGTTTCGTCAATTTCTTAATTTAATTTGTTGGTGTTTGTTGTATTACCAGAACTCTAAAAGTTTCGTGGTTTTGCCATCACGTTTAATTGGATAGCTTAGAATTGGTTCAATTGGCGCTTCTTTAAATCAATCTATCCAAATTCCACTATCACCACGACTACCACCTCCACCAACAAAGGGAGATATAACGTAATAACCATAACTTCATTGTCATAACTGAATCTACAAGAAGCAAATTGAATTCGCGAAGCTTAGCAAGAATCTGAAAATCTGCACGTGTAAGAATAAGTGAGTGTTACCTCACAACATTATTCGGTTTTGCTAGAGTCCCTTTCAGGCCCAGATTATGCATTATTATGTGTTATCTGGTGAAGAATTAAATTCATTAGGCACTCTAATAAATTATATTCAGTTGTAAATAGAAACTGTAATTATAAAAAGTTAATAATTATTGAGATAATAATAGTGGAGTCGATCCGGTTTACGAAAATCCCTTGACGAAATCGAGTATTTTTTTTTTCCAATCGATACAGTAGAATCCTCTGGACATTCCGATATGATTTGTAGGGGGCGCCGCATGGTGGGGAGGGGGGTACGCCCCGTAAATCTAACCTACAACGGATTTTCCTAAATAACTCGGCCTGTTCTGATGCTACAAAAAAAATGCGAAGGGAAAAATTGAAGAGCTTGACAGAGCGCGTAAGCTCGAACAAACCTGATTCCGATATCTCAATGAGTTCGCGAATTATTGCGATTTTTAACTGCAAAACAATAAAATTTAATTAACTATATCTCGAGAAGGGGCTGAGTTGGGGCATCAATTTTTCGCGAATCCACGGGTGACACCGAGTACTTTAATGGGCCGATGGGGCAACGAGGAGGAGAGTTATGGGGGGGAAAAAATATTACATAAATGCTAATAAGTAGTATATTAATCGAGCTACGGGGATCAGACCTGATTCAATATGTTGATTTTTTTATCAGCTACGAGGGGGGATTGGCTAAAAATTTTTATTTTCGCAAATGCGCGCTTGTCGCGGCATACAAGAAATTCTCACTATTTAATATCTCCGAAAATACTTTAGATATTAAGATATTATGTTCAATTTTGGTATGTGTTAATAGGATATAGAACCAAACATTTTAGTTAGAAAAGTTATTCAATTGTTCCACCAGTGGCGTTCCTGCAAACATGTCCTCTGATATTTTTTACAAAAATTATGGTACGCCACTGACATTTTTCCTTGTGGATATTTTTTCTGATTAGCCTGGTCAATTCTACATAAAAATAGTCTCTTGAGTTTTTCTCGTCAGACGCATCGAATTGCCCACTCCAACAATTTTTATGAAACAAAATTTATCATTAATTATTTTATCAATGTTAATAATAATGAGTTTCAATATGAATTTAGTGGTTTTAATCAAGAACGGTGCGGTGCGTCTGACGAGAAAAACTCAAGAGACCATTTTTATGTAGAATTGACCAGGCTAATCTGAAAAAATATCCACATTGAAAAATGTCAGTGGCGTACCATATTTTTTGTAAAAAATATCAGCGGACATGTTTGCAGGGACGCTACTGGTGGAACAATTGAATAACTTTTCTAACTAAAATGTATATCCTATTAACACATACCAAAATTGAACATAATATCTAAAGTATTTTCGGAGATATTAAATACTGGCCAGTTCTTGTATGCCGCGGCAAGCGCGCATTAGCGAAAATAAAAAATTTTTCGCCAATCCCCTCTCGGAGCTGATAAAAAAATGAACAAATTGAATCCGGCCTGATCCCCGTAGCTCGATTAATATACTACTTATTAGCGTTTATGTAATATTTGTTTCCCCCGCCATAACTCTCCTCCGCATTGCCCCACCACACCCAGCCTCCGGCTTATCAAAGTACTCGGTGTCACCCGCTGATTCGCGAAAAATTGATGCCCCAACTACGCCCCTTCTCGAAATATAATTAATTAAATTTTATTGTTTTTGCAGTTAAAAATCGCGATAATTCGCGAACTCATTAAGATATCGGGATCAGATTTGTTCGAGCTTACGCGCTCTGTCAAGCTCTTCAGTTTTGCCCTTCACATTTTTTTTGTAGAATCAGAACCGGCTGAGTTATTTAGGAAAATCCGTTGTCGGTTAGATTTACGGGACGTGTCCTACTCCCCTCCCCCCCCCATGCGGCGCCCCCTACAAATCATATCAGAATGTCGAGAGGGTCGTACTGTATCGATTAGGGGAAAAAAATTACTTTATTTCATCAAGGGATTTTCGAGCCGTTTATTGCGCCAGAACGACTCCACTACAACCAAAAAACAATAAAAATTCAGATTTACAAATCTTGCTTACCAGGATGCTGCCAGATCATTAGGTACATTTAGGTCATTTTAGCAGGTCGCCTTACCTTAATAAGTATAATTCTTAATAGGAACCACCAGCATTTATTTTAGACTTTATTACTGTCAAAATCACTTCAATTCTGACATTTTTCATCATTATCTAAAGTTTTTTTCTTATAAAATCAAAATTCTCTGTGTCCCATCAACTACAAGCCTCTCAAACTATGACGTCAAAACAATTTAAGCGAAACGTAAAAACCGTAAGTAAAAATTTCGATAAATACACATCTGCCATGGAAGCTGATATTCAAGTACTAATTAATACGATGCTAGATCTTATCGAATCGAAGATTGTAACACTGAGAAAATTACTGAAGCTTAAGCTATGTATAAAGAACGTGAAAAGTATATCTGCTTTAGCCCATATCGCAACACCTGATGGCAGTAGCATTGCCGTATCTACGACAAATGAAAAAGGTAATAAGAAGACAGGAGGTTCTTTGGACGATCTTTCATCTATTGTTTATGAAATGGACAAGGATAGTTTACCAGTAGATGACAACGAATGCATGAACCAAGAATCCACGAGGAAAGAAAAAAGACTTAAATGTTTGAAAGATATTGCCGATATAGAAAGTCTATGTTCCGCCCTAAACAAGCCCAATAGCAAAAAAAATAATTCACTGAAAGGATCGCAGTACGAAAATCCCCGCGTGGCTCTGGATAAATACATCTATCTTCTCTTGGATGCAGAACGTCGTAGAGAAAATATTAAGTGCACTCAGCGAGTGAAGGATGCACCTCAGAAACAAATTGGTGATTTTCATAATGACCCCTCACCCTTAGTAAAAAACATAGAGGCTAGTCCAGTAAGAACCAATCCTTCTCAAGAAAGTGTGGTATACTTAGCCAAGTCAGAATACGAGAGTATCATAGACATTCTTAACATGGTCCTAAAGTCTTACAAAAAACAAGAAGAAAGGACAAAACCGCATAATAATGATATATTGGAGAAAACAAAAACTGACACAACAATCAATGTACAAGGGCATCAAGAGGGTGAAAGAAAAATTTATTCCGATAGTACCTGCAAGCCAAAAGATAGTTCTATTATAGTAAAGAAAGCGAGATCCAGGAAGAATTCCTGTTTGTAAACATGCTAAATTAGTTTTTCAGCACTCATAAAATATAATCTTCATTTTCTTTTGTTTCATTTATGTTAAAATAGGAGCGAACAGTCTAAACACATTAGATGTATATGATGGACTTCACTGATATTTTTTGCCTGTCGATTTAAATGATGAAGCGGGTTTCCATGATTTTAAAAATAAATCTAATTCTCATAAAATATTCTTATTATGCAATAATATACTTAGAGCTAGTGATATATTGGCTATTCCTACTTAAGATGAGGATCCCAAATTAGCATTTAGAGCCATCTAAGTTGCAATCATTCAATTTGACAATATGCCGCTTCCTAGCAGGTTAGAAAGAGACAAGAGTCGTCAGCTAATTAATAATTATTTTCGTCAAGATTTAGCCGTTAATCATAGAGATTAGGAAAATATTCTGTTTATTTGGCTAAACCTTCACATAAAATAGTGTCTGCTTGGTATCCTGTGATTAAACGCAGCTCTCAATCCTGACTTCTATTACGAACTAAAGAAAATTGCTCTTACTCAATATTTCTCACAGATGTAAGGTTTTTAGGTTGTCCAATTCGATATGTATACATATGTATATCTTTATTACGTATTTTATTGGCCCCAGTAACTAACAAAGCTTTATTTGTTATTAGCCTTTTAACAAAGACGTGTTATTAAGTATTGTTAAAGATTGTTTCACGAAAAATGGATATAACTTAATGACTGCAGTAAAAGTACCTGTGGCCATCCCATTATTTATGACCGTTTGTTATTATTATGTGGAAAGGACCGGATTGTAATAATTATAATTAAATATAGGCACATCACGTAGGTTAGGTTGCTTAATTTATATTTAAATATCTTGGAGGAATGGTTCAAGAATTGTCTTTTACCAAACATTCCTCAGAATAGCGTGATAGTAATGGACAATGAGAGCTATCACAGTCGCCAATTACATAAAGCTCCAAGCTCAAATAATACAAAATTGGAGAATCAGAACTACATGGCGGCGAATGATATATATTTTGAAGAAAGTTATAAAAAAGTGATCTTTTAGAAGTTTTAAAGACATTTTGTATAAAAAAAGTATATGTTTGTGACACATTTGCAGAAGAAATTGGACATACAGTGCTACGGCTCCCACCCTATTATTGCATTTTTAACCCCATAGAGCATATGTGGCACCAGTTAAAATCACTGGTTAGGACTGAAAATATTTTTCCGACTTTAAGCTCTAGTGTTGTAGAATTAATACGAAAATGTTTTAATGATATTCCTCCAGGTAGTTGGAAAAATTCAGTCCGTCATGTAATAACTGTAGAAAATTCGTATATTAGTCTGGATCGTATAATTAATTCAATTATAATTAATTTTGATGAGGACAGCGATAGCGAAACAGAACTATCTATAGAATGGCATTATAAATGTAAATAAGTATGACTAGTAATATTTTTAAAAAATGTTATATCATTTGATTACATTAATATAATCATATCATTACTTGTTTTCCTTAGTCCGTCCCTTCATACTTCACTTGTTTACTACCAAGCTCTTGTCGACACAATGGGACCGACCCAGGAAATCATTAAGTCGAAACAATCTTTACCTCTTTGTAACAGGTTAGTTTAGAAATTTGGACATTAACTTTAAAAATCTTGAAGGACAGGTCATGGGTAACAAAAGAAGTACAATTGCCACAATGCCTTCCTTCCTTGGCAAAATTAGTTTTAAATATCTCTAGACAATTCTAGATTTCACCAGTTCAAAGTAGAAATAACAAACATTCCCAGTTAATTCTAGTTTTGATTAAATATATTATAGCGAATTTCACTAGTTCTTAGTTAATTCTAGTTCAGACTAAACATATTTTAGTCAAAATGAGTTTTTACTAGCCTGGTAAAAATCTGAACCTTTTTAGAGAAAACTGCTGCCTGGGTTTCTTTAGTGTTCAATTCGATTTAGTTGATTGAGTAAAAATCCGCATTATCGTATATAGTTCATGTATTTAATTTAAATAACACATATTTTCATACCTTAGTTGGCCGAAAATATGATGTTTTGAAATTCATGAATATTCGTGATGAAAGTAACAACCGATATTACATCATTTGATTAAAGCAACAAGTTAGGACAAGAAGTAATAATCCAAAGAAAATGAACCTCACAAAGATATATTCTCTCGTTTCTTCCCTAGAAACTGTCATTCCGCATTACTTCAGGGGTCTCTTTCGTCTACTAGGTTTTCCTCAACGATCTTCTCTTCCTTTAGTTTCTATTATGTACCTTACTGTTTTGTACGCTGATTTCCATGCTTCTTCACAGTGCACTAGGTTTTCCATCATGTTTATCGCGTTTAAGACTAGTAGTGATAGTTAGTGCGTTCAACGCCAATCTCCACACACCCTACTGCGCATGCCTGTCATCTGTCATGTCATCTGTCATCTGTCATGTCATCTGTCATCTGTCATCTGTCAAGTCATCTGTCATCTGTCATGTCATGTGTCATCTGTCATGGCCCTAACTACCAGTGGCCCTAACTACCAGTGGCTCTAACTACCAGGGGCCCTAACTACCAGGGGGCCCTAACTACCATGGATACTAGTGGCCGCGTATGTTCTCTGTGGCAGCCGTGTATGTTCTTTGTGGCAGGAACCCAAAGCCGCGTCTGTGACGTCATAGCTCTCCAAATGATGACGTTGATGGCCCGCGCGTTTAAACCTGAAAAAAAGTTCCGGCTGCAAGGCTCGAACCGCCGACCTCTAGATTGATAGCCGGGAGTCATACCATTGAGCCGTCGCAACAATTGATATATTTTCCGCAACTATGCGTACCGATGCCGCTTAATTAAACAACAAATTTGCCAAAAAAAAAAAAGATATTTATTTCACAATATTACACATATGGTTTCTAGTAATGGTGACTACACAATTTGTTAATAATATTAAACAAGTTATGGATATAAATACTACTAAACTATAAATATTGTTAGAATGTTCCATGGGCGGATCTGGGTGGGTACTTTCGCTGCCATAGGTCTTCCAAGGAGTTTCTCCAACGGTGGAATCTCTAAAGACAAACTTGATCTTATATCGAAGAAAAGCATCAGAGGATACGTTTGCGGCAAAAACAGGAATCTGTCTATTAAACAGCATCTCATAACGCATCTTCACCCATGTATTATTCGGGGACTCGACCATTACCGATGCGTCCATGACATTTGGGGGCATGTAAACATAAAATACATTTTGAACGAGCGCCACCAGGATGATATAAGATGAACTTAACACGGCCATTGCTGGAGAATAACTGATCTATAATAATTTCTTTGCAGCTCTTATAGCATCATAGCTATTATAAAGAACAGATATAAATATTAGCAGAAAAACAATTAGATAGAAATAACCGGGGATATAACGATCTGGTTTTATCTCATTTGCTTTAAACTGTCTACATTTCCATAATATTTTTGCAAAATAGCAATCCCCGGAATACTTGTAGTGGTCCGCAAGGGGATCGTCTCCTTTTTTCCATCCGCTAAATTCACAATGACAAAAAGCGCATCTTACAATGTCGGAATGTTGGGTGTAATAAAATCCAGCACGCGCCAAATCTTCAGGACAGACTTTCTTACGCCACCCTGTATATGTAATTAATCTATCTTCAAAATTATACATGGTGCCAAGCCCATCATCAGCACAATCTAAACAATCCGCGCTATACATGATGTCGCCAAAGCCGCTTCAACTATACTAAGTAATAAAACACAAAATTCATTATTTATACATTTATTAAACATCAGAATTCATATACAATTTATCAAAATCATCTAGAACTTTCTGCGGGTAATAATATACTAGCTCCAAGATATAAGACCTGGTATTCGTATAGTAAGTACGAATACAGTTTTTTAGGTTATCAATAAAACCATCATCCATATCACTTACATAAGATAAAATCCTTTCATAATTAGCTTTAATATCCAGTTCCCCCAGCAATCTTAACTTATAACTAATCAAATCTCGAATGTTAAATACAGAATCGAGATCAGTACAACAAAAACATAAAGTAATATCATCACACTTGAGTTTTATAATTTTTTCACCTAAAAGAAGCACAGAAGACATAGTGAAATGCTCGTCTGTAGACACCATGTCAGCACCACCAGAACCAGTCGATATATTTTCAGCCATTTCCAAAAATTCCTGCCAGCTAGTAGTAGTAAATGAGGCGGACACTTGATCTTCGGGTAAATTCAACAGCGTATATGTCAGCCGAACGCTTGGAACCAGCCCCCGAGCAACGCTCACCCCTACAGCTACCTTGAAATTACCGGCAGGATAACATACTTCATTTAAAAACCGTCGTTCATTTCTAATATCGTTCTTACTTCTCAGCAACATACTATTGAGATAGTTCTCGAATGGTGATGAAGACTCACTAAGCTCGTCGGAGAAGGCAGGTTCAGACATGATTGGAACGAAACTGACGGCAGATGGGATATATATCAACTATACCCCCACCCCTCAGTTAATTTTATTAATGTTAAGTTCCAAGAACAGGAGCTTAGATAAAGCCCACCCGCTCCCCATCTCGCTAAATTCCGACGCTTTTTTGAGTAAAACATGCATATATTCAGTATAAAAATCTTGTAAATTACTATTCTGTACAATGTGGCCATATTTGGAGTTGAACGATTTGATATCTGAATCCATAGACGTGCCTAATAAATAGAGCCCATATAATTCCATATTAACACTAATCTGACTATGAATAGTCAAGGCATTCTCCAACAAGTCAATTACTTTATCCCTCACTCCTTCTAAATATAGCTTAACATCAGACACGTGATGACTCGATATGTGATACGTAACAAACCGGTTCTTAAAAGCCGCTTGAACAAGTTTCACGCCAGAATCAAAATCCACACTACAATTCTGCTTATGTTTAGTGGTACGACTATGATGACTAAGCGATTTAACCACACAGTCACACTCAGTGCAATGCGTCATGATGACTGATTAAAATTACCGAAATTAGATATATTTAAACAACGTCTTTTGATACGTCTATCCAGCTGTTATGTGACGCATCAAACCCCACCCATTTGACATACATCTTTCTACCCTTCTTACGCAAAATCTGCTCGATAAGAAATACATCTGGCTGGTTAGTTTTTTGCAGTTCTTCTTCATAAAAACCGCCACTGATTGGATGGCCATGCATATCTTCTAATAAATATGTTGTAGGAGCAGTAATTTTTACTTTTAAAATTTTAAATAATTCAGCCGTCCAATTAGGCACATATCCTTTTTCAAACACGTGTTTAGCTTTACTTATCCGAACGATATCCCCCACTTTAAATTTCTGCCTGCCAACAACCTTGAGATTGGTGTAAGCTGATTTTAATAATTTTTGTTCATTATTCTTAGAAACATTCTTTGGCTTCATTTTGGTTGTGGAATGTGTCGTATTATTATATGTATTTACAACATGTTCCAACAAGTCTATCCATTTATGATTGCCGTTCAAGGTAAACAACTTAAACAGCTTTTCCTTGATTGTTCGAATTACACGCTCGGCAATAGATGCTTTTAAAATACTAAATGTGCTGTAATGATGGATGCCATGTTTCTTCATGAGAGCTTGAAAATTAGAGTTGTAATATTCCTTTCCATTATCTGTAACTAACCTTTTCGGAATTCTCTTAGACTGCGCGAGTATCTGGGCCATAGCATTAGTCACATCTTTGGCATTTTTAGACTTTATAGGCCGCGCCCATAAATATTTCGAAAAACAATCAATAACAACCAATATATACTTAAACCCCCTATTTTCACGAGAATACTGATCAAGCTGCGCAAGATCAGAGGCAAAAGTATCATCTAGGCCATATTGAATAAATCTGCGCCGTTTAAATTTTGTTCTGGCGGGCTTATGCAGCTCATTAACAACCTGTTCTCTCGCTTTAGTAATACTCGCCGCCATTTTCAAACATGTAATAAAAACTAATCACTATGCAGATGCTTTTATATCTTACTTCTATCAACCCTCTGTTTCAATTTATTAACATTTGTATTTATTTTTTTAACATCATCAGTAATAGGCTTAATAGACTGTTTAACAGTAGTAGTTATATACCCCTTTAGAATATTTTCAAGGTTATCAAATTGCTTAGATACCTGCACTATAGATGCTTGATGTGTAGTACGAATCTCATGAAGTTGTTTTCTAAATTCCATATCTAATTTCAAAATCTCGCTCTTCAACTTATCATCAGCAAGTTTAAGCGAAATTTTATAATCCGACATTTCCTTATTTAAAATAGTCATATGATCACGCATTTGCGCAGATATTAATTCCGTATTAGCCTTACTAGAATTCGTCAATTCATTCTTAACTCTATCAATAGAGTTGTAGGCATCTTGCATTCTAACCGCAACCAAATGATTAAGACTAGCCGAAAGAGAACTTATTGAATCATCTATAAATTTTTTATTCGCAGCATCAGAGCCATCTGTAGGAAGCTTTACGTTTACAAGTTTATGATCGCGAATATTATAGTCACCATCTTTATTAACGGGTATTTGATTAGGAGCTCTCCTTATACCTTTTTGACGTGTCGGCAGGGCACGTCCAAACTTGTTCATGGCTAAGCTGATACTAAGACGAGAGGTGGTATATAACTATTTATAAAACTCAATTATCCCCAACCGCTCCAGCTCATGCAAAATATTCATAATTTCATTTAGGTTGTTGGTGTTGCCAGCCTGGCGAGATGCATGTAGCTTTCTAAAACGATCTACCAACTCGTTAATATCATCGTAATATACAAACTCTTTCGGGGTCTCGTCGTATTGTAGCAAAGCCTGCCCTGTTCTCCCAGAGTTTAATCTAGTCGTTCTGCTAGGCACTGATGACGTGGATTTAGAGGCTCTAGGAGTTGATGAAGACGGTGATGATAATTTAGATGCGGTGCTTAGAAGTGGTTTAACAATTGTCGTATATTTATGCGATTTATCCCCCTTTATTGCGCCACTATCCTTCCGATATAGACTTGTACGTTTCAGAATATCCCCATATTGTACTGTATCGGCTCTAGTATGATATTGAGGTACCTTTAAAAATAACAAATCATACAAGCCACGAGTACCCTTATACGTAACATCTCCTACTTGTATATCACCACTCGGCAAAAAGTCTATTCGCTCGGATCCCAATTGCCAAGCATCATTATCTGAATTATATGATACTCCTTTAGCATCTATCGATGAAGAGTTATCCCAATATTTTTTTAAATAACTCTGAGCAATCGGGGGATATTGTGCGATAAACTCATTTACAACCTCGGGCTTGTTAAGTAATGCAGTGAAATCCTCTTGTACTTCGCGGAATGAAGGATACGATGACTCATCAGTAAACACGTCATCCTCGGCATCGCCATAGTGCGTCTCATCTGCTAGAAAGCTAGGTTGCTTTACTTCTCGGGGTTCTATCTTTTGTGGCTCAATCTTTATGAGAGGCACATCCTCTGTTTTAATCTTGCGTTTACGAGTCTGTTTTTCAACAGAAGCTTCCACAAGTTTATTTAACGGATCGGTAATAGGTGTTAGAAATTTATTTAGTGCATCGTCTTCTTCACCACGCTCCAACTTTAATGCCAAGTATTTTTTCCGTATAACATTTGCGGTATTAATAATGCGTTGCTTAACATCCTTATCGAGGCCACTCAAATTAGAAGCCATGATATACAACTATACCACTATAACAACCAATAACCCGACCGAACCGCTATAACAATCCACTGATCCACTGATCCACTGATCCGGTGGTTGTAATGATCCACAGATCCACTGATCCGGTGGTTGTAATGATCCACTGATCCACTGATCCACTGATCCGGTGGTTGTAATGATCCACTGATCCGGTGGTTGTAATGATCCGCTGATCCGTGGTTACAATGATCCGTGGTTACAATGATCCGTGGTTACAATGATCCACTGATCCACCGATCCGTGGTTACAATGATCCGTGGTTACAATGATCCGTGGTTACAATGATCCGTGGTTACAATGATCCCTGATCCACATAGAAACAGGATATGTATGATTAAATACGTCCGCCCTCTATGACGACAAGTGATAGACTAATGTATTATAATTAGGGGATTAAATATATATCAAACTTGTTCCTATATCGACCTTTATCAATATCACTGTCTTTGACCAGAACTAAAAACCCATGCTTGTCTTTCCAACATGTGGAACATAGCCGTTTAAAAGCTTCAAAGGACATGTCGGTATTTACATGATCGGTATATACATGCTTCAAATTCAAATCATCCTGTTTAAATAGAATTAATACGTTGGCATTGTCGCGAACCAGCTGTTTGGGAATTTTTGAATATGTTTGCGTTAAATAAAACGAATCGATATCATGGTGTCTGCCCATACAGAAATAATTGCGTATTTTATCCTGTTTCTCACAGGCAACATCGTCAAATATAATAATAGAATGAGGTTTAGCGCTAGAAGGATCTAGAACATCGTCATTATCGCTGTACCCGAAATATCCAAGACGGGCCTGTTTTAATGTTTTCTGCAGAAATACATATTTGTCCTGCTGTAGAGATTTTGAATATACGTATACATTCTCAAATTTCAAGCCATTTTCATCAGCCAATAAACTTATCATAACAGCAGTTTTACCACACGAACTGGGTCCGCATATTATTGCCCTAATGGTTGAGGGTAAAACAGCACTATGTTTATTCGGATTTTGCTGGGTCCCCATATTGAAATCATGTATTTGAATTGAACGTTTCTGCTTTTCTTGACGCATCTTTCTATAAGTACCACTCTGCATTCATTCGCAACTACATTAGTAATGCAGACGTCACAGGGTGCAGGTGTGTTAAATAGTATCATCAATAAATTACCAGTCGAACTTCATCTACCCGGTTATTCTTATTGCGGCCCTGGTACAAAGCTTCAAGAACGTTTAGCTCGCGGAGATAAACCCAAGAATAAATTGGATAGTTATTGCAAAGATCACGACATTGAATACGCAAAGTCCAAAGCCTTGAACCATCGGCATCAAGCCGATCAGGTGTTGGAAAACAAAGCTTGGAAACGAGTCAAAGCCAGCGATTCGAGTCTTGGTGAGCGAACCTCTGCGTGGTTAGTAACAAACATCATGAAGGTCAAGCGTAAGTTGGGTGCAGGATGCAAGAAGCATGAATTATGTAAGCTTATTAGACCGCTAAAGAAACATGGTTCTGGTAGTGATAAAAAGGCGTTGAGTGGTATGCTCAAAGCTGCACGCATCAAAGTTAAGAAGCTAGGCGGAAAAAGAAAAATCAAAATACCTAGAATCATACCCCTGCCAAAACAAGGCGGCATCTTGCCTTTGATCCCGATATTCGCTGGGCTTAGCGCCCTCGGGGCATTAAGCAGCGGGGCTGCAGGAATTTCAAAGGCGGTTAATGATGTACAGAATGCTAAAGCCAAGTTGAAAGAATCACAGCGTCATAATGAAACAATGGAAGCCATCGCCTTGGGCAAGAAGGGGGATGGGCTGTATTTGAAAAAACACAAGACCGGATATGGGTTGTTTTTACGTAAAATGCCAAAAAACTGTCAATAAAGCTGCCCAAACGTCCTTTATCCGATCAAGATATTAAATCATATGTAAAACGTCTAAAGATCCCTAATTTCAGAGGTGTATTTATGCGAGATACTTTACCAAAATCACCGAAACATACAGAGAGTGGCGTTTTAAATTTAGATGGATACAAAGGAGATGGTACACACTGGGTAGCTTACAAGAAGAAAGGAGATAGAGTTGTTTATTTTGATAGTTTTGGCAACTTGAAGCCGCCAAAAGAATTTGTAGAGTATATGAAAAATTATAAAATTTATTTCAACTATGATCAATATCAGGATTATGGTACGATAAATTGCGGTCATCTGGCGTTGACGTTTCTCGTTAATTCATTATAAATTGCAATGACGTCATTAGCCATCATCAGTCATGTCTCAAACATTCACTTTAAAGGGTCGTTCTCACCGGCTTGAAGCATACTTTGTGCCGCCTATAGAACTAGATTCGAGATTTGATTACTCTCTGGCATTAATATCTCTAAATACGTGGAATACCATACCAAATATAGAACCTGGTCGTAATAAGGTTTATTATACAATCAACGGCAAGGAGCAAGTTTTAAAAATACCAACCGGTTCTTACGAGTTGGAGGATATAGAGTACTATTTACAAGGTCAGCTTGCTGGTGCGGAATTATCGGATGCTGAACGTAAAGAAATCCTATCACTTAGAGCTAATAACAATACTTTAAAGTGCGAGCTGCATAGTATCTACAATATAAATTTCAAGCCAAAGGATAGCATTGCTCAGTTATTAGGATTCTCTCCACAAGTGTTGACGGCTGGCCAATTACATGAATCTGACCTGCCAGTTGAAATTATACAAGTGGTTACTATCAGGGTTGAGTGCAACATTATTTCTGGTTCTTACTATACAAATAATCCGGCGCATACTTTATACGAATTTTCTCCAACTGTTGACCCCGGGTATAGTATTAATATAGAACCCCGAAATCTTATTTATCTACCTGTCAACGACAAAAATATATATAATATTACTCTAACGCTATTGGATCAAGATTCAAGGCCGGTTAATTTCAGAGACGAAGAAGTTGTAATCCGATTAGAACTCAGACGAAATGGGCTTAGTATTTAATAGTTATTTAAATACATCTACTCCTTCTCCAGACTCATTCTGTAATCAGAAGCCAAAGAGAACACTCGCGCTTGTCAATATTATTTTTTTACAGTCCGCTAGCAGTCTATATAACTATCATGTCAGAAAAACTTCAGCTATTTAACCCCATTAAAAGCGATGAGTCAATCATGCGCGAAGAATGGCATACTTATCATCCTTTCACCAAGTCTTTTAATAACAACGACGAAATCGAGATTGTCATCAATCAACAAGATGTATTTTTAGACATGAGCGAAGCTCAGCTTTATATCGAAGGGTCGTTTAAAGCAGAGGATACAGCTGGCAAGACGGGTGACTGTACATTAACCAATAATGCTGCAGCCTTTATTTTTGACAGCATGTCGTATGAAGTGAATGGTAAAGAGATTGAAAAAGTTCGCGATCCTGGCATAGTTAGCGCCGTTAAAAACCTGCTATGCTTAAACGATGCAGAAAGCCGCGCTTTAGATATTGCCGGCTGGAATTGGCCTAGCGGTACTATAAAAACATTGGATGAAACTAGTAAAGAATTCAACTTTCGCATTCCGCTACACATGCTGTTTGGGGTGTTTGCCGATTACAAGAATGTTCTGATGGGTAAACAGAAGCTTAAACTGGTTCGAGCTCGTCACGATGAAAATTGCTACAAGTCAACTGGTGACAAAAAGGCGGCGATTACGCTAAAGACTGTTGAATTGAAGGTTAAGCACATTTATCCTAGTGACGCAGTTAAACTTAGGCTTTTGGATGACATTGCAAAAAATAAGCCTATATTTATACCGTTTAGAACTTGGGAGATTCACGAGCTTCCTGCTTTGAGAACGACAAAGAGAGATATTTGGACTGTAAAGACGATGACAGAGAGGGCACGATATGTTATTGTATTTTTTATGAAAAATCGCAAAGATAACTACAAGTCAGATTGTTGTTATTTTGATAACTTAAATATTACCGATGTCAAGTTACATCTAAACTCTGAGATATACCCCTATGAGGCTCTAAATTTAGATTTTGCCAATCGCCAATATTCAGAAGTCTATAAGATGTATACAGACTTTCAAAAATCTTATTTAGGCAAGCCGCTAAGCGAGCCTATTTTAGACTTTACGACTTTTGCTAGTAGGGCCCTATTTGTTATTGATTGTACCAAGCAAAATGAATCCCTAAAGAGCACCGCTATTGATGTCAAATTGGAGTTTCAGAGTTCTTCTAATTTTTCCAACGATTCACGAGCGTTTTGTATTATTATTCACGATCGTGTCCTTGAGTACCAGGCTTTAACCGGCCAGGTGAGAGAACTAGTGTAGTTCCGACCCTTGCAAGATGAAGTTTGCTGTAGTCGACGTCCAGGGATTCCAGGTACCAGAATTTCAAGCTAAAGAACTGGCCATTTATGATGGAAAACACATGAAAAGTTACCTGTTTAAACCTACTACCCCATTTCATACCTTGAGTGATGATTGCAAGAAGCAGGTATTATTCCTACATAGAAACCATCACGGCCTCTTTTATAATTATGGCGTGACCTATTACAGCGACCTCTACACAATCATCAGCAACGATTTGCGAGACGTGGACCAGATATATGTCAAGGGTCACATAAAGAAGAGCTTTTTAGACGAAATTTATTCTCAAAGTAGTAATAAGCCACATGTTGTTAATTTAGAATCAAGTATCAATGTTCCAAAACTCTCTAAAGATGCAACCACATGTTCTAACCATGATCTAGAAGTTTGTAATTGTAGTATTAGGAATGCTTATATACTGTATGATTATATTTATGATTTTTTACCAAAATAAATAATTGAAAATGTCACGTGTGTTTTAATATAGCGTTCTAATAATATTTAATCATTTGCCCTCGAGCTTGTGATGACATCAGTCAAGTTGCAAGAGCACCTACGTAATATACATAACCTCAAAAAAGATATAAAGTGCTACGAAGATTATCGGTTTATATCACGTGGTTTTTTAAACCTCTCCATGACTTCTGACAAGGTGTGTCCTAGGACTGTGGAAGCCCCGCCCCTTTGTAGGCCAAACAGAGTATATGAAATTGATGGCTATATAACCGTCATATTTGAAAACACTGAAGTAGTAGTGGATACTATTGGATATGGAAAGATTTATTTCACTAGTGTGGAATTTGAAGAATTCTTAAGCAATTTTAATTGTTTCAACACTCACTGGGTTGACATATTTATGATTATTGGAAAGTATACCTTGGTGTTTCATCGCAATGCAGAAAAACGAAGCCTAAAATTCGAAGAGGCGGACACAGACAAGTACCTGTTTCGATGGACCGATAAATTAATTAGTTTATTTGCACAACATATGTATCAATTGTATAAACTAAATACTGAATATTATTCCATAAAATATTGAACTGTTGTTTTATTTATAGGGTATAGGCGGGTAAATAAAACAATTTGGGTATGTGGGGTAAAACATTTATTTAACACACATTTATATAAAAATATTTAGAAATAATCAAACACAATTTGGGAAATGTGGGGTAAAACATTTATTTAACGCACATTTATATAAAAATAATCAGTCTTATAGAGGGTACAATACTTGAACTATAATATATAACTATACGTGTAAAGGGCGCTATACTTTATAATAAATTCTTAAACTATAATAAATAACCTAATATCACAGCCTCTAACACCACCTAAAGAAATTGAAGCAATCAGTCTTGCCTTGGAATTTCCAAGGTCTCCTTATATAATGCTATATCCTGGTGACCCCAAGCAAGCGTGTTCTCAAGGTCTCCGGGTATAAGGTAGCGCTTATCGTCCGCGTATGATAGCGCTACCTTATTTTTAAGTTCCACATGCATATCATGTGAATGTGAGCGGAAAGTATTCATCTCTCGAAATATTCTGGTCCCTACTACGTTAACTGCTTTTTTATAGTCTTCAACTGATAGTTGGGATTTTGTAACGTAGTCGGGGACGCCTTTTGCTTTTTTTGTACATTCCCCCTCTACATTCACACAATATGCTTTAGCCCCGGTCCCATAGAAATCCCATATAATTTTTCCTGCGTACTCATCTTTCATTTTTCCCAATATAGATTGGTTTACAGGAACATTATGTGAGTTATCTGGAGAATAGTTTGAGGTATCGAACATATCTAAATTTTCTGCTATATCATCATAAAAATTTTCTGTTGTTACATTTAGAATGAGGGAGTCAGTATCCGTGGATAGCAAGACCGCGTTGTTGCCATATTTAGGCTTAATATAACCGTACAAAAAGTCGTACATAATAATCTTGGATAACTCCAAGATTCCAAACCCTGCGTATATGGGTTTATTATATACTACTTTTTGTTTGTGCATCTGGATAGATACCAGGTTCTCGCTATAGATTGTGCGGTCCTTGAAATGAGGTTTCGCGATCAACGCCCCAGCACCGAGCCTCCTACCAATATTTTCCCAATGGGACACTAATTTAACGTCTACCCGTTTCTCCACATTCTCCATTGTCTTTCCAAACACAGAATTGTTCATCAGTTTGAAAAAGTCCTTTTCAAACTTATTTTTTGCTTGATTGCGCAACCCTGTGTTTAGGTCGATGTACGGTTTAAGCCACGGTGATTGGTCGAAAGATATGACGCGGTGAATTTTAGTTAGCTTAAGGCCATAATTTAAAGCTTGCTGCAAATTTTGATAATGAATAATATATTTCGTTTTCTTAAAAAAGTTTGGGATTAATTTTGTTATTTTCGGAAATTTGGACTCTGGTGGCGCAATGGATTCTGGACAAAAGGGTAGTTCATTATGCGAATAATGCAAATCTTCCGGGTATGTTAAATCGACTTCTAAGACGTATCCTGTTTGTGAATCAGGTGCGATGTTCATATAATCTAAATTTTGAATTTCGATTTCGTCTAACCATTTAAAGTTCCCTGTGGGTAAATATTGAGACATGGCTGCGCCGTATAAATTTGTTGCATCCAAATATAAAATGTAGGAGGTAGGTTTTGAAGCGTCGTATGTGGGTATAAATTTATTATTCGCAATAGCTTTTCTTACACTACACTGACTGACTCCGCCGCGAATCCCGTGTTTAAAAAAGTGTACCATATCTAGATCGGTCAGTAGCTCAAGATTTATGGATGTATATTTAAGTGCGGATTCCATCGACAATCCTGGACACGTGAAAAATTGGCTTGGGTCAAGGCCGTATGTAGATATGCGCACATTTCTAAAGCTTTCAAACACATCTGTCAAAATTAATACGTCGGATTTTAAATAAATGTCTGAATATTCGCCTAAAGTTTTGCATTTAAATAGATCCCATACCTTCAACGCACGCTTGTAATCATCTTCAGTAATGTGCTCGTTTTTAAGTTTATTAAAAAAGCCTTCATGTGATGGTAGCACTGTATCGTCTAATTTTGAAATATGATCCACGTAGTTATACGGGAAGACACCCTTCTGCCGAATAAGTTTAAATTTTTCCTCGTCAGGGAAATATTTACGTACGGCCCTGCATTGTTCGGGCTTTAAATTTTGACTTAATTTATCCAAGCCTGTGGCCATGAATCGAAAACTATCTAAAAACCGTAATTTTAAAAATACCTGTCGTTGTTTCCCATCCTCTTCGATGTTATCCACCAATATATGTTTACTAAAGGAAATATATTTTTCCTTATTTTGGGGGATAACATCAATCTTTTCTTCGTCTGATGCCAATTCCTTGACAAAGAGGTGGGAATCGAACCCGGACATGTTGTGGAAAAATATTGGGATAAACGTAGGAATTTTGAAATTTAGGTTACATACAGAATGAGATGGACCCCGATACAGCCCTGTAAGATGATCATGGTCATGAACACGCATGTCTTCTATATTAAACGGCTTTTCGCAAATATGGCAATGTGTTGCGGTCTGATGTGCATGCTCTTGTTCAGCAGTTATAGGGATCATGGGCACTATTTTCTTCAAAAAGCGATTGTATATTGATTTACAATCAGCATCTAATCGTTTTACAAATTCTTTATGCGCGTCAGGACCTCTATAACATTGATAATTTGAATGCACGTCATCAAAGTCACATTTAATATAGTAGGCAAACGAGTATGGAACGTGTTTATGGGTGCGTACTGTATATGACGTATCAGGGTCTCTCTCACTTTGTTCTGTTGGTAATGGTTCTAAAACTGTTTCGAAATCCGCGTAAACAACAAAAGGTACTTTTAATTTCTTTTCAAAGTTTGTAAATTTAAAAATATTCTCAGGTATCTCTTCACCGTATTTATTCTTTTTCAAATCGGTAGTCGGTACTTTAGCCAAAACGTGCCCGCAATCGTTTTCTTGATGAGCTTTTAACTTCAGCTCGGAATAGAAATACGTTAAACAGCCATCACATAAATACTTTGCAGCATTATGTTTGGATAATTGTCTTGAGATCAGACGAGATAAACTTCTTATTAAACAGTAATGAGTATTTTCATTATCATCACTGATTACTAACAAATTTACATGTCTTTCATTGCGAGATTTAGTAAAATATAAGGGGCCCACGACATCAATACTATTTTTACCATTGTCGTAGTTTCGTTCTAAACCATAGACATTGATAGAAATATTATTCTGCCGTTCAAACTTTGAAATATCTTTCATTTGTATTGGAAATTCCATACCTGTAAAGTCCAGCTCGTTCTCAAAAGGCATATAGTTTGCGACTCTATTTGCATGTTGAGTCCAATGTACTGGATGCAAGGCAGCCAAGACTGACCACATGAAACATTTTTGGTCCGTGTTTTGAATGTTTAATACGGCTTTCCTTGCTTCAATTTCTTTTGGTAGAGGAAGGTAAGATGATGGCGTTAGAGGCTTGATTTTGCTAATTCCTATTTCTAAGTGGAGAAGTTGTTGAAGAGCCCACCCTGTAACAATAAAATAGTATTAGGAATTTCATTATGTTATAAGCAGCTAATTTTCGCATTATTATATACTTACCACTATCCTTTTCCGAGAACTCTGAATATTTGCGGTCCAGGATAGCTACGAACTGCCCAAACAACTCCTCCAGGTCCGTTGAGCCATTGACCATGGTGTGCCTGGTGTTGAATGATTTCACCTCTATCGACTCGCTCGTTTGCATGAGGAATCGGCCGAAGAGCTCCACACCGACCTTGAGCTGCTCGTATTTTGCAACTATATTCCCCACCAACCTGATGAATTTTTCCCGCAGGTGTTCAAGGAACTGGGGCACATTGGTGGGGTCTTGGCTCGACTTCAGTCGGTAGGTAGCAATCCGGCTTCGGAACGATGTTTTTATAAGTTCAACACCATCCTCCTGCACCATGCAGCAGTTCTCCCGATGACGTAGGGTCCTTACGTGTGCGGACCATCGGGAGCTGGGAACGTCTTGTTTGCATTCAGTACAATGCTGCATGGATTCATCTGAAATTTTAAACACTTTTAGAAATTCACTAGTTTTATTTTAATAAAATACTCACCATCTGACGGAGCGAGTCTTGCCCGTTTGGCAATGGCTACTTGGGCGGGGGTTGCTTGTCGTTTAGGGGCTCTATGCATCTCCCTCTGGTGCGCCTGGAGCGCTCTTCTCGAAGGGAAGCTGACCCCGCAGGCTGGACATGCTTGTGTAGTCTCCCTGCAATCCCCATGGCGCTTGAGGGCGTCTTTCCTAGCGAAGGAACGACCACAGTGTTCACAGTTGTACATTGTTCCTAAAATCACACACAAGTTCTACTTATTAACACCAGGCTATTTTTTTTAATCAATATTTATAATTTCTAGCTTGTATGAACACGTTTCCTACAATAATGTTACATGCATCCCCATATGGCCACCCGGTATTTGTATTGTCGCTTTGGCTAACGCTACATCAGAACGTATAACCTATAAATTATCCCCTGTATACCTAGATATTATTTTTAATCATATAATCTCATCACAATATACCATAAGATGCATTTTATTCAAATTATAACCTATAAATCTACATACCTGATAATTATTTTATTCACAGTCACTTATACTGCACTACTACTTGCTTCTGTCTGCTGGATTCAACTGTGCCTCTGGTCCAGCGCTTACCGTATTTATAGGCGGGGCCCGTAACGCGTCGTTATGCTTCTAGAATTGTCTATGTATTGCAATTCTCGGAACATATTGCATCAGCTTTTACCATCGACTAGGCTTGGCTACTGCTCTTGTTGCATCATCTTTCTAGGAATTTGTTGCTGGCTTGCTTGACATTGAATATTAATGAGTGCCTATCCCCTGGCGCCGGGTAGACTATGTTGTTTAAAATGATATATTTTCCCCATCATTTTGGGGGTTTTTGTCGGTTTTGTATAGGACCATTATCACATAAGTTGCCAAAGAGGCCTTTTCATACAAGTCCCGTTTTTGAAAGACCCGGGGTGGGCGGACTGCCGAAGGCACTATTTCCGCTATTTGCGCAGATTTTTCTCCTATAGTGTCCGAGAAACCTCAATTTTAGGCTATTGCGCATGATGTCAAATGGGCCGTACTTTTTTTTAACGGATTTGGGGTTTGTGGGGGGTGCTTACATTGCCGCTACTGTTATTTTTGACAAAAATCATCCCAGACCCGAGATATAGGACCTATCTTTTTAATGACTGTTTTCCTAGCATTTTAATGTTTTTGATCGTTTTATACATGACAGTATAGATTTACGCGCTAGTGTTTAGCATTGAATAAACCAATTGTTAGCATTACCTTCTACACTTTGTAGTATTATCTTGAATCCAATAGTTACTTTATTCAATAATAACACCTTCTATGTTTCTTCGTATTAGCACAATATATACTGTTAAAGGGTCTTGAACGCATCTGTTAAGGGGTCTTGAACGTAAATATAGTGAACGTGTATATATTCTAACAGCATTTATATTGATATAACGACCACCATTACATATTATCTTCTTGACAATTTGGTTAATTAAGCGCGTGCAGCGGTATTATCCGTATGTCTATTTGCTAAATTATATCAATTGCCGCGACGGCTCAATGGTATGACTCCCGGCTATCAATCTAGAGGTCGGCGGTTCGAGCCTTGCAGCCGGAACTTTTTTTCAGGTTTAAACGCGCGGGCCATCAACGTCATCATTTGGAGAGCTATGACGTCACAGACGCGGCTTTGGGTTCCTGCCACAAAGAACATACACGGCTGCCACAGAGAACATACGCGGCCACTAGTATCCATGGTAGTTAGGGCCCCCTGGTAGTTAGGGCCCCTGGTAGTTAGAGCCACTGGTAGTTAGGGCCACTGGTAGTTAGGGCCATGACAGATGACACATGACATGACAGATGACAGATGACTTGACAGATGACAGATGACAGATGACATGACAGATGACAGATGACATGACAGATGACAGGCATGCGCAGTAGGGTGTGTGGAGATTGGCGTTGAACGCACTAACTATCACTACTAAGACTTTCCCATCTTTCGTGTATAGAGTTGTCAACTTTCCTCCCATCTAGGGCATAGGAACAAGGTTTATTCGATGCCGTCGGTCTCTTAGCAGGACTTACACTGCGCAGCAATTGCAATTGATACAGAATTTAAAGTTAATATATTAGATACTGGCGAAAGCATCCGTGTCCCGATAAGGCTTACGTTAGGAAATAATCGACTTCACGGTATGGTCTAGCTGTCCATATGCCTATATATGGTATAAGACTCCATTTCCATCTTCCTTTTGTGTCTGTGTCTCACTTTTCTTGCTAGGTATTTATAAGATCTTCTCTTGCTGTTTGGGTGGCAATGGCTGCATTCAGCAGAGTCCATCGATTTATAAGCGATTTTACTGAATGACGTCACGATGGGTATCGATTTGTAGTTCTGCTGAATTCATTTCAATGTCAGTTTTTTGTTTGGTTAGGATCCCTTCAAAATATTTGCATCTATCAATTTTATATTATAATTCCCTGGTTTGGTCATTTTGTATGAATTTTACTACTCAACCTGACAAGCAAAACTGATATAAATCACTGTCAAGTCACAAATCGCTTTTTAAATTCGATGGAAAAAATGGCGTCCGATTTCCCTTCGATTTGTGAATTTTTAGTGCAATCCGCAGATGATTACTACTCGCTTACAAATCGTTGGGTTACGTTGAATGTGCCCAATTTCTCGATATCTCTTCAGCCTTTAGCTAAAGAAATATCCAGCGGTAGTAATCTTTAATAAACTAAATTATTAGGCAAATGCAAATCGACCATTTTTGTCTGCAAATATTGGTTCAATAATAGCATTTTTTAAAAGTCATCTTTTTATCAGTGCACTTCAAATAAAGATCAGATTTTTATTTGATGTGCTTGAATCAATAAATTTACCTTTGTCCCTCATACATGTCAAAATGTGCGAGGTTAAATCAAACTGTCATATAAATCGAAAAAATTTCTAGTTGTAAAATGTAGTTGAATAATATTAATAGAAATGAATTAAATGACAAGGTAATACGAAAATTAAATAAAGTTTATAATTTTTAATAGATGTTTGTTTTAGGAAAAAGTCACTGTGCTACCCTGAAGATTGTACTAATACAAAATGCGACAAAATTAAAAGTTGTCATAATTTTTCACAGAATACAGGCGAGGAAAGTCATCACGGTCGAAAATCGGAGTCTATTATTTCTATCAAACATGTAAACTTTAACAATAATGAAACTAATACACAAAATAGATCATGCACAAGAAATAAATCAACCGAACCAAAATCTACTTCCATTTCCAACAGCTGCATAGAAAATAATGACAAATCTAAAAATGTAACTAGTGATAATAAACTTTCAGTAAGCACTTTGTCAAAAAATTCAGCGCAAAAATGTATTTCTTTTAATAAATCTGAAAAATTAAACATACTCGGATTTCCCATATCTAGTATAGGAACTAGTCACAATTCATTCGGTTCATTAAAAAAAGAAAACGCAGGAAATGATAGAAGCTCCCTGCAAGATAAAAAATGTTTATCAAAAAATTCCAAACAAGGAAGCATTTGGTTTAAAGGAAGTGCAAAACTAAACATACCGGAATGTTCCACATCGGGTCCAGGAACCAGTCACAATTCATTATCTTCATTAAAAAAAGGAAAAGCAGGACACGACAAAAATGAAAAATTATTATCAGTGATATCATTTTCAGAAAGTCGACCGACTTTCTCAGATCATAACTTACTCGAAGAAGAATCCCATAACAGCGTTACTATTGGAACTCTCAAAATTTATATCGAAGAAATATGGCAAAAATTTAAGACATCTGGCTTCAGAATTTTTTTCGGACCATCATTGGATGAAACTGCTATTTTAACCGTGAATACTACTGATTATCTTTTAAGATATTGGGGATATTTTGAACAAACCGAGGAGCTATAACATGTAGGTGTGAAATAATAAAGCAAGAACTTCCTTCTACTGGATACTATACTCATTTTACCATTGAAAATATTAACGATTCACATTTCGTATCGTTTGAGCTGGCTTACAGGCGCAGCAAGGTTTTTGATATGAAAATATTTTGCCTTCCAAGCATAAGGTTTTACCTGACGTCTTAGATTTTCAAGTCTGTCAGGCCAAACGGTTGTAAAACCCATATCTACACACACATTTTAGTGTCCATATTTCAGATCAGGTCTGAAAAGTCGCTATGATGGAAACATTTTTTTTAGGTTTTATTTTTGATCGCATTATCTTTATCACCGCAGATTCGTAATAATACGGATGGATGTTTTGCCTGAACAAGTAAAACGCCAGGTAAAACCTTATGTTAAAACCTGTCCACACGTAATATTTTAACTGATACGTCCTATTTTACAAGTAGAACGTCAGTAAAACCTTATGTTAAGACACCGAACCGGCCGTTGGAATATCAAAACAGGCAACAAAAATAAGATTAGATAGATGGTGGAAAAACAACATCTATCTCGATGGTAAGAGTTACCTGGTCAAATACACGCATATGCTGTTATTGGAAAACCATCGAAAATACTATCGAATGGGATGCTAACCCTGACGCGGCCCCAGTTGAAACAAGTGGTGGGTCTGCTAACAGGCCACTGCCACTTGCGAAAACACCTTCAACGGATAGGTATAAACAACGGATCCATTGAATGCTGACTCTGCTGTGAAGAGGATGAAACCGCCTCACACATAATATACCGCTGCGTAGCACTGTCTTGTAGAAGACAAAATATCTTCGGGAACATACAACGTGGTGACAACCTCTCACATGACAAGCTTAGCAGAAGGTTACTGGACCTCATAGAAAGAACAAACATATTCTAACAAGATCAGGGTACACAATAAGCCGAAAGGCTGCAGTGGTAGAAGTTCGGACCCTTAAACCGACCCCCGCCTTTAACCAACCAACCACACCTAATATTTTAACTGTCGTTTAAACGTCAGATAAGAGACGCCTCATTGATTTAAAGTACCGTCCACACATACAAATGGTTTTTCCTGACGTTCTACTTGTTCAAGTCGTACATATCAGTTAAAATATTAGATGTGAACAGGTTCTAACGTAAGGTTTTACCTGACGTTTTACTTGGTCATGCAAGACGTCCATCTTATTACGAATCTGTCCTGATGGAAATAATGCGGACAAAAATAAAAACCTAAAAGCAATGTATCCTCCATAGCGACCTTTCTTTTCTCACTTGAAGACCTAAAATATCATGTAAAACGTCATGTGTAGACCGGGGTATTATAAGGGTTTTGCCTGATAGTTTTACTTGACCTCAGACATCAGGTAACACCTTATGTCATTGTGTGTATGTGGCTTTATATACCCACTTAACATTGAGCACCTTAATGATTGCATGCACGACCTGTAGAGTATATCTGAGTATGACTAGTAGTAAATATGTAAGTAGTATAAATTTAATAACTTTCCATCCTTAATATCTCGCTTTCCAGTAAATAATGTTAACAATCGGAAAGACACGTCAATTTTATTGTGAAGGGGGCGCTTTTAAAAAATATTTGCAGTCTTCGTGGATTAACTCCCTGGGAGCAGTAGATCTTAGTTTTCAAATCTTAAAAATGGTCAAAAAAGTGATCCTAATAATTATAGATCAATTTCTGTTTTATCTAAAATTTTGGAAAAAATAATGAACAAGAAATTGATCAATTTTATTAGAAAATCAAAATATGCTACTTAGTGGTCAATATGGATTTCGTAAGTCTAAAGATACAGAAATATCTGCTATTGATATTATTACTGACATTCAATTAACTTTAGATAATAATAAAAAAATGTTGCTTATTATCTTTAGACTTGTGAAAAGCATTTGATACTCTGACTCACGAAATCCTATTACAAAGTTTTTCAATATTGGTATTAGAGGAAATATTTACAATTGGTTTAAAAATTATTTATATAACAGAAAACAGTACGTTTTTATTGACGATTGCTCAAGCCTCAACATAATATTACTTGCGGTGTTCCTCAAGGGTCAATTTTAGGACCTACTTTATTCCTTATATATACGTATAAATGCAATTTCTAAGTTAAATCTAAAAGGTAATGTCGAATTGTTTGCGGGTAATACTAAAATTTTATATTTAGGCGAGTCTTTTTTCAATATTCAAACTGATATTACTAATGATTGGAAAATTATCCTTTCATGGCTGCAATCCTACAAACTTTCTTTAAACTTTCATAAGTCATCTTTCACGTTTATTTCTAAATGTGCAATTGAGAGCAATATTTCACCAATAATTTTTAATGGAAACGAAATTAAGTATGCAAAACCTTCGAAAAAGCGTATCACCACTCATTGGAATATTATTTAAAATTAGAGATTATATACCTTTAATACATTTAAAAAATATTTATTATTCATTAGTTTATTCAAAATTTCAATATTTAATATCAGTTTGGGGATCTGCATGTGCCACAATATTAAAACCTTTAAAAATACTACATAACAAAATTATAAAATGCATTCATAAACTAAATTTTTTGGAACCGACAACAAATTTATACAGGGTGTTCATTTGACAACTTCCCACCACGGATTTATCGAAAACCACTGATTAAAAGAAAAAACGCCGAGACACGTAAAAAGATTTGCCAAAGGGGAGAACTTTTTAACCAAAAACTACTTCACCCCCTTTTACCCTCTGGCCCCCGGGGTCATCCCCTTAAAAAATTTAAATGACAAGGGGTAGCAAGTAATAGCTTGTTTTAAAGGTCTTTCAAAGTGCTTTATTTTGACGTTTGATTTTTTAAAATCGGTCGATTCATTTTCGAGAAAATTAGAAAAAATTTTACGGCCTTCTTTTTATCAACACAGATAACATGGGTGAACTGTTTTTATTCTTATACCTATTTAGTTTTTTATACCTGTTTAGTTTTTTATAGTTGCTAAGGGAAAGAAACAATTTAATTTGCTGTCAGTTACCTTTGTGACAATCTTGGGATAGTGAAAATTAATTTATTGATTCAGATTTTACTTCCAAAATGGTTTACACACTAGCGGAAAGAGTGGAAATGATTCTAATTTATGGTGCCCAAACTCAATGTGCTCGGCAAACTGCCGTTACATTTAACGACAGACATCCGGAAAAGATAACTTCGCATAGGTATGTTTTGGACCTTGTTTCTAAATTTACTCGAACTGGATCTGTTGCAAATAAAAAACGTAATCATCGTAAAGTTTTGGATGAAGCCGCTCAAGTTGAAGTTTTGGGTCATTTTGCCATAAATTCTAATACTTCATTACGCAAAATTGTTGATGCGACTGGTATATCATTAGGCTTTGTACACACAGTTACTAAATTACATAAATTTCATCCATTCAAAATGAAAATATTGCATGAGTTAACCGAAGATGATTTCGATAGGCGAGTTGAGTTTTGTGAACAAATGACTGCAGCGATTAATGATAATACCATTCATGTAAAGAATATCTGCTTCAGTGATGAATCTTTTTTTAGAAAATAAAGTGATGGTGGCCATTGTTTATTAATGGGAATTAAAAATAAATGGAGGCATTTATTTAGATATGTTGGAAAATACCATCAATCCGCTTATCACTGAAACCATTGAAAACCAAATCGCAGACGATGGAAACCCTATACTTGATGAGGCTGAAATATATTTCCAGCAAGACGGCGCTCCTCCTCATGTTCTTCCGGTTCGGCAATGGCTAGACGCCGAGTTTGTTAAATAAATGGATAGGGCGAAGAGGGCCTATAGCCTTTTTTCTATGGGGCCACTTGAAAACTATTGTGTTCACTCCCCAACCCAACAGTTTGGATGAACTTTGTCAGCGCATCACTGAAAGCTGCCATGATCTCCCACAACATGTTTTTGAAAATGTCCGTCATGAATTTGAAAATCGCCTATATCATTGTTTGGCCAATAACGGGCAACATTTTGAACACTTGAAATAAAAAGTAATATTTTCGGGTGCTTTTTTTTAACTGAACAAATTAAGATAAATAAAGATTTTTCTAATTTTCTCGAAAACGAATCGACCGATTTTAAAAAATCAAACTTCAAAATAAAGCACTTTGAAAGACCTTTCAAACAAGCTATTACTTGCTACCACTTGTCATTTAAAATTTTTAAAAGGGGGTGAAGTAGTTTTCGGTTAAAAAGTTGTCCCCTTTGGCAAATCTTTTGACGTGTTTCGGCGTTTTTTCTTTTAATCAGTGGTTTTCGATAAATCCGTGGTGGGAAGTTTTCAAATGAACACCCTGTATAAACCAAGAGGATATCTAGATCTGAATAGTTTATATAAATTAAAAATCAGTATACTAATTCATGCAATTAATGATCAAAATAAAAAATCTTGTATAAAATTTGTAAAATTAACTGATATACACAATCATAATACCAGAAATATTGACCATTAAAAAAAATCAAATTTAAAGTAGCATAGGGATGAAATGTAATGTATTTTATTTGATGGAATAAATATCTATAATACGTTATCTAAAGTATTAAAAAAATTTTAAATTTAAAATTATTTTAGAAAAATGCAAAGAATTTTTTGGAAAATATACAAATTAATTTAAACAAACCATTTATAATAATTTTTATATTGATTAATTACTTATTTATGTTCTATGTTATAATATTCCCTGTAATGGACTAAAATAGCTCGTTGAGAATTAAATAAACATTATTCGAAGAACTCGCGTTACAGAAATGGACTATTCATGTAATTTTTTTTTTTTGGGAAACTCGGGAAGGTCGTTCCACAAGGATGTAGTCCTCCAGATGAAAGAATTCTTAAATAATGAAGTTCGAGGAGTACTTTTAGGCGATGACTTTGCTTCTGGAAAGAGTTGGAAAGCGTGTCACTCGAAATTACTACCTACTGACCCCTAATCATTCTACTAAATGAGGAGTCAACACAATAATGCTTTTTAATTAAAACCTAGAAGCAATAAATCTCAATGCGTGCCAGTTTTTGGAGACTACTACTGAAAAAATAATAAACTATGGTATTATTAGATATTTAAATTATCTTATCTTATCTAAATTATGTACCACACCATTTAAGATTTTAAGGGTAACATAACATATTCTCTAAAAGCGTCCCCCTTCACACTAAACCTCCCTGTATAATATGACTAACGATATCATGGTATCAAACATCGAGAGTAACACAAATATATGTGGTGGAATCCAATTTGGTTTAGGGAATCTCTACAACTTAGGATTTCCCTAACTATTCCATCCCTAGAGAAACGTTGGTAGAAATGGGCATAAAAACCATAAGTTTTTCCCTAAAATGGGTCCCTATACATAAATTATTGTGCAACGTTATCAAATCATTTATAGGACTACTGCAGTCTGACTACCTTCGCATAATTTTAGGTCAGATCTACTAAAAATACTAATAGTCAATTAGCACTTAAATTATGGCTAATGGTTGTAATAAGTTAACCTAGTTAAAAAATAAAAATTCCCTGCCGCCACGTAATCCTGGCGGCGTCAGGTGTGTGACAGTGACCAAGAACTCCAAAGGCCCCCCTTTCTGGTGCCCCCAGGGGTCAACGTACCGTCGGACGGTCGAGTGGGTACCGTTAGATTGCCGCCAATGCTGCCGTGATTCGTCGGTTCCTGCAAATGGACTTCGACGCAGGATGACTTCTGCCTTGGTAATATTAGTATAAATAAATTTTTTTTATAAAAATGTTTTAAAATTGTCGCCTTTTGCTATTATGATTTCAAGGTCTCTCTGCCAGTCTCTTCTTGAATATCATTTGGCATAGAAAGCTGAAATAATTTAGAAAGGTTAGGGGAGAGGCGGGCACATTCAACCATTTTACACAAAATCGTGGATATCTACTGTATAAGTATACAAAACGTTTCAAAATATAACATGTTACATACTTTAAGCTTTAAGTTAAGAAACTGTTATAGTATTAATTGATTTAAAACACTGGTACTATATAAAAAAAATATTTTCCGGCAACCATGTAAATTATTGTAAATGGTTGAATGTGCCCCTTGGGAGGGGCTAGGGGTAGATTCAACCAGCCTAATTTTAATGATAAATAAGGTCAAAAATTTTTGTTTTTTTTAATTAAACTATTTTTATTTCAATGCCAAAAAGCACGAACGTAAGAAAAAACTGTTTACCTATAAACTAACAACAACTTAAATTTTTTTTGAAGTAGTCCATCTCAAAGTGGAGTGAAGTTGTAAGGAGGTAAAGAAACTCACAGTCTGCTCCACTAGTTTAATAACCGTTAATACAAACATACATGTTTCGAAGGTTTAAACCTTCATCCTCAGTGAAAAATACAACATCAGAAGAAACTTATGACATTGTTAAACTGTAAAGAAGAAAGAAGATGTTTAAATAAGTTGAACAACTTTTCTTGCTTAAACTCAACTTATTTAACCATCTTTTTTCTTCTTTACAGTTTAACAATGTCATAAGTTTCTTCTGATGTTGTATTTTTCACTGAGGATGAAGGTTTAAACCTTCGAAACATGTATGGTTTTTATTAACGGTTATTAAACTAGTGGAGCAGACTGTGAGTTTCTTTACCTCCTAACAACTTGAATGTTTATTTTACATAGAAAAACATAATACAAAAAATTAGAAGAAATTAATAAATATTATATGAATGAAGATTAAGGTCGAATGTAAAAAGACTGGCGGTTCGAGCAGTTTTCGCTAACTTTGGTATTGGCAATTTGAAAATCACGTCATTACGTTCAATGACCGATTCATCATCAACTGTTAGATAATGTAATATTTGACTTAATCAATTCCAGCTCTTTGGTTAGCATCCCATTTTTTGGGGTATTTGCAGTCGGGAAGGATGCACGCATATTCGTGGGCTAATTTTCTAATATGTGAATATGTCATGTCATAATTCATGTCTGAACAAGATTTAATATATTGAACAAATTCCTTTTCTTGGTTATTAGCAAATACTTGAGTTACATTATATTTACTTGAATATATAGCTCCTTCTTCAAGCTCTTGATCACTACTTTCGTTTCCTGAGTCTTCATTAAACATTAAACCAAATATATTGGCTAAAAAGTGATATATCTCTAAACTAATAAATTTCAAGTAAAGAAACTTACCTTTTTACCACAATTTTGGGAATGTTTGTGATTTTCCGGTACACCATCTACTCACATCAACAAAACTTTCCGCACTGGTCGTTTTTGAAATGTTAAGCAACATGTGATTATTGGACGCTAGAAATTCAAATCTGATTTGAAGTTATAGGCGGTGGTTGAATGTGCCCCATGGTCGAATGTGCCCCGCTCTCCCTTATAGTTACTTGGGACCCAAATACAGATATTAAGTTTTAATAATTCAAATTCTAATTTTTCGGATCAAACGAGTGATCAAAACTTTTTGGTTTTCAAGTAAATAGTTTGTGTTAACAAATTAAAGCTAACAACATGTACAACAAATCTACAAATATAGGGTGTCCCACTTATAATGCAAATACGCTTATATTTACGGTATTTCTGAATCGATTGTTTCAAATTTTGGTGTGGTTACATATGATGCTAGGGCGCACTTTTATATTGCTTAAAATTTCATTGAACTCATTGGCGTACGGATTTATAGGGGTTTTAAAATAATAATTATAATTGTAAAGTACATTTGCAAAACGATCAAATACAAAATTTCAATAAATTGATACAACAAGTGGCGTCCTATGCAGTGGCGGCCCGTGACCTATGATAGAGGAGGTACACAAGTATGGTGAAATTATTTTTAAAATTTTATTTTTGTGTAACGACCAAACAATTACTTTCTGTAGAAAGAAAAGAAGTAGGTAATAAGAAAATGCGTTAGGTAAAACATATTTTTATTTATTTTTTAAATTTACACAAGGAAATACAACTTTGGGAAAATAAGAAACGTTTCCTTAGTGTGTATAGTGCTTAAACGTAAAGTCCGTTCTTCGGTTCTTAATTGCAGAAAATTGATAAATAACAGACTTAAAGTTTGGAATACCGTCTATAAATTTTTTTTCATATATTTCATTTTTAAACTTTCTAATAAAGTCCCTAGATTTGCCCTTTGTGGTCTGCGTTAAATTAATTTCGGGTTTAGGTCTTCCCGCATTCTTCACTTCAATTTATTGCTCCAAACTCAAAGAGCTAAAGTTATTTTTTAAATAGTCCATTATTCATTTTAACTTAATACAAATATAATATTAAAATATTAAAACATACACGCTCGAATTTCTAACTAGATGCACGAACAGACAACGGCGCGGCGCACACTAAAATTGTGCGCCTTTCCCATATTAAATCGCCATAGCCCCGCTATCCCCCGCTGTCTCCCGCCACCTGTTACTAGAGAAACTGCATTATGCCCCGCCTACTTAATCACACATGCGAGCAAGTCTCGTCATAATCGTCATTAACCACGGTTGCCGGATCGAGAGCCTATAATATACAGTTTGGTCGACGGTACGATAAAATATTAGGGATGCTCGGACTTTATACGATAATTGACGGTACGATAAAATATTAGGGAGGGTCGGACTTTATACGATAAATTATATTCAATGAATATAAATTAATATTTTTTTATTCGTTTTGGAGGTGCACGTGCGCATGTGCTCCTGTGGAAGAACCGCCACTGCTCCTATGACCAATATAATTTTCATTTTTACATCTAAAATACAAAAACAGGCAAATTATCAAAAATATCGACTGTTTAACTGTTTCAAAAAAAATACTATACGTTAAAAGCAGTGGCGTACTGGATTTACTGATATAAAATTAAAGTTGCAATGTAATCAATTAGAAAATAATCGAATACGCATAACTTTATTAAAACGCCAGTGATAAATATATGTATATAAAACTCATAATGTTTTGTTTACATGGTCAACTGATTGTTGTACGAATTTTTATATTGCAAGAATAATAGATAATTATTAGATGTCCTATGTATATATAAAATTTAATTTTATAACAGGTAATACACCACTGCCACTGCTTTTAACGTAATAGTATTTTTTAGATAAAGCAGTTAAAAAAATTTTGTAATTAGATTGTTCCTAATCGTTCGTATTTTAGTAAGTAAATAATTTTCAAAAGAAATAAAAACTAATTTGGCCATGGTTATGTCAATTTATTGAAATTTTGTAGTTGGTCGTTTTGTGAGACGCCAAATCGACGTCTGATATTAGTTTTGAAATAAAATAATCGCTGACGTTACTTTATTCTTATAATTATTATTTTTAAACTCGCATAAAAACGCCAATGAGACTAAAATTTTAAACAATATAACACACCAAATTCAAAATAATAAATTCAGAAATACCGAAAATATAAGCTTGTTTCCATTATAAGTCGGACACCCTGTATATAGTTTTATGTATGAACTGTATACTTAGACGAGCAATGCCATCAGTTTATTGTTGACAGTTCAAAGCAAATAAATAAAAAACCATATTATGATAAAATTGTTTTTCAAATAAATGTTTTCTTTTAAGTTACTTGATCTTGTCACACCGTGTTTGTCTTTATTAGTTAGGTAAGGAACGCCCCACCCCGTCTACCTAATTTGTATTTTCTATTCAAATTGACTGACAAAATGATTTATTTAGTATAGTTTTAGTAAAAATTCCACACTATGAATCAGGCATACATCGTTAGAAACACCGACCAATGGGCCAAGCTGTTATTCATTGGATCATGCCGGCTTCTCATTATCTGCACGAGGGCTGAGAGCATGCGCTCCTCATGGATTTTGCTTGCTACAAATAAAAACAGTGTTGCTGCTGGCGCACCTTTTTAAATATGTCTGCAATTTTCAGGATCACCGTCAATGCGAAATATTTCACATAAACCGAAAGATGACTTATACAGGGTGTTAATGTGATCACGTTACAAACTACTAGTGTTGATAGAATAGATGAAAAATAAGTTCATATGAACAGAGTTCCTCAGGGAGCTAGAATCCTTTAAGGATGAGGATTTGTAGCTCCGGATCTACTTCAGCTATCGCAGCCAATATTGGGACATTAATTATTGTTACTAAGTTCATCTATTTGTCAAACCTATTGAACAACTTTAAACAGGGGCATGAGAACCAGGGGATATTAGTGCAAATTTGATCCCATTTATCTGTCTAAGACTTCAATTTCTTATCGTTTTTACATCACAATATGATTTTCCTATACCTTCTACATAGAGATAGAGTCTATGTAAAAGTCGTTAAATGTCATCGCTTCTTCGAAAATTGGCTAAAAATAAGTTAAGATATAGAAATCAATTTTTTCGTAGTTCCGGAAAAAATTACCTAATTTATTTAAGATATCAAAAATGAATTTCTGTATTTTAACTTGTTTTTAGCATAATGTGATGTCAAAATGGCAAAAAATTTAAATCTTAGATGAATTGGGTCAAATTTACCAAAATAGTCAAAGTTAACATTGTTCAACAAGCTGAAATAAGTGAACTTACTACCAATAATTTACGTCCATAAGTTGGTTACGATAGCTGATGTAGTTCCGTAGCTACAAAACGAAAACTAATTATATAAAAGTCATCGTCAAAGGACTTTAGCTCCCTGAAGAAGCGTTTCCGGACCAATATTCATATGAACTTTTATTTTATTTTTCATATATTCTATCTACCCTAGTAGTTTGTAACATGACCACATTAACAATCTGTATAATTGACAAATGTCAAACCTTTTTTGACATAATATAAAGGTACATTCGAAAATTTTACAATTTTCGATGTCTTTGTTGAAACAAATAGTAAACCAAGATGAGATCCTAAATGTACAGGTACAGGGTGATTATATATAATGGCCCCCTGTTTTAATTTTTTATTTTTCATACTTGAGAAAAATTAAACAGATTGCTATAGGTACAGGGCTTTCAAGTAGTATTTTCAAGGGGATCAAATATCATCGTAGGGCTGTTGATGGTACTTCTTTGTATGCCTCTTATGGTTACTTACATACCCCTCAAATTTAATTGAAATCGGTGTAGTCATATCCGCGAAAAAAAATAAAAACCAAGAAAAATCAGTTTTGCACCACTGGTATTAAAAATTAATTAAAAATGGAAAAGTGCATCATTAATAACATTATATAGGGCGCCTATTAAATAAGGCCCAACAATGTTGTTAACCAAGTTTGATTGATACGAATTTTACAGGGTGTCCAAAATTTCGTGTCACCTTCCAAACTTTAAAGCACTTTATTTTTCTTATTTTCAATTGGAGCCCCTGGATATATTTATGTCATTCAGAATTAAAAATCAAACATTTTTCCTTATTACAACCCTATGGCAATTCATAACACATTCAGAGTTATTTGCAGAAAACTAATTTGATTTACTATTTTATGCCATTTTAATGAATTAAATTCGAAGGTGGCTCTGAAAAACAATTTATTGACATGTGTATCAAAGTGAGAAGAGCCCATTTTAACTTTAGTAATGTAAACATTCAAAACAGTGTTATCTTATTAGTAATTATTTGAGCTGTTTAACTATATCCAATTATTATTTCTTGTCATGGAGTACAACCGAGAAGAGTGAGTAGATATGATTTTCATATTAAGAGAATGCGAAAAGAACTCTCTTTTGACAAGTCGAATTTACGCACAGCGTTATCCGGAATGAAGACATCCAGACACAAGGAGCCTGCTAAACCTATTAGAAAGATTTATAGAAACGGATAATGTAAACTATACAAAACCAGTGAGCAATAAACCTATTCGAACTGAAGAAAATCAATTAGCTCTGTTATTATCTGTTACGGAAAATCCTTCCGATAGTCAACAAGCAGTCGCTGGTGCCGTGGATGTAAGCGAAAGAATCGTTCAATGGATTTTAAAGGACAACCGATTCCATAATTAATTATCAATACCAATTTCATCAAGAATTTTTTGAATAAGATTTTGAACAACGCGTCGAATTTTGCAACTGGGCGCAAGCTAAAATTAGGATAAATGTTGACTTTTTAATAAGTTTTTGTTTTCTGATGAGGCCACCTTTCATAAAAATGGATTTGTGAATCGTCATAACCTACATTATTATTCCGACCACAATCCAAGGGTATTTAGACAGATTGATCGCCAACACAGATTGTCAATTAATGTGTGGACGGGAATTATTGGTGAACATATTATTGGTCCTCATTTTTTTAACGGATATTTGAATGACCCTATGTATCTGGATTTTTTGCGAAATCAATTGGCGAATTTATGTCAATTTACCAATAGCTACCGGAACATTATTCAATTCAAGTCAGGGATCATCTAAGTACAACCTTTCCAAATCGGTGGATTGAAAAAGGAAGACCAAACAAGTGGCCGCCCCGATCACCCGACTTAACTAAATTGGATTTTTTTTTGTGGGGCTATGTTAAGGAAATTGTATATCAGACAATATACTCGTCTTCATTTGTGCCTCCAAGAGAACGGAAGACATATCGAACATACATTCTAGCATGTTATTAATTTTAGTACTTTATTTATGGTTTTACTGTGATACACTTTTATGTCAATATATTGTTTGTCACCTTCGATTTTTATTCATTAAAATGGATGTAGAATAGTTGATAAAATTAGTTTTCTGCAAATATCTCTGAATCTGTTACTAATTGCGATAGGGTTTTAATAAGGAGAAATGTTTTTTTCATTCCGCATCGAATGATATAAAAATATACGGGGGCTCCAATTGAAAATAAGAAAAATAAAGTGCTTTAAAGTTTGGAAGGTTTGACACGAAATTTTGGACACCTTGCAAAATTCCTATCAATCAAACTTAGTTAACAACATTGTTGGACCTTATTTAATAAGCACCCTGTATGTTGTTATTAATAAGGTACTATTTCCATTTTTAATTAATTTTTAAAACCAGTGGTGTAAAACTGATTTTTCTTGGTTTTTATTTTGATTTCGCGGATATTACTGCAACGATTTCAATATCATTTTAGGGGTATATAGGCAACGATAAGAGGCATCCAATGAAGTAACAAACACACTTTTTTGGGACAGCCTCTATAAACGAAAATATTTTCCTAAAACGCACCCTAAGATACGGGTAAGGTCTGCAAAAAACCTAACTTCATTAATAACTGAGCTGTAGAAGACGGGATCTGAAATGTAGGATGCTGTATATTTTAGAATGTAAAAATATATAATATGTTCCGTTAAAAAAAATTGAAGTCGATAAGTAGCATATTTATGGTCACCCTGTATAAAATAATTTTCTAAAAAAAAATTAATCAAAAAAATTGTTTGCATACGTGATCACCCTGTACATTAAATTTTCTTCGTAGATCATACAGTTGTCGAGGCAGAAGTATCAGACTAGGCTGGCTGATGCAGGTGAGCAAAAATATCCTTTCTCGATATTACTCTTCATTTAGGTTGTCTTGACCGACTCGCTTTGCTACTTTCTTCGCGCAAGATTATTTAATAACGTTTTGTTACACGATTGAATGTTACGAAACACTAATTTCACTTCGGAAAATAAATGTGGACTTAGTTGTATGCCGAACAAATAACTTTTTAAGGGTTTGTTCGGTATTATTCTAAGGTACACAGGGTGTAACAAATTTGACAACATCATTAGGATTTCGGGAACGGTAAGTGACACGATATTGGTTAAATTGGGGCAAAGTTGCGTAATTATGAGCCCAATAATATGCCGCGAGAAAATCAAAAATAAATACAGAGGCTTTCAAAATATAGTGAAGACGGACACCTATGGGATCGTCTGTCTGAATGTGTCCGCCTAATAGAGGTGTCCGCCCATGGGAAATTGTTATTAGGTAATATGTAAATGCAAAATTATTACTATGTATATGTATGTACAAATAAACATAACAAAAATACACTAGTTTTAGTTAGGATGTAGTACTAAAAAAATCTAATAACTTAGTTTGACTTGTTTTTTAAACTTGCAATCTAGAAAATGAAATGCCAAGTCTGATAACAATTCCATTGCTGTAGAGCCGCCTCTATTCTTTGCATACTCTTATAATTCCTTTACCAAACTAATGGCGTGTTGATGATTGGTGACATTTGTTTGATTACTGCATTTCAACTTCTTCATCAGAGTCGTCAGATAGTGATGTAGTTTCAGTTTGGACTACATAATCGGTAGGAATGGGGTCACTATCATCTTCTAATAACACATTGCTATCAACGTTAATTAACTCGCCCAAATCATTGTTATCAAATTACAAACTTCCACAACATCAATATTCTCTTTCAGACTCAAAACGCGATATTTTTGTGCCATTGTTTACGATTTTAACCTTACAACTCACAAATAAACGGCGGACTGCTGTCGGGGAATCACTTATACTTTCATTCGGCGAAGACCTTTCGCGCTGCCACGCATACGCGATTGGTTGCCGGTCTGTCTTTTTTGCACCGTACTTATTCGTCTCCCAAATACTTTTAAAGGAGGATTTTTGCTGTTTGTATGAAAACAGCATGTCCGCGTCCGCCCAAAGGAAAGTCCGCCCAAGAGAGGTTGATTTTCAGGGAATTTCATATACCTAGTTCCGGACTAAATGTCCGCTTAATGGAGATGTCCGCTTATTAGAGGTGTCCGTTCTGAGAGGTTTCACTGTATCTTGATAAATCTAATATTTTGTGTTTCAGGTTTTATTTCTTCCCGGCCTTGTTCGAGGTGTATTATGAAAGTGGAACTAAATCTACGTTGAGCGGTATACAACACTTATTGGTTTTCCGACGTTTTGTTCCTTAAATTGTCCATCTTCATTAAAATACCCCTAGTAAATTCCTGTAATTTATTTTTGTTTCGAAGGTACTGAAGATAAAATTATTATTGCTATTTCTATCCATGACTTTTTAAAAGATGACATTGGATCTTACAGTTTCGAATTAAACCGTATTTTTGTAAATAAAAGTAAATTACAGGAACGTACTAGGGGTACTTTAATGGAGATGGTCGATTTAAGGAGAAAAATGTCGGAAGTCGGAGTAAGTGTTGTATACCGCTGAAGGTAGATTTAATTTCTCTTTGATAATTTAAACGAATAAAAGATCGAGGCCCGTATTTAAAAAATTAAGTCGCTTATGGTGGCCCAAAGACGAAACGTCGCATTAAAGATCTGACGATGCCATCTTGTGAAGAATCAAAAGTAGCAGTGACAAAGTGAAATTTATTTTTGGACATCTCTTCGAACAAAATGAGGAACAAACCCTAACAAAGTCAGGAAAACACTTAGAACCATTTTATTCCGTTTCATGTAGTAACTTCGATGTACAAAGTTTCACATTAATTATTTGCATATTTTCTGTTAAAAATAAAAAAATCCTGCAAACTAAAACAAAGGCCGGATTTGGAACACCCTCTATATGAATCAAATTTATATGCGAAAATTGAATCACTGCACACCTACTCTTAAAAACTCAATGAGCAATATTGACAAAAATATATCGGTCTCTGATTATTATTTAGATTTGTTTATGATATCACCTTAAGAATTATATCACTTCCATGAAGTTAAAAAAGACACTTAAATAATTAAATAAATTTAACTGTGATAAAAGTGCTCCTATTTGTTGTTAACATTTGTTATTAAAATTAATACATAATATGGATTGTGTTTTTGTTCGGGCTTGTACACGATGTTGAAAAAAGTTCGGTATCCCGGAATAACTCCGGTGCATCGCATTTCAGCGGAAAATGTCTAGGGAAAAAGTTGTCTAGTTTTGAAGGAGGAATAGTTTGCAATTTAAACCAGCCCCCACCCCCTCAACCCACGGGCGCGGGTGGCGGTAAGTTAAGATTTTCATCTTTTATCCGAAAAATTTTTTTATTCGGGTCCATCTTCACCAATAATCACCATGAGAAAGACAAAATCAGAACCTTGCGAAAATCAAGTTTTATCCCGGAAATACTCTTTGTCTCTGTCTTGTACTAAAAAATACCCGTGGAATACAAACAACTTTTTCCACGCCAATAAAAAATATGGGGTTCCATTTGAAAATCTTAACTTACCACCACCCGCGCGAGGAGGTTGAGGAGATGGGGGGGGGGTGGTTTAAATTGCAAACTATTCCTCCTTCAAAACCAAACAACTTTTTCCCCAGACATTTTCCGCTGCAATACGATGCACCGGAGTTATTCCGGGGTACCGACCTTTTTTCAACACCCTATATAGACAGAATGAAGACTAACAATAAGAACTAAAGTTTATGTTTCCATATCACTTAATTTTCATGGAAACACTTATTATTCCAGTAAATTTCCTATATTTAAATGATTTTTAGTTTGTAATTTACTGTAAAATTGCATACAATTTATTCAGGTTCGACAAGCAGACGCCTAACAGACAGAAAAGAGAACTAGCTATAAATTAAATAAATAGTAACAAGATTCCCCGTCGTATTTTAAAGCACATTGATTTCTCCTTCCACATTCAGCCATCACCCAATACGACAAGACGCATTCATGAGTTACGCGCGGAGGAAGGGAAATTCTGCAAGCGGCTCATACTTGTCTTATCGACGCTATTTTGCTAGTCATGAATTTAAAAATCACAATATATGGTGCTTCAAGAATTTATGAAAACTTCACTAGATATAAAACGAGATGGTTAATTCATAATACTCTTACTAAATAACATAACCTTTTATTTCTATAATAAAAAAGCATAAAAACTAAAGGACAAAATTATAAAAAAATTATCTAATTTAGGACAGATCCTGGTTATGAACGAAGGTATTTTAGGTATTTTGGATGTAAATAGAAAAATCAAGAGAAAATATTAGTGTATCCTACATAAATACTTGCCGAAAACATAAAAGTACGATGAAATAGCTCTGAAATGAACTGTTTGTAGGATTAAATTCAACTTGAAGGCACAGAAACTGATAAAAACCAATTAAAATTGTTTTTATTGAAACCAATTAAAATTCACACTTTATTACCACATCAAAATGATCAGAACAGCAACTGTTAACTGCTGAGAAATATTTAATGTCTGCTAATCAATATTCAACCACGATTGTAACTTTTGTCTTTGTCTAACATGTTATTTAATTCAAAACGTATCGCAGATCCTCTATTATGTTTCTATTCACTTTTAAGGCTATAACAAATGAAGATGAAGAGTTTTAAGTCACGATGGCTCTTGATCCACGAGTTTGTGATGCACAAGTAAAATATAACGTACAGACTTTACATGCCTATTATTTCAACTATTCTTATTAAAAAATATTAGCAATATTAAAAAAATATTAAAAAAATACAAATTTTCGAATTCAATTTTATCTTCAGCATTTCTTACAGTTCCACGTGATTTGTGTTATTTATTTGATCACACAACAAAAACTCATCTGGATTGGCATTAACCTTTAATTCGGATCTGAGTGACCGGTACAAGTACAATACAATCGTGTTCCCGATTGTTGCAATCCACCAACACGCTTCCATGTATTCTCTTGGTAGTCAGTTCTGCTCCAGATACTAGTGAGACCTTTGAGTGAGAGTAATGAACTTGTCTCACAGATATAGCCAGGTCTGGATCGCACAGGCCCACTTTGGTCCTCGTCAAATCCGAAAAATCGCTGCTGAATTTTTAGACATCCAGGGTTTGAGTCAGTTCGAACCATTTTAAAATGCAGGAGAAAAACGAACCATTCCGAATATATGTTTATTTACAACCATGCATGTAATAATGACATTTCATCTATCTTTGAATTGTGGAAAGTTGACGTGTTTTTACTTTCACTTTCCACCCATTGAGGCCAAATCGTTGATATCTTCTTTGTCTTGGAATTTTTACTGAAATAAGCTAGTAGCGCCGACTCAGAACCAGGATTTTGAACTTTGTTTCCCGTACATCATTCTTTGAAACAGTTATATGCCTTGTCATATCTCGGGCGGCTTTTAGTTGGCAGAAGATCTTCTTCTACTATTTTTGCTGCTTCTCGAATTTCTGGTAGAGTAGCACCAAAATCAAATTCCTCATCTGATAGCATTTTTCTGTTGTTAAAATAATGTATTGTTTAGTGACATGGAAACCATATTCAAAAAATTATATTTGCCATCTTGATGTGTATTACCTACGTTATTTTACCACCTGCGGTTATTTGAAATTTCTGTCTAATTTTTCAATGGAAAAGTCAAAATAACATTTATATTTTAATAATAATTTTAATTCAAAATAATAAGAAGTGGATGTTAGATGTGGTTGTAAATAAAATAGTATACAAACCTCGGTGAAAAGTTTCATTACTTGAGATTTAGTTAACTAGTTAACTAGCTAACTACCGACTCTCTCGACAGGAATGAAACACTTTCCACCTCGGTACGTAATATACCATTATAGAAACGTTTTCTTTTAAAATACTATATAATCTTGAAGTTGCAATCCGTCCTTAGGACACATCCTGTATACGTATATGGTTGCTGAAAGTCTAATAGACCACCTTACTACTTACTCATAATGCCCATGTGTTAAAAAGTGTTCTAGGCCGATAACCGGATGTTGAGGGTATAAATTACACGGATTTACTCTTTAAAAACACGCAAGTAATAGCCAATACGCACCATTAATTTGTTAATTGCTTGTTTCTAGCAGGTAGCCGATACGTACAAAGGGAAAAAGTATTTCCCTAGTTTATATTCAATTAAGCAAAAATACTGACCTATTAAATTCCGTTGAAATGGTGTATTGCGGTGAACTAAAGACACCTAATCATTATGGTCTGATAAATTTACAAGGATTGAGAAGTACCTACACCAAAACAATAAAATCCCCGGATTAATTTTCACATTCCGTTTATACTTTGTACTATAGTAGGACGTGTCAATAATTTTTACTTCGCATACCAGGGCACAGAAGCAGTTGAGAGGAGGCGGGGTCATTCAAGTAAAAGTAATATGCTGTCGCGTCGATCAAAACAATAAATATAAGTATTATTTCTTTGTATTCCTCTTTTTGTACGGGGGAGTTACAACTTAGGTCTGATTATATTAGTTTAAGTCATTAGGTGCCCATACACCAACATATAAGTTGGACCGATTTGATCCGTTCGGATTTGGCCTGCCAACTAGGCTCGGCACATACCAAAACTCTCGTCAATTTTGGGCAGGCGAGTCTAGCTCGCCGACCTAATCACCCGATTAGATTTGCCTGATTAAATCGTCTCCTTAATGGGACTTGATGCGCCGTCCGCTATTACCTACCGATCTACTGATGAGTTGCGACCTGCTGATTTCATCCGTGGCCGATAAGGCACGGCCCGATGAAGCTCGGCTCGCCACATACACACAAAGTTTTTTCCGCATATTTGGCTCGTGCCATATCAGATTTGTTGAGATATCCGCTGGTGTAAGGGCACCTAATGACTTGAAACAAACATGCACTCGATATTTGTATCTGCTTTGTACACGTCAATATGACGCCTGCTTTACGAAAATAAATACAACAAAAAAGAGATGGAGATTCTAACTGTAGAATCCCCATCTCTTTTTAATCTTCTATCTGTTTCTGTTATCATTGTGACAGTTGATCGGTTTGATATGTCGTGGTTAGGAATAGCAAACAATCGACGGACGTGACTCAAAAGTTTATATTTTCTTGCAGTTTACGACAGATTTGGCACAGTCTGAGTTAAGAATTATTATTTTTTCCGAAATTTTCAACAATACGTAAATTTAACACACAAACAATGAAAAAGAAGAAAGAATTTTATTTAACAGTAGCGACAAATATGACAGTTGTTAATCCGGTAGTGTCAAACGTCAGGGTTTCATAAAAAGTACGTTCCAAATGCTCGAAGGCGACGTAGTATCTTTGTGTAATAAACAAAAAACGACAAAGAAAAATTATACTAATTTTTAGAGTGTTGTAAAACTGGCTTTTTCCAATTAAAGAAAATTAATGAGGAGTTTACGTTGGATTATTTTTTTAATAATTTAACAAATAAATAGGATCGATGGTTAACAAATAATCTTTCAATATGTAAAATTAGACCCGCTTCTTATAAGTTGCAATGTCAGCAGAAATCATGAGAACGGCAACGGTTTTTCGGGCCAGAGGCAGCGAAGGGTCCGTATTATCGGCTACAGGTTTTAGAGTGTTTATCACCGAAAATTCCGAGAATCGCCAACCGCGGATCTTTCCCTCAGTGAATTTTATTTTTAAACACTCGTGATTCCGGCGAGTATAAACAACACTGGAATATCTTCAAACGCCCGTGTTTCCGGCGAGTATAAACAACACTGGAATATCTTCAAATACTCGGGCGAGTATAAACATGCTGCGATATCTTCGAACACTCGTTTTTGGGCGAGTATAAATAAGTTCAAAGAAATTCGTTAATGCAACGTGGGAGAGACACTCTCTATTTTTTAATACAGAATATAAACACCATCGTTTTGACATGTATCATCTTCGTTGGAGAAAGCAGACTGGTGCGTACCCCCAGTAACGGTCCACCCGCGATTTCCAAATTTACCCGATTGTGACGTAAAAAACAGAGTCCGGAATAAGAAGTAACTGCTAAAATATCTTAAGTTAGTTAGTATTAGCAGTCACTACCGCGAGTTATAATTTTTCTTTTGGAAATTATTAGGGCAGTTGAGATCCCTTTAGTTGGGAATATAATGCTAGCTTAGGTTTATTTTATATTGTAAATAACAAAATAAAACTAAATTTAAAAATGAGAGATCGTGATAGGAGGAATGATAGGTTGGTTTGAAAGAACGGAATGTTAGCATAGCTTAATTCTTCATTGTAAATAATTAACTTACTTCGGTTCGCATTACTCGACTGACGTAAGACTAACCCCTTAAATTTACCCTCATTGACAAAAAACATTCAAATTAAATAAATAAATGCCCTCCGTGTTCCAATATAATAATGTGCATCGTTATTATATTCATTGGACGCGCCCGATCTAATACAACAAAAAGTATAGTCTGAACATCAGTTAGGCCTCGTCCTACGTTCAACTAACTATACTTTTAGATTTAAATCATTAATTCTATCTCATGACAAAGGACCCCGCAGTTTTTAAATGGAAATTGGGTTCCACTCAAATTTACTAAAAAGTATTGCATCATACGAATTGTATTATCCTGATAAAATGTCTCCATGGGCGCAATGAAAAATAATGACAGGATTTCGAGATACGAGCCATGCAAGGTGGTGATGTTTCAAGTCCAAAAGTCGTATCTGACCGGTACGTATTACGAATAATGATCAATATATTCACGTATATTCTCATTCTCGGGTGGCGTTGAATCCGAAAATCTCGTGTATATGTGCATATACATGAAGAGGGTAGATATCTATATATATTTATATGTACGATGTTTATGAGAATATACGTGAATATATTGATCATTATTCGTAATACGTACCGGTCAGATACGACTTTTGGACTTGAAACATCACCACCTTGCATGGCTCGTATCTCGAAATCCTGTCATTATTTTTTATTGTGCCCATGGAGACATTTTATCAGGATAATACAATTCGTATGATTCAATACTTTTTAGTAAATTTGAGTGAAACCCAATTTCCATTTAAAAACTGCGGGGTCCTTTGCCCTAATCTCTTCAATTGCTCTGGTGGACTGCTGACAGCTTCCAGTTAGCGGAGAAAGGATGGTGAGCCCACACAAGACCGACTGACACGTGCGTGTCAAGTCGGCAATGGCATTAATTGCCTGGCATCCCTGATACATAAATCGAAATCCGAAACGAAAAAACCGTAATCGAAATTAGCGTTCGAAATACTAATTAAGTAGGGCGTCTAAGACTATGATTTTTCATTATGATTGGCGACATTACAGATAGCGTCGACCAGTCCTCACATCTTCAAAATTTAATGATTCAACAGTTAGATTGGCTTACTAAATGATTCCTGGGTGGGGAATTCACCTCTGGATAGAATCCAAAAATAGGGACCAAATTAAATTTCCAAAAATAGCCATTTACTTAATAATCAATTTAAATTAAATTCTAAAATAAATTCAGGGGGTAAATCGGTTATACAGGGGTTATCAGAAAACGTCCTACGTAAACGCGCCGTAGAAGAACGTTAGAGTTACCTACCCTTGAGTAAGCGCATAACGGACGGACCTCACGGGTTACGTACGTCGCGTAAATCACGTACGTTAATCTACAATATTATTTTACAATTTTAGGCGACAAGAGCTCGTCGATTTTTTTTCTGAAAGGTGTCAACAAGCCACGAATGTTAATTGTTTATTCTTCAAAAACTGTGCACCAAAGCCGTATTTAATATCCTTGATTAAACAAGATTCCGGGGTACCTGTAATCGAATTTATTCCCAAGCGTTTATTCCTGTTTTAGGAAAAAAAAATGTCAAAGGAAAAATAATTTTGTAATAGAACTAGAACTCGCAGAAAGTCTCAATTATTTTTTTTCGGAAGATTTTTAGATGTAATTTTTTTACTGCTCCATATGAAAAATAAATTTTCATCGAGTTGCTAACAAAATTTAGACATCTTTCGTTAAATTTTTTTTTTAAATGTACCGTTTTCATAGGAAGCGAAAACTCCGTTTTTCAGCGTAGATAATTGAAGTGTAGACCCCGATCACGTGCAGTCTCTTTCTTCCGATTATCGTTGTTTCTGTCGGCGTACCGATTACGGACGGACGCTCGACGTATTCTTCTAACTGCAAGAGAAGATCCAATTCGCCTCGTGCCTTCAAAGCGTGAAACGAACAGCGGCCAAATCGAAGATTTCGACTGACTCCGGCATTCTCTTAAGTACATTTGTAACCATCGAAAATAATTTTAATGGACAGCACATTCTTGTGTATTTTTTAATGCGCATTTTTTAAACATTTTTTACATTTATTGGGCTCTTTCGATATAGTCATAAAAGAATAATGAAGAAACAGAATTACCTGGATCCTGTACATGCATACTACATACTAGTCATAGGCTTACAGTAATAAAATAAAAGTAACATTTTTTTACTTTTTATTACATCATTGGCACAAAATCAAATCGCGCCATGAATGATAAAAAGTAATTTATGTTCGTTACGCAGTCTGACTGTAGACTTTGTTGTTAGCGAATAAAATTACAGTTAGATGTTTGTTGTTTGTATTGTCCCAGCATTGTTGGATAATGGTGCAGCGATAACATATGAATGAGTTAGTACCATTGGGTTAATAATTGCAGATTTGTATGCCGATCAGACCGACAATAAATTTTTGACCCATTTCTATAAATGAAACGTAATATTTTATATTTTAAGGTACCAGAGGCAAATAAGGATTATCGTATAATGTGACCATGAGTTATCAAAATCGTGCTGTAAATAACACCAATTAATTGCGAGAGGGTGGGCCTCAAATACAATGCAAGAAATAAAAGTAGCACTTATCGAGAATGCTCAGAAAAAAATTATTCAAAGGCTATAAATATACCTAAATCTATGGTAATCTTAGGAAATGCTGTAAAATGCATGTAAAATTTTATTGCTAACTGAGATCCCACTTGGAGATTTTATTGTGTATTTAAAAAAAATATTTAAAAGTTAATGTTGAACCAATGGAAAAAAATTGTACAAAAAATGTGCAGCTATTTCATCCAAATTAAGGAATTTTGTGCAAAATTGCGTTTTCTTACGTGTTCCATTACTACAGCTAGCTGAGCTACTATAAATACCAAGGAAGCAGTGGCGGTTCGTCCATAGGAACACATGAGCACGTACACCCCCAAAAATAATAAAAAATGCTGCAAGGAAGTATAACACAGTATAAAGTAAGTCATAGAAAAAAATTCTAAACTGACATGTTGAGTGTTGACAATGACAAATCTATTAATGAGAAAATAATGAGTACAAAAGTTATTAGAAAAGTCACCAGATTTCCCACCTATTGCCAAACTTATGGAAACCCTCACTAAGTTTGTATACTAGTGGGCGGGCTACTATAACATCTAAAAATAGAAGCGGAAGCAATTAGTATTTAGAATTACTTGATACCGTATTTATTGATTGGTTATTGATAAATGGATTAACAACTTAATCGTAATAAATTCGGTTTTCTACCAATTGACTACATGTATACCTCTTTAGTGAATAAGGTTATCATTATATGACGAGCTTTTTCAGTTCGGGTTTGTTCGGTCGCGGTTCTTCCGCAACAAATAATTTCCCGCTCTTACTCTTCATTGAGCCGTAAAAAGGCCTTTTCACAAGGGACATCACAATATCATGTTCAGGTCGACAACTTTATCTGTAGCTACAAAAGGAATGCGGACAAGAAAATTTCTTGGGTTAACAATGTTGTCACATACTATATTAAATTTTAATTTACAACATGTTACCAAGTAACCCCTAAAATTAAATTTACCCATTTAAAGTAAATTGTCATAAGTATATACGAAACTAATATTCTATTATAGTTTCAATGTTCTTAAAACTTTCTTTTCATACTATTTATTTTAATATTTAAATGCAAAATAAAATATTTTTTTTATTAAAGTACTTCTAATCTAAAAATACGGTAACCTGGTGTAATATCAACGGCAACCATAGGTAATCGGTAGCTAGAGCTAATTTGATAGGTTATATTCCAGACAGAGGCAGACGACACGCGTCTGGTGACACGCCTATTGTGCCCATCGTGCTTGTTCGGCGAAATCCAATATACTTCATCCAGTTGCGTAGTGATAGGGTTTGTTTTAAAACTATGATAATTAATGAATATACCCTGGTAAAACCCTTCATAGTCAAACCCGTGAAGTGATTGCCAATGTGTACAGGGTGTGTGAATAGGAATCACAAATTAATACATTTAAATTGTCACTTAAGCGAAAGCTAGAAAGGGTCGCAATGTATACGGGAGTAAGCGTGAGTGCAGTAAAAAACATTCACAAAGAAGATACTGAAAGGAAAGAAAATAACCCGGATCAATTATTGTCATCTCCTGTCAAAAAAGGGCCCGTCTCTCTGCTGTCGAAAAAATCGAAGGCTTCGCATTTGGTATTTTTAGGAGCATAATACAAAAGCTTTATTTGGAACTAAAAGTGGTTCCAACCTTAAAAAAGTTGCTAGGCCAGCTGAGAAGTGACATAGGCTTTCCATTTTCCCGTAAAACTTTGAAGTGCATGTTGAAATCAAATGGATTTTATTGGCGAAAATGCCAAAATAAGCGAAAAATATTAATGGAAAGGCCTAATATATTGCACTGGTGATACAAATATATTCATGCCATGAGAAAATATATATTATTACATTATTAAGATAATAATAGCTCGCCCATGACTTAGCCATGCTTTAAAAGATATTGCTTCCCCCTTACCGATACCGCGCAGCTATAGACTCGCTTGCCGAGCTGTAAAAGTCACGAAAGTAATCAATTCACGACTAAAATCGGCAATGTTATAAAATTAACCACCGAAACAAACACTAACCACAACTGTGAACTTTTCTCTCACTTACACTTCTTCTTTCTACGACCCACGCAAAGCGGTCAATCGTTTCAATAAAAATGTTCGATGTAGTCAAATTTTCAATTTGACTATTAATAAAAAAATAGTAATATTATAAAATGTTGTTTAAAATAAGTAAGAATTAAATATATTCAAAATTTATATACAGTGCAACCTCGATAATCCGGACTAATTAAAACCGCGGTCATCCGGATTAGTAAATAATCCGGATTATTGAAGCGAGACAGTTTCTTTATTGAGAAACGAAACATTTAATACAAAACAACTAGAAAATAGTACATACAAAAATTATTGAAGCATACTTATTAAATTTTCTATTATTATTTGGTGAAGTAATTGTAATTTTTGTTTGCTTGAATTACCGAGTACCTACTATCAAATCCTGATCATAAAGTACACAATGCAGTTGAAATGTTTGACCGGATTATTGAAGAATCCGGTGTAACGAAGGTTCGGATTATCGAGGTTGCACTGTCTATATTTTTCAATATATTACAAGAAAAACATAAATTAGAATAACATTTTATTATCTAACCTTGTCAAATAGACAACAGAGTAAATTACTGGTGAAATTTTTGTCGCCTCTTCGAGGAAATAAAACTCGTGCATGAGATGACGGGTACCGTCACGCCTGGTCTAACGCATCATCGGCAATGATATTGGGAGGAGAAATGGCTATAGCCGAGGTGTGTCAGTACACTTAAGACGTTAATTGCCCAAATAACGTTTTTATAACCATAACTAAAGTATGTTATATGTATATGAACTGCCAATAATTTTCTGATTGAGCTAATGTTCATCTTTATTTTTGTAAAGAAAAAAATTAAATAAGATTAATTATTTTATAGAGAAATGAAAGAAATATTTTTGTTTATTTAAATATTTTATTTTAAGATACACGTAGTGAGATGCCGCCTCACTTACCTCACCGGACGAGCCGCCACTGGGGTGTGATCACTGCAAACTGGGTACATTTTAGAAAATAGTTGGTCTTGGTTTAGAAGGATTATTTGGTCTTAGCTTCCTCGAGTCGAAATTAAGAACTCTTCATTAATGTCGCTAATCCTAACCGTTTTCGAGAAAACGTCTACAAATATAAAAAAGCGGAATTTTGAGGTTCGTCATTTGATAGGAACAAGAATGTATCTTTTACCGAGATAGGTACGCCAAAAACACGATTTAATTAAAATGTCGCTTTTTCGAAAACGGTTAGGATTAGCCACATAAATGAAGACATTTTTAGTCGATAGTTTAAAAAAAACGTTGTCCAACGTTCTTATCATACAGGGCGTTATAAAAAATGGGGCCATGCGTGTCACAGCTAGTCCGTCCCTGTAGCTGTGAGAAATTCAAAACACTTTCTTGGATAGTAATTTGAAGGGTCTTACCAGGTATACGTCATATTAAAAAAAAAATAAATATACATGGTGGTTCAATAATTATGTGTAAAAAACTTGATTCCATTGGAGTTCTTTGGGAGGGGGTTCACAAGTATGGTGAAATTAGTTTTTTGTCACGACCAAGCAATTACTTTCTAGGCATTTTAAATGTGGAAAGAATAAGAAAATGCGTTAGGTAAAACATATTTTTATTTATTTTTTTATTTTACACAAGGAAATACAACCTTTGGAAAATAAGGAAGGTTTTCTTAGTGTGTCGGATCTTAAGGTCGTCGCATGCAACCCTCGTAACAATATTTATACAGTCGACTACTAATACTACTAAAGCCATCTATGAGCTATCAAGAAAACCGAATGATTTCCAATACTACTACCGCCATCTACGAGTTATCAAGACAACCGAATGATGTCTAATATCACTACGCCATCTACGGCTACGTCATTAGACGCAATCAAGACGAGAACAATGTTTAACTATTTTATGACGAGAACGAATCGAGCCACGAGGCTTACAAGTTGGCATTCTTCATATTTTCAGTGTTTTTAGTTTAAATCCTTAAATAAAATGGTTTAAAATCATATCGAGTATCATTTATCGAAATACACAACATTGATCGACCCTACACAATAGTGTTTAAACGTAAAGTCCATTCTTCGGTTCTTAATTGTAGAAAATTGATCAATAACAGCCTCATTAAGTTTAGAATACCCTCTATAAATTTTTTCATATAATTCATTTTTAAACTTTCTAATAAAGTCCCTAGATTTACCTAATAAAGTCCCTAGATTTTTGTGGTCTGCGTTAAACACAAAAACTGTTCGCCTTTTCCATGTTAAATCGCCATAGCCCATCCCCCGCTGCCACCCGCCACCTGTTACTACAGAGAAACTACACTACTTAATCACACGTGCGAGCAAGTCTCGTCATAATCGTCATTTACCTCGACCGAGGCACGGTTGCCGGATCTATACAGTTTGGTTTTGACGGTATAATAAAATATTAGATATTAGGGAGGGTCGGGCTTTATACGATAAATAATATTCAATGAATATAAATTAATATTTTTTATTCGTTTTGCTTTGGGGGTGCACGTGCGCATGTCCTCCTGTGGAAGAACCGCCACTGTTAGGAGCCCATATCTACGAAGTGGAGGCCTATACGAAAAAGGTTTATATGAACTTGTAGTGCTGTTTCCACTTCTTGTTTTTATATCCCGGAGATTTTCCACATTTTTCCGGACACCCTGTATGTTTAGGCTGCGGTGTAAAATAGTATCTAAATTTTGTAATAAAAATATATATTTATCGGGGTTACATTCTGCCTGTACCGGCATAATGGTACAAGAACAAATGGGAAGCACGTGTAAACAAATGATATCCAATCACAACGGTTAGATATGATATATTTAAATTTCCTGCATGGTATATCTAATTATTATATATATACTTACCTTATTCATTTGGCAGCAAATAAATACTAGTCTAACCAATCAATCAGCTCGAAAATTTGTTTCCATTTATTTATGTACTTTAGATAAATATTTACCTGGGGAAGGATTATAATGGTTTAAGTGCGATTTTATTTTATTGCTTACCCATTATCTCCATAATATAATATAACAATTAGATAATTTCGGGTTTGTTCGGGGTATTTTCTCAATACGCTATATAATCAATAATATAGCGTATTGAAAAAAGTTGTTTGGTTTTCAAGGAGGAATAGTTTGCAATTTAAATAACCCCTCAACCCCCGGGCGCGGGTGGGGGTAAGTTAAGATTTTCAAATGGAACCACATATTTTTTATTGGCGGATCGCGTTCTCTGACCAAAAATAAACATCTTTTGTTCGAAAAATGTTTTTATTCGGGCCCATCCTTCACCAATAATCACCATGAGAAAGACAAAATCAGAACCGTGCGAAAATCCAGGAATATTCTTTTCTTTTTCTCTGTCTTGTACTAAAAAATGCTAGTAGGAAAAGTTGTTTGTATTCCACGGGCATTTTTTAGTACAAGACAGAGAAAAATATTATTTCCGGGATAAAACTTGATTTTCGCACGGTTCTGATTTTATCTTTCTCATGGTGATTATTGATGAGGAAAAAAATTCTTCGGACAAAAGATGTTTATTTTTGGTCGGAGAACACGATACGCCAATAAAAAATATGGGGTTCCATTTGAAAATCTTAACTTACCCCCACCCGCGCCCGTTGCTTGAGGGGGTGGGGGATAGTTTAAATTACAAACTATTCCTCCTTCAAAACCAAACGACTTTTTCTCTAGACATTTTCCGCTGCAATGCGATGCACCGGAGTTATTCCGGGGTACCGACCTTTTTCAACACGTATACAGGGTGTTCCTTAATGACGTGCTAATATTTCAGGGTGTGATTCCTTAGGTTATTTTATAAAGAAAAGTTCATATGAACATATGTCCGCAACGGCTTAAATTTTTGCTACAGGGTGTTGAATTTTTACTTTTTAAATCGTTATTTTTTAATATCTCCGAAAGTACTTTAGATATTATTTTCAATTTCGGTATGTGTTAATAACATATAGAACAACAAATTTTAGTTCCATAAGTAATTCAGTTGTTCCACTAATGGCGTCCCTGCAAACATGTCCACTGATATTTTATCCCAAAAGATGGTACGCCCCTGATATTTTTCCATGTGGATATTTTTTCTGATTAGCCTGGCCAATTCTACATGAAAACGGTTTCTTGAGGTTTTCTCGTCAGACGCACCATTCTTGAATAAAACCACTAAATTCATATTGAAACTCATTATTATTAACATTGATAAAATAATTAATGATAAATTTTGTTCCATAACAATTGTTGGGGTGAGCAATCCGATGCGAAGACGGGCGCATCCCTTTTAAGTGAAGGTGGCCATTTTCAACAATTTTTATGAAATAAAATTTATCATTAATTATTTTATCAATGTTAATAATAATGAGTTTCAATATGAATTTAGTGGTTTCAATCAAGAACGGTGCGTCTGACGAGAAAAACTCAAGAAGCCGTTTTCATGTAGAATTTACCAGGCTAATCAGAAATATCCATATGGAAAAATGTCAGTGGCTTACCAACTAAAAATTGTGGTTCTATATCCTATTAGCACATACCAAAATTGAAAATAATACCTAAGTATTTTCGGATATATTAAAAAATAACGATTTAAAAAATAAAAGCTCAACACCCTGTAGCAAAAAATTTAGGCCGTTGCGGACATTATGTTCATATGAACTCTGCTTTATAAAAATGACCTAAGGAATCACACCCTGAAATATTGCACGTTGTTAAGGAACACCCTGTATAATTTGAATATTCTGTATATAATACACTACCCCAATTAATTATCGAATATTTTACAAATCATGTCCTAATTAATAAGCTGATATTTCGGTAATATAATGAACCCAAAAAATTGCGACATCTAAATTTTTTTGTTATTCTTCACTCGCCGGCACAATATTTCGCCACCCTTAAATTTTGGTGAAATTTGATATTTTATAACTTTTTTATTTTTTATGCGATTTTCATTATTAAATCGTTATTTTTTAATATCTCCGAAAGTACTTTAGATATTATTTTCAATTTCGGTATGTGTTAATAACATATAGAACAACAAATTTTAGTTCCATAAGTAATTCAGTTGTTCCACTAATGGCGTCCCTGCAAACATGTCCACTGATATTTTATCCCAAAAGATGGTACGCCCCTGATATTTTTCCATGTGGATATTTTTTCTGATTAGCCTGGCCAATTCTACATGAAAACGGTTTCTTGAGGTTTTCTCGTCAGACGCACCATTCTTGAATAAAACCACTAAATTCATATTGAAACTCATTATTATTAACATTGATAAAATAATTAATGATAAATTTTGTTCCATAACAATTGTTGGGGTGAGCAATCCGATGCGAAGACGGGCGCATCCCTTTTAAGTGAAGGTGGCCATTTTCAACAATTTTTATGAAATAAAATTTATCATTAATTATTTTATCAATGTTAATAATAATGAGTTTCAATATGAATTTAGTGGTTTCAATCAAGAACGGTGCGTCTGACGAGAAAAACTCAAGAAGCCGTTTTCATGTAGAATTTACCAGGCTAATCAGAAATATCCATATGGAAAAATGTCAGTGGCTTACCAACTAAAAATTGTGGTTCTATAAATTAGCACATACCAAAATTGAAAATAATACCTAAGTATTTTCGGATATATTAAAAAATAACGATTTAAAAAATAAAAGCTCAACACCCTGTAGCAAAAAATTTAGGCCGTTGCGGACATTATGTTCATATGAACTCTGCTTTATAAAAATGACCTAAGGAATCACACCCTGAAATATTGCACGTTGTTAAGGAACACCCTGTATAATTTGAATATTCTGTATATAATACACTACCCCAATTAATTATCGAATATTTTACAAATCATGTCCTAATTAATAAGCTGATATTTCGGTAATATAATGAACCCAAAAAATTGCGACATCTAAATTTTTTTGTTATTCTTCACTCGCCGGCACAATATTTCGCCACCCTTAAATTTTGGTGAAATTTGATATTTTATAACTTTTTTATTTTTTATGCGATTTTCATTATTATCAGTTTGTAAATCAATATATCGTGTTTTTATTTTATTATTTTATAAAGTAATATTTTTCGATTAGGCTATATTATACAGGAGTAAATCAAAGTTTGGTTTCTTGTCTTAATTTCAAAACACCCTGTAGGAAAATTGAGATGAATAATTTTATTTGCATACTGTTTCTTGTCATCTTTGATGTATTCTAAATATTTCGTTTCTTGATTCATTCCATTATCTCATTTCTGCTGCGAGCTGAAAAATTTTAAATGAAACGACGATATTTTTAGAAAATGTATGCCATTGGTATTTTTACCGAAGCAAGCACCAATCTTGTATTTGTTGAGCTCTAATCGCCCACCGTTACATTGAGGAGATACTCCAAGAATTGTTGTTCCATTTGCTCCTTTCATTGGGAACCAATTTACATTAATGCATGATTATGTTAGACCTCACGTTGCACATGTAGTGAGCAAATATCTGGATGAAGTTGGACTTTTAAGATTGGAATGAACCTTGCAAGACTTACGACTGGCGCTGAGCGAAGAATATCAGGTGACAATTAACCTTATTCGTTTGATATCACGAAGACTACTAGCTGTCATTGCTGCGAGAGGAGGAATACACGATATTAAAATTGTTTTTGTTAATTAACTTTATGATATGCATTATATATAGGTAGTGTTCTTTTTCTCAATGAAAATAGGATTCAAATCAGCGTTTCATTTAAAATTTTCCAGCTCGCAGCAGAAATGAGATATCGGAATGAATCCATAATCGAAATGTTTAGAATGCATCGAAGATTACAAGAAACAGTATGTAAATAAAATTATTCACCTCAATTTTCCTACAGGGTATTTTGAAATTACGATAAAAAACAACAGTTTGATTTACTCCTTTATAATATAGCCTAATCGAAAAATGTTACTTTATAAAATAATTGAGGAAAAAACACAATAAACGGATCTACAAACTGATAACAAAATCATGAAAATCGCATAAAAAATAAAAAAGTTATAAAATATCAAATTTAGAGAACATCGATTTTCATAGGTTACTAACCTATCACGATCACCGACCTATAACGTACAACTTATGGGGTGCGCAGTAAAAAGTTAAATTTTATGAGTGAGAAGATGGGTTGTTTCCGGTCATATTTTTAAAGGTTACTCGTCGGTTATCTTGCGCACAATGTTGTCCCCGTCATATAGGCATCCCCGCCGTATGTATTGATGCCGGTTTGGTTGCCAACCAACGACTTGAATCAACGACGACCGTCCAGAACCTAAATCGGTCGTGTAACAATATTAAAAATCTATCGATACGTGGACAAAGATATCAAAATTAATTCTAAAAGTGGCTTTTCAGTGACGGCCATAAGTCCTTTCATGTGAGAATATAGATTGGTTATTTCCCAGTAAAGAAGGTCTTGCTTGATATGAAAAAATATTACCTTGTCATCATTTTAATTAAAGGCGAAGTACGGTCCTGTTCACTGGTTAAGGTTAATAGTTTATCAGTCGTCATTGCGCATGACATCTGACGATCAACTTTGTTTACATGCGCGAGGCAATAAATATGCCACTTTTGCTTCTAGAGTTTGACTATCCATAGATATAGGTCGGTGGGCAAGATAGCTAATAATGGAAGGGTAGCTAAAAATTGTATTTCTCATTTATTCATAATTAACATGATTATGTTATGTGCAAGATTTGCAGTATATTAAATAAAATGATAATAAAGAGTAAATAACAATAATATCTATTTTTAATATGCGCCTGCTAAATATAATCAAATATTGTAAATTTTATCCTTTTAAGGAATTTGGTTGTTTGCTGAGACGTACAAGCAAACAAAGGCACATCTATTTACATTTCACAGTCAAAATATTAGGATTTATTTACACTTAACCAGTCGCTTCAATAGTTACAACCAAGAAATCGCGGGCTATCCACAAGTAATATTCTCTCTCCTTCGGAACTTCAGCTTTTCTATTAGTTCCCCGTACTGGTGGGGGATTGACTTACTATATATGCCTGTGCTTCAGAAGTAATTCGAAAAGCGTTATATTTTAAAATTTCTAATGCGGAAACTTCAGAAACTATGTAATAATTTGTCCCAACAATTAAAGAATATTTTCAATATTTGTTCCTGTTAAATCGTATAAATGTAATTTTATATTATACTTTATATTAAACAATAGCCTGAAATTTGATACAACGACTTTCCATTGGTAGTAAAATAATCACTACTTATATTTACGTGAATTAATAGTTTTAATAATAGTATACTACTAACCAAAGATTAGAAAAACGATATTAATGCCCGACCGTCGATTGTAAATTACGTGGCGCTAAGCGCCGAGAGAATTAAGTCGTGAGAAGTCCATTTTGACCAATTTTTACAGCAGCGGTAAAAAAATAAGTTTTTGACCACTATTGTTGAAATCAGTTCTTAAAATAAATTACCTATAAAATGGACTTAACAGGTTAACCCTTTAGGTCGGCAATATCGTCAGCATCTTCATAGGAGAGCTAAAAAACAACTGTCAAATTGGTTAAAACGGACTTAGCAGGTTTAAGCTTTTAGGCGATGCCGAGGCTATGATTTCAAGTTTCACAGTTTTCTTTCTGTCGCGTTATTATAATTTACAATAACCGCGTTGTCTGATGGTTTTAAGTTTGATAGTTTGTTTTGCAAGATGCCTCTATTATTGACCTAGGTCAATAATTGAGGTGAATAATAGTGATTTCTGGCAGGAGATTCAGAAAAATGATTTCACAAACTGAAAATCGGTTGATGGGTCAAAATTTATTTACAGACAACTTTCAGTAAATCGAAATTTAAAAATAAATAATCTCAAAAACATCTGTTAATTTTTTAATAGGTTCTTGTAGTATCTAATTAGAGGAATTATACATGTCCGCGTAAAAGATCATCGTCATAAAGATCTTGGTATATTTTTGTATAGAATCGATTTTTTAATAATTTAACGCCGGTCACATGACTAATTTTACTATACTGAACCATATAATGCGAATATTGGAACTCAGTTATTTTAATCAGTGACTATAACCATTTTCCTATTATTTATAACAGCCCTGTCTTATATTGGCGTAAAGCTTTGGAATATTCCTTATAGAATGTTAAAATACTAAGAAAATTAGTCACATTTTTAATCTACCTAAGGTGTAAACGAAATTTGCACGTCAAAATATATTTTTCCTTAATGGTATCTATGTTGCCAATATCCTAAAATAATAAAAATAATTATATGGCGTCTGTGGCTATCAGCAATGAATATATATTAAATGTGACCGGTGTTACTTAATGTGACTGATGTACTTTTATATTATTTTTTGTTTTAAAACATATTTACTTTTTGTTGTACAGCCTCTTTCTCTTCCTATTTCCTTTTAATTTTGCTTTTAAAAGATTATACACATAGATTCAAAAGGTTTGCATCACTCTGATTCTCGAATAAGTAATTAAGTCATGGTGAAAATAGACTAAATATTAGTTCATTGATAAGTTTAAAATAAAAATCAATGAGTTTTAAATTTTTTTATTTTACCACAAGATTTTAAACCTTCCAATAAAAAACTTAACAAAAGTAAAATTTATTTATATTGTAAAATTTGTAAAATTTTAAAAATATTGCTTCTAATAAAGTGTGTTTCATCCTCAACCTTAATGCAAGCTTGAAGACGACGCCGCATGCTGTGCGTAAAGTTAGCAATCCGTTCTTGTGGAATAGCCTGCGATTCCTTGGTAGCAGCGACGACAAGCTCCTGGAGAGTTCTACGGGGATTCTTCTAACGCGATTGATTGTCCATAAACACAAGATTGTTACTAACAGCCCCTTTCCACGTTCTAACATAAAGATGTTGAATATCTCTAATGTACCTGTCGCCAGTCATTGTGCCTTGAACGTGGAGTAACTCAGTACGCCCGTCAGACCTAATACCTGCCCAAAAATTCCGCCGCTTTCTCCCGCGAATGGAGGCAAGGGGCGAGCATGGTCTAGTCGGAAAATGGGACAGAATTACAAAATTTTTCGGGTAATCGAACCTGCGTTTCAGCCCACTGCAGACGACGAACTCTGCGGTCATATTGTAGTTGGGGTACTCTTACTGGTCGCCGACATCTTTAACCGGATTCAAAAATTCGTCTACTTAGTGTAGAGATGGATACTCGAAGTCCAATTGCATGCGTAATATCTGTCTGAAGTTGTGGGACTGGCATAGTACGATTTCTCGGAATTGTTAACGTAATATATTGGTGCTCCTGTTCGTTAGTAACACGCCTTCTACCACTTCGTGGTCTATCTGGCACAGAATTGGTCTCTAGATAGCGATTCCATATGCGAGAGACATCACTTTGAAAAACCCCTATTCTTTCAGCAACAAATCTTTGGGAATGACCTTCTTCAGCTAAAGCTACTATTCTTGCACGATCAATTTCAGATAATACTCGGCGATTCATTTTTACACACTGAACGGAAAAATTTAACTGGCTAGCGTAAATAAAATGTTTGAAAAGGTTATCTTAAACAAATGTCTTGATACTATTTTTTTGCTACAAAAAATAGTATCGTTTTAACTGATAAACATATTATATAATCATTTAGAAAAAAAAATCATTCCTGATTATCTTAATATACCAAAATCAGAGTGATGCAAAACTTTTGAATCTAAACAAAGTTTTTGGGGGTGATAATAAATGATTTTTTGTCATGGGAGTCACATGTGAGTCGGCTGTATTTGAGGCTTGGCTCCGTTGCATATGGTATAAGGATTGTGTCATCTTACATGAATTTTCAAACAATTAAGACTTTGTATCGTGCAAATTTTGAGTCGATTTTAAGATACGGTATACTTTTTTGGGGAAGTAGTTTGGGAGTACAAAGAGTATTTGTAATGCAAAAAAGAGTGGTGAGGTTGATGCAGGGATTACAGCACCTCGAGACCTGTAGAGGCGTTTTTAAAAAGATAAATATAATGACAATACATGCACTTTACATTTACGAGTGTTTAATGTTCTTATTCAAAAACAATGAAATTTTCCAGGAACTTAATGAGCATAGCTACGGTACTCGAACTCTGAATTTTTTGTATCCACGTAACCATTTAACAATTTCTGAAAAAAGCCCATATTACATGTGCGTTAAATTATATAATAGATTGCCTATTAACATTAAAGGGATAAGTAATATAAGAGTGTGGAAAAGGTCAATAAAGAGGTTATTAATTGAAATGGAACCATATACCTTGGGAGACTTTTTTGATTGGGACTTTTGCCTTCAGTGAGTTCTTGTCGTTATTGCTTTTTGTGACGTCATTTCACTTTATAGTCAGTTGCCTTGTAGTTAGTAATTACCTAGTAACTTGTAATTTTAAATAAAGAAGTTATTATTATTATTATTATGTGTATTTGCTTGAGATTACGCATTTTTACGAATTTACAGTGCCTTTGTAGTTCTGTAAAGATTCATAAATAAAAAAATATTGTTTATAGGTAACATTTTCATGCCTAAAGTAAGAAATTATTGACTGTGGACACGACCTGCGTTACACTTTTAAATTCAAATTAGAATACTGCAGCTGCAATATAAAAAAATCTTTTAAAATTCCTTTCTAATGCAGGAAGTAACATATATTTCGCAAATTATAATCGTTTCTACAGGCAAATAGTTTATTTTAGTAAGTTATATGCTAGGACTAAAAGTTGCCTGTAAAAAAATTTTGACCCTAATAATACTTGATTAAATGAATTTTATTGGAAAAATTAATTTAAAAAAATTGTTTTGTTATTTTTGTCTTCGTTCTCTTCAATATTCCAAAGCATTATTACGGAATATGGTAATTAATTATGTTCGTGCATTTAAATTAAGCATTATTTCTGTTTCTGTAGGATCAAATAATTAACAAAAAAAAAAGAATTACGTCGTATTAAGTCAAGTTTAAAAAAACAAATGTAGGTCGTCGTTCAATTAACAACTTTTGCTTTGTAAACTCATTAGATGACCGATTAACAGTTAAGTCATAATCATTTGTCATTTCAGTTCCAGAAAAACAAATATTAGTTGGTGCCTTGGTATGTCGGTTTGAAAAGTAAATGTTTTTTTAAACTAAAATTGTGCTAATAAAAATGGGTTTATTTTAACTAATTTTACGCAGAAAAAAGAATTCATTTGTGGATTTATTTGTAAAGATATAGTTCAGATAATATTTATAATGCAATACGGGCCATACCCCTATCGAATATTCAAAAATGCTCATCCAATGCTCATGCAATACAGGCAATTTTCAGTCCTTAGCATATATCTTACTATAATAAACGATTTGCGTGTAATATATGTTACTTCCTGCATTAGGAAGCAATTTAAAAATTTTTTTTAGATTATAGCTGCAGTATTCAAATTTTAATTTAAAAATGTATGGCTGGTCACGTGTCCCCAGTCAATAATTTCTTACTTTACCCTTTTATATTTCACGTCATTTTACTAAAGTTACTTTTATATCTAAATACTTCACACTCCTACTACAATTTGTATTGAAAAATAATGTTCAAAAAATTTTTTCGGACAAAAGATGTTTATTTTTGGTCGGAGAACACGATACGCCAATAAAAAATATGGGGTTCCATTTGAAAATCTTAACTTACCCCCACCCGCGCCCGGGCGTTGAGGGGGTGAGGGTGGTTTAAGTTGCAAACTATTCCGGGGTACCGACCTTTTATCAACACCCTATATATTAATATAATACCTTTAATATTTCTTTCTATCAAATATTTTTTTTGTATTGTTATGATTACTTATTTTATATTGTATATCTGTGATACCCATTTTTTAATTGGTTAATTTATACCTGTGAAATGGTGTAAAATAAAATAAAATAAAAAATAAAAAAAATTTTATTTTAAATTTAGGAAAAGTAAAAAGTGATAAAATGTCACATTGATTGTTTACGAAACTTTTTTGACAATACAGCGTACTAAAAATAAATGGTAATATCTTTGTTAACTAGAGTGTCATGGCGATACTATTGGGCCAGTGTCTAACTCAGATATATAACTAATTGGTTTAGTTTAAAAACTAAATTAAATTCAATTTCTATAGAGGTTATGTCAAATTGAAATTTTAGGAAATTTATAATCATCTAGATTTTATGCTTAAACTACCTTGCCCTAAACTCTATGATCTGTTTTCTATGGGTTAAAACAAAAATTATAAAAATTGGTTCATTATTAACGAAATAATAACTTATCAATTTATACGTGTACTTTTTGATATTCGATAATTAATTGGGATAGAGCACTAATAGAGAAATAGAAATTATTAATCGAATCGCTCGCTGTAAAGGATAGCCCGCTGTAATGAGAATTTAAATTTATCTTGGAAATATTAATAATTCCAAAAATAACTTATTAACAAAATTGATTGGTAGTACATTGGTTTTAAAGGAAATCAGAACACGTTATTTTACACTATAATTACTTAAAAAAAAAAATTTGCACTATGTTTTCGAATACAATTCACCTACGTTAAGATATTTCTATCAGAACAGGGACTAACATGGGTTAAAAATTGAATGCTTTAAGAAAAATGCCTGTATAAGGAGACAGCATAAATAAAGTAATAGAAATATAGTCCATTTTCGGGAAATATAATTACTTGTTACGTCGTTGCACAATTAATTTTATTCCTCAAAAATGGATATACGAGCTCGATAAGAATGTAGCCCAAGACAAGTTAAGAATAGAAATATAGTCGCCTGATATGGGTTTTGACGTTGATTGGACAGGGTCTCGTTAAGGTTATTATGGCAAAAAATATATACAGTGTGAGTAAGTAGGAACGGATTGTACAAATTCCTATTATAGTGCTCAAGAGATGCGCCAATGAACTCACCACAGTATTTTATAGACTTTTCAATTTATGCCACAAAAAGGGAATACAGTGAAACCTCTCATAAGGGACACCTCTAATAAGCGAACATCTCTATTAAGCGGACATTTTTTCATAGTCCGGACTTGTATGTGAAATTCCATGAAAATCAACCTCTCTTGGGTGGACTCTCCTTTGGGCGGACGCGGACAGGCTGTTTTCATACAAAGAGTGCGAAAACCCTCCTTGAAACGGACAAAAAAATTTGTACAGTATTTGGGAGACGAATAAGTACAGTGCAAATTCTCTCTGAAGACAGAATGAAAGTATGTGTGGTTCCTCAAGAGCAGTCCGCCGTTTATCTGTGAGTTGTAAGGTTAAAATCGTAAACATTCTGACAAAAATGTCGCGTTTTGAGTCTGAAAGAGAATATTGATGTTGTGCAAGTTTGTAGTTGGATAACAATGATTTGGGCGAGTTCATTAACATTGATAGCAATGTGCTATTAGAAGATTATAGTGACCCCATTCCTACCGATTATGTAGTCCAAACTGAAACCACATCACTATCTGACGACTCCGATGAAGAAGTTGAATGCAGTAATCAAACAAATGTCACCAATTATCAACAAGCCATTAGTATGGTAAAGGAATTATAAGAGTATGCAAAGAATAGAGGTGACTCTACAGCAATGGAATTGTTATCAGACTTGGAATTACATTTTCTAGATTGCAAGTATAAAACGCAAACACGTCAAACTATGTTATTAGATTTTTTTAGTAATACATCCTAACTAAAACTAGTGTATTTTTGTTATGTTACGTTTATTTATACATACATATACATAGTAATAATTTTGCATTTACATATTACCTAATAACAAACCCATGGGCGGATACCTCTATTAGGCGGACACATTTAGACGGTCCCGTAGGTGTCCGCCTAAGGGAGGTTTCACTGTATACCTAAGCATAATTTTGTTATGATTACTAAATGGGGTTCTCTCTTGTTGTAGTTATAATATGGACAATGTCATAAGTTCTCTCAGTTAAAATTCTATTGAAGATAAAGGTTTTTAAACCTTCGAAATATGTATGGAATATCAAAAGAACTCAATAAAAATATTTAATCTAAGAAAATTTAATCATTATTGTGAGTATGCAGCTACTAGGAAAGATACTATTTTACACATCAAACAAAAAATCGTTAAAAAACTGCGCATCCATTATGTTCCCATGGGAAAGTTATATTATGTAAAAAAATGTTACGACTAAAATGCAAACTTCCATTTTTCTTATAACAATTTAAATTAAAATCAAAGTTATTCTTAGTATAGTGCTTAATTAAGTATTGATATTTTTATGCAAATTTATTATGGCGTGGAATTAAAAAGTTCAAGTTAACGGTTTGTCGATAAAAGTTTGAATTATATAACTCTCATTACATAGAGGTATGCGAACTTAACTTGTGACATTTAACGTTCTATTATTTATAATTCCTTCTACCGTGGGACGTTTATAAGTACATTTTAGTATTTTACATGTTACTACAGAAACATACAGTTTGGGATGGAGAGAGAATAAACATGAGTCATAACTCGGGATTGGGAGAGGTAAAAATTGAGGAACGAGACTACAGTAATATGAACGAACTGTTATTTTTAATGTCTTCTTCTTCTGGTGCGTGTCCACTATTGTATGTTTGCGATATCAGTATCCATCGATTCTCTATTCCTGGCGGTTTGTATCAGCGACTGAATATCGTGTATCCCTCCCATTGTCTGCAGCCAAGACATTTTCTTCCTTCCGATTCCTCTTTTGCCTTTACTCTTGCCCTTAATCATTATACAACGTGTCCAAGATAAGGGGGGCCAGTACAGGGATCTAGGAAACCGTAAGAGCTACGAAGTCGGTTAAATGGAGGTAAAGTTGCGCATTTACGTGCCTAATAATATGCCGTTTAGAAAGTTTGAAAATTCCCAGTAGTTCCGGAGATATCCGGGAAACAACGAAATTCTGAAAAATGGTGTTATTGTTTTCCTGGGTTTTTTTGAGATCGAATTCTAACGTAAATTGCACTTTTGCATTCCGATGAGTCGTCTTCGAAGGGCCATTATCAGTGCAGTCAGCAGATCGTTCGATAGCTATTCTCAAATAATTGAACCCGAATAATCCTCTCGTTATCCGACGTCCGGTCATGGAAGAGCCAGGTGCCGACGTACCTAAACTTGTCTCCATTCTTTCTATGAGCTTTGAGTTTGCAATGTATTCGGGTATCTGGAGATAATCATGAATTTTGTCTATTTGGTGTTGATATTTAAGCCGATTGATTTACGCTGTTGTCCTACCATATTGACCAGTTGTTGTAGGTCGTGTATATTATCGGCAATTAAGACCATATCATCGGCATAACGGATATTAATCCATGTCCAATTAATTTTTAATTCCCATTTCCACGTCTTCCAAAGCTTCTTGAAAAACTGCTTCCGGGTACAAATTAAATAAGAGCGGAGACACCACACCTATTCTATCAGTTAGTGAAAAAGGACGAACACATACACTGAGCGAAATCTCGAGTTGATATAACTCAAATATGAGTTGTCCTAGACCGAAGCGTGTTGCTAATAGGGGACATCAATTCACTATTCATAATTTATGATAGCACAGAAGATGGGTTATTTTATGCGTTGGAATAGCTCACGCCCCAACGTCTTAAATTATTGATAGGCTACCGCAGCCACCAGTATGTTAATTGTAATGCGTTATTAGTCGGGCTAGATTAATTCATGATGCGAGCTATCAAAACTTGACATTTAAGTTGTTTTAGCTTACGATGGTGACTGGAATAACTCACTCTTTGGGCTACCAGACTCAAAATTTTGGACTAACATTACCTAAATTGTGGACTATCGGAACTCAAAATATTTATTTGATTTAACGCCTGCCTATTGTGGACTTCAATTATTGTCTTTTGTTTTTTCAATATATGACATTTTTGACACTTGATTTAATATACTGTAAAGAAGCGCTGAATCAAATTATCTTAATCGTAGTATAATACTCGTGTATGTGTATATCATTGGGAATTTAATTATTAATTTTGTAAAACAGGGAAAAAATTGTCAGGTTTATATTGAGTTATCAAGTTTATATTGACAATATGTAGGCGTACCTTCAAAGAAGGATGAAGAGTACGTCCATACCTGAGAAAAAATATCATTTATTTAGTGTCGAGAGAAAATATTAGCCAGTCCTGAGCACTGTATTTTTTTCATTCTGTCGTTTTCCTCAGGTGTATGGACACACCCCTACAATATATAAGTATAGAAACTTTGTTCAATTTTTTTTTCGATTTTGTCTATTGTTATTTTCTTTTCTTAACATACACTAGTGGTTCTGAATAAAATATAAGAACAATGGTTTAAAAAATACTATTTTGTTTTAATTGATTAAAAAAGATGGATTTTGGAAACTTAATTCAAACCCTATTATATGTTTAGGTAGATAAGTTTATTAATAAAATTAAAAATATATATTTATGGGCTCCCAAATTCTCTACTTTAAGAATAAAGTTAAAACAAAAAATAACATTTCATGTGTAATAGATGTACAAATCTTGAGTAAATACGTATTAAATAATATTATAATATTAATATATACTTATAAATAATAAGGCTCCATTCCAATAATAACAATATGTAAGCATCTCCCTCCTGTCCCTCCATTTTACGTCAACTGACCAAAATTATGCAAAAAACAAATTTTCACGCACAGAGAACAAAAAGATCCACAACCGGCGCAACGGCCAACAGGTGTCTATACGCGCGATCGAAGGAGAATTGACGAATAATAATGGAATCAACAGCGCCATACCTGCACGAGCACGAATTCGGAACTTTTCGTGATCTTACGATCTTGTGATTTACCCTCGATATGGGGTTTTGGAGTACGTTTCCTGAATTATTCCAACTCAAGATAATTTACACATGGTAACGAGTTTAAATAATGCACGTCCGGGTTAAAACGACACTTTATAATCAATTAGTAAGTTTTTTCAACCCAGACACTGAGTTCAGGTAACTCATAAAATAGTTACAAGATGAGGAATTGTGGTGATCCCAAATATGTTTAAAATGTTGATAAAAAATCTCTTTCTGGGCTGAGGCGAACCAAAAGAACCTGAGTTATTGGCGTTTTTAAATAATTTGTGATATTTCGTAGGTTCAGTTAGAACAACATAGAGAGGTGGGTTGATGTAGCTCCAATTTTGTAACTCATTCAACTACATTGGTAAATGCATTTTTGTCAGTGTACGATATCGTTATAAACGAAATACGAATTCCATTGTATTAGACGGAAATGGTAAAATTAAAATATTGACATTTTTGACATTAATTTATAATTTGTAAGTGCTATTAAATATTTTATATTTAGTTATAAAAAATTGTATTTTGTTTTAGTAAAATCCAATACTGGTAACTTTGAGCGTCTAATGTTCCATCGGTAAAGACAAACATTCAATCTCTAAAAGCCTATTCCAAAGGGTAATGAAACATTTTATTGACATGTTTATAAGCAATTGGTAACCATTGTCAAGAAATATTATATTTTAAAGAATAAATTATATTTGAATTGATATAACTGAATAGAACTAAAAATAAGTATAATATGTGAGTGTCAAACTATTTTAAAATATAAGTTTTGACATTGGTTCAATAAAGAAGTCTTCATATCTACGGCCTTCGCGTCCATTAGCTTCTGTCATGAAACATACTGTTACAGGTGTGTGTTACGTCTTACCTGACGTTTTAGATATTCAAGTTAGACTGCAGACATCAGAAATCGGGTCTTTTAAAAAACTTTTTCACCAATAGATTATTGATAAAATTACCAGATCTGGTGAAATTTCACCAGACTTGGTAACACTGTTAGACTGTCAACTAAAACGTGAGGTGAGAGGCCAGGTAAAACTTTATGTGTAGACGCCGCTTTAATACGTCAGGTAAAATCTTAGGTACAGTACGTTTCACGAAAATTGGATACGACTTAATGATTTCATGGGTCGGTCACATCGTGTCGACAAGAGCTTGGCAATAAACAAGTGAAGTATGAAGGGACGGACTAAGAAAAACAAGTAATCATATGATTATATTAATGTAATCAAATGAAATAACATTTTTTTTAAATATTACTAGTCATATTTATTTACATTTATAATGTCATTCTATAGATAGTTCTGTTTCGCTATCGCTATCCTCATCAAAATGAATTATAATTGGATTAATTATACGATCCAGACTAATATACGAATTTTCTACAGTTATTACGTGACTGACTGAATTTTTCCAACTACCTGGGGGAATATCATTAAAGCATTTTCGTATTAATTCTACAACACTAGAACTTAAAGTCGGAGAAATCTTTTCAGACCTAACCAGTGATTTTAACTGGTGCCACATATGCTCTATGGGGTTAAAAATGCAATAATAGGGTGGGAGCCGTAGCACTGTATATCCAATTTCTTCTGCCAATGTGTCACAAACATATACTTTTTTATACAAAATGGCTTTAAAACTTCTAAAAGATCACTTTTTTATAACTTTCTTCAAAATATATATCATTCGCCGCAATGTAGTTCTGAATCTCCAATTTTGTATTATTTGAGCTTGGAGCTTTATGTAATTGGCGACTGTGATAGCTCGCATTGTCCATTACTATCAGGCTATTCTGAGGAATGTTTGGTAAAAGACAATTCTTGAACCTTTCCTCAAAAACTAACAAATTTTACAACAAAAAGACATTTAAATATAAATTAAGCAACCTAACCTACCTGATGTGCCTATATTTAATTTTAATTATTACAATCCGGTCCTTTCCACATAATAATAACAAACTGTCATAAATAATGGGATGGCCCAGGTACTTTTACTGCAGTCATTAAGTTATATCCATTTTTCTTGAAACAATCTTTATGGATGCTGCTTTAGGGACAAACGAAACCGGCGAAACGGTCTGAGTTAACGAATGACCATCAGAGAGGAAACGAACGGATATTAACGCCAGGAAGAAGACCAAAAAAATTTATTAGAGTAGACGTGACAGAATAGGGGCAAAAATAGGCGCCACTAAAAATCGCCGATACCCCGGAAACATTCGGCATCTTTCGGAGATCCGGAAAGCTGGTGGGCATTTTGAATGGTGATGTTTGACAACTTGCACGTTTCGGAGGGTCGGAAACCTGGCGAGACTATTAAGTTTGATCGCTGTGTTTGCGTTGGTTACCATTTGTCGTTTGATATAAATATACTGATTTATTGTTTGTCATGAAATATTAAACGAAAAAAAATATTTAAATTTCTTTTTGAAAAATATGCTCTTAAAATTAGTTATTGGATGCCACCCTTTATTAAATATATGGTGTATTTGAGTCACCTTTATTTAACTGAAATAAAACACAAGATATTTTGAACTGTTTCTTTATTGTCGGTCAAAAAGTCAGGACGGGGGAACAATGTGGTCAATCAATTTATATAGCAAAGCAAATCCATACACACCATCAAACTTATCATACTGCTGAAACCACTAAACTATATTACAAATGCTTACAAAATAAAATAAAAAAACATAATAATAAAGTAATTAATTTAAACTTCCTTAGTTTTCAGAAATCCGCAGCTTCGATTACAACCCGTAAGAAGAAACTGCAAGAAACTTACGAGTGATGTTTTTTACAAATTCCTTATTATCCTGCTTTATTTTTACAATTTACAAAGGGTACAAAACAATAGGCATAACTAACATCTAAAAATAACCTAAATCATACTAAACAACTACAATAATTATTTTTTTAATTATAAAATACAAAATCCAGCCCTGTCACCATACAAAATAAAAACCCTTAACCAATATTATATTTATATTTATATTTATTTATTTACAAACTCTACGGCAGAACCAATTACAGAGTAGGATAGTTGACACACAGTATATCAAAACTCAAAATATTTCATTTAACATATTCTTCAGCTTGGCGTTACTAATATTAAATAAATCACATTGATTCTGAACTAAATTATACAGCATGCACATTTGAATAATTGGTGAATTCCTATAGTAATTCGTACGGGTGTTATCAACATACAATGTTATAGGATGTCTAGTTCTATAAGACGGCACATAAAAATTTAGATTATATATTAGGCTTGTATCATTAACCAAGTTATTAACTAGTTTATGCAAAAAAAGGACAGATGCTATTTCCTACGATCCTCTAAGGTCTTAAGATTGTATGTTTTCATAACATCCGTTTTGGGTATATGCATTTGATAGACTCCAGTTGCCTTATATTGGATATATCTTAAAAACCTATTTTGTACCTTTTCTATACTATAATGGTTTTCTTAGTATGGACTCCATACAACTGAGCCATACTCTAAAACACTTCTGACATACGCAACATATAGAACTCTTATACATTTAATATTTGTGAATAATCTGCAATTTCTTACTATAAATCCATACATTCTAGAGGCTTTTTTCGTTATTTCGGATACATGTGTTTTAAAGGTTAGCGCAGAATCGAAAATGACTCCCAGGTCCCGGATCTCCGTAACTCGGGCCAATGCCGTGCCATTAATTAAGTATTCATAATTTATTTTGATTTTCTTCCTGCTATAGCTAAGAACATAACACTTACTTATGTTGAAATATAATCGATTTTTAATTGTCCACTGATATAGTATATTTAAATCCTCTTGGAGCCTTCGACAATCATTGACATCTTTGATCCTAATATAAAGCTTCAAGTCTTCCGCAAACATTAATATATTGGATTGATTGACTACTTTCACCAGACTATTAATATATAAAAGAAACAACAATGGTCCAAAGTTAGAGCCCCCAATATTATTTCTTGCTTTTTGCTGACAAGAATTCTTGCTTTTCTAATTTCCTTTCATAAACTGCTGATCTATTTTCTTGCTCCATTACCAAACAAATTTGCCCCACACACCTTATGAAAAAATATAGGTAACTTAATTTTTAGAATACACATACATGGCAAAAATTATTTCATTACTTTTTGTACCGCTCGGCGCTCATCATTTAAGGATCTTAAAAAGTTTGACAAAGTTTTAATTTCTGCCTCCCTTTTCACTTCACTAGGTTAGGTATTTGTTTGTGAGCTGTGCGCAAACGCAAATTCAAATTCGCTCCACCATCTCCGTCCAAACCTCTGAAAGGTGCAAGTTGTTACTTCAAAGTTCCCGCCTGTTTTCCGGATCTCCGAAAAATGCCGAATGCTTCCGGGGTATAGGCGATTTTTAGTGTCGTCTGGCAAAAATATTGGCGGTGCCATCGTGCCTGGTGAGAACATCTATCCAAAATGCGGACTATCCAAATATTGCTTGTCGCAAATTTTTATTACACTCAATATTTTAAAGTAAGATTTAAGCCATAAACCGTTTAAAATCATTTTATTTGGTTTACTAAGTAGTGAAACTAAAATGTTCGAATTTTGAATAGAGTCTCCGGTTTTAAATATTCGATTAAAATGTATCTATTGCATTGAATTGGAAATTAAAAAAAAACTCCCGAACATGGACCCGTCATTTAGATCTTCTATGAAAATAATCACAACAAAAAAGATATGGGGATTCAATCTGTTTAATCCCCATCTCTTTGTAGCTTCTGTCTGTTGCTGTTTCCGTTCGATCCAGCGGATCGGTTTGATATGTCTTCGTTAGTAAAACAAACAATCGACGGACGTGACTCAAAAGTCTTTATTTTTGTCAAGTTTATGACTGACTTGGCACAGTCTGGCCATATGTAGGAATTGTATTTTTTTTTCCACAAACAATACTTATATTTAACACACAAATACTGAAAAAGAACAAAGAGTTTTATTTATTAAAAGCGACAAATATAACAGTTGTTAATCCGGTAGTGTCACACGTGAAAACAGGTACGTACGACGGCCGTTCCATGAAGGGCTTTATAAAAAGTATATTCCAAGCGCTCGAAGGCAACGTAATGTCTTTTTCTAATTAACAGAAACTGACAAGGAAAAATTATATTCAATTTCAGAGCTCCCCGACTGCTTCTCTGGGACGTTGTTTACAACCAACCTAAGAATGTGAACTGTTTATTATTCAAAGACTGTGAACTAAAGCTGTACCTTCCTTGATTTAAAATCCTTGGAAATTTTGCCATTAATAAATTTTTCGGTTTCTTTAAGATATACAACAAACAAATAAAATCTTTTTTGTCATACGTGCGCCGTAAGCGCCTCTTACGCGACCTCTTTTCGTGACCGTAAGTAGCTCTTTTCAAGCCTCTCGGAGACAGGGCTGTAATATACCTAGGAACAGGGCTGTAATGTTTTCATTACAGCCCTCTCGCGTTCACGCTGGAAGCACATACCAACACTCTTTTTAGTGGCAGAAGGACTCGGCGCACTTTTGACAAAAAGTACGGTACGAACCTCAGGCAGTGAAGGCCTCGGTACGTAATGTACTATTTAAGCTTATAAGAAATAGTACATTACGTACCGAGGGCCTTCGGCTCGGGTCGGCAATCCCCGCTCTCGTCCGTAAAGGCCTTCACTGCCCGAGGTTCGTACCGTACTTTTTGTCAAAAGTGCGCCGAGTCCTTCTGCCACTAAAAAGAGTGTTGGTGTGTGCTTCCAGCGTGAACGCGAGTGGGCTGTAATGAAAACATTACAGCCCTGTTTCTAGGTATATTACAGCCCTGTCTCCGAGAGGCTTGAAAAGAGCTACTTACGGTCACGAAAAGAGGTCGCGTAAGAGGCGCTTACGGCGCACGTATGACAAAAAATATATTATTAAAGTTATGAATATATGAATAAAATATATATTATTAAAGTTATGAAGTCCAAATGAAAATCATTAAGTTAATACTACAAACTTTATTTTACACATGAAATTACAATAAAATTGTATAAAATCACTAAGTCTTCCTAAGAAGATGCTTTAAAGTACAACCCTGTTCATACATTTCTATGCACATTTTTTTTACTGTTCAAACGGTCTTGAGTTTGAACATGCTGAGTTCTATTCTATATTCCTTAACTAGGTATAGTATGTAAGGAGCTTCTGGCATTGCTCTGAAAAAAAAAAGAAAAATACACTGTAATGTACACAGTAGCAGTGGGTGATTTTTCTATTAAAGTTTTTTTCTTTTACCTGATATATTATGTTTGTTATCAAACTTATACAAAATTTGCACATACAGGTATTCTATATCTAGGTGCAGCAATATTATGTTATAATTTTATTTAACAAAGTGGTATTCATTTTGTAATTCTGTATTTATCATTATTATAAATAAAGAATATGAACATTAATAAAGAATTTGCTATTTCCTTGTAAATTTAGTTCCTTAAATAACCTCACAAAAAAAATCAAGCGTTGTTAGATCTGGTTATAGGAGAGTCCACTGAGGAGGGCCAGTTGTTCCTATCCATTAATCATTACATACAATACTTACAAGTATAGTTTGAGACCAAAACGGATGGCAGTGGCGTAACAGTCGTAACCATGGAAACTGCCAAAAAGGTGTGTTGTCATTGGTGGTTCGCATTGGTTGCCATGGTTTTGACTGCTACATCCCTGCCATCAGTTTTTGTCGCGAACTAGTTTACATTTTGGAGATAGAAGTTAGGATACCAAAGGCACAAAAAAATCCATATTATGGCGAACTTAATTAATGAGCTTATAAGCCACGAAGCTAGCTGAAAATAAATGTGCACTTATACTATAAATAGTTGCACTTGTAATACAAATAATAAAAACTATACAGGGTGTTATGGAAATGACGTATTATATTTAAATGGGTGACTCCTGGGGTGTCCTAAAGAAGCGTTACATATTTTTTTTAAATCGAACGTTTAAAAAGTGGGGTAATTCACCCCTAAACCCACCGGTTACTCCTCGGCACATTCATATATGATCAAATTACATTACCAAGCTATGTAATCAACAGATGTTCAGGCACAATATTGCCAACTGTGTAAAAAATGTAAAGCAGATATTATAAAAATAATATTTAGTTTACCTAGTATCCAAATAGAAGTGAATCCAGGTGCCAGTACACTAGCAAGTATTCCAGGGCACAGACATCATCAGGTTTTTGTTTTTTTTTTCTATGGGAAAAGCTTTATGCTCATCACGTACCCTGATGATAATGTGGAACTGCATAATATGCTTATACCCACTAAACCCCATTCGGCCTCTAATTTCCAATCTCTCGGAACATTTGCACTAAATCACTTAAAGAAACACACAGACACCCACAAGTTTCGAATTAGTTTTTTTGAAGATATGCACTTATTATTAGATTACACAAAAGCAATAAATACTAACGCATAATTATACTTTACAATAACCTACAGTACACATAAAACAACAGCACTATAGGATACAAATTAATTCGCAATAGAAATTCAGAAATAATAGAAACGCTAATTTCTAATTGGCTAATCAAACTTATTAATCCTTCACTAAAGAAGAATGATGAAATAATTATGTTGATATACAGGACAACGCCTTCAAAATAAATAGTCTCGTCCAACTAGCGAGGTTGCCATTTCCGAGACTATCATTATACAGAAAAGTATTACAAAAGGAAATTCTGCAATTTATGAATATAACCTTATAAAACATCGAAAGTGGCAACGCTGTATTTTTAAATATTAACCCCAGCCGCTGCCGTCGCGTAAAGATAGGCAACCCGCATCAATTTGTTTTCATCTCAGGAATTGCCGATTTAAATATAATACGTCATTTCCATAACACCCTGTATAATAACTGCAATTTTCTTGCTTATTATGAATTTTTTAGTCTTTATTTTGGAAAAAATAGCCTAATTGTCCTTAAATTTTCGGGAGAGCTTCAGAAAATATTGCTCGTTCAGTTGAATGGGAAGTAGATACATAAATCTCCAGTTCTGCGATTCATAGCTTATTCTAATAATTGTTCTTAACTTCTAAACTCACAAACACGGTCCTCATTTTTTTTGCATTCTTCTATCTATCTATCAAAAAGATTACTAAATTGCTATATTTTTTGTCAAGCACTATAGAAAAAATCCTTGGGAGTGGTTCGTGGGCTTTTGAAGCGTTTCCCATTAATATTAAATCATTGAAGATTATATTCGTTGGAGAACACGACCTCAGGAAGGTCAACATAAGGATAACGTCCTCCAGATAAAGCAATGCTTAAACAATTAAGTTCTAGAAGTACTAAATTGAACCACATAAGGATGGGCGGCAGTGGTTCGTCGTGTATTTCTGCTATTAGTCGCTCCAGGTAGAACTAAACGTGCAAAAAGAGAGTTAAATCACCAACCTTAATGGACGGACCCCGTGCAATTTCGTTGCCCTGCCATGACTAAATACAGTTCTGCAATGTTAACGTTTCCAGAAGAGAACTGCTGCTGCAACATGGTTACTGTCACCACTGTATAGTAGTTATTTGGTTTTAGTAATGGAAAGGCTGCAGTGATAGAAGTTCGGGCCTTTAAACCGACCCCCGCCTTTTGGTTGATTAAAATTGAAAATACGTCACTAATGATACAGCATTGTAGTTAACCTTAAAATATAGTTTCCATATAAAGAGAGTTTTATTATAGTCACAGATTAAAAGGGTAGAATTATTTTTATACAATAGAATCCATTCATCAATATATTTGAGAATAGTAATAGTAAAGACTTGAAACACGTCAATGTGACGTGTCCGAGCCTTTTTCGAGAATCTACATGGTTATGAAAATATAGAGGGTGTTCCATTCTTTTTCCCAACCGTAATAGTTATACTCTGTGTCGAGAAGCTAGTATTGTTAAACATTAGGCATCCTTCGTTTATACAGGGTGTCCCATAACTAATGGTACACAGGAAAACTGCTGCTGCTTCAATAGCTGGTAATAACCGAGATACAGGGTGTCCAAGTAAAAATTTAATTTTAAATTTTCTTAAATAACTTATTTCTGAATCAATATTTTTGCACAAAATTTTATGACTAGGGTTTTTTGGGGAAAGGAATTTGAATTTGTTAATAAGTTTGATGTAGATTGTAAGGGGCGTTCTCTGCGGTACTCTGGATACATAAAAAGTAGTGTAACTTTCTTGGGCCTTAAAATAAAAAAATAAAATATTTATGTTTTTATTAAAAATATAAGTTTTTCCGTCATTTTTAAGCAATAAAGGTATACTTTGTAAATGTCGCTCAGACTAACCGTTTTCGAGATATTTTCAATTACAATTTCTAATGCGCCCGTTTAAATTTTGATTTGTAAATGTGAAATTTGTTACAGTAGGCTTCGGTAGAAACAAATACAACTTTGAAACCTCATTTCTGTCAAAGTTTATTTTCATTTGTCAGCACTGTGGGTGTTTTTAAGGAGTTTTCGAAGATACTGTTATCAAAAATTAAACTACAAATGCCGCGACAGAACTGTTTTCTAACGGAGAAATGCGAGACACGTAACAGAATCTTCAAAAACTCCATAAAAACAAAATGCTGACAAATGAAAATAAACTTTGACATCAATGAGGTTTCAAAGTGCTTTCATTGAATTTGTTTTAACAAAGCCTACTGTGACAAATTTTACATTTACAAATCAAAATTTAAACGGGCGCATTAGAAATTGTAATTGAAAAGATCTCAAAAACGGTTAGTCGGAGCGACAAGTATAACTTTATTGCTTAAAAATGACGGAAAAACTGATATTTTTAATAAAAACATAATTATACTAAGGTCCAAAAAGTTACACTTCTTTTTATGTATCCAGAGTACCGCAGAGAGCGCCCCCTACAATTTACATCAAAATTATTAACAAATTCAAATTCCTTTCCCCCAAAAAACCCTAGTCACAAAATTTTGTGCAAGAATATTGATTCAGAAATAAGTTATTTAGAAAAATTGAAAATTAAATTTTTACTTGAACACCCTGTATCTCGGTTATTACCAGCTATTGAACTAAACTAAGTATGGCCAATTCGCAGTATTTTTACCCAAGGAATCTGCAGTTTTCCTGTGTACCATTAGTTATGGGACACCCTGTATAAAGGAAGGATGCCTAATGTTTAACAATACTAGCTTCTCGACATAGAGTATAACTATTACGGTTGGGAAAAAGAATGGAACACCCTATATATTTTCATTTCAATTAGTTATGGGACACCCTGTATTATGGTTGAACATCGATTGGTATCCCATCACTTATAGTACCTCACTGGTAGCTATATCATAAGATGTATGTTTAATTCAAACATGTAATACCATTTACTTATTCATAAAGTATTATGTGTGGCCTTTGTCCAACTGTTTGCATACATTAAATTACTTTTAAAAGAACATTAACAACGTCATCTGGCGGATAAATGACTTTTGCAGTTTGCCATGTGTTATGTAACATCGACATAGGAATTTTCAATGTTTATTTGACATTACCGCACTAATATGGAAGGTCTGTTTCCTAAACAAACGGTAAACATGAAGCAAAATAATATAGGAAGTGTAAAGAAATTATTAAATTTTAGAATCGCGACGAATTCTAAATCAACCTTAGAATATTTCCACTAGAAACGTTAAATTTTACTACCTCGATAACCTTTTAAAGTTTTACAATTTAATTATTTTATATTTTTCGCTAAAATATAAAGTTTTAACAAATACCAATGTATGGAGAAATTATTATTTTCCACATAACGTCTGTTCAGATTGTGTCGGACTGCTAAGAGATGGCACTGACTAACGTCAATAATACATCGTGAAGTACAAATTCCTCTCTGATTATAGGTATGTACACCTACCCTGTACTGACGAGAACAAAAGAGTTCGAAACCGGTCTGCAGGTGGTGACATCCAATCAATGGAGAGGGTTTCCTTTTCTTGGTAGTACCATTCAATCTGAAATAGTATTTTAAGTGCTACTGTGTAGACTAAATACGCCCTTATTGTATAAGATATCATCGGGTGGTCTGGAAAATAATAATTTTTCCATATTAATATCACCTGAAGAGTATAGACTTTTTATTTTTGATAAAGTTTTACGTTTAAAACACACTCTCTCCACTAAGATTCGAGTTCGAAACGTCTCAAGTAATAACCTACAATTTTAACACTTTTTTTCTAATTAAGATTCTAGAATTTAGCGAAGGGTAATTTGCGTCGTGATACATCTAATTGTACCGGGTAGCTCATAAAAATCTAGATGCATGTAAATTTCCAAAAATTTAAATTTTATATATCTAAAATAAAACTTTATTTATTTTTTAAACTAAACTAATTAGAAATGTATATGGGTTAGGCCCTGGCCTAAAAGTATCGCCATGCCACTCGAGGTAACAAGAAAAAATTACCATTTTTTCTAAATGCGTTATATTGTTTAAAAAGCGTTTCGCAAAGAATCATTTTGACATTTTATCACACTTGGCTTCTGCTAAATAAAAAATAAATACAACACAAAGTCTACAACGTGTCCAAGATAAGGAGGGCCAGTACAGGGATCTCGGAAACCGTAAGAGATACGAAATCGGTTAAATGGAGGTAAAGTTGTGCATTTACGCGCCTAATAATGTGCCGTTTAGAAAGTTTTAAAATTCCGAGTAGTTCCGGAGATATCCGGGAAAAAAACGAAATTCTGAAAAATCGTTTTATTGTTTTCCTGGGTTTGTTTGAGATCGAATTCTAAAGTAAATTGCACTTTTGCATTGCCACTCCCCTCTGTCTAACAGCGTTAATTGTTTTGTAATCCGACGAGTCGTTTTCGAAGGGCCATTATCAACTTCATTTTTTTAAATACGGTCCTGTTTTCCTGATATTGGAATTTGAGAGCTTTTGTTCTCCCGAATGCAACGCTTGTCTTGGACACGTTGTATAATACAGAGTGTTATGTAAATTCCCTATTCGAGAGAGGGCCGACAAAAAAACAGCACGAACCGGTCTCGCTCATCTGCAATTGGCGAATTTTCCGCACTTTGTGTCTAAAAACCCCTAGTCATCCACCTCATTTTTTTTAATTGAACGTACCCCATTTGTTCTAGTTTTTCGCAATTGCTTACTTACATGATTTAAATGGATATTTTATAATGTTTCTATGTCATCACCATAAATGGCTTATGACATAAAATCAATTTAAATAGTTTTGCCCTAATTTAGAAAAAAAACAAAATATTTTCCCTTGACCATATAGGTACCCGGACAATATGGTTATCACTCCATTCAAAATTGGATATTTTAACATAAAATATAAAAAAATTTAGCTAGATTTTTTACAGGAACAAAATTTAATCTCGAAAACACACACAACGGTCTTTCAATGAGACTGAACCCTTGTTCTCATGGTCAACCACCATTCAGTTACATTGAATCAGCACGCACGTACTTTTCAAATATGACTTTTGTCCAAATTTTTATTACTGTCAATATTTTAAAGTGAAATTTAACCAACAAAAAACATTCAAAATCCCTTTTATTTGATTTATTAAGTAGTGGAAATCAAATATTAGGATTCTGACATTTTTTAAGCTGTAAATATCACTTTAAAATAATCCTTACACACTCTTATATCATTTATTGAACTAGTAACGTAACTACAAATGAAAAATTAAACTTCAGAAATAAGCTTGTGAGTAGTTTTATTAAAAAATAGGATGTAAATCATAATTTACATAAAATATTTTACCATCTTCAACTGGGCTCTAGGTCCTAGCAAATATTTCTGACCTCAAGTCCGAGCATATTTTTGGGCCCCATATGATTTATGAAAAGAAATTATTATTGATGATTACTCTCAGTAACGATGACTAAATGAATATGTCAATTACAAATTCAAATTACTCACTTGCACCAAAAATGAAAAGACGTTTCTCGTGAAAAGATTAGAAAATTAAAAATTATTTTAGAATTTAAGGACCCTTCGCTTCCGCCATTTCCATTCACTTTACATATCATTCATATGTTGCTTGATTATATTCCATGCCAGACGAAGAAAATTGACTTGTAAAATTATTTAACAATTCGTGTTGTTCGGGTTTGTTCGGCAGCAACCTTCCATAATTCAGTAAAGTATTTTTTTATGATTAAACACAAGCACTATAGGAAAAATCCTTTAGGGCACTCTGGGAGTGGTGCGTGTGCGAAAAAAGCGATTCACGTTGGTTTTGAATCGTTGGAGGTTATATTCGTTGGGAAAAAAGAACCTCGGGAAGGTTGTTCCACAAGGATGAAGTCCTCCCAAATGAAAGAATTCTTAAATAATGAAGTTCGATGAGTACTAAGCTTAACCACATATGAATAGGGCAAGGTCAGCCGAGCATCTTCCATGAAAATATCTGTAAATGAGAGTCAAATCCCCAACCTGTCTTCGATGTTCTAGGCTGTCGAGGTTCTTCGTCAGCTCGTGGTCTGCGATCAGACGAATAGCCCTCCTTTCGATGGAATTCAGTAGCCGAATTGTATATTTGGGTGCAGAGCTTCAGACATGAGAGCAGTACTCTAGTGATGGTCGAATCTGGGCTTTGTATAGTGTCAAAAGTTGTTGAGGTGTGTACAACTTTCTGGTTCGGAAGAGTACCCCAAGCTTCTGAGAAGCTATCTTGGCGATTGCCACAACGTGGTCATGCCAAGACATATTTCCTCCCAGATTGACTCCCAGCAAATTAATAGATGAAGCCAGTGGGATTGCGGGCCCGTCCATGACTATATCCGGTTCTGCAACGTTAACCTTTTTAGCGTTTTTTAGCGTTAAATTCGACTTGGTTACTGTCACCCCAAGCCAAAATTTCTTCCAGGTCTTATATGGTAATAATTACAATTTTCATTATTGATCTGTACCAAAATAATAATGTATACAAACTTACAAAAAACTACTATTAGGATTGCTAATAAATTTAGTAAAATCAAGTGACACATATTTTAAGTTTTACAATGAATTTACGTGAAAATAATTTATTTATAACTCCATTAGTTAAATATTTTTAAATGTATGGTACATTTTACTGACGACTATTATTGTACTTTAAGTATTTTTATTGTAAAAATTACCAAGTTTAAATAAAGAGCTTAAATCAGATGGAACGGATCAATCAGAACTCGTTCTTAACTAGGAGAATAGGTGGGGAACTTAAGAGGAAGCGAAGAAATGGATTTTATTAAATTTTATTAAATTTTAGAAGATATTTTAGTAAATTTTACAAAAATATAAATGGTTTATTAAATATTTTGGCAATTTTTACTAAACACATTTGTTAACATTTTACTATAACTTTATGGCAGTTCTTAATAAAAGTTATTCCAATCACATATAGAGCAACAAATTATGGTGGGTCTTACCACAATTATAGTAAATTTAACAAAGTTTTTCTTTGTGTAAATAAAATACTGCTCTCAGTTTCCCTAACTTTGTTATGGCATCTCAATACAATTATTTATACTTAGGCCGTAATTTTTTTGCTATAGGTAAATCATTCGCCGTAAAATCGTGAATAAAAGGCATTAACAAACACATAATTATTCAAATTTCCCACGACCAACCCAATAATGTTTTTTTACTGAAAGCGTTTTTGTATTGATATCTGCACACCTGGAGCAATGGGTTATGTGTCAAGCAAACAATCTATTTAATACTTTCGCCCAGGTACCTCACAATATTAAAACGGGTCAAAGACGTGAGTGGGAGGGCCTTGGCCCGGCTATCGGCGAGGCGATGGGAAAAGAAAATTTATATGCAGGGAACGTCAGCGAATTGTCGGCCGGCAGTTCTTGGTGAATGCGAATTTACAAGAATAACTTTTGGTTTACGTATAGGCCAGTCACAAGTATCGTTGTAATGAATTAGGGAAATACTAATATACAGGGTGTCTTTACATAGAAAAATTTTGAAAATTTGACACTATGCTAAAGTTAATGGGGGCTACTCGGCTTTTTTTTTCTTTTTTTATGATCAAACACAAGCACTATAGGAAAAGTCCTTTAGGGCACTCTGGGAGTGGTGCGTGTGCGCAAAAAGCGGTTCACGTTGCTTTTGAATCGTTGGAGGTTATATTCGTTGGGAAAAACGACCTCGGGAAGGTCGTTCCATAAGGATGAAGTCCTCCAGATGAAAGAATTCTAAAATAACGAAGTTCGAGTAGTACTAAGCTTAACCACATATGGATGGGCGGCAGTGGTTCGTCGTGTATTTCTGATATTCGCCGCTCTGGGCGGAATTAAGAGGGCAAGGCCAGCTGAGCACTTTCCCTGAACATATCTGTAAAAGAGAGTCAAATCCCCAACCTGTCTTCGATTCTCTAGGCTGTCGAGGTTCTTCGTCAGCCCGTGGTCTCCAATCAGACGAATGGCCCTCCTTTCGATGGAATCCAGTAGCCGAAGAGTATGTTTGGGTGCAGTGCTCCAGACATGAGAGCAGTACTCTAGTGATGGTCGAATCTAGGCTTTGTATAGTGTCAAAAGTTGTTGAGATGTGTACAACTTTCTGGATCGGAAGAGTACACCAACTTTTTGAGAAGCTATTTTGGCAATTGCCATAACGTGGTTACGCCAAGACATATTTCCTCCCAGATTGACGCCCAGCAAATTAATAGATGAAGAAAGTGGGATTGCGTGTCCGTCCATGACTATATCCGGTTCTGTAATGTTAACCTTTTTAGAGAAAACTGCTGCCTGGGTTTTTTTAGCGTTAAATTCGACTTGGTTACTGTCACCCCCAAGCCAGAATTTCTTCCAGGTCTTTGTTGAGGCGTGATACTTCATGTTGTCTACGAAGAAGTGCATCGGCAGCCGATGTTTGTGCATTCAAAGAGAAAGATGAGATAAGTGTGCTATCATCAGCAAAATTAAATATCGAATTTTTCGTTTTCACTAGAAAGTTGTTAATGCACACTGCACAGTAAGAAGAGAATGGGAGACCATATGGACCCTTGAGGAACACCGGCATTGATGGTGAAGGTGTCTGAGAGGCTCAAATATTTTCAATATGGTGGCATTTCCGGTTATACCAGAAGTCGGTGCCAACTTGCTTGTTTAAAACTTGATTATTTGAAATGAAATACCCTATATATTATTACATTTTGGGATCTTACGTAAGATTCTATGCAGATTTCGTATATTAGCTGCTTACGAATAGCAGAAATTCTGACCTAGCTTCGAGAAAAGTAACTTTGGGCCGGTATCTTAAAGTCACCTAAAGATACTGATCCTTATCACAAGTTTGGCAGCATATTAAAGGTCTTCTTAACTCTCATCTAAAGGAATATATCTTTAATGACATGGTAATCTTAGACTTAACGCGTCAATTTATCTTCAAATTAATTTAAAACATAGTTTTTTAAAGGTTTCCCATAACGTTAAGGCTACCTTAGCTGGGGTTTAACTTAAGCCATTAGGGCCGATAATTCAAAGTCACCTTAAGGTACTGAACGACATAAGTCATCCTTAACACAAGTTTAACGTGCTTTTTAACTATCATCTAAAGGAATATATCTTTTAGAACGTGATAATCTTCCACTTAAAGCATCAATTGACGCTAAAATTAATTGAAAACATAGTTTTTAAATAACGTTAAGGCTACCTTAGCTAAGGTTTAACTTAAGGTGACATTCAAATATCGGCCCTTAGGGCCTATATTTCAAAGTACCTCTTAAGGTACGGAACGACATAAGTCATCCTTAACGCAAGGTTGACAGCATATTAATGTGCTTTTTAACTTCATCTAAAGGAATATATCTTTAAATACGTGGTATCCTTCCACATAAAGCATCAATTGACCCTCAAATTAATTGAAACCATAGTTATTTAAAGGTTTACCATAACGTTAAGGCTACCTTGGCTAAGGTCTAACTTAAGGTAACATTCAAATATCGACCCTTAGTTGCATGTACGATTTGTCACGAGTAAGTCAGAATCTGACTTCCCCTTGCCTCTGCTAGATATCCGGATTTTCGACTGAGATCTTACGTTGAGCAAAAGTTGACATTTCTTCATTTTCAAACAGGTTTGTTTCACAAATTGCTTTGTCTACTTTTAATGTTCGATTTTTTAAAATATCATAGGTATTTATTATGTAAAATGAGTGATTTAAAGTTAATTTTAAAAAAAATTACAAATGACGCATACAAACAAGCAACTTAGATCAGATCAGAAACTCGACTTAAACGTAGGTAAAACAGATGGTTGCTCATAAGCAGCTATTATGTCCTATACCTTAAACTGAATTCGTAGTTGTTAGACGATATACAGGGTGGCCCATCGTGCGTAAACAATTTTTTTTGTGATATACAGGGTGGCCCATCGTGCGTAAACAATTTTTTTTAGTAATAATCTTACGCACAAACCTGTGTACTTGATAAGAAGTGCAGTGAAATGTTTCAAATTCCGTTGCTCTGCGACGCGTAGCTCAAATTTATAAAACGCACATATTTTGCATGCGTCCGCAAAACTCACTTCGCCTATCGAAATCATCTTCAAATAACTCATGCACTGGAATAACTTTGTATGGGTGATATTTGTGCTTTTGAACTACTCGGCGAACAACAGATTTCGGCATGTGTAAATCGGCCCCAATGTGAGACAGGGGAGTACATGGATTTTCTTCCTAGGAAAGCAAAAGTTGTTCATTTTCATCTCGAGTAGGACGACCAGATTTAGGCAAATCTCTAACATGACCGAATTCTCTAAACTTAGCCTCTATTCTACTCACCATCTTTGACATATGGGAGGATGATCAGGATGGATTTCATTAAATAATTGGGCTGTTTCTATTTGAGTACGTGTTTTATCACCAAACCCAACCATGCATAGAATTTCAATTTTTTCCCGTTCCGTTAACGTCACCATTATTGTGAAAACCGCAACTTTGAAACTACGCTTGACAATAATTATACTTATTTGAAATAAAATTGTCATACAGTTTCTATGGAAATAAACGGTGACAGTGAGACAGTACACTCTTACTTATTATGGAGCCCAAAATGCCATATTGCCAGAAGATTTGATAGATCGTTGGATTCCCTAAATGATATGTTCAATCCTAATTTTTTCAATAACTGTTGAGTTTATGTATAGGACATGGTACAAGAAACATGCTTAGAATTCAATGCAAAATTCAAAAATGAAATAAAAAATATATGTTTTCATTTGAAAAAATGAAGTTGATGGTCGTAACTTATTTTTGAGCTACCCTGTACATGAAATTACCACAAAAAAAAAATTTAAAAATCAAAATCGACGGGTACGAGCGTTTTTTGAAAAAACTTACCGCTGAATTTTAAATGAATTTAGACATTTCTTCTGGGACTCACTGTATTATACATATTTATAGTTACTGTAGACATTTCCTGGGCATTAATTATTAGTCCTGTCAGATTCTGTGTCAACACAATATTTTGTTCAATAGTATTATTTATTATTTTGTTCAATATTTTGTACTCTGTTCTGCTCGCACCATAACTCAAAGTTTTGCATATTCTTTTTAAAAGTTTTTCTAGATTATTTTCTGCAATTTCTCGTATTTCTGACGGAGTACAACTTTCTTCCCGACTCATTTTTATTAACTTTAATAATATATTTATTTTTAATTATCACTGATGGGAATAAGCTTTGTTGTGTTTCTATCATGGCATATTTGATACATGTAACATTTTATTAAATTCTAAAAGTATTGCCAACCCAAAAAGAAAGTATTAATTCAAATGGAAAAATCTACTATATATTCTAAGTTTTTCAGACTTTCAAGGTCCAAATAGAAAAAATATTAAAAAATACACGATTCATAAGACAATTAGAACACTTGTACTTTAGAAAACTCCCCGCTTCGCGGGTCGTTTCCTAGACTGAACGCGTGCTCTAAGATAATGTCTTATGAAACTTCTATTACTATAACTATCTGAATATACTATTAAGTTATCGTATCCACCAGTAAATTTGTAAGTTTTTTCAAAACGGCCGTATTCACATTTATATCGTAAGCGCCAATATGTCTTTGACAAAAAATATGCAGTGCCTATAGGACCATCGCAACTGAGGGGGTTGGGGTTATTGCCGAAGTCCCCCCTATTGACCTATTAATTAAAGAAAGACGCGAAAGGTATCTAGGCGTAACGAAAGAAGTAGCCAGGGCAAACTTGATGCGTGAATGGCAGGAAAGGTGGGATGACGGAACATATGGACGATGGACCCACAAACTGATACCAGATATACAGAAATGGGTTGGACGGCCTAAGGGAGAAGTCGACTATTTCTTGACGCAAGCATTGTCGGGCCATGGCTGCTTCAGAAAGTACCTATATGACCGTAGGAGGTCAGAATCAAGCGAATGCATATATTGCCAGCAAGAAGATGACTCGGAACATACCTTATTCAAATGTCCCAGGTGGGAGGAAGCTAGGAAGAAATATGCTCTGGAAACGGGGAATCTTTTCAGTGTGGGCAGTGTTAGGACAGGTTTAACAGAATCGGAAGAATCATGGAATGGTATTTACAGAACAGTAAGAAATATAATTGGGACCAAAGAGAAAGAAAGTAGGACCTAATATCTAGAAGAGAGCAAAGACTGCAGGCCCTCGTATTGAAGTAATGCGAAAGCGGTTTCCGGTACGAAGGGTCAGAATAGGAGGAGGGGTTTTTTAGTGAGTAGGAATCTCACACTACCCACCACAGTTATCTTGTGGGTGTCTTATGCAAGATTTTTCCCCTCCCCCTTAACAAAAAAAAAAAATATGTCTTTGACAAAACATCGTATGCATCGTACACTCATGGTGGTTACGATTTATTCTAATATCGCTGACGATAATTATTTATAAATAGGAATAAAATCTATCTGAAGCGACAATTTAATATATAAATCTGTCAAAAAATGTACAGCAAGATTTCCTGAAATTATTGAAGTTTAGTAAAATTGATTAGTCTACACTATGTTGTAAAAATACTTTTTTCCAGTTCCAGGAAGTTAATGAATTTATTTTTTCCGTTAAATTATTCTAAATAATTCCACAGGCAAAATTAGACGGGCTTTTATAGTTTTGCGGTGTCGGCAGTATTTGGTTCCTTCTCTCTCTTGCCGCAACGGGCATGGCGTCACCGGTAGATTAAATCGGTCAGGATGACGCAATGTATCGTTAAAACAGACGGATAAAGAAATTCTGCAGAAGGCAGTAAGTTTAGTCGATTTTGGATTCTTCAAGTACGCGGTATACCGTCGATTGGGGATTCCCAGAGTCGTACTCAAACGCGATTTAGTTTTTCTATTCATTTTTACGTAAGAAGGGGGATTCGTATTTTCCGCTACAGGTTTTAGAGCGTTTATCACCGAAAATTCTGAGAAAAGTGAAACCGCGGATCTTTCCCTCAGTAAATTTTATTTTCAAATACTCGTATGTTTCGGTGCGAGTATAAATAACGCTGACTCTTCGTCAAACACTCGTGTATTTGCTGCGAGTATAAATAAAAACCTACATATCTTCGAACACTCGTGTATTTTGGGGCGAGTATAAATAAAAACCTGAAATTGATCCTCGAAAACTCGCAGCCTTCCGTGCGAGTATAAATAATGCTAAGATAGATACCTTCAAACACTCGTTTTGGTGCGAGTATAAATAAGTTCAAACATTAAGAAATTTCGTTAGTGCAACGTGGGAGAGACACTCTGTATTTTTTAATACAGAATATAAACACCATCGTTTTGACATGTATCATCTTCGTTGGAGAAAGCAGAATGGTGCGTACCCCCAGTAACGGTCCACCCGCGATTTCCAAATTTACCCGATCGTGATAAAAGACATTCTGAGTCCGGAATGAAGTAAGTCTTAAAACAATGAAATATATTAAGTTAATATTATTAACCTCTATCGCGTATCTATATTTCCTGGAAATTATAGGGGAGCAGAGCTCTCTTTACTTAAGAAATAAAAGGAGTATTTCGGGTCGTGTTACTTGACAGACGCAGGACTACCCCTCAAATCAACCCTCAAAGACAACGACACTAAAATTAAATAAATAAAGCCCTCCGTGTTCTAATATAACAACTTGCAATGTGTTATATTACATTGGATGCGCCCGAGCCAATACAATCAAAAGTATAGCCTGAACAAAAGTTAGGCCTCATCCTACGTTCAAATAACTATACTTTTAAATTAAAATTAGTCGTTTATTTCTTAGACAAAATTCTTGCCCTCATTTCTTCATGCCCTCTGGTGGACTGCTGACAGCTTCCAGTTGGCGAGGAAAGGATGGTGATCCCACCCAAGACCGACTGACACGTGCGTGTCAAGTCGGCAATGGCATTATGCCTGGCATCCCTGACATAGCACCGAAAAATTGAAAAAACTTATTGCAGCAACGAAAAATCGTTCCGAAAATAGTTAATTAGGAACGGTTTATATTGCTATGGTTTTTTCATTACTTGCTAAGACTGGCCACTTTACTCATAGTGTCGACCAGTTCCTATATTTTCAAAATTTAAATTAAAAAGATTAAGAAAGTAGATTGGCTCTAAATAAATAATTTCTGGGTGGGGAATTCACCTCTGGATAGAATTCAAAAATGGGGACAAAATTAAATTTTCAGAGGTAATTACACTAGTGCCTAAAAATTTTCGATAATTTTGCATGAAAGCGTATTGCCTAAAAACAACAAGAGTTCATTTTCATATTTTACAAAATTTGAAAATGAACGAATGTTGTTCTTCAAAGGAAATACGCTTAAATACAAAATTATCTGAGAATTTTTATGCACGAGTGTAATTTTGGGAGAAAATTACTCGAATAATGGTTAAAACAACTTTATATTACAACTTTTAAATAAAGAACTAAAAAAATTAGTAATTATTAATAACGCAATTGTAATAATATTTAATATTTGAGTTTGTAGCTGGAATATAAGATTTATTTTTTTAAACGTCAAAAAGTGTCATTATCTTTGTCGATAAACAATAAAAACTTGGCGGGTTGTTTTCGATAGCTAGAGGGGTTGTTTTCGATGTAATCATGCGAAAATAACATATGTAGCTAAATGCATGAGTGTAATTTTCAAAAAAATAGCCGTCTACTTAATAATCTGATTAAATTAAATTCAAATAAAACCATAAGGGGTAAATTGGTTATATGGGGGTTATCAAAAAACGTCTTACGTGAAACGCGCAGATAAGGAGAACGTTTAGAGTTACCTATCATTTATTAAGCGCAAAACGGACGGACGTTTCGGGCTACGTACCCCATTCATATCATGGTATAATGTACGTACGTCCCTTCCTTCGTGTCTTTTTCTCAATTCGGCGACAACTAAACTATAACAATATAAAACAATACGTAAGAGAAACAAAATAATGAGAAGAAAAAAACTCTTACTGTAAAATTTGTCTCTTACGATGTTTTGTCAAGACATTGATGTTTGGTCTATCAAACTTACATTGTTTCTTTGTTCGGTTTGCTAGTAGTTAAAATCAACGTAGGTGTATAAAAACACATTAAGAATATTATTTTCATATATCATCAAGCTACACCACATTAAAATTCCGAGAACTTGAACTTCAGAATAATGAAGCTTGTTATCCATTACAATTATTATTATAAATCGTTGTTACCAGCACGCCTACCTTCGAAAACAATAAAATTGTGAGATTTAATTTCATTGAAAATTATTGTTGCTTTTGTAGATGTGAACAAACACATCAAGAAGTGATCAATAAAATTCATTATTATGTATTTAGTCACTCGAGTCGATTTAAATCACTTTAATGATTCGACCAGTACCGGGGCAGGCTAATTATCGAGTTTGCGATTAGATTATAATAGTTCGCCTAACTTGCTCGAACCGAATTCGGGAGCTCTTTTATTATCGTACCATTAGAGATAAATTAAAAGCGACAGTTTATAATTAATTCATAATTGGCTTAAAATACGAAGGAATTACAAAATCCCAGTTAAATTGTACATATAGCAGTGTACTCATGCAACAAAATGGACAGTTACATTGAAACCACCCTTAAGCGGACACCTACGGGACTGTCTAAATGTGTCCGCCTAATAGAGGTGTCCGCACATGGGAAATTTGTTATTAAGTAATATGTAAATGCAAAATTATTACTATGTATATGTATGTACAGGGTGGCCAACTAAGCGGCTATATCTCGGAAACCGTACAGCTTTCGAAAAAAAAAATTTATAGGAAAAGTTGGCAAGAGAAATTGCTGGAAATTATTTGCAAGTTTGTAGGCCGGCCGCTAGGGGGCGTAACACGAATAGTAATTTGTTACCAGTCGATTTCCCTACAATTGGCATAGGTAAGGTATATTGATAATACTTATAAATAAATCTCACTTGTCTCATGAACAACTTTGCTTAAACACTTTTTCTCTAGCCCTGCAAATAAAGTGGTGGGGGTAACGCAAACATCGATTTGCAAAAAATGCATTATCTCAGGAATGCCTTATCTGAAAATATTCAAATTGGTGTTATTTAAACGAGCTCTTCTTGCTTTATTAGCTGCACTGCAAGCGATGTCTATGCCATTTTTACTGTAGTCGCTAGATGGCGCTTTCAACAGATTTAACATATTTATCGTTTTCCTCGAAAAACTTAAATGCAATGGTAAATATGTTATTACACCAGTACAGAGAGGAATAAAGGCCAGAGCAAACGGTGAAAACCGTAAGTTCCTATCTTTTTTCTAACCGAGATATCAATGAAAAATTAATTTATATCCTACTAAATCTCCCGCCCCGGTACTTACATATGTTGCAAAAAATAAGAAGGCTTTGGAAACAAAATACATATTATATATAATAGGAGTATTGGGAAGAAAGGTTCATTTTATAAACCAAAAGAAACGTATTCTAGTGATTCCTTAAATGCTCAAACTGTCTGCCATTCTGGCCCACACATTGTCTGAGCCTTTCCTATAGTAGAAAGAATAGCAGCTTCCACTTCCGCTATTGGCAGGCGAAGAATTGCATTTTGGATTTTGTTCTTCATATCTTTCCTGGTCGTAGGCCTAGCTTAGAATAAGTCCAAACAGGTCAAGTCAGGTGACCTGGCTGGCCACGGAAAAAGGCTTCCTCTTCCTACCCATCGGTCTGGATATGTCTCATTCAGGTATTCTCGCACATTAATTGAAAAATGTGCTGGACAGCCATCGAGCTGCAGGAACATATTTTGTCCGGTTTCAAGAGGCACATCTTCTAATAAAACACATTATTCATTCCTAAGGAACTCCAAAAACAGGTTCCCATTTAGTGATTGGTCAAAGAAATAGGGTCCAAGAATTGTACCCCCTATTATGCCACACCATACGTTGATACTCCAACGTCCTTGGTGCTGAACTTCTCGCATCCAATGACGGTTTTCTGTAGCCCAATAATGCGTGTTATGCAAATTTACCCTTCCGTCGCTATTAAAAGTAGCCTCGTCTGTCCAAAGAATTTGGGACAAAAATTGAGGGTTGTCATTTAAAATATTTTGAATGGTAGTTCGTGATATTCCCAAATCGGAAAACAATGTCCTAGTACTAACATGGGGATTAAACTCTATATATGCTAAAACATTGATAACATTTCCATCAGTTCTGCCAGTACGACGTCTCCGAAATGTCAGTGAACGAAAGCTTCCAGTGATACGTTGTACCAAGCGCGGAAAAACTCTTCTGCCATAATGACGGCGATTTGGATATCGCAATGCATAACTCCTTTCAGCGATTGCTGCATTTTGAAAGCACTCGATATCAACTGCGTCTTCATTAGTAAACGGCATTTTTAAAATTCAAAAATTAAATGGAAACGGATCTCAAAATGAATAATTTGTAATTTCTTCCCAATACTCCTATTATATATAATATGTATTTTGTTTCCAAAGCCTTCTTATTTTTTGCAACATATGTAAATACCGGGGCAAGAGATTTAGTAGGATATAAATTAATTTTTCATTGATATCTCCGGTTAGAAGAAAGATAGGAACTTGCGGTTTTCACCGTTTGCTCTGGCCTTTATTCCTCTCTGTACTGGTGTAATAACATATTTACCATTGCATTTAAGTTTTTCGAGAAAAACGATAAATATGTTAAATCTGTTGAAAGCGCCATCTAGCGACTACAGTAAAAATGACATAGACATCGCTTGCAGTGTAGCTAATAAAGCAAGAAGAGCTCTTTTAAATAACACAAATTTGAATATTTTCAGATAAGGCATTCCTGAGAATATTAAATCTTTAACTATCAAGTATTATTTGTAAACCCAAATTTACATACAAAGATTCTGCATTTTTTGCAAATCGATGTTTGCGTTACCCCCACCACTTTAGTTGCAGGGCTAGAGAAAAAAGTTGTCAAGCAAAGTTGTTCACGATACAAGTGAGATTTATTTATAAGTATTATCAATATACCTTACCTATGCCAATTGTAGAGAAATCGACTGGCAGCAAATTACTGTTCATGTTACGCCCCCTAGCGGCCGGCCTACAAACTTAAAAATAATTTCCAGCAATTTCTCTTGGTAACTTTTCCTATAAATATTTTTTTCCGAAAGCTGTACGGTGAACGGTTTCCGAGATATAGCCGCTTACCTCGCTTAGTTGGCCACCCTGTACAAATGAACATACCATAACAAAAATACACTAGTTTTAATTAGGATGTAGTACTAAAAAAATCTAATAACGTAGTTTGAAGTGTTTGCGTTTTATACTTGCAATCTAGAAAATGTTATTCCCAGTCTGCTAAAAATTCCATTGCTGTAGGGTCACCTCTATTCTTTGCATACTCTTATAATTCCTTAACCATACTAATGGCTTGTTGATAATTGGTGACATTTGTTTGATTACTGCATTCAACTTCTTCTTCATCAGAGTCGTTAGATGAGTGATGTGGTTTCAGTTTGGACTACATAATCGGTAGGAATTGGGTCACTATCATCTTCTAATAGCACATTGTTAACAATGTTAATGAACTCGCCCAAATCATTGTTATCAAATTACAAACTTCGAGAACATCAATATTCTTTTTCAGGCTCAAAACGCGACATTTTTGTGCCATTGTTTACGATTTTAACCTTACAACTCACAAATAAACGGCGTACTGCTGTCGGGGAATCATACATACTTTCATTCGGCGAAGTCCTTTCGCGCTGCCACGCATACGCGATTGGTTGCCTGTCTGTCTTCAGAGAGTTTTTGCACCATACTTATTCGTCTCCCAAATACTTTAAAAAAATGTTTGTCCGTTTAAAGGAGGATTTTCGCACTCTTTGTATGAAAAGAGCCAAACCCGCGTCCGCCCAAAGGAGAGTCCGCCCAAGAGAGGTTGATTTTCATGGAATTTCATATACCTAGTTCCGGACTATGAAAAATGTCCGCTTAATAGAGATGTCCGCTTATTAGAGGTGTCCGTTATGAGAGGTTTCACTGTATATAGAAACATATTTTAAATCATAGTTTTAATCAACAACATTTAATTAATAAATAGACAGAATTATTTTTATTCTATCAGAATCATACATAAGTTTTAAACAGTAGTAATCAATGATGCCAAGTCTGTACCGAAAGTCCTAATTCTACCGCCTGCCTTTGAAACCGAAAAGTATAATATTAATTATATTTAATGCATTTATCATGTGTACCTATTAAGTCAAAATATAGTACCTACTAAATATAATATGTGTTTTGAAATTTTCTACTCGTAAAGTTATTTATCGACAACAACACACCCGAAACAACACCAGCAACATCAAATTTCAATGTTTTAGGGAAACCACCGTGGCAACGCTGTACGCACGTGCTACCGATTATAGTACTGAAGTTTAGGGCTTTCCTTTCATTCATTTTTTCGAGCGCGGTGTTTCTCTACGGCGATTGTGATCTATTGTATTTTTTAATTCATTTTTAGTGTTTTTTCGCATTTGAAATATTTAGAGCTATTTATTAACTTTAGAAAGTTTAACCGTTTGACTTCCAAGTTTATTTTTCAGGGTACATTATTATAAACTCTGACGTTCAGTTCAGTTCACTGGGAAACAATCTCTGATTTATAAACTTGAACTGACTCGAACAAACCGCCGCGGAGTTTATAATGGTCAGGTATGTACTCACTCGTTCAATTCAAACGACACCCGTCGGATCTGAACAACTGAAATGGTACTTTACCCTAAGAAGAAAAAAATGCAAATTTATTTACCTTTTCGGCCTTATTTAAAACCAACTTAATTTATAAAAAAACACCAGGTAACCCGAACAAAAACCGTCACAAAATACCAAAACAAAGTCACATAAATTCACATAGTTATCGCGGATCTCATGAACACATCTAAGTACCATTCAATCTGAATTAGTATTTTAAAGTGCTACTGTGTAGACAAAAATACGCCCTTATTCTATAAGATTTCATCAGCTGGTGGTCTGGAAAATAATATAATTTTTCCACCCATTCATTTGACATCTAAATATATTGAAACTAAATAACACCTTTGAGCCTATTTCTGTCTTGGCGTTGTCTGTTCGGTCTGTATATTAAGCTCATCGGTAAAAATTACAGCTTTGCCACTTTCGATGTTTTATAAGATTATATGCATAAATTGCGGAATTTCCTTCTATAATAATACTTTCCTGTATAATTATAGTCTCGGAAATGGCCACCGCACTAGTAGTTTTCGGAGAAAGGAAGCACCTTGGACTCGACCATTTATTTCAAAGGGTAGTTCCTATGTCCACATAATTGTTTCATTCATAGAAATTAGCATTTTTATTATTTCTATTGCGAAATAATTAAGTGCTGTTGTTCTATGTGTGCGATAGTGTTATTGTAAAGTGTAATTATGCGTTAGTGTTTAGTGCTTTCGTATAATCTGATAATAGGTGCATATCTTCAAAAAAATTAATTTGAAACTCGTGGGTGTCGGTGTGTTTCTTTAAGTGATTTAGTGCAATTTGTTGCGTTTCACTATGTGTTTCTTTCTCTCGACGTTATGCCGGTTATGTTCCGAGCGATTGGAAAAAATAGGCCGAATGGGGTTTAGTTAGTATAAGATTATTATGCAGTTCCACACTATCATCAGGGCACGTGATGAACATAAAGCTTTTCCCATAGAAAAAATAACTGAAAATGTCTGGATTTCTTACTCCTGTCGTGGATTTACTTTCTAAGTAAGCTAAATATTTATTTTTATAAGAAACTAAAGTTTTACATTTTTTACCCAGTTTGGCAACATTGAACGTAACACCCGTTTTCTGATGTGCCACTACAGGGTGACATGACGAACAAACCCGAACAACGCCGGATGAGGTGTGGGTTTATGGGGCTGGACCCCACTTTTAAAACGGTCGATTTGAAAAAAAAATATGTAGCGCTTCTCTAGGACACCCAAGGAGTCACCCATTTAAATATAATACGTCATTTCCATAACACCCTGTATGTTTATGGTTTTTAACTATGTTGATTTTGAGAAGCTTTTAACAACGTGTCAATCGAGGGCGCGGCTAACTTATCCCGCTTGTCCGAAAAGTAGATACTAATTTCGAGTGCTTGTCAATAGATGTGTGGAATTAGGCAAAGACAAAATATACAGTAGTATACAGGGTGTCAATTTGAAAACATACCGCCCATAATATTTCGCTTTCGGTAGGTAATTTTAACTATCGGAAATATACGTTAATTTTATTATAAATGGGGACGCTTTTAAAGACAGTCTTTACGGATTAGCTCCCTGGAAGGGGTAGATGTTGCCTTTAAAATCTTAAATAGGAAGGGTTGTACATCATTTTAAAGGTCGTCTAAGCCTCTTTCCAATAATATCATAAATTATTATTTTTTCAGTAATAGTTTTCAAAAAATCGCATTCCAAAAATGGACTAAGATTATTGTGTTTTCTCCTCTTTTACTAGAATGATTAGGGGTCCATAGGTAGTCTCTGGGGATGGGGATCTTTATAATTCTTAACCAAGGGCGAAATCATCGCATAAAAATTTATATGATCAATAAGCCCATTTTTGAATCACCCATTTTGAATTTATTGCAAACTACTGCTCAACAACTAATAAATTATGGTATTATTAGAAAGATATTTAACCAATCTTCCCATTTTAAGACTTTAAGTAGTGTTGGGAAAAACCGATGATTTTAATAATCGAGTACTTTATACTCGAGCGATTTTAATAATCGAGTGAATCGCTCGAGCGATTAATCACTTGAAATTCCGATTCCCATTGGTGTATCATTTTTATGACTGAGAAGAATGTTAGAAGAAAAACACCAGGGGTTGTATTTGTAAGTTTAAGAAGTCTAGTCTAGAGTTTTTATTAAGGAAGAATTTACAATCGCCGCTGGCTAGCCAGTTAAAACAAAACCCATGGCGCGATGAATCCACTAAGGGATTTGGCATACTCCTTTGTATGCACCTTCTCGGTTATGTGCCTTTAACAAAGACGTATGTCGTGTCAGCCTTCTGAGCGTCAAGCTCGAACGTTTGGGGTGGCGCGCAGCGGTATCAAGTGAAATGCGACGATTTTCGATTTTTCGCTTGAATATACGAGCAGTTTTTTAACTCGAGCGATCACAGTGCCAAGCATCATATTTCGGTCGGCGTCAAGCAAAGCTCGGGTATCGAGTGAAAGGTAATAAGTAAGAAGCGGCGATATTCGCTTGAATTTATAACTAGAGTAGTTTTTTTAATAATCGAGCGATGTCGTTTACTCAAGCAGTTTTTCGCTCGATCGATCACATCACTAATTTTAACGTTAACATTTACCCCAGGGGACTAAATGTCGAAGACTACAAATATTCTTTAAAATCACCCTAGCGGCCAGCCCCGGCACTAGTCCTGCATCTAGTTTGAAGAACATCACTTGGTAATTTATATCGATTTAATGATGATAATTTCCTCCTCGAGATAGAAGTGAATTAACCAAGCCCGAATCACCAGTATGCTCTTTAGCAACCTAAAAAATAAAAATTTTGACACTAATGAAGTATCTATTATGATTACAATATTTATTTTAAACAGCTAAGTACTATTCCATAATGAAATCGTTTAGGTATAGTTTTTGCTATTTGCCACTAAGTTAACAGGTTCTCAAGAAGCGACAGCTTGTGGACGAGTTGTCTTTTGAACAGCTATTAAATGCAAAAATTACGGTGCTTTTCTTCAATTCAAGGTAAATGACAAATGCCAACGACCTTATAATTTAACCAAGCTTTTGTATTTTTTATAAATTCCTTTAGTATTATCTAACTCTATTTTTGAACAATATTAAGGAACAACATCACCTGTCTAATAACTAAGGACCGGATTTTAAGCATTATGCTAATTGCTGAATTTTGTAAGTACCTAACCAGTCCCATTGCTTGCAGTTATATCAAAAGTAATAGAGAAAGCTATTAACCAACAACTTCTGAAGTACCTGGAAAGCCTCATCTTTATCAGTGATCATCAATATGGCTTTCGGAAGTCCAGATCGACGGGAGACATTCTAGCCTATGTCACCCACCTTTGGACCAACGCTTTCGAACATCATGAAGAGTCTCCGGCTACTGCACTGTATATTTCTAAAACTGCGATTTTATGGTATGCCCAGTCGATTCTGTGCATGATTGTCTAGCTTTCTTAAGGGCCGCTCTCTGCAAGTTGCGATTGACGGATTTCTATCAGATACCTTCACCATTAATGCCGGTGTTCCACAAGTGTCTATATTGTCTCCCACCCTCTTCTTACTCTACATTAACGAACTTCTAGTGAAAACGAAAAATCCGATATTTAGCTTTGCTGACGATAGCACACTTGTCTCATCTTTCTCTTTGAATGCACAAACATCGGCTACCTACGCACATCTTCGCAGACAGCATGAATTATCACGGCTCAATAAAGACCTGGGAGAAATTTTGGCTTGGGGTAACCAAGTCGAATTTAACACTAAGAAAACCCACCGGATATAGTCATGGCATGACACGCAATTCCACTGGCTTCATCTATTAATTTGCTGGGTGTCAATCTGGGAGGAAATATGTCTTAGCATAACCATGTTGTGGCAATCGCCAAGGTAGCTTCACAGAAACTTGGTGTACTCTTCCGGACCAGAAAGTTGTACACACCTCAACAACTTTTGACACTATACATAGTTCAGATTCGACCATCACTAGAGTACTACTCTACACACAAACATACTCTTCGGCTACTGGATTCTATCTAAAGGAGAGCCATTCGTCTGATTGGAGACCACGAGCTGACAAAGAGCCTCGACAGCCTGGAACATCGAAGACAGGTTGGTGATTTGACTCTATTTTACAGATATTTCCATGAAAAGTGCTCGGCTGACCTTGTGCTCTTAATTCTGCCCAGAGCGGTGAATAGCAGAAATACACGACAAACCACTGCCTCCCATAAAGGAAGCAAATAAATTCAAGACTGTCAGGAAGTTATAGAAATACCCAAACTTCTACACAAGTTGGCTTTCATTAAAAGTTGTTCTGAATTTCAACTCAGAGTATTCAATTCTTAGGAAAACAGCAGATATCTTTAGTTCAATCCGTTAATGTTATTCAAAATGCTGGAGCTGCAGCAAATAATATTATAAGATCTATTACTCAAACAATGGAAGAGAAATTGGTTCAGACTATCTCAAAGAATAAAGGGTTCAAAACATTGCAAAAAATATCTACTATTTTGAGTGTTGGGCATGATTCCGATTTAAATATGAACCAATAACCAGTATAGATGCGGAAGGTAATATTCTAACAGACAGAACATAGAGAGAGAATACTTTTACCATGGATAATTTCAAGAAACATTTAGCATTAATAAAAATAGGAGATATTATTGAATTATTATCCTTACAACGTATTTTAATTTTTTTTTCTCATTGGCTTATAAATTTAATTTTTGCTTAATTTGCTTATTTGATGCTTTTTTGATAAATTTTTAGCACTTTTTGATTAATATTTTCATGCTTTTTTTATTACTTTTGTCATTTTTTTTGCTCCTTTTTAGCCGGTCTCTAGTAATAACACTAGCGGTCATATACAATACACATTATATAGATTCTTAATCAAATTTGCCAATACAGGGTATCCAAGATAGGGAAGATTTGTATGGGCATCTCGTTAATGATAACACATACAACTTCAATTAAGTGGAAAAAAAGTATCGCATTCAAATCACTAACAATATGTCACACAAACATCAGTTTTGGTAAGATTTAGAAAGACTTATTTAATCTGAAATTTTGGTTTTTTAATTTGATTTTTTTCCGGCGTTAATATTAAAGTGAAGACGATTATTTTTATACGGCGTCTCGTTTTCAATCAATAATCACCAACTTCATTTTTTCTAATCCGGCTTGATTTCATAATATCAAATTTAATTTAAGAGCAATTCTTTCTATTTTTGATGATGTTCAAATATTATTGACATTTGTAAGGTGACAATAGTAGTGAAAAAATTACACTTTACGACTTTTTTTAACGTTAAATTACTTTTTTAACTCGTCAAAAATGATAAATTTTCTGCATTCTTTTGCGTAAATAAAATATAATTTTTATAATGATTCCTAGAAACAGTTTATTATTATTAATCATTATGAAATTGTGCTGCGGCATCGCGAATATTTCATTTCCTAGAAAAAAAGCTTATGTCACACGCGTGTTATAAAATTCATTTTTGAAATGTTACATTTCAATGCATATAATTCCCGAATATACCCGAATATCCCCTCGGAGTAAATTGGGATGTTGGATGGGGTAAATCGCACTAGAGCAATACTGAACATTAAAAAAATTACATATACAAGGTGTCCCAGAATATGTGGGCAATCTCCCGGGATCAGAAAGAACACTTAAAAATAACAGGAGAAGTACTTATAAGTTTTTCTTCCTACGGCCTCCCCTACGGAGATACGGGCCCATAACGGACGTCCCTGGATATCGTTGTTTTTTAAATAATTTATTAATTACTAGGTGCAATTTAATAATTTTATTATAATGGTTAGTAGATGAGTCTCCTTAAAATTCGCCATTTTAAACAACTTTGGCTTATTTAGTTTGCCAAGGACGGACTAGACGTAACACAAAAATGTTTTTATTTTTATAGACCTTGTATGATGAAGGAACGACAATACGAACAAACCTGACAATACTATTTTTGGTTATTCTAAACCTTAAGCTGAAAAAGGGTACTCTTGATCAATGTCGATAAAGTGAACTGTTTTCGAAAAAAAATATTTTTGTGCAATATGTTTTTTTGCATTATTTGTTGTTTTATGTTCATAAAATTCCCTCATTGTTGCTATGGTTTTTTTCACATGTACCGATTTAAATAAAAATATTTATGCCAGTATCAGTTTATGATAGTGTCTCGAAATTTGAGGTTTTTCTCCTTTGTCTTATTAGTTACTAACTTAGTAATGGAATTAACGTATACTGATTATAAATCATATTGAACAAATATATCTTTTTTTCGAAAACAGTTCATTTTATCGACATTGATCAAGAGTACCACTTTTTCAGCTTGAGCTTTAGAGCATCCAAAAATATTATTGTCATTCCTTCATCATTCCGTCCCTGGCAAACTAAATAAGAGGGTGAATTTTAAGGAGACTCATCTAGTAACCATTATACTAAAAAATTATTAAATTACACCTAGTACTTAAAAAATTATTTAAAAAACAACGATTTCCAAGGACGTCCTTTATGGGTCCGTATCTCCGTAGGCGAGGCCGTAGGAAGAAAAATTTATAGATACTTTTCCTGTTATTTTTAAGTGTTCTATCTGAACCCGGGAGATTGTCCACATATTCTGGGATACCCTGTATTTGTTTTCTGTATTGTGGGGATCTTTATGATTTTTTAATTGTATATGTTATGTTGTGCTATGTTACCTGAGAATTAGTAGGTAACTCATTAAACATAATAAGTGCTTGGCGAGAGTAGTAATGGGATAAGTATCGATTTGTTTTCGATTTTTAAAATTATCAACGATAGAATATCCATACAGGGTAAGTATAAACTGACAAATTAACGATATTTAACTACATCTCGATAAATATTGAGGTTAGGTTATAAGTTTTATGATTTTCTTGGGATTATATGTATTTATTTAATGTTAAGATTAATTTAATTTTTTTGTGTTAAAGTTAAAAAATAAACGGTTCGACTCTTTGAACTTTAATGGTCTCGGATAGTTTTATACAAACGGCGCTGGCCAGCGATATTAGTGCGCTTGGCGGAAAGGAGATGAACCAAAAGCTGACAGCAAACCAGCGGAAAGAATGCACCCATTTTGTTTGCTGTAATTAATACATAAATACAATTTTTTTAAAAGTAAAGAAGTTGTTATGTTTAAACAATCCACTACGTTGAAGAGGCGAAACAATGCATGAATAGTATTAATCAAATTAACAAATCAGAAACTATAAAAATACATTAGTAATTAGCGTAAGCAAATAGAAAAATAGCTATTTTTTTTACAAGCAGGTAAGTAAGCTAAAATGCTCAAATAATTGGAAATTGTATTTGTGGTCGTATGTAAAATTGTATACAGTACTTGTGTAAAAGTGACTTTCTTAAACTCGGCGGATTTCCGCACTCGGCTGGTGCCGTGTGCGAAATACCTCCTCGTTAAATCTACCACTTTCAACACTCGTTATGTAATATACTATTGCCTATTTGGGTTTCATAATGGCTACATTATGAAATGCAAAAAAAATTAATAACCTGCCACTTTATGAAACTGAAATTTTATTTTTTTATGTTGGCAGCAAGTAGGGTTGGAATTTTAGGCTTACTTCGATTTCATTGAAATTAGTTTTCTAGGCATTATGTATTCGACAAAATTTTTTATACGAACTTTAAAATAGATATTTATCTGAAATAACTATACTCGGAAATATACAGTGTGTACATAAAGTAAGGAACAAATTCATTATCTAGGAATCTAAAAATATTTCGGAAAAATCCTCGGACACGTGTATAATAATTTTTAATGGCGCATTTTTTCCCATACAAACTTAATATACAAGGTGGCTCATGTAGTAGATATGACATTATCGACGATTTTTTTAAATGGGAACCCCTATATTTTAGTTCAGATCTGTAATCTCCAAGAACAGCTGATTTCAAAAACATAACACACTTAGGGCCTAAAATTCATAGTTTCGTTACTACAGGGTAAAACAAATAATTTTATTTAAGATATTTTTATTTGGCTTGGGAGGCATCAATTAATTACGTGAGGCGTTTTTAGCGATTTTTCAACCCCCCTTCCCCCAATAAAAGATTTCGTGACATTTGGCTCAGTCCCTTCCGCCATCACCCAATTTTACCTGAAAGCCTTACGTAATTAATGGACGCACCATCATTTGCTGTTACTTATGTTTTTCTCAAGTAGGATTATTTGCTGTTATGTAACTATGGTATTTAGATAATGTCATTGTCATTACATTGTATTTTTCTAGTAAGTTTATTAGAAATAATAAATTTTATTTTAAAACATGTTGAGTTACTATGCGTTTATCTTTAACACAAAGAATAGAAATTCTTATGATGATTGGATATGGTGATAGGATCCGTACTCAACAAGAAGTTTGCATTTTGTTTAACACTAAGTATCCAGCAAGACCAATTACTAGATCAACTGTGAGTAAACTTGAAATAAAATTTCGGGAAACGGGTTCAGTGGAAGATATTCCCAGAAAGGGCCGTCCAACTATTCCGGATGATAAGAAATTAGATATTTTATTGGCTATGGAAGAAGATCCCCACAACAGCGTCCGCCAGATTAGCATTGATCATGGGGCGGCTGCTATGACCGTTCATAACCTATTGACGGTAGAAAAATGGCACCCGTTTAAAATCCGATTGGTTCATGAGTTGAATGAAGATGATCCAGATCGTAGGATGGAGTTTTGTCAAATATTAATGGAAAGATGTAACTTAGATCCTTTGTTTGTTGAAAATATCCTATTTTCGGATGAATCTACCTTTAAATTAAATGGAGAAGTGAACCGGCAACACTGTAGATACTGGGCAAAAGAAAATCCCAGGTGGATGCGTGAGCACCATACTCAATATCCTCAAACAATTAATGTTTGGGCTGGTATTGTGAAAAACAAAATTATTGGGCCATATTTTTTTGACAACAATGTAAACGGGCTAAATTATCTTCATTTTCTTCAGAACTTTCTTATCCCTACGCTAGTTAACTTATACCCTAATAGAAATAATCCAGGAATTCTAGATGAAAATTTGTGGTACCAACAAGACGGCGCACCTCCACATTATGCAGCAGTAGTGCGCCATTACATAAACCAAGTTTTTCCGAACAAGTGGATTGGAAGACGTGGGCCTGTTGAATGGCCGCCTAGGTCTCCAGACCTTACACCACTGGACTTTTTCTTGTGGGGTCACCTGAAAAATGTTGTTTATAAAGTCAGACCTGCCAATATTGAAGATTTAAAAAATCGAATAACAACAGAATGCAGGAACATTTCAGAAGAAACCATAAGAAAAGTCCAACAAGAATTTATTGATCGCTTTGGGCACTGTCAGGCAGCAGAAGGAGGACAATTTCAACACTTAATTAAATAGCTTATTTAATTTTTTTACATTTTTTTAAATTAAAAATATCTTAAATAAAATTATTTGTTTTACCCTATAGTAACGAAACTATGAATTTAGGCCCTAAGTGTGTTATGTTTCTGAACTAAAATATAGGGGTTCCCATTTAAAAAAATCGTCGATAATGTCATATCTACTACATGAGCCACCTTGTATATTAAGTTTGTATGGGAAAAAAATGCGCCATTAAAAATTATTATACACGTGTCCGAGGATTTTTTCGAAATATTTTTAGATTCCTAGATAATGAATTTGTTCCTTACTTTATGTACACACTGTATACCATGCTGACGGTGTCCGTCAACTAATTTCTAGTCACAACTATAAAACAACATAACCAAAAATAATAGAAATATCTTCCAGCTTACGCTCTATTGCTAAAGTTTTATTCAATAAAGTCCTGGGCATTAAGTGTTAATCCTGTCAGATTCTGTGTCGACATAATATTTTGTTCAATAGTATTATTTATTATTTTGTTGAATATTTTGAACTCTCTTCTGCTCGCACCATAATTCAAAGTTTTGCATATTCTTTTTAAAAGTTTTTCTAGATAATTTTCTGCAATTTCTCGTATATCTGACGGAGTACAATTTTCTTCCTGACTCATTTTTATTAACTTTAATAATATATTTATTTTTAATAATCACGGTTGGGAAGAAGCTTTGTTGTATTCAATTGTTTCTATCATGGCATATTTGATACTTATAACAAACCCAAACAAACCCAACCCAAAATGAAAATATTAATTCAAAGGGAAAAAATCTACTATATTTTTTTAAGTTTTTCATACTTTAAAGACCCAAATACAATTAGAGCACTTGTACTTTAGAAAACTCCCCGCTTTGCTGGTCGTTTTGTAAATTAAACACGTGCTCTAAGATAATGTCTTAAGAAACTTGTATCTTAATATACAATTGAATTCATCCGCTCGCTTAAAATATCAGATAACAATAGTGAACTAATTACACTTTTCGCGTTCTTATATTATTCCAAAAAAATACTTATATACATATCTATAATAATTTAACCTTGAATAAATGGAATAAATGCGTTACCAAACGCCAAACCGAACCCAGACTATTGTTTATATTGTTTGACGTTCACCAGCAATTTGTAAGTAAGTACCAAAGCAGTACCATCTCTCGTGACAGTCACGATGCCCCCAGGATGGTCTTCACCTTGACATTGCTGATAGAAAAATCATGGTTGCCATGTAATTTTAAACCATATTATAGCGATTTTTATGACCATTTCATAAACGATTTTTTTATTGGAAGTAATTAGAGACAATAGAAACTGAATTGTAATCATACTGAAGTAAATTGTCTCTTGGAGACTTTTTGCAAAGTCGTTAGGAGATTTAGACGTTGGACTAATATGTTAAATTTTTGAAATTTACAAATTTCTCAAAGTTTTTATTTTTTTTTGGACATACGATGAGAATCTGCACACATACACGATTGATACACCCGGAGTGCAAAGTATTGTCAAGTTTAGCAATATTCTGAAGGAATACCATCTTTTCTGAAGGAAAAGATCCGCCTCTGAAGGAGGACGAGCCGACCGACTAAGCTCACCGTCTGAGCCAGGCTAGAGGCCTGTGACTCCTTTTCACTAGCGTGTGTTATTTTTGCATTATTTGTGAATGCTTAGATTTAGCTTTTAAGCTATACATTTTTGTTGGGTGCCAGCTCTTGAATCTTTCCCATTCGAACTTAATCGAATGAACAAAATTTTAAAAAGCTCCTAACGTATAGGGTAGAGGATAAGCGTAGGCTGTCTAATTGATTTGGCATCGTGTTTTAGTTATGCTAACAAGGTCTTAAGTGTTTGTGTTTTTAAGTCAGTTTTATTTTTTGAATCAATCACGATTGCGATTGATCCAATCTTTAGGTAATTTGTATGTGGTGTTTGGCAGTGAGTGTATGTGCGATAAAAGTATCTTCCTGTTGTTAGCTATGTTAGCCTTAGTGTGATATTTAGTGATAGTTAATTTCTCAAAGTAATTTGTTCTCAATATATATCGCTATTTCGACCATATGCGGGTAACGAGCGCTTTAGGTATCTCTAACCTTATTTAATTTACGGAATGTTAATCACGGGTAACACCCTAAATTTTCCGATATCGACACAATGACACTGACACCTCTTATTGTGTCAACACACTGTATCAACACAGTGTATTAGCACATCGCACACATAACACCCTAAAATGTCACTGCCACTGCTTTTTACAATTGCGCCACATGGCTCAGGGTCTCATGGTATCATTCGGAGTTTCCGTGTCACGTTTTCTGAAACAGAAACATGACAGATGATATGAGGCACTTTGCAAGGTATTTTTCAGAAGGGATTTTTCTTCTCTTGGCACGTACAAAATATTATTTTGGCACATCAAAGAATAAAAGGTCCACAAGGACACCAGTAAGAATGAAGATATCAAATCAAGGAGAGGTTGGAAGTGTACAGTGGAACTGACAGAAGAACCACCAAAGTGAATCATATAACCCGATGGCAAGACAAATGGAATAACGGAACATACGGAAGATGGACATGGACCCTAATACCGGATATAGGAAGATGGTTGAACCGAACTTACGGCGAAGTAGACTACTTCCTTACCCAGGCGCTTTCGGGTCATGGATGCTTTAATAAGTACCTATATGAGCGTAAAAAAGTGGACACAAATAGATGTTACTACTGCGAAAACATAGATGATGCGGAACACACGCTGTTTGTTTGTCCAAGATGGCTAGAACCAAGAGCAGAATACAGACGGCTGACTGGAAAACACTTGAACCCGGTAAACATGATGGGAAGCCTAGTGGAAGCACAGGAAAGTTGGAATCATGCCTATACAGTTATACGACTCATCATAGAAACCAAAGAGCTGGAAAGTCGAAATTAAGAAAATTAATTTAATCAAAATAAATTAGACAGCCTTTACATCGAAGTAATGCGAGAGCGGATACCGGTGTAAAGTGCGAGAGAGGGGGAAGGGTTTTAGTCCAAGGAGGCAGACACTACCTGGTCAAAAGACGGTCGATATTGACTAGGTGTCTAGAGAGAGATTTCCTAATCCCCTATAAAAAAAAAAAAAAAAGAATGAAGATATAGACAAGTTATATAGGTTTTGTTTCTGGTAATATTTTAATAATAAGTTATTATTTCTATGATTACACTTAGTAACAATCGATGCAGTTGAGGATATTTTACTTATTTTGAATTACAAAATAATAATTAAAAGATTAAAGAATGAAGGGCGCGATAATCCGACTTAGAAATAACTTTAGCCCACCTGCTTCCTCCCATGGAGAACCACCGCCTCGGCGCTTCGCCGGCGGGTGTCATAGTACAAATACATTTACTTAGTTAACATTCATTGCAGAATAAGTCCTTTATATAAAAGTATTTAAATAGGTGTTACGTACTCAGGTTAAATAAAAATAAATGATATTTTAAAGAATGTTTAATTAAATCGTAATATATCAATGACTTGGCAACATAGCTCTGGGGCCCCAAAAAGGACGCATGTTATAAATATTCTACAGACACCGCCCACTTTTGGGATGCATTATAACTGAATCATACAGGTTTGTTCATATTTAAGGAATTGTTTATAAGGTAATAAAAATTTTAATTTTAAATTACCTTCTTTGTTCTTTATAATTTTATGTGTCAGATCTTATTAGCAGAAACGTACGAAGTTTGGGGGGTTAAGAAGAATTCATCACATGAATATTTAGGACACATCGCGATACGACCTCATTACTTTGGTAGTGTTTTTATTTAATTACTGCTAGATGTACAGGGTTACCCATTTTTGACACTTTTGCTGGGTATCTCGGTAATTATTGAACTTCAAATTTAAAATTTAAAATTTATTTCAAATTAATAATAAAGATTTACAATAATTATTTAATCACAAGTTTCTAGAATATATCGCAAAGTATAACTGCACCTAGGTATGAGATACCTGTATGTGCAAGATTTTTATCACAGTTGTACATACAGGGTCCGCAAACGAAGCGTGGACTGAAGATTAAATCGTTATCGAAGAACTTATCAACAATACTAAAACAGCTTGAGATATTGGATTAAAAGCGGCATGTTTTAAAAATATTTTACATTATACAGGGTGGCCCAAAAAAGTGTGACAGCATAAAGTTATATTTTTTTAAAAGGGACACCCAGTATTTTATTGCATATTTAGGTTCGTATTACTATCGATTATGAGTGCCTCAAATTTTATTTAATTTGATTTCATAGTTTCGGAGAAATAAATTAAAAACTAAAAAAAAAAGTTTTGCAGTCCTGAATAAAAAAATCAAAAAAAAAAAACAATCCAGAACTATTTGTTTAACATCGGAAATGAGTGCAATTTATGACAAGAGATTTAGAAATACTATGAATGTAATTGCGTTTATTTATTTTATACGGGGTGTTCATAATAAGCTTTAAAAAAACCCCACATTTTAAAATAATATTTCTCAAGTTTTTCAAATGGAATACCGTGTATATTATTTGGCTATTTGACGTAGAATTCATAGACATTTTTTTTTTGTAATACAAGCATATAAGTTATATCCAGCCGTTTTCGAAATAATTGTAAATATCATAAATTATGTTGTTTAAATAGAGTTTTTATTGGGGAATTTTGTTATAGGCGACTAGACTAATAATTGTAAACTAAAGTAAATGTTCAAAATAGCTTCCTTTTACTCTTTACCGTATTTTAGTTATTTCGATATAAATTTTAAAAGCCTACATTTCTGCTACTTTTATTTATTTAATTTTTAATCGAGTTGCCATGATTTTTTTTTGTTTAGATTGCCACTATGACAGCCAAATAAAATTATTGACATTTATTCAGTCGTCGAAATTAAGTACTAACTTACACAAAATGTCGAACTTTACAACTTTAGAAATGGTAAATATGAGTTTTATACTGGGTGAATGTGCAAGAAATTTCCTCCTCGCGAGCCGAGTGTATGCTGAAAGATATCCAGATATTGAGAGAAAGCCGAGAGCAGAAACCTTCGAGAAGTTGTTGCACAGATTTGTAGCAACACAAAGCACTGCGTACACAAAAAGGATGATAATCAATAATCCCGTTATTAATGAAGAAAATGAATTAAGAGTTCTGTTGGCAGTAGAGGAAAATCATTAAATTAAGTAAAAGGAAGCTATATTGAACATTTACTTTAGTTTACAATTATTAGTCTAGTCGCCTATACCAAAATTTCCCATTTAAACAACATAATTTATAATATTTGAGAAACTTGACAAAAATTATTTGAACATATGGGGTTTTTGAAAGCTTATTATGAACACCCTGTATAAAATAAATAAACGCAATTACATTCATAGTATCTCTAGACCTCTTGTCATAAATTACACTCAATGCTGATGTTAAACAAATAGTTCTGGATTGTTTTTTTTGGATTTTTTTATTCAGGACTGCAAAACTTTTTTTTTAGTTTTTGATTTATTTCTCCGAAACTATGAAATCAAATTAAATAAAATTTGAGGCACTTATAAACGATAGTAATACGAACCTAAATAAGCAAAAAATACTGGGTGTCCCATTTAAGAAAATATAACTTTATGCTGTCACACTTTTTTGGGCCACCCTGTATAATGTAAAATATTTTTAAAACATGCCGCTTTTAATCCAACATCTCAAGCTGTTTTAGTATTGTTGATAAGTTCTTCGATAACGATTTAATCTTCCGTCCACGCTTCGTTTGCGGACCCTGTATGTTTCAAGATAGTTTATAATAACTTATTCGAAAATCAATTACATTGAGAATCATAATATCGATGCGCGAAATGATACCCTAATAAGCAATACAAAAAGTCTAGACCTAAAACCATCCGAAAAGCTCTTGATTTCGAAAATAAAAATTTTTATACAAGACATTGAAACGTTTTTTGTTATTTACCTTTTTTATGTTATCAGGAATAAGATTGTACAATTTAGGACCCAAATAGGAAACATAATGCTTAGCATTATCATTTCTACAGAGTGTCACATTAAATGAGTTATGTGTGTTCCCTTTAGTAGCATAGTTGTGAGATATATAGTTTAGCTCAAATTTAGCGGTACAGTGAACAAAATTGCATGTTGTAAATATGTACAATCCTTTGAGATTGGGCACATCCTCTGAATAAATTAGATTTGTTGTATATAATCTTGTTCTTTTTAAAATTATTTTAACTACTATATAGTTTTGAATTAGTCTAAGCTGTTCTAGACGAGTATTATAAGCTTCTCTCCAGACAAGAATTCCACATCCGCAATAGTGGTACAACAAATGTTTTGTATATCACGATTAAAAGTTTTTACATAAAATTTCTTTGAGAAAAATTTAAAAATAAGACATCTAATTTTTTTGCACATATACAACACATGCTGGTCCCATTTAAGATGGTTATCAATAATAATATCCAGATATTTGGTGTTAGAGCTTTCTATAAGGGGTTGGGCTATATTCTCTATTTGTATAGTATCAAAACATTGGCTGCTGTTAAAGAAAATGCGACATAATGTGTTTTACTGAAACTAAATTTAAAAGTATCTAAGTAGGTTTTTATCTTTGAAAAACCAGATTTTAATAGCTCCCTTACCCTGTCCTATGTTCCCTCTGAAAAAATTATAACAGTGTCATCAGCATAAGATATGACACGACCCACCGCATCAAGACAACAAAGCCCATTAATGTATAGGTTAAACAATATAGGTCCAAGCAATGTACCCTGCGGTACTCCATGCTCTACTACTTTTGGGTCACTAATTACATTTCCTATTTTAACATGTTGTGCTCGATCTTTTAAGTAGCTGGCAAATGCCTCTAACAACGTACCTCTCACCCCATACGCCCCCCGCACGCGAACGCCTTCCCAGGTCACTTATAAACAAACTGATGAAGATGCCATGAGAAAATTCGTTTGCGGCGCAAAATTACCTTTTTTCATATTTTAGCCGACTATAGTGCATTTTATTTTGTAGTATGCCTTATATAGACACATTAACAACTAATTATTTAATTTATCATACTAGGTAAGTACACTACGCCATAAAATCTAAATGCATATAAATTTCCTAGAATTACATAAAAATTAAATTTAATTTATTTTTTAAAAGAAACGAATTAGAGATGTATCTAGATTAGACCCTCGCCCAAAAGTTTTGCCATATAACTCGAGGTAACAAAGTCACTTTTCGGTTTTGCTGAATAAAAAATAAAAATAATTTCAACACATACCTAATAGTTATTTATGCATCAAGGGTACTAGGTAGATGATTATGCCCTGAGGGCGACAGTCTTACAAAGCTGGGGGCCTCTGGCCCGAGAGGGTTCGTAAGTCGCTCGAGGGTATATCTATTAGTACCCGTAGTGCATACAAACTTTTATGTCATATCAGTTCGTTTTAAATAATAAAAAAATTTTAAAAATTTTATTTGATTTACCAATTTTTGTATTTTTACCGGCGACATTACCTTGACATTATTATAGCCTTCGTTTTTGTTACTAGGGAGATACGTATTCAAACGTTTAATGTGTTAAAGTCAAAAATCAAAAATGGAACAAAGTTTTGAAGTTCCCGACGAAATTGAAAAAAAAGTTGAAAAGGCATCGCAAAATCTGTTACCGAGAAAATCCAGAGACTCATACGACAAAGAATATAACCAATTTTTGAAGTAGATGTCAGAAAATGCTGTAGAAAACATTAACGAAATTGTGCTGTTGGGAGCTCTCTGTGGGCTAAATATTCGATGATAAAGAGGACTTTAACGGTAAATAAGAATATTAATATACAGGGTGTTCATTTGAAAACTTCCTACAACGTATTTATCGAAAACTACTGATTAAAAGGAAAAACGCCGAGACACGTCAAAGGATTTGCCAAAGGGGACAACTTTTTAACCAAAAACTACTTCACCCCCTTTTACTCTCTTGCCCCCGGGGTCATCCCCTTAAAAATTTTAAATGACAAGGGGTAGCAAGTAATAGCTTGTTTGAAAGGTCTTTCAAAGTGCTTTATTTTGACGTTTGATTTTTTTAAATCGGTCGATGCGTTTTCGAGAAAATTAGAAAACTTTTTACCGCCTTCTTTTTATCAACACAGATAACATGGGCGAACTGTTTTTATTCTTATACCTGTTTAGTTTTTTATAGTTGCTAAGGGAAAGAAACAATTGTGTGAAAATTAATTTATTGATTCAGACTTCCAAAATGGTTTACACACTAGCGGAAAGAGTGGAAATGATTCTAATTTATGGTGCCCAAAATCAATGTGCTCGGCAAACTGCCGTTACATTTAACGCCAGACATCCGGAAAAGATAACTTCGCATAGGTATGTTTTGCACCTTGTTACTAAATTTACTCAAACTGGATCTGTTGCCAATAAACGTAATCATCATAGAGTTTTGGATGAAGCCGCTCAAGTTGAAGTTTTGGGTCATTTTGCCATAAATCCTAATACTTCATTACGTAAAATTGTTGATGCGACTGGTATTTCATTAGGCTCTGTACACAGTTACTAAATTACATAAATTTCATCCATTCAAAATGAAAATATTGCAAGAGTTAACCGAAGATGATTTCGATAGGCGAGTTGAGTTTTGTGAACAAATGACTGCAGCGATTAATGATAATACTATTCATGTAAAGAATATCTGCTTCAGTGATGAATGCACATTTTATCTAAATGGATTTGTTAATAAGCATAACTGCAGATATTGGAGCAATGAAAATCCTCATGCTTTTATAGAAGGGCATACTCAGTACCCCCAAAAAATTAACGTATGGGCAGGCATTTTAGGAAACAAAGTGATTGTGCCATTGTTTATTAATGGGAGTTTAAATGGAGGAATTTATTTAGATATGTTGGAAAATACCATCAATCCGCTTATCACTGAAACCATTGAAATCGATGGAAACCCTATACTTGATGAGGCTGAAATATATTTCCAGCAAGACGGCGCTCCTCCTCACTATGTTCTTCCGAGTTTCCAGATAAATGGATAGGGCGAAGTGGGCCTATAGAATGGCCTGCTAGATCTCCTGATTTGACGCCATTAGACTTTTTTCTATGGGGCCATTTGAAAACTATTGTGTTCACTCCCCAACCTAACAGTTTGGATGAACTTCGTCAACGCATCACCGAAAGCTGCCATGTTTTTGAAAATGTCCGTCTAGAATTTGAAAATCGCCTATATCATTGTTTGGCCAATAACGGGCAACATTTTGAACACTTATTGAAATAAAAAGTGATATTTTCGTGTGCTTTTTTTTCTATCTGAACAAATTAAGATAAATAAGATTTTTCTAATTTCCTCGAAAACGAATCGACCGATTTAAAAAAATCAAACGTCAAAATAAAGCACTTTGAAAGACCTTTCAAACAGCTATTATTTGCTACCCCTTGTCATTTCAAATTTTTAAGGGGATGACCCCGGGGGCCAGAGGGTAAAAGGGGGTGCAATATTCGAGTATTTGAAGCAAAGGTCAAAAGGGTACCAACCAAAAGAATCCAGTGTGTTATCTAGAGAAAATGTCCTAAAATTTATTCATGAGGCACTAAAAGAATCGTTTTTAATGAACAAGGTCGCATCATTATTTGGTGTATTTGATCGATGTCGGCGGCAAGAACTTGTACTATGTTAGTCACACATGTAGAAAATAGAAAATCAGTCTATGGTGTAACGGTGCCAGAAATCAAAACCGATAAAAACGAGTTTTCACCATTATTGATGAAGACGAAATGAATAGTTTGAAAGAGATTATATGTCTGCTCATAAAAATACTATTTTTAAGCAACAGACAAGGCCGCTGTTACTGTACAACCTGTTGGAAAAAACACATTTGGGAAAATTCCCTGTATTATTGCAAAATATTTAGGTTTGAACAACCCCGGAAAGTACACTGGTCATTGTTTACGTCGAACGTCAGCAACTATTTTAGCAGAAGCTCGAGCAAGTATGACTACGCTGAAGCGCCATGGTGGATGGAAGAGTACCACAGTTGCTGAAGAATATTTAGAGGATAGAATATCCTCAAAAAATTAGGTTTCAAGGACGCAGGCGTACCATCTGGATCTCGCATTTCCTTACATATACTAGAGACCCAGGCAATGAACCATGAGTCAACCTTTGCTGCAAGAAATTTAGCTATCAGCGGAACCTTCCAGAATTGCCAGTTCTATGTAAATATAACCAAATAATATATAAACGTAAATTTATATTTTGTTATTTTGTTAATAAAGAAGAAGTTAATCGAAAACTGTTTTTGCGTCTTAATGCCCGCACGGGCATAAAATAATTCATTATGTAGATGGTATCTAAGGTATAAAAACACAATAATGCAATGGTATGACATAAAGACTATACTATAGAGTGCTACGTAATTATATATTCATTTACTTAACGTTAAAAATAATACAAACTAGGTATGGCTTATGTATCTAATGATTTTGTATGTATTCTTATGACGTGATTTTTAATGTTAAATAAATGAATATATAATTACGTAGCACTCTATATTATAGTCTTTATGTATTGATGTGATTTTCATTTTTATTTAGCAAAATCCCAAAGTCATCAAATCTTCCATTGATTTATACGAAACGCTTTTCGATGATATAAAGTATTTACAAGAAATAGTATTTTTTTGTTACCTCGATTGGACGTAAACCACTGCGCCCTGAACTCTAAGATCTAGTTTTCTATCAGTTAAAATAATTATTAAAATTAAATAAATAAAAATTACACTGGTCAACATATTTGCTGCCGACAATTTTGTTACTGTTCCTAGATTTGAGCCTGCTAAACCTAAAAATAACCTCAGATTTGCTCGATCAGATCATTTTCAAAAACTATATTTTCGAGATTAAGGGTATTTTATATCGCATAATTATATACGTATTACTGCTACCACCAAGAAAACAACTCAGGAATGGAAGAAAAATATTTATTGTACACCACAACAAATACAAAAATCATCTGTCAATAACATTAACAATATTAACTGAAGTTATTAATTTAAATTAACTTAAACTAATAAATAAAAATGAGCTAATCTGCATCAGCCAAAACCTTTTATAAGATTTTCTCGCATGAGATTGAAAAGGACAGTCTCGTTGAAGACTCCAGCAGTAATCGGCAATTATGTGAATGTCCCATCTACCCAGATATCTCTCTTCTGTAGTTTTTATATCCTGGTGGAATCATTCCCCCTATTCTTCACTAAGGTCGCCAAGATTTTCTGGGAATTGTTCCAAGTGGTTGTGGAGATAATGAATCTTAATGATCATATTACACCCATGTTGCTTAAAGTTGTTGAGCATATCTTCCACTATCTCTCGGGAATTTTCTGATGTATTGTTTCCGAGAATATTTTGCACAACTTTAACAAAAGAGCACCATCTATTAAAAACAATTTCTGTCATGGATTCTGTAAAATGTGAATCATTTATGAGCTCTTTGATCTGAGGTCCATCAAATATTCCAGATTTCAATATCTCCTTGCTGAGTGCAGGAAATTTACTGGACAAGTATTCAAAATACGCACCATTATTCAACTAAATTTTGCAAATGCATTCAGGCAATATTCCGCATATGTGGATTATATAGGTCCTAATACCCTAGGACACAAACCAAGTTAACGAATTAATTTATAAGGCTTACGATATAAAATTTCATTGTCTTTGTCAGCTTTCCAATGTATATTTTGTACTAATTGCAAATACGAAAATAAGAAATCTGCAGGTGCAAAAAAATTCAAGGAAAAATTATTTCTTATCTGTAATAATTATATGGCCTTTCCAATATAAGATTAGGTATTTCCAGTGATTTATGAATAAATAGGTATAGTAATTAAACAGGCACTAACTAGTCTTAAAATTAGTTAAATTTTTGAAAAAATTTCTGACCATTATACTTAATTGTCAAATGTATTAATGTTACAATTTATTATGTGTGCGCTCTATCTCAAAAACTAGAGCTGATACGAAGAAAAGCTGTAAGTGTTTTTAGAATCACCGCATTCAAAATAACTAAAATCATTATTTTTTCTTCGGCACCAAGACAATTTTTTTTTGTTGGGCTCTGTTATTAACGAAATGGTAGCTTATAAATTAGGACGTGAATTTTTGAATATTCGATAATTAATTGGCGTAGTGTATTCGCGGTTTTTATATAATTTTCCAAAATTATCAAAAAATACAGATATTTTTGAAAAAACAATCTTTATTTTAAAACAACAATGTACATTCACCTGAATACTATACACTACTCAGTGCCTCGAGCATCAAAAAGTAATAAATTTGCAATGCTGGACGTATCCCTAAATACAATTTCACTCTTTTAACAAATTGACATCGTTTTCTAAGATCTCTAATGTCCTCTGGTATTTTATTATAAGCCTTAGCCGCTCTTACTATTGGGTTATTCAATCCTACATTCGTACTTGGTACTTACACAATATATATTATTTTGAGATCTAGAGTGACTGTATATGTTATTGGACAATAACATGTTTATATTACATCTTGGGTTATTTGTTAAAACTTTATATACTAATTTTACCTGTTCTAATTCTAGAAGCATCTCCAATTTTGATATTTTCAACTCTCCATATAAAATTTCTGAACTTGTCAACCAATCATAATTAAAGAGAATTTTTAATACTTTATTTTGGACTGCGTTAAAATTAGTTTCCCCATATTAGCATTAGATATCTAATTGTTGGAAAATATCCATATTATCCGCCCTTCATGTTCAGAAACAGATTCCACATCCACAGCCTTGCTCTTAAAATTTGCAAAGTAAGCTCAAAAATTATTTGACCTATTTCACTTGAAAAAATAACGCGATTGTTTAAAAATTGTTCGCTATTTTCTGACAAGAACAATAAATTCAATTTGAAAGAATACTCATATTTAATTTGAAATAATTGTTTTATTAGTAATAGCAAAAACCAGATCTTGTATCGTTGATTCAACTGGTAAAGCAAAAAACATTATTTTCTGACAAATTAAAAATGGTATGGGTACCTACTTTATAAATTATACCAATTCCAATTATAAATCAATTGCCTTAAAAAAGCGCTTTGTCTAACTTTATCAATACAATTACGAATAGAAATAGTTGTTCTGGTGTAAAAACAGTTGTCATTGAAATTCTACATTTTTCAATTTTAATTAAAAGCAAATAGTTTACTAGAACCAAGTTGGTATATACATTTTATGTAACAAACTAGATAAAGCGAAAATTAGTATTACAGTTAGGTGTGTTTCTTTGTTTGGTTAATTACCATGTTTTAATATTAATCTAATAAACATATGAATGCGAACACAATGATGTAATTTTTGTTATAGATTATAACAGTGCTTTATTTTTTTAAATTTAAATATTAATGTTGTATTTTGAAGTGCCAATGAACGTGGAAATTAAACTCTGCAAATTTAGCTTGTTCTCGAGCATATCGAGTGACTATAGGTAGGATTTAGCCTAAAAGAATTGATATAATAAGAAAAACCTACTCTGACAATAAAAAAAAACCATTGAAAAAGACGACAAACCGAGTGTTTTAATGCATTAAGGTGATTCCATAATACCCTTTAAAATGAGATTTCTTCCCACGTGGTTATTAATCAATTAAGAAAAAAATGTTTCATATAAAAGTTTTTAGCAAGTAAACAAAGAATATTGGAAGTCTTTTTATTGTCGTATACAGGGTGGACAATTAGTACGGCAAAGGCCAATATCTCCTGTACCATTAAAGATAGCGGAATTAAGAAAGTTATTAAGGGTTAAGAGGTGCATCTTCTAAAATTAGTTTCGACCAAAATGCGGCGCGTTGAAAAGAAATTAGAGAAAAATTTTCGAAAAACGTTTTTCCACAAACCGTGAGAAATTGTGTTAATGGACGTATAGCCAGGAAAAAAATGGTTATTTCGGAAATGCATCGCAGAAAACAGTTAGAGTTTGCTTAGAGAATACGTTTCAAAACCTCCTGAGTTTTGGAAAACGGTTATTTTTAGTGACGAAACTAAGATTAATCTTTTTGGGTCTGATGGTAGAATTAATGTTTGGAGAAAGAAGAACATAGCATTTAAAATTGGAAATATTTGTTCTACCGTGAGACAGAGTTTGTTCGAGTTTTTACTTTCAATTAGTTGGTTAAAATTATTAATATATTCATATAAAAAGCGTGTAGTGTATGGAGACTTTTTGGACTGACTGTATATATTTTTGCAACGTTGCCAAATAGATTGGAACATTCCTTAAATTCTGAAATTGAAGCTATTTTGCTGTTGTTCGCATTTTGCTGATTTATAAATTAATTGAGTATTTTTTTTTTTGAAATTTTGTATTTTGAAATTAATTAGTTTGAAATATTTATAGTCAACCGAGAGATTGACAGGAAACAAATATATAGAAAATAGCAACTTCTAATAACCATATTTGTTGCTAAGAGACTTTTAAGGGGATCTTTTTCTGCGAGCTGGAAAAGCACATTCTTCTATTTCTTGCGGGTTTTTCAAACAGCGATGCACTATTGTAATCAAATAAATAAATAAAATATCAGTTTAATGTCGTAAAGTTTCGGTTTTTGCACTCTCGCAAAGTTAACTTTGTGTTAAGTTCGCCCTTCAGAAGAATGAAAATATCATTAACACTAATTGCTTAAACATTAACAGAAGGTAAAAAATGATATATTTTATGACGTCGATGAAATATGACTGAAAATTATATCATTGTGGTCATCACTGAAAAGCCACTTTTAAAATTAATTTTGATATCTATTGTCCACGTATCGATAGATTTTTAATATCGTATCGTTAGATCCCTACGAGTGATTCCGGTTCTCAATACCGGCGGGGCTGCCTATATGACGGCAACAACATTGTGCACAATACAAACAATGAGCAACTTTTAAAAATATGACCGGTAAACCGTGCACACCAAACCATTTTTTCACTCATAAAATTTAACTTTTTACAGCACCCCAAAGTTTTACGTATCCATAGTTATAGGTCGGTGGGCTGGATGGGTTAACAGGGTGTCCCATTTCGATACTTTTAATGTTAAAATCAAAATTAGAAAATTTTCGATCGCTTAAGAGATACGGGGGAAAATCAAAACATTGTCAATTTCAAAATTAACCTTATTCTCTTAGTAAAAAGAGATACAGAAAAATGCTTTACACAGAAGTTTCTTTATACAGGGTGTTATGGAAATGACGTATTATATTTAAATGGGTGACTCCTGGGGTGTCCTAGAGAAGCGCTACATATTTTTTTTTTTTTTAAATCGAACGTTTAAAAAGTGGGGTAATTCACCCATAAACCCACCCGGTTACTCCTCAGCACATTCATATACGATCATATTACATTGCCAAGCTGTGTAATCAACAGATGTTCAAGCCCAATGTTGCCAACTGTGTAGAAAATAACTATAGATTCTTATAAAAATAATATTTAGTTTACCTAGTATCCAAATAGAAGTGAATCCAGGTGCCAGTACACTAGCAAATAATCCAGGGCACAGACATCTTCAGATTTTTGTTTTTTTTTCTATGGGAAAAGCTTCATGCTCATCACGTACCCTGATGAAAATGTGGAACTGCATAATAAGCTTATATCCACTAAACCCCATTCGGCCTCTTATTTCCAATCTCTCGGAACATTTGCACTAAATCACTTAAAGAAACACACAAACACGCACGAGTTTCCAATTATTTTTTTGAAGAGATACACTTATTATTAGATTACACAAAAGCAATAAATACTAACGCATAATTACACTTTACAATAACCTACCGTACACATAAAACAACAGCACTATAGGATACAAATTATTTCGCAATAGAAATTCAGAAATAATAAAAACGCTAATTTATTAATCCTTTACTGAAGAAGAATGATGACATAATTATGTTGATAGCCCTTCAGTCTAAGCTAGCTACTACCCCTTTAAAATAAATATGGACTCGTCCAGACAAATATGCAATAGTGCTGGGCTGGGACATCGAAACGGAACATCGATGTTGACCATCGATGGCGTAGAAACATCGGTTGTAAAACATCGACATTTAAAAAAGTATATTTGCGATTAGGAATAAATTAGATTATAAAAAATAAAAATAAACTTGTTATTAGAAAGAATTGAAAAATTATGAAACGTCAAAAAACAAAATAACAAAAATTTTAAAAAATAATATAAACAAAAAAATAAAGCAATAATTAAAACATAATATTTTAAAACTGCATGAATTCCAGTCACTAACAACTTGTAAACTATTTTTTTTTTGTAAAACTAGATTAATGATGATTCCTTGCAAGCTATTTCGTTTTTGGGGCCATAGTTTCGCCGGCTTTGGAAAAAAAAATTTCGTTCTCGCAAGTGCGCCGCGAGAATGGAATCCGTATTACAGTCGGCAATTCTAGCCTTCTGTCAATTAAAATTGCACGGATTCATGCGCAGTACACCGTTCTCAGCTGTCTCGCATTGCCAGAAATGGGGCACGCGCCACTTTCATTGCCATTGCCGGTGCAAGTCTGGGTAGAGATGGATTATTCTGTTACTTTTAAATGTTTATTAATTGGACGAAGCACCTATGAACAGCTAATGGCTACTGCCATTTGTAAGTAGCAGTAGCTGCTTTAACTGCCAGTCAAAACGACTGTTAGCAAGGCGCCAGTTGATGGAAAACGGTTTACTGCGCATGAATTCGTGCAATTATAATTGCCATTGCACCGGAAATTTTTATTGTCGACTCTAATAAGGCTTTTAGCAAATGAAATCAAAAGTTTTCGCTCTTATTTTCTTGTGCTGGGAAAATTGAGTTTAAGATTACAACCTAGTTTTCTTGTTTTGTTATAACATTGAACATCGAAAGGTAAACATCGATGTCGACATCGATGTTTGACCTCTAACATCGATGTCGAAAACATCGAACATCGGTACCAGAACATCGATGTTTCAAAAACATCGATGAACATCGCCCAGCACTAATATGCAATCGTTTTGCAGATGAGGTTAATAATACGTCATTCCCATGTTCTTCCAAAATTAGACCGCCATTTTCATACTGAACGACGGAACCAACGTGTTATGTAGACAATAAGGGCGTACTTTTGTCTACACAGTAGCACTTTAAAATATTAATTCAGATTGAACGGTACTTAGATGTGTTGTGACGCGAAAACTATGTGATTTTGTATTGTGAGTACTTGGTGTTTTTTATAAATTAAGTTGGTTTTAAATAAGTCCGAAAAGGTAAATAAAATTGCATTTTTTTTCTAAAGGGTAAGTGGCATTTATAAACTCAGTCAGTTCAAGTTTATAAATCAGAGATTGTTTCCCAGCGAACTGAACTGAACGTAAAAGTTTATAATAATGTACCCTGAAAAATAAACAACTTGCAATCTGTCAAACGGTTATTGACTTTCTAAAGAGTTTACCCTGAAGATGTGACAACACTGTTGACATATGTTGCTTTGTTTACCTTCCTGACAGGGGCACAATGTGCTTATTTTTGGTTTGACATTAGGTCATGTACAGGGCATATTAAATTAAAGCGCCATTTTTGGATAATTTTCTTCAATTTGTTTTCATCTCAGGAATTGCCGATTTAAATATAATACGTCATTTCCATAACACCCTGTATTGATTGTTGAACAATCTGCCGTTTTCAGAATAAGTATACGGGGTCAGGTAAAAAAGTTATCGAACCTAACCTCATTTTTTTAAATGGAACACCCTGCACATTTTAATCTAAAAAGATACTATTTTAAAAAATATATAACACACCTAGGTTGGTTTCCTAGGCGATTTATTAATCTTTATTGCTTTAAACCACAGTAGACAATGCATCAGAAGCTAATATCTTAGAAACAACTATGACATTTAACGTCAATTTCATTTTGACATATTCGTTTGCGAAAATGACCTATCAACATTTTGAAAAATTTGATATGATATCAGTATTTATTGAAAGTGGAAAAGCTGAAAAAATGGCGAAAAATGTATATTTTGTTCGCCATCCGGAAAGACGGTAACCATTTAACGACATATTCCGAACATTTGCGATGATTCCCGTTAATTTTTACCCTAATCTGAATCTTTTATTTCGTTCCAAAGTAATAAAGGTTAAATAAATCGCCTAGGAAACCAATATCATCCATGGTGTGTTATATATTTTAAAGGAGAATTTAAAATAGTATATTTTTAGATTAAAATATATAGGGTGTTCTATTTACAAAAAAAAAATGAGATTAGCTCCGATAACTTTTTTACCTGGCCCCGTTTAGTTATTCTGAAAACGGCAGATAATTCAACAATCAATATAAAGAAACTTCTGTATAAAACATTTTTCTATATCTCTTTTAACTAAGAAAATATAGGGTAATTTTGAAATTGTCTATTTTTTGATTCTCTCTCGTATCTCTCTCTAAATTTTAATTTTACCAGTTTAAGTTTGAGCCAAAAAGAGCACGTCACACCTACATTACTTTTTTGATAGCACTAACAATTACGGAGATACACTATAAAAGTGTCGAAAGTGGGACACCCTGTGGTTCTCTAATTTTTCTCTAATTTTGAAATTATTACTTTTAAAAAAGTCTCGTGACCTAAAGCAATTTTTTAATCATTAAACATTTTATACTATTGCTAATTACCTAAAATGATCTTAATGCTTTTGTTGCTTCATAATAGACCACCTTGAAACACAAAAAAAATAGATTAAAACAAACGAAAGAATTTACAAAGCAGTCACCGCATCCACGCTGGTCATTGCCACTGCCATTGTCAAGCCGCGGAACACAGTTGCGTAATTAGGCACTCTTTCTTAGTACAACAATTCTTAATTACCGTAAAACTTATGTCATGAGACTTGTACAATACTTTGTACTTTAACAATTGATGGTACAGTGATTTTGTGTATTCTTTCTTGTGTCATGATATTTGAATACAGGGTGTAACAATTTCTCCATTGGGATTTCGGAAAAGTTGGGTATTGCAAAAAACGCCCTTCCAACGGCAAGCCCTGGTTTAGAAAGGATTGTGAGCGTCCTCTCAGATCAAAAAATTGGGCTTACCGACAGTGGCGTAAAAACCCTACCACTGATAATGGTATCAACTTTATTACCGCTCGAAACCAATGTAAGCTAACAATAGATCAAGAAGAAGCCCATAACGTGAGGATCAAAAACAAACTTATTGAGAGTCCAAACGGATCAAGGTCCTTTTGGTCGGTCGTTAAGGCCGTCAGCCAAAATTTTACCAAAGCAACTATTCCACCTTTAACACGTTACGATGGTACCATAGCATCCACAGCCGGAGACAAAGCAAACTTACCTGCTGAACTATTTTCTTCGCATTCCAGGGAAGAACAAACCCGAACAAACCCAACATTCCTGCAGTTCAATCCGAAATGACCGAAATCGTGTTCCGTCAGCGTCCCGTCAAACAAACCCTGAAAGGTCTCGACGTCAAGAAAGCTTCTGGTCCAGACGAAATTCCTGATATAGTTCTCAAGAGATGCGCCGATGAACTAACACCAGTATTTTGTAGACTTCTTAACTTATCCTAAAAACAAGGAATATTTCCATCGTGCTGGAAGATGGCGCGAGTCCAGCCTATACCAAAGGAAGGTAAGCGAACCCTGCCTAGCAACTATCGACCAGTCGCATTGCTTTCAGTTATATCAAAAGTAATGGAGAAAGCTATTAACCAACATGTTCTAAAGTACCTGGAAGGCTTCAACATTATCAGCGAACATCATTATGGTTTTCGGAAGTCCAGATCAACGGGAGACCTTCTAGCCTATGTCACCCATCTTTGCAACAACTCAATCGAACATCATGGGGAGTCTCGGGCTGTTGCACTGGATATTTCTCAAGCCTTTGATCGTGTTTGACATGAGGGACTTCCAAGTAAACTGTGATCCTATGGTATGCCAGTCGATTCTGTGCATGGTTGTCTAGCTTTTTTAAGGACCGCTCTCTGCAAGTGGCGATTGACGGATTTCTCTCGGACACCTTCACCATCAATGCCGGTGTTCCTCAAGGGTCCATATTGTCTCCCACTCTCTTTTTACTCTACATTAATGACCTTCTAGTGAAAACGAAAAATCTGATATTTATTTTTGCTGATGATAGCACACTTACCTCATCTTTCCCTTTGAATGCCCAAACATCGGCTGCCGAAGCACATCTTCGCAGACAGCATGAAGTATCACGCCTCAACAAAGACCTGGAAGAAATTTTGGCTTGGGGTGACAGTAACCAAGTCGAATTTGACTCTAAATAAACCCAGGCAGCAGTTTTCTCTAAAAAGGTTAACATTACAGAACCGGATATAGTCATTAAAGGACACGCTTCATCTATAAATTTGCTGGGCGTCAATCTGGGAGGAAATATGTATTGGCATAACCACGTTGTGGCAATCGCCAAGATAGCTTCTCAGAAACTTGGTGTACTCTTCCGAACCAGAAAGTTGTACACACCTCAACAACTTTTGACACAAAGCCCAGATTCGACCATCACTAGAATACTGCTCTCATGTCTGAAGTTCTGCATCCAAACGTACACTTCGGCTACTGGATTCTATCGAAAGCAGAGCCATTCGTCTGATTGGAGACCACAAGCGGATGAAAAACCTCGAGAGCCTAGAACATCGAAGACAGGTTGGGGATTTGACTCTCTTTTACAGATATTTTCATGGAAAGTGCTCGGCTGACCTTGCCCTCTTAATTCCGCCCAGAGCGGCGAATAGCAGAAGTACACGACGAACCACTACCGCCCATCCATATGTGATTAAGCTTAGTACACCTCGAACTTCATTATTTAAGAATTCTTTAATCTGGAGGACTTCATCCTTCCTCCTTCATCCTCCAACGATTCAAAACCACCGTGAATCGTTTTTTGCGCACATGCACCACTCCCAGAGTGCCCTAAAAGACTTTTCCTATAGTACTTGTGTTTGATCATAAAAAAAATAAAAAATATCTAGATTCCTTGTTATAAAGCTCACGCAATCCAGTGGCTGAGAAAGTAATTTGTTTTATTTCAATTTGTTTACTTCAAAATATTTTTTAAATGGTCAGAATGTACAACCATACATGTACATACCTCAATACAAAAGCTCATTATCAACAAATCTTATCTCTAAGGCATAAATTTACTCCGCGCAATCGTTGAATCACCCTGTTTAAAAAAATTATTTCCGAACCACCTGAAATGTCGCGTTATCAGCTCCGGCAAGCGTTGAATTTCAAGAAAAATGTGTCATATTGTGCCCCACAATTTTATATCAAAATACTAACTCAGATTGAATGGTACTAGCAAGAAAAAGGAACTATTGGAGGAAGTTATCACTTGCATACCGGTTTCGAACTGTTTGGTTCTCATAATTACAATCAAATTGCAGAAAAATAATAACAATATTTTTACAATAAATTTCCACATTTTTACATAAAATTTCCTGTGATGCCTTGACATATTATGTTAAGTAATTATTTCTGGCCTGAAGTCGTGATTCTACCATTTTTTTTGCAACTGACGTAGTGTGGTAATTAATTATCTGCGCTATTACATACATATTTACTCATTAATATATAAATCAACTTGTTTAACCCCTTAAGGCAGTAGTAACTGTTTCCGCCACAGATGAATTTTCCCCACATTGTTAGCTTCGTTTGTAAGTAAGAAAAATGTTTTAAGGTATGTCGATTAAGAAATTAAAAAATCTTACCTTAGCCGGTACTTTAAGCAATTATGTTTTAAGAATCATATTGACGTTTATTTTGATATCTGATTGTTTCAAAGGTGATTTGATATCTTGTATTTTAAAAATATCTTTCTTTACCTTTCGAAATAATGATGTTTTTCATATTTTCGGCAAGAAAACTAGATGAAAATATTTTTTCTTCGTTAAATTTGATTCTTAATAACTTGTTTTTGATACCATGTAAATTAATGTTACGTTATTCTTTGCATTTTAGCACATTTTCTATGTTTTGACTACCCTGTAAGTTATATTTGTAATTTTTTTCGAAGGTTAGTATTTTTTTAGGTAAGTGAAACTTTTTAAGAAGATAGTTTTCTTTCCTAAAATTACAGAAAAAAATGTTTTCCAGATGGTGCTAATATTTTCACACACGCTGTATAACGTAATAGGTAATTAAGTATGGAACTATAAACAATTTTTTTTATAACGAGCAAACCCCAAGAATGTGTAACAAATTCGTCCGAAACTGTAAGATATACGACATGGGTTAAATTGGGGTAAAGTTGGGTAATTATGGGCCCAATAAGATAAAAAATAAACACAGGAGCTTCCAAAATATTTGGAAAAATCTGAAATTTTCCGTTTCGGTTTTTATTTTGTATGTATGAATTGAATACTTAATCTCGTAGCAAGGAATTCATTTTTCAAAATAATAATAATTATAATGTCTATTTATGTATTTAAATACTTATTTTGAAAATATATTTGCGTCAGATTTAGTCTATTTAAGTATCATATTTTTAAACTAAGTATTTTTTTTGTGTGTGCATCTGTCCGATCTGTCTGTCTGCTGGCATAAAAACTATTTTTTTCATGCGGATTAGGCACTAACCCTGTTCAAAACCGGATATATACCTTCGGGATTGATACATTTAAATTATTAAAATTTTTGTTTTGATTAGATAAAGTGCAGGGAATATTATTTTGTAATGAGTTTATTTTGTTCCTTTAATGAATAATATATTTTGAGAGAGAGATAACTTATTATTGTAAAAAAATCAGTCAAATCGGACAATTGGTGTGTACAAAAATGAACTTAAAATTTTTGGTTACTTTTTGGTAGTGCGTTAATTTCTTGGAGAAGTGTATATGCATGGTTTTATTGTAGTGTTCAATAAACTTCACACGTGCTAATTCTTATATCTACTCTGCAAGTGCCAAGGGCGGATCCAGAAGTTCGGTTTGGGGACGGTCAAACTTCGTTTTTGGTGAGGGGGGGGGGGTCATACAAGGAAAAGTTACGAACTCCGTTAGTCAACCCGGTATATACGGTCTTTTTTGTGTTATATTGTTTGTTTGGGGGGACCCCCCTGGATCCGCACTTGGCAAGTGCTTATCCAGACCTATTTAGTCGATTTTTTACTCGAGTTTTCCATTCCAAGGTATTCAAGATCAGGATTAGGGAAATGAAACGACACTTGACCTTACTGTTACTAAATTTTTTATTTAACTTATGCAGAATTTATGTAATACATACAATTATGGTATAGGAAGTATTAGATAATTCTTTAGGTTCAAGACCAATTATTTATAAAAATATTTACAAGATTTATTACTTTTAATATTCACAAAAAATATAATAACATAACAGTAACTTGGTATTACGTATCAAATTATTTTCATGTTGAATTTAAATTGTTTAAAGTTATTATAATTTAATTTAATATTCATAGGTTATTATGTATGTATGATAATAATTATTATGGGCAAGTACTTGGTTCTAGGTAGAAATTTAAAAAAATGTCTGAAAGTATTATTGAAATTAGTAGAGCAATAAAGTTATGTAACTGGTGCAATAATTTGCCATGCCTCGACAGATTGCTGTTTGACATTTTGCAGATTTTTGTTCGGCCGTGTATAAAAATATTAAACATAAATGCCAGAATACAAGAGTTCATTGAAAACCACCATTTTATGTTCATAGACATCATCATACATCAACAAGGACCGAGAAAAAATTCAGTCTCGAGGCGACAGTAACCACGTCGAATTTGTCGCTAAGAAAATCAAGGGAGCAGTTTTCTCTAAAACAGTAAACAGGCAATAGTAAACAATTTTTTCTGCAGCCATCTCGAAAATAACATAGGTATTCGGTATGATTTATTAAATCGAAAAAACCACACAAATGGTACCGAAAGTAGCTATTTTCGGGACGATTTTTTTCACTTTCGAAACAACATCGATTCTTGTTCTTTTCGGAACGATTTGGATATCTATGTTGGCGGCTTTGCCAATAACATGAACTTTGTATCTTTTTTTACGATCAAACACAAGCACTATAGGAAAATCATTTAAGGCACTCTGGGAGTGGTATGTGTGAGCATAAAGCGATTCACGTTGGTTTCAAATCATTGGAGGTTATACTCGTTGGGAAACACCACCTCGGGAAGGTCGTTCCATAAGGATGACGTCCTCCAGATGAAATTAAATAATGAAGTTCGAGGCCTACTAAGCTTAACCACATATGGATGAACGGCAGTGGTTCGTCGTGTATTTCTGCTGTTCGCCGCTCTGGGCCGAATTAATAGGGCTAGATCAGCCGAGCATTTTCCATGGAAATATCTGTAAAAGAGAGTCAAATCACCAACCTGTCTTCGATGTTCCAGGCTGTCGAGGCACTTCGTCAACTCGTGGTCTCCAATCAGACGAATGACTCTCCTTTCGATGGAATCCCGTAGCCGAAGAGTATGTTTAGGTGCGGAGCTCCAGACATGAGATCAGTACTCTCGTGATGGTGGAATCTGGACTTTGTTTAGTGTCAAAAGTTGTTGAGGTGTGCACAACTTTTTGATCCGGAAGAGTACACCAAGATTCTGCGAAGCTACCTTGGCGATTGCCACAACGTGCTTATGCCAAGACATATTTCCTCCCAGATTGACGCCCAGCAAATGAATAAATGAAGCTAGTGGAATTGCGTCTCCTGTCATGACTATATCCGGTTCTGTAATTTTAAGCTTTTTAGAGAAAACTGCTGCCTGGGTTTCCTTAGCGTTAAATTCGACTTGGTTACTGTCACCAAAGCCAAAATTTCCTCCAGGCCTTTGTTGAGCCATGATACTTCATGCTGTCTGTGAAGCATGAATCAAGCGACAGCCGATGTTTGTGCATTCAAAGAGAAAGATGAGACAAGTGTGCTATCGTCAGCAAAGCTAAATATCGGATTTTTAGTTTTCAGTAGAAGGTCGTTAACGTAGAGTAAGAAAAGGATGGGAGACAATATAGACCATTCAAGAATACAGGCATTGATAGTGAAGGTATCTGAGAGAAATCCGTCAATCGCAACTTGCAGAGAGCGGTCCTTAAGAAAGCTAGACAACCATGAACAAAATCGACTGGGCATACCATAAGATCACAGTTTGGTTAGAAGCCCCTCATTATGACAGCGCTTGTCATGTAACCTTGGTGTGTGCTTTCCGCATTTCAAATCCAAGTGGAAATCAGTAGTGAAAGTAAGGCCGAATTGATTCCACATGAGATTATTGAATCTGAAGTCAAGAGAGAGAGAGAGCAATGATAAAAATGTGCATCCTATCAATGAACAAGTGATTCCTGCATATTTATTGGAAATATTTAAAAATCTTAAAGCCATCAATCCTCTGGAGCAATTGCTCCCTGTTTAAGTCCACAATTAATATTAAAAATAATAAAGATATAAGCTGCTATCCCAATTTATTGCTTTCCTTAAAAGATAATATATTGGCTATAAACCAAAAAAATCAAAGGTATTGAATAAAGAAGAGATATATCACTTCTTATCAGAAGCTAATTCCTCTTCTTCCTTGTGATTTATTTTTTTAAAATTTTAGGCTGCATTAATAATTGGTTTGGGAAGCGTTTGTCGTCGTGAAGGGCTTTTTAAAATGAATTTGGATGATATAGATGATAAGGCAACCATATTAGTGATTAAAATTCCTAATTCTAAAACGAATGGGGAAAGAACTTTGTCATCATTGGAGAAAATAATATTTCTTTCTACAGAATATATTTGTCATTACGTCAAGCAAACACAACACATTGTAGATTATTTGTTTATATTATAAAAACGGAAAATATACTATATAACCTATTGGTATTCACATTTTTGGAAAAATCGCCTGGACAATTGCTGAATTTCTTAAATTACCGAATCCCAAAGAATGCACCGGGCACTGTTTATGCAGCAGCTCAGCCGCTTTACTCGCTGAAAGTGGTGGTAGTATTACTAACTTGAAGAGACACGGAGGATGGAATTCATCAAATGTATCAGAGGGATACATAGAAAATTCTTTAAGAAACAAAATTCACATAGCTTCACAGATACAATCACAGGGCCATAACGAAATTAATATCTCGAAAACTAGTACAATTACTAATGCGTCTAATTCTAATTTCAACACTGCCACTTCTGTTAATATCCCTAACAATATTAATATAAGCAATTGTCATAATTATGTAGTTAATATTCATTAGTAATCTATTCATAAGTGATTGTTATATGTAATTGTCTATATGAAGTTCATAGGTTATTATCCGTCGACATCCCTTTTAACATAACAACAAAACGGCTACAGAAAAAATATTGAACGTAACACAATCCAAAAGTGATATTACGGGACTTGCGGGATTCCAGGACAAGTCGTCCAAATGTTTCTACTTATCCCGTAAAATATTACGTTAGGAACTTATGTAACAGTATATTACGTACCGAGGTGGAAAATGTTTCATTCCTGTCGAGAGAGTCGGCGAGGTTAACTATTTCTCGATACAGTAATGAAACTTTACACCGAGCTTTGTATACTATTTTATTTACAACCACATCTAACATCCACTTCTTATTATTTTGAATTAATAATAAAAGTTAAATGTCATTTTGACTTTTTAATTGAAGAACAGAAATTTCAAATAACCACATGTGGTAAAATAACGTAGGTAATAATAACCTTCAAGACGGCAAATATCATTTTTTGAATATGGTTTCCACTACTAAACAATATATTATTTTCACAACAGAAAAATCAGATGAGGAATTTGATTTTGCTGCTGCTACTCCACCAGAAATTCGAGATGCAACAAAAGTAGTAGAAAAAGATCTCCTGCCAACTAAAAGCCGCCCGAGATATGACAAGGCATATAACTGTTTCAAAGAATGGTGTACGGGAAACAAAGTTCAAAATCCTGGTTCGGAGTCGGTGATACTAGCTTATTTCAGTGAAAATGCCAAGACAAAGAAGATATCAACGAGTTGGTCACAATATTCAATGCTGAGAACTCAATTAGGGAAAATGTAGACATATCTAAACACGCAAGGCTATTAGCATTTTTAAAAAAGTGTGTTCGTATGTTATTTCGAGATATCGATTTTTAAAATAATTACAAAAAAATTATTTACTTTCCACCCGGGTGGAAAGTAAAAGTAGAAAAATGTCAACTTTCCACCTTTCAATAGATGAAATGTCATTATTACATGCATGGTTGTAAATAAAATTCTATTTCTATCAAATGTGCCAGCCAATATTCAGCCACCTCAAAAATATATGGGATTTCCTATGTTCAACTTAACAGTGCATCACCCGGTATACTTAGACACTATTACACTCTCTTGTTACGGATCGTACCATGTATAGAAAAATATGGATACGCTATTACAATCAAAACAAAGATTCGTAAATATGTCAACCTAGTTACGGATTACGTTTATTGACTGAAGTCAAATAAATATCTGTAGTAAGAAAATCAATAACAGCTTGTATGCACGTTACGAATTAATAAATTAAATTACTAAATAATTAAACCACCTTTAATTAGCTAAGTTTCCGTTAAAAATCTGCAATAACCATCAATCTAACAATGGCAATAACTTACATTGAACTTGGTATCCAAGATCAAAGACCTCTCTTAGTATTTCTCATCACCGCTCATGTGTGTAAAATTATAAATAAAATGCATTATAAATTACATAAGACTGAATTGTGTACGATACATTTAATAAATAAATTATTATTATCGAGAATTGAATTATAGGAATTAGAGCTAACTGTGTCTGCGCTTGTAAGACAGCTGTGGGCTACGCGTTATCACGTATATAATATTCCTTAATCTGTTCAGCTGTATTCCGGATTTTTTCTGCTTTACCACGAGCAGAAAATTATAGTGTCCGAAGTCTGCAGTCCGCGGAATAAGCAAAAAAAATTCTTCTGCAACAATTCTTTGGTATTTCTTCCGAGTTGCAGCTAAAAATTATCTGGGTTGCACTCGTTGCATAATGGAATTTGATTATTATCAGATGGCATAAACTGGATAAAATAACAGAACATAACATTTATTTGATATTTTATTTTATATATAGTTCTTTTGCTTGTAGCGATTGTTCTGATTAAGAGCGATAAGTAGTAATTTAATTTTTGAAAAATGTGAGCAGAAATTGCATACCTAACTTGACAACTTCTGTGAAATATCAAATGTCAAACAGGTTATGTCAGTAGTAGCAGTAGATGAGTTTAATCAGCCCGGTGAGACCTCTTATGGCGGGGATCGAAGCATATAAGTAGGCCGTGCAAGTGACGTCACAGCCAGGCAGGTTACTCCATACATTTATCCTTTTGTGTCTATCGTTCTGTGTCAATATCAGACTCGGGTTTGTTCGATTTGACCTAGGCCATATTTATCTACCTTTAATGAATCGGAGAAGGTTGATGCAGACAGAGACAGACATAGAATGCGAGCAGCACAAGTTCTTAAATTATTTTACAACCGAACATCCTTCGTCTGAAATGGAATAAAAATCAAGTAACATATGATTTATAATGTGATTGAAAATGGTGGAGGAAACGTCATTAAATTCTAAAATAATTTTTAATTATCTATTCTTTTCACGAAAGCGGACCTTTTCGTTTTGTTGCTGGTAAGTAATTTATGATTGAAATATTTTTTTATTAATTTTTATTCGTTATTGTTATTTTACATTATAAAATTGTCCCATTATGTCTCAAACTTCTCACGCAAACTAGCAACAAACACATTTTTACAGAATTTTACTTAAATTTTACAATCTAAAAGTCAAAAGCTACAACATAATATTTACAGCTATATAAGTTATATTAACCCGTAGTCAGAATTTTGATAAGTCCGGTAATATATTATTATAATAATTCTTTCCTTTCATAGTTTAATTGAGAATCCCATAATGACTGAACATTAAAGAGGAGTTCGATCACTAATGTTGCCAGGAGTATGCTACGAAACAAACAAATTGGAAGCCCATAATCATAATAATGATGGTGCATATATTTACTTGGTTAGTAGCTGTACATATACTATTGTATTTACCTTGATTTGTTTGAAGTTTAAGATGGTAAAATATTTTATGTAAATTTTGATTTATTTCCTATTTTTTAATAAAACTAATTACAACCTTCAATCTCTGAATTCTGTATTTCTAGTATTGTTACTAGTTCAATAATAATATAAAAGTATGTAAGGACAATTTTAAAGCAATATTTACAGCTGAAAACCTATGTCAAAATCCTAATATTTGATTTTCTCTACTTAGTAAATCAAATGAAAGGGTTTTGATGTTTTCTTTACTTAAATGTCACTTTAAAATATTGACAGTAATACAAATTTGGACAAAAGTGACATTTGAAAAGCACGTGCGCGCCAGGCATAATGGATGTTGCCGTATTATAGCCTGCTTCGAATATTTAACACGGCAGTTTGTCTTCTTCCTGGTTATAAGTATTCGTTGAGTTTAATAACTCTATGATTTTTTATGTTAGACCAGTGTATTATTGTGTTTTTATACCTTAGATACCATGTAAAGATTGTTTCACGAAAAATGGATACGACTTAATGATTTCCTGGGTCGGTCCCATTGTATCGACAAGAGCTAGGCAATAAACAAGTGAAGTATGAAGGGACGGACTAAGGAAAACAAGTAATGATAGGATTATATTAATGTAATCAAATGAAATAACATTTTTTTTTTTAAATATTACTAGTCATATTTATTTACATTTATAATATCATTCTATAGATAGTTCTGTTTCGCTATCGCTATCCTCATCAAAATTAATTATAATTGGATTAATTATACGATCCAGACTACTATACGAATTTTCTACAGTTATTACGTGACGGACTGAATTTTTCCAACTACCTGGGGGAATATCATTAAAGCATTTTCGTATTAATTCTACAACACTAGAACTTAAAGTCGGAGAAATAATTTCAGACCTAACCAGTGATTTTAACTGGTGCCACATATGCTCTATGGGGTTAAAAATGCAATAATAGGGTGGGAGCCGTAGCACTGTATGTCCAATTTATTCTGCCAATGTGTCACAAATATATACTTTTTTTATACAAAATGTCTTTAAAACTTCTAAAAGATCACTTTTTTTATAACTTTCTTCAAAATATATATCATTCGCCTTAGTAGTTCTGAATCTCCAATTTTGTATTATTTGAGCTTGGAGCTTTATGTAATTGGCGACTGTGATAGCTCACATTGTCCATTACTATCACGCTATTCTGAGGAATGTTTGGTAAATGACAATTCTTGAACCATTCCTCAAAAACTAACAAATTTTACCACAAAAAGATATTTAAATATAAATTAAACAACCTAACCTACCTGATGTGCCTATATTTAATTATAATTATTACAATCCGGTCCTTTCCACATAATAATAACAAACGGTCATAAATAATGGGATGGCCACAGGTACTTTTACTGGAGTCATTAAGTTATATCCATTTTTCGTGAAACAATCTTTACATAATGGACGCATGGGCATAAAATAAACATTATGGCCCGCGCTGGCATTAAGACGCAAAAAACAGTTTTCGATTAACTTATTTTTTATTAACAAAATAACAAAATTACGTTTACGTTTATATATTATTTGGTTCTATTTACATAGAACTGGCAATTCTGGAAGGTTCTGACAGCTAAATTTCCTGCAGCAAAGGTTGACTCATGATTCATTGTCTGGGTCTCTAGTTTCTGTAAGGAAATGCGAGATCCAGATGGTAGGCCTACCAACATCCTTGAAACCCCATTTTTTGAGGAAATGCTATCCTCTAAATATCCTTCCGCAATCGTTAATGTTTTCTGACATCGACTTCAAAAATTGGTCATATTCTTTCTCGTATGAGTCTCAGGGCATTTTATTGGTATCAGGTTTTGCGTTGCCTTGTCAGTCTTTTTTTCAATTTCGTCGGGAATTTCAAAACCTTGTTCCATTTTTGATTTTTGACTTTGACACATTAAACATTTGAATACTTATCTCCCTAGCAATAAAAACCCAGGCTATAATAATGTCAAGGTAATGTTGCAGGTAAAAATAAAAAATTGATAAATCAAATTAAATTTTAAAAAATATTTATTATTTAAAACGAACTGGTATGACATAAAAGTTTGTATGCACCACGGGTACTAACGTATACTATATACCCTCGGGCCAGAGGCCCTCGGCTTTGTAAGACTATCGCCCTCAGGGCATAATCATCTACTTAGTACCCTTGATATTAGACCCTTAACTATTATTTTTAATCTATCACTTATTTACTTATAATACGGTTAGAAATGGTTGCTATAAACATCATCATAATATCATAGGAAATATTAGCGTCCGATAAAGTTCATAATGCACGGTGATTTTCATAATGCCCGGTAATTATAATATTTGTATTTATTTTTATAGTTATTTTTACATAATATGTGTTTGTGTGTGTGCTTTCCTTATGTTAAATGTACAATTTTTGTATTTTTCTGAGAAAGAAGCTCAACTAACTATGAACTCATGCGACTCCATTGCTGAGTTTCTCAATGTGCATGCGGATTCCTTTCTTTTTCGGTAACACAGCTAGCTATCATTTTTGCTATTCGGTTTTTCGATGAGACGCTTTCCTCTATACAATGTGTACATAAAGTAAGGAACAAATTCATTATCTAGGAATCTAAAAATATTTCGGAAAAATCCTCGGACACGTGTATAATAATTTTTAATGGCGCATTTTTTCCCATACAAACTTAATATACAAGGTGGCTCATGTAGTAGTTATGACATTATCGACGATTTTTTTAAATGGGAACCCTATATTTTAGTTCAGATCTGTAATCTCCAAGAATAGCTGATTTCAAAAACATAACACACTTAGGGCCTAAAATTCATAGTTTCGTTACTACAGGGTAAAACAAATAAATTTATTTAAGATATTTTTTTTGGCTTGGGAGGCATCAATTAATTACGTGAGGCGTTTTTAGCGGTTTTTCAACCCCCCTTCCCCCAATAAAAGATTTCGTGACATTTGGCTCAATCCCTTCCGCCATCACCCAATTTTACCTGAAAGCCTTACGTAATTAATGGACGCACCATCATTTGCTGTTACTTATGTTTTTTCTCAAGTAGGCTTATTTGCTGTTATGTAACTATGGTATTTAGATAATGTCATTGTCATTACATTGTATTTTTCTAGTAAGTTTATTAGAAGTAATAAATTTTATTTTAAAACATATTGAGTTACTATGCGTTTATCTTTAACACAAAGAATAGAAATTCTTATGATGATTGGATATGGTGATAGGATCCGTACTCAACAAGAAGTTTGCATTTTGTTTAACAATAAGTATCCAGCAAGACCAATTACTAGATCAACTGTGAGTAAACTTGAAATAAAATTTCGGGAAACGGGTTCAGTGGAAGATATTCCCAGAAAAGGCCGTCCAACTATTCCGGATGATAAGAAATTAGATATTTTATTGGCTATGAAAGAAGATCCCCACAACAGCGTCCGCCAGATTAGCATTGATCATGTGGCGGCTGCTATGACCGTTCATAACCTATTGACGGTAGAAAAATGGCACCCGTTTAAAATCCGATTGGTTCATGAGTTGAATGAAGATGATCCAGATCGTAGGATGGAGTTTTGTCAAATATTAATGGAAATATGTAACTTAGATCCTTTGTTTGTTGAAAAGATCCCATTTTCGGATGAATCTAGCTTTAAATTAAATGGAGAAGTGAACCGGCGAAACTGTAGATACTGGGAAAAAGAAAATCCCAGGTGGATGCGTGAGCACCATACTCAATATCCTCAAAAAATTAATGTTTGGGCTGGTATTGTGAAAAACAAAATTATTGGGCCATATTTTTTTGACAACAATGTAAACGGGCTAAATTATCTTCATTTTCTTCAGAACTTTCTTATCCCTACGCTAGTTAACTTATACCCTAGTAGAAATAATCCAGGAATTCTAGATGAAAATTTGTGGTACCAACAAGACGGCGCACCTCCATATTATGCAGCAGTAGTGTGCCATTACATAAACCAAGTTTTTCCGAACAAGTGGATTGGAAGACGTGGGCCTGTTGAATGGCCGTCTAGGTCTCCAGACCTTACACCACTGGACTTTTTCTTGTGGGGTCACCTGAAAAATGTTGTTTATAAAGTCAGACCTGCCAATATTGAAGATTTAAAAAATCGAATAACAACAGAATGCAGGAACATTTCAGAAGAAACCATAAGAAAAGTTCAACAAGAATTTATTGATCGCTTGGGGTACTGTCAGGCAGCAGAAGGAGGACAATTTCAACACTTAATTAAATAGCTTATTTAATTTTTTTACATTTTTTTAAATTAAAAATATATTAAATAAAATTATTTGTTTTACCCTGTAGTAACGAAACTATGAATTTTAGGCCCTAAGTGTGTTATGTTTTTGAAATCAGCTGTTCTTGGAGATTACAGATCTGAACTAAAATATAGGGGTACCCATTTAAAAAAATCGTCGAAAATGTCATATCTACTACATGAGCCACCTTGTATATTAAGTTTAAGTTAAGGTCTTCGATTATAGTACAACTTTTTGGCGTAGAAGTTTCAGTTGCTGATTGCACCTCGATGATCTTTAACTTAGGTACTTCCACTGAATCACCGATCGAAGTCAATAGTGATTCCCAGATAACATTTAGATTTAGTAAGTTGTGAGTTTCTCTTAGTAAAAAAATTAAATTTTTATCAAGAAAAAAAAATAAAACTTATCAACATCAAGTGTTTATAGTCAAAGAGTTTTCTTTGGAGGCCGGCCGTGTCTGCGAAAGAAGAAGAACCTCTACAAACAACGAGGAAAAATTAATTTTTTCACTACCATAATCTGCTCATTATTAATAACAAATATGACTACTAATTGTTAATGGGCTTGTTACCGATAATTCTATTTCGTAATTTTTTTATGGTATTCAATAGAATTCGCTCATCTAAATAAGGTTTTCAAATTTCAGGTCGATAGGTTTATCCAATCCTCAGATATTCAATGTTAAAGGTTAGGTTTCAGTACAAAGTGCCTCACCGAAGGTGTAAGTTTGCTATAGTCTATAAGTAGTCAGTTCCTTGCAATCCATTTGAAAACTTTTGTTTCCAATTTACATTTTTATTATATGGACTATTTATGGCTAAGAATACCTAAATAAAGTGTTTGTGTTGTGTCCTAACACCTCGTAAGCCACACATGAAAATTTATATTGTCTGTCACATAATATGAGCGTTTGCAATACAAGGCATTAGAAATCCTAAATATTCAGTGAAGTGATCTTTTGTGGTATAAAACATATTAGCGAAGTTTCTTTAAATGGACATTTCTCCTTTTTCCCATTTTTGACAATGGAAACTCTTTACTTGTACACTGGACAGCTTGGCTGCGAACTTCAGCCCTTAAATAACACTTGAACACCCATATATTTAAACATTTTTATCCCATTTTGCAGCTCGGCGTCATCATTCTCAATAGAAATTTCTGTAGTCTCAGGATTCAAAGATTGATGTTCTTTTTTTTATAAAAATCGTGACGATAGTTTCGATCTGTGGGTCGTAACTCTATTTTTTTGACAATCAAAAAATCTTGGTACTACTTTTGGCTTAAGTCTGATTTTTTCGTTCTTCATTGTTTTCATGTACATATAATTTTCTGTCTTCGGGTATCTAAAATAAATATATGTATATCATATATTTTGTAATCTTCCTTCACGTTAGCATATTTTAAACTTTTTTTTTATGATCAAACACAAGCACTAGAGGAAAAATCCTTTAGGGCACTCTGGGAGTGGTGCGTGTGCGCAAAATGCGAATCACGTTGGTTTTGAATCGTTGGAGGTTATATTCGTTGGGAAAAACGACCTCGGGAAGGTCGTTCCACAAGGATGAAGTCCTCCAGATGAAGGAACTCTTAAATAATGAAGTTCGAGGAGTACTAAGCTTAACCACATATGGATGGGCGACAGTGGTTCGTCGTGTATTTCTGCTATTCGTCGCTCTGGGCGGAATTAAGAGGGCAAGGTCAGCCGAGCACCTTCCATGAAAATATCTGTAAAAGAGAGTCAAATCCCCAACATGTCTTCGATGTTCTAGACTGTCGAGGTTCTTTGTCAGCTCGTGGTCTCCGATCAGACGAACTTACGTTAAAGCATCGGTTTTTCTACTATAAATAATTGACCAAGCAATATTTGGGCCTAGTCCTAACAAAGAAATTTAGCCTCCGCCGGTTTCTCCTGCGGGGGGCTTTTTCTCAACCTTGCCCACCTCTCAATTAAATCCTGTATCCGCGCATGCATCGCACGCTTATAAACAGTTTTTCTGGGGCATTTCTGGAAGTGTTAAGGCACTCGGGAACCACACAATATTTATTACAAGCTTTCTTCCCACTCACTTTAATCCAGAAAGAAGATAAAGAGATATAATTTAACAATCAAACGACATTTTCATACAGAAACACGCGCTATACGCTTTTAAATCTGAACTGTCTTCCGATCAGCATTTAGGATGTGACAACACCCGAAGCTCCGCCCCGTTTTCGTTAAAAGTCCGAATAAAAATTTAAAAATTTGGAAATTGCCGTAAAAAGTATTCTACTTTCGATATCTAAAACTTAAAAAAATGCTGAACGGGCCCATTATATGTCCAGAGTTTGTGATTTGTTTTATCTTAGTTTCGTTAAATAAAAAAGCTCTACTCTGTCGTTGTGGATTTGTTCAAAATTTTTACAACATATAATTTTAAATTCGATTCATGCCGGATCCGATACTAAATCTGGCCGAAACGGGCATTAAAACAGAAGGCCGGATTCGCCGGATACCGGATACGGATCCGATTCCGACTAATTTTCATGTTTAATCCGACTGGCGCAATATGCTGAATTCGAATGAAATAATTAAATTAAGACCAGCTTCAAATGTATACTTCTGAGCTTAAACAACTGTTGCGTGAAACTTAGCCGTTTTTATCTATATTTTTTATTATCTGTTAATAATTCTTCTATACATATAGTCATGATTATGACTGTGATGCGTGTAAACTATAATTAGTTGCAAGAAATCAATTTGTGACATCGTCGTCGTATTGGATGCCATAATTTCCTAGAAGAATCTAACTACGAAACGAACTAACACCATCGGCTTCGCCAAGAAAGAACAACTAACGGTAAATCCTAGACCGGAAGTTTATCGTCAATGCCTACTAGATGAAGGACTTTAACCTCGAGTTCTGCAGTGTGCCATTCTATTATAGCGCTACATCGAAGAAACAAAATGGTCGTCGACGATACTTGCAGGAATTAATTTAGTAATAATTCTTATTATACCCGCATTAGTAACATTGTGTTATTAATCAGGTGGTCTAGCGTTAAGAGTCATGTGGTTTGGCTATTCATAAATAAAAACAATGTGTTTCTTAGGGAAGGGAACAGTTGAAAGAACACATCCTAAACGATAGTGGCAAAGAAGGAAATAAATTTTGGGGCAAGATTAAAAAAAAAAAAAACAGAGGCGTCGAGAAGGGCGCAAATTGTTTAAAGTGGACAAAAAATTGTGTCCTTTTTTAGACACTTTCTGGGGATACTAGAGTTATTATCAATGATAGACTGTTGCGGTTTTCACTTTACTATCCTACTTTTTAACGAAAAGAAAGATTCCGGTGTCAAATTCTTAGTCTCTTAGTTTTTAATCTACAGAGCGATTTTGAAAATTTTCGCTTTTTAGATACCCCACGTATTTCCGTTACGCGTTAGATTAAAAAAAAGGTAAAAACTGATTTTGTTAGAAAATTTTAGCCAAAGTTTAATGGCCTAGCCAGTTTTTCTCTATAAAGTTTAATTTGTGACATATTAAGAAAAGTACTTTTTTTTAAATGGAACACCCTGTTTATTATATTTTGTAATTAATTGATCATCCTTTGGTCTATACAATAATGTATAATTGTTTATATACAGGGTGTCCCAGAATATGTGGGGCAATATCCTGGGTTCAGATAGAACACTTAACAATAACAGGAGAAGTTCTTATAAATTTTTCTTCCTACGGCCTCCCCTACGGAGATACTGGCCTATAACGGACGTCCCTGGAAAGCGTTGTTTTTTAAATAATTTATTAAGTACTAGTTGTAATTTAATAATTTTTTAGTATAATGGTCAGTAGATGAATCTTCTTAAAATTTGCCCTTTTAAACACATTTGGCTTATGTAGTTTGCCAGGGACGGACTAGACGTAACACAATAATGTTTTTTTTTGTACACCTTGTATGATGAAGGAACGACAATAATATTTTTGGATCCTCTAAACCTTAAGCTGGAAAAAAATACCCTTGATCAATGTCGATAAAGTGAACTGTTTCCAAAAAAAACAAAATTTTTGTTCAACATGGTTTTTTGCATTAGTTGTTTTATGTTCATAAAATTCTCTCATTGTTGTTATGGTTTTTTTTCCATGTACCGATTTAAATAAGAATATTTATGCCAGTGTCAGTTTATGATAGTGTCTTGAAATTTGCGGTTTCTTTCCTTTGCCTTATTGGTTACTAACTTAATAATGGAATTTACGTATACTGAATATAAATCATATTGAAAAAAATATATTTTTTTCGAAAACAGTTCATTTTATCGACATTGATTAAGAGTACCTTTTTAGCTTAAGATTTAGAGTATCCAAAAAATATTATTGTCGTTCCTACATGGTGTACATACGAAAAGCATTTTTGTGTTACGTCTAGTCCGTCCCTGGCAAACTAAATAAGTGAAATGTGTTTAAAAGGGTGAATTTTAAGGAGACTCATCTAGTAACCATTATACTAAAAAATTATTAAATTACACCAAGTACTTAAAAAATTATTTAAAGAACAACGATTTCCAGGGACTTCCGTTATGGGCCCGTATCTCCGTAGGCGAGGCCGTAGGAAGAAAAATGTATGGGTACTTCTCCTGTTATTTTTAAGTGTTCTATCTGAACCCAAGAGATTGCACACATATTCTGGGACACCCTGTATATCTTCAAAAACGAGCTAAAATGCGATATTTTTCATAATTTATGTTATTTGTAATAGTAGTAGTAGTAGTAAATCCGCATTTTTAGCTTGGTTTTGAAGGTAAGTTATATAAACAACTATATATTTTTGTAAAGCCCAAAGTATGCTCGATTAATTAAAAATATAAAATACAGGTTGTCCCATTTAAACATTTTTACTTCTGCTAATATCTCAAAAACTAAAGAGAACCCTTTAGAGAAAAAATAGATGCGCCGCTGAACTTGAAACGAACGTAAACGTAAAAATCTCTAACAAGATCTGTTTTTACCTCTTTGATAATTTAACGCGTAAAGGGTATCTAAAAAGCTAAGATTTTCAAAATCATTCTGTAGATGATAAATTTGACACCGGAATCTTTCGTTTTGTTAAAAAGTGGGAAAACTAAAGTGAAAATCTTACTTAAAATTAGCGACGTCACCAGACCCGGATCTGGATCTAGTAACTGATGTATCCGGCCTTATTTTTTGATACCCGATTCGGTCGGATTTTGTACCGGATCCGGCAGGAACTGAATTTAAAAAAATGTGTTCTAGAAACTATGAACAGAACTACAGCGACACAGTAGAGATATTTTATTTAACGAAACTAACATGATAAAGAACACATAGTCTGAACTAAATTACATAATTTTGGCATATGGGCAAATTATGATGCAAAAAAATTATTTTCTTCGCGTTATCTGCAGAGAGTCTATTTCTTTTTTGTAGACATCGCTGGAAAAATCCTTTAGGGCACTCTGAGAGTGATGTGTGTGCGAATAAAGTGATTCACGTTGGTTTTGAATCGTTGGAGGTTATATTCGTTGGGAAAAATGGCCTCGGGAAGGTCGTTCCATTAGGATGAAGTCCTCCAGATGAAAGAATTCTATATATATAAAGTTCGAGGAGTACTAAGCTTAACCACATATGGATGGGAGGCAGTGGTTCGTCGTGTATTTCTGCTATTTGCCGCTCGGGACGGAATAAGGGGGCAAGGTCAGCCGAGCACGAGAGTCCAATCACCAACCTGTCTTCGATGTTCTAGGCTGTCGAGGTTCTTCGTGAGCTGGTGACCTCCGATCAGACGAATGGGCCTCCTTTCGATGGAATCCAGTAGCCGTGTTTTGGTGCAGAGCTCCAGACATGAGAGCAGTACTCTAGTGATGGTCGAATCTGGGCTTTGTATTGTATCAAAAGTTGTTGAGTTGTGTACAACTTTTTAGTTCGGAAGAGTAACCCAAGTTTCTGAGAAGCTATCTTGGCGATTATCATAACGTGGTTATGCCAAGACATATTTCCTCCCAGATTGGAATTAATAGATGAAGCCAGTGGGATTGGGTGTCCTGCCATGACTATATCCGGTTCTGTAATGTTAACTTTTTTCGAGAGAACTGATGCCTGGTTTTTTAGTGTTAAATTCGACTTGGTTACTGTCACTCCAAGCCAAAATTGCTTCCAGGTCTTTGTTAAGGAGTCATGCTATCTGCGAAGATGTGCGTCGGCAGCCGATGTTTGTGCATTCAAAGAGAAAGATGAGATAAGTGTGCTATCGTCGGCAAAGCTAAATATCGGATTTTTAGTTCTCACTAGAAGATCATTAATGTAGAGTGAGAAGAGAGTGGGAGAAAATATAAACCCTTGAGGAACACCGCTTTTAATACAGAGGAAAACTTTGAATATAAAAAATTAAGGGACTATTGAGGATGTATAGTTTAAATATATTTTTAAATATACAGTGTGTTTCACAAAAGCTAAAATACTAATATTTGAATATTTCTAAATAGAACACCCTATAATTTTTACTCGATATTAGTATCCCTCCTTATTGCTTATGTAATCCCAATTATTTTTTCCACTCTGTTGCAGTGTTGCCAATATATTAATTATTTTCATATTTTTATTGCTTTTGTAAGGTCGCAATAAATATGCTATTATATACACTTAAGTAAAATGAATTATTAGAGAAGCATTTCAATGCATAACACCTTAGACTTTGTTTACTGTAAGAGACAATTTTCAATCAAATTCAAACTTGCATTGATCAAAATGGACGACAGTTTGTACGACTTATTTAACTAAATAAATGATTTTTTGTACATTGATAATGATTATGACTTGAATGCCGCATAAATTTTATGATACAAAAATAAATTAAGTTTCTATTTTATTTTATTAATTTTTGACTTATTTGTACGTTATAAAATTTAGTAATTTGTTAAAGGTAGTTTCAGGTGTTCTAATACAATAATATATGATAACACAATAATCCAGACCATATACACTTAAAATAAAAATAACAATTACCGAAAATTTTGAGAAAATCATTACAATTTGGCAACGCTGCAGACAATAATACAAATATTTTGATTTTATAAGAAGACTTAATAGAAGTTTCAATTCTTGATAAAATATACAGGATGTTCCACTATTGAATAATTTTATCAAAACTTCCCGAAATTTTGAATTAAAATTAAAGCACCCTGTATAAGAAAATTTTATAAATAGTACTCATATAATCCAGATTGAAAGTTTGTAAAATTTTTTGATCAAATTGAAATCAATAAACAATCTGTAGCATATTTACTTCGACAGAACAAAAGGAATAGAAGTAAGAAAATAATTAATATCTTGGCAATAATGCAACCGATTGGAATAAAATTGGGATTATATAACCAATAAGGAGGGTCACAAATTCCAAATAAAACATATATGGCATTCCATTTAAGAAAAAAATACATTTTAATGATCTCGCTTTTATGAAAAACATTGTACATTTAAAATATTTTTAAAATAAACATCTTCAATAGTTCACTAATATTTATATTTAAAGTTTTCCTCTATCCATGATACTATAGGAGATATCGAAGAATTACACACGAAATGGACACCATCTATAAGTACCTATACTAGAAGTGCCATTTACACTAAACATAAATATAAAATAAGAGAAGTAAAATTGCTACGAAATCAAAAAAGATTGAGAAAAGTCAAAATTTTATGTACAACCCTTGATTCCATGAAATCTCTATAAACCGTAGACAGTGACGTAATGCTGACAGTTTACACAACTTTGTACAAATATACAAAAGACCAAATGGCTCGTAAGAAAATAAAAGTCAGGCCAAAAGCGGCAAGGGTTTATTGAAATAAGAAAGGTCGTAAAAGGTTATTTTTATTTAAGAAAGTGCTATTAAAGGGGTGCCAAATGGACATGCCTATATTATTTTATTAAGGGTGCTTTTATTATTAAAGAGGGATGCCGAATATTTTATAGTTATTATCAGCTTGTATAAGACCTAAGTCGGGGTAACAAGAGAAGTGTATTTTTTAATGCCAATTATATTATTTGACAGATGGAAATAACAAACATCAGAGGACGCTACAATCTAGAGAAAGACATCATTAGGAAGAACACCTTAAGACGACTGGAGATGTTTACCAACGTTATGTTATAAGTAAATAAAGTCCAAAATACGTCACTCATTAGAAAGGAAGTTTCTTAAATAAAATGGGAGTTGGATAAATAATTTGTTTTTCATTATGTGTTAAGAAATCCATCAAATTTCATAATATCTTTGTAAATGACATTGACAAATAAATTTATCACATTCTAAGGGGCCTTGTTGACAAAATTTTGATTAATTGATCGGAGGACATTGTTTGTAAGGAAATCAAATCAATGTGATTAATAACACAATGAAAGTTGTCTGGTTAGTTAATTCATATTTAGTAATTAATTGGATGACTTTGATTGTAAGGAAGCAATTCAATATGATTAATATCACAATGAAAGTTGTCTGGTTAGTTAATTTATCTTGATTAATTAATCGGATGACTTTGATTGTAAAGAAGCAAATCAATGTGATTAATATCACAATGAAAGTTGTCTGGTTAGTTCATTTATCTTGATTAATTAATCGGACGACCTTGATTGTACGAAGGCAAATCAATGTGATTAATATCACAATGAAGTTGTCTGGTTAGTTCATTCATCTTGATTAATTAATCGGACGACCTTGATTGTACGAAGGCAAATCAATGTGATTAATATCATAATGAAAGTTGTCTGGTTACTTAATTCTTGAATACAATTCTTCTGCAATCCAACATAAGTTTACTTCCTACTTTTTAAATATTATTTTTCTATTTATATTTCATAATGGCTACATTATGAAATGCAAAAAAATTGAATAGCCAGCAACTTTTTGAGACTGAAATTTTATTTTTTTTATGTTGGCAGCAAGTAGGGCTTGAATTTTAGGCTTACTTCGATTTCGTTGAAATTAGTTTTCTAGACATTATCGATTCGACAAAAATTTTTTATAGAAAACTTTAAAATACTAACCTTTAACCTTGCAAATAGATCATTTTTACTACTTATCTGAAATACCTCTACTCGGAAAAATACAACATGCTGACGGTGTCCGTCAACTAATTTCTAGTCACAACTATAATACAACATAACCTATATTATTATATAAGTATTATATATATTACTTTATATATACATATTTATAGTTACTGTAGACATTTCCTGGGATTAATTGTTATTCCTGTCAGATTCTGTGTCGACAGAATATATTGTTCAATAGTATTATTTATTATTTTGTTCAATATTTGAACTTTGTTCTGCTCGCACCATAACCAAAAGTTTTGCATATTCTTTTTAAAAGTTTTTCTAGATTATTTTCTGCAATTTCTCGTATTTCTGACGGTGTTTGAAACACATAAAGGGGTTTGTTGATGTTTGTATGGAGTGGACTGTATGATAGGTTTTGTTGGATCCATGAATAATATCGCACTTATTTTATGTACACGTTTTATTTAAACACTAGAAATTGGTTATATTTACACTTTTGTACAAGAGTGCAAGATGGTACAATACCAGGGCTTGCTTAAATGCCCACAACAAGGCAGTGCTAGATATTTAAAATATATAAAATGAATAATTATTTTGAGCACATGCTCTTACCGCACCAACGTCGTCGCTGAACGGGAAAAAAGTAACTAATTCTAAAATGGCGTCAGCAGTGGTACCAAACACACAATATCTCATTGACATATAAAAACAGGGTGGCAACTTTACAGTATTGCCAAATTAAAATAATATTAAAAACGTGTTGGATGCGGTTTCCAACAGACGGAGTACAACTTTCTTCCTGGCTCATTTTTATTAACTTTAATAATATATTTATTTTTAATTATGACAGATGGGAAGAATCTTTGTTGTGTTCAATTGTTTCTATCATGGCATATGGGAAGAAGCGTTGTTGTGTTCAATAATTGTTTCTATCAGGGCATATTTAATACTTGTAACATTTTATTAAATTGTAACAGTATTGTAAAAGTACCTATTGCCAACCCCAAAATTGAAATGGACAAAAACTACTATATTTTTTAAAGTTTTCAGATTTTAAATACCAAAATAGAAAAAGTATTATAAAATACACGGTTCATAACACAATTAGTATCTTTCCGATTTTTAATATTATTTACTGGAATCGATATAAGGGAAAATATTTTTGATTTTGATTTGAAAATACTCCATCTAGCTGTAAAATTTTAACGTGGAAAATAATTTTCCTATACTTCTAGGGATCACTTTTGTAACGATTAATAGTTATCGAGATACAGCCGCCCGTCGATCGTAGCGGGACATCCGGTATAAGGGGTTACAATCTTTATCCACTGTTGTCATCTAATAATTATGGAACAATACAAGGATTTTAAATCATGAAGGATACGGCTTGGTTCACAGTCTTTGAAGAATTAACAATTCACAGTCTCAGGTAGGTTGTAAACAACTTCCCGAGAAAATAATCGGAGAGCTCTAAAAATTAGTATAATTTTTCTTTGTCATTTTTCAGCTAATTAGAAAGACAGTACGTCGCCTTTGAGCATACCTGCTTTGACGTTAGACACTACCGGTTTAACAACTGTTATATTGGTCGTTATTGTTAAATAGAATTCTTTGTTGTCTTTCAGTGTTTGTGTGTTAAATTTAAGTATTGTTTGTGAAAAAAATAGTAATTATTTATTAACTAAATATGGTAAAACTGTGCCAAGTATACCTTAAACTGGATAAAAATATAGATTCTTGAGTCACGTCCGTCGATTGTTTATTTTTCCTAACCAATACGTATCAAACCGATCAGAGGTTAGAATAAAGACAGAAATAGACAGAAGATAAAAGGAGATGGGGATTCTACAGATAGAAACCCCATCTCTTTTTTGTTGTGTTTATTTTCGTAATAACATACGTAACATTGACGTGTACAAAGCAGATAGAAATATCGGGTCCATGTTTGTTTCAAGTCAATGGAACAATATCAGTGCTTAATAGTGCCACAAGTATCCACAAGAGAGAGGAACTTGCTCTAGCCTCCCATCCTGGGAGGAAATATGTCTTGGCATAACCACGTTGTGGCAATCGCCAAGATAGCTTCTCAGAAACTTGGTGTACTCTTCCGAATCAAAAGTTGTATACACCTCAACAACTTTTGACACTATACAAAGCCCAGATTCGACCATCACTGCTCTCATGTTTGGAGCTCTGCATCCAAACGTACTCTTCGGCTACTGGATTCTATCGAAAGGAGGGCAATTCGTCTGATCGGAGACCATGAGCTGACGACGAACCTCGACAGCCTAGAACATCGAAGACAGATTGGACTCTCTTTTACAGATATTTTCATGGAAAGTGCTCGGCTGACCTTGCCATCTTAATTTCGCCCAGAGCGGCGAATAGCAGAAATACACGACGAATCACTGCCGCCCGTCCATATGTGGTTAAGCTTAGTACTCCTCGAACTTCATTATATAAGAATTCTGAAAGACTTCATCCTTATGTAACGACCTCCCCAAGGTCGTTTTTTCCAACGAATATAACCTCCAATTATTCAAAACCATCGTGAATCGCTTTATTCGCATACGCACCACTCCCAGAGTGCCATAAGGATTTTTTCTATAGTGCTTGTGTTTGATCATAAGAAAAAATCCTAGAATAGTCAAAAATCTAAAGTAAAATATTATGTTTAACGCTATTATTCTCTATGCAGTCATTACTTTTTGCAGATAAGTTGTGATTGAACTTATTTGGGACTCGACAGATAGTCACAAACCGAAGTAATCCCAACAACAAATTATAAGTACTAATCCTTGTTGCATACATGCTCTTCTTAAATGATCACATATATTTTTATAAGAGGTCTTTCGTTCCTGGTTCCAAAAATATACAGGGGGGCCATCAAAAACGGCCCAGCAAGGTTTACGTCTGTGTACGTGAAAATTTAAAAAAAAAACCCGGACCCGTAAACTTGTCTTTTCAGGGGGACACGTTTCACTATTAATTTCATCCCTGTTACCTTAACCCTCCTAGCAAGGACGGCTACTACCCTTGTTTTTTCAAATGGGAATGGGTATGTGTGATACATCATTTTAAAGGGCATTAAATTCTCTTTAAAATGGCGATTCGTTTTGTAAATTTGAGCTACGCGCCGCCGAGCAACGGAATTTGAAACATTTCACTGCACCTCTTATCAAGTACACAGGTTTGTGCGCAAACAATTTTGAATGTCAACAAATTACACCAGATGTTCTTCACAATGTCCGAGAACACTTTGAACAGTTGTTGTACTATTGTATGAAGGTGAATGGCGGACATTTTCATCATTTAATAAGATAACATGTAAGTATTACTCAATAAATTCACATTTTTTAAAACGCAATTTCTCGGCGGCGCGTAGCTCAAATTTACAAAACAAAGCGCCATTTTAAAGAGAATTTAGTGCCCTTTAAAAAGATGTATCACCACATACCCATTCCCATTTGAAAAAACAAGGGCAGTAGCCGCCCCCGCTAAGGGGGTTGAGGTTACAGGGATGAAATTAATAGTGAAACGTGTCCCCCTGAAAACACAAATTTACGGGTCCGAGGTTTTTTTTAATTTTCACGTACACAGCCGTAAACCTTGCTGGACTGTTTTCGATGGGCCACCCTGTATAAGTTATATATTAGCTCAAACTGTTGAAGATAGCTATCAAATTTTCAAATTTTAAGATGCTGTATTCATTCTAGTTTAATACATCGATAATGCAGAACCGTGTGAAATGCCGAAATCTTGAGTTCTTATTAATTTTAAATGAAATGTTAAGAACGATTTCGAATTGGCTCACTTTTCTATAAATGCAGAGAAAATTCAAGGTAAACTCAGTGTAGCAAATCCCAAATTATTGCTATTTTATGTTCATATTTTTTTCTTGGTAGGTCGTGACTTAAACAAAAGTCAGAAGTAAAAATTTTATTTTAATTACTTAATGCCATATTAACTTAATATCTGTAATTTTAATGCATTTTATAATAATATAGCACTGCAATCAATTCAGATTAATTTACAGGATTAAGAATTTCACCCGTACCACCTTTAGGTTATGCAGGAGTTACATCATCAAGATTATGGTGCCATAGTAGTTTTTTTGCGAATGGGCCCCACGAAAAATATAACAAGTTAGATTATACTGAACGAAGTTAGTCGATTTTTGAAGAACTTATAGAGGCATGTTTAAATTGCCATCGCCACCAGTTCCAACATATATTATATATATTTTTAAATCTCTCTCTTATTTATTTCTTCGAACGCCAATATTTTAGTTCAAAATGAAATCAAAACCATTGTGTTAATAAATTATTAAAAACGTTATAAAATTGTCATTTCCTGAAACGGAAATTATACATATTTAAATTACGAAGTGTTAAAATAGTTTATTAAGATACATGTTTCATAAGACATTATTTTAGAGCACGCGTTTGATTTAGAAAACGACCCGCGAAGTGACCTAAGGAATCACACCCTGAAATATTAGCATGTCATTAAGAAACACCATGTATTGATTATAATTTTAATCTAGTTGGTTCAAGCAGTATTTCTCAAAAGCAAAGAACAAAATTTGTTCATTTTGCCCAAGGCGCAAAGCATCTGCGGAGTTTGTTCGCTACAAATCCTGGATTTATGTGTCCAAGAGGGCAAATCCCGAGTCTCACATTTCCAAAATGTATTTAGGTTGGACGACCCTGTACAATCAATGGGCAATGAATTGAACGAGTGTTAAATATCTTGGGTGTCAGCTGAACGAAAAATGGGATGGTTTGCAGGAGATTAGAGCAAGAATAGAACAAGCCAGTGCTTCATTCCTGAGGATGCGTAATGTACTTTGCAATAGAGATTTAAGCATGCCTCTGCGCATCCGAATGCTTCGCTGTTACGTGTTCTACGGAATGGAAGCTTGGACCTTGACGGACGCGATGTGCAAAAAATTGGAGGCCTTTGAAATGTGGACATACAGAAGGATAATCAGAATTTCCTGGGTAGAAAGAGTGCGTAACACAGAGATACTTCAACGTCTCGATAAACAACTGGAGGTTCTGTTCACATTGAAAAAGCGCAAACTGGAGTATTTTGGTCACATTTTAAGGAATAAGAAGTATCGACTCTTAAAACTCATTATAGAAGGGAAGAACGAAGGACGGAGATGCCCGGGTAGAAGAAGAATATCCTGCACTGACAAAAATGCATTTACCAATGTCGTGGGTTACAAAATTGGAGCTACTTTAACGCATCTCTATGTGTTGTTCTAACTGAGCCTATGAATTATCACAAATTATTTAAAAACGCTAAAATAATTCAGGTTCTTTTGGTTCGCCTCAGCCCAGAAAGAGATTTTTCATCACATATTTGGGATCACCACAATCCCTCATCTTGTAACTATTTTATGAGTTACCTGAACTCAGTTTTTGGGTTGGGAAAACTAACTAATTGATTATAAAGTGTCGTTTTAACCCGGACGTGCATTATTTTAACTCATTACCATGGGTAAATTATTTTGAGTTGGAATAATTCAGGATTAATTTAAAATAACCCAGAAAACGTGGTACAAAACCCCATATCGAGGATAAATCACCGGTCGTAAGGTCACGGAAAGTTCCGAATTCGTGCTCGTGCAGATTTGGCGCGGTTAATTCCATTGTTATTAGTCCATTTTCCTTCGATCGCGCGTAGAGGCACCTGCCGTTGCGCCGTTTGCGGGATCTTTCATCTTTGTTCTCTGTGCGTGAAAATTTGTGTTTTGCATAATTTTGGAGGGACAGGAGGGAGATGCATACAACCTGTTATTATTGGAATGAAGCCTTATTTTTTATAAGTATATATTAATATTATAATATTATTAATACGTTACTCAAGATTTGTACATGTGTTACACCTGAAATGTTATTTTTTTATACCATTATTCTTATATTTTGTTCAGAACCACTAGTCTATGTTAAACAATAGCGGCATCGTCGACAAAATCGCAAGAAAAATTTTTAAAAAGTTTCTATACTTATATTGTAAGGGTGCGTCCATATACCTGAGGAAAATGACAGAACGAAAAAAATACAGTGCAAGACTGGCTAATAATTTCTATTGACACTAAACACATGATTTTTTCTCAGGTATGGACGTACCCTTCATACTTCTTTGAAGGTACGCCAACATATTGTGGATATAAACTTGATAACTTTTTTTTAAGACTTGACAATTTTTTCCCTGTTTTACAAAATTAATAATTAAATTCCCAATGATATACATAAACACGAGTATTATACTACGATTAAGATAATTTTACTCAACGAGGTGATAATCGCGCGCTTCTTTAAAGTATATTAAATCAAGTTGCCTTTTGAAGCAATCGTCATCACTTCGTCCGCATGGTCTTAGCCGTAGTATGCTCTCCTGTCTATAATTCATTTTATTATTTTTTTTAAATATACAACAAAAATGCCATATCTTGAAAAAACAAAAGGCAATTGAAGTCCACAATATGCAGGCGTTAAATCAAAGAAATATTTTGAGTTCCGATAGTCAGTCCACAATTTAGGTACTGGTAGTCCAGAATTTGGACTCTGGTAGCCCAAAGAGGGAGTTATTCCAGCCACCATCTTAAGCTAGAACAACTTAAATGTCATGTTTTGATAGCTCCAATCATGAATTAATTTGGCCCTACTAGTAACGCATCACAATTCACATACTGGTAGCTACGGTAGCATATCAATAATTTAAGACGGTGGGGCATGAGCTATTTCAACCATAAAATAACCCATCTTCTGTGCTATCATAACTTATGAATAGTAAGTTGATGCAATTTCTTCGATTTGGTTGCCGTAATTCAGAGGTCTGGGCTGTCACCTATTAGCAACACGCTTCGGTCTAGGACAACTCATATTTGAGTTATATCAACTCGAGATTTCGCTCAGTGTGGCTGAAAACCATAAGGCAATGGTACGGAGTAAGCACCACCACATTGTTCCGTCGAGCTGTAGACAAGGTTCAGATAGCGCTGATCATTGCCAATGTCCGAGGCGGACAAGGCACTGTACAGTTGTCGTGGATTCGTCTGCGGACTTCTTTTTGTTCGGAAATGTGAAGAGGTACACCTGCGAAGGTATATCTGCGAAGGTACATATTGGAGACAATAACCAATTAAAGTTGATGCCTATTGTAAAACCCATAATAATTAATAAATATTTATGAAAGAAAGTCGTTAAAGCCAGTACCGACACTGTATTTATGTGGATGGAATTCATTTATGTAAAAAAATTAAATTATTAAAAATTTTTTAAATCTATTTTATTGTCAGGAAGTAAACCTTTCTAAAATAAATAATTATATAACCTACCTATATTATTTATTGTACACGTTTTATATTTATTTTACGTTCTAGACGGACATGTATAATGCATATCGGTTCAGGGATAGCAACAGTTGCACCCAGCATTTGCATTTCTGGTTTCGGTTGCAACTATGCAAGAAAGTAAACAAGCACTTGTTAGACTGAAGGAACGGTAATATAAATTTGTTAACCATTAGCTGCCTAAGTTGTGTCGTAACATTCTATTATGAGGAAAAGACGAGCAGCGTTGCCAGGTCGCGATATGTTTCTATATCGCTATGAAACTAAAAAACGAAGATTTAAATATTTTATTTTATTTTTAATTTGTTGTTTATTGACAATCAGAATATGTACAGTGTGTCGGTTTTTCTGTGGTTTTACGAGGTATTTCCGTTATTAGTAAAGATAGAAGGATGCGGTTTTCGCAGCAATACGCTACTTTTCTATGAAACAAAAGATGCCCCCATAGAATTGTTTTAGACGTCATCGCTTTTGATATACAGGCTGTTTATGAGAATTTTACATTTTGAGACCCCCTCCCCTATATTTCGATATATAGTTTTTTTACACAAACTCCAGTGACGTACTAAGATTTTTTCTACGTTCAATAGTTGCCAAGAAAGAAAAACAATTTTCCTTTTTTTTTAATGTGTCGCTCTCTATAATTTTAATAATATCGAAATTGACGTTTTTCTTTTTAACTATATAGTATTTTTTTTAGTAGGCCAAGACGGGTATTAAAAATAAAAGATTACAGCAAGTTGTGTCATAATGAAAAATTCTTCTGTTTCTGTCAGAATATTCAGGTTCTGTACAGTACGTTTCACAAAAATTGGATACGACTTAATGATTTCCTGGATCGGTCCCATTGTATCGACAAGAGCTTGGCAATAAACAAGTGAAGTATGAAGGGACGGACTAAAGAAAATAAGTAATGATATGATTATATTAATGTAATCAAATGAAATAACATTTTTTAAAAAAATATTACTAGTCATATTTATTTACATTTATAATGTCATTCTATAGATAGTTCTGTTTCGCTATCGCTATCCTCATCAAAATTAATTATAATTGGATTAATTATACGATCCAGACTAATATACGAATTTTCTACAGTTATTACGTGACGGACTGAATTTTTCCAACTACCTGGGGGAATATCATTAAAGCATTTTCGTATTAATTCTACAACAATAGAACTTAAAGTCGGAGAAATATTTTCAGACCTAACCAGTGATTTTAACTGGTGCCACATATGCTCTATGGGGTTAAAAATGCAATAATAGGGTGGGAGCCATGTATGTCCAATTTATTCTGCCAATATGTTACAAACATATACTTTTTTTATACAAAATGTCTTTAAAACTTCTAAAAGATCACTTTTTTATAACTTTCTTCAAAATATATATCATTCGCCGCCATGTAGTTCTGAATCACCAATTTTGTATTATTTGAGCTTGGAGCTTTATGTAATTGGCGACTGTGATAGCTCGCATTGTCCATTACTATCACGCTATTCTGAGGAATGTTTGGTAAAAGACAATTCTTGAGGCAACAAGAGGCCATTTTCCCGTAGATAAACATGCGGAGTTTGTTAAGGTAGTTTTTTAAATTTATATCGTATAGTTATCAAATAATAAAAAAGGTACTCGAAATTAACTGTACAAAAATAGCGTAACATGCAAAAAATGATTAAAACTACCATTGGCAACACAGCTTCCTATTAGTTCCGTCAAAACTTATCTACCATGAAGAGCGTAGACCACGTTTGCCATTCCATCCAAGTTTCTGTTAGTTGCACATATTTTCTTTTTTGTTAATCTGGCAACGTCGCTATCTTCTTTCATTACCGTGATCTTGGCATTCTTCGTCGAGGACAGTCAAAGAGCTATAAGCAATAAGTACTACCAACGGACCTTCGGTTCTACTTCGTTCTGAATCTCTTGAATTGGTATGGTGCTAAGATATTATTTTTTTTGTTGAAGCATCCATATATATCTGTATTTAATTGCATTTTGTACACCATTATCAATTTTTGTGATGGTGGATCAAAGATTATTTTTAAATTTAATAAAGCTGAAAAATATAAGTTTCGCAGGTAAGGACTCTCATCTTCAGCAGTCTACTAAAAAACAATGTTGTTAATATAATGTAAACCCAAAAAGAGTGTAAATCCTGCTATTATGCACGAAATTTTTTTTTTTTTTTTTTGATCAAACAAGCACTATAGGAAAAATCCTTTAGAGCACTCTGGGAGTGGTGCGTGTGCGAAAAAAGCGATTCACGTTGGTTTTGAATCGTTGGAGGTTATATTCGTTGGGAAAAACGACCTCGGGAAGGTCGTTCCACAAGGAAGTAGTCCTCCAGATGAAAGAATTCTTAAATAATGAAGTTCGAGGAGTGTTAAGCTTAACCACATATGGATGGGCGGCAGTGGTTTGTCGTGTATTTCTGCTATTCGTCGCTCTGGGCGGAATTAAGAGGGCAAGGTCAGCCGAGCACCTTCCATGAAAATATCTGTAAAAGAGAGTCAAATCCCCAACCTGTCTTCGATGTTCTAGGCTGTCGAGGTTCTTCGTCAGCTCGTGGTCTCCGATCAGACGAATAGCCCTCCTTTCGATGGAATCCAGTAGCCGAAGAGTATGTTTGGGTGCAGAGCTCCAGACATGAGAGCAGTATTCTAGTGATGGTCGAATCTGGGCTTTGTATAGTGTCAAAAGTTGTTGAGGTGTGTACAACTTTCTGGTTCGGAAGAGTACCCCAAGCTTCTGAGAAGCTATCTTGGCGATTGCCACAACGTGGTTATGCCAAGACATATTTCCTCCCAGATTGACGCCCAGCAAATTAATAGATGAAGCCAGTGGGATTGCGTGTCCGCCCATGACTATTTCCGGTTCTGTAATGTTAACCTTTTTAGAGAAAACTGCTGCCTGGGGTTTTTTAGCGTTAAATTCGACTTGGTTACTGTCACCCCAAGCCAAAGTTTCTTGCAGGTCTTTGTTGAGGCGTGATACTTCATGCTGTTTGCGAAGATGTGCGTCGGCAGCCGATGCATTCAAAGAGAAAGATGAGATAAGTGTGCTATCGTCAGCAAAACTAAATATAGGATTTTTAGTTTTCACTAGAAGTTCGTTAATGTAGAGTAAGAAGAGAGTGGGAGACAATATGGAGCCTTGAGGAACCCCGGCATTGATGGTGAAGGTGTCTGAGAGAAATCCGTCAATCGCCACTTGCAGAGAGCGGTCCTTAAGAAGGCTAGGTTGTCTAGCCTGCACAGAATCGACTGGGCATACCATAGGATCGCAGTTTACTTAGAAGCCCCTCATGCCAAACACGATCAAAAGCTTTAGAAATATCCAGTGCAACAACCCGAGACTCCCCGAGATAACCCGAGAATCAAGTGAAAGTCGCACTGATAGTCATTTCTAAACATTTGAATGTAAAATGTAAACCGTCTGTAAGGCTAAGATAGATCCTTATTCTTTAGAAATATTTTTGCAGGATGTAAAGTGTTTGCAGCAAAATCGCCAGATAATAACAGTCTGATGTGACATTAATGACCTGCCTGCTTATTTCTTTTTATCTAATTTGTATATGTTGGTATGAATTCTACTTAAAAATAGTACATTTATTCTGCAAAGTTTATTTTAGTTATTGGCAATTGGAACAAAAAATTATTTCTCTTTCAGTTGAGCCTGTTTCGTATTTTTTATTTAGTATTTTGCTAGTTTACATTTCATCTCATCCACTGGTTCAGTTAATGGGACTACTACGGACATACGAATAAACCCGAGCAAACCCGAACAAACCTCGAAAAAGATTTTTCTTACAACCATGCATGCAATAATGACATTTCATATATCTTTGAAAGGTGGAAAGTTGACGATTTTTACTCTTACTTTCCACCCGGGTGGAAAGTAAATTATTTTTTAAATTTTTAAAAAAATCAATATCTCAAAATAATATACGAACACACCAACATACAACTCATTACACAAATTTAACGACAATGAATTTTTTTAAAATTTTTAAAATAAACCTAATAACATTTATAAAAAATAAAAAATTAACATGGTTTTTGTTTTACTTATTTACATTAAATATTACATTGGCATTATTGTAGGCAGTCACTGATATCTTAAAGCATTGAATATTGTGACCAAATCGTTGATATCTTCTTTGTCTTGGAATTTTCACTGAAATAAGCTAGTAGCGCCGACTCAAAACCAGGATTTTGAACTTTGTATCCCGTACACCATTCTTTGAAACAGTTATATGGCTTGTCATGTCTCGGGCGGCTTTTAGTTGGCAGAAGATCTTCTTCTACTATATTTGCTGCTTCTCGAATTTCTGGTGGAGTAGCAGCAAAATCAAATTCCTCATCTGATTTTTCTGTTGTTAACATAATATATTGTTTAGTGAGATGGCAACCATATTCAAATAATGATATTTGCCATCTTGATGTGTATTATCACCTACTTTATTTTACCACCTGCGGTTATTTGAAATTTCCGTCTAATTTTTCAATGGAAAAGTAAAAATAACATTTATCTTCTATTAATGATTTTAATTCAAAATAATAAGAAGTGGATGTTAGATGTGGTTGTAAATAAAATAGTATACAAACCTCGATGAAAAGTTTCATTCCTGTATCGTAATTTAGTTAACCTCGCGGCTTCGCGCCTTGGTTAACTACCGACTCTCTCGACAGGAATGAAACACTTTCCACCACGGTATGTAATATACTACATATAATTCTAAAAATAGTGAATATTTTATTATACACAACATAATCAATTGCATTTACCAAGTACATATCTTGTAGGTTCATTTGCAGATATTTCTTATTTTTTTTTCCAGTCAACCAAACAGTCCACATTAAAGGCCCCACACAAAAGTGCAACCTGATATTTAACTAAAATAAATCAGAACTCAAGAAATAAAACATCTACACAGTTTTTAATTAATATTAAAGTTCACCTTAGTTTCGCTAAACTGGTATCAGCTGAGGTAGAAGCGGTAGAGGGCAGACAAGAATTATGAGCCAGAACTATTGTTTTTCGTCTAAAAAATTTAAAATAATTTTTAATTTACTAGATACATAAACAACTCAATATATACAGGGTGGCCAATTAGTGCGACAAAGCTCAATATCTCTTTTACCGCTAGGGATAGCGGAAAACTTTTTTCACGAAAGTTATTAAGCGTTAAGAGGTGCAGACTATACAGGGTGCTCCAAAAGGGCGGTGTGAAAATAATTTCATATTTTTTAAATGGGACACTATGTATATTTTTACATATTTGAATTCACCGTAAAATTTTGTACATAGCACCGTAATTATTTGTACACAGTTTTGCAACGTTGCCAAATAGATTGGAAAATTCCTAAAATTTGTGCAAAAACATGGTTCAATGAAATGTGTAATATTTCTTAACTTATAATAATTTGAAATAAAATATTTTTATGTCGGAAAGAGGAATGTTGACAGAAGTCCCCTATGATAACACATATCAATATTTTTATACAGGGTATTTTCTATGGATATGCCAACATTACGAACTTGACACCTGAATTTCGTAAGTTTTTCAAATGGAACACCCTGTATATGATTACTTTATCGTGTAGATATTTTAATCCTCTATAATTTTTATTAAGGTCTTTCTATACCTATCTCTACCAATCTTGGTGGTATTTCAATTTTTATTTAAACTCAAGCAAAAAAAAAGTGGCTGTATTTTACCATTGTCCTTTTTCTAGTCACCTATGACAAAATAAAAACAAAATGTTGTAATTTAAAAAAAATATATTTATTCAAACGGGAGGATACGACACAAAAATATTTTAACGATTCAAGCTTGTGGACAACTTCTAAAGTAAATTATTACCTAATTATTTGTTCATATAGCGACCCCCACTAACTTGAACACATAATTCAATACGTTTTTCAAAAGAATGAGTCATGTTTCTACACATTTGGAACTGTTTTGAAAGTATTGCCTAATTATTTGTTCATAGTGACCCCATTAACTTTAACACATATTCAATACGTTTTTCAAAAGAATGTTTCTAGGCATATGCCGAGTAATACTTTGAAAACAGTTGAAACATGACTCATTCTTTTAAAAAACATATTGAATTATGTGTTCAAGGTATTGGGGGTTACTATATGCACAAATAATTAGGTAATAATTTAGTTTAGAAATTGTCCACAAGCTTGAATCGCTAAAATATTTTTGTGTCGTATCCTCCCGTATGAATAAATAATTTTTTTTTAAATTACAACATTTTGTTTTTATTTTGTCATAGGTGACTAGAAAAGGACAATGGTACAATACATCCACTTTTTTTTGCTCGAGATTAAATAAAAATTGAAATACCACCACGATTGGTAGAGATAGGAATAGAAAGACCTTAATAAAAATTAGAGAGGATTAAAATATCTACAAATAAAGTAATCATATACAGGGTGTTTCATTTAAACAACTTACGAAATTCAGGTTTCAAGTTCGTAATGTTGGCATATCGATAGAAAATACCCTGTATAATAATATTGATATGTGTTATCATAGGGGACTTCTGTCAACATTCCTCTTTCCGACATAAAAATATTTTATTTCAAATTATTATAAGTTAAGAAATATTACACATTTCATTGAACGATGTTTTTGTACAAATTTTAGGAATTTTCCAATCTATTTGGCAACGTTGCAAAAATGTGTACAAATAATTACGGTGCTATGTACAGAATTTTACGGTGAATTCAAATATGTAAAAATATACATAGTGTCCCATTTAAAAAATATGAAATTTTTATCACACTGCCCTTTTGGAGCACCCTGTATGGTCGAAAATAATTTTAAAAGCTGCACCTCTTAACGCTTAATATCTTTCGTGAAAAAAGTTTTCCGCTATCCCTAGCGGTAAAAGAGATATTGAGCTTTGTCGCACTAATTGGCCACCCTGTATATAATCAACCTTTTTAAACCAAAATAAAGTATACTAAAACATTGGAAACAGTTCCGGTTCTTAGAGCAGCCGGGCCCCGGGCGTTACACTAATAGAACGGCCCACACCAAATTCTGGACCAAAGAAAGCGACAACTCTTCCTTAGGTCCAGAATTTGGTGCGGGCCGTTCTACGGTAACAATGCATGCAAATTCACTTTTAAATCATATTAGCTGCAAGTAAACTTTAAAACCACAACACATGAGCTTAGTACAGCTCATCAAACTGGGGAAATATTATTATTATTATTATCAATTTCCCAAGTAGCCAGCTGATCGATGACATATTTCTGGTATCAACTGTCGAAAAGTGAGAGGGTTCGCTGGAATATCCATAGTACCCAATAATGTAACTTAGACCTCGGAAAAGGTGAATCGACAATTAGAATAACGGGGCAATTCATTGACCATCTTCATTAAGCAACTTTTAATGATAATTAAATGCTTACTGTATTTCCTACAATTTGCATCAAGTAATAAATGAACTGACAAATAAAACAGAAATGCTATCCTGGAAACTACATAAATTTTCTGCAAATACCATCTGCAGAAATTAATTTACGAACTAACATCTGCCACGAAAAATTGATTTGCATAATGCCTGGTAGCACTGCAGGTATATATATCTGCGGTTACGATTCATAATTATTAAAGTAAAATAACAAAATAACAGACGTTGAGTAACAGATTATTTTAAAATGTTTTTAAAGCATTCGACTAATATTCCATTATTTCAAGCTTTTATGGTACTTTATTTAGAGGACTTTGTTGCTTTCCTCATTATTTTAATTGATCTCGACAATCAAGGATATCCCCCTTTAGGTTCATCAAGAGAACAAATGGACATAAATTTTATTTTTTCGACAAAAACTGATCATAAAAAAAATTTATTTTTATAAAAATATGATTTGTGATTAGGTGACCACACATGAGCGTTAATGCGTTAACACATGTGCGAACGACCATATGTATCTCGGAAACCGTTCACTGTACAGCTTCCGGAAAAAAATTTAGCCAGTCACGAGATGTGGAATGAGCGGGACAGCCGTCTTGTTGAAAGTGTAATTTTATTCGATCAGCTAAAGCTATATCTTGCAAATGATCATAAAAAAAAGTGTTCAGAAGATGCAAATAAGTGTGTTTATTTAAATTGTTTTCAATAAAGTATGGTCCAATTATTCCATTGTAAGAAATAGCACACCACACGTTAACTTTTTTTGAATACTGTCTTCTAGAGCGAATACGAAAATTAGGGTTTGTCACGGCTCCAATAGCGACAGTTTTGCGAACTGACTACCCCGTTTGTGTTTAAAGTGGCCTCGTCCGAAAAAATAATATTATTAACAGAACTTCTATTTTCCCCTATCGACAAACAAAACTCCAAACGCTTCATGTCCTCATTTTCTTCCAGAAAATGAATAAATTTATGTTTGTACGGACGAATTTTAATGAATTTGAATATCTCTTCCACTAGAGATTTACTAACATTACCAGTTTGGGAAATTTTCTAACCAAATTCATTATCATTATAGTTACAGCATCATCTTCATCATACTTTTTCTTCTCCCTTTTTTTAATTCAAAACCCTACCAGTTCTCATGAATTTCATTATAATTTGTTTTTAATCCCACGTCCGTGTGAGGAACATCAGGCCATATCTCATTGAATTGTCGGAGAACTACCATATAGCTTTTTTCATGTGCTAAACCATAACCGCGGACAATATAAATTCTTTGTTCTAACGTAAGCATTTTCTGTTTTCACTATTATGCAGATTTATGAGAAAAGTATGACACAACTGTCAATAATTTGAAACATACAAAGAAACTAAACATTTCATTTATTTAGAACAGGCTACTTGATATCTTATTATTTTAGTATTAGCTGTGAAATTAACCACTTTGAAAAAATGTTTAGGTTTTTTGCACAATTGGTGAAATAAATCACGGGTTTGAAAATATTTTCATAAAATTTGAAAAAAAATCGAAATCGAAAAAACTGAAAACGTTATTTCTGACTAACCCTGTATAGTAATCGTAAATTTGATATTAGAAATTGTAGTTTCGACAAAAGCAGACGTTTTATGAAGAATGACTTTTTCTTCTAAATCTACAAATAAAAAAGTTTTTCCTCTTCCGAACTCTATCCGTGGACACATTGTTTATAGGAAAACGTATCCAGGGAAATTGTTTGAAATTATATGCAAGCTTTTAGGACGGCCGTTAGGGGGCGTAACACTAATAGTAATTTGTTAACAGTCGATTTCTCTATAATTTGCTTAGGTAAGGTATATTTAAAATACTTACAAAAGAATCTCTCATGCATAATGATCAACTTTACTCATATACTTTTTTCTTTAACCCTTCAAATAAAGTGGTGGGGGTAACGTAAACATTGATTTGGAAAAAATTCAATATCTCAATAACGTCTTATCAGAAAATATTGATATTCTTGCTCTATCAGCTACACTACAAGCGATGTCTATGTCATTTTTACTGTAGTCGCTAAGATGGCGCTTGTTACAGATGTAACATATTTTATGCTTTTCTCGGAAAACTTAAATGCGATTATAAAGATGTTATTCCACTATTACAACGAGGAATAAGTGTACAGCCAGCGTTGAAAGCCGCAAATTCCTATCTGTTTTCTAACTGGAGATATCGATAAAAAATAAAATTACGTAATTACTACTTATTAATCACCCCGGTAATTACATACAGGAGGAAACATATATTTAATAATAATATTGGGACCAAACGTCAAATTATTCATTTTGGAAATCGTTTTCTTTTAATTTGAATATTAAAAATGCTGTTTTCTGCATGCTTTGCTGTTAGAGCCCTTTCAAAATGCGGCAATCGCTGAAAGAGAGTAGGCATGATTGTACGCCTATGTCCGCTCGTGTGTGTTCGACTTAAAAAGTCTTCGAATATGTATTAGTGTTCAAATGATGTTCACGTTCATGTACGACGTACACTGCTGTGAAAAAAAAAGTAGGACAGTATTTTAGTTGTGTTAGTATTAGTTTTATTTGAAATAGTTCAAAAAAAAGTAGATCAATTTTATCGGTAATTATTACAATTAGATTACAAAATAATATATGGTGCTAGACTAGAATATTCCTTTGAATACCATATTTTTAAGACGAAGAACAAGAAATGACAATTTTTTATCTTCATATCTTCTCTTGTAAGTATAATGTTTGTGGTAAATAATTAATACAGAATTAAAAGTGCTTAATCAGCATTAATCTATTTAAGTTAAAAGCAAGAAAAAAATTATTAGGAAGAAGCCTTGTGTTGAGAAGAAACAATAAGGAAATAAAAAGTTCTGCTCTAAATATAAAAAAAAAAACATTGTTTTATTAAAAAATCAATAATTAAAAAGAGCATTATTCCAATTCAAAAGTTTTGCCATTGAACCATTACAAGAACTTCATTGAGTCCTTGTAGAATTGAATAGCAAAGATTTCGGACAACGGCTACACGTATATCATTGTTTTCAATTGACACTCTTTTCCTTCCACTTCCACTTCTTCTATCGATGGTGTTATTTTCTTCATATTTTTCCTTTTTCTCATAATTTCCTCTATTTGCCTGACAATTAGGCCCTCTTGAACATTTAAGGTATTTGTACCTCTTCTTGAGAAAGCAATTTAACAAAAAAGGAAGATACTTGGAAGATACGTACATATTCCTAAAAATATATAAGGCGTTCTATTAAAAAAAATTAAATTAAAGCATATTTAAACTCGTTGAGTTGTCCAAGTTTTAACGAACGCACTTACGGTTTGTATTAGAGATTTAAAAAATAGTAGCATAGATGGATATTACGTACTTTAGGGTAGCCACAATGTAAATTGTATTTGTTCAGGTTGTATCAACAGATTGCTACGATTTTTAAATCGTCGTACCCTTAAAAATGACCAAAAATTCAGAAAATAATTAATTACTTGACAACGCTGCATTTTAATTCGAAAAATTAAATATGGTTGTAAAGCTCTTGTTCTACTAAATCTTCTGGAACAATATTAATTAGTTAAGTAGCACACCAACCTATTTAAAAAAAAATAATTTTTAGTCAGTCCCACTTTTCAGGGGAACCCTGTAGGTTGTAAAATACTTCTGGGTTATACATCTTAGTAAACCCTTTAACTTTTTCCTTGAACTTTTTTTTATCTTGAATAGTTTAGGCACTATCGAAGCTAGGCACCTTACTGACACACAGGGTTGTTCCAAAGAGTACTTTTGTACCGTATTCGTTACACGTTACAAAGTTTTGGCACGTTGGTACATCTTTCGAGTTTCTGGCACACTTTTGATGCTGCCCGCAACGACCTTTACTGGGGACCCTTTTTATAGTTGGTACTGGCGACCTTCTTTTTTTAGTTGTTGGCTGTGTTGGTGAATGTTAGTACAATTTCACCACATTTGGTACAATTTTGAGGTTCGTTGTTCCAAACCTTAAAATTCTTGTAGACGTTACAATAATCTTAAGCTTTGGAACAGCGCTGCTGACATACCCTGTATATACACTGGCATATATGCCTGACAATAAGGATCGGTTCTTAGACATCAGATTGAAGAATCGCCAATCATTTAATTTTTTAGCAACACCTGAAACATTCGGTGTCGATTTGTTTTGCCAATGGTTCTATAAATGTTTTTCAAATAGGTATATTATATACAGTATGTCCACGGATGGGGACAAAGGGACTAAAAATTGAAAGATACGAAAAAAAGTCACTCTTAATAAACGTTTTTGCATGTCTAGAAAATACGATTCATCATAAGAAACTTCAATTTTTTTTATACAGGGTGGGTAAAAACTGCAAAAATGTTATTTTGCTTAAGAGTAAACATACTTTATTTTGAAAGATACGAAAAAAAGTCACTCTTAATAAACGTTTTTACTTGAATAATGAATAGGTGATACTTGTTGTCAATGTCTTTATTTAATGAAGTAATTATAATAATAATAATAATACGAACATTTTTATTAACATGAAAAGAGTACGATAACGATTTCATAATTCAAAAACTACACCCCCATACTCGACACATTTTTCTAATTGCTTTCTCAAATAAGTGAAAGGATTTCTGATTTCTTCCTGATATATCGATTGGACAGCCTGGATAATTCTGCCTTCAGCACTTTAATATTATTTGGTATTGCGGTTGCAAAAACAATTTGTTTTAAACGGCCCCATAAAAACATATCAGCCAAGGTTAAGTCGGGACTTTTTTTGGGGTCACAAAACTGGGCAATTCCTGCCAATCCACCTTGGACCAAATCTGCGGTCAAGCCATTCTCTAACCTCACGAGCGAAATGGGCTGGACAACCATCTTGCTGAAAATACATATTTTATCGAATATTTAATGGTAGATTTTCGAGTTCATCATTGAAAAATGTATCCAGCATTTCTAAATATAATAATCTATTGCACGTGTTATCAAAAAAATATGGCCCAATAATGCCATGGATGGATATCTCACACCACACGTTCACTTTTGTGAAATATTGTCTTCTCGTCATAATTCTGAATTCGGGATTTTCTAAGACCAGTACGGTACTGGCACTACCTAACGTGGTGGGTTGCAATGGTTCCATTTGTTGAAAATGTGCTTTCATCAGAAAACATGAAACATTTAAAAAAATCAACATTTCCACTTAAAATTTTGTCTCCTATCCACAAATAGCAAAAATCAAGTCGTTTCGCGTCGCCTCCCTCTTCCAATCTTTGATTAAAGTGCGGTTTATACGGGTAAAATTTATTTGCTTTAAGGATCCTCTGAATTTAACTTTTTTCACAATTTTCAACTGATTAACACGATTTTTAAGGGACGTCATAGGATTTTCTTCAACATAATGAAGAACTAAGACTGTAGCAGCATTGAGGTCCAAAACCGAACCAGTTTTCTTGAACTTTTTTATTAACTTGCAGATTGCCATCCTAGTTATTGGGATTCCTACAAATTTTTCGGTAAATTGTTCCATGACGTAGCGGTATGAAACTTGACCATCCCCATAACATTGTATTATAAAAACTATTTGTTCAGTTGATAGCATTTCTACTTAAATAATAACTTCATTAAATAAAGACATTGACAACAAGTACCTATCACCTTAAGTGTCATTATTATTTTAACTAGGTCCACCTAGGTCAGAGGTGTTTCAGAGAATACTTTTTGGGAAATAATTTTTACATAGGTAAACGTTTTAATGAATTGCTCTCCTTCGGTTTGTTGCGTAGAAAATTACACTCATGCATTTAGCTACATATGTTGTTTTCGCATGATTACATCGAAAATAACCCCTCTAGCTATCGAAAACAACCCGCCAAGTTTTTATTGTTTATTGACAAAGATAATGACACTTTTTGACGTTTTAAAAAAATAACTCAAATATTAAATATTATTACAATTGCGTTATTAACAATTACTAATTTTTTTAGTTGTTTATTTAAAAGTTGTAATATAAAGTTGTTTTAACCATTATTCGAGTAATTTTCTCCCTAAATTACACTTGTGCATAAAAATTCTCAGATAATTTTGCATTTAAGCGTATTTCCTTTGAAAAACAACATTCGTTCATTTTCAAATTTTGTAAAATAGCCCTCCTCCTTCGGAATCGGGCTATTTCGCCAAAATATGAAAATGAAATCTTGTTGTTTTTAGGCAATACGATTTCATGCAAAATTATCGAAAATTTTTAGGCACTAGTGTAATTACCTCCGAAAACACATTCATTAAGAGTGACTTTTTTTCGTATGTTTCAAAATAAAGTATGTTTACTTTTAGCAAAATAACATTTTTGCAGTTTTTACCCACCCTGTATAAAAAAATTGTTTATTACGAGTGGCTTTTTTTCTTTCAATTCTTAGTCCATTTGTCCTCTTGTAAACCCCATCCGTGGACATACTGTACATATAGAAAAAAATCACATGAGTCCCAATAGTTCTCCCTCTAAGCCCTAACCTATAAAGGAATATAGAAAACCCATAAAATACCGACATAACTGCGACACACATCACCCATATAAAGTCCAACAAAAACATCGCAACAGGTACAGGTATAATATACACAAAAAATAATTATCAAACGGCAGGTAGCGTAGCGATTCGCCCCACCACTTTTACGAGGCTCCGCAGTCAAGTTGGTTAGAATACCTAACCTCCAAGGGTACCCCATAAGGGGGAAGCGGAGCGAGGGGTTCCCGCGCAACGGTTCCATCGAGGTACCGGTCATCAACTTAGTCTTAGCAAGGTCTTGACTACGGTAGGACGTATATCCCCGCTATAAACGGGCTTGCCTTATACCTTCTTGTTTCACTGTTATCCTAGTACAGGACTGTGAATTCGCGGTTCTCTGTCAAGGATTTTTAGTGAACGGTACTAAAGCGCGGTGGTACGACGCGGTTTTGCCGGTACGAAAAACAATCGTGTGCATTTTCCATTGGCATTTAAGGATTATTTTCTGTGCGTTTTTCTTAAATAAACTGTTTGTGGATTATCTTTAAAACAATGGATTATCTTTATCACACTCCTGAACTCCTGATAAATATAGTGATATAAAGTGCATTAACACTGGATTTACGCAGTGATAAGGTGTGCAAGTTGACATCCGAAGTGACTAAATAAAAACGCTTCAACATGCCGAAAATCTTTTTGATCAAAAATAGGTTACACCAACAGCAGCAAAGGTTGCTGGAAAACCAAAATGCTGCTCAAGGGAAAAACGATTTGGGAATTGAAAAGAGTGAGGTCGGTCCGATCTCACCGCCCTCGCCACAGCCGCTGTCACTAATTGTACCTAAAAAAGAGGGTAAGGAGTAAATATTCTTATATATTTTTTAATCCTAAGCTGTATTAATAACATATCAAAAAAACATAGAACTATTTAATAAAGTCACTGTACGCACCGGCACCTTGCATGTACTTAAGTAGAATGAAAAACTAATTGTTCAAAACAATAATTAAATTTGTTTATTATTATTATACATTTTTACCGGTAAAAATTGCTACACTTGACCTTCGTATTTTAAAAATAAAGTAACCGCAAAAGGTTACTTGCTTAATCGAACGTTGTTATCTTCAAGGAACTTTTCACAATTTAATGTGCTACGAAACACAATTTGTTAACGTTTATCATTTTGATTAAACTTCACCTCGGTCTGGTAGGTTTCTTGATTTTTTTCCGTCGTCAAGGGTGCTTGGTACTGTTAATACATTTAAATTACCGATTGTTTAAAAAAAAAATGTAAATTGAATGATTGCTTTTGGCAAAATGGAAAATAGTTAATTAAACTTTTAATGATAAATATTTATAGCTTTTATAAGTAACTCCTTTTTTTTGGTTAACAACATAAAATTTAATGGTATGTAAGTTGCTTTTTAAAATTTATTATTCTTTCAAAGCCGATAATTACTGCGGTCTGGCAACTTTCTTTAAACATTTAACATGAACAGGGTTCGGTATTATTCGTAAATCATTTACATTGTGAACAAAAACTGAATACTTTTATTGTCTGGTAAAACAAAGACGATTGACTTATTGAAATAAAAAATATATTAATGCAGGGCACAATTTTAAAATAATAAGAATCAACATCTTCATCGGATGTAAGATGGATATTTGCCATAGTAAATATATTAGAAATAGCTAATTTTAGTGCTTGTATAGTGCGGTTTAAAATACATCTTTAATTTTTACTGCAATAAATCAACTACCTGATTAATTCCTATTGTGTCTACCCCTAAATCTTTAAATCCCAATAAATGGGTGCAGGGTCGGCTTTAAAAAAAACAATCTACATATTGATTTATTTTATATTTTGAATTAAGTCAGTCGAAATCTCCGATTTGACACCTGCCGTTGGAATAATATGTCGAGCGTCCCCATTAATCGGTACGCCGACAGAAACAATGATAATAGGAAGAAAGTGACAGAATGTGATCGGGTTTGTTCGGGTCTAGACTTCAATTTTCAGCACTGAAAAACTGAGCTTTCTCTGTTTATGAAAACTATGCATTTTTTTTTAAATGTTCAATAAGAGATGTCTAAATTTTATTAATAATTGGTGGAAAATTCATAATTTCTTTCTATATGGAACAATAAAATGAAATCAAAAAATCTTCCGGAACAATAAAATTTACATTTTTCTATTTATTTTTTTTTTGTTTTGTTTTCTACCTTTATTTTTTTTATGTTGGCAGCAAGTAGGGTTTGAATTTTAGGCTTACTTCGATTTCGTTGAAACTAGTTTTCTAGGCATTATGGATTCGACAAAAAATTTTTTATAGAGAACTTTAAAAGACTAACCTTTAAACTTGCAAATAGATAATTTTGACTAGATATTTATATCAAATACCTATACTCATAAATATATAACATGCTCACGGTGTCCGTCAACTAATTTATAGTTACAAGTATAAAACAACATAACCTAAAAATAATAGAAATATCTTCCAGTTTGTGCTCTATTTCTAAAGTTTTATCCAATAAAGTACTATTTTTAATTCAATATAGTATTATACATATAACTTTATCTATAAATATTTATAGTTACGGTAGACATTTCCTTGGCATTAATTGTTATTCCTGTCAGATTCTGTGACACAATATTTTGTTCAATTGTATTATTTATTATTTTGTTCAATATTTTGAAATTTGTTCTGCTCGCACCATAACTCACAGTTTTGCATATTCTTTTAAAAAGGTTTCTAGATTATTTTCTGGAATTTCTCGTATTTCTGACGGAGTACAACTTTCTTCCTGACTCATTTTTATTAACTTTAATAATATATTTATTATTAATTATGACGGATGGGAAGAAGCTTTGTTGTGTTCAATTGTTTCTATCATGGCATATTTCATAATTGTAACATTTTATTAAATTGTAAAAGTATTGCCAACTCAAAAAGGAAATATGAATTGAAATGGAGAAAATTTACTATATTTTTTTAAGTTTTTCAGACTTTAAAGACCCAAATAGAAAAAGTATTATAAAATACACGGTTCATAAGACAATTAGAACACTTGTACTTTAGAAAACTCCCCGCTTTGCGGGTCGTTTCCTAAATTAAACACGTGCTCTAAAATAATGTCTTATGAAACTTGTATCTCAATATGCTATTTCTTCATAGAAAATTCGTTTATATCGTATTATCGGAATCCACTTAAGAGACATTTTAAACCAAAAGGAAGATCAATTATAATAATAATATTTTTAGACATAATAAGTATCATAAAAATAAAAATTAATGTAATACTGTAATACAGATTTATTCGTTACAATAAAAATTAAGTTTTATATAAGTACAGTTGTCATTAAAATTGACAATGTTACGATTCGCGTCAATGCTTCTAAAAATGCAGGGGTCACTTTGCTTCTTTCTGGGAATGAGAGGTTTCAATTTCCGTTTGTACTCCGGCTCTCCCCGATATGATTCAAATTTTATGATATTTTATGGTCACAGGGGTAATTAGGCTTTTATGGCAAAATATAAACGGTATATTTTGAACTACACTATACTTTTTATATAATAATAATAAACGGCGTAAAAAACATTTTCATTTCGCACAAATAATTTTTATAATCAAATTCTTATACCTACATTTAATATCACTACACCATGACAATTGTTGTTTTATTCCAACTTATTTGAATAATAAATTAATAGCAAACAATTGATTTTTTCCAAAAATGGAACTAGTATTATTTTCACCTCCCCTGTATACTGGTGAAATATTGCACTTAACTTACCGGATACCCTGTATTATAGGACACAGTTTTTCTATTATTGTTTCTAGAAATGACGTAAAGATAAATAAACATAGTTTAAACAACTTTTTATATTTTAAAACAATGTTAAACACAATCTGTTAAAACTTATCTTCCTGATTAACTTTAACACGATCTGCTAGTCTTCTTGAAATCTTTTCACGGTCAAGGGTATCTATTGGTGGCTATTTTAAAATAGTTGGTTAAAATAAATTAATCCAATTTAAATTAGCTTCAGGACAAAACTTAGATATAATTAAATATTATTTAAAAATGAAAAATTTTTAATTCTTTCGTTTGTATTATGTTAATGTTTAATTAAATTTTAATTTTAAAGTTTTATATTGTTGTTTATGCGTTATATTAATTTTTAAAAATTAATAAACCGTACTAAATCCTTAATCTAAATCTAAAAAATAGTTTTTGCATATATTACCTGCATGTTAAACATGTTTCTATAATGAAAGGTTACGAATAGCCTTCCAATGTTTGGCATTATCTATATGACAACAAATGAAAATAAAAATATTAAACAGGTTTTGACAATTTAGCAAGTTATGATCGACAGTTGGCTAACTAGTTTCTTTCGAATTGACTTTATTTTGCAATTTTCATTTTTTTTTTTTCGTCTGCATCACTAATACCTAATATTACTGACGTTTACACTATATAAACTTAGAGAAGGACCACAACAGGCCATTAAACTCAGTTTTAATTAAATATATGTAATTTTTTCTAGTTTAAATCCGGGTGTGTAAAGCCAATGTTCTCGGTAAGGGAATAACCAATTTGTAATAAAATATCAATTTTTACAATAATAACAAAACAATAATTTATAACTTTCTGTCACATAATACAGGGTGTTTATTAATAACATGCTAATATTTAAGAAGTTTATTCTTGGGTCAATTTTACAACATATGTCCGAAACGTTTGAAGGGGATTTTCATGTTTTTTAATAATTTGTTAAGGTTAATGACTTAAATACGTGACAACTAAACTAGGTAGAAAACTGTCAAAACTGTTTATGTTTACAAATCATAATCTGCTTTTTACCTACTAGATCCTTTTTAATCTTTCTTAATATCTAATATCATAACAGAGGGTAAATGAATGAATTTAATTTTTTTATACGAAAACTGTACGACAAGCGACAAAAAATCAAGCAAGCTCAGCAAGAAATGAGAATTTCAAAAATAATTTTTATTTAGAAAAAAAAGAAGTGGCCTACCATTGTTTTCTTCAAAAATACCGAGGGCATATTATATATCATAAAATGCCTCTTTATGAATAGAAAGTGTGTACCAAATTACACAAAAATATATGGAGCAATATCACAGATAGTAATAAAAAAGGAGATTTTTGAAAATCTCAGAAGTTAACACATGAAGTTTTTTTCTGAAAATAGACCCAAGAATAATCTCCTTAGATATTACCATGTTATTAAGAAACACATTGTATATTGAGATATATCTGAAACTTGTTTTTTGCAAAACTTTTCCAAGGCATGAATAATGAAAACTATTAATATTATATTATTAAATAAAACAAAATGTCAATCTTTCTTTATACTTAGTCCTTGACAGGCAGGCAACGGAAAATAACTGTTGGAAAATATTTACTTTTGTACTGGAAGGAACTATGATTTCCTTGTAAACTTATTTGTAAACTAAAAAATGACTGTTCCAAAACGCGGAACGCCAAAAATAAACTTTTCCAAAAATCGTTAAGAAATATTGCTGTTTTTGTTGATAACATTTTTGGAAGGAGTCAATATTCCCTTAAACGTAGTGATTGCCAGGCTAGTTGGCAGGCAACGAAAGGAACATAGATGTTAAGGTTTGGTTTCGGTAGCGCAGTAGGTGGCCGTCATTAGCAGCAACAGATAAACGAGGCAGCTTGCCGTTGCGGGCAAGTGGTTTCGGTGGTGCGTATGAAAGCACGCCGACGATGACGTTAGCCCGATACATTCACCATTTTATCGACTTTAGTGATTTTTTTTCGGATTATTTGTACCTTCTGTCTATCAAAAACACAATGTTTTTTAACCAATACTTTACTTACCATCTTTTCCCAACGAAACAGCAATTTTCTTCCAAGCATTATCCTCGAGAATTTCTGTAATCAGTAAATTTTTATAATTTTCATCTTGATTATTATAATACATGAATACTTTTGCATTGTTTGAAGTAATTCATCACCTTGGGTAGAAAATCATGCTATATTTCTACCGCGGCTGCTTTTCAACTGGTGCAAGTAGCAGTCGAGCTGCTGACAGGGGCAGCAGCAGAGCTCCGCCAGAACCACACATACATAAATTCATGTGAGCAGTTCAGCGCAAAACCATACCTTTAGGAAATATTTGTAAAGAAATGTAAAGGTGATTCTAAACGGGCAATATTTTTACGGTAATATGTGGCTGCAATAGCATTACTGGAAGTTACCAGAAACATTGCCAGTCCTATGTAGAAATATATTGCAATATATTTCAGATGGAGCGGCAATATAGCCAAATATGTTTTAATATTGTTAATATAATGCCGGCATCTTGCTTATTGAAATAAGGTCGAATCCATATGTTTTTTCTAAATTTTTATTTAGAACGATAAAAGCCGAACAAACACAAACAATTTCGTCAGCAATTATTGGCCGACCGAATAAATACAGATAAATGGTATGGGCTATCCTGTTGCGGGAATATTGCCTAGCTACATATTGCCAGATATATTTCTGCAACAATTAATTTACAGAGATTGCCGTGCTAGTGTTAATTCACTATTATTTCAGACATATATTGCAGAAAACTCTTGCCCGTTTAGAAGCACCTCTAGGAAATGTTTAAACTAACTATTTCCTTACAGTTATTTATAAACTAAAAAAATTATTGAGAACAAGTTTTTTTCGAAAACAATAATTATTTTTAAGAATAGTACAAAACAAATATTTCATGACACATATTTGCGAATAAAATTAATACCTAGTGCTGATTTCAAATTTTTAACAATTTGATTATAATAATTTTTATTCTCTGAATAATTTTCGGTTTTTTTAAAAATACTTCCTAGGAAACGCAACATTCTCGGACTCGTCCTGCGCCTCGACAGGTAATCTTTACCATCGCCCGGGAATGTTCAGCATTTCCTACTCGGTTTACAATGTACTATTTCTGGTAAAATAATAACAATATTAATATAAATGACAAAAAAGAACCTATATTATATATTATGAAAAATATTACTCCATGTTTAACTTACGCGGTGCTGACGCTTCTACTAGAAGTATTAGCAACTTTTATTATTTATATGAAGCACCCTATATATTATTTTTTTCAGAATCACTATTAATTTCTTAATAACTTTCCTTAACATTTTCTATACATACCTGTTATCATTCTCAAGATAATAAATAAATTAACTGTTTTTTATCGGAAAACATGTCCTTCAAAAGGGGCTGATATATTTAAACTATGACAAAATCGCGCACTAAAACTTGATTAGGAGTCAAGTAAGACCCATAAACCTTCTGATTTGTTCCAAAATATAGTACGTCTTACCAAATTATTAAAAGTTCGTAAAAGAATAAGCAAGAAATATAGAAAAAAATATCTAACACCTGTATAAAGACATCCGATGGAATGTTAAAAATATCGATAATTTCTATTTGTTTTACGATCTTTCCTCATTTCCAAATAACATTATTATAATGATTTAGTAATTTTTTTGTTTGCATTGACCATTTTCCTACCTCGCTAAAAAAAATAAACCTTCAAGTCGGAAGGTTACTCGCCTAATCGACTGTTAGCATCTTCAAGGTAAAATTCTTTTTGCTAAATTATAAATTAATAATTTAGGTGGAAATATTTCACAATAATTTAATTTACGCGAAATTAAAGAAATACCAAGTTTTGCCGCCGGACGTAGTGGGTTGAGTTAAGGGCATTTACGAATATACAGGGTGTGCTGGCCATTGGGATCTATTACATGGTACAGCGACATTTACATTGATACAATGTTGCGTAGCTTGCTAGACATAATATACCGATGGCGTCGAGGCAATTAGAAAATTAGTAGTATTATGTGGATATGAAAAAAACCAAAATCGATGATTGTGTTTTCAGATTTTGAGTTCAACGTTTCAGATTCCGGTAGTTATAATAATTATTTTTAATTTCTGCGAACGTATATTTTTTTATACATATGCACCATTAAATAATGTAGCTTCTCAGTACCTACATTGTTTAAAAAAGCAGATTTCAATATTTCGTATTTATGTATAGTGCCCTTGGTGGCATGATAGTAAAGTTAATTTATCTTCACATTAAGGATCTGGTTAGATTATTTTCCTATGATCAAACACAAGCACTATAGGATGAAGTCCTCCAGATGAAAGAATTCTTAAATAATGAAGTTCGAGGAGTGCTAAGCTTAACCACATATGAATGGACGGCAGTAGTTCGTCATGTATTTCTGCCATTAGCCGCTCTGGACGGAATTAAGAGGGCAAGGTCAGAAATATCTGTAAAAGAGAGTGAAATCCCCAGCCTATCTTCGATGTTCTAGGCTGCAGAGGCTTTTCGTCAGCTCGTGGTCTTCGATCAAACCAATGGCCCTCCTTCCGATGGAATGGTTAGTTTGTATGCAATATACCCTGTATTTTGGATTCCAAAATTCTCTAATGTAATTAACCAGAACGCTGATAATCTGAGCATTTGCAATTGTCCGAGTTTATTTCACGTTTCCTTGTTGATAATTTGAATTCTCACGCCCCAGTATAATAATTACTAAGTATCCGCATTAATAAATTATAAAATCTATATATAACTACGTTAAAAAACAATGGAACCTTGACTTTTAAAATCTGCAACGATTTTCTTAAACGCTTAACTCCGTTATTATAATGCGAATGCATACCACCGGCTATGACCGGGAAAACAATAAACTTTTTGTTTTCAATATTTTTAAATACAAATTTACATTGAATTCGTCACAAAGCTGGTCCCGGATATAAAAGGTATCTCAGAATTCCTGTAATTTTTTTTTCGAAAATCATTCGGAAATATTGACATTTTAGATAATATTTTTGAAAGAAAAAATCAACATATCTTTACACTTAGTCGTTGCTAGGCAACGGAAAATAACTGTTAGGAAATATTCATTTCCTTATTGTAAGGAAATGATATTTCCTTACAGTTGTTAGTATTCTACATAATAAAATTGATTGAAAACAATTTTGTCAAGTTTGACAATTCAACATTAATACGTTTCCATAGTAACGCAAACAATTTTATTACGAATTTCAAAGCACCATTTATTTGTGGATAAAATTATTCGCGATTTTTTCAAAATTAATAAATATCTGTCGTAGGAGGACTTCATCCTTGTGGAACGACCTTCCCGAGGTCATTTTTTCCAACGAATATAATGTCCAACGATTCAAGGCCAACGTGAATCGCTTCTTGCGCACACGCACCGCTCCCAGAGTGCCCTAAAGGATTTTTCCTATAGTGCTTGTGTTTGATCATAAAAAAAAGGAAAAGCCACATTCCTCAATGTCGATAAAGTGATCTGTTTTCGAAAAAAAAAATATTTTTGTTCAATATGATTTTTTGCATTAGTTGTTGTTTTATGTTCATAAAATTCCCTCATTGTTGTTATGGTTTTTTTCACATGTACCGATTTAAATAAGAATATTTATGCCAGTGTCAGTTTATGGTAGTGTCTTGACATTTGCGGTTTTTCTCCTTTGTCTTATTAGTTACTAACTTAGTAATGGAATTTACATATACTGAATATTAATCATATTGAACAGAAATATATTTTTTTTCGAGAATAGTTCATTTTATCGACATTGATCAAGAGTACCATTTTTCAGCTTAAGGTTTAGAGTATCCAAAAATATTATTGTCGATCCTTCATCATACAAGGTGTACAAGAAAATAGCATTTTTGTGTTACGTCTAGTCCGTCCCTGGCAAACTAATTAAGCCTAATGTGTTTAAAAGGGCGAATTTTAAGGAGACTCCAAGGAGTAACCATTATACTAAAAAATGAATAAATTACATCTAGTACTTAAAAAATTATTTATAAAACAACGATTTCCAGGGACGTCCGTTATGGGCCTGTATCTCCGTAGGCGAGGCCGTAGTAATTTATAGGTACTTCTCCTGTTATTTTTAAGTGTTCTATCTGAACCCGGGAGATTGCCCACATATTCTGAGACACCCTGTATATAACTGAGAAGGGATTCATCATCTTTCCCACATAGATAATAAAACTATTTGAATTATTTTTTGTCTGGTTTTGTATTAATTCAGTTTAAAAGTTATGTGTATATCTAAAATGCCTCTAAGACCCATAATTTCTGTAGAGGGTGTGGAAAAAGTTCTTTATATCTCGGATGGAAAATAGTAGGCCTTTTCCTTTATCCAGTTATTTTCCTTGTACCTATATTACTAAAATACTTGGACGCCAATGGAATAGTGCGTATTAAATACCATAATATAATGGTATAATCAATCGCAATATTTTGTTGCGAGAAACACCTGAAAACTGTTAGCACATGTGACACGAGTATGTATACTGTAACGAGCTTACATGTCGACCCTGAGTAACCGATTTGGAGTACAGAGGAATCATTTAAATATATTTTTTGTGACTGAATTATTATTAATACTAGGTGTCGCTTTGTTTTAAATAATAAACACGTGAACTTGAACACCTGTGTAGTACAGGTTGTCCTAAAAGGTGAGGTCACTAATTAGGCATTAAGTATATTGGGCCAAAACAAGGTTAAAACTTCATATAAAATTGTCTTTTGTCCCCTCGTCACCGAGCTACAGTCTCCTGAGGGGGAATTCCAATAATAGACCTAATTTATTTATAACGTCGATTTTTGCATTTTTTATGTTAAGCTAAAGAAATTGAACGCATTTTAATAAGTAAAAATTGGATATGATTTATTGTACCATTTCCGAGATAAATCGATTCAAAAATTACCTTGCGTAGGAAGAAGATTAAGACATAATTTTCAAAAAAACTATATAATAATTATGTAATTTTTAGTGCTTAACAGAATTCAGGCGTACCTGTGTAGCTTTCTTCCCAAGCGTTTATTCCTGTTTTAGGAAAAAAATGTTAAAGGAAAAAAAACTGTAATAGAACTAGAACTCGCGGAAAGCCTATAATTTTTTGTTTAGGAAGATTTTTAGATTTAATTTTTTTACTCCTTCATATACAGGGTACACCAAGTAAAGTAGCCTATTAGAAGTATCTCGAGAACTAAATAAAATTTCATTTTGAAAATTTGGGTGTGGCTATAAGAGATCGTTTTCTACGTTCATAAAATATTTTGGATGATGCGGTGTTGCCGGATCATACCGAAAGTGCTGGCAACTTCGGAATTTTAAATGAATCACCCTATATATTATATTTTTTTGGAATCTAGGTAAGAATCTAGAACAGTTTTCTGTATAATATCATATAGCTATCTTTAAGAGTTTTGGAATTATAAATAATATTGTGATTTTTTTCACGGCGTATCGGGACCTGAAAAGAAAATCATATCTTTTTAGCGGTTGCAGCCAGAAAGCTGAAATTTTAACAATAGTTTCACAAGACCATCGAAATTTTATAATTTTGAACAGTATTTAATTAGTTTTATACAGGGCGTTTCCATAACTATATTTCTGTGGTAGTATTGCAAAAATCTTCTTTTTTTTAAATGAGATACTCTGCATTTGATATGTATTGCTAATGGAGGATTGAATTTTCTACCTAATGATATTAAGTGTTCCTATACCTATCTTCAATATTTTTGGACTTATAGCGAAATTTAAAAATTATATTATAAACATATATTTTTTGGTAGTTGGCTGTGGAATGGATTCATAGAAACAAAATAATGAAATATACATTTGACATTATGTCTGTGTTGTTGTAAAAAAAGGTTAACAAATATAAATTTATTAATAAATAAATAAACAAAATGAAAATCGCAACAGCACCAATAAAATAACTAAATTGTTTAAAATGCCCTCCGTTGGCTCTTAAACATTCATGAATTGTGGTGATATTATTTTCATTTGTCACCTCCTTTTTCTTTTCTTCCCCATCTAGAGATCCCAGAGCTGTTCTTACTCGATTTTCTAAATCTTCCCTTGTTGTGACGGGTGCCTTGTATACTATTTCTATAATCATAGATAAAAATCTAGGGGGGTAAGATCTGGAGACCTTGGGGGCCATTTCCATTTTTGGGAGTCATAGGAGCTGCATCAGAATCAGGATGAAGTTTATTAATTTTTCTGCCAGTTCTAGATGTAACTCTACCCCATGAATATAAAATAAACTTAAAATATTTAAGCTCGAATAATATGAATTAGTCATTTTTATTACAATAACACAGACATAACGTTAAATGGATTTTTCATTATTTTATTTCTATGAATCCATTCCACAGCCAACTACCAAAAATATATAAGATAATTTTTAAATTTCGCTATAAGTCCGAATATATTGAAGATAGGTAAAGGAACACTTAATATCATTAGATAGAAAATTCGATCCTGCATTAACAAAACATATCAAATGCAGTGTGTTCCATTTAAAAAAATGAAGATTTTTGCCATAATTCATCTCCCTCAGAAATATTGTTATGGGGACGCCCTGTATAAAACTAATTAAATTATGTTCGAAATTATAAAATTTCGATGGTCCTATGAAACTATTGTCAAAATTTCAGCTTTCTAGCTGTAACCGCTAAAAAGATATGATTTTCTTTTCAGGTCCCGATACGGCGTTAAAAAATCACAAGATTATTTATAATTCAAAAACTCTTAAAGATAGGTATATGATATTATACAGAAACATGTTCTAGATTTTTATCTAGATTCCAAAAAATATATAATATATAGGGCAATGCATTTAAAATTCCGAAGTTGCTACCATTTTCGGTATGATCTGGCAATACCGCACCATCCAAAATATTTTATAAACGTAGAAAACCATCTCTTATAGCCACAGCCAAATTTTCCAAATAAAATCTCATTTAGTTCTCGAGATACTTCTAATAGGCCACTTTACTTGGTGTACCCTGTAGAAAGTAATAATGGACTTTCCTCGAGTTGTTAACAAAATTTAGGCATCTTCCGTTTAAAATTTTTTTTTTAAATGTAGGTACCTACCGTTTTTATAGGAAGAGAAAACTCCGTTTTTCAGCGTAGAAAATTGAATTATAGACCCCGATCATATGCAGTCTCTTTCTTCCGATTATCGTTGTTTCTGTCCGCGTACCGATTACGGGCGGACGCTCGACGTATTCTTCTAACTGCAAGGGAAGATCCAATTCGCCACCGTGCCTTCAAAGCGTGAAACGAACAGGGGCCAAGTCGAAGATTTCGACTGACTCCGGCATCATCTTAAGTGTATATTGTATGTGTGTATATGTATACAACATATTACAACTCGAAGAATACCTGAATAGATTAGGTGTAATGTATAATTTATTATATATGAAAGTCACTGAGAAAACTTGTATAGGATTTTTATTATTTAATTTTTTTTCAATTAAACACATTTACAATTAAGTTATGTTGTACACTCGCCATAATCATATAGATATTATTTATCTATTTCAATGTGCAGGTTATGGTATTAACTAAAAAAAATAACTAATTAAAGCACCAAATATGTCAAGCAGCACAGGAAAAGGGATTGTTTGAATTTTACGGTCTAGTAACAACCGTGCAAATGAAATAAGGCTAAAAAAGTGAAAATCGCAGAGATTGCGCTCAATACGTACATTAATAAGGTATAAATTTAAATTTATGAATATATTTATACATTATTATGCCGATTTTAACCCATTTAGCGAATTCTAGTTACAAAATTGTACATTGCCATGTAAACACCTAAAATTTTATACTAAAATTGCTAAAATAGAAAAGTTTTTACCACAGCATTGCAAATTTAGGGATTAACAAATTTCAAATAAAGTAGATGGGTGACTACCATAAATACTAAGAAGATATGTTTTCCAGAAAATATCGGTTTCTGTTTTTTTTTTAATCACATCCAAACAAACCCGAACTTGTCTTGTAAAGCAAAATATAGCGTGGTATCAAAATATTGTCCATTTCAATCAAAATTCGTATGAAGCTACTTCTATGTTCGACCTTAAATTATTATACATAAACATAACTACATATTTCACAATATTGCAGAACTTGAACGATAAATTTTGTTGAGAAGCCCAACCAGCACTGTTAATTACTATGCTATAACGGTAAATTAATGAAAAAATATTCAACGTGTTACGAAATATATTGTTATTAAAGAATTTTATTTACAGAACTTACACGTTTAACTGTGCATGGTTGTTAACAAGGAAATAATATCAGTCTCGAGTATTTTTATGCAACTATAGTCAAACAGGTTTTATAGTCGACATGAAAAGCTAACTATTTCTAATTTTCTTTGTGCTAGGAATATTTTTAAACATATATTTTTAAGTAACTATACATAGGCAGTGATGTAAAATTCTATAGAATTTTAAAATAATGTGAATAATCTTAAATATATATATTTTTATTGCATTCTTGAATACCGTCTAGGGAAGACAACAAAAAAAATTGTTATCGAGGAAAGTTTGTACAACTACAAAGAACGATAGCTATACTGAACATCCAAAACTAAAAACTTAGGATCTTGGTACATAGAAATAAAATATTAAATTTTTTTTAAAGCAAATTTGTCACATGTTCTTGTTATTACTTTACTGCATAAATAATAAACAAAGTAAATAATCTTCGTTTGTATAATTTAAGCGCCCCGGCATGATTGTTAATAATTATAGGTAGTTTGTTTTTGGGTTTCGGTCACTTTGCAGTGAAATTCCAATATTTGGTTAACGTTTCGGTTTAGTATACTAAACCAGGAGTTGGCAACCTTTTGAGACGGAACAGCCAAAAGTTATAACTTACACAATTTCTCAATTTTTAAAGAGCCATTAACGGCCGCAATTTGATATCGAAAGAGACACAACTGAGAGACGCATGGGGCTCGCGTGCGGTTGCCGACCCCTGGCCACAGCCAAAGCACTGGTGAAGACGCCGCGTTGAAAACGAATTAAAACCTACATTGAAACACATCCGACGACGGCGTCATTCGAGAGCTTTCGACGGACTAACGACAGTAACGACGCGTGTCACGGGGAAGGGGTACGGTGAAAAGCGAGTACAAGTGGCTGAGAGATAGAATCGGTGCCTAATCCTCTTTAATCGATTCAGAACGAATTTTTAATGTTTTTTGTTTCGATAAAATAAATAATATTTGCGTATGGAACTAAAGAGCCGCAGCTTCACATCCAAAGAGCCGCATGTGGCTCGCGAGCCGCAGGTTGCCGACCCCTGTACTAAACCATCGTCAGAACTATTTGTTAAAAAGAAAAACAGGCGTATAAATAAAATAGAAAGAAGCAATATTTTTGACGGTGTTAGTGAAATGAAATAAAAAAATATATAAATGGACATACCTTGTACAATTCTCACTCACTTTGGTAACATTTTGTCTTTTTGCTTGTTGTTGAGTGGACGTGACTAACTATTTATCAGAAAGGTAAGTTATTATTTAAATACAATAAAATAAAAGGTGTGCATATTTAAATTTAAATAAATAGTTATTTCACGTCCACTCAACAACAAGCAAAAAGAGAAAATGTTACCAAATTTTATGTGAGAATTGTACAAGCCCAATAGTTTTTTTTTATTTCATTTCGCTAACACCGTCAAAAATATTGCTTCTTCCTATTTTATTTATACGCCTTTACTAATTTATAACAAATAGTTCTGACGATGGTTTAGTATCATAAAGCGCAACGGAACCCAAATACTGGAATTTCATTTCAAAGTGACCGAAACCCCAAAACAAAGTACCTATAATTTGAAAAAAAACGGTCAAGAAAACAAAAGTGTAATTGTTAATAATTTTGTTTCTTTAGCATTTGACTGTTTTTCAACGCCGTCATTGCAAACTAGGAGTAAATGAACTATGAACTTAAAATCCGCAGAAAAATAGCCATATAAAAATATTCAATTGGCAATATTTCGTAAACTACAAATTTTCGGAATATACAATTTTTAAATAGAAAATAATTATAAAATTTTGGAGGTTTCAATTTTTTTTTAGTTTTAAAACTTTCATTTTATTTTTTGAACATCCTGTATTAATAGTTTAAAAATATTATAAAAAATCTATTAAAGCAGATCCTTTTCAACTAGGAATCCAACCCAAATTAAACAATAAATCCTTCCTTATAGTACCAATTAATAAATATTTTAAGGTTTGATTTTTAGACATAAAACCTTAAATATGTCAAACACGCTTCAATTTATATAAGACATGATATACGAAATCTACCTAAAATCTTGCGTAGAATCCAAAAATTGATAATACATAGGGTATTCCATTTAAAATAAGCACGTTGACACCGACTTCCGGTATAACGGGAAATGCCACCATATTGAAAATATTTTAGCCAAGTTGTCCCCATCAACATTAGCATACTATCAAATGTTCAAAATTTTCCTATGTATAGATCTTCATATACAGGGTGTCCGCTAATTAATGGAACATGGGAAAAACCGCAGAGTCCTTACATAAAAATATTACGATTTAATTATACTTACCTATACTTATCCGAAAGTTGATATTAACTGAGATATAGGATGTTGAAGTTAAAAATTCATTTTTGTTTCTTTTTAATAACTTTGAGAGAAACCAACGGTTTTTTACAAAGTTTGGCAATTATGATGTTTTTAGGACGAGAAATGGTTTTTTTTGTGAAAATTTAATGCACAATATGTTTTTCGCACATTTAATAGGCCATAACTTTTATGTGCCTTAGTGAATTTAAGCGTTTAATGAAAATAACACTTTTCTCATATTTATTACGCAAAAAAGGTATGCTAAGTTCAGGTCGCCCAGAGTTACCGTTTCGGAGATATTTGCATTTAAATTGTTTAGTGCACCCTGCCAAATTAATATTAATTTGAGAACAAATTTTTTTCTTAAAGCAACCTATGAGAAAACAAATGAAATTTAGAGATGCAATTGCTATGAAACCTCCATGTTATTATTTGTTTGTTGATTATTGTGAGATAGCTGTGTGAGTTATTTGGAATTATCGAACAAACCCGTTTAGGATGAAAGGTACCTGTTTCGCCTAATCGGTCGTAAATATTTTTGAAGATCTTAAAATCAGGTTGTAGGATAGAGATTCGAATACCGTATCTGGGCACTCCGTTCTTTAAAATTTTCCTGCGCGTATACACACAACATATCCCGCATTTCTGCGTTTGAAAACAAATTGTGTCTCGGCATTGTTACTTAACTTACGATAAACTCAAAAATGAAACATTTTCTCACACAGCTATCTTACAATAATCAAAAAAACATATAACAACATGGAGGTTTCATAGCAACTGCATCTCTAAATTTAATTTGTTTTCTGATAGGTTACTGCAAAAAAAAAAAATCATTTGCAAATTAATAGTAATTGAGCAGGGTGCACTAAACAATTTAAATGCAAATATCTCCGAAACGGTAACTCTGGGCGACCTGAACTTAGTATACCTTTTTTACGTAATAAGGCACAAAAAAGTTATGACCTAATAAATGTGCGAAAAATGCCGCAGACATTGTACATTAAAATTTCACAAAAAAAATCAATTTCTCGTCCTGAAAAACAACAGTTGCCAAATTTTGTAAGAAAACATTGGTTTCCTGCAAAGTTATTAGAGAAAACCAGAAATGAGGTTTTAAGTTTAACACCCTGTATCTCAGTTAAGATCAACTTTCGGATATAGGTAAGTATAATTAAATCCTAATATTTTTACGTAAGGAGTAAGTGGTTTTTCCATGTATCATTAATTAGCGGGCACCCTGTATAAATCGAGGCGGTCCCCGATGGGACAACCTGTATATACACACATGTTTAGTTCATGTGACATCTTGTTAGATTACAATATTGCCAAATATTTTATTTAATAATCTACAACGAAGCTATCCACTATTTCCCTAAATAAACCAAAAACATTCAAAGTGGGTCAAAGAACCTACTTCTAAATCGATTTCAAAACACGCGACGTAACAAAATATGTAAATTTTTACTTCGACAATACAAATCGCCCAAAATTAATTATTTATTCCTTCTCTATTAAATTGATTTGCCTGGTAAATAGAAATATCTGAGCCAAGGCAATCATAAATTTTCATAATTTAATATTCTTTGATTTTTTTTAAAGAAATGTTTTATTAATTCGGGGCACCCAGTGATCTTCTGGGATATTATTATTTCATGGGAAATTATCTAGTGCAACAAAGTGAGTAATACAGTAACATTATTAATTAGGTAGATAGTACTTAACTTATTTAATATTTTCGTTAATAATGTTAACTTCCCAGCTTCTTCCACACCTAGTCGATTTCGTAAGTAATAATGCATTAACCCCAAACACCAAAAAATTCGTTCCACAGTTACAGTAGACACCACTGCTGGCATTAGTTGTTTTATGTAATCTTGCGCTACAGGGTCCGTTTCTATAAGTGAAAATGCTGATATCCGCTACTCGATATCTGTCATGTTTGAGATAACGTGGTCTTGCAGTAGGGCTTTGTAAAGGGAAAACTTTGCATGGAATCGCAACTATACTGGCAAGTTGGAAACTCTTCGGCAGCATAATGATTCAAAGCGTTTTGCGTTTCCGTTTCAGTTAAGCTTACTAATACTTAGATAATTACACTAAAAATTCTTATTAGAAGTTAGAAAGTCCGTTTCTATAAGTGAAAATGCTGACATCCGCTACTCGATATCTGTCATGTTTGAGATAACGTGGTCTTGCAGTAGGGCTTTGTAAAGGGAAAACTTTGCATGGAATCGCAACTATACTGGCAAGTTGGAAACTCTTCGGCAGCATAATGATTCAAAGCGTTTTGCGTTTCCGTTTCAGTTAAGCTTACTAATACTTAGATAATTACACTAAAAATTCTTATTAGAAGTTAGAAAGTCCGTTTCTATAAGTGAAAATGCTGACATCCGCTACTCGATATCTGTCATGTTTGAGATAACGTGGTCTTGCAGTAGGGCTTTGTGAAGGGAAAACTTTGCATGGAATCGCAACTATACTGGCAAGTTGGAAACTCTTCGGCAGCATAATGATTCAAAGCGTTTTGCGTTTCCGTTTCAGTTAAGCTTACTAATACTTAGATAATTACACTAAAAATTCTTTATTAGAAGTTAGAAAGTCCGTTTCTATAAGTGAAAATGCTGACATCCCCTACTCGATATCTGTCATGTTTGAGATAACGTGGTCTTGCAGTAGGGCTTTGTAAAGGGAAAACTTTGCCTGGAATCGCAACAATACTGGCAAGTTGGAAACTCTTCGGCAGCATAATGATTCAAAGCGTTTTGCGTTTCCGTTTCAGTTAAGCTTACTAATACTTAGATAATTACAGTAAAAAGTCTTATTAGAAGTTAGGAAGGTTATTTGATTCAATCACGAATTAACAGTGACTTAATTCATGTGAATTAACTCGTGCCAACCTTGATTTGACGTTCTGTTGCAGTCTCTCGCCTATGACCTTATTTTTCAGGACATCTCCTCTATTCGACCACCTCTATATGGTCCACAATCCTTTCCTCGTGTAGGCACATTCATTTCCTTGTGCAGACACACTCCTTTCCTCGTCTAGGATAGAAAAAATTGATTGGGAATGGTTGCGGACCACTTTGCTTCTTACCCCTCTCTTAAAAACATTGGAATCTCGATCTATCTTTATTAGATCAATACTTAAATTTACAGTTTTGCTAACGAGCTGTTATCAGGACGACATCGATAGGTAAAACAGGTGAAACCCAAAAATATTCTAATTCGACCAAACACACTGTATATTTTTATTACATTACCTATACATCGTAGAGTTTTTGTGATTAATCGGATAATTTGCCCTGATTTTATATTCTCTGATTTTCTAACCTGTTTTTAAGAGGAAAAGAACCAGACACTTTCCTGACATAATATTGTAAACAGTTAAGAATTTTAGGTTGTTTTTTTGTGTAGCAATTTTAACGGGCAGTAGGATACAACTTCGCTCACGCAGCAGGTAAACTGGACTTTTATGGTCAGTCTGACTAGGTTTACACCGTTTTAAAACTCGGTTTTTTATGTTTTTTTTTTTTAATTTTTATAATTATTATAATTTTATAATTTTAATGAGTGATGTTTTTACTAACAAAAACTACATATCAATCCGGACACATAAAGGGTGTTCCTTCCTTAGGTCATTATTTGAAGAAAAGTTGAATATTTTTTTGCTAAAGGGTATTGAAATTTTACTTGTTTTGAATTTTGGTATCTGTCAAAGGTGGTATGCCGGTAATATTTTTCATGTGGATATTTTTTTGATTAGCCTGGTTGCTTGGTTGGTTAAAGGCGGGGGTCGGTTTAAAGACCCGAACTTCTATCACTGCAGGCTACCGGCTTATTGTGTACCCCGATCTGGTTAGAAGATGTATGATCCTTCTATGAGGTCCAGTAACCTGCCAAGTTTCTCATGTGGGAAGTTGTCACCACGTTGTATGTTCCCGAAGATATTTAGTCTTCTACGAGACAGCGCTACGCAGCGGTATATTATGTGTGAGGCAGTTTCATCATCTTCGCCGCAAAGTTTGCATTCAATGGAACCGTTATATATACCTATCCGTTGAAGGTGTTTTCGCAGGTGGCAATGGCCTGTTAGCAGACCCATCACCTGATTCAGCTGGAGCAGCGTCCGGGTTAGCATCCCATTCGATAGTATTTTCGATGGTTTTCCAATTACCCTTACCATCGAGATAGGTGTTGTTTTTTCGACCATCTATCTAATGTTGTTTTTGTTGCCTGTTTGATATCCCAAAGGCCGGTTCGGGCCCCTGCGTCTTTGAGCGATCCGGCTCTCGCCGATTAGCCTGGATAATTCTATACGAAAACGGTCCCCTGTGTCTTTTTCGTCAGACGTATCCGTTCTTGATTAAAATAATTCCATTTAAAAAACGCATTCGGAATTAGTGTATTTGCTTAATTTTTCTTCCGGTAACTATTGCAGGAGAGAAACAGCTAAATATTCTGTCAAATTGATGTATTGAAAGGAAGATGATTTTAATAGTCTTACACCACCGCACGTGTTCTCGAATAAAAACACTTAGATGGTTCCAACAAGAAAATAAAATTTTAAATTTTATGGCTGGTGTAAACGTACCTCTTCATAAGTACAAAAAGACCGTATGAAGCTCGGCTGTAACCTTGAAGCAACAAAAGCTGAAGAAGGTCTGTTAGTTTTTTGGTTTTAGTGCTTTTATCCTTTATACAATGTTGCCTTGCTTAAAATTTCAATATGTTGTTGATCTGAAGCTTTATTATTCGTTGTAGAATTAGCCGATGGGAATTTCATATTATTAATCGTGTAACTTCTATTGCAGTCACATGCTATAAGAAGCGGACATTTTTTTTAGCTTTTTATATTAACTCAAGTCTCTATGTACCTACTTGTCATATGGCTTTGCTGACGACAGCACACTTGTCAAATCTTTTACTCTGAATTGTGAAACATTGGCTGCCGAGGCACGTATTCGCAGGCATCATAAAGTATCACGCCTCAACAAAGATCTGGAAGAAATTTTGTCTTGGAGTGACAGTAACCAAGTCGAAATTAACGGTAGCAAAACTCAGGCAGCTGTTTCCTTTAAAAAGGTTAACGAAACGGTAACAAATAATATAATATGCCATATTTATTATTCACAAGGACGTCGTGTATTTTATTATTAGAAAGAAAACTTTTATCTATCCTCTGAACAAGCATACTCGGCATTAATTGCACTAGATCAATAAGTAGGAACATACAAATACTAAAACCAGCATATGTATTTTCGGTAACCTATTGTGAGTATAACAAGTTAAACATTATTTAGGAAGGTTCATAAATCCAAGAATAGGTCTACAGGACCCACATCCATCCGCACTGGGTATTGTTCTTTGTACAATGCGAATTTACCTTCAGCCTTGAAAGATTTTACAGTTCAAAGAATATACAAAAGGGATTGTTGTATGAATATTTACGCACTTGATCCTCACAATATCAACTTGTCTTGTTTATTTTTCGCCGGTATAAGTACCCATTGTTACAGTTTTGGGATGGGCGCTAGGATTCTTATCTGAAATTGAAATTTTTGATGTTTTGCATGAAGTGAAGACAAAAGATACCTAACACGAAAGCCGAGACGATACATCATTTAATATACAATAGTATGGTAATGCAAAAATGATGATGAGTCAAAAATTTCCATCCATCCGGGAACTTAGCAGTATACCATCCTCCGTGTAGTCCGGATTTGACTCCGTCTGACTACTTGCTATTTCGGTTGTGCGAGCTCAAGGAACAGTCACATTTTTAGGGCTCAGGAAACATACCTGAGTAACATATCCCCTTATTTCTTTGAACAGTTGCTAGGACTAGTTGAGCTGAACCTTGAGTGTAAAATGGGTTTTAAACTAACATCAACGGGCACGATTCCAGTGATGCTGGATTTTTATTGAGTAAATCAAACCTTCTACCTCTTATCCTACCACCATGAACTGTTGTTTTGAAACATTGATGCCGTATTTTGTTTGCTATTTATTTAATTTCTGTTCTGGTACGAAACCTAGATTCAGAGAGAAAGCTCAATGTTATTCGTCCACTGATAATGACCCAGAAAATATGAGATAAGTTTCATTATATCACGACAGGAGAAAGTTTTTTACCGATTGCATCAATTGTTAAGTAACTAATGAAATTGTTACAAGATTACGTTTTACCTGACGCGTGTTAGATGCACCTAGAAACCTTGAACTTCACCTTCAGCACAGCCTTTCTCTTTGATTTGCCTCACGTGGTGCTTTTAATTATTGACCAGAGGATTAATTAGCAGTAATTTGATTAAATTGATACAGGTACGGTTTCAGAACGCAACAGAAAATTGGAAAAATTTAAATTTACTTTGGATCCATTATCATATTTCATTTTAGATTTAGAGGGTCAAATAAGTTAAATTATTTTAAAAATGTTCATTTGTTGTAAAAAACTATAATAAACAATGTTGGGTTCGGTACCTACGCTCGATTAATTAGCCAATTTAAAATTAGAGTCGATAGTTTGCTGGAGGACTCCCAATTTAGTTAGAGAGACGGTGACAATAGGGGGTCCGTGAAGTGGAATATCATTAATGTGGTTTTTCGTGGAGTTTAGGTCCCGTCTACAGCTTTTGTATCTGATGAAATGCCGTAGAACGTTGCTGAGAGGCACTCTACCGCTTTAGATATAAAATTCTCAATAAATTCAAAATTATATAGAGCCATGTCTGAAAATAAAAAATTTACACCATCTGCGTGACCCCAAAGTCACATGAAGCACATTTTCTGACAAGTCAACCCTTGCATATACTTTTCCGAGCGTGTCAAAAAAAATGAAAATTTAAAATAAAAGAAAAAAGCGAATTTGAAGTTGACTTTCACGAATGGAACATTTTATGTTAAAGATTAGTGAAAATTTTTTTGTCGTTCCAGGTCTCGTTATTTCATTATTGGATTTTTTTTTAAATCTCCTCGGAGGAAATTCGGAAAATGATCGTGACATGTCAGAAAATTGTCACACTACATTCCTTGACACCCCAATATTGTGGAAAACATTTTTCAGAAGAATCGCACCTAACTAGGCGGAATCCTGACAATATTACGCAGAGATACCGGAAGGCAGGTATCGTTCAGTTGTATATATTCAATATTCAATCGCAATATTCTTTTTATCAAAAAATTGTTTACGAGTCATCTCCATGTGAATACAAATCGATTAAGCCCACTTGGGCCAATGTCACTTGAGACTTTATAATTTTTCCATTCATTTTCTTTTGACACTCTCGGAAAAGTATATGCAAGGGTTGACTTGTCAGAAAATGTGTTTCCCGTGACTTTGGGGTCACGCAGATGCTGTAAATTCATTATCAGACATGGCTCGATATAATTTTGAATTTATTGAGAATTTCCTATCTCAAGCGGTACAGCGCCTCTCAGCAACGTTCTACGGCATTTCATCAGATATAAAAGTTGTAGAGGGGGATCTAAATTCCACGAAAAACCAAATTACTTATATTCCACTTCACGGACCCCCCCCCCCCCCCCTAATTGTCACCGTCTCTCTAACTATTTGTAATTCCCAAACTTATTTTATAAACGATTAAACTAACCTACATGGCCGGTGGCGGCGACGAGCAAGGCTACACACAGCAATGTTACCGGGGCAACAAATGGGAATATGGGAAGTTCATGTTCAGCTATACTAAAAAAATTCCCAAAAATTTTTAAATTAATGGATCACAACTAATTAAGTCATGACAATTCCGCCCCTGTGTTATACGGGTATATTACAAATAGTTTCAACATAAAATTGACAATGTTTTATTTATTTAAACGAAACATGCAAAATCTTAATGGTTTTTGAATAAGCTTAATCGATTCGAAACAAATATTACTACTTACAAATGGCAGGTTATTCTCGAATATCATAAGTTTGGTATGGTTCATTAATAATATTATTAGGTAATATAACCTTCTATAATATGATGAATAAATAATGTGGGACAACCATTATTATCTGGTTCAAGTTTAACATCAAGAATGACCTTATGTGATGATATTTAAGAATGAATAAAAATAATATTTCGTAGTTTGAGAGAATATAAATCTTAAATTTTTAATAAACCGAGAATGGCGAAAATTAGAGACCTTAAAGAAGAAACCACCTTAAAGCAGAGAACCTTTCCCAATTTTACGACTGATTCTATTTCTAACTGAAAACAAGTAAGAATTGATCCCAGAGGAAAAAAAGGTAGGATTGAAAGTATACCTTTCTATACCAAGAACGGGTATCTTTTAGTTTGTTCGGGCTTAATACACAAAATTTCTGGGATTCCCAATTTCTCGATGAAATAAATATTTTAAAGCCGTATTAGAGTCAGCAATAAAAATTTCCGGCGTAATGGCAATTATAATTGCAAGAATTCATGCGCAGTAAACCGTTCTCGATCAGCTGGCGCATTGCCAACAGTCAGAACAGCAGTTGTTAATAGTGTCGAAATCCTTAAAATACCCCCAGAATTCGAGATGGGCAAACCTGTTTGTTTTGATTAGCAGTTAAAGCAGCTACTGCTACTTACAAATGGCAGTTCAAAAGAGTTGCTATGAATTAGCAGTACATATGCTTAATAAAGAATGTCTCTCTCTGCTCGCATTGCGCTGGCAATGCGAGCAGTATTGGGCTAGCTGATCGAGAACGGTTGAGTGCGCATGAATATGTGCAATTATAATTGCCATTGCTGGCACAAGAGACAAAAATTCTAATACGGTTTTTAAAAAAGGTGTTAAGTACCTATCTTATCATAACATGTAGTCTTGGTTATTAAAGAACTGTATCAATATTAAAGGAATAATATTACGAACTCTCTAGAACGCAATATAAAAATTAGCCGTATATCAGAAAGATATGGATGTTCTATGCATCATATAGAACTTAAGGAAACGGATGAACGACTACAACATGCAATTCCCTAAAGATTTAATCCCTGTACGTGGGTACCCATTTATTTTTCTTAACCAGTATAAATTACAATTTTTAGCTGAGGAAATCCCACACGGGTACCGTTTTTGTTCAAAATCTAATCAAATTAATTCAATGGCTCCGGCAGTTTTATTTTTTATTCAAACAAGCCGAAATACTGACGTAACCAACCGTAACAAAGCTAGCAGTTTGTATGCCCACAGAATTTACAGCAGGGCATTGAACATAACGTTCCTGCGTAGTTTTGCTTTCAAGGTTAAGTGAAGAAGACTGTTCGGGACAATCGCTAGGTTGCCAAATCTTACAAAAATCGTTGAAGGATAACAATCGATGCATTATTTTCCTAACGATTCTTAATTTTGTGCATAATCAATGATTTTTTCCAATGTTTATTAGTTACTTACTTTACTTCCAACAAAACGTATCTGTAACCCAGATCTTATTACTATTATTTTGTAAGGTAGGACTAAAATCTGTATTAGAAATTTTATGTCTTTGGGTTCTTGAATATGGTTAGTTTCCATTTGATTTTACCCACTGGCTTCGGCTTTTGCCTAGTTCAATTCGTGTACTTTACCTCTATTTATTATATGTATTTTAAAAATGATAAATATGCCAAATTTCAGATATATATTCCGTAACCTAAGACAGTGCTTTCCAACCTTCTATTCCGATGGACCGGTATATAATTAATACTTTTTTGCTGACCTACCTACTCATACGTAGGTATGTATACATGATGCGATAATTTACATTTTTGTCGCGTCAACGACCAATATACGATTTAGCAATATCCCAAATAATATAATCTATAAAGTAACAAGAAAAATACATATTAAATTAAACACTACAAAAGTTAATATAAAACCAAAACGCTATGGTCATCGAAGGGGACGTTGTGAGTTTGCGCAGTTCGGAAATTTCCTTGTGAAAGTAAACATTCGACAGGACCGGATTTCAACTTTTTTAATGTAAATTTCTCTGGTTTGTTAGGAAAAATATTGCAATCAAAATTTCGATTAGTTCGATTTAAGACAGCGTTCCATGCATACGATTTCTGACGATATGATGATCCGACGGTGCCCTGATTGGTGTAAACTTTTGGTGCCAAATTCCGTCCGAATATTTGTAACAATCGACACGATGATCTTTATTTTAACTTTCATCTGACGTCGTATGTTTCTTAACTTTTTAACACTTTTTTCTAAGCCAAAAATTAAGAATAAGTGACTATATTGAGTATTTTGAGAATTATTATCAGCTACTAATGCACCAAATTAAAAATATATTAATTTTAAGGTTAGGTAGTGATATATATTATATATATTGTATACGAGTGACATTCTCTTCTTTTTTTACAAGCTTCTTAGTTAAATAAATAAATAATCCTGAACCATTTAATAGTGTGTTGGTCCCCCTCTTGATTTTGAAGCGACCGTACATCGCTTGCTCATGGTTGATGGAACAAACCCGATAGACCCGTGAATATGTAAGTACTTAGATATACTACAGTGAAACCTCTCATTACGGACACCTCTGATAAGCGGACATTTTTTTATAGTCCGGAACTAGGTATATGAAATTATATGAATATCAACCTTTCTTGGGCGGACGCGGACAGGCTGTTTTCATACAAATAGTGCAAAAACCGTCCTTTAAACTTTCAAAAAATTTTTAAAAGTACCTATTTGGGAGACGGTGCAAGAACTCTCTGAAGACAGACCGGCAACCAATCGCGAATGAGTGGCAACGCGGAAGGACGCCGAATGAAAGTATGTGTGATTCCCCGACAGCAGTCCGCCATTTATTTGTGAACTGTAAGGTTAAAATCTTAAACAATGGCACAAAAATGTCGCGTTTTGAGTCTGAGAGAGAATATTGATGTTGTGGAAGTTTGTAATTTGATAACAATGATGTGGGCTAGTTCATTAACATTGATAGCAATGTGCTATTAGAAGATGATAGTGACCCCATTCCTGCCGATTATGTAGCCCAAACTGAAACCACATCACTATCTGACGACTCTGATGAAGAAGTTGAATGCAGTAATCAAACAAATGTCACCAATTATGACAAGCCATTATTATGGTAAGGGAATTATAAGAGTATGCAAAGAATAGAGATGACTCTACAGCAATGGAATTGTTATCAGACCTGGAATTACATTTTCTAGATTGCAAGTATAAAACGCAAACACGTCAAACTACGTTATTAGATTGTTTTAGTACTACATACTAACTAAAACTAGTGTATTTTTGTTATGTTATGTTTATTTGTACATGCATACCATAGTAATAATTTTGCATTTACATACATATTAGATACCTAATAACAAATTTCCCATGGGCGGACACCTCTATGAGGCGGACACATTTAGACAGTCCCGCAGGTGTCCGCCTAAGAGAGATTTCACTGTACTTGAAAACCCGCAAAAAATAACACTCGTTATTTCATCCCGTATATTGAATTAAATAAACGGTAAAATTCAACTTTGCTACGTCAATGTGTAGCTAAATAGTGGGGCTACCCACCAGTGACAAGTTTATCAAAATCTATTAAGCGGATCAAAATATATGATGTCGCAAAAAGTACTTAAAATTATAATGAGTCGTTTCCTATGCCCATCAGTGTATTTGCATTTTGATGGGTATGTCAAAAAACATATTTTCGCGGACCGGTGAAACATTTCCGGCGTAAGGGACGATCGAGACGAATTGTTATTTAGCAATGTACCTTGGTAGGTTCACGGTGCTATCTTCTCCGAATCTGCAAACCCCAGATTATCGTAATAGAGCACAATTAACGTCGGTTCCTATGGCTACTAGATTTGTGCTGAACCATTAAATTGTTATGTTTGATATTAAATAAATTAAAAATTAGCTTATTTTTAAAGAAGTCTTGCAACGCTGTAACACCTGCAAATTAATAAACCGGTACCCTTACTTTTTTAGCAGCGATCTATAAAAGGTCTGAAGAACAAAGAATGGAATTCAAACTTCTCAAAGCTATATCGATCGTAGCCAATCTTCAATTAAACAAAACGTTGAATAATAGAATACCGAGTGGTTTTGAATTACTTTAAAAAATGTATTGAAATAATAGAGCGTTTGACTATTCAGAAATGTTTTTTATTATTACTGGAAGCAACCTATTTTCAAGAAAAACTTAGAAAACTTAACTTCTGCAATATCAAGTGACACTACTGTAATAGGATTTATGTGTTCAAGGCGTCAACGTTGTCTTGCTTGTGAATTTGGTCCTTTAAATAAAACCAGAAGAAAAATCGGCGTTGTTGTAATAAGAGCGTCCTCATCCTAAAACATTTTGAGTGCGACTAATTGGATTACTGTTAATAATGCCGCTGATGTGGATGGCAGGCATTGCCAATAAACCAAAGCCAATCGTAACGAGGACGGGTGTTATTCAGATTTTCAGTAGTTTTGTCAAGAGTTAGGATGCCCTCATATAAAATAAACCAAGAATTCTTAAGCTGCACCAAACTCAATAACAGAAACGAGCGTATGGAGCTCTTGGATGTACATATTAACAAACGATTTTTCCCTTGACCAGTAATGATGTTTTTTTTCTGTTGTACATTCCAAAAAAATTTTACATTTGGGCGATAGAAGTTAAGATACCTATAGAAAAAACAAGGCTCCTCTTCGGATTCCCTGCCTAAGACCCTTGAGGTGGTCGATACTAATAAGGAATAAATTTGTACTGTTTTTATAATCCTATGCACATACCAGAAGACACAGTATTTGATGTCTGGTTTCACAGTCTCACGGTAGGCTTCAAAATATGCAATAGCAATGTAATCCATGTCCTCGCCTATCACGAAATTATGTTTTGCCATTATTTTGACAAAAATTATCACATTGCCTACAAATTTTCGATACTGCCTCAAGAAAAATCACTCATTCGGTTGCAAAGTGAATATAATTCATCGTGGTACTCTTTTGCTTCCAAACAGTATTTTGTGCACGCTAAATACCTACAGTTCTTTTCCACTATTAATAAGTGAGGAACAGTGACATTCCGCAAATTTTTTTCTACAAGAGGTGGAAAAATCGACATAACCATAAAATAATTTGCTCTCTTCCCGATAAATATGATTTTATCCATTCTAAGGCTGCTCCTCTTATGCCATAAAGGTATATCACCATTTTCCCATATTTCCAAGATACTTGTCGTAAATTCAAATAGTGACGTTTGTGTTGATTGAATATACCCATGTTGGTTATTGTTTAAGGTAGTATCATATAATAAAATGTCAAAAACTCAACACTTCTCGAGTGACAGCCTGTCATACATGACAAGCTTGGAAGAAGGTTACTCGACCTCATAGAAGGAACAAACATCTTCTAACAAGATCGGGGTACACAATAAGCCGAAAGGCTGCAGTGATAGAAGTTCGGGCCTTTAAACCGACTCCCGCCTTTAACCAACCAACCAACAGCCTGTCTAGTTCAATTTTCTTATTTTTAACATCTTCCAGGTAGTTCTTAAACTATTTCTCTACTGATATTCCAATTTAATTTTTGCCATATCTTTTTTGTTTTGATAGTTATTGAAAAAAATACCATGTCATATTAAAGACAAAAGAATACCTAATAAAATAGGTCGATAAACCAGACCGTTTACGCGCAAATCTGGAATTTAAAGTTTTTTTCGCAGTAAAATCAGTTTTTCAAATGGAAACAAGACCCTTTGTTGTATGACTTATTACCTTTACTTCAACATGTAGAATGACCTCTCGCAGTATCCTTACGCATTATCAACATCAATCATCATCAACAACGAACAAACCCGAACACCCTGTATATCTAGGGGTTGCCAGACGGCCGGCTTCAGCCTGATGTATCCTCCTTTTTTGGGAAATTGCTGACTCCATCTGGCTGTTTCTTTCCGTCCGGCTTTTTCTGACAACTGAGCCAACCGATCATCAATAAAAAATTTTTGCTTGATATCGATCGTTTTAAATTTATTAATTTATTTTATAGTGGTACCAGGAACTGGAAAATAAATGTGTTATTTTCGTTGGTTTTTGTAATTTTATTAAAAATCAGAACTGGATGGGTTTAATCGCATTTGTGAAAAAATATCCATGCTTTTTTATAAAACTGCAGGCTTATTTTATACAATTATCCATCTGGCAACCCTAGTATCGGAATACATTATCCAGTTGAAATTTCAAACTATAAATGAAGACCGGAACATAAAATCCAATTACTTATTTTAGTCACTTCTGCTGACACATAATCAACAATAAATAAAATTTACCTCCTAACGGCTTCGGATTTATAATGATTTTTTAATGCAGAATAGGTTGTTAATACATCCATTCAAACAACTATTTTTGCTGTCAAGGTCCACGTTCGAATTAAACCAGTATTTTTTCATCCTGGGTCAACGGACAATGTGAAGGATAGCTATCGTGTTTTTGTGAATTTTTTATGCGAAACGGCTGTCGGTAATTTATCAAAAGATGTATGGTGCGCTATAGTTTAACAATAGTAATTTATTTTTTTATTGTGACAAAAAAAATTCCTTGGGTTGGATATTACTTGTCAGCAAATTGAAAGTATTTATTAGTAAGTTGTGTGCTTATAAAAAATAGAGAGGTAAACTTATGGGTTTGGACAATTTAATTAGTGTTGTGATCGCGAAAAACCACTCGAGTACTCGATTATTGAAATAACTGACATCGCTCGATTATTAAAAAAACCGCTCGAGTTATAAATTCAAGCGAAAATCGTCGCTTGTTACTTATTACCTTTCACTCGATACCCGAGCTTCGCTCGGCGCCGACGTGTATTCGAGCAGTTTTTCGCTCGATAGGAATTACTCTAGTTATAAATTCAGGCGAAAAATCCAATCATTGCCTTTCACGTGATACCCCATCTTCGCACGCAACCCGAAATGTGCCGATTGGCGACGTTCGAGTTTGACGCTCAGAAGGCTGATACGACATACGTCTTTCTTAAAGGCACATACACGAGAAGGTGTATATAAAACAGTATGCCAAATCCCTTAGTGGAGTCATCGCGACATGGGTTTTGTTTTGACTGGGACTGGCTAGCCAGCGGCGATTGTAAATTCTAAAAAAATTAAAGGATATAATTTTTTTTTAAAATCAGAATCAACTGTTCTTCCTTAATAAAAACTCTATTAAACTTCTAAAACTTACAAAAACTATCCCTGGTGTTTTATCAACGTCATACAAATTTGTTATTAATCGCTCGAGCGATTCACTTGATTATTAAAATCGCCCGAGTATCAAGTACTCGATTATTAGAATTATCGGGTTTTCCCAACACTAAATTTAATTACGCTGCTGAAAGGATCATTGTTCTAGGGTTCCGTTTAAAAAAAAAACATCTATTAGTTCACTTTGTTATGGTTTTGCAATGTGACAAATACAAACCAGTTATCGTCGCACATCCTGGTATGCCAGAAACTAGGGCGAAGTGGGTTACTTATCATGTTAACGAGTAGATAATCCAGGATAATATACTATACACAACTTATGCATATAAGTTTTCATTTAGATTATGCAATCTTACTATGCTAGCTGTGGTCGTAGTAAAAAACAAATATATTTAAAGTGGAAATCAAATTAATTTGATTGATAGTACCCTAAAAATACGGATATATCAGAATAATTGTTAATATTATGGAGTCTGCAAGAATCTAAGATATCGAGTAATATTTTCGGCCGTGCGGTGCTGCCGCTTCTACTACTACAAAACTTTGACAATTTAAATGGAACTAATTTCTATTATTTTAGAATCCCTGTTCATTTCTTAATAACTTCCTTTAATAGTTTGCTATATCTATCTGTTATCGTTCTCGCGATAATAATTATTTTGACTTTTTTTTTGGAAAGCATATCATTCAAAAAGAGGGGATATTTTTGAAGTATGACAAATTAGCGCAATTAAAATTGGTTGGCAGTCGGGCAATACCCGGAGGCCTTTCACTCTGTTTCCAAATATTAGTTAAAATAGTACAGGGTGTTTCAAAAAATACAAATACTTTGATGGTTTGGAAAAATGATAAAAATTATGTTTTCTTAACTGACACACCATGTATTTTATCTATTGTCCTAAAATCTCTTGCCTGTAGTTCTATGTGTAATGTGTACCTTCTCGAACAGTGTTTGACTTATAAGCATTTCTTTAGCAATATTAATTAATACAGATAATAATAACAAATCAATTCATAAAAGGTTTAGGTTACTTAACCAAATCTACGTTGTAGCATATAGCATTATTAAAAATTCGTAAAAAAATAAATAAAACATATCTAATTCTGTAATAATTAATTTGGATAAATAAATGCTCATAAGTTAAGAACGAGATAGGTACATTATACATAGAAAAATACACCATTTTCAAGAGTTTTTAGGACCACGGATAAAAATAGTGTTTCATTTAAAAAAAAACATACTTTTTATCATTTTTCCAAACAATCAAAAATTTCGGTGCGCTTTTCCAAAAAAAAAAAGTTAAATTAATTATTATATCGAGAGCGATAACTGATAAAGTCCGTTTTGTTGCAGTTGATAGCTCATATCGAGGGTTGAAGCCATAAAACAACCGTAAACCATAGGCGTTGCCAATAGTAATTACCTTATTTAATAAGAAAATTGGCCTCTGTCCATTGTTAAGTAGGATTAGGGTTAAAGTAGGTACAACAGGGGTAATTAATTTACCTATTTTTGCCTGCTTTAGGATGTTATTACGCCATTTGATGTGCGTTTGTCAAACTATGTATTTAGTTGTATTTAGATACTGCATTATCTCAAAGTTGAATTATTTCCTATACTTGTAACAATGGCTTCAAGTTTTTCGCCAACGTGTCTTCGTCAAATTAGCAAGAGTGCATATTCTCTCCGAGAAAAGACATTAATATTAAACGTGCATGATGCTCTAGTGTACCAGAAACCTGCAAGTGATGTTCGTAGCATCATTGCAGAGTGTGCCAATATGGTAGGAGTTGGAGAGGCTACTATATTTAGGTTCTTGCGTGAAAGAAAATCTAAGAACCTCAGTGAGCCAAAACCACTCCCAGGAAAGAAACCGTTAGAAATTGACAATTTCATTAAAAATGGTATTAGAAGAAAAGTACATAGTTTTTATTTTGCAAAGGAAATACCAACTATAGACAAAATTTTACAAGCCATTAACTACGACGAGGACTTACCACAGCTATCACGAACGAAACTATGGAAAATACTTCATGATATGAACTTTCGATGGGAGAAGCAAAACAGAAAATCTTTTCTTATTGATAGAGCAGATATTATTTGCTGGAGACGTCAATACTTAAGGTCCATCCGAAAATACCGCAGCGAAGGCAAAAACATTTTCTATTTGGATGAAACTTGGCTGAACGAAGGGCACACCGTATCTAAAGTTTGGCAAGATAAAAATGTCCTAAGTTCTCGACAAGCTGTCATGGAAGGCTGATCAACAGGACTTAGACCACCATCTGGAAAGGGACGCAGACTTATTATAACTCATATAGGAAGTTCAAATGGCTTTTTGGATCAAGGATTATTACAATTCCAGTCGAATTCTACTAAAGACTATCATGAAGAAATGACTGCTGATGTTTTCGAGGAATATTTTAAGCAAATGATAGAATACATTCCCGCTAATTCTGTAATAGTGATGGATAATGCCAGCTATCACTCTAGGCTAAAAGAGAATCTTCCCACAACTTCATGGAAAAAGGCGGAAATCGTAAACTGGTTACAACGAAAGGAATTGAGTTACGATAATACCATGGTAAAAAAAGAACTTTTGGATATTGTTAGGCTACATAAATCACAGTATAAAAAGTATGTTATTGACGAGATGGCAAGAGATCGAGGTATTATAGTGCTCCGTTTACCACCTTACCATTGTGAGCTAAATCCTATCGAATTAATATGGGCTCAAGTAAAAGGATATGTTGCTAGAAATAACAAAACTTTTAAAATGCAAGAAGTGCGACACCTCTTGCTTCATTCTTTAGCAAATGTGTCATCAGAAAATTGGCAAAACGCCATAAAACATGCTATAGTAGAGGAACAAAAAATGTGGGAACTTGACAACGTAATTGACACAACTATGGAAATTAAGCCTTTAGTAATAAGCGTAGGACATGATGACTCTTCAGATTCTTCTGAGGACCATTTTATCGAGTTATAATTATTGAAATTGTCAATATTTTTTGATCTGTAAATAAATTAGTTTTCTTGTAAATAAATTCATAAAATCATAAAATCTATTACATTTAAATAAAATAATAAGCGGTTACATTAAAAACCCAACTCTCCGACCATGATGGGCCGTTTTAATCATTATCCTTTCATTTCATTTTATGGCTCTATTGTTACTTTATCTGTTACCCGGTGGAATAGGTCAAAATTTCTTCATCTTTATGCTAGATGTACGTAAAAAGACCATTTTATAGGTAAAATATTTTAGGCCACCGGGCCCTTGTTTTGAATCTTTAATGAGGGTATCGAGCTATCAACGGCAACGAAACAGACTTTAGGTACAGAAAAATGTAAAGGAAAGTTATTAAGAAATTAGTAGGGATTCTAAAAAATAATACACAGGGTGTATTATTCCAGTTCCATTTAAATTATCACAGGGGCCAATATTTTCTATTAGAAGCATTGCACGACAGAAACTATTTTTAAATGGCATGGCAACTTATATAGGGTGTGGAAAAAAGGTCGGTACTCCGGAATAACTCCGGTGTATCGTATTGCAGCGGAAAATGTCTAGGGAAAAAGTTGTTTGGTTTTGAAGGAGGAATAGTTTGCAATTTAAACCACCCCCCACCCCCTCAACCCCCGGGCGCGGGTGGGTGGAAGTTAAGATTTTCAAATGGAACCCCATATTTTTTATCGGCGTATCGTGTTCTCCGACCAGAAATAAACATCGTTTGTCCGAAAAAATTTTACAGTACAAGACAGAGAAAAAGAGTATTTCCGGGATAAAACTTGATTTTCGCACGGTTCTGATTTTGTCTTTCTCATGGTGATTATTGGTGAAGAATGGGCCCGAATTAAAAAATTTTTCGGACAAAAGATGTTTATTTTTAGTTGGAGAACACTATACGCCAATAAAAAATATGAGGTTTCATTTGAAAATCTTAAATTACCCCCACACACGCCCGGGGGTTGAGGGGGTGGGGGGTGGTTTAAATTGTAAACTATTCCTCCTTCAAAACCAAATAACTTTTTCCTTAGACATTTTCCGCTGCAATGCGATGCATCGGAGTTATTCCGGGGAACCGACCTTTATTCAACACCCTATATATCCTTATGCATTGTATCAACTAAAATATACATGGCGAATCAAAAATACTTATAATAGGCAATTTTTTTAAATTATTTGTCACCTTTTTAAAGAACGTCTAAAATATATTAGTGTCGAGTTTAATATTCCCATTTTTAACCGTTCCTTATCCAGAGCGAGTCCAAATTTGCTGGAATTCAATAATATCTTTAATAAATTAGCAACCTAGCAACCGTAAATAAAAAATTTCATATCATATACAGGGCAGAAGATAGTACGGTTTATAGATAAAGTTGAGATAACCAGTATATTCTACTTTTTAAAACATATTACACCAGTACGAGTATAAAAAGACATGACACCTTGTATACCTATAATGCTAGTTCGATTCAAGGATAAGAAGATAACGAAAACCACCGACTACCAGAAGGAACCTTGGTAAACCAACGAGCGTGATGGTTACCCTAAAAAGCGTTGCGACATTGAAGGTACAATTCCTGCATTTAAATAATTTTACCATTTACAATCAGTTATGGTTTTTATTATTACAACAAAACGAATCACATTTTTCTTTACGACTTTCAAATTTTTTTTATTTAAATATACAGCGAACAATTTGTTTTAAAAAATGCTGAAATTTTGATATTTTAACAATGCGATTGGTCGTAAGACAAGCCTGTAATAGTTTTTTTTTTATTTCATACTGTATAATAAATCATTATTTGCATGACTCATTACATTATCAGAGCTGGTAAAAGCCAGACAACCTACCGGACTTGTATACCTAATATTTTTTCTACGATCGTTATAAAAACTATATTTTTCTTTACGCAAGTGAATGCATAAAATTTGTCATTTTTTAAAAAGGTTAAAAAAAGTATTTTAGCGTTAAAAAAGTGCCTTAACGTGTCATTTTTACTTCTCTAAGGATGCTTATAATATCAAGCTGCCATGACAACAGCATCCGCTCCGCCCTTTGTTATATGTAGGTATAGAAGAGTAAATACTAATTTTAAAGAACAACTAATTTGTCATCAAATTAAATAAAAATATACAGGATGTTTCATTTAATATAAATTAAGTTTTTACTGGTTGACTTCGTTCACAATGAACCTCGAATTGTGATCACCCTGTACATTTAGTGCCAAGATTGAAATATTTTTGAGACTTACTGATCTTCTAGCTATTCGACAAGATTGGCCAAGAGCTAAGGTAAAAAAATTATATGGATTATTTCATCACCATGCAATTGCCAAATAATTACAGAGAGTGTTCATATATCTCGAAAACCGGCAGAGTCAAAAACATGTTCTATAAACTTGCTTAGAATTTACTGGTTAATCGAAAAGTATATTAAAAATTGCCTTGATGTATTTAAAAACAAAAGTTGACAGCTACTTCCGATATAACCGGAAATGACAGAAACAGGTCAATAATTTAGTTAAAGAGACCATATCGATATACTGACATTTGCAAAGTTTCACAAAGATATGTTAACAAACCCGCACAAACCCTGTATATCTATAGAAGCACTTCATTATTATAATTTTAATTGTTGTTATAATTTTAATTGTTCGTTGTTATGTAGAATGTCAATTTGAAAACTGTGTCGCTTCCAGAAATTAATATTAAAAATCAGGAAAATAAGTCAATTTAATTCGAAAGAGGGACGCTTTCACGAATTTTTGGAACCTCCTTTATTTAACTCTCTGAGAGGGATAGATGTTACCCTCAAAATCTTAAACGGAAAGGTCGTTTAAATATCTTACCAATAACACTAAAATTTATTTGTTTTTGAGTCGCAGTTTCCAAGAAATCGCATTCCATCTAAGATTTATGGTTTTTAGGTTATTATTTAAAAAAAAACATTATTGTGTTGACTCATCTTTTAGTAGAATGATTAGGAGGTCCGTAGAAAGTTACTCCGGATGAATCCCTTTCCTTACCAGGGGCAAAGTCACACAACTTCTTGGGATATAATACTCGAACAATAATAAATTGTTGTATTACTGAAAGAGATTTAAACGACCTTTAAAGAATTGATTGATCATTTGATTCCCCTTCCAATTTAAGGTTTTAGGAGTAACATACCTTACCAGGGGCAATGTCACACAACTTCTAGGGACATAATACTCAAACAATAATAAATTGTTGTATTACTGAAAGAGATTTAAACGACCTTTAAAGAATTGATTGATCATTTGATTCCCCTTCCAATTTAAGGTTTTAGTAGTAACATATTTTAAGCCACGAAGGCTTTAAATATTATTTAAAGCGTCACCTTTCACAAATTAATAAGTTTGTTCGGGTTTGTTGACACCCTGTATATTTAACAGCTTTTTAGAAATAATTTTAAAATGGCGTAATATCAAAATAGCAGATTATTGTGTAACTGAATTAATGAAAAATCTATTTCTTTTTAACAAGCGTTACCAAATCAAAAAAAGAAATTAACGTAAAATAGTATAATTACAACGACAATCGAACCAAACCATTTTAAGATTATTTCCATTGGTAAAATGTTAAACAATACGTAAATTGGAAAATTAAAAATCCAGTTCATCGTACCATCCTTGAATTATAAACAAACGATTTTTCATTATTCGGTCAATTTTAAAAACAATGTTGACATATCATGGTTCATTAACCATCCTTCGTTTGTATTGATGCTCATTGAATATGAAAAACTTTTGACAAAAAACAAGCTACATATCATATATGAGTACTATAATAAAGTAATACAGGGATGAAATTAATAGTGAAACGTGTCCCCATGAAAACACAAGTTTACGGGTCCGAGGTTTTTTTTTTAATTTTCACGTACACAGCCGTAAACCTTGCTGGACTATTTTCGATGGGCCACCCTGTATATAAACAGTATATTGCTAATACCATCTGCTATTATGTCCCCGCTATGGGCATCGAAAGGGGGCGTTGTGAGTTTGAGCACTTCGGAAATTTCCTTTTTTAATATAAATTTCACTGGTTAGTTCGGGTTTGTTCGGGTTTGTCGGGTCTCAAAATAATATACGAACATACTATTTATATGTCTATGTCTATGTCTATGTCTACTTTTTCCCTAATTGATCGAATGGTCCTCAGCATTGAATATTGTGACCAAATCGTTGATATCTTCTTTGTCTTGGCATTTTCACTGAAATAAGCTAGTAGCGCCGAATCAGAACCAGGATTTTGAACCTTGTTTCCCGTACATTATTCTTTGAAACAGATATATGCCTTGTCATATCTCGGGCGGCTTTTAGTTGGCAGAAGATCTTCTTCTACTATTTTTGCTGCTTCTCGAATTTCTGGTGGAATAGCAGCAAAATCAAATTCCTCATCTGATAGCATTTTTCTGTTGTTAAAATAATATATTGTTTATTGACATGGAAAGCATATTCAAAAAATGATATTTGCCATCTTGATGTGTATTATTATCTACGTTATTTTACCACCTGCGGTTATTTGAAATTTTTGTCTAATTTTTCAATGGAAAAATAATAAGAAGTGGATGTTAGATGTGGTTGTAAATAAAATAGTATACAAACCTAGATGAAAAGTTTCATTTCTGTCACGAGATTTAGTTAACTAACGACTCTCCCGGCAGGAATGAAACACTTTCCACCTCGGTACGTAATATACTATTATTTTATTAAATTCTATCCATTGATCGCCAAAAGTAAATATTTTTGAATGTATTTTTCTACATTAATCCTGTAATCTAACTTGACAATTTTTAGAAATGATTTAGATTCATAATCTATTTTCGCACTCGAAAGTATTTATAAACATAGTCGAGCTCGGCTATTCAGAAAAATCCTAGCGCCGTCGTCTGACATTGATAAAAGTAGCCATGGCTATTTTTAAAATCGTCAGTAATTTACTATCTGTTGATAGAGTTGTGAAGAAAGGTGAAACAGTATAACGGCGGCAATTAGAACCGTAAGTGAACGCTACAATATTTATTTAAAATTTTTAAATTCGGCTTTTTGGAAATTAAAATATTTCTGATTTGAATCTATATAACACATATCATACTAATTTTGGGTTAGCGTTTTAATTAAGATATCGTATCATAGTCTGGGCCGTCCTTAAACTCTTTAAAATTAAAAACATATAGGCATTACTTGTCATTTGATACTAAACAAACAAAAATTACTTTAGTTGAAAATATAGAAAATTTTCTTATTCATCTTTATTACCATTTCATCAATAAATGTTCAAAATGTTGTTCATTCACTATATATTTGGCAATATCCTAAACGCAAGTAAGATTCTAAAACATTTCTAATTACTCCGGGACAATTTAACATACTCGTATATTCACGTCTTATTTTTTTTCTTTAATATTCATTCATTTTTCATAATGACGTGCTAATATTTCAGGGTGTGATTCCTTAGGTCATTTTATACAGAAAAGTTCATATGAACATACTAATATGTCCGCAACAGCTTAAATCTTTTGCTACAGGGTGTTGAATTTTTATTTTTAAATGGTTATTTTTTAATAACTCCGAAAGTACTTATTTTTAATTTTGGTATGTGTTAATAGGATATAGAACCACAAATTTTAGTTAGAAAAGTTATTCAATTGTTCCACCAGTGGCGTCTCTGCAAACATGTCCTATGATATTTTTTACAAGAAAGATGGTACGCCACTAACATCTTTCCATGTGGATCAAGAACGGTGCATCTGACGAGAAAAACTCAAGAGACCGTTTTCATGTACAATTGACCAGGCTAATCAGATGGAAACACATGGAAAAATGTCAGTGGCGTACCATCTTTTTTGTAAAAAATATCAGAGGACATGTTTGCAGGGACGCCACTGGTGGAACAATTGAATAACTTTTCTAACTAAAATTTGTGGTTCTATATCCTATTAACACATACCAAAATTGAAAAAAAAAATTCAACACCCTGTATGTAGCAAAAGATTTAAGCTGTTGCGGACATATGTTCATATGAACTTTTCTCTATAAAATACCAAAATTGAAAATAATATCTAACGTACTTTCGGAGGTAATTACACTAGTGCCTAAAAATTTTCGATAATTTTGCATGAAAGCGTATTGCCTAAAAACAACAAGAGTTCATTTTCATATTTTGGCGAAATACAAAATTTTACAAAATTTGAAAATGAACGAATGTTGTTTTTCAAAGGAAATACGCTTAAATGCAAAATTATCTGAGAATTTTTATGCACGAGTGTAATTTAGGGAGAAAATTACTCGAATAATGGTTAAAACAACTTTATATTACAACTTTTAAATAAAGAACTAAAAAAATTAGTAACTATTAATAACGCAATATTGTAATAATATTTAATATTTGAGTTTGTAGCTGGAAAATCGATTTATTTTTTTAAACGTCAAAAAGTGTCATTATCTTTGTCAATAAACAATAAAAACTTGGCGGGTTGTTTTCGATCGCTAGAGGGGTTGTTTTCGATGTAATCAATCGAAAACAACACCTCTAGCTTAATGTATGACGATAATTTTCGGAGAAACTAAAAAATAACCATTAAAAAAATAAAAATTCAACAACTTGTAGCAAAAAATTCAAGACATTGCGAACATATGTTCAGATGAACTTTTCTTTTTAAAATAACCTAAGGAATCACATCCTGAAATATTGGCACGTCATTAAGGAACACCCTGTATAAGGAAGAAACATTTGAAATTTTCTAGTTTTGGAAAATTAATATTTAAATTTAATGACAGTCGACAAAAGATTAGGGTTGCCATTTAAAAAAATTATCGATGTTATTATATCTCTAATTTGAGACTCACTGTAGCAATATTTTTTATAAAAAAGACCAGAACCTAAATACTGGTTTTCAAATTTTTTTCCAAAAATAAATCTGTACGGGATTTATTGAATTTAATGAAGAAACAATATCTGACAATTGTATTTTCGAGACACCCTGTTTACTTAAATGTACTACCATTAAAAGCAGATTTTTAATCAAAGAAGTATTTGTCAGAAAACTTTTTTTATATCGTGTAAATGCTAGTAGATATTATGACGCGTATACATAGAGTAGGACACCCTGTATATATCGAACCGAAAATATATCCGGTTGCGACAAAGGTATTGTATTGTAAACTACAGATCCCATAATCCATTCATAAAGCTCTTGGAAAGTGAAGCTGTGATTGTGTGAAATGTTATTGAGAATCAGTAATGGGTGGAAGAGAGAACTACATGTTTGTTGGCTGAATGGCAATCATGTTGAAGCCTGATTATATCAAATGGCTAAATATTAAAACATAACCATACTTACCGATTAAAAGATAAGTCCTTATTTAAATGATCCACTCTTTTACAAACTACACATGAATGCACCACGATTGGTGATAAAATAAAGACGATTTTTCACCAATAATTACAAAAAAAAACACAAAATAACCAAAATATATAAACAATCCGTTAGATCAAAACGCCCACGTTGTAATGTTAACGTGATTAGTATTCATTCATATTTTGGCTCCTGGATCGTAGCGCAATAGTAAAATAGAAATAGATGTTGCCAGAGTGCAGTTGGATTTTAAGAGCAATTGTGGATTAACCTTAAACCAGTTATAATTGTCAAATTAGAAAATTGGGATTTTGCAAGATACCTTTGAGATAAATATGTCAATCTGGCTATGCTGCAATAATTACCAAAAGAGGTGGGAAAGACTGTGTGTATTGGTTACGTAGGCTAGAATTGTACATTTTTCTATCTGTAGTTTGTAATATATTTGGGTTGCGAGCAGGGTTAACGCGTAATCCACATTTTTCAAACACAAGAGACAGATGTCAAATCTTAAAAAATATTTTTTCAAATTTTTTCCTGGTGTGTTCGTTATTGATTTATAGCTTATAAGTAGTTTAAAGAAATATTTGTGATATTTGTTCATCAAAATAAAATATCTCCTATTTCTTTCAGATAAAGATAAAAAATCAGAAGATCGACTAAAAACAAAATCGCCTACGCTTTCAGAAGAACCAAAGAAACCCACAGAAACGGTGCCTCCAAGAAGATTTATTTCCTCAATTCTTGGAGGTGATATACCTTATGGAAGTAGAGGCCACGTACTAACACGGGCTGAAAGAAAAGAATACCCTCCTATAGTAGTACCAAGCAAGGTAAAAAATATTTAAGGAACATATGATTTATGAATAACTAAATATTTTTAATAAATTGGTGATTTCTATTTAAAAAAATATGGAAGGTTAATAAATAATTATAAGTTATCTAGTTGACATGTATTCATAATTGGCATTTACGGAAATTGAAAGGACCTGTATGTATGAATTCACACCTGGAACCGACAAGTTAGCTGCCATAGGTTCCGGTGATTCTTAAAAAAGGCATCAATAATCAAGCAAGGGAATGATGCGTATTATTAGAAAAGGAGTACCTATATCTCTTTTATCTAAATTTTGATTAATTAGCAATATACTAAATTGAAATATTTTCCAGATTACGCTGCCGTCAAATCCTAAACCAAAGGACGATGGTTTAAAACCACAAAATTTGGCACCAATCAGACATTTTTCTGTTATACAGAGAACGCCGAAAGCGACGACAAAAAGAGAACAAGACACAGGTGAGTAATATAATTTGCAGTTAAAGGTAGATATTATTATTACTAAGTAGTTTCTACTTCTTATTGAGGCCAAAATAATACCTGAATATTTTTATTTTAATAAAAGCATGATATAAATTTATATAAAAGTGTTAGTTGTTATGAAAAGTGGCCTTAGACGGTCAATAATATTGTGCAATATTTTGAACAAGAAAATGTATCAATATTTTCCTGGATATTTTTATGCTATAGTAAATCACTTATAATAGTTGAGGGGCATCCCATATCCCGTGGGAAATTTGATAATGAAATTGTTGGACCAATTTCAATACTTTCCTTATGTCCTCCATAATTCTGCCTTACCAGGTGTTGATTTTGTTGCAGACTGTCTGGGCTATTATAATGGATGCCTTAAATACGGTGGGCCACTATTGCTATATGCGACTGGGTTTGTTCTGGTTTGTTACGAGGTCGTTTAAATTATGAAAAAGTTGTTCTTTTTAGTGATCATTTATAATGTGGTTACAGTGTTGTCAAATTATTTTTAGTTTTAGCGATATTAAAAGGAATATGAAAATGCATCAACATTTTCTCTCCACATACCTCGAAAACCACTGAATTGTTCAAAAATTGTTACATACAAGAAAGTTATGGTTTTTCAGTCTCTACCAAATGCATTTAACGCTTCTTAAATTGACGTTTACGTTGTTGCTACCAACTCGGATATTTTCGATACGGACATTGAATTTTTTTCCATATCTTGGAGGAGGATCCAATTTGCAATTCAACGGTATATCCCACAAGTATATTTTCTGATGTTTCGATTCTTAAATGCATCATCAACCTCTTTTCGTATACATGCCCTTAATACGGTTCTGCCCACAGGTCCAATGATCCATTCATAAAAATCTTGAAAAGTGAAGCTGTGAATGTGTGAAATGATATTGAAAATCAGTAATGGGTGAAAGAGATGTTTATTGGCTGAATGGCAACAATATTGAAGTCTGGTTATATCAGATGGTAAAATATTAAAACATAAGATAAATCCTTATTTAAATGATCGACTATTTTACAAACTACACATGAATGCACCATGATTGTTTATAATAAAGACGGTTTTTCACCAATAATCACAATAAAACACAAAACAACTCCACTTTAAAGAAATAAATATTATTGCATAATAATATTGGTCGTCTAGGGGCAGAATAAGGATCCACCAAATATTTGCAACATTAAGAAAAATACTTTTTCATAGAAGATCATCTCGGTCTCATCCCAGTGTATAATTTTTAAACTATGTGCGAAAAACACTTGTCTCTCGCCTTATAAATATGTATTATTGTGTTTTAGATGTTCGATTGCCAGCTCCCATAGTGCATCGCGAGCCAGAACAAGACCAACCCATCGACTACCACATACCCAAACGAAGAGGGGAAGTGGAAAACGAGGAAGAAGAACGGCGCCATCGCGAACAACGCAGGTCACATTGCTCGAAAGTGAGTAAACCCCTCATCAATGTGCGATCCATTGTGGGGAAGCTTCCCATTGTCACCTCAGCTGCGGCTGGACATGGTATGTATACACAATCAGTAACATAATATTAGGCAAGTTTTATGGTTACACGGGGCATGATTTATTCTTTGTCTTGTTTATAAGGTTTTAAATCGCTTTAATTAATATCGTTTTAAGTATTCAAAAATTATTTATTTCCTTTACAGGTCGGACAACTTCAGGAGGAGGAAACGCGAGCTCCAACTCTGGACCAACCAATTCCGGAGGTGGGGGTTCAATTAACTTTAATGGATCGTCTGGAGGGGGAATTAGCGGGGGAAGTATGGGCAGTGGAACTGGGGGCGGGGGAATGAATCCTGGAAGAGATGGGCGGCAAAATTATGGGCCCAGTAGTCCGCCCACAGGTAAAAATTATTTAAAAATATAAATAAATAACGCAAGAAAAGTCGAGAACAACTAAGATAACTAAGCTTAGGTCTTACATATTAACGATATTCATATAGAAGAGAAACATGATTAATGCGAGACAATGCGCTTAAAACTTTATCGAAAATGACTGCAATTTTAATTGTGATATAAGCTACTTTAAAATCTTATTTATTTTAACTTCTTTAGAGAATTCACAAAAAATATTAGAAAAGAAAGCATTACATTATATTTAAAGCACTGATGAGTATATACGGTCTTCTGGGCAATTTCTATACTATTTCATTGTCATTTATTACATATAATACATTTTTTCAGGATCATTGCCCCCCTTTTATGAATCCCTCAAAGGGGGAAACAACGGAAACGGATACAATGCAAACAGTTCATTTTCATCGTCGTACCTCCTTTCAAGTCAACAAAATATGGATTGCGATACAGGGCAGGTAAGCAAACTCTTCTAGTACAAGTATAGTCCCTATTGCCAAATATAAAATGTAAAATTAAAGAAAAAAATTGTTCTTGTTCATCATAATTTCAATCTTGTTAGGAGTTGGCGAATCTTAGCGTAAACTGTGGACAATCCTCGCCGAAACAATACTCAACGTTACAAAACGCTTCATATGGTATCATAATGAAAGACGAGACTGATCTGGATCTCTACGAAAATAAAATGGATCCCATGAACCAGTTGCTACCAAGTGGATATTCCGGATACGATGAAAGTATGATGGTGGATATGGTAACTGGTGCTGTCGTAAGTATTCAAAAATTACCCACAAAATACATAGAGATGACATAACAGTAAAATTAAATTCATAATATCCAGAAGAGACTGTCCCTGATTTGTTTTAGAATTTACAATTTTGAAAACCGGAAATATAAAGAGCTTCAGTTTCTTCGCCACTTATTTAATGTAATCTTTTGAAATGTGCGAATAACCTGTATTAGCTGCAGAATTGTATCGTTATTTCATTTTCAGTCAACGATTTATATGTCCTTCCTTACTTTAAACCGTTTTTTATTCATTTTGCAATCCTATTTCCATTTTCTTTTTAATTTTAGGTTGATCCTCTACAATTTACAGCAACTTTAACATTCTCAAGTAGTGCCGAACACGCTCTGCTCGAAAGCCTCTCAGATGCGACTGATTTATCCTCCTTTTTACAAAGACTACCCAGTGAAGAAAATACAGATAGCGACGAAGTTGTTAGTAATAATATGCATAGTCCTGGAGCTGATTCAGCACAGCTACAGGTAAACACTAAATATTTTGATTTCGATTGTCGTAATAACCTTTATCATTGTATCAATCAATTAGACTCCAATTACGTACTGTTTTATAGCAATGTAACATTCTTGACACATTATAGCAAATATAGAACCTTGTTGCTTGAATAAGATACTTGTTTGTGTCTTAAGAGAGCTTACATTTTATATTATCCATACATTGCTTATGCACATTCCGCTTTATTGAGGCCCTATAGTATTTTTTTCATTTGTAGGTCGACCAAAATATAGAATCATTCAATGAACAAATGCTCGGCCGAAACCAGTATGACTCCGGACGGGCCGGCTACAACCACTCCCAGTTTTCTAAAATGTATCAAGAATCTCTGCCACCTTACTCCTCCTCGCTGACTTCTTCATCGGACTCCATTCAAGTTCAAATGCAGCAACAGCAGATGCTGTCTCCAAGTTTAAGTTTTAATGGTGAGTTCAAAATTAATAATTTAATTTATTTCATCCATCTCTTTGGGATACAGAGCTTTGCTTAACCAGTATCATAATAGAAACTTTTATCTGTGCTGCACCTTTGCAGTACTCAGAGCCGTAAGTTATATTCAAGACTTTTTAGATAAGATAAAATATCATAAAATAACAAACCTCACATATTCCTAATGTCCATCTTTCATATACAACCTTTTACTCTTACAGGCAGTGCATTAGATTTGGATTCACCAACAACTATGTCCCTTCCAAGTCCTGGAGCGGCTTCGTGTTCACTTGACGGGGATGGTACCATCAGTCCAGCTGCAGGCAGTGTGAGTGGTGGGAAAAGAAGGGAGAGCGTATCCTCGGGAGAGGTGACAAATGTCACCCCGTCCTTGCAGGGCAGGGTAAATGTCTTGCAGAGGAGGGTAAGCAAGTTGATGCGGGCAGAAGGCTAAGAAACGTACAAGGCTTTTATAGAGATAACACTATGGTTTAATTGTGGTTCTATTGGTGTACGTTAAGGAAAATGGTTTGGACGTTCTTTTTGGACCTCACAACAGCGTTAGAGTGTCTTTTGTAATATATCTTTTAAAAGTTTGAGAGCCCAAGAATGAAATTTTACAATTCAGTTACCTTGTAAGATGTATTAAAAACAGGAACCTATATTGACCATAACGACTTTGTAGATCTTCATATTGATTCTACTTGTCTACCGATCATTTCAGTTAATACCTACATACAGGGTGTTCCATAATGACATCTTAATATTTCATAGTGGTTTAGGTCACTTTACGAAAATGTCCACAACGACTTCCATTTCTTGCTACAAGGTGTACACGCCCGAACACGCAAATGCGGACATTTTCCTTCATAAAATGACCTAAGAAATCATACTCTGAATTCTTACCACGTTATAAAGAAACACCCTGTATATATCGACGTATAAACCTTGTCAAGTATAATTTGCGATTTTTTAATTCTCATAAAATATGAAATAAGCTGTAGATATAAACTAGAAAACATTAGAAATCGATTTTTATCACCCTTCATATCTAATAGCTATAAATAAACTTACTTCTTCTCAAGGTATTACCTATTTACAGTGGCGTATATAGGAATTGGTAGGGCTTACATAAAAATATAGTGGCGCTGGCGCCTTTTCATTTTTAATCAATATTTCGATACTTTTTCGTTTTTTCCTAAAAGCGGTTAATTACTCGTTTTTAGGGACCAATTACCTGAAGTTTAGGGTTGAAATTTTTTGAATTAATAAATTAATGGAAGCAAGAAACGAAATTTTGTCAATTTGCACAAATAAATTTTTGAATCGAAAATTTTAAACCTTTTTGTAATTGATCCCCTATCCCATATAACGGGTATTTTCGGATAAAACTAACAAGCAACGAAATATTGATCAAAAAAATAAAATGGTCAATACCTCACTAGTTCTGACTTAATTATTAACTGAACAAAAATATACTGAGGGTTTAAACAACAACGAACAAAACAAACATCTAGTAAAATAAAGATTTATATGTTTCTTAGCGAATTCATTGAATCAATTGGTTAAAACGTTACATTTCGGGTTTGTTCCCCCCTATATACGCCACTGCCTATTTAGATTTTTTAGTCATTAGCCATGCTGTAGTGTTGACTCAATAATAGTGTACAATAGCACTGCCTTATTCAATATATTGCTTATTTTCTTAAGCATATTTTCTATGTATATATCTACAATGCAAGATATAGATATACATATAGTTAATGTTTGGATGAATGATTATACAGGGTGATTCAGGGTGTTATTTTACGAACACAAAGTTTGTAACACCCTCATAAATACAATATTTTCATAGGTTTGTGTGTATACAACGTGTCCAAAAACAAGTGTCTCTTCCTAAGAAACTATGCTTGGCAAGAAACTAAGATTTATGAATAAAAAATGTGTTATATATACAGGATTCTCAAGTAGTACAAGAATATAAAAAAGTCCAAGGTAGAACAACCACTATTTTAATTTTTAAGCAAAACGACAATTAAAAACGTGGTTTCAAATCTTGTTGCGAGTACAAATACACAATTTGATTGAAATATTATTATTTTTGAAAACACATTCAGGACTTGATCAGTCACAATTTTTCAGCCCGCCATTGTATCGAATAGGCTGAAAGCCGATACACCCTTTGTTTAGTATTAGAGTAACATAAATTACCTATGACATAAATGGGTTTTCAAAAGGCTAATTATGATTTTCCCCATTTTAAATGTAAAATATAAAAATAGTTTTCTGGGTCGTCAATCATTTTTACTGCTTTAAAAAGACAAATTTTAAAAATTAAAAAATATCGAGGACATTTGATCAAATTGGTGCCAGAGTCACACGAGAAAGGGGGGGGGACTGAAAAATTGTGATTGATCAAGTCGTAAAAATGATTTTAAAAATAATAATATTTAATTCAAATTTTGTATTTATACTCTCAACAAGATTTGAAACAAATTTTGTCGTTTTTGCTCAAAAATTAAAAATAGAGGTAGTTCTCCCTTGCAACTTCCTGACATTCTTGTACTTTTTGAAAACCCTGTATAATATAGGTAATATATTTTTTCTTCGTAAATCTTAGGACCGATATTTGATTGTTACCTCAAGATTACAGAATGATATAAGTCATCCTTAACACATGATTGACAGTATATTAAAGTTCTCTTTAACTCGTATCTAAAGAAATCTTTAAAGACGTTGCAATTTTGGACTTGACGTCCCTCAAATTAACTTGGAACATAGTTATTTTAAGGTTTACCATAATGTTAAGGCTACCTTAGGTAAGGTCTAACTTAAGGTAACATTCAAATATCGGCCCTTAGTTTCCTGCCAAGTTCGCATAAGCTCTCATCTTTATTTACATTTAAGGCTGATTCTTACCATCGTGCAAGTCACGTGCTCGGCAACGGCACGTCACCGGCTCGGCAAAATAGGTTAATCATTGCGTCTTATGAATTCCGTCACTTACTGAGAGGTTGCGCGTATAGTGTGAATTTACACCGGCAAAATCAATAAGAGTCAATGATAAATATATTTTGTCGAGCCGGTGCCTTACTGTTGCCGAGCAAGTCCCTTGCACGATATTGAGAATCAGCCTTAACCTATTTTTCCGAACCGGTGCCTTCCGTTACCGAGGACGTCCCTTGCACGAGTGAGAATTAGCCTCTAGTTACACCTTAAATCCCAGCATATACAGGATGTTTCTTAATAATATGCTAATATTTAAGGAGGTTATACTTGGGCCCATTTTCATATGAACATATATCCTAAATGTCGTAACTTTTGATATACAGGGTGTTAAAGATTTTCAAGTTTTTTTTAATAATTTGTTAAGGTTAATGACTTAAATACGTGACAACTAGACTAGGTAGACAACTGTCAAAACTGTTTATGTCTACAAAACAAAATCTGCTTCTTAAATACTAGATCCTTTCTAATCTTGGTAATACCTAATTTCAGAACAGAGTGCAAATGAATGAATTTAATTTTTTTAATACGAAAACTGTATGTCAAACGACAAAAAATCAAGAGACACCATTCGCTCAGCAAGGAATGAGAAAAATAATTTTTATTTAAAAAAAGAGTGGCGTACCACTCATTCCTTCAAAAATACTGAGGGTAATTCCCGCACGAACGCCACTGGTCGGAATTTAAAAAAACATGTTATACCTACATCATAGAATACATATTGATGAATAGAAAGTGTGTACCAAATTTCACAAAAATATCTGGAGCAGTATCACAGATATTAATAAAAAAAACAGAGATTTTTTGAAAATCTTAACACCCTGTATCTCAAAAGTTAAGACGTTTAGGACATATGTTCATATGAAGTTATTTTCTGAAAACGGACCCAAGAATAACCTCCTTAAATATTAGCATGTTATTACGAAACACCCTGTATTTATTTATTGTTTTATTATAGCTCGGTCTACCCAGTGAAGTTCAACTCGAATTCGTAAATGGCGGTCATGGAATCAAAAATCCTTTGGCCAACCAGGAGAGCAGTCGGCAAGGACCGAGGACCGAAGATAAAGCTAAAGCAGCGTCAGTTACGTCGGAAGACGGACAAACAACATTTTGTTGTAAGGTACGAACTTGCAAAGTAAGGATACCTTATTAAATAATTAAGACTTATCATCAGTCATTTCTATTTATAAAAGTTTGGATTTTCTCCAATCTTCTCATATTTGAAATTTAATATCTTCAGTTGTACTGATCTGATCAGTGTCGGTTTTTTGTAAAATAAAAGATACCCCAACTAGAATTTTATATAGGGAAACCCTAAAAAAAATTCTTCAAAACTATTGACCGTAGAAAAACGCTGAGTACGTCACTGAATCCTACGTAACAAACTACAAAGAAAACATTTCATTTCTAACAGGGTAACCGAAATATGGTGAGTGCTCCAAAATGCAAAATCCTCAAAATCATCCCGTATATCAAGAACGAGGAGGCCTAGAAAGATTCTAATGCGTCATCTTTTGTTGCATAAAAAAGTAGCAAAGTGCTTTACTAATAACTGAAATTCCCCGTAAAACCACAGAAACATTGACACAACTTTTATTATTGAGATATAGAATCTGAAGCGGATTTAACTGTTAATTTTACTACCTGCTTAAAAATAATAAGATTATTTTAACTAATTATCTGCTTGGGGTTTATCTTGATATCATTTTTTTTTCAGATATGCAATAAATCGTTCGCTCTCCAACGTCTTCTAAATAGGCATATGAAATGTCATTCAGATGTCAAGAGATATCTCTGTACATTCTGTGGCAAAGGATTCAATGATACATTCGATTTAAAAAGGCACACGAGAACACATACAGGTAAAACTTAAATTCAATAACTGAAATAATGTTGCAAATTTTTTGTATTAATATACATAATGCCGGGTGATGCATCGTTACATTGCACATAGGAAATCCCATGTATTTTTTTGAACTGGTCTTCCTAAGCAAGTCACGGAACTCTCATAGTTATGGTAATACAAGAAACACCAACCGAAATTTCTATGACGCTATTGACAAAAAAATAGCGAATAAAGATTGTTTCACATTATAAACATTTCGTATCACCAATTCGGGAATCACACATTCAAAGATACCATTATGTTTTTCTTACTACCTTTCCTACCTACCTAATAATTATTGATAAACAATTAATAAATGAAAATATTGTCACTGGCATTAATTTTCATTTTGTCAATGTCAAAATTTCATGTGCTGGTGTTTGCTGTATTACCTGCACTATGATAGTTTCGTGGTTATTCCATCACGATTAATTGAATAACTTAGGATGGGCTCACCAAAATATATTCAAACTAGGTACATGGGCTTACCATGTCGGCCCCTTCAAGAAGTTATAATGCAGTTTTCCCAAAAATCAATATAAAATATACAGGGGAATCAATATTCAGCCACCTCAAAAATTACATGGGATTCCCTATGTTCAACTTCACGATGTATCACCCGGTATACGTGGAATTATTGTTAATGTTCTTAAATATTTTGGTTCATTAATCGGCTTCAATTGCAACCTAAACAAGCTGTGATCAGAAAATGAACCTGAAATGAAACCTATTATTTTCTCCAATAATGTATTCGATGACGTGCAACGATAACAAATTAAATAATGCTTTTCTTTAAGGTGTTCGACCCTACAAATGTGGACTATGTGAAAAATCGTTCACACAAAGGTGTTCCCTCGAATCTCACTGTCTGAAAGTTCACGGAGTTCAACATCAGTACGCCTACAAGGAACGACGGACAAAGGTATGCACTTTCCCCTATTTATATTAATTAATAAAATATATGGATGGAAATCATTTCCTAAATTAATATTTTAATATCTAACTGCGTTAGATGAATAGAACGAATAAGTTACGATAATTCGAGGCTCGACGGGGCCAATGGCTCGGAGAACGTTCTAGGTATTATTTGTTCATTTATTAGGTTAGGAAGTTAATTTCCGTACACAATTATATGATATTACTACCGCCTGACAAACAAAGTAGGCTTCTATGTCGTTATAATATATTAATTGATCTTTTTTAATATTTCTTTTTTTTTTATTCATGTCAATGGATTCATATAGTAACCATAGACAACGTAAGAACAGAAAGTCTAAAACTAACTAAAATAAAAACATTGACCCGACAAATGACGTTTTATTAATTTTATTATTATTTACTTTTAAATAGTCTTCAATTTTCTATTTTCGAGTAATCCATTGTATGCAATACTACATAAATGAAGCAGACTTTTTCTATAGCCTAATTTGTCGAAGTTTGGTCCCAGTGCAGCACCATACTGGCCATGTAAGCTGTCCATCAATCATTAGTCCTAAAATTATAAAATTATGTGTTTTTGAGACAGAAATTCCATCCATAACTGGATTAAGTACAAGAAGGTATTCTTGTTCTATAGAACGCTACCCCGGGGCGCACTACACTACGCTAGTTAATTATAGGAGGGTTACCGGATACGTAAAACTATTTTATTTACAACAATGCATGTAATAATGACATCGGGTGGAAAGTAAATTATTTTTTTGTAATTTAAAAAAAATCGATATCTCAAAATAATATACGAATACACTTTTTTAAATAGCTTTGCTTGTTTAGATATGTCTACTTTTTCCCTAATTGATAGAGTGGTCCTCACAATTGAATATTGTGACCAAATCGTTGATATCTTCTTTGTCTTGGCTTCTTCACTGAAATAAGCTAGTAGCGCTGACTCAGAACCAGGATTTTGAACTTTGTTTCCGGTACACCATTCTTTGAAACAGTTTATGCCTTGTTATATTTCGGGCGGCTTTTAGTTGGCAGAAGATCTTCTTCTACTATTTTTGCTGCTTCTCGAATTTCTGGTGGATTAGCAGCAAAATCAAATTCCTTATCTGATCCATTTTTCTGTTGTTAAAATAATATATTGTTTAGTGACATGGAAACCATATTCAAAAAAATATTTACCATCTTGATGTGTATTATTATCTACGTTATTTTACCACCTGCGCTTATTTAAAATTTCTGTCTAATTTTTCAATGGAAAAGTCAAAATGACATTTATCTTTTATTAATAATTTTAATTCAAAATAATAAGAAGTGGATGGTAGATGTGGTTGTAAATAAAATAGTATACAAACCTCGGTGAAAAGTGTCATTGCTGTCTCGGGATTTAGTTAACTACTGACTCTCACGACAGGAATGAAACACTTTCCACCTCGGTACGTAATATACTATTTTCTATTAAAAACAATTCCATCGAGACATTTAGATCTCTTAGAAATTTTTAGGATATATTCAACATTTCATGTATTTTATGCATTTAAGAAATAGTAATAACATCATGCAATAATATATTTTTTATTTATTTCCAGGTATATGTTTGTGAGGAATGCGGACACACCACGACAGAGCCCGAGGTCCAGTATCTCCATTTAAAAGAAAAACACCCCTACAGTCCGGCTCTCTTGAAGTTCTACGACAAGAGGCACTTTAAATTCACGAATTCGAATTTTGCAAATATGCTCTTGCAAGTTCGAACATAAAGTAATTATCCATAGTATATTTTAGTATGATATTGTAAATTTATTGACTTATTAGAAAGTGGAGGTAGTGGACTTTCGGATAGCGCAGTTGAATGCTTTTACCTAAATATTTTTTTTTGTTTCAAGAATCCAACTCATGTTGTATACTTATTATACTTTTTACCATTATGACATGGTCATTATGGAGAATAAAAGTAATGAATATCATCATTTTCATTATCGATAGTGAATATTTCAATTTCTGGAATTAACACCTATGGGTCATTCTTTTACGAACCGCACACTATTTAACCTTGACATTTTAGAATTGTCCGAAACTTTTTTTTAAAACTTATACATACGATTAGTTGACACGTATTTCAGGATTTTGCTAAAAAACATTTTTTTTTTTCGAAAATATTCACAAATAAATTTTTGTTAATTTACTGGATTTTCTCCAATTTTAATAATACATGACTTTATTGTAAAAGATTACAAATGGCGAAGTTGAGGCCGAGCCTTCTACCTAGATATTAAGATAAGACCCTATAAGTTCATATACTCCAACAAACCCGAACAAACCCGAACAAACCCACTATACACATAAAATGCAGAATACAACAAGCAGTCAGAGCATAATAAAAAAAAGAGAATACAAACAAAAAAAATAAGAAAAATAAATAAGAAAATATAAAACAGGAAAATGGTAAATTAGCACAATTCATATTCTTCTGACCGATTCCTACATATAAAATGAACCCATAGAATTATTAAAAGAGAGAAAAAAAAACAAATAGATAAATTTATCATTTTTGACACTTTCATACCCTTACAAAACACACTAAATTCCAAACCAGAGAGATCAGGATGAGTATCCCTACAAACTACATGAATCTATCTGTCGAGGCTCTAATTAGCCTCCTAAATTTAAAATCTGAACACAATTTTAATTCTGAGTCGACTTTATTATATAATTTCGCTAGATTAAATGAGAAAGATCTTTGGAATAATTTGTACGATAAACTGCTGGGGTTATAATGAGTTTATGACGCAGATCCAAATTATGCGAGTCATATCGAAATTTAATTTTGTTATAGAGATAGTCTGGGCACTTTTTACAAATAATTTTATTATATAAAGTGATTGCATGCAACACCCGTCTTTCATCCATTCTTAGCCATTCAAGTTCACGCAACTTAGCAGTAACACCACGATCGTACTTTCTAATGCCACCTATCAGCTTTACACAACAATTCTGTACTAATTGAATACGACGAGCATCCTCACATAAAAGACAAGGACCATATACAACATCTGCATAGTTAAAATGTGACAATTTCACTGTATATCACACAACATTCTCATGTTTGAAATTTAATATCATCAAGTTGTACTAATCGGATCAATGTCGGTCTTTTTTTATTTTGCACTTTGGCTTTCGAAGTGTATTAAAAAAATTTCTTTGGGAAGAAATTTAAAATAACATCAATTTAATTCATTAAATAGCTTTAACATGCTGTTAACCCATCTTAAATTGTTTTTAAAAAATATTATTTTGTTCTATAACCCCTTATCTACAAAACCCATTTTACGAGAGACTGGCAACTCTTTTAGTTCAGAAGTTATTACATATGGTCAATCGCAGCGTGCCACGGCACGGGTCGAAGCATGTCAGAACTTACATTCCAGCTGGCTACAATGTGAATCATTAATATTTCTATTCTGTTCCAAGCGTATCATGCTCGTCTCATTATTATAAGCATACTGTTTTTATATAAAGTGGAGTTAAAATGCAAGAATCATCAAAATTTTTGAATGGTTCGAAAATTCAAACGGATCGATCTTTTCATCCTTTCGATTTGTCTCGTCATCGAAAAGTAGTTGTTGGAAAAATTTTGAAGCATCATTAATCTGTAGTTATTGCCGTAGTAAAGTTTCTGAACTAAACAAAGATTGTGATTGTAAATTCAGTAAAAGAAAACATATTAAAGAATTTGAGCAAACTTAGTGGGGCAATCTTTTCTTCAAACATAAGATTGCTTTCAGGGCGTAATTTTCGAATCGGTAGTGAAGGTTTGGCTAATAAGAATTTCACGTTCGCAACATCGTAAGGAGATTCTAAATAATTAACCTAATTAAATTAGTGGCATAAGCAAACCACTCCACGCTCCACATAATATCGGTATGGTAGATCTCGAAGCAAGACTAAACACTCATAACACTGGTGCTTTGTATTCTTGATCGACCAATATTTCATAAAACAAGATCAAGAATGTTCTATGTTTGATAAGGTCAAAACCTAGTGTCTACACTACAGTGGTGCATGTTGCTATTTTTATTATTCATTAAATGATTTAATGTTATATATATTATTGTTAACTGTTGCTTCTGTTCTTTCAGGTGTACGTCTGTGAAGAATGCGGCCAAACCACCGCCGAGCCTGAAGTGCATTACCTCCACTTAAAAAATAAACACCCTTACAGTCCCGCCCTCTTGAAGTTCTACGACAAGAGGCACTTTAAGTTTACAAACGCGAATTTTGCAAATATGCTTTTGCAAGTCCGAAAATGAAGTAAATGTTTATTTTAAGCTTGACTTTAATTTTAATTTATTTATCTTATAAGTTTTTCAGTCTGGCGTTGTAATAGAGATGATCGGATTGATAGGAGCTGGATAACAATATGCTTCTTTTAGATTATCTTAATATCTACAAGTGTTGGTAAAATTTTCGCTTCATTAAAAAATATTTTTAATATGAGGATTACATCTTGAGCTTGCTGTTTTACCATGAGAAAATAAGCAGTCATAATGCATTGTATATCTAGGAGGAGAAGCTGAACATTCCCGAACGACCGTACAGATTACGGAGTCCGAAAATGTGGCTTTTCCTACAAGGTATACACTCTATTTTCCAAAACACTAGCAAATTACTAAAAGTACATAATTTATTACAATTAGGGAATCCAATCCCGCAAATGCGGGATCCCGCGGTGATTTCACGGGTTTGACATGCGGGATTGCGGGACTCGATGTGGGTGCTGTATGTTAATAAAAAGTTGTTTTATGCAATTAAAAATAGAGTAGAGTAGCAGGAAAATATTTATTGCATATAGGTACAATACAATAGTACGACTAGTTTAACAGTTACATTAATTTTGAAAGTATTTTCGGAGAAAAGATATCATGTTTAATGTTTCATCTTTTAGATTTGATCTTATTTTATTGCACATGTATCCTGCGGCTGAAACCGCACATTCAGCTTCGACACTTGTCGGCGGAATGGATTTTATATAGTTATATGCAGCTTCCAAGTACATTCCTCTATTCCCTCCGCATTCAAAAAGTGTCATCTCATGTTTAGTAACTGGTCAAGTGATGCTCGGGCGGGAACAGATAGAGGCGAAGTCTCTGACACCAATGCAGTACAAAGGCTCTAAGTTCTTGGATTGTTTTCTTTTTAATTGATTCTCCGTAGGTCATTACCATACCTTGAATTGTACTGGCAGAAGAAGGCAATTTGTGTCCCTCTCAGTGATAAACTTTCCAAAGGGCATACCATCTTTAGCTACCATTCGAGACACTCTTTCCTCTATCAAAACTTTTTCTCAGATGAAAAAACAATCTGTAACTTTCATTTTCTTAGGTAGCACAGAAGAACCTCTAACATCTGAGCGTTTAAATTCCATGTATTATATTCAACTACTTGATAAATGACACTAGTTGAATAAAGCTTTTATCGATCGATCGATGGACTCATTCCCGCAGGCCTGCGGGATTACAGTTTGGGAGCGGGATTGGATTCCCTAATTACACTGAACTTGTCAAAATTTTGAAACGAGCATTATTAATCTTATTCACAAATAAAGGATGCCATTTAAAGCCCCCACACAGACTTCGTTATTGTTCATCGGTGTTCGTGACAAGCCATCGGGCCGAATCTTGCATTGGCAGATATCCATTGTGACGGTGCATCTTGACAGTTTTGACCAGTGGTGCCAACCCGTGGGATATGTCCCATTTCGTGGGATTTTTCATTTCTCTGTGAGACAAAGGGATGCTTAGGTCAATTCGTGGGGCATTTTAAAAGTTTCTGCAATACTTTTGAAGCAAAAAAGCAAAGAAACGAAGCAATATTAAAATTGTCAAACTTTATGCTCATAAATTTATTTTTGGGATCTGTACAGTTATTTTCCGTTGCCTGGCAATGACGAAGTGTAATATTGACCTTTTTCTTTCAAAAATGTTAATATTTCTTATCGATTTTTGAAAAAAACATTATTGTACCTGCCTTTGATGCTCAGAAAAATGTACTTTAAATTTCTTTTGAAAACGAAAACAGTAAAAGGTGACACACTATTATTTATGTCGAGAATATATTTTTAGGTAACAATAAGCGACATAAATATAAATACTTAATCAAATAGTTATATTCGAACAGAGCAGATAATCAAATTAATATCTTATGAGTTAAATATAGCTCTAGCTAGCAAAAATCATAGCATGAAGTGGAAATTTTACAATAACATTTGTATCAATGGGCATATAATTTCACTCAAAATTTTGATTTTATACCTACGTTATTTCTCTTATCATAATTTGGTTCGTCGTCTTGTTATGAAATGAAGTGTTTATGCATTAGCTAATATCTTGACGTAGGTACTTAAATAATACTTTTAATGGGAAGAGGTCACCAAATCTCAACGCTAATTAAAAGTAATAAGAAAATAATATGTGGAAACAATTCCTTATCAATCAGATGTATCTCAAGAGAGTTGTTAGTTCTGCAAAATAAATTTTATTAACTTTCATTGATAATAAATTTTTATTCGTAGATAAATGAGAAATATTTTAGTTTTAAATTAAAAGGGATGAAACTTTTTCATATCAGTTTTATGACGTTGGTACTAAAATTTCAAACACTTTCCTAGTTTTGAAAACGTCGGTCAAAATTACTTAATACTTAATTATAAACTGTGTTTTGCAGAAGCTAACAACAATATATTTAAGTTATTATATTAATCCGTCCAATATAGAAGAAAATACTTAAAATATCACTATATAATTTTTACACTTTTCTTTTAGTTGGAAGGTCAAATATCTGTTTAATCTCTTCTGTGATAATTTATTAAATTTAATAATTTCGAATTTTAATTTTTATTAGATCGTTTAATGTGCACTTTAAGCTAGAACAGCCTAACGTCGGTTGTTAATGTTCTTATTATACATGAAACCTTTAGGATTATTTATTAAAAATTGACCATTTGCATCTTATCTTCCAATGAGCTGGTGCAATCTAACTGTATTTCTTCATTTGTGTTCGAAAACTGATCTCCGTAATTGTTAGTGCTATCAAAAAAGTAATATAGTTGTCATGTGCTCTTTTTAGGTCAAACTTAAAATGGTAAAATAAAAATTTGAAAATTTTTCGCCGGCTTAAGAGATACGGAAGAAAATCAAAAAATTGTCAATTTTAAAATTACCCTATATTTTCTTAGTTAACAGAGATACATAAAAATGTGTTATACAGAACTTTCTTTATAATGATTCTTAAATAATCTGCGTTTTCAGAAAAAGTATACCGGGTCAGGTAAAAAAGTTATCGGTCCTAACCTCATTTTTTTAAATGGATCACCCTGAATATTTTAATCTAAAAAGATAGCATTTTAAATTATCTTTTCAAATATATACACACCATGGATGGTATTGGTTTCCTAGGCGATCTATTTAAACTTCTTACTTTGAAACGAAATAAAAGATTCAAATTAAGATAAAAAAAATAACGGGAATCATCACAAATGTTCGGGATATATCCTTAAATGGTTGCCGTTTTTCCGGATAGCGAACAAAATATAAATTTTGTGCCATTTCTTAATTTTTTCCACTTTCAATATAAACTGATACTATCATATAAAATTTTTCAAAATGTTGATATGTCATTTTCACAAATGAATATGAACAAATAAAATTGACGTTAGATGTTAATAATAACTAAAATGTCAACATAGTTGTTCCTATGACATTAGCTTTTGTTTCATTGTCTACTGTGGTTCAAAGTCATAAAGTTTAAATAAATCGCCTAGGAAACCAATTTTATCCATGGTGTGTTATATATTTGAAAAGAGATTTCAAAATGCTATCATTTTAAAGTAAAACATACAGGGTGTTCCATTTAAAAAATCGAGGTTAGGTCCGATAACTTCTCTGCCTGACCCCGTATACTTATTCTCAAAACGGCAGATTATTCAACAACAATCATTAAAAAATCTTCTGTATAAAACATTTTCTGTATCTCTTTTAACTAAGAAAATATAGGGTAATTTTGAAATTGACTATTTTTCATATTCCCCCGTGTCTCTTAAGCAAGCAAAAATTTCATAATTTTGATTTTACCATTTTAAGTTTGACCCAAAAAGAGCACATAACACCTATATTACTTTTTTGATAGAAGTAACAATTACGGAGATAACCTATAAAAGCGTCAGAAATGGTACACCCTGTACAGTACCGAATTTACTTAATAAAATATATTAGAATATGGTCAATTTTGTATAGTATTGTATAGTAAATGTTAACACCTGATGTTCTAAGTATCGCAAAGTATATTGCAGGTTACCTCTTATTGTTGTAGTAGCATGCTCGGATTTATTAAGCACGAAGATTTTTGGATCTATATTGCTTAGTAACAAGATTATAAACAAACAAACCCGAATAAACGGCTGGTGCCGGATTTACTACTACACTAAAACGTCTTTTATTCACGCATTTCTTGTCGCGACGTTTTCTATACACATTGTTCTATAAGGACACTTTTATGCACGTTTCCGCCAATAAGATCAATGTATTTAGAAAACGCCGTGACAAGGAACGCCGCGACAAGAAACGCGTGCCTAAAAGGGGTCTACTTATATCACTCATTGATATTTTAAAAGAGGAGGTGCCTAAATTAAAAATATATGTGTTATTTACTCATTCTTCTGTAGCAAAAAGTGGAATATTAATAAATTATTTTTTATTTAGGTCCCATTCAAAGGTGGGAAAAACTGTAAGATACTTTGATCCTATGTACAAAAGTTCTAATATTTTAACGAATATCATTATTTTGGCAACGCGGGAAGCACAATTAAATGTGCTACGGTAGCCAAACTCAATAATAAAATCGGGTTTTTTGTGCAATCATGGTGGATGGAACTGGGTAATAAACTTAGATTAGTTTATTTAGATCACTAAACTGTTATTATGCACTTATTTGTCTGCGGAACATTGTTAGACATTGCAATATTGTTTATTTAAACTCTTTATCCTAAATAAGAAGGCCAGCATTTAGTTAAAACCCGAACAAATATTAGCGCCTAGTAATTGAAATCTTTTTATAAAAAAATAAAAGTAAATTTACCAATCAGGCAGGTAAATTTATCAATCCACTCAGTATACAGGGTGGAATATATGGACCATTTCCCGGATTCAGATAGAAACCATAAAAAAAACATCACACGATCCTATATTTTTTTTTCTATGGGGCCTCCCTTACCGAGATACTGGCTCATAATGGACGGACGAATAAGCACCGTTTCTTTTTAAATAGTTTTTAAAGTGTACTTTAATAATTTTTTAATATGATGACCTTTAGGACTTGCTGCCACACCGAATGAAAACACACGCACGCAATTAGCTACTCGTATCACGCGACTGCTTTCGCTGCGCCCACAATAATGAACTTTGCCGCTTATTCAAAGCAAACGCAATCCAATGATTTATATTGATAACCATTCTTTTAAAATGGGGGGCCTAGAGAAAAAAATATAGGAACGATTATTTAAATTTGTAATTTTTTTCTAAGGTACCTATTTAAGCTCCAGTTTGGTCTTTTGTTTGGTGTATTGGTGGATCTTCCTTAAATATCATAAGAATGCCTTTATTAGACGTATTTTAATCTTTAACATGTTCCCAAAGTATTCTGGTGCTTCATAGAAAAACTCAACGCATTGACAACAATGGATATCAGTTATATTATAGAAAAAATGCAATATTCTATTATTTAGAAAACAAAAAAATACCTATATGTACTTTATAGATCGACTTAAAATAAATAATAAAAACTTTTATCACGTACATACAGTAAGGGTATAAAATTATTTTTTTGGTATCCATTGTTACCATACCGTTGGGAAGTATTAAGGCTATGGTGCTACAGAGTAATATACAACCGAAAAAAAGAGATGAAAGAATGGTCACTTCAACAACGAAGGCAAAAATTGGTTTTTAATAATTTTTCCAAAAAATGTTTGTGTTATTATGTGTGAACGTTTGAGAAGATGTCTTGTAAATATTCCTTAGTTTATAGCAAATTCTGTCGATATAAGTACCTTTTCTACCTTCATTAGTTGAGTTTAACGATTTTAACATTATCAGATCTGCAGGTTTTGTATAATGGTTTTTCAACGCTTATTTTATTTAACATGGATGAAAAATCATTTACTAAAAAGTAATATCATTTAACTAGACGGAGCAGCTAGCCAGTGAATCGAATGAAAATATATTTAGAAAGCACTGAACTGTTTAGCTTTATATCAACATCTAATTTTCATGAATTATGTAACAAAAATCCGACACTTAAAAGTACTTTTCGCGGTCGGTTGAAAAATAATATTTAAAACATCCTTAGCCCTTTTAGTTATTCATTTTAATTTATAAACACTGTATTTATGTAACTCATCTTAAAGACATTTATATGTACTTAAAATAGATCAAAACATATTGTATTTTCCTAATGTTGTTATACCAATAAATTTTTATATATTTAAAAGATTCTTTCTCTTCCTATTTTCTGTGTAAATAATAACGCAATGTGCAGAAACATTTACCAACGTTTTATTGTACCATGACAATTGTTCCGATAGCACAGCGTGTTTTTTGGATGGTAAACTCTTAAATAATTAAAGTAAAAACAGCTTTTATTCACCGGGATCCAATTCGATCTATATTTGGAAAATTTTAACAATTAGAGAGTGTGTTACTGTTGATGTGGGAAAATCGGCTAACATATTTTCAATTCCGGTTATACCGGAAGTCGATGTCAATTTGCTTATAGAATTATGTTATATTGTTATATTTTTAGATTATGCGAAAGATTCTAGGCAGATTTCGTATATCATGTCCTATAGCTAAATCTAAGACTGTTTGGCATATTGAAGATTTTATATCTAAAATTATGTTTGCAGACCTTAAAATAATTATTAATTTTTCCTATAAGCAAAATCTTTGTTTTTGAATTTCGGTTGGATTTATTGTTGACAAGAACCTACTTTAATAGATTTTTTATAATATTTTGATAAATGTTAATACAGGGTGTTCGAAAAATAAGAAATTAAATTGCGAAAACTGAAGAAAAATACATAAACCTCCAAATTTTGTAATTATTTTCTATTTAGAATTAAAAATAAGGGAAGGTTTATATAGGGTTGTCTATTCCAAAAATGTATAGCTTTAAACAATAAATAGTTGTGACAGCTTCATACATTTCTTTAGCTTTAGACTATTTTTCAACGCCTAGCCAACAAGGAGTATCTAACTGAACTTAAAATCCGCAGCAAATATAGGCAATGTTTTGAAAACTACAAATTTTCGGAATAGACGACATTTTACAAACTTACCCTTATTTTTAATGCTAAATAAAATATAATTATAAAATTTGTAGGTTTCCATTTGAAAATGTAAATATTTCCTCAATTTTATTGTTTGAAGTTATCAAAATATTATAAAACATCCATTAGAGCAGGTCCTTTACAACAAGTAATTCAAATTAAATAATAAAGGCTTCTTTATAGGACAAATTACTAATTATTTTAAAGTCTAGGAACATCATTTTAGATGCAAGACCTAAGATATATCGAACACTCTTAGACTTAGCTATAGGACATGATATACGAAATCTACCTAGTATCTTGAGTAGAATCCTAAAATGTAATAATATATAGGGTGCTCTATCTCATGACCCCCCAACCCCAACCAACAATTTAACGAAAAATACCATCCAGGGTGACAATTTAAAAATTTGAAATGGCCATATATTAGAAACGAAACACTGAAGAAAAAAACGCAAAAAACAGTTTCTATAAAACGAAGGGGGAACAAAAACAAGCGTATTAGCCCACCCCTATCTGCAACCCCTTGGACAGGGTGAGATAAACCCTTAAAATCTTAAATAGAAAGGGGGCCGAGTGATACATCATTTTGAAGCTCTTGAAAAATGCTTTCCAATGGTACCATAGAAAGGTATATTTCAGGAAATTCTTCTCTGTTTATTAAGGAAAACAATAAATGAAAAGACAATTTTGAAATTTTTTATTATTAGTTAATTAAATGTTCAAAATGATTTCCGTTGTTTTGAAGACAATAATAAAGCCTACTTTCAAATTCTTCACGTACCTTTGCAAAGGTTTCTCTGGATATAGCACGGCATTCCTGAACTATTTAATGCTGAAGTTGCTCTAGTGACTCAGGTTGCGTTTTAAAAACCACAGATTTTAGGTGACCCCACAAAAACAAGTCAAGAGGTGTTAGGTCCGGGGATCTAGGTGGCCATTCAACAGGACCTCTTTTTCCAATCCACTGGTTGGGATAATTATCATCCAACCACTGCCTAACGGGAACTACATAATGGGGAGGTGCTCCATCCTGTTGGAAATGTAGTAAGCGTTCTTCTAAAGATAAATTTCCGAGTATGTCCCTCTGATTTTCTAATTCTCGCACTATTAGTGGTTCGATAGACCTCTGTAGCATTTCAGCATACCTGTCGCCATTTAAATTTCCTTGTATAAATATTGGGCCGATAATACCATCTCCCAATATACCAGCCCAAACATTAATTTTCTGGGGGTAATGGGTATGCCCTTCTCTAAATACGTGGGGGTTCTCGTCATTCCAGTAACGACAGTTTTGCTTATTAATATGCCCATTTAAAAAATAGGTACACTCATCACTGAAGCAAATATTTTTAACTAGTCGAGGTTCTGCCGTAAATCTATCTGTCATTATTTCACAAAACTGTATTCTTCTGTCAGGGTCGTCGTCACCAAGTTCTTGCAGTATGTGCAGTTTATAGGGATAAAACTTATGAATTTTAAGTACCTTTCTTATTGATTCACAAGATAATTCACAAGATAATCCAGTTGCTACAGCTTGACGAGTTGATAAAGTTGAATTCATTGCAAACTGCCCCAGAATTTCAATTTGCGCTGCTTCGTCGGCTAGTCTCGGTTGATTTCTCTTTATATTCGTGACAGAACCAGTTTCTTTAAATTTGGCTACTAGTTGGCGAACATACGCCGGGCTTACATTTTGACCTGGATGCGTTTCGTTAAAACGTTGAGCTGTTCTTAAAAAACATTGATCCTGGGAACAATAAATGAAAATAATTTCTAACCGTTCAGCTGTGCTGTACACCATTATTAAAGATAAGAAGTGCTGCTTTTCGTTTAAATTGAACCGAAAGTTAACTGCCTAACTGGTAAATTCTGTGATAATAAAATGCGAATATTTATAAACAATTTTTTTTTTTCGACAAAAAAAAATAGCAAATAAACCAAAACGAAATACCGAGGCTTAAACTGTTTAGAATTCTTAAGAGATATCTCTTATATGCCAGGATATTGGTAGCAATCATTTTCAACATTTAATTAACTAATAATAAAAAATTTCAAAATTGTCTTTTCATTTATTGTTTTCCTTAATAAACAGAGAAGAATTTCCTGAAATGTACCTTTCTATGGTACCATTGGAAAGCATTTTTCAAGAGCTTCCAAATTATGTATCACTCGACCCCCTTTCTATTTAAGATTTTATGGGTTTATCTCACCCTGTCCAAGGGATTGCAGATAGGGGTGGGCTAATACGCTTGTTTTTGTTCCCCCTTCATTTTATAGAAACTGTTTTTTGCGTTTTTTTCTTCAGTTTTTCGTTTCTAATATATGGCCATTTCAAGTTTTTAAATTGTCACCCTGTATATACATTGACTAACCTGACAGGGTATTACTTTTCGCAGAAACAACGATTATCGGAAGAAGAAGACGGAATGTGATCGGACTATAGACTTCAATTTTTAGCATTGAAAAACGGCGTTTTTTCGTTTTATGAAAACGCTGCATTTTTTAAATGTATTTTTTAAAATATAAACTTTCTTCCAATTTAGTTGCATTACAAAATGTTTTTCCTTGGACATTTTTTTCCTAAAATAGAAATAAACGCTTGGGGAGAAAACTCGTTTAGAGATACTCCGGAAACCTCTTAACAACAAGCACTAAAAATATTTTGTACACTCGGCGCGTATAGAATATGCAATCAAGTTTTTAAAAAAACATCATTCAATTTAATGGATAATTTAGTAAGCCTATAATAAAGTCAACAATGAACAGATACTACAGAGAGATAACAAAGTGATATAGAGGAAAGTTGCGTTTAGGTGTACCTTCAGGTAAATCAAAACTTTCATATTTTATTTTATTTAACTTTTTTTATGATCAAGTACTAACACTATAATAGAAAAATACTTTTTCTATTTGGGTTTCATAATGGCTATATTATGAAATGCAAAGAAATTGAATAACCTGCCACTTTATGAAACTGAAATTTAATTTTTTTTATGTAGGCAGCAAGTAGGGTTCGAATTTTAGGCTTATTTCAATTTCGTTGAAATTAGTTTTCTAGGCATTATTGATTCGACAAAAAATTTTTATAGAAAATTTTAAAATACTAACCTTTAATCTTGCAAATAGATCATTTTTAATAGATATTTATCCGAAATACCTATACTCGGAAATATATAACATGCTGACGGTGTCCGTCAACTAATTTCTACTCACAACTATAAAACAACATAACCTAAAAATAATATAAATATCTTCCAGTTCATGCTCTAGTTCTAAAGTTTAATTCAATAAAGTACTATTTTTATTTTTAAAATATAATATTATACATATTACTTTATATATATACATATTTATAGTTACTGTAGACATATCCTGGGCGTTAATTGTTATTCCTGTCAGATTGTGTATCGACAAAATATTTTGTTCAATAGTATTATTTATTATTTTGTTCAATATTTTGAACTTTGTTCTACTCGCACCATAACTTAAAGTTTTGCATATTCTTTTTAAAACTTTTTCTAGATTATTTTCTACAATTTCTCGTATTTCTGACGGAGTACAACTTTCTTCCTGACTCATTTTTATTTACTTTAATAATATATTTATTTTTAATTATGACGGATGGGAAGAAGCTTTGTTGTGTTCAAATTATAAAAGTATTGTCACCCCAAAAAGAAAATATTAAGTCAAATGGAAAAAATTTACTATATTTTTCAAACTTTTTCAGGCTTTGAAGACCCAAATAGAAAAAGTATTATAATCTAAACGGTTCATAAGACAATTAGAGCAATTGAATCACACATTGAATATTGTGTTTAGTTTTAAAACCCGATATGTCGGGGATTTGTCGGCTTTCTCAAACAAATTTGGCGTGTACACTAGTGACTTATAAACGTGCTAAACAAAATTTGTTGACAATGGAAGAAGAACGAAGTAAGCGTAAAAAAGGTGTTAAAAGTGTAATATGGCAGTGTGAAAGGATTAAAAAGGCAAGAATTAAGGGCGATGAATATGTAAATTATAGAGGAAACGTTGCTCCTAAAAAGCAAATGGGATTAAACTGCAAGTAAGTAAACTTAACCAGGTCGACACTTGCTGTCAATGTGAGGAGCTAACAGTAAAAATAAAATCAAAAGAGTTAAATGACAATGCTAAACGAGTAGCTGTAGCTGAAAAAGCTATCCATCTCAGACGTGCTAAGAAGTTTCATTCAAAAATGAATACATTAAAAGAACTTTATAAAGATGACCCCAGTGTAGCGATAATAGCTGTTGACTTTATGCAAAACATATTTTTGCCTCAGATTCTAGTTCAAGAAACTTTCTACCTTCATCAACTTACAGTTTCCGTTTCTGACATACATAATGTTAAAACGGGTAAGGCATATTTTTACATTTACCACGAAGGCATGGGGAAAAAAGTCCTAATGAGGTTTGCTCATTTATTGCAAACTACATAGAAGAATATATTTCACCAGAAGTTAAACATCTTCATCTCTTCATCGACGGATGTCCAGGACAAAACAAAAATCACACGACTGTGAGAATGTTGGCTTTATTAACTGAAATAGAGAGGTTTAAGACAGTTAATCAGTATTTCCCAATACGTGGTCATTCATTTCTGGCCTGTGATCGGGACTTCGGAGTAGTAAAGAGATATCTTAAAAAAAATGATAGAGTTTATACACTTAAGCAATACACCGAACTCTTTATATTAGCAAGCCAACAAAACAAGTTTACTGTGCATCTTATTGATGATAACAGTATCATTAAAGATTTTAAGTCTTGGTGGCCCAGATATTATAAAAGAAATTGCTCAAGTGCGACCTCTCTAAGAGGCGCCTCAAGAGTTCCATTTAAGATATCGAAGTTTAGGCAGTTTTCTTACAACGACAACTTAAAAGGCACAGTTACAGCGTATGACTACATAGATGGACTACAAAATTATTCATTTCCAGTTGGTACCAGACATCCCAGACCCGATGTACTTTGTACAGAACCAGCCTACCCAAATATTAAAGTACCTATTAAGAAAAAAAAAATGGTTAACATCAGAAAATTTAAAAGCTATTTACCTGATGATAAAGAAATAAAAATGTAGATGGTGAATTGGAGCCAGAAGAACTGTAATATTGTTTTTTCATTATGCCTTTTACGAGTTTGTATTTTTTTAATAAATAAATTTATCTTTATTTGAGAAAGCCGATATGTCCATTTTTTAATTTCGCCATTTTGATAACTTTACCATCAAATTTTTTCACAATTTTGTAAAAATATGTTTATTTACTTCATCTTAATATACATTTAATAGCTAAACTTTAAGAAAATTTAAACTGAAAACAGCTGGAAAGTTTTTTTTAGTTTTCTCAAAACTATGTTTATGGGATTTGTCGGGTTTCTAAATAAGTGATTCAATTGTACTTTAGAAAACGACCCGCGAAGTACTAAGGTGAACCACAAAATAAATGGATGGGCGTCAAGAATTTCTGATATGCGTCGCTCCATGTGGAATTAACCGAGAATTAAGCAATTGAACATTTGCCATGGAAATATATGTAAATATCACCAACCTATCTCCGCAAGGTTTTCGTCTGCTCGTAGTCTCCGATCAGAGGAATGTTTTTCCTTTCAATGTTAACACCACAGGAGTATGGAGTATGCTTGCTTACTCTAGTACATTGTCTGTCCACTGCTAGACATAACCCTCCAGAAAATATTTCTATTTTTCTCTAGCTCACGCTGCATTCATACAGTTTCATCTTTACTTCGAACTGCCATCGTTCATTCAGGCCAAGTGACCCGCCAAGTTCCATTTGAGATTCCGATATTCTTGCGATGGCATCAGTCACTTCACTTCTTCGTATCTTGTAACCCTAAATATATCGCAGAGAAAGACGCAATATTGCTCTTTCTATGCTTCTCTATGTCACTCTTATTTTATTTGCGGTTTGTTTTGTTAGGGTCATCGTTTCGAATCCATTTGTTAACATAAGCGAAACACACTGATTATAGATGTTCCTCTTTTGACACATTAGAATTTTAGATCTTAAGATTTAGCTCAATCATCCCAAGGCTGACAAGGTGAAACCTCGATCGTTTCTTGTTCCGAACCCATGATTTCCCAAGTGAAGTTTCGCAATTCTTCTTTTAGGAAAGTGTAGTGACAATGGTCCATTCTAATTCTAATTTCAAAGTTACTCGGTATCTAAATCTAAGAGAATATTTACTTTAACATGATTCTAAGGAACATGTTCGTAATTTATGTTTTTCTATAAGCAGTTACCTCAAAGTAAACATTTGATATCTCGATACAAAGTGATGACTTTTCGGCAAAACAATAGAACATAGAACGGTTCCAGATAGCCATTCACTTTTATACGACAAAATTATTTGTTATTTACTTTATAAGGTAGGAAAGGATTGTTATATTAATGTAAAGAAATGAAGTTGAATGAAAATTGACTAATCCAATCGATCATTATAATTTTATTGAGGCATTCAGTGCAATAATGGACTAAGCCATAACATTTTATATTGCAATAATAGGAACAATAACTGTACAATATAAAAATGGTCTAAGCCACCTTCACTTCAGATTCACTACATGGCGTGAAGGTGGCAAAAATAGTTTAGACCATTTTTATATTCTACGTGCCGTATTGTTCCTATTATTGCAATTGTTCTAAAAACTGTTTAAATTAATAAAAAGTATTAGTAGTAAGTAAAGAAATAATTACTCAAACTTGCATTATAGCAAGATGGAAGGTTATTATAATAACATGCGCTAATGTAATGAGGATTTTATTTATATAACACTAATATATGAGGATTACTGTAGGTAATTTCCAAATCTGTTTAATAATCGTGAAATGTGTCTTGTAACTTCAATCTTTTAAAATTGCATTTACCACACCTAAATATTTCAAAAATATAGAAATAATATCAATATATCATTTCCATTTTAACGAGCGTGGAAACAAAATTGCTTTCCAGTACGAATCGGTAAGCCAATTATTTTTTATATCGGATAATTTAACGGGCACAAGAAAAATCAGAAACCAATTATTGTTTCAAATGTTCATCGTGAAGAGAGTTAAGCGGTTATGCATTACTTGACTTTCCCCTGAGCTCTCCAACATTGACGGTAATTTGTTCCATACAGGTCCGTAGTAGGAATATAATAAAAATAGGAATAATAATATTGAAAAAATGGAGACATCGTTTCTATATATTCTATATTTCAAACGGGATTAAATCTAGAAGAACTAAATGACAGCTGACCTAGCCGATGAGCTAACCGCGGAGGCATAGATCGCAAATGGTATACTTGCAACTACCATAAAAAATATCTAGTGATGTAACCAATTTTATAACATGAGCTCCATGTAATTCCTTTGCATAACAATTTTTGGAACATTGAATCACAAAGAAGTTTATATTTACATTGTCACAATTGGTGTAAAAACAAGAAAATATATTTTTGGGATTCAACCGTCACTTGAATCACCTGATCCGGAATCACAAAGTCTCGTTAGAATACATTATTTTTCAATTTTAATTATATTTTATTCTTAAAACATTCATGGGACAATATTACAGTTAGCAATAAACACTAATTTTTGGATATTTGTTCATGCTACTCGATAAAACAATGTAATGATCTGAATTTTGAATAAAATTGAAAAACTGCAACACTTTCTTTAAAAATTTGTAACTTCTCTTCTAAAGAATGACGTGAACCAAAAAACACTGACTCAATAAAAGGTGATATTTTAAAACAAAATATAATGATGCTACTCGATAAAATAATGTAATGTTTTGAATTTTGAATAAAAGTGAAAAACTGCAATAGTTTCTTTAAAAATTCTTTTCTTCTTTTCTAAAGCAGATAATGATGTGAACCAAAAAACATTGTATTAATAAAAGGTGACACTTTGAAACATAATATAATGAAGCTAAATTCTACTGCTCAATTGTCCCACAGGGTGTTAAGAAATTAAGGGTAAAAAGTAACTTTTGTTCCTGCCTGTATAATGATCAAGACGTCAATATTTTTTGGAAACTAAAATTCAGGTTATCATTCCAAGTCACAAGTCTACACTTTGTTAAAAATTTCACCCAGATCGGAAAAATATTTAAGCAGTTACAGGACTATAAACTTGACTAACAGTATTTTTGTCCGGAAATTATTGCCGGGGAGTGCAGCCCCCTAAGTCAGGAGCAGAATTATCCGGTGACCTAGGGGGCGGTAAGTTGCTTATAATTAAACGCTCAACGGGGCCCATAGCCCGATAAATAGCCCTTGTATAGGGTATCTTTAGGTGCTTAGGATGATTTTCCATACATATTTATATGATATTGCTGTAAGTATAATATGTGAAACTTCTTGATTTTCGAATAGGAAATGAATAATTTAGGTGTAAGTTTTCAACCTCATACATATTACTTAGCGCTTATAGTAGCATGTGGTTTATTCGTAGCCCGGTCCTGTAGCAATATAACTTGATTTGCAATATATATCTGTCCACTATACTATGTATATAAGTGAGAAGATAAATTTCAATATAGTAGTGCTCATTGCAGTAACAATAATATTGCCAAGTTATTCACAAACATCGTGTGTGTTCTAGTTCATATACAAGGTATAAGGTTAGTAAATATTTTAATTACTTATTATCATTTGACAGGAATATTCTGTTTTTATTAGCATAATAATTATTTTAATGTAGGTACATTATTAAAATTATTAAGATCATAGCATAATCAATAATCATAATTTTTTGCTTTGTTCTTTCCCGCTTATTTTTAATTTTGATCCCACGCAGAAAAATCTAAATACATTATGTTCTATCAGAATTTTTTACTTAATTTAAGACTACAAATAAGTTAATATCTGATTCACAATATGGATTCAGGGAAGATGGATATGGGGTTACCGATTATATTATCAATTGTTTCGACTGTAATTGTAAGCCACTTGCTATTTTTCTGGACTTCTCCAAGGCATTTGATACTGTGGATCACCAGATTCTACTACACAAATTGGAACTGATTGGGATAAGAGAAATAGTTCTTCAATTGTTTAAGTCATATTTGAATAATAGAACTCAAAAAGTTAAACTTAGTTCAACATGTAGCTCTTTACGAGGGGTGGAGTGTGGTGTTTCTCAGGGCACAGACTTGGCCCGATCTTATTCTCTATATATATTAAGAGTCTCGCGCAAAGTAATACCCGGCGATAAAACTGTTTTGTTGTTAAAATTTGGTTGGATTATAACTTTTTAACGCTTAATGTTAATAAAGCAAGTTTCATGTGTTCTTCAATGAATAAAATTGGTCAGCCAAGTAAAACTGAAATTAAGGTCCATTCCATTGATTGTAATTTTTCTGAGGATTGTTCATGTATTGGCATGGTCAAGTCGGCTAATAATACAAAATATTTGGGTGTGTATTTCGATCGGTTTTTAAAATGGAATTTTCATTCAGAATACGTTAAAAATAAATTACGAAAATTAGTTCTATGAACTGCGTAATATTCTAAGCAGCGAGGTTGTGCTTAATGTCTATAAATCATTAGCAAAATCTTGTCTTAATTATGGAATGATTTGATGGGGATCGGCTAACAAAAATATTTTGAGTAATGTCAGCATTGCTCAAAAATAAATTTTAAAGATAGTTAGTTTTCTTTAAGCCAAGACGTTTTTCTTCAGAACTCTTATTTCAGCAGTCTGGTGTCTTTACGATTACTGAACTGTACATTAAGAATATGCTTAGATTTTCTCTTACCACAAATATTTTTCACAATTACATAGGTCATGACATAATGACGAGAGAAAATGTCAATCGTAATTTGACTTTGCCTAACATGCACTTTAATGCCACACAAAGATCAGTTTCTTATTTGGCTCCCAAAATTTTAAACATATTACCAGAGCATTTCAAAAGAAAAAATTCCAATGCGTAAAAAAAAAGACTGAAAGGAGATCAAATGGATTCGAAATAATACTAATAATTAGTCTGTAATTGAAAATTTAACGTGATCGAATAATAATAAGGAACATGGACTTATTGATAAGTATGTCGTATGTTACTATATTATGGCAGTGTGCACACAGAGACTTTAGTCCCTTCTGCATACATTCATTTGAATTTAAATAACTTCATAACATTGTTTGTAAATAAATAAATAAATAAATTTATGAAAATTTTTAGATCGTGACTTTGCCCATAGTAAAGGGTGTCACCCGAAGTGACTACAGACCCCTAATCATTCTACTAAAAGAGTAGTCAGTCAACACAATAATGTTTTTTCAAATAATAATCGAATACTATCGAACAGCTAAAAAATAATAAATTATGGTCTTATTGGAAAGAGATTTAAACGACCTTTAAAATAATGTGTCACTTAACCCCATTTCCCATTTAAGATTTGAAGGGTTTGTCTGTGGGTATTCTTTAAACGCGCCCCCCTTCATAATAAAATTGACGATTTTTATTATTATTTACTGAGAGCGAGATATTAATGGTGGGACAATTTTAAATTGATACTCTCCAGTTTATTTTTAATAGAAGTGTAACTCTGGTTGCCAATCTTAGTCGTTCCTGTTCAAAAAAGTATAAAGATACCCGGGAGCATCAAAAAATATTATAGTAGTTCATGTTATAATAGCTGTGACCGATTTGCCGATAATAATTCTAAAAGGACATTTATATAGGGAATTTAATTATAGCTGGGTCGGTGTTAAGTTTACTACATTACATGGGGGTGTAAGTACTTCTAATGTTATTATGAGATGATTTTCAAACAACGTGCATACTTCCTAGGCATACCAATTACAAATACATAATATATTTTTTTTAAATCTTTTTACGATAATAATTATGACGAAACAAATTTTAAATTTTAACTGCTAACTCAAGGTGCGTCATTTGTCGTTGCGGTTTCAAAATATATTTGTTGCGCGCATTCGTACAATCGGCACGACTAAAACGACATCCATGTCTTGTCTATACTTATAATGATAATTATATAAACTAAATAATAACATAATGTGTGTAAATCTTTATGAATTTTTGAAAATTGTTTTGACTTTCTCGTGGTGATTCAAATGGATCCTCCAATGATCTTAAATCAGGGAGGATACCACCTTTCTTGCCCAGTTTTTGAAGAATAAACAATTCAGATTCCTAGGTGGATTGTAAATAACTTCAAAGGGACAAAATCAATCAGGGAGCTCTTAAAATTAGTATAATTTTTCCTTGTCCCTGTTAATTAGGCAAAGACGTCTTTCATACCTGCTTTCACGTTTGACACCACCGGATTAACAACTCTCATATTTGTCGTTATTGTTGAATAGAATTATTTCTTTTTCAGTGTTTATGTGTTAACTTTAAATATTATTTGGGGAAAAAATAATAATACTATACAGGATGTTATGGAAATGACGTATTATATTTAAATGGGTGACTCCTGGGGTGTCCTAGAGAAGCGCTACATATTTTTTTTCAAATCGAACGTTTTAAAAGTGGGGTAAAACACCCATAAACCCACAGGTCAGTCCGCGGCACTATATCATATTATCCTGCGGAGCTGTCTGACAAACACATGTTCGCGCAACTCTCTATGATCATCACATCATGCTCGCACTTTATGCTCATCACGTGCCCTGATAATAGTGTTGGGACTGCCTAATAGCTATTACGAAGTAAACTCAAAGTCACAGTCCACTCCTCGCTTGCTTATACCCACTAAAACCCCGTTGGTCTCTTCTTTCCAATCTCGGAACATGACCGGCATATCGTCGAGAGAAAAGCACACATAGTGAACAAATTACACTAAATCACTTAAAGAAACAGACAGACACTCACGAGTTTTAAATTAGTTTCTTTGAAGATATGCACTTATTATCAGATTACACAAAATCACTAAACACGTACTACCGTACACATAGAATAAACGCACAAAGGACGTCCAAATATTTAGTGGCAATTCGTGAAATGTCCCTTATCCGACCTAAAGGAACATTTTCTAAATGTTTTAGAAGGTAATTTCGCATTTCGCATCGGTTTGAGGAATCTATGCATGTACAATATCTTTGCTTCTCGGGCATTTTCCTGTTCGATTGAAGTTCTTGGCACTTTCAAGTAGAATAACAATAGAACAAAATATAATTCGCAGTAAACGTTCCTACACGTTCGAAATGTTGACTTTTAAAACGCAAAGATTTAATTAAACACTGTTATTGACATATTATTTAGGAAAACAAAACGACTTCGCAGCGTTTCTTAAACAACTGTTTTTAAACATGTTTACGCATATGGCGCCCTCTATTAAAACATATCTTAACTATAGTATATTACAGAAACTAATATAAAACTGTACACATCGTCTTAATACTCTAAGTTGCCGTAGGATGGCGCTACCTTAATTACTAATTATTATGAATATTTATTCTCACTAACACGAAAATCAGCTGGAATCGTTTCAAAGCCGTAAACAAACAATCGTGAATTTGTTTATTATTCCAGTGGTTTTTAAATGCCGTAAATTTAATATGTGTGTCGACAATAGTGCCTACAATTTTTTACGTGTTTGTTCGTTGTGTTTGTTCGATATCCGTATGTGAATTTAAGGTTAGGTGCGCCGGTGTACTAAAACCTTTGAATTAGTTCTTTATTCAAACACTAAAACATATTATTTAGTGTATAAATAATTTTTTTTATACGAATTATGGTTAAATAACAAGGGAAAAGGTATGTGTTTTAGAGAAAATTGCATATAAAGTTTGTTACTTAAATTTTAGAACTTAATTTATAAATAATTAGTAAATTATGCATGATTCTAAATTATATTTTAAGAAAGTTACAATTTTATACGGATGGAAATTCCAGCTAATAAAAAAAAAATAATTATGGGGGGAACTCTGCAGGGGAAATTAATAAAATATGTATTTTTTTGTGTTTATTTATTTCCATACTTCTAAAAAGTTCAGTTTTATAGATTTGTTTCTGAAATTTTTAAATTTAGACCATTAAATGATGTAAAATCTATTGCAGTAAGTAGGATCACTTTTTTAGTCTCCCTGGTATCTCAATACCTACTCTCTTGTGAGCAGCAATAATGTGTTAGGCTGGCAACCAGAATTACACGTGCACCTTCATACAAAGGAGGGGGAACTATTTTATTTTATAACTAAATTGTTTCTGCCAAAGTGCCAAACACTTTTAGGTTTAGAAAAAGATAGGTTGGTTCCCGGCATGACTTTTAAACGTTTCGATGATTTTGTTCTTTTCAATTTCAACTAAATAACTATACAGTTCAAATCTAAATATCTAGGTAAGCTATCGCTTATTGTATAGGTTATGTTACATTACATGATATATTAAATTCATATTTAAAAATTAAATACCTTTAGAACAGAGACAGAGTAGACAGAGACAAAAGTAGTATTTGATATTGATAAGGATGCAATTAGTATCAAGCAGCAAAATATTGATTTAGCTATACCAATTATGTAATATAATGTAATTGTAATGTAATTATTAAGTTAATATTATTAATAAATTTAGATTATATGAATTCAAGCAGGTGATTTGTTTATTAACGTCATACCTAATAAAAGTGTATTATAAGATCAACATGCCTTTTATTTCAGGGCTGCGCCTATACAAGGGCGGGACTTCATTGATTCTAAACTATAAAAACTCAAAATAATACTACATATTCCAAGACAAGAAGGCATAATTTAGTTATGTTAAAGCCATCATCCACCTTCGTGCTCACTTTCGGTCGAAATTCACTGCTGTGCACCAATATCCGAAGATGCCTGTCTGGCAGTTATCCAGAGTTGACTAAGGATCGTTACCCGGTAAAAAGAGGCGACTACTCGATCTTAAACGATCAACATCTACAATTTTTCATGGATCTGATTGGGCCGCAAAGGATTATTACCGATCCTTCTGACTGCGAGTCTTATAACATTGACTGGATTAAAAATGTCAGAGGATATAGTACGTGCATTCTAAAACCAAAAACAACTAAAGAAGTTTCTCAAATTTTGTCTTTTTGCAATAATCACCAGATTGCCGTTTGCCCTCAAGGTGGTAACACTGGACTTGTCGGTGGATCGGTGCCCGTATTTGATGAGGTTGTACTGTCTACAACGCTAATGAACAAAATTTATAGTATAAATGACACATCGGGTGTTTTAATTTGTCAAGCTGGCTGTGTCTTGGAAACCTTAGATGATGCACTGGCCGAACATGGACTTATGATGCCTTTAGATTTAGGGGCAAAAGGTTCTTGTCATGTAGGAGGCAATGTGTCAACAAACGCTGGAGGATTAAGACTGCTGCGTTATGGAAACTTACATGGAAGTGTCCTGGGGTTAGAAGCGGTTAAAGCCGATGGCCAAGTAGTCGATCTTCTCAGTACGCTAAAAAAAGACAACACAGGTTTTCACCTAAAACATCTCTTTATTGGTTCCGAAGGTTCATTGGGAATTGTGACTAAAGTAGCAATTCAATGCCCACCAAAGCCTAAAGCGATAAATTTGGCATTTTTGGGTCTAAAATCGTTTGAAGATATCCTAAAAGTTCTGAAACGAGCGAAACAAGATCTAGGGGAAGTTTTAGCATCTTGTGAAATGATCGACGAAAGCACCCTAGATGTATGCACAAAAAATTTAAAATTGAAATCACCCCTTCCAGCATATCCGTTTTACATGCTTATTGAGACGCACGGAAGCAACAATAGTCACGATGAAGAGAAACTTAATAGTTTCCTGGAAGATGTTATGTCCAATGGGCTAGTATTAGATGGTACAGTTACCAGCGAACCCAGTAAAATGAAGAACATCTGGGATTTAAGAGAGCGCATTACCGAAGGTTTCCTACACGACGGTTATGTATTTAAATACGATTTGTCGTTACCTATAGAAAACTTTTACTCACTGGTGCCAGTAATGAGGGAAAAACTAGCCAAGGAAAACGTGGTCCGCATATCCGGTTATGGACATCTAGGCGACGGCAATATTCACTTTCAAGTATCCGTTAGGGAATTTTCCCAAGATATTATGAAGAAAATCGAGCCGTTTGTGTATGAATATACATCCAAACTTAGAGGTAGTGTCAGCGCAGAACATGGAATTGGATTCAGAAAGCCAAAATACATGCATTATTCGAAAAGTCCTGAAAGTATAGTTCTAATGAAACAAATAAAAACTATGTTTGATCCAAATGGTATATTAAATCCGTATAAAGTGCTTCCTAGTTAAATTATATTCATCTGTTAAGAAATACAGCAAAACATCTAAGGTCGGATTAATTCTACATTGGGCCTTAAGCTAAAATTAAGCTATTATATGTTATGTAGTTATAGGTATATTATATATTTCTTTTTAATAGAATTGTAAACAAAAATTGTTAGGGAAATGCGTTTTTATTAAAGAAAACAATACATAATATGGGTAATTTTTTTACAAACCGCACACCTTAATCTTAGACTCTTAATCAAGATGATTTGAAATTTTTTTTTAAACTCTTATACAGGGTGTCCCATAACTAATGGTACACAGGAAAACTGCAGATTCCTTGGGTAAAAATACTGCGATTTTGCCATACTTAGTTTAGTTCAATAACTGGTAATAACCGAGATACAGAGTGTCCAAGTAAAAATTTAATTTTCAATTTTCCTAAATGACTTATTTCTGAATCAATATTTTTGCACAAAATTTTGTGGCTAGGATTTTTTTGGGAAAGGAATTTGAATTTGTTAATCATTTTGATGTAGATTATATGGGGCGGGGCGCTCTCTGCGGTACCCTGAGCACATAAAAGGAAATGTAACTTTTTTGTGCCTTAGTATAATTATATTTTTATTAAAAATATTAGTTTTTCCGTCATTTCTCCGTTAGAAAACAGTTATGTCGCGGCATTTTTGGTTTAATTTTTGATAACAGTATCTTCAAAAACTCCTTAAAAACACCCACAATGCTGACAAATGAAAATAAACTTTGACAGAAATGAGGTTTCAAAGTGCTTTCATTGTATTTGTTTTACCAACGCCTACTGTGACAAATTTCACAATTACAAATCAAAATTTAAACGGGAGCATTAGAAATTGTAATTGAAAATATCTCGAAAACGGTTAGTCGGAGCGACATTTACAAAGTACACCTTTATTGCTTAAAAATGACGGAAAAACTAATATTTTTAATAAAAATATAATTATACTAAGCCACAAAAAAGTTACATTTGTTTTTATGTGCTCAGAGTACCGTAGAGAGCGCCCCCTATAATCTGCAACAAAATTATTAACAAATTCAAATTCCTTTCCCCAAAAAACCCTAGTCACAAAATTTTGTGCAAAAATATTGATTCAGAAATAAGTCATTTAGGAAAATTGAAAATTAAATTTTTAATTGGACACCCTGTATCTCGGTTATTACCAGCTATTGAACTAAACTAAGTATCGGGTCGGACTTTATACGATAAATAATATTCAATGAATATAAATTAATATTTTTTTATTCGTTTTGGGGGTGCAGGTGCGCATGTGCTCCTGTGGAAGAACCGCCACTGATGTCTTTATATAAAGTTATACGTGTATTTTTCAGTTTTTCATATTCGGTATCTACCTTTTATATTTTTACGTTTTTTATGTCCTCAATTTCAAATTTGCGCGCGATCGCGGACATGCATATATTAGGTTTGTTTTCCAACACCCTATTTTTATATCGTTCTAGAACCGTCACGAAATTGTTGGAATCGATTTTGTGCGCATGCGTTAATTTATAGCCAATCGTTTGAGAAGTATCCTTGATTAAATTATTCGCATGTTTTCTGATGCAAAAGTGAGGCGTATAAAATTCTAAAATTGAATATGAAAATTTCGAAAACTTGGCGTGATATGGACTGTTTTTCATTTTCGTATTGTAATTTAAGTACCAGTGGGTTTAAATGGCCATCACCTGTTCATACCTGGTTTGGCCAAATAATAAACAGTTAAAAATAACAGAATAATCCATGTCTACCCAATTGCACCGGCAAGGGCAATTAAAATGGCGCCTGCCCCATTTCTGGTAATGAGAGACAGCTGATCGGGAACAGTGTACTGCGCATGAATCCGTGTCATTTTAATTGTCAGAAGAGTAGAATTTCTGACTGTAGTACGGAGAACGGTGTACTGCGCCTGAATCCTTGAATTATAATTGCCATTGGTGGCGCCATAAAAATTCCCAAGTGTAATAAGGCCTTAAGCAAATTGAGTCCGTGCAATAACCTTTTAGGCGAGGTTGCATAACATAATTTGTGCCTCTTTCAATGTTATATTGACTCATATTTTTGCCCTCCTTTAGAATGAAAATATTAGGGGGTCGATTGTAATTTCTGATACGCTTCGACAATTCGCTCGCTGTGTGACTTGAGCTTGAACACATTTAATAATTTGCGAACTAAAAGTGTTGTCACTTTCTCGTAAAATGGGTTTTGTAGATAAGAGGATAACGAACAAAATGGTATTTTTAAAATTAATTTAAGATGAATTAACGAACAAAGGAATAAATCCGAACAAACACCGTATAAATCTCCATGAGCAACGAAAAACGGAGTTTTCTCTTTTTATGGACACGCTGCATTTTTTTTAAATGTGTCTAAATTTTATTAACATTTAATGGAAAGTTCATAATTTCTTTCTATATGGAACAGTATATAAAATTAAATCTAAAAATCTTCCGAAACAAAAAAATATATACTCTCCTCCAATTTTAGTTGCATTAAAAAGTTTTTTTCCTTGGACATTTTTTTTCCTAAAACACAAATAATCACTTGGGGAGAAAACTCGTTTAGAGATACTCCGCAATCCACTTAAATCCTTTCCCTGACGATACCTTCATCTTTTCTGACAGTCTGGGAGATCAATTTAAATTAGAGCAACCTCGAAAGTTGTAAATCAAGTTGTTTTTATACAGATGCAACTTTTTCAGCGTCGTTTTTCGTTTATTTTACGTTCTCCTTTATTAAATATTGTCTTAATGCATTCTATTAATACATTTTAACGTTAGCATGGCATGGCGTTGTTACTAATAGCTTAGTGTTGTTCGGTTTCTAGCATTCATTAGAAGTTTTTGAAATTTAAAAAGTATAGGTATGTATTTTTTGCTATTTAAGTAATATCTTCTAATACCTAAAAAAAAAATAACTTTTACAAACATTTTTAATTATTCAGTATTAGTATAAGAGCTACACAATTTTATATAAACACTGATGATGAATATGGGATCAACTGAAAAGAGCTATTCGTCATTGTTCTGGTCCATCACAAACTTTGCGAGAGCTAACGTGGACACAGGAACATCAGAGTATTCCTCACAAAAGAATAACTAACCTAATTCGGTCAATGGGACGAAGCCTGCGAGCTTTCATTATTGCGACAGCTTGATATAGGATATCAATTTTTTTTATTTCTGTTGGATTTTATTTTTGTCAATACAATTTTTTAAGATCAGCGTTTTTTGTGTTAAAAGAAATGAAATAATGGGATAATTCAAAGAATAAAATGTTAGGAAAACATTATCTGTATCGCGGATACCGTTAATCGCACAGCTTTAGGAAAAATATATTTTTGAGAAAAGTGGCCAAGAGAAATAGCTGGAAATAATTTTTAAGTTTCTAGGTTGGCCGTTAGAGGGAGTAACACAATTGCAAATTAGAAAAACGAAATGTCTACTTAATCTCCCAAGGTAAGGTATATTTAAAATATCTCCATTGAGATCTTTAGAAAATTCTATATCATTTTTGCCCTGAATGTTTTTCTCCAGCTCATCAAATAAAGTGGTGTGGGAAGGATAAACATGTATTTTCTTAAATGTTGATATCTCCGGTTTGCGTTAATAAAATTAACCGAATTTAGTTTAATTGTAAAGAGCGATGATTTAGTATTTGTATTAAATTGTAATAAATTTCATTAAGTATTCACATTGTACAAATTGGACGTATGTTCGGTTTCACACGCATAGGCGTAACTAGGGGGGGGGGGTCAGGTCGGCCATGCCCAACCCAGATTGCTCTGGTGCGCACCCCCCCAGTATTTCCGAAGTTCGAAGCCATACATACTTTTAACATATATATTTCATTAAAATCCTACTGGACTAGGGGCCTGACCCCATACAAAATTATTCCAGTTACGTCAATGTTCACACGTCACATAGTTCTTTTGAGCGCATTCAAACTATTCTGGTACCAAATAATAGATATCCGTTTTCAAGTTCGAACCTGGAAGCTGATAAAGAAATAATTTATTTTTCAGTTAAAATTCTTGAAAGTTAATATACAGGGTGTCAGGGAAAATGTGAGAAATCTCCCGGATATCAAGAAAAGACGTTAAAAGAGTACCTACTACAAGTTGATATAAACTTTTATCGTACTCTCTCTTCTGTATACCAGATTCAAATTACTATCCAAGAAAGTGTTGTGAATTACTCACAGCTGCAGAGACGGACTATAGCTGTGACTCTCATAAACCCTTTTTGATAAGAACTTTGAACAACGTTTTTTACATACCTTTAACTATTGATTAAAATTAAATACTTTTCATTCATGTCGCTAATCCTAACCGTTTTCGAAAAAACATTTTAATTACATCATGTATTTGACGTATCTCAGTAGGAGATTCATCATCTGTTCCTATCAATTGTTCAACATCAAAATTCCGCTTATTCATATTTAACCCGTGAGAAGTTAGGGGACTCAGTGTAAATAAAATGACGTTTTTTCGAAAACGGTTAGGATTAGCGACATGAATGAAGAGTACTTAATTTTTAGTCAATAGTTAAAGGTATGTAAAAACCATTATCCAAAGTTCTTATCATACAGGGCGTTAAAAAAAGGCCATGGGTGTCACAGCTGTAAGTAATTCACAACACTATCTTGGATAGTAATTTGAAGGATCTTAACTGTTATACAGCATATTAGAAAAAAATTGACATATACCTCTGGTGGTTCAATAATTATATCTTGATTACATTGGAGCTCTTTAGAAGCCCATATAGCCATGTTTTCTTCATATCCGGGCGATTTCCCACATTTTCCCGGACACCCTGTATAACCTGACGTAATTCCATAAAAAAGCAAAAATACATTTATTTCAACGAAAAAGTGCACATTTCTTGAACAATTTGTCAACATTTCACACAATTTTTTAATCTCCATTTTGACCCAAAATTTATTACTTACATATTTTTTGAAATATTTATAAAAATTTATAAGTACCTACGATACCAAGTGAATTAAATTTAACATTGGTATAAAGACGTTGAATGAGAAATGTCACCACAAGCAAGGCAGTGGACATCTGGTGCTACATAAAGTAGGGAGGGTAGATGTAGTAGAGAATGTGAACGAATCAGATTTTTTTTGGAGAACTGATTTTATATACCAAATAGGTTATGTAGTTTTCTAGTTATCCGATGGATAAAACAAATTGTGTCACCACGGGCACAGCCGCGGATACCAGCAATTTTTATCATAGGTTTTCCAAAACCACATGCTAATTTTATAGGCATACCAAATTGAGGTCAGATCGGTTAAATTTCGAATTATTCTTAGGATAGAACAGAGGTTAATATCATTTTTTGGATATGTTATAGAGTTTCGGTTCTTTACGGAATCCTAAAATCCGACAAAAAAAAGCAGTTGGCATCTTTAAATTTGTCAGCCTCCTACGTTTACCAACAAAAAACAAAAAGGTGTTTTTAATTTAAAAACTGTAAATTTTCGTATTTAATTTTTGATTGTTAATTTTAATGATATATGTAATTTTGATTTACAGATAAACATTAAAAATGGCCCCACCAAATGGACTTGTATGGGTTTCCCCTTTGAATAAAGAATTTACTCAACCAGGAGTAGTCAAGAAATGCACTTGGAAGGAATCTTTAGGAAAGAATATTCCCTCGCCGCACACCAAGAAAGATTGGTACGTTCTTTCTTATAAATTTTCGGAAAATTCCTATTTTCCTTCAAGATTGCCGCTAAAAAAGCTCTTTTCACCCAATCTGCCTAATGTAACAATAAAGTTTTATAGCGTGATTATTCGGATTGCGAGAGACAGTTGATCCAATTTGAGTCAAATATACTCAATTTTTCCGAATCTGAAACCAAATTCGTAAAGCTACAGGAATTTTGTGAAAGAAAATTCGATAAATTCAATAATAATACCGATGAAACCACAATTTTCAAATTTAACTCACATATCCAAGAATTACTTATTCGCTATACAACAGGAATATGAAAAATTAATTAAAACTCCACTTCAGTAAACTCCCAATTTAAAACTAATATCAATCATTTGACTGAGGACTACTATCTAATAATATAATTATCATTTTAGGAGGCAAAAGTATACAAATGGTATTTTCCCAGATGTATTGTCTATGATTGGAAATACTCCAATGGTAAAGCTCAACACAATTCCTAAAAGCTTGGGATTAGAGTGCAATATTTGTAAGTATATAATATACATCTCCCCCATAAAAATACGCTCTACAGAAAAAAGTGGCATAATAGGGAGTGTAATCAAATTTCATCAATATATCGTCGTTGTTCAGCTTCTTTCAAAATCTCTAAAACAATTGAATATCAAATACCAATGTATGGCAAAATTATTATTTCCCAAACCACCCGATGATACCTTAACAATAAGGGCGTATTTTTGTCTACACAGTAGCACTTTAAAATACTAATTCAGGTTGGATGGTACTATCAAGAAAAGGAAGCATTTTCCATTGATAGGATGTCACCACCTGCAGACCGGTTTCGAACTCTTTTGTTCTGGTCTGTACAGGTTAGGTGTCCATACCAATCATCAGAGAAGACTCTACCCTGTACTGACGCCGCCGTTAAATTGCTTTATTATCCTCGATGTTCTTCGGTCGTTGAGGTTCTCGTTATTTATCAATACATTGAATTTAAGACAATTTTTATTTATTTAAACCACAAATCGAATTATCTCTCTCATGGTTTAAATAAATTGTATATAAGCAAATGCTCTGCTCGTTTGTTATTATATTATATCCAGAAACTTATGCATTTAAGATTTTTGTGATTAGATAACATTTCTTTTAGATGCCAAGTGTGAATTTTTAAATCCCGGGGGTTCCATAAAGGATAGGATGGTAAAGAGAATGTTCGAAGATGCAGAGGAACAGGGCTTGATTAAACCAGGAATGACCATTATTGAACCATCATCAGGGAATACTGGGATTGCTATTGCATTAGTTTCATCACTTAAAGGTAAATCCTTGAGCATTCTATGAATTAAAATTACTAGCTACGCTAGCCCAAATAATCGAATATTCAAAACAGTACGTCCAAATTAATAAGCTGTTGACTCCATTGTTGAAATGATTTTTTTTTAATTTAACAAAAGCCAAAAGTGAGAAAATGTCGTACTGATTGTTTATGAAATATTTTTCCCCAATGTAAGGTATTTAGAACAAATGGTATTTTTTTTACTTAGCGTGGCACAGCGATACTTTTAGGCCAGTATCTAACCCAGATATATCTGTAATTAAAAAACAATCAAGATTTAGGTTTGGGTTATACAGGGTACACCAAGAAAGTGGCCTATTAGAAGTATCTCGAGAACTAAATGAGATTTTATTTTGAAAATTCGGCTGTGGCTATAAGAAATGGTTTTCTACGTTTATTAGATATTTTGGACGGTGCGGTTTTGCCGGATCATACCGAAAGTGGTAGCAACTTCGGAATTTTAAATGAATTACCTTATATATTATATTTTTTTTGGAATCTAGGTAAAAATCTAGAAAAGTTTCCTGTATAATATCATATAAGAGTTTTAGTTAAGTTAAGTTAAGAGTTTTTGAATTATAAATAATCTTTTGATTTTTTAACGCCGTATCGGGACATAAAAAGAAAATCAAATCTTTTTAGCGGTTACAGCTAGAAAGCTGAAATTTTAACAATAGTTTCACAAGGCCATCGAAATTTTATAATTTTGAACAGTATTTAATTAGTTTTATATAGGGCGTCTCCATAACAATATTTCTGAGGGAGATGAATTATTGCAAAAATCTTCTTTTTCTTAACCCTATATTTGATATGTTTTGCTAATGGAGGATCGAATTTTCTATCTAATGATATTAAGTAGTCCTCAAATTATCTTATAAAAATATTTTTTTTTGGGAGTTGGAATGGATTCATAGGAACAAAATAATGAAAATCCATTTGACGACAAACATATCAAATACAGACGCCCTGTATAAAACGAATTAAATACTGTTCGAAATTATAAAATTTCGATGGTCTTGTGAAACTATTGTCAAAATTTCATCTTTCTAGCTGTAACCGCTAAAAAGTTATGATTTTCTTTTCTGGTCCCGATACGGCGTTAAAAAATCGCAAGATTATTTATAATTCAAAAACTCTTTTAAAGTTAGATATTATACAGAAAACTGTTCTAGATTTTTACCTAGATTCCAAAAAAAATATAATATAATATATAAATAGGGTAATTCATTTAAAATTCCGAAGTTGCTACCACTTTCGGTATGATCCGACAATACCGCACGGTCCAAAAATCTCTTATAGCCACAGCCAAATTTTCAAAATTAAATCTGATTTAGTTCTCAAGATACTTCTAATAGGCCACTTTACTTGGTGTATAGGGTACACACACAACAACGTATTAAGTATACGTGTAAATACTTAATCTGGAATATAAATAGGAAACTGGTATTTGTTCAATCTTTGTAACATTGTAATGTAAGTTTTCTGTGATATTTAAAGTAGTAATGTTAATCTTATTTACGCCTTTCGAGTTCGATTATTTGTTAATTTTAAGCTTTCGAGCACGATTATCTAAAGTTTTAAAATGTTTAGCTAATATAGTATATTATAAATTTAATCTGTACCTACAGGTTACAAATGTATAATCGTGATGTCTGAAAAAATATCAGAAGAAAAAGAAGCAGTCATAACATCCCTTGGGGCGAAAGTCGTTCGAGTTCCAGTAACGGCTGGTTCCACGGATCGCGATGGTCTCTTTGGAACCGTCAATCGCTTGCACAAGGAAATACCAAATTCGTTTATCTTTGATCAGGTAAAGAACGCAATTTTAAGTCGTACTTATATACCTCATTACCTTACAAAGCTAATACATGGTGTTCCTTAATGACGTGCTAATATTTCAGGGTGTAATTCCTTAGGTCATTTTATAAAGAAAAGTTCATATGAACATATGTCCGCAACGGCTTAATATTTTGCTACAGGGTGTTGACTATTTATTATTTAAATGGTTATTATTTAACATCTCCGAAACTATTTTAGATATTATTTTCAAATTTCGTATGTGTTAATAGAATATAGAACCACAAATATTGGTTAGAAAAGTTATTCAATTGTTCCACCAGTGGCGTCCCTGCAAACATATCCTCTGATATATTTTACAAAAAAGATGGTACGCCACTGACATTTTTCCATGTGGGTATTATTTCTGATTAGCCTGTTCAATTCTACATGAAAACCGTCCCGTGAGTTATTCTCGTCAGACGCGCCGTTATTGATTAAAACCACTAAATTCATATTGAAACTCATTATTATTAACATTGATAAAATAACTAACGATTAATTTTGTTTTATAAAAATTGTTGGAAATGGCCACCTTCACTTAAAAGGTGTTCGCATCGAATTGCCCACTCGAATAATTTTTATAAATCAAAATTTATTATTAATTATTTTATCAATGTTAATTATAATGAGTTTCAACATGAAGTTAGTGGTCTTAATCAAGAACGGTGCATCTGACGAGAAAAACTCAAGAGACCGTGTTCATGTAAAATTTACCAGGCTAATCAGAAAAAATACCCACAAGGAAAAATGTCAGTGGCGTACCATCTTTTTTGTAAAAATATCAGAGGATATGTTTGCAGGGACGCCACTGGTGGAACAATTGAATAAGTTTTCTAACTAACATTTGTTGTTCTATATCCTATTAACACGTACCAAAATTGAAAATATTATCTAAAGTACTTTCGGAGATATTAAAAAATAACCATTTAAAAAATAAAAACTCAACACTCTGTAGCAAAAAATGTAAGCCGTTGCGGACAAACTTATCTTTATAAAATGACCTAAGGAATCAAACCCTGAAATATTAGCACGTCATTAAGGAACACCCTGTATATCTAAACTCGTACTTTAACAAGCCCCCTTCTCGGGCCCACATAATTAATTCTCTAAAGTAACCACAAATCTAAGAATGCACTGAGTTGATAGAGATTTGGAGAAAGAAAGACGATAACGACATAATATAGAAAATTACAAATGAACCCATTCTTGTAGACATCGTCATTAGCTCAATAATTTTTGGCTAAAAATTCGTTTCGGTTCGACGTAAGCAGTAATTTTATTTAAATTTGCAACTTTGATTTAAGTTTGACGGGACACCTTTAAAATGACAGTAATAATATGAAAGCTGCGATTTCTTTATGGATATGGATAACTTCTTAAATTTTCATTAGATAAGTAGTGTCAAACGAAAAGAGCATTGTCCTATTCGATAGATGCAATTCCTACGTACTCACATTGGACAGTAAGTGTTATTAATTATTATTAATTTACTTATTTTTTAGTTTAATCACCCTGGAAACCCACTCACCCACTATGACACCACCGCAAATGAGATATTGGAACAACTGAATAATCAAGTTGATATGGTTGTAAGTAAAGCTTTAATCAAACGATATTATTTTATTATTTTGCTCCATTTCGGTGGAATCACTGAATTCCTTGAATATATGATAGAAAGTAGCCGCTGACATTCCTTCAGGGGAACAATTTTATAAATTAACTTTTCGGTGTCAAATGGTATCGTGGCAAAACCTTAATTTTACATTGTTTTCGTCAATTCATAGCATTAACAATTTACAGACGATATAACCTCTCAATACTTGTAGTTAAATTATTCTATAGGGTGTTTCTTCATATATGACATGCTAATATTTAAGGAGGTTATTCTTAGGTCCATTTCCAGGAAAAAACTTCCTATAAATATATGTCCTAAGCGTCTTAACTTTTGAGATACAAATATTATTTTTTATTAGTATCTTTGATACTGCTCTAGATATTTTTGTGAAATTTGGTACACACATTCTGTTCGTCCTACGCCATTTTATGATGTTATATGTTTTTTTATTCCGACCAGTGGCGTTCATGCGGGAATTGCCCTCGGTATTTTTGAAGAAAATAATGGTGCGCCAATTTTTCTTTTAAATAAAAATTATTTTCGAAATTTTCGTTCCTTGCTGAGCGAATGTTGTCTCTTGATTTTTTGTCGTTTGACGTATGGTTTTCGTTTAAAAAATTGAATTCATTCATTTGCACTGTTATGAAATTAGGTATTAACAAAGATTAAAAAGGATCTAGTAGGTAAGGAGCAGATTTTGTTTTGTAAACATTAACAATTTTGACAGTTATCTACCTAGTCTAACCTTAACAAATTATTAAAAAACATGAGAATCTTAACACCTTGTATCTCAAAGGGTAAGACGTTTAGGACATATGTGCGTATGAAGTTTTTTTTCTGAAAATGAACCCAAGAATAACCTCCTTAAATATTCGCATGTTATTAAGAAACATCCTGTATAATAATGTATTTTTAATGTTTTCATTTTTATATAAACATACATTATTGTTAATTAAGTATTGTATTTCTGTAAAATAATTATTTAACATAAATACAAATTAGGTTGTAATTTTTTAATTTACAATAAACATTTTTTTATTATTACTATAGAGAAATTGCTGCGCTGAAAATTATGGTTATAGTTATTTGTTGCTATTATGCGGGGTACTAAACTAATAATACGATGAATGAATATCTATTAATAGTAACTTCTCTATTTAGGTTTTTGGTGGTGGCACTGGTGGAACCGTAACTGGAATCGGCAGAAAATTCAGAGAGGTCTCTCCACAAACCAAGATCATAGGTTTCGACCCTGAAGGGTCCCAATTTGCATATCCTCCAACTCTAAATAAGAGTGACGTAAAGTTTTGGGAAATAGAAGGTAAACCTAATATACCCACTATCCAAAAGTGTAACGTTGATCTGGCACAAGAAATTTTTCGTTGGTTGAAAAATGTAGAATCTTTACAAAATACAAAATATTGTTAGATTTAGTCATCAGAATAATTCCCATACCCGGTCTGCACTGTATACGGTATCACTCACAGCTGGACATGACTTTACTTTCAATGCTAGTATGGCTATATATCCCCAACTCCAAAATTTCATAAAAATATTTTAAACCGTTTCCGACATATCGCCTCGTAACATTGTAAAAAACACACCCTGTATAACATATATCCTTCTCGGTTGGAAATTAAACGTTCTAAAAATACATTCTCTTCTAAATAATGCCTAACCACAATCGCTCAGAAGAATTGAATTAAATTCCTTAAGGTGCATTTACACATGCATGGATTTAGTGGCGCCAATAAAAACTGGCGCGCCAGTAAATAAAATTATTAAGTGTAAACATCGACTTGCATAAAAATTTATTTTTGCATGCATAAATCAAAAAAGTCAGCATCCTTCTGAAATCACTGGCGCCAGTGGTGACAAATTCGTACAGAAAATCAAAACTTGCGAGTGTAAACAAGTACTTGCACGTCAGCGACCGCTCGCCAGTTTTTCGTTTAGGTTGCGCTTCTAATTTTTGTTGATTGTAGTTTATATAGTTGGTTGGTAGAAGATGGTTTTTATAGCTAGCAGGATCCTCTGCTGCGAGTTCTACTAGAAGTTTTGCAGGAGCACCCAAATTTAATTGGAGATTTGACTCAAACTGGCGAGCGGTTGCTGACGTGCAAGCACTTGTTTACACTTGCAAGTTTTGAAATTCTGTACGAATTTGTCATCACTGGCGCCAGTGATTTCAGAAGGATGCAAACTTTTTTGGTCTATGCATACAAAAATAAATTTTTATGCAAGTCGTTGTTTACACTTGCTAATTTTATTTACTGGTGCGCCAGTTTTTATTGGCGCCACTAAATCCATGAATGTGTAAATGCACCTTTAGTGTAATAAGTAACTTATGAAAAAAATGTAGGTACCTGCCCCGTATTTGTGTGATTATAAAACGTTTTATATTCAAAGTGACGTGCTCCGCTTTTTCGATGGATTTCGTATAGTATTATTTTGACCTATCCCTATACGCTTGCAAAATATTTCCCTATATTTGCTGGATACCCTTTATATTTAATTATTTATGGGAATTTTCTTTCTGTGAATTTCATTATTCGCCTTAGTTTTTTTTAATTTATAGTTCACACCTTTGTCGGCCAATAACGAACCGGTAAAGTGAATTATTAATTTTTTTACAGGAATAGGATACGAATTTGTACCAGGTGCTTTGGATCAGGGCGTCTGCGATTACTGGATAAAAACAAATGATTTGGAGTCCTTAGCGATGGGCAAAAGAATGATGAAAGAAGAAGGCTTATTAATTGGTAGGTTAAATAACTACGCTCACAAGAAATCTCACTATTCTAAATTTTCGTTAGCGCTGAGGAAATACAGGAATCGCTTACCTAGTGGTAAAAAGTTTGTAATCGTCCTCACCATTGCAATCCCAAGAAAGTGAGGAGGGAGTAGAGAATGTGTATTTATACATATTTGTTTTATACCTGACTTGACACTACCGAGCTTCACATATTTAAAAAAAACTAATTTCGACTCAATTTTTCAATTAGGTAATTGTTTACTAATTGAAACACACAAAGCCACTACTTGCTAATATTAATCTTATACAGGGTGTCCCGAAATTAAGGAGCAATACATTACCACCATATTATCCGGCTAAAATAGAATTTTGTCATATGGGCATAAGTGCAGAAATCAATGCTAAGGGGGCTACGGCCCTTAGAATGAGGAAGCCTGAAGACGTTTTTTTCTAAATATTTTCGAAACCATTCATAATCAAATTTTGAAATTAGGTATTGTGTATAAACTTTTGACGCTAAATCAGTTCATGTATTCGAAATTTCAAAATTTCATAGGCGTTACATACTAGGGTGGTTAAGGGTTAAAATAATCCCACTTTTTAAATTAGTCATTCTTTTTTATTTTTCTTAAAAGTTATAAAACTTCAAAGTATTTTACGTAAAAATGACTCTCTTAGTTCATATTGGTAGGACTGACAGTTTTTGAGTAAAATCGTTTTGAAAAAAAAAATTACGTTCATAAAAGAGTCCATTAATAAAATTAGAAAATTGTAACGAAGTTACTAATTTTATTTTTATTAAATAACTACCTAGCCAAGCCTCACCATAACAGAGGAATTTAAAAGAAGAACTACTCATTGAGAACGTGCTCAAATAGACCTAGGTATCTATAATCTTCTATTTGCTGAAGTGCATTTTCCAAATTATAATCCCCCATATGTCGTCCTTGCCCACGAAGATGTTGAAACGAACCATTCTCCACCAAATTTCAATGAATTATCTCAAATACTTTTCGCTGAGGAAGTCTCCGTTGCGGAAAACGTGTGAGATATTCCTGTACCACAGCGAAGAATCGTCCATTACAATATCCGTATACAAAATGTATATCAGCAAGCTCGGGATTTGAAAGTTTTGCATTTCCTTATTTATTAAGTCTAATTTTATAACAATAATGGCAGCAGACAATATCTTATACAGAAGTGTGAAAGGAAACAATTTCCCTATCATTATTTTTTTTTAATGAACGTAATTTTTTTCTCAAAACAATTTTACTCAAAAACTGTAAATCCTATCAATGTGAACTAAGAGAGCCATTTTTATGAATACTTTGAAATTTGATATTTTTTAAGAAAATTAAAAAAGAATGACTAATTTAAAAAGTGGGATTATTTTAACCCTTAACCACCCCAGTATGTGACGCCTATGATTAAAATTTTGAAATTCCGAATACATGAACTGATTTAGTGTCAAAAGTTTATACACCATACCTAATTTCAAAATTTTATTATGAACGGTTTCGAAAATATTTGAGAAAAAAAAACGTCTTTAGCACACAACACGCATATTTATGGTGTCGTCGCATGTCAGAGGATTTTAGGGGTTTTACGGCTTATTTCACCAAATATTTACATTATTATAATTAGTGTTGGGGAAAACCGATGATTTTAATAATCGAGTACTTGATACTCCCCCATAGGTCGTCCTTGCCCACGAAGATGTTGAAACGAACCATTCTCCACCAAATTTCAATGAATTCTCTCAAATACTTTTCGCCCAGGAAGTCTCCGTTACGGAAAACGTCCGAGATATTTCTGTACCACAGCGAAGGAACGTCCATTACAATATCCGTATACAAGATGTATATCAGCAAGCTCGTGGTTTGAAAAGTTTTGCATTTCCTTATTTATTAAGTCTAATTTTATAACAATAATAGCAGCAGACAATCAATATCTTATACAGAAGTGTGAAAGGAAACAATTTCCCTATCATTATTTTTTTTTAATGAACGTAATTTTTTTCTCAAAACAATTTTACTCAAAAACTGTAAATCCTATCAATGTGAACTAAGAGAGCCATTTTTATGAATACTTTGAAATTTGATATTTTTTAAGAAAATTAAAAAAGAATGACTAATTTAAAAAGTGGGATTATTTTAACCCGTAACCACCCCAGTATGTGACGCCTATGATTAAAATTTTGAAATTCCGAATACATGAACTGATTTAGTGTCAAAAGTTTATACACCATACCTAATTTCAAAATTTTATTATGAACGGTTTCGAAAAGATTTGAGAAAAAAAGTCTTTAGGGTTCCCCATTCTAAGGGCCGTAGCCCCCTTAGCATTCATTTCTGCACTAATGCCCATAAGACAAAATTTTATTATTTGAATCCGGAGAATATGGTGGTAAAGTATTGCCCCTTAATTTCGGAACACCCTGTATAGAGCAAGAATGGACAACTCCTCCAACTCTCAAAGGGTTAAACCACTAAGCAAATATTCTTTAAAAACTTCCTCTTTCACGATTAAATTGGCGTCTCTTTTCGATTTTTCATATTATTTACTGGAAGCGAGATATAAGAAAGTTTTCAAATTCATATCAACCTATAGCATACCAGAATTATACATTATACAGGAATGTCATTATTGTCAAGTGATTTGGGCATATCTTGGGTTGTTCAAAATATTCACTACATTTTATTATGCTTATTCAATTTTATGATAAATGGCAATAACAACTATCAATTATACTCTGCATTTCATTACAGGAATGAGTAGTGGAGCTGCACTTTCAGCGGCTGTCAAGGCAGCTAAAGATTTAAAGAAGGGACAAAATGTTGTTGTATTTTTACCCGACAGCATCCGAAACTACATGACAAAATTCGTGTCCGACCGGTGGATGGACGCAAAGGGTTACCAACCATGTGAAAACAAGAATAACCTATGGTAAGTATTAAAATTGGGTTTGCTCGACAATTTCTTCGTCGATTTCTTTTTTGCGAACAAGATACACACACGTACATGAGTTTCAAATCTAAAGCACATGCAAACAAATTATTTCACAACACAAGAGAACTTTATGGTAGTGATCAGTGATCGGCCGATTGGGATTAGTTGCCGATACCCATATATAATATCGGTATCGATACCAAATTTTTAAGAGATCTGGAACTATTCAATATACGTTGATATAAGTAAAAATTGTCAATTGTTGCAACGTTGTAAAGCATCTTTAAGTCAAATAGTGTTATCGACGCAAACGTGATGTGAACCAATTTCGGTAATTCCCCGACCGCCCGACTGAGTCGAAATACCAACGGTACCAGATGTACGATAACTATCGTTTTTGTATGATAAATCTGCTGGCATACGATAATACATGTACAGGGTGTCCCATTTTCGACACTTTTATAGGGTATCTCCGCAATTGTTAGTGCTATCAAAAAAGTAATGTAGGTGTCATGTACTCTTTTTGTGTCAAACTTAAAATGGTAAAATCCAAATTTGAAAATTTTCGCTCGCTTAAGAGATACGGGGGAAAATCAAAAAATTGTCAATTTCAAAATTACCCTATACTTTCTTAATTAAAAGAGATACAGAAAAATATTTTATACAGACGTTTCTTTATATTGATTGTTGAATAATCTGCCGTTTTCAGAATAAGTATACGGGTCAGGTAAAAAAGTTACCAGACCTAACCTCATTTTTCTAAATGGAATACCCTATATATATAAATCTAAAAAGATACTATTTTAAATTCTCCTTTCAAATATATAACATACCTACCATTGGTTTGCTAGGCGATTTATTTAAACTTTATTACTTTGAGACGAAATAAAAGGTTCAGATTAAGGTAAAAAAACAACGGGAATCATCGCAAGTGTTCGTAATATATCCTTAAATGGTTACCGTCTTTCTGGATAGCGAACAAAATATACATTTGGCGCCATTTCTTCGCTTTTTCCACTTTCAATATAAACTGATATCATATCAAATTTTTCAAAATGTTGATAGGTTATTTTCGCAAATAAATATGTAAAAATGCGCCAATCGGCACATTCCGGGTGGCACGCAGCGTCGAGCCAATATCGGACATCAAGTGAAAGGCGACGATTTTTCGATTTTTCGCTTGAATTTATAACTAAAGTAGTATTTCCTCTCGAGCTATCACAGTACCAAGAAGCACATTTCGGTGGGAGTTAAGCGAAGCTCGGGTATGGAGTGAAAGGTAATAAGTAACAAGAGACGATTTTCGCTTCAATTTATAACTCTCTCTCTCTCTAAAGCAGTTGTTGTAATAATCGAGCGATGTCGGTTTTTTCAATAATCGAGTACTCAAGCGGTTATTCGCTCGAGCGATCACAACACTAATTATAATAATATTATAATAATTATAATAAATATTATAATTGAAATATAATCCTATAGGTATTTTGTCATTATAAAGTAAAATAATTAATTTTAAAATGTTTCCTATTATCAACGGATAGCCTATATTATATCTACCCCTCTAGTTAAAGGAAAACTAGATCAACTATATTATTTATGTCTTAGGTGGTGGGACCAGAAAATATCGAACCTAAAATATAGTAGACCAGAACTTGTCAATGGCAAGGACACTTTACAATCTGCCTTAAATCAACTTAGCTCTAAAAATGTAAACGCCGCAGTTGTTATATTACCAAACGGGTAAGTACTATTAGTAATGTTCTTAATAGTATAAATATTTATTTTTGAAACAACTTGGCTTATAAAGACTCAACCAGACCTATATGATGCTTTTCACGTCTGTTAGTTAAAAAATAAATATTTAGTATACCACCACCGCCCGGGTGCGTCCGGTCAGGACCCATAGGATATCCCATGTAACTTGTAAGATGATCAAATATTAGCTCCCCCCATGGGCGTCGTTGGAAAGTTTTGTAGGGGGTGGCAATGATAAAATTAGTCATTTTATAAACTTAAAAACCAGGACGCTGATAGCAAAAAGTAGCAAAAGCGCCGCAGGCGATATTTTTTATGAGCCACGCCCCACGAACAAACTCAAAATATACACCTAACTTTGGTCAATAATAATTATTTATTATATTAATTATTTATAGTAAATACTCGAAACACCGATGCGGTAAGATGTGAATTCAGATAACTCGACAGAAATTTTGACGAATTCTCCTTATACTTAATTTAAAAAGCGCGACATTTTTACTTAAGTCACAACAGACGAACAAAAGTAATTTTTTTTTCGTGGAGAATTTTCCATATTATGATTCTTCAGAACTTTTAAAACGATCCCGGTTTTACGCAAACACATCACTATTATCACGTCACGTGAGATCACATGCTATCACGCAATGTCACGGCCAGTGATGCCAGAATGGTTCGTCGGGAAATCCGTAGAATACTGGGGAAAGGGTGGGGGAAGGCTTTCAAAAATCCGTAAAAATCCGTTTTGTGTAGAAATAGTTAAACTTATCTAATTTCATGCAAATTTGTTCTAAAAAGGTATTATTTTTCGTTTTCGCGTGAATTACGTACTTTATTCATAAAAAATTATTGGATAAATCGATTGAAAGTTGCGTTGTTACTGGTTGTTCAGAAGTAGCTGCGCCATGAACCCTAGTAACCAATACGAGTATATAGAGATATAGGGGTCCGTGTTTCAACTTTCAACTGCGCTTCTGAACAGTCTTGCAGCATGCGAAATGTATCTGCAAATTCTGCAGGGACCCTATTATTGAACATTTTGAATCCAGGAAAAAAATAATGTCATACGTCATACCAACCCCAAGAAAAAAATTGGTTACATCGTTGACCAACTTGAGAAATGAAAACGCCCATCATGCTGGCCATCATTCATACAGTAACAACTATTTACGGTAACAAAACTAGCTGAATCATGATAAAACATGCATTAAGATTCTTCCATATTCAAAAATCCGCAAAATTCCGTCCGAAGTCTGAAATCCGTCGAAAATCCGTTTATTTTTCTCAGGGTAGCAAAAATCCGTCAAAAACGGATTAATCCGTCAATCTGGTAACACTGGTCACGGCACACCCGAAATATCTGCAAGACGGTTTATGCGTGTTTACAAATAGCTCACGGCAAGTCATACGTGGCAGCACAATTTTGTTTCTTCAAATTTACATATTCGGCACGCGTGATAGCACGGTGTAATGCCAAATATGCAATAGTTCGTTGTTTGTTAATTCTACAAGATCTTCTGAGTGTCCTGGCCAGTTGTATTTCGTATTTTCCGCATAAGTTTTGATTCATTTTAAACCAAAAAAAGCTTCTCTAAACTGAGACGGAAGTAATGGGGTATTAAGTTCATTTTTCAGTTTAACAGAAGCTAACATTTTATATTGCTTCAATAAATTATCAAATAGTTCTACAGGAACAATTTTGAATAGGATCCAAAACTCGAAAAAACTCGAAAAAATTTAATTCGCTGATGTCCGAAAGTCTAGTTTTAATTTAATTAATAACGGTGCCTAAAATGTCTTTATAAATTTGTTCATATATATAGCAGCTTCGGATCCGCTATATTAGATTTTTTCTTCGTTTGACTTCGCTTAAGGAGAAATATTTTCGACGACACTATCCCACCATCAATGCACCGCCTCGAATGTCGAATTTACTTTAGACTTTAAAAATACGTACCAAATTTGAAAAAATTAGAAAAAACGTACTATCTTTTCGGTAACAAATAAAAGATTATTGATCTATAAAGTTGACAACTTCCAGGGAGGGGCAAGTACCCCATCTTGCCCCTCCAAACGACGCCCACGATCATAGGACACTGTCATAGTCTGACAAGAAATGACATTTATTCAATTGACCACAGGATATAACCACCGATAAAGCTGCTTTTTCTAATTGAAGGTGAAATATTAAGATGGTCAGTACAAAATTATTAGGATCACTTTTAATTTTTCCTTCTTTAAAATAAATTTAACACTTAAAATTGTTAACAAATAGTAGATACATTTAATGAACATTTAAGTTTTAACTTAATAGATGGGAAAGCAACATAGGACTGATGATTAAATACCTACCATTTCTTCAATTATAAAATAAATCCTTAATTTTCAGAGGTATGTTAGGTACCATAACCGCTCAAATATTAAGAAACAAGGTGATATCAGGAAGTCTCCAGCCAACTGACTTGGTTGAGCGATGCACCAGCAGAATTCTTCCCAAACTCGATAGCAATTCAATTTTGGGGCGAGCATTTAGAATTCTTGAGAATGATATATTTGCTGTAGTTGTTGAGACTATCGGTAAGAGTACATTGGTCATTCTTTTGCAATAAACCGCTCACTTTTTACAGTACACAGGGTACACCAAGTGAAGTGAAGTATCTCGAGAACTAAATGGGATTTTGTTTTGAAAATTTGGCTGTGGCTGTAAGAGATAGTTTCCTACGTTTATAAAATATTTTGGATGATGCGGTGTTGCCGGATCATACCGAAAGTGATAGCAACTTCGGAATTTTAAATGAATTACCCCATATATTATATTTTTTTGGAATCTGTTCTTGAATTATAAATAATTTTGTGATTTTTTAACGCCGTATCGGAACCTGAAAAGAGAATCGAAATTTTATAATTTTGAACAGTATTTAATTAGTTTTATACAGGGCGTCTCCATAACAATATTTCTGAGGGCGATGTCAGTCAAATTTGACATTTTCTCCACAAAATGTCGTAACATAAGATTTATTGATCGAATTTTTAAGAAAGTTATTTGGAAAAGTTGTTTATATTCTGATTTTATGACCAAATGCCAATTTTGAATGAAAAGATTTAGCCAACGAAGGGAAAAGTCTTAATTGTTTCTTTTGTTCTTTTAAGTAATAAATATACGTTGCAAAAATTGAAATTAAGGCTTTATTTCATCTCATCTCAGCAAGAAATAGGTACAAAACGAAAATTAATCATAAGTGATTCAAATTTGGTAATGTGGGCATAAAATTATAATACAAACTAACTTTTCCAATTTTTAAAAGTTCGATCAATAAATGCCATTTTTCGACATTTTTTGGAGAAGATCTCAAATTTGACAGTCAATTAAAGCCGGATCGTCCCATTTAATTACATAATTTTTGGTCTTTATTGAAGCAAAAACTTATGGTAAATTTAAATTTGACAAAAATCGAAAAATACATTCTTTCCCCATATGGTTCCAACTTTAATGGTGACGCTGTATAATTTTTAGATAAAAATTACATAAATATGCTCTATTTTAGGTGTTGGAGCAGATCAAATTGAAAAGCCGATTGGTGTTATTTTTGGTGAAGATTTATACGCATACACTAGCAAAAAACAGTGAAGATAAATGTGCAGCAATCACGTAATACTAGCAACGCATAAAGTATACCACACTGGTCACTTCTTAATCTTAAGTTAAATAAGAAATGTATTATTGTACGTCGTAATAAATAATATATTTGCCAATTAATATGGTCCCTACAATCTACTATAGTTTTATTAGACTTTCTTAGTACCTACCTTGCATGTTTTCAACTTGTATACTAGATAGGACCATGGGCGTCGATAGAAAGTTTTGTAGGGGGTGTCAATGATAAAATGAGTAATTTGATGAACTTGAAAATCAGGACGGTAATTTTTTATGGACGACGCCCCACGAGCAAATCAAAAATACACACCTAAATAGTAAATACTAGAAACACCGATGCGGTACAGTACGTTTCACGAAATTTGGATACGACTTAATGATTTCCTGGGTCGGTCCCATTGTGTCGACAAGAGCTTGGCAATAAACAAGTGAAATATGGAGGGACGGGCTAAGGAAAACAAGTAATGATATGATTATATTAATGTAATCAAATGAAATAACATTTTTTTCTTTCTTCAAAATATATATCATTCGCCGCCATGTAGTTCTGAATCTCCAATTTTGTATTATTTGAGCTTGGAGCTTTATGTAATTGGCGACTGTGATAGCTCGCATTGTCCATTACTATCACGCTATTCTGAGGAATGTTTGGTAAAAGACAATTCTTGAACCATTCCTGAAAAACTAACAAATTTTACCACAAAAAGATATTTAAATATAAATTAAGCAACCTAACCTACCTGATGTGCCTATATTTAATTATAATTATTACAATCCGGTCCTTTCCACATAATAATAACGGACGGTCATAAATAATGGGATGGCCCCAGGTACTTTTACTGCAGTTATATCCATTTTTCGTGAAACAATCTTTACAAATAACAAATTATGATACCTACAGGGTGTTATGGAAATGACGTATTATATTTAAATGGGTGACTACTGGGGTGTCCTAGAGAAGCGGTATACATATTTTTTTTTAAATCGAACGTTTAAAAGTGGGGTAATTCACCCCTAAACCCACACACAATTCCTCGGCTCATTCATACTACATATATGAACATATTACATTGCCCAGCTAGGTAATAAACAGATTTTCAGGAACAATCTTGCCAAAATGTTTAAAAGTGTAAAACTTTGGTTTCTTATAAAAATAAATATTTAGCTTCACAATCAGCTGTTTAAAGAAGCCGGCCGATATCGATCGAGAGAACCAACGTGTTATTTATTTTTAAAATTTTTAGATGTTAAATACATTATTTCCCAGACAATAAGGGTATATTTTTGTCTACACATTAGCACTTTAAAATACTAATTCAGATTGAACGGTACTTAGATGTGTTGTGACGCGAAAACTAATGTGATTTTGTGGTGTGAGTACTTGGTGTTTTTTATAAATTAAGTTGGTTTTAAATAAGTCCGAAAAGGTAAATAAAATTGCATTTTTTTTTCTAAAGGGTAAGTGACATTGATAAACTTTTAAGTTGTCCAAATCTGACAGGTGTCGTTCGAATTGAACAAATGAGAACATTCCTGACCATTTTTAAACTCCGCGGCGGTTCGTTCGAGTAAGTTCAAGTTTATAAATAAGAGATTGTTTCCCAACGAACTGAACGTAAAAGTTTATAATAATGTACCCTGAAAAATAAACAACTTGACTGTTTATTTTTTTGTATTTAAGTTAATATTATTTTAATTCTTTCTTTACTATTTATTTTAGAGTAATGGAAATAACTTGGTTTACGATATGTTTCCAAATATATTTCGTTAATGAAAATTTAGAATTATATAAGGTTATTTACAGAACGATGGACCACGATGTCGTCGCCGCTATTCGTATTGCGTCGAGTATAAATTCTATTTTCGATTGGTCGGGCTTTGGAGCTGATCCTTGGAACAGGTATTTTTCGGACCTGATCTACAAAACCATCCCTAAGCCCAATTGGTACGCCTATTTATTCTCTGTGAAATAGGTCAGCAATAACCTAACTAAAGACAAAATTAAAGAGACTGGCTGATTGAGAAAGCTGAAGGCCACTAAATGGGGAAACTCCATAGGGAAACTCTGTAAGCCAGGGGCTCCCAAAGTGTATATAAAACGAACAAAAATTAAACTTCCAACTGCCACCACGTCATCCTGTGGAAAAACCCCTTAATTAAATATATGAACAAAAATGTAATAGTAGTAGGAGGACGTAGTCCTAGCTTATATGTAAAATAAAGAAACTAGAAACTTAAACTTCCAAGTGCGCCGCGAACTGAAAAAGTTTGAGAACCCCTGCTTTAAGCTGTCGGTAAAGTGTTGGTACCTTTGATTAGGAAAGGTTGGTACTTAGTGTTGGTACAACGATCTAACCTCACATTCAAAACAATATTTTCTTATATTTTATTTAAATTTTTAATCAAAATTTATTAAAATTCTGAAAATAAATATATACCCGAGGGTAATTTTAAGGTGCTTTAATAATATGGTTTCTGGACTTGCCTACATTGATGTGCCAGAGACATGTGGACCATTTGAACTGCTCGGAAACTGGATGGAAGATTTTAAAAAGCATACTGCAGCAAATTTTGTAATTTTTAATTTAGCAACATCATCTAAGTACGTAGGAAAAATAGATTTAGGCCTTATCAATTGATCACTCATCACATACATACATGCGACTATTAGGCAAGTGTAAATATTGTTTTGCACAGAAATTGACAACAGCAAATGTATCTATCTGAATATGGGAATAGGGGTGGGAATAGTTTTCAATATATTTTTATCATTCAAAATTCCAAAAAGCTATCGATAACTTACCTAGCTCTACCAGTCTTAATCATTTTTTATTCTAATATCATCTGTACTAGGCTGCATAATACACATTGGCCAAGAGTGACCTAATCATGTGAAGGTATTACATATTACCCTTATTTGCTTTGTCTACATTTTTTCAAGCTAATTCAAGCTGATCTTCATTTCAATTTTTTTAATTGGTTGATTCACATTCATTGTGAAATCACCATAAGTCTATTGCACTGTAAAAAGCCATATCTTTCTTGATGGAGAGCACATATCGATGATGTAAGCAGCAACATAAAAATTTGGTAGATGATGGAAAGGTGCAAACTCTACAGAAGATGTGCTTACAGATAATTATGTTTGGGCTAAGATTTCGGGAAAGTGATATATCATTTTAATTGTCTGTTTGGTTCCACAGTTTTATGCATTTCCTGACTACGAAAATGGAAATGGTGCAATTTATAAATGATCTGCTTTTGTTCCTTTTTATAATATCTCCAAGGGAATGCGATAAAGGGATATTTAATATGTTGTTTTATTTTTATTTTAAAATATTTAAAATTATTTTGTAGTATGCATGTATGTATAGTTGAATGTTACCTTAAGTTAGACCTTGGCTAAGATAGCCTTAACGTCAAGGTAAACCTTAAAATACTTTGTTTTAAACTAATTTGAGGGTCCATTGACGTGTTAAGTGGAATACCACGTCCTTAAAGATCTGTTCCTCTCGATGAGAGTAAAAGAGAACTTCGATATACAGTCAAACTTGTGTTAAGGATGGCTCATTCAGTACTATTCTGTTCCTTAAAGTGACTTTGAAATACCTATCGGTCCTAAAGGCTCTCAAATTAATTTTAAACCTTAATTTTAAACATAGTTCTCACAATAATTAATTTATATTTTTTGTAGTGTGGGAGAGGTGAAAAATCGAAATATTGGGTTACAGAAATTAACAGATGATGGTTTAATATTTAATACTGTTTCCAATAGTCCAAAGGCTAAACAAATAGTGAGTACTTCTACCGAGAAATTAGCAAATCTAATGACTTATCCCTAGTACTAGTTTAATATTGTGTTACAGCAATATTTTAAAAACAATAATTAACTAACATTATTGACATTGGCAAAAAAGTCACATTCCAAGGTGTCTGGTTGGTTAATTATTGAATAACGTATTCCTGCATCCCCGGGTTTTTCTTTAATTAAAAAAGTAGTTTTTAAAAAATGCCGGGTTAGGGACAGCCAGCTACAAAAACATTTTCAATTAGTTGTATGCCCCCTACAGGGGCAACTAAAGTACTTTTTTATTCTACTAAAATCAAAAATTACATTTTAAAATGGTAGTTGGTACAGTTGTCGTTAATTGTATCAATTCAATTGTTATTTAATGTTTAAAATATAATATTTCCTGACAAAGGTTACGAATTAAATCTTACAGAACATGCCAAGAAAATGTTTCATTACCTCACCTTTCATCTAAAAATGATAAATAACAACACATAGGATATGATACATTCAATATGTCTAAAATTTTCTGAGGGATCCAAAAATTGAATAATATACAAGGTGTTACATGTAAAATAAGAAAGTTGATATTGGCCACTGTTACATGACACACCCTGTATGAAAAGCTTTTATTAAAAAAAAATGCACAACTAGAAATACCAATCGACGTGTCTGAGCGTTTTTTCGTACACGCCCCCATTTATTTATTACAAAATGTATTCCATTTGGCTCATACACGCTGTATATGTACTATGTTCGTACGGCCTTCACCATTGGGATTTCGGAAACGGTAGAGATACGCAGTCGGTTAAATTGGGCAAAGTTGCTTAATTATATGGGCTCAATAATATGCCGCAAAAAAATCAAATATAAATACAGGGGCTTTCAAAATATTTGGTAAAAATCTAAAATTTTGCATTTAGGTTTTTAGTCTTTCCTGACGAAGAGATATCCAAAAATAAATTTCACTTCCTCATTGCTACTTTTTATTCTCCACAGGATGGCATCATGAGATCTTTAATGCGACGTTTCCTCTTTAGGTCACCATCATCAACTTAATTTGAAAAACTGAAGATTCTTAAATTATTATTGCTATTTCTGTCTTTAATTGTTATTGTTATTACGTACTACTACTGGTTTTTTTTTTAATTTCAAACTAATAGTTGAATCAAATTTCTACTTAGTGTAAGTACAAGTAATTTACTTTATTAATACAAGTAAAATTTGACTCTTAAAGCCAGCACTTTCTTAAGACTTTTAAAAGAGGCATTGAGCTTTACATTTTCGAATTATACCGAATTAAAAAAAAGTAAATTACAGGGACGTGCTAGGAGTATTTTAAAGAAGATGATCAATTTAAGGAACGTCGGAAAACCAGTAAGTGTTGTATACCAGTGAACGTAGATTTCGGTCGTCTTTCATAACTTAAACAAAAGCTCCATGTCTGTATTTAATAAAATTAAGTTGATGATGGTGACCTTAAGACGAAACGTCGCATGAAAGATCTGATAACGCCATCTTGTGGAGAATAAAAAGTAGCAACGAGAAATTGAGTTTATTTTTGGACATCCCTTCGAACAAAGTCTTGAAAGAATTAAAAACCGAAACGCAAAATTTTAGATTTTTCCAAATATTGTGAAATCCCCTGTACTTTTTTTAATTTTCTTTGCGGCATATTATTTTCTCATAATTACGCAACTTTGCCCCAATTTAACCGACTTCGTATCTCTGTACTGTTTCCGAAAACCCAATAGTGAAAGCCGAATTTTTAACACCCTGTATATTATTAATAACAATTTTAGGCTGAGAATCCCAAAGTAGCTGCATGTTTTTCTTTCATATATGCCGGAGACTATTTGCTTGGAGTTTCGCGACAGGTAAGTTGTTATGTCATAAAGCTAGCTGCTTTCATTCTAGTTTAATACTTGCACAATACCGTGGAAAACAAAGTACAACGTTGGCATAATTGATGTAGGTATTAAACTAGAATGAGCGAACAAACCCAAATTTTGTTAATTCGTTACTCCTTATAATAAGCGCAGTGTTAGTTTTTTCAGGTTTTTATTTTTTTTAAATAAGCGTAGGTGCATATTTAAAAGTATTCGTTGACATCAATGGCGCACCCAAGGGGGATGGGGTGAGTGTTGGAGGTCGAAACCCTCACGATTATAGAGTCTATAATACATAGTTGTTTAAAACAATTCTGAACTTAGGTTCGACGGAACGCCGATAAACCTGTGAACTACGTTCATTCAATCTTATGTTGTTCAAGATAATTTCAACTTTAGTTCAGCTAAACTAAGATCAGTTTATGTTGGCATGACTATTATTTAGTTACTTTTATTTTATTTTTTTTGACTTGAGACATAACCTATTATCTGATTTGGCGTTTGGCTGGCTTGTTTTCCATGCTTTCCTACACGGTGTACTTATAAAATATTGTTAAAATAAGAACTAAAATATTTTAATTTTATTTGATGTTACATTTCTAAGGTGGATAGATTAGATTATTGATTTCATAAAAATAAATATATATGTATTATTAGGTACGTTACAATGAATGAAAACAAACAGCTGGGTTCCTTGTTAAGCGTAATCTTTGAAAATATTCATTGTCTGTCCATTTAGTAAATTGATTAGAATTTTTCCAGTATATCCATGTTCACAGCATTGACAGCAGTACCTATCCATAAAACCAAAAAATCGTTATCATCAGTTATAATTTCATTGAATTCCTACATTTTTATAAATAATAAATTCAAGATAATTTACTGTATTGTATAATATGACACTGACCTGGCACAAAAAAAAATATTTAAGGTTAGAAAGTGATTTGGATCGACCGTTCAACTTGTGAACCGCCAAAAGTGGACGTTCACGAACTCCTGATTTGAATCGAGATGAGTGTAAAATATTGCTTGTACAACAACTTTTTTACTTTGAACTAGAGTTCTACTCTAGTGAACTACAGTTCAAAGTGTTTATACAAGCGGTTCATAGTGTTACGCAATTATTTATTCATTTAATTCATTTATAACACAAAGTTTATATTTGAATCGTTATTTTAGAATTTTTTAATGTTAAATAAATGAATTTGGGTAGCACTATGTATTATAAACTTTAATGGTTGGTTGAGAAGATTTTTATACAGGGTGTTATGGAAATGACGTATTATATTTAAACCGGCAATTCCTGAGATGAAAACAAATTGCAGAAAAATATCTAAAAATGGCGCTTTAATTTAATACGCCCTGTACATGACCTGACGTCAAACCAAAATTAAGCACGTGGTGACACTGGGAGAAAGATAAACAAAACAACATATGGCGGAAAACGTCAATGAATTTTGAGCAGTGTTGTCACTCTTTAGAAAGTCAATAACCGTTTGGCAGATTAGAAGTTGTTTATATTTTTCAGGGTACATTATTATAAAGTTTTACGTTCAGTTCAGTTCGCTGGGAAACAATCTCTGATTTATAAACTTGAACTGACTCGAACAATCTCCGCGGCGTTTATAAATGGTCAGGTATGTTCTCATTTGTTCAATTCGAACGACACCCGTCGGAACTGAACAACTTAAATGCCACTTTACACTTTAGAAAAAAACTGCAATTTTATTTACCTTTTCGGCCTTATTTAAAACCAACTTAATTTAAAAAAAAACACCAAGTAGATAATCCAAACAAAAACATGCACAAAAACAAAAGCACAAATTCACATTAGTTTTCGCGTAAATTTGTATGCATCTCATGAACACATCTAAGTAACATTCAATCTGAATTAGTATTTTAAAGTGCTACTGTGTAGACAAAAATACGCCCTTATTGTATAAAGTTTCATCCAGTGTTCTGGGAAATAATATAATTTCTAAAAATACAGCGTTGCCACTTTCGATGTTTTATAAGATTATATTCATAAATTGCGGAATTTCCTTCTGTAATATTACTTTCCTGTATAATTATTGTTTCGGAAATGGCAACGAAGCACTCGACCCTTGGTTGGACTCGTCTATGTTAAGACTGAAGGGGAGGTTCTGTTGTTGTCAACATAATTATTTCATCATTCTTCATTAAAGGATTAAAAATTGTTTTAGGCCCATTAGAAATTAGCGTTTTTATTATTTCTGACTTTCTATTGCGAAATAATATGTATCCTATCTTCTGTGTGTGCTGTTGTTCTATGTGTACGATAGTGTAATTATGCGTTAGTGTTTAGTGCTTTTGTGTAATCTGATAATAGGTCCATATCTTCAAAAAAACTAATTTGAAACTCGTGGGTGCCTGTGTATTTCTTTAAGTAATTTAGTGTAATTCGTTCTGTTTCACTATGTATTTTTTTCTCTCGACGATATCCCGGTTATGTTCCGAGATTGGAAATAAGAGGCCGACTGGGGTTTAGTGGGTATAAGCTTATTATGCAGTCCCACACTATCATCAGGGCACGTGATAACCATAAACCTCTTCCCATAGAAAAAATAACTGAAGGTGTCTGTGCCCTGGATTCCTTACTCGTGTCGGCGGCCTGGATTTAATTTCTAAGTAAGCTAAATATTTATTTTTATAAGAACCTAAAGTTTTATATTTTTCCACAGTTTGGCAACATTTCGCCAGAACATGTGTTTATTACACAGCTGGGCAGTGTAATATGATTGTGCCGAGGAGTGACCTGTGGGTTTATTGGTGAATTACCCCACTTTTTAAACGTTCGATTTAAAAAAAAATGTAGCGCTTCTCTAGGACACCCCAGGAGTCACCCATTTAAATATAATACGTAATTTCCATAACGCCCTGTATAATATGCCGCATTTATTGTTAACAAAACGTTTTGTGACAATATTACATATTTAGAAAAAATGGTAATTTTTTGTTAGCGTATTAAATTGGATGTGCATTTTTTAATATTCCAGAATTAATTAGGGTAGTGTATTAATATAAACTACAAATTAATAATCTCCCCTCTATTATAACCAAATTATCATTGAATACTACTATAAGAAAAGGAGGGCCTTTATGGGGATATCGGTAATGGTAACAGATACAACTTTGGGGGAAAATGGGGAAAAAAATATCGCAATCCAAGCACTAACAATATGTCATACAAAAAGTTTTGGCAAGATTTTTAAGTTTTTAGTTAATTAAAAATAACTGAAATTTTTGCCCTGATTTTATAATATCAAATTTGTAGAGCCTTTTTAATAACGTTTTTAACCTTTTAAATCATTTTTATGAAATTTTCATGATACGGACCTGTGTATCCCGTAAATTTGAAGAAACATTTCAATGCAGTATGTACTAAAATGAATATTTTCATAATTATTTTATAATAATCCACTACATAATAATCATAACACAAGTAGTGTTGTGATCGCTCGAGCGATAAACCGCTTGACTACTCGATTATTGAAATAACCGACATCGCTCGATTATTAAAAAAATCACTCTAGTTATAAATTCAAGCGCAAATTGTCGCTTGTTACTTATTACCTTTCACTCGATACCTCATCTTCACTTGATATTCGAGCAGTTTTTGGTCGATACGAAATACACTCTAGTTAAAAATTCAGGCGAAAAATCGAATCGATGCCTTTCACTTCATACCCGATCTTCGCGCCCCATCTGAAATGTATCGATTGGCGACGTTCGAGTTTGATGCTCAGAAGGCTGACACGACATACGTCTTTTTTTAAAAAAAATTAAGGATGTAACTGTTCGCCCTTAATAATTACTCTAGACTAAACTTCAAAAACTTACAAAAACAACCCCTGGTGATTTATCAACACATTCTTCTTAGTCATAAAAATTTCAAGTGATTAATCGCTCGAGCGATTTACTGGATTATTAAAATCGCTCGAGTATCAAGTACTCGATTATTAAAATCATCGGTTTTTCCCAACACCAGTTTTAATCCCAATATGTTTTCTGCCGATATACCTATTTGTTGTTTATTTTTTTGTACTTACTGTTTTGCTATTAGGAATAAATTAACTTGTGTTATGGTTGTTATGCAGTTGTTTATTTATTTATTTTTTGTTTTTTATGATCAAACACAAGCACTATAGGAAAAATCCTTTAGGGCACTCTGGGAGTGGTGCGTGTGCGCAAAAAGCGATTCACGTTGGTCTTGAATCGTTGGAGGTTATATTCGTTGGGAAAAACGACCTCGGGAAGGTTGTTCCACAAGGATGAAGTCCTCCATATGAAAGAATTCTTAAATAATGAAGTTCGAGGAGTACTAAGCTTAACCACATATGGATGGGCCGCAGTGGTTCGTCGTGTATTTCTGCTATTCGTCGCTCTGGGCGGAATTAAGAGGGCAAGGTCAGCCGAGCACCTTCCATGAAAATATCTGTAAAAGAGAGTCAAATCCCCAACCTGTCTTCGATGTTCTAGGCTGTCGAGGCTCTTCGTCAGCTCGTGGTCTCCGATCAGACGAATAGCCCTCCTTTCGATGGAATCCAGTAGCCGAAGAGTATGTTTGGGTGCAGAGCTCCAGACATGAGAGCAATGCTCTAGTGATGGTCGAATCTGGGCTTTGTATAGTGTCAAAAGTTGTTGAGGTGTGTACAACTTTCTGGTTCGGAAGAGTACCCCAACCTTCTGAGAAGCTATCTTGGGGATTGCCACAACGTGGTTATGCCAAGACATATTTCCTCCCAGATTGACACCCAGCAAATTAATAGATGAAGCCAGTGTGGCGTGTCCGGCCATGACTATTTCCGGTTCTGTAATGTTTATTATGAAATAATTTTAAAAATATTCGTTTTAGTACATACTGCATTGAACAGTTTTCCAAATTTATGTGCATTACAGGTCCGTATCCCGAAAATTTGATATAGATTATTCAAAAGCTAAAAACGTAATTATAATGTGTAGTAGATCATTGAATTTAGATTAAGAAAGCCTCTTAATATTTGACATTATAAAATTAGGGCCGTATTAGAAAAAAATAAGTTGATGATTCCTTGAAACGAAACGTCGCATAAAAAAATTGTTATGTAATCGTTGGGTGCATTAAAAGTTGCTGTGAGAATGTATTGTCAGTGATGCTCTAACGTTAATATTAACGCCGCAAAAAAATAAAATTGAAAATTCAAAATATCAGTTTTTCTAAATAACTCAGAACTTAACTGTACAGTGTTAACGTCCTCTCATGTATTATTGTACATGGAATAATTTTTGCCATACCTTGTATATTTTAATAGTAGGACATTTTTTTTAGGTTCGAATTGAAGGAATAGTAGAAAAGTTGCCTCGAGAAGATAGCGAACAAATATTCAATGACCAGCCACTTCATGTGAAAATAAGAGCTCATCTTATAAAGGACCAAAGTGTAGAAGTACAATGGGACGATTTAAAAACGAGACACGACGAACTTGTGAAGAAAGTCAACAATGGAGAAATCGAATTAAAAATGCCAGAATACTAGTAGGTATCAATTTGTTACGCTTACGAAAACACAAAACAAAGTGAGCAGCATCAAGTAAAAGAAAATGATTTTTTCTATTTGGATGCAAAAAAATTGAATAACCTGCCACTTTATGAAACGAATTTTTTTTTATGTTGGCTGCAAGTAGGGTTCGAATTTTAGGCTTACTTCGATTTCGTTGAAATTAGTTTTCTTGTCATTATGGATTTGACAAAATTTTTTTATAGAAAACTTTAAAATACTAACCTTTAACCTTGCAAATAGATCATTTTTACTAAATATTTATCTGAAATACCTATACTCGGAAATATATAACATGCTGACGGTGTCCATCAACTAATTTCTAGTCACAACTATCAAACAACATAACCTAAAAATAATAGAAATATCTTCCAGTTTATGCTCTATTTCTAAAGTTTTATTCAATAAAGTACTATTTTTATTTTTAATTCAATATAATATTATACATATTACTTTATATATACATATTTATAGTTACTGTATACATTTCCTGGGCATTAATTGTTATTCCTGTCAGATTCTGTGTCGACACAATATTCTGTTCAATAGTATTATTTATTATTTTGTTCAATATTTTAAACTTTGTTCTGCTCGCACCATAACTCAAAGTTTTGCATATTCTTTTTAAAAGTTTCTCTAGATTATTTTCTGCAATTTCTCGTATTTCTGACGGAGTACAACTTTCTTCCTGACTACTTTTTATTAACTTTAATAATATATTTATTTTTAATTATGACGGATGGGAAGAAGCTTTGTTGTGTTCAATTGTTTCTATTATGGTATATTTGATACTTGTAACATTTTATGAAATTGTAAAAGTATTGCCTACCCAGAAAGAATATATAAATTCAAAGGGAAAAAATCTACTATATTTTTTAAAGGTTTTTAGACTTTAAAGGCCCAAATAGAAAAAGTATTATAAAATACACGGTTCATCAGACAATTACAGCACCTGAATTAAACGCGTGCTCTTAAGATAATGTCTTATGAAATCTGTATCTTAATATACTATTTTTACTTCAGATACGACTCACAAAGTGTAGTAATTAACGGCATACATACGGTAATATCATATCCGACTTAAATTTAAATTCCCAATTTTTTTTTGGGTTCGTTTGTACCTAGCCATGGATAAATGTATGAACGTTCTCTTGACAATCGACTAAGTTAGTGACAAGAACAAACCCAACCTTTCCATCCCATAGTTTACAACCAGAAATATTACAAACTACAGATAGAAAAATGTACATTTCTAGCCTACGCAACGAACACAAACAATCTTTCCCACCTCTTTTGGTCATTATTGCAGCATAGTCAGTCAGTCAATATGCCAATATTTATCGCAAACGTATCTTGTAAAATCCTTAAAAAATATTATTATACTTAAAAGTATCAAACGAGTCTTGGACTAATCCAAGTGTGACTCTGGCAACATCTATTTCTATTTACTACTGCGCTACGATCCAGGAGCCAAAATATGAATGAATACTAATCTCGTAAACATGACAATGGTGGCGCTGTGATCTAACGGATTGTTTATATATTTTGGTTGATTTGTGTTTTTTTGTGAAATTGGTGAAAAATCGTCTTTATTATAAACAATCATGTGTAGTTTGTAAAAGAGGGGATTATTTAAATAAGGATTTATCTTTTCATCGGTATGATTATGTTTTCATAGTTAACCATCTGATATAATCAGATTTCAACATTGTTGCCATTCAGCCAACAAACATGTCTCTTAAACCCATTACTGATTTTCAATAACATTTCACACAATCACAGCGTCACTTTCTAAGAGTTTTCTGAATGGATTATGGCATCTGTTGTTTGCAATACTTTTGTTTATAACAATGCCAATATCTGGCGATGCATTAAGTTGAACATAGGAAATATCATGAGTTTTTGAGTTGACTGGATATTGGCTCCCCTGTACATTTTATAGAAAAACTGCATTATAACTTCTTCAAGATGCCGACATGATAAACTCAAGTACCGAGTTTGTTCGCCAAAAGTATCGCCATGACACTCTAGGTACAGTACGTTTCACGAAAATTGGATACGACTTGATGATTTCCTGGGTCGGTCCCATTGTGTCGACAAGAGCTTGGCAATAAACAAGTGAAGTATGAAGGGACGGACTAAGGAAAACAAGTAATGATATCATTATATTAATGTAATCAAATGAAATAAAAATTTTTTTAAATATTACTAGTCATTTATTTATTTACATTTATAATGTCATTCTATAGATAGTTCTGTTTTGCTATCGCTATCCTCATCAAAATTAATTATAATTGGATTAATTTTACGATCCAGACTAATATACGAATTTTCTACAGTTATTACGTGACGGACTGAATTTTTTTAACTACCTGGGGGAATATTATTAAAGCATTTTCGTATTAATTCTACAACACTAGAACTTAAAGTCGGAAAAATATTTTCAGACCTAACCAGTGATTTTAACTGGTGCCACATATGCTCTATGGGGTTAAAAATGCAATAATAGGATGGGAGCCGTAGCACTGTATGTCCAATTTCTTCTGCCAATGTGCCACAAACATATATTTTTTTTATACAAAATGTCTTTAAAACTTCTAAAAGTTCACTTTTTTTATAACTTTTTTCAAAATATATATCATTCGCCGCCATGTAGTTCTGAATCTCCAATTTTGTATTATTTGAGCTTGGAGCTTTATGTAATTGGCGACTGTGATAGCTCGCATTGTCCATTACTATCACGCTATTCTGAGGAATGTTTGGTAAAATACAATTCTTGAACCATTCCTCAAAAAACTAACAAATTTTACCACAAAAAGATATTTAAATATAAATTATGCAACCTAACCTACCTGATGTGCCTATATTTAATTATAATCATTACAATCCGGTCCTTTCCACATAATAATAACAAACGGTCATAAATAATGGGATGGCCCAGGTACTTTTACTGCAGTCATTAAGTTATATCCATTTTTCGTGAAACAATCCTTAACAAACAAATTACCATTTCTTTTAAATACGTTATACTGTCGGAAAAAAGTGTCATAAACAATCAATGCGACATTTTATCCCTTTTTGCTTTTACTAAATTATAAATTAAAATCATTACAACAAATAGAGTCTATAATACAGAGTGCTACGCAATTATCTATTCATTATAAATACAAAATCATTAAGTACATAATACTAAATAACTCTCACTCACTGCTAACTGCCATACATGTTTCGAAGACATATACCTCCATCTTCGGTGGAAAAATACAGGGTTTCCTAACCTCTGAAAAAATGAAGGACGTGAATCCTCGCCTTATTTTAAGACGAAAATGTGTTATAAGAGTTTTTCGCATGTCGCTTCGTTTTCGAAATACAGGGGGTACAAATATTGTATTTTTAATTTTATTAATAAATGCCAAGCGCTATTCTAATGATATTTGTTATACATAAAGGATTTACTTTGGGCCAAATTTAAATTTTACAATTAATTCATTTGCGGGGATCTGGGTAAAAAGTACCTTAATTTTTTAGTTATTTTCGAAATTTTCCAACACGTAAGAGACAATTTAGCACGTCGTGTACATGGGTATTTACTGGCTCACGGAGGACATTTGTAGCAATTGTTCATATGAGTTCATTATTCAAAGTTTTTAAATCAAATGCAGTATCAAATCATTGGCATTAATTAATAAAATAAAAAAATACAATATTTTTTTTAACACTGTATTTCGAAAACGAAGCGACATGCGAAAAACTTTCCAAAATTTAAATCCAAATTTAAAAGGGAATAGCAATTTGATTTCCGTTTTTCTTTTTTAATTTAATTTCCCTAATGTATTAATTAATAATTTTACTTAATTAACTTAATTTATTTTTTCTTTTTCTGCTGCATAAGTTTACTTCGCAATGTCATAAGTTTTCTCCTCATATATATTTTTCCAATGAAAATGAACGTATATGCGTTCGAAACATGGTATGGATTATTTTAAACAATATTTATTAAACTAGTGGAGCAGACTACTTCCAAAAAAAATTTAGGTTAAATATACTTTTGATGAGATCAATCCCCCCACTGGCTTCATCTATTAATTTGCTGGGCGTCAATCTGGAAGGAAATTGTCTTGGCATAACCACGTTGTGGCAATCGTCAAGATAGCTTCTCAGAAGCTTGGGGTACTATTCCGAACCAGAAAGTTGTACACACCTCAACAATTTTTGACACTGTACAAAGCCCAGATTCGGCCACCACTAGAATACTGCTCTCATGTCTGGAGCTCTGCACCCAAACATACTCTTCGGCTACTGGATTCCATCAAAAGGCGAGCTATTTGTCTGATCGGAGACCATGCACGAGCTGACGAAGAACCTCGACAGCCTAGATCATCCAAGACAGGTTGGGGATTTGACTCTCTTTTACAGATATTTTCATGGAAGGTGCTCAGCTGACCTTGCCCTCTTAATTCCGCCCAGAGCGACGAATAGCAGAAATACACGACGAACCACTGCCGCCCATCCATATGTGGTTAAGCTTAGTACTCCTCGAACTTAATTATTTAAATTCTTTCATCTGGAGGACTTCATCCTTTTGGAACGACCTTCCCGAGGTCGTTTTTCCCAACGAATATAACCTCCAACTATTCAAAACCAACGTGACGTGAATCGCTTTTTGCGCACACGCACCACTCCCAGAGTGCCCTAAAGGATTTTTCCTATAGTGCTTGTGTTTGATCATAAAAAAAAAGTAGCTTGGTAGCTGCTACGACTTCCAAAATATTCCGTTGCTTGAAATATGAATTTAATTTCCAGTGGGAACCAAAATCTAGTTTACCTTTCATTTAGCAAGTAGAATTCAGAAAATTAATTGCTTCTCAATTTCAATATACCGAAGATTTATATTTCCGTTTTATTTACTTGAGCAATAAAATATACTAAATATTATGCGAACAGACATTAGTGATCCAAATTCTACCGTTATCAAGACAATATTGGTCAGTTAGTTACATCGCGATTCTTATACTAAACTTCTCAAAATAAAACACATTTTTTGATAAGTTTTCAGTTCCTTAATGTTAATTTTTAATTTATTTTATTTTTATCTTGATTTGAAAATAAGAATATGTTCCCTTATTTTCCAACTATATTTTAGGAAAATTAGTTGAAATAATTTCTTTATCGGCTTCAATGTTTTCGAAAATATATTTAAAAAAATTTTCGTTGAAAAATAATTTGTTCAGAATTTATGTTCTATTTTCCAACATAATTTTTTCATTATATTTGGACTCAAAAGCTTATTTATTTTTTAGTATCTGGTTTTTATTTCTTCTGCAAATTTATTACCGACTCGCCACAATAACAATTAATTAGGCATATTTAATAACTCTTTCGTACTCGTGCGCTGCGTTTACAATTTAAATAGATTATTTTTTAATTATTTATCGTTGTACGTAACGTAATTAAAACATCTGCATAATTTGCATCTTTAATCTGAATATTCCAATATACATCTGTAATTTGAATATTAAGGCAGCTCCATACTATGCTTGCTCATCCTTGCTGGTGTTAGAATTTTTAACGAATATGCATCATAAGTCCTGATATGTCCACATTTATGATTTTTTTATTTGAAATTTTATTTTTGGTAATTTTTTGTTTTAATATTGGTGCTATTTGACATGGGGCAAACACACAGCGAATTTACACTGGTTTGTGATAATGTTTGAATGTTTAAACCCAGTCAGGTCTTATCAGTAACAAATATCAATATAGCTGCAGAAGACTTACTATTAATTTCAATTATAGTAGGGTAGGACTAGTAGGAGCTAGTGCTTTGCTTCGGCACACACACAGGCGATGATGGGTTCGGCCATGGCTTCGACAAAATAAAGGAAATTTACACCTGATCAATAAGGAACTGGATGATGATCCAGATATATATATATATAAGAACTTTTTGCGTATGTATAAAGATACCCAGGCACTGTTGCTTGCAAAACTCAAATTTGAGTAATTATCCCTCTACTTTTTGCAGAGCTGCGTTTCTTTTTGTTTTATTTTGTATTCGGGATTTTGATGCAGTTCTATAAATGCATTGCCGGAGTCTTTATTCCAGATAAATAGTCCCCTTTTTGCAGCCATATCCTAATTAGCAATCCTCAAAATCAGCAGCACAACGCGGTTATACTGAAAACAGATCGATCTCAAGTTTGTTCTATTATCAAATCAAATATATTATTTATAAATCAATTTCACCAGAAGAAATTCTAGGGAATTTTGACAAAACTACATGGGGTGTGCAAATAATTTCTTTTATGTACTTTAGGGATTTAAAATACCCTTTAAATCCCTATTTTCAGGAAAAAAAGTGGTACTTTAAATCCCTAGGGATTTAAAGTAAATTTCTTTGCAAAAAAATATAAATTTATTTTCAATAATTTTATTAGAAAATATAACATGACATGGATACAACAAAAGTGTAATGTGTTTAGAAATATATTAAACTATAAAAATAACTTAATTTCTATTAACATTAACAGTTATGTTTACCCCACTGCAATTAGCCAAGTGAAAAAAAGGTAAATTATCATTATTGCAGCTGTTATTTTTATTAATTAAAGTGTGTTTGAAAATTGTAGCCGTTGTCGTCGTCGGTGGCACCGACGATGTCGTTGGTGTTTCATTTTATACAATAGGAATCGAAATATCTGAAGACGTTTCGGTGGAAGTACCAGTAAAAGTTGATCTGCCATACTTTTTTTCTGGTATAAGGAATTTTCCACATATCCCTCAGCGACGGTGCTACTCTTCCAGCCGCCATGTCTTTTAAGCTGATCTATCGTTACTCCAGAGTCGGTCGGCTAGTAGCGATGCTGACGTCCTTCTAAAACAATGACCAGTGTACAATTTTGCATCTGGAAGCTTTAAATATTCGGCAATCTTGGTTGGCAGTTGTCCAATCGTATTCTTGCCCATTGGCTGAGACGTGCATTTTCCATTTCTGTACCCAACGAGAAATCTTGTATGGCCTTGTATTGATGGAGATCTTAAGGCAATATACTTCTTCACCACATCTGTGGAGTTTTCCTTTGACCGTTTTATAACAAAAGATCGGTCTTTTTCTGTCTTGGTATCTCGTAAATTGACCAAAATGAACGTTTCATAGTCTAGGACATCGGGTTTGTCAAGCTGGCAGAACTCCTTGCTTCGACGAGCTCCTGACACGCCCATGACTAGAACTACCTGGAACAAAGTATAAATAAAATAAATAGGTACCTACTTTATTTTCCAAAAAGTGTCTGAATAACATAGATATAGGTATAGACTGGGACAAAATATCTGTTGAAAAAAAATGTGTATCTTACCTTTTGCCCCAAAAATTCATGGTCGGGTGCTTTTTCCAGGAACTCTTTAATATTGTCAACATCGAGTGTCTTCGACTTTTTTGGTTTGTAGCCCTCATTGTGTCATTTCAAAAAAGCGGTTAGTTTGCAGAATTTGCTAATGTCGACCCCCATGTATATTGCAATTGTGGCCTTTATCATCGAATATACACTCCACAGTGACGATGCTTTAAGCTTTTTTGACTTTTCTAAGAAATATGCTAATAGTACCTTTTCTTCTGTAAATTCTTCTACGTTCCGTTCTTTGCACCATTTGATAAACTCAGATAACTGTTTTTTATATTGTTCTCCAGATTTTCTTGGTAATAATTGGCCTACAGCCTCTTGAGCTGCCTTTTCGATTTGTTCCATCGCGATAAACGTCTTTCAGTGGATGTAGCGTGTTTGACTAATATTTATCGAGTGACTTTTATTTTACTTAGTTACTTGTCATAACTTGTCATTTGGTCGTTGATATGGTAACATCAGCCGCTTCGATGATGGCATTTAATTTTTTTTAACGTTTTACCTATCCTAAAGTACATAAAATAGTATATACACCTCAGGACCAAAGTGTTTTTAAATCCCTTGACAAATTATAGCCCTCCCGTTGGTCGGGCTATAAACTTTTTATCTCGGAATTTAAAATACCACTTTAGTCCCTAGGTGTATAATGTACTATTATTTCAAGGGTGAACAATGCTGCAACTTTCACTCACGCTAATAAATGTGAAATGTGAATTAAAAATTGCATGCAATTTTAACGCAGGGTTAAGAATGCAGAGTGAACATACATACAGGTGAACAAGTTTATCTGTAGAATATGACAGGAATTCGGGCAAAAAAAATTCAGGGGTTAACAATAGTGTCACATACATTAAATTTTGATTTAATAATCTGTTATCGAGAGAAACCTAAAATTATATTTACGCATTTAAAATAAATTGTATTAGGTATATAAGAAACCACTATTCCATTATAGTTTCAATATTATTAAAACTTTCTTTTCATACTATTTATTTTCATATTTCCACGCAACAATATATTTTTTTGATTAAAGTACTTTTAATCTAAAAATATGGCAACATAGTGCGTTGTCAATGGTTACAGGTAGCTAGCTAGCGCTAATTTGATTGGTTATATCCCAGACAGTTGAAAGCGCATGCATCTCGTGAGACACCCGATAGGCCTTCGGGCTTATTCGGCGATGTCCGATATTTGATGGATGTACCCACTCAGTTGCGTAGTGATAGAAAGGGCAATAGTTATTGTATTGTGTAAAATTGTGTTTTATAAATAACTGTTCATTATGTCGTGTTTGAGGGTGTTATTTGAAAATTCTGAACTTTGTGATCACTCCTGGTAAAAACCTTCACAGTCAGACCTGCGAAGTGATTGTAAATGTTTATAAGGTATGTGAACAGGAATCACAAGTCAATATATTGAAATTGCCACTTAAGCTAAAGCTAGAAAGGGACATTAATACAACCAAAATTGAAAAATCATCATTAATCATGTAGCTGTTTATTATGTTGAAAAATTTACATCTTGTAAAAAGTAATTTTTTAAACTTTGATAAAAATTAGTTACCTACCTTCAAACATAAAATGCAATTACTGAAGAATTTCCTATTTTTATTACATTATTTGAAATAATAATAGCACGCCCATGACTAGACCATGTTTTAAAAACGATATTGCGATAGGTGCGGATCGGCCTTTATGATATACTATAATTTGCATATTGTTTCAGCGTTTCATACAAAATCGTTCCAAAAGAGTTCGATTTCTACAACGCCAACGGACTAGAGATTGCCGACAGATTACTATTTAAACAATGTACTTCAGGAATGTGGAGCCGTTCTCATATTACTGCATAAAAGTATGGAAAATTTTAACAGTTCAACAACAGTAAGTTTTTCTTAAGCTCCGGTGATATTGTTACCTAGTCGACTGTACTTTAGAAAATGCTTTATGTTTTGAGAAAATAGAAATGTATATTATTCACAATGTCATATTTTTTAAGTGGGGTCGGTCGGTAAAATTTTCAAATTGCAGGTCAGGAGTTATTTGTTACCCACCTAGTGTTATTTGATATGACGCCAGCAAATTATCACCTGCAGTTTGAGAATTTTTGGCTGACGCTAATTAACCTAATGCCGAGCAAAACGTATTTTTGCATTCATTATTAACGTTGAATTGGGAATTATCTGTTATAATTTAAGGGGAATAGTAATTGTGATTATTGTATGCCCAGTCGGTTTCTAAACATCGGAAGAATCATGTAATTTCCAATTAAAATGACCAAACTTACCAATAATAATATAATTAATTTTAATATGATGTTATGCATAGTGTTATCAAATCAACCTAGACAAACGTGAAGGAAGAAAAATTATCATAAACATCTTTTCATTATCTTCAGATATATAGCAACGTTGTAGCTGAGGTCTGTTTTTTGCTAAGGAGCGAAACCATGCAAGATTTTTCCATAGCCTTTCATTAAGCTAACAAGAAATAATTAGGTCAAATTTGAGTCAAATGTAAATGAATTCAAGATAATTTGTTATACCGACTCATTAGGATGTTTCATGAAATATGTTTTATCAAATTTGCCATCGTACACTAAAAGAAAAACTTCATTACTTTAATTTTATTTCTTATGTAGTTCCGCTCTTCGTAGCGCCGTTAAAATGCACAGAAATTGATCTCTACAGTGGCGTGAAATTTTGTGTTTGTTTATTATACCGGCGGCGTTGGAGTTTTGCTAATATTTTTCTTCTATCAATTACGTGATGGGCATGAACATGGGCAATAATTAGATATAAAAATTTGAAGTGGCAAGCAAAATAAATTGTGGCAAATATTTACAACAAACAGGGTGGCCAATTAGTGCGACAAAGCTCAATATCTCTTTTACCGCTAAGGATAGTGGAAAACTTTTTTCATGAAACTTATTAAGCGTTAAAAGGTGCAGCTTTTAAAATTATTTTCGACCATACAGTGTGCTCCAAAAGGGCGGTGTTATAAAAATTTCATATTTTTTAAATGGGACACTATGTATATTTTTACATATTTGAATTCACCGTAAAATTCTGTATATAGCACAGTAATTATTTGTACACATTTTTGCAACGTTACCAAATAGATTGAAAAATTCCTAAAGTTTGTGCAAAAACATGGTTCAATGAAATGTGTAATATTTCTTAACTTATAATAATTTGAAATAAAATATTTTTATGTCGGAAAGAGGAATGTTGACAGAAGTCCCCTATGATAACACATATCAATATTTTTATACAGGGTATTTTCTATGGATATGCCAACATTACGAACTTGAAACCTGAGTTTCGTAAGCTTTTTAAATGAAACACCCTGTATATGATTACTTTATCTTGTAGATATTTTAAACCTCTCAACCAATCATGGTGGTATTTCAATTTTTATTTAAACTCGAGCAAAAAAAGTGGATGTATTTTACCATTGTCCTTTTTCTAGTCACCTATGACAAAATAAAAACAAAATGTAGTAATTTTTAAAAAAATATTTATTCATACGGGAGAATACGACACAAAAATATTTTAGCGATTCAAGCTTGTGGACAACTTCTAAAGTAAATTATTACCTAATTATTTGTTCATATAGTGACCCCCATTAACTTGAACACATAATTCAATACGTTTTTTAAAAGAATGAGTCATGTTTCTACACATTTTCAACTGTTTTCAAAGTATTACTCGGCAAATGTCTAGAAACATGACTCATTCTTTTGAAAAACTTATTGAATTATGTGTTCAAGTTAATGGGGGTCACTATATGAACAAATAATTAGGTAATACTTTTTTTTGCTCGAGTTTAAATAAAAATTGAAATACCACCAAGATTGGTAGAGATAGGCATAGAAAGACCTTAATAAAAATTAGAGAGGATTAAAATATCTACAAGATAAAGTAAACATATACAGGGTGTTTCATTTAAAAAACTTACGAAACTCAGGTTTCAAGTTCGTAATGTTGGCATATCCATAGAAAATACCCTGTATAAAAATATTGATATGTGTTATCATATGGGACTTCGGTCAACATTCCTCTTTTCGACATAAAAATATTTTATTTCAAATTATTATAAGTTAAGAAATATTACACATTTCATTGAACCATGTTTTGCACAAATTTTAGGAAGTTTCCAATCTATTTGGCAACGTTGCACAAATGTGTACAAATAATTACGGTGCTATATACAGAATTTTACGGTGAATTCAAATATGTAAAAATATACATAGTGTCCCATTTAAAAAATATGAAATTTTTATAACACCGCTCTTTTGGAGCACCCTGTATGGTCGAAAATAATTTTAAAAGTTGCACCTCTTAACGCTTAATAACTTTCGTGAAAATAGTTTTCCGCTATCCCTAGCGGTAAAAGAGATATTGAGCTTTGTCGCACTAATTGGCCACCCTGTATGTAAAGAGGGAACATAATTAATTAATAATACCCGGCAGAGTACATTTTGAGAACAAAAAATTATAATTTTGCCTTTTCACGAAGAATCCAACTGCGGAAGCAACACAGTGAATTTATTCATTTTCCACCTAATAGATTATTGTTTGAGCTATGGTAAGACGCGTTCTAGCATGGTTTATATACATTTTTCTCCCCTCGCTCTTTATACGGAAACGTTCAAATACCACTGGGCAAACAATACAGGTTTTTCTGTTATATGTGGGATATTATGTGTCGTGTATGTTTGCACTTTTTTTTATTATCAAACACAAGTACTATGGAGAAAATCCCTTAAGGCACTCGGGGAGTGGTGCGTGTGCGATTAAAGCGATTCACGTTGGTTTTGAATCGTTGCAGGTTATATTCGTTGGGAAAAACGACCTCGGGAAAGTTGTTCCATAAGGATGAAGTCCTCCAGATGAAAGAATTCTTAAATAATGAAGTTCGAGGAGTACTAAGCTTAACCACATATGGATGGGGGGCAGTGGTTTGTCGTGTATTTCCCTCATATTTCCTCCTAGATTGACGCCCAGCAAATTAATAGAAGAAACCAGTGGAATTCCCTGTCTCGCCATGACTATATCCGGTTCTGTGATGTTAACCTTTTTTAGAGAAAACTCTGCCTGGAATTGAATTCGACTTGGTTACTGTCACCCCAAGCCAAAATTTCTTCCAGGTCTTTGTTGAGGCGTGATACTTCATGCTGTCTGCGAAGATGTGCGTCGACAGCCGATGTTTGTGCATTCAAAGAGAAAGATGAGTCCGTCTCATTTTAATTTTGTTGGATTCTGTGCTTCGCTATATCAGAACTATCTTAGGTAGAGAGTGATCGCGTATAATGTCTCCCTATTTTACCTTTTTTATTTTTCGTACTTAAGAAAATTAAAAACTATACTATACAGGGGTTTTCAAGTAGTATTTGCAAGGGGATCAAATTTCACTTTAGGCCTGTTGATTTACAGGGGGGATCCAAATATTCTGTATATTAACTGGTTTTCCAATTCTACGTCAAATTATTATTTTATGCAATATAGCATACAACGTGTCCAAGATAAGGAGGGCCAGTACAAGGATCTCGGAAACCATAAGAGATACGAAGTCGGCTAAATGGAGGTAAAGTTGCGCATTTACGTGCCTAATAATATGCCGTTTAGAAAGTTTTAAAATTCCGAGTAGTTCCGGAGATATCCGAAAAAAAACGAAATTCTGAAAAATCGTTTTATTTTATTCCTGTTTTTTTTTTAGATTGAATTCTATAGTAAATTGCACTTTTGCATTGCCACTTTTTTCGCTCTATCTAACAGCGTTAATTGTTTCATAATCCGACGAGTCGTCTTCGAAGGGCCATTATAATTTTTTTAAATACGGTATTGTTTTTCTGAAAGGAAATTTTGGGATACTGTCTTGTATTTTTCCTAATTACATAAATAATATCTCATAAGTAAGCTATACATTTTTACTTATGTTGGAGTAGTTCAATAAATGACAAATAATTTAATAATAAACCACAAATAAGTGCACAAAATAGAGAAACATTATTTCAAACTTCTGTTGATTCGGGATTTAAAAGAAAAGTAGGCGTTTGAAACAAAAAAAATTAAGATGGTAACGCGTGATTTGTTTCACTTGACATTCCCATTGTGATAGTTTGAAAGCGTTTTAAGAGGTTTTCTATTTTCCAGAAAATATGGAACCAATTTTACAAATGCTGAAAAGTTTGATATTCTATCGCATGTTTTATTTTATCTCAAAAAAACTGTTATGTGGCAGTTAGACGGTGTTATTTGTGCTTAGAGAATAACGGAAATCATTTTGAACACCTGATTATGTAGTTCCTTACTTTTTTTGTTGTTCATTTTATTACTGTTTTGGTATGGTTTTTGTTCGCTTATTTGTGGTTTATTATTAAATTATTTGTTATTTATTGAACTAATCCAACATAAGTAAAAAATTTAGAGCTTACTTATGAGATATTATTTATAAAATTATTAGAAATACAGGACCGTATCCTAAAATTTCCTGATGTTCAAAAAACCCTCGAAACGTCATTAGACCACAATGTGTCATACTTCGTTGCATTCGGAAGAAAAAAAGCTCTCAAATTCCAATATCAGAAAAACAGGACCGTATTTAAGAAAAGAAAGCTGATAATGGCCCTTCGAAGACGCCTCGTCGGATTACGAAACAATTAACGCTGTTAGATAGAGCGGAAAAAGTTGCAATGTAAAAGTGCAATTTACTTTAGAATTCGATCTGAAGCAAACTCAGGAAAAAAATAAAACGATTTTTCAGAATTTCGGTTTTTTCCGGATATCTCCGGAAGTACTCGGAATTTTAAAACTTCCTAAACGGCATATTATTAGGCACGTAAATGCGCAACTTTACCTCCATTTAACCGAGTTCGTATCTCTAATGGTTTCCGAGATCCCTGTACTGGCCCTCCTTATCTTGGACACGTTGTATAGGGACCCAAATTCAACCCTTTCTGATAATATTGACAATTGAAAATTTGCAAGATCCAATATTCCAAATATCTAAAAATGCAGGAAATAATGAAAATCGAGATTGCTGTCGAAAACAAAGAATCGTTGCACTGTCAATCGATTTAGATTATTTCGATAATAAATATGATGTGTGCAGCATCTCCCTGTGTCCATTATCTACCCATTCTCCCCTACACATGTACAAAATTACGTCCGGCTATTGGCAAAATGAATATGATGCCGGATACAGGAAGCCAACACTTTTGACCGGATCAGGATCTTGTATTTACAACAAAACGTTCTAAAAAGAGATGAAAATCCATTTGACTGGTGGAAGATACACTAAAAAAATTCTATCTACAAGCAATGGGGAAGAATTATTTTTTCTGCACCATAATCTGACCATTATTAATTACAAATATTAATGTCTTACATATTATTAGTTATGGCATTTTTTCTAGAGTTTGTGTTTTGTTCCTATCTTAGTTTTGTTAAATAAAATAGCTCTACTGTGTCGCTGTGATTCTGTTTATAATTTCTACAGCACATATTTTTAAATTCAGCTCCGGCCGGATCCGGTAAAAACTCAGGCCGTACCGGATATTAAAAAAGAAGGCCGAATTCGCCGTATACCAGATCCAGTTTCGGCGGCATCACTGGACAAAACCATAATTTGACGTAATGCAGGGGTTCACAACCTGTGCGCTGGGGCGCTGTGAAGTCGCCAGAGATTTTCTGGTAGAGGCGCGGCCCATATGATATTAAAGATCTTTTAAATTTTGTTTTAGGACTCTTATTGCTATGGGTCAGTCTGTTTACCATCATGGTATAAATAGCTAAACAGGTAAGATTCCACGACGATGGAGGCGTGGCTTGTGACGTCACCGGGTGAGTGATTTTTTAATCTCTATGGAGATTTATATTGCTGTCAGCATTTTTAACTCTCTTTTAAAGGTATTAAAAGGTTTTACGCATTTAATAGCATGTGAAATGAAAGAATAGGATCATTGTATTTAGGTATATTTATTTCATGAACATACAACAAAGATTAAAGCTAAAAGACGACCTATACTTGGAGACCACAATTGTAGACAGTGATTCATCTATGATAAAATGAAACGACAACTGCATTTGAACGAGAAGGAAATAGACTTCCAGTGGCGCGTAAAATTAAAAATTTATATAAGTACTTATTATTGAAAATTCGCAAAATTTTAGGTAATTACTGAATTCTCTTAGCTATATTTTTGGCAATAAGTCGTCCTTTTTTATTTCCGACATAGTTTTTTTGTATGTGGGAATTTCATTCTTAAAATAAAAACCGTACCTTTCGACGAATTGCATATTTTGTCGCATTATCAAGTACGATTTTTTTTCGGCCTACATGATTCTGAACTTTGGAGTTATTCTTGTTCTTATTTTTTAAAGTCCTGAGTACTGTACTAACAGAGACAGAGACACAACTTGACATCGAAAGAGCCGCATGCGGCTCGCGAGCCGTAGGTTGCCGATCACTGGTCACAGCCAAAGCACTGGTGAAGACGCCAAATTGTCTTGCGTCGAAAACGAATTAAAACCTACATACATCCGACGGCGGCGTCATTCGAGAGCTTTCGACGGACTGACGACAGTAACGACGCGTGTCACGGGGGAGGGGTGCGGTGAAAAGCGAGTAAAAGTGGCTGAGAGATTGAATCGGTCTCTAATCCTCGTTAATCGATTCAGAACGAATTTTTAATGTTTTTTTTGATAAAATAAATAATATTTGCGTATGGAACTAAAGAGCCGCAGCTTCACATCCAAAGAGCCGCATGAGGCTCGCGAGTCGCAGGTTGCCGACCCCTGTACTAGCCGATACTTTCGTTAAAGAAGCACATAGTTCCGTTGCATCTAGCAAAGATAAATCCGAATTTCGGGTCCGAACACCTTCATACACAGATTTTATCATGTTTTGTTCCCTCTGTGTCAAATTAGGTCGTCTTTTTTTTTAAAGGTGGACCGCTAGTTGATGCAGTAGTTTGCATTTTTACCACTAGCACAAATAACACTATTAGTCAATAATAGAAAATCAGCAAGAACAATAATTATATACAGTAACAACTATCCACAATAACAACAACAATACTCAGCAACAACAATACTCGGCAACAACAATACTCAGCAAACAACAATACTCAACAACAACAATACACAATAACAATATACCCGAATTCAAATTATCTACGAAAATACAGTAAAACCAGCTGGTTACGCCTCTCTCAACAGTTTGCAACTGATACAATAATATCAAACATTGTTGCCATGTGTATGCTATATTTAAACGTTTGCCCGCTGATCCGTTCCCCGTGCAAATCATATTACTATAAATAATATAAAGCTCGAGAAAACTACAGTTTGGCTACGCCGCGCGCTTGCGACCAAAATAAGCGCGACGAAGCGGCTTTTTAGGTAATTTTAAACAGACAATAGGGGGTAAACGTACAATATATTATCAACCGCATTCGCTGCATTGTTGTTCGAACTATGAAATGAGTCACAGTCTACAATTGTGGACTTCGAGTATAGGTAGGTATATAAACAAATTAAACTGTTTTTTTAAATAGTTTATATCTCTCAGTGGAGTGAAATTATGAAGAGGTAAAGAAACTCATAGTCTGCTTCAGTAGTTAAGTAAACAATATTTTAATTTCCATACATGTTTCGAAGGCATATACCGTCATCAGCTTCAGTGGAAAATACTAAGAAGTAAATGTTAACAAAATATTTTTTTTTTTGGAAATACCTTATATTTCCATCAAATTTCTTTGTCTGGTTATCCATAACAACCGAACGCAGCGCATCTCATTTTGTGAAAATTCAGATATTTATACTAAATAAGAAAACATTCTGGTTAACTTTCAAAATTTCCATGGAAAACCACGGCCAACGGCACTACGTGGCGATCAGTGTTGCCAGACATCTTTGATCAAAAGTAATAGGTTGACGGTTCGAAACCTATAAATAAAAAACGGTGTCAGAGTTAGAAGAGTACGGAAAAAAAGGTCGTTAAAGTCGGTACGGTGTATGAAGTCCGCTAAGCAATAGAAGCTCTCGAGCCGAGTAGTCGGTGGCTCTCAAACAATAAATTATATTTTAGGTATTTTCTAAATAAAATAATTTAAAGTAAATAAAAAATTAGTTTAGGCTAAGAAAAGTAATTATTTTTTAGGTTTTATAGTATTTAGGCAAATTAGTTTTACGAATTCTTTTTTTATAAAGTTTTGGTTCTAAAAAGAACCATCTTTTTGAAACAGCAAAGCACTTTTCTGTTTTTTTTTGTATTTGAATCCCAGCTCTTTTAAAATGATGGACAAACTGGGCATAAACAATATTCCTTATCGATAGTTTTATCCCTTGGGATAAATCAAAGGTTTTAGAATGGAGTCAAACCCTTTTATATGGTCTGTTCAATTCCTCTTCACTTTTTTTTTCGAAGTGTTCTTAGGGTCTTATCTGAAATGCCGCAAGCATCAGACGTTCGTTTTTGCACGGCCAAAACAGACACTAACGGGCCCGAGTTATCTTTTTCAAAGTAAAATAACGTTCCACTTGTAATACCAAACGACGTTCACCTGAAGATAAACACCTTCTAGGCGTTGTGAACATTTTCCATAACTTTGCTTTATAACTGCTATTAATTCACACACAATGAGAAACAAACTAAAACCAAAAAGCATAACTACTGATCTAAAATAGAACATACCATCCTGCACTTGAGCAACTTTTAATTATTTCTTGGAAAATAGTGATTATTATATAGATTTAACTATAATGATTCCAAAATAACTAAATTCTAGGAAATAGTACCTGAGAACATCTTTCACTTGTTGACGCAAAATGTTTTTCATTTGATAAAGAGAAACAAGATAAAAATATTTATCGCGTTACATAATTCTGAAATAATTTTGTTTTGGAACCGCTGATTTTGCACGGCCGACTACAGTGAACCAGTGGAATGTTCGGTACGATCAAGTATAGCGAAGGTATTGTTAACTAAACCGTATTACTGTTTAACAACCTTTAATGATTTAATCCGATATCGGACTTCATAAAACGAACCGACTTGACTTTCCTATGATATGGGGGCCACCTCCAGATTGGATATAAATTTCATATGGGGAGTCCCACAATAAGAATGAACATCTGTTCAAATAGTAATGGATATATGTATTACCATTGTAAAAGACTGACAACGCTAGTGGCAAGGAGGACTGGTCGCCGAGCTGCTTCGGCTATCGTCGACTGGTTCCAATGGCGCGGCGGATGTTTTAAAAGTTTAAGTAGTATACTGGACAACCAACACCATGTCCGGAGGTTAAAGAGGACAAAACCATTTGACCTAGTATAGCGTGTCAGACAGGATAGTGATTGAGTGTAAATAGTTAATAGATAAACCTAAGGAATATCATTGGATTGACTTTAGATAAGTACCTAGTTTTAAGCCTTATTAGATTAAAATTAATGGTTAGTCTTCTAGACTAGTTTTAATATGTAAGCACAAGCGGTGCTGATTTAAAAAAAAAAAAAAAAAAAAAAAAAAAAAAATATTTCTATGAAATTAATATACGTAAATACTATACTATTTCATTTCACATTCACATACCATTAAAGGCGTAAAGCCAATAAATAATAACGGGCGGTAGTCCTCTGCATGTAAAATGAGAGTTAACATTTTAATTCCTTTAAAATAGAATTAAAAACACCTTATAATCTCCATACAAAATTTAAAAATCACTCTCCCTGTGACGTCACTGCGCGCCGCAGGTGAAATTGGAACGGTTAGATCTTACCTTTAGTTATTTGTATCATGGTTTACCATTGGCGACCTTTTTAGTTGTTCAATTAATGAATAGCTTGGTCTCCAAGCAACGACCGCTTTTCCTCTTTTTTTCTGATAGGGCGCCTAGACAAAATACTAAATCTTTAAGTGCACCGCGAACTCAGGAAGGTTGGGAACCTCTGGCCTAATGGATAATGGGCGAGCCTAACATACTCGTCGAGCAAAGTGAGGACTAGCGTTACTATTTCCACAAATTTATGAGTTGTAATTAGAAGATAAATAACATCACATTTCCAAGACTTAGTGGGACCGGTAGCTTATTTAAGGAAAACGGAAGCTCTAGAAAAAAATATAAGAATTATAAAATGTTGGCACTGATAGATTTTATCTTTACACCTACATTCCAACAATAATAATTTTAATCATGGACTTTTCTACGAACCAAATATTAGTAACATTATTTCATCATAATAAGAACGTTATCTGAAACTGTATTTGCTTTCGAAATATTTATTATCAACCTGTGTTTTGTAAGCAGGTTCTCAACCAACAAATTTTTACGAAAAGCCAATGTGTAATTTAATGTGTGTTGCGTTATCTTGTTGATAAGAATTAATTTTATATTAACACGACTATGTCAACCTGATCGGTCCGGACTCCGGATTTAGCATTGGATACTATTTAGAGTTCCATATTCGATTTAATAAGACTGAAGACGTATTGAGCGAATCGCTGTGTCTGTCGCAACCATCTCATAAGCCGGATGCTAAAATTTAGCAAACTTTATACAGGGTGTCCCACTAATAATGGAAACAAACTTATATTTTAGATATTTCTGAATTGATCGCTTTGAATTTTGGTGTAGTTACGTATTACTATGATCCTAGGGAGCACTTTATATTACTTAAAATTTCAGTCAAAGTACCTTTAGCGATTGTATTATTCACCTTCAAAACTACGCTACAAAAAAAATACTTCATATATTATTAAATACCTATATACAGGGTGATTCACGACGAGCTTGCATAAGAACTTTATGGAGAACTACTGAATATATGTTTTTGAAACTTTGGGGATTTAGGTTTATCGATATGCTCTCTTTAACTAAAATAATCACATGTCTCTGTCATTTCCGGTTATACCAGAAGTAGCTGCCAACTTTCGTTTTTTTAAATACAATATGGTAATTTTTATTACATTTTTCGATTAAGCGTTAAATACTAAGCACATTTTATAGAACATGTTTTTGTCAGACTCTGTTAGTTTTTGAGATATCTGGACTTTTGTAATTATTTATTTGTATTATCCATATAATTTTTTTACCTTAGCTCTTGGACTAAGCATTTTTTCTTACCGATTAGCTAAAAGATCATCAAGTCTCAAAAATATCACAAATTTGTCAGAAAATGTACAGGGTGGTCACAATTCAAGCTTCATTATGAAATAATTCAACCATTAAAAACTTTCTTATTTTAAATGGAACACCATGTATATTTTTATTTAATTTGATTGTAAATTAGTTTACTGTCCTATACCTATATCAATGCGTTTTCTCAAAAAATCAAATTTTACTCCGAAAATACTATTTGTTCAAGTGTGCTATGAAAACAATTGTACTATTGTGATGTACTGAAGAGATACTGAAGGAAAATCTAATTGAAAGGGTGAGGGCAGCATTTCAAACTCTCAATGCACAAGAAATTAGGAATGATACAAGAAATAGTATGATGAAAAGAACACATAAATGCTTGGAAGTAAATGCCAATCATATTTTAAGAATATAATCAAAAGATATTAGGTGTAATTTTCAAAAAAATGTTAATTAAAGAATTTAAAGTTTATAAACTTGTTTCCTTGCTATTTAAAAAAAAAATTTAAACCATTAAATTTAAAACAATCAACTGCATTTTATTTATAAATTCAATTAAGAAACGCTTTAGAACGTTGTATTATCAAGCAATCCATCCAATCCAATAGTATATTCGGAATAAAATTGGATTTTTTGAGAAAACGCTTTGATATAGATATAGGACAGTAAATACTATTTATAAAGAACAACAAATTTGCCATCAAATTAAACAAAAATATACATGTGTTCCATTTAAAATAAGAAAGTTTTTAATGATTGAATTCTTCCACAATGAAGCTTAAATTGTGACCACCCTGTACAATTTCTGCCGAATTTGAAATATTTTTGAAACTTGATGATCTTCTAGCTATTCGGTGAGAAAAATGTTTTTATTCCAAAAGCTCAGGTAAAAAAATATATGGATTATTTCAGCATCATGCATTTGCCTAATAATTACAAAAAGTCCAGGTATCTCAAAAACTAACAGAATCTGACAAAAACATGTTCTATAAAATATGCTTAGTATTTAACGCTTAATCTAAAAATGTAATAAAAATTACCATGTTGTATTTAAAAAACAAATTTGGCAGCTACTTCCGGTATAACCGGAAATGACAAAAACATGTGAATATTTTAGTTAAAGACAACATATCGATAAACCTAAATCCCTAAAATTTCAGAGGCATATATTCAGTAGTTCTCCATAAAGTTCTAATGCAAGCTCGTCGTGAATCACCCTGTATATATATGTAGGTAAGTTGGAACCATATGGAAAACTTTTTTATTATTAATTTTACGAAAAAAGTTATTCCTCATAAAAAGTTCTGCATAGTCTAAAACCTAAAATGCAACTATCAGATATTAAATTCTCCTGGGCGTATACGAGGTTTGTCAAAAAATATGAATTTTGAGAGCAAAGTACATTTATTTTTGACAATATCGAAAATTATTATTAAAAAAAGTTGATCAGAACTAAAAACCACGTTTAAATATGCAGTTACATCCATTTTCGCAGAAAAATAGGTTTTGTTATTTTCTAATAATTTTTCTGCATTATTAATTAATTATGAATGAACATTTATCTCTTGTAATTATTAAAAAAATTATCCTTTCCTTAATTTTATCTAACAATGTTGCAATTTAAACACGTCCGTAGTGAATGCATATGCAAATAAGAAAACACATACAAATAATAAATTGTGTAACTAACACAATTATAATACTAGAAATAAATAGAAATTTAATTTTCACTCATTCTACTAATGCATTGAAGTACAACTGAAGTACTTCTGATGGTCAGGTATGGATACTTACCCTGTACTGACGAAGACAAAAGAGTTCGAAACCGGTTTGCTAGTGGTAACATCCTACCAATGGAAAATGTCTCTTTTTCATAGTAGTATCATTCAATCTGAATTAGAATCTTGAGATCTAACTATGTTAGGCAATATGCGAGAACTTTCTGTTTATAATTCAGTGCCCCTACCAAGCCCAAACTGCCATCCTAAGAAAAAACACCACAAATGTGAAAAAATTTAAAATTGAGTTAAATGTTGTAATAATTCAGAACGGCTTATATCAGCTATTTAAGTAGAAAAAACACCGTATTTAATAGTTCATATATTTTATTTTAATTAAAATTAATTCCTAGCTCCTATTAAAAAGCAAAGCCCAGAGAATATTTAACATTATTTGATATTCCTTAGGTGATATCCAGGAGGTTAGGAAATGATTTTGGACTAAAACATATGCAAAATGTAAATAGTATATTCCTGAAACTAACGGGAAAAAACCTATAATATAGATATTAATTTATGTTTTATAAATTAATCCATTTCAGAAAATGAAAGTGAATATTTCACAAAAATGTGTGTCATATAGCAAACTACACCTAAGAGAATAAACCTTGATAACATAATTTTCGTTATCTTCCAGATAAGTAATTATCGAGCACTAACAGATCATCGCGAGCTATCTTCATAAACAGGTTGATTTTCGAAACCGTATGTTGTGATACCATCAGTTTTTGAGATATCGGTTCCAAAATGGAACGTAGGTGGTTAGGCGTACTTTTATTGTTTTTGTGTGCAAGAACTTATGGACAGAATGTTAGCGACTTAAATCCAGATGTCGAATCGGTACCCGGTGTGGAATTAGACTTAGGTGATACCGTTGGACAACCTATTCCGGCCGAGGGCGTGCCTGACGTTGGAACAGGGCTCCAAACGCCAGTGAACGATACTGGTAAGTAAAGTGCAGTGGGGTGTGTCGTTTTAACTCAAAATACGAAGCTTTTTTATTAATGATTTGTGAAACTGATAGATTAGATAGGGCGTGGTTACGTTGTCGACGGTTATTTCAAACGTTGCTCTGACTTTGTTTCTTATTTATACTTAGCAATCTGAAAGTTTTTTTTCGATGTTTTCTTGTAAACTCTTTTATTCGAATCAAAGCTCATAAAGGCGAAACCCTAGAGTTTTTGTATCCGTCTTTGTTGCTAAATAGGTTTTATTTCTTATCTGATTATTTGAAACGTATAGACGTTATCTTTTCATTAATAGCTCAGAATCAATATGGCGCCTGTATTGCACAATTTTTTTGATATAAATCCATTTTCCATCTGTATTTTTTTTTTATAATGCTCAAACTTTCTAGTTTTTTTCATACCCGATGGTTAAGAAAAAGTTTGATGACTGTACAATGCAGAAATATTTTGTTCTTTGATCAAAAAAAAATAAGAATATGATACAGAACAGTTTTTGTTCCACATCCCTGTCCGTCGGTCTGTTATTGTCACATTCCTAGGTCAATAACTATTAGATTTTTATGAAATTCAGATTTTAAAGTTTTGGTCACAATTTTATAATCATAGTACTATACCGGGTGATGCATCGTTAAGTTAAAAATAGGAAATCTCATGTAATTTTTGAGGTGGCTGAATATTGGCTCCCCCGTACATTTTATAGAGAAACTGCATTTTAACTTCTTGAAGAGGACGACATGGTAAATCCATGTGCCGAGTTTGAATTCGTTTTGCTGAGCCAATCGTTAGCTATTCAATTAAACGTGTTGGGATACCCACGAAACTCTCATAGTCCAGGTAACACAAGCAAATTAAATTTTGAAATTGACGAAACGAAAGTGTCGGTGACAATAGTTTCATTCTTCCTTATGTTCAGCTTTACGTCGATTTTTGGCAATAGCGTAATAGAAATTATTTGCTGAACTATGAAAGTTTCGTGGTTTTGCCATCACGTTTAATTAAATAACTTAGGATTGGTTCAGCAAAATGTATTCACACTCGGTACATGGGTTTATCATATCGGTCCCTTCAATAAGTTATAATGCAGTTTTTCTATAAAATGTACAGGGGCGCCAATATTCAGCCATCCCAAAAATTAAAAGGGATTTCCTATGTTCAACTCAACTGTGCATCATCCGGTATAGTGAATACATATTACTAAAATCAAAAAAGGGAGCACGATTACAGTACCAGAAATCACAAAAATCAATGTTTAAAATCTTAGCTTTTTAAAATATTTTTGGCTGTCGTCTTCCGGTAATAACAGTCTAAGCAGCTAGCGCACGCGCACGTCTGAGTCATAATAATTACCTTTAATTTTATCTATGAGTCAAACTTGATTACGTTAGATTTCCTGCAAAAATTTCTCGACTATGGTAGTTACAAATAGAGTATTAATTTTGTATTTATTTCTTATTTTATCATTATCATATATAATGTGTCAGTTTGTCTTGTCATTATTAAACCTTTACATATGTTGTAGTATTTTTCTAACATCGGGGGTTGGTTTTATTTCGTTGTATCGTTTAGCTAACATTCATACACTAAAACACCATCACATAGTTCGCTCAGTTCTCATACGATTATTTAAAAGTTGAGGCTGTCACTGTCAGTATATTCATAAATCTACAGGTCCGCAGCAAACCATAACATTGTTATTTTACTTTCCTTAAAACATGGACGGACATGATTTTGTGGAAATTCTACGATTTGCCAAAGAAAGTTTTTTCACATATTTTTTAATTTTACGCTAAATCTAACAATGAATTAAGTCTCTGCTTCCTAAAAAGAGCGGTAAAAATTGACCCTAGGAACCCCTACCTTTACCCTTTATTTTTATTTAAAAAAAAAATAAAAAATTTGGAAAAATATTACTAAATTCACAATCATGGATCACCATAAGATTTCGAAAAATAACCGAGTTTACCTATAAATGATTTAACCCAAGCCTGATGGTCGACTATAACCGCCGGTCCACCGGTTTTTTTTTTTTTAATAAGCTTATGTTAAAGTCGATATTTCCAGGAGTGTTTTGAAGCATCCAGAAATTTAAAAAATGGGACAAGTTATCCAAAAGATGGATTTTCAGCTATTACTTTGTTTTATACGTTCAAAGTTGATGCAAAAAATATCTGCAGATTACCTACAAATGTTGTAGGTGACTTGCAGATATTTTAATCTTGAAGTATGGGTTTTCTCGAGTTAAGACCCACCAGTTTTTGAAAAATTTGACCTAAATAGACCTTTAAATTTATTATATTCAGCACTAATATCATAAATTAGAACTTATTCAATATATTTTAATAATAAAAATTATCTTCGGAGATCACAGTTGTTTCAAAAAGCCAGTGGATACAGTTCCGGTCATCTATTCGTCCAGCTTGGGTTAAATATTTTTAGAAATCTTAGGACTGCATTACAGTCGAGAAAAGTCTTTCTTCAATTACAATAAACTTGATGGAAGGCATGCGCTTTAAGGAGCCGGATTTCTTTCTGCAATATTCTTGCAACTTGCATGACTTGCCAAAAAACGGTTGTGCTCGATTTTTGTTGCAGTTTCCACTGCAAGCCTGGTGTAAAACATAGTGATTTTTACATTACCAACCAAAATAAAAGTTACTAAATATTAACCTTAAAATACGTGTCGTGTGTTTATTGTTATTCGTGTATTCGTGTTTATTTATATTCTTATTCAGATTTTAGTTGTGTTTTGCGAAGTTCAAGCGTCGTATTTTGATAGTACGGTACATTTTTTAGTTGGGTTGGCAGGTCTTGCCGTTGAAACCGCAACTGCAATAGAATTGACTACTGTAAAACGATTTGCACGAAACATTGCTTGCAAGTCCCATGTCAAGAATGAACTTGCAGCAACAAAATTGCAAAAGTATTGCACACTCTGATGCGGTTTTTATGGTCACCCACGATTGCGCTCAATAAGAATGGTGGTTTTTGAATGGCGAATATGGATCACGATCGATTCGAGTTGATATTGTGTTCGCGTTGATCTCGCGTTTTCATTCAGTAATTTACAATCCAATAACATTATAATAAAATATCCTTATAAATAATTTTATATTGAACTTACCTATAAGTAAGTTCAGTTGGCCTCCGAATTTATCAGTTTCACAATGTAATAAGAATATAATCAAACATGTTAAGGGATTCCTGAAATTTTTGCGATTTGGAGTCTCCCTTTAGTGCAACGGTATAAGAATTTTGTTTAATTGGCTTTAGATTTAAAGAAAATCTTAAGTGCACTTAGGTAATGGCCGATTAGTTTCTAGTAAAACTGAGTTAAATTTAATTTTTTTTTATTGAAACTCAGTTGGGATTAGTAAATGAAAATGCGTTTTTAGCTACGCCAAGCTTTCGATAATATTTATTATCTTCTTCAGGGCTAGAATATAGAAAAACAGGGTTAACAACTTTCGAAAAAGATCAAAAGGGCATCACCAACATCAGATTTAGACTTTAAGTACAAAATACATTATAATTTATTAAAATTTTTAAAATCTTCCTGCTAGACCTTATGCGTTATTTGATGAAATGCGCGAGGAGGAATTTTTTAATATTTTTTAAACAGCTAAACAAACACTTTCATTTAGTAATCCCCGTGCACCAAGACGAACGAAACTTTTATTGGGATTTCGGGAACGGTAAGAGATACGAAATCAGTTAAACTGGGGAAAGTTGCGTAGTTATTGGCCCAATAATTTGTCGCAAAAAAATCTAAAATAAATACAGGGATTTCAAAATATTTGGAAAAATCTAAAATTTTGCGTTTCGATTTTTATTTTTTCTTGACTTTGTTCGAAAATATGTCTAAAAATAAATTTTACTTCCTCATTGCTACCTTTTATTCTTCACAAGATGCCATCATCAGATCTTTAATGTGACGTTTCATCTTTGGGTCGCCTTCATCAACTTAATTTTTTTAAATGCGGGCCTGGATTTTTTTGTTTAAATTATGATCTGATAAATCTATGTTCAGCAGTATACAACAATTACTGGTATTCCGACGTTCTGTTCCCTAAATTGACTATCGTCAATAAAAAAAAACCATAGTACGTTCATGTAATTTACTTTTGTTTCGAAGAAACTGAAGGTTTCTAAATTATTATTGCTATTTCTGTGCTTAAATATTATTATTACGTACTATTACTGTATTTTTTTTATTTCAAACTCTTAATTTTATCAAATTTCTCTAAGTATCTTCAATAAATTTATTTTATTAATACAAATAAAATTTGACTCTTAACTTTTTAAGAAAGGCATTGAGTTTTACAGTTTATAATTAAACCGATTTATTTAAAACAAAAGTAAATTATAGGGCATTTTAATGACGATGCTCAATTTAAGGAACAAAACGTCGGAAAACCAGTTCGTGTTGTATACGGCTGAACGTAAAGTTAGTTCCTCTCTCATAATTTAAACAAAAAAATCCATGCCCGTATTTGAAAAAATTAAGTGGATGATGGTAACCCAAAGATGAAACGTCGCATCAAAGATCTGATGATGCCATCTTGTGGAGAATAAAAATTAGTAATGAGAAACTTATTTTTGCACACCTGAACAAAATTTTAAATTTTTCCAAATATTTACAAAGCCCCTTTATATATTTTTGATTTTTTTGGGGCATATTATTGGGCCAATAATTGTGCAACTTTGCCCCAATTTAACCGACTTCGTATCTCTTACAGTTTCCGAAATTATAATGGTGGAAAGACGAATTTGTTACACCCTGTACAGGTATTTTTAAAATCCTTTATTAACATGTTTGATAGTTTGCCTGTTCGTAAGATTTTAAACATAGCATTATTTCTAGAAACTAATTTCTAAAACTTTGTTTCTTATTTATTCACTTTAGTAGTTAAAAATAATTTGCTCTAATCTTATAGGTACTACACCGACCCCATTAAACATTTACTAACACACCACCATGCTTATTGTTTGTTATAGCAGAGCAACCTGTAGAACCCCCAATTCCTAATCCTCAAAGTTTCGACAATAATTCGCCATCTTCAGACGTTGAAACAGTTGACGGAGCGGAACTCCCGGCCGATGAAAGTAAACTTGAAACTGGACAAAAATTCTACAGATCTGGAAAATATATTACATTTTATGGGGCTGATTATGGTTAGTTTTTGCGAAAATTATTACTTGCTTTGGTTTATGTGTTTTGTTGTTATTATTTGGGAGAAAGGAAACTAGTTAATTTGAAATGGGTTTTTATGTACGCAGGATGAATTAGTTCGTGGCGGAATAAAAATAAATGCAATTGTCGATTATTTCTGGCTCAAGACATCAAATCAGCTCAAAAAGACAGTGATGACAATGTTTTTAGCCAATCGATAATTATATATCTTTTATGAAGACTCCATCTAAAGAGTTTTAAATTTAAGGCCACCCTAATTTATCAATTGGAGGTTTAAAATGACAAGTGTGAGAATAATGTTGGGTTGCAGAAAGATTTTTGGACACATTTAAAGTTGTTTGGTTAGTAAATGAATAAATGGTGCTCATTCAGCAGAACCCATCGATTTGTAAGCGATTACTAATCATTTGCCGAATGCACTACAAAAAATCGATTTCACAAAACGATGGGAAATCGGACTCAATTTTTTCCATTGAATTTAATAAGCGATTTGTGATTTGACAGCGACTTATGTCAGTTTTGTTTGTCAGGCTGTGGAGTGAAAATTATAAAAAAGAGGATTTTAAGATGATAAAAACATATCACACATGATCTCCTCTAGTGAAGAGGAGCATTGAAATAGTACATTACGTATCAAGGGCCGAAAAGACGCTTTTACGGACGAGATGCGGAGATGGCCGACCGAGCCGAAGATGAGTCCGAGCGCACGAGTCCGGAAAAGCCTCCGACGGCCCGAGATATGCACCGTATTTTTTTTTTACAAGTGCTCCGAAGCTTTGATGCCAAATAAATAAAGAAATTCTTCAGACAGTTTTCCTGTCTACATGACATGAAAACACTCGCGCATGGAGAATGTAAATATCTATTTATTATTTTTGACAAATAGGCTCGGTGGCATAGTGGTATAGCGTACGCCTTGTGATCTAAGAGTCGCGGGTTTAAATCCCGCACTCGGCATCTCTGGTTTTATTTATTTTTTTACAAGTGCCCAAGTCTTTAAGGCCATATAAATAAAGAAATTATTCAGACATTGTTCTAAAACATCTTTGAAAAATTAACTGCGAATTTAATTTATATATATAATCCGCTATTTATTATCGCTTGTAGTATGACTCGGTGGGTAGAGTGTCCGCCTGGCGATCTAAGGGTCGCGGGTTCCAATCCCGCACCGACAATTCTGGTTTTATTTATTTATGAGCACATGATGACGACAAACCCGCTCCGATACTTTCCCGCCCTCTCTCTTGGAAAACGCCACTTTCGATGAAGAGAACATGCATGAAAAGAGGTACTTTCGGGGCACATGTAAAAAAAATTAAATTATCCATTTCATACAGAAAAAAATGTTAATATTTCATGACAAAAATAAGGAGGGATCCTAACCAAACAAAAAACTGACAACAAAATGCATTCCGCAGAACTACAAATCGATACACATCGTGACGTCATCGATTAAAAATCGTTTATAAATCGATGGGCTGTGCTGAATGCTGAGTCGATGACCTATCAGACGCCATTTTTTCCATTGAATTTAAATTTCTATTCTTAAAATGTTTGTGCCTATATTTTTTATTTGTTAATAATTTATTTTCTGTTTTGTTCCTTACCAGATTATCTTGACGAATTAATTACATTTAACTCTTCTAGACAGGGATCTTAACCAAACTAATTGAAATTCAAATGTCAAAAATATGCATTCAGCAGAAACCGATGCGCATCGTTACGTCATCGATTAGAACTCGCTGACAAATCGATGTAATTTACGTAAAAGTTGTCGGATTGGTTCGGGTTTGTTGACTAAAGTCTTTCTGCAACTCAAAATATGTGCATTTAGTGTTGTATTGTAAATAATACTGTATTTCACAACCATATTCCGGTGAAAATATTCATATGCAGGATAAACTGATATTAAAATAAAATATCAGTTTTATATTGCATATTATAAAGACAATGGTACCGTCAAAAACAACCGGGTTATTAAAAGCTGGTACTAAATTTAATGCTAGACTAAATTGCAAACCCCTTTTGGTCCGTACGGTGAACTTACCAGTCAGATAAGATGGAATGACCATCAAAATCAGATTGGAACTGTCAAATTCTAAACTACCAGGTAAGTTTATATTTCCAGTCGGAGAGAAAGAGAATTTTAATTGAAGTAAAATTTGAACTTGGCCACTCGCCTCATATCCTTCGTACTTTCCTTTAGTCAACTTGAAATAAGTATTTTGGTATTATTACGCATTGATTAATGGGATAATAGCATTGCCGACGCACATCTTCGTAGACAGCATGAAGTATCATGGTTCAACAAAGACCTGGAAATTTTTTTGGCTTGGGGTGACAGTAACCAAGTCGAATTTAAGGCTAAGAAACCCCAGGCAGCAGTTTCCTCTAAAAAGGTTAACATTACAGAATCGGATATAGTCATGGCAATTCTACTGGCTTCATCTATTAATTTGCTGGGCGTCAATCTGGGAGGAAATATGTCTTGGCATAACCACGTTGTGCCAATCGCCAAGATAGCTTCTCAGAAACTTGGAGTACTCTTCCGAATCAAAAAGTTGTACACACCTCAACAACTTTTGATACTATACAAAGCCCAAATTCCACCATAACTAGAGTACCTACTGCTCTCATGTCTGGAGCTTTGCACCCAAACATACTCTTCGGCTACTTCGGAGACCACGAGCTGACGAAGAACCTCGACAGCCTAGAACATCGAATACAGGTTTTGGATTTGACTCTTTTACAGATATTTCCATGGAAAATGCTCGGCTGACCTTGCCCTCTTAATTCCGCCCAGAGCGGTGAATAGCAGAAATACACGACGAACCACTGCCGCCCATCCATAGGTGGTTAAGTTTAGTACTCCTCGAACTTCTTTATTTAAGAATTATTTCATCTGGAGGACGTCATCCCTATGGAACGATCTTCCTGAGGTCGTGTTTCCCAACGAGTATAGCCTCCAACGATTCAAAACCAACGTGAATCGCTTTTTGCGCACATCCACCACTCCCAGAGTGCCCTAAAGGATTTCTCCTATAGTGCTTGTGTTTGATCATAAAATAAATTGGTATATTGTTTGGCACATTAGTCTGAAACCGTGAAAAAAAGGCGACCAAAAAATAGAAACCTAAAGGTGATATTGGTCAGGTTGCGTATTAAATTTATTAAAAAATTTCGTATTCTTTTTAAAAGAGGCATTGAGTTTTAGAGTTTCGAATTAAACCGAAATTTTTTAAACAAAAGTAAACTACAGGAACGTACTAGGGGTTATTTAGTGAAAATAGTCAATTTAAGGAACAAAACGTAGTAAAATCAGCACGTGTTTTATACCACTGAACGTAGAGTTAGTTCCTTTTTTATAATTTTAAATAAAAATACCCAGACCCGTATTTGAAAAATTAATTTACATTAAAGATTTGATGATGCCATCTTGTGGAGAATAAAAAGTATGAATGAGAAAGTGAAACTTATTTCTGAACATCTCTTCTAGATTTTGCTAAATATTTCGAAATCCCCTGTAGATATTTTTTTGGGGCATATTATAGGGTAATTGCACAACTTTGCCCCAATTCGTATCGTATCGCTTACCGTTTCTAAATCATAATGATGGACGAACTAATGTGTTACACCTTGTATAGGTAGTTTTGAAATCCTTTTTTGATAGTTTGCTTGTTCGTAAGACTTTAGACTAGACTTAGACTTATTTCTAGAAACTAATTTCTAAAACTTTGTTTCTTATTTATTTACTTTAGTAGTTAAAAATAATTTGCTCTGAAGTTAGGTACTACATCCACCCCATTAAACATTTACTAACACACCACCATTGTTATAACAGAGCAACCTGTAGAACAAACCCCAATTCCTAGTCCTCAAAGTTTCGACAATAATTCGCCATCTTCAGACGTTGAAACAGTTGACGGAGCGGAACTCCCGGCCGATGAAACTAAACTTGAAACTGGACAAAATGTTACATTTTATTTGGCTGATTATGGTTAGTTTTGGCCAAAATTATTACTTGCTTTGGTTTATGTGTTTTGTTGTTATTATTTGGGAGAAAGGAAACTAGTTAATTTGAAATGCGTTTTTATGTACACAGGATGAAGTAGTTCGTGGCGAAATAAAAGTAAATGCAATTGTCGACTATTTCTGGCTAAACCCAAGTAGCATTTTTAGACACATTATGGTCAATGTATCGTAACTATCGTGTCTGTTTCCGATCAAAATTGGAAACTGTTTGCAACAAAAATGAAAATAATTTCGAAACGTATACATTTTAAATGGAACATTTAAACGTGTTTCCAAGTGGTTGGTACTAGCTGTGACTTTCGCTGTTTCGATGCACAATCGAAACTTTTATCGAAAATGTTCGAAAATATTTCTAAACTTCTGTTTATTAAAAAATGACAGTATAAAGGGGCGGGGCTATGTTAAACCATGCGCAAAACAATTAGGATACCTTCACTGTTGTAAAATAAAAGAAAAACAATATGAAATAATAATTTTGCCATGATGAATTCGTTATAAGTATATTTCCTATAAGTTATTTTATTTCATATACCTAGTTATTGCACATAAGAACCAAAAAGTCATTGTCACAGTAAATTTTATCGTGCAGTTTAGTAATTTGGCTTTATATTTTTAACATGCCCTCGATTTATTTTCATTTACAGAAAAAAATATACTTTGTCAATAAAATGAAAATTAAAATATTTTCAAAATTTTATTTATTTCTTTTATAAATCGACTTAGCTAGGAAAATGGAACTTATGTAACAACTTTTGGCTTTTCAAAAGATGCAGGAATTTCATTAAAACTCAGTTTAACAAAATAAAAATTCATTTCACAAAATGGGCGCTAGAAAGCAATAAATTATTCTGGTCCAAAATGGACTCAACACACAATTTCTAGTCTTTGGCTTCTATAATGTTTCGTATGATGCACAGGAAAATAAAAGTTTTATTAGGGGTAAATGCCAAAGAAGGTTTCCTTGCATGCACACCAAACAAAGGTTGGGTATGGACAACCTAAGTCTGACGTCACGAGAGAAAAAACCTTTAAATCTCGCTAAACAATAACATAACCTCAAACTTGTTCAGATGGTGATTAAAAATCTACCTAAAACACTTACCTCAATCTGTGGTTGAAAATGGATCAATAATAACACCTAAAATATAAATAATATCAAAAGGTTGCTTATTTATCGCTAATAAACGTACACCGATCCTATAAAAAATCACTTATGGGAAATTCAATGCAATCTTGTGTCTTACCAAAACTTTATAATTTTAACTAAAACTGTTTCGAAAAATATTTATATTCGCGTGTCGATAATGTATCGACACTATGATTTGTAAAATATTTTGAAACAAACACAAGTGTTTCTAGTAACTGGATTCGAAAATGTGTCGCAAAAGTTTCGTAACACATGTGTCTCGATACAACTTTGTAATATTAATCGAAAATGTTTCGAAACGTTTCTCAGCAAAGAATGTGTGTGCAATTTGTGTCTAAAAATGCTACTTGGGAAGACATCAAATCAGCTGAAAAAGACATCTATAATATAAAACGAAGACGGAATTGTTTTAGTTTTGTCCCGATCACAGTTTTTTGCAGAAATCAGCGATGTTTTTAGCCAATTGACAATTAAATGTATATATTTTATGAAGACTCTATCTAAACAGTTTTTAATTTAAGGTCACCCTAATTTAACAATTGGAGGTTTAAAATGACAAGTGTGAGAATAATGTTGGGGTGCAGAAAGATTTTTGGACAACATTCAAAGTTGTTTGGTTAGTAAATGAATAAATGGTGCTCATTCAGCAGAACCCTTCGATTTGTGAGCGATTACTAATCATTTCGAATGAACTACAAGAAATCGATTTCAGAATACGATGGGTTATAGTAGCTGTCAACTTTCGGTTTTTAAATACAACATGGTAAATTTTATTACCTTTTTCGATTAAGCGTTAAATACTAAGCACATTTTATAGAATGTTTTTGTCAGACTCTGTTTGTTTTTGAGATATCTGGACTTTTTGTAATTATTTGGCAAATGCATGACGATGAAATAATCCATATAATTTTTTTACCTTAGCTCTCGGACTAAAATTTTTTTCTCGCCGGATAGCTAGAAGATCATCAAGTCAGTGGTCACAATTCAAGGTTCATTATGAAAGAATTCAACTATTAAAAACTTGCTTATTTTAAATGGAACACCCTGTATAAATTTGTCCTATACCTATATCAAAACGTTTTCTCAAAAAATACAATTTTATTTCGAAAATACTATTTGTTCAAGTGTGCTATGAAAACAATTGTACTTAGGGGCTGTATACTGATGTCTACTACAATAATTAGTATGATGAAAAGAATACATAAATGCTTGGAAGTAAATGGAAATCATTTCGAACATAAAAATATTAGGTATAATTTTCAAACACATTTTTAATTAAAGAATTTAAAGTTAATAAACTTGTTTCCTTGCTATTTTAAAAAAAAATAATAATTAAACCATTAAATTTAAAACAATCAACTGCATTTTATTTATACATTCAATTAAGAAGCGCTTTAGAACGTTGTATTTCCAAGCAATCAATCACATTTAATCTGTATAGACATCAGTATACAGCCCCTAAGTACAATTGTTTTCATAGCACACTTGAACAAATAGTATTTTCGGAATAAAATTGGATTTTTTGAGAAAACGCTTTGATATAGGTATAGGACAGTAAATACTATTTATAAATTTGCCATCAAATTAAACAAAAATATACAGAGTGTTCCATTTAAAATAAGAAAGTTTTCAATGGTTAAATTCTTTCACAATGAACCTTGAATTTTGACCACCCTGTACATTTTCTGCCGAATTTGAAACATTTTTGATACTTAATGATTTTCTAGCTATTCGGTGAGAAAAAATTTTTAGTCCAAGAACTAAGGTAAATAAATTGTATGCATTTGCCAAATAATTACAAAAGGTCCAGATATCTCAAAAACTAACAGAGTCTGACAAAAAGATGTTCTATAAAATGTGCTTAGTATTTAACGCTTAATCGAAAAATGCAAAAAAAATTACCATGTTGTATTTAAAAAACGGAAATTGACAGCTACTTCCGGTATAACCTGAAATGACCAAAACATGTGAATATTTTAGTTAAAGATCGATAAACCTAAATCCCCAAATTTCAGAAACATATATTCAGTAGTTCTCCATAAAGTTATAATGCAAGCTCGTCGTGAATCACCCTGTATACCTATTTGAAACGCTACTTAAATCGTAAATCTAACACCACAGCGACAGTTCGCCGTCGAAAGTGACGACACCGGTAGCTGATTGGTCAATGCCTGAGATATCGATCGATCGATAAAGTGTACGCTGTAATTAGGCGTGCTTAGCACGGCTATGCTTGAAAGAAAATTTGATAATTTTTTTTATCAAGCTTTCCCTTCCGTCCATGTTTCAGACTTCTGTGTCATACAATGTTGCTAATTATCTAATGGCAAAAATATGTAGAAAAGTGAGAGGAAACTACATTTTCGCTTTATTTATTTTAGTCTTATAGATAACAAGTGATATTTATTGGCCATTTAGGAAATACCATGAGTCAGATAAGAGGATTAATGAAACTTATTTAGTGAATCATTTTTATAAGCAGTAATTTTAGCAAAAAAATGCGATGCCTAACGGTAATCAATGTGTAATATATTTTTCTATATAACTAATGTAGAATACATAGCTCGTTATTGATCAATTTTAAATCAGGCGCTCTAATTTAAGTTTACCGTGACAATTTTGTATTAGTTTATAATAGGTATTAATCGCGGGGATCGGGCCCTATGTTACGATACTTATTTAAAAAATATATTTCATTAGATAGACAGTGCAATATGAACAATATTTAATTCCCATATCTCTAGTAATGAATAAAAACAAAGTAATTTTTATCTTATTTACCTCTGACGGCAAATTAAGGTTAGAAAAGTATGTTAGGTAAACATGAATTTGTCGAATAGTTTTTGGCTTAACGCTGAGTGCTAATGTTAATATTACCACATTAAAGAACTATATTAATGGTTTATTCCCCAACTAACTATCAAAAGTGCATTCAACATATGAAAAATAAGTAAATAGCCATTTATATCACTAGTTGAGATAGAGATTTTTGTGTAACTAGCGTTTATGCAGAATGAGCACCACAAGAATCACGCGTCTCGCCATAGAATAACCACATATAATAATAATAATAAATGTCTTTATTGTAATTGAAGAAAAATTACAAAGGGCGAAGTTGAAGCTAGGCTTCCTCAACTAACCAATATTCTACACATGAACATAATTGGTTTGAGCTAAACATGCCTTACTAAAATATTGGTCGTCAATGAGATACAGGGTGTTAAAGTTTAATTTCAAATTTTTTTTTTCATAGTTCAAACTGTTTTTGAGATATGTAATATAAAAAATGAAAGTACCTATTCCCAAACGATAATTTCGTTTCCTTCATTAAGAAATCACTGGTCTGGGCTAATTTATTGGTACTTGTAATGTTGAACTCAAAATCCCTGAAAATGTTCTCTGTATTCGATTAAATTTCTTGATACTCATTTTTGATCCATCTGGATACATTTCAATAAATTTTCTGCACGTTCTGCCTATAATCTTCTGTGAATGTAAAATGAATAACTCATTTAATTCCATTTGAGTAACTATTATGATGTTCCTTTGTATCGTCAACTTAAAATAACAAGCGAGGGAATGACGCTTCTCTTAAATAAATAATTGACATGTGGCGTAACAATTGTTTTCATGGCCTCCTACTACTAAAGTCGTTGAAATGTACATGTTTTAAGAAATAGCGCAAATAAATGCTTATAAATCGAAAACTTGAAGAATAAGATATAAGCAAGTATACATTGCTAGCAAGCTACTTTTATCAGCTTTCGAAATCATTATGGATATACAGGTTATCCCATTTAAAAAAACAGTTTTCTGGCATTTTTTCAAGTAACCTACAAACAATTGTTTTGGGACCACTCTGTATGCTTAAATTAAGACGTGACCAAAAAATTAAATACCTAAAGGCATTTTTAAACCGTATGCAACATTTGAACTTAGGAATGTTTTAGACTTTGGTGAAAATCATATTTGTTAGAAGTCATGTTCTCGTTAAAAACAATAAAAATGAATGACTTAATAACTAAACAAACGGCGACAGATAGGGATAAAAGTTGCTCAGAAATAGATGTAGAACCTGAATAGGTATATAGGGAGTTCCATTTAAAACGATGATGCCACCGGTTATAGGTAGAAACGGCCAACGCAGCATTGCTAAAAATATTTTCAAACAATCATGGTCGGTTATCTGGATAACCAAAATTTCAAAAGAAACATATCACTCGATTTCCAGAAACGCCTAACGTTCCATCCACACGCGTCACCCTGTATATGTCAAAACAGCTTGAGCTAGAAAACTAAATCTCATTAACGACCAATATTTTTTATTATAAGTTTAGCAATCCTATTATTTTCATGGATAGAATATGTGGTTACTCTATGGCATGGCGTATTCATTACATAGTTTAGTTTTATGCAATATATGTCACACCGAGTTTTTCAGGGAAAATATCTAAAATCGCAACTAAATGATTTGGCAACGCTTCGGGTGATCAAAGGCAGAAGAATAAGGAAAACGTCTCCTACTCCCTCGATAGAGCCGGCCAACGCGCTGGCTCGTCGTGTCTTGGCATGGCGATGTTGTCTCATTGTTCAATAACAATGACTGTTCCGCGGCGAAAATCTTAAATCGGACCACGCGATCCTCTGATAAATACTATTAATGTAAATTTATATATTCTGGACTTATAAACCCTAAAGCAAAATAATGGGCTGTACCAAGCCTCCAATGGATTTTTTAATACGTTTCTAAGGGAACTGTTCCAGTAACATTAAAAAATACCTTTATTTATCATGGCTAAAAATAAATGACGGTTTAATTACAAGTCAACGTTATCTAAAAAGCTTCTATAAAATTTATATTTTTATCTTAAAGAGAGTATTTGTTTAATCTAATATAAATGCCTGATAGATATGAACATAAATAAACAGGTACAACAATGCTTTAAAATTACTACAGTAAATGATTTTTAAATTTTCCGACATTGAATATTAACGATAAAGTAATAGAGCCTCTAGAGTCTTGACTACTATAAAACTATACTGTGTCCACCATAACTTATGGGCCATAAAGCAACTGGAGATACTACTAGACCAGGGGTCGGCAACCTGCGGCTCGCGAGCCACAAGCGGATCTTTGAATGTGAAGCTGCGGCTCTTTAGTTCCATACGCAAATATTATTTATTTTATCGAAAAAAAACATTAAAAATTCGTTTAACGAGGATTAGGCACTGATTCTATCTCTCTTGTACTCTCTTTTCACCGCACACCTCCCCCGTGACACGCATCGTTACTGTCGTCAGTCCGACGAAAGCTCTCGAATGAAGCCGTCGTCGGATGTTTCAATGTAGGTTTTAATTCGTTTTCGACGCAAGACAATTTGACGTATTCACCAGTGCTTTGGCTATGGCCAGGGGTCGGCATCCTACGGCTCGCGAGCCGCATGCGGGTCTTTCGATGTCAAGTTGTGTCTCTTTCGATATCAAATTGCGGCCGTTCGTGGCTCTTTAAAAACTGAGAAATTGTGTAAATTATAACTTTTGGCTCTTCCGTCTCAAAAGGTTGCCGATCCCTGTACTAGACCGATTCAGTCATATACGTTTTTTTGAAATGTTTCTCATTCTAGAAATACAGGGTGTTGGAACTAAACGTTTATATTCGAAAATAAGCCATAATTTGAAAACGGTTCAATGTATGGGTGATGTTTTTATAAAAATAAGAATTGGTAAAATTTTTTTTTTGAGTTTCACATTATAAGGCGCTAGTTACATACACTGGGTTAACCTAAAAAGTATGCTTGCTCGACCCTAAATCTCTCACCATTTTCGAGATATTTCCATTTTACTTTGATTTTTTTGATGCATTGCGATGCTTAATTGGAAATATCTCGAAAATGGTCAGAGATATTAAGTTATCCGAGCCAAGTATACCTTTTAAGTATACCTTTTAAGTATACCTTCTAAGTTTATATATAAATTGTCCTTCTTTGAGAATCTTGGATTTAAAAATAGTTAATAACAGATAAAAAATCATAAATGTATTAAACCTAGTATACCCGGTGTTTCAGGAGGAACGCTCACCCCTATAACTTTTTTATTGTTTAAATTGCAGCAATAAAATTTGGTGGATTTATATGTGATATTATTTTGGATTTTATAACAAGACGAACTTCCGGTTTAACCTGAAATGACCTCAACTTTGGATTTTTAAATTGAACATCCAGTATATATTTAGCTATAGGAGACCATTTCAAATTTAACGACACCCCATAGGTCACTTTTTGACACTTCAAATCAATTTTTTTTTAATTTTTTTATCTAGATTTATGAACTCCCTAAAATGGTTTGCCAAATGGAGGATTTTAAATTTGTTCGGGTTTGTTGTATTTTTGTTATGAATTCGTATTTTTAATAAATTATCTCTCCTTTTTGAACTTGACACAAGGGTGTGTGATATGAAATTGTTAGAAAAAAGTGCTCTATCTTTTGTTCGAGTGAGCCAATATGTTTTCAATTGAAAAAAATTGAGATTTCTCGGGAAAAACCTTTGTAAAAATTTTTAGGCACAATAAACTTGAAAATTGCATTTCTATCAAGAATTTGGCTTAGAAATAAACCAGGGGGAGTTCATTGTAATCTAGGTGAAAAAAATTTTAAAAAATTATGTAAATTGTCCTGAATCGATACATCCAAAAATATACTGGGTGTCCCATTTAAAAATACAAAATTGAAGTCATATCCGGTTAAACCGGAAGTGACAAAATGGAGCCCGTTATGTCATAAAATGATATCGCATACACACCCACCAAATTGTATTTCTGTAATTTAAACAATTAAAATGTTATAGAAGGGAGCGTTCCTCCTGAAACCGCCGGTATATAGTTCAAATTACAGGTTATTTTCGAAAATAAACTTTCATTTTCAACACCCTGTATTTCTAGAACGAGAAACATTTCGAGTTTGATGTCTAGTATCTCCAGTTAGTCTATGGCCCATAAGCTATGGGACACCCTGTATAGTAGGAAACAAATTATATCTTCCTATAGGTATGGAAAAGTCATGTAAATATAATATTTTTGGGACTAAGTGTATGGCCACAACGGCGCACCGCACAGCGCCCTCGCTCATAACCTGATAACATAGCACAACACAGTAGTGTCCACAATGGCGCAGCGACCCTCGCTCATTGCCTTGTCTGTCGATCAGTTTGTCTCTCGACATTGAGATATAAACATGGACTGTGCGTTGTCATCTTCTTCCGATGAAGAAGAAATTATTTTAGACGCTAATATAACAAAGTGGTATATGTTTTAAACATAAATCAAGATTACCATTGCATTCTATTAACGCAAAGCGAATATTCTATTCGGAATTTTATCACCTTTATAAAGATCTATGGAAAGATCCCCAACGCTTTTGCGAATATATGAAAATGCATATAAATACTATTGTGTAAGCATACAAGTACCAATTTGTTATATTATAGTCTAAAACAATTTCTTCTTCATAGGCAGAAGATAACAACGCACAGTCCATGTTTATATCTCGATGGCGAGGGACTACTGTGTGAAGCTCAAGAGAGGCTGTGTTGTGCTATGGTACAAGGCTATGGGCGAGGGGCGGTGCGCCGTTGTGAACATAGACTAAGGCCGAATTTAATTGATTTCATAATCGTAATAATTTACTTTCGTAGCAGTCAAAAGAAAAAAATTTACGGCTAGTCTAGAAATACTCTTGGTACGAAGCTGTTGTTAAAAGACCTATTTTAAAGAAGATAAAGTAGCGAAATCATTACATGTGGTCGTTACATATCTTTTGGTATTTTTTACTTCAGTAGATATATATTTTTTTCTACAACCACAATACATTCTTTATTTTCCCTTTTAGATCCCATGACATCACATGTTGCCCCTCCAGAAACTGACCAAAGAGGAGGAAGTTCGGGAACCCCTTATGTAGTGACCGAAGCCCGTTTAGCATACATTAGGGCCCTTTTTATGTACCCCTACTATGATCAAGGGGGCAATGCCGACAACGAAGGAGATTATCAGAAGGAGATTCAGTCGTCCTCGCCACAGGTTTGTCATATGTTAGATATCGTGTCAAATTGGTTTGTTCTCGGTTTAGTGGACACTGACCGAATATTCCATGAAATAAACATTACTACACTCCCCGACAATAAATCCCGGACAAAGATAATGTTAGTCAGGTTTATAGTCCTGTAACTTTTTTAATTGTTGTCCGATTTTGGTGAACTTTTCAGCAAAGTGTAGACTTGTGTCTTGGGATGATATCCTGAATTTTAGTTTTCAAGAAATGCTGATGTCTTGATAATTATACAGGCAGAAACAAAAGTTACTTTTTTACCCTTAATTTCTTAACACCCTGTGGAAAAATTGAGGGGTAGAATTTAGCTGAATTATGTTTTGTTTTGAATTGTGATCTTTTCTTAACACAATGTTTTTTGATTCACGTCATTATCTATTTTTTAAAAGAAAATCTTGCAGTTTTTCAATTTTATTCACATTCCAGAACATTACATGATTTTATGGAGTAGCATAAACAAATATCCAAAAATTAATAGTATTCTTATCACTTATACCATGTAACGAGGCATGCTTCAATAGCGTGCGGGCTATGAATTTTTGGATATTTATTTATGCTACCCGATAAAACAATGTGATATTCTGAATTATGAATAAAATTGAAAAACTACAATATTTTCTTTTAAAAAACAGATAATGACGTGAACCAAAGATCATTGTGTTAAGAAACGGTCACTCTTCAAAACAAAATATAATGAAGCTAAATTCTACTGCTCAATTTTCCCACAGGGCGTTAAGAAATTAAGGGTAAAAAAGTTACTTTTGGTTCTACCTGTATAATGATCAATACATGACTATTTTTTGAAAACTAAGATTCAGTATATCGTCACAAGACACAAGTGTATACTTTGCTAAAAATTTCAACAAGATCGGACAAAAATCAAAAAAGTTACAGGATGAATTGTGATTAAAATTGAAAAACTGCAGTATTTTCTTAAAAAATTTGTATCTTCTTTTAAAAACCAGATAGTGACGTGAACCAAAAACATTGTGTTAAGAAAAGATCATACTTCAAAACAAAATATATTGTAGCTAAATTCTACCGCTCAATTTTTCCACAGGGCGTTAAGAAATTAAGGGTAATAAAGTCAGTTTTGGTTCTGCCTGTATAATGATCAATACACGTCTATTTTTCGAAAACTAAAATTCAGAACATCATCACAAGACACAAGTGTATACTTTGCTAAAAATTTCAACAAAATCGGACAACAATTTAAAAAGTTACAGGATGAATTGTGATTAAAATTGAAAAACTGCGGTATTTTCTTTAAAAATTTGTATCTTCTTTTAAGAAGCAGATATTGACGTGAACCAAAAAACATTGTGTTAAGAAAAGATCACACTTCAAAACAAAATATGTTGTAACTAAATTCTACCGCTCAATTTTTCCACAGGGCGTTAAGAAATTAAGGGTAATAAAGTTAGTTCTGGTTCTGCCTGTATAATTATCAATACACGTCTATTTTTCGAAAACTAAAATTCAGAACATCATCACAAGACACAAGTGTATACTTTGCTAAAAATTTCAACAAGATCGGACAACAATTAAAAAAGTTACAGGATGAATTGTGATTAAAATTGAAAAACTGCAGTACTTTCTTTAAAAATTTGTATCTTCTTTTAAAAAGCAGATAGTGACGTGAACCAAAAACATTGTGTTAAGAACAGATCATACTTCAAAACAAGATACAATGTAGCTAAATTCTACCGCTCAATTTTTCCACAGAGCATTAACAAATTATAGTTAAAAAAGTAAATTTTGTTCCTGACTGTATAATGATCAAGACCGAACAAATCCGATATTTTTTAAAACTAAAATTATGGATATCATCCCAAAACACAAGTCTACGCTTTGCTAAAAATTTCACAAAGATCGGAAAACAATTAAAAAAGTTACAGTATTATAAAAACACTAAAATTATCTTTGTCCGGGATTTATTTTCGGTGAGTGTAATATAATTTGAAAAATAATATATGGATAAATTTTCATTTTAGGTTCACAAGAACTTGAACTTTCAACTGCCCTTTTTCGGATTTAGATTCAATTATACCCGGGTTTCTCTAAACGGATATTTAGAATTCAGCGACCCTCCACCCAACTTTGACTACCCGCTGGTATTTCCTGTTAAAGAATGGCCCAAGAAGAACGATCCCTCTTTCATGGGAATATTTTTCAGCAAGTGCAAAATAGGTAAGTACCTACCGGTCGACAAGTGGATCTGTGTCTCCGACATATCGGTAAGGGGAAGCGATATCGTTTAAAACATTGTCTAGTCATGGGCGTGCTATTATTATTTTAAATAGTGCAATAAAAATAGGAATTCAGTAATTGCATTTTTTGGAAGGTAGGTAACAATTTTTATCAAGGTTTAAAAAATTACTTTTTACAAGATGGAAATTTTTCAACATGATTAATTGATTAGCATTAATGTCCTTTTCTAGCTTTCGCTTAAGTGGCAATTTCAATACAGGGAAACCTCTCATAACGGACACCTCTAATAAGCGAACATCTCTATTAAGCGGACATTTTTTCATAATCCGGAACTAGGTATATGAAATTCCATGAAAATCAACCTTTCTTGGGCGGACGCGAACAAGCTGTTTTCATACACAGAGTGCGAAAACCCTCCTTTAAACGGACAAAATTTTTTTTTAAGTATTTGGCAGACGAATAAGTACGGTGCAAGAACTCTCTGAAGACAGACCGGCAACCAATCGCGTATGCGTGGCAATGCGAAAGGACTTCGCCGAATGAAAGTGTGTGTGATTCCCCGACAACAGTCCCCCGTTTATTTATGAGTTGTAAGGTTAAAATCGTAAACAATGGCAGAAAAATGTCGCGTTTGAGTCTGAAAGAGAATATTGATGTTGTGGAAGTTTGTAATTTGATAACAATGATTTGGGCGAGTTCATTAACATTGATAGCAATGTGCTACTAGAAGATGATAGTGACCCCATTCCTACCGATTATGTAGCCCAAACTGAAACCACATCACTATCTGACGACTCTGATGAAGAAGTCGAATGCAGTAATCAAACAAATGTCACCAATTATCACAAGCCATTAGTATGGTAAAGGAATTATAAGAGTATGCAAAGAATAGAGGTGACTCTACAGCAATGGAATTGTTATCTAGATTGCAAGTTTTGAAACGCAAACACTTCAAACTACGTTATTAGATTTTTTTAGTACTATATCCTAACTAAAACTAGTGTATTTTTGTTATGTTATGTTTATTTGTACATGCATATACATAGTAATAATTTTTCATTTACATATTATCTAATAACAAATTTCCCATGGGCGGACACCTCTATTAGGCGCACACATTTAGACGGTCCCGTAGGTGTCCGCCCAAGAGAGGTTTCACTGTATATTGATTTGTGATTCCTCTTCACATACTCTATAAACATTTACAATCACTTCACGGGCCTGACTGAGAAGGTTTTTATCAGGAGTATAACTCGTTCATTATCACAAAGTTGAAAATTTTAAAATAACACCCTAAAACACGACACAATGAACACTTATTTATAAAACACATTACAATAACTATTGTCCTTTCTATCACTACGCAACTGGGTGGGTACATCCATCAAATATCGGACATCGCCGAACAAGCCCGATGACCCATCGGGTGTCTCACGAGACGCATGCGCTATCAACTATATGGGATATAACCTATCAAATTAGCCATTGATAACGCACGATGTTGCCATATTTTTAGATTAAAAGTACAAAAACAAATTATTTTGCATTTAAATATCAAAATAAACAATATGAAAGGAGAGTTTTAATAGTATTGAAACTATAATTCAATATTGGCTCCGTATATATCTTTCACAATTTATTTTAAATGCTTAATTGTAATTTTAGGTTTTTCTCGGTAAGTAAGAGATTATTAAATTAAAATTTAATTTATGTGACAAAATTGTCACCCCCAGAAATTGTATTGCCCGCATTCCTTTCGTAGATACAGATACACTTGTCGACCTGTATACAACGTGTCCAAGGAAGTTCTGCACAAATAGGAAACTTTTTATTATGAAAAAAGTGCCTAATAAGCTAGTAGCGCGGACTCAGAACCAGCATTTTGAACTTTTCCCGTACACCATTCTTTGAAACAGTTATATGCCTTGCCATATCTCGGGCGGCTTTTAGTTGGCAGAAGATGTTCTTCGACTATTTTTGCTGCTTCTCGAATTTCTGGTGGAGTAGCAGCAAAATCAAATCCTCATCTGATAGCATTTTTCTGTTGTTAAAATAATATATTGTTTAGTGACATGAAAACCATATTCAACAAATGATATTTGCCATCTTGATGTGTATTATGTTATTTTACCACCTGCGGTTATTTGAAATTTCTGTCTAATTTTTCAATAAAAAAGCCAAAATTACATTTTTATCTTTTATTAATAATTTAAATTCAAAATAATAAGAAGTGGATGTTAGATGTGGTTGTAAATAAAATAGTATTCAAACCTCGGGGAAAAGTTTCATTACTGTTTCGACTCTCTCGACAGGAATGAAACACTTTCCACCTCGGTACGTAATATACTATTTATATTTTACATTAAAAATGGGGATAAATAATAATTAGCTTCTTGAAACTCCATGTATGTCATTTACGTCACTCTAATACCGAAACGAAGGGTGTATCGACCTCAGCCTATTTGATACAATGGCGCGCTGAACAAATTCTGATTGAGCAAGTCGTGAAGGTGTTTTTATTTAATAATATTTAATTCAAATTTTGTACTCGTAATAAGATTTGAAACAACTTTTTTATTTTTCGTTTTGCTTAAAAATTAAAAATTGGGGTAGTTCACACATTGGACCTTTTTACATTCTTGTACTTTTTAAGAACCCTGTATAATACAATACATTTTTTCTTCATAAATCTTGGTTTCTTGCCAAGCAGAGCTTTTTGGGAAGGTACACTTTCTTTCAGAAAACGCATAATAATTCCCATTTGTGTTACATAATCACGAAGAATAATAAGAAAGAAGGTAATCAAACCATCAAGCAGCGAAAATTGTTATGTTATTGATATTGTAGCACTGGGTGTAATTAATTCTAAACATTTTCTACTGGAATTTAGGGATGGACAACTTCAAATAAACAGCAATTAATTTTCTTTTCATTTCAGGAAACTTACGAGACGGAGATCAGGACCTTCGGAAACCAGGAATATATTTTAGACTCGAAAGAGATTTAATGGGTAGAACCGACCAACTGGGTGCCGAAATTAGAGAGCGACTGAAGTGGGATATCCGTCAAGGCGTCATTGGTTCCGAAACTTTCGATCCCAAACACGCAATCATTGTCACATGGAAGAATGTATCGTTTAATGGTGGATTCGCTAATGCAGTGTTTCAGGTTCGATACTAAAATATTTCTTATTGCTTGCTTTTTTTTATAATGAAATTATGTCAGTGCAACATAAGTGGCGTAAGTATTTTTAAGTTAACGGAGATTACAGGGAAAAATAAAATGAGAAAAAATATTTTTTTATTTTTACCATTGTTTGGCTCTTCGTCTAAATTTTCGCCCACGAGTCGCCACTGCTCTCCCTGTGTTGTTGTGTTGTTTAATATTAGTTTTTACTCAAGCCTGATAGAGCCCTGAAGATAACATATTATTCTCTATAGACAAATACTTTCCAAATGGTTCTTGCAACTGATGAAGTTTACACTTACGCTATGTTTAACTATCTCAATCTCGCATGGACCAGTCACACTGAAGCTGGCGGCGACACCAGACTAGGAGAAGGTGGTGTGCCAGCTTTCGTTGGCTTTAATGCAGGTAAGAAAGAATAATTTTTCCTTATATTAGTTTTTATCCCTCTAAATTTCCAAGAATCGCATTCCAATCAGTTTTTTAGATTATTATTTAAAAGAACATTATTGTCTTGGCTCCTCTTTTAGTACAATGATTAGGGATCCATGGCTAGTTGGTCAGCAACTTATGGACACCAACCATTTCTGAATCGGTCAGTAATTAATGTCATACTAGAGTGCTCTAAATTATTTTGGTACGCAAATTAAATATATAAGCTCCTATTAGCGATACACTTTTAATCAGATATTGATAAGCAATCAGCGGGTAAGCAAAATATTTAATCTTGGTCATTAAAAAAAAAGCAATAAGACGTGAAATAGTGACAGTGCCCTGGGAAAACAAGTGAAACCCGCCCCCGCTATACCTTTTGTAGCCGATTTTCTTCTGTGTTCCGCAAAAGAAAACACAAGAAAGTTACATAAATTGACAGTGCTCTGGGGAAACAAGTGAAAACCCGCCCCCGCTACCTTTTGGGCCTTGACTGCTACACCGAATGAAAAGACACGCACGCAATTAGCTACTGGTATCACGCGAGTGCTTTCGCTCCGCCTACAATAACGAACTTTGCCGATTATTCAAAACAAACGCAATCCAATGATTTATATTGATAACCATCCTTTTAATATGCAAACCTCTGAAGTAAACTGCTTCTAGACATGTTTTTTTCTACTGACTGTAAAATCTTGCTGACCAAGTATCATTTCCCAGCTCGACTTTTAATTAAGCGAACATGATACTACAAGCGGACTGATATCGTTTAAATTGTTGCTACTTTGTAGCATTTTTTGCAGAACAAGGTTTGTAGCCCGATTTTTATTTATTGCAAACAACATCTTTTTATGCTGATCAAATGATTTAATGGCTATTTTTTGCTGCGAACCAATTTTAATAACGGCAAACCATTTAATTACTTCTCATTTCTTAACAGGGTCGTAGTTGTAGTGTAGGCTATTATTTCAGGTCTATTCATGCGTGGTTCGATATTGTACTGTTAGATTGTTCTCAATGCGATCCTGTGGTTTTGGTCTACCGAATTAGGAAAATGAATAGGCTATATAGTTATATCGATGCTGAAATTTTAAAACTTTGCTATTGTCAGTTTTTCGTATGTAAAAGCACAAGAGATTTGTTTATCAAATAAACTTTTATTTTTGACGAAGACTAGATTGCTTAGAAATTTAACGAGAAAAAACGCGAGATATGGCGCACAATTTGCCCGTCTTAAAGAAAAGATGGAGTGATTTTTAGCAAGATAAATTCATTAATTCATTTATAGATACTAAAACATAATACTATGTTTATTTTCTAACGCAAGTCCAGTTTTAATAATTAAATCGCAAATCAACGGTTCGATCACTGACAAAAAGCGCTCGATAGCAACGAATACTTCTAACCAGGAAGAAGACAAACTGCCGTGTTAAATAATCGAAGCAGGCATGATACGGCGACATCCATTATGCCTGGCGCGCACGTGCTTTTCAAATGTCACTTTTGTCCAAATTTTTATTACTGTCAATATTTTAAAGTGACATTCAAGCAAAAAACATCAAAACCCTTTCATTTGATTTACTAAGTAGAGAAAATCAAATATTAGGATTTTGACATAGGTTTTCAGCTGTAAATATTGCTTTAAAATTGTCCTTACATACTTTTATATTATTATTGGACTAGTAACGAAACTAGAAATAAAGAATTCAGAGATTGAAGGTTGTAATTAGTTTCATTAAAAAATAGGAAATAAATCATAATTTACATAAAATATTTTACCATCTTCAACTTCAAACAAATCAAGGTAAATACAATACTATATGTACAGCTACTAACCAAGTAAATATATGCACCATCATTATGATTATGGGCTTCCAATTTGTTTGTTTCGTAGCATACTCCTGGCAACATTAGTGATCGAAGTCCTCTTTAATGTTCAGTCATTATGGGATTCTCAATTAAACTATGAAAAGAAAGAATTATTATAACAATATATTACCGGACTTATCAAAATTCTGGCTACGGGTTAATATAACTAAGCTGTAATTATTATGTTGTAGCTTTGACTTCTGGATTGTAAAATTTAAGTAAAATTCTATAAAAATGTGTTTGTTGCTAGTTTGCGTGACAAGTTTGGGACATAACGGGACAATTTTATAATGTAAAATAACAATAACGAATAAAAATTAGTATAAAAATATTTCAATCATAAATTACTTACCTGCAACAAAACGAGAAGGTCCGTTTTCGTGAAAAGAATAGAAAATTAAAAATTATTTTAGAATTTAATGACGCTTCCTCCACCATTTTCAATCACATTATAAATCATATGTTACTTGATTTTATCCCCTTCCAGACGAAGGATGTTCGGTTGTGAAATAATTTAAGAACGTGTGCTGCTCGCATTCTATGTCTGTCTCTGTCTGCATCAACCTTCTCCGATTCAATAAAGGGAGACAAATATGGCCTAGATTAAATCGAACAAACCTAAAGTCTGATATTGACACAGAACGATCGGCACAAAAGGATAAACGTATGGAGTAACCTGCCTGGCTGTGACGTCACTTGCACGGCCTACTTATATGCTTCGATCCCCGCCATAAGCGGTCTCACCGGGCTGGTTCGATCACTGACAAAAAGCGCTCGATAGCATCAAATTTGATTTTAACAATATGTTACGTTGCTGAGCAACGGAAAAGAAAGTCTACTTAATTTTGAGGTGGGGACATTTTTACCACCTAATTTTTAGGAAGAGACATTTTTATCGCTGTAAAAAAGGATTCACTTTTTTTATCGATGTCAAAATGACCAAATTTACATATTTAAATAGACATTTTATTACATGAGTGGATTTATCACTAATAAAGTAATGAATTTGTAGGTAACGGCACCAGAAGTTGGGAATATAGCCCATACAGTCAAGCATCAGTCCTTAGAGATTTAACTGGCAGAGGGTACGCAAATGGTTTTCCTGGAAGGCATTTGTTTAGAATCGATGAAAATATTTTAGTAGGAACGTGTAACAAAGATATAGGTAAGTAAACTACACTACCATTCACGCTGAATGAGGGTTTATATTATTATATATTATGTATACAGGGTGTTAAGGAAATGACTTATTATATTTAAATGGGTGACTCCTAGGGTGTCCTAGCATACTTTTTTGTCGATTATCTAAATACTAAGTTAAAAACCCTTTTTACCCACATACTGTCGCGCCGTTCCATCTGGATTCAGTTAGCAAGAATGTGGGTCACTAGAGTATACTAACAGTGTTGTCAGATCACGCCGCATGTTTCGCCCTTACTTGGATACCTGCCGCACGCGACTATCGTTGCTTCAGTATGTTTCGAGACTCGGGAATGGGATGACGCTGTCGAGGGTTCTTGATGTATACGAATTTTAAACGTTTTTACCCGATTTTTTTTCTTTTGTGAAATAATTCTTAATAAGAAATATTGTGATGTGATTTCAAATTTGTGTGTTTTTTATGGAATTTAATTATAAAACGGATTATAAGATCGAAGGTAAGAGCGTATGTACCTTAAAATTGTATTATTTTTTATCTAAAAAGTTTGAAAAAGAAGTGCTAACGCGGGTCAAAGACGTTTTGTTGTCAAAAACTGAACGCGTGCGTTTACAATTCTGTGTTGCAACCTATGACAACACCGCCTCAATAAACTATTGATTGCGAACGTCCTCAGTAGCGGCCACGTAAATTTTTAGAGTTCTCGTATACATATAGTGATATTTCGTACAATAATTCAAAGCGCCATTTAAGGTTATTTTTCTGCAATTTGTTTTCATCTCAGGATTTGCCGGTTTAAATATAGTAAGTAATTTCCATAGTTCCCTGTATATTACATAAATGACTTTATAATTTTACGTAGAATTGGAAACTCAGTTAATATACAGGATGTCCCATTTAGAGAAAAACTTTTTGATCCCCCGCTGTAAATCAACAAACCTAAAATGATATTTGATCCCCTTGCAAATGCTATTTTAAAAACCCTGTATAGCATCGAGTACGAAATATAAAAAGATAAGAGGAGGGACATTATACGTGATCACCGTGTATAAATCCAAGTAGCAGTTTTAAAATTTAAGAAAATTTAGAACAGATATGGACCCGTCTTATTTCATAAAAATACTATACATTTTTTGTACAGGGTATTTTAAAAATTATACCTTTCTGGTATAATAATTACTCGTCAGTCAATTTTTTAACTTAAGAACTATTTAAGATAGAAACATACATAATAATGTACTGAGCAATTAGATAAAGAATATAATTCTGCATGTAATGGTAAATTAAAATATACAGTGATCCTTTTTAAAAAAATTACTTATGAATATTTATTAATGGTTAATAAATTGAACATTTTATTGATAATATTAGGAAAAATCCCTACTCTTAGTATTTTTTGTCAATACCTAATAATATTATGTATTCGTTCTTGATAGTTTTGATAAAACAACCACTTAGCGAAAAAAATCTTAAGGCCGCCCCGCTTGCGAGCGATATGTCGCAAGAGACAAATCGTGGGAGACAAACGACTAGTTCGCTACTGTAAAAACGTTAAATAACCAAGTGACATTAGTTTCCGTCATGCCATTGTCTCGAATGCGTCGAATTATACTTCAGCAGAAGCAAGTCCAACTTCTGTCTACAGGTTGTCGGTTACACGTCATTTTTAAAATATTTGTTAGCATTCCGCATCCCGCCATAGGTCTACTTTGAACTTCTGATATCAAAATTTCCTTTTGACATGACATCATGATATGATCCTTTTGACAAAATAATGGTACGGATGGCAGTACAAAACTAAATTAAAATCGCTCAAAAAATACAAAGCGACACGCTTAGGCGCTAAGTAACTTATTGCTAAGCGATTTTTTTTATATGGCCACTCTAATTCAGTTTGATGTCTTTGAAAAACTTTTTTGTCGCACAGTTGTCCGAGATTTGTCTCTCGCGTGTCTCTAAGTGCATGTTCTCACCAAAGCAACTGGCAACCGCAACGAAACCGCGACGCGACCTCAACTTCAGTTGAGTTGCTCGCTTGTTCTCACCAAAGCAACTGGCAAGCAACGCAACTGCAATGCGACTGCAACTTCAGTTGAGTTGCTCTTGCGTTCCCACTGGAATCAACTGGTTTGAAGTCTCTTTTGACGTGAGCAAAATGTCGTCTTCGTCAGATGAAGATATAGCCGCAACATACTTGCTCGTTAAAAAGCTTTAAAAAAAAATGAGCGACAATTTTGGGTTAACCCTTTTTATACCATAAATTTGAGCATAGTTCGTATATAGTGGCACAGGAATTAAATAATGATCCAGTTAAATTCCATGGGTTTTACCGAATGAGCCACAAAAGGTAAATATTTTGCTGTCTCGTCACCTATGACACCGCGATTGGAAGCAACTGACAGCGGCGACGCGGTATGCCGGGCAACTGATAAGCAACTAGTTGCCAACGAATACTTATAAACAGGAAGAAGATAAACAGCCGTGTTAACAAATTGAAGCAGGTATGAACAAACGAACAAACCCGGCATCCATTAAGTCTGGCATCAGCTGACAAACGCACGTGCTTTTCAAATTTCACTTTTGTCCAAATTTTTTACTGTCAATATTTTAAAGTGACATTTAACCAACAAAAAACATTCAATATCCTTTTATTTGATTTACTAAGTAGTGAAAATCAAATATTAGGATTCTGACATGTTTTAAGCTGTAAATATCACTTTAAAATAATCCTTACACACTCTTATATCATTTATTGAACTAGTAACGTAACTACAAATGAAAAATTAAACTTCAGAAATAAGCTTGTGAGTAGTTTTATTAAAAAATAGGAAGTAAATCATAATTTACATAAAATATTTTACCATCTTCAACTTTGCTCTAGGTCCTAGCAAATATTTCTGACCTCAAGTCCGAGCATATTTTTGGGCCCCATATGATTTATGAAAAGAAATTATTATCGATGCCTACTCTCAGTAAAGATGACTAAATTAATATTTCAATTACAAATTACTCACTTGCACCAAAAAGGAAACGCCGTTTCTCGTGAAAAGCTTAGAAAATTAAAAATTATTTTAGAATTTAAGGACGTTTCGCTTTCGCCGTTTTCATTCACTTGTAAAATTATTTAACAATTCGTGCTGTTCGCATTTTATGCCTGTCTCTGTCTGCAGCAACCTTCCCTAATTCAGTAAAGTGAGACAAATATGACCAGGATCAAGTCGCCTGTATAAACACTCACTTTTTGGCATTTCATATTAACTCTACGTAAGTGTGATATTGACGCTTAAATGATGAGAGTGATGAGTGAAACAGATAGATAAAAGTACGTTACTTGTGAGCGTATGGAAAAGAGTAGGCTTAGCATCGCTTCCATGGCCTTCTTACGTGTCTCGATCCCCCCATAAGCAGTCTCACCGGGCTGCTAGTTGCGTTGCAGTTGAGTTGCCTTAAGTCAGTGGGAACACGCGTCTTTAAACATTAATGCTGTGTCGCGTTGATATTGCGTTACGGTTGCCAGTTGCTTTGGTGAGAACAGGCACTAAGTGTTTAAATAAAGTAGAATATGCATAAAAGTTATGTTCATTATTTTACCCTTAATGTTAAAATGAACTTCCACCAAGTAAATGCCAAAAAAGGTACTAACCTTCAATTTAAAAACTTTTCTGCATTCCGCTAACTATGCTTTTTAGTCCTAAAGTGGATTTTACCAAATTGATAACAGAAACTATGTCATTACAGACGGAGCGAACTTACCCCTGATGTTCGCCCCTGAATCCGGTAACATGTTGGGTGGCACCGTCGTCAACATAACCGGACCCTGCTTCAACCCGACCGATCAAGTCATCTGCAAATTTGATGTTGCCGATGTTGTTTATGGTGTTGTAGTTAGTAGAAATAGAGCTATTTGTATTCAACCCGCCATGATGGTTGAAGGTTATGTCCGATTTGAGATTGCCATAGGACCTGGTGTTTATAAATGGAAAGGAAGATACTATGTCGGTAAGTGATTCCTTCGGAAAGGTAATTAGGTTCCTCAGACAAGGATACTTGGTCTGGTAAGTCTTTCGTTTCCTTGTTAGGGAACAATTTTCTTGTGCCTGTCGTAACTTAATGATATACTTCATTCGGCGTTATAATTTCAGAAACTCCTGCCACTGCATCCCGAAAGATTTACTTTAAAGACATGAAGATACACGAGAAATCGCCTGCAGAAATTAAGATTACCTGGGAAAAGTACAATTTGACCGCCAACGAGAATGCTAATATTCAGATTTCCCTCTGGGGATACCGGGAAACTACCATACGTCCAACGTTCGTCCATATCGCGAGTAAGTACTAACGCAATCTAGCTTAAGATCTTAACCACCGACATATAACTATGGATACGTACAACTTATGGGGTGCAGAATAAAAAGTTAAATTTTAGGAGTGAAAGAATGGGTTGGTGCGCACGGTTTTCCGTTCATATATTTAAAGGTTACTCGTCGGTTGTCTTGCGCACAATGTTGTCGGCGTCATATAGGCAACCCCGCCGTATTGGTGCCGGTTTGGTTGGCAACCAACGACGTTCGTCCAGAACCGAAATCAATCCTAGCGATGTAAGGATATTAATAACCTGTCGATACGTGGACAACAGATCAAAATTAATTCTAAAAGTGGCTTTTCACTGATGGACTTCTTTGATGCGAGAAAATAGATTGTTTTCCCAGTAAAGAAGGTTGTTGGGTCAAAGTATTGCCTTGTAATCATTTTCATTAAGGGCGAAGTAGGGTCCTGTTCGCCGCTTAAGGTAAATAGTTTATCCGTCGGCATTCACATCTGACGAGCAGCTTTGTTTACATGGGCTATGCCATAAATTTGGCACACAACGTTTTGCTATCCATAGATATAGTTCGCTGGTCTTAACCCATTATCTCTTATCAAATAATATACAGTCACCGGCAAATAGTCGGCCATATATGGGAATATTTTTTATTATTGAAATATTAAACAAAGTTCTTATGTCGATTGCCTCTGCGTGATTGGCAGCTTCAAATATTAATCGAAATCAGTCAATCAGTTTGATTAGTTTTATGGGTATATCTCGTCATACATCATGTTCTGGGTTTATATACAGGGTGTTATGGAAATGACGTATTATATTTAAATGGGTGACTCCTTGGGTGTCCTAGAGAAACGCTACATATTTTTTTTCAAATCGAGCGTCATGTCACCCTGTGGTGGCATATCAGGAAACAGGTGTTGCCAAACTTAATGCAAAACTGAAATTCCATATAAAATTATAAAAATAAATTATTTATCTACCTACTTGTATTTATCTTTATACCTCCAGGCACAAGTTTTTCAAAATACACTCAGATAAGATCATTAGATTTTATTACACGCGACGCGACGAAATTTTACTTATTCGTCGGCGACATTCCATTTTTCTGTCAAGTCAAACGTCTAAAACAAACTACTCGTTTTAACTGAGCAACTTAGGTTAATACATACATATAAAAACAATGTCAAATAATATACAAAGTTTGGACGCGTAGCCCGAAAATCATTACAACTATTATACGCGTACCTTCTGAAAACAAAGCGGATAGCCGAGAGTGTAAGTGGTTATCAAGAGAAGCGACCGCACCCTAACGCTGTTCTTCTATTACTGACACTTTCAAGTCGCACGCTTATACCCATACGCCTACGTCGGCACGGCGCCGAGTGGATTGTGTGAAAGAGATGGAGAGGTGGCCGCGTCAGAAAGAAAATAAAATCTTCGTAGGTCTTGTTATTTGGAGTAGAGCTGGCTAATTTAATTTTTCTCAAAAGAAAAAGTACAGTCGCAGTATTATCAGCTACCAGTATCATTTTATTCAATTTGGTCAAAATTCCATTAACGCCATATCAGTTAAACGCCTTGCAGGAGATCTCGCGGTAAATAGTCAAGTAATAGAGAAGAATCTCATGAAATATCAAACTGTCAAATGTTGCCCATCTATATTCCGAGTTTTGAAGGTATCTATTTCGTTCGTTCATAGCTTAACTGTTTTATGGTTCGTAGATAAAATATAATTTTTAAATTGAAGGATTGCATTGTGTGTATTTTCTGGAATCATATTTGTTCATAAATGATAGAATTAAAAATTGTTAAAATTATAAATTTTTTTCTAAAGAGTTTCCGTGTAGATATGACAACACCGTCCGAAATGCGCTGACGTCTTTTGACCCTGCAGACCTCAGTGTCGATGTTTACATATTACGCCAATGCCCCACATGTGTTTGTCTGATTTGACATAAGGTGATATAATCCGGTCATTAATTGAAAGCGCCATTTATGGGAATTTTTCTTCAATTTATTTTCATCTCAGGATTTGCCGGTTTAAATATAATACGTCATTTCCATAACACCCTGTACATGAATTTTGCCGTTGTTATACGATTAAAATGTTTTTTCGTCAGAAAATATTACTATTCCCCATAAATTGTTTTGGTTGAGATATTCCCTAGAAAATTATGTGTTTCTTTCCATATTCGGTCAAGTATATTTTATTAGCAGCACATCGGTTGTTTATATCTTCTATATGGTATCTTTATATCTTTTATATGGTGTTCTTGAGGATCCGGGGAAATAGGTTTCTATTTCGTGGTTAAGGCTGTCTGGTGCGATTTCGAAATATTTTCGTAGGAACCAACCTCTTAGAGATGAAATGTTGGTCCGTACTGATGAGACATTAAACACTTACGGCACTGGTTGATATATGTTATTCAAATCAAATATATGTTTAAAGTGTACCAACCAAACCAATGTACAAACTCGAACAAACGCCAATAACAGTACCGCTAGAAACCGCGTCAAAGCGTCTCTGAAATGTAGTAACAAAATTTTAGCCATTAATCAAAGCGACCGGTAAATTCGTGTGTTCACATGGTTGAAAGCGATGGAAAGTTACGAATATATACTTCTTAGAAAGTACACTATTCTACTTTAGTATGTTATTTATGAGTGTATAATTAAACAAATTGGAGTAAAATACCACGAAAAAAGTTTGTCGATGATGTAACCTACCCTTAACTGTTCTGAGCATTGATAATAAAATATATTTTTTATTTAAATTTATTATTTTAGCCATTGCTTCGAACGTCCAAAATACCGGAGAATACACCATTGTTCCTTCGCAATATAGAAACAACGAAAACACATTTTTGACTGATATTAAATTTGGATTTATCCAGATCAATTTGACCGAGTCTATTTCAATACCATCAGATTATAATACTGCCGCATCTACCGTTACTATCAATCCTATAGTATGGAGTAGGTAAGAAAAATATTAAAAAAAAATTATTGTATGGTTATGGAAAGATTTTTAACAGAATAATCAATAATAAACAAGTTGTATGTGTACTTTATTTATGTCCGTCATTGGTCACTATATTTTTAATTTTCTCCCACTTATTTTTCTAGGCCAATTCCCTTAGGTTGGTATTTCGGTTATCAGTGGGAACGAATGTACGGAAGTAATTGGCCGAAAGCCCTCTGTGATGATTGGACGAGAACTGACAGATACTTAAAGAACTTTGCTCACGAACTACCCCAATGTCCTTGCACTTTGGAACAAGCTCTGGCGGACAAAGGAAAATATATGCCCGACTTTGATTGTGATAAAGATTCTAATCCCACCTGTTACTATAACAACCAAGCTGTGCATTGTGTAAGGACAGGATCGCCAACGTAAGTATTTTAAATTGACCTTATGTATAAAAAGTAATATTTTTTTAAATATTATTTCGCTGCCACGGCTGCAGTTTAACGAGAGCTTCGATCCCAAGGAGAAAAACCTTATATATCAAACTTATTTTTCTGGTTATCCACACCACAATCGAGTACAGCGCATGTCATATTATGAATCTTAGGAGATTAGTTTAATAAATACACAAATACCTGAGCAAGTACCATCAAATAAGAAAAAAAAATCGTGCAAACTTTCAAAACATCCATTGAAATCATATGGGAACAGCAGAAGCGTTCACATATGGACGTCACTAATCCACGCCTCATTCTGCGCGATATCTTATCTTGTGTTTTTTGTACCATGTCTGTTATTGGTGTGTTATAAAAATTGGTGATCATTTGTTACAATTGGACTATTCTTAAGTCAAATAACCGCAATTTGGAACGGTAATAACCGGTAGATCCCTCGATCGGTTTTAATGGGTTAATGATACGATTGATGCACTCACGTCACTCACTGTCAACCAGCCCGGTGAGACTGCTTATGGGGGGGATCGAAACACGTAAGAAGGCCTTGGAAGTGATGCTAAGCCTACTCTGCTCCATACGCTCACAAGTAACCTACTTTTATCTATCTGTTTCACTCTATCTCTATCTCTATCATTTAAGCGTCAATATCAGACTTACGTAGAGTTAATATGGAAAGCCCAAAAGTGAGTGTTTATGCAGGCGACTTGATCCTAGTCATATTTGTCTCACTTTACTGAATTAGGGAAGCTTGCTGCAGACAGAGACAGGCATAGAATGCGAACAGCACGAATTGTTAAACAAGCTAACTTCCTTCGTCTGGCGGGCATGGAAATCAAGCAACATCTGATATATATGATTTAAAATGGTGGAGAAGACGCATCTTTAAATTTTAAAATAATTTTTAATATTCTAATCTTTTACGAAAAACGTCGTTTCCTTTTTGGTGCAAGTGAGTAATTTGTAATCTTTACTGAGAGTAAGCATCAATAATAATTTCTTTTCCTAAATCACATGGGGCCCAAAAATATGTTGTGACATGAAGCTTGAAATATTTGCTAGGACCTAGAGCCCAGTTGAAGATGGTAAAATATTTTATGTAAATTATGATTTACTTCCTATTTTTTAATAAAACTACTTACAAGCTTATTTCTGAAGTTTAATTTTTCATTTGTAGTTACGTTACTAGTCCAAAAAATGATATGAGAGTGTGTATGGATTATTTTAAAGTGATATTTACAGCTTAAAACATGTCAGAATCCTAATATTTGATTTTCACTACTTAGTAAATCAAATTATAGGGGTTTGAATGTTTTTTGTTGGTTAAATGTCACTTTAAAATATTGAAAGTAATAAAAATTTTGACAAAAGTGACATTTGAAAAGCAAGTGCGTTTGTCAGCTGATTCCAGACGTAATGGATGCCTGGTTTGTTCGTTTGTTCATACTTGCTTCGATGTGTTAACACGGCTGTTTGTCTTCTTCCTGTTTATAAGTATTCGTTGCTGTCAACGGCCACTTTTTGACAGTTTGATTTAAGATGCTGTTTGCACGCCTGTTTTGTTCTGTGGTTTGGCGATACTGGGTTTCGTTCACTGGAATTGATATGGTGTTCGCCGGTTCGTTGTTTTAAACGTTTTTTAAGAAATAATCGACTGTCGGTTATTGGTAAGTGGATCCGGTTATTAGGTTTACCCGGTCGAAAACACTAACCGGTTATTTTTCATTAGGTTAACCGGTTATTCGAATATCCGGTTAATTTGTCCCATCCATCATTAGAGTAAATATATATCTTATTTATCAACTATTTTTTAAACTTTTCCAGCTTAGAGGGTTCGGAACAGCAATGCTGCTACGACAAGAACCACTATCTCATGTTATCTTACGATCAGCAGTGGGGTTCCGGTCCGAAACGGTGCCACAATCTAGGTCTTATGCCGTATCAGGAAGCTACGAAAGTACCAACATTGTCTCAGTGGTTTAACGATATGGTACCGAAGTACTTGTGCTGCCTGTGGCAAGATGAACAAGCTGTTGGATGTGAAACTTTAAGATTCGAGAGGAGGCCCAGTCAGGATTGTGTTGCTTATCAGGCTCCAGGTAAGACAGTAAGGACTAATAAAATATGATTTTAATGTGAACGTAATATAATGGCCAATCAAAATACAGTATAGATTTTTCAGGGTATACGGGATGTCTCAAAAATAATAGTACAAGGTATCCCATAGTTTCATTTTGAGATATTAACAAAATTAAGAATTTATAAATGGGACATCCTATACAACGTGTCCAAGATAAGGAGGGCCAGTACAGGGATCTCGGAAACCGTAAGAGATACAAAGTCGGTTAAATGGAGGTAAAGTTGCGCATTTACGTGCCTAATAATAGTTCCGGAGATCCGGAATAAACCGAAATTCTGAAAAATCGTTTTATTGTTTTGCTGGGTTTTTTTAAGATCGACTTCTAAAGTAAATTGCACTTTTACATTGCCACTTTTTCCGCTCTATCTAACAGCGTTAATTGTTTTGTAATCCGACGAGTCGTCTTCGAAGGGCCATTATCAACTTTCTTTTTTAAATACGGTCCTGATTTTGTGATATTGGAATTTGATAGCTTTTTTCTTCCGAATGCAACGATGTATGACACATTGTGGTTTAATGACGTTTCCAGGGTTTTTTGAACAACATCAGGAAATTTTGGGATACGGTCCTGTATTTCTCCTAATTTTATAAATAATATCTCATAAGTAAGCTCTAAATTTTTACTTATGTTGGACTAGTTCAATAAACAACAAATAATTTAATAATAAACCACAAATAAGTAAACTAAAATCATTCCAAAACAGTAATAAAATGAACAACGAAGAAAGTAAGGAACTACATAATCAGGTGTTCAAAATGATTTCCGTTATTCTCTAAGCACAAATAACATCTTCTAACTGCCACATAACAGTTTTTTAGAGATAAAATAAAGCATGCGATAGAATATCAAACCTTTCAGCATTTGTAAATTTATGTTCCATATTTTCTGGAAAATAGAAAACCTCTTAAAATGCTCTTAAATGATCACAATGAGAATGTCAAGTTAAACAAATCACGCATCACCACCTTAATTTTTTTTTTTCAAGCGCCTACTTTTCTTTTAAATCCCGACTCAACAGAAGTTTGAAATAATGTTTCTGTATTTTGTTCATTTATTTGTGGTTTATTATTAAATTATTTGTTATTTATTGAACTAGTCCAACATTACAAATATTTAGAGCTTACTTATGAGATATTATTTATAAAATTAGGAGAAATACAGGACCGTACCCCAAAATTTACTGATGTTGTTCAAAAAACCCTCGAAACGTCATTAAACCACAATGTGTCATACATCGTTGCATTCGGAAGAAAAAAAAGCTACAAAATTCCAATATCAGAAAAACAGGACCGTATTTAAAAAAAGAAAGTTGATAATGGCCCTTCGAAGACGACTCGTCGGATTCCAAAACTATTAACGCTGTTAGATAGAGCGGAAAAAGTGGCAATGCAAAAGTGCAATTTACTTTAGAATTCGATATCGAAAAAAAAAACCAGGAAAACAATAAATCGATTTTTCAGAATTTCGGGTTTTTCCGGATATCTCCGGAACTACTCGGAATTTTAAAACTTTCTAAACGGCATATTATTAGGCACGTAAATGCGCAACTTTGCCTCCATTTAACCGACTTCGTATCTCTTACGGTTTTCGAGATCCCTGTACTGGTAAGAAGGAATTAGAAAATAAAATTTTCACTTGGATTTCATTTATTATCAACTTTTGAACAAAGCAAAGTTTGGAACAGTCGCAATATTTTCACCCAAAAAATATGCACTTTTACTGTGACCTATTAATTATAGAGCACTCTGTATAAGAAATTTGTAATTTATTTAGGAATTGCTGGTGTTTACGGAGATCCCCACATCGTCACCTTCGACGACTTGGAATACACTTTTAACGGTAAAGGCGAATTTGTTCTGGTCAAATCAAAAGCTAAATTGGACAACATCGAAGTCCAGGGCCGATTCGAGCAAATGGACCCCAATCTGTATGGCGAAGTGAGAGCTACACAACTAACCTCGGTAGTAGCCCGAGGTAATAGTTCTACTGTTGTGGAGGTTAGGAGAAGACCGGAGTACGCAAGGTAAATGGGTTATCGGTTAATATAAAATCTCTGTACAACTCTTAAAATTCGTTTAAAACCCTCCAGAAACTTCGTGATTTTTCGTAGTGTTCGTGACGGATCGTCGTGCCAAAATCGAAGTGGAAACTGACACGATGCACAGTCACGATGGATATCTGCCAATGCTAGATTAAGCACGATGCGACGGCCTGTCACGAACACCGATGAGCCGACCAAATATCACGAAGTCTGTGGGTGTAAGTGAATGAAAACATTCATAAAGTCCAATAGCAGATTTAGTTACTAGAGTTTACTATATTCATAAGACTGACGATTTAAAGATGTTTGTAAATAGAAGAATTAGAAAATAAATTTAAATACAAATACAAATATGGAGCCAAAAATACGACCAGAAGTAATACTATAGCTTGTCGTTTGGATCTGTGGCTACGCGGTATCCGTAAAGGGGAAGGAAACCAATAGGTCAAAGGGACAATCCATGAGCGTGCTACTATTATTTCAAAATTAAATATAAAAATACTAAAATCTATAAAACAATGTTGTTTATTAATTAAAAGTCTAAACAAACAGAATTTTTTTATAAAGAATGGGTTTTGGTCGCAAAATCAATCATAAAGAATTTTTCCCCTTGGCACACTGTATATATATTTGACGATAGGCCTTAATAAATTCATGTTTTCTTCTTAATTCGGTATTTAATTTGATAATCGTAATCGTAACTGTTATTATTTTTGCAAGTAGTACAAAGTATTTTATTATATATATTAATTAAATTTACATACCTGTTTAAAACTCTAGATATAACTTTTCGATAATGCGTCTTATTACACTAAAGTCAAATTTTAATTTGTCTGTAACTGATAAACGAGACGTTTTCTTGTCGGTAGACGATAACAACTTTTCAGGATTATTTGCTGTACTTCATCTTCCTTATGAATTTTTTTAATCACGCTAATTCCAGCTCCTGTATACATGGAGACCCTTTCCAAATTTCGTTTTAACGGCAAATTAAATGCATAATTTCTGGCTTCCTCATCACAAGCATTATAAAAATTAGCAATAATTTCCCAAGATTGGCCATTCAAAGTTTTTCCACGAATATATGCCATTGCAATACAAAGAAAAACGCAAAGAAGTTTTTTTTACTATTTGCGCCATTAATTATATAATACACGTAACCTCCACCACTCGCCGCCGCTGGTCAAAAACCATAGCGCGTCTGCGCATAGCAGTGCCATGTGTATGGCGTATGTCTGCGGAGGCGTGTCCAAATCATTCGCATATTATATTTTTGTCTCTGTTTAATGCTGTGAAACAAATAGAGGCGGAAGTGATCCTATTAATCGACTAAATGTTTGGAGTAAATGCGTATTCACATGTTGTCAGATTTGCTACTAAATAGATAATTCAATTAATATTTTAATTCCGTGCGCTAATTAAAATTAATGAGGTGTGAAAATATTAATTAAAACTCAAAATACCTCTCAGGTTTTCGGTCTGACTAATAATATTTTCTAACTTTTTAACGATTAGGTTAAGTTCTGTATTCATAGGAGGTGTAAATAATAAATTTCATAAAACTTATGAGATTTTTGGTAAGTAATTTGACAACATCGATAATATTTCGTCTGCATTCTTTAAATAGTTTTGGTAGCCGCAGAACGAAACGACAAGCTCATATGGGAAACTTTTTATTATTAATTTTGAGAAAAAAGGGTTTCTTCATTTCTTCATGGTCAAAACCTAAAATGAAATAATCAGACATGAAATTTTTGCAACTGTATACGAGGCTTATCAAAAAATATGAATTTTGCTCACGTTTATTTTTGTCAATATCGAAAATTGTTAAAGAACCTAATCAAAATTGAAACTACATTCAAAAAAGCAATTACATCCGTTTAGGGACTCACCATAGAATTATAGAAAATAATTTTAACCAATCTCTACAAAGACTATTTTCTTTCTAACTAAAGCTTTCCTTCTCCCACCACTTTAGGAGCATTCACAGCAGTGCGATGAAGGCCCTGGGATTTATCATACGGCATTCGACTGATTTCTCAAACACCAAAACCCTGAAAACCCTTTATTACAGTTTTATGCGGTCTAAGTTGGAGTATGGTGGTGTTATTTGGCATCCGGTCTTTCTTAAATATATTATTTTACTAGATAACGTACAAAGAAAGTTTGTCAAGTTTATCGCCTATAGAAAAGATGGTATATATCCTACCCGGGGCACTAACCAGAATTCACTGTTGTCTAGATTCCAGATGCCATCGCTCCTCAACCGCAGATACCTCATGTTTATGCAGTTTTTGTATCGTATTTGCTGTTCGCTCATCGATTCCCCGGAGCTGCTGTCTTGTATTCTTTTCCATGTTCCTCTTCGTTCAGTTAGGCACCATCCCGTCTTTTATCTCCCAACTCCCTCCTCTAACTTTCTGATTAAAACACCTGTATACCAATCCATGTTGATTTTCAATAATACCCTTAATGACACTGATGTATTCGGTTTGTCCAATACCCAATTTACTAAACTTATAAAGCATAAACTGTTACCTTGATGCAACCATTATTTTTCTCTCTTTTTTTTTCTTTCTTCTTTTTCCTATCTCTTGGATTTTTTGTTGCTTATGTATAATTTTTTTTTCTTTTTATAGGTCATATTGTCTTGTAATTGGATTTTACTCTGTTAGACAATAAAGATTATTATTATTATTATTATTATTACCATGAAAAATCCGGTATGTTCAGGTTTGTTATTTTTACACATTTTTTTACATTGTAAAGTATATACTTTTAATTTTGTTAATTATTCAACATTTGCCTCTTCTATTTATTTACATGACAATCTTTCCCTTTCTGAATATGTTTTCTAACAATTTTCAATTTTCGTTGTTATTGAAGAGAGGTAAAAAAATCGTTTTTCAACACATATGGCTACGATTGCATATTTAAATGTAGTTTTCAATTTTGAACAACTTTTAATTATAACAATTTTCGATATTGTCAAAAATAAAGGTACTTTACTCATGAGCAAGATTAGTGATTTTTCACAAACCTCGTATACGATTGCAAAAATTTGATGTCTGATTATTTCATTTTAGGTTTTAGACTATGCAGAACTTTTTCTGAAACATACCTTCTTTTCTTAAAATTAATAATAAAAAAAATTCCCCATATGCTGCGAAGTAGTAAGTAGACACGCTGTATAAACATGCTCCTGAAAATGCGTATTAAGGGAGCCATTCAACCTCTCAGGATAAAAGTACAGTTCTGATCATAAAAACCCGTACAACATTACAATGAGATGTGCCATTTGTCATATATTTTATTTACAACCATGCATGTAATATTGACATTTCATTTATCTTTGAAAGGTGAAAAGTTGACTTTTTTTACTTTTACTTTCCACCCGGGTGAAAAGTAAATTATTTTTTTGTAATTTTTTTAAACATCGATATCTCAAAATAATATACGAACACACTTTTTTAAAAATGCTAATAGCTTTGCGTGTTTAGATATTTTTACTTTTTCCCTAATTGATAGAGTGGTCCTCAGCATTGAACATTGTGAGCAAATCGTTAATATCCTCTGTGTCTTGGCATTTTCACTGAAATAAGCTAGTAGCGCTGACTTAGAACCATGATTTTGACCTTTGTTTCCCGTACACCATTCTTTGAAACAGCTACATGCCTTGTCATATATCGGGCGGTTTTTAGTTGGCAGAAGATCTTCTTCTACTATTTTGCTGCTTCTCGAATTTCTGGTGGAGTAGCAGCTAAATCAAAATCCTCATCTGATAGCATTTTTCTGTTGTTAAAATAATATATTGTTTAGTGACATGGAAACCATATTCAAAAAATGATATTTGCCATCTTGATGTGTATTATTACCTACGTTATTTTACCACCTGCGGTTATTTGAAATTTCTATCTAATTTTTCAATGGAAACGTCAAAATGACATTTTTCTTTTATTAATAATTTTAATTCAAAATAGTAAGAAGTGGATATTAGATGTGGTTGTAAATAAAATAGTATACAAACCTCGGTGAAAGTTTCATTACTGTCTCGAGATTTAGTTAACTTCGGGTACTACCGACTCTCTCGACAGGAATGGAACACTTTCCACCTCGGTACGTAATATACTATTTCATATGTCATGTCACCATTCCTTTACTACTTGTACAGGTTTTTAATTGACACAACTGTACGTTAATTGGTATCCCTCGATGGAATTCACCAATTTCGAGCAAAATGAAATTAAATCACATGTGAAAAATTATAAAATTTTTAGAAATTTTTGGTAATAATAAAAAGTGGTATATTGTAATTTGTAAATTTAACTTGAACCTTCTTCGTTAGATGGAGATACCGATTGGATGTCATAGCTGACGGCAAAAGAGTATATTTCGACAGACCTTCCTTAAAGTTCCAACACTTCCCCGGAGTCACAGTCTATACGCCTACCTACATTCTTAATCAGTCAGAGGTTATTATGATGTTCGATAACGGCGTTGGTGTTGAAGTATTAGACAATCAAGGTAAGTTTTATAACTGTATTCTTTTCAAACTACACGGATTTCAGGAAAAAAATACTTTGAATGCGATGGAAATTGTCTTCTCTTTCAACAAGTTTAGTTCACACGCATTACGTATAATTCATCAACATTTTAAAATTCAAGTTTTGACGAGAGCACAATAAAGGACCCGATTTGAATCGATAATCCAAACAATATTTTTCACTACATTCAAAAAATATATACTAGTTGAACTTTACCAATTAATTTTAAATATATTGCTTTAATTGGCATTGTTTTCAAGGATTCATGACTACAAGAGTCTATCTACCATGGTCTTTCATTAACAAGACCTCTGGTCTGTTCGGTAACTGGAGTTTCAACAAAGAAGATGATTTTACACTGCCTGATAGTACTAGAATAAGCGTGGTTACCAACATTAATGATATGCAACGGGTATATACTGATTTTGGAAGTAAATGGATGATAGATGACGTTTTGGACAATAATAAGGGTAAGTGGTTATTTTATGGCAATTTTATTAATATGTCAAATGCTCATTGGGCTGTTCGTACTCCTGACTCCGGATTTTTTATCCCCAGGACTTTTTGTGTCGCGTTATCTTGGAGACGTCCATAATATATATTTGTGAAATGAGTTTTTGAACTTAATAAATAATACCACAAATACGTAAATATTACCGTAAATTCTAAATCCGGAGGAGTCCTCTATTCACATAACAGCTTTTTTAAAATAGTAGGCGAGGAAACGTGACAATATTGACGTGACTTATGCTAACTTTGACAGCGCTTCTGCTATCTTGATGATATTATACAGGATGTCTCAGATAAGACTGCATTCTACAGGAATCTCGTTAAATATAGGACATACAGAAATGATAAAGTTGGACATTAATCTTAGTTCTGCAACGGATGTTTTTAAATTAAAAAAATTTCAAATATTTCCGACGATATTTTGGCGGAACCGATTTCTTACGATTTCGTTCTTTTTGTCTTCTGATTATACAGGGTGTTATGGAAATGACGTATTATATTTAAACCCGCAAATCCCGAGATGAAAATAAATTGAAGCAAAATAACCATAAATGGCGCTTTGATTTATTAAGCGAAATATACACTTTATATGAAATCTCAAAATTTACGTGACCGCTACTGAGGACGTTCGCAATCAATAGTTTTTTGAGGCAGTGTTGTCATATACGCAGAATTGTGTTTCGCACGCGTTTAGTTTTTGGCAACAAGACGTCTTTGACCCACGTTATCACTTCTTTTTCAAACTTTTTAGAAAAAAAAACTGCAATTTTAAATTATATACTTACTATCTTACCTTCGATCTTATTTTAAAATAATCCGTTTTATAATTAAATTCCATAAAAAAAATAACACAACACCAACAAGTCTGTTTTGCAACAGAACCAACAGTAGATAATATCACACAAATTTGAAATCACATCACAACATTTGTTATTATGAATTATTTCACAACAGAAAAAAAATCGGGTAATGCTACAACTAACAAAACGTTTAAAATTCGTATACATCAAGCACGTCGAACCCTCGATATTCCATCCCCGCATCTCCAAACATACTGAAGAACGATAGTCGCGTGCGGCGGGTATCTAAGCAAGGGTGAGACACGCGGTGTGATCTGACATCACCGGTAGTATACTCTAGTGACTCACATTGTTGCTAACTGCATCCAGATAGAACGGCACCCACAGTATGTGGGTAAAAAGGGTTTTTACCTTAGTATTTAGGAGAGATATATGAAAATAAATTTTACATTCTCATTGCCACATTTTCTAATCTATAAGTTAATTTAATTAAAATTTTAATCCGTAGTTCCGTTTTTTTTTGCAACCATCATCAACTTGGTTGCCTTAAATATGTAGAATAACATTTTATGCCTTTTGAGCTCCACTTTATATTCAGAATCAAACGATATCACACTTATTCTTGTGTAAATAATGTCAGATAAAAAATAGTTTCTAATGCCAACTAACAACATACAACAATAAAAATCCAAATATTTTCAATAAGATGTTTATTTTAATTGAAGATAAGATTTTTTAGTCCGAAACGCCTAATAAATAGTAGATGTGATATATCGCTCGATTCAGAATATAAAATGGAGTTCATAATGCATAAACTAAAATGTTACTACTATTTAAAAAAACAAACTTGATGATGGTTGCGAAAAAACGAAACGTCGTCCGATTAAAAAATTAATTAAATTATCTGAGAGCAGAAAAAGTGGCAATAAGAGTATTAAATTTATTTTCACATATCTCTTCAAATAGTCGGATTTTTAAAAAACATGACGCTGTCGAACTCACTAATGTCACTAATCATTTCTGTTATGTCCAATGGTTACAGGGATCACAGATTCTTATCCGGGACATCCTGTATAGAATGATATATCAATATTTAAAAAAATACAAATCAGAAGTACATATTACATTCAATAACCAACTGGATCATTTGTATTTTTTAGGTAGAGCTCTGTTCCTGCGAGAAAACGGCCAGACGTCAGCAAACTACAATAACCGAACATTTTTACCGATCTTCCCGATGACACCCGACCTGATAATACCGGCAAATCGATCGAGTCAAATCGAACGAACGTATCAAGTGTGCAGTACAGCGATGTACGAATGTTATTACGACTACGCGATGACGTTAAATAGAGACTTGGCCCACTTTACCCAGAATTATAAGGCTTCAATTTATCAACTGAAGGAAATTTCAAGGACAAAGGTAATAACAAAGTGTGTGTGCAATTTTTGCGGATGGAACGAAGCCAGTTCGCACAGTACCATGTTTAGTTTTAGAAGTTTCAAAAAGTTATATTGAAAATTAAATTTATTACATGGACCGAAAGATCTTATGAATCAATGTTATAAGTCGTTTTCTGTTCGGCCTCGAGCACATTTAAGAAAAATCACAAAAATGCATTTCGGATACAAAACTTAACTGTCTTGTTACGCTTGTCATTGGTAACCTCTAATTGTTGTTGTTATAAACTTAATACTCCTCGCAGCTACATGTTTCCTTTATATTTTTTGTAGAATGAACTTGCCTTTTCATTTTTCAGAATATTTTATGAGATTTATTACCAATAGTTTTAAGATACGGATGTCAAAAACCCGGAAAGCTTTCGTTATCCATTTTTGAACTAGAAAATATCAAAATAACTAAATTGACAACCGTCAATAAAAATTACCGATAAATTTGACATGAGAACAAAGCCGAACAAAATTACTGGCAATTATGAATATATTTTTCAAAAATCTTATGTAAGGATGTATTTACAAATATAATTAAATGATTTATTACCAATAGCTTAACGTGAACCCTGAAAACTTTTTCTTATTTTCCATTTTTGAACTAGGACATGTCAACCGTCTATCAAAATGACAGGTAAATTTGTATGTTTACGTCGTTGAGCGCCATATGGGCACCTACAAAATAAATCTATTTTATAGAACTTCTGTACCGGGTGTCCCACTAAGAATGGCTCTCGGCCGTATCTCTGAAAGTGTTAGTCGTATGGCTTGCGGAAAAAATGTTTAATAGGAAAAGTGATTATAAGAAATTGCTGGAAATTATTTTCAAGTTTCTCAGTCGAGCGCTAGAGGGCGCAACCGTAACGATAAATCCGTAAAGCTCAGTTTTTTCAAAAGTTGCCGCGTTAATGTTTATTGAAAATAGCATTTTCGTATAGTTTAAGGTTTTATGAAGAAAATTTACTTATGACATATTTTTGTCACTTTTAAAATAAAGTGGTGGGGGAAGGTTGAACATTATTTTAAATAAATGCCTAAAACTCCGAGTTGGCTCATCAGAATTTAGTGAACTTTGTTTTGTTAAAAAGATGTTCCCTTACTCTATACTTTACTCTATAAACTATGACAATATGACTTTTAAAGTAGGCGCTAGAGGGAGCTATTTTACAACTTAACAATCATTGCGCATTTTTTCAAAAATTTTAAATACAACAGTATATTTAATTTTACTTCATCACAAAGATTAACAAAAGCCTAAAAAACTGGCGAAAACCACAACTTGATATCTTTTGTCAAACCGGAGATATTAACAAGAACAAAAATAAACACGAAAAAATATGATTATATTTAAGTTTCAACGGTACAGGTTTTTTCAAAAGTCAAATAGACCTTGGAAAAACAAAATATAATTATATATATAATATAATTTTGACGTAATAAAAACTTTGACGTGAAAGCACCTACTTTTAAATTATATTTTGTTTTCCAAGGCCTATTTGACTTTTGAAAAACCTGTACCGTTGAAACGGTATAATCATATTTTTCCGTGTTTATTGTTGTTCTTGTTAATATCTCCGGTTTGAAAAAAGATATCAAGTTGTGGTTTTCGCCAGTTTTTTAGGCTCTTATTAATCTTTGTGATGAAGTAAAATTAAATATACTGTTGTATTTAAAATTTTTGAAAAAATGCGCAATGTTTGTTAAGTTGTAAAATAGCTCCCTCTAGCGTCTACTTTAAAAGTCATATTGGCATAGTTTATAGAGTAAAGTATAGAGTAAGGGAACCTCTTTTTAACAAAACAAAGTTCACTAAATTCTGTTGAGCCAACCCGCAGTTGTAGGAATTTATTTAAAATAATGTGCAACCTTCCCCCACCACTTTATTTTAAAAGTGACAAAAATATGTCATAAGTAAATTTTCTTCATAAAGCCTTAAAGTATACGAAAATGCTATTTTTAATATACCTTAACGCGGCAACTTTTGAAAAAACTGAGCATTACGGATTTACCGTTACGGTTGCGCCCTCTAGCGCTCGACTGAGAAACTTGAAAATAATTTCCAGCAATTTCTTATGATCACTTTTCCTATTAAAAAATTTTTCCGCAAGCCATACGACTAGCACTTTCAGAGATACGGCCGAGAGCCATTCTTAGTGGGACACCCGGTACATTTCAAGTCGACTCCAGCTCGAACCTCAAAATCGAGACGATTCGATTTCAAGAGTTTCTTGTTTATATAAGTACAAGAGACAGTTCTTTGACATATGACTATGACTATTTGGATTAGATGATAATCTAGTAAACGTGACTTATTCAATACAAGCTTGTTGAAAACTCCTTCACTGCTGATGCCAGTGACATACGTCCGAACTTCAATTAGAAAGCATCGACTTACAATGCTCAAACATGTACAAATTAGACTACCGCGATGGAAACTTGCTCGACTTTCATTAAGTGTCTTGAAAAAAATAAATTTTCAAATTTAATAGCTATCTATGCCTTTTGGCAGGGCCATGGGGTTCGCTAGCGCGGGCCCGGCGGCAGCGCTTTGTCAGCCCGACCTCGCCGATCTCAAATTGTTTAAAGTGGCCCTTGATAAATCACATATTGTACAGGGTGTCCCATTTTCAACATCTTTATGGGGTATCTCCGTAATTGTTAGTGCTATCAAAAAAGTAATGTAGGTGTCAGTGCTCTTTTTGGGTCAAACTTAAAATGGTAAAATCAAAATTTGAAAATTTTCGCTCGCTTGAGAGATAGGGGGAAAATCAAAAAATTGACAATTACCCTATATTTTCTTAGTTAAAAGAGATACAGAAAAATGTTTTATACGGAAGTTTATTTATATTGATTATTGAATAATCTGTCGTTTTCAGAATAAGTATACGGGGTCAGGTAATAAAGTTATCGGACCTAACCTCATTTTTTAAAATGGAACACCCTGTATATTTTAATCTAAAAATATGTCATTTTAAATGCTCTTTTCAAATATATAACACACCATGGATGAGATTGTTTTCATAGGAGATTTATTTAAACTTTATTACTTTGAAACGAAATAAAAGATTCAGATTAAGGTAAAAAATAACGGGAATCATCGCAAATATTCGGAATATGTCCTTAAATGGTCGGATAGCGAACACAATATACATTTTGCGCCATTTCTTCGTTTTTTCCACTTTCAATATAAACTGATATCATATCAAATTTTCCAAAATGTTGACAGGTCATTTTTGCAAATGAATATGTAAAAATGAAATTGACGGTAAATGTTAATATTAACTAGAATGTCAACATAGTTATTTCTATGATATTAGCTTTTGTTTCATGGTCTACTGTGGTTTAAAGTAATAAAGTTTAAATAAATCGCATAGGAAACCAACATCATCCATGGTGTGCTATATATTTGAAAAGAGAATTAAAATGCTATATTTTAGATTAAAAAAAAGAAGGTTAGGTCCGATAACTTTTTTACCTGACCCCGTATACTTATTCTCAAAACGGCAGATTATTCAACAATCATTATAAAGAAACTTCTGTATAGAGCATTTTTCTGTATCTCTTTTAACTAAGGAAATATAGGGTCATTTTGAAATTGTCAATTTTTTTATTTTACCCCGTATCTCTTAAGCAAGCGCAAATTTTCAAATTTTTGATTTTACCATTTTAAGTTTGACCCAAAAAGATCACATGACACCTACATTACTTTCTTGATAGCACTAACAATTACGGAGATAGAGCCTATAAAAGTGTCAATGGGACACCCTGATTTAAAGATATTTTTGTAATTCATTTTAAAAGTACACAATAAAACCAGGGGCTGAGGTAATAGTTGCAATTTGCCATAACTACTAAATCGTATTATTAACAGTTAATTCTATTTCCAGGTTGTATCTTGTGGTGTGTTAGAAACTCCAAGGTTCGGTAGAAAAAGTACTTTCTTGTTTGTTCCCGGTACAAAAGTAACATACGAATGTAACCAAGATTTTGTGTTAGTGGGAGATCCTAGAAGAACTTGCATGGCCACTGGACAATGGGATATTCCTGAATTTGGATACACCTACTGTTTACGTAAGTATACTTACATGGTTTCCATCCGGTCGCCTGTGGGATTCCTACAATTTTAAAATTTATACAGGGTGTAACTAAATAAGTGTAAAACATTTAAGGGGGTGATTCCTCATCGAAAAAAAGATAGGATCTTTCATATAAAGAAACTTCATTGGAGCATCCCTTGTTAAGATACAGCCCCTTAGAGGGGGTACATAAAATTTATAAATAAACAAAACTAATTTATTGATAACAAAACATACAACATCTAGAAATCATAGTAAATGTTCAATATGTCTACCTTCAGACATTACGCATGCGTCTAGACGTCGGCGCATTGAGCAACGTATTCGCGCGTTTTATAGCGATATGTATCTTGTTCGTAAAATAATATTTTGCTGCGAACTGGTTTATTTTGGGCAAAAAATTCAAGAGACATTTTTTGTTTAGAATGAAACAGGCTATCGGAAATAAATTTTTAGATGGTAAACAAATAATAAGACAAAAACTTACATTGGAAATAAATTTTAGGGGTTGCGTTTTCCACCCCTTACAACCATGGGGTAAACCAAATAAATTACCGGCTAAGTGTCTTTTTGGTAGTAGAAAATGTCAGGTTAATTTCAATATTGTAACTTTTTTAGTGCTTGTGAAAAAAATTGTTAAACACATTTCATGTACCCCCTTTAAGGGGCTGTATCTTAACAAGGGATGCTCCAATGAAGCTTCTTTATATGAAAGATCCTATCTTTTTTTCGATGAGGAATCACCCCCTTAAATGTTTTACACTTATTTAGTTACACCCTGTATACAGGGTGTTATGGAAATGGTTAATTATATTTAAATGGGTGACCCCTTGGGTGTCTTAGAGAAATATTACATATTTTGAAAAATAAAGTGCTTACCTAGTTAGTTGTACAAGTAGAACTGTACTAGCAAATTCGGCACTATTATATTCCACAAAATAATGCATAATTGAACTAAATCACTTTATAACACCAACTCGCATGCATGAGTTTCGCAAACACGCGGTTCGTCCAGTCAATGTCAGCACTGCCGAACGTCCTATAAAATTGAACTTACTTTTGCAAATGGACATATGCCGTTCAGCCAAAATTTCGCCCCTTAACATTGGTACCGTCAAAGCCAAAAAAATAAGAGACTTGGAGTTTAATTATTCAGTAAATGACTTGTTGTCATTTAACAAAGAATTTTGAGAATCCAGTCGCGTTAAGATGTTGATTGGCACGTGTTTAAGGTGTTCGATACCACGAACTTTATTTGTATTTGTATTGATAACCCTATTTAATACCTATGTAATTATTCGTATGCATTCTCCGGCCGTTTGCCGTTCAGTGTCACGACGATGCGTGATCTCGACAATACGATTTGAACCGAAACGAAACGGGCAGTGCTACTAGATACCGGATCGAAACAACTTGTTCGTCTAAACCAGTGATTCCCAAACTATTTTGTTTCATAGACCACTATCAAAATTTTGCTGGATTCGGTGGACCCCCTGCATGCTGCATGACCATAGCTAGGGGGGGGGGGGGGGTGCATTGTGGAGCAAACAATTTTTTAATTAAATTTTAATTGATTGTGCTGTGAGTGGATGTCAAAAAAGCTAAGTTGGCCGGGAACGGGAATATTCCTACGGCACCTTACTACTCACAGCACCAGAACCAATCAATTCTCACAAATTTTATTTAGAAAACGTCCCATTCGGAGTGGTAAAAAGAAATATAGTATATTTCCTTGTGTTGTAGGCATTTATTTATATACTTATAAATTATTACGCTATTAATTATTATTGTTATAACAGTCGTAATATAATCAAAATTAAACACTTACAACGTAATCTAATTTCTACCATGATAATTACAAAAAAATATAATTTTAATGAGAGGGATGTACTTGATGGATTGACAGCAAATTATCAATATTTGGCTTGAGTTTTGTAAGGAATAACCGCAAATCTCCCCGTTCTGTGATATTCAATCTGCTTCTTTTTTTTGTTAATAAGTTTGTAACGGCACTAAAACTTTTCTCGGCGAGATATGAGGATGGAAACGCTATCAGAAGCTTTTGCACAATTCCCCACAGTCCAGGATATTTTTCGGGTATTTCTGCCTGCAGCCAAAATTTTTGATACCCTCTTTTAAATATCACTTTCAGCTCCTCATTAGTGCTGAGCTCCAGTAGCTCCTCTTGTAATATCACATTCTCCACTTCCATTTCTTCAAATGGATTTATGATCCATGGTGGTATTTCCATTGACAGAATATCTTCAAATCTGATTTTAAAATCATCATGCAGGGCAATCAAATGTTGCACATATGTCTGAATATCTTCATCAAGGCATTCTACCTGCGACAAGTTTCAAAACTGAGAAAATTCGCTCCGACCAATATTTTCCTTCTTAGTTCTTCACTATCGAAACCAAATTAATTTTTATGCACCCCCGCTTACGATTGTGGACCCCCATTTTTTGTCACGCCTAACGTAGACCCCCGTCGAGTCTCCCATGGACCCCTGGGGGTCCACCTGGACCACTTTGGGAAACACTGGTCTAAACGAAGGCTCGTCCCCTTAAAACTATCGTAAAGTTTTGTGGTGAAATTATTTGTTTTCATCATAGGATTTGCGGGTTTAAATATAATACAGCAGTTCCATGACACCAGGTGTAGCCCATTGATAACAAATGGTAATGCCTGCGTCTTCCATGACACGATTTATATGGTGTTCGCATTCTCTCAGATTGCTGACAGTTAATCTGTCTTCATGTGTCACGACAAGTCAATGACAACCAGAAGAATATATTTTTAATTGGTTGACATTTTCATTTAACAGCGATAAATTGTTATTGTAACAGTATGCGCGGATATTAAGCTGCAAACACACTATTATCACGTCACGTGAGATCACATGCTATCACGCAATGTCACGGCATACCCGACATATCTGCAAGGCGGTTTATGCGTGCTTATAAATAGGTTTAGAAGTACACTATAGTCACCTCATGCAGTTCACAGCAAGTCATACTTGACAGTACAATTTTATTTCTGCAAATTTACATATTCGGCACGCGTGATAACACTGTGTCAGAGTTTAACGCTAAAAGGTTACAAGATTCACTTGCGATCTTGACAAACACAAAATATGTAATAAAAATTATCTGCAGTGTACGTAGTCTGTTCCTAAGCCGTGACAGCATGTGCTATTTTGCCGACATGACAACACGTGAATTCACGTGACGTGATAATAGTGTGTTTGCTGCTTTATATGAAGTTACAGCATGAGCTCACGTTAAGAAGGTGTTGGGTTAGTTCCGTCAAATAATGAAAAATGAAAAAAGCGCTTATGCCTTAATTAATAACAGTATTTTCATAATGTTTTTAACTGTTTAGTAAATCGAGATTCGCTCAATACTCTATAACTCTACTATAAACACTATTGCCGTTTTTACACCATATTGACGTATTTTTAACTTATCTAGGTCAGCAAGAATACTCCCAACGCCAACTTGCCATAACCTCAGGAATAGTCTTTGTAGTACTCATACCATTAGTCCTAGTTATAGCTTACATAGCTTATAAGGTTTTCCAAAAATACATGAATTCAGACGAGAGCTCTTGGCAATATACCGCGCAAAAACCAACGCTTCTAGGTCGAAGTTTTAGTCCAACAGAAAGATCCGAAGGTTTTAGTAGCCCGACCAGCGACGGATCTAGTACGGATAGTATGTTTAAAAGGAAAAGAAGCTACGATAAAAGTTATCGTACTCACGAGCCTCTTTCCGGGCTTCCTGAAACTGAGTTCGAGGAGAAACCCATTGACCCGAATGACTCACACTTTCAACCAACCGATCCGGGTACTCCAACTAGTCCCGCTCCTAGTTCGATCGTGTATAGTCAACCTTTCCACAGTCAGCCGGATCTGTTAAGTCGTGATGACAAGCAAGGGTTAGCTTATGGGTCAGATGACTACGCGATGCCGATTAAAAATAATGCGAACGTTTCTCCAACATCGAAATTTCCTCCCCCATCAAAACTATCGCCGTCAGCTAAAAAAAGAATGAGCAGTCAGAGTAGTATGATTACGGATGTTTAAATTTAGAGAAAAAATTTAAGAATAACTCCTTGGAGGTGTCTTCCTTGTTGAGCCTCATTCAGGATTGTTTTGTTAGGTGTACAGGGGAGTCATGCGCCAATGTGTAACAAGGACTATATTGTTTTCTTTTATTTATAATTATTTATAATAATACGGTACAAATCATATGTCATAGAGGCTAGGCTGTTGACTTAATATTCCTTTGGAGCTACTCTTGACATTTTTATTAGCACACATCATCGAGTTGAAATAAATACATGGACCCGGTATTTCTATCTGCTTTATACACGTCCATGTGATGCCTGTTATTAGGAAAATAAACACAACAAAAAATAGATATCTATTTATATTCTGTCTGTTCCTGTTCTGTTGATCGGTTTGATATGTCTTTGTTAGGAAAAAACAACAATCGACGGAGGTGACTCAAAAGTCTAAATTTTTATCCAGTTTCTGACAGATTTGGCCCTGTCTTATCATATTGATTTAAGAATTACCATTTTTTCCGCAAACAATACTTAAATTTAACACACAAACACTGAAAAACAACAAAGAATTTTATTTAACAATAACGACAAATATGATAGTTGGTAATCCGGTAGTGTCAAACGTGAAAGCCGGTTAGAAAGACGGCCGTTCCAATAAGGGATTTATAAAAAATATGTTTCCAACGAAATGTCTTTGTCTAAGTAATTTTAATTTTCAAAGCTCCCCAATTGTTTTTCTGGAATATCCATAAATAATCTAACAAATGTGTTTTTTTGTAAATTATATACAGGGTATTTAGGGAGGAAAGGGAAATATTTCAATGAGGTATTCTAGAGATCAAAATAGACATCTTCTCCACTTTAACAGACTATGGCTCCTCTACTATACGACTTGGAAAAAATGGGCTCTCTGGTTCTAAATTTCTATTTAAAAAGTCAATTTAGCTGTTCTATAAAACCGGTTTAAAAGTTTCGTACTTAAACCGAAAGTTGTCACTATTACATAATGAATGAAAAACTAAGAATGAATAACTAAGATATAAATGTGAAAGCCACTTTTTTCCAGTTATTCCGGAAATATATTTTTTGAATTCCGGAAATATTAGAAATATATGGAAATATTGTGAACAAATTAAAAACTAAAAAACTCAAAAAACTAAACATTTAATGAAAAAATATCATCCAAAAAATAGAACGCATATCACATGAACGCAAATAAAAGGGAAAATATCAAAAAGTACAAAGAATAAAGCCAAATTTGTTAAAAACAATTACACACGAGAAGCAAGTCGAGCAAGATGCGTATCTTCATCGTTATCATTATCTTCAATATTATATTCAGCATTAATGCCTTCTTGATCCCTGTCAACTTCCTATAAATCTTCAACAGTGTCAAAAATAAAAATTTAGTGATAATTCCTATTTTTTTAACAAGTCTTCGTTGTGTGACACAATGGTTTAGAATCGCTGTTATTAGCAAATGTTCCTTTTTTGAATGAATATGACGGTAAAAGCTGAAACTGCTCTCAGTGGCTGCTGAGAATAAAATTATTTCTCTAGTGTGATGTTCCTACTGCAATAAATTATAAAATATATATAAACCTTTGTTTTGAATCGTTTAAAATACGTTTTAAATATTTTTTTCTATATTTCACATATTTCCAATATTTTTAGTATTTCTGAGAGACTGTCGGGAATTTCCAATATTTCCATTTCCATTCGAAATATTTCCATTTGCAACACTAGTTGTAACAAAGCTAAAGTATTGAAATTGTCATATTTTCGACGTCCATTTAAAATTAATACTACAAGATTTTATTTTTTTTGCTGGTTGGTACCTGGATGGAAATTGAGACTTTCCCTGTTATTTTCAAACTTTTAAATGTCAAGAATTACGTCATTACACATAATATTACAGATGAAAACCTTTACAGTTATTATTTAAAAAACTAGATTGCATTTATAATAAGAGTTAAAACAGACTCTCTTGCTTAATTAAATTATTTTAAGAGCAAATTAAGACGTGATATTTTGCTTACTATGTACTTATATTTGTAAAGATATGTAATGCTATATTTTACAATAGTTTAATTGTTTGTGATAATTTGAGAAGTTATATCGTAAATTTTTTGATTTATCGTGTATTTTTGGAATTCCTAGCATGTGGAATAAAATAATTTCTACCTTTAATTAGTTTTTTATGTTCAATAACTGACTTGACCGAGTCAGCTTATCCAATTGGAGCAAAATTGAATGATTTAAACAAAATTGTTTACAAAAATTGTACCAAAGTTTCTTTATATTGAATATTATTTTTAAGATAAGTTATGTTATACACTCTCTGGTACAAAAGTCTCTTCAAAATTTGGCTTAAGTGATGTTGATGATAACTTTTTTTATTTTTAACTTGATTTTCATGATTTTACAACCAGTGTGTAATTACATTTATTTGATTATTTTGTCTTCTGTTAATAATTAACATTTGTCCCTTGCCTATAAAATAATCTTTAAAATCACTGTTTTTGTTTATTTAAAATGGTGTAGCTCTGACAAGAAATGAGATAAGGGGATAGTTCAAAACCGAAATGTTAGGAATAGATTCTAGCAAAAAATTATAAACAAAATTATCAGCTTCAGTTATTCCACAGGGCATTCAGAAATTGTAACAATTGTACTAGAATAATCCCAATAAATATATTTACAATACTAGTTAGAAAATCATGAAAATCGGATAAGAAATAAAAAAGTTATAAAACATCAAACTAGCCTAAATTTTGAAGCGGCGAAATTTTTTGTCGAGGAGTGTATATTACTACGTTGTCCGAATTGAAGCAACATTGTCTGACATTCTGTTGACTAATATTTCAAAATAGTACGAGTACATTTGTTAAAGTTACCATTATTTTATAAGTTTATAGGGTATATGTTTATATATATGTCTAACTTTTTATAACGTACAATGCGCTTTCGCAAACTTTGTAATAAAGCTATATTGTATTTATCGAAAAGGTTGTTCCACATGCTAGGAATATATTATTGTTTCTGAAGTTTACAAAATTTTAACATGGTATGAGTATTGCAAGGTATATTCCTAGTTTGCGGAATACTACCTGCCTTGTTTTTATTTATTCCTAAACTTATTTCCTTGATTTTATGAATGTCTTGAAATGTTTGGTTATTAAGTCATGTACAGAGTGCCTGCATTCTGAAATAATTATTGCTGCAAAACAAACATCTTTAAATGTAGGAGGGAAGTACACTATACCCAAAATAAGGAGACTCTCTATGGGGATCTCGTTAATAACTTCGATTAAATGGGGAAAAAGTATCGCAATGAATGTACCAACAATATGCCGCACAAAAAGTTTCGGTAAGATTTTAAAGTTTTGAGTTATTTAAAAAAAAACTGAAATTTTGAATTTATGATTTAATTTTTTTTCGGCGTTAATATTAAAGTTAGAGCAAAACTGACGAAACATTCTCACAGCAACTTTTAGGGAACTCAAAGATTATATAACAAATTTTTTTATCATCATCAACTTAATTTTTTCTAATAAGACCCTGATTTTATAATGTCAAATTTTAATACCGTTTTTTTATTCTAAATTCAATGATTTACCACATATTATAGTTTAATTTTAATTACGTTTCGAGTCTTTTTAATCATCTTCATGAAATTTTCAGGAACGGACCTGTATTTTCCATAATTTTGTAAAAACAGTTCAATGCAACTGAAACTTCAAAATTTGATTTTTTTTTTAAATATCTCAAAACTTAAAAAGTTTACCAAAACTTCTTATACGGCATATTGTTAGTGCTTTGATTGCGATACTTTTTCCCCATTTAATCGAAGTTGTATATGTTACGTTTTACGAAATTTGGATACGACTTAATGATTTGTCGACATTGTGTCGACAAGAGCTTGACAATAAACAAGTGAAGTATGAAGGGACGGACTAAGGAAAACAAGTAATGATATGATTATATTAATGTAATCAAATGAAATAACATTTTTTAAAAATATTACTAGTCATATCTTAGTCAAATCAGTCGTTTCAGTCGCAGCAGCACTAGCATAAAGGCCTCTGTTGAGTAAAGAAGTATATACTCTTTTTACAATTTCCCTAGCATCGAGAGATAAATGCATTTTCTTCACTGCAACACTAGAAGAAGCACCATCAATGTTTTTCCATGTACGCCACATACTGTTTTTTATACGTTTGATAAAATAATATCGGTAATACAACTAAACTCTTCCAGCAAGAAATAAAAACTAACAAATTTTACCACAAAAAGATATTTAAATATAAATTAAGCAACCTAACCTACCTGATGTGCCGCCTATATTTAATTATAATTATTACAATCCGGTCCTTTCCACATAATAATAACAAACGGTCATAAATAATGGGATCGCCCCAGGTACTTGTACTGCAGTCATTAAGTTGTATCCATTTTTCGTGGAACAATCTTACCATTAACGAGATCCCCGTAGAGGCCGTCCTTATCTTGGGCACCCTGTATAGATTTTCCCACTGGGACTTAAGTGGGACATTTTTAAAAAATTAATTGTTGTAGTTTTTGAGATAATTGAATTATATTTTTTTAATGGCATTACGATGTATCCTTAACTGATTTTTTCCGGGAAAACGATTCTGTACCTACTATGTGGAATATTGTGGAACTTTTAACGAATTTTTTCTCTCTAAATTTTGATATCAATGAAATGGAGATATTCATGAAATGCTGCTGTTTAAGTGGCTAGACCGAACGGACTGACATATGTACAATTGTGGTAAACCCTACCTACAGTGGTTTTAAGTTGTTGAAATTAAATTTCAATGAATTGTCATTCAAATTTTGTTGAGGTTAACTGAGGAGCTTGCGTTATTGAGAAAATAACAAAATCCTCTCTAGGTTTACATAGAAAAAAATATTGTACCGCATTTTATGAACACAGCTGTATACTTTGGCGTTTTCTATCAACTTCTCTACCTCGAATTTTTGGAGGATTTCAATATTTCTTGAATCCTTATTATCGCTCGAAGATAAAAAGCATAATAAGGTAATTGTTTTCAACTTTAGGCCAGCAGGAGTATTCTCAGCGACAAGCGGCTACTGCTTCTGGGATCATAATGGTTATAATGGTTCCATTGATATTGCTATTTGTTTATTTGGCGTTCTTATTCCTAAAAAAGAAGCAGAGAGAAAGAGAAGAAGAGGAGATGTTACAAAACGACTATGAGGATCAAAAGAAGTAAGTAAATTTTTTTATTTACAACCATGCATGTAATAATGACATTTCATCTATCTTTAAAAGGTGGAAAGTTGACGTTTTTTTACTTTTACTTTCCACCCGGGTGGAAGGTTTTAGTTGGCAGAAGATCTTCTGCTACTATTTTTGCTGCTTCTCGAATCTCTGGTGGAATAGCAGCAAGATCAAATTCCTCATCTGAGAACATTTTTCTGTTGTTAAAATAATATATTGTTTAGTGACATGGAAACCATATTCAAACAATGATACTTGCCATCTTGATGTGTATTATTACCTACGTTATTTTACCACCTGCGGTTATTTGAAATTTCTTTCTAATTTTTCAATGAAAAAGTCAAAATGACATTTATCTTTTATTAATAATTTTAATTCAAAATAATAAGAAGTGGGTGTTAGATGTGGTTATAAATAAAATAGTATACAAACCTCGGTGAAAAGTTTCATTAGTGTCTCGAGATTTAGTTAACCTCGCCGCTTCGCGTCTTAGTTAACTACCGACTCTCTCGACAGGAATGAAACACTTTCCACCTCGGTACGTAATATACTTTTTTTACATGTGCCCCGAAAGTGCCCCTTTTCATGCATGTTCTCTTCACCGAAAGTGGCGTTTTCCAAGAGAGCCGGCGGGAAAGTATCGAAGCGGGCTGGAAAGTATCGAAGCGGGCGAGAAAGATTTTTCCCGCCCGCTTCGAGTCACCATGTGCTCATAAATAAATAAAACCAGAATTGTCGGTGCGGGATTTGAACCCGCGACCCTCAGATCGCCAGGCGGACACTCTACCCACCGAGCCATACTACAAGCGATAATAAATAGCGGATTATATATAAATTAAATTGGGTTTGTTCGGTTGTTAATTTTTCAAAGATATTTTAGAAAAATGTCTGAGAAGAATTTCTTTATTTATGTGGCCTCAAAGACTCGGGCACTTGTAAAAAATAAATAAAACCAGAGATGCCGAGTGCGGGATTTGAACCCGCGACTCTCAGACCACAAGTCTTACGCTGTACCACTAGGCCACCGAGTCTATTTGTCAAAAATAATAAATATATATTTACATTCTCCATGCGCGAGTGTTTTCATGTCATGTAGACAGGAAAACTGTCTGAAGAATTTCTTTATTTATTTAGCGTCAAAGCTTGGCGGAGCACTTGTAAAAAAAAATACGGTATATATCTCGGGCCGTCGGAGGCTTTTCCGGACTCGTGCAGTGGTCTCCCTCACCTTCGGCTCGGTCGGTCCTCATCTCGTCCGTAAAAGCCTCTTTTCGGCCCTTGATACGTAATGTACTAATAATCGTCTGCGAGAAGGGATGAGGTCAGGAATATGACCTGCATTGGAATTCCGTTGTTCTACTTAAGCCGAGTCCATTACATTTTTTCGAGTAATGGTACTCCTTTCATTCCTCGGCATTGCATGATCGAATCGATCCGATGGAATTAACACATCGCAGAGATTAACTAAAAACGTGTTGAAATATTTTTTGTAGCGCCGTTGAAACGTACAGAAATTGGGCTCTACAGTGGTGTGAAACGCGACGAGGAAGTGTTTGTTTATGAAACCGGCGTTGATGTTTTGCTAATATTTTTTTTATCAATTACATGGTGGATCAGACAATAATTAATTAGAAATAAACAATTGAAGAGTCTAGCAAAATAAATCGTGGCAAATGTTTACAACGTATTCAAAGAAGAGGGGACCAATAATTAAATAATAATAATAATAATAATAAAAATATAGTTTTGAATTTTCAGGAAGAATTCATTTGCGGAAGTGCGGAATCAACCTTTCCATTTAATAAATTATTGTTTGAGCACGCCTATGGTAAAGCACTTTCTAGCATTTTTCTCCTCCCCTCACTCTTCATACGGAAACATTCAAATTAAACTACAGAGCAAACAATATCTAACCTTTTTTGCTACTTTTGATAAATCCTATAGTTCCTATCCTATGTTATTGTATAGACTCAACTCCTATAAATTATACAATTTTTAAGGCGAGCTCAAGAATCTGCAGCTAAAAAATTGACGGCAGCTGATGATTATGACGACGATGACCTCACAAGTAATGTGACAAGTAATGTGACAACAGCATCGCCTGTTCCACATACCAACAATCAACAGACTCAAGAAACTCCGGCCTCTCCTGGTGGAAAAGAATCAACGATATATTAGAGAAATAAATATGGTCCTTTCCACATCCAACATCATGTCAATGTCATCGGAATAAGTTTATATAGTTTAGTTATTTGTGTGTATATGTCCGAGTAATGTAATGGTAGGTCTAAGATTTTAAAATTAAAGTTATATTAAAAAATAATCATCATCATACCTTAAATCAATAGCTGCTGCCCTCAGTGATATGGATGCCTTATTTTAAATCAATGCATTTTCCATGCAAATTTTATAAAACCTATTGTGTGTAACTAAATTGAATCTTTCGAATTCCCCGACATTTGAACAAAATATTACTTCATTGATAAATTAACTTAAGTTTTTATGTTAGTTGTATGTGTGTTAGTTACAGGATGGAATATTTTCATGGTGAAACACTAAACGAATCAAAATAAGTCTTTGTTATTATTGCATATCACTTTTAAGATTCTTTTATTTCGAAAATATTTTATATAAATGCGACCGTATGCTGAATGAAAGTAGGTATTCTAAGGAACAAAAAATCATGGTATAATGACACAAGGTAAGATATCCAGTCGTTCCAATTTCGTCTGGCGCGCGTAGTTTCGTTACAGGGAGAGTCATGTTTAAATTTCTTATGGAGATTTATATTGCTGTTAGCAATTTTAATAGTTCTTTGAAGGTATTAAAAGGTTTTACGCATTTATTAGTATGTGAAATGAAACAATATATATATGTATATTAATTTCATAAAAACGATATACATTAAAGCTAAAATACCACTAAAATAAGACAAAATTCCGGCAAACTTTTAAATCATCAATTGAAAACATACGGGAAGTGATCGAGCTGCTCGCCGCTAGTGGTGAGAGATATTTCACGAACTGTGATCTAATCACTGATATCAACAAATCACAGGTAGTCGCAGTTCCTTAGTGATATGATCACAGTTTAAACAAATCACTTTTTATTACGTATTTCACTTTCACATCTCATGTAACCCTTTTATTTAAAATGTGATTCCGTGAAGTTGTCAGGCCGTTACTTGGTACTTGACTGTGACTTCTGAATCTTGAACTTGAAACCGTGAAATGAAAATGAGTAGTAATATTCGAAATACTAACTCTGGACATTCTTCTAAGACTCTGGGCATTCTTTAAACAAACATGCTAAGTAATAAGAAAGCTCAAATGATTAACGATTCTATTCTTAAATGATAATATACAATACGCACAAGATTAAGAAACCATGCCTATTTGCATGAACAAATAGTTTGTTGTAAAGTACACAGTGTTTAGTTCATCATAGTTTTTTTAACAGGTATAATTCTACTTTAATCTAGGTAGAAATAACGTTTCCTTTTGTTTCTTATCAATGTTGTGTCATATTTTTTACAGATTTTAGTTTTCTCTTGTTACAGTCTTATAGTAGTCAAGTAGTATACATAATAAATAATTTAAATCCATCGACCATCACCCACTAATTATTTTCCGATGCGCGCAATATTCTCTTATGTATATTATCTAGTTAATATCTCACTTAGCAGTGATACAAATTTATAAACCGTGATCACGTCACGCTTTAATTTCACTGATATCGAAAAATAATAATTACGTTTCACAACGTGATTGAAAAATCACGATATCGCTCACCACTACTCGCCGCCGCTTAGCGTGTGACGTCATGGGACGATATGCCACGCCTCCATCTGCGTGGAATCTTACCTGGTCCCATTTATACCATGACAAAAAATAGACTAAGCCATGAATTTCTTTACAATAATATTTTAGATTTTTTTATTGCAGGATTAAGACGTGTAGATATTTTAATGATAATTTTAATTAGGTTTTAGGTTATAAGTAAAACACAGTACAATGTTTAAATAAATTAAAATATATTTAGTGTTATAAACCGTAATAAAGTAAAACGACATAAGCATATTGACCTTGCTTCACTTTACAAACGTTGCTTTGTTATCTGTTTCATATTTTTTTTACATTTTTTCTCTAGTTGGCTGAATTTGGATATTTTTAATATTGTATTACTTGTATTGTATATGGCCAAATGTTGTCTTGTTTCTCTGTAAAATGCAATTAAGTAAATAAAATATTACCTTTATATATTATTCTTGGATTCTTTTCGGATATAAAGAAAAGTTACAGAAAAAAAACCGGCAATAACTTTTGGTCCGGCAGTCCGTTACCAAAATGTCCTGTTATCACGTCATCATCTAGTCAATGACTAATCGCTAGATTATTAAAAAATAAGAAAGTTTTACTCGAGCGAAAAAGTTCGGCAACGCTGCGCTTACCGGTCAGAGTGATTTCAGTCCGTAAGAAAGCAGATCGTCTTTTTGTTATTACGCCTTGTCCGTTCTTGATGAAATCATATTAATAATATAAAAAACAACGTGAATTCATCGACAACGGACGTTTTGAGTGTTGCAAAAATTCCATAGTTTAAATAAAATATGTAAAGAAAAGGGGTATCAAAAAGTTACAGCGCCCGTGTCAATTTTCTTTTTAAATTGTTGATAACACTCTAAAAAATAGTAAATCGAGTCGAACGGACATTTTCCGTGTTGCGCAGCTGCAGGGAGGGCAGGCGGAGTTGGATCTCGTATCCGTATAATTCATGATCGCGGTACACGGCACGCGCATGGAACGGCTTGCTGTGTGGGGCTTGGTTGTCTATAACAACTCGGCATCAGCTATGTCCCCATATTACATTATTATTGATTAACATTTTTTCTTGACTGAAAACGGTTTTTCTAAAAAATGCGTGTGTAAAAATGTGAGTTCATATTTTCCCCCCATTTTCCGAGCCACAATACACGATTTCTGCTTGAAAACGGACGAGGCGCGATAACTCGAACAGCGTTAAAAAAATGACATACCTAAGATCCAACACTGCGCTTGCGCGTCGATGAACATGTCCGTTCTCATTTTTTCCGGTCACGAATAACGAAAACTAACATCCGGCAAGTAAAACGGACGAGGCGTGATAAGTTGAATTCTCCGCTGTAAAAAATTTTCGATTTTTATCAGATCAAAACTATTCACCGCACGGAAAATGTCAGTTACTATTTTCATCTCCTCAAAAACATCACTCTGAGTCAAAAAATAAAAAGAACGGACGAGGCGCGATAACTATTACGACCACTTTTCTTTTACATATGTAATGATGATTCTCAATGATTTCGCAACGTTGCCAATGTCCGTTCTTGTTAATTTCCTTTTCAAGTCCTTATTAAATCAGCAATAAACTCAAAAAAATGCAGGTCGTGATCAGTCTGAAATCCTGCGGCCAGCACTTTCGTTATCGACCAACATTACTTTCTTTATACAGGTTGTTTAGATTATTTTTAGCTTCAAGCTGTACAAATTTCCTTGATAACATTCTTACGAGCATTAAAAGAGATCTATAAATTTAAAGCTTAAGATTTGTTACATAGAAGTTGTGTAACAGCATTTAGAACACATAATAAATATTTCTCAAATTGTTTTCCATTATGCCTTAGACATGATTCACAGTAATTATTTATGATTATAATAGAAATTGCTTCAAATGGAGCAAAAGCACATTTATTTCATCAGTCTCACGATTTGTCTTATGGTAGATTTTAGGCCGAGGTTTAAAAATGAACCTTGTTCAATTAAATTTTTTATCCTTAGAAAAATTCGGCTGTGTATAAGTAATTTAAGAAATTTAATAAAATTTCGTAGAATTACATACTACAAAGTCTTATATTTGCTACATCTGCATTTTCGTTACATTGGATATAGCAAACGAGCATGTAATATTTTAGTTTACATTCGCTGTAATAATTAGGACACACGGATTTTTTACTATTAATTAGAAATTATAAAACAACTTAGAGACAAAAGAGACTGTTGTTTTTTTTTTCAATATCCGTCATTACATTTTTTGAAAAATATAGGATTTTTTTAGAAGGCCGATTTCGGGCAGAATGTTAAGACTAAAAATAAGGTATTATACAGGGTGACAATTTAAAAACTTGAAATGGCCATATATTAGAAACGAAAAACTGAAGAAAAAAACACAAAAAACAGTTTCTATAAAACGATGGGGGAACAAAAACAAGCGTATTAGCCCACCCCTATCTGCAACCCCTTGGATAGGGTGAGATAAACCCTTAAAATCTTAAATAGAAAGGGGGTCGAGTGATACATCATTTTGAAGCTCTTGAAAAATGCTTTCCAATGGTACCATAGAAAGGTACATTTCAGGAAATTCTTCTCTGTTTATTAAGGAAAACAATAAATGAAAAGACAATTTTGAAATTTTTTATTATTAGTTAATTAAATGTTCAAAATGATTTCTGTTGTTTTGAAGACAATAATAAAGCCTACTTTCAAATTCTTCACGTACATTTGCAAAGGTTTCTCTGGATATAGCACGGCATTCCTGAACTATTCTATGCTGAAGTTGCTCTAGTGACTCAGGTTGCGTTTTAAAAACCACAGATTTTAGGTGACCCCACAAAAAGAAGTCAAGAGGTGTTAGGTCCGGGGATCTAGGTGGCCATTCAACAGGACCTCTTCTTCCAATCCACTGGTTGGGATAATTATCATCCAACCACTGCCTAACGGGAACTACATAATGCGGAGGTGCTCCATCCTGTTGGAAATGTAGTAAGCGTTCTTCTAAAGATAAATTTCCGAGTATGTCCCTCTGATTTTGTAATTCTCGCACTATTAGTGGTTCGATAGACCTCTAGCATTTCAGCATACCTGTCGCCATTTAAATTTCCTTGTATAAATATTGGGCCGATAATACCATCTCCCAATATACCAGCCCAAACATTAAATTTCTGGGGGTACTGGGTATGCCCTTCTCTAAATACGTGGGGGTTCTCTCGTCATTTCAGTAACGACAGTTTTGCTCATTTAAATAAAAGGTACACTCATCACTGAAGCAAATATTTTTAACTAGTCGAGGTTCTGCCGTAATTCTATCGGTCATTATTTCACAAAACTGTATTCTTCTGTCAGGGTCGTCGTCACCAAGTTCTTGCAGTATGTGCAGTTTATAGGGATAAAACTTATGAATTTTAAGTACCTTTCATATTGATTCACGAGATAATCCAATTGCTACAGCTGCTTGACGAGTTGATAAAGTTGAATTCATTGCAAACTGCCTCAGAATTTCAATTTGCGCTGCTTCATCGGCTAGTCTCGGTTGATTTCTCTTTATATTCGCGACAGAACCAGTTTCTTTAAATTTGGCTACTAGTTGGCGAACATACTCCGGGCTTACATTTTGACCTGGATGCCTTTCGTTAAAACGTTGAGCTGTTCTTAAAAAACATTGATCCTGGGAACCATAATTGAAAATAATTTCTACCCGTTCAGCTGTGCTGTACACCACTGTTAAAGATAAGAAGTGCTGCTTTTCGTTTAAACTGAACCGAAAGTTAACTGTTAATAATACTAGTAGAAGTTACCTTTTAGGTAAATTCTGTGATAATAAAATGCGAATATTTATAAACAAATTTTTTTTTCGACAAAAAAAGTAGCAAATAAACCAAAACGAAATACCGAGGCTTAAACTGTTTAGAATTCTTAAGAGATATCTCTTAATATGCCAGGATATTGGTAGCAATCATTTTGAACATTTAATTAACTAATAATAAAAAATATCAAAATTGTCTTTTCATTTATTGTTTTCCTTAATAAACAGAGAAGAATTTCCTGAAATGTACCTTTCTATGGTACCATTGGAAAACATTTTTCAAGAGCTTCAAAATGATGTATCACTCGACCCCCTTTCTATTTAAGATTTTAAGGGTTTATCTCACCCTGTCCAAGGGGTTGCAGATAGGGGTGGGCTAATACGCTTGTTTTTGTTCCCCCTTCGTTTTATAGAAACTGTTTTTTGCGTTTTTTTCTTCAGTTTTTCGTTTCTAATATATGGCCATTTCAAGTTTTTAAATTGTCACCCTGTATATTTCTGAGAAGCTTGGTCCAACTAATTCGAACTATGAAATACAAAATTTCTATTATTATTTCAGTCCTAACCAATATAAAAATTAATAAAAATGAACAGAAATGTTTTATTAAAATGTTACTTCATAATTTAAATAAAAAATATGTATGAAAATCGTATGTATATGGAGACTTTTTGGTCTGACGTATGCAGGTCGACAAGTGAATATGTGTCTCCGACGTAGTGGTAATGGGAAAGCGATATCGTTTAAAATATGGTCTAGTCATGGGTGTGCTATTATTATTTTAAATAATCTAATAAAAATGGTAGATTCTTCAGTAATTGCATTTTATGTTTGAAGGTAGGTAACTATTTTTATTAAGAAAATATTAAGGAAAAAATTAGTTTTTACAAGGTGTAAATTTTTCAACATGGAAAACAGCTACACGATTAATTGATTAATAATTAATTTTTTCGTTTTAGTCGTATTAATGTCCCTTTCTAGCTCTAGCTTAAGTGGCAATTGAAATATATTGATTTTTGATTCCTGTTCACCTACCCTATAAACATTCGCAATCACTTCACGTATCTGACTGTGTAGGTTTTTACCAGGAATATACTCATTCATCATCATAAAGTTCGAAATTTTAAAAGAACACCCTAAAATACGACACAATGAACACGTATTTATAAAACACAATACCATAACTATTGGCCCTTTCTGTCACTACGCAACTGGGTGGGTGCATCCATATCAAATATCGGACACCACCGAACAAGCCCGATGGCCCATCGGGTGTCTGTAGGTAAAGATTGTTTCACGAAAAATGGATATAACTTAATGACTGCAGTAAAAGTACCTGGGCCATCCCATTATTTATGACCGTTTGTTATTATTATGTGGAAAGGACCGGATTGTAATAATTATAATTAAATATAGGCACATCAGGTAGGTTAGGTTGCTTAATTTATATTTAAATATCTTTTTGTGGTAAAATTTGTTAGTTTTTGAGGAATGGTTCAAGAGTTGTCTTTTACCAAACATTCCTCAGAATAGCGTGATAGTAATGGACAAATGCGAGCTATCAAAGTCGCCAATTACATAAAGCTCCAAGCTCAAATAATACAAAATTGGAGATTCAGAACTACATGGCGGCGAATGATATATATTTTGAAGAAGGTTATAAGAAAAGTGATCTTTTAGAAGTTTTAAAGACATTTTGTATAAAAAAGTATATGTTTGTGACACATTGGCAGAAGAAATTGGACATACAGTGCTACGGCGCCCACCCTATTATTGCATTTTTAACCCCATAGAGCATATATGGCACCAGTTAAAATCACTGGTTAGGTCTGAAAATATTTCTCCGACTTTAAGTTCTAGTGTTGTAGAATTAATACGAAAATGCTTTAATGATATTCCCCCAGGTAGTTGGAAAAATTCAGTCCGTCACGTAATAACTCTAGAAAATTCGTATATTAGTCTGGATCGTATAATTAATCCAATTATAATTAATTTTGATGAGAATAGCGATAGCGAAACAGAACTATCTATAGAATGACATTATAAATGTAAATAAATATGACTAGTAATATTTAAAAAAAATGTTATTTCATTTGATTACATTAATATAATCATATCATTACTTATTTTCCTTAGTCCGTCCCTTCATACTTCACTTGTTTATTGCCAAGCTCTTATCGACACAACGGGACCGACCCAGGAAATCATTAAGTCGTATCCATTTCTCGTGAAACAAGCTTTACATAATAACAAAAATTGTAAATATTACTGAATAAATGTCTTTTAAGGTTGAGGTTGAGGTTTCCACGAACAAGGTTCAAACCCAAATAAAAGCGAATCAGTTTTTTAAATTAAACATATTGATTTATCGTAGAAAAAGTATAGTTCCTTCGTGTGTCGTGCTCAACTTACGTTATCGTACAATATGGACATCATATCCACTCTTGTTGTGCAAACTACTATTCTACCAATTCCAACTGCTAATTTTTTCTTCGTGCGCCAATCTTTTATAAAAAAACAATAACAAGAAGTTTTACATTCGGAGAATTTCCACTATTGTTTCCATTCGGCCATTCAAAAGCATTAGTTAGGCGATGCAATTTGGCCAGTAAAGGCAATTGAGGCGCCATAGCTCATCCATTTGAATAGGTACAGTTGAATAATGGCGGAATTTATTGAATAGTTTCGACGTTACAATGGTTTAATTGTTATTGTTACTTAACTATGTGCCAATAATGTGTTTTTTATGCTGGTAATCAAATTATGAATGGGAATTTGTGCAATATTTGTTGGCTTCAATGCAAAATTATTTAGTTAAAGCTAATATTTTATTTGTGGCACAATACAGTTCAATAACATCGTTAAGTTTAAGATATTCCAGCCGAAATTAAATAGGACACCCACTTTTCGCATTTTTTTGACAAGCAATTTACTATCATCTTTAAAATGTAACAGCACCGCCATTATTTTAGTTTTTCGCAGCATGTTTACTGCAACGATATACAGGGTGTTATGGAAATCACTTATTATATTTAAATGGGTGACTCCTAGGGTGTCCTAGTGAAAGTCTACATACTTTTTTTTAATCGAATATCTAAATACTAAGGTAAAAACCCTTTTTACCCACATACTGTCGCGCCGTTCCATCTGGATTCAGTTAGCAACAATGTGGGTCACTAGAATATACTAACAGTGCTGTCAGATCACACCGCATGTTTCGCCCTTGCTTGGATACCTGCCGCGCGCTACTATCGTTGCTTCAGTATGTTTCGAGACTCGGGGGTAGAATGACGCTGTCGAGTGTTCCACGTGCTTGATGTATACGAATTTTAAACGTTTTGTTAGTTGTATCATTACCCGATTTTTTTTCTATTGTGAAATAATTCAGAATAAGAAATATTGTGATGCTATTTCAAATTTGTGTGATATTACTTAATGTTGGTTCTGTTGCAAAACATACATTTTGTGTTTTATTTTTTTATTGAATTTAATTATAAAACGGATTATAAGATCGAAGGTAAGAGAGTATGTACCTTAAGATTGTATTATTTTTTTTCTGAGAAGATTGAAAAAGAAGTGATAACGCGGGTCAAAGACGTCTTGCTGTCAAAAACTGAACACGTGCGTTTACAATTCTCTGTTGCAATATATGACAACACCGCCTCAATAAACTATTGATTGCGAACGTCCTCAGCAGCGGCCACGTAAATTTTCAGATTTCACATAAAGTGTGTATTTCGTACAATAATTCAAAGTGCCATTTAAGGTTATTTTTCTTCAATTTATTTTCATCTTCAGGGTGTACATTTTTCGGTGGTTTTACGGGATATGTCCGTTACTAGTAAAGATAGGAGGATGCGGTTTTCGCAGCACTGTGCTACATTTTCCGTACGTGTAACAAAAGATTGTGCCTTGGGATGATATCCTGAATTTTAGTTTTCAAAAAAACTGATGTCTTGGTAATTATACAGGCAGAAATAAAAGTTACTTTTTTACCCTTAATTTCGCCGTAGAATTTAGCTGAATTATGTTTTGTTTTGAAGTGTAATCTCTTCTTAACCCAATGTTTCTTGGTTCACGTCATTAACTGCTTTGTAAAAGAAAATACAAATTTTTGAAGAAAGTATTACAGTTTTTCAATTTTATTCACAATTCAGAACATTACATTATTTTATAGAGTAGCATAAACAAATATAAATAATTCATAGCACGTATTGCCGCCTCATGTTCTTATCACTTCTACCGTGTAACAAGGCATGCTTCAATACAATACGGGCTATTAATTTTTTGATATTTGTTTATGCTACTCGCTAAAATAATGTGATGTTCTGAATTGTGATTAAAATTGAATAACTGCAATATTATCTTTAAAAAAATAGATAATGACGTGAACTAAGGCCGTAAAAAGTTACTTTTGTTTCTGCCTGTATAAAGATGAATACATGATTATTTTTTGGAAACTAAAATTCAGGATATCATCCCAAAACACAAGTCTACACTTTGCTAAAAATGTCACCAAGATCGGACAAGAATTTAAAAAGTTACAGGACGAATTGTTATTAAAATTGAAGAACTGCAGTAGTTTCTTTAAAAATTTGTATCTTCTTTCACAAAATAGTTAATGACGTGAACCAAAAACATTGGGTTAAGAAAAGATCAGAATTTAAAACAAAACATAATTCAGCTAAATTCATCACTCAATTTTTCCACAGGACGTTAAGAAATTAAGGGTAAGAAAGTAACTTTTGTTTCTGCCTGTATAATGATCCAAGACATCAATAATTTTTGAAAACTAAAATTCAGAATATCATGCCAAGCCACAAATGTACACTTTGTGAAAAATTTCACCACGATCGGAAACCAATTAAAAAAGTTACAGGACTATGAAAAAAAAGTTTAACATATCTTTGTACGGGATTCTTTCTCGGCGAGTATAAGCTTGGTTCCAATCCCGGAATTTTTGGGATAAAGATAATCTAATCCCAAAAATAAATAGCATGAGAAAGATTGTGTTTATTCAATACTAGAAATCGATAGTGCTCAAATTCGATATATCGATAGTAAAAGTGCCAAACTATCAATATTAACCATAATTGTAGAGATGTATAAATATCTGGATTCGGGGCAAGTATCTAAAAAAAAAAGTCATCCAGGAAGAAATTTTCAATTGACGTCTAAAGAAAAGGTCATTATATCAGATACAACTGCTATCGATAGTACGATAATACTATAATCATAAAATAGTATACAGGGTGACAATTTAAAAACTTGAAATGGCCATATATTAGAAACGAAAAACTGAAGAAAAAAACGCAAAAAACAGTTTCTATAAAACGAAGGGGGAACAAAAACGCCACAAAGCCCACCCCTATCTGCAACCCCTTGGACAGGGTGAGATAAACCCTTAAAATCTTAAATGGAAAGGGGTCGAGTGATACATCATTTTGAAGCTCTTGAAAAATGCTTTCCAAGGTACATTTCAGGAAATTCTTCTCTCTTTATTAAGGAAAACAATAAATGAAAACACAATTTTGAAAGGCATCCAGGTCAAAATGTAAGCCCGGAGTATGTTCGCCAACTAGTAGCCAAATTTAAAGAAACTGGTTCTGTCGCGAATATAAAGAGAAATCAACCGAGACTAGCCGACGAAGCAGCGCAAATTGAAATTCTGGGGCAGTTTGCAATGAATTCAACTTTATCAACTCGTCAAGCAGCTGTAGCAACTGGATTATCTCGTGAATCAATAAGAAAGGTACTGAAAATTCATAAGTTTTATCCCTATAAACTGCACATACTGTAAGAACTTGGTGACAACGACCCTGACAGAAGAATACAGTTTTGTGAAATAATGACCGATAGAATTACGGCAGAACCTTGACTAGTTAAAAATATTTGCTTCAGTGATGAGTGTACCTTTTATTTAAATGGGCATATTAATAAGCAAAACTGTCGTTACTGGAATGACGAGAACCCCCACGTATTTAGAGAAGGGCATACCCAGTACCCCCAGAAATTTAATGTTTGGGCTGGTATATTGGGAGATGGTATTATCGGCCCAATATTTATACAAGGAAATTTAAATGGCGACAGGTATGCTGAAATGCTACAGAGGTCTATCGAACCACTAATAGTGCGAGAATTAGAAAATCAGAGGGACATACTCGGAAATTTATCTTTAGAAGAACGCTTACTACATTTCCAACAGGATGGAGCACCTCCGCATTATGTAGTTCCCGTTAGGCAGTGGTTGGATGATAATTATCCCAACCAGTGGATTGGAAGAAGAGGTCCTGTTGAATGGCCACCTAGATCCCCGGACCTAACACCTCTTGACTTCTTTTTGTGGGGTCACCTAAAATCTGTGGTTTTTAAAACGCAACCTGAGTCACTAGAGCAACTTCAGCATAGAATAGTTCAGGAATGCCGTGCTATATCCAGAGAAACCTTTGCAAATGTACGTGAAGAATTTGAAAGTAGGCTTTATTATTGTCTTCAAAACAACGGAAATCATTTTGAACATTTAATTAACTAATAATAAAAAATTTCAAAATTGTCTTTTCATTTATTGTTTTCCTTAATAAACAGAGAAGAATTTCCTGAAATGTACCTTTCTATGGTACCATTGGAAAGCATTTTTCAAGAGCTTCAAAATGATGTATCACTCGACCCCCTTTCTATTTAAGATTTTAAGGGTTTATCTCACCCTATCCAAGGGGTTGCAGAGAGGGCTAATACGCTTGTTTTTGTTCCCCCTTCGTTTTATAGAAACTGTTTTTTGCGTTTTTTTCTTCAGTTTTTCGTTTCTAATATATGGCCATTTCAAGTTTTTAAATTGTCACCCTGTATAAACCTCGTGACTAAAGTGTCTTTTTAGTCCCTTATAGGTTTATAATGCCCTATGAAAAGCAGGGGGAAAATGGCCCGCCGTTAATTCTTTCTCTAATGATCTCTGAAAATCGGCGCAAAAAATACGATGTTTTAAATTCTATATTTGTATTAGTGGCTATCGAAACATGCAGCCAAGTTAGGGATTTATTAATAAAATATAATTTACAATAAAATTGTTAGTTTTAAAATAAATATATAAAAAACCCAATATTCATTTTAGTAGTTATAAAATTATGGAAAATACAGGTACGTATCCCGAAAATTTAATAAAGATGATTAAAACGGCTCGAAACGTAATTAAACGATACTGTGTGGTACATGATTGAGCGAAATGTCGTATAAAAATTTTTATTATGTATTCTTTGAGTTAACTCAAAGTTGCTGTGAGAATTTTTCGTCAGTTTCAGCTCTAACTTTAATATTAACGTCGAAAAAAAATGAAATGAAAAATTTAAAATTTCAGTTTTTTAAATAACTCAAAACTTAAAAATTTTACCAAAACTTTTTGAACTTTATATTGTTCATGCTTTGATTGCGATACTTTTTCCCTATTTGATTGAAGTTGTATCTGTATATAGAGGCCCTCCTTATCTTATGCACCCTGTATAGATAATTTATCCCGGGATTTGAATGCTTAATCCCTGGATTTTCGAGATTGATTTTTCCTCGAGATCCCGGGATTTGTTCGGGTTTGTTCGTTTTGCACCATTAGATGTATATCATCGACCAAGACAACTAATCAAAATACTTTTTGATTTTTAATAATTCAAATTTAAACATTAACTGCTTTTTGAATCAAGGATAAAGTGATCAAAAAAATAAATGGCGAACACGCATCATGAGTTACCATGAATAACGCTATTATGTTGGCGCAATAAAATGTCTATCTTTAAAGAACCCTTCATCGTTAGTCCATAAAATAATTTTATTAGCTGCCGAAGTAATATGATACCGTCCATATGGCACGTGCTGGAAAAGATGAAGGTACAGAAGGACAGTAAAACTCACAACTGCTCCAATCGTTTAACATAAACCTACTGCGGTTTTAAATTGAAATATCGTCAGCAGTCCAGAATAAAATAGTACGGCATTCCGTTACCAATTTTTTTGAGTTTTTTGGTGGTTTAATAAGGACTTGAGAAGGAAATTAACAAGAACGGACATTGGCAACGTTGCGAAATCATTGAGAATCATCTTTACATATGTAAAAAAAAGTGGTCGTAATAGTTATCACGCCTCGTCCGTTCTTTTTATTTTTTGACTGAGAGTGATGTTTTTGATGAGATGAAAATAGTAAATGACATTTTCCGTGCGGTGAACAGTTTTGGTCTGAGAAAAATCGAAAATTGTTTACAGCGGCGAATTCAACTTATCACGCCTCGTCCGTTTCACTTGTCGGATGTTAGTTTTCGTTATTCGTTACCGGAAAAAAATTGGAACGGACATTTTCATCGACGCGCAAGCGCAGTGTTGGATCTTAGGTATGTATTTTTTTTAACGCTCTTCGAGTTATTGCGCCGCCTCCGTTTTCAAACAGAAATCGTGTATTGTGGCTCGGAAAATGGGGAAAAAATATGAACTGACATTTTTACACACGCATTTTTAAGCAAAACCGATTTCAGTCAAGAAAAATTGTGTATCAATAATAATGCAATATGGTGACATATCTGATGCCGAGATGTTATAGACAACCAAGCCACACAGCAAACCGTCCCATGCGCGTACCGTGTACCGCGATCATGAATTATACAGATACGAGATCCGACTCCGCTGCCCTCCATGCAGCTGCGCAACACGGAAAATGTTCGTTCGACTCGATTTACTATTTTTTAGAGCGTTATCAACAATTTAAAAAAAAATTGACCCGGGCGTTGTAACTTTTTTATACCCCTTTCCTTTACATCTTTTATTAAACTATGAAATTTTTGCAACACTCAAAACGTACGTTGTCGATGAATACACGTTTTTTTATATTTTTAATATTATTTCATCAAGAACGGACAAGGCGTAATAACAAAAAGATGATCTGCTTTCTAACGGACTGAAATCACTCTGACCGGTAAGCGCAGCGTTGCCGAACTTTTGGGCTCGAGTAAAATTTTCTTATTTTTTAATAATCTAGCGATTAGTACCTAATTGACTATAAAACAGGACATTTTGGTAACGGGCTGCCGGACTAAAAGAACAACAATACCAAAGAAAACAACACCAGCCACTTCCTCGCCTTTGGCGTGAATCATGTTGACGCGTAATGATAGTCTGTCTCTTTAAGACTACTTTTTCTCCGCACTTCATCTATACAGGGTGTTACAAATTCGGACTTCACCATTGGGATTTCGGAAACGAGAGAGATACGAAGTCGGTTAAATTGGGACAAAGTTACGGGGAGTCTCAAAATAATTGGAAAAATCTGAAATTTTGCGTTTCGGTTTTTATTTTTTAATGACTTTATTCGAAAATATGTTCAAAAATAAATATCGCTTTCTTATTGCTTTCTTTATTCTTCATATCATGGCATTATCAGATCACGCGACGGTGCGTCCTTGGTTTTGGTACTGGTTTTCCGACGTTTTGTTCCTTAAATTGACCATCTTCCTTAAAATAACCTTAGTACGTTCCTGTAATTTACTTTTTTTTTAAATTCGATAATTCGAACATGTAAAACCTCTTTTAAAGTCTTTTAAGTCTTAAGAAAGTGCTGGCTTTAAGAATCAAATTTTATCTATATTAATAAAATAAATTAATTGTACATAGGGTAGAGTGGGGGAATACCGGAATTGGCCGGTATAACCCCACGGCTTGGGGGTAATACCAGCCAGGGGCCGCAGTTACCCAAAATTGTAATCACTGGCAAAAATCGCACACATAAGTTTTCTTTCTTTTTTAATTGATACATTCCTTGTGAGCCCATCCAGAACAACTTACACATCTTAGCCAGACTTCCCTATTTTTTCCAAATTCTCCACAAATAACGCAAATGTCCTCGGTAACTTCGGCGTCTGAATTCCTTTCTTTCTCATCGCAGTCATGGTAGGCTACCTTAGTTGTCTTCCTAAGCTTAGGTTTCTGTCGTATTATATTGGTGTTCTTATTCACTAAAACGGTGGTGTCATCAAAGTTCCCGAAAACCTGTTTTTTATTCATTTTATTTTTGACTTTTTCAGCTTTTCGTGTTTTGCAAAAGTGTAAGCGCTTTGCTGATTTTGTGCCGCCGTAACTCCAAAAAAGGGTTTGGCAAGATTAATTATTTGCTTCGATAATTCACGCTCTTGTTCTTGAGAAAATACTTGGCGTCGTCCCAAACGAGACTTAGATACTTTGCCATTTCTACGTCGATCTTGAAGAGTTGTTCTTGGAATGCCAAAACTTCTTGAAACTTCTCGAAGATGACGCCCGTTCTCTATTGCTGCAAGAGCTGCCTGAAGAGTCTCGGAAGTCCAAAACGCTCTTGTAGTTTTTCGTCTATAAGTCCGCGGCATGTAAAACGGCAACCGAACACTTAAAACAAAACTATATGGGGTAATATCGGCCATGCCGATACTACCCACATAAAGGTGGCCGAAATTACCCCTAAAACAATCAACTAAAATGTACCATATTATTTAGAAATGCCTAAAGATACATAGTTTTTAAGTAAACCGAGTGAAAGAAAACATAATTTAGTTCATTTGTATACATATTAACGACTTTTACAACTTACCGTTATTGAAATATACAGCCTTAAACATATGTCTTTCTTATAGTACCACGTGTTTTTTTTAATTCTCTATAAAAGTTACCAAGCTGCTTCTTATTCTGCCTAAGCGGTACTAACTGTTTGTTTTGCTGACATGCTTGATAGGTACACATAAGCCCCATGACATAAGCCTCTTCAAATTCTGTATCAGGGTGGGAGAAACTTGCCGGCCGGCATAACCCGCATGGCCGGTATTCCCCCACTCTACCCTACTTAGCCTCAGTCGAAATTTGCTGAAACTATTAGTTTGAAATAAAAAAGACAGAAATAGTATAATAATTTTTAAATCTTCAGTTTCTTCGAAACAAAAGTAAATTACAGGAACGTACTAGGGGTAGTTCAATGAAGATGGTCAATTTAAGGAACAAAACATCGGAAAACCAGTACCAAAACCAAAGACGCAACGTCGCATGAAAGATCCGATAATAATATGATATGGAGAATAAAGAATAGCAATAAGAAAGTGAAATTTATTTTTGAACATATCTTCGAATAAGAGTTCTGTAACGTCATGTTTCCAGATTTAATAAATTCCGAATATTCCCGAAGATATTTACGAAAAACCGAATTTTGACAATTTCGTTGTCTTTTTGTTTTCTGATTCTATTTGAAGAGATGTGTGAAAATGAATTTTACATTCTGATTGCCACCTTTCTCCTCTAAATGATAATTTATTTAATTTCCAATCCGATGTTTCGGTTCTTCGTAACTATCATCATCTTTGTTCTTTTAAATAGTAGTAATATTTTATTTTATGTTTTATGATTGTCACTTTTAGTTCGATATATCACATCTATTATTTATTAGGCGTTTCTTTTTTTTGTATGATCAAACACAAGCACTATAAGAAAAAATTCTTTAGGGCACTCTGGGAGTGGTGCGTGTGCGCAAAATGCGATTCACGTTAGTTTTGAATCGTTGGAGGTTATATTCGTTGGGAAAAACGACCTCGAGAAGGTCGTTCCATAAGGATGAAGTCCTCCAGATGAAAGAATTCTTAAATAATGAAGTTCGAGGAGTACCAAGCTTAACCACATATGGATGGGCGGCAGTGGTTCGTCGTGTATTTCTGATATTCGCCGCTCTGGGCGGAATTAAGAGGGCAAGGTCAGCCGAGCACTTTCTATGAAAATATCTGTAGAAGAGAGTCAAATCCCCAACATGTCTTCGATGTTCTAGGCTGCCGAGGTTCTTCGTCAGCTCGTGATCTGCAATCAGACGAATGACCCTCCTTTCGATGGAATCCAGTAGCCCAAGAGTATGTTTGGGTGCAGAGCTCCAGACATGAGAGCAGTATACTCTAGTGACGATCGAATCTGGGCCTTGTATAGTATCAATATTTGTTGAGGTGTGTACAACTTTCTGGTTCGGAAGAGTACACCAAGTTTCTGAGAAGCTATCTTGGCGATTGTCACAACGTGGTTATGCCAAGACATATTTCCTCCCAGATTGACGCCCAGCAAATTAATAGATGATGCCAGTACGATTGCGTGTCATTCCATGACTATATGCGGTTCTGCACTATATGTTCTGAATCTAACGTTATATGACATCTATTATTTCTTAGGCGTTTCGGACTAAAAAACACATCTTCAATTCAAATAAGCACTATATTGAAATTGATTTTGTTTTTATTGTTGTACTTATAGGTACTCTAGTTGGAATTAAAAACTATTTTTTTATTTGATATAATAATAATAATAATAATAATAATAATGTAACATAAATTATTTTTCATTTTCAAAAAGGCATCATTGTCGAACACAAAAATCATTATAAAGTGTGATATATCGTTGGATTCAGATTATAAAGTGGAGTTCATAAAGCATAAAATAAAATATTATTGGTATTGATGTTTACATCCGACCAACCAGAGACTGATTCAAGCGAAATCCCCTCAGGACAATTAAGTATCCATATCACTGTCATTTGATATTTTACACAAATATATTTTTCTTAAGGAGAAATTGAATATATTTCTTTTTAAAGATTTTTTTCGTATAGGGTGATATTTAATAAAATTGATTCGGGATATAATCTATCCAAATACCACACGAACTTATATTCATTTGTCGATAACCTTATTCGTGTTCTATAAACAGGGTAGGATTTAAGTATGGGCAAAAATTCAATTTGATAAGCTGAAATTTAATGAGGTTTTGTGAGAAATTAATATTACTAAAAGAAATCTATTAGTCGGACTTCGAATCTTGATTGGACGATGCGTTTGTTCACTTTTACCCATTTTGTTATACCAACAGTGGCGGCTCGTGACCTATGATAGAGGGAGTGCACAAGTATCATGAAATTATTTTAAAAATTTTATTTTTCTGTAACGACCAAATAATTATATTTTTCGGCGTTTTAAACGTAGGAGGAAAAAAAGTAATAAGAAAATGCGTTAGGTGAAACATATTTTTATTAATTTTTTTAATTTTACATAAGGAAATATAACTTCTGGAAAATAAGAAAGGTTTTTTAGTATACAGTATGTCCACGGACGGGGTTTACAAGAGGAGAAATGGACTAAAAATTGAAAGATACGAAAAAAAGTCACTCTTAATAAATGTTTTTGCTTGTCTAGAAAATACGATTCATCATAAGAAACTTAAATTTTTTTATACGGGGTGGGTAAAAACTGCAAAAATTTTATTTTTCTTAAGAGTAAATATACTTTATTTTGAAAGATACGAAAAAAAGTCACTCTTAATGAATATGTTTTCTACACAACAAACCGAAGTAGAACAATTCATTAAAAGATTTACCTATGTGAAAATTATTTCCCAAAAAGTATTCTCTGGCACACTTCTGACTGGTGAACCTAGTTAAAATAATAATGACACTTAAGGTGATAGGTACTTGTTGTCAATGTATTTATTTAATGAAGTTATTATTTAAGTAGAAATGCTATCTACTGAACAAAGAGTTTTTATAATGCAATGTTATGGGGATGGTCAAGTTTCATACCGCTACGTCATGGAACAATTTACCGAGAAGTTTGTAAGAATCCCAATAACTAGGATGGCAATCTGCAAGTTAATAAAGAAGTTCAAGAGAACTGGTTCGGTTTTGGACCTCAAAAAAAAAAAGAAGAAATACGACAATGATGATGCTGCTGCTACAGTCTTAGTTCTTCATTCTGTTGAAGAAAGTCCTATGACGTCCCTTAGAAATCGTGTTACTCAGTTGGAAGGTGTGAAAAAAAAATTCAGAAGATCCTTAAAGCAAATAAATTGTATCCGTATAAACCGCACTTTAATCAAAGATTGGAAGAGGAAGACGACGCGAAACGACTTGATTTTTGCCTGTGGATAGGAGACAACATTTTAAGTGGAAATGTTGATTTTTATAAATGTATCATGTTCTCTGATGAAAGTACATTTTTCAACAAATGGAACCGTTGTAACTCAACACGTTAGGTACTGGTCTTTAGAAAATCCCGAATTCAGAATTATGATGAGGAGACAATATTTCACAAAAGTGAACGTATGGTGTGCGATATCCATCCATGGCATTATAGGGCCATATTTTTTTGATAACACGTGCAATAGATTATCATATTTAGAAATGCTGGATACATTTTTCAATGATGAACTCGAAAATCTACCATTAAATTTTCGACAAAATATATATTTTCAGCAAGATGGTTGTCCTGCCCATTTCGCTCGTGAGGTTAGAGAATGGATTGACCGCAGATTTGGTCCAATGTGGATTGGGAGGAATGGCCCAGCTTTGTGGCTCCCAAGAAGTCCCGACTTAACCTTGGCCGATATGTGTTTATGGGGCCGTTTAAAGCAAATTATTTTTGCAACCGCAATACCAAATGATATTGACGTGCTGAAGGGCAGAATTATCCAGGCTGTCTAATCTCAGGAAGAAATCAGAAATTCTTTCACTTATTTGAGAAAGCAATTAGAAAAAATGGGTCGAGTATGGGGGTGGAGTTTTTGAATTATGAAATCGTTGTCGTATTCTTTTCATGTTAATAAAAATGTTCGTATTATTATTATTATAATTACTTCATTAAATAAAGACATTGGCAACAAGTATCACCTATTCATTATTCAAGTAAAAACGTTTATTAAGAATGACTTTTTTCGTATCTTTCAAAATAAAGTATGTTTACTCTTAAGCAAAATAAGATTTTTGCAGTTTTTACCCACCCTGTATAAAAAAATTGAAGTTTCTTATGATGAATCGCATTTTCTAGGCAAGCAAAAACGTTTATTAAGAGTGACTTTTTTTCGTATCTTTCAATTTTTAGTCCATTTGTCCTCTTGTAAACCCCATCCGTGGACATACTGTATACTATATTTCAAGATTTCCAGAAATCCTGTGATCGGCCGTTAAGAAATCAAATGTGGTACATGCACGATGGAGCTCCTACTCATTTCAGTGTAATGGTTCGCGACTATTTACCTGAGGTTTATCCTAATCGTTGGATAGGTCGCGAAGGACCGCAGCAATGGCCAGAAAGATCCTCGATATCAATAGGTTAGATTTCATTTTGTGGGGTCATCTTAAAACTCTGGTGTATAAAATTCCCATTAACACTTTAGACTTTACAAGATTTAAGAGAGCGAATAGTTACCTCGTGTGAAACAATAAGGAATACGCTGGGAATATTTCAACGAGTGGGCAATTCGATGTGAAGATGGGCGGAAGCATGCCTTTTAAGTGAAGGTGGCCAGTCTCAACAATTTTTATGAAACGAAATTTTTCATTAATTATTTTATCAATGTTAATAATAATGAGTTTCAATATGAATTTAGTGCTTTTAATCAAGAATGGAGACGAGAAAAACTCAGACCATTTTTATGTAGAATTGACCAGACCAATCAGGAAAAATATCCACATGGAAAAATGTCAGTGGCGTACCATATTTTTTGTAAAAAATATCAGAGGGCATGTTTGCAGGGACGCCACTGGTGGAACAATTGAATAACTAACATATGATATCGACGATATATATTTCAAGATTTCCAGCAATCCTGTGATCCCTGTCGCGATCTATCATTTTTTCACTTTACGCAATCAGTATCACGATACTGGATCCCAATATCGCGATGAATAAGCATTGAGCGTGTAGCGCTCGTTTTCGAACGAACCCGAACAAACCTGATCACGCAATTTGCCAATAAAAAAAGTTGCGCGAGTATTTGTTTTTTATTTATTTTTTAATAATTAATTTTTTATTAATTTATATAAAAAAATTATGGTTTCCTGAAGAAAACTGCTGCTAGTTTCTAATTACCATATTTGTAAAAAAATATTCTGGAAAAATATAGAAATAGAAAAATTGTCGGATTCGTAGGTTTTATTATCATTTACCATAAACTACCGGCGAAAAGGAAGGCATTCGATCAGTGTATTCTGCCAGTACAGACCTATGGGGCAGATACATTGACGCTTACCTGAAAAACCGTGAACAAGCTGGGCGTTGCTCAGAGGTCTATGGAGCCATCAATGTTGGGCTTACCTTTGAAGGATAAGGTGCTTAACGCGAATATACGTCATAGAACGGGCGTTACGGATGTGGTAGAACGAATCGCAAACCTGAAGTGGAATCGGGCTGGCCATCTCGCAAGAGCATCGGTTTGAAGGTGGTCAAAGCGCATCCTGGAATGGAGACCCAGGCGCGAAGCCTACATAAGCAGAGGTAGGCCACCAACAAGGTGGATACATGACATAAAAAGAATCCGTACAAATTGAATGCATGCAGCACGAGACCGGACAGAGTGGCATACACTAAGAGAGGCATATGTTCAGCAGTGGATGCTAGGGGCTGTTTGAGATGATGACCGGCGAACAGATTTTGTTGCAAAAGTTGAACAATAAACGATTTCGATCCCACTGGTTTTTGTTTTTGTTAAGATAATTCAGGGCTGAAATAAGAATGGGGGGTTGGTAAGTTCACCACTGCCAAGGAATGACAAGAAGGGTATGTTCGGGTTTGTTCTTTCGGCCAGAAGGGTACATCCGGCCCTGTCTATAGAAAAAATATTATTGGCAATTACACAAAATGAAAGCCGTCTAGCTAGCTGTCAGGTACCAATTAATAAATTGCCAAATTGATCTCCTGTAATTGTCATACAAAAAACTGTCGTATAATGCCGGGTCCACACCACACCAACAAAACAGTACCGCAATGATTTTTAACAATTCAAAAATAAATCGGGAACATTTTACCAACTTTTTTGTTTCGTTTTGGCGGTTTGAGCGGTGAACATCAAAGGGTTCCTGTTTATTTCAATTTCCGGCAACACTGTCGGTGCGGTGTACAAAACCGAAACACAGCAACACTGACAGGTAGAGGGTCGAGGTTGAGAACTATTCGCTCCATCGATAATCGATAGTGATCCACTGACTATCATTTTTAATCGATAGTTCTTAATTCATAACCCCCGCCCAAAATAAGAAAAGTCATTACTCGTCTCCACATCTCCGGACATTAAATAAACAAATCTGTTTGCTTGTCATGTGGTATTATTATTATATAATATAAATGAAACATTTTTCGTGTCTGGACTGGACTGGTATGATTAGCTGTTCTTGCATGCGGTGTGAAGTCATATTTTTAAATACATATTTTGTCATATTAAGTATTTAAAAACCATCATTTACAGATCCCCCTCCACCCCCATTCACCATGCCACTATCTCGGCAAACACAAACTAGTCCCAAAGACGTTCCAGGGACGTACGCACGGGATGTAAGAATCGTTCTAGGGACGTCTCCTATAAATTTCTCAAATCTGTGGAAGGTCCAGGGAAGGTTCCATTGAGACAAATTGAGATGTACTGTGGACGTCCCACTTTCGTCCTACATGATGACATAGGGACTATAATAGGACCATAAGAAGGCGGTTTGATCTAAATGGGACCTATGTAGGATGTATTTAGGACTTATATACGATGCGTTTAGGACGCATTTAGGATATACATATTAGGGCGATTCATGCTTTCGGATTTATATAAGGCTTATGAGGTGAGGTAAATTAAGGTGAGGTAGTCACTATAGTCATTATACGTACTTCAAAATGAACTAATCTAGTTTAAAAATCTTATAACAGATAATACTATTTATCTGGGTATAGATTCTTCACCCCTATAGCCCTTATCTGACATTAAAAACGTCTTTCAAACAAGCTTCTATATTTTTAATACATATTTTTGACAATGTATATTTCCTTCTGGGGCATGCCTCAGCCAACTGGTGATTTGCCTTGCGATATTTTTTTCGGTTTGTTCGGGTTTGTTCGTTTATCATCATCACACTCCTCTTGTGAGCGACATTTGTGTCATCTTAGCACCTAAGAAACGTATGTTGTTAACTGATCTGATCTCTGAATTACTCCAGGAATTACTTATAATATTATATAATATTTCATTACCTTTAGAACGAACTTGTCGATAAAAAGTAGCTCAACTCTGAAGTCAGCCTGTAGTTTTAAGCATCTTAGAAAAAACGAGTTACTGTTTACGTACCTATATAATAAAGCCCCCCCACTTGGAATAATTACAATTTCACATGCGTTTTTTTAACAAAAACGTTTGTTTCGACGCAGGACACTTTTTGGGGCACAAATAACGAAATGAATGAGTTATCGCCCAAGAACCCAACCAAGCCAAGACAGACAGACAGAAAAAGTGAGGTTAAAAATTCTTTACCGTAGTCACAAAACCGTCAAGCGTAGTTTTAAATGAAATTGAATTATTATTTTGCGATTATCATGATTGAAAATATGAATTTAAAATAAAAGGATTAAGCTAGCCAATGCCGTTGAATATAAGTAAACTGTGTAAAACAAAGCGAAACACGCTATTTTCGATGAAACACGAAGACTGTTCGCTGCAAAATATAAATCCCCGGTGAAACAGATAAACCTCCGACATGTGCAATGTATTTAGTGTATAACAGATAAACTTAACTTTGCTATTTTATTTCATTCTACTACTTTTTTTGGATATAATGAAATATGTCGATAAGACCTCGTAAAGCCATTCACAAAAGAAGAATACATTTTTGTTTAATGAAAAAAAGTAATACTAATAAAGACGTTTCTTATGTCCCATCGACGTCCCAGAGACCATCGGTTCAATTCATCCCATTTCTGAGACGTTTGGACCTACTATGTGCGACGTCCCAGGGATGTTTCGTGTTTACTGGGATATAGCATTGCTTTTGTTTCGTGAAACATAAAAGTTGACAAAATATTTCCGATTTGTTGCTAAATTGTTGAAAAACGTTGTGTTGTGCTGTTTTGTTTTTTGTTAGTAAAAGACGAAATAAAACCAAAACTACATAGTTTCTACATGGAATGTTGTCTCGCCAATGTAGACGCAAGTTACGTGTTTTGTTTCCAGAAAGTTGCTAGTTTGTTGTGTTCCTATTTGGTTGGATGGTTTTGTCGTGTTGGTTCGGTGTGGACGCAGCATAAACATTTAAAATTTGATCTTTAATCAAACCAGCACTTTTGATATTACACTGAGCGAAATTTCGAGTTGATATAACTCAAATATGAGCTGTCCTAGACCGAAGCGTGTTGCTAATAGGGGGCAGCCCAGACCTCTGAATTACGGCAACCAAATCGAAGAAATTGCATCAACTCACTATTCATAAGTTATGATAGCACAGAAGATGGGTTATTTTATGCGTTGGAAAAGCTCACGTCCCACCGTCTTAAATTAGTGATAGGCTACCGTAGCTACCAGTATGTGAATTGTGATGCGTTACTTACTAGTCGGGCTAGATTAATTCATGATTCGAGCTATCAAAACTTGACATTTAAGCTGTTCTAGCTTACGATGGTCGCTGGAATAACTCACTCTTTGGGCTACCAGACTCCAAATTTTGGACTAACAGTACCTAAATTGGTGACTATCGGAACTCAAAATATTTCTTTGATTTAACGCCTGCATATTGTGGACTGCAATTGCCTTTTGTTTTTGCAAGATATGATATTTTTGTTGTATATTTAAAAAAATAATCAAATGAATTATAGACAGGAGAGCATACTACGGCTAAGAAACCATGCGGACGACGTGATGACGATTGCTTATAAATAATAAGGCTCCATTCCAATAATAACAATTTGTATGCATCTCCCTCCTGTCCCTCCATTTTACGCCAACTGACCAAAATTCTGCAAAACACAAATTTTCACGCACAGAGAACAAATATGAAAAATTCGGCAACCGGCGCAACAGCCAACAGGTGTCTATACGCGCGATCGAAGTAGAATTGACGAATAACAATGGAATGAACCGCTCCAAACCTGCACGAGCACGAATTCGGAACTTTCCGTGACCTTACGATCTTGCGTTTTACCCTCGATATGGGGTTTTGGAGCACATTTCCTGAATTATTCGAACTCAAAATAATTTACACATGGTAATGAGTTAAAATAATGCACGTCCGGGTTAAACGACACTTATAATCAATTAGTAAGTTTTCCCAACCCAGAAACTGAGTTCAGTTACAAGATGAGGAATTGTGGTGATCCCAAATATGTTTAAAATGTTAATAAAAAATCTCTTTCTGGGTTGAGGCGAACCAAAAGAACCTGAATTACTGTAGCGTTTTTAAATAATTTGTGATAATTCGTAGGCTCAGTTAGAACAACATAGAGAGGTGGGTTGAGGTAGCTCCCATTTTATAACCCACGACATTGGTAAATGCATTTTTGTCAGTGTACTATTGAAATATAAAATTATTCAAAAACCTCTTAGATCTTCAGTCTCAATATTAGGTCGGAAGTTTTACAGTCCTAATGGTTACACCAATAATCACCTAATAAACAGAAGTAACCCGACACTATGACAACTGTACGTCTGGACACGTGTCATAGATCCGTTATCAATTAGCCATCGGCCTCAAGAAGGGGAGGCCGTCTTAAGACCCCGGTTGAGTGAACCCTGCTTTGACAGGTGGTGCAGAATTCTTACGTCAGATGGTCGCGCTCGGGTGACGCCCGGTCTCGGTGGTTAACGTTGTACCATATTGCACTTCCTAGCTTTATTTTAATTACGCAACCGGAGAAACTAGCCCCCTCCCCGCCTCCCCCTAGAAATCATACACCGTCTCTTAATAAAAAAATAAAATTGTTTAGAATGATTTGTTTAGTTGTGAAACGCATATTCAGGGGGTTAGGAAATAATTATCCTTGCATATTTGTAAAAATAAAGTCTTCATTACTTTAATAATATAGAAGCCATTTTTTTTAAATCACTTGTAATATTTAAAATAGTTAGTTTTTGGTGTGATTTAAAATAATATCGAAAGAGTGTACTGTGAACATTGGAAATACTATATATTTTCGTTAAACTTCGTTACCATCTTTTTTAGGACTTTAACTATTTCTAGTAATAAATGTTATGTATCTTACATGGGGGGGCAATAATAAAATGAGTAATTTTATAAATTTAAAAACCAGGACACCAGCGGTAGCAACAAGGGGAAAAAGCCCGTTGCGAACGAAAGCGCCGCAGGCGAAATTATTTATGGACCACGCCCCACGAGTCTCATTATACTCAATTTAAAAAGCGCGATATTTTTACTTAAGCAGGCGAACAAAAGTAATTTTTTTTTTTTCAAGAAAAGTTTTCCTTTTTTTGAGGATTTTTCAGTATTTTTAAAATGATGAACAAACCCGATTTTACGAGCCATATACAAAAAGAGACAGCGGAAATCAAACCAAAAAATAACTCCATACCTACCTATTTATTTTAAGTAACATTGATTAGTATGCCTATTTGTATTTTAATGGTATTCTATGGTTGTAATTTACCAAATATGCAATAATTTCATCGTAAATTGCTTCAATGTCAAATAGTTCTTGCGGAAACAAAAGTGAATAGTATTAAAAATTATTTTTGATCAATAAATCGAAAAAACTTAATCCACTGAACAAACCCGAAAATCTAGATTTAATTTAAATAATAACGGTGTCAAAAGTTTCTTTATACATTTGTTGGTTTTATGAAAAGAGTAAAGTGCCTTTATTTTTGACAATACAGAAGAATGTTTTGAAGAAAAGTTATTTTGAATTAATAGTTATATTCAAATATGCAATTACAGTTATTTAGCCTGAAAACTTAGATTTTGTGATTATTTACTAATCATTCCGTATTAATTATTTATTAAAACAATTTCTATTTTTTCTTCATAAATCAGTAAAGCTGCCATTTCTAATGTATTTTATAAATACCAACGCACTATGACATTCCGTGTCAAATACTTCTTGTCAGTGCAGCCTAGATTACGTAAAATTGAATCAAGCCAGAATAATTAATACGGAATGATTAGTAAATAATCACAAAACCTAAATTTTCATGCAAAATAACTCTAAATTGCATATTTGAATATAGCTTCTAATTCAAAATAACTTTTCTTCATAACATTCTTTTGTATTGTCAAAAATAAAGGTACTTTACTCTTGAGCAAAATTTGTAATTTCTGATATACCTCGTATATGACTGTGAAATTTTAATAACTGAAGATTGCATTTTGAGTTTTAGACCATGCAGAACTTTATATGAAGAATAACTTTTTTTCATAAAACCATAATAAAAAAGTTTTCCATATGGTTCCAACTTGAGTAGACACACTGTATAGCAGCTCCGCTATATTAGAATTTCTCTTCGTTTGGCTTAGCTTCTATTAAGAGAAATATTTTTGAAGAAACAATATCCGACTATGCACCGCCTCGAATGTCAAATTTACTTTAGACTTTAAAAATTCGTACCAAATTTGAGAAAAATTAGAAAAAACATACTATCTTTTCCGCTAACGAAATAAAAGATTATTGATGTATAATTTTGATAATGGGCAACAACCACTCATGCTAAAAAGCCCGCTATGTTTAGGACGAAATATATAAAGTGGGGCGAACGCCGATGCAATAGCAACTATCAAATTTAAGAAAAAATAGAAAAACATCCGAACTACCTACCTTTTCCGCGAACGAACTAAAAGTTTTATGATGTGTTATTAAGTTATCAAATTCCAGGGGGGGGGGGGTTGTTCGGGTTTGTTCCCCTCTTGCCCCGTATAAACAACGCCCATGCCCATGGTACCTTACCTGATTGTTATATAATTTATATTAATTTAATATCAAGAAAAATAAGGATATAGAGCAGGGGTGCTCAAACTTTTACTATATGAAATCTACAGGGAAGAAATTATACGGCAAGCGATCGAAAGTAACGTATGAAAAGTATAATTTGAATACAAAAAATTACTTTATTATTTCTGGATGTAACGTAGTCTTTAGATGTCGATGCATGGCACTGCATAATTTCTGCATACTTCTCATGGGATAGTACATATTTATTGAGTGTTCAACGCAACCATGAAGACAGATAAGACAGATAAGGATAACATTCAATCCGAATATCCCGACGAAGAATCTATGCTTGAATTGTTATGCAATTTTGTTGTAAAATGTTATATTTTATTTAGAAATAACAATTTCTTTATTTATTCGTACTTTCATTCATTCATTTAGTCTACCTAAAATTAAAAAAAAGTGTTAGTTTCATTGATGTTTTCATCCATTATCGGAAGTAGGAAGTTATATTAATGAATATTAATTCCTTTTATTCTTAATTAACTAAATATATTGGCAGTTTAAATATTGGTTGGTATATTATAGAAATTTAAATTAAATAAGTAGGTATACAAGTTTTTTCAAAACTTGCTAACCACCGTAGTTACCAAGTTTTGCAAAAAATTGTTATATTTAATTTTATTTTTTTTAGAGAGTTGTAGAAAGTACCTAAATTTCTGGGGCATTATTCGAATGTACAAAAATAACATTGATATATTTAACGGATGCTTTTGGGTATGCCGTTAACGTTGGTTAAAGTTATTGTTATTTCATTGTTTCTAAGGTATAGACCGCCAAGCAAAGTGCCTTGCTATGCAACTAAAATCACCATAGTTATCTATTTAAGGTGTATTTATTTTGTAAGTTTTGGTCATATTGTAGATATAAATAAAATATATTAAGTAAAATTCAATTTAAACTGCTGATTTGTTAGAAAATACTAAAGCATAGTGATGGGTCGTTATACCAATAACGTTATTTAATAACATTATTTTAGTATAACGTAACGGAACGTTTCAACTTAGCGTGTAACGAGCTGTTTAATAACATTTATATTACCTTTTACATAATGGTCTCATATAGTACCCATCTCCGCCAATTTTGAGAATTTAAAAAAATTGCTTTTTAAAACCCGTTACGACGTTAATTATGAACACAAAATTAATGTAGCAAATTGACAATAACGTTTCGTTAATTTATTAATAATTAATTTTAATTATTTATCTAATAAACAGATAATAAAATGGAAATCCGGCAACATTGCCTATCTAATGAATTGATTATTTTTCTTGTCATTTAAAGCCGTATTAGAGTCGGCAATAAAAATTTCCGGTGCAATGGCAATTATAATTGAATGAATTCATGCGCAGTAAACCGTTCTAGATCAGCTGGCGCATTTCCCACAGTCAGAACAGCAGCTGGTAGTGTCAAAATCCCTAAAATACCCCCAGAATTAGAGATGGCAAATCTGTTCGTTTTGATTAGCAGTTAAAGCAGCTACTGCTACTTACAAATGGCAGTTCAGAAAAGTTGCTACGAATTAGCAGTACCTACATATGCTTAATAAAGAATTTGAACTGTTAATTTAAGTACCAGTTAGTTTAAATAGCCATTAGCTATTCATAGATGCTTCGACCAACTAATAAACATTTAAAAATAACAGAATAATCCATCTCTACCCAGACTTGCACCGGCAATGGTAATGACAATGACGCGAGCCCCATTTCTGGCAATGCGAGACAGCTGATCGAGAACGGTGTACTGCGCATGAATCCGTGCAATTTTAATTGACAGAAGACTAAAATTGCCGACTGTAATACGGATTCCATTCCCGCATTGCGCCGGCAATGCGTGCAGTATTGGGACAGCTGATCGAGAACGGTTTAGTGCGCATGAATACGTGCAATTATAATTGCTATTGCGGCTGCAAGAGACACAAATTGCCGACTCTAATACGGCTTTTAATCTCGTTATTTCTTTATCAGTGTTGTCAAGTTACATCAATGTTTTCTGCAACAATTTAACGTTTTGCTTATCACCGACTTTTCAAATTGAGATTTTTTTTTTTTTTTCAAAAACAGTTTATTTGCAAGAAGAAAGATTATTAACGGATAACAATTAATTAAATTCAAAACGTAAACTTAACAAAAAGAATTCCGTTCCTGTTCCTTATAAATCTCCTCAGGTTACGATATACAACATTTTCTTCACCCTCAAATAAAGTCTTTGGAAACACATTGTAAATATGTACACTTTTTTTCCAATTTTAAGATTTTCGATCTTGTGTGAAATATTGTTGAATAAAAGGAAATTTTAAGTACAAACGTGCACTTTTATTATCTTCTTCGTTTATAGTTTCTCACTGTATCTTATTTATTATCTCATTCACTACAGGGCTTATAGAATGTTTGTTATTTATTAATAAATTAACGATAAGTTATTTTCAATTTGCCACCTGATTTTGTATTCATAATTAAGATGAGGATCCGAAACAATCCCAAATTAGCAGCCATCTATATTGCATCGTTTTAATTAAAAAATATGCCGTTTTTTGGCAGGTTAGAAAGAGACGAGAGTCATCAGCTGATCATTATTTCTTTTCCTGAAGTTTTAGCCGTTAATAGTAGATTGTCTTATATGTCGATTGGGGTAAGTTTCAGGAAGATCTGTGAAAATTGTTCATATTTGAAATTGTTATTATTATTCTTATAACATTATATTTTTTAACGCAATTTTTTCATAGCGTTTTCCAATCCTTTAACTTTACGATTCCAGTTTTAGATTAGAAAAAAAAACGCATAAAATAGTGCCTGCTTGGCAACCAGTGATTAAACGCAGCTCTTAACGTCGTAACAAGTTAGTAATAATTTTTTTTTTAATTCCTAAAATTGGCAGAAATGGGAAGGTATATATGAAGACCATAATAACCTCGTTTCAAAATAACGTTATTTTGGAACGTTATTCTTCTATAACGTTCCTATCGGTAACGTTATAGAATTACCACCGTTATTCCCATCACTACTAAAGCACCTGATAAAAAGATTATGATGACGATAACAAATTATTTAATATGTGTTATACGTGAAGTGTAATTCATTATTTGCGGCATCAGTATAATTATTTTTAAAATTACAATATCCGATCTCATTTGGCCTGATTACCAGTGTGAATGGGGGTACACTTTTCCCTATTTTTCGCATAACTCTGGAGAGTAATATATCTTTCGACTTATATCTTTTTTTTTGTATGATCAAACACAAGCACTACGAAAAATCCTCTGGGCACTCTGGAGTGGTGCGTCTGCGCAAAAAGCGATTAACGTTGGTTTTGAATCGTTGGAGGTTATATTCGTTGGGAAAACGACCTCGGGAAGGTCGTTCCATAAAGATGAAGTCCTCCAGATGAAAGAATTCTTAAATAATGAAGTTCGAGGGGTACTAACCTTAATATCACTAAAATTCACCCGTCACCGAGTGCGAATCGGTTTACTGGCCGTGGGTATCAGTGGTGTGCCAGGCTTAGGGGTCAGAGAGGCGGAGGGGGTGTGAAGTTCTTCGAGGTTTGTTGATTTTTAAATACATTCAATACAATATCATTCAATTATAAGTCAGAAGCAATTTTAAAGAATGACAGGTATCCTCTATTCCTACTTCAACTAAAATCGTTAATTAATTGTTTTAAATGTTAAAAAAATATATTCAAATCAACAACACATGAATTAGTAACATTAATTTAACTAAACTATACCCTACATTAAATTGATACTAGTCAGTCCCTTGATTCTACACCTGTTTGAAGTACACCAATAGAGCTCCGCTCACATTTACCCTATTTCCGGTATTTTCTACCCTTAACAAAGGCACAACATAAAAACATATATCTACGGCCGATTGTTTACTTTAACTTTTTCCTTCTAATATAGATATATGTTAAATATGGTGTGTATAAAATGCTGCTCTACAAATTTCGTTATGTATGTCTAAAAAATAGTACAAGATCGAAAATATTGACAAGAATGTGGATAAGGATCCACACATAACCATTTTTCTTTTGTAGTAGACTATGTCACAAAATATTTTATTTACAACTATGCATATAATAATGACATTTCATCTATCTTTCACTCGGGTGAAAAGTAAATGATTTTTTTTTAATTTTTAAAAAAATCGATATCTCAAAAGAATATACCAACACACTTTTTTAAAAATGCTAATAGCTTTGCGTGTTTAGATATGTCTACTTTTTCCCTAATTGATAGAGCAGTCCTCAGCATTGAATATTGTGACCAAATCGTTGATATCTTCTTTGTCTTGGCATTTTCACTGAAACAGGTGTAGAATCAAGGGACTGACTAGTATCAATTTAATGTAGGGTATAGTTTAGTTAAATTAATGTTACTAATTCATGTGTTGTTGATTTGAATATATTTTTTTAACATTTAAAACAATTAATTAACGATTTTAGTTGAAGTAGGAATAGAGGATACCTGTCATTCTTTAAAATTGCTTCTGACTTATAATTGAATGATATTGTATTGAATGTATTTAAAAATCAACAAACCTCGAAGAACTTCACACCCCCTCCGCCTCTCTGACCCCTAAGCCTGGCACACCACTAATACCCACGGCCAGTAAACCGATTCGCACTCGGTGACGGGTGAATTTTAGTGATATTAAGATTAGTACCCCTCGAACTTCATTATTTAAGAATTCTTTCATCTTTAGGACTTCATCTTTATGGAACGACCTTCCCGAGGTCGTTTTCCCAACGAATATAACCTCCAACGATTCAAAACCAACGTTAATCGCTTTTTGCGCAGACGCACCACTCCAGAGTGCCCAGAGGATTTTTCGTAGTGCTTGTGTTTGATCATACAAAAAAAAAAGATATAAGTCGAAAGATATATTACTCTCCAGAGTTATGCGAAAAATAGGGAAAAGTGTACCCCCATTCACACTGGTAATCAGGCCAAATGAGATCGGATATTGTAATTTTAAAAATAATTATACTGATGCCGCAAATAATGAATTACACTTCACGTATAACACATATTAAATAATTTGTTATCCCGTACACCATTCTTTGAGACAGTTATATGCCCTGTCATATCTCGGGCGGTTTTTAGTTGGCAGAAGATCTTCTTCTACTATTTTTGCTGCTTCTCGAATTCCTGGTGGAGTAGTAACAAAATCAAATTCCTCATCTGATAGCATTTTTCTGTTGTTAAAATAATATATTGTTTAGTGACATGGAAATCATATTCAAAAAATGATATTTGTCATCTTGATGTGTATTATTACCTAAGTTATTTTACCACCTGCGGTTATTTGAATTTTCTGTCTAATTTTTCAACGGGAAAGTCAAAATGACATTTATCTTTTATTAATAATTTCAATTCAAAATAAAAGAAGCGGATGTTAGATGTGGTTGTAAATAAAATAGTATACAAACCTTTGTGAAAAGTTTCATTACTGTGTAGAGATTTAGTTACCGACTCTCTCTACAGGAATGAAACACTTTCCACCTCGGTACGTAATATACTATTACTTACTTATTTTTCAATTTTGATCTGAAAATAATTTCACAGAATCCTTCTAGAGCACAAATAGAAACAAAATTGACCAGGCTAATCAGAAAAAAGGGGGGGGGGGGTTGGCGTCCAGGGGGCCCACGAAAGTGGCCTCCCGTTACGCAATGCGAGGCCCCTCGCCACTTCAAAAAGTGTTTTTTTCTTACGCAACACTAATTTATTATGATTTAATACTAACATCAAGAAAAGGAGTTCCTACACATCTGTCAATCGCCTTAGATATTAAGAATAAATTACTACTAATATATTAATCTACAAACAAAATTAATTGGAAAGTTGTTCAATGGTTCAATTTAGGGAAAATACGTTTACAGAAATGCATTGAACAAACCAGAGGTCATCGTTCAAATAATATTTTTTGTAGATTATTATTATTAGTAAGCTGAAATACATCTCTTTCATTTAAATATCATTTATGTTTCATTTTATACAATAATTGTTTCCATGGCTAACTGATGATTAAACATTGTGCTATTCAATTATTAACAGAAAATTAGTTAAAAATGGTTAATCGAGTGAAATAACAAAAAATCTCTTTTAATATATTTTTTGTTCAGAATATAATAAGATTTAACATGCAAGTCTAAATTATTTGAGGAAAGAAAGAACCTATTTTTGCGACTTGTTTAAAGTAACTTCTAATTTTATCCTGTCCTGTATGATATTTTACGAGAACTTATACTTCACTGTTCATGGGTTCTGGAATAATAATATTATTATAATAAAATTATATAATAAATGCGATTTTTAGTATAAACCTTAGTTTCTAAAGAGCATTATAAAATTTTCTCTCATAGGAATCATCAGTTTTCTATTTTATGAAGTAACATCTATATCTATAATTTACCAATTTACGTTATTCTAGCTTAACTAAATCTTCTATAGGGCCTAATAAATAATTTTCGCGGAGAGGGGGGGGGGGGGGGAACAAAGTTTGAAGTTCCTCCCCTGAATGGAATACCCTACATATTATTCCCTTTTTGGATTTTACGCAAGATTCTACACAGATATCGTATACCATGTCATATAATTGTGTGTTTATATTTAAGGTCTCAAATGACGTTTGAGGACCTTAAAAAAATTATTAATTTTTCCTATACAGAAACCTTTAGTTATTTAATCTGGTTGTATATTATATATTATAATACTTTGATAACTTTTGTATAAGGTTGTCTATTCCGAAATCTTTTAGTTTTCGAAATATTGGCAATATGGCGATATCGATGTTTCGCAGTTATAGCCAACTATGAGTAACTGAACTTAAAATCCGCAGCAAAATCGTCATATAAAAATATTAAATTGGTGATATTTCGAAAACTAAAAATTTTTGGAGTAGACAACCTTACACAAACGCATCCTTATTTTGAATGCTAAATAAAAAATAATTATAAAATTTGTGGGATTCCATTAGAAAAAGTAGATTTTTCGCATTTTATTCAATTTCATTTTTAATTTTATTTTTTGAACACCCTGTATTATTAGTTATCAGTTATCAATATAATATAATTAATAATATGTAAGGTGTTTCATTTAAAATATACGAGTTGACACCGACTTCCGCTATAACCGGAAGTGGCAGATACGTCAAAATATCTTCATTAAAAAGATCGGTATCTTTTATAGCGGTCAAGACTTCCCATGACCTCCCCCCCCGAATAGCGGTTTAGCATTTATTCATTGCCTATTTCTTATTGAACAACGCATTTTCTTATGGTTAGGAAATTATTTTCCACACATGCTTATATCATATTATTACTTCCTGCTGAAAACAAAGTGTTCCTGCAAGACATTTTAAAGGCTGCTATCCTAGGGGCTCAATTTTAAATTATTTAATAAAATTATGGTATGTTTCTGTTTCATCAGGTTATTACAGCATAACACTAGGCAGCTATAAAGTCCTATTCGTCGGTCGCCCACTTGGAATTTATATACTTTAGTAAAATAAACTAATAATAATATTCTAATGATGAATATCTAATATAATAGAGGAAATTAAATTATGAAATATTGGATAATAAGCGATACAGGTCCGTAATGCAAAAATGACGAATCGCTACGGGGTAGCAGGAGCGACCCCTAAAGAGAGGCCCGCCCCTCATGCGACGCGGCGGCGGTGTGCTCGTCCTGCGTCTACGCGAGCGCCCCGATGCGTCGCCAGCGCGCCGGCCGGCGGCTCAGTGTCGCTTTGACTGACGACCCGTTCGCTTTCCGGTCGGTCGCGCTGAGCCCATGTGAGTCGTGCCGCCCCTACCGCCCTGTGCCGTCGCCCCGTGCCTGCCCTGCCATGGGCCTTCGGCCGCCAGCCGCCCTTCTCGGCTAGACCGCCCCAGCATGGCACTGCCCCTGCTCACCTGGACGCTAGCGGTGTTCCTGTGCAGCCACCGGCTGACCCAAGGTAAGTCCTGCAAACTACCCTCCGTATTACTTCTTTGCCCTACTTATTGCTCGTGACATGACACGAGGTTTTTAACCTTTTTAATATTTTCGTGAGAGTCTCCGAATAATAAGCGGGTTCAAAAATAAATTCGCGCCAAAATTTATTTATATTTTGAAGTTGTTAGTTCGGTTTTTGCTTGAAAACTGAAATCGTACGTAATTTTACAATCGGATAAGTTTTACGGATTGTAACAATATTACAACAACGAAATACTACGCATTTTTGAAAATATTTTTGAAAATTAATTTATTTTGATTTTCCCATGATAAAGTTCGTGCAGCGAGTTGCCAAAAAATGCCATATATCGCAAATACAATAAGGATGAAAATATTATTAAAACACTGGGCCTTTATTGGCATTATATTATGCATTACCTATACCAGATTCGAACATAAAGTACAACATTATAAATCTGTTTATTTACAATTTTTTTTTAAATATCTCAACTATCAAACTGGACCGGTGCCTGTTTTACTTTCCATGCTGATATAAAGCTGATTAACGGAAACCACAAAAAATATATAAAAAATATGTAAATATATATATTTTAAGCACGTTGTAATCAGTATACAATGTATATGATGGAAATATCCAAAAATTATACCTCCCGAGCTTATTTAATTAAAAATTCACCTCATCTACGATACGCAGTACAGAAAATTGCCTTCATAATTATTATATTACGATTTCATGTGAAGCCGCAACGAATTGGAAAAGAACTCTGGTTACATGGTGTTTTCATACTGAAATCGATTTAATAACGGTTCTGAATTTTTGACAATTATGGCCAAATGACCTAGGACCGATAAACAGTTGATTTATGTTTAAATCAATTTCCTTCTTATATGCATTGTTAATTTAAAATCTCAACGAAAAAATGTTAACTCATTTAGTTTGCCTACGATAATTGTTATACGCGAATAATTCGTTGTCCCCGAATTTTGAGTCGACTAAAGGGGACCTGCTTTAATGACATGTTTTTTAAATCTCAAAAAACTAAATTTAAAAAGGATAATTTCAATTTTTACAATGTAGTAGATATTATGTATTAAATATATGATTCAAGCAAACTCACACTGCAATATTCTTAAGATGACCGACGTATGTAGGTATATCCAGATAAGATGATATAATACGTATTATAATTTTTTCTTCACAATTTATACTATACAGGGTGTTTCTTAATAACATGCTAATATTTAATGAGGTTATTCTTGAGAGACCATTTTCAGAAAAAAACTTCATATGAACATATATCCTAAACGTATTAATTTGAGATACAGGATGTTAAAGATTTTCATGTTTTTTTATAATAATTTGTTAATGACTTAAATACGTGACAACTAGACTAGGTAGACATTGTCAAAACTGTTTGTGTTTACAAACCAATATCTGCTTCTTACCTATTACTTTTAAATCTTTGTTAATAACTAATTTCATAGCAGAGTGCAAATGAATGAATTTCATTTCTTTATACGAAAACTGGACATCAAACAACACAAAAATCAAGGGACGACATTTGCTTAGAAAGGAATGAGAATTTAAGAAATACGTGTTATTTAAAAAAGAAGAAATGATGTACCATGCTTTTCTTCAAAAATACCGACGACAATTCCCGCACGAATGCCATTGGTCGAAATAAAAGACATCTGATACATCATAAAATGCCTCTCGATGAATAGATAGTGTGCACCAAATTTCACAAAAATATCTAGAGCAGTATCACAAATATTAATAAAAATGTAGATTTTTTTGAAAATCTTTAACACCCTGTATCTCAAAAGTTAAGACGTTTAGGATATATTTTTTTCTGAAAGCATGTTATTACAAAACACTCTGTATATAACTGCTATATTTTTGCCTATACAATAGCGCTCAATAATGTTACATCATTTTGAAGACGATGAGCCTATTTCCTACGCTTGATGACAAAATATTTAGCTTATATTATGTGGTTATGTGATTTGTCCAAACGATAGAAGCCACGATCAAATCACTATAAATGCTCAAAAACTTACCTACTGGATGGACCGTATATATTTGATGACAAAATAAATTATTTTTGTATATTCTTATAAATTTACCATTAAGTAGGGACGGCGACAACGAAAAACATAAACATTTAAATAATACCATATTTATTCGAATTTTCGGAATTGTTAGGATTGTTGTAGGCACTTATTATTTTATATACCCGATAAATTGTGAGCTAACCTACACTGTACAACAACCCAGATAATTTCATTTTTACTTATAAACTCCCTGGATCATGAACTATTTCCGGAAATTTGTTCGAGATGCGAATGTTTAAAAAAAATCAGAAAAAATTTCCGAAATATTAATTCAGGCTTGCTGGAGATTCGCTAAGAAAATTGTATGCTAAAGTTATTTGAAAATAGAAAATGACAAACTTATGTAAGGGACATCATAGCAGGCTGTTGTTAGTGTTGCATAAGAGGGCAATTATGGCTATTTTGACGTCTTGCCTGATAACTTTCAGAAGCGTAGTCCATTATAAAAAGCGTAAAATTAATTGCTAAATTTTTTAATTTGCTTGTGCTCTAATAAAATGTGATTTAAATTAAGAAACAAAAAATGTGGAGGTTCCGAATGTGAGGCTAGATAATAAACAAATAGAACATGTGACTACTTAATTGGATAGAACATATAGAGTATATATCTGGTAAAGCGATGCCAATGATTAGTGTCCTGTATAGTAACAGGGATTATCTTTCATATAAAAGCAAGCTTGATATATATAATTCTTTTTTCTTAACTCACTTCAGATGTCTAATTCCTATAAGGGGCACGTGTGGAGTGATAATTCTAAGCTCGATGCAGATATTGCAAAATAAAGTCTTGAAGGTTTTGTTCAATTAGGTACTGTCGATTGACATACACTGAGGACCTATACCTATAGGGATTGGAGGGTATGAAAATTGGATAAGATACTGCGCCTGGAACAATGTAAATTTATGTGTAAGGTGATGAATAAAGCTCACAAGATAAATATTGGAGTTGCGTATGTTACGGATATTCATTCTTACTATATCAGGTCGCAGGGTCACATATTTCATAGCAAAATAAGGAGCGATAAAGGACTATATAACCCTATTTTTTGGGCCTCTGATGCATTTAATAAACTTCCAGATAATGTTAAAAATATCACGAAGTATAGACCATTTTTAAAACAACTAAAATTGTACATAGCGCTTTTTGTTTCCTTACTCTCTTGTTTCCTGTTATATAATATGAATCAAAAAATAGTTATGAACTGTTTATATTTGATAATAATTGATTCTTATACACTGATTGCTTATTATATGATTTATCCTTGTTACAGTATGTTTCACGAAAATTGGATACGACTTAATGATTTTCTGGGTCGGTCCCATTGTGTCGATAAGAACTTGGCAATAAACAAGTGAAGTATGAAGGGACGGACTAAGGAAAACAAGTAATGATATGATTATATTAATGTAATCAAATGAAATAGCATTTTTTTTAAATATTACTAGTCATATTTATTTACATTTATAATGTTATTCTATAGATAGTTCTGTTTCGCTATCGCTATCCTCATCAAAATTAATTATTATAATTGGATTAATTATACGATCCAGACTAATATACGAATTTTCTACAGTTATTACGTGACGGACTGAATTTTTCCAACTACCTGCGGGCATATCATTAATATCATTAAGCATTTTCGTATTAATTCTACAACACTAGAGTCCGAGAAATATTTTCAGATCTAACCAGTGATTTTAACTGGTGCCACATATGTTCTATGGGGTTAAAAATGCAATAATAGGGTGGGAGCCGTAGCACTGTATGCCCAATTTCTTCTGCCAATGTGTCACAAACATATACTTTTTTTATACAAAATGTCTTTAAAACTTCTAAAAGATCACTTTTTTTTATAACTTTCTTCAAAATATATATCATTCGCCGCCATGTAGTTCTGAATCTCCACTTTTGTATTATTTGAGCTTGGAGCTTTATGTAATTGGCGACTGTGATAGCTCGCATTGTCCATTACTATCACGCTATTCTGAGGAATGTTTGGTAAAAGACAATTCTTGAACCATTCCTCAACAACAAATTTTACCACAAAAAGATATTTAAATATAAATTAAGCAACCTAACCTACCTGATGTGCCTATATTAATTATAATTATTACAATCCGGTCCTTTCCACATAATAATAACTAACGGTCATAAATAATGGGATTGCCCAGGTACTTTTACTGCTGTCATTAAGTTATATCCATTTTTCATGAAACAATCTTTACCAGTGTTCTAAAACACTGATTAGAGGATCATTAGATTATGTATAAGTTTGTAATAATGTATTGATAAATAAACTGTTTTAAAAAAAAAATATTTAAAATAAAATAGATAATATTTTACCCGTATCGCATAAGTTTATAGTACTAGAGAAAGGGGAAAAAAATTTAGGCCTACTTCTATCGGACGCTAATAATTTTATTTCGGTGGCAACTTTTTCACACTTTATCAATCCTAAAAAAAGTTGTTGTTATAGCAATATGTCAAAATGCAAGCGTATTGGCTACAATTAAGAGGCATGCAATTTTCGAGCTAATTTTATTACTATATTATCCAATAGTATACTATCTATTTGATTATTTTCACATATATTCTTTATTCCCACGAAGATATCTGACCCAGGCCAGTTTTTATGTTTAAATATTTAGAAGTCCAAAGGAACCGACAAAGCTACGGTGGTCTTCAAAAATTGGCGCCATTATTAGCCATATAAGCCCCTAGAAACAGCGGCCAAATCGATACGATTGATGATGGCATCTATACATACCGCACGTGTTATAGCAATGTGGACTAGCAAGTTTAGGGGAAAGTCGCGCACCAGCTTAAGACAATTCAACATCAGCAAGTTTTGTTTTTCAAACAATTCAACAAGAAACTCTCTGTTAAAGAGGTTGCATTTTGAAACTAGAGTTCTATTCGAGGTATTTGAAAATTCCATAGTGTTTGATATATTCCAGTACTACCTCAATTTGGTCCTAATAAACCAAATATAAAATTAGCTTTTGGGTAATTTCCTATAAGCTAGTCCAAAGGTACACATACACCAATTAGCGCACCCTATTAGAATTTATATCGAATTTATATGCAAATAGACGAAATCTATCAATCACGAATAATTTCATAATTACACAGATTCCAAGCTACCCAATGATATATAAAATGTATAATCATTTTTTCCACAAATGAATTCTAATTTTTCTACGCCCATACAGATGTTATGCACAATGCTTCACAGCAGTTTTTGTGAATTAGGTACATATAACATAAAAAAAGAAACCAGAAAACCAGAAAACAGTCCACAAGAATATAGTAATTAAATATAAACAGTAAACTTTATAATTACCAATTATAACATCCTATGCTAAGACCCAACCCCGTAAGTGAACCCCAAGGTCTAATAGTTCTATAGCACTTGTAGGATATCAGAAGTTCTTATATAACTGTATAGATTTATAACAATACAGGCAACAGGCAACAGGCAAAACCAAGGACAACAATAAGACTTATAATAATAGTAAAAGTCGAAGAAAAATATCAAAACAAATACTGATTTCATAAACATTTTAACATTATAATAGATGTGCCTAGCGTTCCGATATAATAATATGTATTCCGAAAAATAATTTATAATTTCAAAAAAAAAAAAATTGAAATAATGATTGAAAAAACTGGCGTTCTATTTGTTATCGTAAGAGTATTGTAATCTAACCTCTTTCGCCATTTATTTCGCTTTAGAAATTCGGCGTCCTCATAATCCACAGTAAAATCATGAATGCATCCATTTAACGGACTCTAGACAGCCCCTAAAAATTTCGACCAGTTTTCACATGAGTCTACAAGACGGAATACGAATAAAACGTATAAAAAAAATATAACCTCCAACGGTTCAAAACTAATGTGAATCGCTTTATTCGCATACGCGCTACTCCCAGAGTGCCCTAATGGATTTTTCCTATAGTGCTTGGTTTGATCATAAAAAAAATAACAAGTTTTCAGTTAACAATTCAGTTATATTAGTTAGAAATGTCCATAAATACTTACGGAAAATACAAAAGTACGTTGATATAGCCCTGAAGAACTGTTTCTAGGATTAAATTCGACTTGAAGGCACAAAAACTTATAAATACCAATAACGATTGACACTTAAATGACATAACAAATTATTTCTCCTAAAGATATACGGAATATACTTACGCAATTGTACTTTCAAGAAAGATACGAAAATGCATTATTTCACTATTTGTCAGCTGCAACTACCTATCCTTTTAATTTTGCGTTTAACATGATTACAAAAAAATAATATGAAATTTATTCGTTTGATTTTTGGTTGTACTGAAAAAATGTTGAAAAATCTAAACAATTGTCAAAATCCTGTCACCTTAAGTGGAACTAAATTGCAGCTTGTATGCAGGTCGGATTAATTCTGCCATATTTAAGTTTCCATAAACATCAAATTTCTTTTGATATCTGACTGCACACAATTACCCGACCCACTTCTATACGCATCTCGTTCCGCGAAAACGACTAATCCTGCGTTTTGGAAGTGGGCCGAACCGTCTGAAATCAGTCTGCAGGAATGATTTAGGAGACTCAGGAAATTTCATCAGCCAGTCTTAGGAATTCGGTTAATTGGCCGTTGCCGATTATCAATGGGTTCGCGTTGTACCCGAGGCACCGACGAAAATTCCGATATTTTTTTTTCGTCCAGCAGTTTTGGCATTGATTATATGGGAATAATAATTTGTTACATACCTGCCTAGTCATTAAAAATAAATGGGTATTATTTAGTTTACCTGAATGTCCGATTTAAGAATTCTTGTAATCTTGTTCGATTAGTTAGTGTTAACTGTTCTTTAATGAAAATTAAAAAAGTTATTCTTCCTAAAACATTCTACTTGTTCCGAAAATAATTCTTTTTAAGCCAGCAGATACGAAGTGTCGAAAAAGTAAAAAATATAAATGTCTTAGATGGAAAAATAGCGGGTAATGGATCGTTAAGTTGAACATTAGGAAATCCCATGTAATTTTTGAGATGGCTGAATATTACCGCCCCTGTACATATTATCGAAAAACTGCATTATAATTTCTTGAAGAGGTCGATATGGTAAACCCATGTGACGAGTTTGAATACCTTTTGGTGAGCCAATCCTAAGTAATTCAATTAGACGTGATGGCAAAACCACGAAACTCTCATAGTTCAGGCAATGCAGCAAACACCAGCAACTTAAATTTTGACATTTACAAAACGAAAATTTAGGGCAGTTTTAAAAAAGTATTTTAAAATAAAAAGGTAAGAATTTGCTTGGCCACCTAGATTATTTTCTTATAGGGATTCTTAAAAGAAAAATTCTATTACTATTTACAAAAAATTATCGGAAAATGAGTCCAAGAAATGTCCCCTCAGATGGTTAGAAATGCAGTGGCGTAGTTTTCACGCAGTACAATTGCTTGTATGCAAAAAAGTGATACTCATGTTGAAGATTAGTATTTCATAAGATATCAATGTTGTTTATTTTAGTAGAATTATTTTCTTGCGTCAAAAATAAAAAAGTTTACCATGTGTTAAGGTTTCCGGACACGCTGTATAATGCTGCATAGCTTATTCCTTTTAAGGTTTATTTTTTAACATAAGTTTTTAGATCTTCGGCTCGCGGAGTTTCTAATTAGGAACATAAATAAATAAAGTTAACCACAGTCGGAATATTTTTTTAAATACAAAAATAATTGAGGGGCGGGGGACAGGTTGGAGTTAAACGTAAAATAAATACCACAGCATTTTTGTGCTTTTCCGAGAGATCGTTGTCGTAAGAATCCGCGTGTACTGTTGGAAATTGGTAAACAACCACATATGATTAGTCAAGAGACGCCGGCCGGTCGTCAGCATATTGTCAATTTTACCCCTTATTTTTTTCCGTAAGGTAAATCTCTAGAAAAGGGATATGCTACAATTCTTACGTCAACTATTGCTTTCACAGTTTCAATACGAGATAAATTTAAAATTTAAAGCATATGAAAGCAAATTATTTCACAACAGAACTTTACGATACGAGTATATTTTGTATCTGCTTTTGAAATAATAAATTTTACACCATATTTATTGAGCAACAGCACCTTCAATGTATAATATATGCAACTTTAAGGGAATCAGCCTATAGCGTATACGTGCCCTGCCGCTTTCACGTTTCTAACCTCACTGTGGGTGTCCTCTTGCTCTCTGATCTATATTGAGCGGAAAAGGACGTGGGGGGGGGGGGGGGGAGCTCCAGCACGCCTCATCGTGGTAGCGAACGACCAAAAGTCGGAGCACGCACATCGGTTTTGCAATAATCCGTCTTAAAATACCTATGGACGCCATTTATGAGGAATATGACCTAATTGAAAATTAGAGTAATCTGTATTCAAGTTTCGCAATAAAGTACCTACTGGGCAGTACGCGTTATGCAAGACGGAACCAACAAGCAGTCGGTATCTTCTAGGTTAACCTACCTATTAAATTCTAGATCTGTCAAGATGTTAACAATAAAGTTAATTTATTAAATATTGATTTATTAAACAATGTGGCAAACCCAGGCGATAAGCCTCGTCGGTGTAAGACTAATTTTATAAAATAAAGTACATAGGATCTTTTTTGCTAAAATGTAATTTGGATCCTTTTTGTTAAATGTGTTTTTAAATGTTGTTGATTTAGGTATTTAGTCAATTTTGTTTATTTTAGAGTATTAAAAAAAAGTACAAATAGAAAAACGACGTTTTAGATGAAAGTTTAACTGGTTACATATAAAAAAAATTAAAATTGTCAGAAATAAACCTTACAGCATTTTAATAAAAATAAATTACGAAAGCGACATAAACTGGATAAACATTAAAAAAGGAAAGGGAAGGATACCAACTTTAGACGTAGTATTTTGTAATAGCTTAGCGCCTCAAAGTAAAGCAATACCAATACTTAAATTGAACGATATAAAATCTTACATGGACCTGATTCCCGCTGCTGATCAACATTTATATACTAACCTTATGGGAGATGAAACCCTGTAGGAAGATACTGAGGGCTTCAATGGAGATATTGATTGATTGATTTTGAAGACCAAATTTAATAGAAGACTAATAACACATTTGTTGTGTTTTTATATCGTGCTTTTCATTGTGTTTCCATTATGCGTTTTTCTTTTTCAATAAATTGCATTTTTCAAAGAAAACCCAAGTTTATTAAAGAATATGCGACAAAATTTTTTTTTACATTTAATGTTTTTGATAATAAATAAATACCAGTTAAGAAACAACTTACAGCTTTTTATATTAAACAACTAATGTATGACAAATCAAAATATATACCGATTAAAATAAAATGCACCGCCCCTGCTCGCGGAAATACAAGTTTCAAATGGGGGTAATAAGCGGAACTCACCCCTGCCTGGACAATTTTCTAACTATACGAGTAAATTTCGTATGTGCCGAAGTGCATGAACCGACGCGTGTACTTTTCAAAGAAGCGCGTCTGACTATATATCTCAAGGGGACTTAGGTGTATTGATCTAAAATGTTACACAGAATATTGCCTTCCCCATTTCACAGGTGAAGGAAAGTTTATGTTGCTATAAAAATCTAATGGGGTAGATGAAAAAGCAGTAAATACACCATTACAAATGAGGAGGTATTTAGTACGAGGCACTATAGCCTAGCGCGGAAATTCACCATTTGAGAAAATTACTTTCACACAGTTTCTTATTATTTCAATACTATAACTTACTTACCTGGTTGGCTTCTCTCCTATTTGCTCATATTAACTATTATGTACAGGCTATCCCATTTCCGACACTTTTATAGGGGTCCGTAATTGTTAGTGCTATCAAAAAAGTAATGTAGGTGTGATGTGCTTTTTTTGGGTCAAACTTAAAATGGTAAAATCGAAATTAGAAAATTTTCGCTCGCTTAGAAATACGGGAGGAAATCAAAAAATTGACAATTACAAAATTACCACCCTATATTTCCTTAGTTAAAAGAGATACAGAAAAATGTGTCATACAGAATTTTCTTTATATTGATTATTGAATAATTTGCCTTTTTTAGAATTAGTATACGGGGTCAGGTAAAAAAGTTATCGGACTTAACCTCAGATATGTGAACAAAATAGAATAATGAACAAAAGTCAAATAAATTGCAGAAAATGTAATCCATGAGCCCTTAAGCACCGATGTACGCGACGTGCAAACCCTAATCATGTAATTTGACGATAAAAATACGAAAATTACTAAAAAATTAAGGTACTCTTTTACCCAGATCCCCGCTAATGAATTAATTGTAAAATTTAAAATTGACCCAAAGTAAAGTGCTCTAATCCTTTATGTTTATTGCAAATAACATTAGAATATCGTTTGGCATTAGTCAATAAAATTTAAAATTCAATGTTTTTTTAACACCCTGTATTTCGAAAACGAAGCGACATGCGAAAACCTTTTATACTACATTTTCGTCTTAAAATAAGGTGAGGAATCACATATTTAATTTTTTTCAGAGATTTTAGGCAACTATAATACTATGTCATTTATAGTATTTTTATATATTATTTAAAAACCTTTTAAAACATAGGTACATTTATTTTCAAATTTAAAATGGAACTCTCTTATAAACCAACCATTAAACATTACACAAATTATCACATAACATTTCATTTTGTTTTTTTACGTACAATTTGAAATATTTTTAAAAATGTTTAAATTTTGCAGATTTATTTTATATTATATGAAAAGTTTTTATTATTTCTGCTTGCATGATGATAATGCTCCTAATTTAAAAATAGAGAAAATAAATAGAACACTCCGGAAATATGTACCAACTTTAATTTTGTATAAAGATTTATTTAAAATAACAAATTTAATTTCTTATCTACTTAACCAATTCAATTTTTCTAACCTACATTTATTTTTGTATGTTTACCAAAAATTAAAATAAACTGTCCCTCTTATTTCGTCAAATTTTTTATTTATTAAATACTTTCTCACTGGCACGACAATAAACAAACAGGACAATAACGCAAATCGGTTAAAGTATCAGCATTGACAATTTTTTTGGAAAATAAAAAGAGACAGGCATAAATAGCTAAAATTCGTATCTCTGAATTTCACAATTTTATTTTTTTATAAAAAAATAGGTCTGCGTGACCCCAAACAAAACATTTTCATAATAATCGTACTGAAACCCGTAAGCATGAAGATGTTCTAACTTTTAAATAATAATCAAACTGAAACTTACTCTACTTTTAAATTTGGGGTTTTTAATGTCTAATAAAAATGAATGAATATGTTTTATTTACAACCATGCATGTAATAATAACATTTCATCTATCTTTGAACGATGGAAAGTTGACGTTTTTTTACTTTTACTTTCCACCCGGGTGGAAATTAAATAATTTTTTTGCAATTTTTTAAAAATCGATATCTCAAAATAATATACGAACACATCAACATACAACTCATTAGACAAATTTAACGACAATGAATTTTTTTTATTTTTTAAAATAAACCTAATAACATTTATAAAAAATAAAAAATTAACATGGTTTTTGTTTTACTTATTTACATTAAATATTACATTGGCATTCTTGTAGGCAGCCACTGATATATTGAATATTGTGACCAAATCACTTCTTTTTCTTGAAATTTTCGGAGGTAATTACACTAGTGCCTAAAAATTTTCGATAATTCTGCATGAAAGCGTATTGCCTAAAAACAACAAGAGTTCATTTTCATATTTTGGCGAAAACTCCGAAGGAGGAGGGCTATTTTACAAAATTTGAAAATGAACGAATGTTGTTTTTCAAAGGAAATACGCTTAAATGCAAAATTATCTGAGAATTTTTAGGCACGAGTGTAATTTAGGGAGAAAATTACTCGAATAATGGTTAAAACAACTTTATATTACAACTTTTAAATAAGGAACTAAAATAATTAGTAATTATTAATAACGCAATTGTAATAGTATTTAATATTTGAGTTTGTAGCTGGAATATAAGATTTATTTTTTAAACGTCAAAAAGTGTCATTATCTTTGTCAATAAACAATAAAAACTTGGCGGGTTGTTTTCGATAGCTAGAGGGGTTGTTTTCGATGTAATCAATCGAAAACAACACCTCTAACTTAATGTATGAGGGTAATTTTCACTGAAATAAGCTAGTAGCGCCGACTCAGAACCGGGATTTTGAACTTTGTTTCCCGTATACCATTCTTTGAAAGAAAGAGTTATATGCCTTGTCATATCTCTGGCTGCTTTTAGTCGGGTTTGTTCGGGTTTGTTCGGATCTTCGTCTACTATTTTTGCGGCGAATTTCTGTTGGAGCAGCAGCAAAATCAAATTCCTCATCCGATAGCATTTTTCTGTTGTTAAAATAATATATTGTTTAGTGACATGGAAACCATATTCAAAAAATGATCTTTGCCATCTTGATGTGTATTATTACCGACGTTATTTTACCACCTGCGGTTATTTGAAATTTCTGTCTAATTTTTCAATGGAAAAGTCAAAATGACATTTATCTTTTATTAATAATTTAAATTCAAAATAATAAAAAGTGGATGTTAGATGTGGTTGTAAATAAACTAGTATACAAACATCGGTGAAAAGTTTCATTACTGTCTCGAGATTTAGTTACTCCGACTCCGACTCTCCCGACAGGAATGAAACACTTTCCACCTCGGTACGTAATATACTATTCCATAACATCAACAATTTGCGATATTTTTTGGACCATTTTGTACTTTTATCTACTTCCCTCTTGTGGATTTTAGGAACTAAATTGATAACACATTTTATCACCAATTTCCCCCCTTTCCCTGTACCAATAATTTAATAGTTCGGATTTTTGTCACTCTAAACGTAAAAATTTATCAGATTCGGACGGCGGCGCTGCATCGATATGCCCGCCCATGCTAAATGTTACAAGCTCAAATATAGGGGTGTACTCTACAAACAAAACCCTTAATACTTTTGTATACGAACGAAGTAATTTGAAAGGCGGTATGCTACGCTCGTAAGTTTTCTTTATACATACACCAATTTCACAGCTTTTATTACTTGTGGTGTTGGTATGATAAATTACGGGGAGATGCCGCCGTTCTGCCTCCGATAATTTTAAAGGAATTTTTAATAAGTCCAACGAGCAGACCCAATAAATCACTTGGCTCGAGGTCTCGCGCAAATTAATATTCGCGTTAGCTTTTGACACCTCTTGGGTGGGATTTTTTTATCTTTCAATTAAATCTTGGATATACAGAGTGAACACTGAAAAATAATACCGCCGATTGTATCTTACCTAATCTGCCGTATCTTAGTGAAGCTCAGCTTCGTCATCCGTATTGATGAGTTGGTAGTATCCATGTGACCTAAATAATCGCTATAAGTAGATGGCATTGATTTGGAACAAATATGAACCCGGTATTTCTATCTGTTTTGTACACGTCAATGTAACGCTTGTTATTACGAAAATAAACACAACAAAAAAGAGATGGGGATTCTGTCTGTAGAATCCCCATCTTTGTTATTACCTGTGTCTGTTTTCATTGTTGCAGTTGATCGGTTTGATGTCTTGGTTAGGAAAAACAAACAATCGACGGACGTGACTCAAAAGTCCATATTTTTATCCAGTTTATGGCACAGTCTTACCATATTGAGTTAAGCATTACTATTTTTCAACAAACAAACTAGTAGAGTCGTTATGGCGAAATAAACGGCTCGGAACTCCTTTGACGAACTCGAGTAATTTTTTTTTCCCCAATCGATACAGTATTATCCTCTCGACATTCTGGGCACGCCCCGTAAATCTAACCTACAACGGATTATCCTAAATAACGCCGATTCTGATACTACAAAAAAATGTGAAGGGCAAAATTGAAGAGCTTGGCAGAGCGCGTAAGCTCGAATATACCTGATCCCGATATCTCAATGAGTTCGCGAATTATCGCGATTTTTAACTGCAAAAACAATAAAATTTAATTAACCATATCTCGAGAAGGGGCCCAGTTGGAGCGTCAATTTTTCGCGAATCAACGGGTGACACCGAGTACTTTGATGGGCCGGAGGCTGGGTGTGGTGGAGCAATGAGGAGGAGAGTTATGGGGGGGGGGTATTACATAAATGCTAATAAGTAGTTTATTAATCGAGCTACGGGGATCAGGCCGGATTCATTTTTTTATCAGCTACAAGGGGGGATTGGCGAAAAATTTTTATTTAAAAAAAAATGCGCGTTTGTCGCTGCATACAAGAAATGGCCACTATTTAATATCGCCGAAAATACTTTAGATATTATGTTCAATTTTGGTATGTGTTAATACGATATAGAACCACACATTTTACTTAGAAAAGTTATTCAATTGTTCCACCAGTGGCGTACCTGCAAACATGTTCTCTGATATTTTTTACAAAAAATATGGTACGCCACTGACATTTTTCCATGTGGATATTTTTCTGATTAGCCGGTCTCTTGAGTTTTTCTCGTCTCCAATAATTTTTATGAAACAAAATTTATCATTAATTATTTTATCAATGTTAATAATAATGAGTTTCAATATGAATTTAGTGGTTTTAATCAAGAACGGTGAAAATCTGACCGTTTTTATGTAGAATTGACCAGGCTAATCAGAAAAAATATCCATATGGAAAAATGTCAGTGGCGTGCCATATTTTTTGTAAAAAATATCAGAGGACAACAAATTGAATCCGGCCTGATCCCCGTAGCTCGATTAATAAACTACTTATTAGCATTTATGTAATATTTTTCCCACCCCATAACTCTCCTCCTCATTACCCCACTATACCCAGCCTCCTGCCCATCAAAGTACTCGGTGTCACCCGTTGATTCGCGAAAAATTAATGCCCCAGCTCCGCCCCTTCTCGAGATATAATTAATTAAATTTTATTATTTTTGCAGTCAAAAATCGCGATAATTCGCGAACTCATTGAGATATCGGGTTTGTTCAGGAGCTTACGCGCTCTGTCAAGCTCTTCAATTTTGCCCTTTACATTTTTTTTGTAGCATCAGAACCGGCTGAGTTATCTAAGAAAATCCGTTGTCGGTTAGATTTGCGGGGCGTGCCCCCCTCCCCCCAATGCGGCGCCCCCTACAAATCATGTCAGAATGGTGAGAGGATCCTACTGTATCGATTGGGGAAAAAAATTACTCGATTTCGTCAAGGGATTTTCGTAAACCGGATCGACTCCACTATACGTAAATTTAACACATAAACTCTGAAAAACAACAAGGAATTCTATTTAATCCTGTAAATCTTGTTAATCCGCAGGTATGAAAAACGTCCCTAAAAAAAATACCTTTATCAAAATTCGTTTCGAACGTTCGAAGGCGACATAATGTCTTTGTCAAATTAACAGAAGACGATAAGGAAAGATTTTACTAATTTTCAGAACTTCCTGACTGATTTTCTGGAAAGTTTTTTATAACCTACCTAAGAATGTGAATTGTGTATTCTTCAAAGACTGTGAACCAAAGCCGTATCCTCCTTGGTAAATGTTATGTACTAAAGTTTTAACGATTAGTTCTTTATGATTTATTCCAGTAATTCCCAAATTTCTGAAAATCACAGATTTTCTCGCTTCTATTTTCTTGGGGTATACCGAATTTGATCCAAAAATAGTAAATGAAATAAGCTTTCTATATTTTCTAAATACAGACGTATTTATTTTAACACGTCCTTGCATGATTTCAACAATGCACCTTCAATGTTTTTAATATACTTGGATATAGTATAAATTTTAAGTAAGAAGTAAGATGGTTGCCAAGTCAAGTCACATTAATGTCTTGCCTGGTTATTTGAAGTTTATAGGTTGGCATGAGTTGACATAAATTCCAGTACCGGACTTGGAAATTACACATTATTAATTAATTATAAATATGAAATATACAGGGTGTTATGGAAATGACGTATTATATTTAAACCGGCAATTCCTGAGATGAAAACAAATGGAAGAAAAATATCCAAAAATGGCGCTTTAATTTAATATGTCCTGTACATGACCTATTGTCGGACCAAAAATATGCACGTGGTGACACTGGGGGAAAAGTAAACAAAGCAACAGATGGCGAAAAACGTCAGTGAATTTTGAGCTGTGTTGTCATGTTCTCATGGTAAACCCTTTAGAAAATCAATAACCGTTTGACACAATCGAAGTTGTTTATTTTTCAGGGTACATTATTATAAACTTTTACGTTCGGTTCAATTCGCTGGGAAACAATCTCTGATTTATAAACTTGAACTGACTCGAACGAACCGCCGCGGAGTTTATAAATGGTCAGGTATGTTCTCATTTGTTCAATTCGAACGACACGAGTCGAATCTGAACAACTTAACAGTTTATAAATGCCATTTAGAAAAAAAAAATGCAATTTTATTTACCTTTTTGGGCTATTTAAAACCAACTTAATTTATAAACAAACACCAAGTAGGTAACCCGAACAAAAACCAGCAAAATAACCACACAAAAACACATAAACTCACATTAGTTTTCGCGTAGATTTGTATGCGTCTCATGAAAACATCTAAGTACCATACCATTCAATCTGAATTAGTATTTTAAAGTGCTCGTGTGTAGACAAAAATACGCTCTTATTGTATAAGGTTTCATCGGGTAGTCTGGAAAATAATATAATTTTTTACGTACGTATTTGACATCTAAAAGTTTTGAAAGTGAAACACTTTTGAGTCTGGTTGACATGTTCGGGTTTACTCGGTCGATCGATATTGTGCTACCTTGGGTTAATATCTAAAAATACAGCGTTGCCACTTTCGATGTTTTATAAGATTATATTCATAAATTGGGGAATTTCCTTCTGTAATATTATTTCCTGTATAATTATAGTCTTGGAAATGGCAACCACGCTAGTTAGTTAGTCATGTTCTGAATATGCACGAAGCATTCTACCCTTGGACGCGTCTATTATCTAGATGAAAGGGAGGTCCTGTCTGTCAAATTATTGCATCATTTTTCAGAAAATGATTACTAAATTTTATGTTTAGGCCAATCCATTAGAAATTAGCGTTTTTATTGTTTCTGAATTTCTATTGCGAAATAATTTGTATCAAGTGCTGTTGCTCTATGTGTACAGTAGTGTTATTATTGTAAAGTGTAATTATGCGTTAGTATTTAGTGCTTTTGTGTAATCTAATAATAGATGCAAATCTTCAAAAAAATTAATTTGAAACTCGTGGGTGTCTGTGTGTTTCTTTAAGTGATTTAGTGTAAGTTGTTCTGTTCACTATGTGTTTTTTTCTCTCGACAACATGCCGGTTATGTTCCGAGATTGGAAAGAAGATGCCGAATGGGGTTTAGTGGGTATAAACTTATTATGCAGTCCCACACTATCATCAGGGCACTTGATGAGCATAAACCCCTTCCCATAGAAAAAAGAACTGAAGGTGTCTGTGCCCTGGATTCCTTACTCGTGTCAGCGGCCTGGATATAATTTCTAAGTAAGCTAAATATTTATTTTTATAAGAAACTAAAGTTTTACATTTTTTACACAGTTTGGCAATATTGCTCGTAACAGGTGTTTGTGATACACTGCCTCAGGGTGTTATGATTCATTACCATGGAATCACCTGTGAGTGAGAGGGTTTGTTACCCCACTTTTAAAACGGTCGATTTGAGAAAAAAAATATGTAGCGCTTCTCTAGGACACCCAAGGAGTCACCCATTTAAATATAATACGTCATTTCCATAACACCCTGTATATTAATTAAACAAAGACATTACGTCACCTTCGAGCGTTCGGAATATACTTATTATAAAGCCCTTATTGGAACGGCCATCTTTCATACCTGCTATCACGCTTGACACTACCAGAGTAACAACTTCATATTTGTCCTTATTGTTAAATAAAATTCTTTGTTGTTTTTCAGTGTTTGTGTGTTAATTATTTCAATATGATAAATCTGCCAAGTCTGCCGTAAACTGGATAAAAATATAGACTTTCGAGTTACGTCCGTCGATTGTTTGTTTTTCCTAACAAAGACATATCAAACCGGTTACCTGTTAGAATAAAAATAAGAACAGACAGGAGATCAAAAGAGATGGGGATTCTACAGATTGAATCCCTGTCTCTTTTTTGTTTGTGTTTATTTCCGTAATAACATTGACGTGTACAGAGCAGATAGAAATACCGGGTCCATGTTTATTTCAACAGTTTAGGAAACTAATAAGAAATAAAACAAGGTACTTTTTTCTACGGATGCTATGGAATGTTCCACGTCTCTCATCACTTCCATATGTTCAAAACGGGGAATTTCTCACGCAGTTAGAAATATCCGCCATTATAGTGAGAAATAATTTCTCACTGTTATTGTGATAACCCAAGGCAGCCAATATCCGCCATTATAGTGAGAAATAATTTCTCACTGTTATTATGATAATCCAAGGCAGCCATGACTTGTTACATCGCAACATCGACGATTAGCGCGCAATATCTCCTTAGGCCATGAAAACATTTGCCGGCGTTTCCATAACAACACAACCGAAACACTGCACAATTATTATTGCTGTCAACTTGCCAAACGGATGTTGTACAATATACTATTAATTCTGAACCTCATTTTAAACACGTAAAAATAACGCATCCGTAGAAAAAGTACACTGTACGACACGTGAGAATATGAAGTATTTGTCCCTCGCTTGATTTGCTGTACTGGCCTTCGGCTCGTGCCAACAAACTTCTGCACTCGGGAGAAATATGTCATTTTTCTCACTTGTTGTACAATATACTATTTCCTGATGAGATATTACAGACAATCACATTAGAACCTTTTACTATTGAAAAAAAGCGGATGAAAACTACTGAATCCGTCTCTCTATAAATCTGGGGATTTCGGAAGTTATTGATCAGCTATCCGATGTGATATCTCTAGGTGCCAACTGTAGAAAAAAGTAGCCCTCTAATAAAAAATACTATATTTGTACATGCATACATAAAAAATCGAAACTAAACCAAGATCCAACAAGAATGGAAATTAAAACTGAAGAAAAAATGTATTATTACGAAATCATTGTGCCTATACAGGGTATCCTAAATATGGTCTATAACTTGTTGTGTAATTTTTGACGATATTTTAAGAAAAAAAAATCTTATGAACATGTGTACGGAAACGCTTACAGTGCGAGGATACATGGTGTTTAAGGTTTAAAAAATATAGGTACATAAAATGCAATTGTTGTAAATTTTGGAAATAAGTTTTATTAGAACGTTTCCGTGTAAAGAGCGAGGGGAGAAAAATGTATAAAAACTATCCTAAAAAGCGACTTACCATTGGCGTGCTCAAACAATAATTTATTAGGTGAAAAATAAATAAATACGCTGTGTTGATTCCGCAGTTGGATTCTTCCTGAAAATTCAAAACTAAAGTTTTTTAAAGTTTTTTCTCAAAATGTTTTTCTGACTGGTATTATCCTTTAATTGCAAGTCTCCTCTTCTTGCCACGATTTATTTCGCTGGACTCTTCAAATATTTATTTCTAATAATTATTGTCTGATCTATCGCGTAATTGATAGAAAAAAAAATATTAGCAAAACGCCAAGACCGGTATAATAAACAAACACAAAATTTCCTCCCCGCATTTCCCGCCACGGGAAAGACAAATTTCTGTACGTTTTAACGGCGCTACGAAGAGCGAAACTACATAAGAAATACCATTAATATAATAAAGTTTTTGTTTTAGTGTAGGATGTCAAATTTGATAAAACACATTTAATGATTTATGAGTCAATTTTGACCTAATTATTTCTTGTTAGCTTAATGCTAGCTTTGCGAAACATACAGACCGCGGCTACCCATAATCAATCATCAATGCCGGTGTTCCTCAAGGGTCGATATGGTTTCCCACCCTCTTCTTACTTTACATTAACGACCTTCTAGTGAAAACTAAAAATCCGATATTTAGCTTTGCTGACGATAGCGCACTTGGCTCATCTTTCTCTTTGAATGCACAAACAGCGGCTGCCGACGCACATCTTCGCACACAGCATGAAGTACCACGGCTCAACAAAGACCTTGTAGAAATTTTGGCTTGGGGTGACAGTAACCAAGTTGAATTTAACGCTAAGAAACCCCAGGCAGCAGTTTTTCCCTAAAAAGGCTAACATTACAGAACCGGATATAGTCATGGCAGGATACGCAATTGTACTGTCTTTATCCTCGGCTTCATCTACTAATTTGCTAGTCGTCAATCTGGGAGGAAATATGTCTTGGCATAACCACGTTGTGGAAAAAGCTTCTCAGAAACTTGGTGTACTCTTCCGGACCAAAAAGTTACATACCTCAACAACTTTTGACACTATACAAGCCCAGATTCGACCATCATTAGAGTACTGTCCTCATGTCTGGATTTCTGCACCCAAACATACTCCTAGGCTACTGAATTCCATCGAAAGGAAAGCCATTCATCTGATCGGAGACCACGAGCTGACAAAGAGCCTCGACAGCCAGGAATATCGAAGACAGGTTGGTGAGTTGACTCTCTTAGCAGAAGTACACGACGAACCACCATCCATATATATTTAAGCTTAGTACTCCTCGAACTTCATTATTTAAGAATTTTTTAATCTAGAGGACGTCATCCTTATGGAACGACCTTCCCGACATCGTGTTTCTCAACGAGTATAACCTATATCCTATAGTGCTTGTGTTTGATCATAAAAAATATACATATACTATATATTGGTAAGCTTAGTTATTCTTATTGGAAATTATATATGATTCTTTTCTGTCAGCGATTTTTACAACACCAGTAACGACAGCATAGCTTAAGTGTTTGTTCCCATTCATTTCAACTGGGCATGCAATACAAATGCCGCTTTTTAACCAACGTAAAATATCCGCAATATGTTGAGAATCTAACAACAATCAATTGGGGGGGACGCTGGTCTATCTAATCAGGTCAACTTTCAATGATGAGAATGCGATACTTGATTTTTTTTTGGTTTCCGTAGATTTAAAAATTCTATTTTCAAATATTATTGTTTTAAAAACATTCTACTATCTACGATATGCATAACGTTTGTTTGGAATTGTTTAAATGATCCAAAATAACAAAATGGTCACTCGTATATTTGTTCAGTATGAGGTCAAGAGGATGACAATTTATTTAGCATTAATTAAAAAGTATTATCTTAGAAAAGCTATTCATATACACGGTGGTGTATACTCTGTTAATCGCCCTGAAGGATTAGAAGAGATAATAAATATGTGGAAATGTATTATTAACTGAGCAACCCTGTAATGGATTAAAGGAACAATGTTGCAGTTCCTTAATAGACAACACTTATTTCGCCAATTGATATGTCATTAAAAAATAATTGAATTGTTTATAAACCCGATTTTAAGAAGACATACGAAGCGTTTTACAGCGAACACAATTATTATGATTATTATTACGATCTTTAAAAGATTAGTATCGGCGATTTAACATTATCACTGTGTTCTAAATTTAATAATATCGTTATTTGATTAAATTTTTCGCCATTTAATTCTATTTTAATATACCGGTCAATTTAGCATTATTTTAATTCTGCTAAAAAAACTCCAGGTGATTATTTTATATACAGGGTGTCCTAAAAGATAGGATCAATAATTAGGCATTAGGTATATTGGGCCAAAACAGGGTTAGAACTTCATATAAAATGTTGAAGGGGGGATGGTTTTCATTAAATATTCTCGAAACTATCAAAGATAGAAATAGAAAATTTTTATATTTTGGGAAACTTTGTACGCTGAGACGATCTACTTAAAAATATTGGTACTTAAAAAGTATTGACAAACAGAGGGGGTTGTGGAGTAAAAATATACCTAACTTAGTAACATTGAGTTTTGCACTTTTTTATGTTAAGCTAAAGAAATTCAATGCATTTTACGAGAAAAAGGTATTCTTAGTTTTTCTTTAATGTACCATTTTTAAGATAAATCATTTTAAAAATTACCTTGCGTGCGAAGAAAAGAGAAACAAAATTTTAAAGATATATAATTTATTTAAGATCCTGTTTTTTAAAGACAAATCCTTTTTATTATTTTTTAATTTTTTATTTACTTATTTATTATTGCAATTTTTGGTTGTATATTTAAAGAAAACAATTTCAATTATTAGTGGGAATTATTATTTTATGAATATTATTTTTTGCGAGCAGATATAACGACGCCGACGGCGCCTCCTGAACTAATTGGACCGATGTCGGCCTAGCTTGAAACAGGCCGTCATCCCTAACAAAAAATAATATTTAAAATTAATAATTTAAGAGAGAATTTTTAATTCCGTGGGAATTCGATGAAAGAATTGAATATCAACTTCGCATGCTTTTATTTTTTTAGACTTGTTAGAATAAATTACGAGCTTATGTATGTTATATTAAAATTTTTATTTCTTTAATAACATAATTGAAATTAATTTCTTTAAACAGGCAACGAAAAATTGAGAAATTTTTAATTTTTGTATCATCTCAGTGTACAAAGTTTGCCAAAATTTCTAAATTTCATATCTATATCGCTGATAGTTTCAAAAATATTTAGGGAACAACATCTCCATCAGCCCCTTTCAGGGGGCTGTAGCTCGGCAATGAGGAGACAAAAAAACAAAATTTTATATAAAGTTCTAACCTTGTTTTAGCCCAATATACTTATTTTTTTAAATTATTTTTATGATCAAAACACAAGCACTATAGGCAAAATCCTTTGGGGCACTCTGGGAGTGGTGCGTGTGCGAATAAAGCGATTCACGTTGGTTTTGAATCTTTGGAGGTCATATTCCTTGAGAAAAACGACCTCGGGAAGATCATTCCAAAAGGATGAAGTCCTCCAGATGAAAGAATTCTTAAATAATGAAGTTCGAGGAGTACTAAGCTTAAGCACATATGGATGGGCCGTAGTGGTTCGTCGTGTATTTCTGCTGTTCACCGCTCTGGGCGGAATTAAGAGGGCAAGGTCAGCCGAGCACTTTCCATGAAATTATCTGAGAGAGAGTCAAATCCCCAACTTGTCTTCGATGTTCTAGGCTGTCGAGACCATTCGTCAGCTCGTTATCTCCGATTAGACGAATGGCCCTCCTTTCAATGGAATCCATTAGCCGAAGAGTATGTTTGGGTGCAGAGCTTCAGACATGAGAGCAGTACTCTAGTGATGGTCGAATCTGGGCTTTGTATAGTATCAGAAATTGTCGAGGTGTATACAACTTTATGCCTAATTATTGTCCATACCTTTTCGGACACCCTGTAGAAGCTAGATTAGTGCTGGACCATACAATGCGTTTTAGACGCAGCGTTTCAGCCGATGCGTTTTTGGGGCCAGACAACAACATGTAGTTTTGGCTGCATTTTAACCGCATATGTATGGACGGTCCCATTTAAAACTACGTATTCCCCCAAAGCTGAAACGATGCATATAAAATGAAGTCTGTAGATCAGCACTTACAGAAATAAAGTTCAGTTCTCAGATTTATCGCAGAGAGCTCATTTCAATGATTATCCACAAGTCCTGAACAAATCCTACAACACATAATTCACTTTACATGTTTGGCAGAAAATTATCTATTACTGCTTCGCCTGTTTAATTAAGTATTTTGATGAAAATTCTATTCCGAAATATAGTCATGATCACTTTCTGTTGCTACTAGTTATCCATCTTTAGAGATAAGGAAAACTGTTTTCTTCAAAACTTTCTAGAAATATTATTAATACAAGCCCAAATTTATGATGGAAATTAGTTTTTCAGTAGTGTGATCATTAATTAAAACTATTGTCACGAAACATCAAGGGCAGAGGTTTAGTGTCAATATATGAAATAACAAATTTCTAGTACTTATTAAAGTTTCTGCTTTCTTGGAAGGCCAAAAGGAAAGAAAATTCCTTTAATAGTGTATATCATTTTAGGAGTGTAGGGTTTAACCTTGATTTACTATTATTAAAGTTTGGCCGATTAATGAAATCTGGCAAGCGGCCAGAAAGAACTTTTATCAGAAATTAATGGGAAACCCCGTTTTAGTTTATGAATATATTCAATGGCGTAGTCAATTGTAAAAGCCGTATTAGAGTCGGCAATTCTTCTCTTGCGCCTGCAGTCAGAACCGCAGTTGGTACTGTCGAAATCCCTAAAATACCCCCAGAACTAGAAAGGGGCAAACCTGTTCGTTTTGATTACCAGTTAAAGAGTTAAAGCAGCTACTGCTACTTACAAATAGCAGGTCAAAAAAGTTGCGATGAATTAGCAGTACATACCTATGCTTAATAAAGAATGTGAACTGCTAATTTAAGTACCAGTTAATTTAAATAGACATTAGTCGTTCATAACTTCTTGGACCAACTAATAAACAGTTAAAAATAACATAATAATTCATCACTACTCAGACTTGCAGCGACAATGGCAACTAAAAGGGCGCACGACCCATTTTTGGCAATGCAAAACTAATTGCGCCAGCTGATCGAGAACGGTGTACTGCGCATAATTCCGTGCAATTTTAATTGCCACAAGAGTAGAATTGCCGACCGTGATTCCATTCTCGCATTGCACTCGCACTGCAAGAAGTATTAAGCCAGCAGATCGACAACGGTACGTGCACTGCGCATGATTGCGTACAATTATAATTGAAATTGCAGGCGAAAGAGAAAAAAACTTATACGGTTTTAAGTAAAATTACTTCCCAACTAGTACTTTTAGTCGCCGCTACGGCATAAAGATATTTTTTTTATAAGTTTCCGCTGTTACGTTGTTACCGAAATGGGGAATAATTTTGTGGTAACAATTACATGCCTGCATGGTCGTTGTAACTAGCATTCTTACGTTGTACTACCGTTCCGATAATGTTCCAAAATCGTAAATCTATGGTACTTCTGACCAAAATGACACTTACTCCCATCATGCCTTAAACATATTTTGATATCTTTCTGTATATGTATTCCATCTATCATATGGACCTCTATCCAAACAATATGTCAGTTCATATTCTATGCACTTACCATCAAATAATATAAGTAGATGTACATAAATAGCTAAGACTTTGATTTCGGTATAAAACAAAACAAACCCTTCTTCATTGCCAGCATGTATTATTATATACCATTTTCCATTACTGGCACGGGTACTGGAATAGCAATGTTTCGAATCATCCTGCCAAGACGATTTTGTTGAAGTTCCGTTTGCATATATCCATGTTTCGTCAAGGAAAACAACTTGCCTTGAAAATTCAGACTTTTGGTTCCTTAAATATTCCCTTAAAAATTGCCATCTTTTTGAAACATTATTGGACAGCTTGCAAAGCACTTTTCTGTTGTTCGTTTTTTTGTATTTGAAGCAGTTGGACAAACTGGTAGTTCCATTATTGCTTAGTTCTTTCTTCTTTCGTTTTCAAGAATAGCTTTGAGGGTAACATATACCTTGGCTTTATACATATCATAAACAATATCCCTAATCGATAGTTTTATCCCTTGGGATAAATCAACGGTTTTAGAATGGAGTCGAACCCTTTTATATGGTCTGTCCAATTCCTCTTCGCTCTTTTTTCGAAGTCTTCTTAAGGTCTTATCTGAAATGCCGCAAGCATCAGACGATCGTTTTTGCACTACCAAAACAGACACTAACGGGTCCGAGTTATCTTTTTCTAAAGTAAAATAACGTTCCACTTGTAATACCAAACGGCGTTCACCTGGATATAAACACCTTCTAGGCGTTGTGTCATAACTTTGCTTTATAACTGCTTTTAATTCACACACAATGAGAAACTAAAAGCAAAAAGCATAACTACTTATTTAAAATAGAACATACCATCCTGCACTTGAGCAAATTTTAATTATTTCTTGGAAAATAGTGTTATATAGATTTAACGATAATGATCCCAAAATAACTAAATTCTAGGAAAAAGTACCTGAGAAAATCTTTAACTTATTGACGCAAAATGTTTTTCATTTGATAAATAAAAAAAGCTATGAGTGAAAAATAAACAAGATAAAAATATTTATCTCAATAATTCTAAGATAATTTTGTTTTGGAACCGCTGATTTTGCCCCGCCCACTACAGTGAACCAGTGGAATGTTCGGTAGGACCAAGTATAGCGAAGGTATTGTAAACTTAACCGTCTTAGTGTGTAACAACACAAGCCGCACAGTGGTTTGGCAACCTCGCGGCGTTATTATAGCGTCGTCGCATCTGGGATGATTTTAGGTGTTTTTAGTTTCAAGACGGTCGATTTAAAAACAAAATATATATAATATATACGTTGTGTCTCGGACACCTAAGGAGTCACACGTTTAAATATAATAAACCTTTTCCATAACACCCTGTATATCAAAAAGACATAACAAAAGTGACGTACTTTCGTTCCTTTAGCAGTATGGAAATGGAGGAACATATTATAAAACATAAAATAAAAAGTTGTTCTATCATTCACTGTATTTTCTTGGCGACTAGGCAGTGACGTCATGACGAAAACGTGGTTTTGACCTACCTTCATAATTATATTTAATTTTTTCACGACATTTGTGTGGGTGCAGGTTGGCAAGCGTCTAAAATAAATTATGTCTGAACTTAACTTTAGAAAAATGATACGTCCGTAGGATGCTCTATCCAGTTAAAAATATCTTTACAACCATAAGTGTAAGCATGCAGTTAGAAAGACGGTGACAATCGTGGAGTTTAGGTCCCCCTCTACAACTTTTATATGTGATGAAATGCCGTAGAGCGTTGCTGTACCGCTTTAGATAGGAAATTCTCAATTAATTCAAAATTATATCGAGCCATGTTTGAAAATGAATTTACAGCATCTGCGTGACCCTAAAGTCACGGGAAACACATTTTCTGACAAGTCAACCCTTGCATATACTTTTCCGAGCGTGTCAAAAAAATGAATGGAAAAATTGTAAAGTCTCAAGTGACATGGGTCCAAGTGGGCTTAATCGATTTGTATTCACATGGAGATGACTCGTAAACAATTTTCTGATAAAAATAATATTGCGGTTGAATATTGAATATATACAACTGAACGATACCTGCCTTCCAGTATCTCAGCGTAATATTGTCAGAATTGCGCCTAGCTAGGTACGACTCTTCTGAATTTTTTTTCCACAATAATTGGGTGTCAAGGAATGTAGTGTGACAATTTCATGAGATGTCACGATCGTTTTCCGAATTTCCTCCGCGGAGATTTTTAAAAAGTTCCAATAATGAAATGGCGAGACCGGGAACGACAAAACTTTTTTCACATAATCTTTAACATATAATGTTCCATTCTAGAAAGTTTCAACTTCAAATTCGCTTTTTTTCTTTTTCTTTAAATGTTCATTTTTTTTTGACACGCTCGGAAAAGTATATGCAAGGGTTTCCCGTGACTTTGGGTTTGTTCGGGTTTGTTCAGGCATGGCTCGATATAATTTTGAATTTATTGACAATTTCCTATCTAAAGCGGTACAGCGCCTCTCAGCAACGCTCTACGGCTTGTCATCAGATATAGAAGTTATAGAGGGGACCTAAACTCCACCAAAAACCAAATTACTGATTACTGATATTCCACTTCACGGACCCCCTATTGTCACCGTCTCTCTAACTAGTAGACAAACAAGTAAAGAAGGAGAGCGCTTTCTATATTTTTGGCAGTAAGGATATACTATAATCACAATATAAACCCGAGCAAACCTTTAGAGGAATATCAGTACCATGTCCGTAGTTAACAGAAATTATACAGGGTGTTATGGAAATGACATAGTCACTACTCAAAAAAAACCTTTAAAAGTTTATATACTTGACTTCCTTCTCATTTAAGATTTTAAAGGTAACATCTACCCGCCCTATGCCTCTAATCTTAAAAGTAACAAAAGTAAATGTTTTCGTTTAGACACAAAAGCTAAAATTCTTCCGGGGGTTACACCAAGAAGGGTGCAAATTTTCTCTAATTGACTCTAATCGGAAAGACGATTATTAATATTATTTATTGGAATCGTGATATTGACACCCCTAGATAGAGAAAAAATGATAAAAGTAATAATTTTTTTTACAAGTGTCCCGAAAGTTCCTCTTTTCATGCATGTTCACTTCACCGAAAGTGGCGTTTTCCAAGAGAGCGGGCGGGAAAGTATCGAAGCGGGCGGGAAAGATTTTTCCCGCCCGCTTCGAGTCACCATGTGCTCATAAATAAATAAAACCAGAATTGTCGGTGCGGGATTTGAACCCGGGACCCTCAGATCGCCAGGCGGACACTCTACCCACCGAGCCATACTACAAGCGATAATAAATAGCGGATTATATATAATTTAAATTGGCAGTTAATTTTTCAAAAATGTTTTAGAAAAATGTCATCAAAGACTAGGGCACTTGTAAAAAAATAAATAAAACCAGAGATGCCGAGTGCGGGATTTGAATCCTCGACTCAAGGCGTACGCTATACCACTAGGCCACCGAGCCTATTTGTCAAAAATAATAAATAGATATTTACATTCTCCATGCGCGAGTGTTTTCATGTCATGTAGACAGGAAAACTATCTGTAGAATTTCTTTATTTATTTGGCATCAAAGTTTCGGAGCACTTGTAAAAAAAATACGGTACATATCTCGGGCCGTCCGAGGCTTCTCCGGACTCGTTCGTAAAAGCCTCTTTTCGGCCCTTGATACGTTATGTACTATTTCAACCGTTAAATCTCGTAACCAATTAATAAAGCATGATTTTAAAAATCTTGCATCATCCAGTAATCAATATATTCTCATTCTAATTTTTTCATTGCCGACAAATTTTGTTCTAGTAATAAATCAAGATAAACAAGATCTATGCACGTATATTGACGCTAATATTTCTAAGTATATTGATCCTTTATTGTTAATGGACGATAATAGAGATTTTTCAGAACTAATTGATCTAATAAAGCAAAATTTGTTTTTATTGGAGCGCGGCCAAATAAACTGCAATATAATTTTATTGATACGCGTCTGGGCAGAAATTACGGTTAAAAAATTACTACTCTTATAATAAGAAATGTTTACTAAATCGCCTTAAACTCTTAAGTAGCACCAACAAATTATAGCATTCCATTATATTATATCACTCTCATTAGCATTATATTATATCACTCGGAAAAAGACTATCGTAAAATTATTATAGTAAAGATTTTATTGTACGATTTCCTATAAAATATAGTATTAACTATATTTTTCAGTAATATTAATAATAATACTCTTTATTCATTTTTAGTGAAACAGCTTGAGGTCTTGGATTAAAAGCGGCATGTTTTAAAAATATTTTACATTATACCCAAAAAAGTGTGACAGCATAAAGTTATATTTTTTTAAATAGGACACCCAGTATTTCATTGCATATTTAGGTTCGTATTCGTATCGTTTATAAGTGCCTCAAATTTTATTTAATTTGGTTTTGTAGTTCATTGGCGTAACTAGAATGATTTTGTAGAGGGGGCCTGGTCCCTAGTCTAGTATAATTTTAATGGCAAGTGTCACTATGACGGATGTATGGTTTCGAACTTCAGAAATACTGGGGTGGGCACCAGAGCAATCTGGGGTGGTCAAGGCCCACCTGGCCCCCTCCCTAGTTACGCCTATGTTGTATGTTGTAGTTTCGGAGAACTAAATTAAAAACTAAAAAAAAAAGTTTTGCAGTCCTAAATAAAAAAAATTAAAAAAAAAACAATCTAGAACTATTTTTTTAACCTCGGCAAAGGGTGAAATTTATGACAAGAGGTCTAGAGATACTATTAATCTAATTGCGTTTAACCATTTCATACAGGGTGTTCATAATAAGCTTTCAAAAACGCCACATTTTAAAATAATATTTCAAATGGAACACCCTGTATATTATTTAGCTATATGACGTAGAATTCATATACAATTTTTTTTGTAATGCAAGCATATAAGTTATATCCAGCCGTTTTCGAAATAATTGTAAATATCATAAATTATGTTGTTTAAATATAGTTTTTATTGGGAAATTTTGTTATAGGCGACTAGACTAATAATTGTAAACTAAAGTAAATCTTCAAATAGCTTCCTTTTACTCTTAGAGTTTATAGTATTAACTCAAGCATAACAAATATAAACCATTAAAAAATTACCGCTAGATTTAAAAAAAAAGTAGCAAAAATGTATGTTTTTAAAATTTATATCGAAATATCTAAAATACGGTGAATGCGTTGCTAACAACGTAAATGTTCAGTTCGTCACTTTCTTTTTGGGTGAATGTAGTGAATAAAGCTGGATTTATAAACTTGACGTTGACGATTGACGGTGCTGTTTGACGGTGATGTTACAGCTTAAACATATTGAAATGCATAAAACCATTTATATTTGACGATGACGGTGCCGTTTGACGACCGACATATACCAATTGTATCTATTGACGGTGGACGGTCGTAGCAACGTTCGTAGCAAGTTTCTACAGCCAATCCAATCAAAATCGTGTTTGCCTGTCACGTGATATTTAGTAAATATTATTTTATTTTATACCATCTTATTAACCATTTTAAAGTGTACTGTTGATAAGTGTTGATAGTTTCATTCAGATCACATAAACACCAAAATGAATATAATCACATAAAAATATAGATAAGCCGAGAAAAACAGGTTATGTTATCGTCGTCACCGTCAAATAAATCCCGCTTTTTACTGCACCGACAAACTGCACCGTCAATCGTCACCGTCAAGTTTATAAATTGGCCTTAACCCTCATAGGTGCTTCACTTAAATAGTCGATTTATGTGCAACTGTATTTTCTTCGTGAGACTGTAATTTATGGTTTTTACGATCTGCACATAGAGCAGAGATTTATTTAACACTTTGCATATTATCTACTTTTCACATATTATAAAAGATGTACGGCCGATAAAATTAGCATGTTTATTTGTAACAAAAACAAGTAAATTTTCCGCCCAAGCTTTCAAATAAATTCCATATTTTATCAATAAACACTTTCAGTGTTTGATTCTTTGTTTGCTTAATTTGAAAACGAGAAACATTCAATTAGTACGTGGTTACGATGCTTTTAAATTATTATAAATATAGGATAAATATTTATATTGCAAACTTCCCACTTTTAATTAATATTTCCACTTCACTAAGTAATATTAAAAATCAGGACGATGCATCAATCTTATCGTGAAGTAGGGTACGTTTAACGAATATTTGCTTCATAGTTTAACCCCCTGGGAGAGGTAGATGTTGCCCTTAAAATCTTAAATGGGAAGGGAAGGTCTCGTGGTATATCATTTTAAGGATTATCTAAAGAAATTTCCAATATTATCGTAAATGGATATAACTGCATATTTAAACGTGGTTTTTAGTTCTGATCAACTTTTTTAATAACAATTTTCGATATTGTCAAAAATAAATGTACTTTGCTCTTGGGCAAAATACAATTTTTTTTGACAAACCTCTTATACGCCTAGAAGAAGTTAATATCTGATAGTTGCATTTTAGGTTTTACACCATGCAGAACTTTGTATGAAGAATAACTTTTTTTCGTGAAATTAATAATAAAACAGTTTTCCATGTAGTTCCAACTCACGGAGACATACTATATATTTGCAGACATACTATGTATTTAAAGTAAAATATATCGTCCGAGAAAATTGGAAACAAAAAGATATATTTTTTTGAAGTTCCGATGAGAATCTGCAGACAGACACCTTGCAGACGCGGCTGCAAGGTAGTGTCGGGTTTGGCAACTTGAGGGGGATTATATGACCCAACAACATCATCTTTTCTGAGGGAAAAGAGCATCCTCGTAGGTTAACGAGGGTAGGCTGACCGACTAAACTCACCGTCTGAGCCAGGCAATGCCTTTGGACTCCTTTTCACTTCATAGTGTTGTCTGCAATCGTGTATGTTTGTCCTTGTTTTCAGCTTTTAAGCTTTACTCTAGTTTGGTGGCAGCTCTTGAACCTTTTCCCATTCGAAATTAATCGAGTGAGTAAACCCTCAAGAGCTCCGAACGTCTATGGTAGACGTAGAGGGGTAGGCTGCGCATTTTTTATGGTGTTTTTGACGGGGATGAGTTTTGGTGTTTCTGTGATGTTTATTTTTACTGTGTAGCAGGTGTTTTGTTGCTATTAATGCGTAAGCATTGCCAGCAGCAGCTCCTGTCATGAGTGTTTCAGGGATGATGGGGGTTTTTTCGGGGGCTTTTGTTCTTGGTTGAGCTTGTTTTGTCCCTGCTGCAAACGAGGTGTTTGAATTCACCTGTCTGCAGTCTGAGATTTTTCTTAGGGGAGGGGCGAGAGCGGGGGCGGGCTTGTTTTTCGGGTTTTGATGATTACGATGATTTTTTATACACAAACTGTAGTTCGCAGGATTTTATCCAAAGATTGGCTGCCCTTGCATAGAAACATCAAAATACTCATTCAGATTGAATGGTACTACTAAGAAAAAGAAGCCCTTCCTATTAGCAAGATGTCATCATCTGTTTGACGAACGTGCGAATATTGTAATTCTTCATATAAAATTAGTCGATTATTGAATGAACCTTTTAAATTTTGATTTTTGTCCCACGAAAGAAATACTCTCCGCAAATTAGAAAGTTGACTTACCTGAAGTTGACAATTTTCGTTAATTTATTCGACCGTGGCATTTTGCACTAATCGGACAGGTATAGCTTCAAATCACTAGTGACCAATTTCTAAAGTTCCTTCTTTATTTTTGATACAAGACAAGCATTCATTAAATTGTAGTGCAAGTTATGTGCACGAGGAATAGTTCTTTGACCTATAAGTATATTTTGGTTTCACAATATGTTTACATAAACAAAAAAATACCTGACTTGAACAAAATAATGGAAACATTTATGCTCATTGTCAATCTTAATTGATTAAATTTTTCATTGATCGACACTAGCACTATATCATCCGTTAAGGCACTCTGGGAGTGGGATTCACGTTGCTCATCATTGGTGGAAATATTCTTTGGGGAAAATAACCTGAGGATGATCGTTTCACAAGGATGACGTTCTCCAGATTAAAGAACTCTTAAACAATGAAGTTCAAGGACTACTAAGCTGAACCACATATGAATGAGCAGCAGTTCGTACTGTATTTATGCTAGTCGACTCTCTAGGTGGAATTAAGCGGGTAATGTCAGTCAAACATTTGCTTTTTTTATTGATTAAGTACAAGCACTATAGGAAAAATCCTTTGGGGGCATTTTGGGAGTGGTGCGTGTGCGAATAAAACGATTCACGTTGGTTTTGAATCGTTGGAGGTTATATTCGTTGAGGAAAACGACCTCGGGAAGGTCGTTCCACAAGGATGAAGTCCTCCAGATGAAAGAAATCTTAAATAATGAAGTTCGAGGAGTCCTAAGCTTAACCACATATGAATGCGCCGAAGTGGTTCCAGGTGTATTTCTGCTATTTGGCGCTCTGGGCGGAATTAAGAAGGCAAGGTCACCCGAGCACTATCCATGAGAATATCTGTAAAAGAGGGTCAAGTCCCCAACCGGTCTTCGATGTTCTAGGCTGTCGAGGTTCTTCGTCAGCTCGTGGTCTCCGATCAAATGAATAGCCCTCCCTTCGATGGAATCCAGCAGCCGAAGAGTATGCTTAGGTGTAGAGCTCCAGACATGAGAGCAGTACTCTAGTGATGGTCGAATCTGGGCTTTATATAGTGTCAAAAGTTGTTGAGGTGTGTACAACATGGTTATGCCAAGACATATTTCCTCCCAGATTGACGCCCAGAAAATTAATAGATGAAGCCAGTGGGATTGCGCGTCCTACCATGACTATATCTGGTTCTGTAATGTTAACCTTTTTAGAGAAAACTGCTGCTTGGTTTATTTAGGGTTAAAATCGACTTGGTTACTGCCACCCCAAGCCAAAATTTCTTCCAGGTCTTTGTTAAGGCGTGATACTTCATGCTGTCTGCGAAGATGTCGTCGACAGCCGATGTTTGTGCATACAAAGAGAAAGATGAGATAAGTGTGCTATCGTCAGCAAAGCTAAATATCGGATTTTTAGTTCTCACTAGAAGGTCGTATAGAGTAAGAAGAGAGTGGGAGTCAATATGAACCCTTGAGGAACACCGGCATTGATGGTGAAGGTGCCTGAAAGAAATCCGTCAATCGCCACTTGCAGAGAGCGGTCCTTAAGGAAGCTAGACAACCATGCACAGAATCGACTGGGAATATCATAGGCTCGCAGTTTACTTAGAAGCTATCGACATATCTTTAAAAGTGTCGAGGTTCTTGGACAGCTCGTGGCCTCTGATCAGACGACCATGTCAATGATCTGTCCCCATTACACGAATCTACTTCATTTAGATAATTTATTATAAAATTGCGCAAGAGATTCTCGAATTTAGGAGGTGCCATTGCTATCCTATCGTCCTTAATGGTAAAATTATTTATTTCTCATTTACATATTTCCTACAATTTCAAATTTTGTGCCGTTTGCAATTTTAAAGTGAATGAACCGACATAATAAACATTTAAATACCCGGTTCCCTGTATGCTGATCGAGTAAAAAATCACGCCACGTTAAAATATACGGTTAATGTTGTCAGGTGATGTTCTTACATTAAATATTAATAAAACAATTTTATTATTTTATGTAAATAGGTATGTACCTACAAACCGTGAATAGTTTTTTTCAGATCTCATAAATTCATTTCGTACAACCTCCTTCGGATTAGCATATTAATCTGTGATTTATAAGACTATTCTTGTGATTCGGCCCAATTATAAAAGGTGATTTCCGATTAAAAACTCCTTCCATGTATGCATATAGCAGCGATAGCAGTGCTTTGTGAATTTTTAACGTCTATGAAATATATATACAGTACACATTCGATAGTGTGAACCGAAAAAAACAACGTCCGTTCACATTATCGATTTATTCACGTTAACGGAGGTTATATAATATGTTGAAACTTTTTATAACCAACATAATAATCATATAAATTAGTAGTGCTCATTGAAACAAACAGTAACAAAGGGATAAAGAATTATTTTTTGTTAAAAAAGTCAGAAATTTTTATTTGTTTTCGGGGATTTTTAATTTTCTGCATAATGGCTTTGTCTCTTAGCCTTTTCATAACTATAAGATCATTAATATCAATGTCACTTTCCTCAGCCCACTGGTTTACTACATTTAAAGACTTTATAACTCTATCTGGTGAAGTTCTGGCTGTCAGGACAATTTCTCTCCAGAAATTTTCAAAAACCGGATCCCAAATCTCTTTTTAAATCGTTGTAGCCATCCCTCACTGGCTGTAAATTGCTTTGCTGTATTTTCTTTAATTTGTAATGGATTTTGCTTTGCTTTTTGCTTGATCATATCCCCACTTAAAATAAAATGTTTACTTTTTTCTCCAGGAATCCCTTATATAATTTTTTTTCTCATTCTGGGAAATCCTGAACTCTTTAATGTTTGTCTTTTACCTGGGCCCACATATGTATCTTCCACAGCTTTAGAAATCAGTTCCTTTTTTTGTTCTATTTTAAAAAATTTTTTTGCTAAATACGTAATATTTTGGCCTTCATTTAATCCTTGGATCGCTAGCGATTTTTCATAAAAAGTAAGACACTTTGGTTTTTTAAGCGACATTTCACCGATATTTACCGAAATTACGTGATCCAAATATGCATTAACATCGAACAACTGGCACAACATAAAAAGCCATGTTTAAATACGTTTTTTCAAAAATCACACTCTTGCAATGAAACTCAAGTTTCTTTCTCAACTAAATTTTGCAAATGCATGCAGGTAATATTCCGCATATGGGGATTATATAGGTACTAATACCCTAGGACACAAGCCAAATTAACGAATTAGTTTATGAGGCTTACGGTATACAATTTCATTCTCTTTTATCGTCTTCTAATGTATATTTTGTGCTAATTGCAAATACGAAAATAAGAAATCTGCAGGTACAAAAAATTCAAGGAAAAATTATTTCTTATCTGTAATAATTATATGGCCTTATGCCAATATAAGATTATGCATTTCCAGTGATTTATGACGAAATAGGCATTAGTCTTGAAATTCTGGATAAAATTTATGACCATTATAATTGTTAAATATACGAATATTAATATTACAATTTATTATGAGTAGGCTTTATCTCAAAATCTAGAGCTGATACGAAGAAAAGCTAAATGTTTTTGGAACTGCCGCATTCAAAATAACTAAATTCAGTTGTTTTTCTTCGGCACCAAGACAATTTTGCAAAAAAATGCAAATTTATTTACCTTTTCGGTCTTATTTAAAACCAAATTAATTTATAAAAAGCACCACATAACCCGAACAAAAACCGTCACAAAACACCAAAACAAAGTCACATAAATTCACATTAGTTATCGCGGATCTCATGAACTATTCAATCTGAATTAGTATTTTAAAGTGCTACTGTGTAGACAAAAATACGCCCTTATTATATAAGATTTCATCTAAAAATGTTGAAACTAAATAACACCTTTGAGCCTGTTCGTGTCTTGACGTTGTCTGTTAGGGTTTATTATATTAAGCTTATAGGTAAAAATACGGCGTTGCCACTTTCGATGTTTTATAAGATTATATTCATAAATTGCGGAATTTACTTCTATAATAATACTTTCCTGTATAATTATAGTCTTGGAAATGGCAACCGCGCTAGCAGTTTTCGGAGAAAGAAAGCACCTTGGACTCGACCATTTATTTCAAATGGTAGTTCATATGTCCACATAATTGTTTCATTTTATGTTTAGTAAAGGGTTAATGGCTAATAGAAATTAGCGTTTTTATTATTTCTATTGCGAAATAATTAAGTGCTGTTGTTCTATGTGTGCGATAGTGTTATTGTAAAGTGTAATTATGCGTTAGTGATTAGTGTTTTCGTATAATCTGATAATAGGTGCATATCTTCAAAAAACTAATTTGAAACTCGTGGGTGTGTGTGTGTTTCTTTAAGTGATTTAGTGCAATTTGTTGTGTTTCACTATGTGTTTCTTTCTGTGGACGATATGCCGGTTATGTTCCGAGCGATTGGAAGGAATAGGCCGAATGGGGTTTAGTGGGTATAAGCTTATTATGCAGTTCCACACTATCATCAGAGCACGTGATGAGCATAAAGCTTTTCCCATAGAAAAAAAAACTGAAAATGTCTGGATTTCTTACTCCGGTCAGCGTGGATTTAGTTTCTAAGTAAGCTAAATATTTATTTTTATAAGAATCTAAAGTTTTACATTTTTTACAGTTTGGCAACATTGCACGTAACACCTATTTCTGATATGCCACTATAGGGTGACATGACGAACAAACCCGAACAAACGCCGGATGAGGTGTGGGTTTATGGGGTTAGACCCCACTTTTAAAACGGTCGAAAAAAAAATATGTAGCGCTTCTCTAGGACACCCAAGGAGTCACCCATTTCAATATAATATGTCATTTCCATAACACCCTGTATATAAGAATATGTTTAAATTTGTTAAAAAATGTAAGAGTTGCACCATTTTATCCCATATTATAGAAAACGACCGTTAAACGTCTTTAAGTAGACTATTGAAAAATGTTATAACTCTTCCTAGGGGATATGAGTTTGAGTGAAATTACACTTTTCAATTTATTTTAAAGCTTTTCCGTGTAATTTGAATTAAAGGTCTATAAAAGAGCGGAGTGCTTTAAATGTCGTAAGAGATATTTTGATTTAGTGACCCCCTGAAATGCTGAAAATAGTACACGCGCGATCGAGACAAAGTCTAGACAGTTTATCTGCGGCTGTTTAATATTTTTTATGTAACGATTAAAGCACCCGAATGAAATTAGAAATGCGAGTATGCTATTTTTAAAAATAAACACCGCGTAGTGAATCTGAGAGGAAATTTAAAAATTCGTTCAATCGCATTTGCGAAACCTTTAACAACAGCTGGCCTATTCTAAACAACTAGGTAGACAAAAATGGAATATTAATCAACTTGGTCGCTTAGTAGGTAGACAACTGTATACAGCTATGTACAGGGTCTTAATTAACGTAAAGTGTATTGTAGTAAAGTAAAGTAAAGTTCTCCATTACACTTGCTATACAAGGTGTTGAAAAAAGTTCGGTACCCCGGAATAACACCGGTGCATCGCATTGCAGCGGAAAATGTTGTTTGGTTTTGAAGGAGGAATAGTTTGTAATTTAAACCACCCCCCACCCCCTCAACCCTCAGGAGCGGGTTGGGGTAAGGTAAGATTTTCAACTGGAACCCCATATTTTTTATTGGCGTATCGTGTTTTCCGACCAAAAATAAACATCTCTTGTCCGAAATTTTTTTTTATTCGGGCCCATCCTTCACCAATAATCACCATGAGAAAGACAAAATCAGAACCGTGTGACAATCAAGTTTTATTCCGGAAAATACTCTTTTTCTCTGTGTTGTACTAAAAAATGTCCGTGAAATACAAACAACTTTTTCCACGGACATTTTTTAGTACAAGACAGAAAAAAAGAGTATTTTCCGGGATAAAACTTGATTTTCGCATGGTTCTGATTTTGTCTTTCTCATGGTGACTATTGGTGAAGGATGGGCCCGAATAAAAAAAAATTTCGGACAAGACATGTTTATTTTTGGTCGGAAAACACGATACGCCAATAAAAAATATGGGGTTCCATTTGAAAATCTTTACCCTCGCCCGAGGGTTGAGGGGGTGGTGGGTAGTTTAAATTGCAAAATATTCCTCTGTCAAAACCAAACAACTCTTTCCCTAGACATTTTCCGCTGCAATGCGATCGATGCACCGGAGTTATTCCGGGGTACCGACCTTCCTTCACACCCTATATAGTGCAAACTATATAAGTTGAATATGCCCTATTGTAAACAAAAGGTACTATAAGCAAATGACATGTTAAGCTCGAGCATTTTCCTCAGAACAAAACGATCCAAACAAACCTTGTTCGAAAAGAGGCTAGCTATAGTCGGAGTTGCGGCAGTAAAGAGTCTGGGGGAGTCCCCGCCAGCTTTTGCCCGGCGCTTTTTATTTTTTCATTGGGATTTAGCAAAGCGAATTATCGTGGGGCGATTCTGTCTATTAACGGATTTCTATCGCAGAGCTTGTCGGCAAGCTCAGGGGTTCCCCAGGTTAGTCAACTAGGTCCTCTATTCTTTACATTAATATCATTTGACTACACATAATTTTTGCTGTATGCAGATGATTTAAAAATGTATCGTGCAATAAGAAATCTGGATGATTGCTCAAAAATACAAATGGACCTTAATCGACTTTCAGATTACTATGAGAGAAACAATTTATACTTAAATATAAAAGACTGTTGTTCTATAAGATTTATTAACAACATTAATATTATTGTTTACTTATAAATATGAATAGCACTGTACTAGAAAGGGTCAATCAAATAAGGGACCTTGGAGTCATTTTATATTATAAATGGTTATTTCAAGCTAATTCCAATAAAATTATTAACTGAATCTGGAAGGATTTTCAAAATCCTCAAACATTGGTTCACTTTATTACCTCACTTTTGTCCACAGTAAACTGTCTTTTGCTTCTGTTATTTGGAATTCTAAATATGGCACATACCTAAACAGATTCGAATCTGTACAAACCACATTTCTTAAAAACATTGCCTTTAAAGCCCACTTTGCAGTGGAACTTTTCAGAAGGAAGATAAACTACCCACTCTGCCAGATCGAAGAGAAATCGCAGACATGACTTTCCGTTACAAAATAATAAACTCAAGTTGAATTTTCCTGAACTTTTATCACAAATTAACCTCCATATGCCTTCCAGAGAACTGAGAAACCCAGCGTTTTGGTGGTTAGACTTCAGGAAACTTTTAATTTATATTCAAACTTAGTCGACATTTTCCATATCTCTATTAATACATTTAAGCAACATTTAAAAATACAATTTATACAACTAACATTTCTATAAATAACGAATACTTAGATGCTTTTTTTAATATATTTATTGTAATTTTATAATTTATATAATCACAAAGAACTAGCATCTAGCAACATCTGTGTAGATGCTCTTGTGGGACATTAGTTCATTTTGCACTGTAAATATAATTAAATAAATAAAATAAATCAATAAAATTTTATTGCTACGAATATAATGGATAGTCTTTGCATTCGACTATTCAGAAAAACTGATTCCTATTTTCCGATTACTCTTTGACATCCTTCACAATAATTCAACTCCAAAAAGGAAGTAAGTAATCTTCCGGCAGCAAAAAATGTAAAGTTCATTATATTATGTAAGGTGGATGTAGCGGGAACAAGATTTTACATCATCCTGTATCTTGACAATTTGGCGATTGACATTTCTGCTAATAATAACAATGTTTACAATATGAGCCGCAAATATTTAGTAGTGAAATGCCATAGTTCAGGAAATAGGAATAGATTATTCTAAATCAATGTTTTTTTTTTGTATTTTGTTAACAGAGCCGTGCCTGGATTTTTTTAGGCGATTACTTGCTTATAAGAAGAAATTGTATTTTTGTTTGTAATCTTTGTGTCTAACCCAGATATATCTCTAATTGGTTTAGTTTAAAAAATAAATAAAATTCAATATTCAAGTCAGATAATATGTAAAATTTAAATTTTAGGAAATTTACATTCATCTAGTTTTTATGCGATACCCCGTACAATTAGACGTATCAGGATGTAAACCACTCTGCCCTAAACTCTAAAATATATTTCCTATCCGTTAAAAAAATCTTAAAAATCACATCACAATATTTCTTATTATGAATTATTTCACAACAGAAAAAAAATCCGGTAATGAACTAACGAAACGTTTAAAATTCGTATACATCAAGCACGTGAAACCCTCGACAGCGTCATTCCTTCCCTGAGTCTCGAAACATACTATAGCAAGGGTGAGACGTGCGGTATGATCTGACAACACTGTTAGTATACTCTAGTGACCCACATTGTTGCTAACTGAATCCAGATGGAACGGCGCGATAGTATGTGGGTAAAAAGGATTTTTACCTTAGTATTTAGATATTCGGTTAAAAAAAAGTATGGACTCCTAGGACATCCTAGGAGGAACAAACCCGAACAAACCCGTTTAAATATAATAGGTAAGTCATTTCCATAACACCCTGTATTGTTTCGACCAATCAAATTCTTTCATTTTTTGCACCATTCACATGTGATTATACTGATAAAATTTTAATGTTTCTTACAGATAAAACTGTCCGTCCATAACATTTTTAAAAAGCGTTTCTAAGTAGGCCGAGTACTGGATAATGCGTTCTAATAAAGGTCAAGTTTGATTGGTTTTTGCTTCTAATATATGCAGATTATTTAGATTTTCATTATTATTAACCCAAGACAATCGGAAAACTACTTTAAAGGTGAGATTTAGGTAAAAAATATGTACTTACGGTTTATTTGCAATATATTTTCCTATTTATATTGTTGACTTGTTTTCGTTTAAAATTTGAGTCACATAACCTTAAACTTGCGAAACGTCAAAAGGTTTGAAATCTAGAGTAGAGAGCATAAACTACTATCGATATCGACGACTATCGATATTATATATTTTAAAAGTATTATTATTATTATAATATTTAAATTAAGCGTCGTTTTACTTATCGATTACATTTTTCATTGTAACACTCAAAGTTTTTTCTGTAAATTTTACTCAATGATCGTTTGGGCATGTTTATTCATCGGTTAAACCGCTCGAGCTTTGCTCTAGCGATTTAATCAGAATATATCACATATATATAAACAGTATACGCAATTATGTCCCCTCTATGGGCATCGAAGGGGGCGTTCTGAGTTTGCGCAGTTCGGAAATTTCTTTGTAAAAGTAAACATTCGACAGGACCGGATTTCAACTTTTTTAATGTAAATTTCACTGGTTAGTTAGGAAAAATATTGCAATCAAAATTTCGATTAGTTCGAATTAAGACAGCTTTCCATGCATACGATGTCTGACGATATGATGATCCGACGGTGCCCTGATTGGTGTAAGCTGTTGGTGCCAAATTCCGTCCGAATATTTGTCAATCGACACGATCAGCTTTATTTTAACTTTCATCCGACGTAGTATGTTTCTTAACCTCACTTTCTTTAAACCAAAAATTAACAATGAATGACTATATTGACTATTTTGGGAATTATTATCAGCTACTAATGCACCAAATTAAAAATACAATGATTTTAAGGTTAGGTAGTGACCACAAATATATTATATTGTATACGAGTGACACTCTCTTCTTTTTTTACAAGCTTTTTAGTGAAATTCGGTTCCGAAGATCGGATAATGTGATAAGCAAAATATTTTCGTATATATGTCCATACAAAACAAGTCACTAACCTGCCAAATAGCGAATCGAATCACCACAAAATAAAAACTCCTTTACAAAAATTGTTGTTAGGTATGAAAGCACTAATATACCGACCGAATGTGGATGAACCCTTTTTATGCTGTAATTTGAAAAAGCATCTAGAACCAAAGATGGCGACGAATAACAACAAACAAATAATGTCGGGCCGGCTCTGACGCGATCGATAAAATTACCACTCTACTGCGCAAACTCAATAGGCCCGCGCCATGTACCATAGCGGGGACACTTTTTGTATTTTGGAACTTTCGTATTGGCAATATACTATTTATATACAGTGATGGGCTAAAATATGGAACAAATTCATTTAAAAATCAGGTTTTATTTTTTTGTAAAAACGATCGGACACGTCGATTATAATTTTTTCTTCCGGATTTTTTGCCTCAAAAAGAAATTATACTGGGTGTGTCAAAAAGTAGATGTAGGTATAATTTTGTAAAATTATTTTATTAAGTGTTGAAAATGCAAACCATTAACTTCTTGACAATATGCCAATCTACTTAAAAACCCTTCTAAAACATTATTTACAGTATTTTCATTAATTTGCCTAATTTCATATCTAATTTTAAATTTTAAGTCTTCCAAATTTTGTGGTTTATCCTTATACACTTTTGATTTCAAATAACCCCAAAGAAAGAAATCCATTGGTGTAAGATCGGGAGATCTTGCAGGCCATTCTATGGGTCATCTTCTACCTATCCATCGTTCGGGAAAAATAGTATTCAAATACTCTCGTACTTGTCGAGCAAAATGAGGCGGAGCACCATCCTGCTGAAACCAAATAGACGCTTCTGGTAGATTGGGCTGATTCGGATTTGGAAAATCTGCTGCTAGTGTGGGAATTAATTCATTTTGAAGAAATTGTAAATACCGGTAAGATTTCCATCGAAGAAAAAAGGTCCAATAATCATTTAATATCCCTGCCCAAACATTTACTTTTTGTGAGTATTGCGTATGCTGTTCTCTCATCCAACGGGGATTATTTGTACTCCAATACCGAAAATTTTGTTTGTTTACCGAACCATTCAAACAAAACGTGGCTTCATCGCTAAAAAGTACGCTGCGATGGAAAAATAGATTTAAGTTGCAAATTTCCATCATAGTTTCAAAAAACTGTAGTCGGCGGTCGGGATCATCTTCGTTTAGCTCGTCCAGCAACCTAATTTTATACGGATGGTACTTTTCTTGTTTCAATACCCGCAAAACAGATCGTCGGCTAACATCATTATTAAGGGCTACTTCGGTGGATGCACTATGGGGATTATCTTCAGCTTCTAACAAAATGTTCAATTTTGTGTTTTCACTAATTTTTGTACGACCTGGCCGTAGACGATCCTTTACATTCCCTGTTTCCCTGAATTTTTTCTCAATTTTACTCACTGTAGATCTTGTAATCCGTCGTTCTGGATACTTAGCGCTAAACAAGTTACAAACTTCTTCTTGACTTCTTGTTTTGTCGCCACATCCAATTAAAATTAAAATTTCGATTCTTTGAGTTTCATTTAAATGCACCATGATCACCGTTTTTTCAAAATTATACTTAAAATTCTTTTTGATTGACACATGACTTGCTATCGTAGTAACAATTAATTTAAATTTGCCTCTTTACCTTTAAGTAGGTACATGTACCTTTTTTTAAAGAAATTTCTTTTTTAAGATGTAATTTTTCTCTAAAACCGTTAGAGATAAGGATAGAGTATGCTACATGAATTATGCTCAGAATTTGACGTAGAATTTATGTGATAAGTAAAAATAGGGTGGTCCTATTTAAAATACAAAAAAATTTTACAACATCTACTTTTTGACACACTCAGTATGATTTCTTATTGAGGCAAAAAATCCGGAAGAAAAAATTATAATCGACGTGTCCGAGCGTTTTTACAAAAAAATAAAACCTGATTTTTAAATGAATTTGTTCCATATTTTAGCCCATCACTGTATTATATGTGGAATATAGATGCCAACAACATTTCGTAAAATTTCGAAAACAAAACTTATCGTGAACGAGCTCTAGTTATATATACAGGGTGTTATGGAAATGACGTATTATATTTAAATGGGTGACTCCTTGGGTGTCCTAGAAAAGGGTTACATATTTTTTTTTAAATCAACCGTTTTAAAAGTTGGGTCCAGCTCCATAAACCCACACCCACAGCTCATCCTGCGTCACTATAATACGTCACCCTGTGGTGGCATGTCAGAAAACAGATGTTACGTGGAATGTTGCCAAACTTAATGTAAAACTTAAATTCCATATAAAATTATAAAAATAAATTATTTATCTACCTACTTGTATTTATCTTTATATTTATACATAGAGAGCGAGGAAATCCACGCACAAGCACAAACAGTTTTTCTTCTTTTTCATGGAAACACTCTATACACTATATACAAAGTTTGGACGCGTAGTCCGAAATTCATTACAAAACAATTCTTATACGCGTACCTTCTGAAAACAAAGCGGATAGCCGAGAGTGTAAATAGTAAGCAACAGAACCGATCGTATTCTAACGCGTATCTTCTAATACTGACAGTTGCAAGACGCACGCTTGTACACCTAGACTTACGTTGCCCCGGCGCCCAGTGGATTGTGTGAAAGAGAAGGAGAGATGACAATGTGAGAAAGAAAATTAAATCTTCGTCGGTTTTGTCATTTGGAGTAGGGCTGAGATAATTTAATTTTTTGAGCTTCTCAAGTACAGTCGCAGTATTATCCCTTACATTAATTGATGGATATATCAGTACTATCATTTTATTCAATTCAGGGAAGAATCTCGTCTATCACCATAAGAAACGCATTTAAGCGTCCGTCCTCTAACGCCCATTATTAGGATTCAATTACCGTGGCCGTGAAATATCAAACTGTCAAATATTGCCCATCTCTATTCCGAGTTTTGCACGTACCATTTCGTTCGTTCTTAGATAAAATGTCATTCTTAAAATGAAAGAATTGTATTTAAAGTGTGTGTTTTTTAAATTAGTAAAATAAATATATCTAAGCGAGAAAAAAAGTGCCAAAATTAAAACAGTTTTCCCGTGTATTATTTCCATGGGAATAGCTGCTATTTGTGAGGTTATGTGAGAGGTTTTTTCCTAAAACTTAGATTCTCTCTGGTTTCTGTAAAGCAAATGAAACTAATAATTGTATTTAAATAAGTAAAGGTAAGAAAGCACGGGTCTTAAATAAAATTGCATTTTTTTAAAGAGTTTGAAAAATAATAGGCAGGTCAATGACGTTTGACCTATTTACTTTCCTGTGCTAGTGACGAATTTGAAATTTGTGTGTAATATTACCATTATTTGTTTTGCAAAACATCTTTCGCCGTCGGTTTTCTGGAATCATATTAGTTCATAAATGATGAAAAATTGTTAAAATTATAATTTATTTTCTAAAGAGTTTGTCGTGTAGATATGACAACATCGACCGTCGTCAGTAGCGGCCATGTAAATTTTCAGATTTCATATAAAGTGTATAATTTGGCTTAATAATAATTCTAAGCGCAAGTTTAAATATAATACGTCATTTCCATAACACCCTGTATTACCTTCGATAATTGCCAACTTTTTAAACTAAGCTGAATTGTGCCCTTTCAAAAATAATTAACATTTCAGTTTTTACAAAAAAGTTTCGCAGTTCCGACAAGGAAAATGAAAACGAGAGAAAATGTGGCTTTAAACGTTTTAGAGAATCATTACTCTTTGCTTTTATTTGACATTTCGTGGCTCTCTAATGGAACGTTAACACGGAATTCCGGCAAATTGTAATAAAATGTTTGCCAGACAACATCGACATGGAGTTTTACCGATTTCGATGAAAAACTATTATTGGTTTCGGAAATAATCAATAAGTCTATTTAGTTTTTTTTTTGTAATTTAGTTAATTTGAGTTTTAATAAATGTTTTATGCTGATCCGACTATTTGTTGTCAACCCACCTTAAAAATAATGATTAATGAATTTTATACTTTATACTAACAACCTGTTTAGAACTAACATATAGATCATGAGCTAGAAATAAATAGCTTATAGTACAGGTCAAATTACGTCAAGTGCTACCGTTTGAACTTTGTTAGTACTAAAAATATTAAATATTTTAATTTATTTTTAACACGTGACTACTACTCTCTTGGCTGGAAAATTGAAAAAAATAAATAAATTGTAATGGAAAACTGATATTGGAACAATATATCGAAAACAGTTATTTGAAGAAAGTAGCTTATAATCTTATGCTCTTTTGCAAAATTTGGAGTCAAATTTCCAAAGAATATATTTTTTCAGAAAAATATCCAGTATATACAGGGTGTCCGGAATTGATGGGCACAAAGTTTAGGGTATAATTGTAGACCGAAAATAAATGCTACCTTTTCCTATAACATTTAACTTTTTTATACAAGAGACGACATTTGCTCAGCAAGGAATGAGAATTTCAAAAATAATTTTTATTAAAAAAAAAAGAAGTGACGTACCATTCTTTTCTTCAAAATTACCGAGGCCAATTCCCGCACGAACGCCACTGTTCGGAATAAATGTTATACGTCAGAAAATGCCTCTTGATGAATAGATAGTGTGTACCAAATTTCACAAAAATATCTAGAGCAGTATCACAGATATTAGTAAAAAAGGAAATTTTTTGAAAATCTTTAACACCTGTATGTCAAAAGTTAAGACGTTTAGGACATATTTTTTTCTGAAAATGCACTCAACAATAACCTCCGTAATATGGGCATGTTATTAAGAAACGCCCTGTATCTCTTCTAATTTCGAAAAAGAGAACTGATGCGATCATAGACATAGACATAGTACATTACATATCAAGGGCCAAAAAGGGGCTTTTACGGACGAGAGGCGTAAAGCCTCCGACGGCCCGAGATATTTACCGTACTTTTTTACGCCTGACGATCTGAGAGTCGCAGGTTCAAATCCCGCACTCGAAATCTCTGGTTTTATTTATTTATCAGTTAAAAAACTATGAGGAGTATATGGTGATTCGAAGCGGGCGGGAAAGATTTTTCCCGCCCGCTTCGATACTTTCCCGCCCGCTCTCTCGGAGAGGTCTAGAAAGCGCCACTTTCGGTGAAGAGAACAAGCATAAAAAGAGGCACTTTCGAGGCACTTGTAAAAAAATATATTGTATGCAACTTATGCCTAAAGTTACTTCTTTCCACGAACGGGAAATTTTAGCGCACGAGCCGAAGGCGAGTGTCGCAATCCCGTATATTATGCATTTGATACATAAATAACTTGCAGTCAGAAATCATTAATATTTTCCGCCATTATTTACCTTGGTCAATAATAGATGCATCTGCCAAAACCAAAAAGTAAATGTTTCTAAAATAGCAAAGATTCTTCTAACAAGAATAAAGGATATCCAGAAAAATGGTTTCTACTGTCACAAGAAATCAATTTTGCTGTTACATCAGGTAGAAAATATTCTATCCCAGCTAAAATAATCCTAGCAAAGATATTTTAGCTCGGTGTATTACTCGATGCATTACAATCTGTTTCTAACGTGTCTAGCGATCTCTTTGACAGAAATGGGCCCGATCAATGATGGCATTTGCTATAAAAGCAGATAAAATCTTATAATTTACTTTAAGATAACCTCCAAAAATTCATAGCTTTTCCCCTCTGTATTAGGTTTAGTCACGTACAGTAATAGGGTGAAAAGTGCAACCCCTGCGAGCATTTCCTTATCAAGATGATAGACTGAAATGAATTGATTTTTTATGGGGTAAAGAAAGCAATAAAGTAAATGCATTAGATCAGTTAGTTCTTGTGTGCAAATTGCAATTTTTTATTGTAAAGATATTATTTAGCAATATTAAATTTCAACTCGAACAAAACTGAGTTTTTCTGGTTTACTTTTACAATAAATTTAAATAATTCGATATGTTATTAACATAAAGTACGTTCGTAAACAGTTGTACAATTTGATTTAATATTTGTTTTTTTTAATGCTCCTAGACGTCAATTAGTATTTTTTGAGACGTATTTGTTAAGGTAAAACTTTGGTATTATACAGGGTTCACCAGCGAGGCGGGGACGGAAGATTAAATCTGAACTATCAAATATACCGCTTGAGGTTTCCCAAAAAAGTTTGATAACACAAAGTTATATTGTTTTAAATGGGACACCCCATGGGACATTTTATTGCATTATGTTCATATATTACTGTCCTGCAGGTGCAGTCCTAAAAAAAAGCAAAGAAACAATCCGAAATAATTTTTTTAACCTATAATATGAATATATTAGCGTTCATCTATTTTATACAGGGTGTTCATAGTAAGCTTTCAAGAACGACACGTTTGAAAATAATTTTTCCCAAGATTTTCGAATGGAGCCGTCTTGTATATTATTTGGCTATTTGATGAAGATTTTATAAGCAATTTTTTTTTGTAATACAAGCATATAATTTATTTCCATCCGTTTTCGAATTAATTCTAAATTTCATAAATTATGTTGTTTAAATAATATACAGGGTGTTATGGAAATAGCGTATTATATTTAAATGGGTGACTTCTTGGGTGTCCTAGAGAAGCGCTACTTATTTTTTTTTCAAATCGACCGTTTTAAAAGTGGGGTAACAAACCCTCTTACTCACAGGTCAGTCCGCGCTACTGGACAACATTTCACCTAGACCCAATGGCAATATTGCCAAACTTAATGTAAAACTGAAATTCCATATAAATTATTTTCTACCTACTTGTATTTATCTTTATACCTAAAGAGCGAGGAAATACAGGTACAAACACAATCAGTTTTTTTTCTTTTTCATGGGAACACTCCTGGAAACAGTTTATGTACACACAGTAATAGTGAAACAGAACCGATAGTTAGCTTTTGAAAATGCAATAATACAGATTATACTACAGATTATTAGATTTTATTACACGCAACGAAATTTGACGTCCAGAAGAAACGCGTCAATAAAAATAATATTCAAAGATTATTTATGGACGGGAAAGATACACGCGTAAACCGAAAAAACAGAGCGGATTGCTGAGAGAGTGTTGGCGATCGACGAGACACAACGTATCCGGCCGCTGGTTGGTCTTCAACTAACAGACGTAAGCGTGCGGCGCTATTTGAAACTACTTCGCTCAGTCGATGTAAGGCGTCAAGAGGTCATTGGGATTTGACCTAGTGACCTACGTGGATATTACTATTCCATATGTTTTTTCAGGTTGTTTAAACCATACTCCGTCGTAAATGTTCTTCAATTAATTGTACAAAAAGGTATTACAGAATGGAAAAGTATTTAAATTATTTTATTTTGTGGTGTACATATGACAACACCGGCCAGAATTCCTTGATTGCTTACATGTAGCGCAGTGCCACACAGGTGTTTTCTGGTTTGACGTCAGGTCACTTTTACCGCTGAATGAATTGAAAGCGCCATTTATGGGTATTTTTCTTCAATTTGTCTTTATCTCAGGAATTGCCGGTTTAAATATAATACATTATTTCCATAACACCCTGTAGGCGCCTAGACTAATAATTATACACTGCAGCTAATTTTGAAAATTTTGATCTAAATACATTTTTGAAGAATCTGTTTACATCCCTTAACATCTAAGGTGAAATACACAACGGTTCATAATAGTGGTTAAACGTAAAAACTATGTCAGACTTTGAAATAAAATAGGTATTCATTTGTTTATTATAGCTTGACTAGTTTTAACTCAAAAAGTTATTTTTAGGTTCAATAAATTAGAATAAGAAATTGGAACCAATTTTTCGTTGATTTGATCTTTATACTTGGTGGGACCGAAAAAACTTTTTTGTTAGCAAGAACTCATTTTGCGTCATGTTATCCAAAACTTCGCTTTTTAATGGGGACAGGTAACCAAATTGTTTATGAAGATCCTCCTACAACTGCTATTATTATGCAGCAACGAATTAGACACGTGTTTGCTAGTTTTTCACCTAAAATGTAAAGGGATGAAAACAGATTTTTCAAGAACGTGTTTACTTGTGCATAGATCAAGATGAGAAACATTCTGAACATTTACTGTAGTTTACAATTATTAGTCTGGGCGCCCATGGTATTTAAGCAATATAATTTATGAAATTTGGAATTATTTCGAAAACGGCTGGAAATATAATATATGTTTATAAATATATAAAACAATTGCTTTTGAATTTCCTACATGTTGAAAATCTCGAGAAAAATTATTTTGAAATGTGTCGTTTTTGAAACTTTATTATGAACATCCTGTATAAAACAGATAAGCGCTATTACATTCATAGTATTTCTATATAAATCTCACCCAATACCGAGCTTAAAAAAATAGTTTTGGATGGTTTTTTGATTTTTTTTTTCAGGAATGAATCAACATTTTTTTTCTTCGTTTTTTAATTTATTTCCCCTAAATCACATAACCAAGTGAAATAAAATTTTAGGCAAATATGAAGAACACTAATACGAACCTAAATATGAAATCAAATACTGGGTGTCCCATTTAAAAATATATAACTTCATATTATCACATTTTTTTGGGGCACCCTGTATAGTGCAAAATATTTTTGAAACATGCCGCTTTCAATCCCATACCTAACGCTGTTTTAGTATTTTTGATAGGTTCATCGATAATGATTTAATCTTCCATCTCCGCTTCGTTGGTGGACCCTGTATGGCATCTCAAGTGGGAGTTATGCTGTCATTTAGGATTTTTGAAATTGAACACCACGCAATGTATCGATTTTAAATTCTATGATGAAAACAACATCATTTTTTATAACTAACCATACCACAGGATGTGGCGGTTTCCGAAATATTCATGCTTTAAATTATTATTCCATAAAAGAAACTATAGTTTTGCTAATGCTTAATATTAAATTTCTTTTTTCTTTTCTTTTTAGGTAAGTCAAGCTACATGAAGGCAAGAACTTTGGTGTCGGAATTCAGTAAGGTATCAAGCAATTAACACGTATATCATTAAAAATGTTAGTATAATTATTAATTATATTAGACTTTACATATAATTGTCTAACTTGGTACCTACGTACGTTCTCATATTTTCAAAGAGTTGACTGAGAAAATTGAATTTCTGGAGAAATGTTACCACATACCTACTTGGATTATCCTTCCTGCAACTGCCCAATATCTGTCATTAGTGTTTTAAAAATTATGTTCTTTAATTGAAAGAAATAAAGTAATCCATAATCTTTAAACAAGGGGCTCTGGGTGGAAATTCAATATTTGCTGGAATTCTGATCAATCCATTGTCGAAAAGAATATAAATAATATTTTCTGAGGTGGTACATGTGGTTGCACCATCCAGTTAGAGATATCCATAACGGAGTTCATCATCGTATAATTATAGATGAAACCAGACTTCATCCGCAAAAAGGCACACAATCTAACAACTACTTGTAATCCATTAAATTTTGCCTAAACCAACAACAATTCGCCTTTCAAAATCTCTTTTGTGATATGCGTACGCTATGTAAGGAAACATTTACGGGCGTAATTATTTTGGAAGAACATTCTCACTTCCTTTTTTATGTGGTACAGAATCTGTTTCCCTAATCAGAGAAACGGTTCTTTTCGGACCCTAATAATAATCCGCGCAAGTAAAATTACGTTAGGAAGATCTTCGATAAAACCATCCTTGCAGAGATGCCTTCAATAATGAATTTTTTATCTTCCTCCGTAAAACCCATCGCGAAAATCCTTAATTCATTTCACAACCACCTGACAACAAACACCTGTCCATTGTTTGAGAATACGCAATATTTCTTATCAGGAATAAAATTGTACGTTGTACTACACTTTCATGATTAGACCAATCCTACGGAGGAAACTAAAACATTCACTCCTAACAATTTTCCAAATGACTGCTCCATTACACTCTGCACTAGAATCATTTGTAGTGCGAATAGACATATTAGACGATTTGTTAAAGTTCAAATACTTTGAAGCAATATCGATTTAATAACGTCATTAACCGCTGTTAAAAGTCGGATGCTAGGAACAGAGTGATTCAAATAAGAATAGCTCGTTTTAGTACAATGATTAGTGGTCCGTAGGTGGTCACTCAGGGTGACACCCTAGGGTATTATTGGAAAGATATGCCCTTAGTCATCTTTCTTCACGGATAGAGCCGAGTCTGGGTCGTCTGGTCCTCGTCAAATCCGAAACACGACTGCTGAAATTGTACACATCCAGGGTTTAAGTCAGTTTATTCCAAATGCAGGAAATAACAAAAGAGAAAAGATTTGCTTTTTGAAAGAGAAGGCAAGAACGAGTTGCATCTGTGCAGACTGTAAATACCATGTGCTTGTAATATTGAATCCAAATTGTAAATAGTTATAAATAGGTTTTACCAGTACAATAAAAGTTGTTTACACTGTCATTATAAAATTACAATAAGTGATCGTGTCCTTCAAGACCTATCCAAGAGTTATAGCATTTGAGAGTTAATACAGAAAGAACAAATAAAAAAAATTTCAAATTCGAATAAACCTAACTTGTTCTAATTTCAAAAAATATGTTTTTATATGTTTTTGATTTAAGCAGATTACGGCTTCCTACATATCTCAGCATCTCTTCAAGCATGATGTGATGGATTAATTAAATATTTTCTATGAGCAAAATTTTACCGATAATATCATTTCATTGAAAATAACTCGAATTAACAAAAGTTAAATGACATAATGTATTAGAATTTGACTCGGAATTTGAAAAATCTCTTAAGGTTAGTTTCTACATTTTCGAGCAACTAGGTTGGGCATCTAGTTCATTCGTTCTCATTTGTTGAATAACATGGTGTTCCTCATCCATTTGTAGATATGATGAAATTTATTTTGTGTTCGAATGTCCCGTGATTTTTGTAAGCTGCTGCTCGCCAACTCCCTGCTTGGCTAGTTTTGACACAGCTGTTGCGCGTAAAGAATGGTTGGTTATTTTTACGTTTTTTGTATCTACACCCATTTTTTCGGCCTGGCTGGTGATCCATTGGCCTATGGTATTTTTGCCAACTGAAGTGTTCTTGTACCAGATGTTTTCCAGAATGGGGTTTCGGTTAAAAATAATCGTTCATGATTAATATGGCTTCTTTTTTGTATAAATTTGTCAACAATTTGACAAATATCAGAATTCCTCGTGTTTGAAATTAACCATTTAGAGCTTGTACAGGGTTTATCCCTCCCTGTGCGGTTTTCGAAAAAATAGGATTGTACTCTATACGCCCTGTGTTGTCCCCACTACTGTTAGTTTCCCTTTTAAAATATCTTAATTGACAGCGAGCTCCTTCACCTACTCTCCAAGCCAGCTCATAGGATAGTATAAAAAAAAATTTCTAGGCCATCGGGGGTAATTTCATCGCAACTATCAACAATTCTTTTACATTCATCATATTTTAAAAAGCTGAACTTGCTTGCGTTTTACGCTCTTGGCCTCACAAGCCATTTTAAAATCAATATTCGTAAATAGATCAAACCTGATTTGGTATTCGTTATAATACATACATACAGTCTTGAAGTATGTCCGCAAACTTTTTAATCTGAGTCTCCTTGCTGAAACATATCTTCTCTTTTCACAAAACATCATAAATTGGCGACAAACATATTGCTTGCTATTTTTATTGTTTTTTCGGACACTCTATGCGATCTTCTCGGATCTTTGATTCCTTTCCAAAACGTGACATTTTTTAAACTAAACACGGAACAATGAGAATGTCAGACTGACATATTATTCCAATAATGGCGTTGTAAGAAGGGTACTATGGTTTTGTGTTCAATAACTAGAGGGGTTGTTTTCGATGGCTAGGGGTATCTTTTTCCATGTAATCAATCGAAAACATCACCTCTAGCTTAATGTATGAGGGTAATTTTCGGGGGTAATTACACGTTAAAAATTTTCGATAATTACCTAAAAACTACAAGATTTTATTTTCTCATTTTGGACTCTGGTTATTTCGCCAAAATGAGAAAATAACGTCATGTAGTTTTTAGGCAATAAGCTGTCATGCAAAATTATCGCAAACTTTTAAGCACTCGTGTAATTACCCCCGAAAACATGAAAACGCAATAGAGCACATCCTTTCTTTCTTCAACCATACGTCATGCCCATTGTTTTTCAGAGTAAATTTTTCGAATTGAAATAAACCAAATTTGCTCCAGCTTCAAAGACTATGCCCCATTTGGTCTAAGTGATTAAAGATTTCCTAATTTATTGTTGTTATAGAGTTCTTAGTTGAAATATTTAGACCTTGGGCCCACATCGATTTGGGTGCCAATCAAAGTGCATGCTTCCATTTGATGTAACATTATTGTGAAATCGAGAGTACAATTCTAAGTAAAATATTAATTCAGGGTCAATGGACATTTTGCGTGGCTGTATAATAGTATCGATTTAGCATAGCGAGTCGTTTACCCCTTTTTAAATTTCCGTTTGATTTTTAGTCAGGTTATTTAGTAATGTTATTAGGTAAGGGTGCTAACAAGAACTTTGATAAATTTGTAATAATTCCAAACATGAATTACATTATTTAACATAAAATGAAATAGAGCCGAAAATACAGCAGATTATTGCGAATCATAGATTTGACGTGTTTGTTAAATATTCTTCAATGTTATAGGGTTCAATGTCTCAAGTAACTTAAATACACTTTTTTTTTACTTTTTTAATGTTGTCACAATTTTTAATATGATGTGGAAGTCTATTGTATAGTTTTATACAGTTATAATACGCACCACTTTCGTACAATGTTAGTCTGTGTTTGGGAAACGTATAATTCAAAGTTCTTGTTGAATATACATTTTGTGATTCACTACTTCTAAACAAATCTCTATTTTTGAAAAAGAATAATATGCTTTCTTTTATGTAAATTGCAGGGACAATAAGAAGCCGACTCGCTTTAAATTTACCTCTACAACTTTCTCTAAAATTGTAACCAAATATGGTTTTCAGTACTCTTTTTTGACATACAAACAACTGTTCTGCATCCCTACATTTTCCATACAGAATAATTCCATATCTAATACGTGATTCGAAATTTGCGTAGTACACCATTCTACACGTTTGTCTATCCAAGTATTTAAATGATATGCGCAAAGTGTAGCACACCTTATTCAATTTACCAATCACATACTGTACATGGTGATCCCATGACAGAGTATTGTCCAAGACCATTCCCAAAAATTTAGTTGTTTGTGATATTTTTAGTTGCTCGGCATTAAGAGAGATATATTCCAATTCTTCTAATGTGGATCTTGTTGTTTTAAATTTTATAGCATTAGTTTTTGAGGTGTTTAGTATGAGCTTATTTTTGACAAACCATCCATGATTTTTTAGTCCTTATGCCAAGAGTAAACTGACTTTGAGCCGTAATAAGAAAATTGGTATCATCTGCATAATTTGTTAGTGTATTTTCGGTAGAAAGCAGCTCGGTAATACCATTCACATAGATAACAAATAATAGTGGTCCCAATACACTTCTTTGTGGTATTCCCAGTTTTATGTGCGCTCTACTAGATGTTACTCGGTATTTTCTCTTACCCATTACTACTTTTTGACATCTTTCCGTGAGATATGATCTGATCCATTCCAAGGCAGGTCCCCGAACTCCATGCAGTTCTAATTTATCAAGTAAGATACTATAATTTATTGTATCATACGCCTTCGAGAGATCGAGAAATACCCCCAAGGGGATCAGTCCGTTATCCAAAGACACCAAAATTTGCTCTATAAACTGAAACAAAGCTGTTTGCGTCGATCTACCCTTCAAGTATCCATGCTGCAATCCACTAAAAAGGTCATGTGTAAACATAAACTCCATAATACGGTTAACCATCACTCGTTCAAAAATCTTAGAAAATGATGGAAGCAAACGAATGGGACGATCGTTTTCAACTTTTGTGTCATCATTTTTTTTAAATACCGGAACTATCAAGGCTAATTTTAATTGATCCGGGAATATTCCATACTTTAGAGGATTATTTATTATGTGAACTATGGGTTCTCCGGGTAATCCATCGTTGAGTTGAATATACGAAATCCTTTGTAATTTTTGAGGTAGCTGAATATTGGCATCCCGGTACAGTTTACAGAAAATTTGCATTACGACTTCTTGAAGAGCCCGTACCGAGTTTGAATACATTTTAGTAAGCCAATCCTAAGTTATTCAATTAAACATGATGGCAAGACCACGAAACTATCATAGTTCAGGTAATACAGCAATAAGTGCCAGAAAATAATTTCTATGACGCTAGTGCCAAAAATTTACGTAAAGGTTGAACATAATCACTATGAAAATATTGCCACTAACACTAATTTCCGTTTTGTCAATATCAAAATTTAATTTGATGGTGTTTGCTGTATATGAGAGTTTCGTGGTTTGGCCATTACGTTTAATTGAATAGCTGAAATGGATTCAAACTCGGCACATGGGTTTAAAATATCGGTCTCTCCAAGAAGTTATAATGCAGTTTTTCTAGAAATTGTACAGGGGAGTCAATATTCGACAACATAAAAAATTACATAGAATTTCCTATGTGCAACTTAACGATGTATCATCCGATAGAATAGTAACTAGGTACCTATTATAGGGAATTAAAGTGCGATGCTACCGGAACTGGATCTGGATCTGGTATCCAGCGAATGTAGCCTTATTTTTTAATATCTGGTTCGGCCGAATTTCGTATCGAATCCCGCCGAAAGGGAATTTAAAAAAATGTGCACGAAAAAAAGACTACAGTAAAGTTATTATAGTAAGGATTTTCTTCCAAAATTTCATATAAAATTATATTTAATAATAACATAATTTCTAAAATAGTATAGTTCGAATTTCTAATAAATTGCGCGAATAAAAGGCGTAAATGAGATGCAATTTCGATTTTCTTAACAAGTAATTGGTCGGGAACTGAACAGGGAATGTATATCGATCGACGAAGTCAAGCGACTTTGGGCACGGTTAGTGCTTGGATGGGTCATCTCTTGGGAATACCATGTGTCAAAATTTGTACAAAAGATCAAAGTAAATTTAAAAAAGAAATTTTACGAATAATTTCATAATTAGCATATATTTGAAAAAAGGTCGGTACCCCGGAATAACTCCGGTGCATCGCATTGCAGCGAAAATGTCTGGGGGAAAGTTGTTTGGTTTTGAAGGAGGAATAGTTTGCAATTTAAACCACCCCCACCCCCTCAACCCCCGGGCGCGGGTGGGGGTAAGTTAAGATTTTCAAATGGAACTCCATATTTTTTATTGGCATACCGTGTTCTTCACCAATAATCACCATGAGAAAGACAAAATCAGAACCGTGCAAAAATCAAGTTTTATCTCGGAAATGCTCTTTTTCTGTGTCTTGTACTAAAAAATGCCCATGGAATACAAGCAACTTTTTCCACGGACATTTTTTAGTACAACACAGAGAAAAAGAGTATTTCCTACATAAAACTTAATTTTCGAACGGTTCTGATTTTGTCTTCCTCATGGTGATTATTGGTGAAGGATGGGCCCGAATAAAAAAAAATTTCGGACTAAAGATGTTTATTTTTGGTTGGTATGGGGTTCCATTTGAAAATCATAACTTACCCCTACCCGCACCTGGGGGTTGAGGGGGTGAGGGTGGTTTAAATTGCAAACTATTCCTCCTTCAAAACCAAACAACTTTTTCCACAGACATTTTCCGCTGCAATGCGATCCACCGGAGTTATTCCGGGGTATCGACCTTTTCTCAACACCCTATATATTTTTAGAGCTATAATTTTATTTGGTTTTTATGTATTTTTCGAGGTTAATTTACTAAATTTTTTTTTGTAATTTTTACTAAACATGAAGGTCAAAATTTTCCTATAATTTAATGGCAATTCTTAATAAAAGTTATTTTAGCCACATATAGAGCTATAAATTATGATTAGTTTTACTATTTTTATAGTAGATTTAACTAAGTTTTCCCTTCCGTGTGTTGTGGAAATTATGAACAGAACCACAGGGACACAGTAGAGCTGTTTTATTTAACGAAACTACGATAAAAACCAACCACAAACCCACGAACAAAATTACCTAATTATTAAATAATATTCAGCATTAATATTTGTAATTAATTAGGGGCAGATATGGTGTACAAAAATACCCAAAAATAGCATTTGGACAAAATATTCCCAGGTGAAGTCTGAACTTATAGTAAAGGAAAACCATTAATATTTCAAGATATTGTCGATTATTAGCATTTTCAAAAGTTAAATCAAAGGAATATCTCCCTTAAAAGTGAAAAGTTTTGGAAGGTGAACAAGTTTTTGTCAAAAATGCGTCGAATGATACCTTTCTGCTCCATAAAGTGGTACTCGAAATGTAAGCTTTTGACGGCCTAAGACGGGATGAGATTGTTTAAATGACCATTGATATAATCAATATAAATTGAGGATAAGGGGCCTGTTATGCCTGTCAAGTTACCAGAAACTAAAACTGTTACGCCAAAAAGTTTTACTATAATCGAAGGAGACTAAACAGATGCTGTAAAATTGGTTAGACAGTACCTTGCATGAAGGTCAAAAGAAATTAAGGAGCAAAGATTTTTCCTTACATACCGATATAGTAAATGCATAGCTATACCCCTAGGACGTGTTCCTTCAATCATAGCAAAATTAGTTAATTTAAAAAACGTCAAGGAATATACAGGACATTGCCTACGTCGGACCACGTCCACACTTCTTATGGTACTTCCCTTGCAACCCTGAAGCTATGATAGCGAGCTCTGTTGCCGAAAAAGAAAATATGTTAATTAATGTTGAAATGGAGCAGGAATCCGTATGCACATCTAGAAACTTAACAATGGAGTCATAAAATTTCATAGTTGGTCCAGCTTCTATCTCAGGAAAATTGAAAACAAATAAAAGAGTACTTTTGATATTTTATTATATATCATATAATGAGAACTATTTTAATTTAATTCACTTCATTCCACCATCCAAAGAAGACACTGCTCTGAAATTTGTCCTTCTTAAGAATAAAAATTAGAATTTGCCCTTACTTGTCAATATTAACATATTTATATCAAAAATTCTCACGGAAAAGGAACGGTAAATCGTATTAAAATAAATTGTTTGTATGTTAAATAAAATATGAGTTATCTGTGGTAATTCATCGTGTATTTCCGATATTCACCGCTCTGGGCTGAATTAAGAGGGAAAGGTCGGCCGATCACTTTACATGAAAATATCTGTAAAACAGAGTCAAATCATAAACATGTCTTCGATGATCCAGGCTGTCGAGGCTCTTCGTCAGCTCGTGGTCTCCGATCAGACGAATGTGTCTCCTTTCGATGGAATGTAGTAACCGAAGAGTATGTTTGGGTGCAGAGCTCAAGACATGAGAGCAGTATTCTAGTGATGGTCGAATCTGGGCTTTGTATAGTATCAAAAGTTGTTGAGGTATATACAACTTTTTGGTCCGGAAGAGTACACCAAGTTTCTGTGAAGCTACCTTGGCGATTGTCACAACGTGGTTATGCCAAGACATATTTCCTTCCAAGTTGATGGCCGGCAAATTAATAGATGAAGCCAGTGGAATTCGGTTCTGTAATGTTAACCTTTTTAGAGAAAACTGCTGCCTGGATTTTCTTAGCGCTAAATTCGACTTGGTTACTGTCACCCCAAGCCAACATTTCTTCCAGATCTTTGTTGAGTAGTGATACTTCATGTTGTCTGCAAAGATGTGCATCGACAGCCAATGCTTGGGCATTCAAAGAAAAAGATGAGACAAGTTTGCTATGTCCCGCAAAACTAAATATCGGATTTTTAGTTTCAACTAGAAGGTCGTTAATATAGAGTAAGAAGAGGGTGGGAGACAATATGGACCCTTGAAGAACACCGGCATTTATGGGAAGGTGTCTGAGAGAAATCCGTCAATCGCCACTTGCAGAGAGCGGCCCTTAAGAAAACTAGACAACCATGCACAGCATCGACTGGGCATACCATAGGAACGCAATTTACTTAGAAGCCCATCATGCCAAACACGATCAAAGGCTTTAGAAATATCCAGTGCAACAGCCCGATGCTCCCCATGATGTTCGATTGCGTTGTTCCAAAGGTGACATATGCTCCCATTGATCTGGATTTCCGAAAACCATATTGATGATCGCTGATAATGTTGAAAGCTTTCAGGTACTTTAAAAGTTGTTGGTTAATAGCTTTCTACATTACTTTTGATATTACTGAAAGCAATACGACTGGTCGATAGTTATTAGGCAGGGTTCTCTGATATAGACTGGACTCGCACCGTCTTCCAGTACGATGGAAATATTCCTTTTTTTGTAGGATAAATTGAAAAGTCTACGAAGTACTGGTATTAGTTCATCGGCTAATAGTTAGTTAGTTAGATAGTTAGTTAGTTAGTTAGTTAGTTCATCAGATAATATAGTATTTAGAAGAAATAAACTAATCTGCCTTAAACTCTAAAATATATTTTAGTTAAAAAAAAAATATTAAAATTTGTCATTATTAACGAAAATTACAGCTTATTAATTAGGACGTCAATTTTTGAATACTCGATAATTAATTAGCGTATTATATTACATACGCAGAAAATTTAAAACATTTTTCTCAGCTTGACATCATTAAAGATCTTTTCAGTAAAGCTCAAATAATGTTTACATTGGAAAATGTGGATACGGCGGAGACGACGAATTTCAAGGCCACGCAGATTTCTTGACCAATCCAATCTCGTTAGTATTGTGCATACCTTCAATTATCTCCAATTTTCCTCGGCGGGAAAATCTTTACATAAAAGAGGAAAATTACTGGAAACCTTGAGTTTGTCCTTTTAATGAGAATTCGCTGTGGCAACGTTGGCTTGATAAATAAGAAAAAACTTATAATTGGGTGATTTACGGTAATTTCACATAATTTCAAGGATATAAGGGATAATGTTCAAAATTATAATAATATTTTTCAAATAAGGTATAATTTACATAATTAGCTACCGTATAGACAGATTAAAATTTTAAAATTGGGTAGCAACCAAATCAAAACTTTCTTTTTAGGATTCCATCACAACAGCTACCCTATATGTGGACTCATATATTCCGTACCCTATTTGGTTCCAGAGTATCTCAGTACGAAAATAATTTTGATCATATTTGACTTTAAATCAATCTGGCAGTTAATCTGGGAGGAAATATGTCTGGGCATAGCTACGTTGTGGCAATCGCCAAGATAGCTTCTTAGAAACTTAATGTATTCTTCCGAATCAAAAAGTTGTACACCCCTCAACAACTTTTGACACTATACAAAGATCAGATTCGACCATCACTAGAGTACTGTTCTCATGTCTGGAGCTCTGCACCAAAACATACTCTTCAGCTACTGGAACAAACCCGAACAAACCCATTCGTCTGATTGGAGACCACGAGCTGACGAAGAACCTCGACAGCCTAGAACATCGAAGACAGGTTGGGGATTTGACTCTCTTTTACCGATATTTTCATGGAAAGTGCTCGGCTGACCTTGCCCTCTTAATTCCGCCCACAGCGGCGGATAGCAGAAATATGGGGTTAAGCTTAGTACTCCTCGAACTTCATTATTTAAGAATTCTTTCGTCTGGAGGACTTCATCCTTATGGAACGACCTTCCCGAGTTCGTTTTTCTCAACGAATATAACGCCCAACGATTAAAAACTAACGTGAATCGCTTTTTGCGCACACGAACCACTCCCAGAGTGCCCTAAAGGATTTTTCCTATAGTGCTTGTGTTTGATCATAAAAAAAAAGCAGGAAGATGCCGGTATAATAAGTAATACTGTTTATTTCTTGATAATGTAAAAAACAAAAAAAAAGTTAATGTAGGAGATATTGAAACTGCTCGCCGGTAACGTCTTGGCAACATCCTTATCTTAAATAGAAACTGCTTCTATCTCTTCATCTTCCTGAACATGTGAGACGTGACCGATCTAATTGCAAGCGTTATTCGTCAGCTAAATCCAGGAATTTAATTTTGTGTACAATATTTTTGACATAACCCCATAAAATTAACTCTAATGGCGTATGATCAGGGGATCGTGCTGGCCATTCCTTCGATACACGCATCCCTATCCACCGATTTGGACATACTCGGTTGAGATAATGCCGGACATTGATTTAATAATGGGGCGGTGCTCCATCTTGCTGAAACCATATCATATTCGCTGGAACTTGTGGGTTTGCTGGATCAGGATATGTCATGCAGAAAGACAATAATTTGCTAAGGTCACGCGTTTTAAACATAAGTAAATAAAACTATTTATTCATTTTTTTATTTCATATCGGTAATAAGAAACGCTGAAATGCAATAAGGTCTGAAAACACTTAATATTTCCGACACAGTTTAAGATAGGTCATTAAAGATGTACATTAAATATATTTAAAATATTCTGAGGGATCCGAAAATTGAATAACATACAGGATTTGCATTTAAAATAAGAAAGTTAGTATTGGCCAATGCTACTAACTACAAATACTAGCTGGTGTTAGTCCAATAAGTAATACAAAAAGTTTTTTACAACAGCGTTTCATTTACATCATAACAAATTAATATTGATTCTTGAGGCTTACCTTCACGCAAGTCAGTGTATTTATGTGAAGCAAAAAATAAGCTTGTATCCAATTTTTTTAAATGTGTGCTGTCTTTTTTCGCCAAACCACAAGCATTAGTAAGTGATGAAAAAACGATGCTCCACATCGAACCCATATTTTGCATTTGTGGCCCTTAGGGTCGATATTTGAATGTTACCTTAAGTTAGACCTCAGCTAAGGTAGCCTTAGCGTTATGGTAAACCTCAAAAAACCTATGCTTTAAATTAATTTGAGAGTCAATTGACGTGTTAAGTCTAAGATTACAAAGTTAAAGGTCTATTTTTTTCGATGAAAGTTAAAAAAGAACTTTGATATACGGTTAAACTTGTATTAAGGATGACTTATGTCATTCTGTACCTTAAGGTGACTTTGAAATATCGGCTCTTAGTCTGACACATATCATCCTGGTTTCAACAAGGAGAAATGAACCATTTTTATTGTGAAATAGTGTAGTCGAATATCGTTCGAGAGAATTTACTATCGGCTCAACATACACATAGATTCAAAAGTTTTGCATCACTCTGATTTTGGCATGTTAAGATAATTTCAGGAATGAATTTTTTTTCTAAATGTTTATTTGTGTTTATCAGTTAAAAAGATACCATTTTTTGTAGCAAAAAAAATATTATCAAGACATTTATTTAAGATAACATCTTCAGTGTTGTATTTTGTTAGCGCTGGCCAGTTAAATTTTTCGGTTCAGTGTGTAAAAATGAATCGCCGAGTAATATCTGAAATTGATCGTGCAAGAATAGTAGCTTTACTTGCGGAAGGTCATTCCCAAAGATTTATTGCTGAAAGAATAGGGGTTTTTCAAAGTGATGACTCTCGCATATGGAATCGCTATCAAGAGACCAATTCTGTGCGAGACAAACCACGAAGTGGTAGAAGGCGTGTTACTAACGAACAGTAGAACCGCTATATTATGTTAACAATTCGGAGAAATCGTACTATGCCAGTCCCACAACTTCAGAGAGATGTTACGCATGCAATTGGAGTTCGCGTATCCGTCTCTATACTAAGACGACGCATTAACGGTTTAAGATGTCGGCGGGTAAGAGTCCCCCAACTACAATGTGACCACCGAGTTCTTCGACTGCAGTGGGCTGAAACGCACGTTCGCTTACCGGAAGAATTTTGGAATTCTGTCATATTTTCTGAAGAGAACAGGATTTGTCTGGTAAACGATAGTCGCCGGATTCGTGTTTGGAGAGAACCAACAAGAGCCGCCCAACTTACCCATGTTCGCCCCTTGCCTCTATTCGCGGGAGGAAGCGCCATGTTTTGAGCAGGTATTATGTCTGACGGGCGTACTGAGTTAGTCCACGTTCAAGGCACAATGACTAGTGACAGGTATATTAGGGATAGTCTACATCCTTATGTCAGGACGTGGAGAGGGGCTGTTGGTAACAATTTTGTGTTTATGGACGACAATACTCGGCCCCATCGTACCAGAGGTGTGGATGAATACCTAGAAAGTGAGGGAATCAATCGCTGGGCCTGCTTTGTCCCCTGACATGAACCCGCTAGAACATGCTTGGGATATGCTCTCTAGGGCAGTTCTTGTTAGAAGAAATCCACCTAGAACTCTCCAGGAGCTTGTCGTCGCTGCTACCGATGAATGGCAGGCTATTCCACAAGAACGGATTGGTAACCTTACACACAGCATGCGGCGTCGTCTTCAAACTTGCATTGAGACTAGAGGAGGAAATACACTTTATTAGAAGCTATATTTTTTAAATTTCACAAATTATACATTATAAAGATATTTTACTTCTGTTAAGTTTTTTTTTTGGATGGTTTAAAATGTTGTGATAAAATAAAAATTTTGGAAACTCATTGATTTTTATTTTAAACTTATCAATGAACTAATATTTAGTCTATTTTCGCGATCACGTAATTACTTATTCGAGAATCAGAGTGATGCAATACTTTTGAATCTATTTGTATAATTCTTAATTAATTACCAAATTACCTTCTAGGATTTTAGCTGTAATTAAAGAAATTTTTCCGTCTTTAAATGATGATCCTCGAATTTCTTTTATAGGTACTTACGCTTTTCTTCTAGGAAATGTGAAATATATCTTAATTATGGCAATTATTTATTTATATATTACACCTACACTGCTATACAAACATAAGGTTTTACAAATAGGCTACTTGCGTGTAGAAGTTCTCTATTCAGGAAACACCATTTAAATAATTAAAATTCCACTTAAAAAACTGGGTTAAATATGGTACGTTTCTAGGCAATAATTCTATTTTTGGCATTGATCCTAAATATTTTAGTCGATAATGTTATAAAACCGCCCCTGCCTGGCTTGCTTACTTCAATTTGGGGCTGCAGTTTATAGAGAATTTATATTCATTTCGGTTATAAATGATCGCATTGCAAGATTTATGTTGGAGGTCAAGAGAGTATAAATCTAAGAGATTCACGAAGCTAGTTTAAAATTTAAAACTATTGACGTGACAATCAGAGGATTAAATTTGAATAAAAATATAAGTGTTGTTTCGCAAATGAATTTCATAAATATGTCTGTGGTTGATCGTATTATTTTAAATAATTAAACAGAATAAATTTGGGTCTGCATTTTATTGAACTAAATAACCGAATTGGGGTTGCATGTCATTTATAATTTAGGAGTTCATTCGGAGACTGTAATTGAAATAATTACATATTTCCTTACTTCCCCAATATTGGGGTAGAAAATATTTTAAACAATAATTAACTAATCAGACACCTTACATCAAAGACACCGGCAGAAATGATTCCCATTCAAAGTTCTCCTCGGGTTAGTAAATCGATAATTAGCTAACTGGGTTACTCTCATTGTGAGAAAATCGGTTCTGACAATATGATTCATGTCACAGTTAAAGTTTGGTTTGTTAATTATGCATTATTTGGGCGTTATTCCTTTAATTTCCTTTAGGACACCTTACTTGGTTACTGGTTGGTTATCTGGTTCTTTGAATTAATCATAATTGAGGTCGTCATATCTAGACAATTAGAGTTTTTCTTCATCTTTGGCTGGATATTTTTCTTAGCCCTTATCTATTTTGGACTCTATCTTATTCATTGATTAATATGTATTAATATATTATATTTGCCCGCCATACTAATTCATTATTTTAAACCTGCAGCATAGATGAATGATAAGTTGGCGCCATCGCTAGACCAGTGGACATAGTCTGGCTTCTTACCAATGATTTGGCGGAATATGCTCTAAATTGTTGAATGTATATTATAAGGCGTCTTGATTTTCTTTATCTTATATATTTTTAGCGTTTCCTTATATAAAAACGTATTGGAACAATTTGCAATTATCGTATTCCCTGTAGCTACAGATTGATGTAACGATATCACTCCGTTCATATAAGTTAGGATTTCTACATAATATGTGGTCAGAAGAATTATTATATATAATTATTTATTGTAAAAGTTTTTTTTATCGATCCCGTGATAAGCCAACATATTTCATATTTATCCAATTGAATAAAGTCTTGAGTCTCCGGGAACTCATGAAATAAGATTGGTCTATCTGAATCTACATTCGACCAATGGCGTTATTCTCTACGATACAGAATCATTATCATCATCCCTAATAATTAACCGTCTTACTTCGTCTATAACCTGTTCTGTCTCATAAGATTCAAAAATAATTTTTCCGTGTGTTCAATGCATTTCCGCCTCACATAACTTTATACCGCTAGGCTTACTGATATTTTTACAGGCATGTTTGTCATAATAATTTTTGCTAATACCCCATATTAATTCAATTGCATTGTAATGGCAATGGTAGGGCGGTAATCTCAAAACTTGATGCCCATATTTGAGGGCTAATTTATCAACAACATATATTTTTTTAAATGACTGCTCTTTACACTTGCTTAAAAGATCATTTTTTAAAAATAAATCTTCATGGTTTATGTTTTTCTTTGACAACTACTCTCTTAATTCTTCCTTTTTCCAGCTGCTTGTAGGAAATTTCTCTTCGAGTCTCGTATGGTAAGAGGGATTGTCTAAAACAATTAAGGAAGGGTTTTCTAAACTTTTTAAAAGTGTTTCCTCGAGCCAATACTCAAAAATTTCAGCATCCATATTGCCGTGATAATCATCAGTATTTTTTGTTGATGAAAATATGGCACTGGCATTTGAAACAAACCCTTCGTCATTGCCAGCATGTATTATTATATACCTTTTTCCATTACTGCATGGGTACTGGAATAGCAACGTTTCGAATCATCCTGCGAAGACGATTTTGTTGAAGTTCCGTTTGCATACATCCATGTTTCGTCAAGAAAAACAACTTGCCTTGACAATTCCTATTTTTTGTTTCTTAAATATTCCCTTACAAATTTCCATCTTTTTGAAACATTATTTTGTTTTTTTGTATTTGAGCCCAGATCTTTTAAAATGATGGACAAACTGGTAGTTTCAATATCGCAAAGTTCTTTCTTCTTTATCTTTTCAAGAATAGCTTTGAGGGTAACATATTCCTTGGCTTTATACATATCATAAACAATATTCCTAATCGACAGTTTTATCCCTTGGGATAAATCAAAGGTTTAGAATGGAGTTGAACCCTTTTATATGGTCTGTCCAATTCCTTCAATCTTTGTTCGAAGTCTTCTTAAGGTCTTATCTGAAATGCCGCAAGCATCCGTCGTTCGTTTTTGCCCTGCCAAAACAGACACTAACGGGCCCCAGTTATCTTTTTCTAGAGTAAAATAAGGTTCCGGTTCCACTTGTAATACCAAACGGCGTTCACCTGGAGATAAACACCTTCTAGGCGTTGGGTCACCTTGATTCTTATGGAACATTTTCCATAACTTTGCTTTATAACTGCTTTTAATTCACACACAATAATGAGAAACAAACTAAAAGCAAAAAGCATAACTACTTATTTAAAATAGAACATACCATCCTGCACTTGAGTAAATTTAAATTATTTCTTGGAAAATAGTGATTATTATATAGATTTAACTATAATGATCCCAAAATAACTAAATTCTAGGAAAAAGTACCTGAGAACATCTTTGACTTATTGACGCAAAATCTTTTTCATTTGATAAATAAAAAAAAACTATGAGTGAAAAATAAACTAGATAAAAATATTTATCGCGGTACATAATTCTAAGATAATTTTGTTTTGGAACCGCTGATATTGCTCAGCCGACTACAGTGAACCAGTGGAATGTTCGGTACGATCAAGTATAGCGAAGGTATTGTTAACTTAACCTTCCCACTGTTTAACAACCTCTAATGATTTAATCCGATATCGGACTTCATAAAACGAACAGACTTTTTGAATGTTTTTCATATTCTATTGGTGCAATTTTCCTAGTTAATTTAAAATAAATTAGTGGACTTTTTGGGACATAGAACGAATATTAAATTTCCTCTGGTATCTATATTTAATATTTATATATAACTAATTCTTATTCTGCCAACTCATTAGCTTTAATTTCATATTCGCATAATTGCAAAATTAATACTTACCCGCAGAAAACGGAAAATTAACATTTTAATTAAAATAAACAATGGGCAAGAAATGCGCAACAATAAGAAAAACAAAATGCGAAATTGCCATTCCTGAATTAATTTAGGCATTCTGAGCGACGTAAACTTCCGGAAGAGTTTATCTCGGCTGAAATGATTTAATTAAAAGTGTCCTCTTTTCAGTTTTAAAGCTCACGGCTCACTCCAGATAAAGGATTTATAATTAATTTTAATTGTTTGGCTTAAAAAGCTTTATTATTTCCTTAAGTTTTAAAAGTTGTAATACTATTTATACAGCATGTGAGGTAGTTTTATTCTTCATGTTATCAAAAAAGTCACTCTTTGCTAAAAAGTTTTGCTTGGTTGAAAACCTCGAACAAACCACGATGTGGCAATGGCCTGGACAGCTTTGCAGAAACTCAGTGTACTTCTCTGGGACTCAATTACTTTTGACACTCTATAAGCCTAGAGTTGACAATCACAAGAATACTGCTCTCATGTCTAGAGCTCTGCACCCTAGCATACACTTGGGCTATAGAGAGGAGAGCTACTCGTCTGATCGGGGACCACAATCTGACTAAGAACCTCGAAAGTCTAGAAACTCGAAGACAGGTTGGTGATTTGACTCTCTTTTATAGATATTTCCTTTTCCGCTTAAGTCCACCTAGAGCGACGAATAGCAGAAATATACGACGGGACACTGCCGCCCATCCGAATGTGTGTTTACCTTAGTACTCCTCGAATCTAATCTCCAACGATTCGACATGAATGTGAATAGCTTTATTCGCACACGCGCCGTGCCCAGGGTGTCTGAAAGGATTTTCCTATAATGCGAGTATTTGTTCATAAAAAAAGTTTGTTAATGCGATTAGGCGATACCATGACAGATTGATCCAGTCGCTACACTACACTCTAAAAAATGCATTGGTATCTAAGACTATTTTTTCTTGCTGTTAAAGTTTTAGCTTATGCGAAAGTAATTTTTAGTTAGCAAAACAAATTCTCGTTTTAACTGAATTATGATGAATAAGATGATCTAGTTAACAGAACTAACTCTTATTTTTAACTACTTCTTACTTAACATAACTACATTATCATGTTGAAACCAACACTTTTTTATTAATTATCTCCCTATACTAATTTACTTAGTTATTGTTATTGGTAAGATATAGTAGTAATAAGTAGGTACGACGTGAGACCTGACGTCATACCAATTGCCGCCATTTGCTGCTAGGAGACGGCGCTGCGCGCTGTATTTTCTCGACTACCGTTGATAATACTACGTGAGGTATTAGATATACACCTTCACTGTACTGACGAGAACTAAAGAGTTCGATACCGGTCTGCAGGTGGTTATATCCTATCAATGGAAAAAATGGTATTTTAAAGTGCTACTATGTAGACTAAATACGCCCTTATTGTATAAGGTATTATCGGGTGGTTATATATTTAATTAGCACAATTGTTGAAACAACAATATGATGTTGCTCCTAATAGCTAACTACGTACTTATATTGGTTATCATAAATATTTATTCTTTCTAGTACTTGGTTGACTTAAAAAGAGTTATTAGTGACTTCAACTAGAATAAGCGTAGCAATAAAATTTGGCCTTCGATACTAAAGGACCCCGCAGAAGAAAATTTAGTGAAATTGGCGATAAGAGGAAATTGGACCCCGCAGTTTTTAAATGGAAATTGGGTTTCACTCAAATTTACTAAAAAGTATTGCATCATACGAATTGTATTATCCTGATAAAATGTCTCCATGGGCGCAATGAAAAATAATGACAGGATTTCGAGATACGAGCCATGCAAGATGGTGATGTTTCAAGTCCAAAAGTCGTATCTGACCGGTACGTATTACGAATAATGATCAATATATTCACGTATATTCTCATAAACATCGTACATATAAATATATATAGATATCTACCCTCTTCATGTATATGCACACATACACGAGATTTTCGGATTCAACGCCACCCGAGAATGATAATATACGTGAATATATTGATCATTATTCGTAATACGTACCGGTCAGATACGACTTTTGGACTTGAAACATCACCACCTTGCATGGCTCGTATCTCGAAATCCTGTCATTATTTTTCATTGCGCCCATGGAGACATTTTATCAGGATAATACAATTCGTATGATGCAATACTTTTTAGTAAATTTGAGTGAAACCCAATTTCCATTTAAAAACTGCGAGGTCCAATTTCCTCTTATCGCCAATTTCACTAAATTTTCTTGTTATTAAGACTAAGATCTTGGTATCTTAAACTAGACCATTTTTTAGAGTGTAATAATCTAATCCAGGGCGCGCGTCATTCTCACGAATAGCTTTTCTTATAGGGAATTACAACGCACTTAAGGCCTTCTAAGAATTCCACGATAGTACCAGGTAGAAAATCTGTATATTTGTGCTTTTAAGTGTCTGCTAACAAGCCTACAAAACGACCTGTTACAGGTAAAATAAATTAATTACATAAAATTTGCCGGATTGATTAAATTCTCTGTTAGTTTTCAGCCGGTAATGAGCAACCAGGTGGCCGAGTGTGCATCTTAATTTTAGAGGCCGATTTCGCAGCTGCTGTGCCAGACGATTTACGATAGGAATCAAATCTGTTTATATTTTATTTGCCAAAATATCGCCATTTGAATTTTCAAGGATTTGTTGACTATCTACAGGGTTTAAAATAATAGACTACTTATTTTCATTATTTTAATTTACTCACTTTTGATTTTACTTCATTTGTCATCATTCATACCTATGCTAATGTCACTCAATAGAATCATCGATACAGCCAACATTGCTTATCTGCTTAAGATAAAAAATATTGTTTATATTGGCCCGCTGCGGACGAAATACAGTATCTGATCTATCGGACGATTTGCCAAGACTTTTTTTAGTTTGTTTTATTTCACGCATACAATACAGGATCCTGCAATAGTGCGCCAGGCTTCCATAGATCCTATACAAATTAAGTTAGGAATTTCATTCATATGCTAACTCATACTGTAGCATGGGATTTAAATCGAAATATTTTCAGCCGGAACAAGTAACCCCCCCCCCCCCTCCGCCGTTTTCGAGGATGCTGAACACGATGGCGGCGGCAGAATTTCTCTGTGGGGTTGCGCAACCGGCTAAAAACCACCTCCCAGATGGGTTAAACGCGCTTCAAGACGTTTCCCTGCAGAAAAACACACTTTCCCCCCGTTTTCGAGGATGGTGAGCACCCCTTCCAACCCCTCCACCGACCGCAGGTCGAGAGTGAAGAGTATACAGCATCCATTGAAAAAAAAATGTACTCTTGTTCTGACTGAAAATATTTCGATGTTCTTCCGACTCATACACGCCACTAACATCTAGCATCTTATTACAAATTTAGGTTCGTAACTCTATAATTACCGAAAATGTTATTTAATTTGCATTGGTAATTTAAGAGCAATAAATTAGAAAGTAAAGAAAAAAGTTGAGGGGCCCTGGAAAGAAAAATCAAAAAAACATTCTAAAGTTATTTTTTAACCACGGCATTGGGTGATATTTAGGTCTAAAGATACTAAGAAACTATTAGTGTTTATCTATTTTATACAGAATGTTCATAATAACGCTTCAATAATGACCCTTCATATTATTCGGCTATTCGATGTACAATTTATAGGTAATTTGTTTTGTAATACAAGTATATAAGTAATTTCCAGCCATTTTCTAAATACTTCCAACGTCCAGCGATTCAAAACCAACGTGAATCGGTTTATTTATTCGCACCAATCCCAGAGTGACTTAAAGGATTTTTTCTATAGTGCTAGTGCATAATAGAAAAGTTAGCTGAATATTTTTTTATATCCACTATAACCACCTAAATACAATTGCCCAGTTGTTGAAATTAGATTTAACTCAAGAAATCCTGCGTTTAAACTAGCTCATGGTATTGCACAATCATGGCTTAGGGTTAAACTGAGATAACAACATCCTAGTTGAATAAAACAATCAAAATTCTTAGCTTGAATAATACGGCAAAGGAGAAGAAATTGCATACTTTTTTATCTATACAGGGTCCGCAAACGAAGCGTGGACGGAAGATTAAATCGTTATCGAAGAACTTATCAACAATACTGAAACAGCTTGAGATATTGGATTAAAAGCGGCATGTTTTAAAAATATTTTACATTATACAGGGTGGCCCAAAAATGTGTGACAGTATAAAATTATATTTTTTTAAATGGGACACCCAGTATTTTATTGCATATTTAGGTTCGTATTACTATCGTTTATAAGTGCCTCAAATTTTATTTAATTTGGTTTTGTAGTTTCGGAGAAATAAATTAAAAACTAAAAAAAAAAGTTTTGCAGTCCTGAATAAAAAATCAAAAAAAACAATCCAGAACTATTTTTTTAACCTCGGCATTGAGTGAAATTTATGACAAGAGGTCTAGAGATACACGAATGTAATTGCGTTTATTTATTTTATACAGGGTGTTCATAATAAGCTTTCAAAAACCCCATATTTTAAAATAATTTTTCTCAAGTTTTTCAAATGGAACACCCTGTATATTATTTGGCTATTTGACGTAGAATTCGTAGACAATTTTTTTTTGTAATACAAGCATATAAGTTATATCCAGCCGTTTTCGAAATAATTATAAATATCATAAATTATGTTGTTTAAATAGAGTTTTTTTGGGAAATTTTGTTATAGGCGACTAGACTAATAATTGTAAACTAAAGTAAAAGTTCAAAATAGCTTCCTTTTACTCTTAGAGTTTAGTTTTAGTTATTTCGATATAAATTCTAAAAGCATACATTTTTGCTACTTTTATTATTTAATTTTATTTTTTATTCTTAATCGAGTTGCAATCATTTCTTTTTGTTTAGATTGCCACTATGACAGTTAAATAAAATTATTTACATTTGTTCAGTCGTCGAAATTAAGTACTAACTTACACAAAATGTCGAATTTTAGAAATGGTAAATATGATTTTTATACTGGATGAATGTGCAAGAAATTGCCTTCTCGCGAGCCGAGTGTATGCTGAAAGATATCCAGATATTGAGAGAAAGCCGATAGCAAAAACCTTCGAGAAGTTGTTGCAAAAATTTGTAGGAACAGGAAGCACTGCGTACACAAAAAGAATAATAATCAATAAACCCGTTATTAATGAAGAAAATGAATTAAGAGTTCTGTTGGCAGTAGAGGAAAATCATTAAATTAAGTAAAATGATGCTATTTTGAACATTTACTTTAGTTTACAATTATTAGTCTAGTCGCCTATAACAAAATTTCCCAATAAAAACTCTATTTAAACAACATAATTTATGATATTTATAATTATTTCGAAAACGGCTGGATATAACTTATATGCTTGTATTACAAAAAAAAATTGTCTACGAATTCTACGTCAAATAGCCAAATAATATACAGGGTGTTCCATTTGAAAAACTTGAGAAAAATTATTTTAAAATATGGGGTTTTTGAAAGCTTATTATGAACACCCTGTATAAAATAAATAAACGCAATTACATTCATAGTATCTCTAGACCTCTTGTCATAAATTTTACTCAATGCCAGGTTAAAAAAAAAAGTTCTGGATTGTTTTTTTGATTTTTTTATTCAGGACAAAACCAAATTAAATAAAATTTGAGGCACTTATAAACGATAGTAATACGAACCTAAATATGCAATAAAATACTGGGTGACCCATTTAAAAAAATATAACTTTATGCTGTCACACTTTTTTTGGCCACCCTGTATAATGTAAAATATTTTTAAAACATGCCGCTTTTAATCCCATATCTCAAGCTGTTTCAGTATTGTTGATAAGTTCTTCGATGACGATTTAATCTTCCGTCCACGCTTCGTTTGCGGACCCTGTATTTATTACAAGACATCTCGCATGTTCTTCATTCCTTAACAAATCACCTGATGTCTACACCAAGAACGAAATAATAGCCCAAATTAACTGAAGAAGTCACCTGATTTTCAACCCAGATCTTAAATATTTGCGAACAGCATTCCTTAAAAATATTTATGTAGTGACAGGCTTTACCTTTATTAAATAAATATTAAAAACATGTTTGTTATTAGAAATAGGCGTATTGCTATTAGTGCGATTATATGCGTACTTGAAATATAATTATTTACCTGTTAACTATAAGGCGCAAAGTTTTTAAGGGTTTTTACCTTAGCAGAAGATCTACAAATTTTTTAATAAATTATTTAACATTCTTTCTTTACGTCAACCTACTTGCGACGACTGTATTCCATCAGAAAAAAAGATTCCAGTTTGCCTTCAAAATATGCATTAATATCGTCTTTCAATTGGATATCATCTATTTTTTTTTTATGATCAAACACAAGCACTATAGGAAATTCCTTTAAGGCACTCTGGGAGTGAAAGCGATTCACGTTGGAGGTTATACTCGTTGGGAAACACGACGTCGGGAAGATCGTTCCATAAGGATGACGTTCTCCAGATGAAAGAATTCTTAAATAATGAAGTTCGAGGAGCTTAACCACATATGGATGGGCGGCAGTGGTTCGTCGTGTATTTCTGCTATTCACCGCTCTGGGCAATGAGGGCAAGGTCAGCCGAGCATTATCCATGGAAATATATGTAAAAGAGAGTCAAATCACCAACCTGTCTTCGATGCTCCAGGCTGTCGTCGAGGCTCTTTGTCAGCTCGTGGTCTCCGATCAGACGAATGGCTCTCATTTCGATGGAATCCAGTAACCGAAGAGTATTCTTGGGTGCAGAGCTGCAGACATTAGAGCAGTACTCTAGTGATTGGCGAATCAGCCTTGTATAGTGTCAAAAGTTGTTGAGGTTCTGAAGAGTGCACCAACCAAGTTTCTGGGAAGCTACCTTGGCGATTGCCACAACGTGGTTATGCCAAGACATATTTCCTCCTAGATTGACGCCCAGCAAATTAAAAGATGAAGCCAGTGGAATTGCGTGTCTTGTCATGACTATATTGTGTCCTGTAATGTTAACCTTTTTAGAGACAACTGCTGCCTGGGTTTTCTTAGCATTAAATTCGACTTTGTTACTATCACCCCAAGCCAAAATTTCTTCCCGGTCTTTGTGAGCCGTGGTACTTCATCATATTTGCGAAGATGTGCGTCGGCAGCCGATGTTTGTGCAGACATATGTGCTATTCGTTCATTAAGAGTGAAGTACGGTCCTGTTCGCCGGTTAAAGTAAATAGTTTATCAGTCGATATTGCGCATGACATCTGACGACCAGCTTTGTTCACATGCGCGAGGCTATAAATATGCCACTTTTAGAGTTTGGCTATCCATAGCAGCCCGGTGAGACTTCTTATGGGGGGGATCGAAATACGTAAGAAGGCCTTGGAAGTGATGCTAAGCCTACTCTGCTCCATACGCTCACAAGTAACCTACTTTTATCTATCTGTTTCACTCTATCTCTATCTCTCTATCTCTATCATTTAAGCATCAATATCAGACTTACGTAGAGTTAATATGGAAATCCCAAAAGTGAGTGTTTATGCAGGCGGCTTGATCCTAGTCATATTTGTCTCACTTTACTGAATTAGGGAAGGTTGCTGCAGACAGAGACAGGCATAGAATGCGAACAGCACGAATTGTTAAACAAGCTAACTTCCTTCGTCTGGCGGGCATGGAAATCAAGCAACATCTGATATGATTTAAAATGGTGGAGAAATAGTTATATGTTTTTTGGTGGAGAAGACGCATCTTTAAATTTTAAAATAATTTTTAATATTCTAATCTTTTACGAAGAACGTCGTTTCCTTTTTGGTGCAAGTGAGTAATTTGTAATTGAAATATTCATTTAGTCATCTTTACTGAGAGTAAGCATCAATAATAATTTCTTTTCCTAAATCACATGGGGCCCAAAAATATGTTGTGACTTGAAGCTTGAAATATTTGCTACGACCTAGAGCCCAGTTGAGGATGGTAAAATATTTTATGTAAATTATGATTTACTTCCTATTTTTTAATAAAACCAGTGGTCGTATTAAAAATACAGCAGCGTCATTCACGGTTAGTGGCCTATTAAAAGATCTAAGATTCTATGAATAAAACTACTTACAAGCTTATTTTTGAAGTTTAATTTTTCATTTGTAGTTACGTTACTAGTTCAAAAAATGATATAAGAGTGTGTAAGGATTATTTTAAAGTGATATTTACAGCTTAAAACATGTCAGAATACTAATATTTGATTTTCACTACTTAGTAAATCAAATAAAAGAGGTTTGAATGTTTTTTGTTGGTTAAATGTCACTTTAAAATATTGACAGTAATAAAAATTTGGACAAAAGTGACATTTGAAAAGCACGTGCGTTTGTCAGCTGATTCCAGACGTAATGGATGCCTGGTTTGTTCGTTTGTTCATACGTGCTTCGATGTGTTAACACGGCTGTTTGTCTTCTTCCTATTTATAAGTATTCGTTGATCCATAGATTAGGTCGGTGATTCAATATCATGAACAATATTTTTTTCGATTAGAGGTTTAAAAAAATACAGAAAAATTCATGCGAGCCGATGACAATTAAATTTGGTGCGCTTGCATAAAGGAGACACCTTACCTCAGAAAATAAAAATGATACTACGTTCAAGGCCCCCTTGATTCATTACAAATCAAAATGTTAAATTTTATTATTTAAGCAAGCGCAGACCTAGATCCCAAATGGTCAAATTTCGCTTATTTTGGTATAAGTAAAACGTAATGACGCTCCATTTTCCACTTATAGGACGCAAATTCTGTACCATTTTCAAAGCTAGAGTTATCAAAAATATAAATTAATAAAATTAAACCAGCTAGACATTACGTCTAAAAAAAAATAGAAATTTTGAACAATCATCATCAACAATTAAATTCAAATTGAAACTCAAGAACGGTGCATCTGACGAGAAAAACACAATAGACCATTTTCATGTAGAATTGGTCAAATTAATCAGAAAAAATATTTACATTGAAAAATGTCAGTGTCAGTAGCGTACCATTTGACACTTTTATAGGATATCTCCGTAATTGTTAGCACTATCAAAAAAGTAATGTAGGTGTCATGTGCTCTTTTTGAAACAAACTTAAAATGGTAAAATCAAAATTTGAAAATTTTCGCTAGCTTAAGAGATACGGGGCAAAATCAAAAAATTGACAATTTCAAAATTACCCTATATTTTCGTGATACAGAAGAATATTTAATACAGAAGTTTCTTTATATTGATTATTGAATGCGTTTTCAGAATAAGTATACGGGGTCAGGTAAAAAAAATATCGGACCTAACCTCATTTTTTTAAATGGAATACCCTGTATATTTTAATCTACAAAGATACTATTTTGAATTCTCTTTTCAAATATATAACACATCATGGATGATATTGCGCTCCTAAGCGATTTGTTTAAACTTTATTATTTTGAAACGAAATAAAAGATTCAGATTAAGGGAAAAAATATCGGGAATCATCGCAAATGTTCGGAAAATGTCCTTAAATGGTTACCGTCTCTCCGGATAGCGAACAAAATATACATTTTGCGCCATTTTTTCATTTTTTTTTCCACTTTCAATATAAACTGATATCATATCAAATTTTTCAAAATGTAGATAAGTCATTTTCACAAATGAATATTCAAAAATGAAATTTACGTTAAATGTTAATAGTCAATATAGTTGTTTATAGGATATTAGCTTTTGTCTCATGGTCTACTGTAGTTTAAAGTAATAAAGTAAACCAAAGCCTAGGAAACTAATATCATCCATGGTGTGTTATACAGTGTGTCCACTGATTGACTATCGAAGAGGGAAAACTTTTTTATTTGTGGGTTTATGAAAAAAAGTTATTTTTCATAAAAACTCCTGCTTGTTCTCCAACGACCAAAAAGTATATTATTTTTTCAAATTTATATACCGGGTGTTCAGAATTTAGAAAAATATGAAAAAAGCTAAGAACAAAGTACCCTTATGTGTAAAGATAGGATAAAAACTAATTAGTAAAAGTTCTTGTGGTTGAGAACCTACGTCTCATTACCAAGTTTTGACTTATTAGCTAAATGTACAGAGACAGGCAAAAAATTCCAACTCAAAAAATATGATTTGCTTTAAATTAACGCATTTTGCAAATTAGTTAATCTTTAGAACGTATTTCTTTGTAAAAACTTTATAGTATACGTTGCGATGACAATGGACGTACATTTTACCGACAAGACGGCGTTGAAAACACATCGCGGAGCGACGTATTTAACAAATGAACTTAGCCGTTTTCGACAATTCCTCGTATAAAGATAAATATTATACAAAGAAATACGTTCTAAAGATTAACTAATTTGCAAAATGCGTTAATTTAAAGCAAATCATATTTTATGAGTTGGAATTTTTTGCCTGTCTCTGTACATTTAGCTAATAAGTCAAAACTTGGTAATGAGACGTAGGTTCTCAACCACAACAACTTTTACTAATTAGTTTTTATCCTATCTTTACACATAAGGGTACTTTGTTCTTAGCTTTTTTCATATTCTTCTAAATTCTGAACACCCGGTATATAAATTTGAAAAAATAATATACTTTTTGGTCGTTGGAGAACAAGCAGGAGTTTTTATGAAAAATAACTTTTTTTCATAAACCCACAAATAAAAAAGTTTTCCCTCTTCGATAGTCAATCAGTGGACACACTGTATATTGGGAAGAAGAATTTAAAATGCTATCTTTTTAGATTCAAATATACAGGGTATCCTATTTAAAAAATGAGGTTAGGTCCGATAACTTTTTACCTGACCCCGTATACTTATTCTGAAATCAGCAGATCATTCAACAAGCATTATAAAGAAACTTCGGTATAAAACATTTGTCTGTTTCTCTTTTAACTACGAAAATATAGGGCAATTTTGAAATTGTCAATTTGTTGATTTTCCCCTGTATCTCTTAAGCGAGCGTGAATTTTCAAATTTTGATTTTACCATTTTAAGTTTGACCCAAAAAGAGCACATGACACCTACATTACTTTTTTGATAGCACTAACAATTACGGAGATGTAAAAGTAAAAGTAAAAGTATCGAAAATGGGACACCCTGTACTTCCTTCCGATGATATTAAAAAATAAGGATTTAAAAAAAATGTCAACACCTAATATAGCAAAAAAATTAAGCGGTTGAGGACAACATATTTGCTCAATATAAGATCTAATATTCCGCTTTTGACATTTTTTACAATTTTAGATGAACTTGAATTTTTCCCGATCGCGCCCCATAATGAATGTCACATCATTGACACCAGACGCGTCTATTGACACCACGGCACAGCTGCAGTGCAAATGGCCCGTGTCCAAGCCATTTCACGCCTGGCCGCCCTCACTCGCCAACGATGCTAATTAATTTCCAGCTCCCTCTTTCAGAACCTTGTGGCACGCTTCCCGTGTATGAAGTATGTTTTGTACATAATTTTAAATATTGGGAATACCTATACAGAGAAAACTTTTCCAGAAATATTATTGAAATTTTTGATAACATTTTTGAAATAAAAAGTCAATATAGTATTTTCCTTCATTAGTCATTGCGAAGCAATGGAAAATAACTGTAAAGTTAAAAATTAGTATATAAGATACAAGTTTCACAAGAGTGCTCTAATTGTCTTATGAACCGTGTATTTTATAATACTTTTTCTATTTGGGCCTTTAAAGTCGGAAAAACTAATATTAATATATAGATTCTTTCCATTTGAATTAATACTTTCTTTTTGGGTTGACAATACTTTTACAATTTAATAAAATATTATACGTATCAAATATGCCATAATAGAAACAATTGAACACAACAAGGCTTCTTCCCAACCGTCATAATTAAAAACAAATATATTATTAAAGTTAATAAAAATGAGTCAGGAAGAAAGTTGTACTCCATCAGAAATACGAGAAATTGCAGAAAATAATCTAGAAAAACTTTTAAAAAGAATATGCAAAACTTTGAGTTATGGTGTGAGCAGAACAAAGTTCAAAATATTGAACAAAATAGTAAATAATACTATTGAACATAATATTGTGTCGAAGAATCTGACAGAAATAACAATTAATGCCCAGGAAATGTCTACAGTAACTATAAATATGTATACACAGTGTGTAAAAAGTCCCGGAACAGTCAATTATTTCAAAAATGGTGCACAATATAAAAAAACTTTCTGTATAAAAGTTGTTGGTCTTAAAGAAATTTATTAAACTTAGATCCCTGTAATTATACAGGGTTGCCCAAAAAGTCGTGGTAACCGAAACTTCATTTTTTTTAAATGGAATGACCCTTTTTTGATCACATTTTCTGATTCCTCTAAACATTCTAAACAACAATTATAGAACATGTCATATGGCTAAACCTATTAGTTTTAGAAATAATTTGAGTTGAAGGACATAAATGCGATAGGTACGATATTACCTTTTGCATTGTTTCGAGTCGGCTCAAATGTTTTACGTTAAAATTAAAAGAAAAACATTAAACTCGTGTAAAATGAACCTCACTCAAGTTGTGTCAAAATTTTAATAACAACTAAATTATTAAATACAAGCAGTAAAATTAACAATAACTTGAAAAGAACAAAAATTTTACACGAGTTAAATGTTTTTCTTTTAATTTTAACGTAAATCATTTGAGCCGACTCGAAACAATGCAAAAGGTAATATCGTACCTATCGCATTTATGTCCTTCAACTCAAATTATTTCTAAAACTAATAGGTTTAGCCATATGACATGTTCTATAATTGTTGTTTAGAATGTTTAGAGGAATCAGAAAATGTGATCAAAAAAGGGTCATTCCATTTTAAAAAAAATGAAGTTTCGGTTACCACGACTTTTTGGGCAACCCTGTATAATTACAGGGATCTAAGTTTAATAAATTTCTTTAAGACCAACAACTTTTATACAGAAAGTTATTTTATATTGTGCACCATTTTTGAAATAATTGACTGTTCCGGGACTTTTTACACACTGTGTATATAAAGTAGTATGTATAATACTATATTGAATTAAAAATAAAAATAGTACTTTATTGAATAAAACTTCAGAAATAGAGCATAAACTGGAAGATTGTGACTAGAAATTAGTTGACGGATACTGTCAGTATGTTATATATTTCCGAGTATAGGTATTTCAGATAAATATCTAGTATACAATCTATTTGTGAGGTTGAAAGTTAGTATTTAAAGTTTTCTATAAAAATTTTTTGTCGAATCGATAATGCCAAGAAAACTAATTTCAACGAAATCAAAGTAAGCCTAAAATTCGAACCCTACTTGCTGCCAATATAAAAAAAATAAAATTTCAGTTTCATAAAGTGGCAGGATATTACATTTTTTGCATTTCATAATGTAGCCATTATGAAACCCAAATAGAAAAATATTATTTCATTACAGAAAAATAAACTTTTCATGCGGCAAGTTCGACAACTCAATATTACTTCATTTCCATAGTTACCGCCTTGTCTTTGTAAGAATAATTTACAAATTGACCTGCAACGTCACCTGACCTCACCCCGTTAGATTAGCCCTATGGGGAAGAATAATAGAAGTTCTTTATTATGACGGACCTGCAAATGGTAGGAATAATTTAAAAAGCATAATTACACAACACGGCAACAAAGTACAAGGGTTTCAAATTAAAAACGCTGTTCGAAGATTTAGAAAATACTTTGAAAATAATGCTGGCTCAGCTGAAGCCTAATAAGAAAACATTTTTTTCTAGCTTTCTTAACTCTGATGTTTTCCATATATTGGGCAAGAAAAAATAGATAAAAATATTTTTTCTGTGTACATGGCTGTTATATTTAGCTGGTTAGCAAAATATTCTTATTTTTGCGAATAGAAAATTAACCGGTCAGCCAAAATGGCTTGTTGGTCAGCAACTTATGAACAGCAAACATTTCTGAATTGGTCAGTAATTTATGTCATACTAGAGTGATCTAAATTATTTTGGTACGCAAATTAAATATATAAGCTGCTATGAGCAATCCACTTTTAATCAGATATTGGTAAGCAATCAAGGGGTAAGCAAAGTATTTAATTTTGGTCATCAAAAAAAAAAGCAATAAAACGTGAAATAGTTACACTGCCCTGGGAAAACAAGTGAAAAACCGCCCGCGCTACACCTTTTCTAGTCGATTTCCTTCTGTATTCGGCAAAAGAAAACACAAGAAAGTTACATAAATTGACAGTGCCCTGGGACCTCTGAAGTAAACTGCTTCTAGACATGTTTTTTTCTACTGAACAATTGTAATATCTTGCTGACCAAGTAATCATTTCGCAGCTCGACTGTTAATTAAGCGAACACATGATATTACAAGCGGACTGATATCGGTTATATTGTTGACAGTTTATAAGCATTTTTTGCAGAACAAGTGTTGCCCGATTTTTATTTATTACAAGCAAAATCTGATCAAAATGGCTATTATTTGGTGCGAACCAATTTTAACAACGGCAAACCATTTAATTACTTTTCTTTTATATTTTGACATTACATTTTATTCTCAAGAGCAACGTTTAATCACATGGCATGGGAACACCTTATACTACAATTTTTTTTTCTAATCTCAAACTGGATTCGTAAAGGTAAAGGATTGGAAAACCGGAAAAAATTATGTAATAAGAATAATAATAACAATTTCAAATATGAACAGTTTTCAAATTTCTGCCACCGATATTCCCGAAACTTACTTGATACCCCAATCAACCTGTCAGACAATCTAAATATAAATAAATTAACTAAAAAACTTTTTTATTAACGACTAAAAACGAGGATAAATAGTGGTTTTTGTGATTTTCATTTCAGATTTTGAGCAAAAAGAGGTTCAACGTAATATCTTTAAAAGGTAGTATTTACAAAAAACAACACGTTTTAATACAATTCATATACCATCGTCCATCATCTTCACCAGAACTAGAGTCACTAGTGGATTGAATAATGATTGGAGCGTTACGCGGTGAGATGGGATGTACTAACTTTCTTTTTGATGATATGAGCTACACAGTTTTTCTACACGTTCTTATCTAGTTCATTTATACTGCTTGCCCTATACAACGTGTCCAAGATAATGAGGGCCAGTACAGGGATATCGGAAACCGTAAGAGATACGAGTCGGTTAAATGTTAAAGTTGCGCATTTACATGCCTAATAATATGCCGTTTAGAAAATTTTAAAATTCCTAGTAGTTCCGGAGATATCCGGAAAAAGCCGAAATTCTGAAAAATCGTTTCATTGTTTTCCTGGGTTTTTTTGCGATCGAATTCTAAAGTAAATTGCACTTTTACATTGCCACTTTTTCCGCTCTATCTAACAGCGTTAATTGTTTTGTAATCCGACGAGTCGTCTTCGAAGGGCCATTATCAACTTTCTTCTTTAAATACGGTCCTGTTTTTCTGATATTGGAATTTGAGAGCTTTTTTCGTTCGAATGCAATGATGTATGACACATTGTGGTTTAGTGACTTTTCGAGGGTTTTTTGAACAACATCAGGAAATTTTGGAATACGGTCCTGTATTTCTCCTAATTTTATAGATCATATCTCATAAGTAAGCTCTAAATTTTTACTTATGTTGGACTAGTTCAATAAATAACAAATAATTTAATAATAAATCACAAATAAGTGAAGAAAATACAGAAACATTATTTCAAACTTCTGTTGATTCGGGATTTAAAAGAAAAGTAGGCGTTTGAAACAAAAAAATTAAGATGGTGACGCGTGATTTGTTTCACTTGACATTCCCATTGTGATCGTTTAAAAGCGTTTTACGAGGTTTCCTATTTTCCAGAAAATATGGAGCATAACTTTACAAATGCTGAAAAGTTTGATATTCTAGCGCAAAAAACTGTTATGTGGCAGTTAGAAGATGTTATTTGTGTTTAGAAAATAACGGAAATCGTTTTGAACACCTGATTATGTAGTTCCTTACTTTTTTCGTTGTTCGTGTTATTACTGTTTTGGTATGTCTCTTGTTCACTTATTGTTGTTTATTATTGAATTATTTTTTGTTCACTCATTTGCGGTTTAATAGGCACGTAAATACGCATATTTTCCTCCATTTAACCGACTTCGTATCTCTTACGGTTTCCGGGATCCCTGTACTGACCCTCCTTATCCTGGACACGTTGTATTCCAACAACGTCTTTCCGCAAAAAAATGCGAAACTACAAATACTAAGTAACGTATCCGTGCGTTTAAAAAACAAATCCCTGTATTTTAAATCAATTTATTCAAGACTTTATGAATGCACTGTATATTCAGTACTTTAAGGGGTCAAACCCATCAAGTTCCTGTGGATCAGCTGACGCCCTTATTAACAGTGACGTAACTGTTACAATGTCCGGACGGCGTCGTCTTCGGCGTCGCCAAATTTACAAGCGTCGGGAGCCATGCCCAGCCAACCCGGCGCCTCCAATATACGATTGCTCCCTTTACATTTCTCTTTTTGTTTCAACTTTTTTCTGATGTAATATCACATAATAAAAGTTCCAAAGATTGAGCCAAACAACGTAGTTTAACGACGAATGTCTTAGAACTTGAAAAGTACTTATTCAGTTCGAAAACATATTGTTTGCTGTGTTCATTTAACCGTCAAGGTTGGCCATTTACAACAAAAAAGATATAAAATATTAATTCAATAAATAATTTTCGCTTAAATTGTATTTGAAGAGGTAAAGAAACTCATAGTCGAATAAATTTAACCAATGATTGATTAAACCACTAGTTTAATAAATTGAAATTAATCCATACATGTTTCGAAGGCATATACCTTCATCTTCAGTAGAACAATATACATGGAAAGAAAACTTATGACATTGCTAAAAGCCGTATTAGAGTCGGCAAAAAAAATTTACGGTGCAATAGAAATTATAATTGCACGAATTCATGCGCAGTAAACCATTCTCGATCAGCTGGCGCATTGCTAACAGTCAGGACAGCAGAATTAGAGATGTGCAAACCTGTTCGTTTGGATTAGCAGTTAAAGCAGCTACTGCTACTTACAAATGGCAGTTCAAAAAAGTTGCTACGAATTAGCAGTACATATGCTTAATAAAGAACGTGAACTGTTAATTTAAGTATTAGTTAGTTTAAATAGCCATTAGCTGTTCATAGGTGCTTCGACCAACTAATAAACATTTAAAAATAACAGAATAATCCATCTCTACCCCGACTTGCACCGGCAATGGCAATGAAAATGGCGCGTGTCCCATTTCTGTCAATACGATACAGCTGATCGAGAACGATGTACTGCGAATGAATCCCTGCAATTTTAATTGTCAGAAGACTACAATTGCCGACTGTAATATGGATTCCATTCTCGCATTTGCGCCGGCAATGCGAGCAGTATTGGGCCAGCTGATCGAGCACGGGTTAGTGCGCATGAATATGTGCAATTATAATTGCAATTGCTGGCGCAAGAGACAAAAATTGTCGACGCTAATACGGCTTTAAGTAAACTGCAAAGATGAAATAATTTTAATTAATTTAAGTCTTATGTGGAAACTTTTGAAAAACAAATCAGCAAGAATATTAAATTTAAAGAAGGAAGAGTGTAGATTTTCTTACCTTATGCATTCGGAAAAATTAAGTTAATTAAGTAAAAATATTAATTAATTAATGTTAGGAAAAAATTTAAAAAATGGAAATGAAGAAAGGAAAAACAACTAGGAACTGTAGAACCTTTTATAATTTCGATTTAAATTTTTGGAAATTTTTAATAGTAATTTTTAACAATTGAAAACCAAGAAAAGGACGCATGTCGTGAACACCAGGCTCAACAAAATGGAAGAATATTTTACGTAACTGGTATTTAATTAGGTACCTACTTAATTTATTTAAAAAATTTATATTCTTGATCCATATCAATGATGTATCATCAGGCAAAAAGTTGGTCACATATAGGAAACTTTTTTCTTGCTGAAATATTAAAAAAAACATGTACGCCGGTGCCTCTGCATAATTGGTAACCTAAAAACTTATTTTAACATTTATCATGTAACTACTCATCTGACTGGAAAATCGAATAACTGTATATTAAGGTACAAGTTTCATAAGACATTATCGTAGAACACGCGTTTAAATACAAGTGCTCTAATTGTCTTATGAACCCTGTATTTTATAATATTTTTCTATTTGGGTCTATAAAGTCTGAAAAACTTTAAAAAATATAGTAGATTTTTTCCATTTGAATTAATATTTTCTTTTGAGTTGGCAATACTTTTACAATTTAATAAAATGTTACAAGTATCAAATATGCCATGATAGAAACAATTGAATACAAAAAAGATTCTCGTCATAATTAAAAATAAATATTAAAGTTAATAAAAATGAGTCAGGAAGAAAGTTGTACTCCGTCAAAAATACGAAAAATTGCAGAAAATAATCTAGAAAAACTTTTACAAAGAATATGCAAAACTTTGAGTTATGGTGCGAGCAGAACAAAGTTCAAAATATTGAACAAAATAATAAATAATACTTTTGAACAAAATATTGTGTCGACATAGAATCTGACAGGAATAACAATTAATGCTCAGGAAATATCTACAGTAACTATAAATGTATATATAAAATAATATGTATAATACTATATTGAATTAAAAATGGTACTTTATTGAATAAAACTTTAGAAATAGAGTATAAACTGGAAGATATTTTTATTATTTTTAGGTTATGTTGTTTTATAGTTGTGACTAGAAATTAGTTGACGGACACCGTCAGCATGTCATATATTTCCGAGTATAGGTATTTCAAATAAATATCTAGTAAAAATGATCTATTTGCAAGGTTAAAGGTTAGTATTTTCAAGCTTTCTATAAAAAAATGTTGTCGATTATATAATGCCTAGAAAACTAATTTCAACGAAATCGAAGTAAGCCTAAAATTCGAACCCTACTTGCTGCCAACATAAAAAAAAAATTTAGTTTCAAGTGCCAGGTTATTCAATATTTTTACATTTCATAATGTAGCCATTATGAAACCCATATAGAAAAAAAAATGTTCGAAAACTGATTTTATATGACGACATAGTGAAAAAAGTTATTTGAAAAAGTGTTTTGATTTTAAACTCGTGCTCTTTTGTAAAGTTTGTATCCAAAATTCCAAAAATTATTTTTCGAAAAATAAATTAAATACTAAACCCAAGATTTGTTTTGTTATTTCGAGCAGCAGAGCAACTCTGGGATTTGGGACACATTACAATTTTGTTCAAAATTAGAGAAAACGGCCTCTCGTAAGCATATTGTTCCAGAAATAACTATAAAAGGTAAATATGGTTGCCAGATATAGGGCATGAACACACAAAAGCAAACATTTAAATTTTAACAAATAATTTTTTTTAAAATAACAAGAATGTTTAAATAATAGATTGTTATCTTGGGGTTCGATCATTTATTAGATTTTAATTAGATTCCTGGGAATATGAAATGAAATTAACTGGATATTTCTATGAAAAAATATAATTTTTGGAATTTTGGCTCAAAACTTTGCAAAAAAGAAATATTACAATCTAAGCACTTTTTTGAAATAACTTTTTCTTTTTCTGTAACTTTTCGATATCTCCTCATCAAATACCAATTTTCCAAGATAAAATATATTCTTTCCAACTTTCCGGACAAACGAGTAGTCACATGACAAATGTCAAAATAAGTTTACCATATGTGTTCAACTTTTTGGCGCTCACTGAATTATTAGTATGATTTTTGCAATTTAAAATAGTTATTACAGAAGGCGCTTCCATCTTAACTTATAATTTAAAAATGGTTGGTCGGAACAATTTTCACCTCATATTGTATTGTTCCGAAATTTCACTATAATTTCAATAAAAATTAAAGAAACTTATATTTTTTGATTGTCACTGGAGAGTAGTAAACAAAGTGTACTAAACAAGACTTTGAATTTAATTTTGTAAAAATATTTTCACTTAGTTGGCTGAGTTTCTTCGGATTTGTTACCGGTCCAGACATTATTGTAAGGCATGAGAATAAATAGTTTTTGTTTATCATTCCTTAATGTTATTTGGATCACCCAGATTTGAGAACGTCAAAACAAGAATTAAATGTTGGCAATAAGATAAATCTTCGTTTCTCGGCATTAAGGTTGGTGTACGATCCAGCGTAAGCGTATGTCTATAACGGCGCACCGCACATCGCACTCTCACTCGCGTCGCCCATAGCATATCTTAAGGCGAAGTAAATAGATCCATTACTATAAATGCACGCGGTCGCAACGACGCACCGCACATCTAAGCGATAATGCCTGGCGAGGCCAGGTACGGTGCGAATTAACCCGAATATAATCAAAGTGGGACATAGTTTAAGGTTAGTAAACCTACCCTTGTTTTCAGATCGCTGGCACTCGTTGGTCCAAATGATTCGAGCAAATCGAACTTGATTTCTTAAGTCTAGAATTGAATAGAACGAATCCATCATCCGATCGAAGTAGTTTGGTATTCAACATTTTCATATACCTTCTGAGGCGATCCTTAGTACCTCATCACGTCAGCTACTCGAACTCACGAACAAACCTTGTAATAACAGTCATTGTAGATGATGGTCCTGATATATCATCTTCGTAGGTGTGCTTATCATAAAATCTGATATCTAAAGTATTCCCAGCACATGCCAGCTACTCGGGAAGTGTATCAATGTCTACTCGAGTTGATACTCCAGGCATATTCCATCTTCCTCTATATACAGGGTGTTATGGAAATGACTTATTATATTTAAATGGGTGACTCCTAGGGTGTCCTAGAAAAAGTCTACAAACTTTTTTTTAATCGAATATCTAAATATATATAAACCCCTTTATACCCACACACTGTCGCGCCGTTCCATCTGGATTCAGTTAGCAACAATGTGGCTCACCGGAGTATACTAACAGTGTTGTCAGATCCCACCGCACGTTTCGCCCTTGCTTGGATACCAGCCGCGCGCGACTATCGTTGCTGCAGTATGCTTCGAGACTCGGGGATGGAATGACGCTGTCGAGGGTTCTACGTGCTTGATGTATAAGAATTTTAAACGTTTTGTTAGTTGTAGCATTACACGATTTTTTTTTCTGTTGTGAAATAATTCATATGTGATTTCAAATTTGTGTGATATTGCCTAATGTTGGCTCTGTATCAAAATATACTTTTTGTGTTTTATTTTTTTATTGAATTTAATTATAAATCGGATTATAAGATCGAAGGTAAGAGAGTATTTATTGTAGTATTTTTTTTTCTAAAAAGTTTGAAAAAGAAGTGATAACGCGGGTCAAAGACGTCTTGTTGTCAAAAACTGAACACGTGCGTTTCCAATTCTGTGTTGCAATATATGACAACACCGCCCCAATAAACTATTGATTGCGAACGTCCTCAGTAGCGGCCACATAAATTTTCAGATTTCATATAAAGTGTATATTTCGTACAATAATTATTCAAAGCGTCATTTAAGCTTATTTTTCTTCCTCAGTAGCGGCCACGTAAATTTTCAGATTTCATATAAAGTGTATATTTCGTACAATAATTCAAAGCGCCATTTAAGTTTATTTCTCTTCAATTTATTTTAATCTCAGGATTTGCCGGTTTAAATATACAGTGAGTCCGAGAAGAAATGTCTAAATTTATTTAAAATTCAGCGGTAAGTTTTTTCAAAAAACGCTCGTACCCGTCGATTTTGATTTTTTAATTTTTTTTGTGGTAATTTCATGTATACAGGGTAGCTCAAAAACAGGTTACGACCATCAACTTCATTTTTTCAAATGAAAACATATATTTTTTATTTCATTTTTTAATTTTGCATTGAATTCTAAGCATATTTCATGTACCATGTCCTATACATAAACTCAACAGTTATTGAAAAAATTAGGATTGAACATATCTATAAGTAAGACTTGTTTATTAAAAAAAACACAACAAAATCAAATTAAATGGGTGGAAACGTGCAAAGAGAGTTTATTGATCGTCTTGGATATTGTCAAGCCGTAAATGGCGCACATTTTCAACATTTAATTTGATTTTGTTGTGTTTTTTTTTAATAAACAGGTCTTACTTATAGATATGTTCAATCCTAATTTTTTCAATAACTGTTGAGTTTATGTATAGGACATGGTACATGAAACATGCTTAGAATTCAATGCAAAATTCAAAAATGAAATAAAAAATATATGTTTTCATTTGAAAAAATTAAGTTGATGGCCGTAACTTATTTTTGAGCTACCCTGTATACATGAAATTACCACAAAAAAAAATTAAAAAATCAAAATCGACGGGTACGAACGTTTTTTGAAAAAACTTTCCGCTGAATTTTAAATGAATTTAGACATTTCTTCTGGGACTCACTGTATGTCATTTTCATAACAACCATATCAGTGTTAAGTGTTTCAACTGTCACCAAATTGCACGTTATATTTTACTAATAGGATTTTAATAGTTTTCAGCCTTAACACCAGAACCAATAAAATGGAAGAATAAGTTAGATTAATTTATCGTACAATCGAAAATTCATTTAAGTGTTTTCTATTTCTGTAAATTTTAGAGTAAATATTTAAACTGCGGGAGAATTTCAAAAGAATCATGCTTTTCGTCAATATTAATGGACTTCTGTTCGTTTGGAGGTCGTGGCAAATATTCAGAAGTTTATAGAAAGTGTCAAATAAAAGTCTGACCAGTGACGAAATGATGTATTGTTAAATAAATAAACTTCATTGTTTAACCTTTTAATCAAGCATTTAGAAAGTATTTTAGTTAATGTGTAATATTATTATGTCCTAAAAAATTTTAATTTCATTATCTTAACATCTTGTGTTTTTATGAAAACGTGGACTGTCGTGGACGGTGTTTTGTGATTTCATTTCTAAAATATGAAGGTATACATATTTAAATTTGAACAGAAACAAAAAGTTATAAAATTTCCACAATTTTTATTTAGAAAAAACCGTAACATGTTTCGGCACACACAAATAGTTTAATTTCTTTGATTTTTTCTCAGTTTTTCGTACGAAAAAGATTTCCAAAACTCTCTCCAAAAACAAAATAAAAACCGCTTTTAGAACCAATAATAATCTAGGTAAACTAATTAAAAACAACAAATCGAAACCAAATAAACTAACTAAATCAGGAGTATATTTGCTAGAATGTGGTTCGTGTCCTAAAATGTACATTGGACAAACAGGCAGATCTTTCAAAACAAGAATCAAAGAACACGAATCTAGTTTCCTAAAAAACAATAATCTTTCACATTACGCCTTACATTTAAATTCAGAGAAGCACAATTTTTCCAAAGATTTTAAAATTTTATATATTGAGAAAAAATCAAAGAAATTAAACTATTTGAAAAGTATGGAGATTAACAAAAGGAAAAGGTCGGGTTTATTATTGAATGAACAATTAGACACTAATTATTCACCTTTACTGAATTTATATAAATCTACACAATAAGATTAGGAATTTACACCTATTTGTAACATTAGCATAAATATTACCCTTCTGTTGGGTATAATTATTAAGATTAGTGTAAACCCCATACCATAAAATCGTTCGTTCCATCTTGTACCTACTAAGATATTTTAATCAAATTTTACCACATTTATATTTATTCCGTCAGAAGAAGGCACCGTGTGCCGAAACATGTTACGGTTTTTTCTAAATAAAAATTGTGGAAATTTTATAACTTTTTGTTTCTGTTCAAATTTATAATGGATTTCCATCAAGTATCGGCTAAATCAATCAATTTTAGTATACATATTTATTAACATGTATAAAATATTTAGATTAACTTCTGCTGGGCCAGAACTCTCGTATTAAATTAACCAGGGAATATAAAGTATAATGGACATTCCCGATGGTACAATAGCATCCACAGCCGGAGACAAAGCAAACTTATTTGCTGAACTATTTTCTTCGCATTCCACTGTAGATTTCCAGGGAAAAACACCATCCGACATTCCTGCAGTTCAATCCAAAATGACCGTCAAACGAATCCTGAAAGGACTCGACGTCAAAAAAGCTACTGGTTCAGACGAAATTCCTATTATAGTTCTCAAGAGATGCGCCGATGAACTAACACCAGTATTTTGTAGACTTTTCAACTTATCCTACAAAAAAGGAATATTTTCATCTTGCTGGAAGACGGCGCGAGTCCAGCCTATTCCAAAGAAAGGTAAGAGAACCCTGCCTAACAACTATCGACCAGTCGCGTTGCTTTCAATTATATCAAAAGTAATGGAGAATGCTATTGACCAACATCTTCTAAAGTACCTGGAAGGCTTCAACATTATCAGCGATCATCAATATGGTTTTCGGAAGCCCAAATCAACTGGTATTTGGAACAACGCAATCGAACATCATGGGGAGTCTCGGGCTGTTGCACTGCATATTTCTAAAGCTTTTGATCGTGTTTGGCATGAGGGGTATCTAAGTAAACTGCGATCCTATGGTAGGCCCAGTCGATTCTGTGCATGGTTGTCTAGCTTTCTTAAGGACCGCTCTCTGCAAGTGGCGATTGACGGATTTCTCACTGACACAGCATGTTTGAGATAATAACATAGAACGCTTACGAATCGGTTACTGTATGGTAATTTTTATAGTCACTTTCTAGTGTCTGTAATAGTGGGTACTTACCTTTAAGATTACTCTCTGGTCGCGCCTACTTGCAAGTTATATATAAGTCTTTTCGCTCTGCCACGCATACGTGATTGGTGGTCTGTCTTCAGAGAATTTTTGCACCATACTTATTCGTCTCCCAAATACTTTAAAACGATTTTTGTCCGTTTAAAGGAGGGTTTTCGCACTCTATACTTGAAAACAGTGTTGTAAAATTATATTTTTTCAGTTAAAAAATAAATAATAATATTTTTTGATGGATGTGAGTCTTTCATATAAAATCAGACTGGCTGCTTATAATTTTGCAGTGTCAGCGGTTCGGTTCCCGCTTTCTCTTGTTGTAACGGCCGCTTCGTCAGCAGTAGATCAGGATGACGCAATGTAACGTTAAAACAGACGGATAAAGAAAATCTGCAGGAGGCAGTAAGTTGAGTCGATCTTGGATTCTTCAACTACGCGGAATACCGTCCATTGGGGATTCCCAGAGTCGTACTCAAACGCGATCTAGTTTTTTTTATTAATTTTTACGTAAGAAGGGGGGGTCCGTATTTTCGACTACAGGTTTTAGAGTGCTTATCACCGAAAATTCCGAGAAAAGTCAAACCGCGGATCTTTCCCTCAGTAAATTTTATTTTCAAACAGTCGTATGTTTCAGTGCGAGTATAAATAACGCTGACTCGTCTTCAAACACTCGTGTATTTGGTGCGAGTATAACTAACACCTAAAATTGATCTTCGAACACTCGTTTTTGTACGAGTATAAATAAATCTTAAGGGCGAGGAAAATTATTCTATAAAACTTTGTGCCAAAGGCCTAGAATAATTTTCAAATTAAAAAAATTACCCGATCGTGACATCAAAAGTAAGTGCTAAAATATCTTAAGTTAGTATTAGCAGTCACTACCGCGAGTTATAATTTTCTTTTGGAAATTATTAGGGTAGTTGAGATCCCTTTAGTTGGGGACGAAATGCTAGCTTAGGTATATTTTATATTGTAAATAATGACAATAAATTTAAATTTAAACAGAGTACGTGACAGATGAATGATAGGTTGGTTGAAACAATTGAATGATAGTTCAGGTTAATTCTGATTGTATATAAATTGTACATATTCAACTACGAGTACTTCGGGTCGCGTTACTCGACATACGCAAGGACAGCCCCTTAAATTCACCCTTATTGACAACAGACACTAAAATTAAATAAGTAAAATCCCTCCGTGTTCAATATAATAACTTGCATTGTTATTGTATTCATTGGACATATCCGAGCCAATACTCAAAATTCAAAATACAAAGTATAGTTTGAACAAAAGTTAGGCCTCATCCTACGTTCAAACAACTATACTTCAAATTAAAATCAGTCATTTACTTCTTAGACAAAATTCTTGCCCTCATTTCTTCATGCGCTCTGGTGAACTGCTGACAGCTTCCAGTTGGCTGGGAAAGGCATTATGCCTGGCATCCCTGACCATAAACAACGAACAATCGAAAATCGAACATAGCGTCCGTAAAACTAATTAAGTAGGAACGTCTTCGGGTGCGATGACTTTTTCATTAATTACTAAGACTGGCGACATAACATAACTGATAGTGTCAACCAGAATCATACTTTTCTCAAAATTTAAAATGATTCAAAAAGTTAGATTGGCCTTAATAACGAATTCCTGGGTGGAGAATTCACCTTCGGATGGGAACCAAAGAATGGGGACAAAATTAAAATCCAAAAAAATGCCGTCTACTTAATAATCTGATTAAATTAAATTCAAATAAAACTTAAGGGGAAACTTGGTTATACGGGGTTATCAAAAAACGTCTTATGTGAAACGCGCAGATAAGGAGAATGTTTAGAGTTACCTATAATTTATTAAGCGCAACACGGACGGACGTTTCGGGGCTACTTACTCCATTCATATCATGGTATAATGTACGTACGTCCCGCTTGAAAAAAATTCCTTCGTGTCTTTTTTCTACAATTCGGCGACAACAGCCTGTCCGCGTCCGCCCAAAGGAGAGTCCGCCCAAGAGAGGTTGATTTTCATGGAATTTCATATACCTATATACCAACCAACCAATGTAAATATATACCAATCAACCAATATAAATTAATGGTTGGTTATAATTCTGATAGTTCATATACCACAAATCAAACCAAGCTCAAACATAAAACTAATATAAATAAAACTTGTAACAACTTTTTAAAAGTTATTATTTTGTTTCTTAAAATAGCACGCAACACAACACACTTATTTGAAACGATATATCAACCGGTAAAACAATTTTTTTTTAATCACAGTGTTTTCCTTCCCCTGCATATATGAAGATTAATGACGAGTTATTTAATTATCACTGTAAAGTAGACGTGTCTTCTAATAAGAATGAAGAATATCCAGGAAAATGGTTTCTTCGGTCTCAAGAAATCCATTTTGCTGTTACAGGTAGAAATATTCTATCCCAGCTAAAATAATAAGATTTAAAAATATTTACTTGTTTTAAGTAAGGACACTTAATGACAATAATCGAGTCATAGTCTGTTATATTTTAAAAATTATAGTCGACCTTATACTGTCCGTACCTATTAAATTATCTTTAATAGAGTGCTGTATAAATTGTTCCGAAGTTCAGTCGCCAAGCTGTCTAAACGTTACAAAGTTATTTATATCGTTAATCGATGCGAAGTTTATTTTCTAGGAATAGTGCGTTATTTAAAAGAGTATTTTTAAACTAAAGTATCTGTGAATACCCACCGTTTATACGTTTTCATCATAACCCTTGGAAAAATAATTAAACATTTCAATGATTTCGGGAAATTATGTTTCTTTTTCCAAAAGTGATGTGTTTATATGTTCAGATGCTAGGCGAACTTTTTTAGCAACGTTGACGTCGCAATGTGACGATGACGGCGACGTATGGGATCTACGAGGCCCACTATAAATGTTCTCTCCCTAAAACAGAAGACTGTAATGGCACTCATTGCATAAAAAATGATTCTTGTTGACCTTCAATATACAGGGCGTCCCAGAATGTGTGGGCAATCTCCCGGGTTCAGATAGAACACTTAAAAATAACAGGAGAAGTACCTATAAATTTTTCTTCCTACGGCCTCGCCTACGGAGATACGGGCCCATAACGGACGTCCCTGGAAATCGTTGGTTTTTAAATAATTTTTTAAGTACTAGTTGAAATTTAGTAATTTTTTAGTATAATGGTTACTAGATGAGTCTTCTTAAAATTCGCCCTTTTAAACACATTTGGCTTATTTAGTTTGCCAGGGACGGACTAGACGTAACACAAAAATGTTTTTTTTGTACACACCTTGTATGATGAGGGAACGACAATAATATTTTTGGATACTCTAAACTCTAAACCTTAAGCTGAAAAAGGGTACTCTTGTTCAATGTCGATAAAATGAACTGTTTTCGAAAAAATATATATTTTTTTTCAATATGATTTATATTCAGTATACGTAAATTCCATTACTAAGTTAGTAACTAATAAGACAAAGGAGAAAAACCGCAAATTTCAAAACACTAGCATAAACTGATACTGGCATAAATATTTTTATTTAAATCGGTACATGCGGAGAAACCCATAACAACAACATGAGGGATTTTATGAACATATAACAACTAATGTTTTAAAATTGATCAAGAGTACCTTTTTTTCATCTTAAGATTTAGAGTTTGCATCCAAAAATATTATTGTCGTTCCTTCATCATACAAGGTGTACAAAAAAAAACATTTTTGTGTTACGTCTAGTCCGCCCCTGGCAAGCTAAATAAGTCAAATGTGTGTAAAAGGGCGAACTTTAAGGAGACTCATCTACTAACCATTATACCAACAAATTATTAAATTACACCTAGTACTTAATAAATTATTTAAGAAACAACGATTTCCCTTGACGTCCGTTATTGGCCTTTATCTCTGTAGGGGAGGCCGTAGGAAGAAAAATTTATAAAAACTTCTTCTGTTATTATTAAGTGTTCTATCTGAACACGGGAAATTGCCCACATATTCCGTGACACCCTGTATCAATTAAATCATATGCGCCTTTCAAAAAAAATTAATGTAATGTTTGTAATAAATTTTCTTTCATTGGGGGGATTACCCCCAGAAAATTTTTTATTTGGGCCCATCCTTCACCAATAATTACAGGCATTGGTTAGTACAAGACAGAGAAAAAGAGTATGTCCAGGTTAAAACTTGATTTTCGCACGGTTTTGATTTTGTCTTTCTCATGGTGATTATTGGTAAAGGATGGGCCCAAATAAAAAAAATATCGGACAAAATATGTTTATTTTCAGTCGTAGAACACGATTCGCCAATAAAAAATATGGGGTTCCATTTGAAAATCTTAACTTACCCCCACCCGCGCCCGAGGTTGAGGGGGTGGGGGTGGTTTAAATTGAAAACTATTCCTCCTTCAAAACCAAACAACTTTTTTCCCTAGACATTTTCCGCTGCAATGCGATGCACCGGAGTTATTCCGGGGTACCGACCTTTTTTCAACACCGTGTATATTTAAAAAGACAATTTAAAATGATATCTTTCTTGATTAAAATGTACAGGGTGTTCCATTTAAAAAAAAATGAGGTTAGGTCCGATAACTTTTTTACCTGACCCCGTATACCTATTCTGAAAAAGTCAAATTAGTCAACAATCAACATAAAAAAAACTTCTGTGTAAAACATTTTTCTGTATCTCTTTTAACTAAGGAAATATATTGTAATTTTTAAATTGTCAATTTTTTGATTTTCACCCGTATCTCTTAAGCGAGCGAAAATTTTCAAATTCTGATATTACCATTTTAAGTTTGACCCAAAAAGAGCACATGACACCTATATTACTTTTTTGATAGCACTAACAATTACGAACAAACCCGAACAAATTTAAATATTTAAAAAATATGTTTGGATCTCTCTACCCTTCCAATTACCGTAAACTAGGAAGAAGAAATCCCTACGAAGGTACTGTGCAAGAAAACCCTCAAGTCCTCTTGCTTTTGTTATGAAACTCTGATAAGATCCTTGAGGAACGCCTGAGTAATAATTTTATTTTTAAGTAGTAGTAAGTATCTATCTCTATTTTAAGATTAATCTAAATTTGCACAGTCTTGCCGTTCTCCCATATTTTATTCGCAAGATTAGCTAGCGTTTACTTTGATCGCTGTATCGTATTTCGAGGATTATGCTAATAGATTTATTTATGTTCCTTAAACCTTTGAAGTTGCTTAAAGGTGTCTGCTTGTAGATTCCACAAAATAAGCCAAAAATTGTCGTGCTTAATAAAACAGTGTATTTAAAGCGTACCGGAAAGGCGTAGATTTATCAATAGGACAGAAATTCAGTTTACTAATTGTCTGGAAGGCGCCTGGCATATCATCACCCACGTCCAAGTTGAAGGTATATTCATTTATAATTGAATACAGTTTTGGAACTAGATACTAATAAATATGTTTCCAACAGGATTTAAATTGTTCAAGGGTGATATTAGCGGTGATGATAGTCAACTAACAGTAATAATGATCAACTGACAGCAGTCATGATAGATAGTCAATGAAGAGGGAGATTTAAAATTAGATAAAGAAATGTACTGTAACATCAATAAATTATTATTTAAAGGAAATCAAGAAGTTACGTTACTAGGTTGAAAATATTCATGACTAGTTCAATCGGCACAATATATAACCATCACAACTTCAAATTTCTTCATACTCGGACTTCACATTTTTATCAAAATTTATGATTTAATAGTAATAAAATACGTTACAGGTAAGTACACAAAGTCCAACAATATACTAACAAAATATAAATAATGGAAGAATCCATCCTAAAAACACCAAAACCCACTAAAAAAACAAACTTTAACTAATCAGACATGTTGAAACGTATAGTGATGGCTCTGTAAAATCAGCTGGACATTGTGCTCTACGCAATCAAATCCGAACACAGAACTAACGCAAAGTCGTAAGATAAGGATGTCATCCACACGTATTTCGATATGAGGTTCTACACCTATACCACCATGGTATGGTTCGCTTGCTCCCATTTAAGCAATATTTTATTAAATATCAGTTGAAGGTTCAAGCGGCACGCTCTGTAACACAACCTCGCACAAATAAAGTCAACCTGTTATCTCCCATGGAAGCAGAACTTATTATAAATCAGTTGCCAGAGGATTCGATCGTAAGGAAAGGAAATAGAACGCGCCATCATGATCAGAATCAAGAATAGACACTTTTTTTTTAGAACTTGAAAATTATATTTTTTAATTGTCTTGCTTAACCGAAAGATAGTAGGTACGCTTTGTCGATACGTTGGCACGATATGTTAATACTTTAAATAATTTATTAAGTTTCAAGTACTACTTTATAGCAGAAGGAATTAAAAGTTGCTTAAATATTGCTTATAAAAGCGAATATATTTTCAATAATGATTAAAACATTTAAGCTGTAAATTTAAAAATTACATACGACAAAATTAGTTCATTAGTTAGCATCTGTTTTGTGTGTTTCTACAAGTTTTGTAAATTTGTCGATTGGATAAAAAGTTACGAAAACCAATAATTTAGTATAATATTTACTAGTAAAGCTTGGGAAGAAGTTAAAAATAAAACAATAGAAAGTTTTAAATTGGTTAAGAGTTGGTTGAAAACGTATAAACTATCACTTAATCTAAATAAAACAAATTACATAGCCTTTTAATTAACAAGGGCATGTCAGCCAAATTTTATAGATATTAATATCGGTAATGATAGAAGTGCTGAAGTAACAAACACAAAATTTGGTGTGCTGGTTGACTGGACTGGTTTATGAAGTGAATTTCGCATATTGACTATGTTTCTAATAAAATATGGGGACCCATACACAAATTTTATATATTAAAGGAATTCCTAAATGAGAAAACATTGATGATGGTTTATAAGTACTTCTGGAGTAGCTAATACGATATGCAATAATTGTTTGTGGTGGTGCCTATGGCACAGTACTTAATGAGTTAAATATAACACAGCAATATGTTCTAAAAATTATATAAAAAAAAAATAAAGAGTTCCAACAAATTTATTGTTGTCGGAAACTGTAAATATCAGAACTTTATATATTTTTTTTGGCGGTGCAAAACCCTTTACGGGCACCGAGTACTTGTTCTACCTTTCCTCGGTAGTGTGGGAGTCCTTATACCCACTAAAAACCAAACTCGATGTTCACCCAGTTGCGCTTCACGGAACCATCATAATTGACATCTCCTTCGCGAAAGCAACATATATCCTTTACGTCCTCCTCTCTATCTCCTCTTTCATTCTGTCATATTACCCATTTTTTCTGCCTTAGGTCTGGTTTTGCATTTCGCCCTCTCTGTTCTGCTTATTCCTCTCTTCACGTTCCTTGGTTTCTAGTATCATTTTCACAATTTTCTTCCGTGTCTTTTCAAAACGCTTTGCATATATCCTATACATCCCGTGTCCACAGATAGCCTGTGTAACATAGTAGTCAACCTTTCTATGCTCACATTTAATCCATTTGTTGATGTCAGGGATTAGTCTTTTGGTCCATTGGCCCTTATATGAATTGTTGTTTCATCTCTCCTGGTCTCCGTTTATACATTTCCTTCCTTTCTTCTGCAATCAAGTCTATGGGGGGTATGCCTCCGATCACCTGCATCGCTGCTGCTGAGATAGTTTTGTAGGCAGCCACCACCCTGATTAAGAACTTTATATATTAGCTGTATATGTAATTTTGTTTATCGGTGTAAGACCAAGCTAAACTGTGTAGATCACACTATCGAAACAATGACTAAATCTAATAACAAATTTAAATTACCAAAAAAATTAACAACTGCCAATAAAAAGTTCATCGATTACTTAGCACCAAAATCATTTAATTTACTCCCAGATAATAGGAAATCAATAAAAAATACACAATCTTTTAGTAAAAAGTGTAATCAGTATGTTTACCGGAATACAGAAAAGTTTTCAATATTTTTTCAGTAACTCACTAAATCATTAAGGATTGTGGGCTTGTTTCAGTAATGTCTGTCACATAGAATCATAATATAGGTAATAGAAATAAAAATACAAAATAATAATATACATATGTCTAATTTTACATTTCGATACATACGGGTGTTTTGCAGTTAGGTGTCTATTATTGATTTTTGCTATTCATTATATTATATTATACAGGGTGTCCGGGAACATGTGAGAAATCTCCCGGATATGAAGAAAACACGTGAAAAGAATACTATAGGTTCATATAAACTTCTTTCATATCGGCCTCCTCTTCGGAGATATGGGCTCCAAAGAGCACCAATGGAATCAAATTTTTTACACATAATTATTGAACCACCTGGTATATTTCAATTATTTTTTAATATGATGTATACCAGGTAAGACCCGCCAAATTACTATCCAAGAAACTGTTGTGAATTACTCACAGCTGCAGGGACGGACTAGCTGTAACGCTGTACGCCCTGTATGATGAGAACTTTGGACAATGTTTTTACATACCTACCTTTAAATATTGGCTAAAAATTAAGTACTCTTCATTCATGTCGCTAATCCTAACCGTTTTCGAGAAAACGTCATTTTATTTACACTTAGTCCCCTAACTGCTCATGGGCTAAATATGAAAAAGCGGAATCTTGAAGGTTGAACATTGGATCGGAACAAAGATGTATCTTTTATTGAAATACCCGAAGCATGTATATGAAATGCCGTTTTTTCGAAAACGGCTAGGATTAGCGACATGAATGAAGAGTACTTAATTTTTAGCCAATAGTTAAAGGTATGTAAAACACATTGTCCAAAGTTCTCATCATACAGGGCGTAAACAAATGGGCCCATGAGTGTTAGAGCTACTCCGTCCCTGCAGCTGTGAGTAATTCACAACAGTTTCTTACCTGGTATACATCATATTAAAAAATAATTGAAATATACCAGGTGGTTCAATAATTATGTGTAAAAAACTTGATTCCATTGGTGCTCTTTGGGAGGCCATATCTCCGAAGAGGAGGCCGATACGAAATAAGTTTATATGAACCTATAGTATTCTTTTCACGTGTTTTCTTCATATCCGGGAGATTTCCCACATGTTCCCGGACACCCTGTATATTAAAAATGTTAAAATAAAATGTTAAATATTAAATATTTAATTTAACTTTAAAAGAGGCAGTTGCCTTATATGTAGTTGTTCCCGTGACTTAAAAGTTAGTTTTCTTTTTGTCAGATAGTTGCCTTATTGTACTGTTATATAGCGAAATGAATCTGTCGATAGAAAATAAACCAAAAAACAATTTATAATTAAGTTTCACCGATATCGCAATTTTATCGGAAAATGACAATAATTAACCATGTATCCTAATTACATCAAGGAATGGTCCCAGAATAATACGAAAATAGAATTATCGAAAAGATGTTGAAGTGGGTAATAATAAACTAAAAATGAAAAAAAGAGTATGACTGGAAAGAATAGAATTAAGAGACAACAGTGATAAGTCCCCACATTATCCCTCTCCTGCTAGCAGACCTGAAGTATGATAAAATATTTTTTTTGTAATCGTATATGTATTTGTGGATATGCAGACAAACTTGTAACCATAATCGCAAATGAGTCGTTTTGGTACTATGCCAAGAGATATTGCTTAATATTTATTATTATTATTATTAGCAGTATCCTAATAGAGGTCAAATAATAGAGTTGATGCCAAATAAACAAAAACAATGACCTATCCAATAACTACTTAACTTTGGAGATTTGTTTAAAATATAGCGTTTTGTGTTCCGCAAAAAAGAAAAAGAAAATTTTAGAAATATCTAAGAATATCATGTGGTTGATATTAACCTTAGAAGATGTGACATTTGACAGTTGGGCCATACATCATAACTTTACACAGTAATATCAATGACTTAATGTCTATTTTTATCAATTGACGAAAAAGGATGAAGGATAAAACATTTTTCTTTTTAAACGAAATACAATTTCAGCGTTGAGCTGTAGAATTTAGCTACATTGTGACTTGTTTTGAAGTGTCAGCGTTTCATAACCCAATATTTTTTAGTTCGCGTTATTATCTGCTTCTTAAATGAAATTATAAATTTCGAAAGAAAGTTGTACAGTTTTTCAATTTTATTCACAATTCACAACAACGACTTATGGGATGCGCAGTAAAAAGTTAAATTTTATGAGAGAAAAAATTGGTTGTTGCGCACGGTTTACCGGTCATATTTTTTGGTTGGTTGCTCGTCGCCCACAATGTTGTCGCCCTCATATAGGCAACCCCGCCGTATTGATGTCGGTTTGGTTGTCAACCAACGACGTGAACCAACGACGACCGTCCAGAACTAAAATCAGTTGTAGAGATGCAACGTTTTTAAAAATCCATCGATACTTGGACAATAGATATCAAAATTAATTCTAAAAGTGACTTTTCTTGGCCTTCTTTTATGCGAGAAAATACAATGTTTATTGCCTAGTAAAGAAGGTCTTGATGGGCTAACATATTGCCGTGTAATCATTTTCATTAAGGGCGAAGTACGGTCCTGTTCGTCGGTTAAGGTAAATAGTATATCAGTCGGCATTGCGCATGACATCTGATGATCTTTGCTTATATATGGTCATAAATTTGCCACTTTTGCTTTTAGAGTTTGGCTATCTATAGATATGTCAGTGCACATAACCCATAACAACCAGTGCTTGGAACCGGGAGTGTCGAATGCCCCGTCACGAAAGACAACGATCTCATCTCTAAGAGCAAGTCTATAATTACAATAATAAGACAAATATCCTAGGTAAAATGAATGATTATGAATGACAGTTGCCAGTTTTCATACATTAAAGTATAATAATCGCATTTTCTGTGTTTTTGACGGCAGTATAATCGGTTCATTCTTCGCTGTTGCAATGTAGCTTAATCAAACTTGATAAATAAAACAAAACGTCTAACTTGTATTCAGCGTAATTTTAATGCTACCAACGCCTAGCGCTTTCGGCCTCTAAAAGGCCATCATCAGGGCTAAGACTTCGTCAAAGTCACCCTAGGCACATAAGAAATATACCATCAAATAAACCATAAACACCCTTCAATTTAACTGTGTGGTGGTTTTTTCAGAAAGAAAAGAAAAGAAACCAACACACAGTTAAATTGAAGGGTGTTTAATATATTTTATGGTTTATTTGTTATTTGTTGTGCGCCTGGGGTGACTTTGACGAAGCCCTGATGATGGTCTTTAAGAAGCCGAAAGCGCTATGCGTTGGTAACATTCAAATTACGCTGAATATAAGTTCATACATTCATGTATATTCCTTCTTTTTTAAATAGACCAAAAAGACAAAAATAAAAGGAAGAAAAAATAAGTGCCGATGAAAAACAAATATAAATATTTACTTACAATAACTGGATAGATTATACTGGCTTCCGTTAAAATCTTGGATTAATACTTATACTCTATATATACTTACACTCAATACAATTATTAACAGTTATGATATGCATCATAAACGCTAATAAAACGAAGTGTGAGATGGACGATAAAATATTTATAGTTTTTCAAATAAAATTTAAATACAATTTCCTCTAATGGAAATTAAAAGCAGTTATTTTTTTAAATTTTAGGGCTGGCGTCTGGACATAAATGCACGTTGGGAAATGTAGGAAACATGCTGTGTAATGCACTAGCAATTATTAGTTTAAACACGCGACCTATTTGTAATTTTCTGTGTAAAGAAATTATTTCATTAACAAAAAGCAAACTTCGATACAACAAACTCTAAATCAAAATAGTGTACGATTATAAAAGGGATAGCGGCTAGGAGATAAGTGGGTGTGAGCCAGTGTTGCCAGATATCAAAAATTAGAAATTACCAGATTTTAAAGTGCATTTTTTATGACGGTATTAAAAATAAGAGCGTAAAGAGAATGCATATATTATATAATATGTATGTCAATCGTAGAAAAAAAAGGTATAAAGCATATTTTGTTAAGGTAAAATGGCTAAAGGTTATAGACAATAGGGTAACTCTGCAAATGAATTTAAAAATCACAAGAAATCGACCTTTTTAAGAAGTTTTTCACCAATCACATTTAATCTATATTACCAGAGATAATTGTTTCAAGATTTGAACAGATGTTAAGTAAGCAACATCACCAATAATATAGTGAACGACGTATTGCTCCACTACAACTGGTCTGCATTTCGTAGTTCCTAAATAGATCACACCGAGATCCTAGGAGAACGATCGTATGGAGCGAGTGAATATCGGAAAAACACGTGAATTTTATAGTGAATGGGGACGCTTTTAAAGAGTATTTGCAGTCTTCTTGGCTTCACCCCCTGGGAGGGGTAGATGTTACCCTTAAAATATTAAATGGGAAGCAGGTACATAATTTTAAACGTTGTTTTATTCTCTTTCCAAGTAGTTTATTATTTATTGAGTAGCACTTGTCCAGAAATCGCGAACAAACCCGATAATTTCAGTAATTAGATTCCCAGCACAGGTAACTTCTCATTACGTCCATCTTTAGAACGCGATTTCTTGGAAAGTAAAACTGATGTGCCACTTGACCTTCCCATTTAGGATTTTAAGGGTATCATCTATGTATATACCCCTCCCAGGAGGTGAAACCACGAAAGCTGCAAAATAAATATGCTCTAAAATGCTTTAATATGGTTAGGAAATGATTTTTCCATTCATATTTATAACTAATCTTATTCCTCGAAGAACTGAAAATACAAATTTTACAAGTACAGTTAAGTCTATGCAATTTTACCCGAATAAACTCAAGCATACTATAAAGGGTGTCAGGGAAAATGTGGGAAATCTCCCGGATATGAAGAAAACAAGTGAAAAGAGTACTCCAAGTTCATGTAAACAGGGACGGACTAGCTGTGACACTCATAGCCTCTTTTTTTTAAACTCCCTATATGATAAGAACTTTGGACAACGTTTTTACATACCTTAACTATTGGCTAAAAATTAAACACTCTTCATTCATATCACTAATCCTAACCGTTTTCAAAAAAACGATTTTTAATTACATCATGTATTTGGCGTATCTTGCTAAGAGACACATCTTTATTCCTATCAAATGTTGAACCTCAAAATTCAGCTTTTTCATATTTAACCCGTGAGAAGTTAAGGGACAGTAATAAAATCATGTTTTCTGCAAAACGGTTAGGATTAGCGACATGAATGAAGAGTACTTAATTTTTAGTCAATAGTTAAAGGTATGTAAAAACCGTTGTCCAAAGTTCTTGTCATACACGAAATTAAAAGAATGGGGCCATGAGTGTTGCAGCTAGTCCGTCCCTGTACTTTGAGTAATTAACAACATTTCCTTGGATAGTAATTTGAAGGGTTCTACCGGGTATCATCATATTAAAAGAAAATTAAATATGCCTGGTGGTTCATTAATTATGTGTAAAAAACTTGATTCCATTGGAGCTCTTGGGAGCCCATATCTCCGAAGATGATGCCTATACGAAAAAAGTGTATCTGAACTGGTAGTACTCTTTTCACTTGTTCTCTTCATATCCGGGAGATTTCCCACATTTTCTCGGACACCCTGTATAATGTATATTCATATTTAAAAATACACATAGATTCAAAAGTTTTGCATCACTCTGATTCTCGAATAAGTATTTACGTCATGGTGAAAATAGACTAAATATTAGTTCATTGATAAATTTAAAATAAAAATCAATGAGTTTTATAAATTTTTATTTTGCCACAAGATTTTAAACCTTCCAATAAAAAAACTTTACAAAAGTAAAATTTATTTATTTTCAATAATTTGTGAAATTTAAAAAAATATAGCTTCTACTAAAGTGTATTTCCTCCTCTGGCTTCAATGCAGGTTTAAGGATGATGTGCGTAAGGTTAGCAATCCGTTCTTGTGGAATAGCCTGCCATTCCTCAGTAACGGCGACCACAAGCTCCTGGAGAGTTCTAGGGGGACTTCTTCTAACGCGAACGGCCCTAGAGAACATGTGCCAAGCATGTTCTGTCGGGTTCATGTCAGGGGACAAAGCAGGTCACTCCAAGCGATTAATTCCCTCAGTTTCTAGGTATTCATCCATAGCTCTAGTAAGATGGGGCCGAGCATTGCCGTCCATAAACACAAAATTGTTACCAACAGCCCCTCTCCACGTTCTAACATAAGGATGTAGAATATCCCTAATGTACCTATCCCTAGTCATTGTGTCTTGAACGTGGACTAACTCAGTGAGCCCGTCAGACATAATACCTGCCCAAAACATGGCGCTTCCTCCCGGGAATGCTGGCAAGGAGCGAGCATGGGCAAGTTGAGCTGCTCTTGTCGGTTCTCTCCAAACACGAATCCGGCGACTATCGTTTACGAGACAAATCCTGGTCTCGTCGGAAAATAGGACAGAATTCCAAAATTCTTCGGGTAAGCAAATGTGCGTTTCAGCTCACTGCAGTCGACGAAGTCGTTTGTCATAGTGTGGTTGGGGAACTCTTACTTGTCGCCGACATCTTAAACCGGATTCAAGAATTCGTCATCTTAGTATAGAGACGGATACACGAACGCCAATTGCATGCGTAACATCTCTCTAAAGTTGTGGGACTGGCATAGTACGATTTCTCCGAATTGTTAACGTAATATAGCGGTTCTGCTGTTCGTAACACGCCTTCTACCACTTCGTGGTCTGTCTCGCACAGATTTGGTCTCTGGATAGCGATTCCATACACAGAGACATGAAAAACTCGTATTCTTTCAGCAACAAATCTTTGGGAATGGCCTTCTTCAACTAAAGCTCCTATTCTTGCACGATCAACTTCGGATATAACTCGGCGATTAATTTTTACACACTGAACCGAAATATTTAACTGGCCAGCGCCAACAAAATACAGCACTGAAAATGTTATCTTAAATAAATGTCTTGATAATATTTTTTTTTGCTACAAAAAATGGTATCGTTCTAACGGATTCTAAGTCTAAATAAACATTTAGAAAAAAAAATCATTCCTGAAATTATCTGAACATGTCAAAATCAGAGTGATACAAAACTTTTAAATCTATGTGTATATACGAGTATATTATAAATAAGGATTAATTAGCTGAAGAAAAACTGAGCTACGAAAATGTCTCTAAAATATATTGTATCCACGAAAGCCTTATTTCGCACAGATATCCCATAGGATATACGTGCTGTATAGTGTATATCCTATCCCACTTCCTGTTTTATGTTATAGTTTATGTTTCGGTAACGATTTTTCCATTTCACCTCACCTGAGAAACGGCAAATTGCCTGGTCTTGGCATCGATCTGGCAGTGGGCCAAACATAAGACACACATTTTGGATTAGCTGTTAATAATTCAGTCGTCATTGGTAATATGTCATACCATGTAGACATTTATGAGTCTGGCAGAAACTGTCATTGGCCAAAGTAGCTAAAGTACGAACAGGGGATCTTTACCCTGACGTCATCGCTAACAAATAGATATCCCGACATATTTCATATCTCTGCATCTTTGTTTGGTACAGACATAAAGGCGAATAAAAATTGTATTATACGTCGTCCGGAATTAAACGTGTTAGACAGAGAAAGAATTATAAAGAAGAGTTGCCAAATAATTATTTTGACTTACGCAGTACTACAAATTACAAAAACGTCATTGTGACAATTGATTCACAATTTTTTCGTTTTTATACATTTTTGTGCATTAAAACTTCATTTACTCCTGCAAACAGTTCTTTTCAGAGCTTTTGGTATCGCTTTTTTGTGTTAGTGGTAAGTACATATTGATATTTATTGTTATTTATTTATTGTAATAAAGTATTCCTAACCCTAAAAATTGTGGATAAGTCTCCGCTCCGCTATTTTGCCATCCCAAAAACGTAAAAACACGTCTTTTTAGTTTCGAAAAAAATAAGTAAAATCGCCCGAATTTCCAAACGCTCTGTATATGTATCGACACTAGAAGGTTCACAGAACGTATTTCGGGCAAAATCAAATCTGAAATCGCCAAATTAAGTTCACAATCTCGTCTCAAAATGTGGTAAAAATTGGTCGAAAAATACAAATATGACAGTTCAATAAAATAATTTATTTAAATGTTTTACGACATAAATTACCATTTATCTTCAATTCTAATGAAAAAGCATAACGTCAATAGTCAGTAAAAAACAATTTAGTAGAATGCTAAGAAATTATTTGCAAAACCACTCCCAAATAGTGTCCTTTCTTTGTTGACATAAACTGGGATACCTACTGGAAATTTGTTTAAATTTAGATGATATTCCATAAATTTGGCTCATATTATTTACTACCTTCATAGGTTTAAAAAAAAAGGAAAAATTGTGTTACATTGAGAGTAAATAAATCATTTAGCACATACAGATGCATGCACCTAGGGGCCCTTATGTTTAATTAAAAACTGTAGAACTTATTGTACCTATTCTTTGTTAATTTTGTCAACTCTAACTTTGATTTCAATAAATAAAATAAAAATTTAAGGAATTTTTGTACACGGATTAACCCGCCGGCGCATTGTAATTCTAATAATTGTACTGTGTCTTGTCCAAGACAGTGCATGACCATTATTGCTCATAGTATCTGCAAAGTGTATTTTCTAAGATGTGTTCATTGTAAATCTAATTGCACGGTGTTGCACTTTTTAATAAATTATTTCAAATGATCTCTGTTGGTCAAATCAAAAATTAAACTTTCTTTGATGTTTTTTTAATCTGTGTAATCAAAATGTCACATTCAAACCGAGTTTATCATTTTGTCAAATAAGAAGTAGGTACATAACTGCCAGTAAAAATTCAAGAATATCAGATTTATACCTACATATTCCTAACAATCTATTTTATGTAAGACCGACTCAAAATTTTGATTCGGAGTTTTAAAGAAATTTTTAAAAATCCGTATATGGGAACGTTATTTACGTCAATTAAAATGTTATGAAATTAGTTTTTGTTTTGAGAACTTTTCTTCCACGTAATTTTGATTTGATTCATACGATTTTTATGACGTGTAAGCGATGACGTCAGGGTAAAGATCCCCTGTGCGTACTGTATAAACTTCTGTATATATACAGGGTGTAACAAATTCCTTCCGTCACCATTGTGATTTCGGGAACGGTAAGAGATACGAAGTGAGTTAAATTGGGGCAAAGTTGTATAAGTATCCATAAATATACAAAAATAAATACATGGACTTTAAAAAAAATTTCACTTTATTGTTGCTACTTTTTATTTTCCATAAGATGGCATCATCAGATCTTTAATGCGACGTTTCGTCTTTGGGTCACCATCAGCAACTTATTTTTTTTAAATACGGGAATGGATTTTTTTGTTTAAAGTATGAAAGAGGAACTAAATCTACGTTCAGCGGTGTACAACACTTCCCGGTTTTCCGACGTTTTGTTCCTTAAATTGAATAACTTCACTGAAATACCCCTAGTACGTTCCTGTAATTTACTTTTTTTTTTAAATTTGATAAACTCGAAAATTTAAAACTCAATGCCTTTTGTAATAGTCTTAAGAAAGTGTAGACTTTAGTAATTACTGGACTATACTATACGCAGTGTTTCAGCCATTGCGGTTTGGAAGCAAGACAACAATACGTAGTTTTAAATGGGATCGTCCATATATATGCGGTTAAAACGCTGCCACCGGATGATGGGCCTTTAGGCGGTCAAACCGCAGCATCTGAAACGCTACGTCTAAAACGCAATGTAAGAGAGAGTGAAAGTTTATTTGTTATACCTACAATAAATTACGCATACTTATACTAAGTAGAAATTTGATACAATTATTAGTTTGAAATAATAATGAAACAGTAGTAGTAAGTAAAATTAATAATTAAGGACAGAAATAGCAATAGTGGGTGAAAAATTTTTTACGGGCAACTTTCAGTAAATCGGATTTTCAAAATAAATAATTTCAAAAACACCTGTTAATTTTTTAATAGGTTTCTTATAGTATCTAATTAGAGCAATTATTTATGTCCGCGCAAAACATCATCGTCACAAAGATCTTGGTCTATAGCATCGTTTTTTTTAATAATTTAACGCCCGTCACATGGCTAATTTTACTCTTCTGAATCATATAACGCCAATTTTTGGAACTGAGTTATTTTAATCAGTCACTATTAACCATTTTCCTATTATTTATAACAGCCCTATACCGTCATATTTGTAACACTATTAGGCCGACCTGTAGTGGCGTTATTTATAAGCAATTTCTGCCGTGACCGGCGATACATGCAGCTGCAGGGACGGAAATTCTGGTTAATAATTGCCTTAGAGAAACTAAACTGCTGATCTTTTAACATTATTTTTTCAATACAAATTGTAGTAGGAGTGTAAATTATTTATATATAAAAATAACTTTAGTAAAATGACGTGAAATATAAAAGGATAAAGTAAGAAATTATTGACTGGGGACACGTGACGAGCGATACATTTTTAAATTCAAATTTGAATACTGCATCTATAATATAAAAAAAACTTTTAAAATTGCTTTTTAATGCAGGAAGTAACATATATTTCGCAAACCATAACCGTTTCTATTGGCAAATGGTTTATTTTAGTAAGTTATATGTTAAGGACTGAAAGTTGCCTGTAAAAAATTTTGACCCATCTACAATAACGGATTAATAATGACAATTGAAATGAGTACAATATTTTATAGGAAATCGTACAACAAAATCTAATAATAATTTTGTTATAGTGTTTGTTCCGTGCACATATATTCGTTGTAAAATTTACAATATATTTTAGTAGTTACTTGCTTTGACTAAATTTCTTAAAAATATAGCTTTTTAAAATTATGTTCTTTGATACGACTTACTAATAAAAAATGTAATTAATACTATATTTGAATAAATGAAAAATGTGTGGGACTGCTAAGAGATGGCGCATCGTGAAGTATTATAGTCTTCTCTGATGATAGGTATGTAAACCTACCCTGTACTCACGAGAACAAAAGAGTTCGAAACCGGTCTGCAGGTGGTTTACATCCTATCAATGGAAAAGATTGATAGGATCAATGGAAAAGGCTTCCTATTCTTGGTAGTACCATTCAATCTGAAATCATATTTTTAAGGTGCTACTGTGTAGACTAAATACGCCCTTATTGTATAAGGTATAATCGGATAGTCTGGGAAATAATAATTTTCCCATACATTGGTATTTAATACTATATTTTATAAGAAATTTTACAATAAAATCTTTTCTATAATAATAATGTTACTATAGACTTCCGTTTCCGTGCAAAAATGGAAGTAATCAGAACTTCATTTGCCCCTGGTAGAGAATTGGAAGGAATAAACCCCTCATCATTCTACTAAAGTAAGATTCAACACAGTAATGTTTTTTACATAATAACCAATGGCCCCTCATTTAATAACTAAACACACAACGCAATAATACGTTTTTATATTTTCGCTTCTCTCTTATAACTCGTGGTAGGTCTAAATCCTTAAGCCTTTTATCCGTTACGATGTTTATTCAACACAGTAAACGATTAATTAATCTCAACAATTTATACGCTATTACTCTAAATACCCCGAATTCATTCATCCCCTTAATAAATTTAGGGGATCTAAACGTCTCGTCTTAAATATGTCCCCTTGAGAATTTCTACCCTAGTAAGGATAAAATACACTTTAACGCAGTGGTGTCACACAACAGTGATCTTAATTTAAATTTTGATTGAGAATATATAAGTTAAAAAGTATAGGACGGAAACAATTTTTGGAAATTTAATTTCTAGAGTACAGCATGTTTGGTAGAAAGCGTAACACATAGGAAACTTTTTTATCCTTCATTTTATCGAAAAAAGTGACTAAAAAGTTTTTCTTGATTGAAAACTTCCCTATCCATAGTCGAGTATCCGAAATATTGCACAGGATGGCCAAAGAAATGTGAAATTGACCTCAGAATGAAACACCCCTAGTTCTAAAAATACATCAAAATGTTGAAGCTTGAAGTTGAAGCTCTATCTAGAATTACGTTATGTCTCTAAACATGCTAACGAGATACAGCCACCTAGGCTGAATACTAATTTCCCTACCAGACTGGACTTTGATAAATGGAAAAAAGTGCACCCCCATTGTTTGACAAGGGTCTAGTTTGGTACACCGATGGATCAAAAAACGCCAACGGTGTGGGCGCAGGTAGGGAAAGACCCAGGATGAACATAAGCATTCATCTGGGGAACTACGCCACAGTATACCAAGCGGAAGTTCATGCCATACAAGCATGTGTACTACAAAATCTTGAAAAGGGCTACCACTACATCCTGTCGGACAGCCAAGCTGCTCTTAAGGCTCTGTGCTCCAATCGGTTTACTTCAAAACTTACACTGGAGTGCCATACCAACCTAAGAGCACGTAGACCAGAAAGTGCTGATATGCTACAAAACAGACTAATGCAAGAACAATAAAAAGAAAACTAGAACGATGTAGCCAAAGTGATGGTGGCTCTGCAGAAATTTGACATTTGTTTTATATAGTTACGACTTTTCTTAAGTTGACCTAATTATATCTCGTAGGTTGCTGTTTCTCGTTAGCTTTAAGAGAAAGAACATAAATTCTAGAATGAGCTTCAAAACGACATTTTGATCTATTTTAGAAATAAGGCTATTTTATTCTTAGATCAATTTCACATATTCTTGCCACTCTGTAAAATATTTTGATTACTCGACTATGGCTAAGGAGGTTTTCAACCAAACAAATTTTTCTTCATTCTCTGCCAGGACCATGCCCGAGGGAACTACAGTTTAACTTGGGCCCTGAATCGATCCTTAGTCAAACGACGCAACCCTCAAAGGGCAGTGAACCTTTGCTGCATGTATCATGGTATGGCATACCTATTGGGAATGTATATCGACAACCCCACGAGATATGAAATCCGGCCTGGTATATTCGGATCTGTATATTCATGGTTTGACATGGTCGATTGGAAAATATGTGTCGGGTTTGTTCTCAGGAGATATGAAATCTGACCTGGTTGCTGGCGTGAATGGACGATGACACGTTGTTAGTTAAGCTAGGTATCCACATGATAACAGGCGGCAGTCGACTGGCTCAAGTTTTGTGGCGCGTAGAAACTCTTTAAATTACATTTTACAATATCAAAAAAATAACAAACTGAGTCTCAAACAAACTTCCAGCATACAAAAATGGAAATGAGAGAGAAGAGGAAGCTCCTCAAGTGGATATCTGATTTTTTGACGATATTTCTGTTCCGACTTAATAAACAGGATTGGATTGGAATTATTGGATGCACTCAGAAGTTTCCTGCTTTAAATCCATTTACGAACCCAGATATTGTGCCTTCGTTCCCTTTTTTGTAATGTATTGTTAAGATATGTTTCCATAGTTTGCACAGCAGTATTAACACCCGCCGGTATCATTTCAGTTGACAGAATGTTTAATACCAAGTCAGTTCAGATTTTTACTTTTATGTGAAAACAAATATTGGCGCCAATAAGATTGGCGTAACGAAACTGGCGTACTTCCGGCGCCAGTAATCCTTACATATGGATACCTAGCTTTGGCCTTTACAAATGAAAATGATGTAAAATTCCTTATCCGATGTTCATTAACATTTTTTTAATCGTAGGGTTATTTTAATAAATGTTCAGAAAACCTCTAAAAAAAGGACGTCTATTGCTCCTTAATCCTATTTCCTTAATATAGGCTGAACCAGACCCATAAACAAAAGTCTAGTGATGTCTGGAGATATTGGAGGGCAAGTAATAGAACACCCGCGACCAATCCAAAGCCCTGGAAACTTTTCATCCAAATGTTTCTTAACCTGATGAGCTAAATGAGCAGAAGCTTCATCGTGCTGATCGTACGGTTATTTTTTTATATAGTTTTGATGTGTTGAATCGTAATTTTTGTGTTATCTATCTCAAATTAAAAATTTATAAATATTTGAAGAGGTAAGAAACTGATAGTCTACTACAATATTTTAATAAATACAATTTAGATTATGTTTCCATACATGTTCCGAAGGTACATACCCTCATCTTCAGTGGAAAATAAATAGGGAGTAAAAGCTTATGACATTATCACATTAAACTTCTTGCAGCAGGAAAAAAATGAAATTAGTCATAAATTAGCACAAAGTGAGAAAAGTAAGAAAATTGAAAAATTTAAACACGAGAACAATTTGAGTGGTTTGTTTTTCAATTTTCTTTAAACTTTTTTTTCATAATTTATTAGTAATTGTATTTTTTTCTTTTCTTTTTCTGTTGCAAGAAGTTTAAGAAGTTTTTCACCCTATGCATACCTTCGAAACATGTATGAACAAAACTTAAATAGTATTTATTAAACTAGAGGAGCAGACTGTGTGTTTTTTACTTCTTCATAATTTCACCCCACTGAGAGATTGACTACTTCAAAAAAAAATAATTACAGATATTTTCCGCATGCACGGGTAAATTCCGATAAATTTGTGCAAAAATCTCAATTTTTACCACGGTCGATGAAAACTTATAAGAAATAGTAAAAAATTAATATATAATATAATTACAAATTTCACTTTATTTCAAACGACGGGTAAAAGTTTTGAATACGCCTATGATATATTTATTCCCGAGGAGTAAATATATCGATCAAACACATAAATTTTAACTACAGTTTTCTATTAAAATATTTACCTTATATTATGAGAAAGGTTCCCAGTTTTATACGTATGTCTATTATTTTTTGAGCTGGGGTCGACATAAGGAAATTTTAGACCCTTTTACTTTTATTTCGATAATTTGTCATGGTCTGTATCCAGTATTTAGTGCCGGGATACCAAAATATCCAACAAAAAAATATATATGTATATGTTCCAACAGTAATATTATCGGCAGGTCTGTAATTAACAAGAATTGTGTAGAACAATAAAATTGGAGAAGAGATTCTTAATATTAACGAAGGAAGAGGAAACGAGGAGAAGGGACTGATTAATACTTATCATCAGAAACAAATTTGCTTCCCATTGTAAATATAGTTACCAAAAAATACAAGAACCGTCAATTTTAAGAATGTATAATTTTTGTAGTAATAACCTGATAATCATTATATCCAATAAATATCTCGCAGGCAATTTCAGGCAGCCATAGTGTTGCCACTTTATTTATTGCATTTTCTTATACTGGGTAAACATAGCATACATTCATTCTCTTTAGTTATTTTCATTGCTTGATATGTATAATAAGGATAGCAAGTATAATTTTCTTTTTGTATATGGTAGCCGCTTAATATGGCCAAGTTCTAAGTGAATAAACGGGGTAACTGTAGAGCTTCCGGTGAAGTTTTTTTTATATGAAAGTAGGCTAAGGGAAATCACTGGAAATTATCTTTTTCTACGGATGCTTCCACTTCTCTTATCGTTTCCATACGTTCAACATGGAGAATTTCTCACGCAGTGAGCCCCCATTATAGTGACAAATAATTTCTCACTGTTATTATGATAACCCAAGGCAGCCATGAATTGTTACATGGCAAATTGATACGGCACGTTTTCCACGTTGACGACGCAACATCGACGATTAGCGCGCAATATCTCCTTAGGCCATGAAAACATTTACCGGCGTTTCCATAACAATACAACCGAAATACTGCACAATTATTATTGCTGTCAACTTGCCAAACGGATGTTGTACTTGTTGGACAATATATTATATTGTTGATTTTTATACTAAAACAGGTAAGATTTATTAAATATTGATTATAATGGAATACGAAGATTTAGAGTTTGAAAGTACATCTTCAGATATTGTTCGAAAAGCATCCGATGTTTGTAATAATTTGCTACCAAGCATATCAAGACAAAAATATGAAATCGCTTACAGTAACTTTATGGACTGGAGAATGCAAGCCAAGGTGAATTATTTTTCTATATGTCCTCTGATATTTTTTACAAGAAAGATGATACGCCACTGACATTTTTCCATGTGAATTTTTTCTGATTGGTCTGGTCAATTCTACATGAAAACGGTCACTTGAGTTTTCTCGTCGGACGCGCACCGTTCTTGATTAAAACAACTAAATTCATATGGAAACTCATATTGATTTTTTTTTTATAATCAAACACAACCACTATGGGAAAAATCCTGTAGAGCACTCTCACTCACTCTCACGTTGGCTTTGAATCGTTGTAGGTTATATTCGTTGGGAAAAACGATAAATTGATAAAATAATGTAATGATAAAATTTGGTTTATAAAAATTGTTGGAGTGGACAATTCGATACGAAAATGGGCGGAAGCATCCTTTTAAGTGAAGGTGGCCATTTCCGACAATTTTTATAAAACAAAATTTATCATTAATGATTTTATCAATGTTAATGATAATGAGTTTCAATATGAATTTAGTGGTTTTAATCAAGAACGATGCGTCCGACAACATAAACTCAAGTGACCGTTTTTATGTAGAATTGACCATGCTAATCAAAAAAATATCCACATGGAACAGTGGCGTACCATCTTTCATGTAAAAAATATCAGAGGACATGTTTGCAGGGACGCCACTGGTGGAACAATTGAATAACTTTTCTAACTAAAATTTGTGGTTCTATATCCTATTAACACGTACCAAAATTGAAAATAATATCTAAAGTACTTTCGGAGATATTAACAAATAACCATTTAAAAAATAAAAATGTAGCAACCTGTAGCAAAAAATTTAAGCCATTGCGGACATATATTCATATGAACTTTTATTTGTAAAATGACCTAAGGAATCACATCCTGAAATATTTGTACGTAATTAAGGAACACCCTGTATTATAGAATACATTTGGAATAAAACACTTAGTTACCAAAAATAGCCTGTTTTTTTCCTGAAGAAAGTATTGCATCCCATCAAAGTATCTTTTCAATCGGTGGTAAGTTACTTTATAAGCATAAGAACTTTCCTTTTCTATAACTGCAGGATAATATTTATCAAGCGACTTTACTACTACAGCAACGATATACTCAGCAAGATCAATTTTATTGTCACAGCTATTTTTTTATTCTACCCTATGTAGATATATTTTTTGCTATCGTAATTAAAATTTGTATTACGATAGTACATAGTTATTAGCTATTTAAAATTTTCTCTCAGTCAAGATAGTTGGTTATTAAGCAAAAAATCTATTGATTAAAATCCATTAGCTAGAGTTAAGTTGGGCTCGTATTATAGTACTTGTTTCTGGATTTCTCTTTCAAATCTAGTTTATGGGTTGACGAAGCTTAGATAATATTTTTTTTCGGCCAGGAAATCATGAAAGCTACCGGATTCAACGTATATAAAGCAAATGACATAACAAATCGCATCTAAAACCACAAAAGGATGCAATCAATGGCCAGATCTGCGACCCGACCGCCTTTAAGATGCGGAAATCAATATCGGCTAAGCTTAAAGCTCTAAAGCTCTATTCTGTGCTTGGTCCCACATTTGTTCCCATCGCGGTGGCCTACTTGTCTAACGGAACGAAAATAAAAAGATTTTATTTGAGGGGTTAGGCAACTCTAGAATATTGAAACTAGAGATGAAAGAAATGAAAAAAAATATATTCAGATAAAATGAACAAAAAAGGACGTATAACCAGCAAAACGGTTCTTATACATTGAATTTAAACTAGATATTCAGTAAATATATATGGGTATCATTTAACTGGTTAGCAAAATGTACTCATTTTTGCGAACAGAAAACTGTAATCGGTCAGCCAAAATTGCTAGTTGGTCAGCAACTTATGTACCGGGTGTCCCACTAAGAATGGCTCTCGGCCGTATCTCTGAAAGTGTTAGTCGTATGGCTTGCGGAAAAATTTTTTAATATGAAAAGTGATCATAAGAAATTGCTGGAAATTATTTTCAAGTTTCTCAGTCGAGCGCTAGAGGGCGCAACCGTAACGGTAAATCCGTAAAGCTTAGTTTTTTCAAAAGTTGCCGCGTTAAGGTATATTGAAAATATCATTTTCGTATACTTTAAGGTTTTATGAAGAAAATTTACTTATAACATTTTTTTGTCACTTTTAAAATAAAGTGGTGGGGGAAGGTTGAACATTATTTCAAATAAATGCCTACAACTCCGGGTTCGCTCAACAGAATTTAGTGAACTTTGTTTTGTTAAAAAGAGGTTCCCTTACTCTATAGTTTACTGTATAAACTATGACAATATGACTTTTAAAGTAGGCGCTAGAGGGAGCTATTTTACAACTTAACAAACATTGCGCATTTTTCAAAAATTTTAAATACAACAGTATATTTAATTTTACTTCATCACAAAGATCAATAAAAGCCTAAAGAACTGGCGAAAACCACAACTTGATATCTTTTTTCAAACCGGAGATATTAACAAGAACAAAAATAAACACGGAAAAATATGATTATATTTAAGTTTCAACGGTACAGGTTTTTTAAAAAGTCAAATAAAAATTTTAAATTAGATTTTGTTTTTCCAAGGCCTATTTGACTTTTTAAAAAACCTGTACCGTTGAAACTTAAATATAATCATATTTTTCCGTGTTTATTTTTGTTCTTGTTAATATCTCCGGTTTGAAAAAGATATCAAGTTGTGGTTTTCGCCAGTTTTTTAAGCTTTTATTAATCTTTGTGATGAAGTAAAATTAAATATACTGTTGTATTTAAAATTTTTGAAAAAATGCGCAATGTTTGTTAAGTTGTAAAATAGCTCTTTCTAGCACCTACTTTAAAAGTCATATTGTCATAGTTTATACAGTAAAGTATAGAGTAAGGGAGCCTCTTTTTAACAAAACAAAGTTCACTAAATTCTGTTGAGCGAACCCGGAGTTGTAGGCATTTATTTGAAATAATGTTCAACCTTCACCCACCACTTTATTTTAAAAGTGACAAAAATATGTTATAAGTAAATTTTCTTCATAAAACCTTAAAGTATACGAAAATGCTATTTTCAATATACCTTAACGCGGCAACTTTTGAAAAAACTAAGCTTTACGGATTTACCGTTACGGTTGCGCCCTCTAGCGCTCGACTGAGAAACTTGAAAATAATTTCCAGCAATTTCTTATGATCACTTTTCATATTAAAATTTTTTTCCGCAAGCCATACGACTAACACTTTCAGAGATACGGCCGAGAGCCATTCTTAGTGGGACACCCGGTACAGCAAACATTTCTGAATCGGTCAGTAATTAATGTCATACTAGAGTGATCTAAATTATTTTGGTAGGCAAATTAAATATATAAACTGCTATGAGCGATCAATTTTTAATCAGATATTAGTAAGCAATCAGCGGGTAACCAAAATATTTAATCTTGGTCATAAAATAAAGCCATAAAACGTGAAATAGTGACAGTGCCCTGGGAAAACAAGTGAAACCCCGCCCCTGCTACACCTTTTGGACCTTGACTGCTACACCGAATGAAAACACACGCACGCAATTAGCTACTCGTATCACGCGACTGCCCACAATAACGAACTTTGCCGATTATTCAAAACAAACGCAATCCAATGATTTATATTGATAATAACCATTCTTTAATAAATATGTAAACCTCTGAAGTAAACTGCTTCTAGACATGTTTTTTTCTACTGACCAATTGTAAAATCTTGCTTACCAAGTAATCATTTCGCAGCTCGACTGTTCATTAAGCGAACACATGATATTACAAGCGGACTGATATCGGTTAAATTGTTGACAGTTTGTAGCATTTTTAGCCGAACAAGTGTTGTTGCAGCTTGATATTTATTTATTGCATGCTGATCAAATGATTTATTGGCTATTTTTTTGCTGCGAACCAATTTTAAGAACAGCAAACCATTTAATTACTTCTCAATATACAGGGTGTTTAAAAAAGACAAAAAGTGGATCACTGATTAAAAGAAAAAACGCCGAGACACATCAAAAAATTTGCCAAGGGGGACAACTTTTTAACCAAAAACGACTTCACCCCCTTTTACCCTCTGGTCCCCTGGGTCATCTCCTTAAAAATTTTAAACGACAAGGGGTAACAAGTAATAGCTTGTTTGAAAGGTCTTTCAAAGTGCTTTATTTTGACGTTTGATTTTTAAAATCGGTCGATTCGTTTTCGAGAAAATTAGAAAAAATTTTACCGCCTTCTTTTTATCAACACAGATAATATGGGCGAACTGTTTTTATTCTTATACCTGTTTAGTTTTTTATAGTTGCTAAGGGAAAGAAACAATTTAATTTGGTGTCAGTTACCTTAGTAACAATCTTGGGATATTGAAAATTTATTTATTTATTCAGATTTTACAGAATTTATGGTGCCCAAAATCAATGTGTTCGGCAAGCCGTTGCATTTAACGCCAGACATCCGAAAAAGATAACTTCGCATAGGTATGTTTTGGACCTTGTTACTAAATTTACTCAAACTGGATCTGTTGCAAATAAAAAACGTAATCATCGTAGAGTTTTGGATGAAGCCGCTCAAGTTGAAGTTTTGGGTCATTTTGCCATAAATCCTAATACTTCATTACGCAAAATTGTTGATGCGACTGGTATTTCATTAGGCTCTGTACACACAGTTACTAAATTACATAAATTTTATCCATTCAAAATGAAAATATTGCAAGAGTTAACCGAAGATGATTTCGATAGGCGAGTTGAGTTTTGTGAACAAATGACTGCAGCGCTTAATGATAATACCATTCATGTAAAGAATATCTGCTTCAGTGATGAATGCACATTTTATCTAAATGGATTTGTTAATAAGCATAACTGCAGGTATTGGAGCAATGAAAATCCTCATGCATTTGTAGAAGGGCATACTCAGTACCCCCAAAATATTAATGTATGGGCGGCATTTTAGGAAACAAAGTGATTGGGCCATTGTTTATTAATGGGAATTTAAATTGAGGCATTTATTTAGATATGTTGGAAAATACCATCAATCCGCTTATCACTGAAACCATTGAAAACCAAATCGAAGACGATGGAAACCCTATACTTGATGAGGCTGAAATATATTTCCAGCAAGATGGCGCTCCTCTTCACTATGTTCTTCCGGTTCGGCAATGGCTAGACGACGAGTTTCCAGATAAATGGATAGGGCGAAGAGGGCCTATAGAATGGCCTGCTAGATCTCCTGACTTGACGCCATTAGACTTTTTTCTATGGGGCCATTTGAAAACTATTGTGTTCACTCCCCAACCTAACAGTTTGGATGAACTTCGTCAACGCATCACCGAAAGCTGCCATGATCTCCCACAACATGTTTTTGAAAATGTCCGTCAGGAATTTGAAAATCGCCTATATCATTGTTTGGCCAATAACGGGCAACATTTTGAACACTTATTGAAATAAAAAGTGATATTTTCGTGTTCTTTTTTTCTATCTGAACAAATTAAGATAAATAAAGATTTTTCCAAATTTCTCGAAAACGAATCGACCGATTTTAAAAAATCAAACGTTAAAATAAAGCAAACCCGAACAAACCCGAACAAACCCCTTGTCATTTAAAAATTTTAAGGGGATGACCCCGGGGGCAAGAGGGTAAAAGGGGGTGAAGTAGTTTTTGGTTAAAAAGTTGTCCCCTTTGGCAAATCTTTTGACGTGTCTCGGCGTTTTTTCTTTTAATCAGTGGTTTTCGACAAATCCGTGGTGGGAAGTTTTCAAATGAACAACCTGTATATTCACGGTAAGTGGCTTATTAAAATCTCTCTGGAATAAAAAGAATATTTATTCTAGTGTTGTGATCGCTCGAGCGCAAAACCACATGAGTACTCGATTATTGAAATAATGGACATCTCTCGATTATTAAAAAAACTGCTCTATTTATAAATTAAAGCGAAAATCGTCACTTTTACCCGAGCTTGGTTTGATGCCGACCGAAATGTGCTGCTTGGTAGTGTGATCGCTCGAGATAAAAAACTGCTCGTATACTCGAGCAGTTTTTCGCTCGATAGGAAATACTACTCTAGTTGTAAATTCAAGCAAAACATCGAAAGTCGTTGCCTTTCACTTGATACCCGATTTTCGCTAGACGTTCGAGTTTGACGCTAGAAAGCTGACACGACGTACGTATTTCTTAGAGGTACATCAACGAGAAGGTGTACCTATACAAAAAAGTATGGCAAATCCCTTAGTGGATTCATCGTGTAGTGTAGTACTTCAAATGAATAATAAGTAGATATAAATGCAGATGACGAATATACTGTTTCGCTGAGTTACGTAAGTACTGAACGAAGTCAGTCGTGGTAAGACAGGGAACCAGTGAACAACGTGAATGTAGGATAACGTTAATTATTGTTTATAGTGTGAGAATAGTGATTAGTGATTCTGCCCCGTAGTGGTATATAAAGGATACTACACATCGCGACAAGGGTTTTGTATTGCCTGGCTAGCCAGTGGCGACTGTAACTTTTAAAAATTAAAAGATACTTATAATTTTTTTAAATATATTTTTTTTTAAATCAGAATCAACTGTTCTTTCTTAATAAAAACTCTATACTAAACTTCTAAAACCTACAAAAACAACCCCTGGCGTTCCATAAACACATTCTTCTTAGTCATAAAATTTTCAAGTGATTAATCGCTCGAGCGATTCATTCGATTATTAAAATCGCTCGAGTATCAACTACTCGATTATTAAAAACATCGGTTTTTCACAACGCTAATTTGTTTGAAATATTAGTACTTTTTAATGAAGATACAGGATGTCCGGTAAGTACCTACTAGTCTCTCGGGAGCATACAGGGGAGGTCAAAATAAACCTAATTTGCCATAGAAAAAAATTCGTAGTGTCCGTTAGCGGAAATATATAGCCCCAAAGGCGTACTCAGTGATTTATTTTTTGGGCTCTAACTTTTCAACCGACTGGTATAATTAAATAAAATTTCACTAAACCATACTAGAATAGATGTTTTACATCGCCAGTGAAGTCGGGAATGCACCATTGATATGTTTCTCGACATAGCTATCTTGCAAATTTCATTTCACATTTTTTGTCGTCTCAAACTTAAATAGCAAATTGTCACTTATAATCTCCATATAGTATATTCATTTCCAAGATAGACCGACCACAACAAACGCACGTGATCGATGAAACTAACAGTGAACAGGGCAGTGCTTATAATATTATAATTAGGTACTTATAAAAAATTATGATCGCAATATTGTTGAATACAATTTGGAAATATCGGAATGTAAATAAGTATTCATGGTAAAATATAAAATAAATTAATAAATACAGGGTTTCCAGAAAATACGTGTCGATGTACATTTTGTCAGAATTGTCAATTTATTCGAACCGAAGAATCCGTGATCCAAATCGTCATTAAAAAAATTCTGTTTACTGATGAAGCGTGCCGTACAAGATCCGAATTCACTGTGATGAAATTATTCTGATAAGTTGGAGGAATTATCTCTATCATCGTCGCTTTAGTCTACAGTACCTAATACCTAATTAGTCATTCAACTTGTATCTCGATAATATTATCGAATTCACACATTCTGGTTCCTACTTTTTGTTGCACTAATACATTTTGACTCTTCTCAGGTGTAATAGTTGCTAATGCACGGTCAAAAAGGTCTTTCATATTGACAAACTTGTAGGTTGAATTATGTTTGGCAACAAAAGTCTTTAAAATGACTTCTTTCATTTCAAGACTAAAATGATTTTTCTTGTGACGTTTCTTGGACTCAAATTAATATACTCTTGGGCTTCGTCTGCAGTATCGGTGCTAGACATTCCTTTAACAAATATGCAAAGGTAGGTATGTTCAGTAGTACCTACTCACAGCAACACCAACAAACAAAAAATGAAAGGACAAAAGTAAAAATGGAATAATCACAACTTCCGCAACACGAAACTTGGCCTCAATGACCAACAGATCGACTAATTTCCTGATTTCAACTCTGTAAAAATTATAAACCCCGCCCCGTCCCACGTTCACACAATATTGAACGGCCAATAAGAATACGCATGCGCGGAGGCTCCTCCTACTCACGTGATGATCATGCGCTAACAGTGTTTATGCCTAGTCTATCTTGGAAATAAATAGACTTAGTTAGTTAGTTAGTACTTGAATTATTTCGGAAATTTTTCGACCACACAATGTTCTCAAAAAAATCGTGTAGAAGGAAAATTTCGTATATTAATTCAAGAACGGGGAGATTCGGTAAGAAAATTCGCACTAAATTACTAATTTGAAGGTAATATGAGGATTGCGTGATATTTTATGTTAATGGTTTTAAAATATGAAAACGATTGACTTGTCGGTTCTGTTGTCTGTTGCTGTTTATGTTTATGTATGTGTAGTGTTTTGAACAGCCGGTGAGACTGCTTATGAGGGGAATCGAAACACGTAAGAAGGTCATGGAAGTGATGCTAAGCCTACTCTGCTCCATACGCTCACAAATAAACTACGTTAATCTTTATATATTAGTGTGCATTAAGTGTCAATATCAGACTTACCGTAGTTATATCTGGAAACCATAAAGTGGGCGTATTTAATGAAGGCGATTTGATCTTGGCCATATTTCTCTCACTTTACCGAATCGGTAGAGGTTGATGCAGACATAGACAGACAAAATGAGAACAGGCCGAGTTGTTAAATACTTTTACAAGTCAATTTTCTTCGTCTGGCATGGAATATAATCAAGCAACATATGAATGATATGTAAAGTGAATGAAAATGGCGAAAGCGAAGCGTCCTTAAATTCTAAAATAATTTTTAATTTTCTAATCTTTTCACGAGAAACGTCGTTTCATTTTTAGTGCAAGTGAGGAATTTGTAATTGAAATATTCATTTAGTCATCTTTACTGAGAGTAAGCATCAATAATAATTTCTTTCCTTAAATCATATGGGGCCCAAAAATATGCTCGGACTTGAAAGCTGAAATATTTGCTAGGACCTTAGACCCCAGTTGAAGATGGTAAAATATTTTATGTAAATTATGATTTACTTCCTATTTTTTTAATAAAACTACTTACGAGCTTATTTATGAAGTTTAATTTTTCATTTGTAGTTACGTTACTAGTTCAATAAATGATAATATAAGAGTGTGTAAGGATTATTTTAAAGTGATATTTGCAGCATAAAACATGCCAGAATCCAAATATTTGATTTTCACCACTTAGTAAATCAAATAAAAGGATTTTGAATGTTTTTTGTTGGTTAAATGTCACTTTAAAATATTGACAGTAATAAAAATTTTGTCAGCTGATGCCATACTTAATGGATGCCGGGTTTGTTCATTTGTTCATGCCTGCTTCGATTTTTTAACACGGCTGTTTGTCTCCTTGTCTTCCTGTTTATAAGTATTCGTTGGTTTTAAAGGGCATAGCATTTAAGAGCTGAAGACTTATGCTAGTTGTTAGTTCGAAGATCAATAATTCCCTATTTACCAACTTTAGTTGCATGCAATTGTTATTAATAAATTAAAAATAGTTCAAATTTGTATTTTTATTTATATTTGATCTACTAAAGTTGGTAAAACATATTATTTAAAGGAAGTTGTGTTCTTATTTTAAGATTTATTGATTTATAAATAAAATAGTGGGTACCTAGTTGTTCGAAAAGCAATAATATCCTATTTACCAACTTTGCCTGAAATTGTTATTGACAAACTAAAAATGGCTCAAATTTTTATTTTCATTTGTATTTAACTTTTGGGAGAAAATAAGTTTTTTTACCATATAAAGTTATGTTATACAGATGGTTTTCCAGCGTATTGTAGTCATCCATATAGGAGCTCATGGAATCCATGTCAAACGCCGCTCGCTATCTGCGTTGCCCCGATTACTGACAGTAGTTAAATTTTAAAATGGAACGATTTGAGAAGTACCCTCGGTGTAAGTTTTGTAAAGAATTGACTGAAATTAAAATGTATCATCGGAATTTAAAGTTTCTAACGTATTTATTAGAAGAATGTGGTCAGACGTCTATTCGTCTAATTTGTTTAATATAATTAAATATCGTCTCCTATTGGTTTCTACCAAATACAGACTTCTTCGTGGACGGCAGCAAAGCGAAATTGTTTCGAAGTACTACATTTATTTCATCAAACATAAAAAATTTATAAATTTTGAGCTCCCTTATTCCCCATTAAAAAAAAGAAGTTGCCAAAGAATTTCAAGAACATTTAGACGTTATAAACGAAAATAATTAGGTACTTGTAAACTATAATAGATAACAATAATTTGTTGTTCTTATTTGTTTTTAATTTATATAATAATGTCTAGTAAAAAGGTTTAGAATAATCAGAAATATAAAATAATTAAATTATCAGGTTTAGACAAGCAAAATGTCATTATATGCACAAACGTGAAAAAATTTCCACTGCCTCGAGGAGTAGAAAAATTTCCGGAAATTTTCTTAGTTGCCGTGGTAACGGAACAAAAAGCAAGCTCCTGATTGGCTGAAGAATGGTTAGTGCGAAATTTTTAATGTTAATGCCTTCACGATTGTGATTTGAGTTGAGAACGTTGCTATGCCCCTACTAATGGTACACGCATTAAAGTAATAATATTTCCGAAAAAGTTGAAGATAGGTATAAGACATGATTTATGAAAAATGTCTAGAATTGATTGTAGAATGTAAAATTGTAAAAATTAACAATATGTTCCATTTAAAAGTTTATACAAGTAACAACTTTATGATCCACCCTATCTTCTTTCTAAAGAAAATTAATTTCAAAAAATAAAATTGACGGGTCCGAGCGATTGTTAATTAACTGGACGGTGTTCTATAGAAAACCCGTTTCTTTATCATAGCCCTGTATGTGTCTGCTTAAATTAAAAATAACCCTTTAACCGAAAATAATCTATATAACCATATATTTAAAATGTTAAATTTTCCATGACAGGTATAAAAAATGTACTATTTATATGACTAACAATATTTTTTTGTTGCAGTTACCGGCCTGACCCCCCTGGGGTCCTTGGCCGGCTCTCCGGGCCCTCCGCTTCAGTCTCTGGATTTGCTGGCCGCCATGGGGCTGTCTAACGTATCGTGGCCGGGGGTCTCAATGGCCCCCGGTTATCTAAAAGGCAAACCAGCCTACTTACTAGAAGGTAAGATCAAATTATACTTATTTTTTGTAAATGTTGGTTTAACTTTCTGTACAGGGAAAAAGAAAGACGACCATAAATGTCGATTTCAGTTAATACTGCCAGCTTGCACCTCCCTTAATAAAAACACGTTAAGAACGCCTTTATGTTAAGTAGGGAATTAATTGCCTTTTTGCATTGCACCGGCACGTAAACACCATGTAAGCGTTTCATACGTTAAGGACCGATTTTTGAATGTTTTCTTAAGTTAGACCTCAGCTAAGGTGGCCTTAACGTTATAGTATACTTTAAAAAAACTATATTTTAAGTTAATTTGAGGGTCAATTGACGCTTTAAGTGGAAGATTACCACGTCCTCAAAACTCTCTTCCTTTAGATGAGAGTTGAAAAGAACTTTAATACAGGGTCCGCAAACGAAGCGTGGACGGAAGATTAAATCGTTATCGAAGAACTTATCAACAATACTAAAACAGCTTAAGATATTAGATTAAAAGCGGCATGTTTTAAAAATATTTTACATTATACAGGGTGGCACAAAAAAGTGTGACAGCATAAAGTTATATTTTTTTAAATGGGACACCCAGTATTTTATTGCATATTTAGGGTCGTATTACTATCGCTTATAAGTGCCTCAAATTATATTTAATTTGGTTTCGTAGTTTCGGAGAAATAAATTAAAAACTAAAAAAAAAAGTTTTGCAGTCCTGAATAAAAAAATCCAAAAAAACAATCCAGAACTATTTTGTTAACCTCGGCATTGAGTGAAATTTATGACAAGAGCTCTAGAGATACTATGAATGTAATTGCGTTTATTTATTTTATACAGGGTGTTCATAATAAGCTTTCAAAAACGCCACATTTTAAAATAATTTTCTCAAGTTTTTCAAATGGAACTGGTATGGTATATTATTTGGCTATTTGACGTAGAATTCATAGACAATTTTTTTTTGTAATACAAGCATATAAGTTATATCCAGCCGTTTTCGAAATAATTATAAATATCATAAATTAAGTTGTTTAAATAAAGTTTTTATTGGGAAATCTTGTTATAGGCGACTAGACTAATAATTGTAAACTAAAATAAATGTTCAAAATAGCTTCCTGTTACTCTTAGAGTTTACGGTATTTTAGTTATTTCGATATAAATTTTAAAAGCCTACATTTTTGCTACTGTTATTTATTTAATTTTATTTTTTATTCTTAATCGAGTTGCCATGGTTTTTTTTGTTTAGATTGTCACTATGGCAGCCAAATAAAATTATATACATTTGTTCAGTCGTCGAAATTAAGTACTAACTTACACAAAATGTCGAATTTTACAACTTTAGAAATGGTAAATAAGATGTTTATACCGGGTGAATGTGCAAGAAATCCAGATATTGAGAGAAAGCCGAGAACAGAAACCTTCGAGAAGTTGTTGCAAAAATTTGTAGCAACAGGAAGCACTGCTTACACAAAAAGGATGATAATCAATAAACCCGTTATTAATGAAGAAAATGAATTAAGAGTTCTGTTGGCAGTAGAGGAAAATCATTAAATTAAGTAAAAGGAAGCCATTTTGAACATTTACTTTAGTTTACAATTATTAGTCTAGTCGCCTATAACAAAATTTCCCAATAAAAACTCTATTTAAACAACATAATTTCTGATATTTACAATTATTTCGAAAACGGCTGGATATAACTTATATGCTTGTATTACAAAAAAAAATTGTCTATGAATTCTACGTCAAATAGCTAAATAATATACAGGGTGTTCCATTTGAAAAAATTGAGAAAAATTATTTTAAAATGTGGGGTTTTTGAAAGCTTATTATGAACACCCTGTATAAAATAAATAAACGCAATTACATTCATAGTATCTCTAGAGCTCTTGTCATAAATTTCACTCAATGCCGAGGTTAAAAAAATAGTTCTGGATTGTTTTTTTTGATTTTTTTATTCAGGACTGCAATACTTTTTTTTTAGTTTTTAATTTATTTCTCCAAAACTACAAAACCAAATTAAATACAATTTGAGGCACTTATAAACGATAGTAATACGAACCTAAATATGCAATAAAATACTGGGTGTCCCATTTAAAAAAATATAACTTTATGCTGTCATACTTTTTTGGGCCACCCTGTATAATGTAAAATATTTTTAAAACATGCCGCTTTTAATCCAATATCTCAAGCTGTTTTAGTATTATTGATAAGTTCTTCGATAACGATTTAATCTTCCGTCCACGCTTCGTTTGCGGAACCTGTATAGTGTCAAATTCCTAGGATTTCGTTTTTCGTGACAAATAATAGGAGGAGAACGTAACATGAAACATTTATCGATCGATAAAGTCGAGCGACGTTGGTATGGTTAGTATTTGGATGGATGGATGACCATTTGAGAATACCATGTGTCTAGATTTTTTACAGAAGATTTTAGTAAATTTTACAAAAACTTTTCATATAAATGGTTTACTAAATATTTTTGTAATTTTTACTAAAAATTATTTCAGTCACAATATACAGGGAGTTCCTTAATGACGTACTAATATTTCAGGGTGTGATTCCTTAATTAGGTCATTTTCTAAAGAAAAGTTTATATGAAGGCTTAAATTTTTTGCTACAGAGTTTTGAATTTTTATTTTTTAAATGGTTATTTTTTCTCTCTCCGTAAGTACTTTAGATATTATTTTCAATTTTGGTATGTGTTAATAGGATATAGAACCACAAATTTTATTTAGAAAAGTTATTCAATTGTTCCACCAGTGGCTTCCCTGCAAACATGTCCTCTGATATTTTTTACAAAAAAGATGCTACGCCACTGACATTTTTCCATGTGGATTTTTTCCTGATTAGCCTGGTTAATTCTACATAAAAACGGTTTCTTGAGTTTTTCTCGTTGTTCTTGATTAAAACCACTAAATTCATATTGAAACTCACTATTATTAACATTGATAAAATAATTAATGATAAATTTTGTTTTATAAAAATTGTTGGAAAAGGCCACCTTCACTTAAAAGACATGATTCCGCCTGTCTTCGCATCAAATTGCCCACTACAACAATTTTTTTAAACCAAAAATATCATTAATTATTTGATCAATGTTAATAATAATTAGTTACAATATGAATTTGGTGATTTTAATCATCTGACGAGAAAACTCAAGAGACCGTTTTCATGTAGAATTGACCAGGATAATCAGAAGAATCCACATGGAAAAATGTTAGTGGCGTACCACACTTTTTTGTAAAAAATATCAGAGGACATGTTTGCAGGGGCGCCACTGGTGGAACAATTGAGTAACTTTTCTAACTACAATTTTTTCGTTCTATATCCTATTAAGACCTACCAAAATTGACAATAACATCTAAAGTACTTTCGGAGATATCAAAAAGTACTTCTGGAGATATCAAAAAGTAATCATTTAAAAATAAAAGTTCATATGAACTTTTCTTTATAAAATGACCTAAGGAATCACACCCTGAAATATTACGTCATTAAGGAACACCCTGTATAGCCATAAATTATGGTTAGTTTTACTATTTTTATAGGAAATTTAACTAAATATTTTCTATCCGTGTATCTGATTTATATGTTTAAGACGAACGACCCTGTTAAAACAAAAGTTTATGTTCAACTCATACGTAAGTAACTCCGGAAACACATAGCCCTTAACTCTGTTTTAAGGAAAAATATAGCCGACAGCAGTAATACATTTAGTGGAGGGTAGCGTAGGTCCGGAAAAGAGGGTAAATCTTCCAGTCATCCACTTTAGCGTAAAAGCAAAATTCCTACGGACAACAAGGGAAACTTTAGTTGCGTTTCGTTTTCAAGGACAACGATAAACGCTATATCGTTATCATTTACTTGTGTTAACTTTTACGAGAGTACGGGAATGCCTTTTTGTTTCAAGGGGCCAACAATCAGTGACGTATCTAGGATTTTCGTTATTGGGCAATATTTGCTTTGTTTAGTCTTATAATTCTGTTAAATACAGTGACATTCACGGTGAGTGGCCTATTAAAAGATCTCGGGAACTAAAAATATATTTTTTTACATGTGCCCCGAAAGTGCCTCTTTTCATGCATGTTCTTTTCACCGAAAGTGGCGTTTTCCAAGAGAGCGGGTGGGAAAGTATCGAAGCGGGCGGGAAAGATTTTTCCCGCCCGCTTCGAGTCACCATGTGCTCATAAATAAATAAAACCAGAATTGTCGGTGCGGGATTTGAACCCGGGACCTTCACATCGCCAGGCGGACACTCTACCCATCGAGCCATACTACAAGCGATAATAAATAGCGGATTATATATAAATTAAATTGTAGAATAAAAATAAAGAAAAATGTCTGAAGAATTTCTTTATTTATATGGCCTCAAAGACTCGGGCACTTGTAAAAAAATAAATAAATCCAGAGATGCCGGCTGCGAGATTTGAACCCGCGACTCTCAGAACACAAGGCGTACGCTATACCACGAGGCCACCGAGCCTATTTGTCAAAAATAATAAATAGATTTTGGCATCAAAGCTTCGGAGCACTTGTAAAAAAAAATATGGTACATATCTCGGGCCGTCGGAGGCTTTTCCGCATCTCGTCCGTAAAAGCCTCTTTTCGGCCCTTGATATGTAATGTACTATTGTTTGAAATAACCCGCTAAAAAGATTATGAGAAAATTTTATATTTTATGTTTATCATTTAGAAAAAATCATAAATTTATATAAATATAGTGTGTACAGAAACTAGTGGGCATAAATGATGAAAGAAGGTAAAGAGAAAAGTAAAAATAATGCCATTACTTCATACACTCGCCGGCACAAAATTCCGCCACCTTGAAATTTTGGTAAAGTTTGATATTTTATAAATTATTTATTTTTTATGCGATTTTCATGATTTTATTATCAGTTTTTAGATCCATTTTTCCTTAATTGTTTTATAAGTAATATTTTTCGATTAGTCTATATTATACAGGAGTAAATCAAACTGTTCTTTTCTATCGTAATTTCAAAATACCCTGTAGGAAAATTGAGGAGGCTAATTTTATTTACATACTTGTAATCTTTGATGTATTCTAAACATTTCGATTTTTGATTAATTAAATTATCTCATTTCTGCTGCGAGCTGCAAAATTTTAAGTGAAACGCTAATTTGAAGGCTATTTTCATTAAGAAAAACAAACACTAGGTATATCATAAAGTTAATTAACAAAAACAATTTTAATATTGTGTATTTCCTGCTCTCGCAGCAATGACAGCTTGCAGTCTTCGTGATATCGAACGAATATAGTTACTTGTCCTTTCTTGAGGGATAGCCTGATATTCTTCGGGCAGCGCCAATCGTTTGCAAGGTTTATGGTTGTACAGGACGATGACGAACGAAAGTTGATTCCAAAGATGTTCGATTGAGTTGAGATCCGGGCTACATGCGGGCTATTCCAACTTCATCCAGATATTCGTTCACTACATGTGTAACGTGAGGTCTAGGATCATAATGCATTAATATAAATTTTTTCCAAGTGAACGGAACAAATGGAACAACAACTTCTTGGAGGATTTCCTCAATGTGACGGTGGGCGATTAGAGCTCAACAAAAACACGATTGGTGCGTGCTTCCGTAGAAATACCACTGACATACATTTTCTAAAAATAACATCGTTTCATTTAAAATTTTGCAGCTCGCAGCAGAAATGAGATAATGGAATGAATCAAGGAACGAAATGTTTAGAATACATCAAAGATGACAAAAAACAGTATGTAAATAAAATTATCCACCTCAATTTTCCTACAGGGTGTTTTGAAATTACGACAAAAAACAACAGTTTGATTTACTCCTGTATAATAGAGCCTAATCGAAAAATGTTACTTTATAAAATAATTTAGGAAAAACATAATAAATTGATCTACAAACTGATGACAAAATCATCAAAATCGCATAAAAAATAAACAAGTTATAAAATATCAAACTTGACCAAAATTTCAGGGTGGCGGAATTTTGTGCCGGTGAGTATATAAATATTTTTCCTATCTGCTTTCCTTATTGATATACCGGCTGGTGCGTCCGAACGGGACACATGGAATTTCCCATGTAAATTGCGAGGTGGTCAAATATTCGCTCCCGTATTGATTTTAAAGAAAACTTTTATTATGACTTTTTAAAGAGAATAATGAGAATAAAAAGTCCACCAAATTTAAACATACCGTTTTTAAGGTATTAAGAAAATGCTGCATTCAAACTAGCCTTAATCTGGAGTACGATTCTGTTTAATTTTAATTCAGGTTAAAATGAAGATATCAGTAATCACTACACTTGTCAATATTTGACAGCGTTTTTAGTTTTTCTCAATTAATTTTCCCGTTGAATATTTCTAATCGCCCTGAGCAATTCGGTTGAGGAAAAGGTTACAATGATTAAATGGTACTACTGCAGAAATAGTTATCAAGTGGTATCCAACTTGTTCTCAGTAGATTTTCCTAACCGACCTATTCCAGGCAGACCAACAATAAGAAAAATAATAAAATATTTGAATCTAAAGGTACCTTTCTAAATATAAACTCAATTTCAGCAGTTTGCGATAGAATCTCGCCATACCAACTGCCCAATGTTAGAAGTGAGTTTTATAATCGTTTAGGATATTATTTGGCGGCTAACGGAGGGTTGTTTGATCTTCTTAAACATTAATCAAAATAATTCCTACCACTGTAAATATCATTATTAGATTTTATTTAAATTTTATAAAAATTTATCATTACGTTTTTGGTTGTTTATTGCGTAATATAAAATAAAAAACTAATTTTCCGAAAATCGTTCAAAAACATTGACATTTTTGATAACATTTTTTAAAGAAAAAGTCAATATTTCCCTACACTTAGACGTTGCTAGGCAACGGAAAATAACTGTTAGGAAATATTCATTTTCTTACTGTAAGGAAATTATATTTCCTTACAGTTGTTAGTGTTCTACATAAATGATTGAAAACACGTTGTTCATAAGGGATTAATTTATATTTTGAAAACCTTAATGCATTGCAGAATATATTTTGAAATTAGTTTGTTATATTCACAGTTATTTGACAGCTAGTACAATTATTGAAAATTGGAGGAACATTATTAGAACTAAGAGAAACATTTTGGAGAACATGCGAGGTAGTAGGGTTATTTTGTTGAATATTTTGTACTGTGAAAATTTTATTTGCCATCTCAACCTTATTGTTAAGAGATTCTTCAATATATCCTTCGGCAATGTTTGATGACTTCCATCCGCCATTCATCTGTAAACTAGTTATGTTGGTCAACCAATATTGTTGCAGAAGACCGACGAAAGCAGTGACCAGTATATTCTGTCGGATTTACCAAGTTCAAATAAGTAGCAACTATTACAACAATTTCCGAGAAAGAACTCGTGTCTTTACTCTTGCGATAGTCCATAAAACGTTCATATGCTTATTCGTACTTTTCTCTTGATTTCTTTGGCAATAATTCTAATGAAGCAGTATCCACTGACTCAACCAGCTCTGGAGGAGTTCCAGAAATGGAAAATTCATCATCACTATCATTTTATGCTGTTTTGCTTTCGGAAACACCAACAATTAAAATTATATTCTTCTAGTTTGACAATTCAACATTAATACGTTTCCATAGTAACGCAACCAATTTTATTACGAATTTCAAAGCACCATTTATTTGTGAATAAAATTATTCGCGATTTTTTCAAAATTAATCAATATCTGTCGATTTTTAAACGATTTTCGGAAAAATAGTATGTTTACCTCGTAGAAAAAGCCATATTCCTTGGGCTCTGTGTTGCTGTCTCGGCTGGCGCCTCGACTTAGCAATCTTCACAGTCGTCCAGGAGTGTTAGGCATTTCCTACTCGGTAAACAATCTACTATTACTGTCTGTTGAATTTTCTTTACTGGAAGGTTATTACATTTATTGAACAAGTAATTTTATTCAAAACCTGTCCCTAACCTTAACAATGAAATAAAATGAATTTGACAAATTTTTAATCATTTATTTGCTGGTGTACTGTATTATTATTTTAAATCTACATGTTGGTCAATAACTCCTAAATTACTAGGAAAATACACTTTAAATTGAACAAGGACATTATTCTTAGTGTACCTAATATTTGACTACCTCGTAATTTACATGGGAAATCCTATGTTTCCTGACCAGATGCACCACCGGGTATATGTTGTAGGTACCTACAAAGTTATTCATCATTATTTTATGGTTATTTTGAAACTTGGATGATACCTAGCAGGAACTCATAGAACTACAACTTTCGTTATTGAAATTGGAATTTGAAACTATTTTCTATACAGGTGCGGTTAAAATTGGACTTTAAAATTTATACAATTTATACGGTCTTGATTCCGCTATTCCGTGTCTCTATTAATTTTCTATACAAAGGTAAACTTTGTCTCATTCGATGTCTTATACCATTAAGACCATTAAACTAAGAACAATGTCAGGGTTCATTGATGTGTAACAAATTCTTAAGGTTTTAAATAACAATGTATGGAGAAATTATTATTTCCCAGACCACCCGATGATACCTTATACAATAAGGGCGTTTTTATCTACACGGTACCACTTTAAAATACTATTTCAGATTGAATGATTCTATCAAGAGAAGGAGGACTTTTCCATTGAAAGGATGTCACCACATGCAGACCGGTTTCGAACTCTGTTGCTCTCGTCAGAACAGGTGTACATACCTATCATCAGAGAAGACTCTATACTTCACGCTTTATTACCAACGGTAGTCGAGAAAATACAACGCGTAGTGCCATCTCTTAGCAGTCCCACACAATCTGAACAGACGTTATTTGAATAACTGCTAAGAGATGGCACTACGCATTGTATTTTCTCGACTACCGTTGATAATAAAGCGTGAAGTATAGAGTCTTCTCTGATGATAGGTATGTACACCTGTTCTGTCGAGAGCAACAGAGTTCGAAACCGGTCTGCATGTGGTGACATCCTATCAATGGAAAAGGCTTCCTTTTCTTGGTAGTACCGTTCAATCTGAAATAGTAGTTTAAAGTGCTACTGTGTAAATAAAATACGCCCTTATTGTGTAAGGTATCATCGGGTGATCTGGAAAATAATAACTTTCCATACATTGGTGTTTGATATTAATACCACCTGAAAAGTATAGACTTTTTATTTTTTTCTTTAGGTTTTATTTTATTATTTTAAATTGTTCCTCGCTTATCGAAAAAGCGTCAATTGCCAGTTTTTTACTAAATTATCGGTTAAATATTTTTATTACAATAAAACTATTTAATTTTCTTGATTTGATGGAAGTTCAGTCATTCTAGGACGAGAACAAACCAGAGCAATCAATTTGTTGTCAAATTATGTCCGTGGAAAATATGTCTTTGTCAATTTCTTCTTCGGAATTGCGAACGAGGGGAAGTAATAATTTATCAAAAATCAATGTCCGTAATTTTTATTAGTGTTTTCGTACATTTTTCATATTCTTATATTATATATTCTCTCAAAATCAACCACTAATATTTTGTCTGAAGGTTTATGATTTTTGTTCAGTTGGTTCAATCACAGCATACTAATCAAATCAGAATGGTTCACTTCGAGAGTATTTTATTAATTTTTTAATCATCTATGAAGACCGAATCTATGCGCAAGCACGAGAGATAGTTCTTTGATATAATAACTATAAATAATACACATCAAGTTGTGCTTGTCTCGCATATTCATTTTCAGGAGAGAAATATGTTTTTTTTCATAAATTCTCAAGTCATTCCAGTGGATCTGTCCCTCTTCTGTAATACGTATTTATTTTTTATAATTTATTCTAAAAGTACAGAAGAAAGTCTCGAAACCAGGGGCCCATTTATCATTGTTAAATTCCATTCTTAGGCCTTCTGCACACGTCATACACGCGTAAAATATTTGTCTTGTTGCGACGATTCGTCTACGCCGTAACTACTGCGCACGAAGCTAATCGTCATAGACGCATAAAATATTTGTCCTGCAGCGCCTTCCACAAATTAATAGATTTTTTTTATTTTATTAGTTGTGTAATCTCGGTGTTTATTCTGTGAGAATTTTATATAAAAAAATAAGAGGACATGCTTGCAAGGACGCCACTGGTGGATCGATAAATTCACTTTTCTAACTAAAATAATGTGGTTTTATATCCCATTAACACATGCCAAAATTGAAGATAATATCTAAAGTACTGTCGGAGATATTAAAATAAATTATTCAACACGCCACTGTAGCAAAAGAACTTGAGCCGTTGCGAACATATGTTCATACGATGAACTTTCCTTCATAATAGACCCAAAGAATCACACCCTCAAAATATTCCATTCCACACCATTCCAGTATAGGACCACCCTGTATATATGCTCGCTAGGACTATTTATTTCAAAAAAGCTTATCCGTTTTTACACCGAACCATCCAATTAAATCCTATAAAGTTTACTGGTTTTCTGGAAAAGGGTTTTACAGCATGCTATTAGCATTTTCATGTTCGTTGATCCGAGCGTTATTAAATTGAGGTAAACATGACTGCAGCCCATCCTTGCGTAAATGTTCGAGGGGAAATCATTTTACAACTTGTGCTTTTACAGTTTCTCGGAATAATCGAATAAACTTTAAAAGTATGTTTGGGTAATTGTATTACTTAAGCAATTAGGAATTTGTTATCGCACTAAAGTGTTAAGGCAACAATTAAAATGAAGCCGATCAAGTGTGACTAATACCAAATTTTAGCTTCGTAGTGAGTTATTGATAATAGCTTGAATTAACAAAATGTTTACCGTTCTTATGGTCTTTTTTTATGATCAAACACAAGCACTATAGGAAAAATCCTTTAAGGAACTCGGGGAGTGGTGCGTGTGCGATAAAGCGATTCACGTTGGTTTTGAATCGTTGGAGGTTTTATTAGTTGGGAAACACGACCTCGGGAAGATCGTTACATAAGGATGAAGTCCCCCAGATGAAAGAATTCTTATGTAATGAAGCTCAAGGAGTTCTTAGCTAAACCACATATGGATGCACGGCAGTGGTTAATATCTGTAAAAGAGAGTCAAATCTCTCGAGGCTCTTTGTCACCTCTTGGTCTCCGAGCAGATGAATGGCCCTCCTTTCGATAGATTCCAGTAGCCAAAGAGTATGTTTGTGCGCAGAGCTCTAGGCATGAGGGCTTTGTATAGTATCAAAAGTTGTTGAGTTGGTTCGGAACAGTACACCAAGTTTCTGCGAAGCTATCTTGGCGATTGCCACAACATAGTTATGCCAAGACATATTTCCTCCCAGATTGATGCCCATCAAATTAATAGATGAAGCCACGACTATATCCGGTTCCGTAATGTTAATCTTTTTAGATAAAACTGCTGCTTTGGTTTTCATAGCGTTAAATTCGACTTGGTTACTATCACCCCAAGCCAAAATTTCTTCCAGGTCTTTGTTGAGTAGAGATAAGTGTGCTATCGTCCAGCAGAACTAAATATCTGATTTTTAGTTTTCACTAGGTCGTTAATGTAGAGTAAGAATAGAGTGGGAGACAATATGGACCCTTGAGGAACACCGCCATTAATGGTGAAGGTGTCTAAAAGAAATCTACCAATCGCTACTTGCAGAGATCGGCCCTTATGAAAGCTAGACAATCGACTGGGCATACCATAAGATCGCAGGTTACTTAGAAGCCCATCATGACAAACACGATCAAAAGCATTACGAATATCCAGTGCAATAGCTCATACATTCCATGATGTTCGATTGCGTTGTTTGCAAAGATGGATGGGTGACATATGACATTTGACAAAAGTTTGTCCTTTTCCTTGGCGTTTGCGATAGGAGCCACCTACGACCTTGTTGTTCATTAAAGAGCTCATATTGAAAGGAGGGTGTTGTTACGCAACGTGTACTTTTGTTGGAAACAATCAAATGTATATCCAATTACCATAAAATACTGCGTTAGATTCACTTGGATTGGATTCCAATAACAATCAATCATACGCGGCTAACGCCAGTAATGTAAATTGGGTGCAGTTTACGTGAGATGCACATTGACCCAAGAAATAGGCCTTCCAGCAAAAAAAGCTAAACGCAAATAGTGAGTCAGTTATAAAGCGTATCTGGTAGAAAGTGTATGGTATGGTTGAAAATCTCCTTAGCCATAGTCGAATATCGAATATTGACGCACAGAGTGACCAAAAAATGTGAAATTGTAAAATACCAATATTTGTAAAAATACATCAGAATGCCGTTTTGAAGCTCATTCTAAAATTATGTTCTCTCTCTCTCTCTAAATATGCTGACGAGCCTATGGAATATAATTAGGTAATTTTATAAAACGAAATAAAATTTTATTTCAATACAAAATATAAAAACAATGATTTAGATTACATAAGAAATTAAATAAACGTAAAAAGTCCTAACTGTATAAAACAACTGTCAAATTTCCGCTGAGCGACCATCATTTTCGATACATCGGTCTAGTTTTTTTAAATTTTTCTTCCTGTTTCTGCCTTTGAGAACTCATTACGATCCTGCAATATTCTGTTCTGTAGAATTTCAACACCCCATTAATAATAGTCCAGGGGCGTCAGATCAGGTACTCTCACAGGCGAATTTGTAAACTGTCTATCTCTATGCATGGTACCACGTTCTAAAGGTACGGTTCCTTCCACACGGCTGCAGCTGCTGCAACCTACACTACTACACTTTGTGTACCCGTTTCCCTCCACGCGGCCGCGGTACGCGTTTACCGTGCACCACTGCGATCCTTGATGATTGTCTACTATCGAAGCAGTCCAGTCGCAGCCACAGCAGGTATTGGTATCAACATGTATCAACTGTATTTTGAAGGTTATTTTTATTTGATTAGCAAAATGCAATGTAAAATGAGCAAGTAATAGTAAATTATTGTCTTAAGAACGAATGATAACAATGGTGTTTACTGTTATATGAAGATTAGCAATAGTAAGTTCTTAGTAGGTCAATAAACTAATTTCATTTAACTGAATTAGTACTACAGGTTTTTATCTGTACGCCACTGTCCTTATTTTTGGTTAGTCTTTTGTTTTCGGTATTGTCACTTATTGCAAAGTTTTACTTAATTTTATCTTGTATCCATGGTAATGCCACAACGGCTGACTTGATTTAGCATTTGAAAATTATTGGATTACCGTCAGCCGCGCTGGCATCTGGTAAGGATCCATGCTTTTCAAATTATCTCCAAAACACATGATTTGATCGAAATTTTATAAGGGAGAAAAAATAATCAAAAATAAATGATTACCTAAAAAAATATAGTTTAGAAGTCACTGGCGCATACACTAAAAATAGGGGTGGTCAGCGGGAACTGGACCCCCCCCCCCCCCCCCTATTTTGAGTATTTGACAAAAGTAGCTTTTTAGGCTGACGCAATGTACCAAATTTGAAATTAATATCTCATTAAATACTCGAACTATCCAAAAAAATCAGTTCTTAATTTCAAACTTTAACACCCTGTATATCGCACATGAGGGTCAAGAATGAAAAATGGCATTATAAACGTAATATTATTTTTGCTCAAGGAATATATGGTTAACGGATTGACCTCCTTTTTCCGGACACCCTGTATAATTTTTGTTGCTATCTGATATTCATTAACTAACCTAAAATATCTACGTTTTGTTTCAGGCGACAGACATGATCTCCGGTTACCATCAGATGCATTTCGGGAGGCTGCTGCTCTCCTACGGCGTGGTTCTGAATTTACAGTTGGTGCTTGGTTACGGCAAGAAATAGAAAATACGGGTACAATTTTTAGTGTTTCCAATGGTCCTACAAGATTTTTAGAAGTAAGCAGTAATATCTATTTGAACTATGTGTCGGTTCTAATAATAACTTTTAAAGCCAAATCATGATAAATGATAAATCCCATGCAAGTTTCAAAGTGGTTAAATATTGATTCTATATCGGTAGATACTTCGAATCCTTTATGATCCCCATATACATATGGCGTATTATTTCCATCTATAACCAGTCCTGGGATTTTCTTAACTATGTGTTAAAGTTTTTTAATTTTTAATTTTTTCCAAAAAAACCTGAAGCGATAGTAAAAAATATGTATTTTGATTTTCCTAGACAAGGGAAACTCTGAAATGTCGATCTCCTCAAGAAGTACTAGGCTACATAAGTCTGAGAGAATATATGGTGTAAGTCCATAACAAGCTTATTAAAACTACAGTGTCTATTGGGTTAGCACATATACACAAAGCCCATCGAGCAGTGGTTTTTAATTTGTTTGGGTTTGTTCGAATTAATCGAATTAAAAATACGGCTCGAGAAGTTTGTTTTGGAAAAGCAGGACCAGCAAAGTACAAATATCGATTAATAAATAAAATAATGAACAAGTTACTGTGCTGATGGTAAGTCTTCATAGTTGGGGGGACAATTTTTCGAAACTTACCCTAGTACCCCAATTAATTATCGAATATTCAAAAATGCACATCCAAATGAATAAGTTGCTCTTTCGTTAGTGATGAGCCAATGAGCGGAGTTTACGTTCTGATACGTCTAATTGTACGGGGTAGCGCATAAAATGTAGATGCATGTAAAGGACCCCGCAGAATCCTTATGAAAAATGGGTCCCGGTCAAATTGGCCCAAGCTTTCCTCACTGATAGGATTCGGTGAGTAGATAAAAAGTGTCCATGGGCGCCCAGCGTAAAAAACTTCCTGTCGAGAGATATCTTCGTCCGAAATTAGGTTCTTTTTCGCTGCCTAGTGTCCCGCAATAGTGTGTCAGTCTTCCATAGCTCCTATACGAATTTCATTCATATGCCGATTTATACTGTATTAGAGGGTGCATTTCAGGAAAATATTTTTAAATATACAGGGTGGCCCAAAAATGTGTGGTAACATAATCCTGTCATTTTTTAAATGGGACACCCAGTATTTTATTACATAATTAGATTCATATTAGTGTCTTTTATAATTGCATAAAGTGTTATTTCAGTTAGTTATGTAGTTTAAGAGTAATAAACTAAAAACTAAAAAAAAAGGTTTTGAAATCTTAGAAAAACATTCAAAAGCTACCTGATGATGACTACTTGAATCTAAGTAGATCTCCATATGAATGGGGAAGGTGTTTTAAGAGCAAGAAATCCAATCACTGATTATTATTGTACCTGTCAATCGGGAGCGAGAACCGTATGTGCATGTGCCCATATCACGAAGATCGTGTGGTTTCTAGGATATGTCCGACATCAGCACAACATCAAGTATCCAGATGAGACACTTTTAAATCCCACCTCAGATACTCAGAACGAAGACTGAGAGGCTATTGGGGCCTTAAGACAAGAAAATAAGCGGTTTTAAAAATTTTTTTTAATTGAAAGCCGTGGCTAACTTTTAATTCTAAACAAGGACACTAATACGAACCTAGTTATATAATAAAATACTGGGTGTCCCATTTAAAAAAAGACAGCATTATGTTACCACAAACATTTGGGCCACCCTGTATGTTTAATAATATTTTCCTGAAATGCACTCTATAATACATTATAAATCGGCATATGAATGAAATTCCTAAGATAATTCGTATAGGAGCTGTGGAAGCCTGACCATTACTGCAGGACTCTAGGCAGCGAAAAAGAACCTAGTTTCGGGCGAAGATATCTCTCGACAGGGATTTTTTTACACTGGGCGCCCATGGAAACTTTTTATCTATCTACTCACCGAATTCTATCAGTGTGGAACGTTTGGGCCAATTTGACCGGGAGCCATTTTCCATTAGGATTCTGCGGGGTCCTTTACATGCATCTAGATTTTATGCGCTGCACCAATTACAATTAGACTTATCAGGACATAAACTACTGTACTTTAAACTCTAGGATCTATTTTCTATCTGCTAAAAGAAAAATTATTAAAATTGATACAGTGTTAACGAAAAGTAGCTTATTGATTTGGGACGTACATTTTTGAAAATTTGATAAAACTAATTGTGGCAGTATTTTCAGTCAAAATGAAAAGTTAAAACTAAAGAAACCACCCAAATGCCCTTATATTGATTAACTTAATATGCATTTTTAGTTGCCTTTTAAAGGACCATTTGAATTGTCAATAATATACAGGACATTCCATTTTAAACATATGATATAAACGGGGAGACAAAACATTCCATTCATACACCACCATTTATTTACAATCATGCACACTTCTACAGTTTCAAATAAGTTAGAAGAAGACGGCTTTAAAAAATGGCAACGCTGTACTAAGGTACACGTTTAGATAATTTCGATCTAACATTAGTCATAAATAGGTAATCGTTGTAGGTATTTTTTTACGAAAATTCAAATAATAAAAAGAAATAATCCATATTTTTGCAATATTTACTTAAAATATAGAATTAGCTACACCACTGTTTTACCTAAAAAAAAAACTTAACCTCATTATCTCATTTACCGACGAAATATTAATCCGGGGTTAGAATAGTGGAATTTCTTACACACCACGCACTGATGAACCATTGTAGATGGCTAATAAATAGCTCTAAATAGTTTTAGTTCGAAAAAATACTAAAAATTAATCCAAAAATATAATAGATCACAAACAATAATAAAAGCAGCAGCGATAAACCGGTAACAACACCGCTGGCGAAAATGAATGAATGAATTAGAAAATTTTAAAAATACACATACAGGGTCCGCAAACGAAGCGTGGACGGAAGATTAAATCGTTATCGAAGAACTTATCAACAATACTGAAACCTCTTGAGATATTGGATTAAAAGCGGAATGTTTTAAAAATATTTTACATTATACAGGGTGGCCCAAAAAAGTGTGACAGCATAAAGTTATATTTTTTTAAATGGGACACCCAGTATTTTATTGCATAGTTAGGTTCGTATTACTATCTTTTATAAGTGTCTCAAATTTTATTTAATTTGGTTTTGTAGTTTCGGAGAAATAAATTAGAAACTAAAAAAAAAAGTTTTGCAGTCCTGAATAAAAAAATCAAAAAAAACAATCCAGAACTATTTTTTTAACCTCGGCATTGAGTGAAATTTATGATAAGAGGTCTAGAGATACTTTGAATGTAATTGCGTTTATTTATTTTATACAGGGTGTTCATAATAAGCTTTCAAAAACAACACATTTTAAAATAATTTTTCTCAAGTTTTTCAAATGGAACACCCTGTATATTATTTGGCTATTTACGTAGAATTCATAGACAATTTTTTTTTGTAATACAAGCATATAAGTTATATCCAACCGTTTTCGAAATAATTGTAAATATTATAAATTATGTTGTTTAAATAGAGTTTTTATTGGGAAATTTTGTTATAGGCGACTAGACTAATAATTGTGAACTAAAGTAAATGTTCAAAATAGCTTCCTTTTACTTAATTTAATGATTTTCCTCTACTGCCAACAGGACTCTTAATTAATTTTCTTCATTAATAACGGGTTTATTGATTATCATCCTTTTTGTGTACGCAGTGCTTCCTGTTGCTACAAATCTTTGCAACAACTTCTCGAAGGTTTTTGGTCTCGGCTTTCTCTCAATATCTGGATATCTTTCAGCATACACTCGGCTCGCGAGGAGGCAATTTCTTGCACATTCACCCAGTATAAAAATCATATTTACCATTTCTAAAATTCGACATTTTGTGTAAGTTAGTACTTACTTTCGACGACTGAACAAATGTAAATAATTTTATTTAACTGTCATAGTGACAATCTAAACAAAAAGAAATCATGGCAACTCGATTAAGAATAAAAAATAAAATTAAATAATAAAAGTAGCAAAAATGTATGCTTTTAAAATTTATATCGAAATAACTAAAATTTGGTAAACTCTAAGAGTAAAAGGAAGCTATTTTGAACTTTTACTTTAGTTTACAATTATTAGTCTAGTCGCCTATAACAAAATTTCCCAATAAAAACTCTATTTAAACAACATAATTTATGATATTTATAATTATTTCGAAAACGGCTGGATATAACTTATATGCTTGTATTACAAAAACAAATTGTCTATGAATTCTACGTCAAATAGCTAAATAATATACAGGGTGTTCCATTTGAAAAACTTGAGAGAAATTATTTTAAAATGTGGGGTTTTTGAAAGCTTATTATGAACACCCTGTATATAATAAATAAACGCAATTACATTCATAGTATCTCTAGACCTCTTGTCATAAATTTCACTCAATGCCGAGGTTAAAAAAATAGTTCTGGATTGTTTTTTTTTTTTTTTATTCAGGACTGCAAAACTTTTTTTCTTTAGTTTTTAATTTATTTCTCCGAAACTACAAAACCAAATTAAATAAAATTTGAGGCACTTATAAACAATAGTAATACGAACCTAAATATGCAATAAAATACAGGGTGTCCCATTTAAAAAAATATAACTTTATGCTGTCACACTTTTTTGGGCCACCCTGTATAATGTAAAATATTTTTAAAACATGCCGCATTTAATCCAATATCTAAAGCTGTTTCAGTATTGTTGATAAGTTCTTCGATAACGATTTAATCTTCCGTCCACGCTTCGTTTGCGGACCCTGTATATTTAGTACAATATTTTTACTTACACATGAGAAATACATTCAATATAATGAATATTATACTTTTCGGTTTCAAACGCAAGCGGTAGATTTAGGACCTTCAGTACAGACTTTGCATCATTGATTATTATTTAAAACTCTGTATGATTCTGACAATTTTGTCTATTTATTAATTATGTTTTTACTTCTGACTAATCATGTATTACAAAAATAGCTGTAAAAATATCTGCTTTATAAATATAAATATTCAGTAGTTTTTTAAATATTTGCAATATTCCGTACTTGATACCCTGTAGAAACAGGTTATACTTTGCATAATACTAATCTTTACAATATATATTTCTTTTAGGTTCAATCGAGTGGTCGAAGAAACGAAATCCGGTTACATTACACATCCCTACAAGATAGGCGAATATACATGGAAACGTTTCACTACCGCCTTGCAGACAATATGTGGCATCACCTAGCGGTCACTGTTAGTGGGTCACAAGTAGAAGTATTAGTAGACTGCCATCCTCTGTACAAACGTGTTCTCAGGCCTGGACAGCCTGACAGGAACGTTACTGATCATCATCAGATTTGGGTCGGACAGAGGCATAATCATTATTTCTTTAAGGTAATAAACAGCAATTCAAAAAACGATACTTCAACAAAGGTTTGATGAGATTTTTAATATATTTCAGATTAGGATACTTTTCTATTTTAGTTTTCAAATTACTGCCCAAAAATATAATTTTATAGCGAATAAATAATATTCTTCCTCTGGTAGGACGTTTTCTTAAAATGAGGAACTCTTATTACGTATTTCCTCCTATTTACACTGAATTAAATTTTACTTTCAACAATACACAAGCCTGAACAAATAGTGCAAGAATTTTTCATCATGAAGGAAGTATTCCTGTTGAGCTTCAAAATAGACATCAATATTTTCTTTTAACCGCTAAATTTCTGATGATGTTCCCTATGCTGCTTCTCAAATATTTGAATATAAGAAGTCAGACGGAGTGAAATCTAGGCTATATGACATTTCAAAATTTGTCGAAATTTTTTTTACAACTTACATACATAAAATTAGTTGGCACGTATTTCAGGATTTTGCTGAAAATTTTTATTTTTTGAAAATATCCACACATATATTTTTGATAATTTGCTGGACTTTCTTCAATCATCTCATATTTGAAATTTAATATCTCCAGTTGTACTGATCGGATCAATATCGGTCTTCTTTTATTTCACACTTTGTTACGTTAGCTTTCGAAGTATGTTAAAAAATCATTTTCATTATGAACAAATGAAAAATAATAACGACTTAATTGTTTAAATAGTGTAAACATACTTTTAACTCATCTTAAATTATACCATTTTGTTCTTTATCCTCTTATTTACAAAACCCATTTTACAAAAAAGTGGCACCTCTTTTAGTTCGGAAGTTATTAAATATTTTCAATCGCAAGTCACTCAGACCACGACGGGACGGATCTTCTATAATCGAGCTCGGTGCAGTGTAAATCACTAATATTTCCATCCTTTGCGTCGTTCGAAAACGTAGTTCTATTAGGAAATTTCAATCCAATTTATTACGAAAAAAAACATACTGCTGGCAACACTGGTTAAGAATAAAATAATATTTTTAAATATATAGTAGACACTCGATAGTGTGAACATCGCCTAACGGAAACCTCGTATATAGTATGAACAAGACGTTAATTATAAAACACCACCATATACCGTGAACAAACTGAACCTTCGCTAATGGAAACAAAGTCATTGACCATAAAAATTTACATTATGTAAATGAAGGGCAAAGTGTTACGTATTTAGCAAAAAAATATGGTGTTGCAAAATCCACAATTTGTAAAATAAAACAAAAAAAGGAAAAGCTGTGAAAGATACATATGTGGGCCCAGGCAAAAGACAAACATTAAAGAGTTTGGGAATTTGCGAGAATGGAAAAAAAATATATAAGTGGTTCCTGGAGAAGTAAATATTTTATTTTAAGTGGGGATATGATCAAGCAAAAAGCAAAGCAAATCCATTCACAAATTAAAGAAAATGATAAGCAATTATTCCGGAAATTAAAAATTCCCGAAAACCAACAAAAATTTCTGACTTTAACAAAAAATAATTCTTTATCCCTTTTTTTTAATATGTTACTGTTTGTTTTAATGAGTATTACTAATTTATATGTTTATTATGTTGGTTATAACAAGTTCTAACATATTAAATATAACCTCCATTAAAGTGAATAAATCGATAAGGTCACTCGTCGGCACAATCATATATGATCATATTACCCATGCCCAGCTGTGTAATCAACAGATGTTCAGGCACAATGTTGCCAAACTGTGTAAAAAATGTAAAACTTTAGATTCTTATAAAAATAATATTTAGTTTACCTAGTATCCACATAGAAGTGAATCCAGGTGCCAGTACACTAGCAAGAAATCCAGGGCACAGACATCTTCAGGTTTTTTTTCTATGGGAAAAGCTTTATGTTCATCACGTACCCTGATGATAATGTGGAACTGCATAATAAGCTTATTCTCACTAAACCCCATTCGGCCTCTTATTTCCAATCTCTCGGAACATTTGCACTAAATCACTTAAAGAAACACACAGACACCCACGAGTTTCAAATTAGTTTCTTTGAAGATATGCACCTATTATCAAATTATACGAACGCACTTAATTATTTCGCAATAGAAATAATAAAAACGCTAATTTCTATGGGCCATTAACCATTTACTAAAGATAAAATTAAGCAATTATGTTGACATAGGAACTACCCTTCGAAATAAATGGTCGCGTCCAAGGTGCTTTCTTTGTGCACATTCCGAGAACTAACTTGAGCTAGCGCGGTTGCCATTTCCGAGACTATAATTATACAGGAAAGTAATATTATAGAAGGAAATTCCGCAATTTATGAATATAATCCTATAAACATCGAAAGTGGCAACGCTGTATTTTTAAATATTAACCTCAGCCGCTGCCGTCGCGAAAAGAACAGCCAACCCGCCCGATTGTCCAAAATCAGCTGTTTAAGGAAGTCGGCCGATTTGCACACTCGTTATCGGTTTCCTACTGTTTTTACCAAGTTTCAAGCAGATTTGTGTGTTAAATTGTATGTAAATAGGTACTTAAACCAGAGTTTAAATTATTAAGTTATTTGTTCTTTTCGCGACGGCAGTGCCCCAGCCCAGCAGTTCAATATCGATCGACGGAACCAACGTGTTATTTATTTTTAAAATTTTTAGATGTTAATTATATTATTTCCCAGACCACCCAGACAATAAGGGCGTATTTTTGTCTACACAGTAGCACTTTAAAATACTAATTCAGATTGAATGGTACTTAGATGTGTTCATGAGACGCGAAAATGAATGTGAATTTATGTGATTGTGTGAGATTATTGTGCCGGTTTATTTTTGTTCGGGTTACCTAGGTACTTGTTTTTTTTATAAATTAATGGTACTTGTTTTTTTTATAAATTAAGTTGGTTTTAAATAAGTCCGAAAAGCTAAATAAAATTGCATTTTTTTTCTAAAGGGTAAGTGGCATTTATAAACTTTTAAGTTGTTCAGATCTGACGGGTGTCGTTCGAATTGAACAAATGAGAACATACCTGACCATTTATAAATTCCGCGGCGGTTCGTTCGAGTCAGTTCAAGTTTATAAATCAGAGATTGTTTCCCAGCGAACTGAACTGAACGTAAAAGTTTATAATAATGTACCCTGAAAAATAAACAACTTGAAATCTGTCAAACGGTTATTGACATTCTAAAGAGTTTACCCTGAAGATATGACTGTTCAAGATTCAGTGACGTTTTTCCCCATATGTTGCTTTGTTTACATTCCTGACAGGGGCAACACGTGGTCATTTTTGGTTTGACATTAGGTCATGTACAGGGCATATTACATTAATGCGCCATTTTTGAATATTTTTCTTCAATTTGTTTTTATCTCAGGAATTGCCGGTTTAAATATAATACGTCATTTCCATAACACCCTGTATATAATAAATATGTTTTTTATTATAATCTTTTGTTTCATCTAAAGAGGAATAAAAATTTCAGTCCCATGGAAATACAAAATTTTATTTTATTGTAAATTTTTAGTTCCAATAAATCGTAATCATCAATCATTTTGGGCGAGGGTGGGTGGGGGGTTGGACGAACTCATTTTTCTTGTATATTCATATAATTACTACTACCTGACAATCAAATAAACTTCTGTGTTCTTATGATAATAAAATTATTCGCATAATTTTCTGTATATTATTATTACATAAATTTAAAAACCAACTTAAATATTTATTTTTTAAATAATTTAAACGTTCGTGATGGATTAACGTTTTCATGTCAACATGCCACGGCTGTAGACTATAATTTTGACTAGATTGTTTCAGGATAGTTTCCGGCGCAGACAGCTTTTTAGGGAGTTCTTTATTTACTTTTTAAGAAAATGAAATAAGTTATGATATACGATAAGATAAGGTCAGGGTCCATGTTTTACGTAAATTATATTTAAAAATTATAAAAACGTCAACAAGCTGCTAGGCCCCGAGTAATCATCTTCACGTACAGGTAAATTATTTGGAGAAAAGATAATATACGTCCTGTAGCAAAAATTGAAGTCACTATTTGTTATATATTTTAATATACAGTGTGTCTACTTAAGTTGGCGCCATATGGGAACTTTTTTATTATTTATTTTACGAAAAAAAGTTTATTCTTTATAAAAAGTTCTGCGTGGGCCAAAACCTAAAATGCAATCATCAGATGTGAAATTTTTTCAGTCGTATACGAAGTTTGTCAAAAAATATAGATTTGGCTCAAGAAGAGTAAACTAGTTTTATTTGTGACAATATCGGAAATTGTAATCATGAAAAGTTCTAGTTTTCAATTTCGTCCTTCTACTCTGAGAAAAGGTTTTTTAAATTTTTTCTCAAATTACCTTTTTTATTAATAAACTTAAGTACCAAAGAATTTAAAAATGATCAAGATATGGACTTGGACATTTAGTTACACAGCCATATAAATATGTGTGTGATACAATTCGACATAAATCCATTATATCAAAATTCAACATTTCCACTTCAATTTTCCAAAAATTCTTACATGATTTAATTCACACTTTCCATATTATCTAAGAAATTTATAATCAAATTATTCCCTTTATAACATTGATGTCATAGCAATTTTATGGCCTTATTTTATTATGGCCTTAATGTTTGATTTTAATATCCCTATAAAAATATTTTAAGTATTACATGAGACATGCTACTATACAAATTGTGAACTTTGCTAGTATTTTAATTTTTATTGGCAGCAATTATTTTTGAATTCGTTAGATCTAAAAGTATCGCCATGCTACTCTATTTAATAAAAAATTACCATTTATTCTAAATACGATATATTGTCGAAAAAATGACTGCGTTTTAGTTTTTATTAATTAAAATTAAAGATCATTCCAACAATAATACAGACTACTACGCAATTATCTATTCATTTAATTCATTGACTTAACATTAAAAATACATAATCAGCATTCATCAAATTATTACATATCCGAGTATAAGCAATACCTAGTTTGTATTTCTAATATTAAGTACATGAATTAAATGTTTGAATGGTTTTCATTCTAATTTATGAAAAGCCAAAAGTGATAAAACATAATTGCAGTTATTCTTTACTAAACGTTTTTTCGACAATATAACTTAATTAAACCAAATCAACATTTTTTTGCTAGAGATTGTTTACGAAAAATGGATATAACTTAATGACTGCAGTAAAAGTACCTGGGGCCATCCCATTATTTATGACCGTTTGTTATTATTATGTGGAAAGGACCGGATTGTAATAATTATAATTAAATATAGGCACATCAGGTAGGTTAGGTTGCTTAATTTATATTTAAATATATTTTTGTGGTAAAATTTGTTAGTTTTTGAGGAATGGTTCAAGAATTGTCTTTTACCAAACATTCCTCAGAATAGCGTGATAGTGATGGACAAGCGAGCTATCACAGTCGCCAATTACATAAAGCTCCAAGCTCAAATAATACAAAATTGGAGATTCAGAACTACATGGCGGCGAATGATATATATTTTGAAGAAAGTTATAAAAAAAGTGATCTTTTAGAAGTTTTAAAGATATTTTGTATAAAAAACGGACATGTTTGTGACACATTGGCAGAAGAAATTGGACATACAGTGCTACGGCTCCCACCCTATTATTGCATTTTTAACCCCATAGAGCATATGTGGCACCAGTTAAATTCACTGGTTAGGTCTGTTCTCCGACTTTAAGTTCTAGTGTTGTAGAATTAATACGAAAATGCTTTAATGATATTCCCCCAGGTAGTTGGAAAAATTCAGTCCGTCACGTAATAACTGTAGAAAATTCGTGTATTAGTCTGGATCGTATAATAATTAATCCAATTATAATTAATTTTGATGAGGATAGCGATAGCGAAACAGAACTATCTATAGAATGACATTATAAATGTAAATAAATATGACTAGTAATATTTTAAAAAAATGTTATTTCATTTGATTACATTAATATAATCATATCATTACTTGTTTTCCTTAGTCCGTCCCTTCATAGTTCACTTGTTTATTGCCAAGCTCTTGTCGACACAATGGGACCAGGAAATCATTAAGTCGTAACCAAATTTCGTGAAACGTACTATATCTAGAGTGGCGTGGCAATGCTTTTGAGTCAATGTTTAATTGATTTTGTTAAAAAAATAAATATAATTCAATTTTTTGTAAGATAAATGCACTAGGCCAATTGGATGTGTCAGGGAACCTGTTTTCTTAATAATTACAACAAATATTAAAATTGGTTCATTATTAACAAAATAACAGCTTATCTTATTAAGTTGGACGGGCATTTTTGAATAAGTCAAGTTAAAATGAAAATTACGGCTAAAGAAACCAACCGATTGTCCTTATATTGATTAACTTATAATATGCATTTTTAGTTGAACCCCTATTCGATATAAAGTAAATTATAAATACCAATTTCAAGTCATAAAATTTTAATGGCAACATTAGTGTAAACATCATTAAATTTTACCTCCTCACAATTTATTGTAGTCGCTTTAGTTCGACAATAAAGATGTTTTTGATGTTATTAGTGGTAATGAGTTTTTTATATTATATACATTATCAAAATTGTTAAATAATAAATACAGAATTTAGTTGCAACATTATTTTACAAAGAAACATGAATGATTATGACAATACATAGGCGAGTGTTGCAAACCCGACAAGTGTATAAAAGTTGGCATCACGTATTGCACACTATACTTTTTCTAAAAAAATCTAAATAATAATTATTACTATAGTTTTATTTTCTTGACCGTTTTTTCAAATTATTAGTTTCAAATACCAATGTATGGAAAAATTATTATTTCCCAGACCACCCGATGATACCTTATACAATAAGGGCGTATTTAGTCTACACAGTAGCAGTTAAAATATTATTTCAGATTGAATGGTACTACCAAGAAAAGGAAGCTCTTCCATTGATAGAATTTCTTGGTAGTACCATTTAATCTGAAACAGTATTTTAAGTGCTACTGTGTAGACTAAATACACCCTTATTGTATAAGGTATTATCGGGTGGTCTGGGAAAAAAATAATTTTTCCATAAATTGGTATTTGCTATTAATACCACCTGAAAAGTATAGAATTTTTACTTTTGATTTATAGGTAGTTTATTCTTTGGTTTCGGTCACTTTGAAATGAAATTCCAATATTTGGTATACGTTTTGGTTTATTGTATTAAACCATCGTCAGAACTATTTGATATAAAGAAAAAAAGATATACAGGGTGGTCCTTAAGTACATCAAGAAAATCTAGGATATGATTTCTGACATCATTTTAAGACGAAAAGTTCAAATAAACATGGGTCCGAAAATGCTAACCCTCTAAGATACAGGGTGTTAAAATATTTTTAAAAAATAATTGTTTTCTTAAAATTTCGGAACTCCTTGAAGATACGGTATTGAAAATTGATTGAATTGATTGAATTAAACTGCACTTTTTGGTTAAAAAAGGGTTTGCCTACTTCCACCAGTGGCGTGCGTGAAGGTACCATCAATATTTTTTTTGTGAAAATATGTGATACGCCACTGATTTTTTTAAACTCTGGTGCATTTTTATGCATTACTGATATAAGCGGAACAAAAGTTGTCTCTACTATCTTTTTGAAAAAAATGGTAGTTTTAAATGAAAATGGAGAAATATATAAAATTGTAAAAGATAAACCAGAGTTTAAAAAAATCAGTGGCGTATCACATATTTTCACAAAAAAAATATTGATGGTACCTTCACGCACGCCACTGGTGGAAGTAGGCAAACCCTTTTTTAACCAAAAAGTGCAGTTTAATTCAATCAATTCAATCAATTTTCAATACCGTATCTTCAAGGAGTTCCGAAATTTTAAGAAAACAATTATTTTTTAAAAATATTTTAACACCCTGTATCTTAGAGGGTTAGCATTTTCGGACCCATGTTTATTTGAACTTTTCGTCTTAAAATGATGTCAGAAATCATATCCTAGATTTTCTTGATGTACTTAAGGACCACCCTGTATAAGTAATATAGGAAGAGGAAATATTTGTTGACGGTGTTAATAACAAATTTTATGTTAGTATTAGTTGTGTTTAGAATGAAATGAGAAAATATATAAATGAATGAATGAACATACCTTGTACACTTCTCACCCACGTACACTAAAATAACATTAAACTAGTAACATTTTGTCTCGTTGTTGAATGGATGTGAACTTACTATTTTGCAGTAAGGTATATTTAACATAATTTACATTTTGGGTTTTTGGTTTGTTAATATTTTTACAATAGTGATTACAGAAAGGGTTTGGGAAATCCTATATTAAAATTATTTGGTGCTATTAATGTTTATTTTTATCATTTCATTCTAAACATAACTAATGCAATCGGCCTTTAGGGCCAAACACTCATGTGAGTCTGCAATTCAATATGTCAGTGCCAAGTAGCGAAATGAAATGAATGAAGGAAAAACAATACTAAGCGTTTTTGTGGACTTAAAGCGTGCGTTCGAGACCGTCGATCGCGAAATATTGATAAAAAAATTAAAGTTATATGGTGTAAGCGACAAAGCTGTGGATTGGATTGTGGATTCTCTGAGAGAAAGGTATCAAATGACCAAGATTTTACATGGTATGTCAACAAAAAGAGAGTGTGTCTGGGGAGTGCCACAGGGTAGCGTATTAGGCCCCCTATTGTTTGTAATATATATTAATGATATTTATAAAGCCTTAAAAAATTGTTTTGTTAGTCTTTTTGCTGATGATACGCTAATCTCTGTTTCTGGTACTGACTTCTATGAGCTTGTTAATGTTTTAAATAAGGAGCTCGCAATTTTATATAGTTGGTTATGTAAAAATAAATTAAAATTAAACGCGGCAAAAACTAAATGTATGGTCATAGGCTCTACAACAAATTGTAATAAATTCAGTGAATTGGGTTTAACATTGTATATAAACACGTCACCAGTAGATTTTGTTAATGAAATTAAATATCTAGGGGTTTTTTTGGATCCACAGTTGAGTTTTAATAAGCATGTTGATTATTTATGTAGAAAAATAGGAAAGAAAGTAGGGTTTCTTTATCGAATATCTTTAAATCTATCTCACTGGTCTAAAAAGCTTATATACAATACCATTATTTTTCCTCATTTTAATTATTGCATATCATTACTAATTTCATGTAACAAAGATAGCATAAGCAGACTTCAGATACAGCAGAACAAGGCAATGCGTATTCTGTTGGGGTGTGATCGATACATGCCTATAGACATTATGTTGGAATCGTTAGGGTGGTTGTCGGTGGAGCAGTGCGTTAAGAAGGCGAACATAACATTAATTTATAAGATGGAGCATGGTCTGCTTCCAACATATTTGAAGTCATTTTTGGAAAAAAGGTCCGAGTTACATTCTTATAATATTCGTTCCAAGGAAAATTATAATGTTTCATCTGTTAAGACTACTAAACTTCAAAAAACATTATTTTATGAGGGTGTGTGCCTTTTTAACGCTCTGCCGAACGTGGTCAGGAGTGCGCCAAACATTCGTTCGTTTGGCAAACTTCTGACTAAGCATCTGTTAGGTAAATAAATAAATAAGTGTGTGTGTAGCATAGTGTTACGTAGTCTTTAGTATTTGATAGTACATAAAGTGTTGATCTTAACTAGCCGAGATATGGCTAAATAAACGTCTATTATTATTATTATTATTATTTATTATTATTAATATAACATAAAATAGGAAATTTGTCATTAACACCGTCAAAAAATATTTGTTCTTTCTATTTTAGTTATACGCCTTTTTTCTTTATATCAAATAGTTCTGACGATGGTCTAATACAATAAACCGAAACGTAAACCAAATATTGTAATTTCAATTCAAAGTGACCTAAACCCAAGAACAAGCTACCTATAATAATTATTACTTTTACTTTTTTAGGTCCCGAGATCTTTTAGTGGGCCACTAATCGTGAGCGACCCTGTATAATACCGGTAAACCAAAGTTTTTTTTCTATATTAACATAAATTTTGTTACAGGGTTTTTTACAAGACGTGAGATTAATTGAAGGCTCCCATGGAGTCCTGGCTGTGTGTCCCCAACTAGACGTGACTTGCCCTACGTGCGGGCAATTTCTTATAGTTCAGACTGCCGTTCAAAGCTTGGAGCGTAAACTTATCGAGCTTTCCCAAAGGGTAGGTAGGTTTCTTTTTTATTATTTCATCCTCTTTGTGACCATATACCAATACCAGCAACTTTTAATATAAAATAGTACGTTTTTTTATGCATATATTGATCTAGCTATGAGTTTTTTTAAAAAGTAGTATTCAAAGCGAGATCTCAAAAACTGTTTAAAATATTTTCATGAAGTTTTGGTCAGGTATGGTACATTTGGGCTTAGTGCCGTGTAATAACGGGCCATTACAGGTGCCATATAAATCGTGACGGAATGGTTTCATCCTTATCATGACCATATGCACTGCCATAAACAGTGCTCTTCTCACACAAGAGCGAATCCTTACATTCATTACAAGAGACCGGCTAAAAAGTGTAAAAATATTGAAAAAAAAAGTCCTTAAACAAGCATAAAAATATTAAAAAATAATGCTAAAAAAAAAACAGAATTTAATACATAAAATTAAAAAATTAAATAAAATTTTTAAGCCAATAAAAAAAATTAAAATAAGTTATAATTTTTTTTTATGATCAAACACAAGCACTATAGGAAAAATCCTTTAGGGCACTCTGGGAGTGGTGCGTGTGCGTAAAAAGCGATTTACGTTGATTTTGAATCGTTGGAGGTTATATTCTTTGGGAAAAACGACCTCGGGAAGGTCGTTCCATAAGGATGAAGTCCTCCAGAAGAAATGATAATAATTTAATAATATTGTTATTTATATGCTGCTGTTTTGATTAAAGCTTAAAGAATGTATAACAAAATACATCTCGAAATTATCCCTGGCAAAATTATGTCTTATATCTGTCTGTTTTTGTACGTCGAAAAAGTATGTTCTACATCTACACTGGTTATTTATTGGTGCATATTTAAATTTCAAAATCGGAATCTTGCCAACCACTCAAAATAGTAGATATTTCTTGCAATGTTTGTTATTCTTTGAAATAGTCTGAAACAATTTTCCTTTCATTGTTTGACCAATAGATCCGGGAATAATATTTGCAGCAACTTCAAAATGTTTAATAACATTCACGGACTGCACTAACGGTAGCTATTTCTAAAAATTCTTACTTTAAATTTAAAGTAACTTTTAATGAATGCCAAATTGTATGCAAGTATGGATATTTCTAAAAGTTCCCGGCATTCTTGAATTGTTTCACTTCCTGTACCTTGTAATTGAAGTATCAAGCTTGTAAATTCTCTAAATTTATCGGCATAGTACATGGCAACATTTAGCCAAGTTCCCCATTTTGAAAATAGCTTCTGGGGGGTAGATGAAGCTTTCATAAATATTTTCTTGTCGTGTTTTATTAATTTATTGACCAACGGATAATGCAATCTTATACAGGGTGGCTCAGATTATGTGGACAATCTCCCGGGTTCAGATAGAACACTTAAAAATAACAGGAGAAGTTCTTATAAATTTTCCGTCCTACGCCCCCACCCCTACGGAGATAGGGGCCCATAACGGACGTTCCTGGAAATCGTTGATTCTTAAATAATTTTTTAAGTACAAGGTTTAATTTAATAATTTGGTATAATGTTTACTAGATTAAAATTCGCCCTTTTAAACACATTTGGCTTATTTAGTTTGCCAGGGACGGACTAGACGTAACACCAAATTCCTTTTTTTACGCCCTGTATGATGAAGGAACGACAATAATATTTTTGGATACTCTAAACCTTAAGCTGAGAAAAAGAAAAATTTGTAAGAACACCCTGTATAACTCGATAATAGAACAATTCGTAACTAACTATTTTTCGGAGAATCACGCGACGACTTGCGCAGTTGCCTGATATAATATAACCTTCTTTCTCATATAACGTTTTGTATTATTTTAAAAAATTAAATATATTATTAATAATAATTAATTACACGTAAAAAAATTCAAATAATCACGAAGGGAGAAGAAAAGCACAAAACCTCGAATAATGCATACAACTATCTCATTAGTTTTGCGAAATTCGTGTACAAATTAATTAATCTCATGGTTGCTTATAAAATTCAACAATAAGCATAATGCTTAAAATCCGATCTCTATTCATCACATTATATGTATAGGTTGATTCGCAACGAGCTTGCATTAGAACTTCATGGAGAACTACTGAATCCATGTTTCTGAAACTTTAGGGATCTAGGTTTATCGATATGCTCTCTTTAACTAAAATATTCACATGTTTCTGTCATTTCCGGTTATACCGGAAGCAGCTACCAACATCCGTTATTTAATTACAACATGGTAATTTTTATTACATTTTTCCATTAAGCGTTAAATAATAAACATATTTTATAGAATATGTAATGTAATGTAATTATTTGGCAAATGCATGACGATGGAATAATCCTTAGAATTTTTTACCTTAGCTCTTGGACTAAAAATTGTTTCTCACCGAATAGCTAGAAGATCACCAAGCAAGTCTCAAAAATATTTCAAATTCCGCAAAAAAATGTACAGGGTCGTTACAATTCAAGCTTCATTGTGAAAGAATTCAACCATTAAAAACTTTCTTATTTTAAATGGAACACCCTGTATATTTTTATTTAATTTGATGGCAAATTAGTTGTTCTTTATAAATAGTATTTACTGTCATATGCCTATATCAAAGCGTTTTCTCAAAAAATCCAATTTTATTCCTAAAATACTATTTGTTCAGTGCTATGAAAACAATTATTATTGTACTTAGGGCTGTATACTGATGTACTGAAGAGATACTGACTGAAGGAAAATCTAGTTGAAAGAGCGAGGGCAGTATTTCATGAAATCTCTCACTGCACAAGGAATTAAGAATGCTACAAGAAATAGTATGAAGAGAAGAATATATAAATGCTTGGACGTAAATGGCAATCATTTCGAACATATTTTAAAAATATAATCAAAAGATATTAGGTATAATTTTCAAACATATTTTTAATTAAAGAATTTAAAGTTTATAAACTTGTTTCCTTGCTATTTTTTAAAACAATAATATTTAAACCTTTAAATTTAAAACAATGTAAACCAATCAACTGCATTTTATAAGTTCAATTAAGAAACGTTTTCGAACGTTGTATTTTTAAGCAATCAATAACTTTTCCTCCGTATAGACATCACTATACAGTCCCTAAGTACAATTGTTTTCATATCACACTTGAACAAATAGTATTTTCGGAATAAAATTGGATTTTTTGAGAAAACGCTTTGATATAGGGATAGGACAGTAAATACTATTTGTAAAGAACAACTAATTTGACATCAAATTAAACAAAAATATACAGTGTGTTCCATTGAAAATAAGAAAGTTTTTAATGGTTGAATTCTTTACAAGGAAGCTTGAATTGTAACGACCCTGTACATTTTTTTGCCGAATTTGAAATATTTTTGAGACTTGCTTGGTGATCTTCTAGCTATTCGGTGAGAAACAATTTTTAGTCCAAGAGCTAAGGTAAAAAATTATATGGGTTATTCCATCGTCATGCATTTGCCAAATAATTACAAAAAGTCCAGATATCTCAAAAACTAACAGAGTCTAACAAAAACATGTTCTATATAATATACTTAGTATTTAACTCTTAATCGAAAAATGTAATACAAATTACCATGTTGTATTTAAAAAACGAGAGTTGACAGCTACTTCCGGTATAACCGTAAATGACAAAAACATGTGAATATTTTAGTTAAAGAGAGCATATCGATTAGCTAAATCCCCAAAGTTTCAGAAACATATATTCAGTAGTTCTCCATAAAGTTCTAATGAAGCTCGTCGTGAATCACCCTGTAGATATGTGTCATTCTTTAGAAGGTAGTATATCTGCTGCAAATATTAGTCTTTTAATTTAAAAAAATAACGCACAGAAGTTATTTTCAAACTTAAAAAAATATTTTTTTAGAATGTTTTTGTATGGTCACGGAATGGAAATTTTATTATTTTAAATTAATTGTGTGGTAGTTTCAGTTAATCAAATACTCAATTATTAAGTTATCTAATATGCAGCCGTAAATTAAAATAAACCAGTATTTTTAATAATTTTTTGGATAAATTATTTAGTTATAAATATTCTACACGTTTCTATTTTCTAGTTAGCAAACGCAGAAATGAGACTTACACTGGTAGAAGACTGTGACTGCCAGAAATCATGTAGATTAAATGACACAATTCATGCTGATGGATCGACGTGGCAAACTGGTTGCAACGTATGTTCGTGTAAGGTAAGACTATCATAGAAAACATATTTAATAATAATATTTTTACTGTAATTCTAATTACAATTGTAAATTGTAATTATATGAATAAAAATTTTATGTAACAAAAGTAATAAAAAGTACGAACTAGAGACCATTAAACAATGTTTTAATGTTTACTTTGATTACCAAATATACATGCTTGTTATTGCTTATTTATTTCAATACAGTGGTTGTTGTTCTATAATATGAGATAAACAAACAATATTTGTCCGGGTTTATTCTTCTTCTGATATTACTTCCACTGTAATTAACTTCGATCGACCGTATATTAAAATAATATTAAAACTGATTAAATGGAATTTGGTTATAATCATTAAGTATAAGTATAGAATATCCGTTTAGTGTAAGAGAATCCAATAGTTCCGTTGCTATCTGAAATCTACAATTACGAAATAATAGGAGAGCGATAGATTCACATACGTAAAATTACTTCTGAATATACAAGTTACATAATAATATATTCAACAACAAGTTTTACTAAACAACAAAGCTTTTCAGTACTCGCGAGCAGAGCTAGCGAGTAACTTCACAGGTAAATTAGTTTAATAAAACTCGTTTTCTTACTAGGTTTGTTTATACTATTCTCTCGCATTTGGTGTTAGTGATTATAAGCAAAGAATCATAGATATAAGGTTATTATAAACTTAGAAATTTTAAAAATATCATCGTAAGTACCTATGTAGGATTTCCGTAGCCTGACACGGCTTTGTTTAATTAAACAACAGGCTAGAAATATCATTATTATTACGTCGGCCCAGAATTATCTTATTCTATATCCACTTTTAGGGAAAATTGAGTTATATACATAATTCAAATTAACAGATTAAACTGCATACTTTTTGAAAAAATTTGAATATTAAAGATTTTTTTTGTAAATAACTAGTATATATCCCTTCAAATTTAAAAATTAAAAGTATTATCTTCTTCTATGAGGCTGTAAAGAATTATCTTGTTCAATAAACCATTAGTACACGACAATTGACAAGTGAAAAATTCACCATATGATACTAAACTACAGAATTATTTTGGTCTATATCCAATTATATTTTCTAGCAAAGAGTAAGCCAGTAAGTAACTGAAATCAAGTTAGAAGATTGACATTTTAAATGCCACTCGAGAGGCGTCTTCGAGCTTACTTCTTTTAAAATCCACGGAAAAATACGAAAAGGTATATAAAAGTACCTTATGTAATAAGAGTTGTAAACATCATATTACGTACAAATTAGTACGTAATTGCATTCCAACTCAATTTACGTACTACCTACCATCATATTTATTAATATTAAAACACAATTAGGCTTTAATATTTCTTTCAACAATATTTCTCAGCAAAATGTCAAATTGGTAGAGTCGTTTTAATAACATGAGATTTGCTCTTTTGCTTTAGCGTTTCTGATAGCAGCCGCTTACGACTCTTTTGTTATTCTTCAAAAAGCCCATATTGAAAGGAAAGCGTTTCTACTCAACATGTACCATCGTGCCGAAATAAAACTGGGACAGCAAAATGTAGTCTAATCTTCCAGACTATTAGTTTATTTTGAAGTTGTGAGTATGACTTAATTTTGTGACTGACGTGTCGAGCGGAATATTTTTTTAAAAATGCCCGTGTGAACCTTCCAGCAAAAAACGATCATTTACACGCGATTGATAGATGGGCATCAAATAAGACACATCGCAGATGAATTAAGAATTAGCAAAAATATCGTACTGTTGGCTAAACACAAAATTGCAAAATATGGAAGTATCGTAAGAAAAACAGGTACTGGTCGCCCCAAAATTTATTAATTAATATTTTAAGAGATAATCCATTCGAAACAGCAATAACGGCTAAAGAAGAGACATATTTTCCTGGTTCGGGTAATACAGCTCGTAGTAGAATTTGTAATTAGGATATAAAAAGTTGTTGTGCTACAAATAAAATATTTTTGACCTAAGCAAACAAGCAGAGAAGATTAGAATTTACTCATGAATACATAAATCTAGATGACATGTGGGAAACCGTAATATTTTCCGATAAAAAAAATCTCTCAATCCTGCAACAATGGGAGAATCCGTATTTACAGTCCTTCTGGTTCTAGATACGATGAAAGATATATATAAGACCAATCAAAGTGGATGCTTTTCGATAAACGTTTGGGCCGGATTAGTGCAAGGGGCCCAGAAGTTTGTCATATAGTGCAGGGAAAGCTCAATGCACCATTATATGGCAATATACTAAACCAAGTTGTGATTCAATCAGTCGGCGCATTACATGGCCAAGATTTTATATTTCAACACGGTAATGCTCCGATTCATAAAGCCCGCATAGTACAAAATTATTTATAAGAAAATCATATTCGTGTTCTGCGAAAAGTCCCGATATCAACCCCATTGAAAACGTTTGGGGTGAAATGGCAAAATTTATGTATAAACATAACTTCCAGTCTAGAACTCAAGATGAATTGCGCCAAAGTATAATGGAAGCATGGGATGAAATAACGCAAGAGTATACGAGAAACCCAGTGTTAAGTATGCCACGACGTTTGCAAGCCTTAATCGATAATAACGGTCCAGCTACCAAATATTAAAAAATATGTTATTTTTTATTATTATAAAGTTTAAATATAATTTTATTTTTGTTACATTTTGAAACAATAAACTATATATATTTCGATTTCTCGTTGTATTTTTCACAAGAATAATAACCCATGACAACAATGATTACCTATTCTCAATAGATTTTGCATACTCTTTATAGCCTAGGAGATGCTCTACAACGAGAATTTTGTTGTCCCAGTTTTATTTCGGCACGATGGTACTTTTGTTGAAAATAAACAAGGCGGCCTTGTTTACCATGCGTAAAGTTTAACTTACATAGGTACAGTACGTAGTGTGTTTTTTGCTATTTCCGGCAGTGATAGTAGATCGAATATTTTATGTCAAACTTTTATGAACAGTGATAGCATTATATAGTAAAGTGACATTTTTATGTGGTAAAGTGCCACTTTAATAAACGATTTTGAATTTAGTAAAACACCACATGCTAATGCCATAAAATACAATGATTCGATCCTAACTTTTTTCCCACATTTTTAGCCACCGTATATGAACAAAAGTAATTTTCTGTATAGTATAGACCTCCTATTAGTTTTGCTTCTACATTTTTTTTGTAAATGTTAAATAACAACGGAATTATGACACTCATCTCCACTAAACGGCAATTTCAGTTAAAAAATTCGTGCCCCTTGTTAGTCTATAAAAATACAGTCTTGATTGTGAATGTGTCATTTTTGTTAGCAAAATCGAAAAAAATTTAAGTGTTATGTATTTTATAGGGAGGAAAAGTAGAATGTCATTCTGTAGAATGTGCGCCAACAGATTGTAAGCATCCCGTCATGCTGGAAGGATGTTGTAAAGTTTGCCTAAGTAAGTACACCTAGCATACAATGAATGTAAGCAGAAAATTAAAATAATTTGTTTAAATTATCATTAATTATTTACAAAATGATGTGTCACTTAATTAAATTTTTTAACGGTAACATGTACCCCTCCAAGGAGGAAAATATTCTTTAAGAGCGTCCTCCTTCACAATAAAATTCACAATAAAATAAATTGACTTCCGATTTCTAAACTTATTTACTGGACGCGAGATACAGGGTGTTATGGAAATGACGATTATATTTAAATGGGTGACTCCGTGGGTGTCCTAGAGAAACGCCACATATTTTTTTTTTCAAATCGACCGTTTTAAAAGTGTGGTCCAGCCCCATAAACCCACACCTCATCCGGCGTTTGTTCAGGTTTGTTCGTCATGTCAGGAAATAGGTGTTACGTGCAATATCGCCACACTTAATGCAAAACTGAAATTCCATATAAAATTATAAAAGTAAATTATTTATCTACCTACTTGTATTTATCTTTATACCTCCAGGCACAAGCTTTTTGAAAATAAACTCAGATCAGATCATTAGATTTTAGTACACGCGACGTTGCGAAATTTGACTTATTCGTCGGCGACATTCCATTTTTCTGTCAAGTCAAACGTAAAAAACAAACTACTCGTTTTAACTGAGCAACTTAGGTTCGTCTATAAAAACAATGTCAAATAATATACAAGGTGGACGCGTAGCCCGAAAATCATTTCAACTATTATACGCGTACCTTCTGAAAACAAAGCGGATAGCCGAGAGTGTAAATGGTTATCAACAGAAGCGACCGCACCCTAACGCTGTTCTTCTATTACTGACACTTGCAAGTCGCACGCTTGTACCCATAGACCTACGTTGGCCCGGCGCAGAGTGGATTGTGTGAAAGAGATGGAGAGATGGCCGCGTGAGAAAGAAAATAAAATCTTTGTCGGTATTGTCATTTGGAGTAGAGCTGAACTATTATAATTTTTTAAGCTTCTCAAAAGAAAAAGTACAGTCGCAGTATTATTAGCTACCACTATCCTTTTATTCAATTTGGTAGAAATTCCATTAACGCCATATCAATTAAACGCCTTGGAAGAGATCTCGCGATAAATAACCAAGTAAAGAATCTCGTGAAATATGAAACTGTCAAATATTGCCCATCTCTATTCCGAGTTTTGAAGATATCTATTTCGTTCGTTCGTTGGTTAACTGTTTTATGGTTCGTAGATAAAATGTCATTTTTAAATTGATGGATGGCATTGTGTGTAATTAAAATGTGTGTGTTTTAAATTAGTTAAATAAATAAATCTACACGAGAAAAAAAGGACCAAATTTAAAACAGCTTTCGCGTGTATTCTTTCCATGTAAATAGCTACTATTTTTGGGGTTATGTGAGAGGTTTGTTCCTAAAACTTAGATTCTGTTTGGTTTGTGTAAAGTTATGAAACTAACAATAGTATTTAAATAAGTAAAGGTAAGAAAGCATGTGTCTTAAATAAAATTGCATTTTTTTAAAAGAGTTTGAACGATAATTATTATTTAAAAGGTCAATGACGTTTGGCCTATTTACTTTCCTCTGCTTGTAACGAATTTGAAATGTGTGTGTGACATTACCATTATTTGTTTTGAAAAACATCTTTCGCCGTCGTTTTTCTGGATTCATATTTGTTCATAAATGATTAGAGAATTAAAAATTCTTAAAATTATAAATTTTTTCTAAAGAGTTTGCCGTGTAGATATGACAACACCGGCCGAAATGCGCTGACGTCTTTTGACCCTGCAGACCTCATTGTTGATTGTTTACATATTACGCCAGTGTCCCACATGTGTTTGTCTGATTTGGCATAAGGTGATATAATCCGGTCATTAATTTAAAGCGCCAATTATGGGTATTTTTCTTCAATAAAATTTATTTTCATCTCAGGATTTGCCGGTTTAAATATAATACGTCATTTCCATAACACCCTTTATAAAGAAGCGTGTGAGGTTTTCAAATTTACACCCTGTATACTACATACATATGCATTAATTTTGGCAGAACAATGTTACTTTAACGGAGTGATGTACGACCACGACGAAGTAGTGACTGTAGAAAAATGCAAAGACTGTAAATGTGCAGATGGATCTATGGACTGCAAGGTTTACGACCCGAAGGACTGTCCTTTACTAAATTGCCCGCGTGATCAGCAAATACGCGTCTCCGGGAGCTGTTGCCCAATATGTAAAGGTAAGTCATACTTATATATTCTTGCTTGGTGTGGTTGTGGTTATGGTCTGAGGAATTGTGGCGGTCTACAAGAAATAAAATTAACTGTGCTCTGTAATCACGACCAATTTTTGTTCATTTTGAATCTGCAGAAAAAATAAATTTTCAAACTATGTATAATACATGGTATTTAAAAAAATGTGCCATCGCGCGTGTGGTAATTTTATACCGAAAAGTAAGACAAATAATTCCTATCGACATGGGTCCATAGGTGCGTTTTTGAAATAAACCTGATATTACATTTTGTTTGTGTTTCCAAGATATTTCAGAAACGGTTTACCAGGGGCGTCCGTATGGTCAGGCCTTTTAATAATTATTAACTTAAAATAGGTACGATATTGGCATTTTTGACATCACAATTTGAGAAATATAAATTACTAAACAAAAACAGTCTTAATATTTATTTAAAATCAGCTTCAACTACAAAGCGTAACAATATTTTTGCAAATTAAGAATTTATTGCTGTGAAAAGATATCTACCTAAATAAATTTTACCGTAAATGCTGAAAATGGCCATCATCAGCTTCTTTACAAAGCATTCCACCTTCTACGTAAAGATGTCCCCACTCTAGGAACATTTGGCCGAACTCTGACACTATTAGTGCGCATGATAGCACGCGCGCCTCTGGTAAACCCGTTCACACATTTTTATTGCTAAAATATCCGCTATTTTAGGTACTTTTCATGACCTAAATTCTACTAAAATTACTAAACCGTTTCGGAAAATCTTGAAAACAATGAAAAAGCATATAATTTAAATACCCAGTATCTTTCAAACAAAGCATCTGCAGCCCCTTTTTAATCGGAACTATTTGACTTATTTTTGGATAAGGAACCACCACATTAGCGAAGGCACATATTTTTTAAAACACCCTGTGTTGGTGGTTATTTACATTAAAAATTTGGGTTAAAATGCTTGTTGCCTTGTTGATAGATAATTAGCTTCCTGATGAAGATCATGTTATTGTGTCTTCCGGGCTTGATAAAACTTATACTCTCCCATATTTTAACAACCCAAAACAAACCACTAATAACACCTAATTATCAGCAATCCGTATTTGTTAATGCAATTTATATACGGCAGCTAATTTTCCTGCTTTAATAACAACTGTATAATTTTCCCGATGTAATAGACCTTATTTTCTTTCATGCCTTCTTTTATATCATTAATCTTCTTACATTCTGTTTACGGCAGACATTTACATGGCTCACATTTTGTTTCTTGCCTATAAATTTTCTTTTGATAAATGAACCTTTCTTATATTATAAACCGCTTAGTCCCAGATTTATATTTAGGAAAATAATATACTTCTTAAAATTATCGACTTATATTAGGGTAATATACAGGGTGAGCCGGTAGGAACATATTGACTAAATTGAAATCTTTGAGTTTTAAAATATTCTTAATGTACTCTTTAAAAAGTTAAAATTATAATTTTTAATTTAATGTGGAATTTTATTGAGGATATAGGATTAAGATGAAATAGTTTCCTTAATGGTTTTAATGAGTACATCAAGGGTACAGTTGTATTCATTGAAAATGGGGACACTAAATTTGTTATAATGTAAATCGGTCTTTATTGATTTTGACTTCTTCAAAAGTTTATGGTTATTAACGCTGTCACTGTCAGAATTCGCAACCATTTAACAGAACTTGAATAAGTTCAAATAGTAGCCAGGATTAAAGGTGGATGGTCAATACGTGCACTAGCAAATTTATACGGAAAAGGCAAGAACACAATTTTAACAGTTAAGCAACTTTGGGGACAAAACTGGTACTGGTCAGGGCCGTATTTTCGACCCAAAAGAATCGGAGCTAAAAAAAAACTTGGTAGCTGCGTAAAAAATAATGCTCATAGATGAACGTAGAGAGTCTCGGATAGTTTTCGCATTGTATATTCCGCGACTGTCAGTGGTGGAATGCGGCAGTGTTCACTGACGAAAAGGTTTTTCAATCTAAATATAGGTAATAAATTCGGGTATCTATACCGTTATTAGTTATGTTACGTTGAATAAAAAATATGTGTTATTACAGAAATAGTTTTATATATTTATCATATTTAATTAGATTATTTTATTTTGTTTAGCGACGCCAATGCTTATTGCTCATAACCTTAAAAACAATAAATCAATTAGAAAAGCCTGATTTACGCAAATATGGCAAAACTAGTCATAAGACTTGTCCCCATTTTCTATGAATACAACTGTATTTCATAAAACTACATTAAACCCATTTGTTCCAATATTGATTGTTTTAAAACCAACTTGCTACTTAATCCTTTAAAAAGCAAATTACTTTTAAAATTGCCAATGTCACAAGTATTATAAAAACAGTATAAGAGATCAATAGGACATTAAGAGCAAATAGTTTTTTTATTTTAAATTAAAGAGTGCATTAAATCTTTTTATAAAAATAAGTAGTCTTTAAGAACTTTTAGTTTATTTTAAGGTAACTTTAAAACCAACATATTTTTATCAATGTATAGAAAAATTATTATTTCCCAGACCACCCGATGATACCTTATACAATAAGGGCGTATGTAGTCTACACAGTAGCACTTTAAATACTATTTCAGATTGAATGGGACTACCAAGAAAAGGAAGCCTTTTCCATTGATAGGATGTAACCACCTGCAGACCGGTTTCGAACTCGTGATACTGTGTAGACAAAAATACATCCTTATTGCATAAGGTATCATCGGGTGGTCTGGGAAATAATAACTTTTCCGTACATTGGTATTTGATATTAATACCACCTGAAAAGTATAAACTTTTTATTTTTTTCTTTAGGTTTTATTTTATTATTTTAAATTGTTCCTCGCTTATCGAAAAAGCGTCAATTGCCAGTTTTTTACTAAATTATCGGTTAAATATTTTTATTACAATACAACTATTTAATTTTCTTGATTTGATGGAAGTTCAGTCATTCTAGGACGAGAACAAACCGGAGCAATCAATTTGTTGTCAAATTATGTCCGTGGAAAATATGTCTTTGTCAATTTCTTCTTGGGAATTGTGAACGAGGGGAAGTAATAATTTAGCAAAAATAAATGTCCGTAATTTTTATTAGTGTTTTTATTTTTGATATTAATACCACCTGAAAAGTATAGACTTTTTATTTTTCAACATATTTTTATTGAACATATTAAAACACTTTTAAATTATAAATAAATCAAAAGTGTCTTACAATTGTTACTTGGGGAATATTCCTGTAAACATTAGAATGCACGATGGTGCTCCTGCACATTTCGCTTATAAGATCAAGCACCATTTGGACGAAAGGTTTTCGGATGGTGGATTGGTCGGGGGGTGGGGGATGGCCCTATTAGTTGGCCTCCAAGATTTCCAGATCTGACACCACTAGACTTGTGGTAATGGGGCTGGTTCAAAAATGAAGTTACATAATAAAAGGCGATAATCGGGATGCACTAATACGACGTTGTAGAAATAATGCTGCAGTCGATATTAAAGAAAGACATGAACTAATCAGGTGGACCACAGTGGCACTTTGTAGGCAAAGCAGAGCATGTTTAGAGGCCAATACCGGTATATTGATATTTAAAACTGTGTATTTGTCTATCTTTATAGCTAGAAAACAAATGAATAAGGACATATTATGAGTTTTCTAAATTGTTTTCACTTGTACAATACAGTCTTGATGTTTAGTCCGTTCCTCCCGACTCACCCTCTATGATAGTGTTATTATTATTATTATTATTGTTTACTTCAGTTTAAGTAAGCTATAAGTCGTAATTTTCCTATAAAAAGTGGGCGGTGTTCGTAAGTAATCGGGAATACATATGTCTATTTCACTGCTCCTGTCTATTAACAATTATGGCTTTACTAACGCTTTTATGTCTCCTCACTAACCTTCCTAACAGGTGTCGACTATTGTGCCAAGGGGCATGTGTGCCATTCTAACGCAACCTGCCGCAACTTACAAACTACTTACGCTTGCCAGTGTGACCAAGGCTTCAGAGGCGATGGACGAATCTGCACTGGTAATAATCTTTCATTGTGCTTTTCCATCTATAAGTTTATATTTAAACAAGGGAAAAACCTTATAACTTAACTTGATACTCGAGCAATTTCAATAATCGAGCGAATCGCTCGAGCTATTTCCCTCAAAATGCATATTCATCAAGCGATGACATTTACAGGGATTATAGAGGGTTGCCAGGTGGTCGGGATAGTTTTTCGCGGATCCCGGATTGCTGTGCATAATTCCGGAATTTATTACCTTCTTATTTTATTTAACTTTTTTTTTTGCTAAATTACAATGATCTGCCATAAATCCCGGAAATCATCCTCAATTCTCGATGAAAACGGAAGACAATCTGGCAACCATAATTAACGGGCGCCTTCGGCGACGATTTTCGCTTGAATTTATAACTCGAGTAGTCTTTCAATAATCGTTCGAGCGGATTTTAAAATCACTTGAAACTCCGATTCACGATGTCACCGAGCGCTCGAACTGCGGCGAGTATCGAGTGAAAAGTTATAAGCGAATCGTTAGAATTTATAACTCGAGCCGTTTTTTCAATAATCGAGCGATGTCGGTTATTTCAATAATCGAGTACTCGAGCGGTTTTTCACTCGAGCGATCACAATACCGATTTTAACAAACACATGTGTGCAATTTATATAGGTAATTTTGCATTGAATGGAATAATGTTGAAATTTTGAAAAATCTTGTAAGGAAAATGTGTCGGCTTTTAAGGATCATCTAAGAACTGTCCCTAACTCTTTAAATATACTGGGAAGGTATCCATTTAGATAATTCATTTTTCTTTTAAGATTTCGTATCTTCATATTAGAATAATTAGTGGAGTCGTTCCGGTTTACGAAAATCCCTTGACGAAATCGAGTAATTTTTTTCCCAATCGTAGTAGGACCCCCTCGACATTCTGACATGATTTGTAGGGGGCGCCGCATGCGGGGGGGGGGGGCACGCCCCGTAAATCTAACCTACAACGGGAAATGGAAAATAACTCAGCCGGTTTTGATGCTACAAAAAAAATGTGAAAGGGCGATTTTCAACTGCAAAAAACAATAAAATTTAATTAATTATATCTCGAGAAGGGGCGGAGTTGGGGTATCAATTTTTCGCGAATCAACGGGAGACATCGAGTACTTTGATGGGCGAGACGCTGGGGTTGGTGGGGCAATTAGGAGGGGAGTAATTGGGGGGGAAAATATTATATAAATGCCAATAAGTAGTTAATTAATCGAGCTACAGGGATCAGGCCGGATTCAATTTGTTAATTTTTTTATCAGCAAAATTTATATTTTGCCAAATGCGCGCTTGGCACGGCATACCAGAAATGTCCACTTTTTAATATCTTCGAAAATACTTTAGATATTATGTTCAATGTTGGTATGTGTTAATAGGATATAGAACCACAAATTTTAGTTACTCAATTGTTCCACCAGTGGCTGCAAACATGTCCTCTGATATTTTTTTACGAAAAAGATGGTACGCCACTGATATTTTTCCATGTGGATATTTCTTCTAATTAGCCTGGTCAATTCTACATGAAAATGCTCTCTTGAGTTTTTCTCGTCGTTCTTGATGTAAACCACTAAATTCATGTTGAAACCCATCATTATTAACAATGATAAAATAATTAATTATACATTTTGTTTCATAAGAATTGTTGGAAATGGCCACCTTCACTTAAAAGGCATGTTCTTTGCATCGAATTGCCCACTCCAACAATTTTTATGAAACAAAATTTATAGATAATTATTTTATCAATGTTAATAATGATGAGTTTCTATATGAATTTAGTGGTACCTATTAATTAAAAACGGTGCGTCTGACGAGAAAAACTCAAGAGACCGTTTTCTTGTAGAATTGACCAGGCTAATCAGAAAAAATATCCACATGGAAAAAGTCAGTGGCGCACCATCTTTTTCGTAAAAAATATCAGAGAACATGTTTGCAGATACGCCACTGGTGGAACAATTGAATAACTTTTATTACTAAAATTTGTGGTTCTATATCCTATTAACACAAACCAAAATTGGACATAATATCTAAAGTATTTTCGGAGATATTAAAAAGTGGCCACTTCTTGTATGCCGCGCAAAGCGCGCATTTGGGAAGATAAAAATTTTTCGCCAATCTCCCCTCGTAGCTGATAAAAAAACGAACAAATTGAATCCGGTCTGATCCCCGTAGCTCGATTAATAAACTACTTATTAGCATTTATGTAATATTTTTTTTCCACAATTACTTCCCTCCTAATTGCCCCACCAACCCCAGCCTCGGGCCCATCAAAGTACTCGGTGTCACCCATTGATTCACGAAAAATTGATGACCCAACTCCGCCTTTTCTCGAGATATAGTTAATTAAATTTTACTGTTTTTCGCAGTTGAAAATCGCGATCGGATCAGGTTTGTTCGAGCTTACGCGCTCTGTCAAGCTCTTCAATTTTGCATTTTACAGCTTTGTCAAACATAATTATAAGCGCCAAAGAAAATATAATAAACTCCATTCACAATCACAATCTCACTGAAAGGCAATTCGCTAATGACGTTTACGCCATTTTAATGGATAAGCACCGCACCGTAATCCAGCATTGTCACATTTACTTAGTTCTTTATCGAAATAAAGATAGATAAAGTATATTTTTATTTCCAAATAAATAATAAGTATTTTATTTTTTAGAGAATTGATATAAACAAGAAATGAATTGTTCCCTATATTTTATGAAACCATATTTATATTTATTGCAAGACAGGACAATAATGTAGAAAAAAGTACAAAACGATGGCCTCGCAAAAACACAAATTATATTAAATTTAATGTTTCGTAATTAAGGTTATATTTTTTATGAAAATACATATAGGTTCTATCGTCGTCCACTTTTTGACATAGTAAAGACGTCTAAACTAAGATGTCTTAAATACGCTGATGTAGTGACATCTTTAAAATGTGTTTTTTACGTCCAAAGCACGCCGAAGACGTTCAGGCTAAAGATAATAAATGACGTCTTTAAAACGTAGTGTGCTGTCTGGGAAATTACTAGCCAAAAAAATGTTGTGAATTACTCTCAGCTGCTGTGACACTTACGGCCCCCTTTTTTAACGCCCTGTATGATACGAACTTTGGACAATGTTTTTTAGATACCTTTAACTATTGACTAAAAATTAAGTACTCTTCATTCATGTCGCTAATCCTAACTGTTTTCGAAAAAGCGTAATTTTATTTACACTGACTCCCCTAACTTCTCACTGGTTAAATATAAAAAAGCGGAATTTTGAGGTTGAACATTTGATAGGATTAAAGATGTATCTCTTACCGATACCGATACGCCAAATTAATTAAAATGTCGCTTTTTCGAGAACGGTTAGGATTAGCGACATGAATGAAGAGAACTTAATTTATAGTCAATAGTTAAAGGTATGTAAAAACCGTTGTCTAAAGTTCTTATCATACAGGGTTTTAAAAATAACGGGGCCATGAGTGTCACAGCTAGTCTGTCCCTGCAGCTGTGAGTAATTCACAACACTTTCTTGGATAGTAAATTGAAGAGTCTTACCTGGTATATATCATATTTTTAAAAATTTAAATATACCCGGTGGTTCAATAATTATGTATAAAAAGCTTGATTCGATTGGAGCTCTTTTGGAGCTCATATCTCCGAAGAGGAAGCCTATACGATATGAACTTGTAGTACTCTTTCCACTTGTTTTCTTCATATCCGGGAGATTTCCCACATTTTCCCGGACACCCTGTATACAGGATCCTTTTAGAATTACTTTAGGTATCCAATATTAGGCATCATCCTAATATTAAGCGCATTTTCTCTATATTGAAACTTATTTTGTATATTTAGACATAGATGAATGCCAGCAAGAAGGAGGCCGTGAAGGCCATCATTGCCACTCCAATACGCGATGCGTAAATACCCAGGGCTCGTACGAGTGTCACTGTCTCGACGGGTACGTACGAGTAGACCGATTTAACTGTGCAGAACTGGATGAATGCTCTACTGGTGCTCATAACTGTGATTTGAACGCAGACTGCGTTAATACGCAAGGTAGCTACAATTGCCGGTGTAGAGAGGGATACGAAGGAGATGGTTACCAATGTACACGTGAGTACATATTTTTATCGTTAGCAGCAAATTAGGGATTTAAAGTGTTGTTATTGTGTTTTTATCGTAGTTAGATCAACATTACATAATAAAGAAACAGATCAGGTTTTTATATAAAATACCCTCCTCTAAATCCTGTCAAATTTTGTTTTGAAATGCATTTTTTTTACAAAAAGATAATATTCTGGGTGGATCATAAAAATGCTCCTTGTATTAACTTTAATTTTTTTTAACGGAACATATTATTTATTTTTACATCCACCCTGTATAATATTTTTTTCTAAAAAAAATTCTATATAAAATTCTGATCCGTTTCTTTATCATAAACCTTGTATACAACATTTATGTTGATCATTTATATTTTTTCAGGAAAATTAAGTGTTAAACCCACAATTAAAAAAAAAATCCGCTTAACGCCGGCGTTTAACGAACATTGTATTTGCTGTAAAACTATTGTACAGTGTGTCCCATTTTTTACACTTTCTGTTGAGTTATTATCAAAGATAGAATGTTGCGGTTTTCACTTTTTATCGAAACCAAAAATGACGGTGTCAAATTTGTCGTGGCTCTCTTAGTTTTTAATCTACAGGGTGATTTTGAAAATCTTCCTTTCTTATACACCCTTCGTATTTCGGTTACGCCTTATCTAATCAAGGAAGTAAAAATTGATCTTTTTATAGATGTTTACATAAAGCTTTTATCTAAAAAGTTTATTTTTTGAGATAATAGCAAAAGAAATTCGCAAATATGATAAATTTTAAAATGAATTGAGCATACTTTTTGGCTTTACAAAAATGTATAGTGGTTTATATTTATATTCAAAAATATCCTAATAATGCGATATTTTTAATAATATACGTGACTTATAACAGTAGGTCGTGGTCAATTTATTAGAAGCATATTCAAAATTTTGACAGCTTTTCTAAATATTAAATTGGATTATATAAACATGCCAACATATCATATCATTATCATAAACGACGAACGAATAATTAAATAAAAAGCATAGTATAGAAACTCTTTTGTAATAGGTATTTTATAAATAATAAAAATATAAGAGATCTGTTTTGACCATTTGCATCAGCAGTCGATCTGATCTCATCGGGTATTCCAGGTTATTTCAGCGATCTTTTAATTAAGGGATTTAATATTCCAAGACATCAATAGTCTATATTTCAAAGATCATTTAGATATACTGCCGCCATAACTTACAACCGTCTGCCCAATGAGGTGAAGACTGCTCCCAGTTCCGCAGTATTTAACAGTAAATTTAACCAGTATATTATGGAGAGAAGAGATCCTTGAGTTGTTAAGTTTTGATAAAATATGTTAAAACATAATAATATAAAGTTCTTTCTTTTTAAGATAAGAACGCCCTTGATAAGTTTGTTAATAACAGATACCAACCGAAATAATTTTGTAGCGATTTGTGAACCAGGATGTTTAAACGGTGGTGTTTGTCTGAAACCAAATCAGTGTTCATGTCCAGGCGGTTATACAGGGACATCGTGTGAGAGAGACCTAGATGAATGTTCAACCAATGCGCATAGATGCACAAACTCCTCAATTTGCGTCAATATGATGGGTTGGTACTATTGCCAATGTAAACCTGGCTATGAAGGTCCTGTACCAGATAATAACTTAGGAACGTCGTGCGTAGGTATGTAAATAGAAAAATATATTAAACAGTTTTATACGAAATTTAACTCCGTATTCAGTTGATGTAATCGCTTTCACTTTGAATTAGAAGAAATAATAACCTGTTACCTTTGGAATTATTAAAAATCCAAGCCAAAGCGGTAGTATATGCAACTGGTTATATTTATTTCAAAATATGTGTTTAACCTTATAGTTTAATAAGGTAATATTTTACATTCTTCGAACATTTTTCCGGTAGATTTTTTTTGTAGTTTTAGTAATATTTGAGACTTTCTAAATATTCCTTGTTTGCATTAGAAAATACATTATACAGGGTGATTCACGACGAGCTTGCATTAGAGCTTTATGGAGAACTACTGAATATATGTTCCTGAAACTTTGGGGATTTGGGTTTATCGATATGCTCTCTTTAACTAAAATATTGACATGTTTCTGTCATTTCCGGTTATACCGGAAGTAGCTGCCTACTTTCGTTTCTTAAATACAACATGGTAATTTTTATTACACTTTTCGATTAAGCATTAAATACTAAGCACATTTTATAGAAAATGTTTTTGTCAGACTCTAATAGTTTTTGAGATATCTGGAATTTTTGTAATTATTTGGCAAATGCATGACGATGAAATAATCCATATAATTTTTTTACCTTAGCGCTTGGACTAAACATTTTTGCTCACCGAATAGCTAGAAGATCATCAAGTCTCAAAAACATTTCAAATTCGGCATAAAATGTACAGGGTGGTCACAATTCAAGCCTCATTGTGAAAAAATTCAACCATTAAAAACTTTCTTATTTTAAATGGAACACCCTGTATATTTTTATTTAATTTGGTGGCAAATTAGTTGTTCTTTATAAATAGTATTTACTGTCCTATACCTATATCAAAGCGCTTTCTCAAAAAATCCAATTTTATTCCGAAAATACTATTTGTTCAAGTGTGCTATGAAAACAATTGTACTTAGGGTACTGATGTCTATACAGAGGAAAATTAATAATGGCGGCAATATTTTCTAGTGTGCTTTGACAAGAAAAACAATTGTCTGATATTTCTTGGCGTATTTTCAAACTGTCAATTATTCTGTTACTAAAAAATGTCACGCTCCGGATTTTCAAGTGAAGATTTTTTAAATTTATTTACGGTTTACATTGAATGTGGTAAAATTAAGCTAAGAGCTTGTCGAATATATCGGGATAAATATCCGAATAGGCCTATTCCCACACCTGATATTATTAGAAGACTAAATAATAATTGTTTAAAATTTGGATCATTTGAAGCCAAAGTACGAAGAATTAAACCAATACTGGACAGTAAGTTACCATTTTAGCCTATTTTTACGCTTTCCCAAAAGACTCAATTCGTGAAGCTGCAATGCAATTAAGAGTTTCGTATTCCAGTATACAAAGAATTTTAAAAAATATGGCTGGAGGCCATATTCATATGCCCAAGTTCAGCATCTAAAACCACAAGATTTGCCAGCTCGAGTCGAACTTTGCGAGTTTTTTCTAATCAAAACCCAAGAAAATGAGCAATTTACTAATTCTGTAATATGGAGTGATGAAGCCAAATTTACTCGTAATGGTTTTCATAACAGACACAACAGCCATTATTGGGCTCACGAAAACCCCCATATTGTCAGGATAGGACGTTACCAGGAATCATTTCAATTTAATGTTTATTGTGCTATTAAACATGACCGTATATTTTGCTTACACATTTACGACGAAAATTTAAATGGTCAGAATTATTTGACAATTCTTGAGGATCAGTTAGAAGAACGTCTGGATGATTTGCCGCTCCAAGAGCGAATAAATGCATGGTACCAAAACGATGGGGCTCCAGCACACAACGTCCAAGTTGTTAAGACTGCCCTAAACAGACTTTTTCATGACCAGTGGATCGCAAACCAAGGTCCCTTCCACTGGCCAGCTCGTTCGCCAGACTTAACTCCACTGGACTTTTTCATCTGGGGAACCATTAAAGATAAAGTTTACGCGCGTCCCATCACCACGAAGGAAAATCTAATTGAAAGGGTGAAGGCAGCATTTCAATCTCTCACTGCACAAGAAATTAGGAATGCTACAAGAAATAGCATGATGAAAAGAATACATAAATGCTTGGAAGTAAATGGCAATCATTTCGAACATATTTTAAAAATATAATCAAAAGATATTAGGTATAATTTTCAAACACATTTTTAATTAAAGAATTTAAAGTTTATTAACTTGTTTCCTTGCTATTTTTAAAAAAATAATATTTAAACCATTAAATTTAAAACAATTTAAAACAATAAACTGCATTTTATTTATAAATTATTAAGAAACACTTTAGAATGTTGTATTTTCAAGCAATCAATCACTATTCCTCCGTATAGACATCAGTATACAGCCCCTAAGTACAATTGTTTTCATAGCACACTTGAACAAATAGTATTTTCGGAATAAAATTGGATTTTTTGAGAAAACGCTTTGATATAGGTATAGGACAGTAAATACTATTTATAAAGAACAACTAACTTGCCATCAAATTAAATAAAAATATACAGGGTGTTCCATTTAAAATAAGAAAGTTTTTAATGGTTGCATTTTTTCACAATGAGGCTTGAATTGTGACCACCCTGTACATTTTATGTCGAATTTGAAATGTTTTTGAGACTTGATGATCTTCTAGCTATTCGGTGAGCAAAAATGTTTAGTCCAAGCGCTAAGGTAAAAAAATTATATGGATTATTTCATCGTCATGCATTTGCCAAATAATTACAAAAATTCCAGATATCTCAAAAACTATTAGAGTCTGACAAAAACATTTTCTATAAAATGTGCTTAGTATTTAATGCTTAATCGAAAAGTGTAATAAAAATTACCATGTTGTATTTAAAAAACGAAAGTAGGCAGCTACTTCCGGTATAACCGGAAATGACAGAAACATGTCAATATTTTAGTTAAAGAGAGCATATCGATAAACCCAAATTCCCAAAGTTTCAGGAACATATATTCAGTAGTTCTCCATAAAGTTCTAATGCAAGCTCGTCGTGAATCACCCTGTATAACACGAAACTTGGATTTTATAAAACTAATAATTAACCAATAAAAATTTGGGGGCTGCTGTTTCCACAGAGCAACGTACCGATTTTTGTAACTCTGCAAACAATGTTAGTTTAGAAATTTAAATGACTACACATTTACTTCCGCAAATTTTTACAATGAAATTTATAAGTAGCTACTAATAAATACACTTTCTTATAAATGAAGACATCGATGAATGCGAAGAATCCCGCCACACTTGTCACTCGACAGCTCAATGTGTGAACACAGATGGAGGATTTGACTGTGCCTGCCCAGCTGGATCCGTCAATTGTCGCTACAGTTGCATATTTGAAGGACGAGAGGTCGCCCATGCAGCTACTACGCAATCCAATATGGACCCTTGTCTAAGCTGTACATGTAGAAAAGGCGTAATTACTTGTGAAAAGCCCAAGTGCGATTGTAGGCGGACATCGTCAGACCGATGTTGCCCTCAGTGTGATTCCAGGCATGCCTGTAGGCATCAGGAATTAAGTGATGTTGTATTTATGCATGGAGAAAGGTGAGTTAATTTTGAATCTGTTATTTAATTACTCTTAGCGGACGGTAAGGTCACTACGGATAAAACACATAGACTGTGAATAATACAGGGTGTTATGGAAATTACTTATTTTTAAGCTCGCAAATCCTGAAATGGAAACAAAATGCATAAAAATAACTATAAATGGTACTTTGAGGTAATACTTGAGAACATTACCTTATCTCATGTTCACTACGGAGAATTTGTAAACAGGCACCAAGGGATTACAATTTTATTAAGTTCTTACCTAAAAAATTTCATTCGACGATTTCAATATACGTAGATGACAACAAAAAACTTATTTTTGTATACAAAATTATTTATATCAAAAAAAGCATATGGAAGCAAATTATTTCACAACAGAAAATTATAGTACTAATAACTGGTATATTTTACATCTTATTTATTAAGCAACTTAAACTCATCAAACTCGCACTGCTACATGCGAATTTAAAAAAAAGTCTACTTTCATAACATATAGCCACAGATAGTTTTGAAGAAGAATTCAACCTCGTGACTGGACCGGGAAGAAATGCTGGGGGAATAAACAAACGGCGTGCGTAGTCAGGGCCGGCTCAGAGCAATTGCCGCCCGGGTGTGACAGAGTTTTTTACTACACGCTTTTATATTAGCATAGGACACAACTAATAAAAGCAAAGTATTATGATGTTATATATAGGAATTTAGCATTGACGTTTTATTATTATAGTAACAATACTTTTTTATGTTTTCATGGCCTTCCCAGATATTTTCAAAACCAAAAACTATATGTCGGAATTTACAGCATGACAGCACCTTGTACGTAAACAAATATAAGACGTACCATTAAAAATGCAATTTTAATTCAAAACGATGACTTTCTTGAACTAGTATGAATTTTGTTACTAAGAAAATTGTACGTTGTAATTATTGAAAGCAAGTTTAAAAGCAAAACTAAAATTTCTTGGATAACAGAATTAAATTTTTTCTAAATATGCGTTACTTATTTCACAAAATCTAATTTATATTAAACACCTTATCTTATTCTAGCTTACTTAACGTTTTAACGAGTAGAATGCTAAGCCAACAATGATTTCAATTCAATATATTCACGTCCATGATTTCCAAGGAAAAAAAACGATTGCTAAAAAGTGCTTTATTAATCTTTACCGACTTGGTTACAAAGCCACCGCCACGCTACACCGCATAGATAAAAGCGGAGCACCTCGTCCTAAAAAGTGTTTAAATCTGGACCAACATCGATCGTCGGTGTTTTTATTCTTTATACGCCGCGCGCCCGGCATATAGAATAGTGTAGGTTGACGGCATGGTGTGTTGATTTTGTACTTTTACTGATTGATGCCCATCTTCGAGTTCAGCTCATGTTTTGCCGCCCGGGTGCTTTGAACCCGTTGCAACCGGGTTTAGCCGGCCATGTGCGTAGTGCGGATTGTGCCACCGCAAAATCTTGGTAGATTTATATTACGGTAGTTAAGTGAACATTTATGTTTATTGTATTTATTGAAAGTGTTTAGACGGTCGATTTAAAAATATATATTTAGTCTCTCTAGGATACCCTAGGGAGACCATTAAAAACATTAAACCATTTACATAAGACTCTGTATAAGGGGATAGGGCTTTGATTGTTCCCATTAATTTAATGTTTCTTCGCTATCATCATGGAAGATATTATAATTAGGCATTATTTTTTTTCGGATATAATTTGTATTTTCTTTTCTGTTCTGCACACCATTAAATAATTAGTGATTATTATATGGATTTTCGTAATTTTTATCGATCATTACTTTTACTTATATAATTTACATTTATTTTCTTCGGTCCATACTTTTACGTTTATGACCAGCCGTTGTCTTCCTCTATAATTGCTACTGTTTATATAATTTCCACATTTACTCCATCATTACTGGTGTATATATGACTTACAAACATTTTGAATTCCATTACCGCTTATTGTATAACATACAATTTGTTCTAAAACCGATAGAATTATTTTAAATCTCGCGCTTTATTTATTGATTTGTATGGCTCATTTGATTCAAGAACTTTTGAGTAAAGTAAACAACATGTCAAAAAATTTTCCCGATCTAAGCAAAACATAGCTGTTATGTTTTGGCTGTCCTAGCAATAATTTTTTTATCCGATCGTGTCAAAAAATGCCGTTTTTGCATTAGATTAGATATTTGGACGGAAAGGTAACCTTTTCATAAAGGTATGATTATTATGCTGGTAGCTAGGTAACACTTTTCGTTCCAGGCCAAAATAGTATATTAAAGTACAAGTTTTATAAAGCATGATATTTTAGCACGCGTCCATGTTAGGAAATGAGCCGCTTGCGGCAAGGTTTCTAAGGGGACAAGTGCTATAATAGCTTTATAAAACATGTACTTTATACTACTTTTTCTATTTCGTGTATTTTTTAATAAAAAAACACATAATTAAAACTATTAAATGCCATAAAAATTTTGTAAATTTGTATGTTTAAATTTTATGTTGGCAATAGTCAAATTATTTATCAAGTGAACTTTGATAAATTATACGTGTCCGCCATTTTGTCGCGAATACTGCAAGTTTTCTTAAAATTGATCAATAATGGATCAAGAGGATATTATTAATTTAACTCCTCCTGAGTTAAGGGACATTGAAAATAATACATTGGACCAACTTTTACCAAAAAAGTCCAGGAAAGTATACGAAAAAGATTACAAGACCTTCACAACCTGGTGTACTGCGAAGGGTGTTTCTAGAAGTAGTGAAAATGTTCTAATCGCTTATTTTGAGAAGGAAAGTAAAACTAAGAAGTCGTCGACTCCTTGGTCCTAATACTCAAAATTAAGAGCTTGCATTAACATTTATAAAAACACAGATATAACAAATTATGCAAGACTTCAAGCCTTTCTAAAAAGAAATCTGAGAGCTACAAGCCCAAAAAATCTTCCATTTCAGATTTAGAGGATATCAATACGTTTATAACTGAGGCTGAAAATAGCATTTACTTAGGTTTAAAGGTAAGAAAATTGTACAGTCCCTACCAATACATTAATTTTTATAGACTCGTTTCCTGCTTACTTGATTTTACCCAACGAAGGTGGAGAAATCACATATTTCTAGTGTAATGTATGTACAACCTGGAGAGCTATCTTATAATATTTTAACTTGCTTTACTTATGGGGTACAATGGAGCATGTCGGAAAGAAGAACTCACCAATATGGATGTGAAAGATATTCAGTTTAAAGACGATTCCATAATAGTATATATTCCTAAAACAAAAACAAATATTTCAAGAATGTTTATTATAATGGACACATCATGGATTAAATTGATTAAACAATATGTTCAATTACGTCCAAAAAGTGTCACAACATCTCGATTCTTTCTTACCTATAGAAATGGCTATTGTAAAAACTCACCAGTAGGCATAAAAATGCGATGGGGAAAATTTCAAGCCTTATTGCAAAGTATCTTCATAAGCAAAGTCCAGAATGTTTTACTGGGCACTGTTTTAGACGTTCCAGTGTTACTGAGCTTGCTAACAAAGGAAACGATTTAGTCACAATAAAAAAACATGGGGGATGGAAGTCTTCAGCCGTTGCCGAAGGGTACATTGAGAGTTCACTTAAGACAAAAAAAGATATAGCACAACTACTATCTTCTGGCTTCACATCGACAATGTAAAATAATGAAATTGCTACATTTTCTGCTAGAACATCAACAAACGAAAACACTATTTTACAACCAGTTCTTAATAAAAGTGAATTATTGGATCCGCAAATAAGGATTAATCATGAACAAAACGTTTCAAACACACAAACTATGCCCGATTTTAAAATTAACGCTGTAGACACAAGTACGGTCACAATAAATGTTTATAACAACTGCACTTTTAATAATAAATAAGTATAACTAGTGTACAGTGTATTTATTAGGTTTAAATTGATATATTTGTAAGAGAATATATTACTTGTTCATCTAAACTTGTGAGGTTAGTTTAGGAATTGTTTATTATGCAACCAAACATACACAGCAGTACCACCAACCGTTTAAAATAACAAGAACGGCATCGAAACAAGCTTATTACGATACTGAAAACGGTATCGAAAAAGCTTTCATATGAAACCAAAATAGAAAAAGATTCTTTCGGACGCTAACGATATTATTAATTTAATGATCTGTTATCTCCATGGATACGTATATTACAGGTTTCATTGTTAACTGATAAACATTAACAGCGACAAATTACTGTGCAAAAATTATGTCTTACTTTATTTCTACAGTATTTTATAACTGGCAATCGGATGAAAATAACGTATGCCATACTGACGAAAAATGTTTTTCGGAATAGGCGGGTTACGTCCGAAATACTACTTTTTCGGTCTTATAACCTAATATACTAATATACAGGGTGTCCGGGAACATGTGGTAAATCTCCCGGATATGAAGAAAACACGTGAAAAGAATACTATAGGTTCATATAAACTTCTTTCGTATCAGCCTCCTCTTCGGAGATATGGGCTCCCAAAGAGCACCAATGGAATCAAGTTTTTTACACATAATTATTGAACCACCTGGTATATTTCAATTATTTTTTAATATGATGTATAGCGGGTAAGACCCGTCAACTTACTACCCAAGAAACTGTTGCGAATTACTCACAGCTGCAGGGACGGACTAGCTGTAACACTCATGGGTCCATTTTTTTACGCCCTGTATGATGAGAACTTTGGACAATGTTTTTTACATACCTTTAACTATTGGGTAAAAATTAAGTACTCTTCATTCATGTCGCTAATCCTAACCGTTTTCGGAAAAAACGTCATTTTATTTACACCAGTCCCCTAAATTCTCACGTTAAATATGAAAAAGTGGAATTTTGAAGGTTGAACATTTGATCGGAACAAAGATGTATCTTTTACTGAAATACGCCAAATACATGATGTATATGAATTGCCGTTTTTTCGAAAACGGTTAGAATTAGCGACATGAATGAAGAGTACTTAATTTTTAGCAAATAGTTAAAGGTATGTAAAAAACATTGTCCAAAGTTCTCATCATACAGGGCGTAAAAAAAATGGGCCCATGAGTGTTACAGCTAGTCCGTCCCTGCAGCTGTGAATAATTCACAACAGTTTCTTGAGTAGTAATTTGACGGGCCTTACCTGGTATACATCATATTAAAAAATAATTGAAATATACCAGGTGGTTCAATAATTATGTGTAAAAAACTTGATTCCATTGGTGCTCTTTGGGAGCCCATATCTCCGAAGAGGAGACCGATAAGAAAGAAGTTTATATGAACCTATAGTATTCTTTTCACGTGTTTTCTTCATATCCGGGAGATTTCCCACATGTTCCCGGACACCCTGTATATTAATTGATTGCAAACGCTTGGTTGTTTGACGTAATTGTAATTGTACACAAGTTCTAAATGTTATATTATCTTGAGTGGTTGGGCTCCGGTTATTTTAATTGTGTTCTAGACATAAACATAATGATGGCAATCTCAGGCTGAAACGCATAATCTGAAATAAATTAAGGTAGGATTTAATAATTAAAATTGGATATATCATGATGAAATTCTCCGATTCACAAATAAAAAATACATAAATGTAAAAGTTACCGTTGAAACAAATATAACGTAAACGCTAAACGCACAATTTTTCCAGTTTCTGCTACGACACTACGACAATTAGAAAAGATACTCTTGGTAACAATGTCTTTAAAATGTTTTTTAATTGATTTGAATTAAAGGAGTAGGTAAATAATATAAAATCCAATTAAATATATTATATTTCTAGGTGGTCCTACCAATGTCAAACCTGCGAATGCCTTTATGGTGAAATAGACTGCTGGGAATTGAAATGCCCCCCACTAATCTGCTCCAACCCTATACATTCGCCCGGGGACTGCTGTCCCCATTGCGGAGATCTATGTTCCATCGGAAACTTTTCTCTGGGCGGAGGACGCAACTGTACCTTCAAAGGGGTGCTTTATCAATCGGGTTCAGAGTTTCTGGACCCACAAGATCCTTGTACTACTTGCAAGTGTAAAGTAAGTAGCTAGCTTATGAAATCTAACTGTCTGTGTGGTATTTACTGACATGATCGTATCTAACTATTAACTAATCCACGGCTGCGATATTAAGGTACATAGTTTATTATGTAAGCTCATTATATTCTTTGTTAAAGTTAAATTTTAAATAAATGTCTTAACGTAACTGCTGAAAATTATAAAAATATATTAAACGAGATTTTTTTTGCTTGAATATGACACTGCACTGAAAAATAATTTTTCTATTTGGGTTTTATAATGGCTACATTATGAAATGCAAAAAAATTCAATAATCTGCCACTTTATGAAACTGAAATTTTATTTTTTTTATGTTGGCAGCAGGTAGGGTTCGAATTTTAGGCTTAGTTTGATTTCGTTGAAATTAGACATTATGAATTCGACAAGAATGTTTTATAGGAAACTTTAAAATACTAACCTTTAACCTTGCAAATAGATCACTAATTTCTAGTCACAACTATAAAACAACATAACCTAAAAATAATAGAAATATCTTCCAGTTTCTGCTCCATTTCTATAGTGTTATTCAACACAGTACTATTTATATTTTTAATTCAATATAGTATTATACATATTACTTTATATATACATATTTATAGTTACTGTAGGCATTTCCTGGGCATTATTTATTATTCCTGTCTGATTCACAATATTTTGTTCAATAGTATTATTTATTATTTTGTTGAATATTTTGAACTTTGTTCTGCTCGCACCTTATGGTGCTCAAAGTTTTGCATATTCTTTTTAAAAGTTTTTCTAGATTATTTTCTGCAATTTCACGTATTTCTGACGGAGTACAACTTTCTTACTGGCTCAGTTTTATTAACTTTAATATATTTATTTTTAATTATGACGGATAGGAAGAAGCTTTGTTATGATGTTCAATTGTTTCTATCATGGCATATTTGATACTTGTAACATTTTATTAAATTGTAAAAGTATTGCAAACCCAAAAAGAAAATATTAATTCAAATGAAAAAAATCTACTATATGTTTTTAAATTTTTCAGACTTTAAAGACCCAAATAGAAAAAGTATTATAAAATACACGGTTCACAAGATAATTAGAACACTTGTACTTTAAATTAAATACTAATGTCTAATGTCTTATGAAACTTGTATCTTAATATACTATTATTAGAAGTTCCGTTTCAAATAGTATATTACTTAGACTACTTTTATGTGGTGATAATAAAGCATTTATAAATTAAACTACATTAACAATAATATTACCAGTATATTGAGGTTTAAATGTATATTTTTTGGTCTTATTTAACTTTAACAAAAATAATTTAATATTATTGCTTGGTTGCATAATAATATATAGGCAAATTTTAGAGGGCCTTGATGTTGCTCGTCATTTATTTTTCATTTTTTAAGAATCGTTTTATTGTAAATAATGGCATTTTCAACAACGATTTTACGCAATAACATTAGTTTAACTTTAAAATAAAAAAAAATAATATACACTAATTAAAACTTTAATTAGGTGAATTATCTAGTAGGTTGAAGAGAGAAAACTTTATTTTGTTATTGTATGTTGTAATAATAATACTATTAAGGGGTTTTGTTTACTATAATTTCTAAGGAACAAATAGAATTTCACTAATTTTAATATTTTAAAGCATCAGCAACTTTTTAAACCTAAAATACCAGTTGGCTGAGCTTGTGTAATATAAAATTGTATTTATATAATTGTGTCACAGGAATTATCAAATAATTTTGAATATTTAATATACCTCCTGGATTTGTTCTTTGGTCCATTTTTAATGGGTTACATAGAATTTTATTAATTTCAGAAAGGCGAGGTTACGAACATTTAAGTAAGTTTAGATTAATTAGGTAAATAAAATAAATGTAAATAGAAAATTTATGAGAAATCTGTGTTGGTTTCTAGGACTTCTAGGAATATTTCAAGGAAACAATTGACCGAACGAAAATTGTACGAAAACAATTGCCCGACTGGAAAAATATCCAAATTGTTCGAAACGGAAATTGCTCGAAGAACAACTAACCGAATGGAAACCAACCGTTTATTTATAAACGGTTTCCTGGGCAAACAAGTACTGCAAGCACAAAGGACTGCGGCCATTTCGTTCCGGACAATTTTCCAGTCGGGTAATTATCTTCGGCCAATTTTCCTTCGGCTAATTGTTTCCGAGATATTTTCCGGGACCCGGTTTATACAGTATGTCCACGGGTTCAGTTAACAAGAGGAAAAACCTTTTAATTCTGCATTTTTCCACACAATGTTATTCTTCATAAAAACGTTTGCTTGTACAGGGTTAGCAATTTAGTTTATCCCACTTTTAAGAGCCTGTAACTTTCTTGTATTTTGAGTTAGCGCGTTCATTCAAACAGCAAGATGTAGCATTTTTAGCCAAGTTTTTATGAGTGTTGTCAAAAATGACAGTAGGTGTCATTTGTCACACCGAAAAGCAATTATTATTTTTTTTAAATGGGACACTCTATATAACAGAAGCGCATTAGATGGCGCCTTGTCTTCCGATCTCAAAAATAAAACACACATATATGCATTATTTTCGTCATTTCATCAAACATTGACAAAAATATGTAAAAATATATTATTGTTAAAAAGCATCAAGCTAGCTATGCAACTGTTGTGGTTGCTATGGATTTTATCTTTATTTATACTTCAGTGTGTCATTCTCCGCATTATTAATCGTTTCGAATTTTGTAGAAAAGTTATTTTGTATGTAAAAACCAACTAATATGAGATATTATTATTCAGTGAGGGAAAAGTGTTGATAAAATGTTTGATATTGTATATACAGGGTCCGCAAACGAAGCGTGGACGGAAGATTAAATCGTTATCGAAGAACTTATCAACAATACTAAAACAGCTTGAGATATTGGATTAAAAGCGGCATGTTTTAAAAATATTTTACATTATACAGGGTGGCACAAAAAAGTGTGACAGCATAAAGTTATATTTTTTTAAATGGGACACCCAGTATTGTATTACATATTTAGGTTCGTATTACTATCGTTTATAAATGCCTCAAATTTTATTTAATTTGGTTCTGTAGTTTCGGAGAAATAAATTAAAAACTAAAAAAAAAAGTTTTGCAGTCCTGAATAAAAAAATCAAAAAAAACAATCCAGAACAATTTTTTTAATCTCGGCATTGAGTGAAATTTATGACAAGAGGTCTAGAGATACTATGAATGTAATTGCGTTTATTTATTTTATACAGGGTGTTCATAATATGCTTTCAAAAACCCCATATTTTAAAATAATTTTTCTCAAGTTTTTCAAATGGAACACCCTGTATATTATTTGGCTATTTGACGTAGAATTCATAGACAATTTTTTTTTGTAATATAAGCATATAAGTTATATCGAGCCGTTTTCGAAATAATTGTAAATATCGTAAATTATGTTGTTTAAATAGAGTTTTTATTGGAAATTTTTGTTATAGGCGACTAGACTAATAATTGCAAACTAAAGTAAATGTTCAAAATAGTTTCCTTTTACTTAATTTAATAATTTTCCTCTACTGCCAACAGAACTCTTAATTCATTTTCTTCATTAATAACGGGTTTATTGATTATCATCCTTTATGTGTACGCAGTGCTTCCTGTTGCTACAAATCTTTGCAACAACTTCTCGAAGGTTTCTGGTCTCGGCTTTCTCTCAATATCTGGATATCTTTCAGCAAGAGGAGGCTCGCGAGGAGGCAATTTCTTGCACATTCACCCAGTATAAAAATCATATTTACCATTTCTAAAGTTGTAAAATTCGACATTTTGTGTAAGTTAGTACTTAATTTCGACGACTGAACAAATGTAAATAATTTTATTTGGCTGTCATAGTGACAATCTAAACAAAAAAAATCATGGCAACTCGATTAAGAATAAAAAATAAAATTAAATAAATAAAAGTAGCAAAAATGTAGGCTTTTAAAATTTATATCGAAATAACTAAAATACGGTAAACTCTAAGAGTAAAAGGAAGCTATTTTGAACATTTTCTTTAGTTTACAATTATTAGTCTACTCGCCTATAACAAAATTTCCCAATAAAAACTCTATTTAAACAACATAGTTTATGATATTTATAATTATTTCGAAAACGGGTGGATATAACTTATATGCTTGTATTACAAAAAAAAATTGTCTATGAATTCTACGTCAAATAGGCAAATAATATACAGGGTGTTCCATTTGAAAAACTCGAGAAAAATTATTTTAAAATGTGGGGGTTTTGAAAGCTTATTATGAACACCCTGTATAAAATAAATAAACGCAATTACATTCATAGTATCTCTAGACCTCTTGTCATAAATTTCACTCAATGCCGAGGTTAAAAAATAGTTCTGGATTGTTTTTTTTAGATTTTTTTATTCAGGACTGCAAAACTCTTTTTTTTAGTTTTTAATTTATTTCTCCGAAACTACAAATCCAAATTAAATAAAATTTGAGGCACTTATAAACGATAGTAATACGAACCTAAATATGCAATAAAATACTGGGTGTTCCATTTAAAAAAATATAACTTTATGCTGTCACACTTTTTTGGGCCACCCTGTATAATGTAAAATATTTTTAAAACATGCCGCTTTTAATCCAATATCTCAAGCTGTTTTAGTATTGTTGATAAGTTCTTCGATAACGATTTAATCTTCCGTCCACGCTTCGTTTGCGGACCCGTATGTACAATGGATAATACCCTGTTATTGTTTCTTTTGGGGTTATATTAAAAATATTGTTTATAATACATCGTGTTATTCGTTGAGTGAGCTGTATATTACAAATGAAAACGCCATCCTTCAGATTCAAACTAATAGTTTTATTAAATATTAATATGTATGTAGTCACATTGTCAAAGTGTTTCATGAACGTATCGAAAATGGAGGTGGTCATGTAGAGCAATATAGATTATAAAATAATTATATAATTCTAGTTATTAAATTAATGTTATTACTTTTATTATTTTCTAATTATGCCAATATTAATAATATTATTTTTCTACTACTCACTTAAAGAAAATAATGCATATGTGTGTTATATTTTTGAGATCGGAAGAAAAGGCGAAATATAATGCGCTCCTGATATACATATAGATAGTCCCATTTAAATAAAATAATAATTGCTTTTCGGTGTGACATATGGCACCTACTGTCATTTTTGACAACATAAAAACTCGGCTAGTTTTTTAATGATCGCGCTAACTCAAAATACCAAAAAGTTACAGGCTCCTAAAAGTGGAACAAACTAAATTGATAACCTTGTACAAGAAATATGAACTGCGACTAATTTGAGTTTCATCATACAGGGTGTCTAAAATTTTAGAAAAGAACTGTTTGTGTTGCCCTTTCATTTGCTATTTTTTATATTGGTACATTTTTTTGAAAATTCTTGCTACTAGTATACAATATGTTCACGGATTATTTCACTTTTCAACGAAACATTATTCTTCATAACAATTTTTACTTTGAGTTTCATACAGTCCAAAGAAGGAAAAACCAAAAAAATTCCAAAAATAAACACACACGGTAAAAGAGGAAAATATTTTTTATTTAATACACTTTTAACAATTGAAAGGAAAAATTCAATAAAATGGTTTTGTACTTCTTCAGTTGTAATACGATTTTTCAAATACGATATATTCGGTAGATAAATAACAAACCCCCATAAATAAATACCCATATTTTGTCAAATCCGCGCTCCTCGGAGGCAATAAAATTGGCCCATTCCTCCCGATCCATCGTCGTGGCATTGAATGCTTTAACCATTCCACCACAAGAGCTGAATTATGCCCATCTTATTGAGAATAAATACAAGCAAAATTTTTTTGTCGTAAACTGCTAAATAAATAGGTTTCCTCTTGTTATCTCAATCTATGGACATACTATACAATTTATTATCATCGCACTAAATCAGCCGTATATAAATTTTGAAATCCTGAAGTTAACCCAAGAAACCTGAAAAGATACCTACCGCATCCAGTAGCGAAGGAAAAATCTTTGTTGAAAAATACCAATTATCTCAGCTAGCATTATGTCATCATGCAGCTAGCTGTCTATCAGCGCGTAGCTCTAGGGCTTGCTACTAATCGCTAGGCTAGCAGACTAACAATTAACACTACGTTCCCTTACAGGTGCCGTTCTGCGCAGAACTGGTGAGCAATACCGCGTGTTGTGTGCATCGGTAATCACATCACTCTTATACACACTTTGACATTACACACCTCTAGTAGTGCCTGATATTTAATCTGATGATGATTACGAAACGTCGGCTTCGGTCGGTTTTATATTTTATTATTTGAGTTTACATTATGCCTGATTTAGTCGTAATTTGATCGTATATTGAACAGAATGAAAGTTGGGTTTTGTGCATTTAACTATTGGTTAATATACTTACTAATTTTAACTAACAAACACTGTGAATGAATGTGATTTAACAGTAACTTTATTTTGCTTCTCTAAATTGAAAGAAGCATTTCCCTAAGAAACCTGAATTTAGTAACAAAAAACAAATTGCAAAAAGTCGGCGTCTCATCTCTAAATTGGTTTGTTCAGTTACGTTTTATAAAATAATACTAGAAGGCACGTATGGACCCCATTCTGCAATAAAGAACCAACTGACAAAACCAAAAAAGGGAAAAAACGGTATTAAAAGAACTGTCTTTAAAAAAAATTGGTAGTGAATATAAAAAGCTGTAAGTTGTTTCTTAACTGGTATTTATTATCAAAAACATTAGACTGTAGTTCTTCATCTAAAAAAAATATTTTTTTGTCTTATATTCTTAAAGAAAAATCACTTTATTCTTCTTTGAGAAATGCAATTTATTGAAAAAGAAAAACGCAATAACGGTAACACAATGAAAAGCACGATATAAAAACACAACAAATGTGTTATTAGTCATCTATTAAATTTGGTCTTCAAAATCAATCAATCAATATCTCCATTGAAGCCCTCAGTATCTTTCTGTAGGGTTTCACGCCCATAAGGTTAGTATAAAAATGTTGATCCGCAGCGGGAATCAGGTCCATGTAAGATTTTATATCGTTCAGTTTAAGTGTTGGTATTGCTTTACTTTGAGGCACTCTTCTAAGCCATTACAAAATACTACGCCTTAAGCTGGTATCCTTCCCTTCCCTTTTTTAATGTTTATCCAGTTTATGTGGCTCTCGTAATTTATTTTTACAAAAATGCTGTAAGGTTTATTTTTGAAAATTTTAATTTTTTTTTATATGTAACTAGTTAATCTTTTCATCTTAAACGTCTTTTTTCTATTTGAACTTTTTTGTAATACTCTAAAATAAACAAAATTGACTAAATACCTAAATCAACAACATTTAAAAACACATTTGGCAAAAAGGATCCAAATTACATTTTAGCAAAAAAATTACTTTATTTTATAAAATTAGTCTTACCGATGAGGCATTATCGCCTGGGTTTGCCACATTGTTTAATAAATCAATATTTAATAAATTAACTTTATTGTTAACATCTTGACAGGTCTAAAATTAAAAAAATAGGTTAACCTAGAAGAAACCCACTGCTTGTTGGTTCCGTCTTGCATAACGCGCACTGCCCAATACTTTATTGCGAAACTTGAATACAGGTTTCTCTAATTTCCAATTAGAGAATTCCTCATAAATGGCTTCCATAGGTATTTTAAGACGGATCTTAATTGTGAATAGATAAAACACCTTTTTGTGATTCTAAAGAAACAGCTAACTAATTTTAGCAAAAAATGTTAGTTGGTTTCTTATTGCATAAGGGGGTCCAATATTATACTGATTTTAAAATCTGCGAATCAAATACAGTTTTCTAATCTTATATAGCATTAAACTTAAATAATTGCAATGGTATAGATTGCAAACGGTACAGGATGTCCCATTTTCGATAATTTCTGGGGATATTAGAGTTATTATCAAAGATAGAATGTTGCGATTTTCAATTTTTAACTAAACGAAGAATTCCGGTGGTAAATTGTCATGGCTCTCTTAGTTTTTAATCTACAATGTAATTTTGAAAATCCTCGCTTTCAATTTATCAAAAACAACGCTGATCAATTTATTAAAAACAAGTTCAAAATTTTGTTACAGCTATTCTAAATATTAAATTGGATTGTACAAAACATACCAATATATCATATTTTTCATAATTCTTATCTAAACGGCCATTGTTAAGAATCATTAAATTAAAAGCATATTATAAAACCTACGTAATAGGTATTTTATAAGTATTAAAAATATGAGAGATTTGTTAAGTTTTGACCATTTGACCATTTTTCTAATAAATTGACAATGGCATAAGTAACGTAAACTATTAAAAACATCGCAAAATTAGGTTATTTTTGATTATAAATATAAAAAAATATATACTGGGTTGCCCAGAAGTCCGGAATAAAATTAATATAGCCTTAACCTGTAACTTTTGGGCAAAACGCTCGGACACGTCAATTTAGTTTTATATATGCTCACATGCTGACGTTATCCGTTTGTTTTTTTATAGACATTTGTCAAAGATATGACGCCATCGATCTTTTTTTTAAATATAAATATACAGCTTGTGATACATCATTTGAAAGCTAATATCTCGTACAGTATGCTCATAAATGTTAGCGCGATTCTGTCGAGCTATTTCAAAATGGCGACTGTTAAAAGTTTTTAAAAAATCTCTATTTAAATAATACTTCGGAAATAGGTATTAAATTAATTTTACAAGTTCATAATGTCACAAAATGTCAGGACGTGAAACAATGAAGATTTCTTGAAAGGTAAAAACACCATCAATGATTTATCATTTCCGCTTATTTAAATAGCGATTTTTTATAAAATTTTAACAGTGGCCATTTTGAAATAGCTTACGTTATATAATGTACGAGATATTAGCTTTCAAATAATGTATCACAAGCTGTATGTTTCTATTTAAAAAAAAGATCAATGTCGTCATATCTTTGACAAATGTCTATAAAAAAACAAACGAATAACTTCAAAATGTGAGCATATAGAGAACTAAATTGACGTGTCCGAGCGTTTTCGCCAAAAGTTACAGATTAAGGCTATATTAATTTTATTCGGGTCTTCTGGACAACCCTGTATAAATAAATATAAAAAACTATATATTTTTAATTAAGCCAAGCGGTTTTATAAATTATTGATTTAAATGTATTTTCTACTATACTTCTAGAAGTAGATTTTCTGAATTTGGCGGAAAATACTTTTTCTAATTAATAAATTTATTTTATTTCGGTAAGCTGCGTATCCAACATCTCGGAATAATTAAGAGCTTTTACAAATGGTTTACTAAATATTTATTGAAGATCATACTAAATGCACAAAACTTTTACTTTTTACCTAAATTAACCAATTAACACAACCCAAGCAACACATACTAGAATATAAACTTAAGTTGCATCTCGTCTCTGGGAAAGGTACACGTAAGTAACATTAAAACATTTTTTACCCATAAATGTATAGTTTTGTATTGGTTTAAAAGTTATTCCTTTATTTATGAAGAAGTTTTGAGGTCGGTGCGGATTTAAACATATTAAAAAAATCAAATTAAAAAAATTCAAATTAGAATGGAAAGTACAAATAACAATCTTTTCCACTGAATTTATAAAAACTTACTGTAGGTACATGTACAGTTCTGTTCATAAACAAACATACAAGTAGCAAAGGAATATATTACTTTGCTGACGACAGCACACTTGTCCCTTCTTTCACTCTGGCTACCACTTCAGCTCCCGACGAACATCTTCGCAGGCATCATGAAGAATCACGCCTCAACAAAGAATCGGAAAAATATTGTCTTGGGGCGACCGTAACCTAGTCGAATTTAATGTTTTTACCCATGCAATAATTTTCTCCACAAAGAGTAACATTGTAGAACCGGATATAGTCACCGCAGGATACGCAATTTCACTAGCTTCGCTTATTAACTTGATGGGCATCAATCTGGGAGAAAATACGTCTTGGCATAACCACGTTGTGGCAATCTTCAAGAGAGCTTCGCAGAAACGTGGTGTACTTTTCCAAATCAAAAATTGTATAGGTAAACCTCAACAACTTTTGGCGCTCTACAAATCCCAGATTTCTCCATCACTAGAATGCTGCTCTCATGTATGGATTTCTGCATCCAAGCATGAAAACAGCCATTCATAATCGGAGACCAATAGCCTTGAACATCGAAGACAGCTTGATGATTTGACTCTCTTTTACACATATTTCCCTGTCAAGTGTTCGACTGATATTGCCCACTTAATTCCATCCAGAGTAACCATTAGCAGAAATACACGACGAACCACTGCCGCGCATCCATATGGGGTTCAGCTTAGTACTCCTAGAACTTCATTATTTAAAAGTTCTTTCATCTGGAGAACGTCATCCATCTTAAGTCAATCCTAAAACAAGAATATTGTTAGTAGTATTTACATCTTGACTACTGAACAATGGGTTTTTTTGCGACATGTACTATTTCAATTTAAGTCTGAATTAGGATTTTATTAACCAAGTGGAGAAGACTGTGGGACTGTGGAGTATATGATCTGTATTTTACTCCACTGCGGAAGGGACTTTTAACAAAATTTATTTAATATATGGAAGTAAATTATAGTTTTAAATGAAACCTACTTTAATCAATGAACACTACCTTCAATACGTGTATATGATAATGCATCAGGGTACTTGGAGATGTGATTCTATATGTTAAAATAAAGGTATAGTAAGGATATTCGTATAACAAAAAGTCCGATACTCGATATTTTTCGAGCTACAGCTTGTGATGTTCATTCCTTTTTCTTATTTTTAACATCTTGCGGTTAGTTTGTAAACTATCAATTTGAAATTTGGCATTAAGACTACGCTTAACGACTTTTATATTATTATAAAAATAATACTCACCTGTGCCACTCGAGGCTACTTTATCTGAAATTCAAATTTGACATAATTATCTTTTTATTTTGACAGTTATTGTTAAAGAAAAAAAATACCTAATAAAAAAGGTACTATTTATTCGCGTTGATAAACTACACCGTTGAGGTGAAAAACTGGAATTAAAACTCTTAATAGTAAAATTAATTTTCCAAATGGAAGCATAAAAAAAGTATCGAGTTTTCGCCTCTCCTTATAAGACTTATTACCTTTATTTTAACTTGTAAATGAACTCTCTCTCTTTCTCCTATCCTGACGCATTTTCCGAGCACCCTGTATAAATAGTCAAAACAATTAACTTTAATTAAACAATAATGTACTATTATTAGTGACTTGCCGGTAATCCATTTCACAATTAATTCCTAGAATAAAGTTTTATTTTTATACCTTAGACGAAAGGGTTTGTTTTTAATTTAAGATTAATTATACATTGGATGTTCTAGATTCGTTCGATTAATTATAGGATTACAACAACCTGATCAGAGAATCAAATTCCAATTATTGTAAATAAAGGACAATAAACAACAATTTTTAATTTATTGTTCGGATTCACGGAAGATATGGTATCCCTCTGTCCAAAGACAAACTTAAATACTACTTAACTCACCTGGCCCAAATGAGGTACATCTGTAAAGTATGTTTCTGAATTTGATAAAAATATAAAAATGGTTGGTACCCATAACTTCACCCGCGTTAGCACAAGCTCTTGTTATGAAAAAATTATTTTTCGCGATCTCTTTATTGTTGGTAGATATATGATTTATTAGATTACCCGTGGCGAATATGGCTACATAATCTATAAATGTTCTTAAAAGATTTATTAGCAATTAGAAACCATTAAATGATCCAAGCTATTAAAACATCAAAATCCGAATCTTCGTAACATTGTTGGTTATTGTACGTACTGGGACAACAAAATTCTCGTTGTAGAGTATCTCCTACGCTATAAAGAGTATGCAAAATCTATTGAGAATAGGTAATCATTGTTGTCTTGGTTATTATTGTTGTGAAAATTACAAGGAGAAATCAAAATACATATGGTTTATTGTTTTAAAATGTTACAAAAATAAAAACAATTTTTAATTTCAATCATATTTAAATTTTAATATAACAAAAAATTAGATATTTTTTAATATTTGGCAGCTGCACCGTTATTATCGATTAAAGCTTTCAAATGGCGTGGCATACTAGGTTTATCGTATACTCTTGCGTTATTTGATCCCATGCTTCCATTATCCTTTGGCGCAATTCATCATGACTTCTAGGCTGGAAGTTATGTTTATACATAAATTTTGCCTTTTGCCATTTCACCCCAAACGTTTGCAATTGGGTTGATATCGGAACTTTTCGAAGGCCACGGCAGAACACGAATATGATTTTCTTCTAACTAGTTTTGCACTATGCGGGCTTTATGAATCGGATCATTACCGTGTTGAAATATAAAATCTAGGCCATGTACTGCACCGACTGATGTTATCATAACTTGGTTTAGTATATTACAATATAATGGTGCATTGAGCCTTCCCTGCACTATTTGACAAACTCCTGGGCCCCTTGCACTAATCCAGCCCCAAACGTTTATAGAAAAGCGTCCACTTTGATTGGTCTTATGTGTATATCTTCCATCGTATCTCGAACCAGAAGGCCTGTAAACGAGGATTCTCCCATTGTTGCAGGATTGAAAGGTTTTTTCATCGGAAAATATGACGATGTTATCTCGATTTATGTATTCATCAGAAAATTCTAATCTTCTCTGCTTGTTTGCTTCGGTCAAAAATATTTTATTTGTAGCAAAACAACTTTTTACATCCGAATTACGAATTCTACTACGAGCTGTATTAGCCGAACCAGGAAAATGTGTCTCTTCTTTAGCCCTTATTGCTGTTTCGAATGGATTATCTCTTAAACAATTAATTCATTTTATATCTTGGACTTCATTCGAAATTTTGGGGCGACCAGTACCTGCTTTTCTTACGATACTTCCATATTCTGCAATTTTGTGCTTAGCCAACAGTACGGTATTATTGCTAATTCTTAATTCATCTGCGATGCGTCTTATTTGATGCCCATCTCTCAATCGCGTTTAAATGATCGCTTTTTGCTGGACGGTTAACGCGAACATTTTTTTAAAAATATTTCGTTCGACACGTCATTCAGTCACAAAATTAAATCAAACTCAAAACTTCAAAACAAACTAATAATTTGGGAGATTAAACTACATTTTGTTTTCCTAGTTTTATTTCGGCACGATGGTACGTACAGTATCTAATTTTTTTTTAAACCCAAGTAAACCGAACAGACCCAAACAGAAATACAAACTTTATCTCCGCTATTCAACTTTTGGGTTTGTTATAATAATAAGGAAGTAATAATTTTTAACAGTTTCTATTATACCTACCGGTTGATTCATCGTTGAGTTGAACATAGGAGATCCCATATAATTGTTGAGATGGCTGAATATTGGCTCCCCTGTATATTCTATAGAAAAACTGAATTATAATTTCTTGAAGAAACCGATATGGTAAATCAATATGCCGAGTTTGCATAAATTTTGGTGAACCAATCCTACGCTATTCAATTAAATGTAATGGTAAAGCCACGAAACCCATAGCTCGGGTAATACAGCAAACTCCGGCAAATAAATTGTATAACGCTATTGCCAAAAATTGACGTAAAGCTGAATATAAGTATGAGAGTTTCGTGGTTTTGCCATCACGTTTAATTGAATAGCCCAAGATTGGCTCACCAAAATGTATTAAACCTCGGCACATGGGTATACCATATCGACATCTTGAAGTTGTAATGCCGTTGTCTATAAAATTACAGGGAAGCCAATATTCAGCCACCTCAAAAATTATGGGAATGGGACTTTTCGGCGCGACAGTTTCGGTGCCGCCGTTTCAGCGCCGCCGTTTCAGCGCCGCCGTTTCTGCGAGGCCGTTTCGACGCGGGGACAGTTCGGCGCTAGATAGACCAACGCGATGCAACTCCATTTTATATTTTACGGCAAATTGGCAAAGGAAACATATTTCGAAGTAAACGTTAACATGTTAATTTAAAATACATGAAAATACTTTTAAATCATATTCTAATGGATGAAATTATCTAATAAAATCTCTCGCAATAAATAAAATTTAAGTAATTATTTATCAACTAATTCTTACTACTAACTAATTATAACTAATTATATTTCTCTGGAGCATGGCTTACGATAATACAGAAGGAAATCGGCTACAAAAGGTGTAGCGGGGGCGGGTTTTCACTTGTTTTCCCAGGACACTGTCACGATTCAGAAATGTTTGCTGTCCATAAGTTGCTGACCAACTAGCCATTTTGGCTGACCGATTACATTTTTCTGTTCGCAAAAATAAGAAAATTTGGCTAACCAGTTAAATGTTTTATGTTTTATGCAAAAAAGTCAACTCGTAATCAGTGTAAATGATAATTGGACATATTTTTGACTACGTACTTTTTGTATTTTTCTGTAACTCTGTAACAACTCAATATCTCTTTGTGTATATGTACATTAATTTTTTGAATATATATATTTTTTGTGAATTTAATTCCATTTGCAATACTCACATTTAGAAAAATAATATCCATTCGCGCCAAAACGGCCGCGCCGAACTGTCCTAGATCCAAAAATATTATGGGGTTCAACTTGCAACGATGCATCACCTGATATAGAGCTGTGGTCCACAAGCAGTAAAATAATATTGCTATTTTAAAATAACAAATAAATACTAAATATGAAACAATTTTAAAGAAAAATATTACATCATGGTTGTCCACATCACGAGATCGTTCCCCTATGTCATAAAATCGGTCCTTTAAGTAACGAAATTAATACAGTAGGATTAAACACTTTAAAAGCTGTTAGGCTATTAATATAGTCGTAACTAGAGTTTTCCAATTTATTATCCCAAACTTATTTCCAAACGTTCTCTCTTAGTACCTTAAATTCGGTACGTGTTTATCACCGTCGACATTTCTCGTAACCCGTTACAGATTTAGAGCCCTTTCCAACTTATGGGCGGTAAACTTTTCCAATTGGTTTTTTCCACAGGGCCAACACTCCATTCATAAATCTGTTGGAAAGTGAGTTTGTGATTGTTTGAAATGTTATTGAAAATCAGTAATGGGTGGAAGAGTGACAAAACATGTTGGTCTCGCTAATGGCAACAATGTTGAGGTCTGGTTAAATCCAATAACGTTTCGGAGCGGAGCTAGTCTGGTCAAAAGGCCCAACAAGGGCGTATAATTTACTTTGAGATTCTTTACGCTTAACTATATTATTATCTATTCAAAAAGTGTAGTTTCGTATATTGGATATTTATAAAAAAGATAGAAATATTGATCCAGTTTCGATATACAGTGTATCCAAGGATAGATTTAACTATTTATGCTTAGCATCAATGTTTTTGGTGTATTCATTATTGGATGATAATTCTCCAGATATAAAAGTGTATATTTCAAGCCAGATTGTCATATTTATCACTAAGGTATCTTGCAACATTTCAATTAAAAATTTGTAAATTTGACAATTATAACTGGTTTAAGGTTAATCCGCAATTGCTCTTAAAATTAATATATTTCCTAATAATTTTACTATAAACTGAAAAGGATGAGAAATGCTTTAAAAGAATATTATTATACTTAAAAGTATCAAATAAATCGTGAAATAATCCAACTGCACTCTGGTCATCTATCTTTAGTTTATTACCCGCTCACATGCAAGGGGTGTTGCCAATTAGCAAGCAGGGAGAAACGGAAAGTTAGATCAAATAAATAAAAATAAATAAATAAATTATATAAAACCTGTCTTCACGTACTAGTTACACTGCAAACGTTGTTTAAATATAGAAAAATAAAGATGTAAAATGTTTTGACGGGACTGTTCCTTTCTTCAGTATTTTATTCCCATGTACATTACCTCCATAATCTTCTTTTGTGAAGTGCTTCTCACAAATAATTGTTGTCACCTGGGCTATAATTATTCCTTCTAAGGGCATGTATTCAAAAAATTTGCCGTAGGCTACGACCTTTTAGTATCCTAACGAAGTGGATAAACATTTAGTACATTCTTAAACAAAGCGAATTTTCATAGAGATGCAAACTCAAAATCAAATTTCAGAATATATTTACTAACCTGTGAAATTTTAATTTAACACCATTGCATCTTCTAGTGAAGCATTTTATGGCCGCACAAGACTCAACCATCTTGTAAATGCAAGATTTATATTAAGAAATAAACCAACTCGACTGCTTTTTGCCCGGACTAGCTCCACGGACCGGTCCATAACCTTTTAAACGTCAATGGTTATATCAGAAATCATATCAATACAATCATATTAAAACATAACCATACTTACCGAAGAAAAGATAAATCCTTGCTTAAATGATCCACTCTTTTACAAACTATACGTGAATGCACCATCATTGTTTATAATAAAGACGATTTTTCACGAATACTCACAAAAAAAAATAAAAACAACCAAAATATATAAACACTCCCTTAAAAGCAGTTAGCAGTGACCAGCAACACTGTATTGTTTACTATAATCCGATCCATTGATAAAGTTTGACTTTGTGCCGTACAGCGTAGTAGCTGTGGCGTTGATGTTGCCAGAGTGCAGTCGGCTTATTTCAAACTTTTATGTATAATAATTTTTTTTTTCTAAATCTCTCAAGGCCTATGCACAATTTATAGTAAAATTATTGGGAAATAAATTTATTTTAAAAGCAATTGCGGATTAACCTTAAACCAGTTGTAATTGTCAAATTAACAAATTTTTCATTGGGATTTTGCAGATACCTTAGCGATAAATAGGACAATGCTGCAAGCATAACAGCAAGGTGGGGAGTGCACGTTTACATTTCTTACGTCGACTACAAATGTAAACAATTCTATCTAGTTTGTAAGATCTTTGTTTTTTTCTCTATAGTTATATTAATACATGAAATTTATCTGAAATCAATACTAGTGTACCCAGAGATAACTTAAGTTTATATTATATTTATGACTAAAGCGTATTGGACACGAGGCGCGACGTGGAACTTTAGTTATAAAATATATTAATTCCTTTTACACAAGAACTCGCCACACATTGAATGAAGATTATTAAGAGCACTCCTATAGATGTGTACTGCTATTTATAATTTGCATGCTTTGTAGTCTGTAGAAAAGTTATTTAGTACGTAGATAGTTTGCCTTTTTGCTATTTTTTGTTCCTAGATTAGATATTGGGAAAATAAAATTAAGGAAGGACCGAACAGAAGGTAGCTGATAAATATTCGTTGTTACCTTAATATTGGTGTACATAGGTATTTTTTCCTAGATTTTGTGCACTTTTTAGCAAACTTCTGTTTAATTTAATTAAATTTTGTTCAAGTTTATAATTAAAAATTTTATAAATTTGTTTTTTAAATACCATAAGCGCCTTGACTAATAATTACAAACTACAGTGTTCAAAATGTCCCCCTTCCTTCCTTTTTGATATGTGCATAAGCAAATACGTCCTTGAAAACATCTGTTTACTTCCGTCAACATTTTAGGTGAAATACTAGCACCACGGTTCATTATTAGTGGTTAAGCCTAGATACCATGTCAGGTTTTCAAATAAAATAGGGATTCATTTGATTATTATAATTTGACTAGTTCTGTAAATTGTTAGTTAAGGCGAATAAATTATAATAAGAAATTAAAATGCATTTTATTGGTTGATAAGATCTTTGTACTTGGTGGGAGTGAAAAAAATTGTTTGTTAGCAGGGAGTAATTTTGCATCAAATTATCCCGAACTACAACTGCTATTAATATGCAGCAAAGAATAAGAGATGTGTTTGCTAGGTTTTCACCTCAAATGTTGAGGGATGCAAACAGGTATTTTTAAACACATATTTACTTATGCAGAAATCAAAATGGAAGACATTTTGAACATTTACTGTAGTTTACAATTATTAGCCTATGGTATTGAAACAACATAATTTATAAAATTTGCAATTATTTCGAAAACGGCTGGAAATAACTTAGATGTTTGTGTTGCAAAAATGAATTCTACACCCAATAAACAAATAATATACAGGGTGTTCCATTTGAAAATATTTAGAAAAATGATTTTTAAATGTGTTGTTTTTGACCCATATTATGAACACCCTGTATAAAATATATAAACACTATTGGATTCATAACATCTCTAGATCCCTTGTTATAAAGCTCACCGAAAACAGTGGTTGAAAAAATAATTTTAGAATGTTTTTTTTTTGATTTTTCTTCCATCGACTACAGCTTTTCTTAGTTTTAAATCTATTGCTCTTAAACTACCCAAGCAAATTAAATAACATTTTAGATGTTTAAAAAGAACACTAATGTGAAACTAAATAAGCAATAAAATACTGGGTGTCGCATTTAAAAAAATATAACTTTTTGTCAACTTACTTTTTGAACGCACCCTGTATAATACAAAATATTTTTTAAAGATCATTATCGACAAATTTTACCTTCAAGGCATAAATTTAATCCGTGCAATCTTTAAATCACCCTGTATAACAAACTGGCGTGGTCAAACAAACTAAACCAGTCCGAACAAATCATGAAACTGTTACTTGCAATGCAATACAACGCAGTCATTTGTATTTTGAGTTCTTTTTAATTTCGTTTTTTAGTTATTTTAATGATAAAGGGGCCACCTTCTGTTATGGTACTCTTTCTTAACTTTTAAAGAACATACTTATTTTAAATTATATCTGTAAAAGTTATCTACAAATGAAAACTTAATTTTACGATGAAGGTACTCTTTATGAAACTGAACTGATATTGTTATTATGAAATTTTAATAACATTTACTTAGAAAATGACGAAATACAAAACTGGCCTTAATTTTAGTTTAAAGAGAAATGGCATCTAGCACTAAACATTATAGTATTATATTCCTAGTATATTTAATAACATTCCCAAAATAAGAAACTTGTGGTTATCATTAGAAAAAAAATCACAAACCTACATAGGGACAAGAAATTACATTTGAAATGAATTTTATATTAAAACAATTCCACGAGATTAAAGATATTTTTTAAATTCTAAGCAACAATTTCTTCAAATTGCAATTGAGGGTACATTTCCCTTAAGTCAATTTTTGGTTTTTCCATACACCTTTTAATTTTTTAATTGAATTGACTTACATCTCAATAACGATAAAGTTCGAAATGATGTAAAAACATTTATTACTCGAAATTTTTCTATTTATTACACTAAATACACGATATATTTCATCAGATTTTAGCTTATTTAGGTGAAAAAGTTGTACGAACTAAAACTATTATTTATGAAAAAAATAAAGTAAATCTTCGGTTTTGATTCAAATATCTCCCCTTTATCAAACATGTTTTAAATATCGCTTTACTTAGAAAAACACATCAATAATTAACAAATAATGTAACTATTCTAGACGAAATTAAGTATTTACATAAATTAATAAAACCGAAGATCTATTTGATTTGAGTTTCATAAACAATAGTTTTAGTTAGAACAACTTTGTCACCTAAATATGCTGCAATCTAGCGAAACATGTCATGTATTTCATGGAATAAATTGGAAGAAGGGTTTTTACATTATTTCTAACTCTATTGTTTAATTGTTTTATTTCTCCATGATCAAAATAACGTATTTTACATATTACTAAAATTAGTTTAAGAGGTAAGTAAAATCCGTTTGAAGGGGTCACAATACTTTCCTTACATCTCACCATAGAGTTTGCATTATTAAATGTTTGACACACATTTTTGTATTTAAAATTCAATAATCAATAGTTACGGGAAATGTAAATACGCATATTACTAATTTTCAAAAAACAAATGCATTTTAAGTTCTAATGTTAAAGAAGAAGTATATCCAGCATTTTTAAGTATTTTCTCAGGCTTTCTTGACATTAGTGATTAAAAGTTCAATATGAAAAGTGCAACACACATTATACGGCGTCCCACATAAGAATGCACTATACATAGATATTATAAACCATAAGAGATACGATGTTAGGTTAGATTAGGAAAATCGTTGTTATGTGTGTTGTGTTTTTTGGAAAAACATTAAAATTCCGGAAATATTTTGTTCAGACTTTATTTGAAAAAATACTTGAAATTAAATGCTTCTCTCTTAATGCCACTTTTTGTCCTCTACAAGATAACATTATTAGGTTTGAAATCAACTGTTGCGGTTTGTCGTGATCGCCAACTTAAATTTTTTAAATATTATTATTATGAATCTGAGTAGGAAGATTTTTGCTTTTCTACTCTGACTTTAACGATGTATCACACTTAGTATTTATGAGATGTTTCGGGCTAGGAAAGTTATCATGACTATAACGACTAGTTATTTCAAGTATTTTTTATCGGAATTTTGGCTAAAAACAATAAGTATTCAATATATCCATGTAGACCGCATTCTTATGTGAGACCATGTCTACTTTTTTATAATAATAAGAATAAATTTACAAGGAATAAAAATTTCGTAATTTATAAATAAAAAATTGGCATGTCTATAATTTTTTAATTTATCACGATACCAGTTAATAATAATGAAAATTAAAATAAATATATTTTTCAAAATTATTAGCTGTATGAAATTAAATAAAGTAAATGCATAAATAAAATTTCAGAATATTTAAAATTACTGTTGGGTGAAAATTCTCTCTAATTTGTCGTTTACAATGATGTGTACACATATTTAGAATATCTAATGAAGTAGGTTGGTCGTGATCTTTTAAAATATCGTGAGCGCACTAGTTTTGAGCACTTTTACACGTTTTGAAAAATGCATATTATGGAATGGCATACTTCTAGGAAACTATATTGTTCCTTAAAGATTATATACAGGGTGCACCAAGTAAAGTGGCCTATTAGTAGTATCTCGAGAACGGAATGACATTTCTAAAATATTTTGGATGGTGCTGTATTGCCGGATCATACCGAAAGTGGTAACAACTTCGGAATTTTAAATGAATTACCTTATATATTATATTTTTTTAGAATCTAGGTAAAAATATAGAACAGTTTCCTATATAATATTATATACCTATCTTTAAGAGTTTTTTAATAATAAATAATCTTGTGATTTTTTAACGCCTTATCGGGACCTGAAAAGAAAAACATTTCTTTTTAGCGGTTACAGCCAGAAAGCTGAAATTTTGACAATACTTTCACGAGACCATCGAAATTTTATAATTTTGAACGGTATTTAATTAGTTATATACAGGGCGCCTCCATAACAATATTTCTGAGGGAGATGAATTATTGCAAAAATCTTCTTTTTTTTAAATGGGACACCCTGTAATTTATATGTGTTGCTAATGGAGAATCCGAATTTTCTATCTAATGATATTAAGTGTTCCTATACCTATCTTCAATATTTACGGACTTATAGCGTAATTTAAAACTTATCTTAAAAGAATATATTTTTTAGTAGTAGGCTGTGGAATTCAAACAAAATAATGAAAAATCCATTTGACGCTATGTCTGTGTTATTGTAATAGAAATTAACTAATTCACATTATTCGAGCTTAGAGTTTATTTTGTATTAATGGGGAGTGTGGTAGAGTTTTATCTAGAACTTGCAGAAAATTTAATGACTCAGAAAAAGTTGATATCCCTATCTATGGGGTAGGATTAAAGAAATAGTATACAAGACACCAGCCACAACAAGGAAAGATTTAGAAAATCGACTAAGAACAGCTATGGGGTCTCTAGAAGGGGAAGAAATGAAAAAGATGACAAATGAACATGTTATCACCCCAATTTATAAATGTTAAGAGCCAACAATTTAGTTATTAGTTATTTTATTGGTGTTGATGCGTAATTTTAATTTTGTTTATTTATTTATTTATTAATAAATGGTTCCTTTGTTAACTATGTTTTTTACAACAACACCGACATAACGTCGAATGGATTTTTCAGTGTTTTGTTTCTATGATTCCAGTCCACAGCCAACTACCAAAAGATATATTTTTATAAGATAATTTTTAAATTTCGCTATAAGTCCGAAAATATTGAAGCTAGGTATAGGAATACTTAATATCATTAGATAGAAAATTCGATCCTCCATTGGCAAAACATATCAAATACAGGGTGTCCCATTTTAAAAAAAATAAGATTTTTGCAATAATTCACCTCCCTCAGAAAAATTGTTATGGAGACGCCCTGTGTAAAACTAATTAAATAATGTTTAAAATAATAAAATTTTGATGGTCTTGTGAAACTATTGTCAAAAGTTCAGCTTTCTAGCTGTAACCGCTAAAAAGATATTATGATTTTCTTTTCAGGTCCCGATACGGCGTTAAAAAATCACAAGATTATTTATAATTCAAAAAATCTTAAAGATAGATATAGGTATGATATTATACAGAAAACTGTTCTAGATTTTTACCTAGATTCCAAAAAAAAATATAATATAAGTATAGGGTAATTCATTTAAAATTCCGAAGTTGCTACCACTTTCGGTATGATCCGGCAACACCGCGTCATCCAAAATATTTTAGAAACGTAGAAAACCATCTCTTATAGCTACAACCAAATTTTCAAAATAAAATCTCATTCAGTTCTCGAGATACTTCTAATAGGCAACTTTACTTGGTGCACCCTGTATATATATCACTTGATTTATCATAAAAAAGATCAAGAAACTTTAGTTCCTTACATTTTGAGTTTAGAGGAAAATATTTCTATTTAAGCAAATACAAATTTATTAAATACACTTATCTACACCACGCGAATTAATTATCGAATATTCAAAAATTCACGTCCAAATTAATAAGCTGTTATTTCAATCATAATGTACTAATTTTAATAATTTTAACTGATAGAAAATAGATTCTAGAGTTTAGGGCAAAGCCTGATATGTATAATTGTACGGGGTAACTCATAAAATTTAGATGCATGTAAATTTCGTAAAATTTAAATTTTACATATCTTACATAAGAATTGAATTTTATTTATTTTTAAACCAATTAGAGACATATCTGGGTTAGACATTGGCCAAAAAGTGTCGCCATGTCACTTGAGGTAAAAATAAAATTACTATTTCTTTTAATACGTTATATTGTCGAAAAAAATGTTTTGTCAACAAGCAATGCAACATTTTGTTCCGTTTGGCTTCTCTAATGTCACTTTGCTAATTCTTCTAAATTAAAAATAAAAATTATTTCACAAATAAAGCCTATAACACACAGTGCTATCCAATGTTCTATTCATTTAATTAATTTACTTACATTAAAAATACAAAATCATTAGATATACGAGCCCTGTCTCAGTGAAGTTGGTCCAACGCCCCAAAACATGATATTTGTGAATTTATAAGAAAAGTGATCATTCACTTGCATTTAAAAGGCCAAAATGCTTCCCAAATCACTGACAGTGTTAACAAATCGAGCTATACAGTTCGAAATATTATTAAATTGTATAAAACAACTGGATCTATGGGTCAAAAACCCAGAACTGGAAGTCGCCCGCGTTATTCCAATACCAACTTAACAGTCTTAAAACGGATTATCAAGGAAAAATCGGCGTGCTGAAAATATTATGGAATCATGCAACCGCAAAAAAGTTTTCAAGAGCAACTTGTCAAAGAGCTGCTCAAATACTGGGATTTATAACTGACAAGTTAAGCTTAAAATATTTTTTTATTATTCGTTTTTAACTCAATAATTCTAGGCAATAGAAAAGCCTGAAAAGGATTCAGAAGAAAAACAGACTAGCGTGGGCCAAAGAACGCAAATTATGATCTCCGAACCAATGGAGGTCCATTATTTGGAGTGATGAAGCGAGATTTGAAGTATGCGTTGGTGATAGTAGGAGTCGTGTCATAAGAACTAAAGAAGAAGCATTTCAGATTGACTGTCTTACAACAAAGTTAAGTTTTCGGCTTCTGTTATGATTTGGGGATCCATGTCAGCAAGTGGAGTGGGAAACTTACACTTTGTGGAAGGTATTATGGATGCTGATAAGTACATTAATGTGCTTCAAAATAACTTAACACCACAAATTGAACAAATGCGTTCAAACAATATTGAATGTATCTTCCAACAAGATCATGTCGCTTGCCATACGGCTAAAAAAATAAAAGATTGGATGTTAGAAAATAATAATCCAGTTTTAAAATGGAAGTCGAGTAGTCCAGATATATCGCCGATTGAAACCTTGTGGCATATCATGAAGAAAAAGCTCCAATCGAATTCCGCCAGAACCGTTCCAGAATTGTGAACCCGTCTCCAAGAAATTTGGAACAGTTTTACATCAGATGAATGCCAAACATTAGTTGACCCTATGCCGCGAAGAAGTAATCAGTCGAAAAGGCGATGTAACGCAATGATGATTTGCTGCTATTTCTTTCCGTTGATTTTTATTAATCCATAGTTTTTTTGGATTTATGAGATAATTTTTCTCTGTTACAAAAAAATTTAGTATTTTAGGCTAATATTAAATAAAAATATCTTATGTTATCAGAAATACATTTTATACAATTTCATAAAAAAAACGTAGTTTTGATAGTTGGGCCAACTTCAGTGAGACAGGACTAGTATAAGCCATACCCAGTTTGAATAGATAATTGCGAAGGTATTACAGACTTTATTTGTGGAAATGACTTTAATTTAGAAGAATGTGTCTAGCAACGAATACTTATAAACAGGAAGAAGACAAACAGCCGTGTTAACACATCGAAGCAAGTATGAACAAACGAACAAACCAGGTATCCATTACGTCTGGAATCAGCTGACAAACGCACGTGCTTTTCAAATGTCACTTTTGTACAAATTTTTATTACTGTCAATATTTTAAAGTGACATTTAACCAACAAAAAACATTCAAACCCCTTTTATTTGATTTACTAAGTAGTGAAAATCAAATATTAGGATTCTGACATGTTTTAAGCTGTAAATATCACTTTAAAATAATCCTTACACACTTATATCATTTTTTGAACTAGTGACGTAACTAGAAATGAAAAATTAAACTTCGGAAATAAGCTTGTAAGTAGTTTTATTAAAAAATAGGAAGTAAATCATAATTTATATAAAATATTTTACCATCTTCAACTGGTCCTAGAAAATATTTCAAGCTTCAAGTCCAAGCATATTTTTGGGCCCCATGTGATTTAGGAAAAGAAATTATTATTGATGCTTACTCTCAGTAAAGATGACTAAATGAATATTTTAATTACAAATTACTCACTTGCACCAAAAAGGAAACGACGTTTTTCGCAAAAGATTAGAATATTAAAAATTATTTAAAAATTTAAAGATGCGTCTTCTCCACCATTTTAAATCATATCAGATGTTGCTTGATTTCCATGCCCGCCAGACGAAGGAAGTTAGCTTGTTTAACAATTCGTGCTGTTCGCATTCTATGCCTGTCTCTGTCTGCAGCAACCTTCCCTAATTCAGTAAAGTGAGACAAATATGACCAGGATCAAGTCGCCTGCATAAACACTAACTTTTGGGCTTTCCATATTAACTCTACGTAAGTCTGATATTGACGCTTAAATGATAGAGTGAAATAGATAGATAAAAGTAGGTTACTTATGAGCGTATGGAGCAAAGTAGGCTTAGCATCACTTCCAAGGCCTTCTTAAGTGTTTCGATCCCCCCCATAAGCAGTCTCACCGGGCTGGTGTCTAGCCTAGATATATCTCTAATTGGTTTAGTATAAAAAATAAATTAAATGCAATGTATACAGGGTGTTTCCTAACCTCTCTGAAAAAATGAAGGAGGTGAATCCTCACCTTATTTTAAGACGAGAATGTGGTATAAAAGTTTTTCAGTCACTTTGTTTTCGAAATACAGGGTGTTTAAAAATATATTGTATTTTTCATTTTATTATGCCAATTAATGCCAATGATTTGATAATGCACATGATTTAAAAACTTTGAATGATGAAATAATATGAACAAAAGTCAAATAACAAGCTCCATGAGCCAGTAAACACCCACGTACACGACGCGTATTAAAGGAAAATTTCGGGACTGGCGCGAATCGTATTAAAACCATCAATAATACGCAGTCCAAGGTGTTCTTCAGATTTAATGGGAGTAGTATAAATGAACTGTTTATGGTGACCCCAGAAATTAAAATTCAATCGACTCAGATCCGGCGAACGGGGTGGCCATGGGTGAGGTCCTCCTCTACCTATCCACCAAGCAGCAAGCATTAAAGTGCTCTAATCCTTTATGTTTAGCAAATATCATTAGAATATCGTTTGGCATTAATTAATAATCCTTCATTTTTTCCGAGAGGTTAGGAAACACCTCGTATAAGATATGTCAAATTTACATTATAGGGAATTTACATGCATCTAGATTTTATGCGCTACCCCGTACAATTAGACGTATCAGGGCGTAAACTGACCTGACCTAAACTCTAGAATATATTTTCTATTAGATAAAACATAATATTAGAATTGGTTCATTATTAATTAAATAGCAGTTTATTAATTAGGGCATGGATTTGTGAATATTCGATAATTAATTATCGTAGTGTATTTAGAGGAGTCGTCCTGGCGAAATAAACGGCTCGATAATCCCTTGACGAAATCGAGTAATTTTTTTTCCCAATCAATACAGTAGGATCCTCTCGACATTCTGAAATGATTTGTGTAGGGCGCCCCTTGGGGGGGGGGGGGTGGGGGGCATGCCCCGTAAATCTAATCTACAACGGGAAATTGAAAATAACTCCGGATTTGATGCTACAAAAAAAAATGTAAGAAGCAAAATTGAAGAGCTTGATAGAGCGCGTAAGCTCGAATAAACCCGATCCCGATATCTCAATGAGTTCGCGAATTAACGCGATTTAAAACTGCAAAAACAATAAAAATTAATTATATCTCGAGAAGGGGCGGAGTTGGGGCATCATTTTTTCGCGAATTAACGGGTGATACCGAGTACCTTGTTGGGCCGGAGGCTGGAGTTGGTGGGGCAATTAGGAGGGGAGTAAAGGGGATTGGAAATTTTTGACATAAATGCTAATAAGTGGTTTATTAATCGAGCTACGGGGATCAGGCCGGATTCAATTTGTTAATTTTTTTGTCAGCTACGAGGTGGGGCTGGCGAAAATTTTTTATTTTCCTAAATGCACGTATTTATATTACTCGCGCTTACTGGGAATTCCTCGTTCATGGGGAACAATTGCAAGCCCCAATCCCTAGCACGAAGGAGGTTCAGCGGGTTACCCGGGCCACTCGGCCAGCGAGGACACGCTGATTCCTTCAGTGTAGAGCGCGTGCGGCCCAGAACATCTAAGGGCATCACAGTGTTTTTCATTTCATTTGCGAAAATAAAAATTAAAAGGCATGTTTCCGCCCGTCTTCGTATCGAATTGCCCACTCCAACAATTTTTATAAAAAAAATTATCATTAATTATTTTATCAATGTTAAAAATAATGAGTTCAATATGAATTTAGTGGTTTTAGTGAAGAACGGTGCGTCTGACAAGAAAAAAACAAGAGATCGTTTTCATGTAGAATTGACAGGCTAATGAGAAAAATATCCACATGGAAAAATGTCAGTGGCGTACCATATTTTTTGTAAAAAATATCAGAGGACATGTTTGCAGGGACGCCACTGGTGGAACAATTGAATAACTTTTCTAACTAAAATTTGTGATTCTATATCCTATTTACATCTACTAAAATTGAACATAATATCTAAAGTATTTTCGGAGATGGCCATTTCTTGTATGCCGCGCCCAGCGCGCATTTGGGAAAATAATTTTTTCGCCAATCCCACCTCATAGCTGATAAAAAAATGAACAGATTGAATCCGGCCTGATCCCCGTAGCTCGATTTATAAACTACTTATTAGCATTTATATAAAAAATTTCCAATCCTCCTAATTGCCCCACCAACCCCAGCTCATCAAAGTACTCGGTATCACCCGTTAATTCGCGAAAAAATTATGTCCCAACTCCGCCGCTTCTCGAGATATGATTAATTAAATTTTATTGTTTTTGCTGTTGAAAATCGCGTTAATTCGCGAACTCATTGAGAAATCGGGATCGGGTTTATTCGAGCTTACGCGCTCTGTCAAGCTCTTCAATTTTGCATCAAAACCTGCCGAGTTATTTTGAATTTCCCGTTGTAGGTTAGATTTACGGGACGTGCCCCCCTCCCCCCCATGCGGCGCCCTACACAAATCATTTCAGAATGTCGAGGGGATCCTACTGTATCGATTGGGGGAAAAAAATTACTCGATTTCGTCAAGGGATTTTCGAATACCGGAACGACTCCACTAATTGGGAAAAAATTAAAAACATTCAAAAAATATAACGGATGAAAATTAACTAACTGGCGAAAAATTGTATTCTATTATTCAATCATAAAAGGAAACTAAACTTTACCCTCCTGGGAACAGATTTTGACAAAGCAATCCTAAAGCTGTAAAAATTTGTATTATATCGAATGCAGGAAAAGATACCCAATTTACTGAAAAAAATGTCAGTCCATAATAGGCATTTTTGTCGCCACCTACGCACTAATATTTTAATTCCTTACACAAAGTTTATTAACAGATTATTCTCTATGTCCGTAGGATGGAGAATTATGCTGCAATTTTAATTACCATTGCGGCGACTCTTCACCACAGCCGATGGGCTATGACGGACTGGTTGCATCAAATAGGGACAATCATGAAACATATGGTTCTACAACCAGCCCGACAAGCGTCACAACTCGTCATAGTTACACTGCAAGTTCCGCACGTCGCCCTAGAGACACTTATAATGGTATTAGTGCTCCGGCCAGTAAAATTACTTCTACGAGCTCTAAGAGTGACTCCAGAGACGCTTTTGATGATCTTAGTGCTACGAGTGCTATGCATCCCTCATTTAGGCCCACCACTGAACTTCGCAGTAAGCAAAGTGGCGGAACTGACAATTTTGGTGTTGTGCGCGTGGCAAGTAGCAAGAGGCACCGACCGTATGATCAGGTGCCTCCCCCCGGGGGCTGAATTAAGTCCTCAAAAACTGAAAGGAAAAAGTTTGTTGGGTGTTTTGTAGCAGGAATTTTTCCGGACTAACTGGGTTCTCTTGGTCAATTTTGACGGTTGTTAGGGAAAAAAGGCTGAAACGAGTATTATAGCGTTAGTTTTACTATAAGAGGTTTCAAATGGCCCTATGTGTGATTTTACATTTTAAGTAATAAAGACGATAATGACCATAGAAAACTGGGGAAAATAGGTTCTAACAACAAACAACGATTTTTAAATATACGAATAATCTAAACATAAACTTATAGATACGCTGGTCTGCTAGAAGTAGCACCTTCTTACTAGCACAACAGAAGCAATAGTAAAATAAATACTCTCTGCCGTTTATACTACCTTTAGTTCCTAGACTACCATATTTTATTTGAAAAAAAAGACAACGACTTTTATATGAATTTAAAACTAACTAAAGCTATCTTAAACTAGCTTATTCAATAAATCGAAAGCAAATTAAGTAGAAAATTTTAAACAATTTTACACCTACATTATTCTGCGCAAGTTTTTATAACTAGTTCAATATTAATAATTTGTAATTAAATACATAATAAATAGGTATATAGCAAAAATAAACTTTGTTAAAAAACAGTAAGTATATCGTTACATGCATTTTGTAAAATAGAAGTAAGAAATTTACAGAGTTTTAATGTGTAAAAGTAGCTATAAATTGAGATTTTAAATAAAGCCATTAGCTCATTTTTATACTTGAGTTGGCGTTTTGATGGAGAAAAATAGAAATCAAAGTATATCTTTAAAAATGATAATAATAAAAATGATAACATGTTTAAATTTTTATAGCAATTGCCAATAATTTTAATTTGTTATAGGTATTGCAGCCTTGCAATAGTACTAATTGCAAATCAAAATAAATTCGTTTTAAAATAAAAATTAATTGTTTTGGAAACAGTTTTATCCTTTGATTACAAATAAAAGAGGTGCAAATATTTAGATAATCAAATTTTTTACATTTTTTTTAATACAATGTATACACGGACGGATAGGAACTACAGGGTGTCCCAAATAAAGTGGCCTATTAGAAGTACCTCGAGAACTAAATGAGATTTTACTTTGAAAATTTGGCTGTGGCTATAAGAGATGGTTTTCTACGTTTCTCAAATATTATTAATTATTAATTAATATTTTGGAAGATGCGGTGTTGCCGGATCATACCGAAAGTGGTAACAACTTCGGAATTTTAAATGAATTACCCTATATATTATATTTTTTTTGGAATCTAGGTAAAAATCTAGAACAGTTTTCTGTATAATATCATATACCTATCTTTAAGAGTTTTTGAAATATAAATAATTTTGTGATTTTATAACGCCGTATCGGGACCTGAAAAGAAAATCGTATCTTTTTAGCAGTTACAGCTAGAAAGCTGAAATTTTGACAATAGTTTCACAAGACCATCGCAATTTTATAATTTTGAACAGTATTGAATTCGTTTTATACAGGGCGTCTCCATAACAATATTTCTGAGGCAGATGAATTATTGCAAAAATCTTATTTTTTTTAAATAGGACACCCTGTATTTGATATGTTTTGCTAATAGAGGATCAAATTTTCAATCTAATGATATTATGTGTTCCTATACCTATCTTCACTATTTTCGAACGGTCATAGGAGCTGCATCAGGATGCAGTTCATTAAATTTTCTGCAAGTTCTAGATAAAACTCTATCACACTCCCCATGAATATAAAATAAACTTAAAATATCTAAGCTCGAATAATGTGAATTAGCCATTTCTATTACAATAACTCAGACATAACGTTAAATGGATTTTTCATTATTTTGTGTCTATGAATCCATTCCACAGCCAACCACACTATCAAAAAATATATTTTTATAAGGTAATTTTTAAATTTCGCTATAAGTCCGAAAATAGTGAAGATAGGTATAGGAACACATAATATCATTAGATAAAAAATTTGATCCTCTATTAGCAAAACATATCAAATAAAAAAAATAAGATTTTTGCAATAATTCATCTGCCTCAGAAATATTGTTATGGAGACGCCCTGTATAAAACGAATTCAATACTGTTCAAAATTATAAAATTACAATGGTCTTGTGAAACTATTGTAAAATTTTCAGCTTTCTAGCTGTAACCGCTAAAAAGATACGATTTTCTTTTCAGGTAACGATACGGCGTTAAAAAATCACAAAATTATTTATAATTCAAAAAGTCTTAAAGATAGGTATATGATATTATACAGAAAACTGTTCTAGATTTTTACCTAGATTCCAAAAAAAATATAATATACAGGGTAATTCATTTAAAATTCCGAAGTTGCTACCACTTTCGGTATGATCCGGCAACACCGCATCATCCAAAATATTTTAGAAACGTAGAAAACCATCTCTTATAGCCACAGCCAAATTTTCAAAATAAAATCTCATTTAGTTCTCGAGATACTTCTAATAGGCGACTTTACTTGGGGCACCCTGTATAGTACTTGTCAAAAATATCGTTTGCAGCGTTTCGAAAAAAATAATTCTTCATAATTTCATCTGCTTATTATATAAATACGATTCAAATAGAAAAACGTTAATCTTGTTGTACAGGGTACCCAAAAACTATAAAAATTTAGATTTGAAAATAAGTTTTGAAATCAAAGCATTGAAGTATCGAACAAAAGATCTTTGAACACGGATTCAAGATAATTTTCTCACAGGTTATGGCTTCTAAGATGTAAATAAAATGAACATTTCTTTTCCATATCTTAATATTAATTATTATTTTTTCAACATTAGTGCTTCGTGTAATGTGTAATTGTTAACTATAAGTAGGACGTTTAAGCATAAAGGGTTGGTTTTTGGTAAGAATTAATATTTTTAAAAATTCGTTTTAAGTATATTCTTAATATCACATATTTTAGAAACCATTGTGCAGCAAATGTTTTAATATATCTACATAACGAGCAGAGAAAACTATGAGGAGTTACTTTTTCGTCATAAAATTGAAAATAAAAAAGTCTATCCGTGGACACACTGTCTGTATATTGGTCAGACGGATACACAAATATATAAATATAACTTTTGCAAAAAAAATGTATTTCCTTTTGTATTTAAGAAGTTGTACTTTATATGTGCATATGTTTTTAGTTAGTTAATTTTTTTAGTAAATATTGTGCTGTAAAGTTTAAATGTCATATCATAATTTACACTAGGACAACGCTGTTAAAAATATTACTGTATATAAATATTAAAAATTTTTATTTTGAGAGAAAATAAATAACCTTTTCTGAAACATTACCAAACTGTAATTTTATTCAATCAAATAGAGTTTATTAAAACTTTCATTTTATCACTTTATGTATTGATGGACGGTGGCATCGCCTTCCTTAAATTGAAATCTTAGCTAGGGCATACCTTACACTTAGGGTTCACCATAGATTAAAATTGGTTGCACGGCGTCAAACTAAGTAATGGCAACACAGCCGATCTTGTGATTTTCTAGTAACTCTTGTACAGGTCGACAACTTTATCTGTAGCTATAAAAGGAATGCGGGCAAGAAATTTTCTTTGGTTAACAATGTTGTCACATATATTAAATTTTAATTTAATAACATGTTACCAAGTAAACCCTAGAATTAAATTTACCCATTTAAACTAAATTGTCATAAGTATATAAGAAACTAATATTCTATTATAGTTTCAATGTCCTTAAAACTTTCTTTTCATACTATTTATTTTAATATTTAAATGCAAAATAAAATATTTTTTATTAAATTATTTCTAATCTAAAAATAAGGCAACATGGTGCAATATTAACGGTAACCATGGGTAACCGGTGGCTAGAGCTAATTTGATAGGTTATATCCCAGACAGAGGATGACGTCACGCTTCTGTTGACACGCCTATTGTGCCAGCGTGGTTATTCGGCGATGTCCAATATGCTTCATCCAGTTGCGTAGTGATAGGGTTTGTTGAATGAATGAATATACCCTGGTAAAACCCTTCATAGTCAAACCCGTGAAGTGATTGCCAATGTGTACAGGGTGTGTGAATAGGAATTACAAATTATTACATTTAAATTGCCACTCCAGCTAGGAATGGTCGCAATGTATACGGGAGTAAGCGTGGGTGCAGTAAAAACATTTACAAGGAAGATACTGAAAGGAAAGAAAACAACCCGGATCAATTGTTGTCATCTCCTGTAAAAAAGGGGCTGTCTCTCTGTTGTCGGAAAAATCGAAGGCTTCGACTTTGACATTGTTAGGAGAATAATACAAAAGTTTTATTTGGAACTAAAAGTAGTTCCAACCTTAAAAAAGTTGCTACAACAGCTGAGAAGTGACATAAACTCTCCGTTTTCCCGTGAAACTTTGAAGTGCATGTTGAAATCAAATGGATTTTATTGGCGAAAATGCCAAAATAAGCGAAAAATATTAATGGAAATTGCTAATATATTGCACTGGCGATACAAATATATTCATGCCATGAAAAAATATATATTATTACATTATTAAGATAATAATAGCACGCCCATGACTCGGACATGTTTTAAAAGATATTGCTTCCCCCTTACCGATACCGCGTAGCTATAGACTCGCTTGTCGAACTGTACCTACTCATTCGTTTCTACCGACTAGTTTTGTCATTGTTAACTTAATCTAATTTATCAACACTCAACGTGTCAATTTATATTTTCTTTATGACTTGTTTTGTGTGCACTGTGTAATTCATCTTTGGTATTTATACTAGCTCAGCTCATGATATAAATAACTAAGAGGTATGATTCAACGCCGATGGACGCGTGACTTGTGATGTCACCAGGAGAGTGATTTCTAAATCTGTTATGGAGATTTATATTGCTGTCAGGGTTTTTAACTATCTTTTAAAGGTATTAAAAGATTTTACGCATTTAATGGTATGTGAAATGAAAAAATAATATCATGGTATTTAGGTATATTTATTTCATGAACATACAACAAAGATTAAAGCTAAAATTCGACCTAGGTAGTTGTAAACAAATTAAACTATTTTTTTTAAATAGTCCAGCTCTTAGTGGAGTGAAATTATGAAGAGTAGAGAAACTCATAGTCTGCTTCAGTACTTAATTAAACAATATTTTTATTTCCATACATGGTTCGAAGGCACCCTTATCAGCTTTAGTGGCAAATACTTAAGAAGTAAATGTTAACAAAATAAATAAAACCGTATTCATTTTAATTTTTTGTTTTTATCTTTAGGAAAGCGGAAACACCTTATATTCCTATCAAATTTCTTTGCCTGGTTGTCCATATCACAACCGAACACTTAAAATTCAGATATTTATTTTAATAAACACACACGACTAAATAAAAAAAAATCCTGGTGAACTGGTTGAACAAAATTTCCATAAAAAACTACGACAATCGGCACTACGTGGCAACCAATGTTGTTGATAACGCAGGTTAGACGTCTTGTTGTCAAAAACTGAACACGTGCGTTTACATTTCTGTGTTGCAATATGACAACATCGCCTACAATGAACTGACCTCTTTTGAGACTTCAGACTGCCTCAATGAATTATTGATTCCGAACGTCATCAATAGTGGCAACGTAAATTGTCAGATTTCATATAAAGTGTTTATTTCGCTCAATAATTTAAAGAACCATTTATGGCTATTTTTCTTCAACTTATTCTCATCTTATTATTTGCCGGTTTAAATATAATAAGTCATTTCCATAACAACCTGTATTATCGTTACTAAAATTGTTCACTAACGACAAAATACTTTCATCATCTAGTCTATCCTTTTCTAACTTTCACGATTATAAATTGGTGGGCTCATACCATTGACTCGCCTATTCAAGCGTACAACATAATTATCTTCTAACCAGTTGAGAAGTGGCTGCAGTTCTACAGGTACATTTTCAGCGAGAATGTCAAGAGCTTTATCCAAGCTATGAATATGTACAAACGCCAGGGAAGTGACCATCATTGACTATAATGCGAATTGGGGATTATTAATGTAATCCCCAATAAGACCCATTGAACCCAAAATGCTTTTTCATATTTTGCACCTAATGGAAAGAACATCAATTTATCTTGGTATCTGGGAAAGCACTACTTCATGGCGGCGAAAGCGGCCTGTTTAAAATCACAGTGAATTTCCGTAGGTGTCAAGTTTGGTATCAGTTCTTTAATCCAACGAAACATCTGGTTGTATGAAGCTCGTTGTTTGTTGCGCAGCAGGGGATGGCAAAATATGGGATGGACGCCATGATTTTTTAATGACATCACACTAGATTAAGTAAATAATGGTGGTGCTATTAAAAATATACCATCAGAATACCAAGTGGTAGCCTGCAAATGTTGCAACCAACTTTGTCTACCGAAAATTAAAATTCTACTGGGCTCCTCCTCGCGGTTTGCCAATGAAAAATGTTCTTCAATGTCAAGTTGAGATTTGTATAGTCGGTAAGGTTCTGGAATCATAAGTTAACGAATTTAACATAAATATATTTTAAATTGTACCCCATTCTATAATATACGTGTAATAAATTTAGTAATTAGGGTTGTTGGAATTGAACTTAAATATATATTATAAACAACCTTTATTACGTATTTTATTAATTTCTACTTGACGGCGAAATTGCCCATGGCGAATCGGCTGCCGGCGAATTGTCCTGCCGGCGAAACGGCGACGGCATATAGTTCCATTCCCTCCAAAAATCTCTTTAACAAGTCGAGTATTTGTGATCTATAATCATCATTTCATGTTTATTTCAAAAATGTCGGATAAGTACTGCCGAACAAAAAAGCTGTCGTAAATCAAATATTTTGGTTTTCAAAAACAATAAATCGCCTTAGTAAATATAATCCTCCTTATAAAGAAGTTTTAAAATCCATTTCTGCATCGTTTAAGCATTGTTTTTGTAAGATAAATACTTTTATTTGATACCACCACCAGTGCTTCACATAAATCTTCGTTAAATTGATTCTGGTTGTTGTGGTTTCTGGAAGTTAGTGGTTGCAAGCAGCTTATTAATGATTCCTGCCGGTTTCTTCCCAATTGACAAAATATGGATCATATTGATCTCAGTGGACCTTCCCAAATTAAGGATATGTTTAGCCGTTTAGAGTATATACAGTGTGTCCCCGGATCGATGCACGAATAAGTGAAATTATTTTGTGTCGAAAAATTAATTGCCTTGGAAATTTTAGGAAAAAAAAGTTTTGTGCATTTTATCTAGGAGATACGGCAAAATCTTATTAAGGAAAGATTTTCAGGAAGAAAAACTGAGTACGAGTACAAAATTTTAAAGTCCTATCCCTACTTTTATATTTTGTATTATTTTGATTCCATTCTCTCCCCCCTTGAAGATTTAAAAAAATGTTTTCAACGAAAGTTACCCAAAAACCGTCTATTCTACATTTACATAAATAATTTAAAATTTTCTAATATGTTCAATAGGGAAGGTTGAATTAAAATAATGATTAAAGTATACATAGGACTTTAAAATTTTGTACTCAAACTCTTTCTTTCTGAACATCTTTACTTAATAACATTTTGTCGTATCTCCTAGGCACTTTACAAGTTGTCAAAATATAAAACGGTAATTTACATTATAATATTTAATGCAAATTACTTTTTAAAATTATGGTTTTCGGATATGTCCCAGATATGACTATGCAAACCAATAATATGTTTGAATCTCCTACCCTGAAAAATCCAGACGGCAGTATGAAGGGCATATTTAAAACATGAACATGAAGAATTAAAAACATGGTGTTTGAGAAAATGCGTGAAAAAAGTATGAGAAAATATTTTGAAGAGAGATCGAAAATAGTTAAGTCGTCCACGTTATGGTCAATAATTCATGAAGTCAACTCTTAATGTGAAAGAAAACGTGGGTGGATATAAGGAAGGTTCCAAAATTGGTCCCGTATTTAAAAAAATATTCTAAGAAGTCTTTGGTTTTAAAGCGAGAGCAACTTAATCATTTTTTAACTGACGCAGATGATAGCATGTATTTATTAGTGTATGTAATTTATTTGACTTGAAATTTTACTGTTGATGTGAAGAATAATTATTGTTTAAGGTTGTTTTGATTATGGGCATATCGGGTGCTTATTGCCGGAAGGAGTTGACAAAAATGAGTTTTGATGATATCGACGACAAGGATTCTATTTTAAAAGTGAAAGTTCCCGAAACAAAACTAAACGCACAGCGCGTGTTAACATTTTCAAAACTAGAATATATCGAACTTTACAGAAGATATGCTGTCCTTCGTCCAAAGCTATGCATCGTCACGGCGATTTTTGAAATATCTAAACAATAGGTGGTGGGAATTAATTCAATTGGAAAAATGCCATCCCTAATAGCAAAATATCTCAGAATATCAAATCCTGAATCATATTTATTTATTTATTTATTTACGGATGTAAACACACAATAACAATATTGCAATAATACATAGTATACAATATATACAAAACCTTATGTTTATGTTTACATCATATACCATAAATTCTACATGTTTATTCTCCCGACGCGCCCCTTGAACGACTCAAAGGAGTGCGAAAAGAAATTCATATCCAATTTATTCCAACTGGCTGCAATTCTTGCCATTGGTGAGAATGCGCCATAGTTGCATATGTGAAAATGCAGCGCAAATAAATTAGTTGCCCTAATTTGCCTTCCAGGTAGTGGTGGAATACTATCGATGGCACTATCGATACTATCGATAGTTTGTTACTATCGAAAACTATCGATTGTTTTAAGTAATCATCGATAGTTTAAACTCGCATGTTATTAGTATTTCTTAAATTTAAGTTCACGGAATTCGATTTAAAAAACTTAAATTAAAAATAAACCAAATTCAGCACTAGATCATAAATCTGTTTTAAAGGTTGTCTCTTTTTTAATCATATACGCACTCTACTTGCTGTTGGTGCTGCCATCTATTGCTTTATGAACAAATTAAAGAAAAATCCTACAGGGAATCCCCTGCCCGGATCTATTAATTCAGTATTATGTGTGCTTTTTTATTGTAGTGTACTACGTTTCGCTGTCTTCCATAATTTTGATTAATTTAATTAAAATTTAAAAAATGAGTAAACGCGCGAAGTCATTTGGGAGTATTTTATAAAAAGTGTATGTCAACCATAAGGTCCATAAGTAAAATGTATTACTCAACAACTCTACTTTGTATCAAGGTTGGTATAGTTTCGATAGTACTATCGATACTATCGATAGTAACTCTTTAGACTATCGGAAACTATCGATAGGGCTGACTATCGATAGTATTCCACCACTACTTCCAGGTGCTCTTAGGCCCACCTAACATAATAATTCGGGACAATCGAACAGGCCATTGATGAGTTTAAACAGGAAGAGGAAATCCGATTTCATTCGTCTACGCTCCAACTTTTCCAGCCCAAACCTATTTCTGGCCTCCTCAAAATTATAGAAGGTTAGGAGAAATTTTGTTGTAAAAGATGCCAAATTAATATATTTGTTTTGTACTCTTTCAATATTCAACCTGTGAACTAGGTAGGAAGGAGACTAAATGCTAGATAAGTACTCAAGCCGTGAGCGAATTAAGCTATTGTACTTTTGAATTAACTTGTTGAGATATTTTATTTCTGTGAAACCATTAAAGTGAAATCTATTAAGAAAACCCAGAAGTTTAAGTTGTTATTATTGTTGTTAAATGTCATTTTTGGGTCCAAAATAACGCCCAGGTCGGAAATTGAAGACGTGAGCAACACTTCTTGCTAACGCATGAGGTGATATGATTACTTTAACGCACCATGGAGGATGGAAATCTTCAACCGTGGCCGAAGGATATGTGGAGGAAACAATAAATAATAAAATTAATAATTCAAATAAAACTTTCGGCTACGAAATTTTAAATTTAAATCCAGTAATGTCTAGTTCAAAAGGGAATAATAATAATTTAACCTTTACCCTTCGAGCAGCGGATTCCTCAGGAATAAATATTACATCTTGTAGTGCTTACACAATCAACGTCAATATTGTAAGTAATAATTGAAATAAATGAAAAAAAAAATCTTACTGTTTTGAAAATGAAAAGCTTGAAAATTCTACTTTCAGTTTATTTATTTGATAAAACACTAAATAGTTTTTCACTTTTTGTTTAGTTTTTGTGATGCGCATTGTAACGCAAAAAAAATTATATCAATGAAAAAATATCCTATTTTTGACACTGAAGTTAATGCACAAACATTGTCATTTTTGACGGTTTTAGAAAAAAATTATTTTCTAATTTTCCAAGGCAATACTTGATTTCTCAAAACCCCAACAAGATAAAATTTTAACTCAAAACATTTTTGTCATTTTGACTTATTCATGCGTCGATCCGAAAACACACTATAACTCGATAGGCCAATATATGGTTTGTTCGGGTTTGTTGTGTATAAGTTATTTCGGCAGCACCTCCTGGGCTCACTTACAATTTATATTTATTAATGCAATATTTACTATAAAATTTGAAAATCGCAGTAAAAGTTCAGTAATTTGCAAGGCTTCTTTCAATTTATTTCTTTTTTTAAATTTTATCGAAAAAATTTTAAATTACTTTACATGGTCATTTTGTCATTAAAATTATAAAACTGATATGGTGAAGTTAATTATTATTTATTTATCGATTGCTGTAGTTATCAATATATTTTTTTAATTAGTGTAGACTATCAATTGTACGTCATAATGAGGCCCTTAAAGTTTAAAGACCAATTAAAACTTTAAAATACATGATAGGTTTCTATGAAACAGGAACAATATTTATACATTATACAGGGTGATTGATGCTGGATGATCCTAAACGTTTATGGAGAACTAGTTAACGGATCACTTTAAAAATACGATAGATTATACAAGTGGCCATGCTCTCTCTCTTTTCTGCTCTGCTTCCTATACCTAATAATTATCATCTCGAGAACTATAACAGATAGATATAGGAAAATTTTAAGGAAAGTTATTAAGAGATTAATACACGAAAAGAAAAACTTAGTTAAATTTACTATACAAATAGTATGACCCTATATGTGACTGGGATAACTTTTATTAAGAACTGCCATTAAATTATAGCAAAATTTTGACCTAAATTTGTAGTAAAAATTACATACATATTTTTGTTAATTAACTAAAATCTTTTCTAAAATTTATTAAATCTTTTGGTATTCCCAAGTGGTCACACCGAAGTACTAATCGTGCCCAGCGTTGCTTGACTTCAGTGCTCGATGGCATGTTGCCTCTTAAGTTCTTCTTCTATTATGTTTTACGAAAATCGAAATCTGAGTGATCCGATTTAAGCTTTTCATTCTTGTAAGAAAGCATTTTTACGCCACTTTACTATATTTAAACTTGGTCATTTTTACAATTAAATTACTTAAAGTACAATAATAGTTGTCGGTAAAATGTACCAAACATTAAAAAGTACTAAACTACTGGAGTTATAAAAAAATAAAATCATTCGTTGTAAAACTTGCAATATATTTTAGTATTTACTTGATTTTACTAAATTTATTAGAAATATTAACTATTGTTTCTTGTAAATTACACTTACAATATTAATTTGGTATGGATTACTAATAAAAAATTTAATTAATACTATATTTTATAGGAAATTTTACAATAAAACCTTTAAAATAAAATCTTTTTCCATGTGAAGATTCCAAAAAAAATATTATACAGGGTGTTTAAATTTAAATTATCAAAGTTATCCGTCCTTCCTACTATAAAACTTACTGGTAGAAGCGGCAGCAATTCACGGCTACGGGAATGGTCCATCAGGCCAATGAAGAGTAAAAAATGAAGGAAAAAATTATGTTTTACCAAAAAAATCAATTAAATGATTTACAATTTCAGTTTAAATATTTCTTGGGAATAGTTCTGTTACCTTTGACAATGGCACTAGATTAAATGCCGCAACATCAAATTAATTTTTTCCTCAAAAAAAAATGAAAAAAACATAAGGTTAAGTGCTATTACATTACAAACCAAAAACAGCGTCAAGAACCTCTTTTCTGAACAAATTATTCTCTAAACTACTTCAAAGGGCGACTTGGTGGCCAAATTCCGCGAAACAGGTTCCATTCATAACAAAAAGAGGCAGCTTGAAAATCCGGTACTAAATGAACATACGGAGAGGAACATTGGGGCAAGTTGCAATGGATAGTACGCTGAGTAGAAGACAATTGGCCTTCGCGACGGGCGTGACTTGTACAAGTGTCCAACGAGTATTAAAAAAATACAAGTTCCATCCTAATAAGATTCGGTTAGTGCAAGAACTAAATGAAGACGACTTCGATCGTCGCTCTCCATATTGCAAAATTACGACTGAACGAACGAATGATAATGGTAATTTCCTATTTCATATATGTTTTTCGGATAAATTTACTTTCGTCCTGAATGGTTTTGTGAATAGCCACAATTGGCATTATTGGGCTGACAGCAAGGATTTTCCACGAGATACACATACACAACACCCTCAGAAGTTAAATGTATGGGCTGGTGTTTTTGGAAACTCCATTGTAGGTCTTTTTCCCTTCCTGGAAATTTAACAGATAAATATGTACCTAGATTTACTACAAAATGCCATCGACCCAGCTCTAACCAAAATTATAGAGAACGACCCTGCATGCATACAATAAACAGGAACTGATTTTTCAACACGACCGAGCTCCACCTCATTATTCGCTAAATGTGCGCAATTATTTAAATATCACGTGTCCAAGACGCAGGGGTGCAAATGAGTAGTCCCCTCGGGCATCCGACTTAAGCCCTTTAGATTTTTCTTTGTGGGGGCATATAAATAGTAACGTTTACAGCACTCCACCTGACACATTAGAAGATCTACGAGGAGGAATCATTGACGTATGTCCCGAAGGGCACCGCAAGTGCTCCAGGAATGTACGGCAAAGGTTTGAAGATAACCTATATCACTATACAGTGAGTCCCAGAAGAAATGTCTAAATTCGTTTAAAATTCAGCGGTAAGTTTTTTCAAAAAACGCTCGTACCCGTCGATTTTGATTTTTTTTATTTTTTTTTGTGGTAATTTCATGTATACAGGGTAGCTCAAAAATAAGTTACGACCATCAACTTCATTTTTTCAAATGAAAATTTTTTATTTCTTTTTGAATTTTGCATTGAATTCTAAGCATGTTTCATGTACCATGTCCTATACATAAACTCAACAGTTATTGAAAAAATTAGGATTGAACATATCATTTAGGGAATCCAACGATCTATCAAATCTTCTGGCAATATGGCATTTTTGGCTCCATAATAAGTAAGAGTGTACTGTCTCACTGTCACCGTTTATTTCCATAGAAACTGTATGACAATTTTATTTCAAATAAGTATAATTATTGTCAAGCGTAGTTTCAAAGTTGCGGTTTTCACAATAATGGTGACGTTAACGGAACGGGAAAAAAATTGAAATCCTATGCATGGTTGGGTTTGGTGATAAAACACGTACTCAAATAGAAATAGCCCAATTATTTAATGAAATCCATCCTAATCGTCCTCCCATATGTCAAAAGATGGTGAGTAGAATAGAGGCTAAGTTTAGAGAATTCGGTCATGTTAGAGATTTGCCTAAATCTGGTCGTCCTACTCGAGATGAAAATGAACAACTTGACGTTTTGCTTTCCTTGGAAGAAAATCCATGTACTCCCCTGTGCGTACACATGCCGAAATCTGTTGTTCACCGAGTAGTTCAAAAGCACAAATATCACCCATACAAAGTTATTCCAGTGCATGAGTTATTTGAAGATGATTTCGAGAGGCGAAGTGAGTTTTGCGGACGCATGCAAAATATGTGCAATCTAGTAAAAAATATTATTTTTTCGAATGAAGCTACGTTCTATTTGAATGGTAATGTGAACAGACAAAATTGTCGATATTGGGCAACAGAAAATCCGCATTGGATGATAGAGGTTCACAGCCAGTACCCTAAGAAAATAAATGTTTGGTGTGGAATCGTACGCGAAAGAGTAATTTGTCCATTTTTCTTTGAACAGTCTTTAACTGGACAAGTATATCTCGAATTTCTCCAACTAGAATTAATTCCAGCATTAGTGGCTTTATTTCCGAATCCATTGGATCCAGACTCCCCTGACGAAGAACTGATATTCCAACAAGATGGTGCTCCTCCGCACTATGCGGCCACTGTGCGCACATTTTTGGATGAAACCTTTCCCAATCGGTGGATTGGAAGGAGAGGACCTATCGAATGGCCTGCTAGGTCGCCAGACCTAACTCCGCTGGACTTTTTTTTGTGGGGTTACCTCAAATCAAAAGTATTTGTTAACAGGCCAAACAATATGCAGGAGTTGAAAGAAAGGATCCGAAGAGAAGTGCGTGTCATAACTCCGGAAATGGTTGGAAACGTGCAAAGAGAGTTTATTGATCGTCTTGGATATTGTCAAGCCGTAAATGGCGCACATTTTCAACATTTAATTTGATTTTGTTGTGTTTTTTTTTAATAAACAGGTCTTACTTATAGATATGTTCAATCCTAATTTTTTCAATAACAAGTTTATGTATAGGACATGGTACATGAAACATGCTTAGAATTCAATGCAAAATTCATAAATGAAATAAAAAATATATGTTTTCATTTGAAAAAATGAAGTTGATGGTCGTAACTTATTTTTGAGCTACCCTGTATACATGAAATTACCACAAAAAAAATATTAAAAAATCAAAACCGACGGGTACGAGCATTTTTTGAAAAAACTTACCGCTGAATTTTAAATGAATTTAGCCATTTCTTCTGGGACTCACTGTATACACGTTGGCCAACAATAGTTTGAGCATTTACTTGACTAATACGATAGATTTTGAAGTAAAGTTAAATCGATTTTTGAATTTTTCGTCAAACGTTTTGTTGATAATTCAACGCTTCATAATTTCTACACGAGTGGCAGCAATGTATGGGGAACTAAAAGCCCTTTTAAATGAGGTATTACTTAACCCCAAATTCCCATTTGAAAAAATTTGGGGCATGCCACCCCTACTTAGGGAGTTGAAGATTTTGTAATGCTTCTTGCGACAATCAAACTTGATTTTGTTGAAAAGTTCTATCCCAGCCTGTAATGCATTGCGGTATGTTTTCGATGGGCCACCCTATATAAAAATAGAGTGCAGCAAGTATATTGTCCAGTATATACTCAATATTGTTGTAGCATTTAAAAGGTTACAATATATAAAAGCATGCAATGTAAAAGGCATATTATATTGACCTCAGTTGGCCTTCCCAAATGACGGATCTGTTTAATCGCTTGTGGTACAGTCTAAAAAATACATTGGTATTTAAGACTAATTTTATCTTGCTGTTAAAGTTTTAGCTTATGCAAAAGTCATTTCTAGCTAGGAAAACAAATCTTCGTTTTAACTGAATTACGATGAATAAGATGATCTAGTTAACTTTACTTTACTTTACTTTATACTTTATTTCCTTAGACATTACAATTTACAATGTATGGAAAACGTCAAAGTCAAATACATGAGTATATATAAAATGTATGATATACAAATCCACAATATATAAAATTTAGAAAAAGCAAACTTATACTAAAATAAAAGTTATGTTATTGTTAAAAAAAAGTAAATATAAAAAAATGTAGAGGCATTATTGCATTCATTAACTGAATAAAAAAGTCTCAGACGACAAATATTGCTTTAAACGTTTTTTAAACAACATAAGACTATCAACAGCCTTCAGGTTTGGTGGTAGCTTGTTAAAAATTGTTCGGGTTTCTTCGTAAACAGAACTAACTCTTATTTTTAACTACTTCTTAGTTAACATAACTACATTATCATGTTGAAACCAACACTTTTTTATTATCTAGCTCCCTATACTAATTTGTCTAGTTCTTGCTATTGGCCAGATAGAGGTAGTGGTAATAATTAGGTACGATGTGAGACCTGACGTCACACCAACTGCCGCCATTTGCTGCTAGGAGATGGCGCTGCATTCTGTATTTTCTCGACTACCGTTGATAATAAATCGTGAAGTATTAGAGGCTTCACTGATGATGAGTACGTCAGTTCGACCGCGACCAGCGAGAGAGAACGTCGTTTTGTGGAGAAAAATAAAACACACGTGTAGGCCCCATTTTGTCTTTTTCAAGACGAATTCGGTGCACTCACGCAACGGGTGCAGGAGATATAAACGAAACCAGGATTACTGCAATATATTCACTACCCTTTTATAAATATCCAACCCTTTTTTAGATTCCCCGTTTTTTAGGACAAGAACATTAAGATGTCGGAGGCACCATCATCTGTGCAAAAGTTCCTCGACGGACAAAAACGGGAGGAAGAAGCCATGTTCCGGCAAGCGCAGGACATTCAAAAAAGAGCAAATGCCGCCAACTCATCATTCGACATGCGGTCTGAAATGGCCGCATGGCAACAACGAAATGAAGAGCAAAACCGAGAGTGGAAGAAACAAACCACCATGGAGATGAACGCCGCCATAGCGGACAATGGATCAACTCTCAAAATCCAGTTCAAGGAAGAGATGGAAAGATTTCAACAAATCATAGCTGCGAAGGACAAGGAACTGGACACTTTAAAAGAAATCATCAAAAGGTTAGAGTCAGAAAAACTCCAAACTGCTAAAAACTTAGTCGCTTTACCCCCTCTGGAATTAGAATCCGGAGTTGTAGCTATGCACGTGGCTACTGAGTCTGAGAGCTCAGACGCAGAAGACACGGGTTTCCAAGAGGTAATCAACCTCAGGAACAAACGCAAAATAACAACCAAAGTAGAAACTAGTGCGGCAAAGCGGGCTAACGCAGAGTTCCCCGCCCTGCCCACCCCCAAAGTCACCCCCCCTAACTTCCCCAAGACTACAAACCCTGCTTTAGTTCAGCAACTAACTAAAAACGCGAAAAAAGTCAGTAAAGATTCGCAAAAAATTGTGACCGTGTCAGACCCTAGCCAGACACCCGAAACCGAGAAAGCAAGGGAGAGTGACTTTGTGACCGAGCCATCCCCTAGAATCCGAGTCCCCCCCATCGTAATCAGGGATAAAACTCGGTATAACGACGTAACGCGGCACCTAAAGGCCCTAAATATCGATTATGGGAAGGCAATAAATGTGTCTGAGGGTGTAAAGATCCACCCTGCCACCCCTAACGATTATAATAAGATACTAAAACATCTAAACGATAACAAAATCCCGAGTCACTCATTCCGCTTCACGGATGAGAAGCTACTTCATGTAGTAATCCGCGGTATCCTCGAGACCTGGTCCGAGGATAAGATAAAGGCCGACCTGGAGGAGCTCGGCTTCACACCCTCCAGTGTAAGAACGTGGAAGAGGCGAGATGGAACCGCCATGCCATTTTGTACGGTTTTGGTTCCCAAAACACAAAGTGACATATATAAAATTACCTACTTGGACAATCTCAGGGTGCGCGTAGATACCCATCGCTCTAAACACACTGATACGCAGTGTCACAGGTGTCAGCTGTACGGCCACACCCAAGTAAAGTGCACAGCACAAATAAAATGTATGAGATGCGCGGAGAGTCATGTCTCTAGAGATTGTCCAAGCATCAACAAACCCGAACAAACCAAGTGCTGCAACTGCAGTGGTGCGCACCAATCGAATTCTAGGGAGTGTCCTCGGCACCCCAGGAATCTGCAGGAGGCTGCTGCTGCTCGAAAGACAGCAGCAGGCCCAGGCAAGTTCGTTTGGGGAAGCCAAAATAACAATAAACTGAAAAATACTAACCAGATAGTTACAGCTACAGCGCAGCCTGCAAAGGAAGTCAACGCGCTACAAGCAACGCTTCAGAGTATGCAAACCTTGATGATGGAGTTCACCAAGATGATGCAGACTCTCACACCAGTACTGCAAATGTCCAAGCTGAACCAATAGTGGTTGCACGCCCAGTGGACTTTCTAAAGATTTGCACTATAAACATTAATGGGATTAAGGGCAAAAAACTCGAACTAATAAAATTCTTAGAAGAGCACAGCCTCGATGTGATTCTGTTACAAGAAACATGGTTAAAAGAAAAAATACGTTTTTCTTTCCCAAACTACAACGTTTTTAGAAATGACAGAGTAACTAGATTAGGTGGAACCATGGTTCTTGTTAAAAAACACATTCAGGCGAGCTCTATGCCTAATCCGGATAGTTGCAGAAAAATAGAAGGGACATACGTCAAGATCAGGGTGAGCGGAAGGAGCGTAGTGCTCGGCTCCGTGTACTGCGGTCCTGCTGCGATCTTTGATTTTGACAGGCAGTGTATCGAAGACATTTTCGACAACAATAACACCATGATAATCGGGGGAGATCTGAATGCCAAAAATCGTATTTGGGGATGCAGAGCCACAAACAAACGAGGTCAGCTGTTATACAATAGGTCAGGCGTTCTTGACTACCATATGCTCCCACCTGAGGACCACACCCATCTAAGTCCTATCGGATTACCGGAAACACTGGACATATTCGTGATCAAGAACACTGACAGGATATCTCAGCCTAAAGTATGTCACGATCTAACGTCAGATCACTTGCCCGTGATAATGGAATATGGTGACCCTCGCAGGAGGGGGAAAAACACCGTAGCCTTAACCAAAACGAGCTGGGAAAAATTCAAAAATGAATTAAAGGGCTGCGATGCGATTCCTCCTATTGCGAACAAACCAGACATTGACGAGGCAGCGGTAGTGCTAGTCAACAACATAAAGCAAGCACTTGCTAGAGCATCGAGCACTGTGACAATAAATTACTCCAAATACGGTGATCTAAGTCATGAGATAAAAATCGAGATAAGAGAGAAGAACAGACTCTTACATCAAGCCTATAGAACTGGTGATCCGGCGATCAAAATCCAAGCAAATCTGGCAACACAGCGTATCAAGAAACAACTGATAGATGCAGAGTCTGATATGTGGGATAGGAAGGTCAAAAGCCTGAATATCGAAGATAACAGTCTCTACAGAATGACAAGAACTCTAACGAAGGGCTCACGCAAACAGATGCCGCCACTAACAACCGCAGACAACGTCATTCTGACAGACGCTAAAGAAAAAGCTGAGAAATTTGCTGAAGTTCTTTACGAACAGTTCAGCGAAAATCCAGCCAACAACAAAGCATCAGAAAACCGGATTAACAGAACTGTAGAGATCTATAAACGCATGGATCCCCACCCCGATCCCAACCTGCAACACATCACAGCAGATGAAGTGAAAGGTCTAATAGCCAAGACCAAAATAAAGAAGGCACCCGGTATTGATGGCATCTCCAACAAAGCCTTAAAAAATCTACCGGACAACATCATAAACGACATAGTCTGTATAACAGAAGCAATGCAGACCCTCGGACACTTCCCTGTCGCCTGGAAGAAGGCAAAGATCGTAATGATAGGGAAGGCTGGACAAAATAAGAAACTCCTGAGTAGCTATAGGCCAATCAGTCTACTGTCTAACTTGGGCAAATTAGCGGAAAGGTTAATCTCGGGTAGGCTATCAGCCTTTGTCGAAATTAATCACTGTATACCAGAGGAGCAGTTCGGCTTTAGAGCAAATCTGTGCACCGTTAGACAGGCGACAAGGTTCGCCTCTAACATTCTTAGGGGTTTCAACACCAGGAGACACACAGCGGCCGTGTTATTCGATGTAAGCAAGGCGTTTGATAAAGTATGGCAAAACGGGCGTCTACTAAAAATGATTAGGATGGGAGTACCTGACTACCTGATAAGACAGATTGCGTCTTATCTGGAAGACAGGTCTTTCCAAACATGGATTGACGAAGAACTGTCATCATCAAAGAATATTCGAGCTGGTGTACCTCAGGGTTCAGCAATAGCCCCCCTGCTTTACAACATCTACACTGCTGACATGCCGAAGTTTCCCATGTGCGACAATTACATATACGCAGACGACACGGCGTTTGCAGTATCAGGAAAAAGCCCTAGAATACTAACCCTAAGGCTCAACAGGAACATCGCCCTCTTTGAAGAGTGGCTCTCAAAATGGAAGATCAAAATAAACCCGGACAAGACTCAGGCAATTTACTTTTCCAGGGCACGCCTCAAACTCCCAACGGGGAAACTCAAAGTGGGAAACCAGGATATCGACTGGAAACAGAGTGTTAAGTATCTTGGTTTACACTTCGATAAAAGGCTGACCTGGAGGGTAAACTCAGCCAAAATCATGAAGAAGGCCAACCAACAACTTGGCGCTATATACTGTTTACTCAACAGAAGGAGTAAACTCAATCTAAGAACGAAGGTAAACCTCTACACGACATTCATCAGATCAGCGATGATGTATGGTGCCCCAGCCTGGTGCACCCTATGTAAGTCGAGCCTTCAACAAATACAGGTAATTCAAAACAAGGTACTAAAGATAATAGTTGACACTCCTCGATACACACGGAACGACATTATACACAGAGACCTCGAAATTGCTACAATTTCGGAGTTTCTAGACAAAACCATCACCAAATACCATACTAAGGCTAACATTGCCAACAATAGCACGATCGCTGCTTCACACATACATTCACGACCTAACGCTACATACAAATTACCGAAAGACTGGCTCACGCGCAACCGCGTCTGAGTCCAAAACAATCAAAATACAAAAAACAACAAAGATTGCCTTGCTTTGCACAACCTGCAAAAACCAGGTGTAACATGACGACTACGCCTACCCTACTACCCACTACCTTATACGTTCGGAGCTCTCGAAATTTGTTCACTCGATTAACTTCGAGTGAAAAAATCTCTAGAGCTGGCACCCAACATAAATGTATAGCATAGCTAAATCAAAATCAGAATATGCAGTTAACCAGTCATATAGCGAAATCGAGTTATAGGTATGATACCTAATTCAGACGGTGAGTTTTAGTCAGTCGGCTCGTCTACCTCGTAGGCGAAACTTACACTCTGTAAGTTGACATTGGTCTGGTCTTTCCCCGCAATGTTGCTAACCTGACACTACCTGGCCCCCGCGAGGGTCAGGTGTCTGTAAGCAGATTTCTCATCGTGTGTCCAAAAAAAAAAAAAAAAAAAAAAAAAAAATGATGATGAGTATGAATACCTAGCCTGTACTGACGAGAACAAAAGTGTTCGATATCGGTCTGCAGGTGGTTACATCCTATCAATGAAAAAGATTCCTTTTTTTGGTATTACCGTTCAATAGTTACCGTGAAATAGTATTTTAAAGTGCTACTGCGTAGACTAAATACGCCCTTATTGTATAAGATATCATCGGGTGGTCTGGAAAAATAATAATTTTTCCATACATTGGTATTTAATATTTGTTTGCTCTTTTAACAATAAAATAGGTAATAATTAACAAACACAATTGTTGAAACAACAATATGATGTTACTCCTAATAACTAACTATATTGGTTACCGTAAGAATATTTATTCTTTCGGGTACTAGAAGTACTTGGTTGACTTAAAAAGAGTTATTAGTGAGTCCAACTAGAATAATCGTAGCAATAAAATTTGGCCTTCGATGCTAAACTTCCTCTTATCGCCATTTTCGCAAAATTTTCTTGTTATTGCGACTAAGATCTTGGTATCCTAAACTAGACCATTTTTTAGAGTGTATGTATAGCTGTTGCCAGATTGGCTTCCGAGATATCTGCCAAATTTACGGAAGAAAAGGTTACCTAATTGGTACAAGTTTCCGAGATTATAGAAAGCAATCCTGTATCCGGAAAAATTTCCTGGAAAATTCCGGTCATTCCCGACCACCTAGCAACCCTAAACCTAACTCTAAAGCACATACGATTTGGAAATAAATTATTTCAGCAGCACCTCCTGGGTTCGCTTACAATATATATTTTTTAATGCAATAATTTACTATAAAAATTGAAAATCGCAATACAAGATCTTGTAAAAGAGTCCTAGTAACAGTTGTACATTTTTCACTTGAATTTAATTTGAGTTGAATTTTTTCATGCACCCGATGTCAAAAAATGAAAATTTGTAAGGTAATTTTGTCATTAAATTTGTAAAACTGATACGGTAAATTTAATTATTATTTGTTTCATTGAAAAATTATACAGGGTGACAATTTAAAAACTTGAAATGGCCATATATTAGAAACGAAAAACTGAAGAAAAAAACGCAAAAAACAGTTTCTATAAAACGAAGGGGGAACAAAAACAAGCATATTAGCCCACCCCTATCTGCAACCCCTTGGACAGGGTGAGATAAACCCTTAAAATCTTAAATAGAAAGGGGGTCGAGTGATACATCATTTTGAAGCTCTTGAAAAATGCTTTCCAATGGTATCATAGAAAGGTATATTTCAGGAAATTCTTCTCTGTTTATTAAGGAAAACAATAAATGAAAAGACAACTTTGAAATTTTTTATTATTAGTTAATTAAATGTTCAAAATAATTGCTACCAATATCCTGGCATATTAAGAGATATTTCTTAAGAATTCTAAACAGTTTAAGCCTCGGTATTTCGTTTTGGTTTATTTGCTATTTTTTTTTTGTCGAAAAAAAAAATTTGTTTATAAATATTCGCATTTTATTATCACAGAATATACCTTAAAGATAACTTCTACTAGTATTATTATTTTAAGAACAGTTAACTTTCGGTTCAGTTTAAACGAAAAGCAGCACTTCTTATCTTTAAAAATGGTGTACAGCACAGCTGAACGGGTAGAAATTATTTTCATTTATGGTTCCCAGGATCAATGTTTTTTAAGAACAGCTCAACGTTTTAACGAAAGGCATCCAGGTCAAAATGTAAGCCCGGAGTATGTTCGCCAACTAGTAGCCAAATTTAAAGAAACTGGTTCTGTCGCGAATATAAAGAGAAATCAACCGAGACTAGCCGACGAAACAGCGCAAGTTGAAATTCTGGGGCAATTTGCAATGAATTCAACTTTATCAACTCGTCAAGCAGCTGTAGCAACTGGATTATCTCGTGAATCAATAAGAAAGGTACTTAAAATTTATAAGTTTTATCCCTATAAATTGCACATACTGCAAGAACTTGGTGACGACGACCCTGACAGAAGAATACAGTTTTGTGAAATAATGACAGATAGAATTACGGCAGAACCTCGACTAGTTAAAAATATTTGCTTCAGTGATGAGTGTACCTTTTATTTAAATGGGCATATTAATAAGCAAAACTGTCGTTACTGGAATGACGAGAACCCCCACGTATTTAGAGAAGGGCATACCCAGTACCCCCAGAAAATTAATGTTTGAGCTGGTATATTGGGAGATGGTATTATTGGCCCAATATTTATACAAGGAAATTTAAATGGCGACAGGTATGCTGAAATGCTACAGAGGTCTATCGAACCACTAATAGTGCGAGAATTAGAAAATCAGAGGGACATACTCGGAAAATTATCTTTAGAACGCTTACTACATTTCCAACAGGATGGAGCACCTCCGCATTATGTAGTTCCCGTTAGGCAGTGGTTGGATGATAATTATCCCAACCAGTGGATTGGAAGAAGAGGTCCTGTTGAATGGCCACCTAGATCCCCAGACCTAACACCTCTTGACTTCTTTTTGTGGGGTCACCTAAAATCTGTGGTTTTTAAAACGCAACCTGAGTCACTAGAGCAACTTCAGCATATAATAGTTCAGGATTGCCGTGCTATATCCAGAGAAACCTTTGCAAATGTACGTGAAGAATTTGAAAGTAGGCTTTATTATTGTCTTCAAAACAACGGAAATCATTTTGATCATTTAATTAACTAATAATAAAAAATTTCAAAATTGTCTTTTCATTTATTGTTTTCCTTAATAAACAGAGAAGAATTTCCTGAAATATACCTTTCTATGGTACCATTGGAAAGCATTTTTCAAGAGCTTCAAAATGATGTATCACTCGACCCCCTTTCTATTTAAGATTTTAAGGGTTTATCTCACCCTGTCCAAGGGGTTGCAGATAGAGGTGGGCTAATACGCTTGTTTTTGTTCCCCCTTCGTTTTATAGAAACTGGTTTTTGCGTTTTTTTCTTCAGTTTTTCGTTTCTAATATATGGCCGTTTCAAGTTTTTAAATTGTCACCCTGTATGTCGCTATATTGCTTATCTATATATTTTTCTAATTAGGGGCATAGTATCAGGGATACGTTATAATTATTCCATCCATTACAGTTTAAAGGCCAATTAAAACTTTAGATATAAAATACATGGCAGGTTTCTATGGATTAGTATTAAATCATCATTTAAACCGAAATGTTTAAAGCAGCAATTATTGTGTTCTGTGTGATTGCAGTCAATTTATTGGGTAATTTTTTTTTAGCATTTAATTTTGAGGGTATAATAATGTTGTCAGGCGGTTAATTTATAGGAAAATAATAATCACGAATACAACAGGTACACGGAACGACAAATTTAGTATTATTTTTTTACTATAAAAATAGTAAAACTAATCATGATTTATGGCTCTATGGTCTATAGTGGTTGGTTGGTTGGTTTGTTCGTTAAAGACGGGGGTCGGTTTAAAGTCCCGAACTTCAAATCACTGCAGCCTTTCGGCTTACTGTGTACCCCGATCTTGTTAGAAGATGTTTGTTCCTTCTATGAGGTCCAGTAACCTTCTACCAAGCTTGTCCAGTGGGAGGTTGTCACCACGTTGTATGTTCAGTATATGGGAATGTGCAAGGGAATAAATGGGTTTACGAGGGGATCCCAATAACGATCACTGAATTACGCGCCACAGGCGATAGGACCGCTCCCCTACAATTACACAAGCGGAAAGAGATCGCTATTTCGGCGACACACTGGACAGACAGACACAGACACAATTCACTTTACAAAACAAGGCACACAAGAACGTTTCAAGTAGATGATATCAAAGATATTAAAAATTGCTACCTCTTTGAACTATCGGATTCTGTTTGCAATATTAAATTACTTTTTCTGAGAATACCATATAGTGTGGGTTGGATAATTCTATGCATCTATTCATATAAAGTATCTGAGTCGGCCCCATTGTAATGTAATAAACACTAATAAACCCGTGCCGTGCAATAAACAAGCAACCGAAAAGGGTCAGACAGGGCCTTTATTTGGAAATAAAATGCAATAAATGCTCTATTATTGAAAAATGCAAACAATGCAAAAAAATGCATTTTGCATTTTCTCCGCTCTTTGGTGATCACGTATAATGTCCCTTCCTCTTAACTTTTAATTTTTGATACTTGAGAAAAGTTAAAAAGATCGCTATAAGTAAAGATTGTTTCACGAAAAATGGATACGACTTAATGATTTCCTGGGTCGGTCCCATTTTGTCGACAAGAGCTTGCCAATAAACAAGTGAAGTATGAAGGGACGGAGTAAGGAAAACAAGTGATGATATGATTATATTAATGTAATCAAATGAAATAACAATTTTTTTTAAATATTATTAGTCATATTTATTTACATTTATAATGTCATTCTATAGATAGTTCTGTTTCGCTATCGCTATCCTCATCAAAATTAGTTATAATTGGATTAATTATACGATCCAGACTAGTATACGATTTTTCTACAGTTATTACGTGACGGACTGAATTTTTCCAACTACCTGGGGGAATATCATTTAAGCATTTTCGTATTAATTCTACAACACTAGAACTTAAAGTCGGAGAAATATTTTCAGACCTAACCAGGTTAAAGGTGCCACATATGCTCTATGGGGTTAAAAATGCAATAATAGGGTGGGAGCCGTAGCACTGTATGTACAATTTCGTCTGCCAATGTGTCACAAACATATACTTTTTATACAAAATGTTTTTAAATCTTCTAAAATATCACTTTTTTTATAACTTTCTTCAAAATATATATCATTCGCCGCCATGTAGTTCTGAATCTCCAATTTTGTATTATTTGAGCTTGGAGCTTTATGTAATTGGCGACTGTGATAGCTCGCATTGTCCATTACTATCACGCTATTCTGAGGAATGTTTGGTAAAAGACAATTCTTGAACCATTCCTCAAAAACTAACAAATTTTTTGACCGCAAATCATAAATAATGGGATGGCCCAGGTACTTTTACTGCAGTCATTAAGTTATATCCATTTTTCGTTAAACAATCTTTACAGGGGTTTTCAAGTAATACTTGCAAGGGGATCAAATATCATTTTAGGCCTGTTGATTTACAGGAGGGATCAAAAAGTTTTCTTTTCCAAATGGCACATAACATACATACATGGCTCATGTATATTAAGTGATTTTCCAATTCTGCGTCAAATTAATTAATTAAAAAAAACAGGAACAAAGTTTACCTACCGGGCAGTTCGAACAGGACACATGGGATTTCCCATGTAAATTTCGTGGTGGTCAAATATTCACTTCCGTATACATTTTAAAAAAAAATTTATTAAGAATTTTCAAGGGGAGTAATGAGAATAAACAGTCAGCCAAATTTGAAGTTTTTGACACATACCTAATAAGCTATTAATAAAATTCTGTCTTCAAACTAGCTTAAACTTGGAATACGATGCTGTTTAATTTTGATTCAGGTTAAAATGAAAATTACCCTCATACATTAAGCTAGAGGTATTGTTTTCGATTGATTACATCGAAAACAACCCCTCTAGCTATCGGAAACAACCCGCCAAGTTTTTATTGTTTATTGACAAAGATAATGACACTTTTTGACGTTTAAAAAAATAAATCTTATATTGCAGCTACAAACTCAAATATTAAATATTATTACAATTGCGTTATTAATAATTACTAATTTTTTTAGTTCTTTATTTAAAATTTGTAATATAAAGTTGTTTTAACCATTATTCGAGTAATTTTCTCCCTAAATTATACTGGTGCATAAAAATTCTCAGATAATTTTGCATTTAAGCGTATTTCCTTTGAAAAACAACATTCGTTTATTTTCAAATTTTGTAAAATAGCCCTCCTCCTTCGGAGTCGGGCTAGTTCGCCAAAATATGAAAATGAACTCTTGTTGTTTTTAGGCAATACGCTTTCATGCAAAATTATCGAAAATTTTTAGGCACTAGTGTAATTACCTCCGAAAATACCATAATCCGGTTTAAATACGTTAATATTTGACAACGTTTTTAATTTTTTCAAACCATTTTCGTTTTGTATATTCAGTCCAGGAAAAAGTTGCAATGATTCAATTGTACTACGGCGGAAATAGTATCTATAACATAAAATAATATTAGCATCGACATAAAATGACTTTGACAAATTTTTAAATCATTTATTTACTGGTCTACTGACAAAAATATGTCAGGTTCGTAGTTCCTTGTTTATCATTTTAAAAATATATTTTGTTAATAACTCATGAATTACTAGGAAATATAGATTAAATAACAAGGACATTTTTCTTATTGTGGGTTTTAAGCGCATTTTAAGCTAAAACACCTAAATAGGGGAGCTAATATTTGGTCATCTTACAATTTACATGGAATACCTAATATGTCCTAACCGGACGCATCACCCGGTATATTTAGAGTTATTAATAAAACCCAAAAATCTAATGCTGACATTATACTTTCCGATTCTGAACACAGTCAGTATACTAAAACGCATGACAACATATATTATATTAAAGTATTGTTAGAACAAATAATGGTTTATTTAACCCAATGTATCACGAATTGTATCTTGTGTTTGTAAAATAAATTACTGTTGATTAGTAGATATAGTTGTGCTTGATCACTGTTGTTAGTTTTTAAGTCATTTTTCTTGTTACCAGTGTTTAAAACACTGTTTAAAGAACTATTCTCTAATGCTGTTCTGTATTGATAAAAATACCTAAAAATGCAGGAATGAAAGAAAATCGAGACTGCTATGGAGAACAGGCGGGTTATCGGTTCTTTGTTTCCTATGTCAATCTTGATTATCTTTCATTTCTGCATTTTCTAATATTTTTAATATTAAATCTTGCCAATTTTCAATTGTCAATATATCGAAAACGGTCGAGGTATAGGGTATATTACATAAATTACGTCCCATTAAAAAAACTTTTAGATCCCCCTGTGTAAAAACGATATGTGATCCCCTTGCAAATACTACTAATCCTTGATAGCAATCGTTTTAATTTTTCTCAAGCATGAAAAAAAAGGTTAAGTATTTAAGGGAGGGGAGTATTATACGTAATCAACCTGTACAAGAGATAGTTCAGTTTTAATGTAACAAATTTGTTCGAGTTTTACGTAAATAACAGAAAATCACGAATTATTTAACAAAATTTGAAAAATGTTATCCTCATTTTAAAGTTATACCTACTTTTAAAGACAAACTATTGTTTTGTTATGTTAATAATCAGACTCATTGCATAAATGTAAGCTTCGTGGCAGCTCGTGGTAGCTCGTGGGGGAGGACAATGGGACTCCGGCCCTCCAATATCGCTTTGTGCCGCACATATTGTGCCACGGTGGGTTTTGAACACCACGTGTTCCGGATTTCGCGATTTGGGTCTGCTTTTGTCTCCTTGGCGCCAAGCGGTATGACGAAGTTCTATTTTTAGGTTGAGGGTTTGTGACTTAAAAGAACTTGTAATAGGCATTCATGTAAGCTACGTAATTTAAATCCCCCCCCTCTGAAAGCAAATGTCACGAGCTACCACTGCTGCCTCGTTTTTAGAATTTCTTAAAAAATTACAAAATTTCGGAAGAAACTCTAACAAACTTGAGTTGAAATTGATCTTATTATAATATTATATTAATTATATTATTATATTTTTGTTTCAGCTGTACATGCCAAGGCTAGAACCTGGAGAAATAAAAAATAAATTAAACATAATCCAATGATTGTATTGAAATAAATATATAAATATCTGCTAATGTCTTCCTGTTTTTATTCAAATTACGTATCCATATCTTGAAATATGTTGTCGAAATAAAAGAGCGTTAACCCGGAATTCCAGTGAGGCAACATTTAGGCTACGTCTTTTAACCGAAGGAACATGAAGCTACATCGTTACGGCAAGGTCGCATATCAAGAAAATGGCAATATGAGACGACTTGTAGAATGCTACATGTCGTCCACTGTTGGGATTGGGCCTTTAGAGTAAAAGCAGCATGTATAATTTGACATCTAAGGAAGAAACCTGGGAAAACCAACTACGCACCAATTTTGTTTGACTCCACTCCCTATCTTAAAAGCACAAGAATCTAGAGACAACTTTATAAAATAATGCAATCCTAAACACAAACATTTGATCTACAAATTATATCCTTTGATACTTCTTTAGATACATACACATTTTAAACCTGGAATTTTTTGTAGAATTATGCTAGTATGCTTCCGTAACAGACCATACTACTTCTAGGCTATATTAGTTTTTTTATTTTATAATACTTGACATTTAAGTTTATTAAAATAAGAAATAAGTTCTTTCATTCGTTCCTGACTGAAAGAAATTAACAAATTTTTATTAAAAATGTCAAAAAATTTATTCAAGCACTAGTGCACCCGAGCAGAAAGTTCTACTTCTCCACATACGACTGAGGTACATCGAAATAAGCTTAGTTGTTTTTGCTCAGCAGCAAATAAACAAAAATTAATAATTTAATATAACAGCTATAAGAAAAACCAAGTTGTATATTATAATTGTCATACAAGTTAACATTTGCCCAAAATGGTGTTTTGCCATGAAATTACTTTGCAGAGCTATGTACGTTTTATGCGTAAAAACCACAGAAGTCACATAAACCCTTTAGAGATATTAACCTATTTAAAATTTCGCTTTCGTTACGAAAACCACATAAGTCGCCGATTTACTGAACAAACCCGATTTACTGAACAGGTTTTTTTGTCCGAGATGTGCTGTTATCATTAAATAGAATAAAAACTATTCAACAACATCCTGGTAAAGTTATTCATGGAGAAAAATAACTTCAGAACTATTAAACATGGAAGCCATGCAAAAAATAACAACAAGGCAGAAGACACGTCTTTGTGCAACGAAATTTTATTATATTTTTGTAATATGAGGGATTGAGGGTAATATCTTGAAAATAAAAGTTTTTAATATTGTTGTAAGGATTGTTTAGAGTTGAAACTGATCGACCTTGGGTGTGTTATTCACCTGATGGAATCCATCACTCTGGCTGTAATCGTCAAATTTTGTGGTACGACCCTGTATACGTTGTGTTTACCTTTGCAGGTTCTTTTAAAGTTTGGGACAACGGTAAGGTTGTCAGGTTTTACGATTTATTAGCATTATTCTTAGTATGACGTTTTTTCCTAAGTACTGATGGTATTCCGCTGCCAGGAATTTAAATCAAAGAGAGTTTAACCATTCACTTATTTATTACAAATTAATAATTTATCAAAATACAAAGATTTTACATTATTATAATAGTAATTATATAACCAGTTTCAGAAGGTTTGTCTCCCATAATTTGTCCCGTCATTATTCACCAATATCTGTCTGTGACAGACTGGTGATGATTTACCCCCTTTACCACAATACTATTTATTATATGTCTACGACAATAATAGCATTGTTACTTGTTCTCTATCTATTATGTCTGTGACAATAATAGTAGATTTTAGATATTTCTATCTCGCTTCTTACATGAAGCTTTGGTCTGCGACCATTTTATTTACATTACTCCCCTGAAAATCTGCAATTTAGTTGTTACATATGACCCCGTTTTCGTGTACGTATTATTTATTTAATTTACTTGTCGTTTTGTATGTAATATTACCTCAGTTTACGTACACGTTTGGTATAATGGTACTACGTAGTATAGTGAAAAGCCGAAAGACAACTGTCCAGTAGTGGTGTCCTACTGTCGAACATTTCAAATGTATAACTCATAAAAGTGTAATAAAAATTAGGAGCCTGCTCGCTTTCTGCATGTGTCACTTTTCTTCTCAAGCGAGCATTGTTTTTCATGTACCTACTGGAAAGTCGAAAGACACTGTCCGGTAGTGGTGTCTTACCGTCGAACATTCATTCCTAAGAAAAACCCATCACGCCTTTTATCTACACCTGTTATAAAGTAACGTTCTACAGACAACATCATACCAAATGATTTTAACCCTTTTTGGTAACAGTGATAACCTGCGATTACCCTGTTATACATCATAGATAACCCTGTTTAGAACCCTCCCCCATTCTTTACCGCGGATTGCAGTTATTATTCGAGGAAGGCTTTATTACTGCGTAATAAACACCTACCTTTATTTTCAAGAACCCACTCTAAAACTCACCCTGGATAGACAAACATCTATTTCTGAAAATTACCTACTAAATAACGACCCTTTAAACTTTTAAACGAAAGCAAAAGTGTATATTGATTTACGCCAACAAGCGGTACTGTTACTTGCCGTACCTTTTAAATAATAAAATAATATATTTTTGTCTTGCAGACATTTTAGATGAAACAGAACCGTTAATCCCGAATTAACCTATGTAGTTTTTTAACTAGAAACCTGTCATTTCTGTCCTGCAGACAATTTATTTGTCAGACCGACAGACAGACTGAACGGGTATTGATTTACCTTATGTTTACACCGAAATAGTTTTTAATGAGAATAGTCAAATAGAAGATAAGAAGGAGAGAGGCCATTTTGTGTATAAATTAGTTGATTTTGTGCGCTGAATTTGACTCCGTTGATAAAGATTCCTGGCCCACCGTGAAGCTAGAAAAGTGTTAACAAGTAGAGAAAATTCATTAAATGCGTCTAAACAAAGAGTGATATACTGAGAGTAGCATACCATACTGAATTTAATTCCGTTGTCAAGGATTCCTAGCGTATCGACATCGGCAAGCCGACGGGGCAACCAGAAAACTCAACTCAACAAGTAGAAGAATATTCTTTATGCGTCTATAGAAAAAGAGTGATATACTGAGAGTAACATGCCATACTGAATTTAATTCCGTTGTTAAGGATTCCTAGCGCATCGACATCGGCAAGCCGACGGTGCAAATAGAAAACTCACCTCAACAAGTAGAAGAAAATTACTAAACAAAGAATGATGTACTGAACACTAAATAGCCGCGTAACTACTAGTTTGTGAATTGGAAAAATTTGAATGTTGAAATTAAAGAGATTTATGATGTACCGAAAGAAACTGGCAGTGAAACGACTTGATTTTAAGAACGGAAAATTTTGACTCTGAATCGGGCAGCGTAACATCTTGTATTTTCGAACGTCAAAAATTGAATTCCTTATGAGCGTCGCGTCTCTCGCTTCTATAGGCGCACCCCTGCCTTAGTTCTGTTGCGTCACTTTATGTACCCCTATATTATTTTTAGCCTAAAGAATGTGACCACTTTGAGATTCCTTCGTTGGTCCGTCGCTAATATGTTAGACTTTTTGCTGTTTTAAGCACCTTTAAAATACATGTAGGTTATGCATGTATTACTTGACCTAAATATATTGGCTATTTTATTTCCTAAATAGAAATTTTTTAAGCGAAAATATGACCCGGGTCCGGACCGTTTCAGAGTTCTACGATAGATCGTAATTATCCTTATTCTTCCTTAATGCTACCTTAATCTCGCCAAAAATGTAGTGTCAATACCTTTAGAGAAATTTAAGTTTTTTAAGGAAAGTTAAGAAATAATTTGCTGTGTTACTGTCCGTCGCAGTACGTTATGCACAAGAAATAAGCAAGTGATATTATGCCAAAAGTCGATTTTGTTACACTTCTCCCTATAATGGATAGATAGATAAATATTTTTTTCCATAAAATGCCAACTTGGCATATAAAACATGTAAAAAAAGAAAGAACACAATTATGAAGTATATAGTATTACAACTTTATAATAACGCACCTACGATAAAATAATGCAATACTTAATACAATTAAAAACACATAAAAATATCACTTTCCCTTGAAGAGATTACAAGAAGACAGCAAATGAATAAGACCAACAGAGCAGGAGAAGAATAAAACTGTGAGCAAAACTATGAAATCGAACAGACAATTAAAACTATTTTAAACATATGAATTCTCCAAAGGAAACCAGATTTCAAGGACAGGCTTAGGTGAAGCTACATTCAGTGAGAAGTTGCCCTGGAGAATGGAAAACACAACATCAGATGTTCCCTTATAGCAACTAAAAATTTATACATGGTTCTCATTTCTACCGAAACCAAATTTCTATCATAGTATTGTGACAATTCGTTTGTACAAAGCTAAACTTGGTCTTATCTAAAAGTAAATTATATTTATTGTTTATGTAAATTAAACACTTAAAATTTAAAAGTGCCTTTAATTACCAAAATTCAATTTTATAGACAAAAATGCACAAGATGTTTCGTATATAAAAGCTACGTCCCAACTAACTTAAAAATAGAGGTGTATAGTTCATAAACGAACTAGTTCAAATGAACTATTCCCTATAGTGAACGACATGACTAGTTCACGACTTCGCAAAAGACTAGTTCACGGATGAACTAGACCTATTCTCATCCTATAAAAGAAATAAAATAAAATGGCAAATAGATGATCCTTGAAGAAAGTAAAATAAATACGATTAAGATCTAAGTATCGCAAATACCTATTATTTTCGAACCGTAATTTTTTAATTTTTATTTTATTTCTTCTTGCTAAACTTTTATAAAAAAATTAATCCCATTTATGTTACAGTGTTTTAGTTGTTACGATCGTGAAATTATGATATTTAGCTAAACAAATTTGTGAACGAGTTCAATAGTTCAATGAACTAATCTTTTTGGTGAACTAGGATGAATGAACTAGTTCACGTAAATAACGCAAAGCCAACAAATATTATTTAATATTCTAACATATACGTGTTCGGTCAATTGTTATCAATAAAGACAAATTTTCAAAAACAAGCTTTGCCACTTCATAGACATATATTCCCGTTACCGTCATCAAGCGGTTTTCTCTAAAAGTTGGTTTACAACTTTCCCGAAACCTCAGCCCAAACATAACTCGTCTCTTCTGTAAAGTCTGCACCCTCCTAACATCCACCGAATTTCCCCAAAGAATAATGCAGTACCTAATCCTGGAGACCACACACAAATGATAGAAGATAAGAGCCGTCTTGGGGTATTTTCCATAACAGTTCCTAGAGCGTAATAGCATTTAGATAGGTTGCTACTTAGATCATCAATATGTGCTCTCCAATCAAGACGCTCGCCGATTTTTGCTCCCAAGAAAGATATAGCTTTGTTGATTTATTATTTAATATTATTTTATAATTTAATGATATTATGTGTTCCTATACCTATCTTTACTATTTTCGGACGGTCATAGGAGCTGCATCAGGATGCAGTTCATTAAGTTTTCTGCAAGTTCTAGATAAAACTCTACCACTCCCAATGAATATAAAATAAACTTAAAATATCTAAGCTCGAATAATGTGAATTAGCCATTTCTATTACAATATCTCAGACATAACGTCAAATGGATTTTTCAATATTTTGTGTCTATGAAAATAGTGAAGATAGGTATAGGAGCACATAATATCATTAGATAGAAAATTTGATCCTCTATTAGCAAAACATATCAAATACAGGGTGTCCCATTTAAAAAAAATAAGATTTTTGCAATAATTCATCTGCCTCAGAAATATTGTTATGGAGACGCCCTGTATAAAACGAATTCAATACTGTTCAAAAATTATAAAATTACAATGGTGTTGTGAAACTATTGTAAAATTTTCAGCTTTCTAGCTGTAACCGCTAAAAAGATACGATTTTCTTTTCAGGTAACGATATACGGCGTTAAAAAATCACAAAATTATTTATAATTCAAAAAGTCTTAAAGATAGGTATATGATATTATACAGAAAACTCTTCTAGATTTTTACCTAGATTCCAAAAAAAATATAATATAATATAGGGTAATTCATTTAAAATTCCGAAGTTGCTACCACTTTCGGTATGATCCGGCAACACCGCATCATCCAAAATATTTTATAAACGTAGAAAACCATCTCTTATAGCCACAGCCAAATTTTCAAAATAAAATCTCATTTAGTTCTCGAGATACTTCTAATAGGCCACTTTACTTGGGACACCCTGTATAGTACTTGTCAAAAATATCATTTGCAGCGTTTCGAAAAAAATAATTCTTCATAATTTCATCTGCTTATTATATAAATACGATTCAAATAGAAAAACTTTAATCTTGTTGTACAGGGTACCCAAAAACTATAAAAATTTAGATTTGAAAATAAGTTTTTAAATCAAAGCATTGAAGTATCGAACAAAAGATCTTTGAACACGGAATCAAGATAATTTTCTCATACGTTATGGCTTCTAAGATGTAAATAAAATGTACTTTTCTTATCCATGTCTTAATATTAATTATTATTTTTTGAACATTAGTGCTTCGTGTAATGTGTAATTGTTAACTATAAGTAGGACGTTTAAGCATAAAGGGTTGGTTTGTGGTAAGAATTAATATTTTTAAAAATTCGTTTTAAGTATATTCTTAATATCACATATTTCAGAAACCATTGTTTAACAAATGTTTTAATATATTTACATAACGAGCAGAGAAAACTATGAGGAGTTACTTTTTTGTCATAAAAATGAAAATAAAAAAGTCTATCCGTGGACACACTATCTGTATATTGGTCAGACCTTAGACAAGGAAAGAGAGGGGACGGATAATTCCGCTTTACGGGCCGTCGCAGAAAGTGAAGCCTAAAATTGATACGCCGCCATTTTTTAGGAGCCAGACATTCGAGGTGGCACCTAGTGTATTTTAGTGATTTGTGGTGTGAAAAGCTATCAAAAGAATTCAGTGTATTTATAGAAATATGGTGTATTGTTGTGCCTATGGCTGCAAAAGCCGAAATGAGCGAAAGGATCTTGGAATTACTTTCCATCGGTAAATATTCTACTCGTGTTTTTTGCATGTATTTATTTTATATTAGATATCTACGTTGTAAGTTTAGCAGTATATATTATTTGAAACTATGTTTAAGCCCATAGTTGAAGCTACCTTTCTTTGTAATTTGTACTAGATTTGTTGCACTTTTCATTCAAGATTTCTAATAAGAACCAGCTAATTGCCCTTGAAGAGGGTGTGTCACTCAATGGCGTACCTGTATGATAGGTATATTTTGACAAACTTTTTTTTATAAAGTTGAGGAAAGAGTTCGATTACTTGGAGGTGCTGTGCCAACAATATTTTCAGAACTACCAGTACCTATATATACCACCAAAGAAAGTATTTACTTTAAGTTAATTTCTGGAATAAAAAAATTATTCATTTTCAGAACAGAAACATTTTAAATTACAGAAGCATGTAGATAATATTGATTTTTTACAGGGTTTAAAAAGGCGAGCTACTGAAAGGGCAACTCAACATGATGTTGAACTATATATAGCTGGTACGTCAACAGCTGGGTCCACGCAAATGAAGAAGAATATATTACTTTTAAATAATTTCTAAAAAATGTCTTCACTCTAACAACATCTCAAATCATGTATGTAATATTAATTTTTTTATAGGCTACCGAAAGTTCAAATCAGCTTGATGAAGAACTAGTTTTACCTGGCACTTCATATGGGCTTACTGAACAGAAAGAAGACACTCCGAGAAAGAAAAAACTAAAGAACTTTGAGGAGGCTGTTAAAAGTCGTGCTTCTTTGTAATAAATTTTGAATCGACCAATTTTGTTTTTTTTATCTTACATTTTTCCTAAAGTTGAAAGTTATTTAAATTACACAACCTTTCCTATATGAAATTATAATTTTGACGAATAAAATTAATATCTACCAAGCATTCAATAAATTATTGAAAAAGAACATTTTTAATATCAACCTCAGTAGGGTACCTAACAATTCAACCAATAAAAATATTACTTTCATATTCCATACAAAATAATTTTGTACTGGGATAATACTAATAAAATATTCATGTTACGCCACTGCTAAACCCGTTTGGTGCCACGCGGTAACAAAATCGCTTCTAGTTTTACGCTTCCCCTCTCTTCCCTTGTCTAAGGGTCAGACGGATTAACAAATATATAAATATAACTTATGCAAAAAATATTTATTTCCTTTTGTATTTAAGAAGTTGTACTTTATATGTGCATATGTTTTTAGTTAGTTAATTTTTTTAGTAAATATTGTGCTGTAAAGTTTAAATGTCATATCATAATTTACACTAGGGCAACGCTGTTAAAAATATTACTGTATATAAATATTAAAAATTTTTATTTTGAGAGAAAATAAATAACCTTTTCTGAAACATTACCAAACTGTAATTTTATTCAATCAAATAGTGTTTATTAAAACTTACATTTTATCACTTTATATATTGATGGACGGTTGCATCGCCTTGCTTAAATTGAAATCTTAGCTAGGGCATACCTTACACTTAAGGTTCACCATAGATTAAAATTGGTTGCACGGCGTCAAACTAAGTAATGGCAACACTTCTAGTAACTCTTGTACAGGTCGACAACTTTATCTGTAGCTATAAAAGGAATGCGGGCAAGAAATTTTCTTGGGATAACAATGTTGTCACATATATTAAATTTTAATTTAATAACATGTTACCAAGTAAACCCTAAAATTAAATTTACCCATTTAAACTAAATTGTCATAAGTATATAAGAAACTAATATTCTATTATAGTTTCAATGTCCTTAAAACTTTCTTTTCATAATATTTATTTTAATATTTAAATGCAAAATAAAATATTTTTTATTAAAATACTTCTAATCTAAAAATTGGGCAACATGGTGTAATATTAATGGTAACCATTGGTATCCGGTGGCTAGAGCTAATTTGATATGTTATATCCCAGACAGAGGATGACGTCACTGACGTCTGTTGACACGCCTATTGTGCCAGCGTGGTTATTCGGCGATGTCCAATATGCTTCATCCAGTTGCGTAGTGATAGGGTTTGTTTTAAAACTGTGATAATGAATGAATATACCCTGGTAAAACCCGTGAAGTGATTGCCAATGTGTACAGGGTGTGTGAAGAGGAATCGCAAATTAATGCATTTAAATTGCCACAAGCCAAAGCTAGGAAGGGTCGCAATGTATACGGGAGTAAGCGTAGGTGCAGTAAAAACATTTACAAGGAAGATACTGAAAGGAAAGAAAAAACCCGGATCAATTGTTGTCATCTCCTGTAAAAAAGGGCCTGTCTCTCTGTTGTCGGAAAAATCGAAGGCTTCGACTTTGACATTGTTAGGAGAACAATACAAAAGTTTTATTTGGAACTAAAAGTGGTTCAAACCTTAAAAATCAACAACTACAACAGCTGAGAAGTGACATAAACTCTCCGTTTTCCCGTAAAACTTTGAAGTGCATGTTGAAATCAAATGGAATTTATTGGCGAAAATGCCAAAATAAGCGAAAAATATTAATGGAAATTGCTAATATATTGCTCTGGCGATACAAATATATTCATGCCATGAAAAAATATATATTATTACATTATTAAGATAATAATAGCACGCCCATGACTCGGCCATGTTTTAAAAGATATTGCTTCCCCCTTACGGATACCGCGTAGCTATAGACTCGCTTGTCGAACTGTACCTACTCATTCGCTTCTACCGAATAGTTTTGTCATTGTCAACTCTAATTTATCAACACTCAACGTGTCAATTTATATTTTCTTTATGACTTGTATTGTGTGCACTGTGTAATCCACTTTGGGTATTTATACTTGCTCAGCTCATGATATAAATAACTAAGAGGTATGAGTCCACGCCGATGGGCGCGTGGCTTGTGATGTCACCAGGAGAGTGATTTTTAAATCTCTTATGGAGATTTATATTGCTGTCAGGTTTGTTCGGCCTAAGTAGTTATAAACAAATTAAACTATTTTTTTCTAAATAGTCCATCTCTCAGTGGAGTGAAATTATGAAGAGGTAGAGAAACTCATAGTTTTCTTCTGTAGTTAATTAAACAATATTTTTATTTCCATACATGGTTCGAAGGCATATACCCTTATCAGCTTCAGTGGGAAATACTTAACAAGTAAATGTTAACAAACTAAATAAAACCGTACTCATTTAAATTTTTTTTTCTATCAAATTTCTTTGCGTGGTTATCCATATCGCAACCGAACACAGCGCCTTTAATCTATAAGCATTTTATGAAAATTCGGATATTTATTTTAATAAACACAGACGACTAATTAAGAAAAAATTCTGGTGAACTTTCAAAATTTCCATGGAAAACTACGACAAGCGGCACTACGTGGCATAACCTGTGTTAGAAATCTTTAATAGGTTGACGTTTCGAAACTTAATAGAAAAATGAGAGTGTCAGACTAAGAAAAGTACAATAAAAGGTCGTTACTTTTCTATGATATGAGGGCGACACCCAGATGGAACATAAAGTTTATATGGGGAGCCTCACAATAAGAATGAACATCTAAAATATTGTTAAAATAGTAATGGATATATTACGATTGTAAAAGAGTGACAACGCTGGTGGTAACGAGGATGGGTCGTCGAGTAGCTTCGGCTATCATCGACCGGTTCCAATGGCGCGTAGGATGTTTTAAAAGTTTGTCGGAATCATCTTTTCTTATTGTAGTGGTATTTTAACTATAAGGAGTGTTATATTTCTATGAAATTAATATACGTAAATACTTGTCATTTATTATTCTTTCATGAAAACCGCAAGTGCGCTTATTATATTTTCGAATAAATCGTGTTGTAAAAATATTTGAAGTTATTAGTGTAGTGGCCACGGAAAACGGGAAACGCGAGATAAATAATAATTAAAAATCAAAATTTTTATTAAAAAATAAAAATAGAATAAATTAACCGGATCATGTCGAAACATTTTATAAAATAAAATTTAAATAAATACAATTTCTTTCAATACATGTTGAATTAATAGAATTATTAATAAGGTTCTAACTATTTAAATTAAATTATCGGGGAAGACGCGTTAAATCACCTGTCAAATGTCCTAAATTATACCCCACTTCCAAATCTCAGGGATGACAAACTTACGAAAGTGGATCGGATGAGTCTTATGACCTTTTAAGGGAAGCGTGGGTTTATTCGACAATGATGCGTAATTTGGACATCTGCGACCGAATTGAGCTGAAAACATGCGATTTTGGACGTTATATGCCTATAAATAATCGTTTTCTGGCACTTGTTCTAGGAAATACGGCAATAAACAGGGTCACAGGGGACTTGCGTTCGAGAAAAGGGGAGATTTCTGGCCATTTAAACGGGGACACTAGCGTTCAGAGTGAAGTCTGAATCGGAAAGTGTACGCGGACAGTAACAATGAAGATATAATTGGTGAATAGTTGTTAATTAGTTAAAAAGAGTCTGATTCGGAAAGTATACGCGGACGGTAACAATCAAGATGTAATCGGTGAACAGTTAATTAGTGAAAAGCAGTCGGAATCGGAGTTAGTAGATCAGTGAAAAGTTCTTTAATTTTTAACAGAAACACAACAGTTAATTTTAGCGGAAAAATAATGAATAAGAAATTTAACGGAAGTTGTATCGGGAAGTTTTAAATGGAAAGGTCGGAATCATAAGTAAAAGTCACCAAGAGTCACCAATACCGAACGGACCGCGAATGACCGGAAGTAAAACGGAAGTAAGCAGTGTTACGGAAAAGTAAAAGTGAAATTAAGCAATAATTGCGAATTAATGCCTGAAAGTCTCTTGGGAAAGGTGTTAAAATTCGGTCGAAATTCTAAAAAATTGCGACTTGTATTAAACTAAGCGGAAGTAACTGTTAATTTATGGCCGAATTAAATCGTTAGGTGACTCCTTAATAATATTAATTGTGTGTCGAAACTTTAATAAAAGGTTATAATTCCCTTTTAAAATAATAACTTGATATAATAAAAAGGGTGTAAAAAAAATTTAAAATAATAAAAGTATTTTAAAATCATGGTATAACAAAGGTGTTATAACATATAACTGTTTAGAGGATGTAAAATTGCATTTTTAATAATTAATGAAAATAAATTGTGTGCATTAAAACCTTAAAAATTGTGTTGTTTATTTCTAGGTGTAATAAAATTTTATAAAATTTAATGATCAAATAAAGAAAGTTAACTACGATAGTCAAGACATTGGCATTGTGATTCTAGCAAGAGAAATTAATATTTGAAAAAAAAAGTAGTCCGCAAACTAACACAGGAATCTTCCGGTCCCAGCAAAAGTTAAGTATTGTAGCCAACCACCTCGTATTGAAATTAGATTTAGCTCGGATTTCCAGAATTTAGATAATTACGGGGTAGGGCACCTATAACAGGCGCGCAGCAGCTTCATATGTGACTGGATGCTATAATAGGTGTCGGTGGGTGCTACATTAGTTATTGTTTTACTTACCCACCTATCTATTAAATACAATGGTTTTTCTACTTAGATAGCTAGTATAGGCCCTTTTCAATCATTATAACATTTAACTCAATTTTCAATTTCTTAGGCTCTTGCGGTGTTTTTGCTTAGTACGGCACCCTTCTAATCAACCCAAAAATAAATAAATATTATTTAATAAAAGCGGGACCACTATAACTTAAATATTTTTAAATGGAACGCCCCACATTTTTTACTCGGAATTAGTGTCCCTCCTTATTGTTTATGTAATTTCAATTTTTTTTGCAGTGTTGCTAAGATATTAATTATTACTATTTTTTTGCTTTTGCACTATCGCAATAAATATCGCGTAGGATTCAAGCTGAAAGTTAAACTGCAGCTTATATAAAAGTTATTTAAAGGTACCTAGTTATGTTTACTTTTATATTTATTTTTATTTTTCAACATGAAGTCTGAAAAATCCATTGCAATCACTAAAGGGTATGAGAAATGTTTAAATAATGCGCAATTTAATGTAACATATACCGAATGTCGCTCTAATGACGATGAGCGGGATCTAGGACTTTTAGCCGGCGCCGTTTCACCGTCGCCATTTCGCCGGTGGGCAAATTCGCCATCAACCGTACATTCTCCTCCCTTGCAGATATTAAAAAAATGTTTTCAAGGAAAGTTATCCAAAAAAGCACGGTCGGTTTAATTTCATGCGTGTATTATACATTTACATAAATAACACTGACGAACATTTTAAAAAAATTTTTTCCTCCCTTGAATGATTTTGGCTGGATTTTATATATCTTGGCCTGCTGAATCCAGATCTGGCCTCAGATTTTCGATATCAGCCTCCAATGATAAGGGAGGGACTTATGCTTTGAACAACTAAAAACCTATAGTATATTTTGTTAACAGTTAGCTTAGGTACATTATAAACATTTATAAATAATTTAAAATTTAATATTTACTTCCCTAACGTCTTTCTTTTATAAGAACTCCTGGATGTGTCTCGTATTAGGGTCCAGCAATAGTCGGCTAACATATTCGGGATCCACTTTTCTGTATACCTTTTCTCTACGGAGGCAATATCTTGGTGAAATCGTTCTCCATGCTCATCTGATACTGCTCCTAAATTTTCAGGAAAAAAGTCCAAATGAGAATGGAGAAAGTGAAGTTTTAGTGACATGTTGCATTCTAAAATATGATAGGCCGTGAGTAGTTCTTCCACGAGTTCACGATAATTTTCTGATTTATTATTTATTTGCCTAATTTGGGGACCAACACAAATTCCTTCTTTAATTTTGGCCTCACTGATACGTGGAAATTTGTCTTTTAAATACTTGAAAGCATTTCCTTCTCTATCCAGTGCTTTAACAAAATTTTTGATCAGACCAGCTTAATGTGAAGTGGAGGTAAATATATTTTTTTTTTTCTGAACTAATGGTTCTCGGGTCAAATTTTTAACGCCAACTTGTATTGTGTCACGTGGAGGTCAAACCTTAATTTTATAATGTTTGTCTCTTGCACGGCTGTCCCATTTACACAAAAAGCAACAGTATTTTGTATAGCCTGCTTGCAGTCCTGTCAGTAACACCACCACTTTTAAATCTGCACATATGTTCCATTTGTGATCTTCGTACTTTACACATCTTAGTAACATCTTAAGATTGTTATATGTTTCTTTCATATTTACCGAATGACCCATAGGAACCAATGGATGCTCGGTTCCATTAAAAAGTAAAACAGCTTTTAGACTGGTTTTAGACGAATCTATGAATAGTCTCCATTTATCAGAAGTATTTGGTAAGTTCAGTTCGGTCATTAGGCCAGGTGTGTCATGGCAAAATACTAAATCACCTTCCACTGCAAAAAAATTTATGAGAGTAGATTGCCTTTTCCTGTAGATGGACACCTTCACTCCTTTTCCCAAGAGGTTCCACTGCTGCAGGCGGGATCCGAGAAGTTCAGCTTTTGTTTTCGGGAAGTCCAAGTCACGAACAAGGTCATTTAATTCACCTTGAGTGATTAAATGAGGTGTATCATTCAAATCATGAGAACTAGGGATGTAGCTTGGTCCGGCTTCTGGTGAAATACTACTACCGGAGTCTGATTCGGAATCAAGCGTCTAACTCTCAGGTGGCTGGGGAATGGGTAATGAGTTGTCATGGAGCACTGGTCGCATTGCAGAAGGAATATTGGGGTACTGAATGCTACGCTTTGTTTTGCTAGTAATTTCTTTAATATTCGTCATGCAAAAATAACAATCATCTACGTGATTACGAGCTTCCCTCCAAACCATTGGAACTGCGAATGGCATAGATTTATGAGTACCTTTCAGCCATCCAGTCAATGTTCTCGAGCACGAACTGCAACACATTTTTGGGGCCCAGGACCTATCTTCATCGCCAACTTTGCTTTTTTACTAATGAAGATATCGGTTTTTGGTACGCTTTCGCGGTAACTTCGCCACAAATATAACAGAAGGTATCGGCTTTATTAACGCAAACACGCATCGACATTTTTGGTACCGTTTTACCACGCACGTAGATCTAAGCGAAAATATTAATAGATGTTTACTAAATGATTATATAGTAACGACTAAAGGGATATTTCAAGCATAGATCCAAATAAGCTGCAAATAACACCCTTCCAAGAAATCTGAGACCAATATAAATATTTGAGGGTCAGTTGTATATTAGTTTAAGTCCAAATGTACGATATTTTTATAAAAAGGATTTTTGTGTTGATTAGTGTAATTTAAAATTTTCTAATATTGTTCAATAGGGAAGGTTGAATTAAAATAATGCAAATATTAAAGTATACATAGGACTTTACAATTTTGTACTCAAACTCTTTCTCTCTCACCATCTTTACTTGATAACATTTTGTCGTATCTTCTAGATAAAATGCACTAGTTGACAAAACAGTTATTTTTGTATATAGGGTGCGAAATACTGCTTTGGTGATCGAGACCAACTACGAATTTCGTACACAAGTTTTTCTACGACTGCAATTTCATTAAACTAAAACCATGAGACCATATTTTGTATTATAATATTTAATACAAATTATTTTTTAAAAATATGGTTGTCGAATCTGTCCCAGATATGACTATGCAAACCAATAATATGTTTGACAACATACGTTTTTCACTGACGTTTTGCGAGTGTTGAATATTATTAGAAAAATAATATATAAGATAATAATGATGAGTCTCGAAAGTGAATATGATTCATGCGGTACCCCTCCAAATATATCAGATGAAGCCAAACTTGTTACACTGAATCTTCTACCGGAAAAATCCAGACGGCAGTATGAAGGGCAGTGAATACTGAACATATTTAAAACATGACCATGAACAATTGAAAACATGGTGTTTGAGAAAATGCGTGAAAAAAGTATTAGAAAATATTTTGACGAGAGATCGAAAGTAGTTAAGTCGTCCACGTTATGGTCAATAATTCATGAAGTCGACTCTTAATGTGAAGGAAAACGTGGGCGGATATAAGGAAATATATGGTTTGTTGTGTATAAGTTATTTCGGCGGCACCTCCTGGGTTCACTTACATTTTATATTTATTAATGCAATATTTACTATAAAATTTGGAAATCGCAGTAAAAGGTCAGTAATTTGCAAGGCTTCTTTCAATTTATTTATTTTTAAATTTTTATCGAAAAAAGTTTAAAATACTTTGCATGGTCATTTTGTCATGTATTAAATTATAATACTGATATGGTGAACTTATCAATATATTTTATTTTTTAATTAGTGTATACTATCAATTATACGTCATAATGAGGCCATTAAAGTTTCAAGACCAATTAAAACTTTAGGCATAAAATACATGACAGGTTTCTATGAAAGAAAAGAATATTTACTCATTTTACAGGGTGATTGATGCTGGATGGCCTTAAACGTTTAGGGAGAACTATTATACGCGTGGCCGTGCTCTCTCTCCTTTCTGCTCTGTCGCTTCTATACTAGAAAGTTCTAGCAACTTTAATAATTTGTGTGTTATTTCTTTTGAATCCCTATTAATAGAGTCCCTTAACATTTTCCTATACCTAATGATTATCATCTCGAGAACTATAACAGGAGAATTTTAAGGAAAGATATTAAGAGATTAATACACGGAAAGGAAACGTGGTTAAATTTAGTATAAAAATACTAAACCAGGCCATAACGTGTGACTGGGATAACTTTTATTAAGTAACGTCACTTGACTTCAGTGATCGATGGCATGTTTCCTCTTAAGTTCTTCTCCTATTATTTGTTACGAAAATCGAAATCTGAGTGATCCGAATTAAGCCTTTCATTCTTGTAAAAAAGCATTTTTACACCACTTTATTTAATCTTCGTCATTTTTACAATACAAATACTTAAAGTACAATAATAGTCGTCGGTAAATGTACCAAACATTTAAAAATATTTAACTACTTACTGGAGTTATAAATAAATTATTTTCACTTACATTCGTTGTAAAATTTACAATATATTTTACTTGATTTTACTAAATTTATTAGAAATCTTCTTGTAAAATATACTTACAATATTATTTTGTTATGTAATGTAATTAATACTATATTTTATAGGAAATTTTACAATAAAATCTATACAATAAAGATTTTAATATAGTCTTTTTCCATGTAAAGATTCCAAAAAAAGAAATATTACACAGGGTGTAAATTTAAATTATCAAAGTGATCCAGGACTAGTTTAGATGCCGTAAAATCAAACTAATTTTTTCCTCAAAAAAAATGTAAACAACGTGCTATTTTACAAACCAAAAACAGTGTCAAGACCTTTTTTCTCAGAAAATAATTTTTTTTTATAATCAAACACAAGCACCATAGGAAAAATCTTTTAGGGCACTCTGGGAGTGGTACGTGTGCCCAAAAAGCGATTCACGTTGGTTTTGAATCGTTGGAGGTTATATTCGCTGAACTACTTGAAGGCGCGAATTGGTGGCCAAATTCTACGAAACAGGTTCCGATCATAACAAAAAGAGGCATCAGCTTGAAAATCTAGTACTAAATGAACCTACGGAGATAGCAGTATTGGGGCAAGTTGCAATGGATAGGACGCTGAGTATTGCATGACCATTGGCCGTTGCGACCGGCGTGACTTGTACAAGTGTCCAACGAGTATTAAAAAAATACAAATTCCATCCTAATAAGATTCGGTTAGTGCAAGAACTAAAGACGACTTCACTCTCCATTTTGCAAAATTACGACTGAACGAACGAATGATAATGGTAATTTCCTATTTCATATATGTTTTTCGTCTTGAATGGTTTTTGGAATAGTCACAATTGGCATTATTGGGCTGACAGCAATCCAAGAATTTTTAACGAGACACACACACACACACACACACACACACAACAACAACCTCAGAAGTTGAATGTATGGGCTGGTATCTTTGGAAATTCCATTGAAGGTCTTTTTTCCTTCCTGGAAATTTAACAGGATTTACTACAAAATGCCATCGACCCAGCTCTAACCAAAATCATAGAGAACGACCCTGCATGCATACAATGAACAGGAGCTGATTTCTCAACAAGACCGAGCTCCACCTCATTATTCGCTAAATGTGCGCAATTATTTAAATGACACATTTCCAAGACGCAGAGGTACAAATGAGTAGTCCCCTCGCGCACCCGATTTAAGCCCTTTAGATTTTTTTTGTGGGGTCACATAAAAAGCAAAGTTTACAGCACTCCACCTGACACATTAGAAGATCTGCGAGGAGGAGTCATTGACGTATGTCCCGAAGGCCACCGCAAGTGCTCCAGGAATGTACGGCAAAGGTTTGAAGATAACCTATATCACTATATAGACGTTTGCGAACAACAGTTTGAGCATTTTCTTGACTAATACCACCCTATATATAAATAGACTGCAGCAAGTATATTTTCCAGTGTACACTCAATATTGTTATAGCATTTAAAAGGTTACAATATACAGGGTGTCCCATAACTAATGGTACACAGGAAAACTTCAGATTCCTTGGGTATAAATACTGCGATTTGGCCATACTTAGTTTAGTTCAATAGCTGGTAATAACCGAGATACAGAGTATCCAAGTAAAAATTAAATTTTCAATTTTCCTAAATAACTTATTTCTGAATCAATATTTTTGCACAAAATTTTGTGACTAGGGTTTTTTTGGGGAAAGGAATTTGAATTTGTTAATAATTTTGATGTAGACTATAGGGGCGCTCTCTGCGGTACTCTGAACACATAAAAAGAAATGTAACTTTTTTGTGCGTTAGTATAATTATATTTTTATTAAAAATATCAGTTTTTCCGTTATTTCTAAGCAATAAAGGTATACTTTGTAAATATCGCTCCGACTAACCGTTTTCGAGATATTTTCAATTATAATTTCTAATGCGTCCGTTTAAATTTTGATTTGTAAATGTGAAATTTGTCACAGTAGGCTTTGGTACAAACAAATTCAATGAAAACACTTTGAAACCTCATTTCTGTCAAAGTTTATTTTCATTTGTCAGCATTGCGAGTGTTTTTAAGGAGTTTCTGAAGATACTGTTATCAAGAATTAAACTAAAAATGCCGCGACATTTTACGTTTTGGACGCAAGGATCCTGTTTCTCCCAGTCTGTAGTCTAGGCTTCTAAAAATTTCAAAATCTCGCTGCCTTCTATTTGGATACATTTCCAAATATCGCCGATGTGCTCCGCGTCTGTTAAAATTTTCTTGTGCGTTTAAACATACCTTGTCTCGCATTTCTCTTTTAGAAAACAGTTATGTCGCGGCTTTTTTAGTTTAATTTTTGATAACAGTATCTTCAAAAACTCCTTAAAAATACCCACAATGCTGACAAATGAAAATAAACTTTGACAGAAATTAGGTTTCAAAGTGCTTTCATTGTATTTGTTTTTACCAAAGCCTACTGTTACAAATTTCACATTTACAAATCAAAATTTAAACGGGCGCATTAGAAATTGTCATTCAAAATATCTCGAAAACGGTTAGTCGGAGCGACATGATTCAGAAATAAGTTATTTAAGAAAATTGAAAATTAAATTTTTACTTGGACACCCTGTATCTCGGTTATTACCAGCTATTGAACTAAACTAAGTATAGCCAAATCGCAGTATTTTTTCCCAAGGAATCTGCAGTTTTCCTGTGTACCATTAGTTATGGGACACCCTATATAAAAGCATGCAATGTATTTAAAACTAATTTTATCTTGCTGCTAAAGTTTTAGCTTATGCAAAAGTCATTTCTAGCTAGCAAAACAAATTTGCGTTTTAACTGAATTACGATGAATAAGATGATCTAGTTAACTATACTTTACTTTACTTTACTTTATACTTTATTTCCTTAGACATTACAATTTACAATGTATGGAAAACGTCAAAGTCAAATACATGAGTATATATAAAATGTATGATATACAAATCCACAATATATAAAATTTAGAAAAAGCAAACTTATACTAAAATAAAAGTTATGTTATTGTTAAAAAAAAGTAAATATAAAAAAATGTAGAGGCATTATTGCACCCTTGTGAGATATTCATTAACTGAATAAAAAGCCTCCGACAAATATTGCTTTAAACGTTTTTTAAACAACATAAGACTATCAACAGCCTTCAGGTTTGGTGGTAGCTTGTTAAAGATTGTTCGGGTTTGTTCATTAATAGAACAAAATAAGGAACTACTTCTTAGTTAACATAACTACATTATCATGTTGAAACCAACACTTTTTTATTATCTAGCTCCCTATACTAATTTGTCTAGTTCTTGCTATTGGCCAGATAGAGGTAGTGATAATAAGTAGGTACGGTGTGAGACCTGACGTCACACGAACTGCCGCCCTTTGCTGCTAGGCGATGGCGCTGCATTCCGTATTTTCTCGACTACCGTTGATAATAAATCGTGAAGTATTAGAGTCTTCACTGATGATGAGTATGAATACCTAGCCTGTACTGACGAGAACAAAAGTGTTCGATATCGGTCTGCAGGTGGTTACATCCTCTCAATGAAAAAAGATTTCTTTTCTTGGTAGTACCGTTCAATCTGAAATAGTATTTTAAAGTGCTACTGCGTAGACTAAATACGCCCTTATTGTATAAGATATCATCGGGTGGTCTGGAAAAATAATAGTTTTTCCATACATTGGTATTTAATATTTGCTGCTCTTTTAACAATAAAATAGGTAATAATTAACAAACACAATTGTTGAAACAACAATATGATGTTGCTCCTAATAACTAACTATATTGGTTACCGTAAGAATATTTATTTTTTCGAGTACTAGAAGTACTTGGTTGACTTAAAAAGAGTTATTAGTGACTCCAACTAGAATAATCGTAGCAATAAAATTTGGCCTTCGATGCTAAATGTCCTCTTATCGCCATTTTCGCTAAATTTTCTTGTTATTGCGACTAAGATCTTGGTATCCTAAACTAGACCATTTTTTAGAGTGTATGTATAGCTGTTGGCAGATTGGCTTCCGAAATATCTGGCAAATTTACTGACGTTACCTAATTGGTACAAGTTTCCGGGATTATAGAAAGCAATCCGCATCCGGAAAAATTTCCTGGAAAATTCCGGTCCTTCCCGGCCACCTAGCAACCCTAAATGTCACTCGAAAGCACATACGATTTGGAAATAAATTATTTCAGCAGCACCTCCTGGGTTCGCTTACAATATATATTTTTTAATGCAATAATTTACTATAAAAATTGAAAATCGCAATACAAGATCTTGTAAAAGAGTCCTAGTTGTACATTTTTCACTTGAATTTAATGTGGATTGAATTTTTTTTTTTATGCACCCGATGTCAAAAAATGAAAATTTGTAAGGTAATTTTGTCATTAAATTTGTAAAACTGATACGGTGAATTTAATTATTATTTGAATAATTATATGTCGCTATATTGCTTATCAATATATTTTTCTAATTAGGGGCATAGTATCAGGGATACGTTATAATTATTCCATCCATTACAGTTTAAAGGCCAATTAAAACTTTAGATATAAAATACATGGCAGGTTTCTATGGATTAGTATTAAATCATCATTTAAACCGAAATGTTTAAAGCAGCAATTGTTGTGTTCTGTGTGATTGCAGCCAATTTATTGGGTAACTTTTTTTAGCATTGAATTTTAAGGGTGTAATAATGTTGTCAGGCGGTTAATTTATAGGAAAATAATAATTACGAATACAACAGGTACACGGAACGACAAATTTAGTTAACTTTACTATAAAAATAGTTAAACTAACCATAAGTTATGGCTCTATCTATAGTCTATAGTGACTGAAATATCATTTATTAAGAACTACCATAAAATTATAGAAAAAATCTAACAAACATTTTTAGTAAAAATTACCAATATATTTAGTAAACCATTTATATTTTTGTAAACAAATCTGTAGGAAAATTTGCTAAAATATTTTGTAAAAATTTTGACATATGGTATTTCCGAGCCGTCACCCATCCAATTACTAACCGTGCCCAACGTCGCTTAAGTTCTCGATCGACGGTACTTGTTCCCTGTTAAGTTCGCCACTGTTATTTGTTGTGAAGAACGACATCCTGGGAACTCGTTGCATCTGATTTATGACTTTTCTTTCTCTAAAGATATTAACACTTTATTTAAAGTTACATTCGTTGTAAAATTTAATTTTCATTTTACTAAATTTATTATAAATACTATAGTCTACTCATTTTCACAATTCAGTAGATCAAAATAAATACACGCTACGAGTGCCTACGTGAACAGCACACAAGGTCGCATTAAGAACAATATAACAGTACAACCTCGAACCACGCATAAATAGACCTGAAATAACACCGTACACTGACCTACGACCCTGTAGACATGCAACGCGTCGCGTATTGTAAGATTTATTGCCGATTGACCAATAGCAATAAGTTTATGCATCGAGCGCGTGCGGCAAAAATTAATAGAGTATAACTATACTTTTTTATAAATTATGTGTATTTGCAATATTATTTTATAATTAATACTATATTTGATAGCAAATCGTACATTAATAATTTAACTATAGTGTTGGTTTTAGTATTTACTGATTTGACTAGATTTCTTAGGAAATCCTAAGTATTGTTTTTTGTAAATTATATTTACATTTTGGTACGGATTGCTAATAACAATTTAATTCTATATTTTATAGGAAATTTTAAAATAAAATCTTCAGTATAATAATTTTACTATATATAGTATTTTTTTATCGTATTCTCGAGTTAAAACAAATTGAAATGTTAGTTAGTTAAATGTTTTATGTTTATAGTCTTATTTAGGAATAATTTATGCAGCCGCAATTTTAAAAACCAAAAAAAATGGCATGAATATATCTTTTGAGACAGTTGAAGATTTAAGAAAATTCCCATATAACTCACAGTCTATGTGACATTACCTTAAAATAAGCTATGGCCGTAATTTAAATTTTATAAATTGCACTATTTGCCGTATTTTTCTAATTATATGCCCCTCCCCCCTTTGAAAGCAAATGTCACGAGCTACCACTGCTGCCTCGTTTTTAGAATTTCTTAAAAAATTACAAAATTTCGGAAGAAACTCTAACAAACTTGAGTTGAAATTGATCTTATTATAATATTATATTAATTATATTATTATATTTTTGTTTCAGCTGTACATGCCAAGGCTAAAGTCGCCTGGGGAAAAAGAAAATAAATTAAACATAATCCAATGATTGTATAGAAATAAATATATAAATACCTGCTAATGTCTTCCTGTTTTTATTAAAATTACGTATCCATATCTTGAAATATGTTGTCAAAATAAAAGAGCGTTAACCCGGAATGCCAGTGAGGCAACCTTTAGGCGACATGTGCCATGTGGCAATGCTACACAACGTCTTTTAACCGAAGGAACATAAAGCTACATCGTTACGGCAAGGTCGCATATCCAGAAAATGGCAATATGAGACGACTTGTAGAATGCTACATGTCGTCCACTGTTGGGATTGGGCCTTTAGAGTAAAAGCAGCATGTATAATTTGACATCTAAGGAAGAAACCTGGGAAAACCAACTACGCACCAATTTTGTTTGACTCCTCTCCCTATCTTAAAAGCACAAGAATCTAGAGACAACTTTATAAAATAATGCAATCCTAAACACAAACATTTGATCTACAAATTATATCCTTTGATACTTCTTTAGATACATACACATTTTAAACCTGGAATTTTTTGTAGAATTATGCTAGTATGCTTCCGTAACAGACCATACTACTTCTAGGCTATATTAGTTTTTTTATTTTATAATACTTGACATTTAAGTTTATTAAAATAAGAAATAAGTTCTTTCATTCGTTCCTGACTGAAAGAAATTAACAAATTTTTATTAAAAATGTCAAAAAATTTATTCAAGCACTAGTGCACCCGAGCAGAAGGTTCTACTTCTCCACATACGACTGAGGTACATCGAAACAAGCTTAGTTGTTTTTGCTCAGCAGCAAATAAACAAAAATTAATAATTTAATATAACAGCTATAAGAAAAACCAAGTTGTATATTATAATTGTCATACAAGTTAACATTTGCCCAAAATGGTGTTTTGCCATGAAATTACTTTGCAGAGCTATGTACGTTTTATGCGTAAAAACCACATAAACCCTTTAGAGATATTAACCTATTTAAAATTTCGCTTTCGTTACGAAAACCACATAAGTCGCCGATTTACTGAACAGGTTTTTTTGTCCGAGATGTGCCGTTATCATTGATAGAATAAAAACTATTCAACAACATCCTGGTAAAGTTTTTCATCGAAAAAAATAACTTCAGAACTATTAAACATGGAAGCCATGCAAAAAATAACAACAAGGCAGAAGACAAGTTTTTTGCAACAAAATTTTGTTATATTTTTGTAATATGGGGGATTGAGGGTAATATCTTGAAAATAAAAGTTTTTAGTATTGTTGTAAGGATTGTTCAGAGTTGAAACTGATCGACCCCGGGTGTGTTATTCACCTGATGGAATCCATCACTCTGGCTGTAATCGTCAAATTTTGTGGTACGACCCTGTATACATTGTGTTTACCTTTGCAGGTTCTTTTAAAGTTTGAGATAACGGTAAGGTTGTCAGGTTTTACGATTTATTAGCATTATTCTTAGTATGACGTTTTTTCCTAAGTACTGATGGTATTCCGCTGCCAGGAATTTAAATCAAAGAGAGTTTAACCATTCACTTATGTATTACAAATTAATAATTTATCAAAATACAAAGATTTTACATTATTATAATAGTAATTATATAACCAGTTTCAGAAGGTTTGTCTCCCATAATTTGGCCCGTCATTATTCACCAATATCTGTCTGCGACAGAATGCTGATGATTTACCCCCTTTACCACAATACTATTTATTATATATCTACGACAATAATAGCATTGTTACTTGTTCTCTATCTATTATGTCTGCGAAAATAATAGTAGATTTTCGATATTTCTATCTCGCTTCTTACATGAAGCTTTGGTCTGCGACCATTTTATTTACATTACTCCCCTGATAATCTGAAATTTAGTTGTTACATATGACCCCGTTTTCGTGTACGTATTATTTATTTAATTTACTTGTCGTTTTGTATGTAATATTACCTCAGTTTACGTACACGTTTGGTATAATGGTACTACGTAGTATAGTGAAAAGCCGAAAGACAACTGTCCAGTAGTGGTATCCTACTATCGAACATTTCAAATATATAACTCATAAAAGTGTAATAAAAATTAGGAGCCTGCTCGCTTTACGCATGTGTCAGTTTTCTTCTCAAGCGAGCATTGTTTCTCATGTACCTACTGGAGAGTCGAAAGACACTGTCCGGTAGTGGTGTCTTACCGTCGAACATTCATTCCTAAGAAAAACCCATCACGCCTTTTATCTACACCTGTTATAAAGTAACGTTCTACAGACAACATCATACCAAATGATTTTAACCCTTTTTGGTAACAGTGATAACCTGCGATTACCCTGTTATACATCATAGATAACCCTTTTTAGAACCCTCCCCCATTCTTTACCGCGGATTGCAGTTATTATTCGAGGAAGGCTTTATTACTGCGTAATAAACACCTACCTTTATTTTCAAGAACCCACTCTAAAACTCACCCTGGATAGACAAACATCTATTTCTGAAAATTACCTACTAAATAACGACCCTTTAAACTTTTAAACGAAAGCAAAAGTGTATATTGATTTACGCCAACAAGCGGTACTGTTACTTGCCGTACCTTTTAAATAATAAAATAATATATTTTTGTCTTGCAGACATTTTAGATGAAACAGAACCGTTAATCCCGAATTAACCTATGTAGTTTTTTAACTAGAAACCTGTCATTTCTGTCCTGCAGACAATTTATTTGTCAGACCGACAGACAGACTGAACGGGTATTGATTTACCTTATGTTTACACCGAAATAGTTTTTAATGAGAATAGTCAAATAGAAGATAAGAAGGAGAGAGGCCATTTTGTGTATAAATTAGTTGATTTTGTGCGCTGAATTTGACTCCGTTGATAAAGATTCCTGGCCCACCGTGAAGCTAGAAAAGTGTTAACAAGTAGAGAAAATTCATTAAATGCGTCTAAACAAAGAGTGATATACTGAGAGTAGCATACCATACTGAATTTAATTCCGTTGTCAAGGATTCCTAGCGTATCGACATCGGCAAGCCGACGGGGCAACCAGAAAACTCAACTCAACAAGTAGAAGAATATTCTTTATGCGTCTATAGAAAAAGAGTGATATACTGAGAGTAACATGCCATACTGAATTTAATTCCGTTGTTAAGGATTCCTAGCGCATCGACATCGGCAAGCCGACGGTGCAAATAGAAAACTCACCTCAACAAGTAGAAGAAAATTACTAAACAAAGAATGATGTACTGAACACTAAATAGCCGCGTAACTACTAGTTTGTGAATTGGAAAAATTTGAATGTTGAAATTAAAGAGATTTATGATGTACCGAAAGAAACTGGCAGTGAAACGACTTGATTTTAAGAACGGAAAATTTTGACTCTGAATCGGGCAGCGTAACATCTTGTATTTTCGAACGTCAAAAATTGAATTCCTTATGAGCGTCGCGTCTCTCGCTTCTATAGGCGCACCCCTGCCTTAGTTCTGTTGCGTCACTTTATGTACCCCTATATTATTTTTAGCCTAAAGAATGTGACCACTTTGAGATTCCTTCGTTGGTCCGTCGCTAATATGTTAGACTTTTTGCTGTTTTAAGCACCTTTAAAATACATGTAGGTTATGCATGTATTACTTGACCTAAATATATTGGCTATTTTATTTCCTAAATAGAAATTTTTTAAGCGAAAATATGACCCGGGTCCGGACCGTTTCAGAGTTCTACGATAGATCGTAATTATCCTTATTCTTCCTTAATGCTACCTTAATCTCGCCAAAAATGTAGTGTCAATACCTTTAGAGAAATTTAAGTTTTTTAAGGAAAGTTAAGAAATAATTTGCTGTGTTACTGTCCGTCGCAGTACGTTATGCACAAGAAATAAGCAAGTGATATTATGCCAAAAGTCGATTTTGTTACACTTCTCCCTATAATGGATAGATAGATAAATATTTTTTTCCATAAAATGCCAACTTGGCATATAAAACATGTAAAAAAAGAAAGAACACAATTATGAAGTATATAGTATTACAACTTTATAATAACGCACCTACGATAAAATAATGCAATACTTAATACAATTAAAAACACATAAAAATATCACTTTCCCTTGAAGAGATTACAAGAAGACAGCAAATGAATAAGACCAACAGAGCAGGAGAAGAATAAAACTGTGAGCAAAACTATGAAATCGAACAGACAATTAAAACTATTTTAAACATATGAATTCTCCAAAGGAAACCAGATTTCAAGGACAGGCTTAGGTGAAGCTACATTCAGTGAGAAGTTGCCCTGGAGAATGGAAAACACAACATCAGATGTTCCCTTATAGCAACTAAAAATTTATACATGGTTCTCATTTCTACCGAAACCAAATTTCTATCATAGTATTGTGACAATTCGTTTGTACAAAGCTAAACTTGGTCTTATCTAAAAGTAAATTATATTTATTGTTTATGTAAATTAAACACTTAAAATTTAAAAGTGCCTTTAATTACCAAAATTCAATTTTATAGACAAAAATGCACAAGATGTTTCGTATATAAAAGCTACGTCCCAACTAACTTAAAAATAGAGGTGTATAGTTCATAAACGAACTAGTTCAAATGAACTATTCCCTATAGTGAACGACATGACTAGTTCACGACTTCGCAAAAGACTAGTTCACGGATGAACTAGACCTATTCTCATCCTATAAAAGAAATAAAATAAAATGGCAAATAGATGATCCTTGAAGAAAGTAAAATAAATACGATTAAGATCTAAGTATCGCAAATACCTATTATTTTCGAACCGTAATTTTTTAATTTTTATTTTATTTCTTCTTGCTAAACTTTTATAAAAAAATTAATCCCATTTATGTTACAGTGTTTTAGTTGTTACGATCGTGAAATTATGATATTTAGCTAAACAAATTTGTGAACGAGTTCAATAGTTCAATGAACTAATCTTTTTGGTGAACTAGGATGAATGAACTAGTTCACGTAAATAACGCAAAGCCAACAAATATTATTTAATATTCTAACATATACGTGTTCGGTCAATTGTTATCAATAAAGACAAATTTTCAAAAACAAGCTTTGCCACTTCATAGACATATATTCCCGTTACCGTCATCAAGCGGTTTTCTCTAAAAGTTGGTTTACAACTTTCCCGAAACCTCAGCCCAAACATAACTCGTCTCTTCTGTAAAGTCTGCACCCTCCTAACATCCACCGAATTTCCCCAAAGAATAATGCAGTACCTAATCCTGGAGACCACACACAAATGATAGAAGATAAGAGCCGTCTTGGGGTATTTTCCATAACAGTTCCTAGAGCGTAATAGCATTTAGATAGGTTGCTACTTAGATCATCAATATGTGCTCTCCAATCAAGACGCTCGCCGATTTTTGCTCCCAAGAAAGATATAGCTTTGTTGATTTATTATTTAATATTATTTTATAATTTAATGATATTATGTGTTCCTATACCTATCTTTACTATTTTCGGACGGTCATAGGAGCTGCATCAGGATGCAGTTCATTAAGTTTTCTGCAAGTTCTAGATAAAACTCTACCACTCCCAATGAATATAAAATAAACTTAAAATATCTAAGCTCGAATAATGTGAATTAGCCATTTCTATTACAAGTTCTCAGACATAACGTCAAATGGATTTTTCAATATTTTGTGTCTATGAAAATAGTGAAGATAGGTATAGGAGCACATAATATCATTAGATAGAAAATTTGATCCTCTATTAGCAAAACATATCAAATACAGGGTGTCCCATTTAAAAAAAATAAGATTTTTGCAATAATTCATCTGCCTCAGAAATATTGTTATGGAGACGCCCTGTATAAAACGAATTCAATACTGTTCAAAAATTATAAAATTACAATGGTGTTGTGAAACTATTGTAAAATTTTCAGCTTTCTAGCTGTAACCGCTAAAAAGATACGATTTTCTTTTCAGGTAACGATATACGGCGTTAAAAAATCACAAAATTATTTATAATTCAAAAAGTCTTAAAGATAGGTATATGATATTATACAGAAAACTCTTCTAGATTTTTACCTAGATTCCAAAAAAAATATAATATAATATAGGGTAATTCATTTAAAATTCCGAAGTTGCTACCACTTTCGGTATGATCCGGCAACACCGCATCATCCAAAATATTTTATAAACGTAGAAAACCATCTCTTATAGCCACAGCCAAATTTTCAAAATAAAATCTCATTTAGTTCTCGAGATACTTCTAATAGGCCACTTTACTTGGGACACCCTGTATAGTACTTGTCAAAAATATCATTTGCAGCGTTTCGAAAAAAATAATTCTTCATAATTTCATCTGCTTATTATATAAATACGATTCAAATAGAAAAACTTTAATCTTGTTGTACAGGGTACCCAAAAACTATAAAAATTTAGATTTGAAAATAAGTTTTTAAATCAAAGCATTGAAGTATCGAACAAAAGATCTTTGAACACGGAATCAAGATAATTTTCTCATACGTTATGGCTTCTAAGATGTAAATAAAATGTACTTTTCTTATCCATGTCTTAATATTAATTATTATTTTTTGAACATTAGTGCTTCGTGTAATGTGTAATTGTTAACTATAAGTAGGACGTTTAAGCATAAAGGGTTGGTTTGTGGTAAGAATTAATATTTTTAAAAATTCGTTTTAAGTATATTCTTAATATCACATATTTCAGAAACCATTGTTTAACAAATGTTTTAATATATTTACATAACGAGCAGAGAAAACTATGAGGAGTTACTTTTTTGTCATAAAAATGAAAATAAAAAAGTCTATCCGTGGACACACTATCTGTATATTGGTCAGACCTTAGACAAGGAAAGAGAGGGGACGGATAATTCCGCTTTACGGGCCGTCGCAGAAAGTGAAGCCTAAAATTGATACGCCGCCATTTTTTAGGAGCCAGACATTCGAGGTGGCACCTAGTGTATTTTAGTGATTTGTGGTGTGAAAAGCTATCAAAAGAATTCAGTGTATTTATAGAAATATGGTGTATTGTTGTGCCTATGGCTGCAAAAGCCGAAATGAGCGAAAGGATCTTGGAATTACTTTCCATCGGTAAATATTCTACTCGTGTTTTTTGCATGTATTTATTTTATATTAGATATCTACGTTGTAAGTTTAGCAGTATATATTATTTGAAACTATGTTTAAGCCCATAGTTGAAGCTACCTTTCTTTGTAATTTGTACTAGATTTGTTGCACTTTTCATTCAAGATTTCTAATAAGAACCAGCTAATTGCCCTTGAAGAGGGTGTGTCACTCAATGGCGTACCTGTATGATAGGTATATTTTGACAAACTTTTTTTTATAAAGTTGAGGAAAGAGTTCGATTACTTGGAGGTGCTGTGCCAACAATATTTTCAGAACTACCAGTACCTATATATACCACCAAAGAAAGTATTTACTTTAAGTTAATTTCTGGAATAAAAAAATTATTCATTTTCAGAACAGAAACATTTTAAATTACAGAAGCATGTAGATAATATTGATTTTTTACAGGGTTTAAAAAGGCGAGCTACTGAAAGGGCAACTCAACATGATGTTGAACTATATATAGCTGGTACGTCAACAGCTGGGTCCACGCAAATGAAGAAGAATATATTACTTTTAAATAATTTCTAAAAAATGTCTTCACTCTAACAACATCTCAAATCATGTATGTAATATTAATTTTTTTATAGGCTACCGAAAGTTCAAATCAGCTTGATGAAGAACTAGTTTTACCTGGCACTTCATATGGGCTTACTGAACAGAAAGAAGACACTCCGAGAAAGAAAAAACTAAAGAACTTTGAGGAGGCTGTTAAAAGTCGTGCTTCTTTGTAATAAATTTTGAATCGACCAATTTTGTTTTTTTTATCTTACATTTTTCCTAAAGTTGAAAGTTATTTAAATTACACAACCTTTCCTATATGAAATTATAATTTTGACGAATAAAATTAATATCTACCAAGCATTCAATAAATTATTGAAAAAGAACATTTTTAATATCAACCTCAGTAGGGTACCTAACAATTCAACCAATAAAAATATTACTTTCATATTCCATACAAAATAATTTTGTACTGGGATAATACTAATAAAATATTCATGTTACGCCACTGCTAAACCCGTTTGGTGCCACGCGGTAACAAAATCGCTTCTAGTTTTACGCTTCCCCTCTCTTCCCTTGTCTAAGGGTCAGACGGATTAACAAATATATAAATATAACTTATGCAAAAAATATTTATTTCCTTTTGTATTTAAGAAGTTGTACTTTATATGTGCATATGTTTTTAGTTAGTTAATTTTTTTAGTAAATATTGTGCTGTAAAGTTTAAATGTCATATCATAATTTACACTAGGGCAACGCTGTTAAAAATATTACTGTATATAAATATTAAAAATTTTTATTTTGAGAGAAAATAAATAACCTTTTCTGAAACATTACCAAACTGTAATTTTATTCAATCAAATAGTGTTTATTAAAACTTACATTTTATCACTTTATATATTGATGGACGGTTGCATCGCCTTGCTTAAATTGAAATCTTAGCTAGGGCATACCTTACACTTAAGGTTCACCATAGATTAAAATTGGTTGCACGGCGTCAAACTAAGTAATGGCAACACTTCTAGTAACTCTTGTACAGGTCGACAACTTTATCTGTAGCTATAAAAGGAATGCGGGCAAGAAATTTTCTTGGGATAACAATGTTGTCACATATATTAAATTTTAATTTAATAACATGTTACCAAGTAAACCCTAAAATTAAATTTACCCATTTAAACTAAATTGTCATAAGTATATAAGAAACTAATATTCTATTATAGTTTCAATGTCCTTAAAACTTTCTTTTCATAATATTTATTTTAATATTTAAATGCAAAATAAAATATTTTTTATTAAAATACTTCTAATCTAAAAATTGGGCAACATGGTGTAATATTAATGGTAACCATTGGTAACCGGTGGCTAGAGCTAATTTGATATGTTATATCCCAGACAGAGGATGACGTCACTGACGTCTGTTGACACGCCTATTGTGCCAGCGTGGTTATTCGGCGATGTCCAATATGCTTCATCCAGTTGCGTAGTGATAGGGTTTGTTTTAAAACTGTGATAATGAATGAATATACCCTGGTAAAACCCGTGAAGTGATTGCCAATGTGTACAGGGTGTGTGAAGAGGAATCGCAAATTAATGCATTTAAATTGCCACAAGCCAAAGCTAGGAAGGGTCGCAATGTATACGGGAGTAAGCGTAGGTGCAGTAAAAACATTTACAAGGAAGATACTGAAAGGAAAGAAAAAACCCGGATCAATTGTTGTCATCTCCTGTAAAAAAGGGCCTGTCTCTCTGTTGTCGGAAAAATCGAAGGCTTCGACTTTGACATTGTTAGGAGAACAATACAAAAGTTTTATTTGGAACTAAAAGTGGTTCAAACCTTAAAAATCAACAACTACAACAGCTGAGAAGTGACATAAACTCTCCGTTTTCCCGTAAAACTTTGAAGTGCATGTTGAAATCAAATGGAATTTATTGGCGAAAATGCCAAAATAAGCGAAAAATATTAATGGAAATTGCTAATATATTGCTCTGGCGATACAAATATATTCATGCCATGAAAAAATATATATTATTACATTATTAAGATAATAATAGCACGCCCATGACTCGGCCATGTTTTAAAAGATATTGCTTCCCCCTTACGGATACCGCGTAGCTATAGACTCGCTTGTCGAACTGTACCTACTCATTCGCTTCTACCGAATAGTTTTGTCATTGTCAACTCTAATTTATCAACACTCAACGTGTCAATTTATATTTTCTTTATGACTTGTATTGTGTGCACTGTGTAATCCACTTTGGGTATTTATACTTGCTCAGCTCATGATATAAATAACTAAGAGGTATGAGTCCACGCCGATGGGCGCGTGGCTTGTGATGTCACCAGGAGAGTGATTTTTAAATCTCTTATGGAGATTTATATTGCTGTCAGGTTTGTTCGGCCTAAGTAGTTATAAACAAATTAAACTATTTTTTTCTAAATAGTCCATCTCTCAGTGGAGTGAAATTATGAAGAGGTAGAGAAACTCATAGTTTTCTTCTGTAGTTAATTAAACAATATTTTTATTTCCATACATGGTTCGAAGGCATATACCCTTATCAGCTTCAGTGGGAAATACTTAACAAGTAAATGTTAACAAACTAAATAAAACCGTACTCATTTAAATTTTTTTTTCTATCAAATTTCTTTGCGTGGTTATCCATATCGCAACCGAACACAGCGCCTTTAATCTATAAGCATTTTATGAAAATTCGGATATTTATTTTAATAAACACAGACGACTAATTAAGAAAAAATTCTGGTGAACTTTCAAAATTTCCATGGAAAACTACGACAAGCGGCACTACGTGGCATAACCTGTGTTAGAAATCTTTAATAGGTTGACGTTTCGAAACTTAATAGAAAAATGAGAGTGTCAGACTAAGAAAAGTACAATAAAAGGTCGTTACTTTTCTATGATATGAGGGCGACCTCCAGATGGAACATAAAGTTTATATGGGGAGCCTCACAATAAGAATGAACATCTAAAATATTGTTAAAATAGTAATGGATATATTACGATTGTAAAAGAGTGACAACGCTGGTGGTAACGAGGATGGGTCGTCGAGTAGCTTCGGCTATCATCGACCGGTTCCAATGGCGCGTAGGATGTTTTAAAAGTTTGTCGGAATCATCTTTTCTTATTGTAGTGGTATTTTAACTATAAGGAGTGTTATATTTCTATGAAATTAATATACGTAAATACTTGTCATTTATTATTCTTTCATGAAAACCGCAAGTGCGCTTATTATATTTTCGAATAAATCGTGTTGTAAAAATATTTGAAGTTATTAGTGTAGTGGCCACGGAAAACGGGAAACGCGAGATAAATAATAATTAAAAATCAAAATTTTTATTAAAAAATAAAAATAGAATAAATTAACCGGATCATGTCGAAACATTTTATAAAATAAAATTTAAATAAATACAATTTCTTTCAATACATGTTGAATTAATAGAATTATTAATAAGGTTCTAACTATTTAAATTAAATTATCGGGGAAGACGCGTTAAATCACCTGTCAAATGTCCTAAATTATACCCCACTTCCAAATCTCAGGGATGACAAACTTACGAAAGTGGATCGGATGAGTCTTATGACCTTTTAAGGGAAGCGTGGGTTTATTCGACAATGATGCGTAATTTGGACATCTGCGACCGAATTGAGCTGAAAACATGCGATTTTGGACGTTATATGCCTATAAATAATCGTTTTCTGGCACTTGTTCTAGGAAATACGGCAATAAACAGGGTCACAGGGGACTTGCGTTCGAGAAAAGGGGAGATTTCTGGCCATTTAAACGGGGACACTAGCGTTCAGAGTGAAGTCTGAATCGGAAAGTGTACGCGGACAGTAACAATGAAGATATAATTGGTGAATAGTTGTTAATTAGTTAAAAAGAGTCTGATTCGGAAAGTATACGCGGACGGTAACAATCAAGATGTAATCGGTGAACAGTTAATTAGTGAAAAGCAGTCGGAATCGGAGTTAGTAGATCAGTGAAAAGTTCTTTAATTTTTAACAGAAACACAACAGTTAATTTTAGCGGAAAAATAATGAATAAGAAATTTAACGGAAGTTGTATCGGGAAGTTTTAAATGGAAAGGTCGGAATCATAAGTAAAAGTCACCAAGAGTCACCAATACCGAACGGACCGCGAATGACCGGAAGTAAAACGGAAGTAAGCAGTGTTACGGAAAAGTAAAAGTGAAATTAAGCAATAATTGCGAATTAATGCCTGAAAGTCTCTTGGGAAAGGTGTTAAAATTCGGTCGAAATTCTAAAAAATTGCGACTTGTATTAAACTAAGCGGAAGTAACTGTTAATTTATGGCCGAATTAAATCGTTAGGTGACTCCTTAATAATATTAATTGTGTGTCGAAACTTTAATAAAAGGTTATAATTCCCTTTTAAAATAATAACTTGATATAATAAAAAGGGTGTAAAAAAAATTTAAAATAATAAAAGTATTTTAAAATCATGGTATAACAAAGGTGTTATAACATATAACTGTTTAGAGGATGTAAAATTGCATTTTTAATAATTAATGAAAATAAATTGTGTGCATTAAAACCTTAAAAATTGTGTTGTTTATTTCTAGGTGTAATAAAATTTTATAAAATTTAATGATCAAATAAAGAAAGTTAACTACGATAGTCAAGACATTGGCATTGTGATTCTAGCAAGAGAAATTAATATTTGAAAAAAAAAGTAGTCCGCAAACTAACACAGGAATCTTCCGGTCCCAGCAAAAGTTAAGTATTGTAGCCAACCACCTCGTATTGAAATTAGATTTAGCTCGGATTTCCAGAATTTAGATAATTACGGGGTAGGGCACCTATAACAGGCGCGCAGCAGCTTCATATGTGACTGGATGCTATAATAGGTGTCGGTGGGTGCTACATTAGTTATTGTTTTACTTACCCACCTATCTATTAAATACAATGGTTTTTCTACTTAGATAGCTAGTATAGGCCCTTTTCAATCATTATAACATTTAACTCAATTTTCAATTTCTTAGGCTCTTGCGGTGTTTTTGCTTAGTACGGCACCCTTCTAATCAACCCAAAAATAAATAAATATTATTTAATAAAAGCGGGACCACTATAACTTAAATATTTTTAAATGGAACGCCCCACATTTTTTACTCGGAATTAGTGTCCCTCCTTATTGTTTATGTAATTTCAATTTTTTTTGCAGTGTTGCTAAGATATTAATTATTACTATTTTTTTGCTTTTGCACTATCGCAATAAATATCGCGTAGGATTCAAGCTGAAAGTTAAACTGCAGCTTATATAAAAGTTATTTAAAGGTACCTAGTTATGTTTACTTTTATATTTATTTTTATTTTTCAACATGAAGTCTGAAAAATCCATTGCAATCACTAAAGGGTATGAGAAATGTTTAAATAATGCGCAATTTAATGTAACATATACCGAATGTCGCTCTAATGACGATGAGCGGGATCTAGGACTTTTAGCCGGCGCCGTTTCACCGTCGCCATTTCGCCGGTGGGCAAATTCGCCATCAACCGTACATTCTCCTCCCTTGCAGATATTAAAAAAATGTTTTCAAGGAAAGTTATCCAAAAAAGCACGGTCGGTTTAATTTCATGCGTGTATTATACATTTACATAAATAACACTGACGAACATTTTAAAAAAATTTTTTCCTCCCTTGAATGATTTTGGCTGGATTTTATATATCTTGGCCTGCTGAATCCAGATCTGGCCTCAGATTTTCGATATCAGCCTCCAATGATAAGGGAGGGACTTATGCTTTGAACAACTAAAAACCTATAGTATATTTTGTTAACAGTTAGCTTAGGTACATTATAAACATTTATAAATAATTTAAAATTTAATATTTACTTCCCTAACGTCTTTCTTTTATAAGAACTCCTGGATGTGTCTCGTATTAGGGTCCAGCAATAGTCGGCTAACATATTCGGGATCCACTTTTCTGTATACCTTTTCTCTACGGAGGCAATATCTTGGTGAAATCGTTCTCCATGCTCATCTGATACTGCTCCTAAATTTTCAGGAAAAAAGTCCAAATGAGAATGGAGAAAGTGAAGTTTTAGTGACATGTTGCATTCTAAAATATGATAGGCCGTGAGTAGTTCTTCCACGAGTTCACGATAATTTTCTGATTTATTATTTATTTGCCTAATTTGGGGACCAACACAAATTCCTTCTTTAATTTTGGCCTCACTGATACGTGGAAATTTGTCTTTTAAATACTTGAAAGCATTTCCTTCTCTATCCAGTGCTTTAACAAAATTTTTGATCAGACCAGCTTAATGTGAAGTGGAGGTAAATATATTTTTTTTTTTCTGAACTAATGGTTCTCGGGTCAAATTTTTAACGCCAACTTGTATTGTGTCACGTGGAGGTCAAACCTTAATTTTATAATGTTTGTCTCTTGCACGGCTGTCCCATTTACACAAAAAGCAACAGTATTTTGTATAGCCTGCTTGCAGTCCTGTCAGTAACACCACCACTTTTAAATCTGCACATATGTTCCATTTGTGATCTTCGTACTTTACACATCTTAGTAACATCTTAAGATTGTTATATGTTTCTTTCATATTTACCGAATGACCCATAGGAACCAATGGATGCTCGGTTCCATTAAAAAGTAAAACAGCTTTTAGACTGGTTTTAGACGAATCTATGAATAGTCTCCATTTATCAGAAGTATTTGGTAAGTTCAGTTCGGTCATTAGGCCAGGTGTGTCATGGCAAAATACTAAATCACCTTCCACTGCAAAAAAATTTATGAGAGTAGATTGCCTTTTCCTGTAGATGGACACCTTCACTCCTTTTCCCAAGAGGTTCCACTGCTGCAGGCGGGATCCGAGAAGTTCAGCTTTTGTTTTCGGGAAGTCCAAGTCACGAACAAGGTCATTTAATTCACCTTGAGTGATTAAATGAGGTGTATCATTCAAATCATGAGAACTAGGGATGTAGCTTGGTCCGGCTTCTGGTGAAATACTACTACCGGAGTCTGATTCGGAATCAAGCGTCTAACTCTCAGGTGGCTGGGGAATGGGTAATGAGTTGTCATGGAGCACTGGTCGCATTGCAGAAGGAATATTGGGGTACTGAATGCTACGCTTTGTTTTGCTAGTAATTTCTTTAATATTCGTCATGCAAAAATAACAATCATCTACGTGATTACGAGCTTCCCTCCAAACCATTGGAACTGCGAATGGCATAGATTTATGAGTACCTTTCAGCCATCCAGTCAATGTTCTCGAGCACGAACTGCAACACATTTTTGGGGCCCAGGACCTATCTTCATCGCCAACTTTGCTTTTTTACTAATGAAGATATCGGTTTTTGGTACGCTTTCGCGGTAACTTCGCCACAAATATAACAGAAGGTATCGGCTTTATTAACGCAAACACGCATCGACATTTTTGGTACCGTTTTACCACGCACGTAGATCTAAGCGAAAATATTAATAGATGTTTACTAAATGATTATATAGTAACGACTAAAGGGATATTTCAAGCATAGATCCAAATAAGCTGCAAATAACACCCTTCCAAGAAATCTGAGACCAATATAAATATTTGAGGGTCAGTTGTATATTAGTTTAAGTCCAAATGTACGATATTTTTATAAAAAGGATTTTTGTGTTGATTAGTGTAATTTAAAATTTTCTAATATTGTTCAATAGGGAAGGTTGAATTAAAATAATGCAAATATTAAAGTATACATAGGACTTTACAATTTTGTACTCAAACTCTTTCTCTCTCACCATCTTTACTTGATAACATTTTGTCGTATCTTCTAGATAAAATGCACTAGTTGACAAAACAGTTATTTTTGTATATAGGGTGCGAAATACTGCTTTGGTGATCGAGACCAACTACGAATTTCGTACACAAGTTTTTCTACGACTGCAATTTCATTAAACTAAAACCATGAGACCATATTTTGTATTATAATATTTAATACAAATTATTTTTTAAAAATATGGTTGTCGAATCTGTCCCAGATATGACTATGCAAACCAATAATATGTTTGACAACATACGTTTTTCACTGACGTTTTGCGAGTGTTGAATATTATTAGAAAAATAATATATAAGATAATAATGATGAGTCTCGAAAGTGAATATGATTCATGCGGTACCCCTCCAAATATATCAGATGAAGCCAAACTTGTTACACTGAATCTTCTACCGGAAAAATCCAGACGGCAGTATGAAGGGCAGTGAATACTGAACATATTTAAAACATGACCATGAACAATTGAAAACATGGTGTTTGAGAAAATGCGTGAAAAAAGTATTAGAAAATATTTTGACGAGAGATCGAAAGTAGTTAAGTCGTCCACGTTATGGTCAATAATTCATGAAGTCGACTCTTAATGTGAAGGAAAACGTGGGCGGATATAAGGAAATATATGGTTTGTTGTGTATAAGTTATTTCGGCGGCACCTCCTGGGTTCACTTACATTTTATATTTATTAATGCAATATTTACTATAAAATTTGGAAATCGCAGTAAAAGGTCAGTAATTTGCAAGGCTTCTTTCAATTTATTTATTTTTAAATTTTTATCGAAAAAAGTTTAAAATACTTTGCATGGTCATTTTGTCATGTATTAAATTATAATACTGATATGGTGAACTTATCAATATATTTTATTTTTTAATTAGTGTATACTATCAATTATACGTCATAATGAGGCCATTAAAGTTTCAAGACCAATTAAAACTTTAGGCATAAAATACATGACAGGTTTCTATGAAAGAAAAGAATATTTACTCATTTTACAGGGTGATTGATGCTGGATGGCCTTAAACGTTTAGGGAGAACTATTATACGCGTGGCCGTGCTCTCTCTCCTTTCTGCTCTGTCGCTTCTATACTAGAAAGTTCTAGCAACTTTAATAATTTGTGTGTTATTTCTTTTGAATCCCTATTAATAGAGTCCCTTAACATTTTCCTATACCTAATGATTATCATCTCGAGAACTATAACAGGAGAATTTTAAGGAAAGATATTAAGAGATTAATACACGGAAAGGAAACGTGGTTAAATTTAGTATAAAAATACTAAACCAGGCCATAACGTGTGACTGGGATAACTTTTATTAAGTAACGTCACTTGACTTCAGTGATCGATGGCATGTTTCCTCTTAAGTTCTTCTCCTATTATTTGTTACGAAAATCGAAATCTGAGTGATCCGAATTAAGCCTTTCATTCTTGTAAAAAAGCATTTTTACACCACTTTATTTAATCTTCGTCATTTTTACAATACAAATACTTAAAGTACAATAATAGTCGTCGGTAAATGTACCAAACATTTAAAAATATTTAACTACTTACTGGAGTTATAAATAAATTATTTTCACTTACATTCGTTGTAAAATTTACAATATATTTTACTTGATTTTACTAAATTTATTAGAAATCTTCTTGTAAAATATACTTACAATATTATTTTGTTATGTAATGTAATTAATACTATATTTTATAGGAAATTTTACAATAAAATCTATACAATAAAGATTTTAATATAGTCTTTTTCCATGTAAAGATTCCAAAAAAAGAAATATTACACAGGGTGTAAATTTAAATTATCAAAGTGATCCAGGACTAGTTTAGATGCCGTAAAATCAAACTAATTTTTTCCTCAAAAAAAATGTAAACAACGTGCTATTTTACAAACCAAAAACAGTGTCAAGACCTTTTTTCTCAGAAAATATTTTTTTTTTATAATCAAACACAAGCACCATAGGAAAAATCTTTTAGGGCACTCTGGGAGTGGTACGTGTGCCCAAAAAGCGATTCACGTTGGTTTTGAATCGTTGGAGGTTATATTCGCTGAACTACTTGAAGGCGCGAATTGGTGGCCAAATTCTACGAAACAGGTTCCGATCATAACAAAAAGAGGCATCAGCTTGAAAATCTAGTACTAAATGAACCTACGGAGATAGCAGTATTGGGGCAAGTTGCAATGGATAGGACGCTGAGTATTGCATGACCATTGGCCGTTGCGACCGGCGTGACTTGTACAAGTGTCCAACGAGTATTAAAAAAATACAAATTCCATCCTAATAAGATTCGGTTAGTGCAAGAACTAAAGACGACTTCACTCTCCATTTTGCAAAATTACGACTGAACGAACGAATGATAATGGTAATATATGTTTTTCGTCTTGAATGGTTTTTGGAATAGTCACAATTGGCATTATTGGGCTGACAGCAATCCAAGAATTTTTAACGAGACACACACACACACACACACACACACACACACAACAACAACCTCAGAAGTTGAATGTATGGGCTGGTATCTTTGGAAATTCCATTGAAGGTCTTTTTTCCTTCCTGGAAATTTAACAGGATTTACTACAAAATGCCATCGACCCAGCTCTAACCAAAATCATAGAGAACGACCCTGCATGCATACAATGAACAGGAGCTGATTTCTCAACAAGACCGAGCTCCACCTCATTATTCGCTAAATGTGCGCAATTATTTAAATGACACATTTCCAAGACGCAGAGGTACAAATGAGTAGTCCCCTCGCGCACCCGATTTAAGCCCTTTAGATTTTTTTTGTGGGGTCACATAAAAAGCAAAGTTTACAGCACTCCACCTGACACATTAGAAGATCTGCGAGGAGGAGTCATTGACGTATGTCCCGAAGGCCACCGCAAGTGCTCCAGGAATGTACGGCAAAGGTTTGAAGATAACCTATATCACTATATAGACGTTTGCGAACAACAGTTTGAGCATTTTCTTGACTAATACCACCCTATATATAAATAGACTGCAGCAAGTATATTTTCCAGTGTACACTCAATATTGTTATAGCATTTAAAAGGTTACAATATACAGGGTGTCCCATAACTAATGGTACACAGGAAAACTTCAGATTCCTTGGGTATAAATACTGCGATTTGGCCATACTTAGTTTAGTTCAATAGCTGGTAATAACCGAGATACAGAGTATCCAAGTAAAAATTAAATTTTCAATTTTCCTAAATAACTTATTTCTGAATCAATATTTTTGCACAAAATTTTGTGACTAGGGTTTTTTTGGGGAAAGGAATTTGAATTTGTTAATAATTTTGATGTAGACTATAGGGGCGCTCTCTGCGGTACTCTGAACACATAAAAAGAAATGTAACTTTTTTGTGCGTTAGTATAATTATATTTTTATTAAAAATATCAGTTTTTCCGTTATTTCTAAGCAATAAAGGTATACTTTGTAAATATCGCTCCGACTAACCGTTTTCGAGATATTTTCAATTATAATTTCTAATGCGTCCGTTTAAATTTTGATTTGTAAATGTGAAATTTGTCACAGTAGGCTTTGGTACAAACAAATTCAATGAAAACACTTTGAAACCTCATTTCTGTCAAAGTTTATTTTCATTTGTCAGCATTGCGAGTGTTTTTAAGGAGTTTCTGAAGATACTGTTATCAAGAATTAAACTAAAAATGCCGCGACATTTTACGTTTTGGACGCAAGGATCCTGTTTCTCCCAGTCTGTAGTCTAGGCTTCTAAAAATTTCAAAATCTCGCTGCCTTCTATTTGGATACATTTCCAAATATCGCCGATGTGCTCCGCGTCTGTTAAAATTTTCTTGTGCGTTTAAACATACCTTGTCTCGCATTTCTCTTTTAGAAAACAGTTATGTCGCGGCTTTTTTAGTTTAATTTTTGATAACAGTATCTTCAAAAACTCCTTAAAAATACCCACAATGCTGACAAATGAAAATAAACTTTGACAGAAATTAGGTTTCAAAGTGCTTTCATTGTATTTGTTTTTACCAAAGCCTACTGTTACAAATTTCACATTTACAAATCAAAATTTAAACGGGCGCATTAGAAATTGTCATTCAAAATATCTCGAAAACGGTTAGTCGGAGCGACATGATTCAGAAATAAGTTATTTAAGAAAATTGAAAATTAAATTTTTACTTGGACACCCTGTATCTCGGTTATTACCAGCTATTGAACTAAACTAAGTATAGCCAAATCGCAGTATTTTTTCCCAAGGAATCTGCAGTTTTCCTGTGTACCATTAGTTATGGGACACCCTATATAAAAGCATGCAATGTATTTAAAACTAATTTTATCTTGCTGCTAAAGTTTTAGCTTATGCAAAAGTCATTTCTAGCTAGCAAAACAAATTTGCGTTTTAACTGAATTACGATGAATAAGATGATCTAGTTAACTATACTTTACTTTACTTTACTTTATACTTTATTTCCTTAGACATTACAATTTACAATGTATGGAAAACGTCAAAGTCAAATACATGAGTATATATAAAATGTATGATATACAAATCCACAATATATAAAATTTAGAAAAAGCAAACTTATACTAAAATAAAAGTTATGTTATTGTTAAAAAAAAGTAAATATAAAAAAATGTAGAGGCATTATTGCACCCTTGTGAGATATTCATTAACTGAATAAAAAGCCTCCGACAAATATTGCTTTAAACGTTTTTTAAACAACATAAGACTATCAACAGCCTTCAGGTTTGGTGGTAGCTTGTTAAAGATTGTTCGGGTTTGTTCATTAATAGAACAAAATAAGGAACTACTTCTTAGTTAACATAACTACATTATCATGTTGAAACCAACACTTTTTTATTATCTAGCTCCCTATACTAATTTGTCTAGTTCTTGCTATTGGCCAGATAGAGGTAGTGATAATAAGTAGGTACGGTGTGAGACCTGACGTCACACGAACTGCCGCCCTTTGCTGCTAGGCGATGGCGCTGCATTCCGTATTTTCTCGACTACCGTTGATAATAAATCGTGAAGTATTAGAGTCTTCACTGATGATGAGTATGAATACCTAGCCTGTACTGACGAGAACAAAAGTGTTCGATATCGGTCTGCAGGTGGTTACATCCTCTCAATGAAAAAAGATTTCTTTTCTTGGTAGTACCGTTCAATCTGAAATAGTATTTTAAAGTGCTACTGCGTAGACTAAATACGCCCTTATTGTATAAGATATCATCGGGTGGTCTGGAAAAATAATAGTTTTTCCATACATTGGTATTTAATATTTGCTGCTCTTTTAACAATAAAATAGGTAATAATTAACAAACACAATTGTTGAAACAACAATATGATGTTGCTCCTAATAACTAACTATATTGGTTACCGTAAGAATATTTATTTTTTCGAGTACTAGAAGTACTTGGTTGACTTAAAAAGAGTTATTAGTGACTCCAACTAGAATAATCGTAGCAATAAAATTTGGCCTTCGATGCTAAATGTCCTCTTATCGCCATTTTCGCTAAATTTTCTTGTTATTGCGACTAAGATCTTGGTATCCTAAACTAGACCATTTTTTAGAGTGTATGTATAGCTGTTGGCAGATTGGCTTCCGAAATATCTGGCAAATTTACTGACGTTACCTAATTGGTACAAGTTTCCGGGATTATAGAAAGCAATCCGCATCCGGAAAAATTTCCTGGAAAATTCCGGTCCTTCCCGGCCACCTAGCAACCCTAAATGTCACTCGAAAGCACATACGATTTGGAAATAAATTATTTCAGCAGCACCTCCTGGGTTCGCTTACAATATATATTTTTTAATGCAATAATTTACTATAAAAATTGAAAATCGCAATACAAGATCTTGTAAAAGAGTCCTAGTTGTACATTTTTCACTTGAATTTAATGTGGATTGAATTTTTTTTTTTATGCACCCGATGTCAAAAAATGAAAATTTGTAAGGTAATTTTGTCATTAAATTTGTAAAACTGATACGGTGAATTTAATTATTATTTGAATAATTATATGTCGCTATATTGCTTATCAATATATTTTTCTAATTAGGGGCATAGTATCAGGGATACGTTATAATTATTCCATCCATTACAGTTTAAAGGCCAATTAAAACTTTAGATATAAAATACATGGCAGGTTTCTATGGATTAGTATTAAATCATCATTTAAACCGAAATGTTTAAAGCAGCAATTGTTGTGTTCTGTGTGATTGCAGCCAATTTATTGGGTAACTTTTTTTAGCATTGAATTTTAAGGGTGTAATAATGTTGTCAGGCGGTTAATTTATAGGAAAATAATAATTACGAATACAACAGGTACACGGAACGACAAATTTAGTTAACTTTACTATAAAAATAGTTAAACTAACCATAAGTTATGGCTCTATCTATAGTCTATAGTGACTGAAATATCATTTATTAAGAACTACCATAAAATTATAGAAAAAATCTAACAAACATTTTTAGTAAAAATTACCAATATATTTAGTAAACCATTTATATTTTTGTAAACAAATCTGTAGGAAAATTTGCTAAAATCTTTTGTAAAAATTTTGACATATGGTATTTCCGAGCCGTCACCCATCCAATTACTAACCGTGCCCAACGTCGCTTAAGTTCTCGATCGACGGTACTTGTTCCCTGTTAAGTTCGCCACTGTTATTTGTTGTGAAGAACGACATCCTGGGAACTCGTTGCATCTGATTTATGCCTTTTCTTTCTCTAAAGATATTAACACTTTATTTAAAGTTACATTCGTTGTAAAATTTAATTTTCATTTTACTAAATTTATTATAAATACTATAGTCTACTCATTTTCACAATTCAGTAGATCAAAATAAATACACGCTACGAGTGCCTACGTGAACAGCACACAAGGTCGCATTAAGAACAATATAACAGTACAACCTCGAACCACGCATAAATAGACCTGAAATAACACCGTACACTGACCTACGACCCTGTAGACATGCAACGCGTCGCGTATTGTAAGATTTATTGCCGATTGACCAATAGCAATAAGTTTATGCATCGAGCGCGTGCGGCAAAAATTAATAGAGTATAACTATACTTTTTTATAAATTATGTGTATTTGCAATATTATTTTATAATTAATACTATATTTGATAGCAAATCGTACATTAATAATTTAACTATAGTGTTGGTTTTAGTATTTACTGATTTGACTAGATTTCTTAGGAAATCCTAAGTATTGTTTTTTGTAAATTATATTTACATTTTGGTACGGATTGCTAATAACAATTTAATTCTATATTTTATAGGAAATTTTAAAATAAAATCTTCAGTATAATAATTTTACTATATATAGTATTTTTTTATCGTATTCTCGAGTTAAAACAAATTGAAATGTTAGTTAGTTAAATGTTTTATGTTTATAGTCTTATTTAGGAATAATTTATGCAGCCGCAATTTTAAAAACCAAAAAAAATGGCATGAATATATCTTTTGAGACAGTTGAAGATTTAAGAAAATTCCCATATAACTCACAGTCTATGTGACATTACCTTAAAATAAGCTATGGCCGTAATTTAAATTTTATAAATTGCACTATTTGCCGTATTTTTCTAATTATATGCCCCTCCCCCCTTTGAAAGCAAATGTCACGAGCTACCACTGCTGCCTCGTTTTTAGAATTTCTTAAAAAATTACAAAATTTCGGAAGAAACTCTAACAAACTTGAGTTGAAATTGATCTTATTATAATATTATATTAATTATATTATTATATTTTTGTTTCAGCTGTACATGCCAAGGCTAAAGTCGCCTGGGGAAAAAGAAAATAAATTAAACATAATCCAATGATTGTATAGAAATAAATATATAAATACCTGCTAATGTCTTCCTGTTTTTATTAAAATTACGTATCCATATCTTGAAATATGTTGTCAAAATAAAAGAGCGTTAACCCGGAATGCCAGTGAGGCAACCTTTAGGCGACATGTGCCATGTGGCAATGCTACACAACGTCTTTTAACCGAAGGAACATAAAGCTACATCGTTACGGCAAGGTCGCATATCCAGAAAATGGCAATATGAGACGACTTGTAGAATGCTACATGTCGTCCACTGTTGGGATTGGGCCTTTAGAGTAAAAGCAGCATGTATAATTTGACATCTAAGGAAGAAACCTGGGAAAACCAACTACGCACCAATTTTGTTTGACTCCTCTCCCTATCTTAAAAGCACAAGAATCTAGAGACAACTTTATAAAATAATGCAATCCTAAACACAAACATTTGATCTACAAATTATATCCTTTGATACTTCTTTAGATACATACACATTTTAAACCTGGAATTTTTTGTAGAATTATGCTAGTATGCTTCCGTAACAGACCATACTACTTCTAGGCTATATTAGTTTTTTTATTTTATAATACTTGACATTTAAGTTTATTAAAATAAGAAATAAGTTCTTTCATTCGTTCCTGACTGAAAGAAATTAACAAATTTTTATTAAAAATGTCAAAAAATTTATTCAAGCACTAGTGCACCCGAGCAGAAGGTTCTACTTCTCCACATACGACTGAGGTACATCGAAACAAGCTTAGTTGTTTTTGCTCAGCAGCAAATAAACAAAAATTAATAATTTAATATAACAGCTATAAGAAAAACCAAGTTGTATATTATAATTGTCATACAAGTTAACATTTGCCCAAAATGGTGTTTTGCCATGAAATTACTTTGCAGAGCTATGTACGTTTTATGCGTAAAAACCACATAAACCCTTTAGAGATATTAACCTATTTAAAATTTCGCTTTCGTTACGAAAACCACATAAGTCGCCGATTTACTGAACAGGTTTTTTTGTCCGAGATGTGCCGTTATCATTGATAGAATAAAAACTATTCAACAACATCCTGGTAAAGTTTTTCATCGAAAAAAATAACTTCAGAACTATTAAACATGGAAGCCATGCAAAAAATAACAACAAGGCAGAAGACAAGTTTTTTGCAACAAAATTTTGTTATATTTTTGTAATATGGGGGATTGAGGGTAATATCTTGAAAATAATAGTTTTTAGTATTGTTGTAAGGATTGTTCAGAGTTGAAACTGATCGACCCCGGGTGTGTTATTCACCTGATGGAATCCATCACTCTGGCTGTAATCGTCAAATTTTGTGGTACGACCCTGTATACGTTGTGTTTACCTTTGCAGGTTCTTTTAAAGTTTGGGACAACGGTAAGGTTGTCAGGTTTTACGATTTATTAGCATTATTCTTAGTATGACGTTTTTTCCTAAGTACTGATGGTATTCCGCTGCCAGGAATTTAAATCAAAGAGAGTTTAACCATTCACTTATTTATTACAAATTAATAATTTATCAAAATACAAAGATTTTACATTATTATAATAGTAATTATTTCAGTTTCAGAAGGTTTGTCTCCCATAATTTGGCCCGTCATTATTCACCAATATCTGTCTGCGACAGAATGCTGATGATTTACCCCCTTTACCACAATACTATTTATTATATATCTACGACAATAATAGCATTGTTACTTGTTCTCTATCTATTATGTCTGCGAAAATAATAGTAGATTTTCGATATTTCTATCTCGCTTCTTACATGAAGCTTTGGTCTGCGACCATTTTATTTACATTACTCCCCTGATAATCTGAAATTTAGTTGTTACATATGACCCCGTTTTCGTGTACGTATTATTTATTTAATTTACTTGTCGTTTTGTATGTAATATTACCTCAGTTTACGTACACGTTTGGTATAATGGTACTACGTAGTATAGTGAAAAGCCGAAAGACAACTGTCCAGTAGTGGTATCCTACTATCGAACATTTCAAATATATAACTCATAAAAGTGTAATAAAAATTAGGAGCCTGCTCGCTTTACGCATGTGTCAGTTTTCTTCTCAAGCGAGCATTGTTTCTCATGTACCTACTGGAGAGTCGAAAGACACTGTCCGGTAGTGGTGTCTTACCGTCGAACATTCATTCCTAAGAAAAACCCATCACGCCTTTTATCTACACCTGTTATAAAGTAACGTTCTACAGACAACATCATACCAAATGATTTTAACCCTTTTTGGTAACAGTGATAACCTGCGATTACCCTGTTATACATCATAGATAACCCTTTTTAGAACCCTCCCCCATTCTTTACCGCGGATTGCAGTTATTATTCGAGGAAGGCTTTATTACTGCGTAATAAACACCTACCTTTATTTTCAAGAACCCACTCTAAAACTCACCCTGGATAGACAAACATCTATTTCTGAAAATTACCTACTAAATAACGACCCTTTAAACTTTTAAACGAAAGCAAAAGTGTATATTGATTTACGCCAACAAGCGGTACTGTTACTTGCCGTACCTTTTAAATAATAAAATAATATATTTTTGTCTTGCAGACATTTTAGATGAAACAGAACCGTTAATCCCGAATTAACCTATGTAGTTTTTTAACTAGAAACCTGTCATTTCTGTCCTGCAGACAATTTATTTGTCAGACCGACAGACAGACTGAACGGGTATTGATTTACCTTATGTTTACACCGAAATAGTTTTTAATGAGAATAGTCAAATAGAAGATAAGAAGGAGAGAGGCCATTTTGTGTATAAATTAGTTGATTTTGTGCGCTGAATTTGACTCCGTTGATAAAGATTCCTGGCCCACCGTGAAGCTAGAAAAGTGTTAACAAGTAGAGAAAATTCATTAAATGCGTCTAAACAAAGAGTGATATACTGAGAGTAGCATACCATACTGAATTTAATTCCGTTGTCAAGGATTCCTAGCGTATCGACATCGGCAAGCCGACGGGGCAACCAGAAAACTCAACTCAACAAGTAGAAGAATATTCTTTATGCGTCTATAGAAAAAGAGTGATATACTGAGAGTAACATGCCATACTGAATTTAATTCCGTTGTTAAGGATTCCTAGCGCATCGACATCGGCAAGCCGACGGTGCAAATAGAAAACTCACCTCAACAAGTAGAAGAAAATTACTAAACAAAGAATGATGTACTGAACACTAAATAGCCGCGTAACTACTAGTTTGTGAATTGGAAAAATTTGAATGTTGAAATTAAAGAGATTTATGATGTACCGAAAGAAACTGGCAGTGAAACGACTTGATTTTAAGAACGGAAAATTTTGACTCTGAATCGGGCAGCGTAACATCTTGTATTTTCGAACGTCAAAAATTGAATTCCTTATGAGCGTCGCGTCTCTCGCTTCTATAGGCGCACCCCTGCCTTAGTTCTGTTGCGTCACTTTATGTACCCCTATATTATTTTTAGCCTAAAGAATGTGACCACTTTGAGATTCCTTCGTTGGTCCGTCGCTAATATGTTAGACTTTTTGCTGTTTTAAGCACCTTTAAAATACATGTAGGTTATGCATGTATTACTTGACCTAAATATATTGGCTATTTTATTTCCTAAATAGAAATTTTTTAAGCGAAAATATGACCCGGGTCCGGACCGTTTCAGAGTTCTACGATAGATCGTAATTATCCTTATTCTTCCTTAATGCTACCTTAATCTCGCCAAAAATGTAGTGTCAATACCTTTAGAGAAATTTAAGTTTTTTAAGGAAAGTTAAGAAATAATTTGCTGTGTTACTGTCCGTCGCAGTACGTTATGCACAAGAAATAAGCAAGTGATATTATGCCAAAAGTCGATTTTGTTACACTTCTCCCTATAATGGATAGATAGATAAATATTTTTTTCCATAAAATGCCAACTTGGCATATAAAACATGTAAAAAAAGAAAGAACACAATTATGAAGTATATAGTATTACAACTTTATAATAACGCACCTACGATAAAATAATGCAATACTTAATACAATTAAAAACACATAAAAATATCACTTTCCCTTGAAGAGATTACAAGAAGACAGCAAATGAATAAGACCAACAGAGCAGGAGAAGAATAAAACTGTGAGCAAAACTATGAAATCGAACAGACAATTAAAACTATTTTAAACATATGAATTCTCCAAAGGAAACCAGATTTCAAGGACAGGCTTAGGTGAAGCTACATTCAGTGAGAAGTTGCCCTGGAGAATGGAAAACACAACATCAGATGTTCCCTTATAGCAACTAAAAATTTATACATGGTTCTCATTTCTACCGAAACCAAATTTCTATCATAGTATTGTGACAATTCGTTTGTACAAAGCTAAACTTGGTCTTATCTAAAAGTAAATTATATTTATTGTTTATGTAAATTAAACACTTAAAATTTAAAAGTGCCTTTAATTACCAAAATTCAATTTTATAGACAAAAATGCACAAGATGTTTCGTATATAAAAGCTACGTCCCAACTAACTTAAAAATAGAGGTGTATAGTTCATAAACGAACTAGTTCAAATGAACTATTCCCTATAGTGAACGACATGACTAGTTCACGACTTCGCAAAAGACTAGTTCACGGATGAACTAGACCTATTCTCATCCTATAAAAGAAATAAAATAAAATGGCAAATAGATGATCCTTGAAGAAAGTAAAATAAATACGATTAAGATCTAAGTATCGCAAATACCTATTATTTTCGAACCGTAATTTTTTAATTTTTATTTTATTTCTTCTTGCTAAACTTTTATAAAAAAATTAATCCCATTTATGTTACAGTGTTTTAGTTGTTACGATCGTGAAATTATGATATTTAGCTAAACAAATTTGTGAACGAGTTCAATAGTTCAATGAACTAATCTTTTTGGTGAACTAGGATGAATGAACTAGTTCACGTAAATAACGCAAAGCCAACAAATATTATTTAATATTCTAACATATACGTGTTCGGTCAATTGTTATCAATAAAGACAAATTTTCAAAAACAAGCTTTGCCACTTCATAGACATATATTCCCGTTACCGTCATCAAGCGGTTTTCTCTAAAAGTTGGTTTACAACTTTCCCGAAACCTCAGCCCAAACATAACTCGTCTCTTCTGTAAAGTCTGCACCCTCCTAACATCCACCGAATTTCCCCAAAGAATAATGCAGTACCTAATCCTGGAGACCACACACAAATGATAGAAGATAAGAGCCGTCTTGGGGTATTTTCCATAACAGTTCCTAGAGCGTAATAGCATTTAGATAGGTTGCTACTTAGATCATCAATATGTGCTCTCCAATCAAGACGCTCGCCGATTTTTGCTCCCAAGAAAGATATAGCTTTGTTGATTTATTATTTAATATTATTTTATAATTTAATGATATTATGTGTTCCTATACCTATCTTTACTATTTTCGGACGGTCATAGGAGCTGCATCAGGATGCAGTTCATTAAGTTTTCTGCAAGTTCTAGATAAAACTCTACCACTCCCAATGAATATAAAATAAACTTAAAATATCTAAGCTCGAATAATGTGAATTAGCCATTTCTATTACAAGTTCTCAGACATAACGTCAAATGGATTTTTCAATATTTTGTGTCTATGAAAATAGTGAAGATAGGTATAGGAGCACATAATATCATTAGATAGAAAATTTGATCCTCTATTAGCAAAACATATCAAATACAGGGTGTCCCATTTAAAAAAAATAAGATTTTTGCAATAATTCATCTGCCTCAGAAATATTGTTATGGAGACGCCCTGTATAAAACGAATTCAATACTGTTCAAAAATTATAAAATTACAATGGTGTTGTGAAACTATTGTAAAATTTTCAGCTTTCTAGCTGTAACCGCTAAAAAGATACGATTTTCTTTTCAGGTAACGATATACGGCGTTAAAAAATCACAAAATTATTTATAATTCAAAAAGTCTTAAAGATAGGTATATGATATTATACAGAAAACTCTTCTAGATTTTTACCTAGATTCCAAAAAAAATATAATATAATATAGGGTAATTCATTTAAAATTCCGAAGTTGCTACCACTTTCGGTATGATCCGGCAACACCGCATCATCCAAAATATTTTATAAACGTAGAAAACCATCTCTTATAGCCACAGCCAAATTTTCAAAATAAAATCTCATTTAGTTCTCGAGATACTTCTAATAGGCCACTTTACTTGGGACACCCTGTATAGTACTTGTCAAAAATATCATTTGCAGCGTTTCGAAAAAAATAATTCTTCATAATTTCATCTGCTTATTATATAAATACGATTCAAATAGAAAAACTTTAATCTTGTTGTACAGGGTACCCAAAAACTATAAAAATTTAGATTTGAAAATAAGTTTTTAAATCAAAGCATTGAAGTATCGAACAAAAGATCTTTGAACACGGAATCAAGATAATTTTCTCATACGTTATGGCTTCTAAGATGTAAATAAAATGTACTTTTCTTATCCATGTCTTAATATTAATTATTATTTTTTGAACATTAGTGCTTCGTGTAATGTGTAATTGTTAACTATAAGTAGGACGTTTAAGCATAAAGGGTTGGTTTGTGGTAAGAATTAATATTTTTAAAAATTCGTTTTAAGTATATTCTTAATATCACATATTTCAGAAACCATTGTTTAACAAATGTTTTAATATATTTACATAACGAGCAGAGAAAACTATGAGGAGTTACTTTTTTGTCATAAAAATGAAAATAAAAAAGTCTATCCGTGGACACACTATCTGTATATTGGTCAGACCTTAGACAAGGAAAGAGAGGGGACGGATAATTCCGCTTTACGGGCCGTCGCAGAAAGTGAAGCCTAAAATTGATACGCCGCCATTTTTTAGGAGCCAGACATTCGAGGTGGCACCTAGTGTATTTTAGTGATTTGTGGTGTGAAAAGCTATCAAAAGAATTCAGTGTATTTATAGAAATATGGTGTATTGTTGTGCCTATGGCTGCAAAAGCCGAAATGAGCGAAAGGATCTTGGAATTACTTTCCATCGGTAAATATTCTACTCGTGTTTTTTGCATGTATTTATTTTATATTAGATATCTACGTTGTAAGTTTAGCAGTATATATTATTTGAAACTATGTTTAAGCCCATAGTTGAAGCTACCTTTCTTTGTAATTTGTACTAGATTTGTTGCACTTTTCATTCAAGATTTCTAATAAGAACCAGCTAATTGCCCTTGAAGAGGGTGTGTCACTCAATGGCGTACCTGTATGATAGGTATATTTTGACAAACTTTTTTTTATAAAGTTGAGGAAAGAGTTCGATTACTTGGAGGTGCTGTGCCAACAATATTTTCAGAACTACCAGTACCTATATATACCACCAAAGAAAGTATTTACTTTAAGTTAATTTCTGGAATAAAAAAATTATTCATTTTCAGAACAGAAACATTTTAAATTACAGAAGCATGTAGATAATATTGATTTTTTACAGGGTTTAAAAAGGCGAGCTACTGAAAGGGCAACTCAACATGATGTTGAACTATATATAGCTGGTACGTCAACAGCTGGGTCCACGCAAATGAAGAAGAATATATTACTTTTAAATAATTTCTAAAAAATGTCTTCACTCTAACAACATCTCAAATCATGTATGTAATATTAATTTTTTTATAGGCTACCGAAAGTTCAAATCAGCTTGATGAAGAACTAGTTTTACCTGGCACTTCATATGGGCTTACTGAACAGAAAGAAGACACTCCGAGAAAGAAAAAACTAAAGAACTTTGAGGAGGCTGTTAAAAGTCGTGCTTCTTTGTAATAAATTTTGAATCGACCAATTTTGTTTTTTTTATCTTACATTTTTCCTAAAGTTGAAAGTTATTTAAATTACACAACCTTTCCTATATGAAATTATAATTTTGACGAATAAAATTAATATCTACCAAGCATTCAATAAATTATTGAAAAAGAACATTTTTAATATCAACCTCAGTAGGGTACCTAACAATTCAACCAATAAAAATATTACTTTCATATTCCATACAAAATAATTTTGTACTGGGATAATACTAATAAAATATTCATGTTACGCCACTGCTAAACCCGTTTGGTGCCACGCGGTAACAAAATCGCTTCTAGTTTTACGCTTCCCCTCTCTTCCCTTGTCTAAGGGTCAGACGGATTAACAAATATATAAATATAACTTATGCAAAAAATATTTATTTCCTTTTGTATTTAAGAAGTTGTACTTTATATGTGCATATGTTTTTAGTTAGTTAATTTTTTTAGTAAATATTGTGCTGTAAAGTTTAAATGTCATATCATAATTTACACTAGGGCAACGCTGTTAAAAATATTACTGTATATAAATATTAAAAATTTTTATTTTGAGAGAAAATAAATAACCTTTTCTGAAACATTACCAAACTGTAATTTTATTCAATCAAATAGTGTTTATTAAAACTTACATTTTATCACTTTATATATTGATGGACGGTTGCATCGCCTTGCTTAAATTGAAATCTTAGCTAGGGCATACCTTACACTTAAGGTTCACCATAGATTAAAATTGGTTGCACGGCGTCAAACTAAGTAATGGCAACACTTCTAGTAACTCTTGTACAGGTCGACAACTTTATCTGTAGCTATAAAAGGAATGCGGGCAAGAAATTTTCTTGGGATAACAATGTTGTCACATATATTAAATTTTAATTTAATAACATGTTACCAAGTAAACCCTAAAATTAAATTTACCCATTTAAACTAAATTGTCATAAGTATATAAGAAACTAATATTCTATTATAGTTTCAATGTCCTTAAAACTTTCTTTTCATAATATTTATTTTAATATTTAAATGCAAAATAAAATATTTTTTATTAAAATACTTCTAATCTAAAAATTGGGCAACATGGTGTAATATTAATGGTAACCATTGGTAACCGGTGGCTAGAGCTAATTTGATATGTTATATCCCAGACAGAGGATGACGTCACTGACGTCTGTTGACACGCCTATTGTGCCAGCGTGGTTATTCGGCGATGTCCAATATGCTTCATCCAGTTGCGTAGTGATAGGGTTTGTTTTAAAACTGTGATAATGAATGAATATACCCTGGTAAAACCCGTGAAGTGATTGCCAATGTGTACAGGGTGTGTGAAGAGGAATCGCAAATTAATGCATTTAAATTGCCACAAGCCAAAGCTAGGAAGGGTCGCAATGTATACGGGAGTAAGCGTAGGTGCAGTAAAAACATTTACAAGGAAGATACTGAAAGGAAAGAAAAAACCCGGATCAATTGTTGTCATCTCCTGTAAAAAAGGGCCTGTCTCTCTGTTGTCGGAAAAATCGAAGGCTTCGACTTTGACATTGTTAGGAGAACAATACAAAAGTTTTATTTGGAACTAAAAGTGGTTCAAACCTTAAAAATCAACAACTACAACAGCTGAGAAGTGACATAAACTCTCCGTTTTCCCGTAAAACTTTGAAGTGCATGTTGAAATCAAATGGAATTTATTGGCGAAAATGCCAAAATAAGCGAAAAATATTAATGGAAATTGCTAATATATTGCTCTGGCGATACAAATATATTCATGCCATGAAAAAATATATATTATTACATTATTAAGATAATAATAGCACGCCCATGACTCGGCCATGTTTTAAAAGATATTGCTTCCCCCTTACGGATACCGCGTAGCTATAGACTCGCTTGTCGAACTGTACCTACTCATTCGCTTCTACCGAATAGTTTTGTCATTGTCAACTCTAATTTATCAACACTCAACGTGTCAATTTATATTTTCTTTATGACTTGTATTGTGTGCACTGTGTAATCCACTTTGGGTATTTATACTTGCTCAGCTCATGATATAAATAACTAAGAGGTATGAGTCCACGCCGATGGGCGCGTGGCTTGTGATGTCACCAGGAGAGTGATTTTTAAATCTCTTATGGAGATTTATATTGCTGTCAGGTTTGTTCGGCCTAAGTAGTTATAAACAAATTAAACTATTTTTTTCTAAATAGTCCATCTCTCAGTGGAGTGAAATTATGAAGAGGTAGAGAAACTCATAGTTTTCTTCTGTAGTTAATTAAACAATATTTTTATTTCCATACATGGTTCGAAGGCATATACCCTTATCAGCTTCAGTGGGAAATACTTAACAAGTAAATGTTAACAAACTAAATAAAACCGTACTCATTTAAATTTTTTTTTCTATCAAATTTCTTTGCGTGGTTATCCATATCGCAACCGAACACAGCGCCTTTAATCTATAAGCATTTTATGAAAATTCGGATATTTATTTTAATAAACACAGACGACTAATTAAGAAAAAATTCTGGTGAACTTTCAAAATTTCCATGGAAAACTACGACAAGCGGCACTACGTGGCATAACCTGTGTTAGAAATCTTTAATAGGTTGACGTTTCGAAACTTAATAGAAAAATGAGAGTGTCAGACTAAGAAAAGTACAATAAAAGGTCGTTACTTTTCTATGATATGAGGGCGACACCCAGATGGAACATAAAGTTTATATGGGGAGCCTCACAATAAGAATGAACATCTAAAATATTGTTAAAATAGTAATGGATATATTACGATTGTAAAAGAGTGACAACGCTGGTGGTAACGAGGATGGGTCGTCGAGTAGCTTCGGCTATCATCGACCGGTTCCAATGGCGCGTAGGATGTTTTAAAAGTTTGTCGGAATCATCTTTTCTTATTGTAGTGGTATTTTAACTATAAGGAGTGTTATATTTCTATGAAATTAATATACGTAAATACTTGTCATTTATTATTCTTTCATGAAAACCGCAAGTGCGCTTATTATATTTTCGAATAAATCGTGTTGTAAAAATATTTGAAGTTATTAGTGTAGTGGCCACGGAAAACGGGAAACGCGAGATAAATAATAATTAAAAATCAAAATTTTTATTAAAAAATAAAAATAGAATAAATTAACCGGATCATGTCGAAACATTTTATAAAATAAAATTTAAATAAATACAATTTCTTTCAATACATGTTGAATTAATAGAATTATTAATAAGGTTCTAACTATTTAAATTAAATTATCGGGGAAGACGCGTTAAATCACCTGTCAAATGTCCTAAATTATACCCCACTTCCAAATCTCAGGGATGACAAACTTACGAAAGTGGATCGGATGAGTCTTATGACCTTTTAAGGGAAGCGTGGGTTTATTCGACAATGATGCGTAATTTGGACATCTGCGACCGAATTGAGCTGAAAACATGCGATTTTGGACGTTATATGCCTATAAATAATCGTTTTCTGGCACTTGTTCTAGGAAATACGGCAATAAACAGGGTCACAGGGGACTTGCGTTCGAGAAAAGGGGAGATTTCTGGCCATTTAAACGGGGACACTAGCGTTCAGAGTGAAGTCTGAATCGGAAAGTGTACGCGGACAGTAACAATGAAGATATAATTGGTGAATAGTTGTTAATTAGTTAAAAAGAGTCTGATTCGGAAAGTATACGCGGACGGTAACAATCAAGATGTAATCGGTGAACAGTTAATTAGTGAAAAGCAGTCGGAATCGGAGTTAGTAGATCAGTGAAAAGTTCTTTAATTTTTAACAGAAACACAACAGTTAATTTTAGCGGAAAAATAATGAATAAGAAATTTAACGGAAGTTGTATCGGGAAGTTTTAAATGGAAAGGTCGGAATCATAAGTAAAAGTCACCAAGAGTCACCAATACCGAACGGACCGCGAATGACCGGAAGTAAAACGGAAGTAAGCAGTGTTACGGAAAAGTAAAAGTGAAATTAAGCAATAATTGCGAATTAATGCCTGAAAGTCTCTTGGGAAAGGTGTTAAAATTCGGTCGAAATTCTAAAAAATTGCGACTTGTATTAAACTAAGCGGAAGTAACTGTTAATTTATGGCCGAATTAAATCGTTAGGTGACTCCTTAATAATATTAATTGTGTGTCGAAACTTTAATAAAAGGTTATAATTCCCTTTTAAAATAATAACTTGATATAATAAAAAGGGTGTAAAAAAAATTTAAAATAATAAAAGTATTTTAAAATCATGGTATAACAAAGGTGTTATAACATATAACTGTTTAGAGGATGTAAAATTGCATTTTTAATAATTAATGAAAATAAATTGTGTGCATTAAAACCTTAAAAATTGTGTTGTTTATTTCTAGGTGTAATAAAATTTTATAAAATTTAATGATCAAATAAAGAAAGTTAACTACGATAGTCAAGACATTGGCATTGTGATTCTAGCAAGAGAAATTAATATTTGAAAAAAAAAGTAGTCCGCAAACTAACACAGGAATCTTCCGGTCCCAGCAAAAGTTAAGTATTGTAGCCAACCACCTCGTATTGAAATTAGATTTAGCTCGGATTTCCAGAATTTAGATAATTACGGGGTAGGGCACCTATAACAGGCGCGCAGCAGCTTCATATGTGACTGGATGCTATAATAGGTGTCGGTGGGTGCTACATTAGTTATTGTTTTACTTACCCACCTATCTATTAAATACAATGGTTTTTCTACTTAGATAGCTAGTATAGGCCCTTTTCAATCATTATAACATTTAACTCAATTTTCAATTTCTTAGGCTCTTGCGGTGTTTTTGCTTAGTACGGCACCCTTCTAATCAACCCAAAAATAAATAAATATTATTTAATAAAAGCGGGACCACTATAACTTAAATATTTTTAAATGGAACGCCCCACATTTTTTACTCGGAATTAGTGTCCCTCCTTATTGTTTATGTAATTTCAATTTTTTTTGCAGTGTTGCTAAGATATTAATTATTACTATTTTTTTGCTTTTGCACTATCGCAATAAATATCGCGTAGGATTCAAGCTGAAAGTTAAACTGCAGCTTATATAAAAGTTATTTAAAGGTACCTAGTTATGTTTACTTTTATATTTATTTTTATTTTTCAACATGAAGTCTGAAAAATCCATTGCAATCACTAAAGGGTATGAGAAATGTTTAAATAATGCGCAATTTAATGTAACATATACCGAATGTCGCTCTAATGACGATGAGCGGGATCTAGGACTTTTAGCCGGCGCCGTTTCACCGTCGCCATTTCGCCGGTGGGCAAATTCGCCATCAACCGTACATTCTCCTCCCTTGCAGATATTAAAAAAATGTTTTCAAGGAAAGTTATCCAAAAAAGCACGGTCGGTTTAATTTCATGCGTGTATTATACATTTACATAAATAACACTGACGAACATTTTAAAAAAATTTTTTCCTCCCTTGAATGATTTTGGCTGGATTTTATATATCTTGGCCTGCTGAATCCAGATCTGGCCTCAGATTTTCGATATCAGCCTCCAATGATAAGGGAGGGACTTATGCTTTGAACAACTAAAAACCTATAGTATATTTTGTTAACAGTTAGCTTAGGTACATTATAAACATTTATAAATAATTTAAAATTTAATATTTACTTCCCTAACGTCTTTCTTTTATAAGAACTCCTGGATGTGTCTCGTATTAGGGTCCAGCAATAGTCGGCTAACATATTCGGGATCCACTTTTCTGTATACCTTTTCTCTACGGAGGCAATATCTTGGTGAAATCGTTCTCCATGCTCATCTGATACTGCTCCTAAATTTTCAGGAAAAAAGTCCAAATGAGAATGGAGAAAGTGAAGTTTTAGTGACATGTTGCATTCTAAAATATGATAGGCCGTGAGTAGTTCTTCCACGAGTTCACGATAATTTTCTGATTTATTATTTATTTGCCTAATTTGGGGACCAACACAAATTCCTTCTTTAATTTTGGCCTCACTGATACGTGGAAATTTGTCTTTTAAATACTTGAAAGCATTTCCTTCTCTATCCAGTGCTTTAACAAAATTTTTGATCAGACCAGCTTAATGTGAAGTGGAGGTAAATATATTTTTTTTTTTTCTGAACTAATGGTTCTCGGGTCAAATTTTTAACGCCAACTTGTATTGTGTCACGTGGAGGTCAAACCTTAATTTTATAATGTTTGTCTCTTGCACGGCTGTCCCATTTACACAAAAAGCAACAGTATTTTGTATAGCCTGCTTGCAGTCCTGTCAGTAACACCACCACTTTTAAATCTGCACATATGTTCCATTTGTGATCTTCGTACTTTACACATCTTAGTAACATCTTAAGATTGTTATATGTTTCTTTCATATTTACCGAATGACCCATAGGAACCAATGGATGCTCGGTTCCATTAAAAAGTAAAACAGCTTTTAGACTGGTTTTAGACGAATCTATGAATAGTCTCCATTTATCAGAAGTATTTGGTAAGTTCAGTTCGGTCATTAGGCCAGGTGTGTCATGGCAAAATACTAAATCACCTTCCACTGCAAAAAAATTTATGAGAGTAGATTGCCTTTTCCTGTAGATGGACACCTTCACTCCTTTTCCCAAGAGGTTCCACTGCTGCAGGCGGGATCCGAGAAGTTCAGCTTTTGTTTTCGGGAAGTCCAAGTCACGAACAAGGTCATTTAATTCACCTTGAGTGATTAAATGAGGTGTATCATTCAAATCATGAGAACTAGGGATGTAGCTTGGTCCGGCTTCTGGTGAAATACTACTACCGGAGTCTGATTCGGAATCAAGCGTCTAACTCTCAGGTGGCTGGGGAATGGGTAATGAGTTGTCATGGAGCACTGGTCGCATTGCAGAAGGAATATTGGGGTACTGAATGCTACGCTTTGTTTTGCTAGTAATTTCTTTAATATTCGTCATGCAAAAATAACAATCATCTACGTGATTACGAGCTTCCCTCCAAACCATTGGAACTGCGAATGGCATAGATTTATGAGTACCTTTCAGCCATCCAGTCAATGTTCTCGAGCACGAACTGCAACACATTTTTGGGGCCCAGGACCTATCTTCATCGCCAACTTTGCTTTTTTACTAATGAAGATATCGGTTTTTGGTACGCTTTCGCGGTAACTTCGCCACAAATATAACAGAAGGTATCGGCTTTATTAACGCAAACACGCATCGACATTTTTGGTACCGTTTTACCACGCACGTAGATCTAAGCGAAAATATTAATAGATGTTTACTAAATGATTATATAGTAACGACTAAAGGGATATTTCAAGCATAGATCCAAATAAGCTGCAAATAACACCCTTCCAAGAAATCTGAGACCAATATAAATATTTGAGGGTCAGTTGTATATTAGTTTAAGTCCAAATGTACGATATTTTTATAAAAAGGATTTTTGTGTTGATTAGTGTAATTTAAAATTTTCTAATATTGTTCAATAGGGAAGGTTGAATTAAAATAATGCAAATATTAAAGTATACATAGGACTTTACAATTTTGTACTCAAACTCTTTCTCTCTCACCATCTTTACTTGATAACATTTTGTCGTATCTTCTAGATAAAATGCACTAGTTGACAAAACAGTTATTTTTGTATATAGGGTGCGAAATACTGCTTTGGTGATCGAGACCAACTACGAATTTCGTACACAAGTTTTTCTACGACTGCAATTTCATTAAACTAAAACCATGAAACCATATTTTGTATTATAATATTTAATACAAATTATTTTTTAAAAATATGGTTGTCGAATCTGTCCCAGATATGACTATGCAAACCAATAATATGTTTGACAACATACGTTTTTCACTGACGTTTTGCGAGTGTTGAATATTATTAGAAAAATAATATATAAGATAATAATGATGAGTCTCGAAAGTGAATATGATTCATGCGGTACCCCTCCAAATATATCAGATGAAGCCAAACTTGTTACACTGAATCTTCTACCGGAAAAATCCAGACGGCAGTATGAAGGGCAGTGAATACTGAACATATTTAAAACATGACCATGAACAATTGAAAACATGGTGTTTGAGAAAATGCGTGAAAAAAGTATTAGAAAATATTTTGACGAGAGATCGAAAGTAGTTAAGTCGTCCACGTTATGGTCAATAATTCATGAAGTCGACTCTTAATGTGAAGGAAAACGTGGGCGGATATAAGGAAATATATGGTTTGTTGTGTATAAGTTATTTCGGCGGCACCTCCTGGGTTCACTTACATTTTATATTTATTAATGCAATATTTACTATAAAATTTGGAAATCGCAGTAAAAGGTCAGTAATTTGCAAGGCTTCTTTCAATTTATTTATTTTTAAATTTTTATCGAAAAAAGTTTAAAATACTTTGCATGGTCATTTTGTCATGTATTAAATTATAATACTGATATGGTGAACTTATCAATATATTTTATTTTTTAATTAGTGTATACTATCAATTATACGTCATAATGAGGCCATTAAAGTTTCAAGACCAATTAAAACTTTAGGCATAAAATACATGACAGGTTTCTATGAAAGAAAAGAATATTTACTCATTTTACAGGGTGATTGATGCTGGATGGCCTTAAACGTTTAGGGAGAACTATTATACGCGTGGCCGTGCTCTCTCTCCTTTCTGCTCTGTCGCTTCTATACTAGAAAGTTCTAGCAACTTTAATAATTTGTATGTTATTTCTTTTGAATCCCTATTAATAGAGTCCCTTAACATTTTCCTATACCTAATGATTATCATCTCGAGAACTATAACAGGAGAATTTTAAGGAAAGATATTAAGAGATTAATACACGGAAAGGAAACGTGGTTAAATTTAGTATAAAAATACTAAACCAGGCCATAACGTGTGACTGGGATAACTTTTATTAAGTAACGTCACTTGACTTCAGTGATCGATGGCATGTTTCCTCTTAAGTTCTTCTCCTATTATTTGTTACGAAAATCGAAATCTGAGTGATCCGAATTAAGCCTTTCATTCTTGTAAAAAAGCATTTTTACACCACTTTATTTAATCTTCGTCATTTTTACAATACAAATACTTAAAGTACAATAATAGTCGTCGGTAAATGTACCAAACATTTAAAAATATTTAACTACTTACTGGAGTTATAAATAAATTATTTTCACTTACATTCGTTGTAAAATTTACAATATATTTTACTTGATTTTACTAAATTTATTAGAAATCTTCTTGTAAAATATACTTACAATATTATTTTGTTATGTAATGTAATTAATACTATATTTTATAGGAAATTTTACAATAAAATCTATACAATAAAGATTTTAATATAGTCTTTTTCCATGTAAAGATTCCAAAAAAAGAAATATTACACAGGGTGTAAATTTAAATTATCAAAGTGATCCAGGACTAGTTTAGATGCCGTAAAATCAAACTAATTTTTTCCTCAAAAAAAATGTAAACAACGTGCTATTTTACAAACCAAAAACAGTGTCAAGACCTTTTTTCTCAGAAAATAATTTTTTTTTATAATCAAACACAAGCACCATAGGAAAAATCTTTTAGGGCACTCTGGGAGTGGTACGTGTGCCCAAAAAGCGATTCACGTTGGTTTTGAATCGTTGGAGGTTATATTCGCTGAACTACTTGAAGGCGCGAATTGGTGGCCAAATTCTACGAAACAGGTTCCGATCATAACAAAAAGAGGCATCAGCTTGAAAATCTAGTACTAAATGAACCTACGGAGATAGCAGTATTGGGGCAAGTTGCAATGGATAGGACGCTGAGTATTGCATGACCATTGGCCGTTGCGACCGGCGTGACTTGTACAAGTGTCCAACGAGTATTAAAAAAATACAAATTCCATCCTAATAAGATTCGGTTAGTGCAAGAACTAAAGACGACTTCACTCTCCATTTTGCAAAATTACGACTGAACGAACGAATGATAATGGTAATTTCCTATTTCATATATGTTTTTCGTCTTGAATGGTTTTTGGAATAGTCACAATTGGCATTATTGGGCTGACAGCAATCCAAGAATTTTTAACGAGACACACACACACACACACACACACACACAACAACAACCTCAGAAGTTGAATGTATGGGCTGGTATCTTTGGAAATTCCATTGAAGGTCTTTTTTCCTACCTGGAAATTTAACAGGATTTACTACAAAATGCCATCGACCCAGCTCTAACCAAAATCATAGAGAACGACCCTGCATGCATACAATGAACAGGAGCTGATTTCTCAACAAGACCGAGCTCCACCTCATTATTCGCTAAATGTGCGCAATTATTTAAATGACACATTTCCAAGACGCAGAGGTACAAATGAGTAGTCCCCTCGCGCACCCGATTTAAGCCCTTTAGATTTTTTTTGTGGGGTCACATAAAAAGCAAAGTTTACAGCACTCCACCTGACACATTAGAAGATCTGCGAGGAGGAGTCATTGACGTATGTCCCGAAGGCCACCGCAAGTGCTCCAGGAATGTACGGCAAAGGTTTGAAGATAACCTATATCACTATATAGACGTTTGCGAACAACAGTTTGAGCATTTTCTTGACTAATACCACCCTATATATAAATAGACTGCAGCAAGTATATTTTCCAGTGTACACTCAATATTGTTATAGCATTTAAAAGGTTACAATATACAGGGTGTCCCATAACTAATGGTACACAGGAAAACTTCAGATTCCTTGGGTATAAATACTGCGATTTGGCCATACTTAGTTTAGTTCAATAGCTGGTAATAACCGAGATACAGAGTATCCAAGTAAAAATTAAATTTTCAATTTTCCTAAATAACTTATTTCTGAATCAATATTTTTGCACAAAATTTTGTGACTAGGGTTTTTTTGGGGAAAGGAATTTGAATTTGTTAATAATTTTGATGTAGACTATAGGGGCGCTCTCTGCGGTACTCTGAACACATAAAAAGAAATGTAACTTTTTTGTGCGTTAGTATAATTATATTTTTATTAAAAATATCAGTTTTTCCGTTATTTCTAAGCAATAAAGGTATACTTTGTAAATATCGCTCCGACTAACCGTTTTCGAGATATTTTCAATTATAATTTCTAATGCGTCCGTTTAAATTTTGATTTGTAAATGTGAAATTTGTCACAGTAGGCTTTGGTACAAACAAATTCAATGAAAACACTTTGAAACCTCATTTCTGTCAAAGTTTATTTTCATTTGTCAGCATTGCGAGTGTTTTTAAGGAGTTTCTGAAGATACTGTTATCAAGAATTAAACTAAAAATGCCGCGACATTTTACGTTTTGGACGCAAGGATCCTGTTTCTCCCAGTCTGTAGTCTAGGCTTCTAAAAATTTCAAAATCTCGCTGCCTTCTATTTGGATACATTTCCAAATATCGCCGATGTGCTCCGCGTCTGTTAAAATTTTCTTGTGCGTTTAAACATACCTTGTCTCGCATTTCTCTTTTAGAAAACAGTTATGTCGCGGCTTTTTTAGTTTAATTTTTGATAACAGTATCTTCAAAAACTCCTTAAAAATACCCACAATGCTGACAAATGAAAATAAACTTTGACAGAAATTAGGTTTCAAAGTGCTTTCATTGTATTTGTTTTTACCAAAGCCTACTGTTACAAATTTCACATTTACAAATCAAAATTTAAACGGGCGCATTAGAAATTGTCATTCAAAATATCTCGAAAACGGTTAGTCGGAGCGACATTTACAAAGTATAACTTTATTGCTTAGAAATGACCGAAAAACTGTTATTTTTAATAAAAATATAATTATAGTAAGGCACAAAAAAGTTACATGTGTTTTATGTATCCAGAGTACCGCAGAGAGCTACATCAGAATTATTAACAAATTCAAATTCCTTTCCCCCAAAAAACCCTAGTCACAAAATTTTGTGCAAAAATATTGATTCAGAAATAAGTTATTTAAGAAAATTGAAAATTAAATTTTTACTTGGACACCCTGTATCTCGGTTATTACCAGCTATTGAACTAAACTAAGTATAGCCAAATCGCAGTATTTTTTCCCAAGGAATCTGCAGTTTTCCTGTGTACCATTAGTTATGGGACACCCTATATAAAAGCATGCAATGTATTTAAAACTAATTTTATCTTGCTGCTAAAGTTTTAGCTTATGCAAAAGTCATTTCTAGCTAGCAAAACAAATTTGCGTTTTAACTGAATTACGATGAATAAGATGATCTAGTTAACTATACTTTACTTTACTTTACTTTATACTTTATTTCCTTAGACATTACAATTTACAATGTATGGAAAACGTCAAAGTCAAATACATGAGTATATATAAAATGTATGATATACAAATCCACAATATATAAAATTTAGAAAAAGCAAACTTATACTAAAATAAAAGTTATGTTATTGTTAAAAAAAAGTAAATATAAAAAAATGTAGAGGCATTATTGCACCCTTGTGAGATATTCATTAACTGAATAAAAAGCCTCCGACAAATATTGCTTTAAACGTTTTTTAAACAACATAAGACTATCAACAGCCTTCAGGTTTGGTGGTAGCTTGTTAAAGATTGTTCGGGTTTGTTCATTAATAGAACAAAATAAGGAACTACTTCTTAGTTAACATAACTACATTATCATGTTGAAACCAACACTTTTTTATTATCTAGCTCCCTATACTAATTTGTCTAGTTCTTGCTATTGGCCAGATAGAGGTAGTGATAATAAGTAGGTACGGTGTGAGACCTGACGTCACACGAACTGCCGCCCTTTGCTGCTAGGCGATGGCGCTGCATTCCGTATTTTCTCGACTACCGTTGATAATAAATCGTGAAGTATTAGAGTCTTCACTGATGATGAGTATGAATACCTAGCCTGTACTGACGAGAACAAAAGTGTTCGATATCGGTCTGCAGGTGGTTACATCCTCTCAATGAAAAAAGATTTCTTTTCTTGGTAGTACCGTTCAATCTGAAATAGTATTTTAAAGTGCTACTGCGTAGACTAAATACGCCCTTATTGTATAAGATATCATCGGGTGGTCTGGAAAAATAATAGTTTTTCCATACATTGGTATTTAATATTTGCTGCTCTTTTAACAATAAAATAGGTAATAATTAACAAACACAATTGTTGAAACAACAATATGATGTTGCTCCTAATAACTAACTATATTGGTTACCGTAAGAATATTTATTTTTTCGAGTACTAGAAGTACTTGGTTGACTTAAAAAGAGTTATTAGTGACTCCAACTAGAATAATCGTAGCAATAAAATTTGGCCTTCGATGCTAAATGTCCTCTTATCGCCATTTTCGCTAAATTTTCTTGTTATTGCGACTAAGATCTTGGTATCCTAAACTAGACCATTTTTTAGAGTGTATGTATAGCTGTTGGCAGATTGGCTTCCGAAATATCTGGCAAATTTACTGAGGTTACCTAATTGGTACAAGTTTCCGGGATTATAGAAAGCAATCCGCATCCGGAAAAATTTCCTGGAAAATTCCGGTCCTTCCCGGCCACCTAGCAACCCTAAATGTCACTCGAAAGCACATACGATTTGGAAATAAATTATTTCAGCAGCACCTCCTGGGTTCGCTTACAATATATATTTTTTAATGCAATAATTTACTATAAAAATTGAAAATCGCAATACAAGATCTTGTAAAAGAGTCCTAGTTGTACATTTTTCACTTGAATTTAATGTGGATTGAATTTTTTTTTTTATGCACCCGATGTCAAAAAATGAAAATTTGTAAGGTAATTTTGTCATTAAATTTGTAAAACTGATACGGTGAATTTAATTATTATTTGAATAATTATATGTCGCTATATTGCTTATCAATATATTTTTCTAATTAGGGGCATAGTATCAGGGATACGTTATAATTATTCCATCCATTACAGTTTAAAGGCCAATTAAAACTTTAGATATAAAATACATGGCAGGTTTCTATGGATTAGTATTAAATCATCATTTAAACCGAAATGTTTAAAGCAGCAATTGTTGTGTTCTGTGTGATTGCAGCCAATTTATTGGGTAACTTTTTTTAGCATTGAATTTTAAGGGTGTAATAATGTTGTCAGGCGGTTAATTTATAGGAAAATAATAATTACGAATACAACAGGTACACGGAACGACAAATTTAGTTAACTTTACTATAAAAATAGTTAAACTAACCATAAGTTATGGCTCTATCTATAGTCTATAGTGACTGAAATATCATTTATTAAGAACTACCATAAAATTATAGAAAAAATCTAACAAACATTTTTAGTAAAAATTACCAATATATTTAGTAAACCATTTATATTTTTGTAAACAAATCTGTAGGAAAATTTGCTAAAATCTTTTGTAAAAATTTTGACATATGGTATTTCCGAGCCGTCACCCATCCAATTACTAACCGTGCCCAACGTCGCTTAAGTTCTCGATCGATGGTACTTGTTCCCTGTTAAGTTCGCCACTGTTATTTGTTGTGAAGAACGACATCCTGGGAACTTGTTGCATCTGATTTATGCCTTTTCTTTCTCTAAAGATATTAACACTTTATTTAAAGTTACATTCGTTGTAAAATTTAAAATATATTTCACTTCATTTTACTAAATTTATTATAAATACTATAGTCTACTCATTTTCACAATTCAGTAGATCAAAATAAATACACGCTACGAGTGCCTACGTGAACAGCACACAAGGTCGCATTAAGAACAATATAACAGTACAACCTCGAACCACGCATAAATAGACCTGAAATAACACCGTACACTGACCTACGACCCTGTAGACATGCAACGCGTCGCGTATTGTAAGATTTATTGCCGATTGACCAATAGCAATAAGTTTATGCATCGAGCGCGTGCGGCAAAAATTAATAGAGTATAACTATACTTTTTTATAAATTATGTGTATTTGCAATATTATTTTATAATTAATACTATATTTGATAGCAAATCGTACATTAATAATTTAACTATAGTGTTGGTTTTAGTATTTACTGATTTGACTAGATTTCTTAGGAAATCCTAAGTATTGTTTTTTGTAAATTATATTTACATTTTGGTACGGATTGCTAATAACAATTTAATTCTATATTTTATAGGAAATTTTAAAATAAAATCTTCAGTATAATAATTTTACTATATATAGTATTTTTTTATCGTATTCTCGAGTTAAAACAAATTGAAATGTTAGTTAGTTAAATGTTTTATGTTTATAGTCTTATTTAGGAATAATTTATGCAGCCGCAATTTTAAAAACCAAAAAAAATGGCATGAATATATCTTTTGAGACAGTTGAAGATTTAAGAAAATTCCCATATAACTCACAGTCTATGTGACATTACCTTAAAATAAGCTATGGCCGTAATTTAAATTTTATAAATTGCACTATTTGCCGTATTTTTCTAATTATATGCCCCTCCCCCCTTTGAAAGCAAATGTCACGAGCTACCACTGCTGCCTCGTTTTTAGAATTTCTTAAAAAATTACAAAATTTCGGAAGAAACTCTAACAAACTTGAGTTGAAATTGATCTTATTATAATATTATATTAATTATATTATTATATTTTTGTTTCAGCTGTACATGCCAAGGCTAAAGTCGCCTGGGGAAAAAGAAAATAAATTAAACATAATCCAATGATTGTATAGAAATAAATATATAAATACCTGCTAATGTCTTCCTGTTTTTATTAAAATTACGTATCCATATCTTGAAATATGTTGTCAAAATAAAAGAGCGTTAACCCGGAATGCCAGTGAGGCAACCTTTAGGCGACATGTGCCATGTGGCAATGCTACACAACGTCTTTTAACCGAAGGAACATAAAGCTACATCGTTACGGCAAGGTCGCATATCCAGAAAATGGCAATATGAGACGACTTGTAGAATGCTACATGTCGTCCACTGTTGGGATTGGGCCTTTAGAGTAAAAGCAGCATGTATAATTTGACATCTAAGGAAGAAACCTGGGAAAACCAACTACGCACCAATTTTGTTTGACTCCTCTCCCTATCTTAAAAGCACAAGAATCTAGAGACAACTTTATAAAATAATGCAATCCTAAACACAAACATTTGATCTACAAATTATATCCTTTGATACTTCTTTAGATACATACACATTTTAAACCTGGAATTTTTTGTAGAATTATGCTAGTATGCTTCCGTAACAGACCATACTACTTCTAGGCTATATTAGTTTTTTTATTTTATAATACTTGACATTTAAGTTTATTAAAATAAGAAATAAGTTCTTTCATTCGTTCCTGACTGAAAGAAATTAACAAATTTTTATTAAAAATGTCAAAAAATTTATTCAAGCACTAGTGCACCCGAGCAGAAGGTTCTACTTCTCCACATACGACTGAGGTACATCGAAACAAGCTTAGTTGTTTTTGCTCAGCAGCAAATAAACAAAAATTAATAATTTAATATAACAGCTATAAGAAAAACCAAGTTGTATATTATAATTGTCATACAAGTTAACATTTGCCCAAAATGGTGTTTTGCCATGAAATTACTTTGCAGAGCTATGTACGTTTTATGCGTAAAAACCACATAAACCCTTTAGAGATATTAACCTATTTAAAATTTCGCTTTCGTTACGAAAACCACATAAGTCGCCGATTTACTGAACAGGTTTTTTTGTCCGAGATGTGCCGTTATCATTGATAGAATAAAAACTATTCAACAACATCCTGGTAAAGTTTTTCATCGAAAAAAATAACTTCAGAACTATTAAACATGGAAGCCATGCAAAAAATAACAACAAGGCAGAAGACAAGTTTTTTGCAACAAAATTTTGTTATATTTTTGTAATATGGGGGATTGAGGGTAATATCTTGAAAATAAAAGTTTTTAGTATTGTTGTAAGGATTGTTCAGAGTTGAAACTGATCGACCCCGGGTGTGTTATTCACCTGATGGAATCCATCACTCTGGCTGTAATCGTCAAATTTTGTGGTACGACCCTGTATACATTGTGTTTACCTTTGCAGGTTCTTTTAAAGTTTGAGATAACGGTAAGGTTGTCAGGTTTTACGATTTATTAGCATTATTCTTAGTATGACGTTTTTTCCTAAGTACTGATGGTATTCCGCTGCCAGGAATTTAAATCAAAGAGAGTTTAACCATTCACTTATGTATTACAAATTAATAATTTATCAAAATACAAAGATTTTACATTATTATAATAGTAATTATATAACCAGTTTCAGAAGGTTTGTCTCCCATAATTTGGCCCGTCATTATTCACCAATATCTGTCTGCGACAGAATGCTGATGATTTACCCCCTTTACCACAATACTATTTATTATATATCTACGACAATAATAGCATTATTACTTGTTCTCTATCTATTATGTCTGCGAAAATAATAGTAGATTTTCGATATTTCTATCTCGCTTCTTACATGAAGCTTTGGTCTGCGACCATTTTATTTACATTACTCCCCTGATAATCTGCAATTTAGTTGTTACATATGACCCCGTTTTTGTGTACGTATTATTTATTTAATTTACTTGTCGTTTTGTATGTAATATTACCTCAGTTTACGTACACGTTTGGTATAATGGTACTACGTAGTATAGTGAAAAGCCGAAAGACAACTGTCCAATAGTGGTATCCTACTATCGAACATTTCAAATATATAACTCATAAAAGTGTAATAAAAATTAGGAGCCTGCTCGCTTTACGCATGTGTCAGTTTTCTTCTCAAGCGAGCATTGTTTCTCATGTACCTACTGGAGAGTCGAAAGACACTGTCCGGTAGTGGTGTCTTACCGTCGAACATTCATTCCTAAGAAAAACCCATCACGCCTTTTATCTACACCTGTTATAAAGTAACGTTCTACAGACAACATCATACCAAATGATTTTAACCCTTTTTGGTAACAGTGATAACCTGCGATTACCCTGTTATACATCATAGATAACCCTTTTTAGAACCCTCCCCCATTCTTTACCGCGGATTGCAGTTATTATTCGAGGAAGGCTTTATTACTGCGTAATAAACACCTACCTTTATTTTCAAGAACCCACTCTAAAACTCACCCTGGATAGACAAACATCTATTTCTGAAAATTACCTACTAAATAACGACCCTTTAAACTTTTAAACGAAAGCAAAAGTGTATATTGATTTACGCCAACAAGCGGTACTGTTACTTGCCGTACCTTTTAAATAATAAAATAATATATTTTTGTCTTGCAGACATTTTAGATGAAACAGAACCGTTAATCCCGAATTAACCTATGTAGTTTTTTAACTAGAAACCTGTCATTTCTGTCCTGCAGACAATTTATTTGTCAGACCGACAGACAGACTGAACGGGTATTGATTTACCTTATGTTTACACCGAAATAGTTTTTAATGAGAATAGTCAAATAGAAGATAAGAAGGAGAGAGGCCATTTTGTGTATAAATTAGTTGATTTTGTGCGCTGAATTTGACTCCGTTGATAAAGATTCCTGGCCCACCGTGAAGCTAGAAAAGTGTTAACAAGTAGAGAAAATTCATTAAATGCGTCTAAACAAAGAGTGATATACTGAGAGTAGCATACCATACTGAATTTAATTCCGTTGTCAAGGATTCCTAGCGTATCGACATCGGCAAGCCGACGGGGCAACCAGAAAACTCAACTCAACAAGTAGAAGAATATTCTTTATGCGTCTATAGAAAAAGAGTGCTATACTGAGAGTAACATGCCATACTGAATTTAATTCCGTTGTTAAGGATTCCTAGCGCATCGACATCGGCAAGCCGACGGTGCAAATAGAAAACTCACCTCAACAAGTAGAAGAAAATTACTAAACAAAGAATAGTAGAAAGTAACTACTAGTTTGTGAATTGGAAAAATTTGAATGTTGAAATTAAAGAGATTTATGATGTACCGAAAGAAACTGGCAGTGAAACGACTTGATTTTAAGAACGGAAAATTTTGACTCTGAATCGGGCAGCGTAACATCTTGTATTTTCGAACGTCAAAACTGAATTCCTTATGAGCGTCGCGTCTCTCGCTTCTATAGGCGCACCCCTGCCTTAGTTCTGTTGCGTCACTTTATGTACCCCTATATTATTTTTAGCCTAAAGAATGTGACCACTTGAGATTCCTTCGTTGGTCCGTCGCTAATATGTTAGACTTTTTGCTGTTTTAAGCACCTTTAAAATACATGTAGGTTATGCATGTATTACTTGACCTAAATATATTGGCTATTTTATTTCCTAAATAGAAATTTTTTAAGCGAAAATATGACCCGGGTCCGGACCGCTTCAGAGTTCTACGATAGATCGTAATTATCCTTATTCTTCCTTAATGCTACCTTAATCTCGCCAAAAATGTAGTGTCAATACCTTTAGAGAAATTTAAGTTTTTTAAGGAAAGTTAAGAAATAATTTGCTGTGTTACTGTCCGTCGCAGTACGTTCTGCACAAGAAATAAGCAAGTGATATTATGCCAAAAGTCGATTTTGTTACACTTCTCCCTATAATGGATAGATAGATAAATATTTTTTTCCATAAAATGCCAACTTGGCATATAAAACATGTAAAAAAAGAAAGAACACAATTATTAAGTATATAGTATTACAACTTTATAATAACGCACCTACGATAAAATAATTCAATACTTAATACAATTAAAAACACATAAAAATATCACTTTCCCTTGAAGAGATTACAAGAAGACAGCAAATGAATAAGACCAACAGAGCAGGAGAAGAATAAAACTGTGAGCAAAACTATGAAATCGAACTGACAATTAAAACTATTTTAAACATATGAATTCTCCAAAGGAAACCAGATTTCAAGGACAGGCTTAGGTGAAGCTACATTCAGTGAGAAGTTGCCCTGGAGAATGGAAAACACAACATCAGATGTTCCCTTATAGCAACTAAAAATTTATACATGGTTCTCATTTCTACCGAAACCAAATTTCTATCATAGTATTGTGACAATTCGTTTGTACAAAGCTAAACTTGGTCTTATCTAAAAGTAAATTATATTTATTGTTTATGTAAATTAAACACTTAAAATTTAAAAGTGCCTTTAATTACCAAAATTCAATTTTATAGACAAAAATGCACAAGATGTTTCGTATATGAAAGCTACGTCCCAACTAACTTCAAAATAGAGGTGTATAGTTCATGAACGAACTAGTTCAAATGAACTATTCCCTTTGAATTGAACGACATGACTAGTTCACGGATGAACTAGACCTATTCTCATCATATAAAAGAAATTAAATAAAATGGCAAATAGATGATCCTTGAAGAAAGTAAAATATAAATACGATTAAGATCTAAGTATCGCAAATACCTATTATTTTCGAACCGTAATTTTTTAATTTTTATTTTATTTCTTGTTGCTAAACCTTTATAAAAAAATTAATCCCATTTATGTTACAGTGTTTTAGTTGTTACGATCGTGAAATTATGATATTTAGCTAAACAAATTTGTGAATGAGTTCAATGAACTAATCTTTTTGGTGAACTAGGATGAATGAACTAGTTCACGTAAATAACGCAAAGCCAACAAATATTATTTAATATTCTAACATATACGTGTTCGGTCAATTGTTATCAATAAAGACAAATTTTCAAAAACAAGCTTTGCCACTTCATAGACATATATTCCCGTTACCGTCATCAAACAGTTTTCCCTAAAAGTTGGTTTACAACTTTCCCGAAACCTCAGCCCAAACATAACTCGTCTCTTCTGTAAAGTCTGCACCCTCCCAACATCCACCGAATTTCCCCAAAGAATAATGCAGTACCTAATCCTGGAGACCACACACAAATGATAGAGGATAAGAGCCGTCTTGGGACTTATATTTTCCATAACAGATCCTAGAGCGTAACAGCATTTAGATAGGTTGCTACTTAGATCATCAATATGTGCTCTCCAATCAAGACGCTCGCCGATTTTTGCTCCCAAGAAAGATATAGCTTTGTTGATTTCCATCGCGACCCCACCCACGCTTGCCCCAGGCAGATCTCCCCTCTAACTCCAAACAAAATATTTTAGTTATCAATATTCAAAAGCACGTTATTGGAGGAGAACCATGCCTGAAGCAGTGGCGTAACTAGCGGTGTGCAATGTGTGCCATGCACACGGGCCCGGGCCCCGTAGGGGCCCGGCGGCGAGGAGACATGATTTTATTATAGGTATTACCCAAAAAAAAATTGAAGCCAACCATCTTTTACTAATTATTTATTAAGTTTTGAATAGATACTGCAAAGATTTTTATTACGGCTACTTCACAGTAATTATCGCACTTCGGTAAAAACGTACGTATGAATTTAAATTTTGCCCCGTTTCGGCAAATAACAAAGCTACACCAAACGCGCCGCTGCCGGCTGCCGCTTTTGATGATGTGGAATGTGATTAGGCCGCCGTCTATATATTGCCAATAAAAAATGCCATAAGGGCGCTCAGTAAAAACAATTGGGTTAATAAAAATGTTGTTTCTGCAGTTCTAGTCAAAGTCTTGTAGGAAGTAGGAACAGAATAAGTTAAGAGTTTAAGAGGTAGTGATATAGAGATAAGTTTTACAGGGTTTCCGGTTTCCTGTATTTTTTGTGTTTCGTAAGCCGTTACGTTTTAAACGAGTTGATTTTTGAATCAATTATTTGATTACTAAAAAATAAGGTAAGTTGTGTTAAGGTTAAAAAATAAAACATGCTTAAGTTTTAAAATCAAAATACATACCTATATAATAATTTTATAATAATACTTACTAAAATACTCATATAATATCTATAATAAGACATTCAAGTGGAATTTTTTTTTAGAATGAGTACTTATAAATATAAATCCGGTGCTCAAAAGCGAAGCGAAAAGAGCCAGAGCGGAGGCAAAAAAGCGAAAGATGCCAAAAATTACATCTTTTTTTAATACATCGTCTCCTGTGACTACTGCGCTTTCTGCAACTAGTAGATCTAGTAGCCAGAGCCAGAGTGAGTAAGCTAACAAAACAAACAAATAACAAATAAACAAATATATATTTAAAAACGTTAAAAATATATATATATTTTTTTAGTTGAAACTGTTGAAAATATTCCATCTTTAAATTGCCCTAATGAGCCAAAATTAGAATCTGAATCTGAGATTGTCAGTGAAAACTCAGAATCCCACGATTCTTATAAAGCAACAAATGTTACAGATATTACTAGTATTAGTGAAGTGCTTCAAGTTGAAAAACTTTATAGTTTAGAAGTTATTTCTGATAAAACCGAAGTTAAAACTGATAAAGGATATTATACTAGCGAGTTATCAACTTCCGAAAAAAGATTTCTAGTTGATAAAGAGCCTTGTAGACCTCTGGGGCCCTTTCCTAAAAACAGTAATGGTAGAAGTTTTTCGATATTTTATTATAGTCAAACAAATAAATCAGGACTTAAAACTGAGCGTTTATGGCTTTGTTACTCTCAAATCCTTGACAAATGTTATTGTCTACCTTGTTGGTTGTTTGGAGAAGCTAATGATAATATGGCAAATGGTTTTAATGATTGGAGACATCTTCAGCAGGCAATCAGCAGACATGAAGGAAACTTTAGGCATAATGAATCATGTGCCATATATGACCAGTGGAGATTAAATAAAACGATTGATCTAGAACTGGAGTCAACAATTCGCCAAGAAATATCTGTATGGAGGAAGATTTTGAAGCGTGTTATTGACGTCACCCTAACATTAGCTTTCTGTAATATGCCATTAAGGGGACATGATGAAACCCAAAACTCTAAAAATCCTGGTGCTTTTTTATCGATAATTAAATTACTTGCTAAATATGACACAGAACTAAAAAATTTGCTAGAATATATGAAAAAGAATTCAATCACTTTCCTAAGCCCAAGTGTACAAAACGAAATAATTCAGATACTAGGCAATGCTATTAAACAAAAAATCATTAAAGAAATAAAAAGTACACCCTTTATTTCGGTTATAATCGATACTACCCAGGATGTTGCAAAGGTTGACCAGTTAAGTGCCATTGTTCGATATGTAACCACAGATTATATAGAAACTAAGCCAGCCAAAATTGTAATCCACGAATCTTTTTTGGGGTTTGTTTCAGTCAAGAACCAAACTGGTACAGCTCTTAGTACTACTATATTAGACATTTTAAGAGACAATGAAATACCCTTAGAAAAGCTTCGTGGACAAGGCTACGACGGAGCTGCAAATATGAGCGGAATTTATAAAGGCGTTCAAGCTGCGATATCGGAGGTATCGCTTTATGCTCCATATGTGCATTGCGCAGCTCATAATTTAAATTTAGTTCTTAACGACTCCGTTAAAAATGTTGAAGAAGTAAGAAATTTTTATGACTTTCTTCAAAGTATATATGTATTTTTCGGACATAGTATTAAACGATGGGCTCTCTTACAAAGTTTTACCAAAAATAAAATAACACTAAAAAAACTAACACCTACTCGTTGGTCGTCAAGACATGATGCTCTAGAAGCTCTTCGTTTTAGATATGTAGATGTTTTAAAAGCTCTTTCAAAAATTATTTTAACTTCTACCAACAGGCCCGAAGTTAATGATGCAACTTCTTTAAAAAATCAATTAGAAAAATTTGAAACACTAAAAAAACTAACACCTACTCGTTGGTCGTCAAGACATGATGCTCTAGAAGCTCTTCGTTTTAGATATGTAGATGTTTTAAAAGCTCTTTCAAAAATTATTTTAACTTCTACCAACAGGCCCGAAGTTAATGATGCAACTTCTTTAAAAAATCAATTAGAAAAATTTGAAACACTAAAAAAACTAACACCTACTCGTTGGTCGTCAAGACATGATGCTCTAGAAGCTCTTCGTTTTAGATATGTAGATGTTTTAAAAGCTCTTTCAAAAATTATTTTAACTTCTACCAACAGGCCCGAAGTTAATGATGCAACTTCTTTAAAAAATCAATTAGAAAAATATGAAACGGTTTTTCTGATTGTTTTTCAAACAAAAATTTTGAAAAATATTGACACTGTGTGTGTCTAAGGTTTTGCAAAATAAAGAGCAAAATATTGAGCAGGCATCAAAACTGTTTACAACTTCGTACGAAAATTTAAAAAAAATGCGTGATGATTTTAATTTAATTATCACGGAAGCAACTAATTTAGCGGGAGAATGGGGTACTACCACTGAATTTACAAAAAAAAGAATATTTCGTCCAAAAATATTCTTTGATGAAATAAGTAACCATTACCTAATACAAACAAATAAAGATTGGTTTAAAATAAACGTATTTTTTAAAACGTTAGATATACTCATAGTTCAGTTAAAAACTCGAACTTCTTTACTAAACGAGGTTTACTCAAAATTTCGTGTGTTATCCCAGAAGTATTATGTAATCCTTCTCTTACTGATAAGGAATTATATGAAATGGGCCAGGCCCTATACATGAACTATCCCGAAGATATTTCAAATACAATTTCTTCCCAATTACTTTGTATTAGGGAATGTTTTCGAACTAATTTAGATAAAATTAGTTCCATTTTTGAATTAAATGAATTCATTTTGATTAAAAATTTTTCTTCCTGCTGTAGTTTCAGCGAAATTTTGACTGCATGCAACATATTTCTTACTATACCTGTTACTGTGGCCTCAACTGAAAGATCATTTTCGAAATTAAAGTTAATTAAAAATTATTTAAGAAGCACTATGGGTGAGGAACGATTATCGGCATTGGCAATTATTTCTATTGAAAATGAAGTTGCTCAATCATTGGACATTGATAATTTAGTGTCAACTTTTGCACATTCTAAAGCAAGAAAAAAGAAGTTTTAACTCTACTTTAGGCAATGTTTGATGATTGATTGATTTTCTCCACGCTCTTGTTTATTTTATTACATTAGATACATATAATTATGTATTTATTTATATTGTGTTTTTATTTTATGATTTATGTTAATTATGATATACATATTTTGTTTGGCTAGTTTATTTTCTGGTTTTTTTATGTTTTGTAAAAATATAAATTTAAAAAAAAATGTTGTGCTTTGTGCTAAGGCGGGTGGCTGATGTAGACTCTCTAAACAAGAACCAAGAACCTCACATATCCCCAAGAATTACATTTTGTATCAGTAAGCCATGGCCCATGGACCCATATTCCATATTAACTGGATTCGGCATCGCTGCTGTCTCGTGTTCCCAAAATATTTAGCCCCTCCCCCCTCACAAATAATTAAATCCTGGATCCACCCTTGTCATGTACTGGATATTTTATTAAATATGTGCAGGGGCCCGGCTAAACTTTTGCACACAGGCCCGGGGCTACATTGTTACGCCACTGGCCTGAAGTGTGCGAACGGCCTCATCATGTTTCTTTTACTAATAAGAATTGATGTATCATCTGCATATATAATAATATCCTCCCGAGCATTTGGCAATTCATTAGTATATAAAATGTACAAGAGAGGACCCAGAAACGAGCCCTGTGGTATCCCCTTCTTTATAGCAAGGTACACAGATTCAATAAGATTTCCATCACTTTCAGTCTCAACGACAAATTGCCTATTTCAAACAAATAAGATTTTGTCAAATCCCCAGCAGTACCCCTAATACCATATTTATCCAATTTATCAATGAGAACAGCGTGATCTACATTATTAAACGCCTTAGAAAGGTCCAAACATACAGTCATTGTACTGTTTTCCTCATTCAACGAATCTAAAAATTTTGTTATCGCCCGATACACTGCCATATTTGATGATACCTTTCGAGACCCATATTGACAGTGCGTAAGAACAACATTTCTATCCAAAAACTCAGTCAACCTTTCCTATAACAATCATTCAAAAATCTTACTGTGCGGCAAGGATAAAATCAGTCTATAATTTTTCCCATTAATTCTATATCCTTTAGTTTTAAACACTGACTTAACTTGAGCAATTTTTACATCATCAGAAGATTACCCAAAGAGAAACACTCATTTATTATACGTTGGATAGCAATAAAATCGGGCACTTTTATTAACAATGCTATTGGAATCTCGTCATATCCCACAGACTTTATGTTCCTTATTTTTTTATGCAGTTATTCACCTATTTCTCAATCACCAGAAATTTAAAAAATGGAATGTTCGATGTTCTGATCCCAGACAAATCCGGTGGATTGTTACAAGCACATTGATAAAGAAATCATTCATATCATCTAGTCTCTTTTTGGGTAAGCTTCTTTCATCCCTAAAATTGCCATATATATTACCATTACCTGTGGCCCTTTCTGTAACCCTCTTTTCTACTGACCAAGTAGTTTTGCAAATTAGTAATGTTATTACAATTAATATTAATCTGGCCTACAATGAATGTATTCTATGACACATTTTAATAATCTGTGTGTCAAAGTCCATGCATTACGGATACGTTAGTTTTTAGATAACTTTTTCTTAGAAGTATTTTTATTTTATTTTTATAGAAAGGCTTTTGTATATTATCCTTTTTTGATTCTTTTAAAATAAATTAAAATAATTAAGTACGGATTACTAATATAGCGGGAAGAAGAACAGGCAAACAAATAACTCACAATTTTATTTTAAAATTGAAACTTCCTCATGGATATAACAAGAGAGGAAATACACATAAAATAAATTGTGATCTTTAATGTCGCGTCCACATCAAACCGACAAAACAAAAACGTCCAACAAAAGAGAAACACAACAAGCTAGCAACTTTCTGGAAACAAAAAGAAACGAAAACTTGCGTCCACACTGGCAAGACAAAATGTCAACAAAAGTCTATGTAGTTTTGGTTTTGTTCCGTGTGTAACGCCCTGGAGCGGGTGATCCTTCTTTTATTAAAAAATTAAAATCAAAATAATAATCTAACATGGAAAATCAAAAGACACTTGAAGTATTTATTCAAAATTCAGTAACAAAAAACCTTCCTTTATATTCATAAGTCAAGAGCTTCACATTACTAACCGCACCAACTTTCAATCAAAAACTAAAAATTAAAGATTCTAATTCTCTCGCCCCAAAAGCCAAATAATCCAAAAGTAAGGGAACCGACACGCGTATACCATGGTGATGTCAGAAGCTACAAGCTGAAACAAGAGAATTCTCGCGTCACGTTAGGAAAGTTGCCGGATCTAGGTCCAAACAAGAATCGGCAAGTAACCACCGGATAATAAGATTATGGTAAAAACTTGAACAAACAGCACGACTCTTACGTAGGCACGAAAAATCACCTTTTTTCGAGATTCAACATGCGTCTAATTTTTCGGTATAAATAAGCCCAGAGCGCTGGAGAAAAAACAGTCAGATTCAAACTGTCATAGTCGAAGAGCTAAATTTGATCGTTGATAAAAAGTCTTGCAAAAGTCAGTTGTTCGAGAAAAAGTTATAATCGCGAAAAAGAACAGTTATTAAAATAATTCACCAAATGAACTTTTGAATCGCCCGGGTAATCCAACGGTCGACGTCATATTTCACATAAGTTAAATGTGCATACTTGTGTTAAATTGTACGAAGTAAATATTGGAAACTACAAAAATTGGTGAATAAAAATACCTTCAAAAATTAGGAAGTGTTTTTCTATCAAGAGAAGAAGAAGGATCGATAGGGAATCTTCCGCTCGGGTTTCCTGTTGACCAAGGGAAGTTATAAGGTGAGACTAGATAAATATTAAGCCAACCAGACCTGCGGTGCTCGCCCTTATTGAGTTGATAACATATAAGAGAATAAATCCTGACGGGATAGAATAAGGGTGGGTCATCACACGTGTTTCAGCAACAAACCAAAAACAAAACACCAACAAATCAACAGAGGGGCGATCTGTACAATGCCAATCTTTAAATACTTAAATGATACGAGGGTGATTCAAATATGATCGAGACATATGCTGTAGATGGCGCGCATGTATGTTTTGAAGGCCGTGGCTTGAGTATGTGATAGCTGGGTCCCTTACGAACAGTGTGGCATAGTTTTCGTCGGGAGCGCATGTTTCACGCACGTGCTAACGACCATGAGTTAACGTCAAGTGCCGACCACCGTTGCGCAACTTATTGTCATTCGTTTTTTAGCGTGGGAAGGCGTTAAAAACACGGAAATTTTTCTGCGTTTGCGAAATCAGTTTGGTAGTGAGTGCCTGAGTAGGGCTGCTGCGTTTAAATGGGTCAAAGCATTCAAGGATGGCCGCGAAACCGTCAAGAATGAGCCGCATGATCGTCGACCGCGAACCAGCATCACACCAGACAACATTTGCCGCGTAGAACAACTCATTTTGGAGGACCGTAGGATGAATGATCGAGACATTTCGGCTGAACTCGGCATCAGTATTGGTTTGTCGCCGCTTGCTGACGCGATACAAGGCTGAGGTAGACGGTTTTTTAACGTGACTCTTAACTACAAACGAGATATGGATACACTCCCGAAAGCAAGGTATCGTCTAGTGGAGGAAGAAGGAGGAAGGGGAGCCAGTCAAAGCGAAGACAACCAGGTCTGCGGGTAAGGTTATGTGTACTGTGTTCTGGGACCGGCGGGACATGCTATACGTCGACTTCCTTCGCACCCAACGTACCATCAATGCTGCATACTACTCTAACTACTTCTGAAACAAACCCGCTTATCGCTCGAAATGTAGGAGCATACCAGCACGAAGTGAGATTCTTCTCCTGGATAACGAGCGCCCTCATACCGCGCGTCTCACGCTCGATACAATATCGGAATTGGGGTGGGAGGTACTGGAATAACCTCCCTACAGTCCGGATTTATCACCCTGCGACTACCACATGTTTGGACCACTGAAAGATGACCTCGTAGGTCACAGATTCAACACCGACGACAAGGTAGAGGAGTGCGCACATGGCTGCCCCAGTTGCCCAAAGAATTCTTCGATACCGTCATCAAAAAGCTTTCGGAAATGTGGACAAAATGCGTAACTAGTGAGGGGAACTACCTAGAAAAACTGTGAATTTTTGTAAATTTCTTCGATAGTAAATAATCGTGTCAGAGCATTTATCTCGATCATATTTGAACCACCCTCGTACTTAATACGACAAAATGTGTATTTAAAAATATAGGCGCCTCAAAGGACTTCACACCACATGCAACAGCAGTTAATCATACCAGTCCGTAAAGCCACGAATAAATTTTCTTTTATATTGTATGATATCAATACTACCTGACAAGCAAACAGGCTTATTCGTTTAATTTTGTGGGGTGTGGAGGCGTGTAATGACCTTTTTTGAGGGTTTTATGAATTAAAAATTATCGATTAAATATTGATAGTGGATCACTATCGATTGTGCGAATATCCATAGTTCCCAACATCTACCAGTCAGTGCTGCTATGTTTCGTTTTTTTATTTATTTTGAAGTACGTATGAGTACTTCTCAGGAGGCGCCGACCTTCGTAATATCTGCTCGCAAAAACTAATATTTATTAAATAAATTATTCAAGAGAAAATTTTAATTCCATCCAATTGAATATCAACCATACACACCACACCAGCGGTGTTGCCACAAATCAGAACAAAACATGAACTGTGTATTTACTGCTCCGGGACGGGAAGACAATCAGTTGCTAAAAATCGAAACAAACCATAAAAGTTGGTAAGATGTTGCCGATTTGTTCCTAATTTGTTGAAAAGCATTGTGTTTTGTTTTTGTTTTGTTGGTTTGGTGTGGATGCGGCATTATACCGCAAATCCTGAGATAAAACAAATTGAAGTAAAATAACCGATATAAGCCACCTTATGTCAATTCCGAGAAACCACGTGGAATGCGCTGCGAGGGCTGTACCATCGTGCCGATAAAAAGCAAAATCAAGTGACTTAGCTTATTTCTTTGTTATCGGTTATATGGCCACCAATGTAGTTACGAATAACTTCTTTTTTTGAATTTTTACGATTTTACGATTTATTTTCGATTGATATTTTGGAAGAGAACGATCCAAATTGGACACTACTGGTAAACATTCCAGATACAAAAACCTATGTTCCAAATTTTACTATAGATGACCCTTTTTGTTTAAGTTTGTAAAGAAAATACAGAACTCTTTCGTTGAATTTTTACCAAATATAATATAAATAATAAATGTGTTAGAAATCCAGTTTATATCAATAATTTCGAGTATTTCCATCACCTGTCAAATATATTGTTTCGACCAATCAAATTGTTTCATTTGCACCATTCACATGTGATTAAACTGATAAAATTTGCAGCTTCCTTACAAGTGATAAATCTGTCCCACAACACAAAGTAGAGTACCAGATAATGCGTCACTATAAATGTCAAGTTTGAATGACATTTCCTTAATATGCAGATTTTTTAGATTTTCATTATTATTTGCCCACGACAATCGGAAAACTAAAGGGAGAATTTAAGTAAATAAATATGTATAGTTTGTCCCATTTTCGACACTTTTATAGGGTATCTCCGTAATTGTTAATGCTATCAAAAAAGTAATGTAGGTGTCATGTGCTCTTTTTCGGTCAAACTTAAAATGGTAAAATCAAAATTTGAAAATTTTCGCTCGCTTAAGAGATACGGGGGGAAATCAAAAAATGACAATTTCAAAATTACCCTATTTTTTCTTAGAAAAGAGATACAGAAAAATGTTTTATACAGAAGTTTCTTTATAATGATTGCTAAATAATCTGCCGTTTTCAGAATAAGCATACGGGATCAGGTAAAAAAGTTCTCGGACCTAACCTTATTTTTTTAAATGGAACACCCTGTATATTTTAATCTAACAAGATGGCATTTTAAATTCTCTTTTCAAATAGATAATACACCATGGTTTGGTTTCCTAGGCGATTTATTTAAACTTTATTACTTTAAACCATTATTAATATTTAACGTCAATTTTATTTTTACATGTTCATTTGTGAAAATTACTTATCAACATTTTGAAAAATTTGATATGATATCAGTTTATATTGAAAGTGGAAAAAACGAAGAAATGGCGCAAAGTTTATATTTTGTTCGCTATCCGAACAGACGACAACCATTTAAGGACATATTCCGATGACTGGAATATAATTTAATAATATACGGCTCTTTTACGATGCCGAGATCAAAAACTTATAATAAAGAAACCCAGGAAAATGAAGAAAAGCGTAACTAAATCGCATAGGAGACCAATATCAATGGTGTGTTATACTATATTTGAAAGGAGAATTTAAAATGCTATATTTTTAGATTAAAATATACAGGGCGTTGTATTTAAAAAAAATGAGGTTAGATCCGAGAACTTTTTTACCTGGCCCCGTATACTTATTCTGAAAACGACAGATTATTGAGCAGTCATTATAAAGAAACTTCTGTATAAAATATTTTTCTGTATCTCTTTTGACAAAAAAAATAGGGTAATTTTGAAATTGTCAATTTTTTGTTTTTCCCCCGTATCTCTTAAGCGAGCAAATATTTTCAAATTTTGATTTTACCATTTTAAGTTTGACCCAAAAAGAGCACATGACACCTACATTACTTTTTTGATAGCACTAACAATTACGGAGAAACCCTATAAAAGTGTCGAAAATGGGACACCCTGTACTTATGGTTTATTTGCAATATACTTTCCTATTTATATCGTTGACTTATTGTTTTCTTCCGAAATTTTAGTCACATAACCTTAAACTTACGAAACGTCAGATGGCTTAAAGTCTAGAGTTGATAGCATAAGCTAGTATCGATATCGATGACTATCGATATTATAACCTATATCGGGTCCGCAAACGAAGCGTGGACGGAAGATTAAATCCTAATCGAAGAACTTATCGCCAATACTAAAACAGCTTGAGATATTGGATTAAAAGCACAAAGTTTTAAAAATATTTTACATTATACAGGGTGGCCCAAAAAAGTGTGACAACATAAAGTTATATTTTTTTAAATGGTACACCCAGTATTTTATTGCATATTTAGGTTCGTATTACTATCGTTTATAAGTGCCTCAAATTTTATTTAATTTGGTTTTGTAGTTTCGGAGAAATAAATTAAAAACTAAAAAAAAAAGTTTTGCAGTCCTGAATAAAAAAATCAAAAAAAACAATCCAGAACTATTTTTTTAACCTCGGCATTGAGTGAAATTTATGATGAGAGGTCTAGAGATACTGTGAATGTAATTGCGTTTATTTATTTTATACAGGGTGTTCATAATAAGCTTTCAAAAACCCCACATTTTAAAATAATTTTTCTCAAGTTTTTCAAATGGAACACCCTGTATATTATTTAGCTATTTGACGTAGAATTCATAGACAATTTTTTTTTGTAATACAAGCATATAAGTTATATCCGGCCGTTTTCGAAATAATTATAATTTCATAAATTATGTTGTTTAAATAGAGTTTTTATTGGGAAATTTTGTTATAGGCGACTAGACTAATAATTGTAAACTAAAGTAAATGTTCAAAATAGCTTCCTTTTCCTCTTAGAGTTTACCGTATTTTAGTTATTTCGATATAAATTTTAAAAGCCTACATTTTTGTACTTTTATTTATTTAATTTAATTTTTTATTCTTAATCGAGTTGCCATGATTTCTTTATTGTTTATATTGTCACTATGACAGCCACTTGCACATTCACCCAGTATAAAAATTATATTTACCATTTCTAAAGTTGAAAAATTCGACATTTTGTGTAATTTAGTACTTAAATTCGACGACTGAACAAATGTAAATAATTTTAATTGGCTGTCATAGTGACAATCTAAACAAAAAAAAATCATGGCAACTCGATTAAGAATAAAAAATAAAAATAAATAAATAAAAGTAAGTAGCAAAAATGTAGGCTTTTAAAATTTATATCGAAATAACTAAAATATGGTAAACTCTAAGAGTGAAAGGAAGCTATTTTGAACATTTACTTTAGTTTACAATTATTAGTCTAGTCGCCTATAACAAAATTTCCCAATAGAAACTCTATTTAAACAACATAATTTATGATATTTATAATTATTTCGAAAACGGCTGGATATAACTTATATGCTTGTATTACAAAATAAAATTGTCTATGAATTCTACGTCAAATAGCCAAATAATATACAGGGTGTTCCATTTGAAAAACTTGAGAAAAATTATTTTAAAATGTGGGGTTTTTGAGAGCTTATTATGAACACCCTGTATAAAATAAATAAACGCAATTACATTCATAGTATCTCTAGACCTCTCGTCATAAATTTCACTCAATGCCGAGGTTAAAAAAATAGTTCTGGATTGTTTTTTTTGATTTTTTTATTCAGGACTGCAAAACTTTTTTTTTAGTTTTTAATTTATTTCTCCGAAACTACAAAACCAAATTAAATAAAATTTGAGGCACTTATAAACGATAGTAATGCGAACCTAAATATGCAATAAAATACTGGGTGTCCCATTTAAAAAAATATAACTTTATGCTGTCACCTTTTTTGGGCCACCCTGTATAATGTAAAATATTTTTAAAACATGCCGCTTTTAATCCAATATCTCAAGCTGTTTTAGTATTGTTGATAAGTTCTTCGATGACGATTTAATCTTCCGTCCACGATTCGTTTGCAGACCCTGTATATTAAAAATATTTATCGAATTATTATAATATTTAATTTACGTTCTGGAAATAATCTCAGATATAACTCGATCGTCGTTTAAATTATCGATTAAATTTTTCATTGTTTCAAAGTTTTGTTTTTTGGAAATTTTACTCAATGATCGTTTGGGTATGTTTTTTCATAGATTAAATCATTGAGCTTCTCTCTCGGGATTTCCAAAACCAAACTTTCACTGTCCATCGATCCTCAGCCACTTTACTGGCAGACTTTGGTGCGAACCTGATAACCATCAAATAAAATAACACCCGGGATGAGATTCCTCAACAGTGGCAGAAGGATACATTGGAAACGGGAAAATAAGAAGAGAATTGTCGAAAGCCCTCGACTGACGTCACCGTCCAGTAGTTCTAATTCCATTCCCTCCACAAGCATACAAAATGACAACAAAACCTACAAAGGGATTCATATTTCTAGTTGGTCAAACTGTTCCATACATTTTATTAATAGAAGTTAAAGATTATTTTTTTAACACTAGTGTTGAAAGTAATCCACTTGAAAGTAATCCACTTTTAACACTAGTCAAATAAAATGACATTTTAGACACTGACAAGTGACAACAAGTGTTAAAAAGTCTACTTTTCATAGTGTTTGTAGATAAAATACTTTAAAATTTGCGTCACTGTAATAAATTAATATTTAATACGTTTAACATCATAAGCTTGGATTCTGTTTGTTATGATTAATCAGGGTAACGATATAAATCATCTTGAATATGTAAGATTGTTTAATCATTTTGATATTAAATTGATTACAAATTTATTTAAAAGTACCGTTTGGTAATTGTTAGTTTAATCTAAGCATTTTTTAAATGATTATTTAAGTTATCTTGAGGCGATAAAAGTATATACTTAAGCGTCAGTTGATCAAAGTCTTCTTAAGATGAGCGTCGGAAATTAGCAAGTAGAGCCACCTATGTAGCAACAATTGAATTCGTCAGGTTAGAAGAAGAAAGGAACATTCGCTAATTAGAATATTTTAAATTCTATTTCTGAGTGAACTTTAGATTCTATGATGTAGTGGATGTATATTCAAAAAAATGATACTTTTTTATAAAAACTTGCTTTCCCATTTTCTAAAATTTATCTTTACGTAATCGATTTCCGATTATCGAAAAATTACAGAAGTATAAATATACAGAATGTTTCAAAAAAGTCGCTCAAGGTCAGTTGATCATTTTCCATGGAAATGCCTGTAAAAGAGAGTCAAATCACTGTCTTCGGTGTTCTAGGCCTAGGCTGTCGAGGCTCTTCGACAGCTCGTGGTCTCCGATCAGACGAATGTCTCTCCTTTCGATGGAATTCAGTAGCCGAAGAGTATTCTTGGGTGCAGAGCTCCAGACATGAGAACAGTGCTCTAGTGATGGTGGAATGTGGGCTTTGTAAAATTGGTCTATACAACTTTTTGGTTCGGAAAAGAACACCAAGTTTCTGCGAAGCTATCTTGACCATTGCCACAAAATGGTTATGCCCTATTTCCTCCCAGACTGACGCCCAGCAAATTAATAGATGAAGACAGTGGAATTGCGTGTCCTCTCATGACTATACAGGGTCCTGCAATAGTGTGTCAGCTCCTATACGAATTAACTTAGGAATTTCATTCATATGCCAATTTATACTGTACTGTAGGATGCATTTCAGGAAAATATTTTTAAATATACAGGGTGGCCCAAAAATGTGTGGTAACATAATGCGGTCTTTTTTTCAATGGGACACCCAGTATTTTATTACATAATTAGGTTTGTATTAGTGTCCTTTATAAATGTCTGAAGTTTTAGTTCATTTGGCTATGTAGTTTAAGAGTAATAAATAAAAAATAAAAAAAAAGTTTTGTAGCCTTAGAAAAAAATTCAAAAAAATTACCTAAAATAACTTTTATAACAAGGCATTGGTTAAAAATGTTGGTTAAAAATGACTCTAAATGAATTAACCTATAATATAGGTATAAACATCACTGTGGCAAATTTACCTTTATTTTTAAAAACTTAAATACCTACATAATTCGAATACACAACTAAGCGTTAAAATATTTTTTAAAGAGCCGTCTATATGAGTAAATCCTTGTCGCACCTAACAAAGTATTTATAATCCGTTTCTAACATACAAGCAGTCCAAACTGAATGAACCCCAGATCACTCGTAATTCAAGCAAGAATCTACGTGTGCATTCTATGGTACTATAAGAGCTGCTTCAAAGATACCGTAGCTTTTGAGGAAACGAATAAGAAAAGAACATGAATTTAGTTTAGATTTACGTAGATCACAGTGATTTTTTCGGTTCAAATTCTCATCAATTAGCACTACTAGAACTTTATACTATTAATTTTTGATATTTCTTCATTATTTATATGCAGATCCACATCTAAGCTATTATGATTCTGGTAATTGTGAAAACGGATGAAAATCGATTTAGATTATTGAGAAATAGTAATTTTTGGAAAAACCAATTCCACAGACTATTCAAATTCAATTACAATTTTTGCATCAATACTCCATATGACAGAGCATGTAGGAAGAATCGTCGGCGTACCTACTTCACTGAAGTGCATTCCTCGTCCAGATTGTCATCTGCCTCATTTATAATAAAGATAAAAAACGGTGCAAAAATCGCTTAATAACCCACAGAATAATGTTTAATAATCCAGAAAGACTTTCACCATTTGTAGCATTGCCACCATTATTCATAGCTCAATGCTTGACCTAAATACATATTTATACAGAGTGTCTTTGGAAAGACCGGTGAATATTATTGTGAAGGGGGACGCTGTTAAAGAACATTTACAGAAGCTGATACAGCGTAATATTTATTTAAATTTATGTTTAGCTGCAGAATGATTGTAAATAGCCGGACTGCCGGACAACAATGATTGTGACATTGGGAGAAATGAATATTGAAAGTTGTCTTGTTAGTTAGTTTCTGCATCATCGGAAGTCCCAAAAACCATTAAGCAGTCGTGCTCGTCTTTAGAGGTTTGGCGGGAAATTAAAAAACAATTAATTATATAGAAAAAAAAAGATATTATATTTTTAAAGAAATTTTGTTGTAAAAATTAAATTATAAAGACGTTCACAGCTTTTGGAAACAATTGAAACAAAACTCACAAATACCTACTTCTTTGTCAAATTCTAAAATTGTCATTTTTCATATGGCAATTTTTAGTGTCAAATACTATTAACTACACTTTAACAATTACTTCCAACAACGTTCCCTAATATTATACTTCTTAGTCGCCTTTTATTAAGAAAAGTGCTCAATTCCTTCATACTTCTTTATGCTAATTACAAAATATTATCAACAATAAGTCTCTTGAAACCCCGATACTGGCATTTATGGGATTAGTCAGCTCATTTTACACTCACGAGGGCCCGGCTAAAGAGAGGGGCATGGGGGTTATGCCGCCCCCCCCCCCCCCCCAACCAACAATTTAACACGAAAAATACCATATACAGGGTGACCCAGAATATGTCTGCAATCTCCCGGGTTCAGATAGAACACTTAAAAGCAACAGGAGAAGTTCCTATCAATTTTTTTCCTACGGCCTCCCTTACGGAAATGCCTAGAAATCGTTGTTTTTTAAATAATTTTTTAAGTAATAGGTGTAATTTAATAATTTTTTAGTATAATGGTTACTGGATGAGTATCTTCAAAATTCTCCCTTTTAAACACATTTGGCTTATTTAGTTTGCCAGGGACGGACTAGATGTAACACAAAAATGCTTTTATTTTTACACCCTGTATGATGAAGGAACGACAATAATATTTTTGGATACTCTAAACCTTTGTCGCAGGAAGCTGGCCGGCTGCTGCGCATCTCAGGCCCTCCTCTTAGCCCATTGTTATTTTTATTTTTTTAGTATCTCAATAATTTTCACCAACAGCGGTATGCTCTAGGGGTATTCGCCATAATACCCCTAGCTCTCAAATATATTACTGCGCCAACAACTCAAAGTCGTACCAAGAACCTACTCAATTTTTTTTAATATCCCAACGAATTCCTAAAGACTGTTTAATGGTTTTTGGGACTTGGACGTTGATGGAGAAGCGATTGCCGACATCGGTTTCTGTTGAAATCTAAAAATAAAAAAGTTTCCCATATGCTGCGTAAATTCTGCCTGTTTATTGTAATTTCAATAAATCACCACTCTCATCAAATCACTAATTACCCAAATTAACCTATAAAACGATTATATTGTAGTGGTGTTTGGCAATTCAAACCCACCTGGTTATTTTGTTATTTAGTATAAAATACACAAAAAAATATATCAGGTGTGTAATCATGATTTGAAATGATTTTCAAGTGCTTTTGTTTTCAAGATAAAGTACTTATTATATATAGGTATAATGATAACACCTATAACCCTTTTTCTCAAACAGTCCGAAATTAATTAATCATGCAATCACATGTGTTATTTTACATCCTGTGTTTCTTTAGTGGTTCAATATTAGTGGCTTGTAATAATGTCAGTGAAAATCGATTTTCAATTGAAAGGATTAGCAAAGAAGGCATTAATTTTGCGGACGTTGTTAAAAACGCTAAAATAGAAAATCTAAATACTGTTAGTTCAGAATGTATGGAGCAGTTTGCGGTTTTACTGGAAAATCCAGGAGCTCTATTACGCAGTAAGTATAAAACATCAAGAGAAGCAAATTTCGTGACATTATACCGTCTCAATATTATACACGGTGTTGAAAAAAGGTCGGTACCCCGGAATAACTCCGGTGCATCGCATTGCAGCGGAAAAGTTAAGATTTTCAAATGGAACTCCATATTTTTTATTGACGTATAGTGTTCTCCGATCAAAAATAAACATATTTTGTCCAACAATTTTTTTTATTTGGTCCCATCCTTCACCAATAATCACGGGCATTTTTTAGTACCAGACAGAGAAAAAGAGTATTTCCGGGATAAAACTTGATTTTCTCACGGTTTTGATTGTGTCTTTCTCATGGTGATTATTGGAAGGATGGGCCCAAATAAAAAAATTTTTCGGACAAAAGATGTTTATTTTTGGTCGGAGAACACGATACGCCAATAAAAAATATGGGGTTCCATTTGAAAATCTTAACTTACCCCCACCCGCGCCCAGTGGTTGAGGGGGTGGGGGTGGTTTAAATTTGAAAACTATTCCTCCTTCAAAACCAAAGAACTTTTTCCCTAGACATTTTCCGATGCAATGCGGGTACCGATCTTTTTTCAACACCGTCTATAGTAAACTACGTTTCATACTATAGCAAATAATATACAGTGTGTCCCCGGATCGACGCATGAATAGGTGAAAAAGATTAAAATTTTTTGAGTTCATATAGATATCTTCTGGGGGTTTAACCTTGCATAGATAGAAACTAATTTGTGTCATAATTTTAATTTCGAAAAAACATGTATGACTTGGAAATTTACAAAAAAAAATTTACCACTAGTAAAGTACATTTTATCTAGAAAATACGACAAAATGTTATTAAGAAAAGATGTTCAGAAAACAAAACTGAGTGTGACTACAAAATTTCCTATGCATATTTTGATATTTTAGATTATTTTCATTCCACCCTCCTTATTGAAGATATTAAAAAATTTTAAATTGTCTAAAATGTTCCGACCGTATTTAATTTATAATTTTGGATAACTTTTTCCGAATAAATTTTTTAACTATCTTCGATAGTGAGTGTGGAATGAAAACAATGCAAGATATCAAAGTAGGCATAAGGTCAAACACCCAATGATTGACAGGTGTTAGAACATTTCTTACCAAATTGATCATCATGGGAAAGTTTCTTATTTTATCAAGTATTGCGTTATGCCAATCTAGAAGGTATTAAAATCGTCGAATGTTGAAAACCACCAATATTTAAAAAAAATTAATTTAAAGAGAAAGGATTAGTTGTTTCTAATACCAATGTATGGAAAAATTATTATTTCCGAAACCACCCGATGATACCTGATACAATAAGGGAGTATTTTTGTCTACACAGTAGCACTTTAAAATACTAATTCAGATTGAATGGTACTACCAAGAAAATGAATCCTTTTCCATTGATAGGATGTCACCACCTGCAGACCGGTTTCGAACTCTTTTGTTCTCGTCAGTACAGGGTAGATGTCCGTACCTATCATCAGAGAAGACTCTATACTTCACGCTGTATTATCAACCGTAGTCGAGAAAATACAACGCGTAGTGCCATCTCTTAGCAGTCCCACACAATTTGAACAGACGTTAAGAGATGGTACTACGCGTTGTATTTTCTCGACTACCGTTGATAATACAGTTTGAAGTATAGAGTCTTCTCTGACGAACTACTCTATCTGACGACAACAAAAGAGTTCGAAACTGGTCTGCAGGTGGTGACATTCTATCAATGGAAAAGGCTTCCTTTTCTTGTAGTACAATTCAATTTGAATTAGTATTTTAATGTGCTACTGTGTAGACAAAATATGCCCTTATTGTATAAGGTATCATCGGGTGGTCTGCGAAATAATAATTTTTCCATGCATTTTATTTGATATTAATACCACCTGAAAGTAAATAGACTTTTTATTTTTGGATTAGTTGTTGTTTCCTAAATTTCTTAAATTGGCAGGTTGTCCTAAAACTTGACAACCGAATAAGTGACACAATTTATTGCTTTTTTTATAAATTTATTCGTAATTTACAAAATATATAGAACTTGATAAGGGTAGTAATCAATGAAAAAGGGTGAATATTAGTAGTATACTATCCCAAACATCATCTTAGGAATCAAATAGGTAGTACTTAATGAACTAAGCTTCAAAAACAGTCTTAACAGTTTCGCAATATTGTTAACAAATGTGAACATGGACGAGGTTGCCAGATTGCAGTCCCAAAGGGTTGGTGCATTTAATTTTCAGATATAAAGATATCCTAAATAATGGCAAGTTATAAAACATGTCAATTAATGGTTGAAATGTCAATCAATAATTGGGTATTTTACCTTAGGACTTGAAAATTTTGTACTCATACTCAGTTTTTCTCTCTGAACATCTTTTTGTATCTTCTAGATAAAATGCACTTTACTAGTGGTAAAAAAATTCCAAGGCATAAGTATTTGATTTTTCAAAATTTAAATTATGTCACAAATTAGTTTCTATCCAAGCAGGGCTGATAGAAGATGAAGTTTTAACTCAAAAATGTTTAGCCTTTTTCACCTATTCATGCGTCGATCCAGAGACATACTGTAGTTTATCCAAGGTTTCATTGCATTTTTCTTTTTCCAACTAATAGCTAACTAGACAAATATATTTTAGGCATTTTACTATTATTTTCAATTTGCTCAATTATTTTATTTAAATATTATGACAGATGTTATTGAAGAAAATCATATTGCTGATATATGTATATCATTCATTCGTATAAAATTAATGATTTTGTTTATGATCAAATTTCACATATTTTTTAGTTTGCGAATCCCCTATTTTTGAAATATCAAAGTAACAAATCATTAATTAAAATTACAGGCAAATTCGTATGTTTACAAGGTTGATAGCTACTCAAAAATTATGATTAATGATTATCTCTCTTTTGTATGTTCATAAGCCCATTTCAAAAATATCATATACTTAATTTATGGGGTATACAGGGTTATGATAAAGAAACGGATCAGCCTTTTATACAGGGTATTATGGAAATATTTCCATAACACCTTGTATAGACTACCGCCCACTTAATCAAGAATCTCTCGGATACATCAAACTTATTTTTTTGAAATGAAATTTTTTAGCAAAAATATATTATACAGGGTAGGTCATAAATATGCTACTTTTATCAACTTCCATTTTTTTAATGGAACATATTATATATTTTTATATTTCCACATTCTACAATTAATTCTAGACATTTTTCATAAATCATCCCCGATACCAATCTTCAACCGTTTCCGAAATATTAATATGAACTTTAATGCTGGTATGCACCATTGATATGTTCCTCGAAATAGCAATTTTGCAAATTTGACTGACATCTCAAACTTAAATAGCAAATTGTCAATGTCTTCAAGATTGTGATTTGAGTTCAGAACGTTGCTATAGAAGAAGAAGAAACATAGAAACATATGAATGAACATATGAATGATGCATACCAGCATTAAAATATTAATATTTTTCGTAAACAGTTGAAGATAGGTACAGGACTTGATTTATGAAAAATGTCTAGAATTCATTGTATAATGTAAAAATGTAAAAATATACACTATGCTCCATCTAAAACATTAAAGTTGATATAAGTATTATGATCCACCCTATATAACATCTTTTTTCTAAAAAAAAAATGTATTTTAAAAAGGGTCCGACCGATTTTTGATTAAGTGGCCGGTCTTCTATACAGGGTTGAAGAGAAGTCCGGAATAAAATTAATATAACCTGTAACTTTTAGGGAAAACGCTCGGACACGTCAATTTAGTTTCGTATAAAAGTCTGATCCGTTTCTTTATCATAACCCTGTATATTATTATGAGTGAAATAACGCTAAAAAGTTTGCAAATCACACGGATTGTGAGTAGAACCACTAAAGAACATTTTTAATATAAACAATCACTCTATTAATACTAATTCGATGATAAACAAGTTTAGATTATAGAATGTCGCTCTTAGGTTTTATATATTATATATTTATATACAGTTAAGCAATTATGACTCAACAAAGTTAAATTAGAGTGACTATACTTTTAATTATAACTATTTTCCGGTTTTAAGATAGTATACGTGACGCGCTGTTCAAAGGTAACATGTCACGTCAAGACTGTCGAGCAACGAATACTTATAAACAGGAAAAAGACAAACAGCCGTGTTAACAAATCGAAGCAAGTATGAACAAGCGAACAAACCCGGCATCCATTACGTCTGGCATCAGCTGACAAACGCACTTGCTTTTCAAATGTCACTTTTGTCCAAATTTTTATTACTCTCAATATTTTAAAGTGACATTTAACCAACAAAAACCATTCAAAACCCTTTTATTTGATTTACTAACTGGTGAAAATCAATATTAGGATTCTGACATCTTTTAAGCTGTAAATATCACTTTAAAATAATCCTTACACACTCTTATATCATTTTTTGAACTAGTAACGTAACTACAAATGAAAAATTAAACTTCAGAAATAAGCTTGTAAGTAGTTTTATTAAAAAATAGGAAGTAAATCATAATTTACATAAAATATTTTACCATCTTCAACTGGGCTCTAGGTCCTAGCAAATATTTCAAGCTTCAAGTCCAAGCATATTTTTGGGCCCCATATGATTTAGGTAAAGAAGATATTATTGATGCTTGCTCTCAGTAAAGATGACTAAATGAATATTTCAATTACAAATTACTCACTTGCACCAAAAAGGAACCGACGTTTTTCGTGAAAAAATTAGAGAGAGAATTATTTTAAAATTTAAAGATGCTGCGTCTTCAGTCAGTCAGTCAGATGTTGCTTGATTTTCATTCCCGCCAGACGAAGGAAGTTAGCTTGTTTAACAATTCGTGCTGTTCGCATTATATGCCTGTCTCTGTCTGCAGCAACCTTCCCTAATTCAGTAAAGTGAGACAAATATGACCAGGATCAAGTCGCCTGCATAAACAATCACTTTTTGGCATTTCATATTAAATCTACGTAAGTATGATATTGACGATTGATGCTGAGTGAAACAAATAGATAAAAGTAGGTTACTTGTGAGCGTATAGAGCAGAGTAGGCTTAGCATCACTTCCAAGGCTTTCTTACGTGTTTCGATCCCCCCCATAAGCAGTCTCACCGGGCTGCTGTCAAGTTCAAAGTTTAATCGCCTATTATTTAGAAAAAGCCGTAATACGAATTGAACGCTATATTATGGTTATTAGATTTCAGCTATTCCGGCCGAAATATAATACAAAGCACTTGTTGACGCAACCGATATCATATTTTCTGACAAGCCCTTTACCATCTTATATCCGGGAATTAGATAAAGTTCGTTTTATGAGAGTTGGTACTTATGTCATCGATAACGTCATAATTAAGTGGGGTTTCATGCATCTCTCTCCATTGACAAGCTTTGATATAATATTGTGTTCACTGTCGAGGCATTTTGCACAATAAAAATATTCTTGTCTTTTGACAAAAACAATTTTGATAGTTTTCATTTCATAACCCACATTTTAGGTTATTATTATTCTTGCTTTAAAATTGCTGTTTAACTCCAGCCATTTTGCTCTTTAGAAACGAACAATATTGATGACGTCATTACATTGTTTTAGTCGATTTTTGAACCATTTTATAAAATTGTTGTTTTGAAGTGGTCCTCAAAGTGGAGTGAAATGATGAATGGGGACTAGTTTATTAGTGGAGCAGATTTTGACTTCCTTTATCCCATTCTTTATAAGAGCCGTATTGCGGCCTTAAAAATTGCAAGTAATCATGCGCAGTATATCGTTCTCGATCAGCTGACGCCAAACATCTTGCATTGCTAGAAATGGGTCTTGCGCCACTTTAATTGCCATTGCTGCTTCAATTCTGGGTAGAGATTGATTATTCTAATATTTCTAACTGTTTTATATTTGGTCGAAGCTATGAATTGCTATTTAAACCAACTGGTATATAAATTCGCAGTTCAGATTCCTTATTAATCATATGTACTGGTAATTCATCGCAACTGTTTTGAACTGTTATTTGTAAGTAGCAGTAGCTGATTTCACTACTAATCAAAATTAACAGGTTTGCCCATATTTAATTCTGAGAGATTTCGACACTACCAACTGCTATTCTGGCTATTGACAATACGTTAGTTGATCGAGACCGGTGTACTGCGCATGATTTCTTGCAATTCTTATTGCAATTGCAGCTGCCAGAGAAAAATTGCCAACTCTATTACGGTTTTAAGTAGGAATGGTCGGAACAGGGTATTTTAAATAACAGGTGCAAATAGTTTCAATTTTTAAAAATATCCATTTGAAGATATACATATATACAGGGTGTTATGGAAATGATGTATTATATTTAAACCGGCAATTCCTGAGATGAAAATAAATTGAAAAAAATAACCAAAAATGACGCTTTCAATTAATAACCGAATTATAACATCTTATGTAAAACCAAATAAACACACCTGTTACTACTGACCAAACGTAAACAAACTGTAGCCATATGTAAACAAAGCAATATTGAGATAGGTTATGGCCAAAAAGTCACTGAAATTTTAGCAATGTTGTCGTTAAATTTCTTTAGAAGGTCAATAACCGGTTGACAGAAGATGTTTATTTTTTAAGGTACATTTCTAAATTTGGGAAAATTTTTTTTTATTTAAGCTCTGTTACCTTTTCGGTATTATTTAAAACAACACATAAATGCACATTAATTAACGCACACACAACACTTTTGCTGGTTAGAAAACGCTCCCCTCTAAGTTTTTACATGGATGATGGATTTATGAACATAAAATTATTTACAACTACATATTGTTCTAATGGTAAATAACAGATATACAAGTTGATGAAGGTAATATGTACTGATGACCGTGCCAGACAAAAAAAACTTTAAACTCAATTTTCTCTAAATAATTAATAAACAAACAGACCCTTCAACCACTTCACGTAACAAAACGTTCGGGCAGTTTGATTTGACATTTTCGTTCTTCTTCTTCTTTTCTGTATGACATCACCTACACAACAACACTACAATGTTGGCACCTGCTGGCGTCTTTTTTATAAGATGATGTTTTATATTCATAAATTATGTCGTTTGCTTTTGAATATTACTTCTCCGTATAATTTTCATTCATGCTTTAGGACAAAATTCATATTTTTTAATCGAATTTTCAATTTAATGTTTTGGCGCGACAAATTTCGACGAGTTTCAAAACTGGCAACAGCGCAATAGTTCTGGTATTTTCAGAAATATGCGTGCGATAGAGAGATATAAATTATTTTCTAATATTATAAATCTAATAAAATAAATATTATAAATAATAAATATATTAAAAAACCCGAACAAACCCCACTTTTTAAACGTTCGATTTAAAAAATAATGTAGCGCTTCTCTAGGACACCCCAGGAGTCACCCATTTAAATATAATACGTCACTTCCATAACACCCTCTATATATACATTATACAGGGTGTCCGGGAATATGTGGAAAATGTCCCGGATATGAAGAAACAACTGAAAGGAGTACTACAAGTTCATATAAACTTTTTTCGTATATGCCTCCTCTTCGGAGATATGGGCTCCCAAAGAGCTCCAATGGAATCAAGTTTTTTACTGAACCACCAGTTATATTTCAATTTTTTTTAATATGATGTATACCAGGTATCCCTTCAAATTACCAGCCAAGAAAGTGTTGTGAATTACTCACAGCTCTATACAGGTGTACCAGGTAATACCCTACAAATTACTATCCAAGGAAGTGTTGTGAATTACTCACAGCACAGGGACGAACTAGCTGTGACATTCATGGCCCCTTTCTTTTAAGTACTCATAATTCATGCAGGTAACCCGAACCGATTTCGAGGAAACGTCATTTTATTTACTAAGCGGAATTTTGAGGTTCAACATTTGGAAGGAATAAATATGTATCTCTTACAGAGATACGCCAAATACATGATGTAATTAATATGTCGCTTTTTCGAAAACGGTTAAGATTTGTGACATGAATGAAGAGTATTTAATTTTTAGTCAATAGTTGAAGGTATGTAAAAAGTGTTGTCCAAAGTTCTTATCATACAAATTTGATTCAATTGGAGCTCTTTGGGAGCCCATATCTCCAAGTTAACAAGAAGCTGCTTGAGTGAAATCCTACGAATCAGGATTTGTTCATTGATTTAGAACAAAGCATATTTTAATTCCTTAAAAACATTTTACCCAACAATATAAAATGTCATATCATCAATGTATGTCGATTTCGGAAATTGGTAAATTGTGGGTCTGTACTAATTAAGGTCTTTATTTTCAGTGGCTGACGCATGGTCAAAATTTCCATATTCTGGAGCATTCTACATGGCATCAAGGACAGATTGGGCTAATTACGACGAATGTATAAAAGTAGATGTGACTAGCGCATCTACTGATGTCAGAGTTCTTGGAAAATTATGTGCGTGGGGTTTTATTCTTCCCGATTTTACCAATAGCGATCCATATTCAGTAAGTGAAAAATAATGATATCAAAAGAACCCAGAACGCCTATACAGGGTGGTCCAGCGAAAACTTAACACCTCGATTTTCCTGCTTTAAAATGAAAATGTAGAAAATCGCTCGGACCCGTCGATTTCTGATTGGAGGGGGAATAACTTTTCCGTTTTTTTCATCTCCGTAACTTCAACCTCCTAACGGGGGTGAACACAATCCCCTGGTTTTGAATAGGGATGAGGGGTGTTGCGATACCTCATTTTAAAGATCTTATCGAGTACTATCTGACCCTAAAATTTCGCTTCAAAATTTTCATCTTTAACGAAATGACAGCTAAAATTGTGGAAGACTACTTACTTTTGTGATTAGTTTATTAAATGCTGAAAATGGCCACCATTCACTTCCATGCAGTAAAATAAATTTTGCTCAAAACGTTCAAGGGCATTACTCAACATTTGTGGTGTAATTTGACGACATTCATTAATGATCCACATTCGCAAATCCTCCAGTGACTCAGGCTGGGTAGGGTAAATCTTAGATTTCAGGTGACCCCATAGAAAAAAGTCCAGTGGAGCCAGATGAGGTGATCTGGGTGGCAACTCAATATGTGCACTTCATCCAATCCAGGCCTGGGGAAAATTTTCATCTAAGAACTGACGCACAGGTTGAGCGAAATGAGGTGGTGCGCCATCTTGTTGAAAAATGATCGTTACATGGTCTTTTTCATTCTCCAATACTTGAACGAGGGCTGGATAAATAGCGTTCTCTAATAGTTCTAAATACATTTGGCCAGTAAGATTACCGGGTATAAAAATAATAAAACTGACCACTTCACAGAACTGGAGTCGGGGATCGAAATCATCCGCATTCAGTTCTTGAACCAGTCGTATCTTAAAAGGATTGAACTTATATGTTGTTTAAGGATTCTCATGATTGTTGTGCGTGAAACACCAGATACATCGGACAATTTCCTAGTACTAAGGGTCGGATCCATTGCTACTTGACCTAAGACAGCCACTTCCCTCGCTTCGTCTCTGTCATGCTCCCTCTTTTTGTTTCAGACTAAACCAGTAGCGTCAAATTTCGCAACCAGTTGCACAACGGAAGCAGCGGATACATTTTTTTCAGGATGCCGTTCGTTCGATAAAGCCGCTGTTACTCGCGCAGAGTCGTTATTTCTAAAAAATAATTTTATAATTTCCACCCTTTCTTCTACGGAATACACCATTTTAATTCTACTACAAAGATACAATCGAATTGACACAGTTTTAACGTTCTTAAAAATTCACGATAGACTAAGGTAAATCAAAAACATGGTCCGTCTACTTTTTTGGAGAAAAAATTAACAAATAAATAAATAAATTCAACTGCGTCCGATAAGAGTAATATCCTCGAGGTAAATTCCACATTCTCTACTCATACCCCAGCGTTCTTTACTGCATGGAAGTGAATGGTGGCCATTTCCAGCATTTAATAAAGTAATCACAAAAGTAAGTAGTCTTCCACTATTTTAGCTGTTATTTCGTTAAAGATGAAAATTTTGAAGCGAAATTTTAGGGTGAGAGAGTAGGTACTCGATAAGATCTTCAAAATGAGGTATCGCAACACCCCTCACCCCTATTCAAAATCAGGGGGTTGTGTTCACCCCCGTTAAGGGGTTGAAGTTACGGAGATGAAAACAGCGGAAAAGTTATTCCCCCTCGAATCAGAAATCACCGGGTCCGAGCGATTTTCTACATTTTCATTTTAAAGCAGGAAAATCGAGGTGTTAAGTTTTCGCTGGACCACCCTATATACAGAGTGTTATGCCTGTTAACTTTTTAATAGGTTTCTTAGAGTATCTAATTATAAGAAAAGATCATCGTCACTAATAACTGATCTATTTTTGTCATCAATTTAACGTCGGTCCATGACTAATTTTACTATACTGAATCATATAACGCCAATATTTGGATCTGAGTTATTTTAATCAGTCACTATAATCATTTTCCTATTAATTATAACAGCCCTGGCTTATATGGGCTTAAAGTTGAATGTTCCTTATCGAGTGTTAAAATACTAAGAAAATCACTAATATTTTTAATCTACCTAAGGTGTAAACGGAACTTGCACATCAAAATTTATTTTTCCCTATTGATATCTATGTTGCCAATATTACAATAATTAAATAGCTCCATGGGTACTTGAAGTTAAACTTTGCAAACTTTAAAAATCAAACTACATATTAGAACTTAGAATGCTTTAATGCGAAAGTAATTAACAATTTAAACTTACTTTTACATTATTTTTTATTTTAAACCATATTTACTTTTTGTTGTACAGCCTCTTTTTCGTCGTATTTCTTTTTAATTTTGCTTTTAACAGTTTATATTTTTTGCTTAGATTCAGATTAGGCATTTTTACGAATTTACGGTGACTTCGTAGTTCTGTAAAGATATCTAAATAAAAAAAGTTCGGATTACAAAATATGTATCGCCCGTCACGTCAATGTATCTCCGGTAACATTTGCATGCGTAGCAGTGTGGCCGTCAATAAAAAAATGAACAAATTCGTGGATGACAGCTAATACAAGCTATTTCTTAAAGTTTTTAGACTAGAATGATTATCTGTACTAAAGAGAATGGCTTCGTGTAGTATTTTTCCCTTAATTAAGACTACTAGGTCTGACTTAACCATGTGACCGGCATTACAACATAAAAACATACGCCTGGTGAAAAATAGGCAATGTTCTAGCTTATACCTAAATAATAAAAGCTTACCTAAACAGGAGCACGCCTTACACAAATTCAAACACATATCATCATATTTGTAAAACTATTAGGAATACATCTAGTATCGATATTTATACGCAATTTCTGCCGTGACCGGCGATACATGCAGCTGCGGTGATGGAAGTTAATTGCGTTAGAGAAACTAAACTGTTCATCTTTAGACATTACTTTTCCAATATAAATTGTACTTCTTAAAGTAGCGAAAATTATTTATAATATAAAAGTAACAATAGTGAAATGACGTGAAATATAAACGGGTAAAATAAGAAATTATTGGGCACGCGACCGGCGTTTCAGTTTTAAATTCTAATTAGAATATTGCAGCTACAATTTAAAAAAAAAAATTAATTACTTTCTAATGCATGAAGTAACATATATTTTGCAAATTATAATCGTTTCTACAGGCAAATAGTTCATTTTAGTAAGTTATATGCTAAGGACTGAAAGTTGCCTGTAAAAAATTGACAGATGACACTCTGTGTAAAATATTTAAATTGATATCCTATAAAACACTACACACTTTTTTTAAATCGACAATTATAGAAAACCACATTGGCCGCACGTCCACCATGTATTTAAAAAAACGCAAAGGATATGAACCCTTAGTTTTACAAATCATGGTATGACCTATAATCTACCGATCGGAGAGTCTGTGTACCCTTCCCCATACCCCAGGAGATGTGCCTTATCCAGATACAACGTGCGGCTTATCCAGATACAACCCCACAAGCTCAAATCGTAAAATGCCCAGTGGCTATCGTCTTAATTACGGAGCCACCGGAGGCTTACTTCAAATTGAGCTCGCTTAACAAAACACACACAAGAATAGCAGATTTTGGCATGGCATGGCATTGTTGTTATCTCATGTCTCCAAAACCTTGTTGCTCTATGTGGTTAACATCGAGCTAGAGGACGTTAACTGGGTCAAGCCGACGTCAACGGCATCTCGGTGGGGTAGGGTATCTTCGTAATTGTTAGTACTATAAAAAAAGTAATGTAGGTGTCATGTGCTCTCTTTGGGTCAAACTTAAAATGGCAAAATCAAAACCTGAAAATTTTCGCTTGCTTAAGAGATACGGGGGAAAATCAAAAAATAGACAATATCAAAATGACCCTATATTTTCTTAGTTAAAAGAAGAGAAAAATGTTGTATACAGAAGTTTCTATATAATAATTGTTGAATAATCTGCCGCTTTCAGAATAAGTATACGGGGTCAGGTAAAAAAGTTATCGGACCTAACCTAATTTTTTTTTTAATGGAACACCCTGTATATTTTAATCTAAAAAGATAGCATTTTAAATTCTCCTTTCAAATATATAACACACCATGGATGATATTGGTTTCCTAGGCGATTTATTTAAACTTTATGACTTTAAACCACAGTAGGCCATGAAACAAAAGCTAATATCATAGAAACAATATCTTGATATTCTAGTTGTTATTAACATTTAACGTCAATTTCGTTTTTACATCATTTGTGAAAATGAGAGCAACATTTTGAAAAATTTGATATATCATCAGTTTATATTGAAAGTGGAAAAGCGAAGAAATGGCGCAAAATTTATGTTTTCTTCGCTATCCGGAAAGACGGCAACCATTTAATTACATATCTCGAACATTTGCGATGATTCCCGTTACTTTTTACCTTGATCTGAATCTTTTATTTCGTTTTAAAGTAATAAAATTTAAATAAATCTCCTAGGAAACCAATATCATCCATGGTATGTTATGTATTTGAAAAGTTAATTTAATATGCTATCTTTTTAGATTAAAATATATAGGGTGTACCATTTTAAAAAAAATGAGGTTAGATCCGATAATTTTTTTACCTGTCCACGTATACCTATTCTGAAAACGGCAGGTTATTCAACAATCATTATAAAGAAACTTATTTATAAAATAATTTTTCTGTATCTCTTTTAACTAAGAAAGTATGAGGTAATTTTGAAATTGTCAATTTTTTATTTTACCATTTTGACCAAAAAAGAGCACATGACACCTACAGTACTTTTTTGATAGCACTAACAGTTACGGAGATACCCTATAAAAGTGTCGAAAATGGGACTCCCTGTACTTTCCTATGTAAGATAATATAACTTTTTCAACTGATTTTTAGAATGCTTGGAGGCTATCGTCTTGCACTCCTGATAAATGTTCTGCCGAGGACCTTATGAACGCTCTAGGCTTAAATGCGACCTTACCGCTATTTAATGAATTATCTTGTTCGACGAAGGAAACTGATACGGAACTGGATACTGGTGCTATTATTACAATGTAAGTAATCAAACAGATTTTAAAAAATATCAACCAAATGAACGTTGGCGACCACAAAGTCGCTGTGTTTGCGACCACCCTAACAGGTATACATAACGCTACAAGAATTGACTTAAATTTTAGCGTAAAATTTATGCACGCCTGAGTTTGTTCGGGATTGTTCGAATGTGTACGGATTTATTTCAGTTAAATATCAGGTAGAACCCAATTTTTTACCCAACGAAAAAAATTAACAATTTTTTTTCATTTTATCCGAGTAACTATTAATCATTACAGCTAGTCGATTAGTATATTTTCCCTACTACTATTTTATCAAGAACATAATAACTTGAACGCCTAATTAAGTACGATTTTCGTTATTTGTTAAGAAAATTCAGTATGTAATTACCGCACGGAAATTTATTAGAAATTTTTGTTAAATTTACTAAAAATTTTTGTAAATTTTACTATAATCTTTTGTAAATTTTACTAAAATATTTTGTAAAAATTTCGCGACACGCGGTATTCCTAACACATCTATACAGGGTGTCCGGGAACATGTGGGAAATCTCCCGGATATGAAGAAAACACGTGAAAAGAATACTATAGGTTCATATAAACTTCTTTCGTATCGGCCTCCTCTTCGGAGATATGGGCTCCCAAAGAGCACCAATGGAATCAAGTTTTTTACACATAATTATTGAACCACCTGGTATATTTCAATTATTTTTTAATATGATGTATACCAGGTAAGACCCGTCAAATTACTACCCAAGAAACTGTTGTGAATTACTCACAGCTGCAGGGACGGACTAGCTGTAACACTCATGGGCCCATTTTTTTTACGCCCTGTATGATGAGAACTTTGGACAATGTTTTTTACATACCTTTAACTATAGGCTAAAAATTAAGTACTCTTCATTAATGTCGCTAATCCTAACCGTTTTCGAGAAAACGTCATTTTATTTGCACTGATCCCCCTATTTTCTCACGGGTTAAATATGAAAAACCGGAATTTTGACGTTCATCATTTCATAGGAACAAAGATGGATCTCTTGCCGAGATACGCCAAATACATGATGTAATTAAAATGACGTTTTCTCGAAAACGGTTAGGATTAGCGACATGAATGAAGAGCACTTAATTTTTAGCCAATAGTTAAAGGTATGTAAAAAACATTGTCCAAAGTTCTCATCATACAGGGCGTAAAAAAAATGGGCCCATGAGTGTTACAGCTAGTCCGTCCCTGCAGCTGTGAGTAATTCACAACAGTTTCTTGGGTAGTAATTTGACGGGTCTTACCTGGTATACATCATATTAAAAAATAATAATTGAAATATACCAGGTGGTTCAATAATTATGTGTAAAAAACTTTATTCCATTGGTGCTCTTTGGGAGCCCATATCTCCGAAGAGGAGGCCGATACGAAAGAAGTTTATATGAACCAATAGTATTCTTTTCACGTGTTTTATTCATATCCGGGAGATTTCCCACATATTCCCGGACACCCTATATAACCATTATATTGCCAATACGAACGTTCCAAAATACAAAAAGTGTCCCCGCTATGGGAGATGGCGTGGTACTATTGAGTTTGCGCAGTAGGGTGGAAATTTTATCGACAGAGCCGGCCCGACATTATTTGTTTGTTGTCATTGCGTATGCCTAACGGGTAAAAAATAATTTAATTGAAAGTCTCAAAGGCAATCAAACTAACTTTGTTATTTTTTAAATAATAACCGAAGTTTAAATACACAAATGTAAAATTAACCGTGACAGAACATCTAGCAGGTTGGCAACATTTTGTTTCCATGGATATCATGATAAGAAGGTACCTAGCATTAATTTTTGTTAAATAAAATTGTTATTTTTAAATAACTCGCGAAGAAATTTAATACAGGCATTGAATTGCGGCTTACGCCAAAATGTAGCTATTTTGTACTCTTTAAGTACAGTAATAAAATGATGTATCATGTTATTTAATTTTATTAAGGAAATTTAAAAAATCGGAAGCAGTGCGAACTAATGATCATGACCAACATCGGATATTTGTTGATTAAATTTGTATAAAGGGTATGGAAGATACAGTAATTTTATTTTACACGCTTCCCCACCTTATTATCGGCGAGACGAAAAAGCCTTAGGAACAAACTTACGCAAGAATTAATGATCGTTTTATATCCGTTATTAAATGATAATTCGAGTGTGTCCCATTTTGGTTTGGTCCAGAAGGTGTAATTCCCCACCCAGGAATTATTTATTATACCAATCTAACTTTTGAATCATTAAATTTTGGAGATATGAGGACTGGTCGACGCTCTCTGTAATGTCGCCAGTCGTAATGAAAAATTCATCATAATCTTAAGACGTCCTACTTAATTATTTTTTCGAACCCAAATTTCGATTAGATTTTTCGATTCGATTCTTGATTTGTTTTGTTAGGGATGCCAGCCGACGACAGAGTCTGTCGGTCTTAGGTGGGCCTACCATCCATTCCCCGCCAACTGGAAGCTGTCAGCAATCCACCAGCGCAATTGAAGGAAATGATTGCAAGAGAAAGAATAAATGAATGATTTTATTGTTCCAAGTATAGTTACTTGAACGTAGGACGAAGCCTAACTTTTGTTCAAACTATACTATTAAGTGTATTGGCTCGGACACGTCCAACGTAATATAACATGCTTGAGGATCAAAAACAAACTTCTTGACAGTCCAAACGGATCAAGGTCCTTTTGATCAGTCGCTAAGGCCGTCAGCCAAAATTTTACCAAATCAAGTATTCCACCTCTAACACGTCCCGATGGTACAATAGCATCCACAGCCGGAGACAAAGCCAACTTACTTGCTGAACTATTTTCTTCGCATTCCACTGTAGATTTCCAGGGAAGAACACCACCCGACATTCCTGCAGTTCAATCCGAAATGACCGAATTTGTGTTCCGTCAGCGTCCCGTCAAACGAATCCTGAAAGGACTCGACATCAAAAAAGCTACTGGTCCAGACGAAATTCCTATTATAGTTCTTAAGAGATGCGCCGTTGAACTAACACCAGATTTTGTAGACTTCTCAACTTATCCTACCAAAAAAGAATATTTCCATCTTGCTGGAAGACGGCGCGAGTCCAGCCTATTCCAAAGAAAGGTAACAGAACCCTGCCTAACAACTATCGACCAGTCGCATTGCTTTCAGTTATATCAAAAGTAATGGAGAATGCTATTAACCAACATCTTCTAAAGTACCTGGAAGGCTTCAACTTTATCAGCGACCATCAATATGGTTTTCGGGTTTGTCCAGATCATCTGGAGATATTCTAGCCTATGTCACCCATATTTGGAACAACGCAATCGAACATCATGGGGAGTCTCGGGCTGTTGCACTGGATATTTCTAAAGCTTTTGATCGTGTTTGGCATGAGGGGCTTCTAAGTAAACTGCGATCCTATGGTATGCCCAGTTGATTCTGTGCATGGTTTGTTCGGCTAGCTTTCTTAAGGACCGCTCTCTGCAAGTGGCGATTGACGGATTTCTCTCAGACACCTTCACCATCAATGTCGGTGTTCCTCAAGGGTGCATATTGTCTCCCACTCTCTTCTTACTCCACATTAACGACCGTCTAGTGAAAACTGAAAATCTGATATTTAGTTTTGCTGACGATAGCACACTTATCTCATCTTTCTCTTTGAATGCGCAAACATCGGCTGCCGACGCACATCTTCGCAGACAGCATGAAGTATCACGCCTCAACAAAGACCTGGAAGAAATTTTGGCTTGGGGTGACAGTAACCAAGTCGAATTTAACGCTAAAAAACCCAGGCAGCCGTTTTCTCTAAAAAGAACCGGATATAGTCATGGACGGGCACGCAATCCCACTGGCTTCATCTATTAATTTGCTGGGCGTCAATCTGGGAGGAAACATATCTTGGCATAACCACGTTGTGGCAATCGCCAAGATAGCTTCTCAGAAGCTTGGGGTACTCTTCCGAACCAGAAAGTTGTACACACCTCAACAACTTTTGACACTATACAAAGCCCAGATTCGACCATCACTAGAATACTGCTCTCATGTCTGGAGCTCTGCACCCAAACATACTTTTCGGCTACTGGATTCCATCGAAAGGAGGGTTACTCGTCTGATCGGAGACCACGAGCTGACGAAGAACCTCGACAGCCTAGAACATCGAAGACAGGTTGGGGATTTGACTCTCTTTTACAGATATTTTCATGGAAGGTGCTCGGCTGACCTTGCCCTCTTAATTCCGCCTATATAGCAGAAATACACGACGAACCACTGCTGCCCATCCATATGTGGTTAAGCTCAGTACTCCTCGAACTTCATAATTTAAGAATTCTTTCATCTGGAGGACTTCATCCTTCTGGAACGACCTTCCCGATGTCGTTTTTCCCAACGATTCAAAGCCAGCGTGAATCGTTTTTTATGCACACGCACCACTCCAAGAGTGCCCTAAAGGATTTGTCCTATGGTGCTTGTGTTTGATCATAAAAAATAATTTGTTGTATTGAACAAGGAGGGTTCTTAATTTATATTAATTTTAAAGTCTTTTGTCGTTGAGGGTTGCTTTAGGGGTTTTGTCTTACGTCAGTCGAGTAACGCGACCCACAGTACTAGTGCGATAATTATTTACATTTTATATTTCAATAAAAATTATCCTACACTAACATTCTGCGTTTCAAACCAACCTATCACTCACCCTGTCACGAACTCCAAATTTAAATTTTAATATTTACATTTTATACAACATAAAATTAACCTAAGCTAATATTTTGTCTTTTCTCAAATAAAGAGAATCAAACTAACCTATAATTTCAAAAAATTATAGACACGCGGGGGGCGGTTAAAATTAACTTAAGATATTTCAACTGAAAAAATATCTTACACTGATATTTTTTTCTATCATATTCGGGAATAGTTTCTAATATCACTTATCGTACCCTGCAGGTATATCGACTTAGAAACGTTCGTAGTTACCGCTACTTGTTTAGTTTTAGTTTAAGAGAAATTTGAATGCCATGCAGGCCAGACGTCGCCCTCAGTTCAGGGACAACGCTGCCTTTATGACCGAACTAATGATTATTCCACTTACTTATCTACCTATAGCTTTCACTGTGAAAACAGTCGCTATTTTTACGGGCGCTTGAGAAGTAAGCTAGTCTTACTCACGATCGAGCTATTATTACTGCTTCTAGTCTTCAAAGATGACTTCTATCTTGGCCTCTTCTTTTATGGTCTTATTTATACTCGCGCCAGAAACGAGTATTTGGAGATCAATTTTGGTTAGTATTTAAACTAGCACTAAAATACACGAGTGTTCGAAGATACTTTTGAGTTTTTGTTTACACTCGCACCAAAACACGAGTGTTTGAAGATATTTCAGCGTTATTTATACTCGCACTGAAACATACGAGTGTTTGAAAATAAAATTTAATGAGGCAAAGATCCGCGGTTGACTATTCTCGGAATTTTCGGTGATGAACACTCTAAAACCTATAACCGAAATACGGCCCCCTCTTCTTACGTAAAAAAGAAACTAAAAAAAAACGAAACTGCGTTTCAGTACGACTCTGGGAACCTCAAGTCGGCGGCCGACCGCGTGCCTGAAGAACCAAAAACACCGACTGAACTCCCTGCCTCTGGCCCGAAAAGCCGTTCTGATGATTTCTGCAATGCAAATCATAAGAAGCGGGTCTGATTTTGCATGTTGAAAGATTATATTAACCTTGCTATAATAAATCGTGCTTTATTGTTTTATGAAATATAAAAATAATCCTTTTTGGGTAAAATATAGTAAAATTAATCCTATGTACATGTTAAATTATTAAAAAATAATCTAACGTAAAAATCCTCATAATTTTCTTAAAATGGAAAATGCCAGTTTTACAACAAGGGCTTGAAACTCTTTAAAATGACTTGAAGTCCTTTTAACCAGCTTGCAGGCCTGTTTTCAAGCATGAATTACCAAACACTATTATAAAATAATTCAATTGAAAAGCCCCAATTACATAATTAGAAACAACATAAACCCCTACTGCTGCAAGATTTAAAACTCTCAGTCCTATTAAGCGAACAATCCCGAACAAAACCTTAACGAACCACTGGAAATATTTTTAACTACTAAAGAAAGTGAAGATAATTTAACTTTCTACAATCTCTACTATCTCAATTTGTTTTAGAGTCATCGTGGCTGTAGTAATTGCTGCTATGATCGTGTCAACTGCTTATGATGCATATTTACATACTGCGAATAAAAGTAAGTTGATCATTATATTTCTTAGTAGTTATCAAGTTCAGATATATAACTATATCCAAGTAGCATTTTTAGAAACAAATTGGACACACACACTCTTTGCTGAGAAACGTTTCGTAACATTGTCGATTAAAATTATAAAATTGTATGGAGACACATGTGTTACGAAACTTTTCAGACACATTTTCAAATCCAGTTACTAGAAACACTAAAGACGTGCTTGTTTCGAAATATTTTACAAACCATAGTGGCACTACATTAACGACACGCGAAGGTAAATATTTTTCGAAACATTTTTAGTTAAAATTATAAAGTTTCGATAAGACAAATGCGCTTCCAAATTGAAGCGATACATTTTCGAATTAAGTTGATCAAGACAAATTTTGATTTTTTGCTTCGAAATATTTACCAAACAATGGTATCCACTCAGTTAGAAAACTTGTGACGAAAATATTTTTCAAAATTTGCAGAAACAAATAACCAAGCTTTATTTTCTGTGGCATTCACCATCACAGCACCTATAAACCTTTTATTTTTCCACCTTACCATAATAATCCATAATTTTTGCATTTGCCATAATAACCTATACTTTTTGCACAGCTTTGCCAACAGACTTTTTTCTTTAGTTTCAACTACGAAGTACATTTTTAGTTTCGGTTCAGAACAGAAACATTTAAAAAAATATATATGAATTTTGGTTTTAAGTTATGTATTTACACCGAAGAAATGTTTAGCGCCCAAACAAACGCGCGGTAAAATAGTGTTTATGTTTTGACACATTCTCTATAAATTATAGCTACATAATGTACGAAACATTATAGAAGCCAAAGACTAGAAATTGTGTGTTGAGTCCATTTTGAACCAGAATAATTTATTGCTTCCTAGAGGCCATTTTGTGAAATAAATATTTATTTTGTTAAAATGAGTTTTAATGAAATTCCTATATTTTTTGAAAAGCCAAAAGTTGTTACATAAGTTCCATTTTCCTAGCTAAGTCGATTTATAAAAGAAATAAATAAAATTTTGAAAATATTTTAATTTTTATTTTTTGCAAAAGTATATTTTTTTCTGTAAATGCAAGTAAATTGAGGGCACGTTAAAAATATAAAGCCAAATTTTTGGTTCATGTGTGGAATAACTAGGTATACGAAATAAAATATACTTATAACGAATTCATCAAGGCGAAATTATTGTTTTTCTTTCTTTTTACAACAGTGAAGTTATCCTAATTATTTGTTTCCTTATTTTGTCCATTTTGGCATGTTGACATATCAGCCACACTTGAAAACAATTTTGTTGCGCATGCTTTAACATAGCGCCGCCCCTTTATACTGTCATTTAAACAGATAAAGTAACAATATCGAAATATTTTCGAACATTTCCGAAACATTTTCGATAAAAAGTTTCCATTGTGCATCGAAACAGCAAAAGGCGCAGCTAGTACCAACCACTTGGAAACACGTGCAAATGTGCCATTTAAAATGTATAGGTACGTTTCGAAAATATTTCCATTTTTGATCGGAAACAGAAACGATATAGTTACGATACATTTACCATAATGTGTCTAAAAATGCTACTTGGGTAGAACCATGTACAAAGAGCATAATAAACGATTTTGTTGGGTTTAGATATAACTAATTTTAAACACTTATTTATTACATTTTCTTTTTTATCTATTAAGTTCATGATTCTTTAACAATCTATTAACAATTACAGTTTTGTTTTCGTGACCGTTTTTTCAAATTATAGGTAGTAAGTTTTTGGGTTTCTCACTTTGTAATGAAATTCCAGTATTTGGTTAACGTTTCGATTTATTATACTAAACCCTTTTATTTTATTATTTTATTGTATTTTTAACCTGCCTTACTGTTAAATGGTAAAACTAAATCATGCGCGTCCAATCGTTAAAAACTCAACAGCAAGTAAAAATACACAATAACCAAATTTAGTGTAAGTGAGAATTATACAAGATACGTTCATTTATATATTTTTTCATTTCTTTCTATACATAACTAATATTAAACATAAAATAAGAAATTTGTCATTAGCATCGTCAAAAATATTGCTCCTTTCTATTATATTTATGCGCCTTTTTTTCTTTGTTACCAAATAGTTCTGACGATGGTTTAGTATAATATGCCGAAACGTTAACCAAATACTGGAATTTCATTTCAAAATGACCAAAGCGCAAAAACTAACTACCTATATTAACAATATTGTAGAGCAACCGTCTAGATAGGTAGGAATGAAAGAACAATATTCTTCTGCACTAAGGAAACTAATTTCCTACACAATTTTAGTTCATTTTTGTCGCTCCTAAATGGTATGAATTTTTGTTTTGCAATATTTTAATATTTTAAGAAACTAGAATTATATGTAGTATAAAATATAGTGTAGAGGAACTGGCGTACTTTTCGTAGAGTACGAATAAAAATACAGGATCAACAATAATTAATTAAATTAAATGATATTTAGTAACAGTAAACCTAATTCTAAGTGCTAACCATTATAAAATTAAAAATATTAAACAAGTGACATAGCGGTCACATAAAAACACATTATTCCCGTCAATAGTCTTCTGTTCTGTACGTTGCCAAAATGGAGACATCAAAATACCGCAAAAGTCTACAAAAACTGTCAATTTGACAATTTAAAGAGTTATCCAGTCCAGTCCAGATATCCAATATATTGAATTATATAATTTGGGATATAGATACTAAACATTAAAGATTATTAGCTTTAATATATCTGTGCTAAACTGCTTGTCTTCTTGGGGTTTTTAGACTAGATCCTACCGTACTTTGCTGGGTGGGAACTTAGAATCATTTGGTCATAATGATTGAACAGTGGATTCATAGAAACTTTCTTAGAGATACAATCAATCTCTTCAATACAAATCATTGGACTGGGTATTAACTTCTTAAAAATGCAGGTTTCGGTAGTGAAATTACTGCGCAGCAAATTCTACTGAAATGTGACTACAAAAAGAGCAAAATTATAAAATGCAGAAAGAGCCAGAGATTAGACTTCTTTCTAACGCGGGAGAATAATCATACTTTCTTTTTTACTTGTTCTCTATTGTCAAAAGTTCTTTCCCTCTCCCTTTCAGCCAGGCGTTACCATGGTTACGTCATGGCAGAAATTTGTCAAAGGCGACCTGATTAAAATTAACATTTCTCTAATAAGGGTGATTTAGATGTTGGAACTAGTTTAAGTTACAGATGCAAGCGGTACTTTATAGATTGTTATTTTTTAGTTAATATTTTATGAATTATAAATAAAATAGATAATATTTTAAAATGTTTTTAGAGACAGCGCATATACTTTTTACTGCTTTCTCTGTTGTGTCCAATGGACAAAAGTTGCTCGCAGTAACGAAACATTCCAAAGAGCAAGTTCTGTGTTTTAATGGAATGAAGTTTATCAGTATGTGGTGGATCATTTCCGGCCATGGCATTATTGCATGGTACTTAGCTCCACTTGAAGTCGAAGAAGCTAGATCGAAAGTAAGTATCGGCAATAAATAAAATCCACTGATATCAATAGAACTCGTACTTTTTTAAAAGTTGTGGCTTAATTTCCTAGTAAAAAAAGAAATTTACTTTACCTAAAAATGCGTTTGGTAACTTGTTTCTCACTTTTATAGCTCGGATATCGAGCTCAAACCTAAAGTACATTCACAGTCACCTGCTCCACTTGAAATACTGTGACAAGTATTCCTGCTGGCGTTTAAAATAGGCATCAATATTATGGTTCAGTCGGTTATCTACCTCATGGTCACACATCTTCTGAGATCAATCAGGAGTTATTCATTACTTATTTCAGATGAACAACTTCTTTTATAGAAAGCTGAATAGCTCGACTAGACGTGGACCTGGGAAAACCTGGATGGCCCAAGAAGAAACGAAATAGATTTCATAATTACTTATAAAGAACATATAGTCCTATGTTCTGATAGTCGTGACAGTGCTAAATGAACTTGCTACTTGTAGTAACCATAGAATGGTGCGAGCGAAAATAATGATGGATTATGAAGACGATTGACATAAAATTGTCAAGAAAAGATAAAAAATATACCGTGGGTAACAACAAATAGAAAAGAAGAAGTTTTACATGCGATGGAATAAGTCTTAAAAGTGGTTGAACATTTTTATCAGCTATTATATATAAGTAAGGGAAAAGATAACTTAGCTCCGGAGGTAGAACCAGAAATACTGATAAGAAGAAAGGGTATCGTCAACCAGGGATCAGAAAAACTACCAGACAATACATTAGATAGAATAGAACTGGCCCTAAGGAAAGCAATACAAGCCCTTGTGAGGACAACGCAGTTGCAGTTGCAAGATAGTGCAGTCATGGTATTAATTCATAAAAATGGAGATATAACTGAGTTAGAAAATTACAGACCAATCAACCTCCTTAGCTACCCTCACGTCCATTCCTGGCGAGTATGTTCGCAAAAGTTAGGGGCACCGATTGAAACCTTGTATTTACATTGCCAAGTCCCCAACTTAAATACAAAATAAATAATATTAATGTTAAAAAAAATCGATCCAGTTTTACTGGAACACTGAAGTAACATTCAAAAATCTAAATAACGATTCCAAATCAATTAATCAGTTATCATCAAAACATATTCAACGTAAAATTTTGAACTGCTTAAAGACATCAAAATATTATTTTAGTAATAAGGTTTGTTCAGTGTTAGTCAAATGGAGTCAAAGTAAGAGAACAGTTTTTTTTGGCATGTGTGATGTTTGGACAAAAAATATCTCGAAGGAAGGCTTCAACACGCTTTTAAAGAGCAATCCGCTCTTATATCTGAAGAATCAAGGCTTCTATTAGTCAAGACCTACGGGACTGAAACCTGAACATAAAGAATGGGGCTTACACATGGCGTTTCATGAAATGCGAAGCTCAAAATATATATATTGGAGACCAAAAGAATTTATTTTCTGATGGAATAAAATCCTTGCAACACTGGTGCGCAAGATAACAAATTTATAAAAATAATTATTTTTGTTCCTAATTGTTAGTTCTAATAACTCTTGTACCTCGTACTTATACAGGGTGTTATGGAAATGACGTATTATATTTAAACCGGCAATTCCTGAGATGAAAAGAAATTGAAAAAAAATAACCAAAAATAGCGCTTTCAATTAATAACCGAATTATAACACCTTATGTAAAACTAAATAATCATACCTGTTACTACTGACCAAACGTAAACAAACTTTAGCCATATGTAAACAAAGCAATATTGAGATAGGTTATAGCCAAAAACGTCACTGAAATTTGAGCAATGTTGTCGGTTAAACTCTTTAGAAGGTCAATAACCGGTTGACAGAAGATGTTTATTTTTCAAGGTACATTTCTAAACTTTTACGTTCAGTTGTTCGCTGGGAATTTTTTTTTTTATTTAAGCTCTGTTACCTTTTCGGTATTATTTAATAACACATAAATGCACATTAATTAACGCACACACAACACTTTTGCTGGTTAGAAAACGCTTCCATCTAAGTTTTTTGCATGGATGAAAGATTTATAAACATATCATTTTTTACAACTACTTTCAATATTGTTCTAATGGTAAATAACAGATATACAAGTTGATGAAGGTAATATGTACTGATGACCGTGCCAGACAAAAAAAACTTTAAACTCAATTTTCTCTAAATAATTAGTAAACAAACAAACCCGTTCAGGCCGTTGGATTTACTCAGTTTGATTTGATATTTTCGTTCTTCTTCTTTTTTCTGATGGCATCACCTACACAACAACACTACAATGTTGCCACCTGCTGGCGTATTTTTTATAAGATTCTGTTTTATAAGATTATATTCATAAATTATGTCATTTGCTTTTGAATATTACTTTACTTCTCCGTATAATTTTCAGTCATGCTTTAGGACAAAATTCATATTTATTAATCGAATTTTCAATTTAATGTTTTGGCGTGAAAAATGTCGATGTTCCAGTTTCAAAACTGGCAACAGCGCAATAGTTCTGGTATTTTCCTAAATGTGCAAATTGCGATAGAGAGATATAAATTATTTTCTAATATTATAAATTTGCTATTCAAACTCAAAATGCCAAGAACTTCAATCGAACTAACAGATATGGTCTTGTGCTATGGAGCAGCACAGGAAAATGCCCTATACATGGAGCTTGGCTTTACCCGAGATGGAATATTTAATCAGCGAGTTATAGAGGAGAGAGAAACCCAAACACGTTAGCCGCTGTACTACAAAAGTTAAAAAGTTGAAACTACAAGACTTCCTTTACTTTACAAGAAGGTTACAACAGTGGTACATACAGTCAAGTCGAAGTACCTGACTAATTCCGAAGGATAGTTCACAGATGAGGTTGGCTTTACCCGAGATGGAATATTTAATTAGCGAGACCAATAGCTAGATGAGGTTTTTCTTGAACATATCGGCAGGTATTATTGATAATCACCTAATATGACCACATATCCTGCAAAACGACCTGCCAGAACTTTTAGAAAATGTTCCTTTAGGTCGAATAAGGGACATGTGGCTTCTGCAAGCATAGTATACGGATTGTCACTGAAATTTGGACGTCCTATGTGGGTTTATTCTAGCGTACGGTAGTGTTTATAGTGGTTTTGTGCGCGTCTGTCTGTTTCTTTAAGTGATTTAGTTAGTTTAGATATGCCGGTCATGTCCCTAGATTAGAAAGAAGAGGACAAAGCAGTTTTAGTGGGTATAAGCAAGCAAGGAGTAGACTGTGACTTTGAGTTTACTTCTTAATAGCTATTAGGCAGTCCCACACTATTATCAGGGCACTTATAGAGCATAAAGTGTGAGCATAGAGTATGCATAAAGTGTGAGCATAGAGTATCCTCGATTTACTTCCCTTGTATCCTAAGGTAAGCGAAATAATTAATTTTATAAGAAACTAAAAGTTCTAAAGTTTTACAAAGTTTGGCAACATTGCAAGCACATGTGTTTGTCAGACAGCTCCGCCGGATAATATCATATGGTGCCGCGGAGTCACCTGTAGGTTTAGGGGTGAATTACCCCACTTTTTAAACGTTCGATTTAAAAAAAAAATGTAGCGCTTCTCTAGGACATCCCAGGAGTCACCCATTTAAATATAATACGTCATTTCCATAACACCCTGTATTATCTACTCAGAGCAGATAGTCGTGAAATAATATAAATTATATTGCGCTCGCCATTTTGTACAGGAACAAGCCACTATTGCCATCATACATTAAGCTAGAGGTGTTGTTTTTTGTGAATATATGAGAAGGCATATAAATTGTAATGGTAACAATAACGTAAATACAAAAAATACTTTTATTTTCAAAGTGAAACAAATATTACCTGCATAAAAGTCCAAATAACGATATAATCAAAAGTATCTATATGCATTCTAATATGTTCAAAAAAAGCGTTAGATTTCCTTAGATCCTTATAAAGGTGATATCCTCGCTTTACGTTAATGGGATGAACTGGTAATTTTTATTTTTGCAGCATTTAAGCAAGTATCACTTTGTTTTATTAGAGTCTAAACATTATTGAAGAAGACAACAACGGCCATCGACTTAGTCTCCACAACGGCGCACCGCCCTTCGCCCATAGCCTTGTACCATAGCACCGCACAGCCTCGCTTGAGCATCGCACAGTAGTCCCTCGACATCGAGATATAAACATGGACTGTGCGTTGTTATCTTCTTCCGATGAAGAAGATGTTGTTTTAGACTCTAATATAACAAAGTGGTATTTATATGCTTATTCAGAAAAGCGTTGGGATCTTTCCTTAGATCTTTATAGAGGTATACAATTCTCCATAGAATCTTCGCTTTGCGTTAATAGGATGCACTGGTAATCTTTACTTCTATTTAAACATATACCACTTGGTTATATTAGCGTCGAAAATAATACCTTCTTCATCGGAAGAAGATGACAACGCACAGTCCATGTTTTTATCTCGATATCGAGAGACAAACTGATCGACAGGCAAGGCAATGAGTGAGGATCGGTGCGCAGTTGTGAACACTACTTTGCGGTGCTATTGTACCAGGCTATGAGCGAGGGCGCCGTGCGAGGCGCCGTTGTGGCCATACACTAACACTACGAAACTATTTTGAAGTAACAATTTTTTTCTAGATTAAACGTGAATGTATTCCGAACGTAACAAAATATTTTCTTGACGTGCTTTGTAAGCAATAATTTCTTGCCAAAGGTAGCCACAAGAAATATATTTTAAATAAATAAATAATATTTGAATTGATATAATTAAATAACATTTAAAATACGTGTAATGTATCAACCACCATTTTAGAATTCAATTTTTTTTTATCTCTAAGCAATTCGTAATGTTAATCACGTCTACTAGCTGCTGACGGAATATTAAATCATTATCGAAGAACTTATCAAAAATACTGAAACCAGCAGGACAGGAGGTATAGAGATACTATGAATCTAATAGCGTTTATCTATTTTATACAGGGTGTTCATAATAAGCTTTCAAAAACGACACATTTCAAAATAATTTTTCTCAAGATTATCAAATGGACGTATATTATTTGGCTATTTGATGTAGAATTCATAAGCAACTTTTTTTTGTAATTTTTTAAGCTATAAGCTCTTTCCAGCCGGTTTCGAAAAATTTCTAAATATCATGTACAGGGTGTCCCATTTTCGATATTTTTATAGGGTCCGTAACTGCTGGTGCTATCAAAAAAGTAATGTAAGTGTCATGTACTCTTTTTGGGCTAAACTTAAAATGATAAAATCAAAATTTGAATATTCTCGCTCGTTTAGATACAGGGGAAATTCAAAATATTAACAATTTCAAAATTATCCTATATTTGCTTAGTTAAAAGAGATATGGAAAAATGTTTTATACAGAAGTTTCTTTATATTGATTGTTGAATAATCTGCCGTTTTCAAAATAAATATACGGGGTCAGGTAAAAAAATTATCGAACCTATCCTCATTTTTTTAAATGGAACACCCTGTATATTTTAATCTAAAAATATAATATTTTAAATTTTCCTTTCAAATATACAGGGTGATTCACGACGAGCGTGCATTAGAACTTTATGGAGAACTACTGAATATATGTTCCTGAAACTTTGGGGATTTGGGTTTATCGATATGCTCTCTTTAGCTAAAATATTGACATGTTCCTGTTATTTCCGGTTATACCGGAAGTAGCTGCCTACTTTCGTTTTTTAAATACAACATGGTAATTTTTATTACGTTTTTCGATTAAGCATTAAATATTAAGCACATTTTATAGAAAATGTTTTTGTCAGACTCTATTAGTTTTTGAGATATCTGGACTTTTTGTAATTATTTGGCAAATGCATGACGATGAAATAATCCATATAATTTTTTTACCTTAGCGCTTGGACTAAAAAAATTTTCTCACCGAATAGCTAGAGGATCATCAAGTCTCTAAAACATTTCAAATTCGGCATAAAGTGTACAGGGTGGTCACAATTCAAGCCTCATTGTGAAAGAATTCAACCATAAAAAACTTTCTTATTTTAAATGGAACACCCTGTATATTTTTATTTAATTTGATGGCAAATTAGTTGTTCTTTATAAATAGTATTTACTGTCCTCTACCTATATCAAAGCGTTTTCTCAAAAAATCCAATTTTATTCCGAAAATACTATTTGTTCAAGTGTGCTATGAAAACAATTGTACTTAGGGGCTGTATACTGATATCTATACGGAGGAAAAGTGATTGGTATCAAAACGATGGGGCTCCAGCACACAACGCCCAAGTTGTTAAGACTGCCCTAAACACACTTTTTCATGACCAGTGGATCGCAAACCAAGGTCCATTCCACTGGCCAGCTCGTTCGCCAGACTTAACTCCACTGGACTTTTCATCTGGGGAACCATTAAAGATAAAGTTTACGCGCATCCCATCACCACGAAGGAAAATCTAATTGAAAGGGTGAAGGCAGCATTTCAATCTCTCACAAGAAATTAGGAATGCTACAAGAAATAACATGATGAAAAGAATACATAAATGCTTGGAAGTAAATGGCAATCATTTCGAACATATTTTAAAAATATAATCAAAAGATATTAGGTATAATTTTCAAACACATTTTTAATTAAAGAATTTAAAGTTTAAAAACTTGTTTCCTTGCTATTTTTAAAAAAATAATATTTAAACCATTAAATTTAAAACAATCAACTGCATTTTATTTATAAATTATTAAGAAACACTTTAGAATATTATATTATCCAGCAATCAATCACTTTTCCTCCGTATAGACATCAGTATACAGCCTCTAAATACAATTATTTTCATAGCACACTTGAACAAATAGTATTTTCGGAATAAAATTGGATTTTTTGAGAAAACGCTTTGATATAGGTAGAGGACAGTAAATACTATTTATAAAGAACAACTAATTTGCCATCAAATTAAATAAAAATATACAGGGTGTTCCCTTTAAAATAAGAAAGTTTTTTATGGTTGAATTCTTTCACAATGAGGCTTGAATTGTGACCACCCTGTACATTTTATGCCGAATTTGAAATGTTTTTGATACTTGATGATCTTCTAGCTATTCGGTGAGAAAAAAATTTTAGTCCAAGCGCTAAGGTAAAAAAATTATATGGATTATTTCATCGTCATGCATTTACCAAATAATTAAAAAAAGTCCAGATATCTCAAAAACTAATAGAGTCTGATAAAAACATTTTCTATAAAATGTGCTTAGTATTTAATGCTTAATCGAAAAATGTAATAAAAATTACCATGTTGTATTTAAAAAACGAAAGTTGGCAGCTACTTCCGGTATAACCGGAAATGACAGGAACATGTCAATATTTTAGTTAAAGAGAGCATATCGATAAACCCAGTTTCAGGAACATATACTCAGTAGTTCTCCATAAAGTTCTAATGCACGCTCGTCGTGAATCACCCTGTATAACACACCATGGATGATATTGGTTTCCTAGGCGATTTATTAAACTTTATTACTTGAAACCAAAGTAGGTATGAAATAAAAACTAATATCCTCGAAACAACTATGTTGACATTCTAGTTGTTATTAACATTTAGGGCCGGTTGTATAAAACAATTCTGAACTTAGGTTCAACGGAACGCCGATCAACCTATGAACTACGTTCATTCAATATTACGTTGTTCAATATAAATTGAATCTTAGTTCAGCTGAACTAAGATCAATTTATGTTGGCATGACTATTATTTAGTTACTTTTATTTTATTTTAGATTTTTGACATAAAATATAACCTTTTATTTGATATGGCGTTTGGCGGGCTTGCATTCCAAGCTTTTCTATTCGGTGTACTGATAAAATATTGTTAAAAATAAGAACTTAAATATTTAAAATTGTATTTGCAGACTGGCGATACATTTCTAAAGCGAATAAAGCTTATTGATTCCGTTAAAAAAATATATATATTATTAGATACGTACGTTAAAATAAATAAAAACAAACAGCTGTGTTTTTTGTTAAGCGTAATCTTTGGAAATATTCATTGTCTGTTCATTTAGCAAATTGATCAGGATTTTTCCGGTATATCCGTGTTCACAGCATTGACTGCAGTATCCACAAAATCCAAAAATCTTCATCATCAGTTATAATTTCATTAAACTCCTACATTTTTATAAACAATAAGATAACGATAATTTACTGTATTGTATAATATGACACTGACCTGACACAAGAAATATATTTGAAGTTAGAAAGTGCTTGGATCGACAGTTCAACTTCTGAACCGCCAAAAGTGGACGTTCACGTGAACTCCTGATTTGAACTGAGATCAGTGTAAAATATTGTTTGTACAACAACTTTTTTACTTTGAACTAGAGTTCAAGAGTGAACTACAGTTCAAAGTGTTTATACAACCGGCCCTTAATGTCAATTTCATTTTTTACATATTCATTTATGAAATATACTTATCAACATTTTAAAAAATTTGATGATATCTAGCATCCATGGTGTGTTATAAATTTGAAAAGAGAGTTTAAAATGCTATCTTTTTAGATTAAAATATACAGAGTGTTCCATTTAAAAAAATGAGGTTAGGTTCGATAACTTTCTTACCTGACCCCATATACTTATTCTGAAAGCGGCAGATTATTCAACAATCATTATAAATAAACTTATGTATTAAACATTTTTCTGTATCTCTTTTAACTAAGAAAATATAGGGTAATTTAGAAATTGTCAATTTGTTGATTTTCCCCCGTATCTCTTAAGCGAGCGAAAATTTTCAAATTTTGATTTTACCATTTTAAGTTTGACTCAAAAGGAGCACATGACACCTACATTACTTTTTTGATAGCACTAACAATAATGGAGATACCCTATAAAAGGGTCGCAAAGGGGACACCCTGTACGCACAAGTAAACACTTTCTTGAAAAATCTGTTTACCTCCCTTAACATTTTAGGTGAAAACTAGCAAATAAATATTATGTATCTTATTCTTTGCTCCATATTAATAGCCGTTGTAGGCAGATATTCATAAACAATTTGGTTACGTTTTGGAGGAAAATGAGAAATGAAAAAACAAACAATTTTTTTCGCTCCCAACAAATACGAAGATTATATCAACGAAGCAATAAAATCCGTTTTAATTTCTTACTATAATTTGTTTCACCTAAAAACAACTTTTTTGAGTTAAGGAACTAGTCACACTATAATAAACAAATAAATACCGATTTTATTTCAAGGTCTGACATAGTTTATACACTTAACTACTACTAATGAACCGTTGTGGCTATGTTATTTAAACAACATAATTTATGAAATTGGAATTATTTAGAAAACGGTTGGACATAACCAATTACCAAATAGGATTGCTTATGAAGTATATATCAAATAGCTGAATAATATCCAGGGTGTGCGAAAATCTTGAGCAAAAATAATGTTGAAATGTGTCGTTTTTGAAAACTTATTATGAACACCCAGTATAAAGGAGATAAACGCTATTATATTCATACACTCGCCGTCACAAAATTCCGCCATCTTGAAATTTTGGTCGTTTGATATTTTATAACTTTTTTATTTTTTATGCGATTTTCATGATTTTGTTATCAGTTTTTAGATCTATTTTTTGCGTTTTTCCTTGATTATTTAATAAAGTAATATTTTTCGATTAGGCTATATTATACAGGAGTAAACCAAACTGTTGTTTTGTTTGGTTTTGTTTGTTGTAAATCCAAAGCACCCTGTAGGAAAATTGAGGTGGATAATTTTATTTACATATGGTTTGTTGGAATCTGTGATCTATTCTAAACATTTCGTTTTTTGATTCATTTCATTGTCTACTTTCTGCTGCGAGCTGTAAAATTTTAAATGAAATGCTGATTTGAAGCCTATTTTTATTAAGAAAACCGAACACTAGGAATATCATAAAATTAATTAACAAAAATAATTCTAATATCGTGGATTTCCTCCTCTCGCAGCAATGACAGCTTGTAGTCAGGTTACTTATCTTTCTTGAGGGATAGCCTGATCGGTCAACGCCAGTCGTAAGTCGTGCAAGGTTTGTGGTTGTACAGGACGACGACGATCGGCTCTTTTAAGTTGATCCCAAAAATTTCGATTGGATTGAGATCCGGGCTACATGCGGGCCATTCCAATCTTGGAAGTCCATGTGTCATAATAATCGCGTACTTACCCAACGTCGATAATTTTTAATCGACAGCTTGACATACATTTTCTAAAAAGAACATCGTTTCATTGAAAATTTTGCAGCTCACAGCAGAAATGAGATAATGGAATGAATCAAAGAAGAAAATGTTTAGAATACATCGAAGATTACAAGGAATAGTATGTAAATAAAATTATCCACCTCAATTTTCCTACAGTGTGTTTTGAAATTAAGACAAAAGCAACAGTTTGATTTACTGTTGTATAATATAGCCTAATCGAACAATGTTACTTTATAAAATAATTAAGGAGAAAGACAATAAATAAATCTACAAACTGAATCATGAAAATCGTATAAAAAATAGAGAAGTTATAAAATAACAAACTTGATCAGGGTGGCGGAATTTTGTGCCGGCGAGTGTAGTATCTCTATACTTCTTGTCATAAAACTCCCTCAATACCGAGGTTAACAAAGGGTTTTGGATTGTCTTTTGATTTTTTTTTCATGCTTTTTTGGGCTACTCGATTTGAATCATACTACTACTACAGGTGATGCACGTAAAGTTTTTCCCTGGTTCAACTGTGTGTACTGAAAATAACAAGAGTAGTATTTACAATATGGTTATCAGAATTTAAAAAATTATTTCTACTAACTAATTTTTAACCCTAGTATCTTGTAGATGAGATGCTTTTTAAGATAATTTTGGTAATAAATACATTTATTTTATTTCAGTGGGATCAAAAAAGGGTTTCTCAATATATCACGACCGCACATATCTCAGTCGATACATTTTTCTTCATCTCTGGATTTCTGATGGCCTATTTATATTTTAAAGGAGAAGATAGTAAGAAGTCTCTGATGGCCCAATTTAAAAATGTTCCATCCACTATGATTCATCGGTATTTAAGGTAGAAGACTTATGAATAAAGTACATTAATATTGATTTAACAACTGTCACAGTCTATTTTCCGGACATGGACTACGCCAATTAATTATTATCGAATATTCAATACCTCACGTCCTAATTAATAAGCTGTTATTTCGTTAATAAGGAACCAATTTTAATCACTTTTATAGATAATAAGAAATATATTCTAGAGTTTAGGGCAGAGCAGTTTAGGTCCTGATACGTCTAATTGTACGGGGTAGCGCATAAAATCTAGATGCCTTTAAATTTTCCAAAAGTTAAATTTGCCTTTAATTTATTTTTTAAACTAAACCAATTCGAGATATCAATATCTTGGTTAGACACTGGCCCAAAAGTATCGCCATGCCACTTGCGGTTATAAGAAATGATTGCTTTGCTTCTAAACACGTTATTGTCGAAAAAAACATTTCGCAAATAATCAAGGCTACATGGCTTTTCTTGAAGTACAAACAAAATAATTTCAACAAATAAAGTGTATCATACAGAGTGCCATACAATTAAATCTTCCAGTTCTGAAGAAGAACACTCAGTTGTTCGAAACGGGTAACCTAAGTTTTTGTGAGAGAGATGACTTTTGTTTCTTTTTATTCCTTGCATAATTAACTAAATTTTCATTTACTTAAAATTTTGATTAACGATGCAAAGGTTGAACGAATAATGTTAAGTAAATGAATGAAATGAAAAGATAATTGCGTAGCACTCTGTATTATAGACTTTGTCTATTGAAATGATTTATTTTCCTTTTAATTTGGCAACAGCTAAAAGTGATAAATGTCCCATTTAAACCTTATCAAGTAGTTCGTAACCTAGAATGCTTGATAAAATTTTTTGATTACGCTTAAATTGAAAACAAATGAAAATTGGACATATGAGTTTTTTAAATTATGTTCACATCTACAATTTGGTTTGGTCCATTACTACCGACTCACCCTGTATATTATCCACTAGGGTTGATATTATGGTTTAAAATTGAAGGTTTTCCTCATGCTACGGTATTCTACTCTGCACTGTAGAAAAACAAAAGGGTTCGAAACCGGTATGCAGGTGATAACATCGTATCAAAAGGAAAGGTTATTTATGTTCTGTAAATTAGTGTGATTCTAAGACGAAAAGTTCATATAAACAGTTTATTAAAAAAAAAATTTTTAATCGGTTTTTTGTAAATATCTTAAATATCCCTTTGTAGATATTGTTGAAATTTGGCAGCTTTATTTGTAGCTGACAACTGTCAAGTTAAATGCTGCAATTATTTTCCAAAGCAAGCCTTGATTAAAAAAGAAAATGTCCATGCATCTCCAGGGATATGCATCAAAGTGGTTTATATTTTTTTTTCTCGAAAACAAAGTAAGATACGAAAAAAATTCAAGAGACCAAAATGTTGAATTTTTAGTTGCTTAATCCGGAAAAAATATATAAATTCCAAAAAAGCCAGTGGATTACTTTCTTTCCCAATAATATTCGTTAAGGTGCCGCCCAGGACGCCACTGGACTCAATAAATTTAATCTACTTAGGGCTAAATTAGCACCTTAACACTGAAAATAAAACTGCCAAATTTCAACAATATCAATATCAAGAAAAGGATATTTAAGATAATTTACGAAAACGCGATTCAAAAATTTTTTTTAACACCCTGTATCTTGAAAACGAAGCATTTGTGAACCCATATTTATATGAACTTTACGTCTCAGAATCACAAAAAGAATCTCTTAAAATTACTGCATATACTTAATTAACACCCTGTATTATTAAGGCATATGGTGATCTACTGATTGAATATTTTAAATAGTAATATTCAACAGGATATACAATGAGGTGAGGTGCGGCATATCACCTTATCAACATGGGGTTTTACCCAAAAAGGCTACCTTAACTAATTTATTTTCTTTTTCGCAATAGATTGAGATAGACAGATAGAGATATTAAAAAATAAATCCCAAGTATATGTGATATCAACAGACATGGAGAAAGCATTTGACAAAATAAAGCATAGCACCGTCGTAGAATCACTATCGAATATGAATTTGAATCGTAATATTTCTCATTTAATACAATCTTACCTTGCAAAGAGGGAGCTATCTAGAGGTCAGGGGAGCTAAATCAAGCTTGTACAAGAGTACTTCTGGGATTCCACAGGGCTCAAGCTTAGGTCCACTTCTTTTTGTAATAGCGATTAATGGGTTGGCTGGGGTAATGAATCGTTTAAAACTGCTTAAATAAAATGTTTTGATCATCATTGATGATAACACTTTAGATAGGGTGATGACTCATAAGAAGTTGGGTATAACTTTTGATGAAATGTTGACTTTCAATGAAGATATTGCAACTAGAATTGCTGTCGCGTATAATATCATGGGCTTGATAATCAGATCGACCCGATACTGATGTATGTCTTCAATTATTTGATGCATTAGTATTACCTAAGCCCTAAGCTGGAATATTGTAGTGTTATTTTAGTAAGTTTTTAAACTATATATTCTATAAACGGTTTGGATCTTACCCCTATAATATATCTAGAATCATAATGCATTGGTAAATGTAAATATCTTTAATAGAATGTCTTTGGAGAATAGAAGAACTATGATATGTTTGGTGTATCTGTATAAGGTTTTGTCTCAAAGTATAGATATAGAATCTATGAGAACTACTAAAGTGCAAGGTCAGGCTCAGGGTTTATTTTAGATTGATTTAGCTCCCATTGTTTTGTTTAATTATGAATTTTTGTTTTGATTGATGTATCTGTAAATGACAACCACCGCTGTTGATACTGTATGTAAATAAATAAATTATAAAGAAAAAACTTCACGACCTTGTAACATTTTGTATTTTAGATTGACACCTGCTAATGCCATGTGCTTTCTCGTAAGTGTATATTTATTGAAATACTTTAACAACGGACCATTTTATTCGTATGGAGTACACAATGGTATTATGGCACCCTGTCAGAAACATTGGTGGAGTTTCTTCTTGTACATTCAGAATTATTACAATTTTCACCTGAATGAGTCTTTGGTAAGTTTTTTCATAGTAGCAGGACCGGTCCTAGACCATTTACAAATACAGGGTGTGTGGTAGAAAGTGTACCAAATGGAAACTTTGTGTCCTTCATTTTATGAAAAAGGTCACTCTTGCTAAAAAGTTTTGCTTGGTTGAAAACCTCCTTAGCCATAGTCGAATATCCAAGATATTGTACAGAGTGACCAAAAAAATATGAAATTGATCTAGGAATAAAAAACCTTATTTCGAAAAATACATTAAATTTCCTGATGAGAAACAGCCACCTTAGATATGAGATATAATTAGGTCATTTTATAAAACGAAATAAAATGTTATTTCAAGACAAAACATAAAAACAATCAGTTAGAACATATGAAACTAAATACATAAATTTGCGTAAAAAAAAGTCCTAACTGTATACAATAAGTTTTAAATTTCTTCTGAGCCACCATCATTTTCGATATATCGTTCTAGTTATCTTAAATGTTTTTATTGTTCTTCCTATTTCTGCCTTCGGCAACTCATTGCAATCTTGCATTATTCTGTTCTGTAGAATTTCAGCACTTGCGGGTGTATCTCGACCAGTGGCGCAGCCAAAGGGGGGAGGGGGGAGATTTTGGGGTCGCCACTGATCTCGGTAGACATTTTTATTTTAATCAACCTCATAAACAATACTCTAGGGGCGTCAAATCATGTGATCTCGCACTTCAATTTATAAACTGTCTCTCTCTATGTGTACCGCATCCATCTAAATATTATTCAGTCAATGAAGAAAAAAATTAAAGAAAAAATGATCAAATTGTGTCCCATAGGTGGATGTTTCTCGTCAGCATGTTTAGAGCGAGAACGTAATTCTAGAAAGAGCTTCATTACTCCATTTTGACGTATTTTCACAAATAAGGGTATTTTATTCTTAGATCAATTTCAGTTTTTTGGCCACTCTGCACAATATTTCTGATATCCGACTATGGCTAAGGACACTATCAAGTATATGGGCATCACCATTGACAAAAAGTTGACGTGGAAGACCCACATACAAAACAAAATCAAACAAGGTAATGGTGCATTCGGCGCCATGTACCCCCTTCTTGGCCAAAAAAGCAAACTGTCCCTCACGAACAAGGTTCTGCTATACAAACAGGTAATCCGGCCTAAAATACTATATGGAAATATAGCATGGTGTCAAGCGGCAAAGTCCCATAAAAATCGCCTCCAAACTGTCCAAAACAAGATCCTCAGATCTATCACACGTGTTCCATGTTACGTCAGGGGAGCGGCCATATACCGCGACCTTGAAGTAGAGCGATGACATGCTGAGTTTCTTAAAAGACTGCGATTCCATCCAAGTCCAATAATCCGAGACAACTTCCCCAAGAGCTCCAACCCAAACCCCAACAAAAAACAACAGAGGGGCCTAAACGCTCCGCTCACATAAGACGGCACCCCTAAACTCACTTCACAACCACACACACAACACAAACAAACACACTAACGGCACTAACACAATGCCGCGGGGAGTTTAGTCGGTCGGTGTCTCTCCTTCAGAGGGGCAGGTTTCACCCTCAGAGAAACAGAGCCATCCTGACACTACTTTGCACTCCGGGTGCATCGTGTCTGTAAACACATTCTCCTCGCAAAAAAAACTATGACTAAGGAGGTTCAATCAAGGAAAACTTTTTAGCAAGAGTGACTGTTTTCGATAAAATGAAGAATAAAAAGTTTCCCATTTGTTACACTCTCTACCACACACGTCGAAACATTTTGTTAAAGCTGTGTCTCTTTAGAGCAGGTGTGCACAACATACGGTCCGCTGCGTCTTTTCTGACGGCCGGCCAAATTTTGGTCCATTAAGACTGTTGCACACCTAATAAAAACTAAATAATTCAAGAAAAACATTTCGCATAATTGCATTTAAAAAAGCATATTAATTTTACAATCTGGTAAACCTGACTTATTTACTGTTGATGCTAGTGACATACCTCATGAACTTATTGAATTAGAGCTCATTGACGTATACATTGTTCAAACATATACAAAGAAAAATACAGCGATGGAAACTTACTCGACTTCTATAAGTTGAAAATTTAATTAATACCGCACGAAGAATGCTGTCTTTTCGTCAGTACATGTACGAACAAACATTCTCACTTGCGAATTTAAATAAAAATGGACACAGATTATTGAACACCGACGAACATTTAAAGAACACCAACTTCGAAACTTGTTCCTATCTACTAGATTTTTTTTATGATCAAACACAAGCACTATTATAGGAAAAATCCTTTAGGGCACTCTGGGAGTGGTGCGTGTGCGCAAAAAGCGATTCATGTTGGTTTTGAATCATTGGAGGTTATATTCGTTGCCAAAAACGACCTCGGGGAAGTCGTTCCATAAGGATGAAGTCCTCCAGATGAACGAATTATTAAATAATGAAGTTCGAGGAGTACTAAGCTTAACCACATATGGATGGGCGGCAGTGGTTCGTCGTGTATTTCTGCTATTCGCCGCTCTGGGCGGAATTAAAAGGGCAAGGTCAGCCGAGCACTTTCCATGAAAATATCTGTAAAAGAGAGTTAAATCCCCAACCTGTCTTCGATGCTCTAGGCTGTCGAGGTTCTTCGTGAGCTCGTGGTCTTCAATCAGACGAATGTCCCTCCTTTCGATGGAATCCAGTAGCCGAAGAGTATGTTTGGGTGCAGAGTTCCAGACATGAGAGCAGTACTCTAGTGATGGTCGAATCTGGGCTTTGTATAGTGTCAAAAGTTGTTGAGGTGTGTACAACTTTCTGGTTCGGAAGAGTACACCAAGTTTCTGAGAAGGTATCTTGGCTATTGCCACAACGTGGCTATGCCAAGACATATTTCCTCCCAGATTGACGCCCAGCAAATTAATAGATGAAGCCAGTGGGATTGCGTATCCGTCCATGACTATATCCGGTTCTGTAATGTTAACCTTTTTGGAGAAAACTGCTGCCTGGGTTTTTTAGCGTTAAATTCGACTTGGTTAATGTCATCCCAAGCCAAAATTTCTTCCAGGTCTTTGTTGAGGCGTGATACTTCATGCTGTCTGCGAAGATGTGCATCGGTAGCCGATGTTTGTGCATTCAAAGATAAAGATGAGATAAGTGTACTATCGTCAGCAAAACTAAATATCGGATTGCAAAAAACCGGTTCTCACTCAGAACAAAAATAATATTTCATGTAAGCATTTTTTTCTCTGACAATAATTGAAGGTTCATGAAACTATTTTTTATACTCGACTAATTCAGCGGTTGGTTCTTTATGAAACATGAAGGCTTCTAAATGTTTCAGTATATTGAGGGGATTACTTTACATTTTTCGGCTTTTTATTCCTTTTTCAAGAGCATTGCAAGGTGAATACAGTATTCATCGGCTGAGCTTCTTCATGCAGCCCTCGCAGATTGCCGAACAAACCTGAACAAACCTGATGCAACTTCTTTAAAGCGGCCCTTGACAAATCTGAGTTGTGCACCCTTGTTTTAGAGTCTCTACGATGCCTAGATAGAAAAAATAAACTTTTATTTCCTAGACTTCCTAGACAGTAAAAGTGCTGATTTAATTTCTCTATTCAGGCAGTAAAATAATTCATTTACTGACAATCGGCGAAAAATGTATTTATTAACTGCTTATTGCTAAGATTAGGGGAAACCGAGGAGAGTTGTGACAATTTACTTAAAAGAACATATCTCAATAAACAAACATAACACCATTATGAATTGTATGCCGCAATGTAACTCAATCCTTGCTCTTTTAAAAACATAATCGTCATCAAAGTCAATAGAAGGTATATCTCTCCTAACACCGAGGTAAATTATGACAGGTATCAGGTTAAGCTGTGACAGCTGTGTATCTAGACTAATTTAAATAGATAAAATTACTTTTATATGAATTATAAACAAAACTCATGTTTTTTGCATAAAATTAATTTAATCATCATTAGGCATAATTGTAGGAACTACAATATTTTCCTGTCCAGAAAAGAGTACTTCTATTTATTTTAGTGCATACCAACCACATGGTACTTGAGTGCCGACATGCAGCTATTTGCTATCGCCCCATTTATAATAATGCCTTTAACACTATTGTACAGGCGATCTTTTAAATACACAATGGCTGTATTATGTGGACTGAACCTATTTTTCTTCGTATTGCCAATAATTACAAGATTAACCTGGCAGGATTATGATCCGTAAGTATAGTAGACAATTATGTTGCAATAGTTTCTGTGCCATCCATGAAAAAGTGAATATCGAATTTCCACCGTGAATAGATTAATAACGCAAATTATCAATAAGGTTGAGGTGCTAGGATTCCGTGAATATATGCTTAAAAATGCTTTACTTACGTGAGATTTTTAAATCGATCCACTTATTCACAGATGGTACAGATTTATCTCCCAATTCTGTCAATATATACCTAATATTGTCGTAAAGTGCAAGATGCTGCAATATTTGTAAGATTATGAAAATTTTTAAGAAGCCTACAATTTATGTTATATATTTAATATTCCCATTCCAACAACAAGTCATTCAGAGGAGGAAACCGAGGAATTCTATGAAGATGTCAGAACCGCTCTACGAGAAACGCGAGCACAGTACATAATGGTGATGGGAGGCTTAAATGCCAAAATGTGATTTAAGCGAGATCCCGCAGAACTAGCTATGGAAAATTTTGGCTACAACGAAAGAAATGAGAAAGGAGATCAACTTATCGACTCCCTGTATTAGGAAGGTCTTTATTCAATGAATTCATTATTTGATAAAAAGTTCAGCGAATGTGGACTTTGACAAGCCCAAACGGAACAACAAGAAATGAGATAGACTTTATAACGACAAATAAGAAAGAGATGTCTTGGATACATAACGGTTCTGAATAATGGTAGAAATAGAATGGTTCGAGCAAGAGTTTACTTCAATACCAACAAAGAAAGAACAAGACTGATACATAAGAGCAAAGAAACAAAATGGCACCTACCGGAAAACATTAGACTATACACAGACTTAACACCAATATAGTAACCGCTCTGAAGAAAGCCGAGAAAATATGTCCAATGAACAAAAAAAAAACAATGAGAAACTGAGACATAATACAAAAAACCTTTTGGACGAAAGAAGAACACTGAGGAACAAATACAATACAAATCTGGCAGTATTGAGAAACTTAAACAACGAGATCCGAAAGAATTTTGAAATATTAGACAGCACAACACTCACGCACACAGGGAGATATTCAGAATGGCCGAAGGAAACAAAAGCTTAAAATTTCTGAGACAAAGCATGGCAATGGGGAAGAAGAACATACATAGACTGAAGAACAAACATGGACAGGTTATTAATGAAAAGGAGAAGATTTCGGAGGTAGTAGAGAGTTTTAATCGGGAATTATATAAAGAACCAGAACAACAAGACGCAAAACCGACCGTTAACAAAGGTAATAAACTAAGGGGCCGACGGAAAGGCAGACATAACACAAAATGGGTCATACAGGAAATTATAAACAATAAATCCTCGGGAAATGACAGAATAGGGATCGAAGCTATAAAGTTTGCTGGGGAGAAACTATGCTGGCCCTAGCTAGACTTTTTAATAAATGTCTCAGTGGAGCAACGCAGAGGTAATTGTGTTATACAAAAAAGGAGATATTATTGATCATCCGATCGTGCTATAAGACTAATCTCTCATGTGTACAAACTCTTCACAAAAGTAGATAAGCTAGGACAGTTCGTGGCCAAATACCACCATTTCTACATGTCATTTCTTATGGGAAAATTTAAGGTTCGATCTGTCTAGGTCGCGACCCGCTGAATGAGAAGAACGAGAAGTGGAGTGGAGAGAAAATATGAATGGGTCAGTGAAGTGTTTCGAGAAGTGGGGAAGAGAAGTGGAGAGAGCGGGAGGATAGTGGTAGAGAGAGGAGTGGTGGGATATATAAGAGGAGCGAGAAGAATTTAGAAGGTGTGGAGGAGTGTAGAGAGAGGTAGGGGAAAAGTAGGGAGATTAATGAGTAGACTAGGTAGAGTGAATGAAGAAATTAGTGAGGGAAAGGAAGCGAGATAAATGATAACAGATATGTTATGATGCACGGAAAGATAATAAAATGAATGTTGGAAAGTTCTTTAATAGTCACTATGTGGCTTAGATGTACCTAATAAAGACTATATTTAAAAACACAATTTTATACTTTATTTTATTAAGAAAAAACAGAAAATGATTACGAAAATATTGGATTTATCATATTAATCAATTAAAACTTTAGTATTAGGAGTATTATAATTTATTTAAAGAGTTGGAAGTTTATCCAAATTGTTATTTCCAATATTTTCTCATGACTAAAAGCCAATTAATATGATTTTTTTTGTATATAAGTAAGTCTTGTCTGCATAGGCGTAACTAGAGGGGGGGGCCAGGTGGGCTATGCCCACCCCAGATTGCTCTGGTGCCCACCCCAGTATTTCCGAAGTTCGAAGCAACACATACGTCATAGTGACACTTGCCATTAACATCATACTGGACTAGGGGGCCAGGCCCCCCCTACAAAATCATTCTAGTTACGCCAATGCTTTTCTCTACCTAAATAATTAAAGATGTAAAAAACTATTTAACGATCCGATGTGCAAAGTTCAACTGATAGAGCAGTTAAAACAAGCGTCAACGTACCGTACAGTGCCGTACTGAGTTTGACGTAACACGCCAGGTGTGAGGTCTCCCATTTATTTACATGTAGCTTACAACCGATGCGTTGCCATTCGTCAACGCGCCACGCCCTGCCCTATCGGTGTATGAAGCTCTTTACACAAATGTAATAAAATATGTATACAAAAATGCTACAACAAGTGTAAAAATCGGAGACCAACAATTAATTCCGCATACAACGTGGTGTACAATAGGTACAAAGCCATATCGCCAAGGCTATTTACTATACTGCTAGAATACACATGCAAGAGGGCAATATAAATGGAGAAAGGCTTAGCCATCTGAGATTCGCTGATGATATAGTATTGATAGCTGACCAAATGGACGAAGGCAAAAATCTATTAGACTGGCTCTACCTTTCTTCCCTAGAAATCGGATTAAGGATAAATATGGCCAAAACACAAATCATGAAAAAACCTCGTGCTAAGCGCAATTATAACTGTCGCTGAAAATGGAATCGACCAAACTACGTCATACAAATATTTGAGACACAAGATTTGCATGGGAAGAGACAATCAAACTTCAGAACATTACCAGAGCATAAGAGTAACCAGGGTAGCCTTTGGGAGATTGATCCATGTGTTCAAATCAGACCTTCCAATGTGCCTAAAAAGAAAGACTTATTAATTAATGCATATTGCCCGTATTGACCTAAGGAGCAGAGATAATAACACTGACCAGAAATTCCAGAAAAACGGAACGCATAATGCTGGGCATTTCTCTCAGAGATAGAGTCCCAAACCGCGAAATACGATAAAGGGCAAAAGTGGCAGATGCGATAGAGAGAATAACTACTCTTAAATGGAACTGGACGGGACATGTCGCCAGGTTGACGCACAACAGATGGACCGGGCGAATATTGTAGTGGAGACCAAGACAGGAAGCTTATCGAATTAATGGCCGCCCTCCAACAAGATGAACAGATGACTTTGAAGCGTTGTCATGAAACTGGATGCAGGCGGCGCAGGACCGGAACACATCGAATATATTAAGAGACACATACATCCAACAATGGATACAGGAAGGGATTGATTGATGATACTATATTCCCCTGTAATGTACTTTAAAAGATCATTGGGAATTACATAAACAGTATTATTATTATTATTATATAATTTGTCTAAACAATTATGTTTAATTTATAAAAGACGTAATTTAAATTAGAGTTATTTGTAATGTTTACATACATAGCAACAAACCGCAATTAAATCATTTGTTTACAGAGATTTTAATGAATATGATTTCCACGGAAAACTTATCAGTTATTTTATTGGTGCTATGATGGGAATGTATATGAGGCATGAAAAAAATAAAACTTTAGTCATTTCAAGGGTAAGTATAATTTTTTTTTTGTTTTCAAGTCTCAACTTAGATCTGTAAGATTTTGCCTAAACCAAAACTCACTTTTTCTATAAGCAACATAACTTTTTTTTACAAGTGCCTCGAAAGTGCCTCTTTTCGTGCATGTTCACTTCACCGAAAGTGGCACTTTCCAGACCGCTCCGAGGGGCGGGCGGTAAAGTATCGAAGCGGGCGAGTGTGCTCCTCATAGTTTTTTAACTGATAAATAATAAAACCAGAGATGTCGAGTGCGGGGTTTGAACCCGCGACCCTCAGATCCCCAGGCGTACACTCTGCCACTAGGCCACCGAGCCATACATATCAACGATAATAAATAGATATTTACATTCTCCATGCGCGAGTGTTTTCATGTCATGTAGACAGAAAAACTGTCTGAAGAATTTCTTAATTTATTTGGCATCAAAGTTTCGGAGCACTTGTAAAAAAAATACATTACGTATCAAGGGCCGAAAAGAGGCTTTTACGGACGAGATGCGGAGATGACCGACCGAGCCGAAGGTGAGAGAGGCCACCGCACGAGTCCGTAAATCCTCCGACGGCCCATAATACATAACTACAGAAGTTCGTGGGGACCATTGATTTAACACAAATATGGACCTTGGTTGGTTAACAGCGGGGGCGGGTGTGTGGCCCGAACTTCCATCACTATAGCCTTCTGACTTATAGTGAACCCCGATCTTGTTAGAAAATAATTGTTCGTTCTATGAGGTTCAATATCCTTCTACCAAGTCTGCCATGCGGGAGGTAGTCACCACGTTGGATGTTATTGCCGTTAACTGTTTTAATATCCCGAATGCCTGTTTGGGTGGGCCCCTGCTAGTTCATCCGCTTTCTCATTGCCTAATAACCTAGTGTAACTAAGAACCCACAAGAGTTCTACCTTGTTTCTCCTGGCCGCCGGTTTTTTTAGGTTATTAAGATATTCCGAGTGTGAGTTTTGAAGTAAACTGAATGAAGGTCAAAGACTCAAGGCCAGCTTGGCTCTCCGATAGAATGTATATATTTTGGTCGAGGTAACCCTGTATCTGCTATGTACATGTCTACCTGATGCCTGTTATTTTCGAAAATATGTCTATTTCTGTTTTCTTTCTAAAACCTGATCGGTTTGATGTATCGATGTTACGATAAATTTGGATTTAAATTATCCAGTTTACGACAAACTTACCATATCAGTTAAGAATTACTCTTTTCCTACAAACAATACTCAGATTTAACACACAAATACACAAAAACCACAAGAAAATGTTTCTGAAGTAACTGTTAACAATTGTTAATCTGGTAATGTCAAAGTCAAAACAGGTATGAAAGAGGGGGGTCCCAATAACAACTTTATGAAAAGTACGTTCCGAACATTCGAAAGCGACTTAATGTCTTTGTATAATTAATTGAAAACGACAAAAAAAATGTGATTGTTTTCCTGGAAAGTTATTCACAGCATAGTTTTGTCAAAATATGCCTATATGCTACTAAACAGCAGAAAAAATAATGTACACCTTCTCACACACTACTTATAAAGCCATCATAAATTTGGAAAGGTGTATTCTGAACGAATATTTTGTCTTTTTTTATATAACTCGGTTAACGCATGAGCCCCCCACTAGGTCCCCTACGTACCAACCTGACCAATACCAACGATATTTCTTTATTGGTTCAAATATAATAATAATAAACTATTTTTAGTCTGAAATATTGAAAAACTAATGGCAATTTATTATTTTTAGTCACTTAATCTGCTGCTGTGGTTCCTTGCATTAGGTACAATGCATTCGGTCATGTGGTATAGAGGCGAAGTTCAGCTTCATTATGGTTATGTTGCAAAAAGCTTATGCTATAGTTTTAGTAGGCCTCTATGGTGCATATCCCTCTGCTGGATCACTTATGCATGTGTTCATGGATATGGAGGTATATTATAATTCTTCAATATAGAATAGTAATAGAGAATAGTTAGGCATTTCGAGCATGTATCACCTTCTCTATCCAAATTATCCACTGCTAGATGTAGTAGTCTCCCTTAATTCTCTCCACGTGTTCCGATCCTGCGCTGCCTGCCAGTTTTCCTGACAACGCTTCAGGTCATCGGTCCATCTCGTTGGAGGTCGGGTTTGTTCGGGTTTGGAAGCCTATCGAAATAGGGCCCTACCTCCAACATGGTTGTAAATTCATGTATTCAAATTCAATTTATTCATATTAATACACACAAAGAGTGCTTGCATCCGCCACAAATGTCAAAATACAAAAGCATCAATCACAATGAATGAAATATTCTACAAAGAAGCTACTAAAGATAGATACAACAGCAGTTTATCGTCATTAAAAATATATGAGCTATAAACAGACTTGAGTTTGTAAAAAGCACAACAACAGTTTAAAATATTATATTAAAATAGACATTATATAAAGTCAAATCAAATAAAATGATCTACGAGTATATCAGAATTCATATTTATTCATTAAAAGAGTAAACTGCCTTCTGAGTTAGTAGGTCCTTTATATTTTTTAAAGTTCGTTAAGGGGCAGTATTCTGATATGTCTCGGTAGATGATTAAAAAATTGTATAGCCCAATATCCCGGACCAAAGTGACACCTCCTTAGACGCCAGTATGCTGGAACTGTATGTGTGTTGAAAATTACAATAAATAAAATACAATAAAAGTGGCATTCTGCAAAGAAATATTTAGAAAATGAAAACTCTCGAAAAATCTTGGTCTTTTACACTGTCATCCGCGTCATAAGATAGTTATTCAGATAGGGATTAGGCCGGTATTAGACTATAAAAGATATTTGACAAAAACATGTTCTAAAATGTTTGACAGTGTAATATCAGTTCTTTTATAAAATATTTATTTTATAAAATATATTTTATGAAAGGTAACAACAGACGATTATCTTTGATAAAAGATTTTATACTTGATTGATAGTAACCTTATTTTCTGACAATAAGGCATATATTTGACTTTGACTGCGACTGATATTAAAATACTATGGCGAAAAACAAGTTTGTCTGATACATTTCCACAACAAAATTGTTAGTTGCGGAGTTATAAATTATTGTATAATTATAAAAACCGAAATAAAAGACTAGATATAAATATGCAAAAACTTGCGCGAAGTTATAGCGGCATTCAGAAGTGGATGCAAGATGGAGGATTTACTGGCATAACTCTCTCCTGTTGCCAGAAATCCTCAACGTTAATAGAATTCCACAAATATATATTATGTCGGGATATAAATGGTGCTATCTTTAAAACAATAAACAAAAATGTTTCCTCGTCCATTCTTAAATAGTTTTTATAACTCCTAACACCTTCAGATTGTAACTTCCGAAGAAGATTGTGGTGGACACCTCTTAAATTACGTTTTGCAACCCAGGGCCTTACCCAAAATCGAACGGTTATTTTTTTCTTTTTTAATACTAGACACATTGTAGATACGACAGCACTCATCGCAGCGGAAGGTAATGCACGTATTTCATTCATTTTTACTTGTAAACACTCATGTTAATAGGATTGTTAATATAATGGTTCTTAGTTGGTTATTTCTTGTAGTTAAGCCTCGCCCTATTTTCCATTGACTTAATTTTCCATTTTTAGGAGTTGTAAACTGGTTCTTATCCTGTCCATTTATGCAACTCGGAGGAAAATTGACGTACTGTCTGTATATAGTCCATGGTTTAGTTATTGCTAACTATGCACTTGGGGTGAAATTCAGATTTTATTTCAACGATTGGTATGCGGTAAGTGTGAAAGGAATAAAACGTTTCACCCTGAAAAATAAGTCCTCTAAATTAATTATGTGTCAATGTTATATCCCGCAAATCAATAACTTAAATTTTGGGAATTTGACTTGAATGTAAATATGTAGGTACTGCCTCTCCACATCTAAAGTTCTCCTCTTAGCTAAATATCAAAAAGATTAGAAGATTGGAGTAACAAACAAAGGATCGCATCTCGTAATGCAAAGGGGAGTCATGACCCCCGCCTAACAAACGGGGACACAAAAAGTTATATAGCTACTGTATTGACTAACGATGCCGCGTAGTACTTTTCCTTGAATAAACCCTACCCCGAAGAACCGAGGCACATTTTTTTGAAATTACATTTTTCTATAAAGCGGAAGAGTACTATATCTACCTTAATATACTAATTATAAAATTAAATTGTTTTGTCCATGGAGAAGAATAAATAAAACTGTTTTTATTATTTCAGTTCCATATGAATTGTGGCCATTTCATCGTCTCTATATTCGTAGCAACATTTTGGACCCTGGCATTTGAGTTGCCGCTGATAACTATAGAGAAAGTAATATTTGGAATAGGTAAAATTGCTATTGTTTAAATGTATGCTAACTATGACAAAATTTTTAAGAATAAATATACAGGGTCTGCCAACGAAGAGGGGACGGATGATTAAATTATTATCCAAGAACTTATCAAAAATACTAAAACAGCTTGAGATATGGGATTAAAAGCGGCAAGTTTTAAAAATATTTTGCATTATACAGGGTGGCCCAGAAAAGTATGATAACATGAAGATATATTTTTTTAAATGGGATGCCCAGTATCTTATTGTATATTCGTATTAGTGTCCTTTATATGAATAATAATACTAATTTGGTTCTGTAGAAGAAATAAAAAAATTGGTTGGTTCTGTAGAAACAATTTAAAAATGAAAAATAAAGGTTTGCAACTCTGAGAAAAAAAATGAAGAAAATCATCTAAAACTATTTTTGTACCTCGGTATTAGGTGATTTTTATGATAAGAGGTATAGAGATACTATGAATATAATAGCTTTCATCTATTTTGTACAGGATGTTCATAATATGCTTTCAAGAACGACACATTTCATAATAAGTTTTCCCTAAATTTTTAAATGGTAAATTATTTATTTTGCCTATTTGATATAGAATTATTTTTTTTAATACAAGCATATTTTTCATACATTTCCATCCGTTTTCGAAATAATTCAAAATTTCATAAATTATGTTTAAATAACAAAGACGTCCAGACTAATAATTGTAAACTACAGTAAGTGTCGAAAATGTATTCCATTTTGATCTATGCACAAAAACACGTTCTTGAAAAATCTGTTTAAATCCTTTAAAATTTTAGGTGAAAAGCTAGCAAACACGTCTCTTTTCTTTGCAGCATATTAATAGTAGTTATAGGAGGATCTTCATAAACAATTTGGTTACCTATCCCCATAAAAAGTCAACTAACTTGACGCAAAATGACTTATTGCTAACAAGCAATTTTTTTCGCTCCCACCAAGTACCAAGATCATATCAACCAATAAAATTCGTTTTGATTTCTTATTATAATTTATTCGACCTAAAAACAACTTTTTGAGTTAAAGAACTAGTCAAGCTATAATAAACAAATGAATACCTATTTTATTTCACAGACTGACATAGTTTTTACGCTTAACCACTACTAATGAACCATTGTGCAAGTATTTCACCTTAAATGGTAAGGGATGTAAACAGATTTTTCACGAACGTTTTTAGGAACGGAAATGGAAGATATTTTCTGCAGTTTAGTCTAGGCGCCTATATTGTTTAAACAGCATAATTTATGAAATTTGGAATTATCCCGACAAAGCGCTGGAAATAAGTTATATGCTTAAATTACAAAAAATGGATTGCTTATGAAGTCTTCATCAAATAGCCAAATAATATACAGGGTGTTTCATTTGAAAATATTGAGAAAACTTATTTTGAAATGTGGTGTTTTTGATAGCATATTATAAACACATGAAAATCTCACTCAATGCCGCGGTTAAAAAAATTATTTCGGATTGTTTTTTGATTTTTTTTTCAGGACTGCAAAACTTTTTTTTTTACTGAGATACATCCCATGATGCAGTATATGTCGGCATATGAATGAAATTTCTAACTTAATTCGTATAGGAGCTATGGAACCCTGACGCACTATTTTGCAGGACCCTGTATACTGTATACATAACACCGCCTCTTTGGATGTCGATTTTAATTTAAAATTTAAATATCTCCCACAGTATTATTTGAAAGAATTTAGATTTATTATTTTAATTTCTTCATTAAAAATGTGTAGTACTATCAAACTTTTAGAAGACATATTCTTGTAAATGCAATACAAATACTTAAAATATTATTATAAACATTATTTTTACTACATATATCCACACATAAAAGTGTTATGATATTTCAGCGTATAATCCTCTATACAGGGCGTAACTAAATAAGTGTAAAACATTTAAGGGGGTGATTCCTCATCGAAAAAAAGATAGGATCTTTCATATAAAGAAACTTCATTGGAGCATCCCTTGTTAAGATACAGCCCCTTAAAGGGGGTACATAAAATTTGTTTAACAATTTTTTTCACAAGCACTAAAAAAGTTACAATATTGAAATTAACCTGACATTTTCTACTACCAAAAAGACACAAAGCCAGTAATTTATTTGGTTTACCCCATGGTTGTAAGGGGTGGAAAACCAACCCCTAAAATTTATTTCCAATGTAAGTTTTTGTCTTATTATTTGTTTACCATCTAAAAATTTATTTCCGATAGCCTGTTTCATTCTAAACAAAAAATGTCTCTTGAATTTTTTGGCCAAAATAAACTAATTCGCAGCAAAAAATTATTTTACGAACAAGATACATATCGTCATAAAACGAAAATACGAAACTAATTTATCCAGTAGGCCGCTATTAGCGATAGTGACAATTAAATTGGTATCAAGCTGTCAGTTTGTAAATTTACTATGATTTCTAGATGTTGTATGTTTTGTTATTAATAAATTAGTTTTGTTTATTTATAAATTTTATGTACCCCCTTTAAGGGGCTGTATCTTAACAAGGGATGCTCCAATGAAGTTTCTTTATATGAAAGATCCTATCTTTTTTTCGATGAGGAATCGTTTTACACTTATTTAGTTACACCCTGTATAACACCATGTAGTACGTCATCGTACTGTCGCAAGGATTGGACGCTGAAATATAAGTAAATTCATATTATATATTTTATTACAGGCAAATCCAAGACCCCCAAACCAAAAACAGATACAGGAATTGATAATCCTCAAAAAGTAACCTAAGATCTAAGAATTATTTAGAAAGAGGCTCGCCAAGAACATCGAACATTTTAAATATCGTAGCAACGTTTAATGACAATATAAGTCTTATTTTGGCTACTATAATATAATAATTTTTATGAAACAAACTTTCATAATAGCAAATATCTTTATTTTATATCAGTACATAAATACTTCAGTCAGTATGTTTAACGTTAGAATGTAAAGTACTTTCAAAATTACTTGTTAAATTAGGTGAAAAGCTGTAAAAGAACAGAAATGTACCTACGTGCTTGTCATGAGGAAATATATCATATAAATATGCAACGAGAACATTTTCTAATAGCCTGAAGATTTGGCCTTTGGTTATACAATCGGGAATGAGCAAATATGCCTACCAGATAATCTCCAGTTACATCCCATACGATTTCACAAATCAATTCATATATAGGTATATAGTATATAAGGCGACATACAAATATCTTTTTTACTTCTTAAAAAACTCTTAAAATTTCAAAAAAAATTAATTTTGCTAAATAAATGCTCATAAGTCAAAAACTGTTCGAGATAGATATAGCAACATTATACAAATAAAGATATACCATTTCAAGAGATTTTAGGACCATAGATAAAATACAGGGTGTTTCATTTAAAAAAACATAATTTTTATCATTTTTTCCAAACAATCAAATATTTGTATTTTGAAACACCCTGTACTATATTTTGGAACTCGGCCAGTGGCGAGGAAGGGATATACATGCATCGACATTCTCACACTACTACTAATATATTTATTACCAATTGTCACAATCAGGGTCGTTAACGTAACAGAAAAATTGAATTTACTACAATGTTACATTTATTACTTCGCAAAGGTAGTAAATGTAATTATTGTTTTGATTGGCTGAAAGTGTCAAAAATACAACATAACCCCAACTTTATTATTATAAATTTGATGTTAAAAGTTGGAAATTCAAGTGGAAAAGTAGAAAATAGTAGTTTTCGTTATTGTTCTTGTTGTTTTTGCTTTACGATTTGATCTAAATAAAAGTATTCTAAAAATGGAAGGTGAAAGTAGTAAATGTAGTAAATATAGTAAATGTAACAAGATACATAGTACCAGCATGTATCAAATTACATTCCTGGTCACAACGAGAAAAGTTTAAATACCTATATGATGTGAATGTAACATAAACTGTTTTAATATTTTTATTATTTGTGTTTAGATATTTATGAATATTTATTTTTTGTAGTAAATAAATATATAAGGATTATAAATAAATATCGTGTTATTTGATTTGTAAGATTTAGGGCCGGTTGTATAAACACTTTGGACTGTAGGTCAGTCATGAACTTTACTTCAAAGTTAAAAAGTTATTGTACAAACGGTATTCTACACTGATCTAAGTTCAAATCAGGAGATCACGTGAACGTCCACTTTTGGCAGTTCAGAAGTTGAAGTATCGATCCAAGCCAACAAACCTTAAATATATTTTTTTGTGTCAGGTCAGTGTCATATTATAAAATACAGTAAATTATCGTTATTTTATTGTTTATAAAAATGTAGGAATTTAATGAAATTATAACTGATGACGAAGATATTTGAGTCTTGAACACGGACATACCAGAGAAATCCATGAACAGACAATGAATATTTGCAAAGATTACGCTTAATAAATAACATAGCAATTTGTTTTTATTTATTATAATGAACCTAATAATATAATATATATTTTATTGAATCAATAATCTCTCTCTGTCCGCTTTAGAAATGTATCACCAGTCTGCAAATAATATTAAAATATTTTAGTTCTTATTTTTAACAATATTTTATAAGTAAACAGGGTAGATAGAAAAGGATAGCCTAGAAAGCAAGCCCGCCACACGCCAAATCAAATAAAAGGTTATATTTTATGTCAAAAATCTAGGAAAAAATAAAAGTAACTAAATAATAGTAATGCCAACATAAACTGGTCGTAGTTCAGCTGAACTAAAGTTTTTATATTTATATTGAACAACGTAATATTGAATGATCGTAGTTCACAGGTTGATCGGCGTGCCGTTGAACCTAAGTTAAGTTAAGATTCAAAATAGAATTAGTATAAATTAGGAAACATTCCGGCCTATGTTAGGGACTTAATACTTTATTACCTAAAAGTAAATATACCTACCATCACGGAACTCTAATTGAATAAATGAAGTACATATACATTTTTTTCTTTAGAAATTACGATTCTATTACAAATTTTTGTCAGAATCCCAATAATTACCCGCGCCCTCTACGAGTTACTTGAAGAAGAGTCATAGATTCATGTTGTTCGAACTCAAAAACCCTCTATTACAGATTTTCATGCCTATATTATGCCAAAAATAGCTTAAGCTTTAAAAAAGCGTATTTTGAGATAGAACTTTAACACCTTGATGTAATTAAAGGCGAATATTTTTCTAAGGCTCTAAGCTCAAACCTACTATTACATGCATAAAATCTGTAGTTACATTATGGGGCATTAATTAAACATCACCCTGCATATTTATCTTTTTTTTTCATTGCAAAATTGTACACGTATTTATCTTATGAATTTTATTTGGAGAGTATTATTAAACACAATAAAAGAAAATGAATATTGAAAGTATATAAATGGCTTAGCCGGTTATAAATACCAAAACTTCTGAAAATATGGCGACCTCTTGTCCCGAATATTATTAGAAAATAATAATATTTTTCTTAGCTTTAGTTCATATTTAAAAACATGCACATTTTTGCCGCCATTGAATCCCATATTCTATTGTTCGAAATAACAATCAAAATGCATTGAAAATATAAATAAATCGTCTAAATAAAATAATCACCTATATAAATTGAAAGAAACGTCAAACAGATTATTAGATGTGGTGAATAACGGCTTCCGTATGTGCCTTTTAATCTTTTCTAATTTCCAAAAATAACAAAGTTTTCAGAAGTAACATTTAATGATTGTTTCTTAACTTGCAATTAGTCAGGCTGAAAGGCGCAGAAAGCCAGCATAATGTTTCATAATATATTTAAAAAATAGCTGAGTAGGAGATACATTCGGAAAATATTAATAATCACAATGAAAATTGACGCTACAATACGTGTTTCTAGAACTATGCGTGAAAACCTGGAAGATCTACAAACACTACTCAACTCAGTGCATGAGGCGAGCAAAACTAGGGGCCTCAAGATAAATATTGGTAAGACAAAATGCATGATTGCAGGAAAAATAGATGTGGGACAAGGTCCGCTTCTCGCAGACCTCTCGAAAGAGTTAGCCATTTCAAATACTTAGAGGAAGTATTCAAATGCTTAGGTGGCTGGATCAACGAACCTGCAAGCTCTAATGAGGAAATAATTACACGCAATACACTAGCTCGACGAACATTTACAGTCTGGAAACCTGTACTATGCAACATAAATCTCTCCATGCACCTTCGGAAACGAGTCATCAAATGTTATGTCTGGTCCGTATTACTTTATGGCAATGAGACATGGACCCTGAAGACATCAACAACAAATAAGCTGGAAGCATTTGAACTGTGGTGCTATAGCCGAATGCTGAAGATCTCCTGGATTACCCACACCTCCAACGAGGAAGTACTTCTTATGATGAATACCAACAGAGAACTCATAAAGACAATAAGGACAAGAAAAACTGAATATTTCGGGCATATAATCAGAGGACCCAAGTACTCTCTACTCCGCCTTATTGTCTAAGGAAAACTGGAGGGCACACGTTGGATTGGACGTAAAGAACTAGCATGGCTACGAAATATAAGGCAGTGGACAGGACTGCAACCTGAACAACTTTTCAGAGCACCCGCCGATCGTAACAACTTTCAAAATGTTATCCGCCAACGTCTGAAGACAGACAGAAGAAGAACTATGCATAAAGCGCATACATTTACTTTCAGCACACATCTAAATTAAAATATCCATCAAAGGTTTAAAAACCTTTATCCTTAATTTCGTATTCAAAAGTCTAGATCTATATTTTTTTTAAATCTGATGATGATATCTAAGGAAGCGTCGAATTTTAAAACTTTAAACTTTTAAACAAAAAAAGTCTATAAACATATGCCCTTTGTTTGTTATTAACTTAAAAAATTACGGCGTAAAAAAGACGAATGACTACCTACTTTAAAATTATGTTTTTCCTTATATCTTTCAATGAATTCGGAGTTCATATTGTCAAGTTTCTTTTAACAACACTTGCAACTTTGCTATAAATTTTAGTATTTTGTTTATCTATTGTCATTTAAAAGATCACCATCTATACAGTAGAATTTGTAGATCCCTGTCAATATACAGGTTGTTATGGAAATGACATATTACATTTAAATGGGTGACTCTCTGGGTGTACTAGAGAAGCACTACATTTTTTTTTAACCGACCATTTTTAAAGTGGTGTAACAAACCCTCTTACGGTGGCTCCGCGGTTATGAATCACAAATACCTATTACGTGCAATGTTGCCAAACTGTGTGAAAATGTAAAACTTAAGTTTCTTACTTAGAAAGTAAATCCAGGACGCTGTAAGGAATCCAGGGCGCAGACACCTTCAGTCATTTTTTCTATGCTCATCACGTACCCTTATGATAGTGTGGGACTGCATAATAAGCTTATACCCACTAACCCCATTCGGCCTCTTCTTTCCAATCTCAGAGCATATCGTCGAGAGAAAAAACTTATAGTGAAAAAGAACAAATTACACTAAATCACTTAAAGAAACACACAGACTCACGAGTTTCAAATCATTTTTTAAGATAGTACCTATTATTAGATTACACAAAAGCACTAAACACTAACACATAATTACACTTTACAAACACTACCGTATACATAGAACAACAGAACTATAGGATACAAGATGAGGTAGGATGGAGGAATGAAAAAGAGCATCAGAGCAGCGAATAACAAGTTTTTGAATTTTTATTGGTACCTACAGTGAAAAAAAATAATAAATAATGAGTTGTGTTCGTGCTGTAGATTATTATTTATTTCAACATTTTTGGTGAATGCGCGGGAATCTACAGGTCAAAACGCAGGCCCGCAGGCATGTATGCTAAGAAAAACACTCATCAACTGTGAAATATTGCTCATCTCTAGTTCCACGTTTTGACAACTCGTTGTTTTCAATGTTTTCGTTTGATCAGATGTTATGTAATTTTTAATACGAAGAAATCCTATTTAAAATGTGTCTTGTTGAGTCAGTTATAAACGAAAGTGCATACAAATCTACGCGAGAAAAAAAGACACCAGCCAATATTAATAAAAACGACGTCGCCATGTGAATTTTTGCAGTGCAACCAGTGTTCATGTGAATTTTTGCGATTATGTATGGTTATGTGCCGGTTTTTTTACTAAAACGTTTTAGTGTGTAATTTTTTATAGAAATTGAGAATTTTTAAACATAACCGATATACATACATACATACCGTGTGTATGTGGCTTAAATAAAATTGCATTTTTTTTTTCTAGAGTGAAAAATAAACAACGAGGAATCACTCAAAAGGTCATTGGCATATGACCTAGTTACGTACGTGCCGATTTCAAAGTTATTTAATACTATTCCTTATGTTCCAAAACATTTTCGGTCGTGATTTTTCTTAAATCAATTGTACAAACAGAATGGAAAAGTGTTTAAATTATTGTATTTTGTCTAAAGAATTTAAGGTGTAAATATGACAACAACGGTCAGAATTGTTGATTGTTTACATGTGTCCCAGTGCCTCACAGGTGGTTTTCTGGTTTGACGTCAGGTACCGTCAGGTCACTTTTACCACTGAATGAATTGAAAGCGCCGTTTATGGTTCAATTCATTCAATTTGTCTTCATCTCAGGAAGTTCCGGTTTAAATATAATAAGTCATTTCCATAACACCCTGTATACCACTAAAGGTAGATTTGGTTAATCTTTCATAATTTAAACAAAGAAATCCAGTCCCGTATTAAAAAAAAATAAGTTGATAATGGTGAACCCACAGACGAAACGATACATTAAAGATCTGATGGCGCCATCTTGTGGAGAATAAAAAGTAGTGTTGTGATCGCTCGAGCGAAAAACCGCTTGATAACTCGATTATTGAAATAACCGACATCGCTCGATTATTAAAAAAACCGCTCGAGTTATCTATTCAGACGAAAACCGTCGCCCGTCACTTATTATCTTTCACTCGATACCCGAGCTTCGCTTGACGCCGGCGGAAATATACCGCTGTAGTGTGATCGAGTTAAAAAACTGCTCGTATATTCGAACAGTTTTTCGCTCGATAGGAAATATTCTAGTTATAAATTCAAGCGAAAAACCGAAAAATATCGCCGGTTACTTGATAGACGACGTTCGGTCTACGCGCAAGTACACGACATACGTCTTTCTTAAAGGCACATAAATGAGAAGGCATATTAAAAAAATATGCCGAATCCCTTAGCGGAGTCATCGCGGCATGCATTTTGTAAAGTTTTGTTTTAACTGGCTAGCCAACGGAGTAGTTTAGGTCTCCGATTGTTAAAAAATTAAAGGATATAATTTTAAAATTTTTAATTACTATAAAGACGAGAAAACTTCTCAAAAATAACATAATAATAGAAATTGTTAATGAAAAATAACAAAACCAACAAAATGGTTAACAAAATATATAGAAAAATTCGTTGGTAATCTAGTAAACATTTTTAAATCTAAACAAGAACTTTTTATTATTAAACTCAAGAAGACTTCTTAAAAATAACATACATTATAGAAAATGTTAATTGAAAATAAAACGAGCAAAATAGTTAACAAAACATAGGTATCGACAAATTTTTTGGTAACTAAAAGTAAGCAATCTTAAATTTAAACAGGAACTTTTAGGTAACTATGAATACATGAGTACATGAATTTAAAAAAAGTAATAACCAATTTTCTTATCTTGCTAGTCGCGTAACTAAGCCTAAATTTTTGAAGTGAATACTGTGGGCACCTGATAATTTAAAGTGGAAGAATTTGACAAACTATTTTAAATATCTACTTATTTTATGCTCGTAGATTGAGGAATATGTGAAGAAAAATACCTCTTGGTAATACTTTTTGTTCGGGTTAAAAATGCACAATAATAAACCCGAACAATAAATACATATTTGGGTGATTTTTTGCAGTTTTTTTGTTTGGTATCGAGACACGTGGTAAAAATTAATTATTCACGAATAAATAAATTTCTGGAATTTTTTTGGTGGCTACTACAATTTTTTAGCTAAACCTGTGCCCACCCGTAGTTACGTGCCTGCTAAATACCCTTACCTGATCACATGTAAACGGCTAGGCTGCCGGTGGAGCAGTCGGTGACGTCATCGCTTGGTGAATTGGAATTTCAAGCGATTCACTCGAGCGATTCACTCGATTATTAAAATCGCTCGAGTATCAAGTACTCGATTATTAAAATCATCGGTTTTTCCCAACACTAATAAAAGGAGAAATTGAATTTTATTTTTGGACATCTCTTCGAACAAAGTCGGCTAGAAATAAAACCGAAACACAAAATTTTAGATTTTATTTAAATATTTTGGAAGCCCCTATATTTATTTTTGATTTACCGTTACCAAAATCCCAAAGTGATGGACGAATTTGTTACACCCTGTATATAGAAGCATAATATTTTTTGTTTATAAATACTTTTATTATTTGCCCAGACTAACTAGTAATACGCTTTAGTACTTCAAGCTACAATGATCGTATATTATGATCCCGGTGACTGGTCAGTTGCCAAAAATTGCTCTGAAAATGCTTGCCAGCTACTTAAATTTATGTTTTTTGCTTTGCATTCTTTTCATTATGTTTTTAGACGTGTTCCAAACATTGTTTACATGTAATACTAATTAAAGTGTAAGGTATAAAGTGGTGATGTCAGAGCTGCAATTTTAAAAAGTGTGTAACATTTCAAGAGGTAAGAGGTTTTTGTTTCTATATTATGTCTAGTTAGGAGAAAACTCATATTATGTCCTTAACCTATTTTCATTTGTTTTCAAATTATAGCGTATTACAAATAGACAAATTTTCATATATTAACATTTTTTTTTAAATCATAGAGTTCTTTTAATAAATGTTTATAAACCATAATCATTTTCTGGTTCGTCTTCGAAAGGCTTACTCTTCTAACTGCTTCATTTCTTTCTTTCATATCGGCTGCAGTATATAATATATATAATATATAAAAGTCTAGTGGTGTGAGGTCTGGAGAGTTTGGAGCGAAATTTGTAGAATCTCCATCGTATTGATAATACAGTTGTATACTGATATCATCCTCTAGTAGTCTTGTAATTTATTTTGTAAAAAATTTAAACTGTGCTCTCCCATGAGACGAGTCGCCAGAATAAAAGGGCCAATTACCTAACTATGGACCATACCACAACACAGGTTTAGCGAATATACAGGGTGATTCACGACGAGCTTGCATTAGAACTTTATGAATATATGTTTCTGAAACTTTGGGGATTTAGGTTTATCGATATGCTTTCTTTAACTAAAATATTCAATTGTTTTTGTAATTTCCGGTTATACCGGATGCTAATTTTTATTACATTTTTCGATTAAGCGTTAAATACTAAGCACATTTTATAGAACATATTTTTGTCAGACTGTTAGATTTTTGAGATATCTGGACTTTTTTAAATTATTTGACAAGTGCATGACGATGAAATAATCCAGATAATTTTTTTACCTTAGCTCTTGGGCTAAAAATTTTCACCAATTCTCACCGAATAGCTACAAGATCATCAAGTCTCAAAAATTTTTCAAGAACGGCAGAAAATGTACAGGGTGGTCACAATTCAAGCTTCATTGTTAAAGAATACAACCATTAAAATCTTTCTTATTTTAAATGGAATACCCTGTATATTTTTGTTTAATTTGATGGCAAATTAGTTGTTCTTTATAAATAGTATTTACTGTCCTATACCTATATCAAAGCTTTTTCTCAAAAAATCCAGTTTTATTTCGAAAATACTATTTGTTCAAGTGTGCTATGAAAACAATTGTTTTTATGGGCTGTCTATACGGAGGAAAAGTGATTGATTGCTTGAAAATACAACGTTCTAAAGCGTTTCTTAATTGAATTTATAAATAAAATGCAGTTGCAGTTTTAAATTGTTTTAAATTTATTGGTTTAATATTATTTTTTTAAAAAATAGCAAGGAAACAAGTTTATAAACTTTAAATTCTTTAATTAAAAATGTGTTTGAAAATTATACCTAATATCTTTTCATTATATTTTTAAAATATGTTCGAAATGATTGCCATTTACTTCCAAGCATTTATGTATTCTTTTCCTCATACTATTTCTTGTAGCATTCCTAATTTCTTGTGAAGTGAGAGATTTAAATGCTGCCCTCACACTTTCAATTAGATTTTCCTTCAGTATCTCTTCAGTACATCACACTTGAACAAATAGTATTTTCAGAATAAAATTGGATTTTTTGAGAAAACGCTTTTATATAGGTATAAAACAGTAAATACTATTTATAAAGAACAACTAATTTGCCATCATAATAATATGTACATTTTCTGCCGATTTGAAATATTTTTGAGACGATCTTCTAGCTTTTCGGCGAGAAAAAAGTTTTAGTCCAAGAGCTAAGGTAAAAAATTATATGGATTATTTCATCGTCATGCATTTGCCATATAATTACAAAAAGTCCAGATATCTCAAAAACTAACAGAGTCTGACAGAAACATGTTCTATAAAATATGCTTAGTATTTAACGCTTAATCGAAAAATATAATAAAAATTACCATGCTGTATTTAAAAAACGAAAGTTGGCAGCTACTTCCGGTATAACCGGAAATTACAAAAACAAGTGAATATTTCAGTTAAAGAAAGCATATCGATAAACCTAAATCCCCAAAGTTTCAGAAACATATATTCAGTAGTTCTCCATAAAGTTATAATGCAAGCTCGTCGTGGATCACCCTGTATGTGCTGAAAATTACTTTTCATTACTGAATATGGGAGTTGAGGTTTGTTCGGATTCGGGTTGTTCAAAATACCATGGGCTTAACATAATCTTCCGGTTGTAGGTGTATGCTGTACATGGTAACCTGGCTCGTTGAGTGTGTTTATTACTCTTTTATATGGAGGAACTGGTCGTTGCTCTTCTATTTAATCCAGGACATACTATATCTATATCCACTTCTTCTAAACCTTGTCGAGTAGCTCTTTCAGATGTTATGTTAGCACTGGGAAGCTTTGCGGAGTCGTTTGTTGAAAACTCTGCTAAAAACGATTTACCAGGGTTTTTCTGGTGTACACACCATTGACAATATTCTTCAATAGCAGCTGGCATCACTCCCATTATAAAAACCATAAATTTGCATATTTCTTCATTTCAATAACTGTGTGACATTTTGTAAATGGCCTCATTATACCTCTCAGTAAAACTAAACTACGAATTAAATTTAAAATTGAAACAAACCCGAACAAACCCGAACAAACCCGTAATAAGTTTATTTCAAGGGTTACAAGAATGGCCAACCTTTTTCAAAACATTCATTTTTTTGGCATCAGTTACTTAGCTTTCAATAGGCAACTCACATCTGTAAATTGGTAGTTTAGGGTCGTTTTTGTTTGTCACTATGTAATAATTAATATTATAGGTATTGTATAATTGTACTATGTACTGAAATGTAAGTATTTATTATTATTTTTATTTTAAGAGTAATATTAGAATCTCATAAACTCATTGATGTTATAGTTATTGTAAAATTGGGCTTGCCCGTAAATAAATAAATAAAATAAAATAAATAAACTAGGAAATAACTTTTGTTAATTTATGTATATACAGGGTGACCCGAAATTAAGGGGCAATACTTTACCACCATATTCTCCGGCTAAAAATAATAGAATTTTGTCATATGGGCATAAGTGCAGAAATGCATACTAAGGGGCTACTTTCGAAACCGTTCATAATAAAATTTTGAAATGAGGTATGGTGTATAAACTTTTAACGCTAAATCAGTTCATGTATTCAGAATTTCAAAATTGTAATCATAGGCGTCACATACTGAGGTGGTTAAGGGTTAAAATAATCCCATTTTTTAATTCATTCATCATTCTTCTTGTAATTTTCTTAAAATTATGAAATATCAAAGTATTTTACGTAAAATGTCTCTCTAAGTTCATATTGATAAAACTTACTGTTTTTAAGTAAAATTGTTTTGAAAAAACGGCCATGGATTGAACACGCTCTCAATGAGTAGTTCTTGTTTTAAGTTTCTCTTTTATGGTGAGACTTGACTAGAATTATTTAATAAAAATAAAATTAGTAACTTCGTTACACTGTAAGTCCTATCGATATGAACTAAGAGAGCCGTTTTTACGTAAAATACTTTGATATTTTATCATTTTTAAGAAAATTAAAAAGAGAATGGCTAATTTAAAAAGTGGGATTATTTTAATCATTAACCACCCCAGTATGTGACGCCTATGATTATAATTTTGAAAATCCGAATACAAGATTTAGCGTCAAAAGTTTATACACCATACCTAATTTCAAAATTTTATTATGTACGGTTTCGAAAATATTTAGAAAAAAACATCTTTAGGGTTCTCCATTCTAAGGGCCGTAGCCCCCTTAGCATGCATTTCTGCACTTATGCCCATATGATAAAATTATATTATTTTTAGCCGGATAATATGGTGGTAAAGTATTGCCCCTTAATTTCGGGAAACCCTGTATATGCCAGAAAACGTATAAAATGTAATTGCGCTGCACAAAATAAGAATAGGACTTTATTTAGCACTTTCGTTACTTTTGTCAATGAAAATTGGGGTCCAGGGATAACGTAACGATACATTTTTTTGAATCAGGCCATTCTTGCATGAAGGCGGATGCAATATATGGAGCGATAGATAGAAAATGGAACAAATCCAAAAAGGTTTTGACTTTTCAGGATGTTTTAGAGCTTATAAGAAAGTCCTGTCGAAATATTAAAATAATGAATGGATCAAGAAAAAAAAGATTTTAAAGGAGTTGGCACCTCAAATGCCACCTGTAAAACAGTTGTTTTGTCGTCAACTCCCCGTTTCTGATAACTCAGAAGAACTCGGAAAATCGGTAGAAAATGCGTAGCATGTGACTACTATCACCATGTTATATTTTTGTGCAAGCTCTAAGGCCAGTTTAAGCTCCTAAAGATTTAAATTTATCTTATTAATTTTTTTTTAATAATTGTATTAAAGTTGATTAATAATTTGTTTCTAACTGTTTAGTAAAAGAGGAGCCAAGATTCAAATATTTCCCAATCCCAATAAATAAACAAGTATATCAATTTACTAATATGAAGTGAACTAGTATTTTAAATTACCTGTTTTTACTTTAGGATATCATACCATACCTGTTTGTTCGATTGAAAATACATATAAGGCAATTTTCATCAATTTATAATTCTAGTAAGTTTTAATATTTATTTAACTGTTTATTTGTAAATAAAAATCAATAATTTTCTGGAAAATGAAACTATTTAACAAGAGCTTACTGTGTACAAAATTTTAGAACAATAAATTAATTATTAAAGAAGTTATGCAATTTTTAAATATTTTTTTTATTAAAAATTGAATTACTTACTAGGTTCTTGTATTGCACGAAAGATTTATACTTTCCACTGCAACCATGCACCAAATAAACTAATAAGCAGTTTTGAAGATAAAATATTTAAAGAAACAAGTTAAGAATTAATAAATGGGAAAGATTCTAATGTATTGCCAAAAAACATCAAAATTTTTCTTAGAATGCATAGGTTTAACATCCTAACGCCAAGGATAATTTGTCTCCCACATGATTTATTAGGGAATAGTCTGACTCATTCTATGTAAGTGTTGCCAAAATAATGAAGACAGTTGTTTTCTGTTCTCAGCTTTAGCATGGCTCAAGCCAGAATTAGACAGAACATTTTTTAACCAAATTTAAAAGAAACTCTTTATTTGACGATATAATAATATTAATGCAAGTATTATAAAGATGGCGGAGACGAAATTATTTTTAATATTTATTTGTTGTATAAGATGTCTTGCTCTGAGCTTTCTAAGTGGGTATACAACGTGTCCAAGATAAGGAGGGCCAGTACAGGGATCTCGGAAATTGTAAGATGCAACAATGTATGACAAATTGTGTTTTTTTTTTGTTTTTTTTTATGAACAGGTTTAATGACGTTTCGAGGGTTTTTTTACAACATCGGGATATTTTGGGATCCAGTCCTGTATTAAATAATATCTCATAAGCAAGCTCTAAATTTTTTACTTATGTTGAACTAGTTCTATAAATAACAAATAATTTATTAATAAACCATAAATAAGTGAACAAAAATCATACCAAAACAGTTTTAAAACGAACAACGAAAAAAGTAAGGAACTACATAATCAGGTGTTCAAAATGATTTTCGTTATTCTCTAAGCACAAATAACATCTTCTAACTGCCACATAACAGTTTTTTTGAGATAAAATAAAACACGATAGAATATCAAACTTTCAGTATTTGTAAAATTATGTTCCATGTTTTCTGGAAAATAGAAAACCGCTTAAAACGCTCTCAAACGATCACAATGGGAATGTCAAGTGAAACAAATCACGCGTCACCATCTTAATTTTTTTTGTTTCAAACGCTTACTTTTCTTTTAAATCCCGAATCAACAGAAGTTTGAAATAATGTTTCTGTATTTGTGGTTTATTATTAAATTATTTGTTATTTATTGAACTAGTCCAATATAAGTAAAATTTTAGAGCTTACTTATGAGATATTATTTGTAAAATTAGGTGAAATACAGGACCGTATCCTAAAATTTCCTGATGTTGTGCAAAAACCCTCGAAACGTCATTAAACCACAAAGTGGCGTACATCGTTGCATTCGGAAGAAAAAAAGCTCTCTAATTCCGATATCAGGAAAATAGGACCGTATTTAAAAAAAGAAAGTTGATAATGGCCCTTCGAAGAGGACTCGTCGGATTACAAAACAGTTAACGCTGTTAGATAGAGCGGAAAAAGTGGCAATGTAAAAGTGCAATTTACTTTAGAATTCGATCTCAAAAAAACCCAGGAAAACAATAAAACGATTTTTCAGAATTTCGGTTTTTTCCGTATATCTCCGGAATTACTCCGAATTTTAAAACTTTCGAAACGACATATTATGAGGCACGTAAATGCGCAACTTTGCCTCCATTTAACCGACTACGGTTTCGGAGATCCCTGTAATGGACAAAATCATGCGTAGTTTCTTAAATAAATACTGAGATGAAAACCAATTGAAGAAAAATAACCATAAAGCGACATATCCACCTTATGTCAAATCCGAAGAATCATGTGGTAGTGACTGGCGCGAGACTTATAAAATCAATAATTGTCGTAGGTCGTCTCAAAAAACATCAGTGAATGTTAGCCGGCGTTGTCATATTTACTCGTAAAACACTTAAACATACAATAAATACTATAATTTTAAAACTTTTTGATTTATCATACCTTTTTCTTTGCACAATTTGAAATTCGGGCGAAAATGTATGTTTTGTTCAGGTCTGTTCGGGTTAGGAATAGTAATGTCAAACAAATTTGAAATCACATCACATTTATTATTATACATTATTTCACAGCCGAATAAGAAAACAGTAATGATAATACTGGTAAAAGACATAAATACCTTATTGTTTAAATGGATTCAGGAAGCGCGCGAGGATCTGTCTGTCCCTTTTACACATCAACCCAGACTAACAAACGACCAACCGAGGTCAATTTCCAACGAGGCACACGTTGTGATCTGGAAACACTGGTATCCTACTGACTTACATACACTTGTTAACTGAAAACAGAAGTGTATGGCGAGGCAATAGTATATAGGCTTCTTCTAGGATACCCAAGAAGTCTCCGATTTAAATATATTTTACACAATTAACTTCATACAAATACTTAATTAATATTTTAAGATTCTAAATAAAAAATATAAAAGAATACTAGGTATATGGTTTCATTAAGAGTTAAAACGTATATAGAATACGAAGATTTAAATATAATTTTAACATATAAATATAATTTTATATTATTTTTCTGGATTATCCGTCTGCATCATGCTGATAACAAAATCTCATTGAATCTTAAAGGCAACATAATAAATATTTTCAACTGTCATCCGAGTTAATCCTACACATGTTTTCGTAGTTTCTCAATACAGAAATGACATACGAATTTAAAAAACAAATGTTACACTTCTCAATCAGTCACTGTTCTGAATCATTTTTAAAATACTTTTACAAATTACTTTTTTCAGAGTTAAATACGTTTTGCAACTGATACGATGGCATACTTTTACCCAAATTGCGAAATTCAGTTATTTATACAATTATCAAATTTCCATAAAATATAGGGGGTTTCATTGTAAAATGTATTTTTGATTTTATTTTAAAGAGATTACGGCCTCCTATAATATGTGTCGACAGCTCTTTTTGATGTTGTGGTCGATCCATTCAATATCTATGGATATAAGAACAATAGACACATTCGCCGATAGTGGAGTGATTGGTCAGTTGAAAATAAAGTAAATAAATGTCAGAAGTATGGGCCAGAGATAGAGCCGCTTGCTCTACCATCACCGTTCTTACATCAAGTGATTAGAAGCGGTCTTCCAAACAAATCTGTACTTAGATACCATATTTATTAGTATTACTAATATCAGTGAAAACATTTTCAAACAAATAACAAAAACATTGTGTAAGTTAAAGGACCGCTCTCTGCAAGTGGCGATTGACGGATTTCTCTCAGACACCTTCACCATCAATGCCGGTGTTCCTCAAGGGTCCATATTGTCTCCCACTCTCTTCTTACTCTACATTAACGACCTTCTAGTGAAAACGAAAAACCCGATAGTTAGTTTTGCTGATGATAGCACACTTTTATCATTTTTCTCTTTGAATGCACAAACATCGGCTGCCGACGCACATCTTCGCAGACAGCATGAAGTATCACGCCTCAACAAAGACCTGGAAGAAATTTTGTCTTGGGGTGACAGTAACCAAGTCGAATTTAACGCTAAAAAAACCCAGGCAGCAGTTTTCTCTAAAAAGGTTAACATTACAGAACCGGATATAGTCATGGACGGACACGTAATCCCGCTGGCTTCATCTATTAGTTTGCTGGGAGTCAATCTGGGAGGAAATATGTCTTGGCATAACCACGTTGTGGCAATCGCCAAGATAGCCTCTCAGAAGCTTGGTGTACTCTTCCGAACCAGAAAGTTGTACACACCTCAACAACTTTTGACACTATACAAAGCCCAGATTCGACAATCACTAGAGTACTGCTCTCATGTCTGGACCTCTGCACCCAAACATACTCTTCGGCTACTGGATTCCATCGAGAGGAGGGCCATTCGTCTGATTGGAGACCACGAGCTGACGAAGAACCTCGACAGCCTAGAACATCGAAGGCAAGTTGGTGATTTGACTCTCTTTTACAGATATTTTCATGGAAAGTGCTCGGCTGACCCTGCCCTCTTAATTCCGCCCAGAGCGGCGAATATCAGAAATACATGACGAACCACTGCCGCCCATCCATATGTGGTTAAGCTTAGTACTCCTCGAACTTCATTATTTAAGAACTCTTTCATCTGGAGGACTTCATCATTGTGGAACGATCTTCCCGAGGTCGTTTTTCCCAACGAATATAACCTCCAACGATTCAAAAACAACGGAATCGCTTCTTGCGCACACGCACCACTCCCAGAGTGCCCTAAAGGATTTTTCCTATAGTGCTTGTGTTTGATCATAAAAAAAAAAAAAAAAAAAAAAATTCTAAAATATTTCTTTGATCTAGGGTGTGTGAGCCAAGGAGAGCCGTTTGCTCCACCTTCCTTACGCTGAGGTATTAGGGGCGCTCCCCAAACATATATTCATAGATAACACGCTTGTTACTAAGTTTCATTAGCTCCAATGAAATAATTGTCGAGACAGTGACAAAACATTGCATGAGTTAAAATATTCTAAAATATATCCCTGATATCTCGTTTTTGCTCCACCGTCCTTACATCAAGGGACAACCCAAACAAACAAAGCTGTATATATACATTGATACTGCATTTATTGCTAATTTACAATAGTTCCAATTAAAAAATTATCTAACCAGTGAGAAAAATATGGCGTGAGTTTGGTGCACCTTCCGTATACCAAGGGAATAGTTACTGTCCCCAAAACAAATCTGTACCACATTTAGTACTAATTTACATTAATTTCGGGGAAAAAATTGCCAAACCAGTGGAAAAAATATTACGTGAGTTAAAGTATTCTAAAATATACAGTGTGTCTATATAGTCTGGGAATGGCTTAATTTTTTTTTTTACAAAATTTTGTGGCATATAAGGTAAGCTACATTTTGACGGAAGAATGACAGTAATAACTGTCAAAATTGCTGATGAAGAAAATTAAATAGGTATCTTGCGAAACGTCATTTTGAAGGTATATCGAGTACTTTACGATACCAAAATATTACTTCTGTATTCGCAACGAAAACAAAATGGCGGCATTTTAAAAACTGAATAGCTATTATTCCTTTGTTTAATTTACCGTCTTAAAAAAATAAAGACATCTTAGCGTAGTGTAGTAGGAATCAACGTAGCCCACACTTTCTTGCGTACTTCAAGGTGCTCAAATTCAAAATGGCGGATGGGCGACAACTTGATGAACAAAATTGAACAGGGAGTGGGGTCTTGCGATACACCATTTTAAAGGTCATATCGAGAACTTTACGATCCCAGAATATTGGGTCCCTGTTTGTACCCAAAAAAAAAATGGCGGCTTGTTAAAAAATAATATTTACTATTTTTTTTTGTCTTTTACTATTTTAGTTTATCTTACAACTTGGCATAAAGCAGTAATAAATTAACTTTCAACAAAGTTGTAAAATGTAAACTAAAATAGCAGAAAAAAAATAGTTAATATTATTTCGCAAGACCCACACTTTCTTTTTAATGTCTTTTACCCATTCTCCATTTTGACAGTAATTCTTCCATCAAAAACTAGACTACCTTCCCCTATAAGCCACACCCAAATTTTATAAAAAAAAATTGCGGATCAACTGACTTACAGTTCCAGACTATATACAACGTGTCCAAGATAAAGAGGGCCACTACAGGGATCTCGGAAACCGTAAGAGATACGAAGTCGATTAAATGGATGTAAAGTTGCGCATTTACGTGCCTAATAATATGCCGTTTAGAAAGTTTTAAAATTCCGAGTAGTTCCGGAGATATCCGGAAAAAAAACGAAATTCTGAAAAATCGTTTTATTGTTTTTCTGGGTTTTTTGAGATGAAATTCTAAAGTAAATTTCACTTTTACATTGCCACTTTTTCCGCTCTATCTAACAGCGTAGTGTTTGCTCTCAAATTTGAGAGCTCTCAAATTCCAATATCAGAAAAACAGGAGCGTAACCGAAAGAGATACGAAGTCGGTTAAATGGAGATAAAGTTGGCATTTACGTGCCTAATCCGGAAAAAATCAAAATTTTGAAAAATCGTTACATTGTTTTCCTGGGTTTTTTGAGATCGAATTCTAAAGTAAATTGCACTTTTACTTTAGAATTCGATCTCAAAAAACCCAGGAAAACAATGAAACGATTTTTCAAAATTTCGATTTTTTCCAGATATCTCCGGAACTACTATGAATACTAAAACGTTCTAAACGGCATATTATTAGGCACGTAAATGCCAACTTTACCTCCATTTAACCGACTTCGTATCTCTTACGGTTTCCGAGATCCCTGTACTGGCCCTCCTTATCTTGGACAAATTGTATACATACTATATATCTAATATAGGGTGTGTGCGCACCAAGAAATGCCTCGTGCTCCACTGTCCTTATGCCAAGAGATTAGGGACTAGAGAATTGTCAAACCAGTCCATTTCCATTTCTGTTAATTTCCGTGAAAATTGTCAAACCAGCGACAAAAACATCGCGCGAATTAAAATATTCTAACTGCTCCACAGTCCTTACACCTAGAGATTAGGTGCTGTCCTCCCAAACAAATCAGTACATATGTATATAAATACCACATTTATTACTAATTTCCATTAATTTCATGAAAAAAATATCAAACCAGTGACAAACGGATTGTGCGAGTTAAAGTAACTATTCTAAAATATTTCTCTAAAGTAGGGTGTGGGATATCAAATTATAGCTAACAATATGTTAACTCCAAAATTGTACAAGATGTAACAAACTCGTCCTTCACCATTGGGATTTCAGAAACGGTAAGAGATGCGAAGTCGGTTAAAATGGGGCAAAATTGCACAATTATGAACCCAATAATACGCCGTAAAAAGGAACGAAAACAACTACAGGGGCTCGTTGGAAAAATATAAAATATTTGAAAGAATTCATAAATTTTGTGCTTCGGTTTTTATTTTTTCAGAACTTTCTTCCAAGAGATCTCAAAAAACAAATTCCACTTTCTCATTGCTACTTTTTATTCTCCACAAGATGGCATCCATCATTAGATCTTTAATCCGACATTTCGGCTTTGGGTCACCATCATTAACTTAATTTTTTATAAATACGGGCCTGGATTTTTTTTGTTTAAATTATAAAAGAGGAACTAGATTTACGTTCAGCGGTATACAACAGTTACTTGTTTTATGACGTTTTGTTCCTTAAATTGACCATCTTCATTAAAATACCCCTAGTACGTTCTGTAATTTACTTTTGTGTTATTTTTCAATTATTGTTACTATTTCTGTCCTTAATTATTATTACGTACTACTAGTTTTTTTTTATTATTTCGAACTAATAGGTTTATCAAATTTCTTCTTAGTGTAAGTACAGCTGTATTCATAGAAAATGGGGACAAGTCTTATGACTAGTTTTGCCATATTTGTGTAAATCGGGCTTTTTAATTGACTTATTAGGCAATCCAAACCACGTGACTTTTCATCTGTCAAAATTTCCTTGGTGGGCAAACAAACCCATTGTTTACATTGATTTAGATAGGTTTATTACCTTTCTTGTGAGTTTTAAACCATCTAAATTCTAAATATTTGCTGGTTCTGGCTAGTTCTGTTAAGACCATTTAATTGTGAAAACGTACCAGTATGTTTTATCATGCAGAGTTCATATTTGAAGAAATTATTGCAATAATGCTCAGACGTAGACCAGAGGTATGTTTGTTTACATTTTGATTATACTTTCAATTTAAGATTCATGAGCATTTTTCTCATTTAAATAGTAAAATTCTATTCTTGAATATCATATTCAAATGATATAAAATTATAATTTGTTTTAGATTTCTAATGAAGCTGAAATTAATAAAGGATTTGGATCTTTCTACCATGGCAGTTGTTCATTTGGACTACACCATTAATGGGATTCTACCAGTGGCCTATCATCTCGTATTTCGATTTTTGTAGCCTTAACACATAGTTTTTATTCACATGAGCAGATGGAAGCCTACAAAACCCTTGAAGCTCATTAATATTTTTCAGCCAGTTCTGTTATAAATCTTGGAACGAAGGGTGTAAATGAGTTCTATGTCATGGTTGGAAAGGAAATTAGTTTTGTTTACTTCAAGTGTTTGATACCTAGTGCAGGAGTGACCAACTTTTTTATAACTTTTGAACTAAAAAAATTTAAGGCGTGTCACTCAATTTTCGGAATGCAATACTTGATGTTACTTAATGTATATAATATTCTTTTTCAGGTGAAGCATTCACAAAAAGCCAGTTCTAAACCAATTTTTGCTGTGGAATATATCAACAGAAATAAAGGTATGATTTTTGTACCGATGTACCTGCCGTTATTGTCCACGGAACTGCCCCTTATCCCAATTGCAAATATGAGCTTCGGCACAGTTTCTGGTTCATTAAGACAGTTCAGTGTTCAAAGAAGGGATGGTAAATTTATTCAAATATGAACTCAAAACCTTGCTTACTTATTTTTATTTAATAATAATTTGTTTCCATATTTTCCATTTGGTAAATATATTATTTATATTAAATGTATTGTTTTATTTATATATATAATTCAGTGCGTATCAAACATTTAAATATAAGTACTTATACTAAATATCCTTATTTAACATGAATTGTTTTTAAAAATACCTATTATCAAAATTGGTTTATTTACAAATTGTATGTACCTACTATATGTTCTACAAGATTCAAAATATATGTTTTAAAACTATGTAAGTATATTTTTAATTATTATAAAAGTTAAGTAGATAAAGTGATAGGAAAAAATATTTTAAAGTTCTCTTCGAGTAGGGCCATTTGAATAGCTAACTACACACTCTCTGGTTTCTTAAAATTGATTCTGTAAGATCTTCCCTCTTGATAGCTGCTCTATTAATCACATATCCCGCCTTTTCTTTGATAAATCGTTTATTTGTGGGTAATGAATAGTTTATTTTACTGCGAATCAAATGAAACAATACACGTTGTCGGCATTTTTCTTCCACAAATACTTATTATATACACTTAAATGAATCTATTCTAATAATAAATTTGTTAACAAAAGACCACACAATCACACTAAAACGCTCTAAAAACGCTACGAGCTTAACAGTAAACATATGGACACGGCCTTTGTTTGCCCACCAGATAACCTAAAAAATTTTATTTGACAGGTCATTGGATTGGTCAATTGTTTTTAAGGTTATGAGCAGTAAGCATTAGCGTCGCTAAACAAAATAAAATAATCTAGTCAAATGTGATAAATGTATAAAAGTATTTCTGTAATAACACATACTCAACGTAACATAACTAATAACGTATAGGTACACGAATTTATTACCTATATTTAGATTGAAAAACCTTTTCGTCAGTGAACACTACCGCGTTCCACAACTGACAGTCGCGGAACATATAATTTAAGATGGAAACTATTGGAGACTGTCTACGTTTATCTGTGAGTATTATTTTTTTACGCAGCTACCCAGTTTTTAGCTCCGATTCATTTGGGTCGGAAATGCGGACCTGATCAGTACCAGTTTTCCCTTTGAAAGACCCCTCTTGCCACCAAAGTTGCTTAACTGTTAAAATTGTGTACTTTCCTTTTCCGTATAAATTTGCTAGTACACGTATTGACCACGCATCTTCAATGCAGGCTACTATTTGAACTTTTTCAAGTTCTGTTAAATGGTGAGGCATTTTGCGAATTCTGACAGTTACAGCGTTGTCAACCATAAACTTTTGAGGAAGTCAAAATAAATTAAGACCGATTTACATTATAACAAATTTAGTGTCCCCATTTTCAATGAATATACAACTGTACCTACAAGTAATTTATTTTATTAATACACATAATATTTGACTCTTAAGCCAGCACTTTTTTAAGACTTTTTAAAAGGCATAGAGTTTTACAGTTTCGAATGAAACCGAATTTAAAAAAAAAAACTAAATTACAGTAACGCACATGAATATGGTCAATTTAAGGAACAATACGTAGGAAAACCACTAATTGTTTTTAAAAAAATCGCTCGGACCCTTCGATTTTGTTTTTCGAACGCGCATATTCTGACATAAAATATAGATATACAGGGTGTTGCAAATAAGAGTGACACAAAAAACTTTTTTTCTTAAATAGAACCCACTGTATATTATTGCATGTACGAATTCTTCGGAAAATCCTAAACATTTTTCATGTAGCATGTGCTATACCTTAGCCCAAGCGTTTTGGAGTTATTCTCATTCAAAATTTGAAAAGTGGAAAAAGTCATGGAGAAAACAATAAAATTAATTTAAAAATGTCTTATTTATCGAAAAAACAGTTAGGTGAACTTAAAAATAATTTTTCTAAAGTAAATGTTCGAAGTGTCTTCCGTTGGTCAACTGACAATAGCCTAACCGATCTACAAATTCTCGCTGAACATTTCGAACCATTTGGGGTGTAATTTGCCGAATTTCTTGCGGGATGCGATCTTTTAAATCTTCTAAATTTGCAGGCTGGCTTTTGAATACTTTCCCTTAAGGTATCCCCATAAAAAAAAGTCGAGTGGTGTTAAATCGGGCGACCTTTGCAGCCACTCAATAAAACCACCTCTTCCAATCCACCTGTTTGGAAAAGTATCGTCCAAATATGTACGAACTCCCACAGCGAAATGTGGGGGAGCACCATCTTGTTGCAACCAGATATTATGATGTGGCAAATCGGGACGCTCTAACTCAGGAAAAAGGGTGGCTAGGGCTGGAACAAGTTCTTGTTCTAAAAAACTCAAGTATCTCTCGCCTGTTAAATTTCCATCAAAAAAGAAAGGCCCTATAACAATGTCATCGACAACGCCAGCCCACACATTGATCTTTTGATTAAATTGTGTGTGTCCTTCCCTCATCCAGTGTGGATTTACATCGGACCAATATCGATAATTTTGGGTATTTACGTCACCATTCAAGCAAAATGTGGACTCATCGGAAAAAATTATATTTTTTACAAAATTTCTGTTTACGAAACACATATCCTGTAAACGCTCACAAAATTCAAGGCGCCTCTCAAAGTCCCTTTCCAAAAGTTCTTGGAGAACTTGCATTTTATAAGGATGGTATTTATTTGTATGCAGTATTTTAAGAACTGTTGTTTTTCCAATATCCACGTCACTTGCTACCTGCCTAGACACCACATGCTGGTTATCTTGAACTGCCAGTAAGACTTCCAGTTGTTGATTTTCATCAACTTGAGGACGACCAAATCTAGGGACATCTCTTACATGACCGAATTGCCTAAACTTGTACTCAATTTTGCTTACTGTTGATTGTGATATTGGCGGACGATTGGGGTATTTTTGATTAAATAACTCACAAGTTTCTTGCTGTGTTCTAACCCTATCACCGTAGCCCATCATCATCAAAACCTCTATGCGCTGTTTCTCAGTGAGCCGCATTTTAATTTAATTTAGTTATGAAAAACGAAATTAGTCTTTTGAAAACTAGTAAAACATTAGGAAAATACACATAAAACTGACAATAACAGTAACTATTGACATTAATTCTTTTGGTTCTTGCATCATAACTCCAAAGCCTACTTGACTTTTCTTGCGCTTCATGCATGCTGACTACAGGTTTTCCTCAGCGTGCATGAATCAATGCAAGTCTTGTTTGATTGCGAAATATCTGATTTTCAAATATTGAATGAGAATAACTCCAAAACGCTTCTGCTAAGGTATAGCACATGCTACATGAAAAATGTTTAGGATTTTCCGAAGAATCCGTACATGCAATAATATACAGTGGGTTCTATTTAAGAAAAAAAAAATTGTGTCACTCTTATTTGCAACACCCTGTATATCTACATTTTATGTCAGAATATGCGCGTTCGAAAAACAAAATCGAAGGGTCCGAGCGATTTTTTTAAATAATTGTAGTTTGCGAGATAATGAATTTATTCCTTACTTTACGTCCTCACTGTATACCGCTGAACGTAAATTTAGTTCCTTTTTCATAATTTAAATAAATAAATCCAGGCCCATATTTTAAAAAATTAAGTTCATGATGGTGCCCCAAAGACGAAACGTCGCATTAAAGATCTGATGATGACATCTTTTGTATAATAAAAAGTAACATTGAGGAAGTGACATTTGTTTTTGGGCATCTCTTGGAACAAAGTCAGGAAAAATAAAAACCGAAATGTAAAACTCTAGATTTTTTCAAATATTTTGAAAGCCCCTGCATTATTATTGATTTTTTGTGGCATATTATTGGGTCCATAATTACTCAACTTTGCCTCAATTTAACCTTTCGAATCTCTTACCGTTTCCGAAATCCCAATGGTAATTTGTTAGACCCTGTATACCTAGGTATATCTACTTAATAATAGCTTAAGGCAGAAATTTACCAAAAACTAATAAAAACCGTTGTCCCACCGCGCAAAGTTTTGTTCAGTGAGCCCATCTCCTTACGTATTTATAGTCGGTGAACATGAACCAACTGCTAAAATAAAACTTTCCGTTAGTATTCTTATAGTTATAAAAGAGCCATAAACTCATAACCTAGTTTATTCTTATCTACTTTGTTTCCTGAAATTTGTTTAGAAAATAAATTTAATTGTTATATAGATAGATTGCAAAAAGATATAAACCCCTAAAATTTAAAGGGGCCAGCTGCAGCTCTCATTTTAAATGTATATGCATGCAATAAGAAAGTCCTCACCATATGGCAACAATTTTTATCTTCTAATTTATTACCGTACCTACTCTTTTGTTATAAAAATTTTACATCTTTCTTCTTAAGCAGGCGTTATTTTCAAAAATCCTACTAGTTCGTCTATCGAAAAATTCATAACGTGTCAAACAAACAACAATTTTTGAACAACAATTATCCTTTTTTAAACCTTACAGAGATAAATTGACATTTCAATTCATTATATCAGCACGCCAATTCTTGTTTTTTATTCAAATCACGGGCAACTTTTTTAATTTCGTGACATTTTTGCATTTTTTAAATATATATTTTTTTATATTCAAACCCAAGCACTATAGGAAATTCCTTGAAGGTACTCTGGGTGTGGTGCGTGTGCGCATAAAGCGATTCACGTTGGTTTTGAATTATTGGAGGTTATACTCGTTGGGAAACACAACCTCGGGAAGATCATTCCACAATGACGTCCTCCAGATGAAAGGATTTTAAATAATGAAGTTCGAGGAATTATAAGGTTAACCACATATGGATGTGCGGAAGAGGTTCGTCGTCTCGTGGTCTCCCATCAGACGAATGGCTCTCCTTTCGATGGAATTGAGTAGCTGAAGAGTATCCAGACTCCAGACATCAGAGCAGTACTCGAGTGATGGTCGAATCTGGGCTTTTTATAGTGTCAAAAGTTGTTGAGGGCTGTACAACTTTTTGGTCCGGAAGAGTACACCAAGTTTCTGCGAAGCTACCTTGGCGATTGCCACAACGTGGTTATGCCAAGACATATTTCTTCCCAGATTGACACCCAGCAAATTAATAGATGTAGCCAGTGGAATTGCGTGTCCTGCTATGACTATGTCCGTTTCTGTATGTCCGTTTCTGTAATGTTAATATTTTTAGAGAAAACTGCTGCCTGGGTTTTCTTAGCATTAAATTCAACTTGGTTACTGTCACCCCAAGCCGAAATTTTCTCCAGGTCTTTGTTGAGCCGTAATACTTCATGCTGTCTGCGAAGATGTGAATCGGCAGCCGATGTTTGTGCATTCAAGGAGAAAGATGAGACAAGTGTGCTATCGTCAGCAAAGCTAAATATCGGGTTTTTAGTTTTCACTAGAAGGTCGTTAATGTAGAGCAAGTAGAATGTGGGAGACAATAGGAAGAACCAGGCTCGTCTCGCCATATTTGTACTCACATTTAGTCATCAGTGATGTTAGGATCTGACGAAAGGAAAAATAAATTTTAAGTCGCTTGAATCAACAACAACGAATTCAAACTTATAACTTAAAATACAATTTTTCGCGCCATCTCGTACCAAAGAAGCATATTCGATTCCTCATCAGGTCTTAAGGTGGCAACAGACTATGCATCAATTCGCTATTCGAGATTCGCGATGCGCGGTTCGTCTCGTTCGTTAATAGTTCGTATCGTTACTGCGAACCAGTATTGCCAACTTTACCATGAATAATATCTCAAGTGCGTAGACGAAATGTCCCATCATAAAACTTTAGGAAAGTTTTAAAATATCCCACGATTTGACCTAAATATCCCTTTGTCCCACAGAGACCTGAGAGATACCACGAAATGGGCCATATCCCACGGGTTGGCAAGACTATTGCGAACTAACGAACTACACTGTTTACGAATCGATTTTAAACGCAACTGTTCACGAATTGGCCGCGAACAACGAATAGCGAATCGACGCATAGTATGTAGCCACCTTTAGCCCTGCTGACGAACGTAATTCAGGAAAATGCGTCTGGAAATAGAAGAAAAAAGATCACACCATCATGGTCTTCAGCCATACAAGTAAACTAGTAAAAATTCAATTATAATAGTTAAAAAAATTTGTATGTAAAAAGGCATAAAGATTATCTACAAGAAAATTTTTTTTTGATCCGAGAACATTTTTTCAAAATTGATTTGTGCGGTACAAAAGTATGCCTATTAAAATTTTTGTTCCATAACGATAGCTATTAATATATAAAATCAGTGCGGAAAATGTTCTTTAAAGAAATTATGAATTTTAATCATTAAGTGTATATACAGGGTGTGTCAGTAAGGTGTCTAGCTTCGATAGCGCCTAAACTCTTAAAGATAGATAAAAACGTTCCATACAAAAGATAACTAAGAGACATAACCTGAAAATAATTTGCAATCTACAGGGTGGCCCCAAAAAGTGGCACGGAATATTTTGTAATTTTTTTTAAATTTAGGGATTTTAAATATGCTTTAATTTAATTTTTTTAAATAGGACACCCTATATATTTTTAGGCATATGGATTTATCTTGTGAATACCATTATTTTTTGTTAAATATGTCCTATACCTAAATCTTATAATTTCTGAAATATTGTAAGATTTGTCTTAATTCAGGTAAAAATTGGAAGTTCTGATTACAGAATTTAGTCAAGATAGCATTGGAACAAAAACAAAGTAATTTATTTTCAAATGAACTGGCTGTGAAACTGATAAAACAAGAAGTGCACCTAGGATGCTAAGGCTAAGAAATTAAATTAATTAATCAAATTTAACAATATTTACAAGACCTTGTCAGCATTTCGCTGACAAGAAACAAATAAGAATACACTGTATGGATGCTGCAGTAGGTTTTTTATGAAACATTTTTAAATATTGTGAAATAAAACTCTTTTTGCTTTTAAATGTTTCAGTTTTAATAGAGTATTACTCTACATATGTTTCGCCTTCTTAGGGCTTTATCTATAAAATGCAAATAGGGTCATTAAGTAGGTAACAAATTATTGGCAGATAATCCGACGAACGCAAACAAACTTTAGTATCATCTGTACTCTTGATAAAGCCCTAAGAAGGCGAAACATATGTAGAGTAATACTCTATTAAAACTGAAACATTTAAAAGCAGAAAGAGTTTTATTTCACAATACAAATAAGAATGATCAGATTAATCAGAACTTCTAATTTTTACCTGAATTAAGACAAATCTTAAAATATTTCAGAAATTATAAGATTTGGGTATGGACATATTTAACAAAAATCATAAAATCCATATGCCTTAAAATATATAGGGTGTCCTATTTAAAAAAATTAAATTAAAGCATATTTAAAATAACTAAATTGTTCAAGATCTAACGGACGCTTTGTATAAGAGAATTAAAAATTACTAACATAAATCGGTATAAAGCACTTTAGGGTACCCATAATGTAAATCGCATTTGTTCAGGTTGTACCAATGGGTTGCTATGATTTTTATATCGTACCATTAAAAAGTACTAAAATTTCAGAAGAAAATTAATTACTTGACAACGCTGCATTTCAGTTCAAAAAATTAAATACGGTTGTAAAGCTCTTGGTCTGTTAAATCAAAATGTGGAAAAAGATACCTAGTGTGTCATTTAAAAAAATTAGAAAATATTCCGTGCCACTTTTTGGGGCCACCCTGTAGATTGCAAAATATTTTCAGGTTATGCCTCTTAGTAAATCATTTATCTTTTGTATGGAAAGTTGTTATCTATCTTTAAGAGTTTAAGCGCTATTGAAGCCAGACAACTTACTGACACACCCTGTATATGCTTTTAAAACGCGAGTTACGCATAACGTAGTTATTTTTACAATCGTATTTCAATTTCGTAAAACATTTTCTTCCGATATTAGCTTTCCAAGGAACACTAATCAGCATAAGAACATTTCAGAATTCAAGTTTATTCACTGTCCGCATCAATTTCAATGTGAAAAAGTAAACAATTTCTGATATAAGGTGGAAAACAGATCATCATTTAGATAAATATTATTCAAAATAGTCAAAGCATTTCATTAATTATTTTGATACAGCATTTACCGCTGCTTAGTTGCTAACACCATTATTTGCTAATGCTTTTATTTCGTTCCAGTCAATCCATATCTTGAAAGTACATCGATCTGCATTGCCAGCCAGTAAAAAGCGAAAGCCCAATACTACAAAGACGGATTATTGATCCATCGTCAATTATTACCATGGAAATGAAGAAAGTTGGCCCATTGTTGTCAAACGACCAAAAAACCTGTCAGTAGTGTAAGCAAGATCGCTCCTTTTGAGCGGATTTTGATTTTTGAAAATTTTTAAAAAGACTTTTTTTTGATAATGCCAAGAATGAAAAGCTGATAATTGGATACGAAAAGAAATGGAAGGGATGGCTGTGAGCGTTGAAAATGAAAGTAATAGAGGTGCAGGTCAGTGAACTTTTTATAATTAGCTAAAATATGGTGAATATGTATACATTTAGTAGATATAATTAAATGTTAGGAAGATAACGTACAACTTGTTATGTTAAAATGTGTTCAAAAACGCATTATTTCTCATAACTCATGGTAAAATACCCTTGACAGAAATTCAATGTTAATATCGTTCTATGAAGTCGTTATGTTAAAGTTAATAATAGGTTTGATCGCCACCGGCAAAAAAAGGTTTTGTTTAGGTTCGATAATAAGAACGATATTTAAAAAATAAAATATTTTAGTTTTAACAAATTCAACTAAATTTGCAAGCGAAAATTATTTTAATAGAAAAGTCAAAATATAACCTGACAACTTTCTTGCGTCAGCATACTTATATAGATGTACCTACAGGGTTTAAAAAACATTAAAATATATTATACCTATAAAAATAATAGCCCCAGATTATAATAAACTTGTTTGGTTATTTTTTTTTTATGATCAAACACAAGCACTATAGGAAAAATCCTTTAGGGCACTCTGGGAGTGGTGCGTGTGCGCAAAAAGCGATTCACGTTGGTTTTGAGTCGTTGGAGGTTATATGGTCGTTCCATAAGGATGAAGTCATCCAGATGAAAGAATTCTTAAATAATGACGTTCGAGGAGTACTAAGCTTAACCACATATGGATGGGCGGCAGTGGTTTATAGAAATATTCGTAATTGTTACGCTAACTTTAGTATACTAAACTTAAACTTTGATATTACTTAGGGCCGGTTGTATAAACACTTTGAACTGTAATTCACTCTTGAACTCTAGTTCAAAGTAAAAAAGTTGTTGTACAAACAGTATTTTACACTGATCTCAGTTCAAATGAGGAGTTCACGTGAACGTCCACTTTGGCGGTTCAGTTGAACTGTCAATTCAAGCCATTTTCTAACCTTAAATTTTTTTGTGTCAGGTCAGTGTCATATTATACAATACAATAAGGGACGGTTGTATAAAACAATTCTGAACTTAGGTTCAACGGAACGCTGATCAACCTGTGAACTACGTTCATTCAATATTACATTGTTCAATATAATTTGAACTTTGGTTCAGCTGAACTAAGATCAGATTATGTTGGCATGACTATTATTTGGTTACTTTTATTTTTTTTTGGGGATTTTGGCGTTTGGCGGGCTTGCTTTCCAGGCTCTTCTACTCGGCGAAAAATATGTAGGTACCTACTGCGAACTTCACATAATTTCCAAACAAATGTCTTTCAAACATCTCGGTTCGAACTTATTATTATTTTTTATTTAGTATATATTTTTAGCCCATATTATTCGGGTTTGTTTTAAATAAAGGGTTTTCCGCTACTACAAAAATAAATTTGCTAAAAATAGTAATCATTGTGAGCTATTCACGGTCAAAATGACATATTTCGTTTTACCTAAATTTTTCGCAATGCATGCCAAATTTATATTATCATTATACGAATTAGAAGGTTTATAGCAGCCCTACATTAAACAAATTATTGAGCGCAAGGACATTATAATAAAATCTAGGAAATGCAGGTTTATACGCTGCTGGAGCATCATTTGTAATCCTAGGCAATAATTTTCTGTTATTTAGAGCATTATAATGCCAAGAATATTTTAGTAAAAATATTTTGGTATGTTAAACTAGATGAAGATAACACTGGGGAACAGAAATAATGTTTCCGAGACAAAAATAGCAAAAATCTTACTTATTTTAATATACTTATTAATAATCTATCTAGCAAAAGTATCCATTAGCTCCAGTTTTATAGATTCATGCTAATTATGACTACCTGAATGTATGGGAAAATTCACCCATTAAATGGGAAACACCTGGATTTATTATAACAGGTAATTATAATGGGTTTAAATACATATAATATAAATCCTAAATTGTTAGTTAGTTATATTTCAACCATCTTGTTGATCGAGAGCTGCTCGTATTTGAGAAATTAGAGAGTTTTGAGCAACACAGCGAGTTTGTTTATATACGCCGGATCATTTTTGTTATAAAGGGTGTTACGCCGCTCGATCTGGTTTCAGTTAGCAACAATGTATGTTACTAGAGTAAACTACACTGATGCCAGGATGCCTTGGATAACCGCCGCGCGCGTGTTTATATGTTTAACCTTCAGTATTGTTACTTCGGTATGTTTCGATACTCGATGCTGGAACGACGCTTCCGAGGGTTCCACCTGCTTGATGTGTATGAATTTTAAACGTTTTGTTAGTTGTAACATTACCCGATTTTTTTCTGTTGTGAAATAATTCATACTAATAAATGTTGTGATGTGATTTCAAATTTGTGTGATTTTATCTACTGTTGGTTCTATTGCAAAACATACTTTTGTGTTTTATATTTTTATGGAATTTAATTATAAAACGAATTATTTAAAATAAGATCGAATGTAAGAGTGTATTGTATTGTAGTTTTTTTTCTAACAAGTTTGTAAAAAGTGATAACACGGCTCAAAGACGTCTTGTTGTAAAAAACTGAACACGTGCGTTTACTATTCTGTGTTGCAATATGACAACACCGCCCACAATGAGCTAATGTCTTTTGAGACTTGAGACTGCCCCAATAAATTATTGACTGCGAACGTCGTCAGTAGCGGCCACGTAAATTTTCAGATTTTATATAAAGCGCCATTTATGGATCTTTTTTTATTATTTCTTTCATCTCAGGATTTGCCAGTTTAAATATAATAAGTCATTTCCTAACACCCTGTATATGTGGTGAAGTGACTTTTGTGAAACAAAATCGTACTCTTAGCCCTTTAACAAAAAAGCCTTTGCCTCTTGTATTTTGGATGCACAGTTGGACCAGGACAAAAATTGGGCTCCCCATATCTGCTGCTACCAATGTGTGTCCAACATTATAGACTGGCTGGTGGAATGAAGCGTAAGACGTCCTTCGCTGCTCCTATGATCTGGTGAGAACCGAAAAACCACGATACTGACTATTGTCAGTTGTTTGACACCTCCAATCAAGGAAAAACGGTCTGCGATATAAGGGATAAAAAAAACTACAGAACTATTGGCTTCTCGATGCAACAATTTCATTTACTTCAAGATGCAGTCAAAATGAGATGTTAGCCCAGTACTGATGGACTATTACGAGACATGCCCCTGAGACTGCTTTCAAAAGGCTAGATAAGAAGAGTAAAATAAGTCTAAAATTTAGATTTAATGATAAAAATGTATTTTTTAATTGCTTTTGTTGAAGCAACAATATATTATTAGCTGTATTTTGTACTTGTAAAATTGTATATGCCTATAAATTAAAATTATGTAACAAATAATTCAGATTTTTTTTAGAGATAACTAAAATCTTTAATAGATATTTTTTAGTTACTTGGATGTAGTTGAATCAAAGAAAATATGTTTTGTTCAGGAAAAAGTTGAAATTTGTTCCCCGGTGTAATAGTAGGCAGGTGATATAATGACAATAGGTAATAAAATAAATTCTGAAAATAGACGTTAAAACTGAAATGTGCCATAAACCATAATAACTAATGTTTAAAACGATAAAACTATTTTATTTGTAAAAACAGATATAAATATAATCATTTTAAAATCAAGGAAATAAGAGAGAGAATAAGTTTGATTTTGTTTTGAAATTTTATATGATCATTGAAATAAATATCCTTAATATTTTATAAAACTAGGTGTATTGCCAAATATAAATGTTATTTAGAAAATATATATTTATTTATTTATTTTATCAAGAAGAAAGTACAATATCCCAAAACAATATCATAAGGGAAGGATATACAGGGTGCACAAGATAAGAAGGGCCTCTATAAGGGTCTCGTTAATGGAAACAGATATAACTTCGATTAAATGGGAAAAAAGTACCCGAGCAAACACAAAAATTTTTGGTAAGATTTTTAGATTTTGAGTTATTTAAGAAAAACTGATATTTTAAATTTAATTTTTTTTCGACAATAAGTTAGAGCATATTTGATAAACCATTCTCACAGCAACTTTTAGTGAACTCAAATAATACATAAAAAAATTTATATACGACGTTTCGTTTTCAACCAATCATCGTCAACTTCATTTTTTCTAATACGGCCCTAATGTCAAATTTTAAGACCTTTTTTTATTCTAAATTCAATCAGGTACCACACATTATCATTTAATTACCTTTCGAGTTTTTTTAGTCATCTTCTTGAAATTTTCACGATACGGACCTGTATCTTCCATAACAGTTCAATACAGTACGTACTAAATGAATATTTTTAAAATTATTTTATAATAATGCACTACATAATAAGCATGAAACAAGATAATTAACACTGACAATAACAAAACAGTAACTATGAAAAAATTAACAACACATAGGTACTTCGGCAAAAAAAAACATTAATGAAAGTAAAACTAACAGTAGATTATTAGGAATTAATTTTCCAAAAGGTGTAAGAAATGATTTCCATCAGTATCCAAACAAATAGCTTCTTAAAATTGCAGAATTTAAAACAGTCATTAGCATTTGTGGCCTTACGCTTTAAAAGGCTTCAATAACTTTACTCGTCGCCTAAGGTCTCTGGAAAATGACGGAAATCACTTCGTACACCTTTTGGAAAATTAATTTCTAATAATCTACTGTTAGTTTTACTTTAATTAATATTTTTTTGCCGATGGACCTATTTGTCGTTTATTTTTTCATATTTACTGTTTTGTTATTGTTAATAAATTATCTTGTTTTATGATTATTATGTAGCTTATTATAAAAATATTTTAAAAGTATTTAGTACTTACTGCATTGAACTGTTTTTACAAAATTATGGAAAATACAGGTCCGTATCCTGAACATTTCATGAAGATGATTAAAAATACTCGAAACGTGATTAAACGGTATGTGTGGTACATCATTGCATTTCGACTAAAAAAGGGATTAAAATTTGACATTATAAAATCAGGGCCGTATTAAAAACCATGAAGTAGATGATGATTGCTTGAAAACGAAACGTCGTATAAAAATTATTTTATGTATTTCTTGAGTTCACTAAAAGTTGTTGCGAGAATGTTTTATCAGTTTTGCTGATATATTAATTTAATATTAACGTCGAGAAATTAAATTTAAAATTCAAAATTTAAGTTTTTCTTATATAACTCAAAACTTAAAAATCTTACCGAAACTTTTTGTACGGCATATTGTTCGTGCTTTGATTGCGATACTTTTCCCCCATTTAATCGAAGTTGTATCTGCTACCATTAACGAGATATCCGGAGAGTCCCTCATTATCTTGGTCACCCTGTATAATTGTTAGTTTAATCTCGTAATTTTTGTAAAATTGGGCATAGGCCATTAATAAGTAATTAAAATAAAATTGTTATACCTAATTTATATTATTATACAATTAAATTTGTTTATTAATAGCACTATAGCAGGAAATAAATGTTGAACATCAGGACATAGTTGTAATTTAACTCTACGAGATGCATATTTATATGGTGCACTGATATTAATGATACATCGTTTGCTAGACGATATTTCTCTTTCATGTTTTTGTTGTAAGGCCAAGATATTTTAATTAAGATGTTTCTGAAAACAGACAACTACAGATATGTATATACAGGTGCAACCAAAAAGAACTATCTGAGGGACAGGGCTAGATTTAAGTATGGGCAACTGTGCAGGGCGGCAAATACAGCGTGTCTTCGGAAGTTCTTACCAAATGGGAATCTTTTTAATTATTAACTCTACGAAAAAAAGTGCCTCTTCCTAAAAAGTCCTGCTTGGTGAGCAAATTAATTTGCACAAGAATATTTGTATGTTGGACATACAGGGTGGCTTCAAAAAGTACCGGGTTTAAAATTTATAAAAGACGTCGGCTATATTTACAAAACTAAAAACTTGGAGAGTGCATATTTAAAGGCTAACAGACTATAACAATTACACAATAAAAACTCTACTTAAGAGAACTACTTTTATAACGGATAAAAATTAGTTCACTAGTTTCTATGAGGTGGCCAATTTCTAATTTCCCAATAACAAATAAAACTAAATGACTCCAAAAATAATCTAGGTCTCCACATGGCCCCCGTCTTTTTGCATACAAATGATTGTCCTTCTAGAAAACTCTGACACAGCGTTTCTGATCATATGAGGAGTAACTAGCCGGATACACTGTCTTATAGTTTCTTCTAGGTGATCAATATCACGGAATGGTCTGTGCTTGTACACCAATTGCTTCAAATGACCCCGCAAGAAAAATTCTAAGGGTGAAATGTCCGGTGACCTAGGTGGTCAGGGTACTTCTGAACGGCGTCCTATCCATCTTTGTGGAACAGTTCTATCCAAATATCCGTTGGCCCTGGCTGCGCTGTGACAAGGAGCTCCATCATGCTGATACCAAACAGCCTGTCGCACGTTTAATGGCAAGCCGTTAATAAATATAAAAATTTCGGTTTTTAGAAAATTTAAGTAAATCTCACTATTAATAATTTGATGAAAAAAATATGAACCCACTATTTGATTATTTAAAATACCGCACCAAACATTCGTTTTGAAATACGTTTGGTCACGGCATTCGATTACGAAATTGGGGTTCACATCGCTCCACCAACGACAATTCTGGGAACATACGACACCATTGGAAGTAAATGTTGCCTCGTCAATGAATAAAATTCTCCTTGGAAAGAAAATGTCGTCTTCAACTTCTCCTTGAAACCAAGCCCAGAACATGAAACGCGATTCCATATGCTAGCAGAAGCTCTTGACACGTTATCTTGAACTGTCTTCTTTATTCCTTCCAATGAAATTTTTGGATTTTCCACAACCGCTTGCAATACTTGTAATTGATTTTCTTCAGTAAGTGTTCGAACTGCATGTTTCTTCTTGAAATTGTTTTCGACAGAGCCAGTATTTTTAAATTTATTGACGACATTGCCGACAGTGACGTGGCTAATATGTTTATTTGGGTGTCTAGTATTAAAAATGTCGGCAGCCTCGCGATGCGTCTTATAATTATCGCCAACAATAAGAACTATTTCAATTTTTTCATTAACAGTCAGTTTAATCATCACTATTATTGTTTAAAGTAACTAAGAAATGGAAAAACTTTTTTTAACAAGAAGTTCACGTTTTGAAACAGAAATTATAATTGACAAAGTGTCACTGCTAAAACGCCTATTCTATTACCAACAACAATCAATTCTTCTAAGCCTACTTATCCAGAAATACTTATTACCAAATCTTTACGACTATTAGTTCTGTAAATATAGCCGACGTCTTTTATAAATTTTAAACCCGGTACTTATTGAAGCCACCCTGTATGTCCAACATACAAATATTCTTATGCAAATTTATTTTCTCACCAAGCAGGACTTTTTAGGAAGAGGCACTTTTTTTCGTATAGTTAATAATTAAAAAGTTTCCCATTTGGTAAGAACTTCCGAAGACACGCTGTATGTAGAGAGACAAATTTTTGGGAAATATTTGAAACTTTGCCATTATCATTAAATTGTATATGCTGACATCACCCACCTATAGCTATAGATACGTACAACTTATGGGGCACGCAGTAAAAAGTTATATTTTATGAGTGAAAAAATGGGTTGGTGTGCACGGTTTAACGGTCATATTTTTAAAGGTTGCTGGTCGGTTGTCTTGTGCACAATGTTGTCGTCGTCATATAGGCAACCCCGCCGTATTGGTGCCGGTTTGGTTGCCAACCAACGACGACCGTCCAGAACCGAAAGCAGTCATAGTGATGTAACGATATTAAAAATATATCGATACGTTTACAACAGATATCAAAATTAATTCTAAAAGTGGCTTTTCAGTGATGGCCACAAGTTCTTCTTTTATGCGAGAAAATAGATTGTTTATTTCCGAGTAAAGAAGGTCTTGATGTGCCAAAATATTGCCGTGAAATCATTTTCATTAAGGGCGAAGTACGGTCCTGTTCGCCGGTTATGGGTTAGTTTATTAGTCAGTATTGCGCATGACATTTGATGATCAACTTTGTTTACATGTGCGAGGCCCTAAATTTGTCACTTTTGCTTTTTGAGTTTGACTATCCATAGATAAAGGTCGGTGGCTGAAATCTATTGAAATTCGTGATTCGTAAGTCACTTGGACTTCAAAACTTCATTGAACGATAAGTTTGTTCACTTTTATTTTGTTAAGCTAGTGCCCTAAAAGATTTTTCCTATAGTGCTTGTGTTTGATCATAAAAAAAAATTAAAAAATTAAATATTCATCACTATCAACTGTAGGTTGTTTTTGTGTTTGAAAAGAATAAAAAACTATTTGCGATCGAATCTAAGTTACTCCATTCGTTAGACTTCGAAAACAGGATAACGCAATTTGAAAATACAGAAGCTAGGCGAGTATTTACCTAAGAAAAATTTTTATTTCTGGAAAAAATGAAAAAAAAATGTTTCTGTTAATTATCATATTTTTATGGTGTAAAAAATATTCTCGAAAAATAATAACAATGATGAAAAAAGTTGTTGAATTCGTTTTATTTATTTTCTGACATACGATCTGGCAATACCTGGCTGACTGACATAACTAGCGAACAGACTTTAATGCAAAAGTTGAACCGTCCGGACTGCAGATATTCGGCAGACGTAGCTCATCCTATTATATAGACTTCTGAATACCTGCCACGGACCTACATATATCTATGGTTAGGTAAACTCTAAAAGCGTAAGTGGCAAATTTATGGCCTCGCGCATGTAAACAAAGCTGATTGTCAGATGTCATGGGCAATACCGACTATTTACCTTAACCGGCGAGCAGGACCATACTTCGCCCTTAATGAAAATGATTATACTCCAATATTTTGGCATATGAAGACCATCTTTACTGGGTACTAACAATCTATTTTCTCGCATAAAAGAAGGCCTTGTGGTCATCACTACGAAGCCACTTTTAGAATTAATTTTAATACCTATTGTCCACGTATCGACAGATTTTTAATATCGTTACATCCCTACGACTGACTTCGGTTCTGGACGATCGTCGTTGGGTCATGTCGTTCGTTGGCAACCAAACCAGCACCAATACGGCGGGGTTGCCTATATGACGGCGACAATATTGTGCGTAAGACAACCGACGAACAACCTTTAATAATATGACCGGTAAACCGTGCGCACCAACCTGACTAATGAACCAAAACTTTCAAGGTTTCAAAATATGTCGTGGTTTTATCACAATATTAATGTTTGGTTATCTATCAATCAATGAAATGGAGCAACAAAAATTAACATGTTTCCAATTATCGGAATTAGTACAATGTTCATGCTCAGTTAAAAAGTAGTAAAAAAAATGGTTGCTCTGGTAGTTATGACGAAATTGTCATGTATGAATTCCTTTAGTTTCGGAACAAATTGTAAATTCGAGTAAGAAGCAATTTTGCAACTAAGTTTTGACAAATAATTGTGATAACCTTAGTTTCAACAAAAAAAAAGTTCTGTCTAAACCAGAAATGTAGTTTTTATCCTTCTCCTTTTGTCAAACTAACCATCAGACGCGTTCCGCCGTATCACGGCTCGTCGGTAAAGCTAGAGTCAGACAGAAGGAGAAGAATTTGCTACGCTAGCAAGTGCACAGAATGAAAGTCTACGACAGTGTAATACTCGTGGTGTACTTACCAACCCAAAGCAGTATCTTAGAAATGATCAGATACAGTGGTGGTTGTTACTAATTGGCGGACCAAACATGCCAGACTGGCGAATTAGAGGTTCGAGAAGTTATCCATGTCACAGTGCCAGTAAGGCTGATATTTTAGTGATATTTGTGGTTTAGACAGACCTTTATTTCTTTTATTGTTACCTTAACCACTGTGAAATCGACCGCTTCTTTAACCTTTAATTCACCAGTCTGGTATATTTGGTCTGCCAATTAGTAACAACCACCCACTGCATCTGATATTTTCTAAGATACTGCTTTGGGTTGGTAAGTACAACACGAGATGTCGCGGCGAGTATTATACTGCCGTAGCCATTCATTCTGGGCACTTGATCGCTGCGCAAACATCCTTCTCCTTTTGTCAGACTCTAGCCTGACAAGCCGTGATACGGCGAAACGCGTCTAAGGATGAGTTTGACAAAAGGAGAAAGGCAAAAATTCTATATTTGTGGTTTGGACAAACTTTTAATACTTTTATTTTTACCTTAACCACTGTGAAATGGACAACTTCTTGAACCTGAAATACTTTAAAGATTATTAATTAATTCATTATAAAAAATGTAGCAAATTTACAAAAATCAACAAAATTTTACCTAATTCATTTATAATTTGGCGCCGATCCATAATATTTTCAGGGTTGCGGCGTCGCCGCTTCTACCGAATCACATTCTAATTCTAATAATATTTTATTCTAATTCTTATTAAATACCAATGTATGGAAAAATTATTATTTCCCAGACCACCCGATGATACCTTATACAATAAGGGTGTATTCTTGTCTACAGAGTAGCACTTTAAAATACTAATTCAGATTGAATTTTAAAGTGCTACCGTGTAGACAAAAATACGCCCTTATTGTATAAGGTATCATGGGTGGTCTGGGAAATAATAATTTTTATTTACTATCATGCATGTAATAATGACATTTAATCTATCTTTGAAAAGTGGAAAGTTGACGTTTTTTATTTTTACTTTCCACCCGGGTGGAAAGTAAATTATTTTTTGTAATTTTTTTAAAAATCGATATCTCAAAATAATATACGAACACACCAACATACAAGTCATTATACAAATTTAACGAAAATGAACTTTTTTTTTTATTTTTTAACATAAACTTAATTACATTTATAAAAAAAAAATGTACATGGTTTTTGTTTTACTTATTTACATTGAATATTACGTTGGCATTATTGTAGGCAGTTACTGCAGCATTGAATATTGTGACCAAAACGTTGATATAATGATTGATGTGACGTTGATATATTATGATGATATAAAATAACTAGTAGCGCCCGACTCAGAACTAGGATTTTGAACTTTGTTTCCCGTACACCATTCTTTGAAACAGTTATGTGCCGTGTCATATCTCGGGGGGCTTTTAGTTGGCAGAACATCTTCTTCTACTACCAAAATCAAATTCCTCATCTGATAGCATTTGTCTGTTGTTAAGATAATATATTGTTTAGGCCGGTATTAGACTATCAAATATATTTGACAAAGAACTTTTATAAAATATTTTGTAGCATTTCTTTAATAATATTTCTTTTATAAAAGTATATACTAGTATTACACTGTCAAAGAACTTTGACAATTTTTGAAGGAACTTGTCACGTTTTTACAATTAAAAATGAACGATAGACGTGCATTAGCTTGTCTAGCGTTAAGTGCTGCCGTGATTACAATGTGTTTAGTATTAAAAAACAAAAAAAAAAGAGCTAGGCGCCTTTGGGTATGGCCCTGGGTGCAAGACATAATTTAAGGGGTGTCCACCGCAATATCCTTCGGAAGTTACGAGGTTAAGGTATTAGGAGTTATAAAAACTATTTAAGAATGGACGAGGACACATTTAACTTAATTGTTATAAACATAATATCACCATTGATATCCCGACAGAATACACATTTAAGGAATTGTATCAGCGTTGAGGAATGCCTTATGGTTACCCTTCGGTTTTTGGCAACAGGAGAGAGTTATGCTAGTTTACAGTACAGCAGTCGCATACCTCAATGGACCCTTTCAGGCATAATCCCAGAAAGTTGCAAGGCAAAAAATGAAAATAAATAAATAAATATATCCAGTCTTTTATTTCGGTTTTTGTAATCCGGGAGTTGATGGTTGTACAATACCTTTTATACTCCGAAATTAGCAATTTTGTTGTTGAAATGCACCAGACAAACTTATTTTCTGCCATGGTATTATATACCAATACCAGTCGCAGTCAATGTCAAATTTATCCCTTATTGTTAGAAAATGAGGTTACTACCGTTACCAATCAACTATAAAATCTTTTATCAAAGATAATCGTCTGTTGTTATCTTTTATAAAATATCTTTTATAAAATATCTTTGTCAAATATATTTTATAAAAGAAATTTTATAAAATATTTGAAGTGTAATATCAGTTCTTTTATAAAATATTTATTTTATAAAAGATATTTTATAAAAGATAACAATAGTCGATTATCTTTGATAAAAGATTTTATAGTTGATTGGTAACGGTAGTAACCTCATTTTCTGACAATAAGGCATAAATTTGACATTGACTGCGACTGGTATTGGTATATAATACCATGGCGGAAAATAAGTTTGTCTGGTGCATTTCAACAACAAAATTGCTAATTTCGGAGTATGAAAGGTTCGAAATATTGTACAACCATCAACACCCGGATTACAAAAACCGAAATAAAAGACTGGATATATTTATTTATTTATTTTCATTTTTATTATTAGGATTATGCCTGAAAGGGTACATTGAGGTATGCGACTGCTGTACTGTAAACTAGCATAACTCTCTCCTGTTGCCATAAACCGAAGGGTAACCATAAGGCGTTCCTCATTGCTGATACAATTCCTTAAATGTGTATTCTGTCGGGACATCAATGTTGATATCTTTAAAACAATAAAGTTAAATGTTTCCTCGTCCATTCTTAAATAGTTTTTATAACTCCTAATACCTTCAACTCGTAACTCCTGAAGGAGATTGTGGTGGACACCCCTTAAATTACGCCTTGCCACCCAGGGCCTTACCCAAAGGCGCCTGGCTCTTTTTTTTTCTTTTCTTAATACTATACACATTGTAATCACGGCAGCACTTAACGCTAGACAAGCTAATGCACGTCTATCGTTCATTTTTAATTGTACAAACTTGACAAGTCCCTTCAAAAATTGTCAAAGTTCTTTGACAGTGTAATACTAGTAAAAACTTTTATAAAAGAAATATTATCAAAGAAATGCTATAAAATATTTTATAAAAGATCTTGGTCAAATATATTTGATAGTCTAATACCGGCCTTAGTGACATGGACACCATATTCAAAAAACGATATTTGCCATCTTGATGCGTATTACTACCTACGTTATTTTACCACCTGCGGTTATTTGAAATTTATGTCTAATTTTTCAATGGAAAAGTCAAAATGACATTTATCTTCTATTAATAATTTTAATTCAAAATAATAATGTAATATGGATGTTTGATGTGGTTGTAGGTAAATAAAATGGTATACAAATCCCGGTGAAAAGTTTCATTACTGTCTCGAGATTTAGTTACTACCGACTCTCTCGACATCAGGAATGAAACACTTTCCACCTCGGTACGTAATATACTATTCCATACATTGGGATTTGATATTAATACCATCTGAAAAGTAAATAGACTTTTTATTTTTATTTTTGATCTATCTCTTATTGTTTGCTAGATAAAAAAATATTTCTGTAACAATTTTGTTATTTACGAAAATTAGTTCTCTATATTTATTTTGTGTTTATTTTTCTTTGACAAAAATTGTCACGTTAACCTTATAACTATTATAAAAGAGGGTATTATTTTAATATGTTGAATACACGTTTTTTTTTTGTTAAATAATAGTTTGTCATCAACAGCTATACTAAAATAGACCAGTTAAAAATAGCATCTATTGTGCTATTCATGGTCATAGACAAATAGCGGCTTGTTAATGTTAATATTTTAGAAATTCATGACTGATTTACATTAAATTTACGGCAGTCGTATCTACATTAAATAATTTGCCAAACGCCAAGGATAACATTGTAATTTCAGGCTATAAAATGCAAGTTTATGCCCTGCTATTATCGGGATATCGTTTGTACATTTTATTGATTCAATGTCCAAATTATTTTGATATATTGAAACGGATATCTAAGAAAAAAATATGGTTGATAGCTACAGGTCGACAAGTGCATCTGTGTCTACGACGTATCGGTAAGAGGGAAGCAATATTGTTTAAAACATGGCCTAGTCATGGGCGTACTATTATTATTTCAAATACATAATGTAATAAAAATAGGACATTGTTTAGCAATTACATTTTATGGTTGAAGGTAGGTAACTATTTTTATCAAAGTTTAAAAAAATCGCTTTTTACAAGATGTAAATTTTTTAACATGGAAAAAACATCTACATGATTATTTGATTAATTTTTCAGTCTTGGTCGTATTAATATCCCTTTCAAGCTTTCGCTGAAGTGGCAATTTAAATAATTGGTTTAAGATTACTCTTCACATTCCCTTTAAATATTTGCATTTACTTCACGGGTCTGACTGTGAAGGTTTTTACCAGGAGTAACTCATTCATTCTCAAAAAGTTAAAAATGTTAAAGTAACACCCCAAAACACGACACAATGAACACTTATTTATAAAACATAATTTAACACAATACAATAACTATTTCCCTTCCTATCACTATGCAACTGTGGGTACATCCATCAATTATCTGACATAGCCGAACAAGCCCGAAGGCCCATCGGGTGTATCACGAGACGCATGCGCTATCATCTGTAATATAGCCTATCAAATTAGCTCTAACTACCTGTAACCATTGACAAGTACTATGTTACCATATTTTTGGATTAAAAGTATTTTAATCAAAAAATATATTATTTTGCATTTAAATATAAATAGTATGAAAATAAAGTTTTAATAATATTGAAACTATATTAGAATATTGGTTTCTTATATACCTATACAATTCATCTTAAAGGTGTAAATGTAATTTTAGTTTTCTTTCGATAAGAGATTATTAAATTAAAATTTAATATATGTGACAACATTTTTTGCCCGCATTCCTTTCGTAGCTCCAGATAAACTTCCCTTGATCAAGGATCCCTTTTGATTTTAGAATTTTGTTGTGGACCCCCAGCCGCTCGCTACATTAGTACAGAATTAAATCTAGAACCATGTCTAATTAATTACCTTTAGTTAAAAATAATTTTTATTCGTTTTTAACAAATTAAGAAGCATTAATAAGCAATAAGCTGCAGCAAATGTTCTTAGTAAGATGCAAGGGCGGATCCAGTGCTTCGTTTGGGGGGGGGAGGGGGGGTCATACAAGGAAAAGTAATACGCTGCCGCTTTAGTCAAAACAGTATATGTTATTTTTCGTGTTCCACTGTTGGTTTGGGAAGCGAGCGTCATGTTCCCTATATACCCCCCCCCCCTGGATCCGCACTTAGTGAGATGTATGGTACTGCTTTTTACTTCCACACAGGTACTTTATGTCTGGATTGATTTTAAGGAACCTGCAGCCTTATGTCTGGTTCGGTATTAAGTCGATTACGATGTTTTGTGACATTTTATTTCAACTTGGTAGTTCGCGAACCCCTAAATAATTGCTCGCGGACCCCCAAGGGGTCCGTGGACCCCAGATTGAGTCTCTGCTCTAGTCGATCTTTCATCGATAAATCCATGTCTAGCAAAAACCAACTTTCAACAGGACATTTAATAAAAAAAACTTTAAATTCAGTAAATAAAACTACAAAGAAGAAATAGCGAATGGAGGTGACAAAAAATTCAAACAGTTAATAGAAAATTCAACGTCCTCTTTGACTTTCTCACATAGTGTCGTTTCATCATCGACGGTTTCGTTTCCTGGAACTGTATTCTCTTCTATGAGGAATTTGTAAAAGACGTGGATTATTTTTCCACTCATCTACGAAATGACGCACTAATAAATTATTCACATCAACCTTTTTATTGTTCTTCACCACATTTGTTTCGACATTTTTGCAGGATTTCTTATAATCATTCATTATTTTTGTTAACAAAACTAGTAAATAAATTTTACTGCTTTACGAATCACACGCAACTTAAAAAATTAAGAACGTAAAATCAGAATGGTTTTAGCGCGAATTATTATTGACAAGTCTGTACGTTCTTTGTTTTTTAGTATTTCTTAAAAATGGGTAATTCCAAAAAAAGTAACCGAGTAAACATAGAGGAAAAGAGTCAGGTATGGACACAAAAGTTTAATACTGAATAGAAGGAGTTTCGAAAAAGTTCGTTAGGAATCCAATTTCATAAGGACGAAAACGATAAAAAAAATCAATCGGAGCAGCAAAGTTCTAAAACAAGCGTTGTTTTGCCATTCGAAAATGATTTTTCTGTTCAGCAATCCTGCTGCTGATAAAAAAAAAATCCTGAAAATAGCAAACAAGTATTTTTAAGAGGCGGTGGCTCTTCACTCGATCTTAAATTACCAACATACAATAATATAATGTAATACAAACACGCTTAAACTATCAACTTTTCCGGATTACTTTAATCTCAATTAGAGACCTCAAATGTTCACGGTGCATAGCACAAATATGATCTAAGCTGGATGAAGTAGCTAATCGGGATCAAATGCAATATTTCAACTTTGACGGATTACTTTAACCTCAATTAGAGACGTCAAATGTTTTCGGTGCATAGCAAAAATATGATCTAAGCTGGATTGAGCATCTAATCTGGATACGGAGAATACCGGTGTAAATACGTTATATTGTAACGTATCGTATTGTTTACGACGTATTATCATTTTTAGCTTTTAATCAATTAAAAAAAATCATTTCAACAAATAAAGTTTATAATGCTGAGTGCTACGCAATTATTTTATCGCTGAATTTCATATTTTTAATTTTTTATTTAGCAAAAGCCAAAAGTGATCAAATATCGCATTGATTGTTTACCAAACGTTTTTTCGACATATTTAGAAGAAATGGTAATTTTACTGTTACCTCGAATGGTAAGGGAGTACTGGTGGGCTAGTGGCTAACCCAGATATACAGGGTGTCCGAGAACATGTGGGAAATCTCCCGGATATGAAGAAAACATGTGAAAAGAATAATATAGGTTCATATAAGCTTCTTTCGTATCAGCCTCCTCTTCGGAGATATGGGCTCCCAAAGAGCACCAATGGAATCAAGTTTTTTACACATAATTATTAAACCACCTGGTATATTTCAATTATTTTTTAATATAATGTATACCAGGTAAGACCCGTCAAATTACTACCCAAGAAACTGTTCTGAATTACTCACAGCTGCAGGGACAGACTAGCTGTAATACTCATGGGCCCATTTTTTTTACGTATGATGAGAATTTTGGACAATGTTTTTTACATACCTTTAACTATTGGCTAAAAATTAAGTACTCTTCATTCATGTCTCTAATCCTAACCGTTTTCAAGAAAACGACATTTTAATTACGTCATGTATTTGGCATATCTCTGTAAGAGATACATCTTTGTTCCTATGAAATGTTGAACCTCAAAATTCCGCATTTTCATATTTAATCCGTGAGAAGTTAGGGAACCCAGTGTCAATAAAATGACGTTTTCTCGAAAACGGTTAGGATTAGCGACATGAATGAAGAGTACTTAATTTTTAGCAAATAGTTAAAGGTATGTAAAAAACATTGTCCAAAGTTCTCATCATACAGGGCGTAAAAAAAATGGGCCCATGAGTGTTACAGCTAGTCCGTCCCTGCAGCTGTGAGTAATTCACAACAGTTTCTTGGGTAGTAATTTGACGGGTCTTATCTGGTATACATCATATTAAAAAATTATTGAAATATACCAGGTGGTTCAATAATTATGTGTAAAAAACTTGATTCCATTGGTGCTCTTTGGGAGCCCATATCTCCGAAGAGGAGGCCGATACGAAAGAAGTTTATATGAACCTATAGTCTTCTTTTCACGTGTTTTCTTCATATTCGGGAGATTTCCCACATGTTTCCGGACACCCTGTATATCTAGTTGGTTTAGTTTAAAAAATAAATTGAATTCAGCTTTTATGAATGATATATCAAATTTAAATTTCAGGAAATTTACATGCATCTAGATTTTATGCACTACCCCGTACAATTAGATGTATTAGGACGTAAACTACTCTGCCCTAAGCACTAGAATCTGTTTCCTATCGTGAATTTTTGAATATTCAATAGTTAATTGGGGTAGTGTAGTATAGAAACAACGATATTTAAAACTTTAAACCTCCCTAAATAATTTCATTAAATACCTCTGTCACTAATCTTCAACAATAAAACCCAGTTCGATTCTATTTAACACTGTAGCTCGACTCAATAACCAACATTTTCTTTTGTGTCAATACTAAATAAACATTATTTTCCTTCCAGATTTGGATGCAAATGTTAAAAGCCTACAGGCAGTTCTATTTCCGCCTCAACTGACAACCTCTAGTAGTTATTTTTCGAACTTTTTTGTGAAACCTAATCAAATTAATGAGGATGACGACGAGATAAAACTTAAAATTAAGGAAAACTTTATACTCCGAGAAATTTTCCCGGCAGCTCGGGATATCGCGTTCGTTTTACAACCGCCAAGATGGCCGACAGAATGTCAGGTAAGTAACGTTTAATAGTTATTTTTGTATCTATGGTGCGAAATACACCCTATATATTATTTGGGTAGTGGATGTAGAATTAAGCATATTTTGCACAAACATATATAACATATAACAAGTTATTTCCAGCCGTTTTCGAAATAGTGTCATATCGGACACCTCTAATAAGCGGACATCTCTATTAAGCGGACATTTTTTCATAGTCGGGAACTAGGTATATGAATTTCCATGAAAAGCAACCTCTCTTGCGCGGACTCTCATTTGGGCGGACGCGGATACAAAAGTGCGAAAACCCTCCTTTTAACGGACAAAAAAATTTTCGAAATATTTGGGAGACGAATAAGTACGGTGCAAAAACTCTCTGAAGACAGACCGGCAACCAATTGCGTATGAGTGGCAGCGTGAGAGGACTTCGCCGAATGAAAGTATGTGTGATTCCCGACAGCAGTCCGCCGTTTATTTGTGAGTTGTAAGGTTAAAATCGTAAACAATGGTACAAAAATGTCGCGTTTTGAGTCTGAAAGAGAATATTGATGTTGTGGAACTTTGTAATTTGATAACAATGATTTGGGCGACTTCATTAACATTGATAGCAATGTGCTATTAGAAGATGATAGTGACCCCATTCCTACCGATTATATAGCCCAAAATGAAACCACATCACTATCTGACGACTCTGATGAAGAAGTTGAATGCAGTAATCAAACAAATGTCACCAATTATCACAAGCCATTAGTATTGTAAAGGAATTATAAGAGTATGCAAAGAATATAGGTGACTCTACAGCAATGGGAATTGTTATCAGACTTAGAATTACATTTTCTAGATTGCAAGTATAAAACACGTCAAACTACATTATTAGATTTTTTAGTACTACATCCTAACTAAAACTAGTGCATTTTTGTTATGTTATGTTTATTTGTACATAGTAATAATTTTGCATTTACATATTACCTAGTAACAAAATTCCCATGGGCGGACACCTCTATTAGGTGGACACATTTAGACGGTCCCGTAGGTGTCCGCCCAAGAGAGGTTTTGCTGTAATTCCAATTTTTATTAATTATGTTGTTTAAATACCATATGCGACTAAACTACAGTAAATGTTAAAAATGTTTTCCATTTTGATCTGTGCACAAGTAAACACCTTCTTGAAAAGTAAACACATTTTTGAAAAGATCTGTTGTGTCATTCCATCAACCTGAAAAACAGTCCCAGTTCTGGGAAAAAGGATAATTTTTAAAAATGAAGAAAAATGTATTTATTACTTACTAGAGACTTACAGAGTCTACTGCCCGGAAATTAAATTAAACCTTTGATGGCTAGAGATACAGAAAACTTTATAACAAACATTCTTATAGAAGCCGAAGCAGTATATTTTTGAACTAGTATATACTCGAAGTCCACAATTGTAGACTGTGACTCATTTCATAGTTCGAACAACAATGCAGCGAATGCGGTTGATAATATATTGTACGTTTACCCCCTATTGTCTGTTTAAAATTACCTAAAAAGCCGCTTCCCCGCGCTTATTTTGGTCGCAAGCGCGCGGCCTAGCCAAACTGTAGTTTTCTCGAGCTTTATATTATTTATAGTAATAGGATTTGCACGGGGAACGGATCAGCGGGCAAACGTTTAAATATAGCATACACATGGCAACAATGTTTGATATTATTGTATCAGTTGCAAACTGTTGAGAGAGGCGTAACCAGCTGGTTTTACTGTATTTTCGTAGATAATTTGAATTCGGGTATATTGTTATTGTGTATTGTTGTTGTTGAGTATTGTTGTTTGCTGAGTATTGTTGTTGCCGAGTATTGTTGTTGCTGAGTATTGTTGTTGCGTATTGTTGTTGTTATTGTGGATAGTTGTTACTGTATATAATTATTGTTGTTGCTGTTTTTCTATCATTTACTAATAGTGTTATTTGTGCTAGTGGTAAAAATGCAAACTACTACATCAACTAGCGGTCCACCTTTAAAAAAAAAACGACCTAATTTAACACAGAGGGAACAAGACATGATAAAATTTGTGTATGAAGGTGTTCGGACCCGAAATTCGGATTAATCTATGCTAGATGCAACGGAACTATGTGCTTCTTTAACGAAAGTATCGGCTAGTATAGGAGTCGGCAACCTGCGCCTCTTTGGATGTGAAGCTGCGGCTTCATACGCAAATATTATTTATTATCGAAAAAAAAACATTAAAAATTCGTTCTGAATCGATTAACGAGGATTAGGCACCGATTCAATCTCTCAGCCTCTTGTACTCGCTTTTCACCGTACCCCTCCCCCGTGACACAATTTGGCGTCTTCACCAGCGCTTTAGCTGTGACCAGGGGTCGGCAACCTACGGCTCGCGAGCCGCATGCGGCTTTTCGCTTTCAAGTTGTGTCTCTTTCGATATCAAATTACGGCCGTCAGTGGCTCTTTAAAAACTGAGAAATTGTGTAAATTATAACTTTTGGCTCTTCCGTCTCAAAAGGTTGCCGACCCCTGGGCTAGTAGAGTACTGAGGACTTTAAAAAATAAGAAGAACAAGAATAACTCCAAAGTTCAGAATCATGTAGGCCGAAAAAAAATCGTACTTGATAATGCGACAAAATATACAATTCGTCGAAAAGTACGGTTTTTATTTTAAGAATGAAATTCCCACATACAAAAAAATTATGTCGGAAATAAAAAAGGACGACCCATTTCCAAAAATTTTGCGAATTTTCAATAATAAGTACTTATATAAATTTTTAATTTTACGCGCCACTGGAAGTCTATTTCCTTCTCGCTCAAATGCAGTTGTCGTTTCATTTTATCATAGATGAATCACTGTCTACAATTGTGGTCTCCAAGTATAGTGAGTTTCAATGCTCGGTTGTGAGCTCTTAATTGCATAATCAGTCGAGGCAGACATTTTTTATACTACTAGGGTACAAAACGCCTGCAAGAATTATATTAATAAATCTTTTATTGAACCCCAACGTCTAAATACAATAATTCTACTTCTCGGTAACCCATTAAATGCTTTATTTTGCAGGTATTAGAAGAAAAAATAAAACATATAACTTATATTCCTCCTTTGCCGGAGCCTTTTTACATAGTAACCGGGAACGAATGCCAACCGAAACCCTCCGGAGAAGAATACGGTATTATTGTATATCAATACACGCCAATTAGTGCAGTTAATTATGTGAGTATGACGTGATTGCTCCTAAATCAAAATTTAAATACAATTAATGATTAATTATGTATACTTAGTTATTTTTTAATATATTGCCATAATTTTAAACCCCCATGTTCGATATACAGGGCATCAAAGTTTGAAATTTAAAATTGACATTTTTTATTACATCTATTATTTAATACGATATTAAGTTAGAATTTTTTACTTGTACAATTTACACAGCTTTTGACAAATTCGAAACAAAATCAATTATCTTGAAATTACCAAAATAGGGGGTCCAGGGTCTCCCATGTTCGATACTTTTATAGGGTATCTTCGTAATTGTTAATACTATCAAAAAAGTAATGTAGGTGTCCTGTGCTCTTTTTGGGTCAAACTTAAAATGGCGAAATCATAATTTGAAAATTTTCACTTGCTTAAAAGATACGGGGGAAAATCAAAAAATAGAAAATATCAAAATTATTCTACATTTTCTTAGTCAAAAAAGATACAGAAAAATGTTTGTAACTATAGGTACTCATAATAAAACAATATACTTACTATTTTATTTATTTGCCTATTGTTTTATATATTTTTTTTTTGATATTTATATTTTTCTAGTAATTTAATACAAATTTTAAATATTGATTTTATGTTTATTGATGTTCTATCAGGTACCTTAAACGGTCAATAATATTGATATTAATCGATACTGACAATATTATTGACCCCAATCGATACAGTAGGATCCCCTCGAAATTCTGAAATGCTTGGTGTAGGGCGCCGCATGGGGGAGGGGGACACGCCCCGTAAATCTAACCTACAACGGGAAATGGAAAATAACTCAGCCGGTTTTGATGCTACAAAAAAAATGTGAAGGGCAATATTGAAGAGCTTGACAGAGCGCGTAGACTCGAATAAACCTGATCCCGATATATCAATGTGTTCGCGAATTATCGCGATTTTCAACTGCAAAAACAATAAAATTTAATTAATTATATCTCGAGAAGGGGCGGAGTTGGGGTATCAATTTTTCGCGAATCAATGGGTGACACCGAGTACTTTGATGGGCCGAAGGCTGGAGTTGGTGGGGCAATTAGGGGTGGAAAAATATTACATAAATGCTAATAAGTAGTTTATTAATCGAGCTACGGGGATCAGGCAGGATTCAATTTGTTCATGTTGTTGGCGAAAAATTTACATTTTCCCAAATACGCGCTTGGCGTGGCATATAAGAAATGGCCATTTTTTAATATCTCCGAAAATACTTAAGATATTATTTTCAATTTTGGTATGTGTTAATAGAAAATAGAACCATAAATTGTAGTTAGAAAAGTTATTCCTGTAAACATGTCCTTTGATATTTTTCCATGTGGATATTTTTCTGATTAGCCTGATCAATTCTACATGAAAACGGTCTCTTGAGTTTTTCTCGTCAGATGCACCGTTTTTGTTTAAAACCACTAAATTCATATTAAAACTCATTATTTTTTACATTGATAAAATAATTAATGATAAATTTTGTTACATAAAAATTGTTGGAAGTGGCCACCTTCACTTAAAAGGCATGCTTACGTACATCTTCGAATCGAATGACAAACCCGAACAAACCAGAACAAACCCCCCATTATTCCCCTCCTAATTGCTAATTGCCCCACCAACCCCAGCCTCCGGCCCATTAAAGTACTCGGTGTCCCCAGTAGATTCGCGGCATCAGCTCCAACTCCGCCCCTTCTCGAGATATGATTAATTAAATTTTATTGTTTTTGCAGTTGAAAATCGCGATAATTCGCGAACACATTGAGATATCGGGATCCGGTTTGTTCGAGCCTACGCGCTCTGTCAAACTCTTCAATTTTACCCTTCACATTTTTTTTTGTAGCATCAAAACCGGCTGAGTTATTTTCCATTTCCCGTTGTAGGTTAGATTTACGGGGAGTGCCCCCTCCCCGCGCATGCGGCGCCCCCTACAAGTCATGTCAGAATGTCGAGGGGATCCTACTGTATCGATTGGGGAAAAAAATAATCGATTTTGTCAAGGGATTTTCGTAAACCGGAACGACTCCACTAATAATCCACTTCAATCTCTCTACCCATATTATTCAAGCTATCAATATCGCCACCATACACAATCAATATTTTGGTCACTATAATAAGCTATTGTGGCCATGTGAGGTGCCTATTTGAAAGACACTTTTGCCACTTTGTCATTACCTGAAAAAATCTAAATAAATGTTACAAATTTGCTTGAATTTGGAAAAAGTTATACTAAATTGATTTTATTTGAATACCTATACCTAAAATAATTATACAAGGCTTATTTAATACAGGGTATTATGGAATTGAATTATTATACTTAAATCAGCAAATCAGTCAACAATGCTACAAATTTGTATTTGGGCGTATCTTCTACTTCTAAATTACTTTTCTTTATGACTTCTTGTTGTATTATTCCATCTCGCACAACTAAATCATGTTTTGTTACAGTTTAGTAGATCTAGTGTAGGAGGTAGCAGATATCTGTTAACATCAAACATTTGTCCAGAAGACGATAGTCTTAGGTTTGAGTCCAGATTTGAGTCGGGCAATCTAGCCAGAGCGATTCGGATTACTCCAAGCTATTATGAGCTACACCTAAGGGCAGATCTTTATACCAATAGACATATGCAGTGGTTTTATTTTAAAGTCTCCAATATGAAGAAAAACATTTTATATAGGTAAGCATGCATTTCTTCTTTCTGTCTTAATACTTTTAATTAAAATTGTATCGTACAAAATATTTGTTCCGTTTATTCCACCTTAATGCAACTATGCACAAACATTCTGACGTTGATAGATCACGTGATATGGAACTGGATCTCAGGTATTTTTATCGACGATATTTTTTTAGGTTTTCAATAACCAACTGTTCCAAAGAAAGTAGCTTGTATAACGAGGGAATGAAACCACTGATGTATTCAAAAAGAGAATCCCAATTACACTCCATTGGATGGAGGAGATGTGGACAGAACGTAACATACTTTTGCAATGAAAATACGTAAGATCTTTGTTATTACTTTATTATTATACACCGTATACCGCTTAATTTATCTAAAAGTGCTCGATATCCTTTTACTTTTTTCAAATAATATTTTTCGAGTAAAGAATATTATACCTTTTGAATCAGGAAAGTGCTACGTGTATAAGCATTAAGTTTTTAAAATACGCACCCTGTATACAGGGTGTTCGGAAAATGCTTCAGGATGCTTGGAGAAGTAATTCTGATTGTTAGAATAAAGGTAGTAATGGCGGCTTGCACTACATTTAATAAAAACACGTTAATTGTGGTTTATTATTAAATTATTTGTTATTTATTGAACTAGTCCAACATAAGTAAAAATTTAGAGCTTACTTATGAGATATTATTTATAAAATTAGGAGAAATACAGGACCGTATCCCAAAATTTTCTGATGTTGTTCAAAAAACCCTCGAAACGTCATTAAACCACAATGTGTCGTACATCGTTGCATTCGGAAGAAAAAAAGCTCTCGAATTCCAATATCAGAAAATAGGACCGTATTTAAAAAAAGAAAGTTGATAATGGCCCTTCGAAGACGACTCGTCGGATTACAAAACAATTAACGATGTTAGATAGAGCGAAAAAAGTGGCAATGTAAAAGTGCAATTTACTTTAGAATTCGATCTCAAAAAAACCCAGGAAAACAATAAAACGATTTTTCAGAATTTCGTTTTTTTCCGGATATCTCCGGAACTACTCGGAATTTTAAAACTTTCTAAACGGCATATTATTAGGCACATAAATGCGCAACTTTACCTCCATTTAACCGATTTCGTCGATCGGGTTTGTTCGGATCAGCCAATCCGCTGGTTTGGGTTTGGCTGATCCGAACAAACCCAAATCAGCGGTTTGGCTGATCCGCTGAACCGCCATAATAAACCACTGAACCGCTGGCTTGGGTTTGGCTGATCCGCTGAACCGCCATAATAAACCACTGATCCGCGCATGCGCAGTAGGAAATGGCCATAAAAATGCAACTCGAACCTTAAATTTTCCCATAAGAAATAACATGTAAAACTACCCCTAAATGGCGCCGAACCGGCATAGCTTATCTACTCAAACTTATTTCAACTCTAAGCGAACTACCAATTAATTCTGAACAACCTCCTAAACCTCGCAAGATATGGCATTACAGATCGGCCAAGTGGGAAGACCTGAAAGACCATTTTCGCACTTTTCCTTGGATGAGCGTATGCTTCTCGATGATCCATCCGTCTGTGCTGGGGAGGTCTCCCGACGTGATTCTAACGAGCATGGAAGCATTTATCCCCTCCTCCCAAAAATGCCCTTACAACGGCAAGCACTGGTTTAGCAAGGATTGTGAGTGCGCTGTCGTACCATCCTTGTTACCGCTCGAAACCAATGTAAGCTAACAATAGATCAAAGCAAAGAAGCCCATAACGCGAGGATCAAAAACAAACTTCTTGACAGTCCAAACGGATCAAGGTCCTTTTGGTCAGTCGCTAAGGCCGTCAGCCAAAATTTCACCAAATCATCTATTCCACCTCTAACACGGCCCGATGGTACAATAGCCTCCACAGCCGGAGACAAAGCAAACTTACTTGCTGAACAGTTTTCTTCGCATTCCACTTCTCAAGAGATGCGCCGATGAACTAACACAAGTATTTTTTAGACTTTTCAACTTATCCTACAAAAAAGGAATATATCCATCTTGCTGGAAGACGGCGCGAGTCCAGCCTATTCCAAAGAAAGGTAAGAGAACCCTGCCTAACAACTATCCACCAGTTGCATTGCTTTCAGTTATATCAAAAATAATGGAGAAAGCTATTAACCAACATCGTCTAAAGTACGTGGAAGGCTTCAGCATTATCAGCGATTATCAATATGGTTTTCGGAAGTCCAAATCAACTGGAGATCTTCTGGCCTATGTCACCCATATTTGGAACAACGCAATCGAACATCATGGGGAGTCTCGGGCTGTTGCACTGGATATTTCTAAAGCTTTTGACAGTATTTGGCATGAGGGGCTTCTAATTAAACTGCGATCATATGGTATACCCAGTCGATTTTGTGCATGGTTGTCTAGCTTTCTTAAGGACCGCTCTCAGAGTGGCGATTGACGGATTTCTCTCAGACGCCTTCACCATCAATGCCGGTGTTCCTCAAGGGTCCATATTGTCTCCCACTCTCTTCTTACTCTACATTAACGACCTTTTAGTGGAAACTAAAAATCCGATATTTAGTTTCGCTGACAATAGCACACTTATCTCATCTTTCTCTTTGAATGCGCAAACATCAGCTGCCGACGCATATCATCGAGAACAGCACGAAGTATCACGCCTCAATAACGACCTGGAAGAAATTTTGGCTTGGGGTGACAGTAACCAAGTCGAATTTATCGCTAAAAAAGCCCAGGCAGCAGTTTTGTCTAAAAAGGTTAACATTACAGAACCGGAAATAGTCATGGCCGGACACGCAATCCCACTGGCGTCATCTATTAATTTGCTGGGCGTCAATCTGGGAGGAAATATGTCCTGGCATAGCCACGTCGCCAAGATAGCTTCTCAGAAGCTTGGGGTACTCTTCCGAACCAGAAAGTTGTATTCACCTCAACAACTTTTGACACTATACAAAGCCCAGATTCGACCATCACTGGAGTACTGCTCTCTTCGGCTACTGGATTCCATCCAAAGGAGGGCTATTCGTCTGATCGAAGACCACGAGCTGACGAAGAGATTCGACAGCCTAGAGCATCGAAGACAGGTTGGGGATTTGACTCTCTTTTAAGATATTTTCATGGAAGGTGCTCGGCTGACCTTGAACTCTTAATTCCGCCCAGAGCGATGAATAGGAGAAATACACGACGAACAACTGCCGCCCATCCATATGTGGTTAAGCTTAGTACTCCTCGAACTTCATTATTTAAGAATTCTTTCATCTGAAGGACTTCATCCTTGTGGAACGACCTTCCCGAGGTCGTTTTTCCCAACGAATATAACCTCCAACGATTCAAAACCAACGTGAATCGCTTTTTGCGCACACGCACCACTCCCAGAGTGCCCTAAAGGGTTTTTCCTATAGTGCTTGTGTTTGATCATAAAAAAAAACTAAGTTCTTAATTTTAAAATGAAATCACAGAATTAAATTGACAGATATTTGATTATTTTAAAGGTTTCCTGAGCAACGCTGGTGTAATTGTCGCTATAAGTAAAACAGCCTACTAGTTTAAGAATTCTAATTTTACATCGATACTTTTCTAATTTTAATATATTCTAATAATATGTTTTTCAATATTAAATCGTCGTTTTCCCCATCAAAAAAAAAATTGTATATACACGAAAAAATATTTTTTAGATTTTAGCTCTCAGAATTTTGTCTACACAACCTCGAGCTAAAATCTAATACTTTTTCCCTTGTATAATAATAACTATTTCTAATAAGATAGTAGAAAAAAATATTCTTACAAATGAACGAAAGATTTGTTAGGCAATCTTGTTGTAAACCTGATTTTTGTGTAACATTATTTAATGAATCGTGTTTAAATAATAACAATTTTTATTAATGATCATAAAATGTAATGTATATTTTTAATGTATATTATTGCCATCCTAAAAACATAGATTTGAATTGAAATTATTTTATGGTTTATTAATCTCCTTGTTTTCTAAAACAACAGAACAAGGTTCTAAATAGGCTATTGACGCTCGAACTTCTTAGATACCTAGTTTGCAGTGCTATCGTTCCAGATTCCATAAAATCTTCTGATTCCGTTCCAATTGCTTTTTCTTTGTACAAGTAAAGAACTTTCACTTCCGAAGGCACCCTGTCTATATCATTTAAATTGTTTGATTCTTCCGGTTTCTGATCTTTTTCTTCTGAAAAATGAAATTTTTGGTAATTAGATGAACCTGTAACTTAAATCAGAAGTTGTCCATATGTATCTATTTAGGGTGCTATCAAAACCGCCAATATGTATGTCAATATCACTCGAATTAAATATCCTTATTTATTTATTTATTTTTATCAAAAAAAGTACAATATTCTAAAACAGTAACATACAAACATACAAAATTAATAACAAAAGAATGACCCATTATACAGGGTGCTAATTAAGTAAGTGCAAAGAGACGATTCTTTGGGTGATTCCAAGACGAAAAGTTCATATAAACATGCTTCGTTTTCAAGATACAGGGTTTTAAAAAAAAAATTTATTTTTTTTTCGTAAATATCTTAAATATCCTTTTGTCGATATTGTTGAAATTTGGCAGTTCTATTTCTAGTGTTAAGGGGCTAATTTAGCTTAAGTAGATTAAATTTATTGGGTCCAGTGGCGTCCCGGGCGGCATCGTAACGAATACTATTGGCAAAAAAGGTAAGCCACTGGTTTTCTGGAATTTTTTATATTTTTTTCGGATTAAGCAACTAAAAATACAACACTTTTATCTCTTGATTTTTTTTCGTATCTTACTTTGTTTTCGAGAAAAAAAATTAAAACCACTTTGATGCATGTCCCTGGAGATGCATGTTTCTTTTTTAATCAAGATTTGCTTTTTTTGATCAAGCACAAGCACTATAGGAAAAGTCCTTTAGGGCACTCTGGGAGTGGTGCGTTTACGCAAAAAGAGGTTATATTCGTTGGGAAAAACGACCTCGGGAAGATCGTTCCATAAGGATGAACTCCTCCAGATGAAAGAATTCTTGCAGCATTTAACCTGACAGTTATCAGCTTATTTATAAGGTATTAATTTGTTATATTTAGAAGTATTTTTGGTGATTATTTTTTGTTCCATATGGTTCAGGTTACTTATTGTTAAATGGAAAAAAATCATTTTTTTAACACCCTGTATCTTGAAAACGAAACATTTGCGGACCCATGTTTATATGAACTTTTCGTCTTAGAATCACCCAAAGAATCGTCTCTTAAAATCACTGTACATATATACATGCATTAACACCCTGTAAAAAGATCCAATAAAAATAAAATAAAACCCTAACTTCAAGAACCTATTGAAATATTAGCGATATCAAATCAATTTCGTTATCAAATCCAGGGTCAAATTTTTCTTTCCAATTTGTTGTATATTATGTTATACAGGGTGTCCGCTAAGTAATGGGACATGGAACAACCACAAACTCCTTACGTAAAAATATTAGGATTTAATTATACTTACCTATATCCGAAAGTTGATATTAACTGAGATACAGGGTGTTAAAGTTAAAACTTCATTTTTGTTTTTCTCTAATAACTTTGACAGGAACCAACGGTTTTTTACAAAATTTGGCAATTATGGTTTTTTTAGGAAGAGGAACTGATTTTTTGGTGAAATTTTACAATGTAGGGGGCGCTGCCTTTTTTGCACATTTATTAGGTCATAACTTTTTTGTGCCTCCGTGTATTTATGTCTTTAATGAAAATAATACTTTCCTCATATTTATTACGTAAAAAAGGTACACTAATTTCAGGTCGCCCAGAGTTGTTTAGTGCCTATTATTAATTTGCAAAAAAAAAGTAACCTATGAGGAAACAAATGAAATTTAGAGATACAGTTACTATGAAACCTCCATGTTGTTATTTTTTTGTTGATTATTGTGTTTCGGCATTGTTACTTAACTTAGGATAAACTCAAAAATGAAACCTTTTTTACACAGCTATTTTACAATAATCAACAAGCAAATAACAACATAGAGGTTTCATTGCAACTGCATCTCTAAATCTCATTTGTTTTCTCATAGGTTACTTTAAAAAAAAAATTTTGTTTGCAAATTAATAATAGGCACTAAACAATATAAATGCATATATCTCCGAAACGGTAACTCTGGGCGACCTGAAATTAATGAAAAAGGATTATTTTCATTAAAAACTTAAATACACGGAGGCACAAAAAAATTATGACCTAATAAATGTGCAAAAAATGCCGCAGGCAGCGCCCGCCCCCTCATGGTACATTAAAATTTCACCAAAAAATCAGTTCCTCATCATAAAAAACCATAATTGCCAAATTTTATAAAAACCGTTGGTTTCTGTCAATGTTATTAGAGAAAAACAAAAATGAAGTTTTAACTTTAATACAGTTAATATCAACTTTCGGATATAGGTAAGTATAATTAAATCCTAATATTTTTACGTAAGGAGTCTGTGGTTTTTCCATGTCCCATTACTTAGCGGAAACCCTGTATATCGGATCCACATATAAATACATGTCGCCGGTTTTTGTAAAATGCATCTTAGGTACTATACGTTTTTTTGTTCGTTTCTTGTAGTAGGCATATTATGATTGTATGATTTGTAATTTTCATACTTTATCATGTATCTAAGAACCACTTTGGTAACTAAGAAGTGCAATTAAAGAAGTTTAGCATCTTGAAATAACTTTTTGGTAGAATATCTTTTTCTTTAAAGAACATTATTTTAATAATGGATTTTTGTATAGTTTTTAAAGGTTTTAATGCTGTTTTGGTTGCTAAACCCCAAACCACTAGTCCATAACAAAGAATTGACTCAATTAGTACTATACAATAGTTTTAAAATATGTCTTAATTGGAAGAACTTGTATAGACCAGCTTTCTTAGTATATCTGAAATATGTTCAATGTGTCTGTTGTATTGTAAGTGCTGGTACAAGTAGATCCCCAGATATTTAACAAATTCTTTTTTTTTTCTATTTTGAGAGTGCAATTATACCGTTCTGTCACATGACCGACAAATTTTTGGATCGCGAGTTTAATTTGCCAAAATTTTAAGTTGGCCTCAAAAATATTTGGCATCTTGGCCAAGAATGGCGCCCATGCAATGTTATGATGACTCCAGTTACATTAGTTTTGATAAGTGCCACACTTTGCACCAATAACTACATATGCCGTTTGCTAAATTATGTTATGCTTATAAATCAATATACAGGGTGCTCCACCTTAACGACGTGCTGATATTTCAGATGATTCCGTAGGTCACTTTAGGAAGAAATATTCATATGAACCCATGTCTGTATGTAGAGGGCGTTCTGATTAGCCTGGTCATTTCTACATGAAACGGACTCTTGGGCTTTTCTCGTCAAGGGCACCGTTCTTTATTCAAATTCATTATTATTCCTGTTAAATGAAGGTGGTCATTTATAAAACTTTATCTCATCAATATTAATAATAATTTCTGCTTAATTTCAATTTGAATATTTTAATCAAGAACGAGAAAACCTCGAGAGTGTTTTCATCTAGAATTAACCAGACTATTCAAAAAATATCTATATGGAGATTCGTATGAATGGATTGTGTAATGAAAGCCATTATTTCTCCTAGCATCCTGGTGCATTATACGAACACCTCGTGTACGTTCGGGATATTTTTCCGGAGCTATCTTAGCGCTAGTCCAGTTTATCCTAGGCAAGTTTTGAGGGCTTGAGGGGTATGTTATTTTATCGGTACAAGTGTATCTTAAATTAGATAGTTACCAAATTTTGTTGAATAATATCCAATTCCATGATCCTGTATTTCCGGATAGGTTTTAGATTTTTCCAAAGTAGTTGTTTTAGTTTGAAGTTGGCCAAGCCTTTGTTCGATATAAGTATCCGTGTTTGACTTAGATACACTCATTGAAATTTTATTAGTAAATTTTGTATGAGGTGATGATGTGACACAAAGAATTTGACAAATGATCTTGAATGTCATGTGATGTCAGAATTGATGGGCTACCTGTTGTTGGCTCGAAGGTGGAGTTATTGTTTTTTTATGCGCTTTATTTGGCATGATGTATTTTTTCAGGTATTTGTCGGTGCGAATTTTTAAAAGGTAACAAAAAATCAGTCAATCAATGTGACGCCTGATATTACGAAAATAAACACAACAAAAAAGAGATGGGAATTCTAGCTGTAGAATTCCCTTCTCTTATCTTTGTTAGCAAAACAAACAATCGATGGACGCGACTTAAAAGTCTATATTTTTATCCAGTTTACGGCATACTTGGCACAGTTTCGCCATATTGAGTTAAGAACTACTATTGTTTCCATAAATATACTTAAATTTAACACACAAGAAATAACAAAGAATTTTATTTAACTATAACGAAAAATATGACAGTTGTTAATCCGGTAGTCTCAAACGTGAAAGCAGGTATGAAAGACGGCCGTTCCAATAAGGGTTTATAAGAAGTACGTTCCGAATGCACGAAGGCGACGTAATGTCTTTTGGAGTGGACAATTCGATGCGAAGACGGGCGGAAGATGCCTTTTAAGTGAAGGTGGCCATTTCCTACAATTTTTATAAAACAAAACTTATCATTAATTATTTTATCAATGTTAATAATAATGAGTTTCAATATGAAATTAGTGGTTTTAATCAAGAATGGTGCGTCTGACGAGAAAAACTCAAGAGACCCTTTTCATGTCGATCTGACCAAGCTATCAAAAAAAATATCCACATGGAAAAATTTCAGTGGCGTACCATCTTTCTCGTAAAAAATATCAGAGGACATGTTTGCAGGTACGCCACTAGTGAACCAATTGAATAACTTTTCTAACTAAAATGTGTGGCTCTATATCCTATTAGTATATACCAAAATTGAATATAATATCTTCGGAGATATTAAAAAAAAAAACATTTAAAAAATAAAAATTCAACAATCTGTAGCAAAAAGTCTAAGCCGTTGCGAACATATGTTCATATGAACTTTTCTTTATAAAATTACCTAAGGAATCACACCCTGAAATATTAGCACGTCATTAAGGAACACCCTATATATATTATATGAACACATGATCTTTAGCCATCTTTGTAAAAATTATCCAAACCCTCCCCGCTCTCCCCTACGCACTCTTAAAGAAAAACAATTTATCTTTCATAATATCAAAGATTCGATAGAACCACCCAAACCGGTTTTTGCCATTTGCCTAGTGTTTATTTGCGTGAACCAAAACCAAAAAAAATGTTTGCAAGTTTTTAGAAGAAAATTAAATTTTGAGAAATTGTAATAGGCTTAATAAACACTTTGTATGCTACATTTCCAATTCCATTTAGGTCTAAGGATTGTAACAATCTCTTGCCGATCAAATTTGGAAGAATCTCTTAAAAACCACAGGCGTCTATCTGTATTAATTTTTAAAAAATTTACCTCGAAATTTGTCTAAAAATTTGTACTATCCGTTTCGTCTGGCCAGCAGTGTAGTTTTTCCGAGCGTTGATCTCATGGATCGATTCGACATGGAAGGTATAATTAGTAAATTAATATTACTTTAACTTCGTAGCTTTCCTTCCTCACGAAAGTTTAGTTTTAGTTGTTAAATCAACTTTTATTACCCATCGATTAAAGCTAGATGTTAGCTATTTTAGAAACATGCAAAAATAGGAAAATTAATCGAAATAAGTAGTTTCGGGAAGAAAATTAAAATAGAGGAATGATATTGTCTAATTCTTATTATACCTGTTTAATTCTATCGGTTGTTTAAGATTTAATGAATAAAATACCGATAATTATCATTAATACTAAAATAAACTACTTTGTTAACGATTTTTTACTTAGTTTACATAAAGTTTCAAATACTAATTGTTATTCCGCAAATTTCAAACAAATCTAATAATAGAGTTCGTTAGATTCAATGTCAAATAGTACAATAAGAGGAGGGTGTTATGGAAATGACTTATTAATATATTTAAACCGGCATTAATCCTGAGATGAGAATAAATTGAAGAAAAATAACCACAAATGGCGATTTGAATTATTAAGCCAAATATACATTTTATATGAAATCTTAAAATTTACGTTGCCGCTACTGACGACGTTCGCAATCAAGGATTTATTGAGGCAGTCTCAAAAGAGGTCAGCGCATTGTAAGCGGAGTTCTCATATTGCAACACAGAATTATAAACGCACGTGTTCAGTTTTTGACAACAAGACATCTTTGAACCGTGTTATCACTTCTTTTTCAAACTTAAAAAAAACTACAAATTTAAGGTACATACTCTCTTACCTTCGATTTTATTTTAAAATAATCCGTTTTATCATTACATTTCATAAGAAAATAAAACACAAAAGTATGTTTTGCAACAGAACCAACCAAAACGAGGCGGCATGCGAAAAACTTTTATATCACATTTTCATCTTAAAATAAGGTGATGATTCTCCTCTTTCATTTTTTCAGAGAGGTTAGGAAACACCCTGTATAGAACACCGTCCACTTAATCAAGAATCGTTTGAACCCGTCAAATTTATTTTTTTGCAATTCATTTTCTTTAGAAAAAGGTATTATACAGGGTAAATTTTTTTAAATGGACAATATTGTATATTTTTACATTTTTACGGCTGCTTCAACTGTTTACGAAATATTCGTACTTGCAACGTTCGGAAGTCAAATCGCAATCTTGAAGACAATGACAGCTATTTGCTATTTAAGTTTGAGACGTCATAAAATGTCAGTGAATGTTAATCAAATTTTCAAAATTGATATGTCGGGAAACATTAATAACAAACATATTATGATATCGATAACAAACAAGTGGGCTGTGGTCCATTTCTTAATCATAACCCTATCTTTATTAATATTGAAATAATCAGAAGTAGGTATTTTTATTTCAGAACCCCAGAAGACCCTGATCAACCTCAAACTTACACGCTAACTTTTACATTAACGTTTCCCCATGATGACGATGATGTGTATTTGTCTCACTGTTACCCTTATACTTATTCCGATCTTCAAGTAAGTATCCAATTAACCTAGAGCAAGTGCGGATCCAGAAGGGTCATGACCCTCCACCCTCCTCCCCCCCAAGCAAACAATTTAACAAGAAAGGTCATGCAATAGTGTGTCAGGCTTCCATAGCTCCTATACGAATTAACTTAGGAATTTCATTCCTATACTGGTTTATACTGTATTATTAGGTGCATTTCAGGAAAATATTTTCATATATACAGGGTGGCCCAAAAATGTGTGGTAACATAATGTTGTCTTTTTTTAAATGGGACACCCAGTACTTTATTGCATATTTAGGTTGGTACTGGTGTTCTTTATAATTGCCTAAAGTTTTATTTCATTTGGTTATGTAGTTTAAGAGTAATGAATTAAAAACTAAAAAAAAATTTTTGGAGCTGCCTAAAATAACTATCTTAACCAAGACGTTGGGTGGAATTTAAGAGAAGAGGTCTAGATATACTGTGAACATGATAGCATTTATCTACTTTATACAGGGTGTTCATATTTAGGTTTCAAACACGACACATTTCAAAATAATTTTTCTCCAGATTTTCAAATGGATCACCCTATATATTATTTAATTATTGGATGTAGAATTCATCAGCATTCTTTTTTTGTAATGGAAGCATATAAGTTATTTGCAGCCGTTCTCGAAATAATTGCTAATTTCATAAATACAGTTTTTATTATGAAAATTAAGCATAGGCGACTAGATTAATAATTATAAAATACAGTAAATGTTTACAATGCCTACCATATTGACCTGAACACGCGTTAATACGCTCTTCAAATGATTTATTTACATTCCTCAACATTTCAGATGAAATACTAGCAAGACGGCTCATTAGTGATGGTTAGGCATAAAAACCATGAAAGGCTTTGAAATAAAATAACAATTATTTTATTTATTATAGTTTGACAGCTAACAAACAATTTTTTTTGCTCTCACCAAGTACAAAGATCATATCGATCAACTAATTTTTATTAAAATTCATTTTAATTTCTTATATTTTTTAGCCCTAAATAACAATAATATTAAATTAAAGAATTGTCAAACTATAATAAACAAATAAATTCATATTTTGTTCTACCATGGTTTTTAGGCATAACCATCACTAATGAGCCGCCATCTTGCTAGTATTCCATCTCAAATGTTGAGGAATGTAAATAGATCATTTAAAGAGCGTATTATCTTTTGCTGAGATCAATATGGTAGGCATTTTGAAAAGTTTATAATAATTATTAATCTAGTCGCCTATGTTTAATTTTCATAATAAAAACTGTATTTAAACAACATAATTTATTAAATTTGCAATTATTTCGGGAACGGCTGGAAATAACTTATATGCTTCCATTATAACAAAAGAATGCTTACGAATTCTACATCCAATAACCAAATAATATACAGGATGTTCCATTTGAAAATCTGAAGAAAAATTATTTTGAATTGTCTCGTATTTGAAACACAATTATGAACACCATGTATAAAATAGATAAACGCTATTATATTCACAGTATCTCTAGACCTCTTGTCTTAAATTCCACCCAATGCCTTGGTTAGAAAAGTTATTTTAGGTAGTTTTTTTGAATTTTTTTCTAACACTACAAAACTTTATTTTTTTAGTTTTTAATTCATTAAACTACATAACCAAATAAAATAAAACTTTACGCGATTATAAAGGACACTAATACGAACCTAAATATGGAATAAAATATTGGGTGTCCCATTTAAAAAAAGACAGCATTATGTTACCACACATTTTTAAAAATATTTTCCTGAAATCCACCCTATAATACAGTATACCGGGTGTCCCGCTAAGGTCGACGAGCGGCTGTATCTCGATAACTGTTTGTCCTACGGCTTCCGGGAAAAAAAATTTATTATAAAAGTGACCCCAGAAGTATACTAAAATTATTTTTAGCTTTGAAATTTTACCGCTAGATGGCGTATTTTGAATTCAAAATCAAGAAATGATAATATCTCTTAAAATCGATAGTGAAGGTATGTCATGTGGAACTGTTTTCGACTCTCCAACTGTACAAATAATTTTTTTGACATTTTGGTCTATCTCCTAAAATAAGGGGTGGGGGGAGGTTTGAATCGTGTTGCAGAAAAAGTTCGATAACTCCCGAATACGTTAACCGATTTCATCGAACTTGGTCTTGTTTTAAAGCCCCTTGATAGTCGAATTATATTCTATTATAATACTTAAGTTTTAGTTTAAGCAAGAATCACCAGATGGCTTTTTTGACCGCCATAGTAATTTACTCAATTTTCCATGAAAAGTTAAATGGAAGGCTAACATTTTAATTCATTAGTTGTATTACTCGTAAAATTATTTAAAAAGTTGCACAAACCGGAAGTCGATACCATTTTTCTAACTTAAGTTATCAGCAAAAATATATATTTTTTAATATTTAAATTAAAACATGAAATGTTCATTAATAACAAGTAAGCCATGACAATCGAAACAATAAAAGCTATTTCGAATTCAAGTATTGTGCTTTGGTTGTTAAAAACAATGTAAACAGTTTGAAAGTTATGTTTTATTCTATTGCTGAAGCATATGACATACTGGTAGTATATTTCCAATGCTTTGAAAATACAGTTATTGCCTCGCGGGAATACCCTGTAAGATATCCTGAGCGACAACATTTTTCGCGGATAGTATTTAAGCGTTTAGCAAAACGCTTGCGAGAGTCTGGACAAGTGTTACCAATGCAAGCTCAATTCAGGATTCTCGAAATGAAGACAATATTATAAATGTTCTTGCATATATTGAAGCTTATTCTAAACGCAGTATTAGGGATATAGAAAGAGATCTTGTAGTTCCTCGATCGGTTATTCATAGAATTCTAAAAGATGAAAAATTACACGCTTATCATATCATGTTGAACTTCATCAGGCACTTATGGCATTTGATTTTGACCGAAGGTTAGATTTCAGCAACTGAATGCTTGAAATGGCCAGAGAAAATCCAAATTTTGTTCGTCAAATTTTATGGACAGATGAGGCTACCTTTACTAGTCGAGGTAAAGTAAATTTACATAATAGCCATTACTGGTCTTCAAATAATCCTCATTGAATGATAGAAATTGATCATCAAAATCAATTCAGCGTGAATGTTTGATGCGGCATTATTGGAGGTAAAATTATTGTTTTTATATTTGAAGAGACTCTTAATGGAGCAAGATATTTAGAATTTTTAAGGAACCATTTGCCACCTCTTTTGGATGAAGTGCCTTTAGAAACCCGTTTAAACATGTGGTTTCAACAGGACGGTGGCCCTGCGCATTATGCTCTCAACGTGAGAGAATATTTAGATACCGAGTTCCTCAACAAATGGATAGGAAGGGGTAGTTTATTTCCCTGGCCACCCAGATCCCCTGATTTGACAGTTTTGGACTTTTATTTATGGGGAAGACTTAAAGATATTGTCTATCAGACCCGGCCACTGAAAAAAATGTAAAAAGTATTGATCTTTGCAAGGTGATAAGTAATTAGTAATTAGTGTTAAGTGTGAATTTTATTGTTTTGATTGTCATGGCTCCCTTGTTATTAGTGAACATTTCATGTTTTAATTTAAATACTAAAAAAATATATTTTTGCTCATAACTTAAGTTAGAAAAATGGTATCGATTTCCAGTTTGTGCCACCTTTTAAATAATTTTAAGAGTAATACAACTAATGAATTAAAATGTTAGCCTTCCATTTAACTTTTCATGGAAAATTGAGTAAATCACTAAGACGGTCAAAAAACGCCATCTGGTGATTCTTGCTTAAACTAAAACTTAAGTATTATAATAGACTGTAATTCGACTGTCAAGGGGCTTTAAAACAAGACCATGTTCGATGAAATCGGTTAACGTATTCGGGAGTTATCGAACTTTTTCTGCAACACGATTGAAACCTCCCCCGACCCCTTATTTTAGGAGAAAAACCAAAATGTCAAATAAATTATTTGTACAGTGTTAATTGGAGAGTCCAAAACAGTTCCACATGACATACCTTCACTATCGATTATAAGAGATATTATCATTTCTTGATTTTGAATTCAAAATACGCCATCTAGCGGTAAAATTTCAAAGCTAAAAATAATTTTGGTATACTTCTAGGAGTCACTTTTGAAATAAATTATTTTTCCCGGAAGCCGTAGGACAAACAGATATCGAGATACAGCCGCTCGTCGACCTTAGCGGGACACCCGGTATATCGTCATATGAATGAAATTCCTAAGTTAATTCGTATAGGAGCTATGGAAGCCTGATATACCTTTTAGACTAACGCGGCAGGGTATTACTTTTTGTAACTTTTCCCCCAAAACGAAGTTGGACCCCCCAAACAGAAGTTCTGGATCCGCCTTTAACCTGGAGGGGGCCAAGTAAAATCCGTCCAATTAGGAAACCACGTAAACGTATTTTCCTCAAAATTCTATAAAAAGAAGATTGAGCACAGGTCGACAAGTTTATCTGTGGCTATAAAAGGCGCATCCCTACTACTTGTCGTAGTCTCCTATTATGAAAATCATATCTACGCACTCGGTTGTACTCCATGACAAAAAATAATAATTGGGTATAAACAGCTTAAATAATTAATAATAAGCAAACCTGTTTTAAATTTTTGCATTACTAAAGTCAAAATGGGCTCTTCTCAGTTTGATACACATGTCAATAAATTGTTTTTCAAAGCCACCTTCGATTTTTATTCATTAAAATGGCTGTAGAATAAATAGTTGATAAAATTAGTTTTCTGCAAATAACTCTGAATGTGTTACGAATTGCGATAGGGTTGTAATAAGGAAAAACGTTTGATTTTTAATTCCGCATCGAATAACATAAAAATATACAGGGGTCCAATTGAAGATAAGAAAAATAAAGTGCTTTAAAGTTTGGAAGGTTTGACACGAATTTTTGGACACCCTGTATTATTCGTATCAATCAAACTTGGTTAACAATATTGCCGGACCTTATTTAATAAGCACCCTGTATAATGTTATTAATGAGGCACTATTTCCATTTTTAATTAATTTTTAAAACCAGCGGTGCAAAACTGATTTTTCTTGGTTTTTATTTTCTTTTTGGCGGATTTCAATAAAATTTTAGGGGTATGTAAGTAACCACAAGGGGCATCCAAAGAAGTAAGAAAATATACAGGGTGGCCAATTAGTGCGACAAAGCTCAATATCTCTTTTACCGCTAGGGATAGCGGAAAACTTTTTTCACGAAAGTTATTAAGCGTTAAGAGGTGCAGCTTTTAAAATTATTTTCGACCATGCAGGTTGCTCCAAAAAGGCGGTGTGATAAAAATTTCATATTTTTTAAATGGGACACTATGTATATTTTTACATATTTGAATTCACCGTAAAATTATGTACATAGCACCGTAATTATTTGTACACATTTTTGCAACGTTGCCAAATAGATTGGAAAATTTCTAAAATTTGTGCAAAAACATGGTTCAATAAATGTGTAATATTTCTTAACTTATAATAATTTGAAATAAAATATTTTTATGTCGGAAAGAGGAATGTTGACAGAAGTCCCCTATGATAACACATATCAATATTTTTATACAGGGTATTTTCTATGGATATGCCAACATTACGAACTTGAAACCTGAGTTTCGTAAGTTTTTTAAATGAAACACCCTATATATGATTACTTTATCTTGTAGATATTTTAATCCTCTCTAATTTTTATTAAGGTCTTTCTATGCCTATCTCAACCAATCTTGGTGGTATTTCAATTTTTATTTAAACTCGAGCAAAAAAAAGTGGATGTATTTTACCATTGTCATTTTTGTCACCTATGACAAAATAAAAACAAAATGTTGTAATTTAAAAAAAATATTTATTCATACGGGAGGATACGACACAAAAATATTCAAGCTTATGTACAATTTCTAAAATAAATTATTACCTAATTATTTGTTCATATAGTGACCCCCATTAACTTGAACATATAATTCAATACGTTTTTCAAAAGAATGAGTCATGTTTCTACACATTTGGAGCTGTTTTCAAAGTATTACCTAATTATTTGTTCATAGTGACCCCCATTAACTTTAACATATAATTCAAGACGTTTTTCAAAACAGTGAGTCATGTTTCTAGACATTTGCCCAGTAATACTTTGAAAACAGTTGAAAATGTGTAGAAACATGACTCATTCTTTTAAAAAACGTATTGAATTATGTGTTCAAGTTAATGGGGGTCACTATATGAACAAATAATTAGGTAATAATTTACTATATTTTTGTGTCGTATCCTCCCGTATGAATAAATATTTTTTTTTAAATTACAACAGTTTGTTTTTATTTTGTCATAGGTGACTAGAAAAAGGACAATGGTAAAATACATCCACTTTTTTTGCTCGAGTTTAAATAAAAATTGAAATACCACCAAGATTGGTTGAGATAGGCATAGAAAGACCTTAATAAAAATTAGAGAGGGTTAAAATATCTAGTTAAAATATCTAGATAAAGAATAAGATAAAGTAATCATATACAGGGTGTTTCATTTAAAAAACTTACGAAACTCAGGTTTCAAGTTCGTAATGTTGGCATATCCATAGAAAATACCCTGTATAAAAATATTGATATGTGTTATCATAGGGGACTTCTGTCAACATTCCTCTTTCCGACATAAAAACATTTTATTTCAAATTATTATAAGTTAAGAAATATTACACATTTCATTGAACCATGTTTTTGCACAAATTTTAGGAATTTTCCAATCTATTTGGCAACGTTGTAAAAATGTGTACAAATAATTATGGGGCTATGTACAGAATAATTCGGTGAATTCAAATATGTAAAAATATACATAGTGTCCTATTTAAAAAATATGAAATTTTTATAACACCGCCCTTTCGGAGCATCCTGTATGGTCGAAAATAATTTTAAAAGCTGCACCTCTTAACGCTTAATAACTTTCGTGAAGAAAATTTTCCGCTATCCTTAGCGGTAAAAGAGATATTGAGCTTTGTCGCAATAATTGGCCACCCTGTATAACCTGTTTTTTTAAAATAATTTACGTTGAGCATTTGACGTAAAATTGGGAAACCAATTAATATACAGGACTTCACATGAGACAAGACCTTTAAACCGGGTCGCATTTATCACTAGGAGCTAGCCTAGGGCCTCGCATTTAAAGGGGCTCGAAACGAAACGAAAATATAACGAAGTTTAAAATAAAAAATACGATTCTAAATTGACAAAATACGCACAGTCCATGTTTATATCTCGATGTCGAGAGATAAACTGATCGACAGGTAAGGCAATGAGCGAACGTCGGAGCGCCGTTGTGGACACTATTGTGCGATGCTATGGTGCCAGGCTAGTAGCGAGGGCGAGGGTCGGCGCTCCGTTGAAGACATACACTGAATATATTACGGGCGGGCAAAAAGTTAGCATGGGGGGCAGAACCTCACTGTATGCTTAACATAGTATTTTAACTAGGGATTCAGATAAATAAAATTTATACTCCGGCTCTGCCCGAGAAGATGTAAATTTTATAGTATTTTATGGTCACTGGGGTAATTAGGCTTTAAAAGGCAGTTAAAAGATCAACGATTTATTTTGCATTAAACTATACTAAAGGGTTCTCCAATAAGAGGTGTTATTTTGATATTGAAAGGAAAATGCCATTTTTTGAGATAAATTATCGGATGTTTATTTCATTATACAGAGGAAGGTATGCCGTTAATAATGGAAAATAACATCTGACAAATGACCACCACGACCACGCCTACAGGACCATATCCTTTTAATGAAATTTTCCATAACCAAGTCGCAAAGTGGCTGCCGTATGTCCTCCATAGCCTCACGAATTCCATCTTTGAGGTCTTGAATCGACGCTGGGCTGTTGGCGTAGACCTTCTCTTTCACGTGGCCCCAAAGGAAGAAGTCGCAAGGTGTTAAGTCACAAGATCTCGGTGGCCAATTGTGATCACCTCTTCGAGAGATAACACGGTCCGGAAACTTTTCCCGTAAAAGATCAATGGTTTCGTTGCTTGTGTGGCACGTAGCGCCGTCTTGTTGAAAGTAAACGTTGTCCAGATCAATACCATCCAATTCCGGCCATAAAAAATCATTAATCATCGATAGCGCAATCCATTCACCGTAACTGGTGCTCCAGCCTCATTTTCGAAAAAGTAAGGTCCAATGACCCCGCCGGACCATAAACCGCACCAAACAGTCACACGTTGAGGATAGAGAGGCTTTTCAACAATAACTCTTGGGTTTTCCGAGCCCCAGACGTGACAATTTTGTTTGTTGACGAAGCCACCGAGGTGGAAATGGGCCTCATCAGTCCAGATGATTTTTCGATGGAATTCCGGATCATTTTCATGCATTTCAAGGACCCAATCGGCAAAGACACGCCGTTGTTGATGATCGGCCGGCTTGAGTTCTTGTGTTAACTGAACTTTATAAGCCTTAAGACCCAAATCTGTATGCAAAATACGGTGTAATTATGTTTGTGGAATGTTTAATTCCAAAGAACGACGAGGAATGGACAAACCTGGGTTTTCTTCAACATTTTCGGCTACAGCAGCAATATTCTCGGCTGTTCTTGAGCGACGTGCACGGGTTTTATTCTTCACATCACTAACTTGTCCCAACAGCTCGAATTTTCCCACCAACTTCTGTATTGCGGTCCAACAAGGTGCTTCACGACGACCCAAAAATGTTCGAGTTTTACGAACCGTCTCTGTCAAATTTTCACCATTTTTATAGTGAATTTTAATAATTTCAATGCGTTGTTGAAGCGTGTATCGTTCCATTTTTATTAATGGCGTAGTTTCTACTTGTCAAATGACAACAAAATTACAGCTCCAAAAGTGACATCTACCGAAATAGCGGGCTATTCAAAATAACACCTCTTATTGGAAAACCCTTTATATTAAAAAGCTAGTCTCTAATTAAAAGCTAGTCTAGCCAGTCTATTTCATGTTTGTTAATCATAATTTTGAATTTTTAGGAACATTTAGCTGAGATTAGGGCTCATCCTGTTAAGCAAACCTACAGCACCCTACGTCTATTATGCAGGTCTTTAGCTGGTAACGACGTATATTTTATAACTATTACTTCGCCGCAAATTCCAGGAGAACCAAAGGTAAGTTACATGGTTCGTTGCCCACTTAGATGATTAGATCTGTCATCCGATGAAGTGAAAAAACGTTTTAATTTTATTGATAATTTAGAATAACCAATCATAACACGGTGTTCCTGTTAAAAAATTAAAAGTAACGTCATCCCTTGACAGTTGATGACGTTACTGACATGGACAGTCAATTTTAGTACTATCGATTGTCGATCACTTTTCGTTCTCCAGTAATTAAGTCGTTCCGGAATATTTGCCCAACCCTGTATATGCGAGTGGAGCAACGAACAAAAACTCTTATTTTTCTTCATATGACTGTTACCAGTGGCGTAGCCAAGGGGAGGGGGGGCTGGGTTGTCGACCCACCCCCTCCAAATTCTTTGTCATACAGATTTTTAAGCAAATATAATATTTATACAGTGTGTCCGCGGATGAGGGTACCCAATAGGGAAAAAATCTTTATTAGTCATTTTACGACCAAAAGTCATTCTTTATAAAAAGTTCTGCTTGTTGAGAAAATCAATTTTTAGATCTGATGTACAGGGTGTTAATAAATTAGGAAAATATGAAAATGCTTCAAGAGAGAACTACCATTATTTATTATTTTTTACAAAAATTTTATAAAACAAAGTTGTTTATAAACTAACGTAAAGTCTAAATACAAATTTTGAAATAAAAATTCGAATTTTTAAAAATAAAATAATAACAATGGTGTTTATGTAATTATTTGCATTTTACAAAAAAATCAAGATACGTTCATGTTACGTCAGCATCTTATTTACATCCGTCAGTATTCTGATTTCGTGAAGGCATTTTCGAAAATGTTAACCAAAGAAGAGCGTTTTTCCAATTTCCAATACCGTAACATTGTATTAAATAAATACGCTCTTGTTTGCTTAACATTTTCGAAAATGCCTTCACGAAATCAGAATACTATACTGACGGATGTAAATAATATGCTGACGTAACATGAACGTATCTTGATTTTTTTGTAAAATGCAAATAATTACATAAACACTACTGTTATTATTTTATTTTTCAAAATTCGAATTTTTATTTCAAAATTCGTATTTACACTTTACGTTAGTTTATCAACAACTTTGTTTTATAAAATTTTTGTAAAAAATAATAAATAATGGTAGTTCTCTCTTGAAGCTTTTTCATATTTTCCTAATTTATTAACACCCTGTACATCGGATCTAAAAAATTTTTATCGTCAATTCATTTTCTCAACAAGCAGAAGTTTTTTATAAAGAATGACATTTGGTCGTCAAATGACTAATAAAGAGTTTTTACCTATTGGGTACTATCATCCGCGGACACACTGTATAACTATATAAACTCCTGGACAAAATTAACGCAACATCATAAATTTGCCATGTTTTTGATGCTATTTATTTTCTGAATTTATGATCCGATTTGAATGATTTTTTTTTGCATTGTAGGTTGATTCCTTGACAATGTCTTAGTTTCCGCTGTTTATGATAAAAATTTAATTTTCGATTTATACTTTATTATTCAACACATTCATTGTTAAATGTTTTTAAGTAGGCAAACTTACTAGACTAAAAAGTGAGCTTAGAACTGCTCGCCATCATACAATATCGTCTCAAATAGTCAGAAGACGTTCAAATGAGGCTAGTTTAAGCAACAGAAGGCCGGCTTTTTATCTAGAAAACATAGTAATTGAATGTAATGCCATTTGTTCCCTTTTTGGGACCGAATAGTTTATTGAGTTATAGACTACATCAACTCTGTAGCTATTCCATTGATGGAATGGCCACCTCACAGTCCCGATTTAAATCCCATAGAGCATTTATGGGACGCTCTTAAAAGAAATGTTCGAAGTCGCAATCCCGTACCGGTTAACCACAATCAATTGGTGGATGCAGTAATTGCAGAATGGGAGTATATTCCCCAAGATACAATTAAAAATTTAATGTCCAATATGCCGAGGCGTATAGTATTTATAGCGAATCCTCAAGCTTTTTCGACAGTTGACATCATTAATATGTCATCGATCAGCTGTTTGGGGACTTAACCAAATACCCCAGTTTTATAGGAACCGTATTGAGCTTGTTTGGTTTTTATATTTTTCGAGTTTGATTTGTGCTAATACGTTTAAAAGTGTATTTCCGTCGTTTTAGAAGTGTTTATTTTGTGTTGAAAACTTTGATTAATTACATATTGAGTTGTTTGTATATCTGGTAAACCACAGTAAGTACTTGTCACGTTATGAAAAATTTATAGGTTAATATTTTCATTTATCTGTTTTTAGGCGAAAATAATAATTATGAAGCATAATTATTGTCTGCCTTCTACCTCAGCTGATGCCACCGTTAGAGAAACTAAGGTGAATTTAATATTAATAAAAAAATTTCTAGATGTTTCATTTCTTTCTGATCGAGTTGAGATTTGTTTCAGTTAAATATCAGGTAATACTTTTGTGTGGCGACTTGAATGTAGACAGTAATGGGTAATAACGACCATGCTCATATTGTTCATTCCTTCATAAAATGCCATCTTGGGGAGGATGAAAAGTGGCAATGAGAAAGTTAAATTTATTTTTGGACATCTCTTCGAACAAAGTCAGAAAAAACTAAAAACCGAATCGCAAAATTGTCCCAATTTAACCGACTTCGTATCTCTTTACTCTTACCTTTCCCGAAATCCCAATGGGAAAGGCCGAAATACCCATTTTATTAGTTTTTTGCATATATGACTTACGTAACCTACATATTTGCAGTATACGTAGCCTACGTATACAAAAGAAGGGTGCATATAGAATTTGCTTGTTATGATACTATACGCTTATAAGTTACTAGTGAACATTAAAGTTAAAACAGAGGTAACAAGAGTGAACAATCTTTAAGCAAACCGTATATTTAGTCCATAGTTATTTTCAAAAATGTTTTTTTGTGCATCCGGTACAAAACATGGAAATTTTTCCAAGTGATTTGTATTTACATAACAGGGAAAAGAAATGATCAAGGATGACTTTTTCGAAAAATTGAAGATACAATTTATTACAGGTATAGTTAAGTCCATGTGTAGACACACTGTATACAGTTTACAGTAGGTAAAGATGGACATGCATGTAGATGCGTACTTCCTATCTTTTTGTGAAGATAGAGGTACCTACTAGACATGTAATTATAAAATAATGACTTTATTTTATATATTTGAATAAATAAATAACAAAAAATATAATGTATTATGTTTTATTCCCTATAATAAATAATAAAAGATGTATTTAAAAATATAAATAGACTCGTTTCATTTTTAAAATAAACGTACGTACTATTGTAGTACGGTCCTGGAAAGTCCTGGAATGTCATACAAACCTAGGCAAAATAAATAACCAGAAATAAGCAGGCAAGTCATTATGTCACGTGACACTTGACATATCTGGCGCGAGGATTCGCTAGAACCACTATATGAATGCAATGATTCGAAGTAGAGGTGGGCATACACGCTACTAACGTTATAAATCCATTAATTTTATTGTTTTTGATTTCTGTTCTTTTTATGTTTCACTCGTTTCCAAAAGAAAAATTTGTTTAATAAATGTAATCTTAATATTGTAATTACTTTATTAAATAATAAAGTAACTCGTTAATTTTGTTTTCATTTATCAAAGCGAGCAGAAATTATAGAGTTATACAAATAATAAATAATGTATTCGATATTCACACATCGCTTGCAATGTCAGAAAAGGTCCATAGCCTACTTGAAAACATTTAACAATGAATGTGTTGAATAATAAAGTCTATAAAAACATGTTACGCTATAAAACGGTGGCTCTCCTTTAATAACAGAGATAATGAAGTAAACCAAAAAAGAAAATGTTAGGGAAAGATGGACCTACCGTTTAATATTAATTGCTATATGTTTCGGTTGCTAGTATACTCCACAGGGTGATGCGAATTTTCGGAAAAAAACATTGAATTTTTATTACACCCAGTATAAATTGAAAAAAAATCATTCAAATCGGACCATAAATTCAGAAAATAAATAGCATCAAAAATATGGCAAATTTATGATGTTGCGTTAATTCTGTCCAAGAGTTTATATACAGTGATGGGCTAAAATATGGAACAAATTCATTTAAAAATCAGGTATTAATTTTTTGTAAAAACGCTCGGATACGTCGATTATAATTTTTTATTCCGGAATTCTCAAAAAGAAATTATACTGGGTGTGTCAAAAAGTAGATGTAGGTATAATTTTGAAAAATTATTTTATTAAGTGTTGAAAATGCAAACCATTAACTTCTTGACAATATGCCAATCTACTTAAAAACCCTTCTAAAACATTATTTACAGTATTTTCATTAATTTGCCTAATTTCATATATAATTTTAAATTTTAAGTCTTCCAAATTTTGTGGTTTATCCTTATACACTTTTGATTTCAAATAACCTCAAAGAAAGAAATCCATTGGTGTAAGATCGGGAGATCTTGCAGGCCATTCTATGGGTCTTCTTCTACCTATCCATCGTTCGGGAAAAATAGTATTCAAATACTCTCGTACTTGTCGAGCAAAATGAGGCGGAGCACCATCCTGCTGAAACCAAATAGACGCTTCTGGTAGATTAGGCTGATTCGGATTTGGAAAATCCGCTGCTAGTGTGGGAATTAATTCATTTTGAAGAAATTGTAAATACCGGTCTCCTGTAAGATTTCCATCGAAGAAAAAAGGTCCAATAATTTCATATCATTTAATATCCCTGCCCAAACATTTACTTTTTGTGAGTATTGCGTATGCTGTTCTCTCGTCCAACGGGGATTATTTGTACTCCAATACCGAAAATTTTATCTGTTTACCGAACCATTCAAACAAAACGTGGCTTCATCGCTAAAAAGTACGCGATGGAAAAATAGATTTAAGTTGCAAATTTCCATCATAGTTTCACAAAACTGTAGTCGGCGGTCAGGATCATCTTCGTTTAGCTCGTGCAGCAACCTAATTTTATACGGATGGTACTTTTCTTGTTTCAATACCCGCAAAACAGATCGTCGACTAACATCATTATTAAGGGCTACTTCAGTGGATGCACTATGGGGATTATCATCAACTTCTAACAAAATGTTCAATTTTGTGTTTTCATTAATTTTTGGATGACCTGGCCGTAGACGATCCTTTACATTCCCTGTTTCCCTGAATTTCTTCTCAATTTTTCTTACTGTAGATCTTGTAATCCGTCGTTCTGGATACTTAGCGCTAAACAAGTTACAAACTTCTTCTTGACTTCTTGTTTTCTCTCCACATTCAATTAAAATTAAAATTTCGATTCTTTGAGTTTCATTTAAATGCACCATGATCACCGTTTTTTCAAAATTATACTTAAAATTCTTTTTGATTGACACATGACTTGCTATCGTAGTAACAATTAATTTAAATTTTCCTGTTTACCTTTAAGTAGGTACATGTACCTTTTTTTAAAGAAATTTCTTTTTTAAGATATAATTTTTCTCTAAAAGCGTTAGAGATAAGGATAGAGTATGCTACATGAATTATGCTCAGAATTTGACGTAGAATTTATGTGATAAGTAAAAATAGGGTGGTTCTATTTAAAATACAAAAAAATTTTACAACATCTACTTTTTGACACACCCAGTATAATTTCTTTTTGAGGCAAAAAATCCGGAAGAAAAAATTATAATCGACGTGTCCGAGCGTTTTTACAAAAAAATAAAACCTGATTTTTAAATGAATTTGTTCCATATTTTAGCCCATCACTGTATATACCACAAATTTAATAACCCCCTCCCCCCGCGCGAAAGAAATTTCTGGCTGAGCCACTGACTGCTGCAACCATTTTACAGAAAAAACGGGCAGTGGTACTAACAGCCCGTGTTCATCCTGGAGAAACTCCATCGTCCTGGATGATGAAGGGTATCCTTGATTTTCTAACAGGCGATTCGACTGCGGCAAAGGATCTTCGGGATAAATTTATCTTCAAAATTGTCCCAATGTTAAATCCAGATGGAGTCATCGTGGGAAACAACAGGTGTTCTTTGTCTGCCAAAGATTTGAATAGACAATACAGAACAGTAATGAGGGATGCGTATCCCTCAATCTGGTATACTAAGCTTATGGTAAGACGGTAAGTTTTGGTATTTCATATTATTTGCATTCTTTTTTTAATAGTACTGTAATAGTACGGCAACCTGTTACCAGGATTTCAGACTGATCACGACCTAAAGTTTTTTGAGTTTTTTGGTGATTTAATAAGGACTTGAGAAAGAAATTAGAACGGACATTGGCAACGTTGCGAAATCATTGAGAATCATCTTTACATATGTAAAAAAAAGTGGTTGTAATGGTTATCGCGCCTCGTCCGTTCTATTTATTTTTTGACTCAGAGTGATGTTTTTGAGGAGATGAAAATAGTAACTGACATTTTCCGTGAGGTGAATAGTTTGAGAAAAATCTAAATTTGTTTACAGTGGAGAATTCAACTTATCACGCCTCATCCGTTTTACTTGTCGGATGTTATTTTTCGTTATTCGTGACCGGAAAGAAATGAGAACGGACATTTTCATCGACGCGCAACCGTAGTGTTGGATTTTAAGTATGTCAATTTTTTTAACGCTGTTCGAGTTATCGCGCTTCATCCGTTTTCAAGCAGAAATATGAACTGACATTTTACACACGCATTTTTTAGCAAAACCGTTTTCAGTCAACACAGCACGTTTATCAATAATAATATATATTGGGACATAGCTGATGCTGACTTGTTATATACAACCAAGCCACACAGCAAGCCGTCCCATGTACGCGCCTTGTACCGCGATCATGAATTATACAGATACGAGATCCGACTCCGCTGCCTTTCCTGCAGCTGCGCAACACGGAAAATGTCCGTTCATCAAGAACGGACAAGGCGTAATAACAGACGATCTGATTTCTTACGGACTGAAATCACTCTGACCGGTAAGCGCAGCGTTGCCGAACTTTTTAGCTCGAGTAAAACTTTCTTATTTTTTATTAATCTAGCGATTAGTCATTGACTAGATGAAGGCGTGATAACAGGACATTTTGGTAACGGGCTGCCGTACTATAAGAAGAAACTCTTCTAATAATTTTATTTAATACCTATAATTTAAATATGCCATATAATATATTGCTACTACTCTTTCAAAAAATTGTATTTGTTTTCTTTCCGATTTTTGAGCCATATTTTCAGTCCAAAATAATTCTATAGTGTAGACCTATCGAATTTTTTGCTATTGCTCGCTACGCTCGTACCGTCAGTTTCGGAATCGTGTGTAATAGGCTTACCGAGTCGTGTACTTTGCTACGACTCCATATTTACTTGAATGTTAAATTATCGAAATATGCTAATAAAATATTTTGAGTCTCTAGCCAAGTTAGCAGTTCATTTTAGTCTTCTTTCATAGGTGGTCGTAAGAAAAAATAATACATATAAGACTCTCAAATTTACTATATTACTCTTATACCCATACTTATTTCAGGTTGTTGGAAGAGTGTGGCGTCGCACTATATTGTGATTTACATGCACACTCTAGAAAACACAATATTTTTATCTATGGTTGTGAAAATAGGAGAGGAGGCGATAGAAGACTGCAAGAACAAGTATTTCCTTTAATGCTCCACAAAAATACTGCCGATAAGGTTGGTTTCATCTACCGACCTATATCTATGGATAGCCAAACTCTTAAGGCAAAAGTGGCGAATTTATGGCCTCGCGCATGCAAACAAAGCTGATTGTCAGATGTCATGCGCAATGCTGGCTAATAAACTATTTACCTTAACCAGTGGACAGGACCGAACTTCGCCCTCAATAAAAATGATTACACGGCAATATTTTGACACAATAAAGACTTTCTTTACTGGGAAATAAACAATCTATTTTTTTTTTTTTTTTTTTTTTATGATCAAACACAAGCACTATAGGAAAAATCCTTTAGGGCACTCTGGGAGTGGTGCGTGTGCGCAAAAAGCGATTCACGTTGGTTTTGAATCGTTGGAGGTTATATTCGTTGGGAAAAACGACCTCGGGAAGGTCGTTCCACAAAGATGCAGTCCTCCAGATGAAAGAATTCTTAAATAATGAAGTTCGAGGAGTACTAAGCTTAACCACATATGGATGGGCGGCAGTGGTTCGTCGAGTATTTCTGCTAATCGTCGCTCTGGGCGGAATTAAGAGGGCAAGGTCAGCCGAGCACCTTCCATGAAAATATCTGTAAAAGAGAGTCAAATCCCCAACCTGTCTTCGATGTTCTAGGCTGTCGAGGTTCTTCGTCAGCTCGTGGTCTCCGATCAGACGAATAGCCCTCCTTTCGATGGAATCCAGCAGCCGAAGAGTATGTTTGGGTGCAGAGCTCCAGACATGAGAGCAGTATTCTAGTGATGGTCGAATCTGGGCTTTGTATAGTGTCAAAAGTTGTTGAGGTGTGTACAACTTTCTGGTTCGGAAGAGTACCCCAAGCTTCTGAGAAGCTACCTTGGCGATCGCCACAACGTGGTTATGCCAAGACATATTTCCTCCGAGATTGACGCCCAGCAAATTAATAGATGAAGCCAGTGGGATTGCGTGTCCGTCCATGTCCATATTCTCTCGCATAGAAGAAGACCTTGTAGTCATCACTGAAAAGCCACTTTTAAAATTAATTTTGATATCTATGGTCCATCGTATCGATAGATTTTTAATATCGTTACATCCGTACGACTAATTTCGGTTTTGGACGGTCATCGTTGGTTCACGTCGTTGGTTGGCAACCAAATCGGCACCAATATGGCGGGGTGGCCTATATGACGGTGACAACATTATACGTAAGACAAACGACGAGCAACCTTTAAAAATATAACCGGAAAACCTTGCGCACCAACCCATTTTTTCATTAATAAACTTTTTACTGCGCGCCCCATAAGTTGTACGTGTCCATAGTTATAGGTCGGTGGTTCAATCACATCACATTTCTTAACGTAGATTAAACTATAATTTTCGTTTCACCATATTTATCCTAGACTCGTAGAGACTCGATAAATATTAGTATTTCTAAAAGGAGAAACATTTCGAAAAAAACTTATATGACTTAATCGGTCTAGTTCGATCTTTAAGTTATGTGACACCCTGTATAATAGAATTAGTATAAAATTCGGGTTCTGCCTCCTAGTCTACGAATATGTCTGACACATTGCCTACCACATTTATGCTTTCAAGCAGAAAATCATTTATTATGTAATTTAATACAAATAATATTATTATTTTCAGTTTTCATTTGAAAGTTGCAAATTTCGAATCCAAAAGGCCAAAGAGGGAACAGGCCGGGTGGTCATGTGGATGATGGGCATAGCCAATAGCTACACTCTGGAAGCGTCGTTCGCTGGTTCGACACTGGGTGCCAGGACTGAGACCCATTTCACAACACAGGACTATGAACAAATGGGAAGATCCTTTTGCCAAACTTTGTTAGACTTTTATGATGAAGATCCTAGAAAGGTAAAAATATTATTAACTCTTTGGAAATTAATGTTTCATATAATTAAAATAATAAATCACAGAAAAAACAAATCGAATTAATTATTACCTTTAATATAATTAATTATTACAGTTATTTATAAACTCCAAAGTAATTATAAAGGTTTAAAAATGCCTTTATTTACCTTTTGTCATACCAGTGCATTTTTGTGTTTTTATACCTTAGATACAATCTATACAATGTGTACATAAAGTAAGGAACAAATTCATTATCTAGGTATCTAAAAATATTTCGGAAAAATCCTCGGACACGTGTATAATAATTTTTAATGGCGCATTTTTTTCCCATACAAACTTAATATACAAGGTGGCTCATGTAGTAGATATGACATTATCGACGATTTTTTTAAATGGGAACCCCTATATTTTAGTTCAGATCTGTAATCTCCAAGAACAGCTGATTTCAAAAACTTAACACACTTAGGGCCTAAAATTCATAGTTTCGTTACTACAGGGTAAAACAAATAATTTTATTTAAGATATTTTTTTTTTGGCTTGGGAGGCATCAATTAATTACGTGAGGCGTTTTTAGCGATTTTTCAACCCCCCTTCCCCCAATACAAGATTTCGTGACATTTGGCTCAATCCCTTCCGCCATCACCCAATTTTACCTGAAAACCTTACGTAATTAATGGACGCACCATCATTTGCTGTTACTTATGTTTTTTCTCAAGTAGGCTTATTTGCTGTTATGTAACTATGGTATTTAGATAATGTCATTGTCATTACATTGTATTTTTCTAGTAAGTTTATTAAAAGTAATAAATTTTATTTTAAAACATATTGAGTTACTATGCGTTTATCTTTAACACAAAGAATAGAAATTCTTATGATGATTGGATATGGTGATAGGATCCGTACTCAACAAGAAGTTTGCATTTTGTTTAACACTAAGTATCCAGCAAGACCAATTACTAGATCAACTGTGAGTAAACTTGAAATAAAATTTCGGGAAACGGGTTCAGTGGAAGATATTCCCAGAAAAGGCCGTCCAACTATTCCGGATGATAAGAAATTAGATATTTTATTGGCTATGGAAGAAGATCCCCACAACAGCGTCCGCCAGATTAGCATTGATCATGGGGCGACCGTTCATAACCTATTGACGGTAGAAAAATGGCACCCGTTTAAAATCCGATTGGTTCATGAGTTGAATGAAGATGATCCAGATCGTAGGATGGAGTTCTGTCAAATATTAATGGAAAGATGTACCTTAGATCCTTTGTTTGTTGAAAATATCCTATTTTCGGATGAATCTACCTGTAAATTAAATGGAAAAGTGAACCGGCAAAACTGTAGATACTGGGCAAAAGAAAATCCCAGGTGGATGCGTGAGCACCATACTCAATATCCTCAAAAAATTAATGTTTGGGCTGGTATTGTGAAAAACAAAATTATCGGGCCATATTTTTTTGACAACAATGTAAACGGGCTAAATTATCTTCATTTTCTTCAGAACTTTCTTATCCCTACGCTAGTTAACTTATACCCTAGTAGAAATAATCCAGGAATTCTAGATGAAAATTTGTGGTACCAACAAGACGGCGCACCTCCACATTATGCAGCAGTAGTGCGCCATTACATAAACCAAGTTTTTCCGAACAAGTGGATTGGAAGACGTGGGCCTGTTGAATGGCCGCCTAGGTCTCCAGACCTTACACCACTGGACTTTTTCTTGTGGGGTCACCTGAAAAATGTTGTTTATAAAGTCAGACCTGCCAATATTGAAGATTTAAAAAATCGAATAACAACAGAATGCAGGAACATTTCAGAAGAAACCATAAGAAAAGTCCAACAAGAATTTATTGATCGCTTGGGGTACTGTCAGGCAGCAGAAGGAAGACAATTTCAACACTTAATTAAATAGCTTATTTAATTTTTTTACATTTTTTTAAATTAAAAATATCTTAAATAAAATTATTTGTTTTACCCTGTAGTAACGAAACTATGAATTTTAGGCCCTAAGTGTGTTATATTTTTGAAATCAGCTGTTCTTGGAGATCAGATCAGAACTAAAATATAGGGGTTCCCATTTAAAAAAATCGTCGATAATGTCATATCTACTACATGAGCCACCTTGTATATTAAGTTTGTATGGGAAAAAAATGCGCCATTAAAAATTATTATACACGTGTCCGAGGATTTTTCCGAAATATTTTTAGATTCCTAGATAATGAATTTGTTCCTTACTTTATGTACACATTGTATAATGGATTGCTTTATGCCCGCGCTGGCATTAAGACGCAAAAACAGTTTTCGATTAATTTATTCTTTATTAACAAAATAACAAAGTATAAATTTACGTTTATATATTATTTGGTTGTATTTATATAGAACTGGCAATTATGGAAGGTACCGCTAAATTTCCTGCAGCAAAGATTGACTCATGATTCATTGTCTGTGTATCTAGTTCCTGTAAGGAAATGCGAGATGGTACGCCTGCCAACATCCTTGAAACCTCATTTTTTGAGGATATGCTATCCTCTAAATATCCTTCAGCAACTGTGGTAATCTTCCATCCACCATGGCGCTTCAGCGTAGTCATACTTGCTCCAGCTTTTGCTAAAAGAATTGCCGATGTTCGACGTAAACAATGACCAATATACTTTTTGGAGTTCAAACCCAAATATTTTACAATAATACAGGGAATTTTCCCAAATGTGTTTTTTCCAACAGGTTGTACAGTACAGCGGACTTGTCTGTAGCTTAAAAATTCTTTTTTCTGAGCAGCCATCTGGCCGCAAAGACATAATATAATCTCTTATAAGTGTCCAACTATTCATTTCAAACAATTCGTCTTTATCAATAATGGTGGAAACTCGTTTTTTGTCAGTTTTGGTTTCTGGCACCGTTACAACAAAGACTGATTTCTATCTTCTACATCTGTGACTAACATATTTACAAGTTCTTGCCGCCGACATCCACCAAATACACCAAATAATAATGCGACCTTGTTCATTAAAAACGTTTCATTTGGTACCTCATGAATAAATTTTAGAACATTCTCTAGATAACACACTGGAATTTTTGGTTGGTACCCTTTTGACCTTTGTTTTAAATACTCGCATAATTTGTGAAAATTACATATATTATCTAATATTCTTATTTACCATTAAAGGGTTCTTTATCATCGAATATTTAGCCCACAGAGAGTTCAGGGAGTCGTATGAGTGCGTTGACTTTTCAGCCTTTTTTGCAATTTCGTCGGGAATTTTAAAACCTTGTTCCATTTTTGATTTTTGACTTTGACACATTAAACATTTGATTACTTGTCTCCCTAGCAACAAAAACGCAGGCTATAATAATGTCAAGGTAATGTCGAAGGTAAAAATAAAAAATTGGTAAATCAAATTAAATTTTAAAAAAATATTTATTATTTAAAACGAACTGGTACTTACGACATAAAAGTTTGTATGCACCACGGGTACCTCCTACTAATAGATATAGTATATATCCTCGGGCGACTTACGAAACCTCGGGCCAGATGCCCTCAGCTTTGTAAGACTGTCGCCCTCACGGCATAATCATGTACTTAGTACCCTTGATACATAAATAACTATTATATGCCCGGTTTTCTAGATTCAAGTTGCCCTGAGGATATTGTTGTTTTATAAAAGAAACAATAATAATATTGATAATTAATTAATTTTTAAGATATGCTTATGCAGTTTGTAAGTCTGACCTTGCAATAATTCTGAAGTAACCTCAAGTTATCCGAAGCTTCATGAAGTCGCAAAATTACTATCTACCCGAGATCATAATAAGCGGATAACTCTAGTTCTAAAACCAAGCATTAGAACATAAGTTGATACCGTTCCTTCTTTAAAAAATTAAAAACACATATATTTCGATCAGTCTCGTTTCTCTTACTTAAAACCATAGGTTAGGAAATATCAGTTTCATGGAATTAAGGAAGAGAAGCCATACTTCTCTTAAGATGAGGATCCCAAACAATCCCAAATTAGCAATCAGAGCCATCTATGTTGCATCAATTTAATTTAAAAATATGCCGCTTTTTGGCAGGTTAGAAAGAGACGAAAGTCATCAGCTGATCAATATTTCCTTTCGTCAAGTTTTAGCCGTTAATAATAAAGTTGTTTAGTTAATTTATTGATATTTAGATCATCTGACATGTCGATTGGGGTATCAACAGTTTTGAATTTGAAAATTGTTCACATTTGAAATTGTTATTATTATTCTCATAACATTATATTTTTTAACGCTATTTTTTCATAGCGTTTTCCAATCCTTTAACTTTATGAATCCAGTTTTAGATTAGAAAAAAACTGAGTATATTTGGCTAAACGTTCGCATAAAATAGTGCGTGCCTGGCAACCTGTGATTAATCTTTAAATGCTAATGATGCACTTCCTATATTTTTTGATTATGTTGTTTTCAGGTAAGTATAGAGATGGATTTCAATATTGGTAATGACTATTAAGAAATTATCGCCTTTTTAAACAAGTTTGACAAATAAAAGTTTATTTTTCTACTTAGAATAGTTCCCCATGATTAAATTGACATTAATAAGTTGTAAAATTTAGATTAAGAGTTTTGGAGGAGTTCTGTATTTATTATGTTTCTATTTGAGTCACTTCGTTTTTACCGTTCGAAGAAGATATTATGTGGTACAAACATTTGTCATGGTACAATAAAAATTTAGTGAAGATTTTTAACTTATTATAGTCCTTATTACATTCCCATTTCGTCCATTGACGGAAATCTACAATCTACCTGAATTTGTCCTTGTTCGCCAGTTTAAGAAGGTTATTCTTGGGTCCATTTTCAGAGAGAAAATTCATATACAGGGTGTCCCATAACTAATGGTACACAGGAAAACTGCAGATTCCTTGGGTAAAAATACTGCGATTTTGCCATACTTAGTTTAGTTCAATAGCTGGTAATAACCGAGATACAGGGTGTCCAAGTAAAAATTTAATTTTCAATTTTCCTAAATAACTTATTTCTGAATCAATATTTTTGCACAACATTTTGTGACTAGGGTTTTTGGGGGAAAGGAATTCGAATTTATTAATAATTTTGATGTAGGTTATAGGGGGCGCTCTCTGCGGTACTCTGGATACATAAAAAGAAATGTAACTTTTTTGTGCCTTAGTATAATTATATTTTTATTAAAAATAACAGTTTTTCTGTCATTTTTAAGCAATAAAGGTATACTTTGTAAATGTCGCTCCGTTTAACCGTTTTCGAGAAATTTTCAATTACAATTTCTAATGCGCCATTTAAATTTTGATTTGTAAATGTGAAATTGGTCACAGTAGGCTGTGGTAAAAACAAATACAGTGAAAGCACTTTGAAACCTCAATTCTGTCAAAGTTGTTTTTCGTTTGTCAGCATTGTGGGTGTTTTTAAGGAGTTTTTGAAGATACTGTTATCAAAAATTAAACTAAAAATGCCGCGACATAACTTGTTTTCTAACAGAGAAATGCGAGACATGGTATTACGCACAAGAAAATGTTAACGAACGCGGGGCACATCGGCGGTATTTGGAAATGTATCCAAATAGAAGGCAGCCAAATTTTAAAATTTTTAGAAGCCTATATGACAGACTGGGAGAAACACGATCCTCCACTATTACGTTTTGGACGCAAGGATCCTGTTTCTCCCAGTCTGTAGTATAGGCTTCTAAAAATTTCAAAATTTTGCTGCCTTCTATTTGGATATATTTCCAAATATCGCCGATGTGCCCCGCCGTCTGTTAAAATTTTCTTGTACGTAATACCATGTCTTGCATTTCTCTGTTAGAAAACAAGTTATGTCGCGGCATTTTTAGTTTAATTTTTGATAACAGTATCTTCAAAAACACCCACAATGCTGACAAATGAAAATAAACTTTGACAGAAATGAGGTTTCAAAGTGCTTTCATTGTATTTGTTTTTACCAAAGCCTACTGTGACAAATTTCACATTTACAAATCACTATTTAAATGGCGCATTAGAAATTGTAATTGAAAATATCTCGAAAACGGTTAGTCGGAGCGACATTTACAAAGTATACCTTTATTGCTTAGAAATGACGGAAAAACTGATATTTTTAATAAAAACATAATTATACTAAGGCCCAAGAAAGTTACACTTCTTTTTATGTATACAAAGTACTGCAGAGAGCGCCCCCTACAATCTACATCAAAATTATTAACAAATTCAAATTCCTTTCCCCCAAAAAAAACCCTAACCACATGCACAATTATGCAAAAATATTGATTCAGAAATAAGTTATTTAGGAAAATTGAAAATTAAATTTTTACTTGGACACCCTGTATCTCGGTTATTACCAGCTATTGAACTAAACTAAGTATGGCCAAATCGCAGTATTTTTACCCAAGGAATCTGCAGTTTTCCTGTGCACCATTAGTTATGGGACACCCTGTATATGTCGTAAACGTCTTACAGACAGAGTTAGTAGTTTACACTTTCTTCTGGAAAGTTCTACTGAAAAGTGGGCTTTGTGGACAATGTCTTTAAGAAATCTGTTTTGTACAGATTCTAATCAGTTTATGTATGAGACATATAACGTGAAACGTGTGCGTGTTGGTCTCCTCACAAAAGTAATAATTTTGATGGTTTAAAGTCGACGAAAAATATCGTTCTTTTTCTCAGACACTTCCTTAATATAGTGTTAAATATCCAGTGAAAATTAATTGCGAAAACCTATCGGGAAAGTGAGAAGAAAAGGCATTAATCCAGAAAAAAGGCACGGACTAAATAAAATTAAATATTAAAAAAAACCATTGTTAACTTTAAATCGATAGTGGCTTCTTATCTCTGCATACTTTAAACTATAAACAACTGGTGGTTGTATACATAGACAGTTATTGTACTGAATGATATTTAAATTGTACTACACCAGAATTAATTGGGTTGTGCACTTGGCGTTGGTATTTGGTCATAACTGTTTTCTGTTTTTTAAGTTATCTAACAAAAAAGAAAAAATGCCGCCTGCTAAAGCAGTATGTCCTGTATGCAAAAAGAACTTGACGAAATCAAGAACTGCTGTTCAGTGTGCGGAGAGATGTAAGCAATGGTTTCATCTAGAGTGTATTGAATTGACTGAGGTTGACCTTGAGGTAATGAAGAAAGTTCAAAGTAAATGGTGTTGCATTACCTGCAAAGCCAAAGTTGAGCTTCAAGTGAAATCTGATAATGCTCGAAAAAGTATTGGGATATCTGGCGGGCAGTCAAATGAAGATCTGGTACAATCATTAAGGGAACTAAAACTGGAGATACGTGATTTAGTAAAGGATATCAAGTTCTACGCCGAGCAATACGAAGAGCAAAAAATAAAAAATGAAGAGTATGAACGGGAAATAAGCAACTTAAAAACGGACAATGAACGATTGAACAATGAAATTAACAAATTGAAAGGAATCGCATCTCGTCAAGACAAGGTAGGCAGAAGTGCCAATCTTGTTGTTGTGGGGGTAAAATATGGAGTTGAAGAGGGGATAAATGTACCTCATCTAGTAGTACCTAAGGTGGAGAAAGTTCTTAAACATGTGTGTCCAAACTTGAAAAGAAGTGATATTGTGATAAAACTCGCCAATACTAGAAAAGAAAATTGTCCGGTAATAGTCGAATTTAAAAATAAAGATGACAAGAAAGCATTCTTGGAGGAAAGGAAAAATAAAGGAAAAATAACTGCCGCCAACTGTGGGTTACAGGGAGAGAACACAGCTATCTACTTCAACGAAGACCTATCACCGGAAGAACGTAGTCTCTTCAGAAAAGCACGGGAACTCAAGGAAAAGGGGTTTAAATATGTATGGGCAAAGAATGGTAATGTTCTGGTTAGGCAGAGTGATGATAGTGCAATTATAAGAATAAAAAAGGAGAGCGATGTTGATGACTTGATGAATCATTAAAAAAAAAAAAAAAAAATATTTTCCTAAAATTATTTATGGTAAGATCCTATTGCTACTTTGAGTACTAACATGGCTCTGTATGATATACTGGATGATTATCAGTTATTAACTCTTTTCACTGTGATAGCTTGGATGAGATGGACTTTCTTAAGAACTCTAAGACAAATATTAACATTATTCATTTTAATATACGTAGTATTAAAAAAAATTACGATGATTTGGTTGCTTTTCTTGAGTCAACTACTGTTGAGTTTGGGATGATCATACTTTCTGAGACCAACATTGTGCATGATCTGGATAGTTTTGGCATAGATGGGTTCGACATTTTTTATAATGATAGTCAGCAAAATAAATGTGATGGTTAAATCTGTGTTGTTGCCAAGTTTTGAAATAGTTCAGGTAAGAAAAACAAAATTTTTAAGAACTGTTCTCACAAAAAATAATGTTCAAATTGGTGTGACTGCTGTGTATAGATTGCCTTCTCTGAATGCTGATGAATTTGTAATCGACTTACAGACTCTTCTTGAAGAACATATAGTGAAAAATCCTTTAGAGGTGTTTTGTGGTGATATAAATATCAATTTGATGGATGAAGGTAATGAAACAACATGTAATTATTTAAATTGTTTGAATGGTTTGGGATATGTGAGTATGATAAATTCTACAACCAGGCAAGATCGCTTGTCCAGGTCATGTATCGACCACTTCTTTGTATGCAATAGGCTTGGTGATAGTAGCATTAAGCCTGTTGTTCTAAATTGTGGTCTTACTGACCACTTTCCAATATTACTAAATATAGACTTCAAAACCGCAAATGGTCAATCTATTAATGAGGGTAATAATTCGCCCTTACTGATAAAGAGATTAGACTGCATAAAACTACAAAGTCAGATTAAGAATCAAGAGTGGGACTCAGTTTGCGATATAGACATTAATTTATGTACAGAAAATTTCATTCAAATATTAAATGATTGTATCACCAGCTCGACTCAATTAATCAAAATAAAAAATGTTAAGAAAAAAAAAGAGTGGATCACCAGAGGAATTATTGCGTCTATTAAACATAGAGATAAACTAAAAAAAATAGCTGATAGGACCCCGCAGAGTGTTGAAGCAATAGAAAAGTTTCGTAAGTATAGAAATAATCTTACGAATCTTATTAAAAAATCCAAATATATGTATTTCAAGAATAGGCTAGCTCAATGTGGGAACGACATTAAAAAAACATGGGAGGTTATTAAGCAGCCGACTAATGAAACTAGAAAATGTAAAGGAATAACTTTAATTAAGAATGAAAACAAACTTGTTTATGACAATCGGGAAATTGCTGATATATTCTTGGAATATTTAGGTAATATTGGCAAAAACTTGGCAAATAAAATTAAAAAAAATAACTATAGGTTTTTAAATAAGCGTAGGTATCTCAAATTCTTTGTTTTTTAATCCAATAACTGAAAATGAATTAATTTCTGCTATTAATTCCTTGAAAACCAAAGCATCACCTGGTGACGACAATATTTCGGCTAAACTATTAAAAGATAATCATATTTACCTCCTAAAACCACTCTTACATCTAATAAACTTAATATTTGAAAAAGGTACATATCCCGAAATCCTAAAAAAGGCTGTTATTGTTCCTATTTACAAAACTGGAGATAGGTTAAACAAAGAAAATTATCGACCGATTGCTATGACTAGCTCAGTTAGCCGTCTATTTGAAAAGTGTATAAAACTAAGGTTAGACAGCTTTTTGAACACTAACAATATTTTATCCAAGTCTCAGTATGGGTTTCTGTCAGGAGTAAGCAGTGAGGAAGCTATGGTGCACGTCACAGATTATGTATTACAAAATTATAATAACAAATTCAAAACATTGGGTATATTTGTGGATTTGGCCCGTGCGTTCGATACTGTGGCACACGAAATTTTACTAAAAAAACTTGAAGATATTGGAGTAAGAGGTCTTGCGCACAGCACAGCCAGTCTTATTTAAAAAATAGAACCCAGCGAATAAGAATAAATGATTCGATTCATTGAGCAAAACGGGTACGGTGGAATTTGGGGTGCCGCAGGGTACCGTACTGGGTCCCACACTTTTTTCCTTGTATATTAATGATCTCTTTTCTGTTCTGCCAAATGAAAATAGTGAATGTGTGTGCTATGCTGATGATACAGTAATTTTAGTTAGAGGCAAATCCTGGCCAGAGACATTTCAGAGGGCAGAGGATCACATCTCCAAGGTACGTTTGTGGATGGATCAGAATCTTCTGACAATGATTGTAAACAAAACTGTTCATATGGCCTTTTCTATGAATAACCCAGGAGGTGTGATCCATCCTGAACTTAGGGTGCATAATTTTGAATGTGTTATGGATATGTCAGTGTGCAGATGTGAAGAGACAATATTAGCAAAAGATAGTGTAAAATACCTGGGGGTATTCATTGACAAGAATCTAAGGTATGAAACTCATATTAACTATATTACCAAAAAAATTCGTAAAACTGTACATAAATTTTACCAACTTAGAGAATTTTTATCTTTAAAACTCTTAAAAATGACGTACCAGGCCTTAATTGAATCAGTTTTGATGTACGGTTTGAGTGTTTGGGGTAGTGCTTGTTGTAGCATCCTTCACCGTTTAAATATTACTCAAAAATATATAATAAAGATATTCATGAACAGAAACAGGAGGTATCCATCAGATTTATTATTTAAAGAAGCTGACCTGCTACCGGTAAGGCAATTGTATGTTAAGGGTACTCTTAGGTTTATGAAAAAGTGTAATAAATACAAAAGTAGGATTATGCACAGTGTTCACACCAGATCTGTAGATAGTGGGTGCCTATTCGTTCCTCTCGCATCATATACAGCCTCGCAGATGCACATTAGGTATGTCGGCCCCAAATTATTCAATATGTTACCTTTAAATTTGAAGTCTGTTGTAAATTTACGTACTTTCTTGCTTGGAATCTCGAAATGGATAAAGATAAATTATCAGCAAATAACCTATACGGTGCCTTTATTGAATGAATACTAGAGGGTGTTTTGAAATATCCATTTAATATTAACAATAACGTTTAATAAATCATTTTAACATTGGTAATATTTTCTTTAGTCTAGTTTAGACTGTACTACATAAATAGTTTTAGCATATGTTATCTTTATTCTTTTTATTTTATTTTAAAAGGGAAAAGTTATTCATAACCTGAAATCTAGACAAGCTGCTTGTAGCTTTTGGATTTCAAACAGGAATATTTGTTCAGAAATGTAATAGACTTCCTAACAAATAAATAAATAAATAAATAAATAAATAAATAAATAAATAAATAAATAAATAAATAAATTTAGGATTCCAAATGACAGAAGCAAAATATAGTTTACTGTGGACAGAAGCAAAGTAAAGTCGAACCAATGTTTCGAACCAGGGTTTTGAAAATATTTGCAGATTATGTTTATAAAGCCTAACATTATGTAAGAAACAGTAATAATTTTATTGAAATGAGCTTGAAATAATTGTTTAAAATGACTCCAAGATCCCTTATTTGATTCATCCTTTCTAGTACAGATATATTAATAATATATAAGTAAACGATAATATTATAATATTAATGTTTTTGTAAATGTTATAAAACAACACTTTTTTATATGTAAGTATAAATTGTTTCTCTCACAGTAGTCTGAGAGTCGATTAAGGTCCATTTGTATTTTTAGGCAATCATCAAGATTTTTTTATTGCATGCTTGCATCTTTAAATTATCTGCATAAAGCAAAAATTTTGTGTAACATTGTTCAAAGTCATTAGTCTAAATTATAACAATTAAAGGACCTAGATGACTACCCTGGGAAAGCCCTAAGCTTTCCGAGAAGTTAGGAGATAGAAATCCGTTATTAATAAGTATCGATGTTATAAAAAATATATCACTTTACTACTGTGTATTTAAAAATAATAGATATAATTATCAAAAAACACATAAGTAGTAATTATTTGTAATTTGCTTTTTTATTAGCATCTAATAATTTTTAGGAAAAACTTCGCATGAAAATTGTCGAACGCCTAGTCAAAGAAGGGTCGAACGCGGACGAGCCGACCAATATCCCCTTAAGTGACTACTCGAGGTACAGGAAAAAGAAAAAAGGCAAAAAAGTTGCCCCACCTACCCACCGCACTTCCGACACATAAAAACTACCCCACCAACAACCCCCCACTAGAGTAAAACAACTTTTGGTCTAGCAAATACGGTAAAAAGTTGCTTTTAATTTTAAAACTTTTGTCTGTGTTTTTTCTTCTCGTCTCCATTTGACTCTTCATGCTCATTGTATGTGTCCATTTGTCTAGCTTGAAGATAAGAAACCTAGGTAATAGTAGAACTTCTCCGCATTTCAGATGAGATATTTTAATTTTTTATTAGTTTATTTTGATTTCCTCTATTCTCTAGTGAAAAATTCTTGGTGTTGTCACCACAACTATTCAATTTTGAAACTTTTCTTATTAGATAATTATATTTTTAGTAATTATTGCCTAAAACTTTTAACTGCATAATATATATTTCCTTTCTATACCTACGTTTATGTGCAGTTACTTTAATTAATTATATAAAAGAGTTAATTTCCTGACCTGTGAGAGCCAATTTATAACTATCACTGATCTTAAGGTAAACTTTTACCCAGAATCTCAAAAGTAGTTTTGCTTTTGTAATGTCCACTTGAATTTACCCCTATTTCAGACGAGCAAAAATATTGAAAAACGGCAATACTGCTCTAACTATAGACGCAACTAAGGGGAGCTAGAAGCACTCAGCCCTCATTTTAAAAAGCCCTACTAATGTTAGGTGCGTACTTTAAAGCACTAAGCAATCCTTGGCAAGAAATCAAAAATGCTGCGGTTATACATACATACAAGGTGTTATGGAAATGACTTATTGTATTTAAACCGGCAAATCCTGAGATGAAAATAAATTGAAGAAAAATAACCTTAAATGATGCTTTGAATTATTGTACGAAATATACACTTTATATGAAAACTGAAAATTTACGTGGCCGCTACTGACGACGTTCGCAATCAATAATTTATTGAGGCAGTCCCAAAAGAAGTCAGTGCATTGTAGGCGGTGTTGTCATATTGCAATACGGAATTGTAAACGCACGTGTTCAGTTTTTGACAACAATACATCTTTAACCCGCGTTGTCATTTCTTTTTGAAACTTTTTAGAAAAGAAAACTACAAATTTAACCTTCGATTTTATTTTAAAATAATCCGTTTTATAATTGAATTCCATAAAAACATAAAACACAAAGAGTATGTTTTGCAACCGAACCAATAATAGGTAATATCACACAAATTTGAAATCACATCACAATATTTCTTATTATGAATTATTTCACAACAGAAAAAAAATCGGATAATGCTACAATTAACAAAATGTTTAAAATTCGTACACATCAAGCACGTGGAACCCTCGACAGCGTCATCCCATTCCCGAGTCTCGAAACATACTGACGCAACGATAGTCACGCGCGGCAGGTATCCTAGCAAGGGCGAAACATGCGGTGTGATCTGACAACACTGTTAGTATACTCTAGTGAGCCACATTGTTGCTAACTGAATCCAGTTGGAACGGCGCGACAGTATGTGGGTAAATAGGGGTTTTACCTTTGAATTTATCGGTTTTGTAATTAAATTCCTTAAAAGAATAAAACACAAAAAGTATGTTTTGCAAGAGAACCAACAGTAGATAATATCACACAAATTTGAAATCACATCACAACATTTATTATTATGAATTATTTCATCACAGAAAAGAAATCGAGTAATGCTACAACTAACACGTTTAAAATTCGTATATATCAAGCACGTGGAACCCTCGACAGCGTCGTTCCAACACCGATTATCGAAACATACTGAAGCAACGATACTGAAGGTTAAACATATCAATACGCGCGCGGCGGTTATCCAAGCAAGGGCGAGACACGCGGTGTGATCTGGCATCACTGTAGTTTACTCTAGTGACCTATATTAACTGAAACCAGATAAAGCGGCGCGACAGTATGCAGACAAAAAGGGATTTTACCTTAGTATTTAGATATTCGATTTAAAAAAAAAGTATGTAGACTTTCTCTAGGACACCCAAGGCATCACCCATTTAAATAGAATAAGTCATTTCCATAACACCGTGTATATATGAACGATTGCGTTGTTTCAATGCACTATTAACGCAATTTGCCTGTATTTTATAAAAACTTTTGCTACGCCATTTTTTGGTTGAAAAGGTAGTTGCAGATTAGGCGAAACCTTCGTCTTATTCCCCCCGCTTGCCTTCAATATTAATACTTCCAAATTTCTTATAAGGGATTATCTATGACTCTAAAATTAAAGAGTCTCCATCCGTCCAAAAAACACTTGGACGTCTATCATGCAGACACTATTGCACAGTATTTCCGCTTGTCCGAATTTGGGATCGAAGGCACCGTTTCAATATACATGTGTTTATATATGTTGCACTTGTTCTATTAGTTAGTTGCTAGGTCAAGTATAGTTAGGATTCTTGCATGATTTAATTTGTTTTGCCACAGTGAAATAGCCAAGTTATCTCTAGATAAATTTATTAAGTAAAATACAGAATATAGTGTAGTTCAAAATACACAGTTGATCTTTTGACTGCCATAAAGCCATAATTACCAATGTGACCATAAAATACCATAGAATTTACATCATGTCGGACAGAGCTGGAGTACGAATTTTAATTATCTCCGCATCACTAATTATTTATACACAGGGTGTTGGCATTTAGGAAACGGTAAGAGATACGAAGCCGGATGAATTGGGGCAAAGTGTCATGGGCTCAATAATATGCCGCAAAAAAATCGAAAATAAATACAGGGGCTTTCAAAATATTTGGAAAAATCTAAAATTTTGCGTTTCGGTTTTTATTTTTTCCTGACTTTGTTCGAAGAGATGTCCAAAAATAAATTTCACTTTCTCATTGATACTTTTTATTCTCCACAAGATGGCGTTCTCAGATATTTCATGCGACGTTTCGTCTTTGGGTCACCATCATCAGCTTATTTTTTTTAAATACGGGCCTGGATTTGTGTTACCAATTGGGCCTTCACCATTGGCATTTCGGAAACGGTAAAAGAGATACGAAGCCGGTTAAATTGGAGCAAGGTTGTGTCATTATGGGCCCAATGATATGCCGCAAAAAATCTAAAATAAATACAGGGGCTTTCAAAATATTTGGAAAAATCTAAAATTTTGCGTTTCGGTTTTTATTTTTACCTGATTTTTTTCGAAGAGATATCCAAAAATATATTTCACTTTCCCATTAATACTTTTATTCTCTACAAGATGGCGTTATCAGATCTTTCATGCGACGTTTCATCTTTGGGTCACCATCAGCATTGAGCACATTCCTAATTAAATTATCTATGAAATGGTAAAAGAAAAATCGGAGTACCTAAAAATAAAAAAGTTTAGAGGATCAAACTCAAAACAAAAAATGAAGGGTGCCGGTTTTTTTGTTCGGGAGTTTATTTGTTTGGAAAAATCAAAAATTACCCTAGACCCTGTATAAAAATTTTTTTAAATGAATTTCTATCTACATTTCGTAATTTCAAAATGTATCAATATGTCGATATATTTTCAAGCAGACCCTGCACTAATTTATTGCAGTTTAAAGATTTAGGGATATACACAACGGGGATGAATCAGGTAGTTGATTTATTGCCGTAAAGGCCAACGGTTATTTTGAACACAACTATACTCGAAAAGTTTGCTCCATAACAATGAAACAAGATTTAAAATGATGTTTTTAAAATTTTATTTTCCACACCTCAATTAAACTCACAATATAATTTCTTAAGAAGATATTTTTTCTTAGCGACGAAGGTGATACATCAAGCAGCAGCGACGAAGTTGGTCGCGAAGAAAAGGAGGAAGAAGATCCAATGATTCCCCAGCCACCTCCACCATCTCCGGCAATCGCCAAACGACGTCCCCCAAAATCTTCCCCAACACAGAAAATAAAACTCGTTACGTCACGTAGTCCGGGAGCTCAAAGGAAACCATTACCGGTGAATAACCAATACTATTTAGAGCTTAGAGAGTACACCCAATACGAAATAGATCACCCAGAGTACGATAGTGGCACAATTTCACAACACAGAATGGTGTGGGGCAAACCGCAGCAGGCCCATAGTATAATGGTGGTCGATGTGGCTAGCGCACACTGCAGTGTAGCCACAGCCCATTCAGAGGATGGCACATAAGGCACGAGTATTTTAGCACCTTAGTTTACTGTAAATTAGTGTAAATTCTTCTATGTTAAATAATTTCAGTATTTTTAGGAACATCACAATTTGTATCAGTAGTTTTTGTTCATTTCTTCACAACTACTTATCCCTGATTTCATATTGATAACTTTAATGAAAGAAATGGATTGCGACTTGTGGGCCAGTATTTATGTACTACATTAAAGTAAATAGGGAAAGGGGAAGTATAATGGATATTTCCAGGGCCAAATAGACCAAGGTGTTCTAAAAGGTATGGTCAATAATTTGGCATTACGTATATTGGGCCAAAACAAGGTTAATACTTCATATTAAATTTTATCTTTGGCCTTCTTATTACCGAGTTACAGCCCCCTGATGATGGGAGAAACCTGGAGATGGTCTTCACTAAATATTTTCTACTATCAAAGATAAAAATGTGGAATTTGGAAATTTTGGTAAACTTTGTACGCTGAAACGATCTACTATCTTAAGAATGTCGACACTTAAAAGTATTGTCAAGTGGAGGGGGTAGTGGGGTAAAAGTAGACCTAACTTATTTGTAATATTAAATTGTGAACTTTTTTATGTTAAGCTAAAGAAATTCTATGCATTTTACGAAAAATAGGTATTCTTACTTATTATATGTACATATTTGGGGTAATTAAAATATGTTCTTCCCACGCCATATAATAAATAAGACCTTGCAGCAACAACGAGGCAGCTCCATTTTAATAAATTGTTCAAGAGGCACAACAACATTTTTATAACAATACTCTAAGTATTTAATAGGATGAAGAAAGTCCGTTTAACATTCCCACACCACGGCCGCATTACTTTCGTGACTCGTTGTGGCACCAACTGATGGGTACCTACTATTTTTGTATTTTCTTCTTCACGTCCCACCTCCGCGACGAAGGTTGGCAATCATCATGGCTATTCTGATTTTGAAGGCGTCTGCTCTGAACAGTTCATTTGATGTGCATCCGTACGATTCTCTCAGGTTGCGCAGCCATGAAGTTCTTCTCCTTCCTACATTTCTCTTTCCTTGGATCTTTCCCTGCATAATCAACTACAGCATGGCGTATTTCTCACCTCGTGTGACCATTTTTTTTTATATGACAGTGTATTTAACTCATTTTTGACAAGAAGTGAAGCTGATTCGTTATTGGTGGCAAGGTCTTTTCAAATCGATTTATCTCTAAAACGTTACATTATATCGTATCCAACTAAGAATATCTTTTTTCGTAAAATGCGTTGAATTTCCTTATTTATTTATTTATTTATTGAAAACTACACAATACAGGTTGATATGGACATATCATTACAAGGTAGTATTTAATAATGAAACTAAGACTGACACATCATTTACATACAATGCACATACTAAGCTAACACGCCCAACATACTGGAACAACGAAATTTTTAAAGAAAGTCTCTAGAAATCTACAAAATTTATTAGGTTCAACATTCGCTCTTTAAGTTTGCTTACAAATGTGGTTTTGGAATACAGTGTTTTTGATTTTCATTATAATTAATAACCATACATCTTTAGCATAAGGAAGTGCAAAATTAAATATTACAAGCAAGCTACTATGTCTTTTACTCCCCCTTCTTTTGATAATACCTTTTAAGTGTAATTTTTACGAGAGTAGATCGTCTCAACGTATGAAGTGTACCAAAATTTCCAAATATCATATTGTTATCTTTGATAGTTTCGGAAATATTTAGTGAAAACCATCTTGAGTCGCCCCTTCAGCTGAGACTCTGATAAATGGAACAAATAGTACAGCCCCGTCATTTGACAAGGATCTACTTTGGTATACCGATGGATCAAATACAACCACCTGTGTGGACGCAGGTGTATTTGGGAAATGGCCCAGAGTGGACATGAACATCCCTCTAGGTAACTACGCCACAGTATACCAAGCGGAAGATCGTGCCATACAAGCATACGTACAAGAGAATCTTGGAAGGTGCTACCACGACCAAAAAATATGCATCCTATCGGACGGCCAAGCTGCACTTAAGGCTCTGAACTCCAATCGGTTTATATCAAAACTCATCATGGCGACAACCTCCCGCATGACAGACTTGGTAGAGGGATATTGGATCTCATAGAAGGAACAACTATTTTCTAACAAGATCGGGGTGCACAATAAGCCAGAAGGCTGCAGGGATGGAACGGGCCACACACCAGATCCCCGCCTGTAAGCAACCAACCATCTTTCAGGAGGCCGTAGCTTGGTAGTGAGGGGACACAAGAGAATTTTATATAAAGTTCTTGTTTTGGCCAAATCTACTTAATTACTAATTATTGACCACATATTTTAGGACATCCTGTATACGCACTGGTCCACTAGCCGCTATACGTTCCTCCGAACGTTAGAAATCTTCTAGTAAACATATATTTCTGTAAAAGGATATAGAGTCTTGGTTTCTACCAGGTTTCTTGTTGTCCCATAATTTGCATATATCTAATCTAATAAGTCACTACTCTACATACCTTCATAATTTATTGTCTAATGCCTGTGTTATGATAAATGCCATTTAACCAATGTTTAATTTTGAAATAAAAAATATCCATAGTAAACAGCACTTTATTTTTAATTATAATTAGCCATAAAAGCTACAATAATTAAAGATGCCCTCTCTATACGAATGCATTTGGCGAGTAGGAAGGATAGAACTTAAAAATTAAAAAACATGGCATCTCAGGAGTTTCTGATTTATGCATAACAAAATAATAATTGACGAAAGTGTTTCAATAGTAAGTAAATAGGGTTGTTGCACAAACCAATAAAATAAAGTTTGAGTGACAAATTCAAATTGAGGTTTTAACCAATAAATTTTTCTCTTACACACAAACTTTAAAAAAATAAACTTTTGAATTATTTCACCATATTTTTTATCAAATTTATTCCGATCCTGAATAACCATGAATGATTTTGTAATAGTGAACGCCCGATATAACGACTGCGAGGGAACCGACTAAAAAGGGTCGTTATATTTGGTCGTTATTATATCAAGACTTATTTTATTTTTGTCATTTAAAATTCCTATCTAATAAAGAAACATGAATAGAAAAAATGATAAACATACTAAAAAAACAATAATTTATGAAAAGAAAATTAAAAACTACATCAAAACTGGGACAGGTAAGTAATACCTGTATAACATAACATTATGTAGATATTGTTGTATATTCTAATGTTCATTAAACGCATGCATGACTTTATCTCGGTTTTCAATATTGTAGACACTTGCTTCAAATTATTAGGCCTTTCTTCCCAATGGATAAAACTTTTTGATGTAATTTTTTACATTATACTCCACATTTATATATGTACAGGGTGTTATGGGAATGACTGAGATGAAAATAAATTGAAGAAAAATAACCTTATATGGCGCTTTGAATTATTGTATGAAATATACACTTTATAGGAAATCTGAAAATTTATGTGGTCGCTACTGAGGACGTTCGCAATCAATAGTTTATTGAGGCGATGTTGTCATATATTGCAACACAGAATTGTAAACGCATGTGTTTAGTTTTTGACAACAAGACGTTTTTGACCCACGTTATCACTTCTTTTTCAAACTTTTTATAAAAAAAAATACTACAATTTTAAGGTACATACTCTCTTATCTTCGATCTTATAATCCGTTTTATAATTAAATTCCATAAGAAAATAAAACACAAAAAGTATGTTTTGCAACAGAACCAACAATAGGTAATATCACACAAATTTGAAATCACATCACAATATGTCTTATTATGAATTATTTCACAACAGAAAAAAAATCGGGTAATGCTACAACTAACAAAACGTTTAAAATTCGTATACATCAAGCACGTGTAACCCTCGACAGCGTCCTTCCACCCCCGAGTCTCGAAACATACTGAACCAATGATAGCAGACAACACTGTTAGTATACTCTAGTGACCCACATTGTTGCTAACTGAATCCAGATGGAACGGTGCGACCGTATGTGGGTAAAAAGGGTTTTTACGTTAGTATTTAGATATTCGATTAAAAAAAAAAGTATGTAGACTTTCTCTAGGACACCCTAGGAGTCCCACACAAACCCATTTAAATATAATAAGTCATTTCCATAGCACCCGTATAACGAAACTATAAAATATACAGTCAAGAAATACAGTAAAATGCGAACAAAATGCGTTAGGGTTCTCCTCCTACTTGTATCCATTGGTTGATTGCAAACATCGGCATGCGCGGCCGAAAACAACGCGCTTTATTATACCCGATCTGCCAAAACAGAAATTTTCGTCGCTATACACATATCTATCATTCATGGACACTAGTTTCTGGACAACCTGTATAGTCGTAGAAAGTAATTTAATTCTTCGAAAAGATCTTGAGATTGTAATGATCTCAATTTAAACAAATTAGTATCTTGAGAACAAAAATGAATTCAACCTTTTTCCGTACGATGTCCCGATGATCGAAAATATAAGGTGCTCCATTAAAAAATTTAAATGCTTAATTATAAAACAACCAACAAAATACATTAACAAATATACATTTTATATCATCCATTGATGTCAAGCGACGCAACTTCTTTAGTACTACTGTCATTCTTAAAAAAGGAAAGCATGTGATGGGCACGGTAAATATAATGTTAAAATAATCAAATCATATCCTCCACGAAGGAAATTAGATGTTTATTCAGCTATTATTTTTATTTGATAGTTTATGAATAAAGATAGAATTGTCAGACGTCCAGCTTAAGCCGGACCTGTCCTGCTTTTTGGGGAATTTGCTGCTGCGGCTTTGTCTTTCCGTCCATGCCTTATAAAAAATCAGGCATTTTTAATACAATTGTGATACGTTTACCCATTGTCCATCTGGCAACCCTATACCAAGAGCATAATGTAGGCTTTTCGCCCGGCTAAAGCATATTATAATGAAAATTCTATTGAAAATAGTCATCTCCAAAATTAATATGATAGTACTATCTTGAAACGATACCAAGGTGCTATGTTAGTGTTTACCCTAAATAAATAGCCTGTGAAAATTGCAAAGAAAAATATGAAGATTTAGTAGCTCTATGCTCAGGAAATACTTCTGTTATACGTCAACCTGAATTTCAGCAGTTTTTCTTAAAGGTAACGTTAAGAAAAACTGCTGAAATTCAGGTTGACGTATAATGAAACTCGCATAGAACACACTATAATCCAACATTATTAATATTCTTGTCAATTTCAGTATATCAGGTATTATAACTTTGAAACCATGTTAATAAAACATTTCATTAAATGTCTTATCATCCTACCCTACTTTAGTTTTTTTTATAGTGCCTAAATGAGATAAAAATAATTTTTAATTCTATAAGTATAGTTTCAACTGCAGAACCAAAGCATGACATATCTACAATCGCAATCAAAAAATCTCACGAAGTGACGTAACTGCATATTTTTCTCAAAATACAAAGAAATAAAAAAAATTTCATATCCAATACACCAAAAAGAAATGAGTATACATAAGCAATATACGCTAAAAATTTCGCATCTGTTTAGTCATAGTTTATAATTGTACGGTAAGTTTAGTAAAGTACGTTTCACGAAATTTGGATACGACTTAATGATTTCCTGGGTCGGTCCCATTGTGTCGACAAGAGCTTAGCAATAAAGAAGTGAAGTATGAAGGGACGGACTAAGGAAAATTAAGTAATGATATGATTATATTAATGTATTTATTTACATTTATAATGTCATTCTATATAGATAGTTCTGTTTCGCTATCGCTATCCTTATCAAAATTAATTATAATTGGATTAATTATACGATCCAGACTAATAGCCATGTAGTTCTGAATCTCCAATTTTGTATTATTTGAGCTTGGAGCTTTATGTAATTGGCGACTGTGATAGCTCGCATTGTCCATTACTATCAAGCTATTCTGAGGAATGTTTGATAAAAGACAATTCTTAAACCATTCCTCAAAAAGTTCGGCCGTTGTATCTTCATGGTAGTCCAGCAGGAAATAAAAACTAACAAATTTTACCACAAAAAGATATTTAAATATAAATTAAGCAACCTAACCTACCTGATGTGCCTATATTTAATTATAATTATTACAATCCGGTCCTTTCCACATAATAATAACAAATGGTCATAAATAATGGGATCGCCCAGGTACTTTTACTGCAGTCATTCAGTTATATGCATTTTTCGTGGAACAATCTTTACAAGATATTTTTTCTCTCCTGAATCATTTATGAAATGTCAGTTACGTCAATACATGAAATAGGGGACGATACGGTAAGCATCTCAGGATTTTCTGGTATAAATATAACAAGACAGTGTCATAACACCCTGTATAGAATGTTTGTATTATATTCAATAGATTACCTCAGTCCTTCGATTTCTAATCTAAGTTCGGTATAATGTTGCATTGGTACGAACTAGCCAGAGAGTTGCTTGCTGCATTTTCAATGTTTAAACAATAGCGTTATTAAGCGTTAAGAACTTTAAAAATACATGTTGCGGTCGGATTACATTCCTATCTTAAAATGTTTTATACAGGGTGTTTCCTAACCTCTCTAAAAAAATGAAGGAGGTGAATCCTCACCTTATTTTAGGACGAAAATGTGTTATAAAAGTTTTTTGCATGTCGCTTCGTTTTTGAAATACAGCCTGTTTAAAAAAATATTGTATTTTTAATTTTATTAATTAATGCCCAACGATATTCTAATGATCTTGGTTAAACATAAAGACCGACATAGTCATGGACGGACACACAATCCCACTGGCTTCATCTATTAATTTGCTGGGCGTCAATCTGGGAGGAAATATGTATTGACATAACCACGTTGTGGCAATCGCCAAGATAGCTTCTCAGAAACTTGGTGTACTCTTCCGAACCAAAGAGTCGTACACACCTCAACAACTTTTGACACTATACAAAGCCCAGATTCGACAATCACTAGACTACTGCTCTCATGTCTGGAGCTCTGCACCCAAATATACTCATCGGCTACTGGATTCCATCGAAAGGAGGGCCATTCGTCTGATTGGAGACCAAGAGCTGACGAAGAACCTCTACAGCCTAGAACATCGAAGGCAGGTTGGGGATTTGACTCTCCTTTACAGATATTTTCATGGAAAGTGCTCGGCTGACCTTGCCCTCTTAATTCCGCCCAGAGCGGCGAATAGCAGAAATACACGACGAACCACTGCCGCCCATCCATATGTGTTTAAGCTTAGACCTCCTTGAACTTAATTTTTTAAGAATTCTGTCATCTGGAGGACTTCATCCTTATGGAGCGACCTTCCCGAGGTCGTTTTTTCCAACGAATATAACCTCGAACGATTCAAAACCAACGTGAATCGCTTTTTGTGCAAACGCACCACTCCCAGAGTGCCCTAAAGGATTTTTCCTATAGTACTTGTGTTTGATCATAAAAAATAAAAAGAAATAAAAAAAAAAGGATTAGAACACTTTAATGTGGTTCATGCATGACGGCGCTCCCCCTCACTTTGCAGTGATCTATTTAGATCAATAATATCCTGCTCGGTGGATGGGTAGAGGACGACCTCACCGATGGCCACCCCGTTCGCCGGATCTGAATCCATTTGATTTTTATTTCTGGGGTCACCTTAAACTACTCCTATTGAAACTGAGGAAAACCTTCGACTGCGTATTATTGATGGTTTTAATACGATTCGCGCCAGTCCCGAAATTTTCCAACAAGTATAAGAGACAATTTAGCACGTCGTGTACATGAGTATTTACTGGCTCATGGAGGACATTTGCAGCAATTTATTTGACTTTTGTTCTTATAAGTTCGTTATGCACAATTTTTAAATTATATGCATTATCAAACCATTGGCACTAATTAATAAAATGAACAATACAATATTTTTTTTACACCATATATTTCGAAAACAAAGCGACATGCGAAATACTTTTATACCACATTTTCTTCTTAAGATAAGGTGAGGATTCACCTCCTTCATTTTTTTCAGAGACGTTAGAGAACACCCTGTATACAGTCCACCCTTTACATTACGCTTCCAATAAATGATATTATAAATCGGAAAGACACGTCAATTTTATTGCGAAGAGAGGGACGCTTTTAAAGAATATTAGCAGCCGGTGGTTTAACCCCCTTGGGAGGGGAAGATGTTGCCGTTAAAATCTTATACGGGAAGGGAGTCAATTGGCACATTATTTTAAAGGTCGTTTAAATCTCTTCCCAATAATACGATAATTCATTTTTTTGATTAGTTTTCAATAAATAATTTCAAATAATAATTTTATTTTTTATAAACATATTTTGTACCTGGTTCTATACCATTGTTAGTATAGTAATATTAGTCCGTTTTGACCCAAAATTTCTCATGATAAAGATGCACATGCATAAAAAAATTTTAAATTACCCAAGAAGATCTCCAGGTCTGGGGTAAAATTTAAACATTCTGAAATGCAAGTCCTTAAGTCATACTGATTTTTTTTTAGATTTGTAAATCGACTTTGAAACTCTCCCTTTCGGATAAAGAATATTTCGACAGCAGTTCCGAAAGCGATGAAGAAGAGAAAATAGCTAAAAGTCATATAAAAATGTATCGAAAAAGAAGAAAAAAGAAAAAAATTGTTAAGAAAAGAAATCAGGTAGGTCGGATTTTCGGCAAGACTAATCAATAATTATATTCAAAGTTATCTAATAATAACCTTAACAGCCCTGATTCATTAAGAAGAAGTTTAAACGGTAATTTGACTGTTGATCGTGAGTTTTGTATTGTTATCAAATTTTTAAAAAATATGTTTTTTTAAATAATATACAGGGCGTTATGTAATTGGTTTATTATATTTAAATTGGTGACTTCTTGGCTATCCTACAGAGGGCCTACATAATTTTTCAAAATCAAATGTCTAAATACTTATTTAAAACCACATATATATACAGGGTGACAATTTAAAAACTTGAAATGGCCATATATTAGAAAAAAAAACTGAAGAAAAAAACGCAAAAAACAGTTTCTATAAAACGAAGGGGGAACAAAAACAAGCTTATTAGCCCACCCCTATCTGCAACCCCTTGGAGAGGGTGAGATAAACCCTTAAAATCTTAAACAGAAAGGGGGTCGAGTGATACATCATTTTGAAGCTCTTGAAAAATGCTTTCCAATGGTACCATAGAAAGGTACATTTCATGAAATTATTCTCTGTTTATTAAGGAAAACAATAAATGAAAAGACAATTTTGAAATTTTTTATTATTAGTTAATTAAATGTTCAAAATAATTTCCGTTGTTTTGAAGACAATAATAAAGCCTACTTTCAAATTCTTCAAGTACATTTGCAAAGGTTTCTCTGGATATAGCGCGGCATTCCTGAACTATTCTATGCTGAAGTTGCTCTAGTGACTCAGGTTGCGTTTTAAAAACCACAGATTTTAGGTGACCCCACAAAAAGAAGTCAAGAGGTGTTAGGTCCGGGGATCTAGGTGGCCATTCAACAGGACCTCTTCTTCCAATCCACTGGTTGGGATAATTATCATCCAACCACTGCCTAACGGGAACTACATGATGCGGAGGTGCTCCATCCTGTTGGAAATGTAGTAAGCGTTCTTCTAAAGATAAATTTTCGAGTATGTCCCTCTGATTTTCTAATTCTCGCACTATTAGTGGTTCGATAGACCTCTGTAGCATTTCAGCATACCTGTCGCCATTTAAATTTCCTTGTATAAATATTGGGCCGATAATACCATCTCCCAATATACCAGCCCAAACATTAATTTTCTGGGGGTACTGGGTATGCCCTTCTCTAAATACGTGGGGGTTCTCGTCATTCCAGTAACGACAGTTTTGCTTATTAATATGCCCATTTAAATAAAAGGTACACTCATCACTGAAGCAAATATTTGTAACTAGTCGAGGTTCTGCCGTAATTCTATCTGTCATTATTTCTTAAAACTGTATTCTTCTGTCAGGGTCGTCGTCACGAAGTTCTTGCAGTATGTGCAGTTTATAGGGATAAAACTTATGAATTTTAAGTACCTTTCTTATTGATTCACGAGATAATCCAGTTGCTACAGCTGCTTGACGAGTTGATAAAGTTGAATTCATTGCAAACTGCCCCAGAATTTCAATTTGCGCTGCTTCGTCGGCTAGTCTCGGTTGATTTCTCTTTATATTCGCGACAGAACCAGTTTCTTTAAATTTGGCTACTAGTTGGCGAACATACTCCGGGCTTACATTTTGACCGGGATGCCTTTCGTGAAAACGTTGAGCTGTTCTTAAAAAACATTGATCCTGGGAACAATAAATGAAAATAATTTCTACCCGTTCAGCTGTGCTGTACACCATTGTTAAAGTGAATAATAAGAAGTGCTGCTTTTCGTTTAAACTGAACCGAAAGTTAACTGTTCTTAAAATAGTAGTAGTTACCTTTAAGGTAAATTCTGTGATAATAAAATGCGAATATTTATAAACAAATTTTTTTTTCGACAAAAAAAAATAGCAAATAAACCAAAACGAAATACCGAGGCTTAAACTGTTTAGAATTCTTAAGAGATATCTCTTAATATGCCAGGATATTGGTAGCTATCATTTTGAACATTTAATTAACTAATAATAAAAAATTTCAAAATTGTCTTTTCATTTATTGTTTTCCTTAATAAACAGAGAAGAATTTCCTGAAATGTACCTTTCTATGGTACCATTGGAAAGCATTTTTCAAGAGCTTCAAAATGATGTATCACTCGACTCCCTTTCTATTTAAGATTTTAAGGGTTTATCTCACCCTGTCCAAGGGGTTGCAGATAGGGGTGGGCTAATACGCTTGTTTTTGTTCCCCCTTCGTTTTATAGAAACTGTTTTTTGCGTTTTTTTCTTCAGTTTTTCGTTTCTAATATATGGCCATTTCAAGTTTTTAAATTGTCACCCTGTATAACCATTATATTGCTAATACCATCGAGCATATAACATATACATCAAAATGTCGATTAGTTCGATTTAAGACAGCGTTCCATGCATACGATTTCTGACGATATGATGATCCGACGGTGCCCTGATTGGTGTAAACTTTTGGTGCCAAATTCCATCCGAATATTTGTAACGATCGACAAGATGAGCTTTATTTTAACTTTCATCCGACGTCCTATGTTTCTTAACCTCACTTTTTTCTGAACTCAAAATTAACAATGAATATTTTGGGAATTATTACTTATCAGCTACTAATGCACCAAATTAAAAATACATTAATTTTAAGGTTAGGCAGTGACCACATATATATTATATTGTATACGAGTGACACTCTCTTCTTCTTCTTCTTTTTACAAGCTTTTAGTGAAATTCGGTTCCAAAGATCGGATAATGTGATAAGCAAAATATTTTCGTATATATGTACATACCTGAATTACTTTATACCTGGTATTGATCCACGACTTTTGCAAAAAAGCACCATGCACATAGCGGGAATTTTGGAACGATCGTATTGGCAATATAATGGTTATATATATGTGGGTAAAACCCGATATAATATCGGTATCGGCACCATATTTTTCAAAGATCTGTAACTAATGTACGTTGACATAGGTAAAAATTGTCTATAGTCGCAATGTTGTAAAGCATCTTTAAATCAAATACTGATATCAACGCAGACGTAATGTGAACACATTTCGGTAATTCCCCGACGGCCAAGTGTTGTGAATTATCGTACAATTAGACTCATAGCGTGTATTTTAATTACTTTGCGTGTAATTTTTGTGCATTCATAAAAACATGCATTTCTCGCGTATTTTGAATATAATATAACAAATCCCCCAAGATTGTACTAGCTTCATGGCTTTCCAAGATGCAACCACTGCTGTACTCTGCATAACCGTGGCCATCTATTGTAAATACATTGAACTAATAGACATATTTTTTATATTATGACAAATTGATCGCGGTTATCGGCAAAATTTATCGATATGCCGATACACCGATTCTTATATCGGTATCGGCCGATCACTAGTAAAAACTTCTTTATCCCAAGTGTTACCGCGCCATACAGATCTATTTTCAGTTAACAAGTGCATGTAGGTCAGGAGGCGAGCAGAGATGCCGCTCAAACGCGACGTGGCTACTTATGTATGTTTTGATATGCGAAAGGGGAACGTCGTGTCTCGTGCGCCATCATTTCAAATTGTGGAAAAAATTGTTCAAAAAGGTATGACAGAATGAAAAAGTGATAAAATCATTGTATTTTTTTTTCTAAAGTGTTTGACGTGTAAAATTACAACACCGAACAAACCCAACATTCACTGACATTTTTGGAGACTTGACATACCCTACTAGATTGTTGACATCTCTCGCCAGTGCCTACCACGTGGTTTTTCAGGTTCTACATAAAGTGTTTTATCTCACATTAATGAATTCAAAGCGCCTTTAGGGAATTTATGGGTTTATATACAGGGTGTTATGGAAGTGACTTATTATATTTAAATGGGTGACTCCTAGGGTATCCTAGAGAAAGTCTACATACGTTTCTTTTAATCGAATATCTAAATACTAAGGTAAAAACCCTTTTTACCCACATATTGTCGCGCCGTTCCATCTGGATTCAGTTAGCAACAATGTGTGTCACTAGAGTATACTAACAGTGTTGTCAGATCACACTGCATGTTTCGTTCTTGCTTGGATAGCTACCGCGCGACTATCGTTGCTTCAGTATGTTTCGAGCTTCGGGAATGGGATGACGCTGACGAGGGTTCCACGTGCTTGATGTATACGAATTTTAAACGTGCTGTTAGTTGTAGCAATACCCAATTTTCTTTCTGTTGTGAAATAACTCATAATATGAAATATTGTGATGTGATTTCAAATTTGTGTGATATTACCTATTGTTGGTTCTTTTGCAAAACATACTTTTTGTGTTTTATTTTTTATGGAATTGAATTTAAAACGGATTATAAGATCGACGGTAAGAGATTATGTACCTTAAAATTGTAGTATTTATTTCTAAAAAGTTTGAAAAAGAAGTGATTACTCGGGTCAAAGACGTCTTGTTGTCAAAAACTGAACAAGTGCGTTTACAATTCTGTGTTGCAATATATGACAACACCGCCTCAATAAACTATTGATTGCGAACGTCCTCAGTAGCGGCCACATAAATTTTCAGATTTCATATAAAGTGTACATTTCGTACACTAATTCAAAGCGCCATTTAAGGTTATTTTTCTTCAATTTATTTTAATTTCAGGATTTGCCGGTTTAAATATAATAAGTCATTTCCATGGTATATTACTCAAGTTTCTTTTATTTTTAGCCTCTTCGAGAACATTCAGATAGTGAAATAAACTACAAAAAGTCGGTTTCGCAGACTGGTTTATCCGTCTTTGATTTGATAGCGAACGAGAAGATCCCTTGTCAATTGTTAACCCAAAGGACCAAAACACCCCGGCTAAAGTAAGTACATAATGAAGAAAATCGAAAATATATTGTTGGTGGTATAAATTTTAAGTACGCCTAAATACACCACTCATAAGAAAGTGCCCATTTGTTGCCAACTTAATCCGACACACTGTATATATTTTTAAATTAAAGGACCTATAGCTAAACATTTGAAAAATGCGGGGGTAAACATTTAACTCAAAAATAGAATCAATCCGAACAGTGGCGGCGTCATTAGTTTTCTGTCAATTGAGCGAGATCCGGCGAATAATTTCTGAGAGTGGGCAGCAAATATGTGAATTATTACGGGTATAGATATCTCAGCGAAACCCTTCTTTTTTCGGTTCAGTTAACGCCAGCAATATGTCATCAATCAGCTGCTTGGGAAATGTAATAGAATTTCCCAGAGTAGGGGTGAGCTGTACTAAGCTCATGTGTTTTTAAAGTTTAATTGGTGCTAATATATTTTAGAAGTGTATTTCCATTTTTTATTATACACTCGCCGGCACAAAAATTTGTTAATTAACTTTATAATATACCCAGCGTTTTTTTTTTCTTAATATAAATAGGCTTCAAATCAGAGAGATTTAAAATTTTGCAGCTCGCAACATAAATGAGATGACGGAATGAATCAAGCAACATACCTACTTAATGTTTAGAATACATCAAAGATTACAAGAAACAGTATGTAAATAAAACTTGACCATTTCAGGGTGGTGGAATTTTGTGCCGACGAGTGTAAATTGATTTGTTTTTAAAAGTACCAGTAAAGCGCAGTGAGTACTAATCACTTGACGAAAAATTTGTAGATTAATATTTTATTAATCTCTCCTTGGGTGTTTAATTTCTTTGTTATGCTGACTGAGTAAGGATTTATTTCACTTAAATATCAGTTAGTACTTTTGTGTGGCGACATGAATGTGAACAGTTTCATTGACTGGGAAATTTAATTAATATAAAATACATTTAAAAATATAACTAAATTCATTTAATTTTAAAATAAACTTTGCAATACAAATATATTATTTTTAAGTGCGTTCCTGAAATTCAGACCAGCCTATACAAATTAAATAAACAGACAGATCGACTAACCGATTATCCGAATATCCGGTTATTCGAATAACTTGTTTTACCAAAACCTAAAATTATTACTTTACATTACAACATATAAAAATTCTTTCAGTAATTTTCAATCAAATAATTATTAATTACATTTAATCATCAACTTAAACTGCTTTCTATTTATGCATAATTTTTCTCCAATGTGTACACGTTATTTTTCCGGTGATTCCACTTGAATATCTTAATATAATAAGCGGTTAGTCGGATGTTTGAATAATCAGTTACTCAAATAATCTTTAGGAATCTAAATGGCATGCAAGTATGTAAAAATTAATGAAAATTTAAATCACAAACAAGGAAGCAAACACGACCTTTACGTCGGTAGCGTTCTAAGCTCTCTAAATTCCGCTCCTGGAATGCACAGAAGATGTGCGAAGCGGCTTTTCTCTTCAGTACAGGAGCAGCATTTACAAGTTTGGACGCTACCGACATAAAAGTCGTTTGCTTCCTTATTAGTGACTCAAATTTTCATTAATCTTTATATACTTGCACGTCGTTTATGTTCCTATTTTTATAAAAATGCATAAAAGTTATATAGACGGTATAGACGTATCGTGTTCTCCGACCAAAAATAAACATCTTTTGTTCGAATAATTTTTTATTCGGGCCCATCCTTCACCAATAATCACCATGAGAAAGACAAAATCAGAAAGATGCGAAAATCAAGTTTTATCCGGGAAATACTCTTTTTTCTTGAAGTAGTCCTTCTCAAAGTGGAGTGAAGTTATAAGGAGGTAAAGAAACTCACAGTCTGTGAGTGTGTCTAGAATTAAACTAGTGGAGCAGACTGTGAGTTTCTTTACCTCCTTAATACTCTTTTTCTCTGTCTTGTACTAAAAAATGCCCGTGGAAAAAGCTGTTTGTATTCCGTGGAAAAAGTTGTTTGTATTCCATGGGCATTTTTTAGTACAAGACAGAGAAAAAGAGTATTTCCGGGATTGTTCGTTCGTTCGTTCGTATAAAACTTGATTTTCGCATGGTTCTGATTTTGTCTTTCTCATGGTGAAGGATGGGCCCGAATAAATAATTTTTCGAACAAAAGATGTTTATTTTTCGTCAGAGAACACGATACGCCAATAAAAAATATGGGGTTCCATTTGAAAATCTTAACTTACCAACACCCGCGCCCGGGGTTTGAGGGGGGGGGGTTAAATTACAAACTATCCCTCCTTCAAAACCAAATAACTTTTTGCCTAGACATTTTCCGCTGCAATGCGATGCACCGGAGTTATTCCGGGGTACCGACCTTTATACAGTTTATACATTTTCAAAAAATAAATTTCCGGTCTACCCTTAATGCAACTCTGAACAAACATTATAACTTTTATAGGTTATGTAATATTGTTGTAACGCCCTTCGTTCGTTCGTTGGATATAGTATAGTCATTACCTACTGGATACATATTATAATAGGCGCACATTTTTGAATAAATAATTACTTCCATATTTTCTTACTCAATCTAGGAGTTTAGCAGGTTGGGCTATTATGGCTGGCCGCTGATCCAACCGCGCTCTCCCCTGGCGGCCCTGGCGCCACCACTGAATCCAAATTAGCGTTCTATTTATACAGTGTGTGTATGTACATAGTCTGGAAACGGCTTAATAACTTTTGACCCGCTATTTTTTTTTTATAAAATTTGGGTTTTTTCGCAAAACCTTCCTATTCAAGTGTAGCTCTGTGATTCCTACTATACTATGCCATGGTGTAATTATTTTTTTAAAACGCCGCCGTTCGTTGCGAATAGAGAAGTAATATTATGGCATCATAAAGTACGCGATTCAAAATGACGTATCGCAGGACCCCTCTTCCTATTTAATTTTATCTACCAAGCTTTTTGCAAAACTTTGCCATTCTTCCGTCAAAAAGTAGTTTAACTTCCCCTATAAGCTACACAAAAATTTGTTAAAAAAAGAAATTGACCCGCAATTTCTTTAGCCGTTTCCAGACTATATAAACACATTGTATAAGTTGTTAGTTCACATAAAAGAAGTACACGACAATTATAGAGAGTGTTACAAATTCAAATGAGGATTTCGAAAGCGCTCAACGTTACGTATTTAATATTTCAAAGACTTTCGAGGATATTAGAAAAGAAAAATAATAAAGTCGACATTTTAATGGCTTGATCATGATGGGCTTAATTATATCATATTTTGAGATTTCTCGAATCAGAAACATCGCCTAAATATTATCTTACTATAATTGAATTTTTCTTGAAGGATATTAGCAGAAAAGAAAAGTGAAATCACAAATCAACTCGCAGAAGTTCAAGCAAGACTGTACACATTGAAAAACAAACTTTGGTTCGGCGCTGGACAAGGTGACACACCGATTTCTTGGGGTGCTGGCCAAATGTTCTTTTCAACAAGTCGTTCGGTTTCTCCTCAAAAGTAAGTCAAATAATCTGTAATGTGTTATCCACAGGGCGTCCCACTTATAACGGAGATAAGCTTATAGTACGGTAGCCCGTTACCAAAATGTCCTGTTATCACGCCTTCATCTAGTCAATGACTAATCGCTAGATTAATAAAAAATAAGAAAGTTTTACTCGAGAGAAAAAGTTCGGCAACGCTGCGCTTACCCGTCAGAGTGATTTCAGTCCGTAAGAAAGCAGATCGTCTTTTTGTTACTACACCTTGTCCGTTCTTGATGAATCATATTAAAAATATAAAAAAAAAAACGTGAATTCATCGACAACGGACGTTTTGAGTGTTGCAAAAATTCCATAGTTTAAATAAAAGACGTAAAGAAAAGGGGTATCAAAAAGTTACAGCGCCCGGGTCAATTTTTTTAAAAATTGTTAACACTCTAAAAAATAGTAAATTGAGTCGAACGAACATTTTCCGTGTTGCGCAGCTGCAGGGAGGGTAGCGTAGTAGAATCTCGTATTTGTATAATTCATGATCGCGGTACACGGCGCGTGCATTTGACGGCTTGCTGTGTGGCTTGGTTGTCTATAACAACTCAGCATCAGATATGTCCCCATATTGCATTATTATTGATACACGTGCTGTGTTGACTGAAAACGGTTTTGCTAAAAAATGCGTGTTTAAAAATGTCAGTTCATATTTGTCCCTCATTTTCCGAGCCACAATAGGTACACCATTTCTGCTTGAAATCGGACGAGACGCGATAACTCGAGCAGCGTTAAAAAAATGACATACCTAAGATCCAACACTGCGGTTGCGCCTCGATGAAAATATCGGTTCTAATTTTTTTCCGGTCACGACTAACGAAAAATAACATCCGACAAGTAAAAGGGTCGAGGCGTGATAGGTTGAATTCTACGCTGTAATCAAATTTGGGGTTTGTTCGGGTTTGTTCTCAAACCAAAACTATTCACCGCACGGAAAATGTCAGTTACTATTTTCATCTCCTCAAAAACATCACTCTGAGTAAAAAAATAAAAAGAACGGCCTAGGCGCGATAACTATTACATACGTAAAGATGATTCTCAATGATTTCCCAACGTTGCCAATGTCCGTTCTTGTTAATTTCCTTCTCAAATCCTTATTAAATCACCAAAAACCTCAAAGAACTTTAGGTCGTGATCAGTCTGAAATCCTGGTAATTGGCTGCCGTACTATTATATTTTCAGTATTTTTGAATTGACTGTTTTGAATTTTGGTACGGTTACATATGATCCGCGGGCGCACTTTTCTATTGCTTAAAATTTTAGTTAATTCATTGGCGTAAGGATTTATAGGGGTTTTAAATTAATAACTATTAGAGTAGCCTTTAGCGATTATTTTATTTCAAAACTAATATCAGAAGTCGATTTGGGATCCCTTAAAACAACCAAATACGAGATTTCAATAAATTGACACCACCAGAGGAGTGCGTATGGCCAATTTTTAATTTCTTTTTAAAAATATTTACATCTGAAATACGAGTGATTAGGAACAAACTAAGTAAGTAAGTTGGATCTGAATCAACCACTTTACTGAAGATAAAGTTGAATTGACTGATACTTATTACTTAAAAAAATTGTTTACGCACAAACCTGTGTACTTGTTAAGACGTGCAGTGAAATGTTTCAAATTCCGTTGCTCGGCGGCGCGTAGCTCAAATTTACAGAAGAAAGCGCCATTTTAAAGAGAATTTAATGCCCTTTAAAAAGATGTATCACAACATACCCATTCCCATTTGAAAAAACAAGAGCAGTAGCCGCCCCCGCTAGGGGGGTTGAGGTTACAGGAATGAAATTAATAGTGAAACGTGTCCCCCTGAAAACACAAGTTTACGGGTCCGAGGTTTTTTTTTTTATTTTCACGTACACAGCCGTAAACCTTGCTGGACTGTTTTCGATGGGCCACCCTGTATAATATAATATAATGAATATTAAAAACCAATAATAGACACCTAGGTGTAAAACACCCTTACAGCTAATGTTAAGCTTATGACTGAGAGCTCCAATGAAATATCATCAATTCAATGATTCCTAATGAATCCCAAAGATACAGATTTTTCAATATTCGATAAACTCCTTTAACTTTTAATATTAAGTCACTTGGAAGTGAAGAATTGCCCACTTAACATCAAAAGACAGTAATGGTAATGACAATACAGAAGAAAATTCATTAAACTCATAAGAAAGTGAAATCAAGAACGCATGTTCGAGTGACAGAAGTTTTGTTTATATTCTTATAAAAAAATTTAATACTAAAAAACAATGAATATATCTCATGTGAGGGTCCCCCCAAAATTTTCAGACCCCGGGCCCCTTTTTCCATTCCGGCACTGATCATATGATGTATCCAATCACACACACGATGAACTGAACTTATGACAAAAAGTTTACCAAGTATCGATACATCGCTGGAATCAATGAATCGAGCAAGATTTATAGATTTAATTTTGATGTATTTTTCATCCATGGACTTTAACTTTTTACAGCGTACCTCATAAGCTGGAATTATCCAGAGTGAAATCAATGGTATTCTTGCACCCAAACTTAGGGCCGATAATTAAGTCACCTTAAGGTACAGAATCCTTAACACAAGTTTGACAGTATATTAAAGTTCTTTTAACTCTCATCTAAAGGAATCTTTTAGGACGTAGTAATCTTAAACTTAACGCGTCAATTAATTTAAATTAATTTAAAACATAGTTTTTTAAGGTCTACCATAACGTTAAGGATACCTTAGCTATGGTCTAACCTAAGGTAAAAATAAAGAACCATATGAGAAATACATTTATTTTTTCATTCACCAAAGATAAAAAAATAACATAATTAAATGGGCTTTAATTAACTGTCAAATTTGACACTTTCTCCACAAAATGTCGATAAATGGCATTTATTGATCGAATAAAAAAAATTATTTGGAAAAGTTGTTTAGATTGTAATTTTATGCCACTATACCAAAGTTGAATCACTTTTTGATAATTTTTATTTCCTACAAGGTGTTATGGAAATTACTTAATATATTTAAACCGACAATTCCAATTGAAGAAAAATATGCATAAATGGCGCTTTCAATTCATTCAGCGGTAAAAGTGACGGGAAGTCAAACCAGAAAAACACCTGTGTGGCACTGCAATACATGTAAGCAATCAGTGAATTCTGACCGTTGTTGTCATATTTACACCTTAAACTCTTTAGACAAAATACAATAATTTAAACACTTTTCCAATCTGAAATACCTTTGTGTAAACTTAATTAAAAAATGACGACGGAAAATGTTTGGGAACACTAGGAATAGTATTAAATAAGTTTGAAATACGCACGTACGTAACTAGGTCAAATGCCAATGACCTTTCGAGTGATTTCGCGTTGTTTATTTGTTACTCTAGAAAAAAAAATAGAATTTTATATAAGCCACACACACACACTTACCTCGTCGGTCTTATTTAAAAATTAGTGTCACAATTTCTATAAAAAATTACACATCAAAACGTTTTAGTAAAAATACCGACACATAACCATACATAATCGCAAAAATTCGAATGGCGACGTCGTATTAATATTGCCTGCTCTCTTTTTTTTCTCGCGTAGATTTGTATGCACTTTTGTTTTTAACTGACTCAAAAAGGCACATTTTACATAAGATTTCTTCGAATTAAAAATTACAAGACATCTGATCAAACATTCAAAACAGCGAGTTGTCAAAACGTGGAACTAGACTCATTATTTCACAGTCGGTGATTTTTCCACACTGAAAGAACAACCTGTGATTCTACCGATTGGCGATTTTCTTAGCATACATTAAAAGGGTCTGCGTTTTGACGTGTAGATTCCCGCGCATTCACCGAAAAGGTTGAAATAAATAATAATCTACAGAACTCTCAACTATCTATTTTTTTATATAATATTCATCGTTTGAATTCATTCTTTATACCAAAAATTTTACCAAAATATTAATTTTCCTCAAAAACTTGCAGTTTAAAAATGTTGCCATCTGTGGAGTAAACTCCTCATAACTTTAAGGATTTAATCAACGAGGAGGAGTCTTGTTTTTTAAATAATAAATACGTTGAAAAGAATACACATATTAGAATATAACGCCGTTGTTTATAATTACGGTAGTAGGGTCGACTTCCGTTTTCAATGAAAATAGATTTTGGCCAAAAATAGATAGGAAGCAAAAATTATCGTAATAGATTAAAACTTGGTATGTAGACATACAATTACAATACAAACAAGTATTCTAAATATATTTTTTTTAAATTCGATCAATAAATGCCATTTTTCGACATCAAATTTGACAGTTAACAAAAGCCGCATGGTCCCATAAAATTATGTAATTTTTGGTCTTATATTGATTGAACTTATGGTAAATTTAAATTTCACCTAAATCGAAAAATAAATATTTTCCCCGTATGGTTCCAGCTTTAATGGTTATACTGTATTATATGTTTTTTTCTTTCTCCTTGATAGGCCAGCCAAGAAAGTGCAAAAGAAAAGTGCAAAAAAGGTTGACAGAAATAGTAAGAAGGAACCCAAAACAAATGTGGACAGAACTGAAAAACCTGGAATTAAATATCAAAATGGGTATAACATTATTAATTTATTTCTTCAATCAGTTATCTAAAGTTAGTAACAGTTGAACCGGGGAAAGAACTAACGTGCGTCATCAACAGTATGTTTCAAATCGAGATTATATAGATCAAATACGACAAAATCACATCAATGGACGTAATTAACATTATGAGAACCGTCGATATAAACAACTTGGAATAACTTTTGAAAATGCAAGTAGTTATTTATTTAAATAAAAGTGGGTTATTAAGTTAATAATTGGAATATTTCCTTGAAACAAACAAATCACATTCAAATGAATCTGCTAAGCATCTACGATTTGTACTTTTTTAGCAAATCGTTTTCAGAATCTTCAGTCTGTAACAAAATAAAAATCTATTAGGTATACACAGGGTGTTATGGATATGACTTATTATATTTAAACCGGCAAATCCTGAGATGAGAATAAATTGAAGTAAAATAACCATAAATGGCGCTTTGAATTATTGTACGAAATATACACTTTATATGAAATATCAAAATTTACGTGGCCGCTACTGAGTTATTGAGACGGTGTTGTCATATTGCAACACAGAATTGTAAACATACGTGTTCAGCTTTTGACAACAAGACGTCCTTGACCCGCATTATCACTTCTTTTTCAAACTTTTTAGAAAAAAAATACTACAATTTTAAGGTACATACTGTCTTACCTTCGATTTTATAATCCGTTTTATAATTAAATTCCATAAAAGAATAAAAAACAAAAAGTATGTTTTGAAACAGAACCAACAGTAGAACCACACAAATTTGAAATCCCATCACAATATTTCTTATTATGAATTATTTCACAACAGAAAAAAAATCGTATAATGCTACAAAACGTTTAAAATTCGTATACATTAAGCACGTGGAACCCTCGACAGCGCCATTCCATGCCCGAGTCTCAAAACATACTGAAGCAATGAAAGTCGCGCGCGGCAGGTATCCAACCAAGGGCGAGATATGCAGTGTGATCTGACAACACTGTTAGTATACTCTAGTGATCCACATTGTTGCTAACTGAATCCAGATGGAACGGCTCAACAGTATGTGGGTAAAAAGGGTTTTTTCCTTAGTTTAGATATTCGATTAAAAAAAAAGTATGTAGACTTTCTCTAGGACACCCTAGTAGTCACCCATTTAAATAGTCATTTCCATATCACCCTGTATACATATTATAATAAACCAAAATATTTTTTTAACCACGCCTAAAAATGTTAACGCTGCATATAAATATCAGTTAACACCTACAATACTTACATCTAATAGCAAATTGTTAAGTCCTCTTTTTAAGCGAATCTTATCTCCGATATTGTCCATTATATTACCAATTTCTTCATCTGTGAGTGACTTTAAGAGGTCTATTTCACTAATTTCTAAAATCCCTATAATTTAGAAACAATTTTTTAATAAAAAGTCAGAAACTGCAAGAAGAACATACATTTCAAAATTAAATTAGTTTAAGTATAAACCAATTATTAAGAAAACGTTTAAGTAAATTTAATCAAAATATTAACCTTAATAACATACACATATTTAAAACTTACCTTCCAATACAACCGCTAAATGGTAAAGATTATTTTTGTTTAAAAAGTTTTTCATCTTAAACTGTACACTGTCACTAAGAGAAGCCATATTAGAACTGTGTATTCGACGTCTCCCTCCGCTAGCCTGTTTGTTTGCCGTCCGTCAATATCAAATATCTGCCCTATTGGTGGACACACTACGGGAAATGATGAGTAATAGAGGACAGAGACACGTATTTAGCTGAATATTTTGGATCATAAAGTGAATGTTAGTATATTTCGGACAGAGATATGGCATAGATAAATAGATGATACATTTCCGTTAAATTTATTAATTTCGTTAAAAGTCAACTTGATATAAATCGAATATTTCCTTATTCAAATTAATTATACTATATGGGTCAAATAGACCATTTATTTAATTATTTTTTATCGAATTTTTTCTATGTAGCAAAATTCGTTTAGAAATCTAAAAAAATTGTGAATATAAACATAAATTAGAATAAATAATGATATGTCAATATTTTAATTCTGCCATTTCCAGTAATACACTGGAACTGTATTTCGTTTCCAAAGAAAACGTTATCTGTTTTATCATTTTTTATTAACTGATAAAACTAGAATACAATTAAAAAAGAGGTCTTTAATATTACTGTAAAGCTATGACGAACGTTCGTTCTGTCTGTCCCCGGTCCAACCAAGGACGGATTCAGAACTTCGGTTGGGGGGTCACATAAGAAAAAGTTACTAAAAGTAATACGCTGCCGCCGCATTAGTCAACCCGGTATACTTATATGGGTAAAAAATTTTTTTACAGGCAACTTTCAGTAAATCGGATTTTAAAAATAAATAATCACAAAAACATCTGTTAATTTTTTAATAGGTTTCTTATAGTATCTAATCAGAGGAAATATACAGGGTGTCCCATACTAATGGTACACAGGAAAACTGCAGATTCCTTGGGTAAAAATACTGCGATTTGGCCATACTTAGTTTAGTTCAATAGCTGGTAATAACCGAGATACAGGGTGTTCAAGTAAAATTTTAATTTTCAATTTTCCTAAATAACTTATTTCTGAATAAATATTTTTGCACAAAATTTTGTGACTAGGTTTCTTTTGGGGAAAGGAATTTGAGTTTGTTAATAGTTTGGATGTAGATTATAGGGGGGCGCTCTGTGCGGTACTCTGGATACATAAAAAGAAATGTAACCTTTTTGTGCCTTAGTATAATTATGTTTTTATTAAAAGTATCAGTTTTTCCGTCATTTTTAAGCAATAAAGGTATACTTTGTAAAAGTAGCTCCGACTAACCGTTTTCGAGATATTTTCAATTGCATTTTCTAATGCGCCCGTTTAAATTTTGATTTGTAAATGTGAAATTTGTCACAGTAGGCTTTGGTAAAAACAAAGACAATAAAAGCACTTTGAAACCTCATTTCTGTCAAAGTTTATTTTCATTTGTCAGCATTGTGGATGTTTTTAAGGAATTTTTGAAGATACTGTTATCAAAAATTAAACTAAAAATGCCGCGACATAAGAAAACATCTAACGGAGAAATGCGAGACATGGTATGTTTATACGCACAAGAAAATTTTAACAGACGCGGGGGCACATCGGCGGTATTTGGAAATGTATCCAAATAGAAGGCAGCCAGATTTTAAAATTTTTAGAAGCCTATAAGACAGACTGGGAGAAACAGGATCCTTGCGTCCAAAACGTTATAATGGAGCATTTTTAGTTTAATTTTTGATAACAGTATCTTCAAAAACTCCTTAAAAAGACCCACAATGCTGACAAATGAAAATAAACTTTGACAGAAATGAGGTTTCAAAGTGCTTTCATTGTATTTGTTTTTACCGAAGCCTACTGTGACAAATTTCACATTTACAAAACAAAATTTAAACAGGCGCATTAGAAAATGTAATTGAAAATATCTCGAAAACGGTTAGTCGGAGCGACATTTACAAAATATACCTTTATTGCGTAAAAATGACGGAAAACTGAAATTTTTAATAAAAACATAATTATACTAAGGCCTAAGAAAGTTACACTTCTTTTTATTTATCCAGAGTACCTCAGAAAGCGCCCCCTATAATCTACATCAAAATTATTAAAAAATTCAAATTCCTTTCCTCAAAAGAACCCTAGTCACAAAATTTTGTGCAAAAATATTGATTCAGAAATAACTTATTGAGGAAAATTGAAAATTAAATTTTTACTTAGACACCCTGTATCTCGGTTATTACCAGCTATTGAACTAAACTAAGTATGGCCAAATCGCAGTATTTTTACCCAAGGAATCTGCAGTTTTCCTGTGTACCATTAGTTATGGGACACACTGTATATGTCCGCGCAAAGGATCATCGTCACAAAGATCTTGGTCTATAGCATCGATTTTTTAATAATTTAACGCCCGTCACATGGCTAATTTTACTCTTCTGAATCATATGACGCCAATATTTGGAACTGAATTATTTTAATCAGTCACTATAACTATTTTCCTATTATTTATAACACCCCTGTCTTATATTGGCTTAAAGTTTTGGAATGTTCCTTACAGAATGTTAAAATACTAAGAAAATTAGTCATATTTTTAATCTACCTAAGGTGTAAACTAAACTTGCACATCAAAATATATTCTTCCTTGATAATAATTGGTTAATAAAAAAACATTATATATAGCCTCGGATAACAAACCGTCACATCAATGTATCTCCAGTAACATTTGCATGCGTGACCGGCGATACTGTGATCGGCGATACAAAAATGCTCAAATTCGTGGATAACAGCTAATACAAACTAGTTCTTAAACTTTTTTAGACTGAAATGAGTATCTGTAATGACTTCGTGTAGTATTTTTCCCTTAATTAAGACTACTAGGTCTGAGTTAACCCTGTGTTAGAGAAACTAAACTGTTAATCTTTGAACATTATTTTTTCAATACAAATTGTAGTAGGAGTGTAAAATGTTTATATATAAAAGTAAGTTTAGTAAAATTACGTGAAATATAAAAAGGTAAAGTACGAAATTATTGACTGGGGACACGTGACCGGCGATACATTTTCAAATTGAAATTTGAATACTGCAGCAATAATCTAAAAAAATTCTTTTAAAATTACTTTCTAATGCAGGAAGTAACATATATTTCGCAAATTATAATCGTTTCTACAGGCAAATAGTTTATTTTAGTAAGTTATATGCTAAGGACTGAAAGTTGCCTGTAAAAAAATTTTGACCCATATGTTATTTTTCGTGTTCCATTGTTTGTTTGGGGGGGTCATCGGTGAGGTACGATATTATTGAAGCCATAAACATTATGTCTTTGAGAAGAGAAATTGATGGAAAATATTTCACGTTTCCAAAATGAGCAGAAGGGGCCGCAATTGCTAGTATATATCTAAAAAATTCAAATATCTTCGAATTATCGCTGTTAACGTTTTTATTTAATAACGAATGAAAAAGATCATTAATTTTTGCGGAAGTTTGTTCGTAAACCTTTTTCGTGGTGGGGGAAGCGGTTACAAATATATTTTTAAAATTGCTCTATCTTCCATACCCTTTTTTAAGATTTTACTCTTATTAAATAACCGTGATCACTAGTTAACACTGCATCTTCTAGACTCTAGACTCTAGAGGATGCTGTTTACGCATAATTCGTTTTTTTTACATTTTCGTAATAAAATTAAATATGACGATATCTTGTATTATTACTGCACAGAGCACAAAAATAGGTACATTTTGGCGCAAACCGTAATTTGATATATTTATTCCTTCTCGAGTTATTTACAAATAACCATTTTAATCAAAAAAATGAATGTTAGGTACCTGCTGATCATGATATCCATAGAAGCAAAATTTTGGTAACCCTGATGGATGCTAGGCAACTTTGATATTAAGTTAATTTGATATTATTTATGTATTTAATGTTGTAATACGTTGACGCTAACCAGGAAAACCGTGAACAAGCTGCGCGTTACTCAGAGGTCTATGAAGCGATCAATGTTGGGCTTATCTTTGAAGGATAAGGTGCTTAACGCGACTATACATCATAAAACAGGCGTTACGGATGTGATAGAACGAATCGCAAACCTGAAGTGGAATTGGGCTGGCCATCTCACAAGAGCATCGGATGGAAGGTGGTCAAAGCGCATCCTGGAATGGAGACCCAGGCACGAAGCCTACAGAAGCAGAGGTAGGCCACCAACAAGGTGGACAGATGACATAAAAGGAATCCGTACAGATTGGATGCACGCAGCACGGAATCGGGCAGAGTGGCGTACACTAAGAGAGGCATATGTTCAACAGTGGACGCTAGGGGCTGTTTGATAATGATGATGATGATGTATTTAAAAGTTTGTTTATTATTTAAAAAATAACAAAGTTAGAATTTATTTTTTTTTAGTTTAGTTGTTATAATAATCTTATACTAATTTTGCATTTTAATGTTGCCTTTGTATCAACTTATGTCTATTAATATTGTTACTAAATAGATAAAAAAAAATATTGAAAAACAATCTTTACATTGTATTCGTTTAATAGTAAAAAATAAGATATTTATGCCTAACGGGTAAGAAAAAAAGAAATTAGAAATCTCAAAGGCAATCAAACTAACTTTGCTATTTTTTAAATAATAAACGATATTTTAAACATACAAATGTCAAATTAACTTAATATCAAGGTTGTCAAAGAATCTAGAAGGGTTGGCAACATTTTGTTTCCATGGATATTATAAGTAGGTAGGTATCTAACATTATTTCTTTAAATGAAATTGCTATTTGCAAATAACTATAAGTATTGAATTACTGTTTGCGACAAGATATATATATTTTTGGGGTCCTTAAGCACAGTAATAAAATAATGTAATAAATAATGTTTTTTAATTTTATAAAGAAAATTTAGAAAAACAGAATCATGGGAGAACAGCGCCTTCTAGAAGACGCAGAAAGAACTAGCTATCACAACCAACATCGTATATTTAATAAGTGTAAATTTATCTTTAAAACTATCCTAGGTTGAATAAATTTGGATAAAGGTTATGGAAGATACAGTAATTTAAAAAAAAAAATTTCACGTTTCCCCCACACTTCTCGGCGATACGAAAAAGTCTTACAAACAAACTTTCGCAAAAATTAATAATCGTTTTATATCCGTAATTAAATGAAAACCTTAGCAGTGATAATTCGAAGGAACTTGAATATTTCGTTATTTAATAGTAATTGGAAACGCGAAAATATTTTCCAACAATTTCTCTTGGTCTATTTAGTCAATAAAATTTTTTTCTCAAAGACATAAAGTTTATTGCTTCCATAGTATCGTACCTCGCCGGCCTTAGTGGAACACCCTGTATATACAGTATGTCTACTTGAGTTGTAACCATATTGAAAACTTTTCATTATTAATTATTAATTTTAAGAGAAAACGTGATTTTTCATCAAAACTTCTGCATGGTCTACAACCAACAAAATGCAAAATATGAATTTGGCTCAAGAGTAAAGCACCTTTTTGGACAATATCGAAAATTGTTACAAAAAAAGTTGATCAGATTTGGAAACTACATTCAATTCAATTCAATAAATTACATCTATCTGAAAATTCAATAACTTTCTTTTATGCAATGAAATTTTTGGAAATTCTAAGTGATATCTGACGTATCCTCAGTGGCAACCAGTTTATGTGTTTTATAATTTAATGCGTTTTGACTTTCACTGTAAAACATTTCTTGTTATTGAATACTAGATTACAGACATGTAACTTGAAAGATACAGTTAAATTTGCAAAAAAATAACAAGAACTGATTTTTCACGTTAGATATAATTGCCCATTTGAATGTAGTTTTCAAATGTGATCAACAATTGTCGATATTGTTAAAGCTTTACTTTGAGCCAAATTCACATTTTTTTGAGAAACGTAGCATACGACCGAAAGAAATGAATATCTGATGATTGTATTGTGTTCTATTTTTACAGTTTAAAGCGTCAGTCAGCAGTATCTTGGATACCATCAGCTCAGCTACATTTAAGAAAATCAAAAAGTTTACCAGACACATCTACATTTCTAAGTGATAAAGTCAAGAATATGTGTCTAAATGACGACAGCGATAAGTTCAAAAAAAAGAAGAGGAAAGGAAAATTTTCGAAAAAAGCTAAAGCTGTTAGTAATGCAAAGATTTTTGTAGCCCCGGCTAAAGACTGAACGCGTCAAGTACTGAAAAATAACTTTAAATAATTATTTTTGGTGTTTATGTTTAATGATTTATTAAAATAAAGATAGAGAAATGATATTGAAGGCGGGTTTACATTCAAACGAAATATATGATAAAAGTCATGTAAAAAGATTTTGATTCTGGATTATTTGCCACCTACAGTCCATAGGTCTGTCTGGTGTGTCGTAAACGTATAGAAGGTTAATTCTACCGTGCAAATCTTATGATTGTTGACCTTCATGTTAACATGTAGAATCACTTGTTCAAGTAACCTGATGCATTCTCCGAACACCCTGTATAACAAAAAGGCGAAACCTGGCGAAAAAAATTTTTTCTTCCATTTGAAAAATGAATTTACTGCTAACACACCTTTAATTTGAGTGAATTAAATTTGTGTTTCGGCTAAAGTTGCCTCTGATGGCACAGTAGAGAAACATTTTTATAACAAACAAACCCCCCCCCCCCCCCTTTTTTCAAATATCAACTTGATATTTTAAAAACTAACCGTGAGAATAAGATAACAAAAATTTGGGAGGCTATAACTCGAAAAGTATTAAGTTTGTTATATGGCTTTTATTTTAACATACAGGATCCGCCAACGAAGCGGGGACCGAAGATTAAATCGTTATCGCCGAAATTATCAAAAATACTAAAACTGGAACGTTAGGCACATCTATTATAATGTTTATGAAAGTAGACTTTGATTTGATATTTTGCTTGTACCAAATTTTGATTGATTCGTAGGACTTTAATGACGTCGCACGGGAAAAGATAAAACGTACAGACTTTATGTTATGTGTATGTGTAATTATAGAAACCTATTTTGATTATAATAATTATTTTATAATGTTTTGAAATGTACACTTGTTTGATTGTTTCTTGCCCAAATGGCGATTGCGACATTTATAAATTATTGGGTTTTAACTTTGTCCAGGCCAATTCAAAGAAAACGCAAAATCCCTATGTACAGTTCATTTCACGATATTTGGATACGACTTAATGATTTCCTGGGTTGGTCCCATTGTGTAGACAAGAGCTTGGCAATAAACAAGTGAAGTATGAAGGGACGGACTAAGGAAAACAAGTAATGATATGATTATATGAATGTAATCAAATGAAATAACATTTTTTTTAAATATTACTAGTCATATTTATTTACATTTATAATGTCATTCTATAGATAGTTCTGTTTCGCTATCGCTATCCTCATCAAAATTAATTATAATTGGATTAATTATACGATCCAGACTAATATACGAATTTTCTACAGTTATTACGTGACAGACTGAATTTTTCCAACTACCTGGGGGAATATCATTAAAGCATTTTCGTATTAATTCTACAACACTAGAACTTAAAGTCGGAGAAATATTTTCAGACCTAACCAGTGATTTTAACTGGTGCCACATATGCTCTATGGGGTTAAAAATTCAATAATAGGGTGGGAGCCGTAGCACTGTATGTCCAATTTCTTCTGCCAATGTGTCACAAACATATACTTTTTTTATACAAACTTCTAAAAGATCACTTTTTTTATAACTTTCTTCAAAATATATATCATTCGCCGCCATGTAGTTCTGAATCTCCAATTTTGTATTATTTGAGCTTGGAGCTTTATGCAATTGGCGACTGTGATAGCTCGCATTGTCCATTACTATCACGCTATTCTGAGGAATGTTTGGTAAAAGACAATTCTTGAACCATTCCTCAAAGAGTTCGGCCGTTGTATCTTCATGGTAGTCCACACAAGAATCTTTAATGTTTTTTGCAGAAAGCCACAAGGCATTTGGAACCCAACCGTTTTCTGACCCAGCATGTAAAATGCTTATTCTTTTTTCTTTATTTGACGGAGCTTTTGTTTTACTGCACTAGAAGAAGCACCATCAATGTTTTTCCATGGACGCCACATACTGTTTTTTTATACGTTTGGTAAAATAATATCGGTAATACAACTAAACTCTTCCAGCAACAAATAATAACTAACAAATTTTACCACAAAAAGATATTTAAATATAAATTAAGCAACCTAACCTAGCTGATGTGCCTATATTTAATTATAATTATTACAATCCGGTTCTTTCCACATAATAATAACAAACGGTCATAAATAATGGGATCGCCGCAGGTACTTTTACTGCAGTCAATAAGTTATATCCATTTTTCGTGAAACAATCTTTACCTACCTACATATTTTGTTGGAAACAAGCTATTGGCTTTATCTCTGAATATCGTTTTATTTATTAGCTATAATCTTTTATAACAGGATAAATGTTTAGTCTTCTGCGACTAAGTGGACTAGTGGATATCCTAAACGTCTTAACTTTTGAGTTACATGTTTTTTAATAATTTTTTAAGATTAATGACTTAAATACGTGCCAACTAGACTAGGTAGGCAACTGCCAAAACTGTTTGTGTTTACAAAACAAAATCTGCTTCTGACCTAATCTTTGTTAATACCTAATTTCATAACAGAGTGCAAATGAATGAATGTCATTTTTTTATACGAAAACTGTAGGTGAAACGACAAAAAATCAAGAGACAACATTTGCTCAGCAATGAATGAGAATTTCAGAAATACTTTTCATTTAAAAAAGAGAAGTGACGTAACATTTTTTTCTTCACAAATACCAAGGGCAATAACCGCACAAACGCCACTGGAATAAAACAACATGTTTACATCATAAAATGCCTCTTGATGAATAGAAAGTATGTGCCAGATATCAGAAAAATATTTAGAGCAGTATCACAGATATTAATAAAAAGGGAGTTTAGGACATATGTCCATATGAAGTTTATTCCAATTGAACCCAAGAATAACCTCCTTAAATATTAGCATGTTATTAAGAAACACTCTGTATAACAGAATGATCCGGCTTGTTTAAACAAACTCGCGATATGTGGCTCAAAACTCACTAATTTCTCAAATACGAACGGCTCTCGATCAACTGGCGATTGAAATACAACTAACTAACAATTTATGTTATATGTATTTAAACCCCTTATACCCTTAAGGCCGTATTACAGTCGGGAATTTTTATGGCGCCAGCAATGGCAATTATAATTCAAGGATTCAGGCGCAGTACACCGTTCTCCGTACTACAGTCAGAAATTCTACTCTTCTGGCAATTAAAATGACATGGATTCATGCGCAGTACACTGTTCCCGATCAGCTGTCTCTCATTACCAGAAATAGGGCAGGCGCCATTTTAATTGCCCTTGCCGGCGCAATTGGGTAGACATGGATTATTCTGTTATTTTTAACTGTTTATTATTTGGCCGAACCAGGTATGAACAGGAAATGGCCATTTAAACCCACTGGTACTTAAATTAGCAGTTTACATTCTTTATTAAACTTATGGACTGCTAATTCAGCAACTTTTTGCACCTCCTATTTGTAAATAGCAGTAGTTGCTTTAACTGGTAATCAAAACGAACAGGTTTGCACATTTCTAATTCTGGGGATATTTTAGGGATTTCGACAGTACCCACTGCTGTTCTGACCGTTGACAATGCTCCAGCTGATCGAAAATGGTTTACTCCGCATGAATACGTGCCATTATAATTGCCGGCACAAGAGAAAAAATTGCCTAGTCTAATACGGCCTTTATACAGTACACATGGTATAATAAATCCAGGTATTCTCATTTAATTGTCGAATTTTCCCATACATTAAGGAGAGGTAGGTAATCAGACTCATAGTTAGCATGGATCTATGAAACTGCAACCAACTGAGACTTTTGCAAGACAGATTGTTAATTAGTATAATAAAATAAGTAAGATTTTGCTATTTTGGACTGTGAAACATTTTTGCTATTTCCCAGTGTAATTTATAAAGCTTCCATCGCCATTTTGTCAACAAATTAGACAAAAACCATTTTACCGCACATCGAGAGTTGGTAAATAAAATTTCTATTATATTGTGATATTTGTAAAAAAGTCCCCTGGCAATCATCAACTGAGAACCAATTAATATTTGTTTGGTCATTTTAGAATTACAAATAATTTATTTTGTTCGCCGCCTGCCAACTTATTTAGCTGGTGTGTGTGTTTTTTGCTGGTATTAAGGAGGCTCGCAGAATTTAAGGGCCAGAAAAATATAGAGCTCAATATATAGAGTGTTTCTTAATAGCATGCTAATATTTAAGGAGATTATTCTTGTTACCATTTTCAGAAAAAACGTCATATGAATTCATGCCCTAAACGTCTTAACTTTTCAGATACAAGGTGTTAAATATTTTCATGTTTTTTTTTAGTAATTTGTTAAGATTAATAACTTAAATACGTGATAACTAGACTAGGCAACTAGACTAGACTATACAACTGTCAAAGCTGTTTATGTTTGTTCTTACCTACTAGATCCTTTTTAATCTTTGTTAATAAATAATTTCATAACAGAGTGCAAATGAATGAATTTAATTTTTTTAAACGAAAACTGTACAGCAAGGAATGGGAATTTCAAAAATAATTTTTATTTAAAAGTGGCGTACTATTCTTTTCTTCAAAAATAGCGAAAGCAATTCACACACGAACGCCATAGGTCGGAATTAAATAAACCATATTATACACCAGAAAATGCCTCATCTTGATGAATAGAAAGTATGTACCAAATGTCACAAAGATATCTAGAGGAATATCACAGATATTAATAAAATGGAGATTTAAATTTAGAGTAATAAAATTTTAATTTTAACACTCTGTATCTGTATCCTTCAAACAAAACGGACCCATGTTGATAGGAACTATTTGTCGTATTTTTGGTAAGGAGTCACGTGTTTTTTGAAACACACTGTATACAGTGTGTCCCAGGATAATAAGCGAACCAATATTTGTAAATGATAAAAATTCAATTGAAATTTGATCACTTGGCATCTAGGCCTGTTTGATTAAAAACTAAAATTTACATATTTTGTTTTTTATGAAATCAAGCAAGGGCTTGACGAAGCATTCTTTTTATTTTCTGTCTAGGTAAAGTGCCTCTTCTTCGCAAAATATCAAAAAATATCATTAAGAAAAGTTGCTCAGAATTCAATATCATGCAAGCCTTCCGAATTTAATAACCATCAGACATAAATTTTTAGGATTTTTTTTAAACCTCCAAACAGAAATAAAAATTTCAGGGTATTAAATACATTTGGGGCATTCCGCGAGAGATTTATCTTCAAAATTAAAGTTGACCTCCTGAGTAGCCCAAAATGTTCGTCTATATGTCCCTAATGACCGTGAATTTAAAAAAAAATTGCCGCTGTTCCCGAGATATCCACGCTTCAATAAAGCAAAATCCAGGTTTTTGGCCATTTTTCTCGGGCATTCATCTGCAAATAACTTTTAACAGGCACGTTTTAGGGGAAAATGTTAAATGCCAAAGTTGTTCGGCTTGAATAGAGGAATATGATCCCGAGGTGGAAGGGATTGGCCGGAAAACATAACCTAAAAATTGCGTTTTCCGGAAAAATAGGGAAAACCCTAATTTCGCCCAATTGAAAATCGCTCCATCTGAGCCGAAAACCTTGATAAATGTGTCGAGAATAAGCTGGTAAATTTTCAGAGTGGTTCTCGTCATAGAACAGCTGCAATCTCAAAAATGGTAAAAAAAAACGGCAAAAAACTTAAGAATTTGGTAAAAAATAACACATGACGATGCAACATGTATCTCGATTGCTTCCAAGTTTCTTTCCCGGGAAAAATATGCTCCAAAAGTAACACAGAGAACCCCGAGAGCCCAATAAAACCCTCCAGACATACAAAATCTCTCAATCAGCCCTTTTTTCATCATACAACGTGTGAAAAACAGGTACACAAAAAAATTGAAATTCTGGTTTGGCTTTTTCTTTGTACTAAAGGACTTGTTTATTTGTAATATTAGTTACACCATCAACTTGACTAGAATCCAATTTCGGATCTGAACAAAAAAAATACTTTTCGCGAGTTCTAGTTCCTAAAACAGGACTAAACGCTTGGGAAGAAAACTCGTTTACAGGTACTCCGGAATCCTGTTAATAAAAATTTTCGATATTTTGTAAAAAAGAGGCACTTTACCTAGACAGAAAATTAAAATAATGCTCAAAATAACATATTAAATTTTATTATCTAATCAAGTAGGCCTAGTTCGCAAATGGTTAAATTTCAATTCGAAAATATTTGGTCATTTACACCTATAGGTTCGCTTATCCTGGGACACACTGTATATACCTGGCTGAAGCTCACAAGTAATTTTCAAAACTTGTTATACTATATACATTTCCAGCATATAAATCAGTCGCATCGAACAGAGGTATCCGACCAACAGGTAATTAATTGCATCAAAACATACCTATGTATAAAAATAAAAAAATTAAAAGGTTCGACCATGTTGAGCCCCCGGGGGACGCCTCTGGACCTCCCATTTCCGTTGTGCTTTCATCGAGAATCGAGCTCGTCGAGTATATTGAATACCGGATGCCTAATGCGAACAAATTAAACATACCCAATGAATTTAAAAAGGTTTTCGTATCCCGCAATATTTTGTGGGTTAGAACTAATCGGTTTGAAACATATTAGCTAAATATAGTATTAATAATTCGATGTATTTTTATAATTATGTCAAATTTATAACTGTTTTTTGTCAAGCGTAATATACGTACAGGTTGTCCATTTAGTGCGTAATTATTCGATGTCTCCTATAATACCATGGATAGAGGAAAACTTTAAATATAAATATTAGTGGACTGTTGAAGATGTATATTTTTTAAATATTTTTAAATATACAGTGTGGTTCATTGGAACTTAAATATTTTAAATGGAATGCCCTATATTTTTTATTTAATTATTATTTATGTAATCCCAATTTTTTTCTACAATCAGTTGCAGTGTTGTCAAGACATTAATTATTTTCCTATTAGTATGCTTCTGTACGATCGAAATAAATATATAAAAGGAAATTTTTCTCCTCCTCGAGGCACCATTAAGTGATTACAGTGGAAATTTCTTAACGTTTGTTTATAGAATGACATTTTGCTTGACTGAACCTGATATTTTAATTATTTTATATTTCTGATTATTCTAAACCTTTTACTAGGCATTATTATATAACTTAAAAACAAATAAAAACAGCAAATTATTGTTATTTATTATAGTTTACAATTACCTAATTATTTTCGATTACAACGTCTAAATGTTCTTGAAATTCTTTGGCCACTTCTTCTTGTTTTAATGGGGAATAAGGTACACAGTCATCAAAATTAATTTTTATATTTGGTAGAAACCAATAGGATACGATATTTAATTATATTAAATAAAATAGACGAATATACGTCTGACCCACATTTTTCTAAAAATACGTTAGAAACTTTAAATTCCGATGATACATTTTAATGTCACTCAATTCGTTACAAAACTTACACGGAGGGTACTTCTCAAACCGTTCCCCATTTTTAAATTTAACTAAAATGTCAGTAATCAGTGCTACGGGAGACAGCGCGCGACGTTTGACATGGATACAATACGCTGGAAAACTATCTGTATAAAATAACTTTATGGTAAAAAACGTATTTTCTACCTACTTTAGTAAGTTAAATAAATATGGAAATAAAAATTTGAACCATTTTTACAGTGTCAATAACAATTAGAGGCAAGGTTGGTAAATAGGATATTATTGCTCTTAGAACTAACAACTACCTACTATTGTATTTATAAGTCAACAAATCTTAAAATGAGAACATAAGTTTCTTTAAATAATATGTTTTACCAACTTTAGTAGATCAAATATAAATAAAATACAAATATGAACTATTTTTAATTTGTTAATAACAATTGCATGCAAATGAAAGTCATTTTGAATATTTACTTTAGTTTACAATTATTAGTTTAGTGCTCTATATCTAATTTTCACAATGAAAAATCTATGTATATGAATACTATAAACAAATTCAAAGAAATAGCCCATTTTCTCCAAGAGAACTGACTAATAAGAAGAAAACTCAAAGTCAGGGACTCACTACATACAAGTATACAAGTATGTAGTGAGACCGTGACTTTGAGACTAATAAGAAGAAATCTCAATCACGGACTCACTGCATAGTATGCAGGTATGTCGCGTTTTGAGTGTGAAAGAGAATATTGATTTTGTGGAAGTTTGTAATTTGATAACAATGATTTGGGCGAGTTCATTAACATTGATAGCAATGTGCTATTAGAAAATGATAGTGGCCCCATTCCTACCGATTATGTAGTCCAAACTGAAACCACATCACTATCTGACGACTCTGATGAAGAAGTTGAATGGAATAATCAAACAAATGTCACCAATTATCAACAAGCCATTAGTATGGTAAAGGAATTATAAGAGTATGCAAAGAATAGAGGTGACTCTACAGCAATGGAATTGTTATCAGACTTGGAATTACATTTTCTAGATTGCAAGTACTTAGTATAAAATGCAAACTACGTTATTAGATTTTTTTAGTACCACATCCTAACTAAAACTAGTGTATTTTTGTTATGTTTTGTTTATTTGTACATATATATAAAAAAATAAATAAATAATTTTGCATTTACATATTACCTAATAACAAATTTCCCATGGGCGGACACCTCTATTAGGCGGACACATTTAGACGGTCCCGTACATGTCCGCCTAAGAGAGGTTTCACTGTATTTTTAATATAGTATGTCAAATTTAAAATTGTTCGCCAAGATCAATATAGGATTAATTCCATGGATTTTTTATTTTTTATCAAATTTATAAATGCTTCGTTGTCAAGAGAAATATTGGATTAATTCCATGGTTGTTTTTATAATCACGTCAAATTTATTACTATTTTGTTGCTAATAGCAGTATAGAAAATCGATGTTTTCTACCTTCTAGTAATATCGTTTAAAATGAATATAATGAAAATTATTTCTCAATTAAACTACATTTTAGAAACTATTTTCCATAACCAGTCAAGGCTAACAAAATTGCCAATGACTCGTTATGTAAAATTGCTTTTTTCTTTATCAGTGTAGCTTCGAGGATATCGAACCGTTACATATTCATACATACATCGAGACTGGACACCCTGTAGACATAATTATCTAATATCCTCCTTTAACTAACTATCGAACCCAATTAAAATTTTAGTTTTTCTCACGACACACCGGATAATAAAGCAGTTAAAGATCTTAAATATGTATATAATTATAGCTTTGTCAATAGAGAGACATTCTTAGGGGATACATGTAGGTAATTAGTTATCGATTGATAGTAATATCTTATTTCCGTTTGTCATTTTACCATAATACAGGGTTTAACAACTAAATGGCAGAAGGCACCAAGGAAAATTTTACTGGTTAAAATGCCTTATACAATGATAGGAGATTTTAGCAGTCTGAAAATACCACAGACCTATGTATTCTTTTTTTATGATCAAACACAAGCACTATAGGAAATCTCCTTTAGGGCACTCTGGGAGTGGTGCGTGTACCCAAAAAGCGATCACGACGTTGGTTTTGAATCGTAGGAGGTTGTATTCGCTTGAAAAAACGACCTCGGGAAGATCGTTCCATAAGGATTAAGTCCTCCAGATGAAAGAATTCTTAATTAATGAAGTTCGAGGAGTACTAAGCTTAACCAGAGATGGATGGGCGGCAGTGGTTTGTCGTGTATTTCTGCTATTCGCCGCTCTGGGCGGAATTAAGAGGGCAAGGTCAGCCGAGCACTTTCCATGAATCCATATCTATGGAAAGTCAAGCAAAAGTGGCAAATTTATGGCCTCACGCATGTAAACAAAGCTGCTCATTAGATGGCATGCGCAATGCCAACTGATATACTATTTACCTTAACCGGCGAACAGGACCGTACTTCGCCCTTAATGAAAATGATTACACGGCAATATTTTGGCACTTCAAGACCGTCTTTACTGGGAAATAAACAATCTATTTTTTGGCATAAAAGAAGGCCTTGCGACCATCACTGAAAAGCCACTTTTAGAATTAATTCTGATATCTATGGTCCACGTATCGACAGATTTTTAATATCGATACATCGCTACGACTGATTTCGGTTCTGGACTGTCGTTGTTGATACACGTCGTTAGTTGGCAACCAAACCGGCACCAATACGGCAGGGTTGCCTATATGGCGGCGACAACATTGCACGACAACACAACCGACGATCAACCTTTAAAAATATGACCGGAAAACCACCCATTTTTTCACAGGATTCCTTAGGTTATAAAGAAAAGTTCATATGAACATTTACAGGGTGTTGAATTTTTATTTTTTAAAAGGTTAATTTTTAATATCTCCTAAAGTACTTTAGATACTATTTTCAATTTTGGTATGTGTTTATAGGATATAGAACTACAAAGTTTAGTTAGAAAAGTTATTCAATTGTTCCACCAATGACGTCCCTGCAAACATGTCCTCTGATATTTTTTACAAGAAAGATGGTACGCCACTGACATTTTTCCATATGGATATTTTTCTGATAGCCTGGCCAATTCCACATGAAAACGGTCTCTCGAGTTTTTCTCGTCAGATCCACCATAATTATTATACCATTTGATCACCAAACTGCCTTAATCTTATGTCAATATATTAATTAGAATTATTATTTTCTTAATTTTAAAATTATCACGCGCCATGCTTTTATTGGAGCGCTTTAATGAATAACCGCTCGCCCTAAAAGCACACAATTCTATTAACATGCAACTCGTGATAACTCTAGCATCCAAAGGTACTGTAACATTACAGGTCCAATAATCCATTCATAAAACTCTTGGAAAGTGAAGCTGTTATTGTGTGAAATGTTATGGAAAGTCAGTAATGGATGGAAGAGAGAACTACATGTTTGTTGGCTGAATGGCAACAATGCTGAAGTCTCGTTATATCAGATGGTTAAATATTAGAACATAACCATACTTACGGATGAAAAGATAAATCCTTATTTAAATGATGCAGTCTTTTACAAACTACATATGAATGCACCATGATTGTTTATAATAAAAACGATTTTTCACCAATAATCAAAAAAAAACACAAATCAACCAAAATATATAAACAATCCGTTAGATCACAGCGCCAACGTTGTAATGTTTACGAGATTAGTATTCATTCATATTTTGGCTCCCGGATCGTAGCTCAGTAGTAAAGCAGAAATAGATGATGCCAGAGTGCAGTTGGATTAGTTCAAGTTTCGTTTGATACTTTAAGTATAATAATATTTTTTTAAAGAATCTCTCATCGCCTTTTCACCAGTTTACAGTAAAATTATTGGGAAATAAATGTATTTTAAGAGCAATTGCGGATTAAAAAAAGTTGCTCAGAAATCAAAATCATGTAATCATTTTTACTTTTTATAACACCTTTTAAACAGAACAATATTTTGTTCGGTGGTATTGAATACATTTTTAGAAAATATTATTTTCGAAATATCATTTGATAGTCAAATTTTATTTCCTAGGTTTATAGGACAAACCATGAGGAAATTAAAGAAATTAGAAATTTCTAACCAGGGGAAATATTGTATAAAATGCTATTGTTTTGTTGCCAACTTGCCAACACTACTAGACAAGTAACGGCAATGCATGTTTAAATTGTTGAAAATGGCACTTAAAAGGCATGCTTCCGTCCATCTTCGCATCGAATTGCCCACTCCAAGAATTTTTATGAAACAAAATTTATCATTAATTATTTTATCAAACAAAAAAAGCCTATACTTTTCAGGTTTGTTCAAATCAAATACCAATATATGGAAAAATTATTATTTTCCAGACCACCCGATGATACCTTATACACCTACCCTGTACTGACGAGAACAAATAAGTTCGAAACCGGTCTGCAGGTGGTTACATCCTATCAATGGAAAAGGCTTCCTTTTCTTGGTAGTACCATTCAATCTGAAATAGTATTTAAAGTGCTACTGTGTAGACTAATACGCCCTTATTGTATAAGGTATCATCGGGTGGTCTGGATAATAATAATTTTTCCATACATTGGTATTTTATCAATGTTAATAATAATGAGTTTTAATATGAATTTAGTGGTTTTAATCAGGAACATTGAGTCTGACGAGAAAAACTCAAGAGACCGTCTTCATGTAGAATTGACCAGACTAATCAGATAATCAGAAAAAATGTAGAAACATGGAAAAATATCAAAGGACATGTTTGCAGGGACGCCACTGGTGGAAAAAATTTAATAACTTTCCTAACTAAAATTTGTTGTTCTATATCTTATTAACACATACTAAAATTGAAAATAATATCTAAAGTATTTTCGGAGATATTAAAAAGTGGCCATTTCTTGTATGCCGCGCCAAGCGCGCATTTGGGAAAATAAAAATTTTTCGCCAATCCCCCCTCGTAGCTGATAAAAAAGGAACAAATTGAATCCGGCCTGATCCCCGTAGCTCGATTGATAAACTACTTATTACATCTATGTAATATTTTTTTCCACCTATTACCCCTCTTAATTGCCCCATCAACCCCAGCCTCCGGTCCATCAAAGTACTCGATGTCACCCGTTGATTCGCGAAAAATTGATGTCTCAACTCCGCTCCTACTCGAGATATAATTAATTAAATGTTATTGTTTTTTGCAGTTAAAAGTCGCGACAATTCGCGAACTAATTGAGATATCGGATTTGAGCTTACGCGCTCTGTCAAGCTCTTCAATTTTGCTCTTTAAATTTTTTTTGTAGCATCAAAACCGGCTGAGTTATTTTCCATTTCTCGTCGTAGGTTAGATTTACGGGGCGTGCCCCCCTACCCTCGCATACGGCGCCCCCTACAGATCATGTCAGAATGTCGAGGGGATACTACTGTATCGATTGGGAAAAAAATTAATCGATTTCGTCAAGGGATTTTCGAGCCGTTGATTTCGCCAGAACGACTCCACTAATAGGGATGTTGAACGATACGATATTTTTGGGTACCGGTATTTTTTTACCAATACTCGATATTTGGTACCGGTATTTTACAATGCGATACACAAGTTTTTACCCAGTATCTATCGTATACGTGCGTATGTGTCAGATAACTTCATGCACAATAATTTTAAAATAAAAATTATTGTGCATTCAACTATTTTCCAAGCAAGATCAGCCAAAATATGTTTTTTGTTAGGTTTATCAGGGACATATAAACATGTAACAATATAATTGGAGTAGTTTGGCACTTCCTCTATATTTTCGCCCACAAGCCGCCACTGACTAAAAATTGTCAATCGCTTTTCAGAAATTATCTCCAAAAACAATTTCAAAAAATATTTTTGTTCATTCGTGATATCATATATCATTTAATATAAAACAATGTACCGGTACTCACAGTACCGGTACTTTACTTAACGATATTTTAACACACCGGTACTTCCAAGTAAATACATATCGATCCACAAATACCGGGACTTTTGGGAGTATAGCACATCCCTAATGTTCAAATAAAAGCAATTTTTACTTTTAATCAATAGTAAGTGCTGAATCAACAAAATAAATTGTCATTCATATATGCACTGGGATCATTAAATGAAGCAAAGCAAACCTAAGCGTTTTGTAAATTATCGGTAAGAAAGGAAATGAGATTCGAAAGGAAAAATAAATCTTGTATCACTACCACTGCTCCTGATTTAAAAACCAAAACAACTTCGGGCAACATAAAGATGAATCGCACTACCTGCCATTAGATAAATAATTTCCGGTGATTTTTCGAATTATTATTAATGTTGAGATTATTGTGAAACCAATAGTTAGTTGATGTGATGCCTGTCGGTTAAAGGAATCGTTTAACCATGAATTAGAGTGAGATCGTTTCACATCGTTTTTAGGACAACTGACTAAGTGTATGGCCACAACGGCGCACCGCACAGCGCCCTCGCTCATAGCCTGGTACCAAAACCGCACAGTCGTGTCCACAACGGCGCACCAACCCTCGCTCATTGCCTTGCCTGTCGATCAGTTTGTCTCTCGACATCAAGATATAAACATGGCTTGTGCGTTGTCATCTTCTTCCGATGAAGGCTATATTACATAAATTACGTTCAGAATTTGACGTGAAATTGGAAAATCTGTTAATATACAGGATGTCACATTAAAAAATATATTTAAACAGGGTCGTAATTAATTAATTAGAAAAAAATAAGGTATACTGAATATTTTTTAACCTTTTACACAGTCCATGTTTATGTCTCGATGTCGAGGGACTACTATGCGAAGCTCAAGCGAAGCTGTGCGGTGCTATAGTACAAGGCTATGGGCGAGGGTCGGTGCGCCGTTGTGGACACAGACTTATTATTTTGGTATAATCTAATCAGAAATACAGAGTAGAGTTCTTGTAATACTCATAAAAACTATCGATTTACAAAAATGCATTTATGCGAAATTAACGTTGAATGTTAATACCAACTAAAATGTCAACATAGTTGTTTCTAGGATATTGGCTTTTGTTACAAGGCCTACTGTGGTTTAAACTTTAAAGCAGTAAAGTATAAATAAATGGCCTAGGAAACCAATATTATCCATGGTGTGTTATATATTTGAAAAGAGAATTTAAAATACTATCTTCTTAGATTAAAATAACAAGGTGTTCCATTTAAAGAAAATGAGGTTAGGTGCGATAACTTTTTTACCTGACCCCGTATACTTATTCTTAACAGCAGATTATTCAACAATCAATATAAAGAAACTTCTGTATGAAACCATTTTCTGTATCTCTAATCACTAAGAAATATAGAAGGGTAATTTAGAAATTGTCAATTTTTTGATTTTCCCACGTATCTCTTAAGAGAACGAAAATTTTCGAATTTTGATTTCACTATTTTAAGTTTTACCGAAAAAGAGCACATGACACCAATATTACTTTTTTGATAGCACTAACAATTACGGCGATACCCTATAAAAGTGTCGAAAATGGAACATATACAAAATTTGAATTAAATATAATTTTTTTTTAAAAACACCTTCACGACTTGATCATTCACATGTTTTCAGCCTACCATTGTATCAAATAGGGTGAGGTCGATACACCTTTAAAAATTTTTCTAGAGCTGTGAAATAATTTTTCAAACCAAAAATTTTTAAAAGCCAAAAAACCTAGGCCCATGAAGAATTGCAAAATATCCTTTGATTTATTATGATATCTGAGGACTAAAAAAATTCTACTAGATAAAAGTAAAAAGTCATGTGGTAGGCAGTGACGGTTCTTCCACAGGAGCACATGCGCACGTGCACCATTACATTCATTTAATATTATTTATCGTATAAAGTCCGACCCTCCCTAATATTTTATCGTATCGTCAAACCAAACGGTATATATCTCTCACAGTGGAGCTTTCCGGCATTCGCGCCAGTCGTCTCTGACGTCGTTGATGACGAGAGATGTTCGCATATGCGATTACTTAGGCTGGACATAATGCAGTTTCTCTTTAGTGGTGGGGGCGAGGGATAGCGGGGTTATGGAGATTTAACATGGGAAAGTCACACAATTTTGGTGTGCGCCTTTGTCTGTTTGTTCGCGCATGTATGTAGTAATAGTGTAGAACAAACCCGAACAAACCATCAATTTAACACGAAAAATACCATATACGTACCGATTTGACTAACGATGCAGGGTATTACTTTTCGTAACTTTTCCATATATGACTCTCCCCTCCCCCCAACTTAAAATGAACAGTTTGACGGTGGACTATTTCAAAAATAACTTTAGCTCTTTCGGTTTAGAGCAAAAAAATGAAGTGACGATTGCGGGAAGACCTAAGCCCGAAATTAATTTAACGCAGGCCACAAAGGGTAAATCTAGGGACTTTAGAAAGTTTAAAATGAAATATACGAAAAAATTTAACGGATTTGTGGATGCTACACAACTACACATTTTGTTTTTCCTGTTTGTTGTTTGGTCGCGGCGTTGGGGAGCCTTCCTGGACAAAAAATGTAATAGAAAATAATCTTCAGAGCATAATTTCTGCCACTTTTACACTTTTACAAATAATTGTTACCATACCAATGACCACGGCCGAGGGTACACGATGTTTTTCAACATTCTATGAATGAAGAAAGGCTAATAGCCCTAGCAATGCTATCTATTAAAAAAAATGTATGGAGGGTATTTCAAACTTTAATGACTGTTATTGATAAATTTTCGACAATTAAGAACCGAAAACTGGACTTTTAAGCACTATACACTTAAAAAACCTTTCTTATTTTCCAAAAATTGTATTTCCTTGTGTAAAATTAAAAAAATTAATAAAAATATGTCTTATCTAACGCATTTTCTTATTGCTTTTTTTCTTGCTACGTTTAAAACGCCGAAGAATATAATTATTTGGTCGTTACAGAAAAATAAAATTTTTAAAATAATTTCCTGATACTTGTGAACCCCCTCTATCATAGGTCACGAGCCGCCACTGGGGGTAGGTATAAATAACATGTTGATAACATTGCATCCGAGAAATCGCCTCACCGCCTCTAACGGCCACGAGTCGCCACTGACGTAGTGTATAATTTTACATTGTTTCCTTAATATCAAGTGATGAAATTGTTGTTGGATTTGGATGTTATTACATTTTACAAACTACAAGGTGTTATGGAAATGACGTATTATATTTAAACCGGCAATTCCTGAGATGAAAACATTGAAGAAAAATATCCAAAAATGGCGCTTTAATTTAATATGCCCTGAACATGACCTGACGTCAAACCAAAATTAAGCACGTGGTGACACTGGGAGAAAGATAAACGAAACAACATATGGCGGGAAACGTCAGTGAATTTTGAGCAGTGTTGTCACTCTTTAGAAAGTCAATAACTGTTTGACAGATTGGAAGTTGTTTATTTTTCAGGGTACATTATTATAAACTTTTACATTCAGTTCAGTTCGCTGGGAAACAATCTCTGATTTATAAACTTTAAATGACTCGAACCAACCGCCGCGGCGTTTATAAATGGTCAGGTATGTTCTCATTTGTTCAATTCAAACGACACCCGTCGGAACTGAACAACTTAAAAGCCACTTTACCCTTTAGAAAAAAAAACTGCAATTTTATTTACCTTTTCGGCCTTATTTAAAACCAACTTAATTTATAAAAAAAAACACCAATAACCGGCACAATAACCTCACAAAACACAAAAACAAAAGCACAAATTCACATTAGTTTTCGCGTAGATTTGTATGCATCTCATGTACACATCTAAGTACCATTCAATCTGAATTAGTATTTTAAAGTGCTCCTGTGTAGACAAAAATACGCCCTTATTGTATAAAGTTTCATCTGGTGGTGTATTTAACATCTAAAAATTTCTAGTAACTACACGTTTCAGTCTGTTTCGGATTTATTCGGTCGAGCGATGTTGTCTTATTTGGAAATATCTAAAAAATACAGCGTTGCCACTTGTTTTTGTGATGTTTTATAAGATTATATTCATAAATTGCGGAATTTCCTTCTGTAATATTACTCTCCTGTATAATTATTGTCTCGGAAATGACAACCGCGCTATTTTTCCGAATATGTACGAAGCACTCCACCCTTGGTTGGAGTCGTCTCGAACAAGACTTAACGGGAGGTCCTGTTATTGTCAAAATAATTATTTCATCATTCTTCATTAAAGGATTAAAAATTGTTTTAGGTCCATTAGAAATTAGCGTTTTTATTATTTCTGACTCTCTATTGCGAAATAGTTTGTATCCTATTTTCTGTGTGTGCCGTTGTTCTATGTGTACGATAGTGTAATTATGCGTTAGTGTTTAGTGCTTTTGTGTAATCTGATAATAGGTGCATATCTTCAAAAAAACTAATTTGAAACTCGTGGGTGTCTGTGTGTTTCTTTAAGTGATTTAGTGTAATTGGTTCTGTTCCACTAAGTATTTTTCTCTCTCGCCGATATGCCGGTTATGTTCCGAGATTGGAAATAAGAGGCCGAATGGGGTTTAGTGGGTATAAGCTTATTATGCAGTCCCACACTGTCATCAGGGCACGTGATGAGCATAAACCTCTTCCCATAGAAAAAAACTGAAGGTGTCTGTGCCCTGGATTCCATACTCGTGTCGGCGGCCTGGATTTAATTTCTAAGTGAGCTAAATATTTAATTTTATAAGAATCTAAAGTTTTACACTTTTCACAGTTTCTCAACATTGCGCCGGAACATGTATTTATTACACAGCTGGGCAGTGTAATATGATCGTGCCGCGGAGTGGTCTGTGTGTTTATGGGTGAATTATCCCACTTTTTAAACGTTCGATTTAAAAAAATATATATGTAGGCGCTTCTCTAGGCACGCCAGAAGTCACCCATTTAAATATAATACGTCATTTCCATAACACCCTGTATACTGTACAAGCTATTGTTGGTACGTCATTGCATTGTGGTCTGTTTCAAGCCTGTGACGTACGTCCATGGAACTAATTCTGAAAAGAAGATATTTCTAACAAATCAACGTTTCTCTGGCGGCAACGGCCACCACGGAATGAATGAACGAACGAACGGATGCGGCCCCGGTGCCCGATCGAGAGGATGCACCGTGAATGGGCCGGAAGTGCCGACGGCCTCACAGGAAGTACACAGATAGGATTAAGACATTCATTGCGAAGTGAACTGGGAAAGAAACGTCCCCGTGAATGAATTTGAGGGATTTAGAACTTCTGTTCAATGGATATACGATTAATTTTAAACTCGTCAAGTACGAATCCGGTGCGGATTGCAATAAGCAAAAAATTGTATCTAATACATAAATTTGAAAGTCGTCAGTAGGGCACGAAAAGGACGAATTTTAAGGCACACTAATTTTTTTAAATGCAAGACTAGGTCTAAAGAGTTGAGAAGAGTTGTCCTGATGAAATATTTTTCAACACAAGACCTCGATATCAATTTTAAATCGTTGCCATGAAAACGTCTCATTACAGGCCCTACAGAAGTACATCCTGGAAGCTTGAACTCGGAACCAATCAAAACATCTGCAGAAAACTAAGGTAATTGTACTGAATTCTGACAGGTTAAGGAATGTACCATCGTGCCGATAAAAAACTAGTACAGCAAAATTTCTTATTTTCTCCTTTACTATTATTATTTACCGTCGAGTCGGGTATCAGTAAAATGTAATTTACAAATTTTACATGTAAAAATAGATTGTCACTTTATCATTAACTTGTCAAGCACATTTTTTAAAAATATGCCACAATTAACCCCCCAGCAAAAGGCCATTATCTACAGTCGGTTGCGAGATGGTGCTTTTATTAGGGATATTGCAGACAAACTGGGAGTAAACTGAAATACCGTGCTGTTGGCAAAACAAAAAATAGCAAGGCATCGAACTATTATTAGGAGCAGTTTCAGGTTCCCCTAGAATATTTGCTAAAGATGAAAATAGAAGAATACTAATTATCAAGAAGTAATAAACAGGAATGTTCTATGACTACATATTAAAAAAAAATTGTTGCTACGACAAATTTTGTGTTTGTATATTTTTTTACTTTCTGTTAAATTTCTTTTATTATTCAGTTTTATTTTCATTTTTTGGCAGCATTAAATATACCTACTTTAAATAAAGCATTTGACTTTTTCTTTAAAAAAGCATAATACATTTTGTTCCTCCATATAAAATTCCGCTAAACTTTATAGAACAAGTAACATATTTTGATGACACGTCGTATCGCAAAATACAAACCTTAAATTATGAAACTTAGGTTACTTTCTAAAAGTTATTACCTTTTACAGCTGTCGAGCACCTTTTATAGTCTATGAGATGTAGTTCCGTTCCCAGTTTTGAGAGTTTGCTGTCCTAGTTTTTAATTGACACGATGGTACATAGTATGATTTTAAACGAGCTAATTTTTACTTCTTAAATTTATCGGATGAACTAGACCTGACAAGCACTTTATATCTAACGACAGTTTTTATTTAACAATGTATTTATTGTTAAGTACTTATAAAAAATATATTTTTTAGAAACTTGTGTAAATGTATCTAATTGTGACACTAAAAATGAGGTTTTATCAAAAAATTCCTATCTTAATATTATACCGATTCTGGTTATAAATTATTGTTTCTGTTCTTGCTAATTTTTTATTAATAATTTTGTTATTTTTTTTCCTATAATAAAAAAATATAAGTTTGTTGTTTATTTTAATTAATTTACCTAAAACTAATTTTTACTTTAAGATCAAACTGTAACTTAACGTAAATATTTAGGTCTCACTCTCTTACATGGTCCTATCTGATATTTTTCAAAAAATATTATGTATACAATAGAGAAACAGATACTTTTAAATACATTTTTAATCCCTTAATTATAATCTAAACTATCGTTAAAACTTGTTCTCCTGTAAAACAGCAGAAAATTAGTTACGTCACCAAGGGCAGATCCAGAACTTTGGTCGGGGGGGGGGGGGGGGGGTGTATCATGGCCCCCCATGTCAAAGCCAGGTTAATTGCTAAAGAGCGGATATATTTTCCTGTCGTTCAATAGTTATTGCCATCGACTAGGGGCCACTTTCACCAGGAAGAGGATATCTTTAACCCCATGCGATAGCGCTCCAGCTTTCGAACTACTCAGGTTCTCAACGGTTAGGCAAGGAAGCCCAAGAGCTAGGTTTTACCTTAATTGCCCGATAAATCTACTCATGTCATAAAATGTCTATTTAAATATGCCATTTTTGTCACTTTGACAACGATAAAAAAAAGTGCGTCCTTTTTTACAGCGACAGCGACGGAAATGTCTCTTCCTAAAAATCAGGTAGTAAAAATGTCCCCAGTTCAAATTTTGACCTACGATATCGTGAAATTATTTTAAACAACAGCTGTATCTCCAACTGAGCATTGATATGAGCTTGAGTGTTTTAATTTTTAAAAAAATTTTTTGTTAAGTGCCCCAAGTCGGCTATTCCATTTTTTGTCCAGGCAGGTTCCGCAATGCCGCGACCAAAAAACAAACAGGAAAAAAAAAACGGTTAGTTGTGCTGCATCCACAAATCCAGTTATTTTTTTCGTATATTTAATTTTTAGGCTTTCTAATAAAGTCCCTAGATTTACCCTTTGTGGTCTGCGTTAAATTAATTTCGGGTTTAGGTCTTCCCGCATTCTTCACTTCAATTTTTTTCTCCAAACTCAAAGAGCTAAAGTTATTTTTTGAATAGTCCATTGTGAAACTATCATTTTAACTCAATAAATATGTAATATTAAAATATTAAAACATACACGCTCGAATCTCTAAATACATGCACGAACAGACAACAGCGCGGCGCACACCAACAAATACATATAAACTATACAGGGTGTAACTAAATAAGTGTAAAACATTTAAGGGGGTGATTCCTCATCGAAAAAAAGATAGGATCTTTCATATAAAGAAACTTCATTGGAGCATCCCTTGTTAAGATACAGCCCCTTAAAGGGGGTACATAAAATTTATAAATAAACGAAACTAATTTATTAATAACAAAACATACAACATCTAGAAATCATAGTAAATGTTCAATATGTCTACCTTCAGACATTACGCATGCGTCTAGACGTCGGCGCATTGAGCAACGTATTCGCGCGTTTTATTGCGATATGTATCTTGTTCGTAAAATAATATTTTGCTGCGAACTGGTTTATTTTGGGCAAAATATTCAAGAGACATTTTTTGTTTAGAATGAAACAGGCTATCGGAAATAAATTTTTAGATGGTAAACAAATAATAAGACAAAAACTTACATTGCAAATAAATTTTAGGGGTTGCGTTTTCCACCCTTACAACCATGGGGTAAACCAAATAAATTACTGGCTAAGTGTCTTTTTGGTAGTAGAAAATGTCAGGTTAATTTCAATACTGTAACTTTTTTAGTGCTTGTGAAAAAAATTGTTAAACACATTTTATGTACCCCCTTTAAGGGGCTGTATCTTAACCAGGGATGCTCCAATGAAGTTTCTTTATATGAAAGATCCTATCTTTTTTTCGATGAGGAATCACCCCCTTAAATGTTTTACACTTATTTAGTTACACCCTGTATATACACTAAAATTGTGCGCCTTTTCCATATTAAATCGCCATAGCCCCTCTATCCCCCGCCACCTGTTACTACAGAGAAACTGCATTATGCCCCGCCCACTTATTCGCATATGCGAGTATATCGCGTCATTATCCTTGCTGAGTTGCCGGATGAATCCGGATGATACGATAAATAATATTGAATGAATATAAATTAATATTTTTTTATCCGTTTATGGGCGCACGTGCGCATGTGCTCTTGTGGAAGAACCGCCACTGTCCGCCACGTAACCTTATCAGTGACCTCCATTAAGGTAAATATGTGTGACAAACTACAAGAAAACTATTCGATAGAAATTGTTAAAATTTTAAATTTAGCTTCGAAATATGGTACTACATATAACTATATTATTTTGAGTTTTTCGAAAAAGAATTTTTTTTTAAACGCTAAATAACGTTTAAATTGAAAAAATATGATTATACAGTCATTTTTGAAAATATTACATACACTATCAATAATCTCAATTAATTTCATGGCTTAGTTTTAATGCAAAAAAATGTCACACCGAGGTTTTCAGGAAAAATATCCAAAAATCGCAACTATCTAAAGTGATTTGGCAACGCTCCGGGTGATCGAAGGCAGAAGAATAAGAAAAACGTCTCCTATCCCCTCGATACAGCCGGCCAGGTCGTCGTGTCTTGGAATGGCGATGTTGTCTCATTGTTCAATAGTAACAATGACTTATGCTGTTCCAAGGCAAAATCCCAAATAGCACCACGCGGTCCACTGATAAATACTCTTAAGTGGGTGTTATTTTAATTTGAGGGCCGACTAACTTTTTCACAATAAAATAACTAATGCCAAATTTTAAGATTAAATGTTTCTTATATGGTGCACATTTTCTGCCTGTTACTGTATGTTAGAACTTGATGCCATTTTGGAACACTGCACAAGTTGCTCACTACCCTCTGTCCTCTTCATTTTAAGATTAGAACAGGTAAATAAAATATCCTGCAAGTGACTCGCTTTTTTATAGGGGTTAAAACTGTTTATGGAGCTTGATAGTTTTTCTTTAAGAGTTTTTTACAATGACACCTCATTGAGAATGCAGCCTGTGGTTCCCACGGATGGGCCCCTCCACAGGAAACAGGGTGCTAGTTTAGAATAGAAATGATCAGCCTGCACCAAAGTGAGTTTATTTTCTTATCGAGTAGTTAAGTCGAGATTGTTCAATTTACGTATTAGAATTTAAAAATGTCACCAAAGGCAACTTTAACATGTAATCGAGGATGATGAAGCGATTAATGCCTGGTTGTACAAGCATAGTTTAAACCTCGTATGTGTTAAACAATGTTTTCACTTAACCACCTAGAAATTTTTCACATCGTTGTACAGGTCGACACGTTTATCTGTAGCTACGAATGGAAAGCGGTCAAAAAAATTCTATTATAGTTTCAATATTATTAGAACTTTCTTTTCATACTGTTTATTTTGGCATTTAAAAGCAAAATAATATTTTTTTTTGATTAAAGTACCTAAAATATGGCAACATCGTGCATTGTCAATGGTTACAGGTAGCTAGAGCTAATTTGATGTTCCAGACAGTTTATAGCGCATGCATCTCGTAAGACCCGATGGGCCATCGGGCTTTGTCCGATATTTGATCGATATACCCACCCAGTTGCGTAGTGTTTTAGGGTGTTATTGTAAAATATTGAACTTTATGATAATGAAGTATAATCCTGATAAATAAACCTTCCGAGTCAGACCCGTGAAGTGATTGCAAATGTCTTACGCTACGAGTATTTTACAACCCCCCCCCCCCCCCCCCCCCAGGTTACAAAGCTAAAGGCTATCAAAGGCTATCTACGGCACTGAGTTTGCTTGGTTTTAGTGCACAACTTGACAGGGTTGGACTTTTGTGGTAACACACAGAGGAATGATAGATCGACGCTGTAACTGGACATGGTAATAAAGAGCGGTTATTGCAGAAGCCACAGACCAAAAAAGAACATATTTCATGGTCACTGTTCGGTAAATTATAAGAAAAGAAGTATTCTGTTTCGATACTTATATCTCTGCGTCATGTCCTCCTCCTGAGAAATAATTTTCGCATGGCGAGGCAGAGCGGCAGAGGTTAAAAAAATCTTAGGAATTACTCTGCATTTCCTCAATTTTGGAGGCAATTGTAGAAGAAAACTTAGGACTGGTGGTCCCTTTGTTACGGTCAATTATGTGAACTAGCAGGAGAAGCTCCAGTGGCATAAGAATATAATGTTACAAAAATATTTATTCTACCCAGCTTAGTTTGTAAGAAAAAGAGTTTAAATTAAGGTCGAAATATCTACGTATGTATGTATCTCAAGATACGAGTGCAATAACATACGAGTTATTTGAGATACGAGCTGTCGAGCGAGCGAAGTTTTGTTTTGAAATACGAGCGATATTTGAGATACGAGGAACGGTCAGCTGCGACGCGATCTCTACAAGTGAGATAAAAGAGATCTTGGGAATGTGGGAGAGAGTGTCACAGTTCGTGGAAAGAAACACCCCGAAAAAGATGCAACTGGTCGTACATCGGAGCTATTTAATGACACTTGCCTAACTCATTTCCGCAGCTTTCTGAAAGGGGGGAAGAAATACACCTCCTTGGACAGTTTTTTTTTAATCCAGCGAAAAAGGCAAAGACCAGTGAAGAGAAAAGCAGCATACTAAAATTAAGCATACCTACAGTAGCTTTTAAGTTGTGTGTAAGTTTTTATACAATATTTGTAATTTATAAATATGTACATTTTTCTTATTCAAAACCACGTAACAAAAGCATTTTTGGGGCTCGAACGGATTAATGGCATTTCAATTAATTTCAATGGGGAAAATTGCTTTGAGATACGAGGAAATTGACATACGAGCAAGGTTACGGAACGAATTAAACTCGTATCTCGAGGTATCACTGTATTTCCTATCGAGCGAAAAACTGCCCGAAAACTGCGCGAAATAAATTTATTTTTTATATTGCTTAAAAGAAAAAAATGTCTTGAGTTTTCCTGGTCAGACAAAACCGTTTTAAAGTAATAATTAAAATATTGTTTACTACTTTTTACGTTAAGAATTTTTTTTCAAAATCGATATATTTTTATAAATTCGTTACATTTGGTAAATTGATTTTCTGCTTTCTAGAGACTTGTTCTCTTCGTTCTGGCAGCTGCTTTATATCAACTATGTCCAAAAGTTTCTCGCAAAATAATATTTAGTTTACATGGTTAACCGATTCAAATATTTATGCCTGTATGACTATGTTCTATTTTTTTTCAAATTGCAAGAATAAATTATTAGATGTCCTGTATCTACAAATTTCAATTTTATAGCAGAAAATACAGTACGATACTACTTTTAATGAACAGTATTTTTTTAAATGAAGTAGTTTAGCAATCCACATTTTTGGTAGGTTGTTCCTTATTTTAGATGTAAATACATTTAAATAGAAATAAACATAAAATTCTTTAGACGCACGCCACTGGTTGTGTCCATTTATTGAAGTCTTGTGTTTGGTCGTTTCGAGGAATGCCAAATCGACTTCTGATATTAATTTTGAAATAGAATAATCGCTAAAGATACTTTACTCCGTACGCCAATGAGTTATACAATACAATAGGAAAGTGCGCGAACAAAACTCAAAACAATCATTTCAGAAATGGCGAAAATATAAGCTTGTTTGCATTATAAGTGGCACATCCTGTATGTATTTTACTAATCAGACACTACCGGAGCCTCCTTAACCAAACCGATGCACTGACATATTTCTTTGGTGCAGAACGCATCCACACTTGCCATCCTCGTCGCACGACGACGCTGGCAGGCACAACCGCACAACGTTGTTTCGTATGCTCGAAGCCTCATCTGTTTTTGCATCATTTCCGGTTCTTTACCAATTATAGCTGCCTGTCTATTAAATGTTTAATATTATCGATAATGATAATAGTAATAATGATATTCATACTGTAGTCTAAAAGCTTATTAAAATAAATACCAGCCCAGTGCCAGTGTTTAGGGCTTTATCGGGACCTATAGGCGGCCGAGAGGATAACGCTCGAAGGCACATCAAGACCTTCGTTACTGGGCAATAAACAATCTATTTTCTCGCATAAATGAAGGCCTGTGGCCATCACTGAAAAACCAATTTTAGAATTAATTTTGAAATCTATTGTCCACGTATTGATAGATTTTTAATATGGTTATACATCCTTACGACTGATTTCGCTTCTGGACGGTCGTCGCTAGTTCACGTCGTTGGTTGGCAACCAAACCGACATCAATTCGTGGGGGTTGCCTATATGACGGCGACAACATTGTGCGCAAGACAACCGACGAGCAACCTTTAACAATATGACCGATACATTTTTTCACTCATAAAATTTAACTTTTTACTGCGCGCCCCATAAGTTGTACGTATCCCACTGCCGTAGATAAGGGGAGGGGGTACTGAGGGATAGAAAAAATCCTTTAGGATACTCTGGGAGTGGTGCGTGTGCGCAAAAAGCACGTTGGTTTTGAATCGTTGTAGGTTATATTCGTTGGGAAAAACGATCTCGGGAAGGTCGTTCCATAAGGATGAAGTCCTCCAGATGAAAGAATTCTTAAATAATGAAGTTCGAGGAGTACTAAGCTTAACCAAATATGGATGGGCGGCAGTGATTCGTCGTGTATTTCTCTATAGGTCAGCCGAGCATTTTCCATGAAAATATCTGTAAAAGAGAGTCAAATCCCCAACCTGTCTTCGATGTTCTAGGCTGTCGAGGTTCTTCGTCAGCTCGTGGTCTCCATTCAGACGAATGACCCTCCTTTCGATGGAATCCAGTAGCAGAGTAGTATGTTTGGGTGCAAAGCTCCGGACATGAGAGCAGTACTCTAGTGATGGTCGAATCTGGGCTTTGTATAGTATCAAAAATTGTTGAGGTGTGTACATGTACAACTTTCTAGTACGGAAGAGTACACCAAGTTTCTGAGAAGCTATCTTGGCGATTGTCACAACGTGGTTATGCCAAGACATATTTCCTCCTAGATTGACGCCCAGCAAATTAATAGATGAAGCCAGTGGGATTGCATGTCCGTCCATGACTATATCCGGTTCTGTAATGTTAACCTTTTTAGAGAGCTGCTTGTTTTTTTTAGCGTTACATTCGACTTGGTTACTGTCACCAAGCCAAAATTTCTTCCAGGTCGTTGTTGAGGCGTGATACTTCATGTTGTCTGCGAAGATGTGCGTCGGCAGCCGATGTTTGTGCATTCAAAGAGAAAGATGAGATAAGTGCTAACTAAATATCGGGTTTTTCGTTTTCACTAGAAGGTCGTTAATGTAGAGTAAGAAGAGAGTGGAAGACAATATGGACCCTTGAGGAACACCGGCATTGATGGTGAAGGTGTCTGAGAGAAATCCGTCAATCGCCACTTGCAGAGAGCGGTCCTTAAGAAAGCTAGACAACCATGCACAGAATGAATGGATCCGTAATTTTTCGAGGTATTTTGATCTTGAAGTGTCTCAACCCTCTGTTCATAATCGAATGAGCAAAAGGGTTGCATACCAATTCCTGAAAGTAAGCCATCATTAGGTACTGTTTCAGTAATTACCGTAATTTGGTTTCTTACTCTCCATTGTAGAAAATTTTCATACTCCTTGTCGTACAGGATTGTGCCGGTAATAAATTTTCTTTAGCTTCTTCAGCATTTTCTAAAATATTTTGTGGAGTTTCCATATTTTCGTTTAAAGACGTGGGGATTGATTACTGTTAGTTCCTCCTGTGTGCTGATATCTGTTGGTAGCATGGTGTAAGATCAACGGTATGGAGATTAACGCCTCAAAGTGTCACTCGATAAACTTTCATAGGTCTAGGTCGGAGTTTGAACAGCATTATTTAATTGAGGGCAATATTCTTACTATTGTTCCCGAAGTTAAGAAGTTGGGTCTGACTATGGATGCTCTAAGCTTACTTTCATTCCTCACATTCAGAACACCATATCCAAATCTCTCCAACTCCTAGGAATTATTAAGCGCATAACCAGTGACTTTACTAATACCAAAGCTATAAAACAAATATATTGCTCATTAATAAAAACTGGAATACTCCTCCTATGTCTGGAATCCTTGCTATAATGTACATATCCTGAATATTGAACGGGTTCAACATAAATTTTTGAATTACATGGCCTCTAAACTTAATACACCGCAACTAGATTATTCTAAGCTTGAAGCAAGTATCCAGATCAGAACCCTCAGGCTACGTTGGGTTCATAGGGATCTTATAATGTTGTATAACCGATTACATAACAAATATAACTGTCCTTTGTTACTTGACAGAATAGGATTGCATGAACCATTAATCTACGTCAGAGAAATACCTTTTATGTACCACCTCTTACAATGAACTATGGCCAAATTAGCTTTATATCAGGATCATGCAGACTAGCTAATGAATATCCCACGCTTGATTTCTCTTTAGGTAGACCAGATTTTATGAGGCAACTACTGACTATAGATTGACTTCTCTATTATAGTATTTATCACTGAATTAACATTATAAACTTTCAATTCATTATAATTTTTTATTTTTTATTTTACACTTATAAATTTGATAGTTTAGGTACTTTCGTAATTTCTGTAAAATTGGGCTTTGCCCGTTAATAAATAAATATATTAATATAATATAAAACGTAAAAGACGCTTAAAATAAGCAGGCGTTAGCACACTGAGCGAAATCTCGAGTTGATATAACTCAAATATGAGTTGTCCTAGACCGAAGCGTGTTGCTAATAGGGGACAGCCCAGACCTCTGAATTACGGCAACCAAATCGAAAACCACAGAAGATGGGTTATTTTATGCGTTGGAATAACTCACGCCCCACCGTCTTAAATTATTGATAGGCTACCGTAGCTACCAGTATGTGAATTATGATGCGTTACTAGGCGGGCTAGATTAACTCATGATTCGAGCTATCAAAACTTGACATTTAAGTTGTTCTAGCTTACGATGGTGGCTGGAATAACTCACTCTTTGGGCTATCAGAGTCCAAATTTTGGACTACCAGTACCTAAATTGTGGACTATCGGAACTCAAAATATTTCTTTGATTTAACGCCATGCATATTGTGGACTTCAATTGCCTTTTGTTTTTTCAAGATATGACATTTTTGTTGTATATTTAAAAAAACATAATCAAATGAATTATAGACAGGAGAGCATACTACGGCTAAGAAACCATACGGACGAAGTGATGACGACTGCTTATAAATAATAAGGCTCTATTCCAATAATAACAATTTTCCAATAATAACAATTTGTATGCATCTCCCTCCTGTCCCTCCATTTTACGCCAACTGACCAATATTATGCAAAACACAAACTTTCACGCACAGAGAACAAAGATGAAAAATCCCGCAAACGGCGCAACGGCCAACAGGTGTCTATACGCGCGATCGAAGGAGAATTGACGAATAACAATGGAATGAACCGCGCAAAACCTGCACGAGCACGAGTTCGGAACTTTCCGTGACCTTACGATCTTGCGATTTACCGTCGATATGGGCTTTTGGAGCACGTTTCCTGAATTATTCCAACTCAAAAAAATGTACACATGGTAATGAGTTAAAATAATGCACGTCCGGGTTAAAACGACACTTTATAATCAGTTAGTAAGTTTTCCCAACCCACAAACGGAGTTCAGGTAACTCATAAAATAGTTACAAGATGAGGAATTGTGGTGAGGGTTGAGGCGAACCAAAAGAACCTGAATTACTGTAGCGTTTTTAAATAATTTGTGATAATTCCTAGGCTCAGTTAGAACAACATAGAGAGGTGGGTTGAGGTAGCTCCAATTTTGTAACCCACGACATTGGTAAATGCATTTTTGTCAGTGCAACCATCAAACTTATTCTATGACAACCGATTAAAGCTGTCTAAATACTAAAAATTGGCGAAAATAGTTTTAAAAATTGCAGGAATTTAACCATTTATATTTTAAATAGATGGAAAATAAAGTATTGTATACACTACAGGCGTTACTAGACTATAATGTCCATCAGGCGAAAACTATCCCTGGGGACAAATGCCCTCGGGCTAGTTGCTTTTCCCTTTTGGCCATTATAGTTTACTTAACGCCTTTGGTAGATAAATAACTATTAACGCAGCTTATAAACCCCCGGTTTGGTGCCCCATAAGGGTGGCGCCCGCGTGCATCGCAAAACACGCGCTTACGGGGGTCCTGTCCGGGACACCTGCTACGTTTTGAGGTAGATATGATTTATGCTATCTTATCTAATGGATAATGTCAGCCGTTTATGTCTGAGGAGTTCTCTTTACCTATGAATCAAAATAATATAATACCGACATTTTAATCTAAAATTAATTTCAACAACAACTATCGATACATTAAAATGAACCCTCGATATCGATATTCTAAAGTTTCGATGGGCGATCTCCTCTACGGCTCTCGGTTATCTGTCCGCCTTTATCCGACATCCTATTTTCGTGACCCGGCGCGGTTTGCTTTCACAATCATTCTATTCATTGACAAAATTGTATTTTTGTCGAAGTTTATGTTATGTTGCAAGGATCGATAAAATATAATATTATATGACCGACTGTTCCTATATTATCGTGGCTATTTATTATGTAATATACGAGTAGTAAATTAATTACCCAATAATTAGGAATGCAACAAAAATGTATTGTAAATTGAATGGGTATAAGAAATAAGTAAAATTATGATTTTTAGTTCAGCTAGAAGTCTAGTTATAGTAGTATTTCAAGAGTTACAGTGAAACCTCTCATAAAGGACACCTCAAATAAGCGGACATCTCTATTAAGCGGATATTTTTTCATAGTCCGGAACTAGGTAATATATGAAATTCCATAAAAATCAACCTCTCTTGGGCGGACTCTCCTTTGGGCGGACGCGGACAGGCTGTTTTCATACAAAGAGTGCGAGGACCATCCTTTAAACGAAGAAAAAAAATTTAAAAGTATTTGGGAGACGAATAAGGTGCAAAAACTCTCTGAAGACAGACCGGCAACCAATCGCGTATGCGTGGCAGAGCGAAAGGACTTCGCCGATTGAAAGTATGTTCCTCGACAGTAGTCTGCCGTTTATTTCCGAGTTGTAAGGTTAAAATCGTAAACAATGGCAGATAAATATCGCGTTTTGATTCTGAAAGAGAACATTGATGTTATAGAAGTTTGTAATTTAATAACAATGATTTGGACGAGCTCATTAATATTGATATCAATGTGCTATTAGAAGGTGATAGTGACCCCATTCCTACCGATTATGTAGTCCAAACTGAAACCACATCACTATCTGACGACTCTGATGAAGAAGTTGAATGCAGTAATCAAACAAATGTTCAATTATCAACAAGCCGTTAGTATGGTAAAGGAATTATAAGAGTATGCAAAGAATAGAGGTGACTCTACAACAATGGAATTGTTATCAGACTTGGACTTACATTTTCTAGATTGCAAGTATAAAATGTAAACACGTCAAACTACGTTATTAGATTTTTTTAGTAGTACATCCTAACTAAAACTAGTGTATTTTTGTTATGTTATGTTTATTTGTACATACATATACATAGTAATAATTTTGCATTTACATATTACCTAATAACAAATTTCCCATAGGCGGACACCTCTATTAGGCGGACACATTTAGACGGTCCCATAGGTGTCCGCCTTAGAAAGGTTTCACTGTATTCAGTTGTGAAGGATAGTGTCGTTGTCCCCAATTTTCCTAAAGACAAGAAAATCGATATTCAATTAAGAATAACCTTGTATTACAGTAAATGACAATATACCGGGTGGTGTGTCCGGTCAGGACACATAGGATTTCCCATGTAAATTTCGAGGTGGTCAAATATTCTCGCTCCCCTATTTATTTTATGTCAATAATGTACTTTTTAAATTCTACAATAATATCTTTAATCAATTTAAAGTGTATTTTCCTTAATTTAGGAGTTATTGAACAAAATGTATTTTTAAAATGATAAATTAGTAAATACGGATCTGACAGATTTATGACAGTATACCAGCAATTAAATTAGTGTTGGGAAAAACCGATGATTTTAATAATCGAGTACTGATACTCGAGCGATTTTAATAATCTAGTTAATCGCTTGAAATTCCGATTCACCAAGCGATGACGTCACCGACTGCTCGACCGGCAGCCTAGTCATTTACAAGTGATCAGGTAGGGTATTTAGCAGGCACGTAACTACGGGTTTGTTCGAACAGGTTCAGCTAAAAAATTGTAGTAGCCACCAAAAAAATTACAGAAATTTATTTATTTGTGAATAATGAATTTTTAGCACGTATCTCGATACCAAACAAAAAAACTGCAAAAAATCACCCAAATACGTATTTATTGTGGGGGTTTATTCTTGCTCTCCGTATTTTTTTTAACAAAAAGTATTACCAAGAGTTATTTTTCTTCACATCTTTCTCAATCTAGGAGCATAAAATAAGTAGATATTTAAAATGGCTTGTCAAATTCTTTCACTTTAAATTATCAGGTGCCCACTGTATGCATGCCCTTCAAAAATGTAGGCTTAGTTACGCGACTGGCAAAATAAGAAAATAGGTGATTATTTTTTTAAATTCATGTTTATAGTTGCCTAAAAGTTCCCGTTTAAATTTAAGAATGTTTACTTTTGGTTACCAAAAAATTTGTCGATACCTATGTTTTGTTAACTATTTTACTTGTTTTCTTATTTACCATTAACATTTTCTATAATGTATGTTATTTTTAAGAAGTCTTCTTGAGTTTAATAATAAAAAGTTCCTGTTTAGGTTTAAAAATGTTTACTATAAGATTACCAATGAATTTTTCTTTATATTTTGTTAACCATTTTGTTCGTTTTGTTATTTTCATTTACAATTTCTATTATTATGTTATTTTTGAGAAGTTTTCTCGAGCTTATAGTAAATAAAAATTTAAAAATTATATCCTTTAATTTTTTTAATATTTACAATCGGAGACCTAAACTACGCCGCTGGCTAGCCAGTTATAACAAAACTTTACAAAACCCATGTCGCGATGACTCCGCTAAGGGATTTGGCATACTTTTTTATATGCACCTTTTCGTTTATGTGCCTTTAAGAAAGACGTATGTCGTGTACCTGCTCAGCGTCAAACTCGAACGTCGCCAATCGGATAGCGTGTCGCGTAGACCGAAGGTCGTGTATCAAGTGACAGACGATATTTTTCGGTATTTCGCCTGAATTTATAATTATTAGAGTATTTCCTATCGAGCGAAAAACTGTTCGAATATACGAGCAGTTTTTTAACTCGATCACACTGCAGCGGTACATTTCCGCCGGCGTCAAGCGAAGCTCGCATATCGAATGAAGATAATAAGTGACAAGCGACGGTTTTCGCCTGAATAGATAACTCGAGCGGTTTTTTTAATAATCGAGCGATGTCGGTTATTTCAATAAGCGGCTTTTCGCTCGAGCGATCACAACACTGAAATAAATAATTTAAGAATTTGTCGAAGTCATTTTATGTCAATGTTAAGGATAGGGATGGACAGGTTCTGAATAAAATTACTTAATTCAATAACTGTAATAACATTCCAGTAAAAAAATATCAACAGACAGTAAATTGTTCTTTTTATTTTACACTAAACAACCAAAGGATCAAAAAAAATTTACAGGCAACTTTCAGTAAATCGGATTTTAAAAAGAAATAATCTCAAAAACACCTGTTAATTTTTTAATAGGTTTCTTATAGTATCTAATTAGAGGAATTATATATGTCCGCGCAAAAGATCATCGTCACAAAGATCTTGATCTAAAGCAGTGGTGCGCAAACTGGGGGTCGCGAGAAAATTTTTGGGGGTCGCCAAATTCAAAGAAATTCACGCCTAATGTCTATCCAGGGGTCGTGACAAAATTTTACACAAAAAAAGAGGTCGCAAATGAAAAAAGTTTGCGCACCACTGAATTCTAAAGCATCGATTTTTTAATAATTTAACGCCCGTCACATGGCTAATTTTACTCTTCTGAATCATAATAACGCCAATATTTGGAACTGAGTTATTTTAGTCAGTCACTATAACCATTTTCCTATTATTCATAATATTCCTTATAGAATGTTAAAATACTAAGAAAATGAGTCATATTTTTAATCTACCTAAGGTGTAAACGAAATTTGCACATCAAAATATATTTTTCCCTAATGGTTTATAAATGGTTACTAAAAAAATATTGTATATAGCTTCGGATAACAAAGCGTCACATCAATGTATCTCTGGTAACATTTTCATGCGTGGCCGGCGGTACTGTGACCGGCGATACAAAAATGCACAAATTCGTGCAGCTAATATAAGCTATTTCTTAAACTTTTTTAGACTGAAATGAGTATATGTACTCGCTGAGAATGACTTCGTGTAGTATTTTTCCCTTAATTAAGACTACTAGGTCTGAGTTATCCCTATGGCCGGCGATTGAACATAAAAACATACGCCTGGTAAAAAGTAGGCAATGTTCTAGTTTATACCTAAATAAACATAATAAGGAACTTACCTAAATAGGAGCACGCTTTACAGAAATTCAAACACATACGGTCATATTTGTAAAACTATTAGGCCGACCTGTAGTGGCGTTATTTACTATATAAGCAATTTCTGCCGTGACCGGCGATACATGCCCCTCCCCCCGCGTAAACTGAAATTTGGTTACGCTACTGAGTCTTTTCATAACTTTAATTGTCTAGCTAGGCAGTATTTTAGGTTTAATATATACATATTGTATTTTTATGAAATAAATATACCTGAATTTCATGATATTATATTTCATTTTACCTACTATCAAATGCATAAAACCTTGTAACTCCTTTAAAAGAGTGTTCAAAGCACTATCAACAACTTGAATCTCCATAAAATAACTCAGACCTTAACGTCACTGCGCGCGCTATAATAATATTAACAGAAAAATAGATAATTTATGTATGACATATTGTTGGCCCCAAAAGGAGCTAGGAACCATTATAACACCAACAAGAAGTGCTTTTTAATTGAGTGAAATAAACGCAATGCTTAATTCCACTGATTCAAATTATGGGACTCTTAAATATAATTTTTCAAGTGACCATAATGTTGTCAATTGTCTCCTACGACACACTTAAAAGTAATAAAAAAAAACATAAAAAGTACAAAAATAGCCGTTTCCTTGTCACGTTGTCGACACAAGATAAACATTTTTGCTGAAGTCTATAATAATCTCAAAACAGGATGCGTAGGAACTATTTCCGAACATGTTCTCTTAACCCTGCGACACAGTGGGCCGATATCCAGTAAAAATTTAAACTTAAAGTGGCTGTTTGTTGTGACTTTTTAAGGAAGGATTAAGGTTAGTTTTAGGGTCCTGTGTGAAGAAAAGATATCTAGTTCTTTAACATAAATATATTTAAATTTTGGAAAATAAATATTGTTACAGTAACAAAATTACTTAGACTTATGACTTATAATGCGTTTCGGCGATAATAACACTGATTGCAATTTTTTTTTATAAACAAACACAAGCACGACACGGAAAAAAGGCTATGATAAAATGATTACAGGGTCTTATGGAGTTGACGTATTATATTTAAACCGGAAGTTCCTAAGACAAAGACAAATTGAAGAAAAATAGCCATAAATGGCGCTTTCAATTCATTCAGCGGTAAAAGTGACCTGACGTCAAACCAGAAAAGCAACTGTGTGACACTGCGAAACATGTAAGCAATTAAGGAATTCTGGCCGGTGGTCATATGTACACCTTAAACTCTTTAGACAAAATAAAATAATTTAAACACTTTTCCATTCTGTAATACCTTTTTGTACAATTAATTGAAGAACATTTACGACGGACTATGTTTTAAACAACCCTAAAAACATATAGAATAGTAATAGCCATGTATGTCACTAGGTCAAAGGTCAATGACCTCTTGACGCCTTACATCGGCTGAGCGAAGTAGTTTCATATAGCGCCGCACGCTTGCGTCTGTTAGTTTGAGACCAACCAGCGATCGGATACGTTGTGTCTCGTCGATCACCAACACACTCTCAGCAATCCGCTCTGTTTTTTCGTTTATTGTTTTTATTAACGCGTTTCTTCTGGACGTCAAATTTCGTCGCGTGTAATAACATCTAATAATATATATAGTATAATCTGTATTATTGTATTTTCAAAAGCTACCTATCGGTTCTGTTTCACTATTACTGTGTGTACATAAAGTGTTTCCAGGAGTGTTCCCATGAAAAAAAAATTGGATTTCCTCGCTCTTTAGGTATAAGGATAAATACAAGTAGGTAGAAAATAATTTATTTTTATAATTTTATATGGAATTTCAGTTTTACATTAAGTTTGGCAACATTACCATTGGCTCTGGGTGAAATGTTGTACAGTAGCGTGGACTGACCTGTGAGTAAAAGTATTTATTACCCCATTTTTAAGACGGTCGATTTAAAAAAAATAAAATAAGTAGCGCTTCTCTAGGACACCCAAGGAGTCACCCATTTAACTATAATACGTCATTTCCATAACACCCTGTATAGTAAAGAGTTTATTGTATGATTTCCTATAAAATATAGTACTAATTAAATTTTTTTTAACTTTAAGTATTTTTCATTGTAAAAATGACCAAGTTTAAATAATGAAGTGATAAAATGCTTTTTTTTACAATAATAAGGGGAGGAAATTCAAAGTCACCTTAAAGTACAGAATGACATAAGCCATCCTTAACACAAGTTTGACAGTATAATAAAGTTCTTTTTAGCTCTCATCTAAAGGAATAGACCTTTAAGAATGTGGTAATCTTAGACCTCAGGCGTCAATTGACCCTCAAATTAATATAGATTTCTTAAGGTTTACATTAACGTTAAGGCTACCTTAGGTAAGGTCTAACTTAAGGTAACATTCAAATATCGGCCCTGAAAGGATTAAATCAGATACAACGAATTCCTGGATTTTCGATCATCATAACAGATGATGCGTGGAGAACTCATACAGCAAATATACCATCGATCCGAGAAGTCAAGCGACGCAACGCGAAGTAACTACTTGGACGGATGACCGCTTGGGATGACCGCGCGAAATTTTTATAAAAGATTTTAGTAAATTTTACAAAAGATTTTCGCAAATTTTACAAAAAAATTTCAAATAAATGGTTTACTACATATTGTTGTAAGTATTACTACAAATGTAGGTTAAAATTTCGGTAAAATTTAATGACATTTCTTAGCTATTCCTGTTGCATATAGCACCATAAATTACGGTTAGTTCTACTATTTTTATAGTGAATTTAACTAAGTTTCTCTTTACATGTATAGGAAAAGTCCTAGAACGCATCACGTGTGCGAATTAAGCGATTCACGCTGGCTTTGGGAAAGATGGCCTCTCAAAGATGACGTCCTTCAGATAAAGGAATTCTTGAACAATGAAGTTTGACGAATACTAAGCTACGTGGAATTAAGCGGATACTGTCAGTCGAAGATTTGTCATGGTATCTGTAAAAGAGTAATCACTAACTGGTCTTCGATGTTCTAGGTTAGATGTCATAAGCAGTATTCCAATGATCAGAAAAATTACAATATCTTCTAAAAAGCCAAAGTATTTTCATAAATAAAGCTCTAGGAAAACCATATTCTACCCTAGAAATAAGATTTAAGGACAAATTTAGGGTATAGCCCAGGGTATCAATTTGAAAACTTCCCCCTAGCAATATATCGCTTCCAGTAAATAATATTAAAGATTATACGTCAGCTACGTCAATCTTATTGTGAAGGGGAACGCTTTTAGAGAATATTTATAGTGTTGGGAAAAACCGATGATTTCAATAATCGAGTACTTGATACTCGAGCGATTTTAATAATCTAGTGAATCGCTCGAGCGATTAATCACTTGAAATTTTTATGACTAAGAAGCATGTGTTGATAAAACACCAAGGGTTGTTTCTGTTAGTTTTATAACTTTAGTCTTAGCGTTTTTATTAAGGAACACTTGATTCTGATTTTTAAAAAAAATTGTATCCTTTAATTTTTTTAAAATTTAAAATCGCGGCTGGTTAGCCAGTTAAAACAAAACCTATGTCGCGATGAATCCATTAAGGGATTTGGCATACTTATTTGTATGTACCTTCTTGTTTATGTGCCTTTAACAAAGACGTATGTCGTGTCAGCCTTCTGTACGTCAAACTCGTACGTCGCCGATCGGCACATTGCGGGTGGCGCGCGGTGTCGATCGAAGATCGGGTATCAAGTGAAAGGCAACGATTTTCGATTTTTCGTTTCCATTTATATCTCGAGTAGTATTTCAGATCGAGCGAAAAACTTCTCGAATATACCAGCAATCTTTTACCTCGAGCGATCACACTGCCATGCAGCACATTCCGGTCGGCGTCAAGCGAAGCTCGGGCATCGAGTGAAAGGTAATAACTAACAAGCGACGATTTCCGCTTGAATTTATAACTCGAGCAGTTTTTTAAATATTCGAATGATGTCGGTTATTTCAATAATCGGGTACTCAGGCGGTTATTCGCTCGAGCTAATATGCCCTCGTGGTAAGGGGAGATGTTACCCTTAAAGTCTTAAATGTGAAGGGGTTCAAGTAAGACATCATTTTAAAGGGGGTCGTTTAAATGGCTCTCCAATAATATCATAATTTATTATTTTTTGAGTAGTAGGGGGAAGTGGGGGAATCCCAGTCAGGTGGGGAATTCCGGTCACTTGAAATCCTACAGTATAAATCTACTCAGTTTGTTCAGCATCATGCTACTATCTAACAAGCAACGTCCAAAGTTAAATGCATGTGGTTTCCCTGTGGTCACCCCATTGTAATGGCCACAATTGAATTTGCTCTCTTTTGGTATAACTTTCAGGTGAATCGAAGCAAACATAAGTACAAATATAATTAATTTTTTTGCATGCCCTTATATCGTACTTTCCCGGAAGTAATTGGTCTTATGATTTCTGCATTTGTAGATATCTAAATCACGAGGTTTAATTTTAGGATTAGGTTTTTTATTGCAAGGGGCTGTCAAGTAATGCCGGTCAAAACATTGGGACAACACCAGTCATGTTTTATTTGCGAGAAGAATGCGGAAAATGGGATGAGCTTGGGTATCGCTGTACGATGTGTGGCCATTGGATTCATTAATTATGCAGTGGGTTTGTTCACTCCTGGAAACTATAAATGCGATATTTGTTTAAGAGAGTAGGACTACTTACTGTTCCTTTCTTTTTCTATTTTTTTCAGTTTATTATCATTTAGATGAACTTAGTAAAGGACTTAATGATATATTACGTTATTATAAATGTATGTGCTTTATTTCTTTCTTATTTTCAAAAAAAAATCTTAAAGTAATTTGCTATATAAAAAGCATTAAAAATTAGTGTTGGAAAAACCGATAATTTTAATAATCGACTACTTGATACTCGAGCGATTTTAATAATCGAGTGAATCGCTTGAGATTCCAATTCACCAAGCGATGACGTCACCGAATTCTCGACCGGGCAGCCTAGCGGTTTATATTTGATCAGGTAGGGTATTTAGCAGGCACGTAAATACGGATGGGCACAGGTTTAGCTAAAAAATTGTAGTAGCCACCAAAAAAATTCCAGAAATTTATTTATTTGTGAATAATGAATTTTTACCACATTTCTCGATACGAGACAAAAAAACTGCAAAAAATCACCCAAGTATGTATTTACTATTCGGGTTTATTCTTGTGCTTTTTAAAACAAAAAGTATTACCAAGAGTTATTTTTCTTCACATCTTTCTCAATCTACGAGCATAAAATAAGTAGATATTTAAAATGGCTTGTCAAATTCTTCCACACTTTAAATTACCAGGTGCCCACTGTGTGCCCTTCAAAAAATGTAGGCTTAGTTACGCGACTGGCAAAATAAGAAAATAGGTGATTATTTTTTTAAATTCATATTTAGTAACCTAAAAGTTCCTGTTTAAATTTAAGAATATTTACTTTTGGTTACCAAAAAATTTGTCCATACCTATGTTTTGTTAACTATTTTGCTCGTTTTCTTATTTTCCATTAACATTTTCTATAATGTGTGTTATTTTTAAGAAGTCTTCTTGAGTTTAGTAATAAAAAGTTCCTGTTTAGATTTAAAAATGTTTACTATAAGATTACCAACGAATTTTTCTATATATATTTTGTTAACCATTTTGTTCATTTTGTTATTTTTATTTACAATTTCTATTATTATGTTATTTTAGAGAAGTTTTCTCGAGTTTATAGTAAATAAAAATTTAAAAATTATATCCTTTAATTTTTTTAATATTTACAATCGGAGACCTAAACTACGCCGCTGGCTAGCCAGTTAAAACAAAACTTTACAAATCCCATTTCGCGATGACTCCGCTAAGGGATTTGGCATACTTTTTTATATGCACCTTCTCGTTTATGTGCCTTTAAGAAAGGCGTATGTCGTGTACCTACTCAGCGTCAAACTCGAACGTCGCCAATCGGATGGCGCGTAGACCGAAGGTCGTATATCAAGTGACAGGCGATATTTTTCGGTTTTTCGCCTAAATTTATAACTAGAGTAATTCCTATCGAGGAAAAACTGTTCGCATATACGAGCAGTTTTTTAACTCGATCACACTACAGCGGTACATTTCCGTCGGCATCAAGCGATGCGCGGGTATCGCGGTTTCCGCCTGAATAGATAACTCGAGCGGTTTTTTTAATAATCGAGCGATTTCGGTTATTTCAATAATCTAGTGATCAAGCGGTTTTTCGCTCGAGCGATCACAACACTATTAAAAATTACCTGACTGGAATTACCCGCAGGGTGGGGGAATATTGGTCAATGACACCTAATTTCTCAGGTCCTGACATCTCTTTTAAGGTCAATTATTTTAATTTGAATGAAAAAGCATGATCTAGCGAAGATTCCTCTTTTAGGATAATTATTGGGGATCCGTAATAGTACCGTAATAAATTATGGTATTATTGGAAAGAGACGGCCTATAAAATGACGACTTAACCCACCTTCCCGTTTAAGATTTTCAGGTTGAACATCTACCCCTCCCAGGAGGTTAAACCACGAAGGCTAGAAATCTTCTTTAGAAGAATCCCTCTTCAAAATAACATTGACGGGTCTACCGCCCATTTTTTAAAATTATTTACTAGAAGCGAGCTATTAAGGGTGGGAAGTTTTCAAATTAACACCCTGTATAATCGTTACCTAAGTGAATATTGATCCTAATAGGTAACAGTGGCGGCTCGTGACCTATGATAGAGGAGTTCACAAGTATGGTGAAATTTTTAAATGTAGATAGAAAAAAAGTAATAAGAAAATGCGTTAACTAAAATATATTTTTATTTATTTTTTAATTTTACACAAGGAAATACAACTTTTGGAAAATAAGAAAGGTTTTCTTAGTGTGTATAGCTGTCGAATCTTAACGTCGTCGCATGCAACCCTCGTAACAATATTTATACAGTCCACTACTAATACTACTAAAGCCATCTACGAGCTATCAAGGAAACCGAATGATGTAAAATACTACTACTGCCATCTACGAGTTATCAAGAAAACCGAATGATGTCTAATACCACTATGCCATCTACGGCTATGTCATTAGGCGCAAACAAAACGAGACCAATAGTTAACTGTTTTATGACGAGAACGAATCGAGCCACGAGACTGACAAGTTAGCATTCTTCATAATTTCAGTGTCTTTTAGTTTAAATCCTTAAATAAAATGGTTTAAAATTATATCGAGTATCATTTATCAAAATACACAATATTTATCGACCCTACACAATTTTAATTGTAGAAAATTGATCAATAACAGCCTCATTAAGTTTGGAATACCCTCTATAAATTTTTTTTCATATATTTCATTTTTAAACTTTCTAATAAAGTCACTAGATTTACCCTTTGTGGTCTGCATTAAATTAATTTCGGGTTTAGGTGTTCCCGCATTCTTCACTTCAATTTTTTGCTGCAAACTCAAAGAGCTAAAGTTATTTCTTAAATAGTCCACCGTCAACTATTCATTTTAACTTAATAAATATATAATATTAAAACATACAAGCTCGAATTTCTAACTAGATGCACGAACAGACAACAGCGCGGTGCACACAAAAACTGTGCGCCTTTTCCATGTTAAATCGCCATAGCCCCGCCACCTGTTACTACAGAGAAACTGCACTACTTAATAGCACGTGCGAGTAAGTCTCGTCATTTACCTCAACCGAGGCACGGTTGCCGGATCTATACAGTTTGGTTTGACGGGATGATAAAATATTAGGGAGGGTCGGACTTTTTTAGTTTGACGGTACGATAAAATATTAGGGAGGGTCGGACTTTATACGATAAATAATATTCAATGAATATAAATTAATATTTTTTATTCGTTTGCGGTGTGCACATGCGCATGTGCTCCTGTGGAAAGACCGCTACTGATAGGTAAACTAATTTACATTTTTTAAAAATGCGTCTGGTAAATCAGGTCCATAATATGGTTTTCTCTCATTTTTTGACCAAAGTTTATCAAAAAAGAGCCTCTGTGCGTCCGCTTGGCTGTTTGTAAGACCGTAAAAATATTTTTACACTTTTCATTAATGAGTTACAGTTTGGCGTCTCCCTATTTTTAGACTATTAAGATTAACAGCGTGTCTTAAATTTAAAGGCTTGGCTCGGCCTTATTTAAGTAAATAACATAAAATAGCCCACCGAGGTGCTTTTAATAAGACTGATGTTTAGTGTTTCTTTTTTCTACAACCATTATGGTGTAATTTTTCGGAAAGTATTATAATTAGTGATGCCACTGGAATCGGATCAGAATCCGGCGAATCCGGCTTTCTTTTTTTTTAATTTCCGGTTCGGCCGAATTTTACACGGGATCCGGCCATAACAGAATTTTAAAAAACGTGTTGTAGAAATTATGAACAGATCCACAGCGACGCAGTAGAACTGGTTTGGAAACTACGATATAAACAAGACAAAACCTAATTAATAATAATTTATGTAACACATCAATATTTGTAACTAATAATGGACAGAGAGCAGATTAACGTGCAGAATTATTTTTTTCGTATACATCGCCGGCCGATGATACAAACACTTGATACAGGCGATGGTAATTATTTTTTGCCTTTTTTGATAAAAACTTACATTAAAAAGCTTTGGTAGTTTCGCAATTGCACAATCCCAGATTTGTCTGTTTGGACACGACCAAAGCCCGAAATTGAATGAAACTTCTCACTTTGGTCTTTTTAACATTCCCAAAATATCGACCATTGCATTGGCCGTTTTCGAGCTTTACGACCAATATAATGATTCATTAGTTTATTCAAAATTTCAATATTTAATATCAGTGCGGGGATCCGCATGTGCAACAATATTAAATCTTTTTAAAAAACCACAGAACGAAATTATTAAATGTGTTCATAAACTAAAATTTTTGGAACCAACTGTAAATTTATATAAACCAAAAGGATATCTAAATGTAGATAGTTTATACAAATTAAAAATTAATATACTTATCTATGCAATTAATAATAAAAATAAAAAATCATGTATCAAATTTATAAATAAAATGACATATAGGTACAGTCCTAATACCAGAAGCATTGACCATTTAAAAAAAATCAAATAAATATTAACATAGTGTAAAAATCAATTTTATTTGACGGAATAAACATTTATAATAAATTAACTAAAGTATTGTAAATTTAAAATTCTTTAAAAAGAAAAAGCCCAGTAATTTTCGTGGAAATGTAGAAATGAATTAATTAAAAACGACCAATTTCATTTTTTTTTTGAAAGAATGACAGTTCTAACTACCTGTCAAAATGGTGCATTGGCTTCATTATTTCAGAATTCTTTCATATGGAGGACTACATCCTTGTGGAACGACCTTCCCGAGGTCGTTTTTCCCAACGAATATAACCTCCAACGATTCAAAACCAACGTGAATCGCTTTTTGCGCACACGCACCACTCCCAGAGTGCCATAAAGGATTTTTCCTATAGTGCTTGTGTTATCATATCATAAAAAAAAAAAATCTTGTTAAAGATGGAGTAGGAAGTGGGGTCTTACGATACATCATATTGAAGGTCCTATCGAGTACTTTACGATGCCAGAATATCTTCTCTAGTCGTAATGAAAACAATTTCAAAAAAATTGCGGCGTTTTAAAAATTGCATATTTATTTTTTTTAAATTATCTTTTTTTTCATTTACCGTCTTATAATATAATAAATACAATTGGCATAGTGTGGTACTAATCAGAGAGCTATACTTTCTTCCATATTTCATGGTGCTCTAATTCAAAATGGCGGATGGGCGCCATCTTCATGAAAGAAATTGAATAGGAAGTGGGGTCTTGTGATACATCATTTTAAGAGTCCTATTGAGTACCCAGAACAAACCCGAACAAACCTTATTCGCTCCCAAAACAAAATGGTGGCTGTATAATTAAACAATAATATTTTTAATTTTTTTATTTTGGTGTTTTAATTTAGATTTTACAACTTGGCATGAAGCAGTATCAGCTAGGACAAATTGACTTCATGAGTCAAAATAGTAAATATTATTTTTCAAAAGGCCGCAATTTTTTTTTCTACGAATAGGGACACAATATTTTGAAATCGTAAAGTACTCGATAGGGCCTTTAAAATGATGTATCGCAAGACCCCACTTCCTACATCTTTATAGTTAGAACTGTCATTGTTCCGTCAAAAAGTAGTTTACCGTCCCCTATAGGCCACATCCGAATTTTGTACAAAAAAAAATTATAGGTCAAAAGTTAGCATGGTGGAAGGGGGAACATTAAAGAACCACACTGTATTGTTATAACTATTATTATGTGAAAGTACAGGGTGTCCCATTTTCGACACTTTTATAGGGTATCTCCGTAATTGTCAGTGCTATCAAAAAAGTAATATAGGTGTCATGTGCTCTTTTTGGGTCAAATTTAAAACGGTAAAATCAAAATTTGAAAATTTTCGCTCGCTTAAGAGATACGGGGAAAATCAAAAAATTGACAATTTCAAAATTACCCTATACTTTCTTAGTTAAAAAAGATACAGAGAAATGTTTTATACAGATGTTTCTTTATAATGATTGTTGAATGATCTGCCGTTTTCAGAATAAGTATACGGGGTCAGGTAAAAAAGTTATCCGACCTAACCTCATTTTTTAAAATGGAACACCCTGTATATTGTAATATAAAAAGATACTATTTTAAGTTATCCTTTCAAATATATAACACACCATGGATGATATTGGTTTCCTAGGCGATTTATTAAACTTTATTACTTTGAAAATAAATAAGAGATTCAGATTAATGTAAAAATAACGGGAATCATCGCAAATGTTCGCAATATGTCCTTAAATGGTTACCGTCTTTCCGGATAGTGAACAAAATAGACATCTTGCGCCATTTCTTCGTTTTTTCCACTTTCAATATGAAGTGATATCATATCAAATTTTTCAAAATGTTGATAGGTCATTTTCGCAAATGAATATGTAAAAATGGAATTGACGTTAAATGTTAATAGTCAACATAGTTATTTCTAGGATATTAGCTTTTGTTTCATGGTCTACTGTGGTTTAAAGTAATAAAGTTTAATAAATCGATTAGGAAACCAATATCATCCATAGTGTGTTATATATTTGAAAGCAGAATTTAAAATAATATCTTTTTATATTAAAATATACAGGGTGTTGCATTTAAAAAAATGAGGTTAGGTCCGATAACTTTTTTACCTGACCCCGTATACTTATTCTGAGAACGGCAGATTATCATCATTATAAAGAAACTTCTGTATAAAACATTTTTCTGTAGCTATCTCTTTTAACTAAGAAAATATAGGGTAAATTTGAAATTGTCAATTTTTTGATTTTTCCCCGTATCTCTGAAGCGATCGAAAATTTTTAAATTTTGATTTTACCATTATAAGTTTGACCCAAAAAGAACACATGACACCTACATTACTTTTTTGATAGCACTAACAATTACGGAGATACCATATAAAAGTGTCACTCTGTACATTACAGGGAATATTAAATACTAAAGTTCGTTGGAAATTAAATAAACATTAATATATTCACTGGAAATCTCAACATGCGAATTTCAAGTCGTATATTTATGTGCCAATCCGGTATTTGTTTTAATAGATTGTTGGTATGAAAAATATCTTGCCATACATCCGCCTCTGCTTTTAAAAACCTACGCATGTGAATTTTTTATAGTATGCGGACCGCTTTAGGCGCGGGCATATTTTCGATTGATTGCGTCGCGATTGTCGTTATGAATGAATCGCAAATAGCCGGCCAGCGAGCGGTCCGTTGGAGTAATTCATTTATTCATTTATTAGTTTCTGGAAATATCGCCTTCACTACTTACGCGCTTTGTTGGGACTTTCATATTTTGGTTTTGACTGATTTCTTTCATTCAGAAATTTGAATGGCGTTTGCATCGCTTGGATTAGGTTATACTTAATCTAAGGTTCCCCTTAGCTACAGAATTTGGTTTGCACGCGTCGGCTTTTCCTTTAAGCTTGGCCTACAGTGAGACCAAGCCAAACCTCAGAATTATTCTTTTTTTTTTATGATCAAACACAAGCACCATAGGAAAAATCCTTTAGGGCACTCTGGGAGTGGTGCGTGTGCGCAAAAAGCGATTTACGTTGGTTTTAAATCGTTGGAGGTCATATTCGTTGGGAAAGACGACCTCAGGAAGGTCGTTCCATAAGGTTGAAGTCCTCCAGATTAAAGAATTCTTAAATAATGAAGTTCGATGAGTACTAAGCTTATCCACATATGGATGGGCGGCAGTGGTTCGTTCTGTATTTCTGCTATTCGCCGCTCTGGGCGGAATTAAGAGGGCAAGGTCAGCCGAGCACTTTCCATGAAAATATCTGTAAAAGAGAGTCAAATCTCCAACCTGTCTTCAATGTTCTAGGCTATAGAGGTTCTTCGTCAGCTCGTGGTCTCCGATCAGACGAATGGCCCTCCTTTCGATGGAATCCAGTAGCCGAAGGGTATGTTTGGGTGCAGAGCTCCAGGCATGAGCTACAGTACTCTAGTGATAGGCGAATCTAGGCTTTGTATAGTGTCAAAAGTTGTTGAGCTGTGTACAACTTTTTGGTTCGGAAAAGTACACCAAGTTTCTGAGAAGCCGTCTTAGCGATTGCCACAACGTGGTTATGCCAAGACATATTTCCTCCGAGATTGACGCCCAATAAATTAATAGATGAAGCCAGTGGGATTGCGTGTCCGTCCTGCCATGACTATATCCGGTTCTGTTTAAATTCGACTTGGTTACTGTCACCCCAAGCAAAAATTTCTTCCAGGCCTTTGTTAAGGCGTGATACTTCATGCTGTCTCCGAAGATGTGAGTTGGCAGCCGATGTTTGTGCATTCAAAGACAAAGATGAGATAAGTGTGCTATCGTTAGAAAAGCTAAATATCGGATTTTTAGTTTTCACTAGAAGGTCGTTAATGTAGAGTAAGAAGAGAGTGGGAGACTATAGGACCCTTGAGGAACACCAGAATTAATGGTGAAGATATCTGAGAGCAATCCGTCAATCGCCACTGACACAGAGCGGTTTTCAAGAAAGCTAGACAACCGTGCATAGAATCGACTGGGCATACCATAGGATCGCAGTTTACTTAGAAGCCCCTCATGCCAAACTCGATCAGAAGCTTTCGAAATATCCAGTGCAACAGCCCGAGACTCCCCATGATGACCTTCCAGGTACTTTAGAAGTTGTTTGTTAATAGCTTCCTCCATTACTTTGGATATAACTGAAAGCAATGCGACTGGTCGATAGTTGTTAGACAGGGTTCTCTTATATTTCTTTGGAATTTGCTGGACTCGCACCGTCTTCCAGCTGAATGGAAATATTTTTTATAGGATAAGTTGAAAAGTCTACAAAATACTGGTGTTAGTTCATCGGCGCATTTCTTGAGAACTATAACAGGATTTTCATCTGGACCAGAAGCTTTCTTGACGTCGAGGCCTTTCAGGATTCGTTTGACGGGACGCTGACGGAACACGATTTCGGTCTTCGGATTGAACTACAGGAATATTGGGAGGTGTTCTTCTCTGGAAATCTAAAGTGGAATGCGAAGAAAATAGTTCAGCAAGTGAGTTTGCCTTGTCTTCGGCTGTGGATGCTATTGTACCATCGGAACGTGTTAGAGGTGGAATAGTTGATTTCGTAAAATTTTAGCTGACGGCCTTAGCGACTGACCAAAAGGACCTTGATCCGTTTGGACTGTCAAGAAGTTTGTTTTCGATCCACACGTTATTGGCTTCTTTGCTTTGATCTATTGTTAGCTTACATTGGTTTCGAGCGGTAACAAGGATTCGGCTTATTCTAGAAATATAACATCAAACTAACCTAAAAATATTTGTTATGATAAGATAAAAAGGTGTTGGAACTAGTTGATGATAATCGTTTTTGGGATGCCTAGAAAAGTTTACAGCACCTACTGCCGTCCTAAACAAAAACACAGCATGTGACAAAAAATTGAGAATTGAGTTAAATCGTGTAATGGAAAGCAAATCACAAAAAGAAATTCCAAAGACTGAAGGCTGATTCTCACTATCGGGCCAGGACGTGCTCGGCTAGGCACCGGCTAAGCAAAATAGGTTAATCATTGCGTCTTATGAATTTTGACGGGCCGTCGCTTGCCGAGACCTTGCGCGCATAGTGTGAATTCACACCCGGAAAATCCGTAATATTCAATAATAAATATATTTGGCCGAGCCGGTTCCTTTCCGTTGCCGAGCACGTGACGTGCGTTGCACAATAGTGAGGATCAGCCTTGATTCTCACTAACATGTAAGGTACGTGCTCGGCACATAAAAATAAGAAGAAAAAAATTGAACTTTGACCGGCTTTATTTTAACATGTAGAATCAGCTCTCCAAATATGCAGCGATGCATTATCCAAACACCCTGTATAAATACGCTTATAGTAAATACTAAATACTGAAATTTACATTCTTCGGCCCACAAGCCATGGCATCTGAAAACGGAGATGTAAAAAACGAGAAATTTGACAAGGAGAGATGAAGAGAGACACAGGACGGAAATGGATGTGTAAGCCCACTATGGTTTTTGTAGGAATAAAAGCCTCTGTTGAAAGAGGTTTGTACAACATACGTGGGGCTACATTGGCGTACTGTAGTTGATATATATACAGGGTGTTTATCATATGGAGCGGCTTGCATATTTATTTCACTTTACAATTTGATATACTATCTAGTGTTTTATCGGAATAAAAACCCTATATACAAGGTGAGTCGGGGTCAAGTATTTATCTTGTAACTTCGAAACTTTTACAAAAAGTTACAGATAGGAAAATATCTGTATGTCTTTTCATTGATGACCACTTATGTCTGGACACCCAGAATAACAAATTAAATTGTAGTATAAGAAGATAATCAGAATTACCGAAAATTCTACCACAGAACATAACAAACAGTCAAAAATAATCGGAATATGTCAACGTCAAAGTCAATAATGCTTTATTATCGTACGAAAATAAATTCTTGTTAACAATGCTGTTAAAAAACAAGAAATGTAAGAAATCTGACCCTGTCTCTTGGCTGAATGCCAGTTTGACCTGTTTCCATGCTGGTATCCTTTTTTTTCCTGATCGTTTATAAACAATGGACTATTTTGCCGCCAGTTTGAACCCGTGAGTAACTTGAAAATCCTACCACAGATCATAACAAAGAGTCAAAGATAATCGGAATATGGCCCTGTCTCTTGGATGAATGCCAGTTTGACCTGTTTCCATGCTGGTATCCTTTTCGTTCCTGATCGTTTGTAAACAATGGACTATTTTGCCGCCAGTTTGAACCTGTAAGTGACTTGAAAATCCTACCACAGAACATAACAAAGAGTCAAATATAATCGGAATATGTACATATCTCTTGGCTGAATGCCAGTTTGACCTGTTTCCATGCTGATATTCTTTTCTTTCCTGATCGTTTGTAAATAATGTACTATTTTGCCGCCAGTTTGAACCCGTAAGTGACTTGATAATCCTACCACATGACATAACAAAGAGTCAAACATAATCGAAATATGGCCCTGTCTCTTGGCTGAATGCCAGTTTGACTTGTTTCTATGCTGGGATCCTTTTCTTTCCTGATCGTTTGTAAACAATGGACTATTTTGTCGTCAGTTTGAACCTGTGCGTGACTTCAAAATCCTACCACAGAACATAACAAAGTCAAAAATAATCGAAATATGGCTCTGTCTCCTGGCTGAATGCCATTGTCGCCTGTTTCCATGCTTGTATCCTTTTTTCCTGATCGTTTGTAAACAATGGACTATTTTGCCGCCAGTTTGAACCTGTAAGTGACTTGAAAATCCTACCACAGAACATAACAAAGAGTCAAATATAATCGGAATATGTACATATCTCTTGGCTGAATGCCATTTTCGTCTGTTTCCATGCTTGTATCCTTTTTTTCCTGATCGTTTGTAAACAATGGACTATTTTGCCGCCAGTTTGAACCCGTAAGTGACTTGAAAATCCTACCACAGAACATAACAAAAAGTTAAACATAATCGGAATATGTCCATATCTCTTGGCTGAATGCCAGCTTGACCTGTTTCCATGCTGATATTCTTTTCTTTCCTGATCGTTTGTAAACAATGGACTATTTTGCCGTTAGTTTGAACCAGGACGTGACTTCAAAATCCTACTACGGAACATAACAAAGAGTCAAACATAATCGGAATATATCCATATCTCTTGGCTGAATGCCAGTTTGACCTGTTTCCATGCTGATATTCTTTTCTTTCCTGATCGTTTGTAAACAATGGACTATTTTGCCGCCAGTTTGAATCCGTAAGTGACTTGAAAATCCTACCACAGAACATAACAAAAAGTTAAACATAATCGGAATATGTCCATATCTCTTGGCTGAATGCCAGCTTGACCTGTTTCCATGCTGATATTCTTTTCTTTCCTGATCGTTTGTAAACAATGGACTATTTTGCCGTTAGTTTGAACCAGGACGTGACTTCAAAATAATACTACGGAACATAACAAAGAGTCAAACATAATCGGAATATATCCATATCTCTTGGCTGAATGCCAGTTTGACCTGTTTCCATGCTGATATTCTTTTCTTTCCTGATCGTTTGTAAACAATGGACTATTTTGCCGCCAGTTTGAATCCGTAAGTGACTTGAAAATCCTACCACAGAACATAACAAAAAGTTAAACATAATCGGAATATGTCCATATCTCTTGGCTGAATGCCAGCTTGACCTGTTTCCATGCTGATATTCTTTTCTTTCCTGATCGTTTGTAAACAATGGACTATTTTGCCGTTAGTTTGAACCAGGACGTGACTTCAAAATCCTACTACGGAACATAACAAAGAGTCAAACATAATCGGAATATATCCATATCTCTTGGCTGAATGCCAGTTTGACCTGTTTCCATGCTGATATTCTTTTCTTTCCTGATCGTTTGTAAACAATGGACTATTTTGCCGCCAGTTTGAATCCGTAAGTGACTTGAAAATCCTACCACAGAACATAACAAAAAGTTAAACATAATCGGAATATGTCCATATCTCTTGGCTGAATGCCAGTTTGACCTGTTTCCATGCTGATATTCTTTTCTTTCCTGATCGTTTGTAAACAATGGACTATTTTGCCGCCAGTTTGAATCCGTAAGTGACTTGAAAATCCTACCACAGAACATAACAAAAAGTTAAACATAATCGGAATATGTCCATATCTCTTGGCTGAATGCCAGCTTGACCTGTTTCCATGCTGATATTCTTTTCTTTCCTGATCGTTTGTAAACAATGGACTATTTTGCCGTTAATTTGAACCAGGACGTGACTTCAAAATCCTACTACAGAACATAACAAAGAGTCAAACATAATCGGAATATGACCCTGTCTCCTGGCTGAATGCCATTTTCACCTGTTTCCATGCTAGTGTCCTTTTATTTCCTGATCGTTTGTAAACTTGACTTGAAAATCCTACCACAGAATTATATATCTGAGAAAGTCAAAAAAGTCTATTTTTTATATTTTAAGTGCCAAATTTGGGGATCAAGATAAAAGTTGGGCTCCTCATGTTTGTTGTGTGAGTTGTCACGTAAATTTAGTGCAGTAGATGTATCGCAAGAAAAATTCTATGCCGTTTGCTGTTCCTATGGTATGGAGAGAACTTACTGACCATGTAAGTGATTGCTACTTTTGCATAACTAAAACAGATGGGATTTCAAAAAAGCATAGAGACAAAATATAGTATCCAAATTTGCCTTCTGCGCTACGGCAAGTTCCTCATTGCCAGGAACTACCGGTATCGATAGCGCCTTTAAACCTGGACAACGTGTTTCCCGGTGATTCTAATTATTCATCCGAATCTGATCCACAACAGCGCATATTTATAAAGGAATTTTCAACTGGGACGTGTTTTATACGTATAGTGAAAGGATTTCTGGGCAACAAGAAAGATGAAGACTATAAAATACTCATAGATGAACTGTTAAAAACCTATGAATTACTAGGGTGTCGCATGTCTCTAAAAATACATTTTTTACACTCCCATTTGAGTTTTTTTCCCGGAAAATTTGGGTGCAGTAAGCGATGAACAAGGAGAGAGATTTCACCAGGACATCAGGACGACGGAAACAAGATACCAGGGACGCTGGAACCCATCTATGTTGGGCGACTACTGTTGGTTTTTAAAACGGGATGATGCTACAGAACACAAAAGGAAAAAGGGAACGTTTTTGTCGCTGTATCATATCTTGTGCAATATATTTTTTATTAATATGACAACCAATCCTCATTAATGTTTTTGCATAGATGCCACATGTTTTATATGTTTATATTAAATAAATATATTAGATTGTAAAAATATGTGGTCTCCTCTTTTTTCTCCAGCACCCACCCCTTATAACAAAAAAACTGTACGTGTTACAGTAATTAGCTTATCATTTTTGGATTTAGGACTCCAAGATACTTCAGACAAACCTATTTTCATCAATGTTACTTTACAAAAATTTAAATTTGTCGACTTGTGTAATTGGAATATGGCCCTGTCTCTTGGCTGAATGCCATTTTTGTCTGTTTATATCAGCCCGGTGAGACTGCTTATGGGGGTGGTCGAAACACGTAAGAATTCCTTGGAAGTGATGCTAAGCCTACTCTGCTCCATACGCTCACATGTAACCTACTTTTATCTATCTGTTTCACTCTCTCATTTAAGCGTCAATATCAGACTTACGTAGAGTTAATATGGAAAGCCCAAAAGTGAGTGTTTATGCAGGCGACTTGATCCTGGTCATATTTGTCTCACTTTACTGAATTAGGGAAGGTTGCTGCAGACAGAGACAGGCATAGAATGAGAACAGCACGAATTGTTAAATTTAACAAGCTAACTTCCTTCGTCTGGCGGGCATGGAAATCAAGCAACATCTGATATGATTTAAAATGGTGGAGAAGTGGAGAAGACGCATCTTTAAATTTTAAAATAATTTTTAATATTCTAATCTTTCACGAAAAACGTTGTTTCCTTTTTGGTGCAAGTGAGTAATTTGTAATTGAAACATTCATTTAGTCATCTTTACTGAGAGTAAGCTTCAATAATAATTTCTTTTCCTAAATCATATGGGGCCCAAAAATATACTTGGACTTGAAGCTTGAAATATTTGCTAGGACCTAGAGCCCACTTGAAGATGGTAAAATATTTTATGTAAATTATGATTTACTTCCTATTTTTTAATAAAACTACTTACAAGCTTATTTCTGAAGTTTAATTTTTCATTTGTAGTTACGTTATTAGTTAAAAAAAATGATATAAGAGTGTGTAAGGATTATTTTAAAGTGATATTTACAGCTTAAAACATGTCAGAATCCTAATATATGATTTTCACTACTTATGTAAATCAAATAAAAGGGTTTGAATGTTTTTTGTTGGTTAAATGTCACTTTAAAATATTGACAGTAATAAAAAATTTTACAAAAGTGACATTTGAAAAGCACGTGCGTTTGTCAGCTGATTCCAGACGGAATGGATGCCTGGTTTGTTCGTTTGTTCATACTTGTTTCGATGTGTTAACACGGCTGTTTGTCTTCTTCCTGTTTATAAGTATTCGTTGGTTTATATGCTAGTGTCCTTTTATTGTCTGATAGTTTGTAAACAATGGACTATTTTGACGTCAGTGCGAATCCGTGATTGACGTCAAATGTCATTTACCACTGACGCTAGCGTATTTCTTCTAAAAATCCAAAGATTAGCGCTTTCAAATCGCCATATCTTGAAATATACATAATATGTTTTTAATATATCTCCACAGAGCGACATCTTTCTTCCTAGTACCCTAGCGATTAGACTATTTATCTACTGCTAATGAGTTTATACAATGTTTATATCTAAAAAGTAAACAATCTGCAATATCTAAACCACCATTGGATGAATAAAACGTTCACATTCGAAACGGGCCTACAGCGATATTGTGTACACATAACAAAACTAATTAATAGAGGTCTCGATAACCTTTGCCTCAAATTTTTACATCTAGACAAATTAAACTTATCGTAAAATTATTATTGCCTGATATCCTGACCAAATTTATTTTTAATAAATAAAAATGTATAAAAGTGCTTTGGTTGGCGTAGTTTGTTTTTGAATATTCCCACAAAAGAATAACATTTTTTAACCATTTAGTGGGACAACTATAATTTTAAAAAATGTAAATGTAATAAGAAATAACCGAGGAGTTGGGATCGCCAATTGACGCCGTCTTAATTAGTAACAAGGGAACGCTGTTCCTAAAATCAGAAAATAAGCAATTTCCTTGAAAAAAATTACGCCGCTTATAAGGTCTGTATATCCTTACGGGTTTGTTCGCGGTAAGGACCTTACCCGTGCGTCACCAACGTCGTCATGTGACTTAAATCTCCCCATCTTTATTTATTCCAGTCTTAAAAGTGAATAACAACATAATAGAGCGTCTGCAGAGCTTCGCAATAAGTTTTGAATTATTCAATAACGTGTTAGACAAAGACAAAAGTTCCAATTGTTTTTGAATATTTATTTGTAGCCATTAAATATTTGCAAGCTCTTAACTCATAGTTAATATTTTGATCCTTTTGATGTGTCAATCAATTGTCAATCTAACATTAGTTCTTACAAGTTTTTGTGTCTTCAAGTTGAATTCAGAGCTATTTCATCGTACTTTTATGTTTTCGGTAAGTATTTATGGCCACGTGTTACTAATATAGCCTTGTTTTGTCAAGTCATGTCGAACATTTAAGGGATTGCTAAAGTCCGTTAAATGGATGTATTCATTCTAAAGTAAATTATAAAAACACCGAATTTCGAAAGCCAAATAAATGGCGTCCGAGGTTTGATTATAATACCCATATAATAAAAAATAGAACGTCAGTTATTCATCATTTCAATTTTTTTTTCGAAATTATAAATTATTTTTCGGAATTCTTATATCGGAACGCTAGACGCATCTATTATAATGTTTATGAAATCAGTCTTTATTCTGATATTTTTCTCGCGCTAAATTTTGATTAATGCATATGATTTTAATGACGTCTAAGTGATGACGCATTGGTAATGATATAACGTACAGGGTGTCCCATTCTCGGCACTTTTATAGGGTATCTCCGTAATTGTTAGTGCTATCAAAAAAGTAATGTGGGTGTCATGTGCTCTTTTGGGTCAACTAAAAATGTAACATCAAAATTTGAAAATTTTCGCTCGCTTAGGAGATACGGGGAAAAATAAAAAAATTGACAATTTCAAAATTACCCTATATTCCCTTAGTTAAAAGAGATACAGAAAAATGTTTTTCATACAGAAGTTTCTTTATATTGATTGTTGAATAATCTGCCGTTTTCAGAATAGGTATACGGGTCAGGTAAAAAAGTTATCAGACCTAACCTAAAGGAGAATTTAAAATGATATCTTTTTAGATTAAAATATACAGGGTGTTCCATTCAAAAAAATAAGGTTAGATCCGATAACTTTTTTACCTGACCCCGTATGCTTATTCTGAGAACGTCAGATTATTCAACAATCAATATAAAGAGACTTCTGTATAAAACATTTTTCTGTATCTCCTTTAACTAAGAAAATATAGGGTAATTTTGAAATTGTCAATTTATTTTTTTTCCCGTATCTCTTAAGCGAGCGAAAATTTTCGAATTATGATTTTACCATTTTAAGTTTGACCCAAAAAGAGCACATGACACATACATTACTTTTTTCATAGCACTAACAATTAAGGAGAAGGAACAAACCCGAACAAACCCTATAAAAGTGGGACACCCTGTACATACGTTATCTTCTTCCCTACTTCTGAAATGTTATCGAAACGGCGTAACTCGTACCAAGGTTGCAACGGTTATGATTTTGGAAACGTGCAGGTTTACTGAAAGTTCAGAAAATTAAGGTTGAGGAAAAAAGTGTAAAATGTCTTAGCTTTTGGAGCAAAAAAAAGAAGAAAAATATTATAGCAGAAAAGGGAGAAAAGAGTTATAAATTAAATAAATTTCTGAAAAAAACTTGAAAAAATATCTAAGAGGAAAACATCATAATTTTTAATTTGATTTTTGGAAAATAGCCAAAGATAATTTTCAAAAAGGACAAAGTTTAAACGAACATGATGGGTCGCCAGGCCCAAAATGGAGGGGGCTTTAATTTTGACTTTTTAAAAAATTATTTTTGGTTTTTTTCCAAAATTAAATCAAAATTAGATTATTTTTCTTCTTTTTCTTTTTCTCTAGTTTTTTTTTTCAGCAATTTATTTAATTTATTAATATAATTTTCATATATAAAATTCTTTCTTCTTTTTCTACTACAAAAGGTAAGATATTTTACACTTTTTTCTTCTTGATTTTCCGAAGTTTCAATAAACTTACTAATGTTTCTAAATCAAACCAAAATCATATTCTGCTTTTTCACTTAAAAAAATGCTTAAATATGTTTTTCCTCTTTTACAGTTTGCCTTAACAATGCCAAAAGTTTATTGTTTATGTATAATTTTTCCACTGAAGATGAGGGTATGTGCCTTCGAAACATGTATGGAAATTAAAGATTAAGTTTTTATTAAAATAGTGGAGCAGACTATGAGTTTCTTGCCTCTTCATAATATCACTAAAATGAGAGAGACTATTTCAGAAAATAACTAATAGATGGGGCTTAACTTGATTTGGAACTTCCGAATTAACGATTTAAAATAATCAACTGCAATTTATTCATAAATTCCATGAAGAAACGCAATAGAAACTTGTTTTTCAATCAATCAATCAATTTTCCTCCATATAGACATCAGTATACAGTACCTATGTACAATTGTTTTCATAGCACACTTGAAAAAATAGTATTTTCGGAATAAACTTGATTTTTTGACGAAACTCTTTGATATAGGTATAGAACAGTAAATACCAGTTATAAAGAACAACTAATTTGTCATTAATAAAAATATACAGGGTGTTCCACTTAAAATAAGAAAGTTTTTGATGGTTGAAGTTTGAAATATTTTTGAGGCTTGATCATGTTCTACCTATTCGATAAGAAATTTCTTTTAGTCCAAGAGATAAGGTAAAAAAATTATGTGGATTGCCTAAGTCATCATCATGTATTTGCCAAATAATTGAAAAAAGTCCAGATATCTCAGAAACTGGCAAAATCAGACAAAATTTGCTTAGAATTTAATGGTTAATCAAAAAATATAACAAAAATTACACTGTTGTATTTAGACAACGAAAGTTGACAGCTACTTCCGGTATAACCGAAAATGATAGGCACTTGTGACTATTTTAGTTTAAGAGAGCGTATCGATAAATCTAAATCCCCAAATTTTCAGAAACATATGGTCAGTAGTTCTCCATAAAGTTCTATGATAGTATGGTGAAATTATTTTTAAAATTTTATTTTTGTGTAACGACCAAACAATTACTTTCTAGGCGTTTTAAATGTAGAAGGAAAAGAAGTAAAATGCGTTAGGTAAAACATATTTTTATTTATTTTTTAATTTTATACAAAGAAATACAACTTTTGGAAAATAAGGAAGGTTTTCTTAGTGTGAATAGTGCTTAAACGTGAAGTCCGTTCTTCGGTTCTTAATTGTGGAAAATTGATCAATAACAGCCTCATTAAAGTTTGGAATACCCTCTATAATTTTTTTTTTCATATATTTCATTTTTAAACTTTCTAATGAAGTCCCTAGATTTACCCTTTGTGGTTTGCGTTAAATTAATTTCGGGTTTAGGTCTTCCCGCATTTCTTCACTTCAATTTTTTACTCCAAAGAGCTAAAGTTATTTTTTAAATAGTCCACCGTCAAACTATTCATTTTAACTTAATAAATATATAATATTAAAATATTAAAACATACACGCTCGAAGTTCTAACGTTCGTTTTGGGGGTGCACGTACGCATGTGTTCCTGTGGAAGAACCTGTATACTCATACAAAGGGCCCGCGAACTAACACGATCTTGTTTTTCCCGAGAGCGTAACCGTCATATTTATACACATAAAGGCCGCAGTACAGTCGGCAAGTCTTTCTGCAATTGCAATAAACTTGAGGGAACGCATGCGCATTAAGGAGCCAACTGATTTCTGTTTGCAATATTCTTGCAACTTGCTTGACTTTCCAACAAACAGGTCAGCTCGATTTTTGTTGCAGTTTCTGCTGGTGGAAAACATAGTGACTTTTACATTGCCAACCAAAATAAAAGTTACTAAACAACAAAATTTAGTATTAATTTCTAATAAAGTTGCAATTGTCTCATTTTAATAAAATTAAAATAATAAGCACCACTCCAGCATGTGTACTTTTTGATAATTTCACGGTGCGTTTTTTGGGGAAACCACAACTGTCCTAAAGTGCATCTGTCCTACTACTCGGACGTCACTTCGTGTTGATCCGGGAATCTTCGTTTCTGCAATTGCCCTACCTACCCTTAGGACGCGGATGTCGACAAACAAGGATGGAATATGCATACTTTCTTTGTTGTTTCGTGTGTGTTTCGTTATGGAAAAATTATTTGGTATAGTGTGTAAGTTTCGGGTTTTTCCGAATCCGATCAAACCCGAGCATGATTCGAAATTTGTTCTTTGGAATAGACATGTTGTTCGAACCCGAACAAACCCGAGCATAATTCGAAATTTGTTCTTTGGAATAGACATGTTGGCCAATGAGATCGTGTAGGACAGATGAACATTAGGATAGAAATAATAAATACTTGTTATAGTTCTCTAATTTATTTATATGTACAGTAGCTGTCGGCAGGTTCGTGCTGGAATTTTGTTTTCTCAAATTAAAACAATAGGAAATCGTCTCCAAAAGGTGTATCGTTTCCCCAGGGCATCTATAAATATTATTACACATTAATTTTCTTGTTATGTAAGAATAAAATTTCGATAATAAAATAACTACTACTAATGGCGTAGTCAGGTAGATTGCAGGAAATCCCAAACATATTACAGTTCTAATATGAAAATAAATATGACATAACCATTCAATCGTTCGATGCTTAGAGCAACATTTTAAGCCTCTATCCAAAAATAATTTACAGCGCGTCAGTAAAAATGCATGTAAACAGGAAGAAAAGGCGTTCCCAACGGATTAGGTCATACGAACTTAACCGAACATCACCCGAATACACTCGAGTTGTAGGATAGATAAAGCCACCTCGTTTTTTTATTGCGTTGGCAGCTCTCGTCCTTGAAACCGCATGAAATATTTGCAACTCTCATGTCGAATATTAACTTGCTGCAACAAAAATTGCAAAAATATTGCAGACTATAATGCGGCCTTTACGGACTCGCTAACTGCTTTGCGCTAATCGCTAACAGGAAGGGGTCTAGTTTAAAACTCTCTATTATCGATTTTGATTAGTTTTATATAGAGTTTTCGTATATTATAAAGCGCTAAACAGTTAATTTTTATAAATTTCCATAAACTTATCCGATTGCTGTATTGGCAAAATAAATTATATTAACACGATAAAACTAATATTTTATTACAACAACAAATTATTAAAAAATTGTGCAAACCATGCATTAAATATTAATTACCATTGCTTGATAAAAATAATTTGATAAATGATTAATTCAGAAATATTAAAAGGTAATGGAAAAAAATTGGAGCATATTTCCATAAAGGTCAATAAACAGAAGCCGGATAACCTGTAAAACTTGATTTACGAATTTAACAGTAAACCGGAAGTTTCCAAAAAAATTAATCTAACCGTATTGAACAAAATACGGTAAATTTTGCAGAGTAATTCGGCGCTTGACGGAGTCTATAGCCCGGAATATCTGTTTAATACACTACTACGGCAATTAATTATCGAAAATTCAAAAATTCACGTCCTAATTGTCTGGACACAACACTAAATGAACAACACTAAATTAACAATGGGACCATTCTAGAAAAATAAACCCAAGAATTGAAAAAGCAAGAGCAGCTTCAACCAAATGTCCAAATTATTCAGAACACATAATGTGAATTTAAAATTAAAACTCAGACTACTCCGATGTTACATATTCTCCATCTTGTTATACGGTGTGGAGTCCTGGACCTTGACGGAAGCAACAACAACAAAAACTGGAGGCTTTCGAGAAGTGGACATATAGAAGAATCCTCAAAATATCATGGATGGACAAACTATCAAACACCCGAGTACTCCAAAAACTTAATAAAGAAGAAGAAATAATGTACACAGTAAAACGTAGGAAATTGGAATATCTGGGTCACATTATGAGAAACGAGACGGAATATAAATTATTGACATGCATTCTGCAGGGAAAAGTTCAGGGCAAGAGAAGTATTGGAAGAAGAAGAATCCACCACAAGACTATTCAGAGCAGCAACAAATAAAAGTATCATTGCTGGAATGAAACATTCGGTAATGGATAGGCACTTGAAGAAGAAGAAGAATAATTGTTGTTAATAACGAACAAATTTTAATAATTTTTGTTTTAACTGATGGAAAACAAATTCTAGAGTTTGGGGCAGAGTCGCCAAGATAGCTTCTCAGAAACTTGGTGTACTCTTCCGAACCAAAAAGTTGTACACACCTCAATACCTTTTGATACTGTACAAGGCCCAGATTCGAACATCACTAAAGTACTGCTCTCATGTCTGGAGCTCTGCACCCAAACATACTCTTCGGCTACTGGGTTCCAACGAAAGGAGGGCCATTCGTCTGATCGGAGACCATTGAGCTGACTAAGAACCTCGACAGCCTAGATCATCGAAGACAGGTTGGGAATTTGACTCTCCTTTTCAGATATTTTCATGGAAAGTGCTCGTCCGACCTTGCCATCTTAATTCCGCCCAGGGCGACGAACAGCAGAAATACACGACGAACCACTGCCGCCCATCTATACGACCTTCCCGAGGTCGTTTTCCAAACGAATATAACCTCCAATAATTCAGAACCAACGTGAATCGCTTTATTCGCACACGCACCACTCCCAGAGTGTCTTAAAGGATTTTTCCTATACCTAGTACTTGTGTTTGAAAAAAAAGAGTTGTTTACGTCCTGATACGCTTAAATATACGGGGTAGAACATAAAATCTAGATGCATTCCTAAAATTTAAATTTGACATGTCTTACATAAAAATTGAATCCAATTTATTTTTTAAACTCAACTAAAAGTATTTCCATGCCACTCGACGTAACAAGAAATTACAATTTCTTCTAAACATGTCATATTGTCGAAAACATTTTTCGTAAACAATCAAGGCGACATTTCATCTCTTTTGACTTTTGCTAAATTAAAAATAAAAAAAACAACTACAGTCTATAATTCAGAGACTAACCCAGAGATATATCTAATTGACTTAGTTTAAAAAGTATATTAAAATTGGTTCATTATTAACGAAATAATAGCTTATTAATTAGGACGTGCATTTTTGCATATTCCATAATTTATGGGCTTAGTGTATTATATTGTTTATTCCTTATTGCTTATTGTATAAGGCAACTTCAGTGTGTATATTCTTCACAGGAGAACGATCATATCCAGGAACGTGACTATTCCTTTCTCTAAGGGACACAGAGAAAAAGAGAGAAAAGAGCAATTTCTCTCGATATTATCGTTCTCCTAAGCCAGGAATGGACAATATAGACATACTGCTGGTTAAGATAAAGAAATTATTTTCACTTCAATATTGGGACGTTTGATATCTTATAACTTTTTTAATTTTAATGCGATTTGCATGATTCTTTAACCAGTTTGTTCGGGATTGTCCGCAGAACAAGCAATAAAAAAACCTCGAGGATATTTCTCCAAGATTTTATTTTGCAGTCCAATGTGTTGCCACTATTAATATCTAAATTTTGTTCTCGTTGCTATTTTCTCTAAATTCAAAGATGCCCTGTCCAGCTAGTTTAGCTACGCCAATAACAGGAGAGACTCCCAAAAAATGTTAGCGTTATTATAGTACATATTAGTGTTGAGAGAAACCGATGATTTTAATAATCGAGTACTTGATACTCGAGCGATTTTAATATTCGAGTGAATCACTCGAGCGATTAATCACTTGAAATTTTTATTACTAAGAAGAATGTGTTGATAAAACGCCAGGGATTGTTTTTGTGAGTTTTAGAAGTTTAGTCTAAAGTTTTTATTAAGGAAGAACAGTTGATTCTGATTTTTTTTTAAATTATATTCTTTAATTTTTTTAAATTGTATACTCGCCGCTGTCTAGCCAGTCAAAAACCCATGTCGCAATGAATCCACTAAGGGATTTCGCATACCTTCTTGTATACACTTTCTCGTTTATGTGCCTTTAATAAAGACGTCCTGTCAGCCTTCTGAACGCCAATGAGCAGATTTCGGGTGGTGCGCGGCGTCGCGAAGATCGGGTATCAAGTGAAAGGCGATGAGTTTCGGTTTTTCGCCTGAATTTATAACTAGAGTATTTCCTATCGAACGAAAAACTGTTCGAATACACAAGCAGTTTTTTAATTCGATCATACTACAGCGGTACATTTCCGTCGGCTTCAAGCGAAGCTCGGGTATCGAGTGAAAGGTAATAAGTAACAAGCGACGGTTTTCGCATGAATATACGAGCGATTTTTTTAATAATCGAGCGATGTTGGTTATTTCAATAATCGAGTAATCAAGCGGTTTTTCGCTCGAGCGATCACAACACTAGTACATATTATACAGGGTGTTTCCTAACCTGTCTGAAAAAATTAAGAAGGTGAATCCTTACCTTATTTCAAGACAAGAATGTGGTATAAGTTTTTCGCATGTCGCTTCGTTTTCGAAATACAGGGGTATTTTCATTTTATTAATTAATGCCAATGATTTGATAATGCATATGATTTAAAAACTTTGATTAATTAACTCATATGAACAAGAGTCAAATAAATTGCTGCAAATGTCCTCCATGAGCCAGTAAGCACCCGTGTACACGACGCGACGTGCTAAATTGTCTCTTACATGTTGGAAAATTTCGGGACTGGCACGAATCGTATTAAAACCATCAATAATACGCAGCTTCCTCTAACCTGAGGTGCAATCTTGTAAATTTTTCCGAACACGGTACTCGTCTATTAGGAAAACATTTTGAATATAAACGTCTCGCCTCTAGCGCATTTCCATTTGGCAAATCATTCAAAAAATGAATTTGAGGCATTTCTTGATTGGTAAAGATTGTTTTACGAAATTTGGATACGACTTAATGATTTCCTGGGTCGGTCCCATTGTGTCGACAAGAGCTTGGCAATAAACAAGTGAAGTATTAAGGGCCGGACTAAGGAAAGCAAGTAATGATATGATTATATTAATGTAATCAAATGAAATAACATTTTTTTTAAATATTACTAGTCATATTTATTTACATTTATAATGTCATTCTGTAGATAGTTCTGTTTCGCTATCGCTATCCTCATCAAAATTAATTATATTTGGATTAATTATACGATCCAGACTAATATACGAATTTTCTACAGTTATTACGTGACGGACTGAATTTTTTCAACAACCTGGGGGAATATCATTAAAGCGTTTTCGTATTAATTCTACAACACTAGAACTTAAAGTCGGAGAAATATTTTCAGACCTAACCAGTGATTTTAACTGGTGCCACATATGCTCTATGGGGTTAAAAATGCAATAATAGGGTGGGAGCCGTAGCACTGTATGTCCAATTTCTTCTGCCAATGTGTCACAAACATATACTTTTTTTATACAAAATGTCTTTAAAACTTCTAAAAGATCACTTTCTTTCAAAATCACATAACTTTCTTCAAAATATACTTATATCATTCGCCGCCATGTAGTTCTGAAGCTCCAATTTTGTATTATTTGAGCTTGGAGCTTTATGTAATTGGCGACTGTGATAGCTCGCATTGTCCATTACTATCACGCTATTCTGAGGAATGTTTGGTAAAAGACAATTCTTGAACCATTCCTCAAAAACTAACAAATTTTACCACAAAAAGATATTTAAATATAAATTAAGCAACCTAACCTACCTGATGTGGCTATATTTAATTATAATTATTACAATCCGGTCCTTTCCACATAATAATAACAACAAACGGTCATAAATAATGGGATGGCCCAGGTACCTTTACTGCAGTCATTAAGTTATATCCATTTTTCATGAAACAGTCTTTACACTCAGCCATTATGAAAAGTATGTAATGTAGTACAAATAAATTCAAAAACAATTCAAAATGATATTATTTGAAATATGTTAAACAGGAGACAAAAGTCACGGATAAAACAAATGTGGTTGCCATGGAATGAAGCAAATCCTACTCGTATAATTTAATGATAAAAATACGAAAACAGCTAAAAAATTAAGGTACTCTTTTATCCAGATCTCCGCATATGAATTAATTGTAAAATTTAAAATTGACCCGAAGTAAAGTGCTCTAATTATTTATGTTTAACAAATATCATTAGAATATCGTTTGGCATTAATTAATAAAATGAAAAATACAATATTTTTTTTAACACCCTGTATGTCGAAAACCATACCACATTTTCGCCTTAAAATAAGGTTATGATTCACCACCTTCATTTTTTCAGAGAGGTTAGGAAACACCCTGTATACAAATAGGTGGACGTAATAAAAAATCAGTATTACCTACACTCACCGACAATAAATTCCGGACAAAGATAATGTTGGTTAACTTTATAGTCCTGTAACTTTTTAAATTGTTGTCCGATCTTGGTCAAAATTTTACTGAAGTGTAGACCTTCCTTTAGGGCACTCTGGGAGTGGTGCGTGTGCGCAAAAAGCGATTCACGTTGGTTTTGAATCGTTGGAGGTTATATTCGGTGGGAAGAACGACCTCGGGAAGGTCGTTCCACAAGGATGAAGTCCTCCAGATGAAAGAATTCTTAAATAATGAAGTTCGAGGAGTACTAAGCTTAACCACATATGGATGGGCGGGAGTGGTTCGTCGTGTATTTCTGCTAATCGTCGCTCTGGGCGGAATTAAGAGGGCAAGGTCAGCCGAGCACCTTCCATGAAAATATCTGTAAAAGAGAGTCAAATCCCCAACCTGTCTTCGATGTTCTAGGCTGTCGAGGTTCTTCGTCAGCTCGTGGTCTCCGATCAGACGAATAGCCCTCCTTTCGATGGAATCAAGCAGCCGAAGAGTATGTTTGGGTGCAGAGCTCCAAACATGAGAGCAGTATTCTAGTGATGGTCGAATCTGGGCTTTGTATAGTGTCAAGAGTTGTTGAGGTGTGTACAACTTTCTGGTTCGGAAGAGTACCCCAAGCTTCTGAGAAGCTATCTTGGCGATTGCCACAACGTGGTTATGCCAAGACATATTTCCTCCCAGATTGACGCCCAGCAAATTAATAGATGAAGCCAGTGGGATTGCGTGTCCGGCCATGACTATTTCCGGTTCTGTAATGTTAACCTTTTAGAGAAAACTGCTGCCTGGGGTTTTTTAGCGTTAAATTCGACTTGGTTACTGTCACCCCAAGCCAAAATTTCTTCCAGGTCTTTGTCCAGACTTGCCTCTCGAGATATTTGCCTGAATTTTAGTTTGAAAAAAATGCTGATATCATAACAGACAGGAACAAAAGTCACTTTTTTACCCTTAATCTCTTAACATCCTGTGGAAAAATTGAGCAGCATTATCTGCTTTTTAGAAGAAGATACAAATTTTGAATAAAGTATTGCTATTTTTCAATTTTATTCACAGTTCAAAACATTACATCATCTTATCGAGTAACATAAACAAATTAATAGCGCATATTTCCACCTCGTGTTCGTATCACTTCTATTATGTGACGCGTGTCATGCTTGCAATGCAATACTAGGGTTGCCAGATCCGGCTGTTTCTTTCATTCAGACTAACGTTCCAAGGCGTAAGTCTACACTTTGCTAAAAAATTTCACCAAGATCGAACAACAATTAACAAAGTTACAGGACTATAAACCTTATTAACAATATCTTTGTCTGGAATTTATTGGAATATTATGATTTAAGTAAAGAATTATTAGGTTCGTTCCAACTAGCGTCAGAATAGTATAAGATACAAGTTTCATAAGACATTATCTTAGGGCACGCGTTTAATTTAGGAAACGACCCGCGAAGCGAGGAGTTTTCTAAAGTACAAGTGCTCTAATTGTCTTATGAACCGTGTATTTTATAATACTTTTTCTATTTGGGTCTTTAAAGTCTAATAACTTTAAAAAATATAGTAGATTTTTTCCATTTGAATTAATATTTTCTTTATGGGTTGGCAATAATTTTACAATTTAATAAAATGTTACAAGTATCAAATATGCCATGATAAAAACAATTAAACACAACAAAGCTTCTTCCCATCCGTCATAATTAAAAATAAATATATTATTAAAGTTAATAAAAATGAGTCAGGTCGAAAGTTGTACTACGTCAGAAATACGAGAAATTGAAGAAAATAATCTAGAAAAACTTTTAAAAAGAATATTTAAAACTTTGAGTTATGGTGCGAGCAGAACAAAGTGCAAAATATTGAACAAAATAATAAATAATACTATTGAACAAAATATTGTGTCGACACAGAATCTGACAGGAATAACAATTAATGCCCAGGAAATGTGTACAGTAACTATAAATATGTATATACAGGGTGATTCACGGTGGATGGAACGTTAGACGTTTCTGGAGAAAGGGATTTCAGTTTGTTTTGAAAATTTGGTTTTCCAGATAACGACCATGGTCTACAGTTCTAAAATATTTTCAACAATGCGGCGTTGTTTTTTTAACGAAAACATGGCTTCTAATAAATATGGTTTTCTCCAAACTCTAAAATATTCTTAAGTTGAAATGTTGCGTACGGTTTAAAAATGCCTTTGGGTATTTGCTTTTTTAGTCATATCTGAGTTCAAGCATACAGAGTGCTCCAAAAATAATTGTTTGAACGTTACTGGAAAAAATGCCCGAAACTTGATTTTTTCAAATGGGACATCCTGTATATCAATACTGATTTGGAAAGATGATGAAAGTAGCTTTCTAAAAATATATACCTATACATATTTAACTCTTCAAGTTTTTGATTTATAAGCATTTCTTTGCGAAATTTTTCAAAACATGTATATTTCAACGACTTTAGTAGTAGGAGGCCATGAAAACAATTGTTAGTCTCTGTTAGAACCTGAAAATGTATAAATATATAGCGAGTTCCATTTAAAATAACGATGTTGCCACCGGTTTTAGGTAGAAGCGGCAACGCCGCATTGTTGAAAATATCTTAGAACTGTAGACCATGGTCGGTTATCTGGAAAAACAAATTTTCAAAACAAACTGATCTCCCGTTCTCCAGAAACGTCTAACGTTCCATCCACCGTGAATCACCCTGTATAAAGTAATATGTATAATACTATATAGAATTAAAAATAGTACTTTATTGAATAAAACTTTAGAAATAGAGCATAAACTGATATTTCTATTATTTTGTTCTTTTATAGTTGTGACTAGAAATTAGTTGACGGACACCGTCAGCATGTTATATATTTCCGAGTATAGGTATTTCAGATAAATATCTAGTAAAAATGATCTATTTGCAAGGGTAAAGGTTAGTATTCTATAAAAAATTTTGGTCGAATCCATACTGCCTAGAAAACTAATTTTAACGAAATCGAAGTAAGCCTAAAATTCGAACCCTACTTGCTGCCAACATAAAAAAAATAAAATTTCAGTTCCATAAAGTGACAGGTTATTAAATTTTTTTGCATTTCATAATGTAGCCGTTATGAAACCCAAATAGAAAAACAGTTTCTTTTACAGTCAGGATTCTGAGCAATGATGTAAATGCGAATGCTGATTGGAACGACCCTATTATTAATTGATTTTAGTCTTCTTCTGAATTTTTTTTCTGATCAATCCTCTGCTTTGTCGCCTCTATTTCCTGCCGCCCGTCATGCGGTGCATACTTATTTGCACATCAAGCGGCAGCTCTGGATCGACGAAAAATAAAAACACATGCATTTTCATGATCGTGCCCCTAAGCAAAATGTGATAAGATCTCTCAAAATGCATTTTTCGCGTGAAAAGGAAAAACTCAAAAGTCACTTTGCGATCAAGACCAAGGATAATTATTTTGCATTTTAACTTCTCGAGGACCAGACAAGCGGCTAAAAACGCAACTTAAATATTGACTCAGACACCCGTAAGCAGATAAGAGTACTTTTGCATCTTATCCAGCGAACAGACAACAACACTATCGATTGTTAGACTCGATGTAAGCTTAAATTTGCATAACAGTCATTATGTATCAGCAAAGATAAAATAAAACATACGATGGGAAGGTCAGGATTTGCAGAAATTTTAGTAGTATTGTTCACTTTGTTTACATAAATCCAAAGATGTCGGCACGGCACTATGGATTAGATGATTAGAGGACACAATTCACTCCACTAGCCTAGTTTAAAATGGCCACAAGTAATTTTTATGCATTTGAGTAGTTTTTTCCCTTTTTTCGAGGGAAATGAAATTTTTCCAATTTATAGTCATTTAACATTCCGCATTTGACCATTTCTTTTTTGGCCGAAAAATGGTAGGTACCTATATTTTAGGGCAGTGGTCCCCAAATGGTGGTCCGGGGACCCCTTAAGATCCGCTGTGTATTATTTGGGGGCCCCCGAATCTACGACCAGGAGTACTAAAATAGACAGAATACTTTTGCTAAGTTTACTTTTGTTTTTAAAGGAATTGTTGTTATTGATGCTGGAGGGGGTAAGGGAGACTAGAGCAATACTGAACATTAAAGAAATTACATAAAAATACATTTTTCGTGGGGATCTTTATGGTTTTTTTATAATATATATGCAGTGGCGGTTCTTCCACAGGAGCACATACGCACGTGGACCCCCAAAACAAAACGAATAAAAAATATTAATTTATATTCATTGAATATTATTTATCGTATAAAGTCCGACCCTCCCTAATATTTTATTGTATCGTCAAACTAAAAAAGTCCGACCCTCCCTAATATTTTATCATCCCGTCAAACCAAACTGTATAGATCCGGCAACCGTGCCTCGGTCGAGGTAAATGACGAGACTTGCTTGCACGTGCGATTAAGTAGTGCAGTTTCTCTGTAGTAACAGGTGGCGGGGGATAGCGGTGCTATGGCGATTTAACATGGAAAATGCGCACAGTTTTTGTGTGCACCGCGCTGCACTTTTGTCTGTTCGTGCATCTAGTTAGAAATTCGTCGTGTATGTTTTAATATTTTAATATTATATATTTATTAAGTTAAAATGAATAGTTGACGGTGGACTATTTAAGAAATAACTTTAGCTCTTTGAGTTTGGAGCAAAAAATTGAAGTAAAGAATGCGGGAACACCTAAACCCGAAATTAATTTAACGCAGACCACAAAGGGTAAATCTAGGGACTTTATTAGAAAGTTAAAAAATTAAATATATAAAAAACAAATTATAGAGGGTATTCCAAATTTAATGAGGCTGTTATTGATCAATTTTCTACAATTAAGAACCGAAGAATGGACTTTACGTTTAAGCACTATTGTGTAGGGTCGATAAATGTTGTGTATTTCGATAAATGATACGCGATATGATTTTAAACCATTTTATTTAAGGATTTAAGCGAACAAACCCGAACACACACTGCAAACAGTCTTTCCCACCTCTTTCGGTCATTATTGCAGCATAGCCAGATTAACATATTTATTGCAAAGGTACAAAATCCCAATTAAAAATTTGTTAATTTGACAACTGATTTAAGATTAATCCGCAATTGCTCTTTAAATAAATTTATGGGTATCATTTAACTGGTTAGCAAAATATTCTTATTTTTGCGAACAGAAAAATGTAATCGGTCAGCAAAAATGGCTAGTTGGTCAGCAACTTATAGACAGTAAACATTTATGAATCGTGACAGTGCCCTGGGAAAAGTGAAAGCCCGCCCCCGCTACACCTTTTGTAGCCGATTTCCTTCTGTATTCGGCAGAAGAAAATACAAGAAAGTTACATAAATTGACAGTGCCCTGCGACCTCTGAAGTAAACTGCTTCTAGACATGTTTGTTTCTACTGACCAATTGTAAACTCTTGCTGACCAAGTAATCATTTCGCAGCTCGACTGTTAATAACGGCAAACCATTTAATTACTTCTCTAAATTTATTTCCCAATAATTTTGCTATAAACTGTGAAAAGGTGATGAGAGATTCTTTGAAAAAATATCATTATACTTAAAAGCTTCAAACGAATCTTGAACTAATCCAACTGTACTCTGGCAACATCTATTTCTATTTTACAAATACGATAAGCCAAAGATGAATGAATACTAATCTCGTTAATATTGCTCTTCGTCCTTTGATCTAACGGGTTGTTATATATTTTGATTGATTTGTGTTTTTTTGTGATTATTGGTGAAAAATCGTCTTTATTATAAACAATCATGGTGCATTCATGTGAAGTTTGTAAAAGAGTGGATCATTTAAATAAGGATTTATCTTTTCATCGATAAGTATGGTTTAATATTTAACCATCTGATATAACCAGACTTCAACATTATTGCCATTCAGCCAACAAACATATAGTTCACTCTTCCACCCATTACTGATTTTCAATAACATTCCAAACAATCACAGATTCATTTTTCAAGAACTTTATGAATGGATTATGGGATTTGTAGTTTACAATAGGTTTGTTCCAACACCCTATTTTTGTATCGTTCTAGAACCGTCACCAAACTGTTGGGATCGATTTTGTGCGCAGGCGTTAATTTTGCACCGTTTGTTGCCGATGCGCAAGGGACGCAAGGTTGGTACGTTTTTATGACCATTCTCTGTAAAAAGCTGATCCTGATCGCCTGTCTGATTAGTTCTCAGACTAGAGAAGATTAGTTAATTATCATAAATCATAACCCTAATTTTGTTGCTTAATTTCTTCGTCTAAGCTTGAGTATTATCTTTTGCCGTTACGTTTTGTTGAATTTAATAATTATGGAAGAAAATAACGTGTTTAATGGTAAGAATATCTTGTAGGTTTGGGAACCGGATTATACAAATTTAATAAGAATAAATTAAATAATCAGAATCACAGGGGTTAAGCAACAACTCCTACAAAACAAGGCTAAAAGAACTGCACGAATGCCAGGAATACAAAAACAACTGTTAAAATTCTTACGGCGCAAGTCAGTACAAACGGTTCCTGCTCTTGTCCATGTATCGTTATCACCGTTCAGGAACTGGAATGGGATCGCCAGATACACCGTTCTGTGTCGGTTGGACCGGCTTTCAACTACTACGCATGTGCGTGACCGTACATTGTTCGATTTTTAGGGTGGTTCGAACGAACCTAATACCTTTGATGTGAACTGACGCATTACGCACAGACCTGTTACAGTACGTTTCACGAAAATTGGATACGACTTAATGATTTCCTGGGTCGGTCCCATTGGATCGACAAGAGCTTGGCAAGAAACAAGTGAAGTATGGAGGGACGGACTAAGGAAAACAAGTAATGATATGATTATATTAATGTAATCAAATGAAATAACATTTTTTTTTAATATTACTAGTCATATTTATTTACATTTATAATGTCATTCTATAGATAGTTCTGTCTCGCTATCGCTATCCTCATCAAAATTAATTATAAATGTATTAATTATATGATCCAGACTAATATACGAATTTTCTACAGTTATTACGTGACGGACTGAATTTTTCCAACTACCTGGGGGAATATCATTAAAGCATTTTCGTATTAATTCTACAACACTAGAACTTAAAGTCGGAGAAATATTTTCAGACCTAACCAGTGATTTTAACTGGTGCCACATATGCTCTATGGGGTTAAAAATGCAATAATAGGGTGGGAGCCGTAGCACTGTATGTCCAATTTCTTCTGCCAATGTGTCACAAACATATACTTTTTTTATACAAAATGTCTTTAAAACTTCTAAAAGATCACTTTTTTTATAACTTTCTTCAAAATATATATTATTCGCCGCCATGTAGTTCTGAATCTCCAATTTTGTATTATTTGAGCTTGGAGCTTTATGTAATTGGCGACTGTGATAGCTCGCATTGTCCATTACTATCACGCTATTCTGAGGAATGTTTGGTAAAAGACAATTCTTGAACCATTCCTCAAAAACTAACAAATTTTACGACAAAAAGATATTTAAATATAAATTAAGCAACCTAACCTACCTGATGTGCCTATATTTAATTATAATTATTACAAACCGGTCCTTTCCACATAATAATAACAAACGGTCATAAATAATGGGATGGCCCAGGTACTTTTACGGCAGTCATTAAGTTATATCCATTTTTCTTGAAACAATCTTTACCTAAAGATATTTGGTCGCACCAGTGCCTATGTACGCCACTGCTTGGCGAAGCTTAATTATCGGAAAAAATCGAACGGCCTCAGATGGCCGGCCAGCCGGCCTGCTGACGGACCCTTCGCTGGGTCTCCTAGAACGGCTTTATGGGCTGCATCCGGTCCGTAACACGACAGGTAACTCAAACAGGTATAATGGCCCGCACCGGCATATGGTCCAAACAAGGTGACTTCTGGCTTTTTCTTTCACTTTTATTTTCTCAATGAATTCGAGTTGTTATTCAGAAATAATTTGTTTCGTTTATGGTACATATTTTATTTTCGTGGTTTTTATAATTTCGCAATTGACGATACTCGTTCGCGCTTTTTCGCATAACAGCATTTCGATGCAAGTGATAAGCTAGTTTTAAATTTTTTACCAATTATAATTTTTTTCAGTATAGTGACTAGTGTGGGGAAAAACCGATGATTTTAATAAACGAGTACTTGATACTCGAGGGATTTTAATAATCGAGTGAATCGCTCGAGCGATTAATCACCTGAAATTTATATGACTAAAAAGAATGTGTTGATAAATCACCCGGGGTTGTTCTTGGAAGTTTTAGAAGTTTAGTCTAGAGTTTTTATTAAGGAGGAACAGATCATTCTGATTTTTAAAAATTTATATACTTTAATTTTTTTAAATTTACAATCGCCGCTGGCTAGCCAGTCCCAGTCAAAACAAAACCCATATCGCGATGAATCCTCTAAGGGATTTGGCATACTTTTTGTATGCACCTTCTCGTTTATGCGCCTTTAACAAAGACGTACGTCATGTGAACCTTCTGAGCGTCAAACCTGAACGTCGCCAATCGGCACGTTTAGGGTGGCGAACCAGTGGCGGCTCGTGATCTATGATAGAGGGGTTCACAAGTATGGTGAAATTATTTTTTAAATTTTATTTTTGTTTAACGACCAAACAATTACTTTCTAGGCGTTTTAAATGTAGGAAGAAAAAAGTAATAAGAAAATGCGTTAGGTAAAACATATTTTTATTTATTTTTTAATTTTACACAAGGAAATAAAAGTTTGGAAAATAATAAAGGTTTTCTTAGTGTGTATAGCTGTCGCATCTTAACGTCGTCGCATGCAACCCTCGTAACAATATTTATACAGTCCACTACTAATAAGTACTACTAAAGCCATCTACGAGCTATCACGAAAACCGAATGATGTCCAATACTACTACCGCCATCTACGAGTTATCAAGAAAACCGAATGATGTCTAATACGACTACGCTATCTACGGCTACGTCATTAGGCGCAATCAAGACGAGAACAATAGTTAACTGTTTTATGACGAGAACGAATCGAGCCACGAGACTGACAAGTTGTCTTTCTTCATATTTTCAGTGATTTTTAGTTTAAATCCTTAAATAAAATGGTTTAAAATCATATCAAGTATCATTTATCGAAATACACAACATTTATCGACCCTACACAATAGTGCTTAAACGTAAAGTCCATTCTTCGGTTCTTAATTGTAGAAAATTGATCATAACAGCCTCACTAAGTTTGGAATACCCTCTATAATTTTTTTTTCATATATTTCATTTTTAAACTTTCTAATAAAGTCCCTATATTTACCCTTTGTGATCTGCGTTAAATTAATTTCGGGTTTAGGTGTTCCCGCATTCTTCAATTCAATTTTTTGCTCCAAACTCAAAGAGCTAAAGTTATTTCTTAAATAGTCCACCGTCAACTATTCATTTTAACTTAATAAATATATAATATTAAAATATTAAAACATACACGCTCGAATTTCTAACTAGATACACGAACAGACAAGAGCGCAGCGCGGTGCACGCAAAAACTGTGCGCATTTTCCATGTTAAATCGCTATAGCCCCGCTATCCCCCGCCACCTGTTACTACAGAGAAACTGCACTACTTATTCGCACGTGCGAGCAAGTCTCGTCGTAATCGTCATTTACCTCGACCGAGGGACGGTTGCCGGATCTATACAGTTTGGTTTGACGGGATGATAAAATATTAGGGAGGTCGGACTTTTTTAGTTTGACGGTACGATAAAGTATTAGGGAGGGTCGGACTTTATACGATAAATAATATTCAATGGATATAAATTAATATTTTTTATTCGTTTTGTTTTAGGGGTGCACGTGCGCATGTGCTCCTGTGGAAGAACCGCCACTGAGTGACTCGGAACTAAACTTAGAGTAAAATTATTAAGTTCGCAAAATTGATTATTGTAAAACTTTTCTGTGTATTTAAATCTTCAACTTAATTTTAATCTTAGTCTAAATCATGACATTGTAAACCTTAATGACGACTGCACTATACAAGAACTTAATTTTTATTGTAACGAATTACTATGTATTTCACTATTTCATTATGTTTTATTTTAATTAAACTTACTATGTCTCAAAATATTAATAGTATAATTGACCTACTATACTTTCATTTGGTTTAAAATGTCTCCTTAATTCAAAATAAAAATAAATCAACATGTAGATATCTATATTTTCAAGCAGACCCTGCACTAATTTATTGCGGATTAAAGATTTAGGGATATACACAATGGGGATTATTCAGGCAGTTGATTTATCGCAGTATAGGTCAACGGTATATATATATTTTGAACAACACTATAATGCAATTTGCACTCTGTCTTTACCTACCAAGCCTTTATAAGCAAATACACGGCCGTTTTACATGCTGAAAGATTATCTGCAAGACCATACAAGACCCAAGAGATCCTACCCAGAACTTGCACTTGCAGCTTATAGGTTTTCCTTGATATTTCTGCAAGTGTAAGACTTTCTAGGGAGGGGAAAATTTCAGTCTTGTTTGTCTATTTGTTTGAAATATTGGCACTCGCTATAAAAGTTACCGGTCTTTTGACGATATTTTCACGTATCTGTCACTTTCGGTTATGCCGGAAGTTAGGCTTAACATTGTTTTTTTTTAAATATAATGCACTATATGTTTTCCACATTTCGATTCCATGTAAAAATCCAAGTAACTTTTGTAAACATTTCCTATACCCATCTTGAGCCGTTTCAGAGATATAATTCCATTTAGTGTTGGGAAAAACCGATGATTGTAATAATCGAGTGAATCGCTCCAGCGATTAACCACTTGATATTTTTATGACTGAGAAGAATGTGTTGCTAAAACACCAGGGGTTGTTTTTGTAAGTTTTATAAGTTTGGTCTAGAGTTTTTATTAAGGAAGACCAGTTGATTCTGATTTTTTTTTAAATTACATCCTTTAATTTTTAAGAATTTACAATCGCCGCTGGCAGCCAGTCCCAATCTAAACAAACCTCATGTCGCGATGAATCCACTAAGGGATTTGGCATACCTTTTTATATGCACCTTCTCGTTTATGTGCCTTTAAGAAAGACGTATGTCGTGTCAGCCTTCTGAGCGTCAAACTCGAACGTCGCCAATCGGCCCATTTCGGGTGGCGCGCGAAAATCGGGTATCAAGTGGAAGGTAATAAGTAACAAGCCACGATCCTCGCTTGAATTTATAACTTGAGCTTTTTAATAATCGAGCGATGTCGGTTATTTCAATAATCGAGTACTCAAGCGGTTTTTCTCTCGGGCGATCACAACACTAATTCCATTACGGAATTATGGCCAGGTTTTCTTTGAAATACTCCTCCGTGCGACGGTAGCATTTAAACTACGTAAGTATTGGCAAGAAAGTCTAAATATGTTCTTTGGAACGCCAACCTCCTTTTGTGTAGGGTTAAACTTAAATTCCTCATCAGTCAGTATGATTATATCGGAATCGTAAAATACTGAGGTCTCAAAAAAAAGTGAAGACTTTCTTGACTGGACGTAAGACCTGTCGACCCAAGAAAGTTCAATTTTAAACTAGTTTCAAATGCAGATGGCTTGTATCAGACAACCTATTATTATTTGGTCACTATACACGAAAAGGGTCATCTAAACTACCTACCTTATAATTTTCTCTAGAAGTAACCGAGATTGTAATGAAGTCAATCAAGCAGATGCTCGTCTATGATGAAACGTTACAGTGTTGGTAGCTCTGGTGTGTAAAATACAGTGTATGTATACATTGTATACCTATAGTCTGGAAACGACTTAATGACAAAATTTGGGTGTGGCTTATATTGGAAGGTAAACTACTTTTGGCGGAAGAATGATGGTACTATGCCAAAATGGGCGCCATCTTGATAAAGAAAATTAAATAGAAAGAGGGGACTTGCTATACATCATTTTGAAGGTACTATTGAGTACTTTACAATGCCAGAATATTACTTCTCTATTTCCGACGAAAAAAAAATGGCGGCGTCTAAAAACTGCAGTTACTATTTTTTATTATCCTGTTTCATTTACCTTCTTAGCAAAATAAATACAACAGCATAGAATCAGAAAGCTACACTTTGTTGCATAATTCATGGCGCTCTAATTGAAAACGGCGGATGGGCGCCATCTTGATAAAAAAATATTGAAAAGGAAGTGAGGTCTTGCGATACATCATTTTAAAGGTTCTATCGAGTACTTTACGATCCCAGAATATTGTGTCCCTAGTCATACCCAAAACAAAATGGCGACTTTTTAAAAAAAATAATATTTATTAATTTTTCCTATTGCTATTTTTGCTTAGAATTTGCAACTTTGTAGGAAGTAAATTTATTAACTGGCTGATACTCATTGCTTTACGCAAAGTTGTAAAATCTAAACTAAAATAGCAAAAGAAAAAATAGTAAATATTATTTGTTAAAAAGCCGTCATTTTGCTTTGGATACAAAATATGTGATCTATCGCAACGCCCCACTTCCCAGTCAATTTCTTTTTATTAAGATGTCGCCCATCCGCCATTTTGATTTTAAACACCATAAAATTTACAAAAAAGTGTAGTTCTTTGATTCCTACTATACTATGCCAAGTTGTATTTATTTTTCTAAGACGGTAAATTGAATAAAAAGAAATAAAAAAATAATAACTATGCAATTTTTAAAATGCCGCCATTTTGATTTCGTTGCGAATACATAAGTGATATTCTGAAATCGTAAAGTACTCGATAGTACCTTCAAAATGGTGTATCGCAAGGCCCCTCTTTTCTTTACCAAGATGCCGCCCGTCCGCCATTTTGACAGCTAGTACTGTCATTTCTTCCGTCAAAAAGTATTTCACCTTTCCCTATAATCCACACCCAAATTTTGTAAAAAAAAAATTAGAGGGTCAAAAGTTATTAATCCGTTTCCAGACTATATACACACACTGTATATACTAAAAAGAAATGCCGCCAAAAAATAATTGATTTTGTCCGTACCTTAAAAATGTGTGCAAAAATGTTGGCTCGACTCGAAGAAAACACCAGTAGGAGTAGGAAGGAAGCAGGACACCAGAAAAGTTCTCTATCTAACAATGAAACTAAAGATTTTTTTGATCCGTGTTCCAACGACGTTATTTCATTAGGAAAAAATTGTTACTGTTGAATATCGCCTGCAAAATGCGGGTGTAACAAATTCGTCCTTCACCATTGGGATTTCGGGAACGGTAAGAGATACAAAGTGGGTTAATTTGGGGCATAGTTCCGTAACTATGGGCCCAATAACCAATTTTGCGTTTAAGTTTTTATTTTTTCTTGACTTTGTTCGAAGAGATGTCCAAAAATAAATTTCACTTTCTCATTGCTACTTCTTATTCTCCACAATGGCCAAAAAAAATCCAAGTAAAAATGGAAATATCTCGAAAATGGTTTGAGCTTTAAGAAACCGAGCAAGTATACCTTTTTAGTTTATAAATTGCCCATCTTTGAGAATCCTGGGTTAAAATACGGTAAGAGGTAAGAAAAAATCATAAATTTATTAAACCCGTAAGTATGTAACTGGCGCACTCTAATGTGAAACTTAAAAAAAAATCTACAAATTCTTACTCATAAAACATCATACCGTCACTTTCCATCCGATACATTCACCGGTTTTCAAATTATGGCTTATTTTCAAAAATAAACTCTTACTTTCAACACCCTGTATTTCTAGAACGAGGAAAATGTCGAAAAAAACCTATATGACTTAATCGGTCCAGTTTGATCTTTAGTATATCCAGTTGCTCTATGCCCCACAAGTTATGGTACACCCTGTATATTTATTTTTAATTTAATGCGATTAAGTAAATCATTAAAAGAAAAAAATTTCACTAACAAAAAAAGTACCTATGTAAGCGAGAGGGACGGGCTAGAGAAAAATCTTAGGATTTCTTACGTGGCAGGAGAGGGTCCGAAAATCGCGGAAAATTGTCTTATGCAATTTAGGAACAGCCCAGCCCTATACTGATTTGATTTAAAATACATTATCGATGTCATCAGTTCAATTTTTACCATGATCCTTCTCTCTCAAACAAAATATCAAAAAAACCAAACAGTATCGTGCAGCCACATATTATGTATGTTCCCAAATATTTTTCAAGTAAATGTTTTTATCAAACTTTCTTGATCTTGACGCACGATCTTTTTTTTATTATCAAGTCAAGTCAGTTGAAAAAAATAATTTTATAGTAAACATCATAAGTACACTATTAATATTTTCACGACAAAGGATCAACGATCGAGTAAAGCTGTGTCCACACACGAGGCTTACTTACTTGTTCAAGTAAAACGTATTAAACCTAATGTTTTAATTAGGTGTAGACAGGGTCCAATATAAGGTTTTATCTGATGTTCCACTTGTTCAAGTAAAACGTATCAGTTAAAACATTGGGTGTGGACAGAGTCTAACATAAGGTTTTACCTTACGTTTTACTTGAACAATTAATGTACTTAAACACGTAAAACGTATCAGTTAAAACCGTAGGTGTGAACAGGTTCTAAGTTAAGATTTTATCTTTCGTTTTACTTGAACAAGTAATGTACTTAAACAAGTAAAACGTATCAGTTAAAACATTAGGTGTGGACAGGGTCTAACATATGTTTTGACCTTACGTTTTACTTGAACAAGTAATGTACTTAAACAAGTAAAACGTATCAGTTAAAACATTGGGTGTGGACAGGGTCTAACATAAGGTTTTACCTTTCGATTTACTTGAACAAGTAATGTACTTAAACGTATCAGTTAAAACATTAGGTATGGAGAGGGTCCAATATAAGGTTTTATCTGATGTCCCACTTGTTCAAGTAAAACGTATCAGTTACAACATTGGATGTGAACAGGGTCTAACATATGGTTTTACCTTACGTTTTACTTGAATAAGTAATGTAGTTGAACTAGTAATGTACTTAAACAAGTAAAACGTATCAGTTAAGACATTAGGTGTGAACAGCATAACGGACGGTTTACTTGAACGGAATGAAGACGGACGGTCAGGAAGACTATACGTGACTTAGGATAACGATAATATCGAGAACAGTGATTATTCCTTCTCTTAGGAACACAGAGAAAACAAGGAAGATAAGAGACAGAAAGGAATAATCACTTCTCTCGATATGATCGTTCTCACTAAAGGCCGATTCCCACTATCGTGCAAGGCACGTGCTCGGCAACGGCAAGGCACCGGCTGGACAAAATATACTTATCATTGAATCTTCTGGATTTTCCTGGTGTAAATTCACACTATGTGCGCAACGTCTCGGCAAGCGACGCTCCATCAAAATCCATAAGACACAATGATTAACCTATTTTGTCTGGCCGATACTTTCCCTTTGCCAAGCACGTGCCTTGCACGATCGTGAGAATCGCCTTTAGTAAAAAATATAAGTCCAGGCACGTTCTTCTTACGAAGCCTAGTTTCTAGTTTTGCCCGACAGTTTTACTTGATGACCTCTAAAACGTCAGGTAAACCTCATGTGTGGACACAGCTTAATCCCAGACAAAACCACACGCATTTGAGGCAACGAGAAACCCTAGCGATGACCCGTTCGCTACAAAGCGATATCGGCCGGTTATACACTCGCTTAACTCTGTTGCGAACGTGCGATACTACATAATAAGCTCCTCATTTCCTGTAAGATGGCACTCGAGTTAAGATGGCCGAGAGCTAATAGCCCTTACGGATGCTTGCTGCGAATAAAAACAACGTTGCCGTTTACTTGGAAACTGTGAGTTGGTTTTGAATTTGTCCTTCCGAATAATCAATTGAAAGTTAAATTGGTAAGAATACCTTTTTAAGCGCAGATAGGTATCTATATTTAGTAGGATAAATATTAAATAAAATCCAACGTATAAGTTGATGATCATCGTTATTATTTAACATAGAATAAAATTACAATTTTAATATGTACATGTATACAATTGCTATACATTTAATGCCAATTTTTGGCACTAATAGTGAGAGTATTACCCTCCATTTTTACAATAAGAGTTTTGCTCATGACCAATCGATTTTAATAAAAATAATATTAGTAAGTAAAAAAAAACTATGTTCCTAAAATCAACACAGTTCAAGCATAATAACTTACACACAAAGTATATAAATAAAAAATTATTATACGGGGTGTTTCTTAATAACACCCTGTATATTATCGTTCTTAATATGTTTTCAAATTCCCAATTTTATTACATACTAAGAAGCTACCTACTTCAAGTGTGTTGACTTTACAAGCACCTACTACAGAGAGCTTTGGCCAAATATATGCAGGGTTCAATAAGTCTTTCTTACTCAAAATACAACAAAATGTATTAAAGATGCATTGGCGGGGACCACGACATAAGGCAGTTGTTTTTATACACATGAAATATTTTAATTTAAAAATGTTGTGTGCTCTTGACACGCGACTCAAGAGCTGCCGAACAAATCTTGTGGCTTTGATCCGACATATAAATGACCCTATTTCAAAATCGTATAATACAGGGACAAGATAGATAGATCCAGTAAACCGAGTGAATCTAAAAATTTGTGCAAATAAATTTCACGAGTAATTTAATTTCTATATTCGACTCAATTTGTTACACAACACCTACTAATTGAATCATTTTGCTTTGTGGATCTTTTGAACATTTTGTATTAACATTTTTGTTTATTTCAAACATAAACGGAGTTATTATGAACTTTACACAGACTCGGTCACCCTGCATAAAATTATCAAATTCTAAATATTTTAGCGATTAAAACGCAACAGAATTATTTTAAAACTACAGCCTGTTTCGAATATCGATCTTATTCTTTTCCAATGTTAAGATAAAATGTTATTTACCTCTTTTACATTTTTATACAGGGTATTCCAGAATATGTAGGCAATCTCCCGGGTTCAGATAGAACACTTAAAAATATCAGGAGAAGTTCCTATAATTTTTTTTCCTACGGCCTCCCCTACGGAGATATGGGCCCATAATGGACGTCCCTGGAACTCGTTGTTTTTTAAATAATTTTTTAAGTACTATGTGTAATTTAATAATTTTTTAGTATAATGGTTACTAGATGAGTCTCCTTAAAATTCTCCATTTTGAACACATTTGGCTTATTTAGTTTGCCAGGGACGGACTAGACGTAACACAAAAATGCTGAAGGACCGACAATAATATTTTTGGATACTCTAAACCTTAAGCTGAAAAAAGGCACTCTTGATCTATGTTGCTAAAATGAACTGTTTTCGAAAAAAATATATTTTTGTTCAATATTGGTTGTTGTTTTATGTTCATAAAATTCCCTCATTTTGCTATGGATTTTTTCACATGTACCGATTTAAATAAGAATATTTATGCCAGTGTCAGTTTATGGTAGTGTCTTGAAATTTGCGGTTTTTCTCCTTTGTCTTATTAGTTACTAACTTAGTAATTTATTTCTTCTATAGTGCTTGTGTTTGATCAACAAAAAAAAATGGAATTTTTATACTGAATATGCCGACATGCATTTAATGTATGGACTTTTTCTTGAAAACAGTTCATTTTATCGACATTGATCAAGAGTGCCTTTTCTTCAGCTTAAGGTTTAGAGTATCCAAAAATATTATTGTCGATCCTTCATCATACAGGGTGTAAAAAAAAAACATTTTTGTCCCTGGCAAACTAAATAACCCAAATGTGCTTAAAAGAGCATATTTTAAGGAGACTCATCTAGTAACCATTATACTAAAAAATTATTAAATTACACCTAGTACTTAAAAAATTATTTAAAAAACAACGATTTCCAGGGACGACCGTTATGGGCCCGTATCTCAGTTGGGGAGGCCGTAGGAAGAAAAATTTATAGGAACTTCTCCTAATAATTGTATGTGTTCTATCTGAACCCGGGAGATTGCCCACATATACTGGGACACCCCGTATATCTATGCAGGGTGTTACTGAATGATATGTACTTATCTTAATGTGATTCCTGGGCTAATTTTACGTCTAAAATGCTTCGTTCTCGATATACAGTTTTTTTTTTGTTTTTGTCAAAAAATTTCGAATTGAGATATTAAACTAAATTTTGGTATAGACTATTATGATAAAAAATCACATTTTTAACTCAAAAAGTTTTCTTCTCGGTCAATGGCGTAGGTACAGCTACGCCTCAATATAATTTTAATAAAAAAATATGTTATCTTTGAATAATAACTATTATCATGTCATTTTCTTACAAACGGTTAAGTTTTACGAGAAAGATGAATTAATAATAAAATAATTGTTTCGAAAATATCTGTGGGGTAACATATTCTTTGGTTCAAATTGTTTTGAAGCGTAGCTGTACCTACGCTACTGGACCGAGAAAAAATGTGTGTTTTTATGTCATAATAATCTATATCAAGATTGAGTGTAATATCTCAAATTGGTTTCGAAATTTTCAATAAAAACCAAAAAGAAAAAAAAATTCTAACACCCCGAGAGCAACGCATTTTAGGACATATTTATGTGAACCTACATACATTTTTCAACTTAAAATTATTCCAGCAATTCCAGAAATCACCCGTTAAAATAAGTACATAGCATTAAGTAACACCCTGTATATAAAAAATTTGGTGGTTCCTTTTTTAGACACACTGTATATGTATAAATAAATTTAGCAAAGCGGTTTTCTAATCGGCATTTGATGCAAACACGTGAAAACCATCACAAGCAAACAATTTAACCAATCGGTCATAACAAAACTCCTTCTTTACATTATCATTGTGTAATCTATTCCAAAATGCTTATTTTGGAAGTCATTTTCATGATGCCGAGTTTTTGAAAATTGTATAGAGTTTCATAAGTTCGGCGATATTATTTTATTTATCGTTCATAGGCAAGGTACTATTGGTACGAAGGCATAGGGAGGTTACATATATTCCGACTTTAACATTAAATCTAAATTCCAATTTCAAACTAAACGAATTCGTCCAAGATTAATTTCGATATTTTTGCTCAGCTTATAATTTATTAAAATTTAACTCTCTACTCAGAATTTAAGTAATTCCTATTATTTTTACATTTAACGGACAGTTACATTTCAAATAAGGTCCCTTTTGAAGGTCAGAAATTATAAATGAACAAGGGACTAAAAACAAAAAGTTTTTTTGTACGTAAATCCAAAATTTCCTAATTCAAATTAAAGCCAATTCCGCGATACTCCCAATGGAACTTGCATTATCTCCAGAAAAGGCAAGCTTTCTTTAATTTAACCAAAGATATTACAAACTACAGATAGAAAAATGTACATTTCTAGCCTACGCAACGAATACAAACAGCATTTCCCACGTCTTATTGCAGCATAGCCAGATTGTCATATTTATCGCAAAGGTATCTTGCAAAATCCCAATTAAAAATTTGTTAATTTGACAATTTTACAACTGGTTTAAAGTTAATCCGCAATTGCTCTTAAAATAAATTTATTTCCCAACTATAAACTGTGAAAAAGCGATGACAGATTCTGTAAAAAAATATTATTATACTTAAAAGTATCTTGAACTAATCCAACTGCACTCTGGCAACATCTATTTCTATTTTACTACTGCGTTACGATCCAGGAGCCAAAATATGAATGAATACTAATCTCGTAAACATTACAACGTTGGCGCTGTGATCTAACGGATTGTTTATATATTTTAGTTGATTTGTGTTTTTCGGTGATTATTGGTGAAAAATCGTCTTTATTATAAACAATTATGGTGCATTCATGTGTAGTTTGTAAAAGAATGGATCATTTACATAAGGATTTATCTTTTCATCGATAAGTATGGTTATGTTTTAATATTTAACCATCTGATATAACCACACTTCAACATTGTTGCCATTCAGCCACAAACATGTAATTCTCTCGTCCACTCATTACTAATTTTCAATAACATTGCACACAATCACAGCTTCACTTTCCAAGAGTTTTATGAATGAATAATGGGATCTGTAGTTTACAATACCTTTGAATTGACTGACCTTGCAGTTCTCGCTGTCGATAAAACATGGCAATCATTAATTTAATTAAGAATCAAATAAAATGTTATTTTAGAGCCGTAATTAAGGAAAATAACATTCTTAGTGTAAAAATTTAAATGGTTTTCCTGTACCTTCGTACAATTTGCACAATCTCTAAATAGAACGTAACTCCGAGTTGAAAAAAATCGGCATTATAAAAATTAAACTATGAGAGATACAGGGTGGCCTAAGGGATATGCCTTTTTTCACTAATATATTCTAAAGTTCCTATTTATATTAGAAGCATTATTCCTTAAAAAAATATAGGTACAGGGTTAGTGTAACTTTTCATTGTTTATCTGTACTTATATCACAAACAACAACGAAAAAAAGAAGTGGTAAATGGATATAATTAAAAACTACGAAGATAAGCTTTTATTTGGAAGTAAATTCATTTAAACGAATAAAATTTCAAATTTTTTCTTGAATTTGAAAAAAAAAATTAGGTAAGTCATTTACCGCATTTTTAAATATTACACGAGACCAAAAATGCCGTTTTAAAAATATCACGTCATTATTGATAAAAATATTGTAAGACAAATAAACTTGTTTGGTTGGAGTGTACATATTCAGATCTGAGTGATATCTGAGTAGTTTTGCATAAAAATAAGACGTAAATTCATTTACTGATGCATTTTCCACTTCTTTTTAAGGCCCTTTTGCCACCCTTTAACGCCATAGAAACAATATTGGAACATGTGTATATAAATTAAATACGTTAACAGATTTAGGGGAAGAATGTAAGATACAATTTGGAAAAAAGGTGTACACAGTTATTTTTAACGAGAAACTATAGGTACAAAAGCACCAATATACAGGGGCACAATTAAAAATGTTGCAACATGAGGTAAATCGAGAACTAAAGTATTCACAATAAACTAATTTTTTCAATCATTTTCTTAGTTTGATAATTTAGTAGTTAGTAAATAATTTTTTTAATTGAATTCCATAAATTTCCCGTACATCTGTTAATGAATAGTTTTAGCTGTAGAATTATACGACATTGCAACATTTCAAATCGCCCTGTAGATATATTGAAATTTCGGAAAACGTTACTATATATTTAATTATTACATGTAAGTAGTAATTAATAATAAACATTTAATAACAATATTTAAAATTTGGCTTTAAAACATTCAGTCGATGTGCCTCAATTCTTTTAAATTTCAAGAACAAATATTTTGCAAATGGTATACAGAATTCGTTCGTATTTCGAAATTTCGAAAAATTTAAATCTAAAAATTTAATTTCATGAAAAACACAAACCTTTCAGTTTTATTGAATTTAAAGTTTGAAAGAAACATATCCTGTATACAAAGTCAAATATTGGGAGGCACCTAACAAAACATAAACTTTTTCACTAAAATGTATGTCCCGTCCCTATCGTAATAACGTTTCTAAGGCGATCTGACTGATTTTAAAGCAACTTTGAACTTATGATCCATTTTGAAGAGGTCAACTGCATCATATTTCTCACTGAAATTATTTTCCAATGAAATTAGATGCATAAGTGACATTAATATATTTTCAAATAATATTATTTTAAAAGTAGAGTTTAGCGGGTATAGCAGGATATTATTTAAAAAATTTCCGACATTTTGATCTTTATTTAGTCTCAAGATCAAGATAAGTTAAAGCCATCTCCAAACCCCAAACTGGAAAATACACGAGTTTACGATACACGCAAAGAAAGAAAATTTACTATAAAAATAATTAATATGTGACTGGAATAAGTTTTATCAAGAAATTCCATTAAATTATAGCAAAATTTTAACCTAAATTTTTAGCAACAATTATAAACAATTTTGTAAAATTTACTAAAAAAGGTTTTGTAAATGTACTAAAATATTTTGTAAAAATTTTGAATATTCCATTGATATCATGGTATATCATCTGTTTTGTATTTTAGTCTTGTAAAAAATCATTAAACTTGGTCATTTTTACAATAAAAAATAAATAAATAATAATCAGTGAAATGTACCGTACATTTTAAAATATTTAACTACTAGAGAATAAATAATTGTTTTCACTTACTTTCGTTTTTGTAAAATATATTTTTTAATATTTACTAGATTGTCTAAACTTATTAGAAATATTAACTATTTATATTTTTTTCTAAATTGTGTGTATCTACAATATTATCTTGGTACGGATTATTAATGAAAAACGTAATTAATACTATATTTTATAGAAAATCGTACAATAAAATATTTACTATAAGAATTTTACTATAGTGTTTTTTTCCGTGTAAAGGATGTCCTATTTTCGACACTTTTATAGGGTATCTCCGTAATTGTTAGTGCTATCAAAAAAGTCATGTATGTGTCATGTGCTCTTTTTGGGTCAAACTTAAAATGGTAAAATCAAAATTTGAAAATTTTCGCTCGCTTAAGAGATACGGGGGAAAATCAAAAAATTTACAATTTCAAAATTACCCCATATTTTCTTAGCTAAAAGAGATACAGAAAAATGTTTTATACAGAAGCTTCTTTATATTGATTGTTGAATAATCTGCCGTTTTCAAAATAAGTATACGGGGTCAGGTAAAAAAGTTATCGGACCTAACCTTATTTTTTTTAAATGGAACACCCTGTATATTTTAATCTAAGAAGATAATATTTTAAATTGTTCTTTCAAATATATAACACACGGATGACATTGGTTTCCTAGGCGATTTATTAAAGATATCAATGTGTTATAAGGTCCGATAACTATTCTGAAAACGGCAAATTATTCAACAATCATTATAAAGACACTTCTGTATAAAACATTTTTCTGTATCTCTTTTAACTAAGAAAATATAGGGTAATTTGGAAATTGTCTATTTTTTGATTTTCCCCCGTATCTCTTAAGCGAGCGAAAATTTTCTAATTTTGATTTTACCATTTTAAGTTTCACCCAAAAAGAGCAAATGACACCTACATTACTTTTTTGATAGCACTAACAATTACCGAGCTACCCTATAAAAGTGTCGAAAATGGGACACCCTTACGTACACGAAAAATCTTAATATTTTCTAGTGTGTCTAGTTTGTCTCCTTGAGATGGTTTTAACAAAAATACGACATATCTGTTAAATATTCCGGTGTTTAGAACTACTAAAGGTTGAGAAGTCGGCATGGAATTGCTTTCATTTATCGCAAACACGCTAAAATCTAATTTAAAATCACTAATCTCACAACTGTATTTGAAAATTTAAAAAAAGTTATTCCTAACTTAATACATAGTGTCTTTGTAAAATATTTGTTCTGGAATACAATACGCGATGCCCATGTATCATACTTAAACTTACCCGTCTACTCTTGATGTTTAGCTTATTTTTTTGTTCACCGTCGCACACAAACGAATTTTAGGTAAAAGCTGGTCAAAATAGATAAAACCAAAGTTATAATTATATCGTAAAATCATTAGAATTTAATTAAGAAACAACCAGGGTGTCACAAATCACCCCTGTTATATTTATATTATGGCCAACCTTAAAATTATTTCAGTTCAAAGTTTGTTTTTCTAGTGTGGTGTGTCAATTAGATTAGAGTGGTTGAAAAACATCTGTGTATTTAGTTCTGTGATTCCGCTAAGTTTTCGTACAAATTTTGAAAAACCATCATGGAGCCTATTGCTGGTGGTAAGTACAATCCTATAAATTTTTCAAATAAAAAATATTTACACTAGTACTTTTGATTTCATACATTTTGTTAATATAAGTTAAAATAAATTAAACAATTTTTTTTAAAATTTTGTATCAGGCAGAATGCGACAAACTATTTGTTTACTATTGTTTGAAGGGTCCTGAATAAGGTCCAACTGAGAGTTGCTGCGACAATTTGCGACCTTGCCGAAAATTGAATTTAAAAAACAATTTGTTATGTACATTTTTACAAATATGGGATTAAGACATCGATCCAATTTTCAATAACTAGTTTAGGGTTTAGGGTTTAAAAAACTTATTTATGGAAATTTATTCACATTTCTCTACATTCCAATTTTTTTTATCTCTAGTGAAACATATCTTATTGTTCAACGGAGGGACGGGGGGGGGGGGGGGGGGATCAGGTTGGGGGCTTGAGGGTGCTGGGGGGAGATTAAAAAAAAACCTAAAATAAATGTTTCTCCAATGATAATATCGTAAAAATAAACCACCTTTGTTTATTCCAATTTCTATAATTTAATAACCATAAAAAGGGGTGTGGAGGGGGCAAAGATGTAAGATATTAAAAACAAAATGCAATGTTACCATATTTATAACGATTTCGTCGAAATTCGCCTGTGTGCCTCGACGGAAAATCATTTGAACATTCATTATTCAGTCGAAAATATTAAGGGTGATGAAAATTCGGCATTTAAGTAAGTTAATAGATGCGATAAATTTAATTTTAAGTAATTTTGGTGCACAAGTAACTTACAAAATAGATTCATTCAAAGGTGCAGATTTTTAATTACATCTCCCTAAGATTGTTCTTAATGAATGCATTCAACATTAAAGTGAAAAAGCTTATTAATAATATTACTTCATATTAACCAGAATATAGACTTTGTGTATATAAAAACCTTAAAATTTAATATATTTTAACACGTAAGCGCTCTTCATTTCTATATCATAAGTTTTACAACCCTGAACGTTTCTGCCTTTTCTATACTCATGTACAAAAATATGATTTAAAACTATTTTGTAACCACGTTTAAAATATCTAAAATAAATTCAGTAAAATTACAGCTCAATATGAAAAATATTTAATTGGCAACATTTCAAATACTACTAGACAACCGTATACAATCTCAGGTACCTATATTTTTAATGCTAAATAGAAAATAATTATAAAATTTTGGGATTTCCATTTGAAAATGTAGATTTTTTGCCAGTTTTCTCAATTTCATTAATGTTTGACCACGCCGTATCAATTAGTTTAAAAATATTATAAAAAAAATCTATTAAAGCAGGTCCTCTTCAACAAGAAATCCAATCCCAATGAAATAATAAAGGCTTCCTAATAGAAAAAATTAATAATTAATTTAAAACTTTAAATATGTCAAACATGCTTAAACTTAGGTAAGTATAGGACATGATATATGAAATCTGCCTAGAATATTGCGTAGAATCAAGAAATGTAATAATATATAGGGTGTCCATTTAAAATAAGAAAGATGACATTGACTTCCGGTATAAGCGGAAGTGCCAGCATATTGAAAATATTTTAGCCGAGTTGCCCCTATCCTATATACTGTCCAATTTTCAAAATTGTATTATTTTTCCTATATGGACAGAGGCGGTTCCCGGTGGGAAACCCTGTGTGATGGCGGCATGAATTTAAACAAAAAATAAATTGAGAATGCAATTCGATCAATCCAATGGCGGTTCTTCCACAGGAGCACATGCGCACGTGCACCCCAAAACGATTAAACAAATATTAATTTATATTCATTGAATAGGTATTATTTATCGTATGAAGTCCGACCCTCCCTAATATTTTATCGTACCGTCAAACCAAACTGTATATTATAAGCTCTCGATTCATCCGGCAACTCGGCAAGGATAATGATGCGATATACTCGCATATGCGAATAAGTGGGCGGGGCATAATGCAGTTGCTCTGTAGTAACAGGTGGCGGGGATAGCGGAGCTATGGCGATTTAACATGGAAAAGGCGCACAATTTTAGTGTGCGCCGCGCTGTTGTCTGTTCGTGCATGTATTTAGAAATTCGGGCGTGTATGTTTTAATATTTATTAAGTTAAAATGAATAGTTTCACGGTGGACTATTTAAAAAATAAATTTAGCTCTTTGAGTGTAGAGAAAAAAATTGAAGTGAAGAATGCGGGAAGACCTAAACCCGAAATTAATTTAACTCAGACCACAAGGGGTAAATCTAGGGACTTTATGAGAAAGTTTTGTTGTTTGGTCGCGGCGTTGAGGAGGTTTGGTCGTTACACAAAAATAAAATTTTAAATAGAATGTCACGATACTGGTAAACCCCCTCTATCGTAGGTCACGAGCCGCCACTGTCAATGATATATTAAGGATATAAATGATACATTTTTGATTGTTGCATGCGTACTTTTGAAATAAAATACATAAAGTCAGTTGATGTGACCCATATATTTTTCATATCAAAACAAAGATGCAGAAGGATTATAATTCGAATGCATTGCGAACATTGTAAATATCTTATTCAATTATTCAACGTTTAGTGCCGAAAATTAGATTTTCTACAAAAGAAAATAAACTCTACATTTAAGCCAACCCTTAAAAACACTATACTTTTCAGTAGCCCTATTTTTACTGAATTTATTATATTCGTTTTAAATAACTGTATCAGATCATTCCACCAATGTCAATAATAATTTTACCTCTTCTTTTTTTCCAAGTAGTTTGCAATTTATTGATTTTTAAAGTCATATAATTGACAGAATCTGTCCATTAACCTGACATTAGCTAATATTATTTTCTTAAAACACTTAGTCCGTCGTCGACAGCCATGCTATGTAAAGTCAAACTAGATACAGCTTATTCGGACAATTTATTTGTTATGCTCTGGACTCTGGATCTAGGACAGATTGCACTTGCCTTAGCACTGGGTATCAATGTTGTGGCTAAGACGCAATATTGACTATAAATATAATCAATGATTATAAAAATAAAAGCGCTATCTGGCCCTGATGATAACCAGACCCAGGGTCAAAACGTTGGATTTAATTGTAATAAACAGTCCAAATAAGCTATACCTCCTTGTAGCTAGTTAGCGCGAGGTAAATTCTTACATGTACATACAGGGTGTTACAGATTCGGCCTTCACCATTGGGATTTCGGAAACGGTAAGAGATACGAAGTCGGTTAATTTGGGGCAAAGTTGCGTAATTATGGGCCCAATAATATATTTGGAAAAATCTAAAATTTTGCGTCTCTGTTTTTATTTTTTTCTGTCTTTGTTCGAAGAGATATCCAAAAATAAATTTCACTTTCCCGTTGCTACTTTTTATTCTCCACAACATGGCATCATCAGATTTTTCATGCGACGTTTCGTCTGTAGATCACCATCATCAACTTAATTTTTTTAAATACGGGCCTCGATTTTTTGTTTAAATTATGAAAGAGGACCAAATTCTACGTTCTGTCGTATACAACACTGACTGGTTTTCTGACGTTTTGTTCCTTAAATTGATCTATCTGTAACCACTAATACAAATAAAATTTGACTCTTAAAGCCAACAATTTCTTAAGACTTTTAAAAGAGTCATTTAGTTTTACATTTTCAATTTATACCGAATTAAAAAAAAATACAGGAACGTACTGGGGGAATATTAATGAAGATGGTCAATTTAAGGAACAAAACGTCGGAAAACCAGTAAGTGTTGTATACCACTGAACATAGATTTCGGTCCTCTTTCATAATTTAAACAAAAAGATCCAGGTCCGTATTTAAAAACATTAAGTTGATAATGGCGACCCAAAGACGAAACGTCGCATGAAAGATCTGATAATGCCATCTTGTGGAGAACAAAAAGTAGCAATAAGAAAGTGAAATTCGTTTTTGGACATCTCGAATAAAGTCAGGAAAAAATAAAAACCTGATTTTTTACGGCATATTATTGGGCCCATAATTACGCAACTTTGCTCTAATTTAACCGACTTCGTCTCTCTAGTTTCTGAGATCCCAATTGTGAAGGCCGAATTTGTAACACCCTGTATATTTTGACATGGGTGGAGCTTATCTTAAAAAGAGCAAAAAAATATATTTAAAGTTATTTGGAAAAATGAATGTAAAATTTTGTATAAATAATTGTATACATTCGCATATAAAAAGTCAAAACAAAATCATTGTACGATAAAAAACAAAATAAAAATAATACACCTCCATTTTCAAAATTTGAACATTAAAAAGCCGTTTTTTATCGATTGAACCCAACTGACGGATCATAAATCGTATCAGTACAGTAACGAAAATAAAACAGAGATTATTGCAAAATTGAGTATGAAGAAATATTTGATTGTTTAAAAAAATTATCAAGTTTATACTACAGAGTGTGTAGTACGTTCCACTTAAGATATAACAACTAAATATCCTTGATATTTTAACTATTATAATGGTAGTACTCCGCTACGTAAAGATAATACGTAGAAATTAACTAAAATTTCATTAGGAACTCATCTTCCTGCATATAAAGTGGAGTTATATCTTGGCAGATTTTTGAGAAGAAAATGAAATCATTTCACCGCCGTACAAGTCTTAACAGGCGTTAAATATATTGGAATTCCCACGAAGAAAATACTGTCGAAAATAGTGTTGACCCTGGAAAGCACGTTACGAGCGCTGCATTGATATCAAAGGTGGACACCACTAGACTGGCGGCGCAGGCGGGAAAGGGCCGCCCCTGCATCACTAGATAGTTGCCTAGTCGCATTCACTGATTTCAAACTGGTGCGTCGTGTGTGCTTTACTTACATGGTCGACATTATTTTTGATTGTATTTTCTTCGTGATAATTCCAATGTAGTTGGCGCATCTTAAGTTGTGTCCGGCAGGAGAGTAGTAATGAAAAATCACAAGAATATTCTACACCATCCCCAGACAGACGACATAATACTTCCTTTAGAACTACCCGAAATGATGATGCGTAGGATATATTATAGTGCATTTTCATTATAATTACATAAGCTTTTATTTAAAGGAACTAGCACCCATTTAAAATTAATTTTGTACAAAAACCAATTATGCAATCATCTCCGTAAGTTTAAAATAATTTAAATTAATAATAAATAAATTATAGTGAGAAAATTTGTAAAAAATAAATTTAATGGAAAAGATGTACACAAGTGTTATTTTCAGGCACACTCGAGAGACACTCTTGCACCGCTGCTCGGCGCTGGACTAGATAATACTGGAGACCGCAAAGAATGCGGTGGCAGTTCTATGTACACTAATTTAAATAAATTAAAAGTCTTGTAAGTCGTTCCCCAGCAGTCGCTTGGCGGGCGGCCGGGGCGGCTGCTTGGGCGGGCGACATCGGCAGCCCGACCTGGAGTGCCGCTCGTAGCACAGCTCGACTGCTCGTTTGGCGCCGCGCAGGGGCCAATACAACCACAGGCAGGGAAGCACGCAGGCCAACGCTGCCAAGACGCCCCATCGTGCTGTTCTTCGATCGGGCCCGCAACTACAGGGATCGTCTGCGCAGGTACTATCCACGTCGTCGGCTTCGGAACAGTGGTAAAACAAACCTTTGACGCAGCACAAGCACGATGCGTAGTCCACAATGGTGTCGGGCGACAATAGGCAACCCCCGTTGCACGACCAGCACTGCGGAAGGGGTTTTGGCGCTCGACACGTCGCACACTTACAACGCCCGCAAGTAGTACACATGATGGAAGGGCGAGCGGTTCCACAAGATGGCGCCGCCGCCGACTTGCTAAACGACACAGGCTGTTTAGCCACGGGGACCTGCGGCGGCGCCGGCGCGGGCGGCCGATGAGGAGATTGAGGCGGCGAAGGGGTAAGGGGCCCCCTGAGGGGTGTTTCCACATACTCATTGCCGCGTCGCTCGACTTCAGGCCTTGGCAGCGTCAACGACACGGGGGCCGTCGGACGTAGCGAAGTAAGCGGAATGCTTATGGGCACAGGCCCGCGCTGGGGGGCTGCGGGGAATCCATGCCTATCCATCCCCGGCCCAGGGGCGCTTAGCGGCTCGCTAAGGCGGTCCGGCCGTGGCCGTGCGTAGCCGTCATCGCTGGTCTTGCAAGCTGCAACAAAAAAATATATTAAAGTAAAAGCATTTGAAGGAAATCAAACTACAATAAACAAATATATAATACAGGGTGATTCACGACGAGCTTGCATTAGAACTTTATGGAGAACTACTGAATATATGTTCCTGAAACTTTGGGAATTTGGGTTTATCGATATGCTCTCTTTAACTAAAATGTTGACATGTTTCTGTCATTTCCGGTTATACCGGAAGTAGCTGCCTACTTTCGTTTTTTAAATACAACATGGTAATTTTTATTACACTTTTCGATTAAGCATTAAATACTAAGCACATTTTATAGAAAATGTTTTTGTCAGACTCTAATAGTTTTTGAGATATCTGGAATTTTTGTAATTATTTGGCAAATGCATGCCGATGAAATAATTCATATAATTTTTTTACCTTAGCGCTTGGACTAAACATTTTTGCTCACCGAATAGCTAGAAGATCATCAAGTCTCAAAAACATTTCAAATTCGGCATAAAATGTACAGGGTGGTCACAATTCAAGCCTCATTGTGAAAAAATTCAACCATTAAAAACTTTCTTATTTTAAATGGAACACCCTGTATATTTTTATTTAATTTGATGGCAAATTAGTTGTTCTTTATAAATAGTATTTACTGTCCTATACCTATATCAAAGCGTTTTCTCAAAAAATCCAATTTTATTCCGAAAATACTATTTGTTCAAGTGTGCTATGAAAACAATTGTACTTAGGGGCTGTATACTGATGTCTATACGGAGGAATAGTGATTGATTGCTTGAAAATACAACATTCTAAAGTGTTTCTTAATAATTTATAAATAAAATGCAGTTTATTGTTTTAAATTGTTTTAAATTTAATGGTTTAAATATTATTTTTTTAAAAATAGCCAGGAAACAAGTTAATAAACTTTAAATTCTTTAATTAAAAATGTGTTTGAAAATTATACCTAATATCTTTTGATTATATTTTTAAAATATGTTCGAAATGATTGCCATTTACTTCCAAGCATTTATGTATTCTTTTCATCATGCTATTTCTTGTAGCATTCCTAATTTCTTGTGCAGTGAGAGATTGAAATGCTGCCTTCACCCTTTCAATTAGATTTTCCTTCGTGGTGATGGGACGCGCGTAAACTTTATCTTTAATGGTTCCCCAGATGAAAAAGTCCAGTGGAGTTAAGTCTGGCGAACGAGCTGGCCAGTGGAAGGGACCTTGGTTTGCGATCCACTGGTCATGAAAAAGTCTGTTTAGGGCAGTCTTAACAACTTGGACGTTGTGTGCTGGAGCCCCATCGTTTTGGTACCATGCATTTATTCGCTCTTGGAGCGGCAAATCATCCAGACGTTCTTCTAACTGATCCTCAAGAATTGTCAAATAATTCTGACCATTTAAATTTTCGTCGTAAATGTGTAAGCAAAATATACGGTCATGTTTAATAGCACAATAAACATTAAATTGAAATGATTCCTGGTAACGTCCTATCCTGACAATATGGGGGTTTTCGTGAGCCCAATAATGTCTGTTGTGTCTGTTATGAAAACCATTACGAGTAAATTTGGCTTCATCACTCCATATTACAGAATTAGTAAATTGCTCATTTTCTTGGGTTTTGATTAGAAAAAACTCGCAAAGTTCGACTCGAGCTGGCAAATCTTGTGGTTTTAGATGCTGAACTTGGGCATATGAATATGGCCTCCAGCCATATTTTTTTAAAATTCTTTGTATACTGGAATACGAAACTCTTAATTGCATTGCAGCTTCACGAATTGAGTCTTTTGGGAAAGCGTAAAAATAGGCTAAAATGGTAACTTCAAATACCTCATTGTCCAGTATTGGTTTAATTCTTCGTACTTTGGCTTCAAATGATCCAAATTTTGAACAATTATTATTTAGTCTTCTAATAATATCAGGTGTGGGAATAGGCCTATTCGGATATTTATCCCGATATATTCGACAAGCTCTTAGCTTAATTTTACCACATTCAATGTAAACCGTAAATAAATTTAAAAAATCTTCACTTGAAAATCCGGAGCGTGACATTTTTTAGTAACAGAATAATTGACAGTTTGAAAATACGCCAAGAAATATCAGACAATTGTTTTTCTTGTCAAAGCACACTAGAAAATATTGCCGCCATTATTAATTTTCCTCCGTATAGACATCAGTATACAGCCCCTAAGTACAATTATTGTTTTCATAGCACACTTGAACAAATAGTATTTTCGGAATAAAATTGGATTTTTTGAGAAAACGCTTTGATATAGGTATAGGACAGTAAATACTATTTATAAAGAACAACTAATTTGCCATCAAATTAAATAAAAATATACAGGGTGTTCCATTTAAAATAAGAAAGTTTTTAATGGTTGAATTCTTTCACAATGAGGCTTGAATTGTGACCACCCTGTACATTTTATGCCGAATTTGAAATGTTTTTGAGACTTGATGATCTTCTGGCTATTCGGTGAGCAAAAATGTTTAGTCCAAGCGCTAAGGTAAAAAAATTATATGGATTATTTCATCGTCATGCATTTGCCAAATAATTACAAAAATTCCAGATATCTCAAAAACTATTAGAGTATGACAAAAACATTTTCTATAAAATGTGCTTAGTATTTAATGCTTAATCGAAAAATGTAATAAAAATTACCATGTTGTATTTAAAAAACGAAAGTAGGCAGCTACTTCCGGTATAACCGGAAATGACAGAAACATGTCAATATTTTAGTTAAAGAGAGCATATCGATAAACCTAAATCCCCAAAATTTCAGAAACATATATTCAGTAGTTCTCCATAAAGCTCTAATGCAAGCTCGTCGTGAATCACCCTGTATATAGGACCATATGGGACATTTGCAGTACGAAAAAGACTGGAGCAGACACGAAATATTCGTTCGAACTACCTATAAGCTCTATTTTGCTTCCAATTTCCAATACAATTTGGAAAGTTTATAGTTCTTTACTACCAAAGATTCGTGGGCTAAAACATACACTATAATATAGGCTATATAGGTGTGCCGTCATTTCAAAGACCTTGTCACACCCACGCTTTGAATTGTGTGGGACGCGTTTCGACCTAGTCTGTGTGTTCGACTGTTGGATTAACGAATTAACAGTTATAGAGGGCGTACAACATATTACCTGCATATGATGATAATGATATTACAGAAGGTATTGCTCGAAACAGCTTTCCATTATATTAATTAGGAAATCATGTAAAAATTTAAAACGCCAGACGGTGTGACGTTACGTGATTTCAGAACACTTGATAGTTACCAAATATTATATTCACATTATGGAAAATAAAATTCATCAACCAATATAATTATATTTAATGCAAATGTTCTTAATACGGGCTTTGTCAGTCACTTGTCCATCTGTATTCCGGTCAGTCCGCAGCTGAATCACTAGTCTTCATTTGGATGCGGCAATAATGTGATCAAGCAAAGACCAGAGGCCAAGACTGTAAACTAAAATATCAGCAATAAGTTTGATTTTGTGGGAGTGGAATTTAGGTTGATTCAAATATCTGTCCACACTGCTTTGCTAAAACCTGAGTACATGATATACTACTGTGACAACGTTGTACTCTGTTCTAATTGAAACATGTCCCAAAACATCAATTTCAATTGCTTCATTTCGTATTGGCCTTTGTCTTAAATGTTTTTTGTTAGATACATATGCAGTTCCTATAAATTTCGAAATCAAGTATATTGCGTATTTATGATGAACCTATCAGGATAAGGAGTATCAAATTCTGGAGCAACAGCTCGCACATACTTATTATTTTTAAGAAAATGCAAGCGTTCTTAGCAAGGATGGACCCTTTATCTCCTATGGCAATTTGTTAAAAAAAACTTTACAGCCCAGTACCCTGGCCTTCCTTGACACCTGGCATAATATCGTCCCCATTCCTTATTTCATATCGTTGACCATCCTCGTGAGTTCTGTAGAGATGCCGATTGGATTTTATGTATAACGGACTCTGCATTATAAAAATAGCTTGTAGGGTGATTATACCCAGATCGATGAAGGCACGTCTACAATTGTCCCTGTATCCCAATCCTGTCAAAATTCGAATTGCCTTTCTCTGCATACCGTTTCCAGCACACCCCCAGAGAAATATTGCTAGCCAGACCACGTGCACGAGGTATATACAGACTTATGGTTAATATGGTCATCCCATAACAGGTCTACATGGACTCCCAGAAATTTAGTGCTCCTCACCTCTGGATTTACCCCAACTTACGTTAATACAGTTCCGCTTGCATTTTATAAAAGGCGCATTGTTCCGGACATTAAACTTCGTCTGGATGGTCAAGTGATACAGCGGGTAAACAGGTGGAAATTCCTTGGATTGTTTATTGATAAGCGATTGACCTAGAGCTTTCACGTGGACCATGTTACTGCAAAGCTTAACTCTGCGTTGTCATTGTCAACTTAAAAAACCTATTGACAGTTTCTCAACTGTTATCGGTCTATTATGCATTGGCATACTCACACCTTCATTTCATGATTCTGCTCTGGGGTCAGTCTGTCGAACTTCAGCGAGTGTTTGTTGGACAGAAGAGGATTATTCGTAAAATATTTGGATTGCTGCCTTTGGAGTCTTGTAGACCAACCTTTATAAAGCAGGGAATTATCTGGGTTCCATGTGTGCTTCTTCTTGAAGCTGTGAGATGTAATGCCAAGAAATTCCGAGTGTTCTGTAGGCCTCATTCACATCGTACGAGGAGTAGCATGTATGATGTTGTGCTTCCTGGATGTCGACTGTCAATGTTTGGTAAAAGTTATTTCTGTGGCAAGGTGCACAATCATTTTCCTAATTTTTTAAAAGAAATTAAAACCATCCCAAAGTTTAAACGGGAATGTAAAAGGTTTTAACTGAAAAGTGCTCTTATTCCCTTCAGGAATTCTTCACGAACTGAGTTCTCTTTTTATTGCTGTTCTGCCCTGTGCTAATTGTTTGTTATATTGTTTATCGGTGTGTGTACGATTTAGTTTTATATAGTTTATATTTTATTTTTATACACTTTATATTTTGTATGTACTTTATAAGATGACGAACCTCATATCATTTATGATCTGTAGTGAATAAAATAAATAAATATATCGTTTAAATTATCATTCTTGCCGCAGCTCACGACTCGTGTGCAATACCTACGTTAGTTGACGAATAAACGAAACATACGGTGATCCTAGTAAAAAATAATTGTGCCAAGGCGTCAAGGGACAAATTCATGTTTTTAATTCTAAAGTTTCAAGTAGTTTCAACACTGTTAGCTGTAAGTTGAGGAGTTTCAGTAATAATGATCATACCGTATCCATGTAACCTGTTGATGAATCGGTTACCGAGAACCTTAGATATATTCCAGTTTCAAAAAAATTTAGAATCTTTAAGGTATGTAAGTAAGAGAACGACTTCAAAACCATCGAAATGAAGACGAGACGGGAAATGAAACATAACCGAATCTCTAGGACCGGTCATGTCAGGCACGCTGCCGCCGCCAACGAGCAGATGCTATATTTACTAAATTCTTGACATTCTTCACCTTGCTGCAACTGGTAAATATCGAAACAGTATGGAAGAGAGGTGGCAGACTGACCATGTTCTATGGTTTTAATTTACCAAACACAGTGGCAACTCGTGCAGGAATAAATCAAATCGATAAGTATATTTTCCTGTGTGGAATAAAAATCTAAATTTTGGTAGATTCAAAAGGTCGACGAAGTTAGATGAAATTTAGAATTTTCCATGCGGGTTTCAATATCAATGAATACGTCCTATTTCGGAATTGTTATGATTATTTTATTTTGTATGTCGTCGATACATTCAAATTGAAAGAACATCTACTTGCTTGTCCTGTCATTTTGTACTATCAATTAGAGTTGTATATGTTTGTGACACATTGGCAGAAGAAATTGGACATACAGTGCTACGGCTCCCACCTTATTATGACATTTTTAACCCCTTAGAGCATATGTGGCACCAGTTAAAATCAATGGTTAGTTCTGAAAATATTTCTCCGACTTTAAGTTCTAGTGTTGTAGAATGAATACGAATATGCTTTAATGATATTCCCCCAGGTAGTTGGAAAAATTCAGTCCGTCACGTAATAACTGTAGAAAATTCGTATATTAGTCTGGATCGTATAATTAATCCAATTATAATTAATTTTGATGAGGATAGCGATAGCGAAACAGAACTATCTATAGAATAACATTATAAATGTAAATAAATATGACTAGTAATATTTAAAAAAAATGTTATTTCATTTGATTACATTCATATAATCATATCATTACTTGTTTTCCTTAGTCCGTCCCTTCATACTTCACTTGTTTATTGCCAAGCTCTTGTCGACACAATGGGACCTACCCAGGAAATCATTAAGTCGTATCCAATTTTCGTGAAACGTACTGTAAGTTCTAATTACGGCCATTACTGGAACGCGATTTCTTGGAAACTACTACTCATAAAAGAATAAATTATGGTATTATTGGAAAGAGACCTTTATAATGATGTGCCACTTGACGCCCCCTTCCCGTTTAAGGGATTTAAGGGTAACATCTACCCCTCCGAGAGAGTTAAACTACCGAAGGCTACAAAAATTGATGTGTCTCCTCTATTTTTATTATTTTTTAATTTTATTTTATTATTATTTATTGGAAGCGAAATAATAAGGGTTTGGAGTTTTAAAATTGACACCCTGTATAGTCTAAAGGTAGACTTAAAAATATATTTAAGTACCATAGGTAGCTAGATAATGTTTATCTACTAAACTAATAATCAATTTTAAACCAAATCTTTTTCTGTTTAGAAAGTCAATATAGGTCAATGACCGATAACACTTAAAACAGCAATATATTACAAAATTATTCATATTATGCATTAGGTCTTAGGAAAAACAACCGGATGCTTCGGCTTAAGTTCACAGAGTACAAAATATTGATATTTAATTCATAACAATCAGATAATTGTTCGGTTTGGCGGCAAGTAGGAAGGATAATTAATGGTGATCTGCAATTTGTCTAGAAATATAAGCTATGGGAACTATAAAAACAACTTGTTACTTATTACCTTTCACTCGATACCGAAATGTGCTGCTTGGTAGTGGGATCGCTCGAGGTAAAAAACTGCTCGTATATTCGAGCAGTTTGTCGCTCGATAGGAAATCTACTCTAGTTATAATTTCAAGCAAAAAAACGAAAATCGTTGCCTTTCACTTGATACGTGACCTTCGAACCACACGCTGCTCCACCCGAAATGTGCCGATTGGTGACGTTCTCGTTTGACGCTCAGAAGGCTGACACGACAACATACGTCCACAAACGAGAAGGTGCATACAAAAAAGTATGCCAAATCTCTGGAGTCATCGCGATATGGGTTTTGTTTTGACTGGATAGCCAGCGGCGATTGTAAATTTTTAAAAAATTAAAGGATCTAATTTTTTTAAACATCAGAATCAACTGTTTTTCCTTAATAGAAACTCTAGACTAAACTTCTAAAACTTACAAAAACAACCCCTGGTGTTTTATCAACACAGTATTCTTAGTTACAGAAATTTCAAGTGATTAATCGCTCGAGCGATTCACTCGAATATTAAAATCGCTAGAGTATGAAGTACTCGATTATTAAAATCATAGGTTTTTCCCAACACTACAAATAATGTCCGTAATTCCAATATTATCTTTAAAATAAATGGAGAGAAGTTATCTGATGAAGGACGTCATCCCGGTACCCCCTGGAAAAAACTATATACGGCACTGGCTCAGTTCTTGGATCGAATTAGTATAATATAATAATAACAATTTGTTAAAATTATTATCATCATTACAACTTATTTTAATTTTTTTTTATTGGCAACTTAATTTTTACTTAATTTGCTTAGATCATGCTTTTTTGATGAATTTTATGCTTATTTATCACTTTTTGTTTAGTATTTTTATGTTTTTTAAACACTTTTGTTCATATTTTCGCGCGTTTTTATTCGGTCTCTAGTTATTACCAAGTTTGGTAAATATGATGATATTTATATTAATTTCGGATAATGATATAAATCGGTCATATATGGACAACAAAGGTTGGTAGGGTCAACATTTTTTTTGACAGGCAACTTTCAGTAAATCGGATTTTTAAAATAAATAATTCTCAAAAACACCTATTAATTTTTTAATAGGTTTCTTATAGTATCTAAATAGAGGAATTATATATGTCCGCGCAAAAGATCATCGTCACAAAGATCTTGGTCTATAGTATAGCATCGATTTTGTAATAATTTAACGCCCGTCACATGGCTAATTTTACTCTTCTGAATCATATAACGCCAATATTCGGAACTGAGTTATTTTAATCGGTCACTATAACAATTTTCCTATTATTTATAACAGCCCTGTCTCATATTGGTTTAAAGTTTTGGAATGTTCCTTATAGAATGTTAAAATACTAAGAAAATTAGTCATATTTTTAATTTACCTAAGGTGTAAACGAAACTTGCACATCAAAATATATGTTTCCTTAATGGTTTCTTAAAATGGTTTATAAAAAAATATTGTATATAGCTTTGGATAACAAACCGTCACATCAATGTATCTCCGGTAAAATTTGCATGCGTGACCGGCGATACAAAAATGCACAAATTCGTGGATAACAGCTAATACAAGCTATTTCTTAAACTTTTTTAGACTGAAATGAGTATATGTACTCAAGAGAATGACCGTGTATTATTGTTCCCTTAATTAAGAATACTAGGTCCGAGTTAACCCTGTGACCGGCGATACAACATAAAAATATACGCCGGGCAAAAAGTAGGCAATGTTCTAGTTTGTACCTAAATAAACATAATAAGGAACTTACCTAAACAAGAGCACGCTTTACACAAATTTAAACACATACGGTCATATTTGTAAAACTATTAAGCCGACCTGCAGTGGCGTTATTTATAAGCAATTTCTGCCGTGACCGGCGATACATGCAACTACGGGGACGGTACTTCTGGATAATAATTGCCTTAGAGAAACTAAACTGCTGATCTGTGAACATTATTTTTTCAATATAAATTGTAGGAGTATAAATTATTTATATATAAAAGTAACTTTAGTAAAATGGCGTGAAATTTAAAAGGGTAAAGTAAGAAATTATTGAGCGGCGATACATTTTTAAATTCAAATTTGAATACTGCAGGTATAATCTAAAAAAATACCTTTAAAATTGCTTTCTAATGCAGGAAGTAACATATATTTCGCAAATTATAATCGTTTCTACAGGAAAATAGTGTATTTTAGTAAGTTATATGCTAAGGATTGAAAGTTGCCTGTAAAAAATTTTTTACCCGGTTATATAAATATCGGATAGGTATATATCATATCGGTGATATACAGGGTGTTTCGGGAGGAAAGGGAAATATTTTGGGAACATGTTCAGAAGGTCAAAATAAGAGAAATTAACCCATATGTTTTAATCCGATTCTTAACCGCCTCTGAAATAATCGGTTCTAAAGTTTTTATGTAACTATTTTTTATTTCAAAAGCAACACCAATAGATACTAGTAAAACAACAAAATTCCACTAATTTAGAATGTTTTCGAAAATACCCCCACCAACTTCAATACAAGCTGCACCACGTTTGTTAATCGCTCGTGTTGCGCGTTGAATTGCTTGGGGATTGTTTATAATGATATTTGAAGCATTAAAAATTCGATTGTGGAGTCCTTCCACGATTTCTACTCGTGTTTCGTATACTAGTGATTTCATCCACCCCCAGAGGCAATAATCCAGTGGGTTTAGGTCTGGTGACCTCGGTGGCCAAGCTTGAGGTCCTCCTCTGCCAATCCAACGATCAGGAAAAGGATTATTCAAGAAATTACGCACCCGGCGACTAAAATGAGGTGGGGCTCCATCGTGCTGAAAGAACATTCGGTGTCGAACAATTAGCGGAACATCATCGAACATGTGTGTTAAATGGTCTTCCAAAAACCGTAAATATCCATCTCCAGTAAGACGTTCATTCAATACAAAAGGACCAAACAACTGGTCGTTGAGGTATGGAACCTTTTCTCTTTTCGAGTCGAAACGCTCAGAATAAATCAAACTGACAACCATGCTTGTCAATTAAATTAGGTATTGACAAGCAATGAAATACCTACAAACTGGAGTTAGAAATACAAAACTTCTTAATTACTCCAAAACTTTACAAAAAAAACTTTAGAACCGATTATTTCAGAGACGGTTAAGAGTCGGATTAAAACATATGGGTTAATTTCTCTTATTTTGACCTTCTGAACATGTTCCCAAAATATTTCCCTTTCCTCCCCAAACACCCTGTATATCATGCCAACCTTGGTTATTACGTTATAAATAATAATGTCATTACAATGTTAGCAATGTCGTGTAATACTGATCGTGTAGAGTTTGCTAATAGCATATTTTACTTTACCAAATTACACTTTGTTGATGTCTTGCCCCAGTGACTCAGTGACCCAGAATGACCTTAAAATAATACAATCTTGAAATTATATCAAAATTAAAAATCTCGCCATTTAACAATAATTAAAAACATACAACATTCATTAAATTGCTATTCATAAAATATTATACAATATACAGGAAGTCACGTCACACCTTTATGAAGCGCTTTAATATACTGTTACCTTGAAAAATATTTTAAAGGTTGTATCGTAACTTAAAGGAATTAGCAGGAGGGAAACTATTTTTATTGAAACGGAGATCAAACGACGCGCCTTTTTCAGGTTTATAAATCAAGAACAGACTAAGAATAATTCAGGTTGGCATTCTTATGTTCGGAGGAAAAACCATCATTCCATCAAAGACAATTTCCGACATTTCTCTTTCAGTAATATACTTTCTTAGTAACTATTTTGAATGACACAATAATTACTTCTATCCTTCTTCGAAAAAAAAAGGGAATTCGATCAAAGAAATTATATTCGATGAAGATAGATATCAAACCTGATATTTTATTTACTGATCGATTTCCATTGCAATTAAAAATCATTTCTTCAATTATTTATATAAATAGTATTTTTTGCCTTACAGTCCGATCAAGTCCGGCACCGCCAGGGCGACATTTGTCTAATTATTTTACGAGGTGGCGTCGGCTTCATTGCCTGACAGTCTTACTTGAAGACCTAAAACGTCAGGTAAAACCTCATGTGTGGACGGGGGTTATTAAAACAGTTTTGCCTGACAGTTTTACTTCAAGACGTCAGGTAAAACCTCAGTTGTGGACACAGCTTGAGAACTTTCTTTTTTTATGATCAAACACAAGCACTATAGGAAAAATCCTTTAGGGCACTCTGGGAGTGGTACGTGTGCGCAAAAAGCGATTCACGTTGGTTTTGAATCGTTGGAGGTTATATTCGTTGGTAAAAACTACCTCGGGAAGGTCGTTCCATAAGGATGAAATCCTCCAAATGAAAGAATTCTTAAATAATGAAGTTCGAGGAGTACTAAGCTTAACCACATATGGATGGGCGGCATTGGTTCGTCCTGTATTTCTGCTATTCGCCGCCCTAGGCGGAATTAAGAGGGCAAGGTCAGCCGAGCACTTTCCATGAAAAATCTGTAAAAGAGAGTCAAGTCCCCAACCTGTCTTCGATGTTCTAGGCTGTCGAGGTTCTTCGTCAGCTCGTGGTCTCCAATCAGACGAATGGCCCTCCTTTCGATGGAATCCAGCAGCCGAAGAGTATGTTTGGGTGCAGAGCTCCAGACATGCGAGCAGTACTCTAGTGATGGTCGAATCTGGGCTTTGTATAGTGTCAAAAGTTGCTGAGGTGTGTACAACTTTTTGGTTCGGAAGAGTACACCAAGTTTCTGAGAAGCTATCTTTGCCACAACGTGGTTATGCCAAGACATATTTCCTCCAAGACTGACGCCCAGCAAATTAATAGATGAAGCCAGTGGGATTGCGTGTGGGTTTTTAGAGAAGACTGCTGCCTGGGGTTTCTTAGCGTTAAATTCGACTTGGTTACTGTCACCCCAAACCAAAATTTCTTCCAGGTCTTTGTTGAGGCGTGATACTTCATGCTGTCTGCGAAGATGTGCGTCGGCAGCCGATGTTTGTGCATTCAAAGAGAAAGATGAGATAAGTGATATGATATCGTCGGCAAAACTAAATATCGGATTTTTCGTTTTCACTAGAAGGTCGTTAATGTAGAGTAAGAAGAGAGTGGGAGACAATATGGAAGTGTATGCTCAGAAAGGCTTCTAAGAACTAACTTAAAGTAAAAATATTTTTTTAGTTCCTTCAAAGATTTCCTGTTCAGAAGGAGGCTGAAGTTTAGGCCTTGTTTCAGTAGGCCGCGTCTTTGATCAGTTTGGGATATGAACAAATGATCCGTACACCTCCCGCCTGTCACAACGATATAATCTCTATATACTATTTTTTATTTTTTTATTTAGAAATCATAAAAAATAAAATATATCTGATTCCTATAAAAACTAAATAATATTTAATATTCATTAATTATTGAATTGAAAATATAATTTTTAATGTTTTTTAATGTTACCTAATTGAGTTTAAATAATAATCGAAAATTAAGAAGAAAAATAGAACTATAATAAAATTAATAACTAGTCTGGTGCTATTTCTATTTGAATATTATGCAATATAGTTTTTTATAAGTATATTATTACTTCTAATTGACCAGAGCAGTAATTCCCAACCTTTTTCAGTTCGTAGCGCACTTAAGAGGTTTAGTATTTTGTCAGGGCGCCCTACTTGAGCAGCAAAAAATAAAGGTCGTTCTTTCTACTTTCATTGGAGACTACCAGACTTGTTAGATAGGTAAATATAATTAATAAATTTAAAAAAAACATTTGTAAATAAAAAAAATAAACAAAAATTTAAAAAAAAAATTGTAAAATACACAATACAATAATAATAATAAAAATACATTGCATCTAAACTATGATATATGTAAAATTCAAGGCAACCTCATAATATTATACTGTATCTTTATTAAAACAGTTGTCGGATGACCGTATTAAGTATGTAGGTACATTATTAGGTATTATTATAGTTTTATTAAAAAAAAAAAATTGGAGACTACCGCCAAAACATAAAAACGAAAAAGGGCGCCGCTGGTACACAGAGTGATGACCAAAACAAAAGTCGTTACTTTTATATGGGGCCGCACCTCCACCAGAAAACAGCTCATTAGCTCGAGTATTTTGTTATAAAGGACAAGATTATATGATATTGCTTTTTTAGCTTTTGTAGTGCTTGTTCAGGTAAAATTAAGGTTTCTTAATTTCTTGTTGTATATTAATTAACTTATTGATGAACTTCGTTTCTACAGTGTGAGCCGGGAGGAACGTACCAAATTCCAGGAGTGTAAGTATTGTATACTTGAAAATAATGAAAAAAAAAGTTCTTATCCAATGCTAATGAGATCAACGAATTTTTCTCTTCTGTTTGCAGGACGTCTAATCTTGATTTAGGAGAGAAGTGATTATTCCTCTCTAAGGAACGCAGGAAAAAAGAAAAAGGAATGATCACTTCTCACGATCATATTGAGAGAAGTGATTATTCCACTCTAAAGAACGCAGGGGAAAAAAAGGAATGATCACTTCCCACGATCATATCGAGAGAAGTGATTATTTGTCTCTAAGGAACGCAGAGAAAGAGAGAAAGGAATAATCTTCTCACGGTTATATCGAGAGAAATGATTATTCCCCTCTAAGGAACGCAGAGAAAGATCACTTCTCTCGATATGATCGTTCTCATAAGTCAAGAATAGACGTTCAGGAAGGCACGAAGTCAGGAACTCGAGGTAAGAAGGTATGAGGAGTTGCCTCCTTTTTCGCTTGTCATAGTCATTTAATGATAGAGGAACCACTTGACTACTTTTAGCCCTGCTACGGGACGTCTAAATGTGTCCGCCTAATAGAGGTGTCCGCCCATGGGAAATTTGTTATTAGGTAATATGTAAATGCAAAATTATTACTATGTATATGTATGTACAAATAAACATAACAAAAATACACTAGTTTTAGTTAGGATGTAGTACTAAAAAAATCTAATAACGTAGTTTCACGTGTTTGCGTTTTATACTTGCAATCTAGAAAATGTAATTCCAAGTCTGATAACAATTATATTGCTGTAGAGTCACCTCTATTCTTTGCATACTCTTATAACTCCTTTACCATACTAGTGGCTTGTTGATAATTGGTGACATTTGTTTGATTACTGCATTCAACTTCTTCATCAGAGTCGTCAGATAGTGATGTGGTTTCAGTTTGGACTACATAATCGGTAGGAATGGGGTCACTATCATCTTCTAATAGCACATTGCTATCAATGTTAATGAACTCGCCCAAATCATTGTTATCACATTACAAACTTCCACAACATCAATATTCTCTTTCAGACTCAAAACGCGACATTATTGTGCCATTGTTTACGATTTTAACCTTACAACTCACAAATAAACGGCGTACTGCTGTCGGGGAATCACATATACTTTCGCGCTGCCATGCATATGTGATTGGTTGCCGGTCTGTCTTCAGAGAGTTTTTGCACTGTACTTATTCGTCTCCCAAACATTTTTTGTCCGTTTAAAGGAGGGTTTTCGCACTCTTTGTATGAAAACAGCCTGTCCGTGTCCGCCCAAAGGAGAGTCCGCCCTAGAGAGGTTGATTTTCATGGAATTTCATATACCTAGTTCCAGACTATGAAAAAATGTCCGCTTAATAGAGATGTCCGCTTATTAGAGGTGTCCGTTATGATAGGTTTCACTGTATTCAGATTTCATTGATGTCTCATAATGACACTGGGGCTAGTAGATTTGGACACCCGGTACATATGTACAGATACCCGTGCCCACCATCGAATGAAAAACGCAAACATGTAAATATATTTACTCGGATATACACCACCAAATAAGTAGAAAGGAAACGAACCATTAACAATACCATATAAACGCGAGTTTAATAAACAACAGGATGTGCGTGTGTAGAAAGATAAAATTGCCTGTTTATATAAAAACAAACATACATCCTCGTAAATCTAGAGTAAACAGCGAGGTGTAAATCGAGGTGTAAACACTATCCGCTGATAACAAAACAGAAAATCTGCTGCTTCTTAAAATCCAACCACGATTTTTTTTTAACGCGAACTTTACGAGACCTGAATACTGATAAAAATGATAAGATTTAAATGCGCATCAGGTAATTTTAAAAATTTTTAAATGTCCCCTTTAGATAACAATACTGCATGGAAAAAGGACTATAGTAAAATTATTATAGTAAAGATTTTAGTATGACATTATTAATTACATTCTTTATTACTAATCCGTACCAAAATAATATTGCAAACATAATTTACAAAAAACTATATTTAGGAGGATTTCTAACAAGTTTAGTAAGATCAAGTAGGTATGTAATTACTATGGGACATCTGGTATCAAATGGATGGTTTTTTCTAAAAGAAATTAGTCAATAATAAACCATGAATAATGTTTGGAATGCAAATGTGGCTTACAAGGGCATAGATTGCTACTTTTTGATTTTGAAATTTAAAAAAGTATATTTTTTTTTTGTAAATTTTACAGCTTTTGCCACAACTCATTAAAAAAAACTGCAAAGCTTGGTATCAGATATTAACCTTATAAAGCTTACCTAATTAAGCTTTAAAAAGCTGTTTTAAAATATCGAAAATGGGACACCCTCTACAAAAGATTTTAGCAAATTTTGCAAAAGATTTTGGTAAATTTTACAAAAGACTTAGTAAATTTTAAAAAACATTTGCGTGAGAATTCGATCACAGAATTGAATATCAACTATACCCACATTCTCTCGGAAAGGTGCGGATAATCATTCTATTGTTTTTGTATCTGAATACGAACGAACCCTTTGGCGTTATTTTTTTTCGAAACTGTTTTAAGATGAAAGGCATGTTAATTCATCATTAATATTTAAATTAATGCATCGTATCAAAGGAAATATATTACAAGAGCAAGCAAGAATGACCGACCCGTCCTTGTGTTTCTTATTTTGATTCCTCAATTTGTTTTGTTATGCCAAAAATAATTAAGCCAAGAATTGGGCGGTTTAAAATAACACAACCAAGCTATTTTTAACTCTTAGACTAGTTTAAAATAGGCTAACCTCAATATAAAATTATATTATTGGGATCCAAAACAATATGGAAATAGAACGATGAATGTGTATTACCTGTATTTTATAAGGTACACGAATTCAATTGAAGAAATTAATAATTGATAGAGGATATTTGATTGGTGCCAATGTATATAAATAGTAAAGTGTTTCGATTAAACACATGAACTAATGACGTAAATACCATCTATAATAAATCATTGTTTCTGCTTAATAGCAAAAGTTATTTTGATAAAATCGTGTCAAATTTTTTGAGTGTCTTTAGTACCATACGGAAAAAAGGCAATAGTAAAGATTTTATTGTAAAATTTCCTATAAAATATTATAGTATTAATTACATTTTTTATTAGTAATCTTTATAATATTGTAAACATAATGTCTAAAATAGTATAGTTAGATTTTCTAATAAATTTAGTAAAATCAAATAAATACTAAAATATATACAGGGTGTCCGCGAAGTAATGGGACATGGAAAAATCACAGACTCCTTACGTAAAAATATTAGGATTTAATTATACTTACCTATATCCGAAAGTTGATATTAACTGAGATACAGGGTGTTAAAGTTAAAACTTCATTTTTGTTTTTCTCTAATAACTTTGACAGGAACAAACGTTTTTTGGCACATTTATTAGGTCATAACTTTTTTGTATCTCCGTGTATTTAAGTTTTTAATGAAAATAATGCTTTTCTCATATTTATTACGTAAAAAATGTACACTAATTTCAGGTCGCCCAGAGTTACCGTTTCGGAGATATATGCATTTATATTGTTTAGTGCCTATTATTAATTTGCAAACAAAAAATTTTTTCCCAAGTAACCTATGAGAAAACAAATGAAATTTAGAGATACAGTTGCTATGAAATGAAGTTATTTGTTTGTTCATTATTGTGTTTAGGAATTGTTACTTAACTTAGGATAAACACAAAAATGAAACATTTTTTTACACAGCTATTTTACCTTAGTGATTCCCCGACAGCAGTCCGCCGTTAATTTGTGAGTTGTAAGGTTAAAATCGTAAACAATGGCAGAAAAATATCGCGTTTTGAGTCTCAAGGGGGTTATTGATGTTGTGGAAGTTTGTAATTTGATAACAATGATTTGGGCGAGTTCAGTAACATTGATAGCAATGTGCTAGTAGAAGATGATAGTGACCCCATTCCTACCGATTATGTAGCCCAAACTGAAACCACATCTGACGACTCTGATGAAGAAGTTGAATGCAGTAATCAAACAAATGTCACCAATTATCACAAGCCATTAGTATGGTAAAGGAATTATAAGAGTATGCAAAGAATAAAGGTGACTCTACAGCAATGGAATTGTTATCAGACTTGGAATTACATTTTCTAGATTGCAAGTTTTAAGACGGAAATACGTCAAACTACGTTACTAGATTTTTTTAAGTACTACATCCTAACTAAAACTAGTGTATTTTTGTTATGTTATGTTTATTTGTACATACATATATTTACATAGTAATAATTTTGCATTTACATAATATTACCTAATAACAAATTTCCCATGGGCGGACACCTCTATTAGGCGGGCACATTTAGACGGTCCCGTAGGTGTCCGCCCAAGAGAGGTTTCACTGTACTTGAAACTGAAAATGTATGATGTTTATATGAGTAAGAAATAAGAATTTGTAGAAAGAAAGAAATTAGGGTTAGTTTTTGTTACAAAATATTAAAAGTGACTGTGTTCTGTAGGTAATAAATAAAATATTTAAATTTTTATTTATTGCAGGAAATCAAAGAGGAAGTTTGACTGAAATTTTAAGTCGGGTTTGTTATCAGCGAGGAAACCGCAGTCAAGGCCATAATGTTTACAATAGATTCAAACTGAACCTTATTTACTTACAAACTTTTTAGATAACTCGAACTATACAGGGTGAGTCGGGAGGAACGGACAAAAATTCAGGAGTGTATTATACACGCGAAAACAATGTAAAAAAACCCATATGTTCATATCGGATATTCATTTGTTTTCAAGTTATAGCGCAATATTCAATATTTTTTCTACGTTCCACTTCTATCAAAATTTTCACATAATTAGAGTATGCCATGCTCAGGATTCTAAACTATTTGACACCGATGTTGTCTTGACAATGTATCAGTCTATTGTGGCAGTAATTAAACGTTTATTTTCAAGTTTGAGTGATTAAAGTGATACAAAATGCCAAATATTTATTCAAATTTAGAATATGCAAATATGGTGTTTATTTATGGTTTCTGTAATGGCAGTGCTACAGCTGCTGTTGAAGAATATCGTCAACGGTATCCACATCACAGACATCCGACTAGAAACGTGTTTATCAGAGTGTTTAGTAATTTGTGCGAGAATGGTAATCTTCCCAGTGCCAACATTACATCTCAACGAGCTACTCGACAAGGTTTAGGAGAAGTAGAAAATATTCTGGATTTAGTAGAAGAAGATGCAACGACCAGCTCAAGAAGAATTGGTACTCAATTGGGCATTTCACAAAAAAGAGTATTAAACACACTCCACGAGCAAGGCTTATATCCATACCATGTACATGTTGGAGAATCGCCTCACAGGAGACAACTACCTACATTTTTTACAACATGAGTTACAAGGACTACTAGAGGATGTTCCTGTAAATATCAGAAGGCGAATGTATTACCAGCACGATGGAGCTCCTGCACATTTTGCTCGTCAGGTCAAGCAACATTAGACGAAACATTTCCAGGGCGTTGGATTGGTCGCGGTGGTCCTATTAATTGGCCTCCAAGATCTCCAGACCTCACAGCACTAGACTATTGTTTATGGGGTTGGTTTAAAAATGAAGTGTACAAAGTAAAAGTGGACACTCGGGATGCACTAATTCGACGTATTAGAAATGCTGCAGCCAATTTTAAAGAAGAAAGAAATGAAGCAATTAGAAGAGTAACGTAGACGAAGCAGAAAATGTTTAGAAGTCAATGGTGGTATTTTTGAACATTTATTAAAAGAACGCTATGATTAGGAAACCGTTAATATATGAACTTTTCTTTATTTGGTATTGCGCTATAACTTGAAAACAAATGAATATCCGATAAGAACATATGGGTTTTTCACATTGTTTTCGCGTGTATAATAAATACACTCCTGAAATTTGGTCCGTTCCTCCCGACTCACCCTGTATACAGGGTTACAACATTTTAACAAAAAATAGATAAGACATTAACTTTTTCACATTGTGACACACAGTTTGTTAGAAATTTAAATGACTAAAATAACATCTAAAACATTTACTTGAAATCAGCTTCGTTTACAACATAAATGCGATTTTATTAGCTAGCGCATGTAGACAGCGTAACACGGTTTTAGCAAATTAGGTGTTTATTGCTATGAAAATGTATGTATATCTACTTGGCTATGGTTATTAAAATGTATTTGTGTAATTATCGTCGTATTTGCATCCAAATGTATAGTGCCGATGATACATCTTTAGAACTGGAGCGACGGTAAATTTCTATCTCATGCACGCATTTACTGCTTCGCAGAGGCGACGATAATTTCGTCTCTTAATTTGCATTCTTGTATATTCGGCTAAGTTAAATAATAAAATTATATTTTGTGTCAATTTTTTTGTAACGTATTGAAATACAGTGAAACCTCTCATAAGCGGACCTTTTTTCATAGTCCGGAACTAGGTATATGAAATTGCATGAAAATCAACCTCTCTTGGGCGGACGCTCCTTAAGGCGGACGCGGACAAGCTGTTTTCATACAAAGAGTGCGAAAACCCTCCTTAAACGGACAACCAAATTTTTATAAGTATTTGGGAGATGAATAAGTACGGTGCAAAAATTCTCTGAAAACAAACCGGCAACTAATCGCGTATGCGTGGCAGCGCGAAAGGACTACGCCGAATGAAAGTATGTGTGATTTCCCGACAGCAGTCCGACGTTTATTTGTGAGTTGTAAGGTTAAAATCGTAAACAATGGCACAAAAATGTCGCGTTTTGAGAGTCTGAAAGAGAATATTGATGAACATTGATAGCAATGTGCTATTAGAAGATGATAGTGACATCACTATCTGACGACTCTGATGAAGAAGTTGAACGCAGTAATCAAACAAATGTCACCAATTATCAACAAGCCATTAGTATGGTAAAGGAATTATAAGAGTATGCAAAGAGGTGGCTCTACAGCAATGGAATTGTTATCAGACTTGGAATTACATTTTCTAGATTGCAAGTATAAAACGAAAACACGTCAAACTACGTTATTAGATTTTTTTAGTACTACATCCTAATTAAAACTAGTGTATTTTTGTTATGTTATGTTTATTTGTACATACATATACATAGTAATAATTTTGCATTTACATATTACCTAATAACAAATTTCCCATGGGCGGACACCTCTATTAGGCGGACACATTTAGACGGTTCCGCAGGTGTCCGCGTAAGAGAGGTTTCACTGTATATATATGATTTTGAACATATATTTAAATTTTACTCGTCTTAACCAACATTTCATAATAGTACTGTTTTTTTATTAATCGTCAAAATCGAAAATTTGACTACCTACATCAAACATTTTGATTGACACGATTGACTGCTTTGCTTGGGTTAACAGATGAGATTAGTGTTTGTCTTGGCGGTTAATTTTTCAATATTATCGATTTTAGTCGTAAATTGGGTTTACCCCTCAGATAAGTAGGTCTTAAAAAAGATTTTAAAACAAGACAGACGAGAATACCCGCAGTTTTCCAAGTTCTTGGTATGAAACTATAGGGTTGAAATATTAAGTACATGTCAATGCATATAAAACCCGAATAAACCCGAACAACCTCTCGGTGTAAATTGGGATGTTGGATGGGGTAAAGAGCCCTAGAGCAATACTGAACATTCAAAAATTACATATATTGGTCTTCTTTTTTGTGGAGACCCTAATCGTTCCTTTTATGATTTGTTAGGTAATCCATTAAATATAATGAGAGCTTGGGTAAAGAATTAATGGGATAAGTACCGATTTATTCGATTTTTAAAATGATCAAGGATAGAATATCCATACAGGTTAAGTATAAACCTGATTTATGTAATTATATTTGTTGTAATAATAATTTGAATATTGTTTTAAGCAAATATGTAAAACCTTCATAATTGACAAATTAACGACATTTAACTCCATCTCTATAAATATTGAGCTTAGGTTATGATTTTTATGATTTTCTTGGAATTATATGTATTTAGATTAATTTAATTTTTGTTGTTAAAGTTAAAAAATAAACGGTTCGACTCCTTGAACTTTAATAGTCGAAGATAATTTTACACGAACGGGACTGGCCGGCGATGACAGCGCGCTTAGCGGAAAGGAGAAGAACCAAGACCTGATAGGAGACCATTGGAAAGAATACATCCATTTTGTTTGCTTTAATTAATACCCAGATAAAAGGAAACATTGTGTACAGGATGTCCCATTTGCAATATAAACTAGGACTACTAGATAAAAAGTAAAAATGTCATGAGGTAGGTAGGTATGAATAACATGTTGATAACATAGCATCCGAGATATCGCCTCTTACGATCACGAGCCGCCACTGCTGGGGACCCATGTTGATAGCAACTAGTTGTCTTACTTTTAGAGTCGCTACACGAGCGATGGCACATGTTTTTTGAAACCAACCTGTATAATAATAATTTCTCCTTTAAATGTTTTTTGAAATCCCCTGTATAATAATAATTTCTCCGTTAAAATTGTGACCTAGAAAAATTAACGGAAAGATAAGTTAAGTAAATCCATAAATTTTAAATTTTGTGTTATCGACATGTTATTTTCAATACATAATGCCCAGCTCTATGTATTTATGATATTACAATGATTGGCACATGCGAAAAGGAAAGCACCATGTTATTTATTTGATTCCACACCGGAAATTAATAAGTTAATAACAAATAAACGCGTTTTCCTAGAATATTATGAAATAATTGAGAACGCAACACCGGAATTTTTGCTTTCGACTAAAAAAAATTTAAATAATATTCAGGTTCTGTGACCTCGTGTGGTTGTAAAAATCGTTTTACTACTCAATGACAATACCGGCGTTCCGCGTGATTTCTATTACAATTTTGCTGTTTTTATCGGCGTTGGCTATAAAAGTCCAGTTGTAAATAGTTCAATAAGTACTAAAAAAACTATGCCGCTTCTTAAATAATTAAAACAAGCAACAATTGTTTGTAGAAATAGTTATTGGCGAAATGTGATATCTTTAAGTTAATAAGCATATTTATTAGCGATCGGCCGATACGCTTCTTTCTTGCCGATACCGATATTTTAGTTGCCGATATCGATGTATTATTGGTATCGGCACCTCATTCTTAAATATATATATACAGGGTGCCGCAAGTAAATTGGCCTATTAGAAGTATCTCGAGAACTAAATGAGATTTTATTTTGAAAATTTGGCTGTGGCTATAAGAGATGGTTTTCTCCGTTTATAAAATATTTTCGACGGTGCGGTGTTGCCGAATCGTACCGAAAGTGGTAGCAACTTCGGAATTTTAAATGAATTACCCTATATATTATATTTTTTTTGGAATCTAGATAAAAATCTAGAACATTTTTCTGTAAATATCATATACCTATCTTTAAGAGTTTTTGAATTATAAATAATTTTGTGATTTTTTAACGCCGTATCGGGGCCTGAAAAGAAAATCGTATCTTTTTAGCGGTTACAGCTAGAATACTGAAAATTTGACAATAGTTTCACAAGACCATCGCAATTTTATAATTTCTGAGGCAAATGAATTATTGCGCAAAAATCTTCTTTTTTTTAAATGGGACACCCTGTATTTGATATGTTTTGCTAATGGAGGATCGAATTTTCTATCTAATCATATTAAGTGTTCCTATACCTATCTTCAGTATTTTTGGACTTATAGCGAAATTTAAAAATTATCTTATAAAAATATATTTTTTGGTGTGTTGGCTGGATTCATAGAAACAAACTAATGAAAAATCCACTTGACGTTATGTCTGGGTTATTGTAATAAAAATGGCTAATTCACATTATTCGAGCTTAGATATTTTAAGTTTATTTTATATTCATGGGGAGTGTGGTAGAGTTTTATCTAGAACTTGCAGAAAATTTAATGAACTGCATCCTGATGAGCTATGACTCCAAAAAAGTTGATTGGACGAGGCGGTCCATGGAAATCGCCTCAAAGATCACCGGATCTTACCCCCCTAGATTTATATCTAGGGGGGGTAGAAAATATAGGGTAATTTGTTGATTTTCCCCCGTATCTCTTAAGCGAGCGAAAATTTTAAACCCGAACAAACCCGACTTAACGTACTTCGTATCGTTTATAAGCGTACTAGAGTACTTTGGAAATTTTGTAAGGAATGATGAGTGTATGACTAATTACCCTTACCGTGAAAACGCTAGAAAACACGAGAATCCACCTACTAATTGAATAAATAAACCACATATAACTAATGCTAGTTGGAATATAACTTCCAATGTATTTTCCCATGTTAATTTTGTAATTATTTGGCCATTATTAGCTTTTGGGAAATTTTCTCCGAAGATTCATCCTCGAAATAATTCATATAATTTTAGGGTTTGGATTTTCCACAAAACACGTAACCATGCAGGTATTCTAATTACGTCCATTTTTGTAACAAGATTTCTTGGTAACTACTACTCAAAAAATAAATGATTCCTCTTCCCATTTAACCATTTAAGGGCAACATCTACCCCTAAACCACGAAGGCTGTATTAGTTTTTGATTCTGTTAATCATGAAGTACTGTGTAAGAAACTTGAGATGTATGGCGTGCGTGGTGTTGCACTATGTCTCATAAAATCATACTTGAGGGATCGTGTGCAGCGGGTGACAGAGTGTGATGAGATGGGTGTCTTGCATAGGTCGCCAGATATAGTTGTCTCCAGGGGGGTTCCTCAGGGATCAATCTTGGGACCTATGTTGTATATTGTATATGCAAATGAGCTCCCGGACGTCTCTAATGAATATACAGTGCTTTATGCCGATGATACGTCTCTTGTATTTAGTGAAAACAGCAACGAAATACTGATCCATAGGGTTAATAATGCAATGGAGGCCCTTGATGAATATTTCAAAGCAAACGATTTGATGTTGAATGTGTCAAAGACTCAGACTCTCACATTTAGAAATAAGTTGAATAATAAATGCTCACTCTTTTACAATAGTGAGGAATTAAAAGCAGCTGAGAGTGTGCGTTTTTTGGGTGTGCAGATGGTTGAGAGACTGGATTGAAGGGAGCACATTGAGGATTTGGCCCACAGTGTATCTAGATACTGCTATGCCTTACGTGTGGTATCTGATCATGTGAGTACTGAGGCTGCCATCAGCGCCTTTCATGCATATATCCAGTCCAGGTTGAGATATGGTGTAATATTTTGGGGTGGTTCATCTGACATGCACAGAATTATGGTCATGCAAAAAAGGTGTATTCGAAGTATTTTTAAAATAAAACAGCAGGAAAGTTGTAAACCTATTTTTATCGAAAATAATATTTTAACTGTGATAGGGATGTATATTTTGGATTCTGTGGTGTTTGTCTGTGATAATAGGGATCTTTTTACTGACTGTGACGTCAAGCATGATTATGATACTCGAAATAAAAGTAACTTAGTACCTGAAAAATACAACTTCACGTACCTGCAAAAAAACGTTAAATATTATACAATGAAGATATTTAATTGCTTGCCAGGCAGGATAAGAACCCTAACAAAAAATAAGCTTAAATATGTTCTAGAAAGGTATCTAGTTAGTAAGGCATTTTATAGTGTCAGTGAATTTTTAATGATACTGATAGACAAACAATTCATTGCTAAATTTTAAATGTGTCAAGTAAACTATAGGTGTTTTATAGTCCGTCTTCTTCACAGATTATTGTTTATTGTTATTAGTGTGTCTATCGTATTGTTTTGAATTTTTGAGCAAAGTTAAATTATTTTATATGTTTTACCATACAATGTTTCCTTCAATTGTGAGTTTTTGTTCCAGATTATGTGTCATTTTAAAGATGTTAAATTTGTATATAGAAATTGCTGACCATCTGACACTGTTCAACGCCCGTTTGGGTTTATTTTGTTTCTGTAAAACATTTTTGAACAAATAAATATTATCTTATCTTATCTAGTATTCCCCCCTAATAAAATTGACGTGGCTTTCCAATTTAAGGGTGAAAAGATTTTAAATTGACTCCCTGTGATATATAGAAAGAATCCTAATTACTCGACATTCGACTCATACTTGACCGAATATCGTTATTAACCCGAATATTGATATTTATACGAGCGAATAACGTTATTCTTTCAATAAAAAAACTATTAATTTGCTTTTATGGTATAAATATCAGATAAACCTATCGTTACCAATTCAGTAGGCTAATAATTTTCTATGAAATATGGACATTAATTATTTTTAAAATGTTAACTAGTTAGCAGAAAAAAATTCACCCGGAAATTACGGCCGATAAAGCCATCTTATCTTCACACATAAAACCATCCTTCTTGGAAAACTTCGAATTATTAGGACTACTTTAAGAATAAGAAACTTGCGCGCCGCAGTCTCACTAAACTGTGTTCGTTATACTAGAGCAAAAATCGATAGTTTTCATTTAGTTTACTTGATTTAGATTTGTCTTAAGGTATCAAAAAAAAAACGTGATGACGTTAAAAAATGCTAGAAAACCACGAATGCAGGAAACAACCACGATACATGCACGAAACTATTACGACGAAACCAAATAAAAATAACCGGCGAGAGTTTGTTTTCTGTTCTCTGAAATGAAATTATGTATTACCCTTAAGAGGACGCCGGAGTGAGTCGAAATCTCCGATTTGACCCGTGTTCATTTCGCGCTATGTAGCACGGGGCGGATCGGTCGACGGTACGTGGACGCCGGGTCAGTCGAATTCTCCGATTTGACCTCTGTTCTGTTCATTTTTTATTTTTCATTTCGCGCTTTGTAGGCATAATGTAGATCGCTCGACGCCGACGGTGGGTCGCGGTTTCAGCTAGTATTCATTGGCACTATTGGCAGTTGTATTTGATTTTTACTTTCCAACGTAACCAATTATTATAAAGATTTCATATTTAAATAAATCAAATTTAATAAAACAATTTATTCATGTATGTATCGCACAGCTTTAGGAAACATTTTTCTATAGGAAAAGTGGCAGAGAGAAATTTCTCTAGTTATATACAGGGTGTCCCATCGGGAATCAACTCGATCCACTATAGCAAAAATTTCGAAAAATGAACAGTATGCTGGATGTTGATGGAACTTGACTAAAATATTTTCAATATGGTCGCACTTCCGGTTATACCGGAAGTCGGTGTCAACTTGCTTATTTTAAATGGATTATCCTTTATTACATTTTGGAATTTACGAAAGATTCCAGGCAGACTTTGTATATCATGTCCTATACCTAAGTTTAAGTGTATTTGACATATTTAAGGTCTTATGTCTTTGACGTTTGCAGACCTTAAAATAATAATTAATTTTTCCTATAAGAAAGCTTTTCATTTAATTTCAATTGAAAATATTTTTAAAAGTAACCTGATTTAATAGATTTTATATAATATTTTGTGGTGTTCAAACAATAAGATTAAAAATGAAATTGAGAAAACTGCAAAAATCTACATTTTCAAATGAAAACTCCCAAATTTTCTAATTATTTCCTATTTAGCATTAAAATAACTGTTTTTCAAGGCCGTCATAGAAAACTAGTATAGTAACTGTACTAAAAATTGGCAGCAAACTTGCCACATAACAATATTAAATTGACAATATTTCGAAAACTATACAAATATTCGGAATAGACAACCTTACACAAACTTATCTTTATTTTAATGCTAATAGAAAGTATTAATAAAATTTGGGGTTTTCAACCTAGCTCAGTCTCCAGTGCCGGATACGTTATAGTACTGTAGCATAGGAGAAGTTTGCAAAAATACAAAATTTCCACAAGAATACATAATATCGATAAAATAACCTATGTTTACTTATGCCTATATAGGATAATAATAAATGCACTCGCATAAGTACTTTCACGCGAACTTGCAAAAGTACTACACACACAGTCGCATACCCGCAAGCATATAAAACGTTCGTAGTAACATATACGCATATATAAACACATACCGCGTGTTTCAGGAGGAACGTTCACCCCTATAACTTTTTTACTGTTTAAATTAAAGAAATAAAATTTGGTGGGTTTATGTAGTTTGACATAATTTTGCATATTATGACATGACGGGCTCCATTTTGGCACTTCAGGTTTAACCGGAAATGACCTCAACTTTGAATGTTTAAATGGTTCACCCTGTATATGTATTTTTGGCTATCTCGATTCCACACCATTCGACCATTCCAAATGGAACGACACCCCATACGTCACTTTTTGAGACAAAATAATTTTTCTTTTTATTTTTCATCTAGATTAGTTACTATGAACTCCTAAAATGGTTTACTTCTAACCCAATTTCTTGATAAAAATGAAATTTTCAAATTCTATTGCGTTTTAAATTTTGTACACACTTTTTAAACTTTTAAGAAGGCTAAAAGATAGAGCACTTTTTTTCCAACAATTTGATATCACACACCTTTATGTCAAGTTAAGAAAGGAGAGATAATTTATTAAAAATACAATTCATGACAAGAAATACCACAAGAAGTGCAAACGGCTTCGCATTTATCTAGGTCCCCATGACGCCATAATGCTAACAAACAAATGAACATAAATACAACTTTAAAATCCGCCATAATTTATTTGGCATAGAAGTAACCATTTTAGAGAGTTCACAGCAATCTAGATCAAAAAATAAAAATTATTTAGATGTCAAAAAGTGACGTATGGGCGTGGTTGAATTTGGAATGATGTTTTAAATCGATATAGCCAAAATTATATTGGGTATTCTATTTAAAAATCCAAAGTTGACGTCATTTCCGGTTAAACCGGCAGTGACAAAATTTAGTCCGACATGTCATAAAATGCAAATTAATATCACATACAACACAATACACTAGTTTTATTTCTGTAATTTAAAAAATAAAAAAGTTATAGAGGTGAGCGTTCCTGCTGAAACACCCGGTATACACACCCAAGTATAACAGGTACAATTCTAAAGATCAACTGACACTCTCTGTACCACTTCCTATATCTAAATTAAGATGTATACACTGTAGCAGAGTCAAAAAATTTTTACAGGAAACTTTCAGCATTAACTTACTAAAATACACTATTTGCCTGTAGAAATGATTATAATTTGCGAAATATATGTAACCGCTTACATAGAAAGCAATTTTAAAATTTTTTTTTAGACTATAGCTGCAGTACTATAATTTGAATTTAAAAATTTATCGCCGGTCACGTGTCCCCAGTCAATAATTTCTTACTTTACCCTTTTATATTTCACGTCATTTTACTAAAGTTACTTTTATATATAAATAATTTACACTCCTACTACAATTTGTATTGAAAAAATAATGTTCAAAGATCAACAGTTTAGTTTCTCTAACGCAATTATTAACCAGAAATTCCGTCCCTGCAGCTGCATGTATCACCGGTCACGGCAGAAATTTCTTATAAATGAAGCCACTAGAGGTCGGCCTAATAGTTTTACAAATATGACGGTATGTGTTTGAATTTGTGTAAAGTGTGCTCCTGTTTAGGTAAGTTCCTTATTATGTTTATTTAGGTATAAATTCGAACATTGAATAATTTTTATCAGGCGTATGTTTTTATGTTGTATCGCCGGTCACAGGGTTAATTCAGACCTAGTAGTCTTAATTAAGGGAAAATTACTACACGAAGGCATTCTCTTGAGTACAGACACTCATTTCAGTCTAACAAAGTTTAAGAAATATAGCTTGTATTAGCTGTTATCCACGAATTTATGCATTTTTGTATCGCTGGTCACAGTAACATCGGTCACGCATGAAAATTAATGCGACGGTTTGTTATCCGAAGCTATATACAATATTTTTTTATTAACCATTTATAAACCATTAAGGAAAGATATATTTTGATGTGCAAGTTTCCTTTACACCTTAGGTAGATTAAAAATATGACTAATTTTCTGAGTATTTTAATATTCTATAAGGAACATTCCAAATCTTTAAGCCAATATAAGACAGGGCTGTTATAAATAATAGGAAGATTGTTATAGTGACAAATTAAAATAACTCAGTTCCAAATATGGGCGTTATATGATTCAGAAGAGTAAATTAGCCATGTGACGGGCGTTAAATTATTAAAAATTCGATGCTAAATACAAAAATAGACCCAATATCTTTGTGACGATGATCTTTTGCGAGGACATATATAATTCCTCTAATTAGATACTATAAGAAACCTATTAAAAATTTTACAGGTTTTTTGAGATGATTTATTTTTAAATTCCGATTTACTGAAAGTTGCCTGTAAACAAATTTTGACCCAACAGCAAAAGAATATGAAACTACTAAATATCGGACGACCGCACCACAGACACAGAAAATCAAGGTCCGAAAATTCGTCCTCAGCGAAAGGGTTACTATTTCTATAGGCAATGTAAAAAAATGAAAAGTAAGGAAGAATACCTACTAATAATCACAACAACAAATCTAAAGTTATATAACAAAAGAAAAAAAAATAAATATTATTTTTTGACAAGCCGCCCTTTGGTTTTGTGTATACAATATTCTGGGATCGTAAAGTACTCGATAGGACCTTAAAAATGGTGTATCGCAAGACCTCACTTCCTATTCAATTTTTCTTATCAAGATGTCGCTCCGCGGCCATTTTGGATTTGAGCACCATAAAATATTCAAGAAAGAGTAGCTCTCTGATTCCTACTACACTATGTCAAGTTGTATTTATTTTCCTAAGACGGTAAATGAAATTAAGGATAATAAAAAATACCAACTATGCAATTTTTAAAACGCCGCCATTTTGTTTTCGGGTATACAGAAGTAATTTTCTGAGATCGTAAAGTACTCGATAGTATCTTCAAAATGATGTATCGCAAGACCCCCTTCCTATTTAAATTTCTTCCCGAAAATGGCGCCCATAAGCCATTTTGACAGTCTGTCATTATTCCTTCAAAAAGAATTTTACATTCCCCTATAAACCACTCCCAAATTTTGTAAAAAAAAATTAACGGCTCAAAAGTTATTAAGCCGTTTCCAAACTATATACACACACAGTATATGTTAATATGTAAGTAAGTGTCTTTAGATCTAAAAGTTAAAAGTAGAACTAATAGTAACGTCTTCTAAAATTAATACACATATTATGTGGTTGGCACTGACAATACATAAAAACACATACGATTTAGCCCTATTTACTAACCTAGATATTTTTCTCAGTGTAGCAAAATCCTACCATGATAGCTTATTTCACGTCTACCGACAAACGTTGTTAATCATCCTATAAATTTGCGCATTGTACGCCCTTATGAACATATATGAAAAATATCGTTCGTTAATCAATCGTTAACAACTTTCCCATTATATAAATATGACAAACCATTATATAAATATGACAAATAATAATATATATTTAACGAATAAAAACCAATAAAATATATAAACCAAATAGCAACTTCTAGGAAGTAAAATAACACAACAAATCTCGATTGCACTTCAAAAATTCAATACCACGCGTTGAAAACGAAAATCGCAATGCATAATAAATAATTATATCTTTCTTTGCCGTTCGAACAATAAATTCAAGCGTCGAGCCCGCCCGGGATCGGTACGCCGACAGAAACGGAGATAATCGGAAGAAAGGGACCGCACGTGATCTGGGTCTATACTTCAATTTTCTACGCTGAAAAACGTAGTTTTCGTCTCCTATGAAAATGATACATTTTTTTAAAAAAATTGTTTAACGAAAGATGTCTAAATTTTGTTAACAACTCGAGGAAAGTCCATCATTTTTTTCTATATGGACCAGTAAAAAAAAAAAAATCTAAAAATTTTCCGAAAAAAAAAAATATAGACTTTCCGCGAGTAACAGTTCTATTACAAAGGTTTTTTTCCTTAGACATTTTTTTCCTAAAACAGGAATAAACGATTGGGAAGAAAACTCGTTTACAGGTACTCCGGAATCCTGTTAACAGATTTCGACCTTGACGTGCGTCGTTAGTCGCGTCTCACACCCGATGTAATACTGAAAAGGATAGGTATTTAAAATGGCAATATTTGAATATTTGGAATTTTAGATCGGTCGATATAAACCGATTTACTATAATGGTAAACAATGTACTATTTATTATTGGAACAGATAATTCTTTATATTTTCAAATTGAGTAAAAAATTCTGAGAGGAACAAAATGCATAAAGAGAGTATTTAATTTTTGTGTGTAGGTGCCTATATAGTTTTGGAATCAGGAAAGAATAAACATAAAAAAAGTCTGTGGAGTCTTATTAGTTAGAGAGATGGTGACAATAGGGGGTCCGTGAAGTGGAATATCAGTAATTTGGTTTTTCGTGGAGATTAGGTCCCCTATACAACTTTTATATCTGATGAAATGCCGTAGAGCGTTGCTTTAGATAGGAAATTCTCAATAAATTCAAAATTATATCGAGGCATGTCTGAAACTGAATTTACAGCATCTGCGTGATCCCAAAGTCACGGGAAACACATTTTCTGACAAGTCAACCCTTGCATATACTTTTCCGAGCGTGTCAAAAAAAAATGAATGGAAAAATTATAAAGTCTCAAGTAACATGGGTCCAAGTGGGCTTATAATCGATTTGTATTCACATGGAGATGACTCGTAAACAATTTTCTGATAAAAAGAATATTGCGAATCATTTTTCCCGTCATACAACTGAACGATACCTGCCTTCCGGTATCTCTGCGTAATATTGTCAGAATTCCGCCTAGTTAGGTGCGATTCTTCTGAATTTTTTTTTACACAATATTTGGGTGTCAAGGAATGTAGTGTGACAATTTTCTGATATGTCACGATCGTTTTCCAAATTTGCTCCGAGGAGATTTTAAAAAAATTCCAATAATAAAATGCCGAGACCTGGAACGACAACTTCAAATTCGATTTATTTCTTTTTTTTTCAACTCGATATAATTTTGAATTTATTGAGAAATTCCTATCTAAAGCGATACAGCGCCTCTCAGCAACGCTCTACGGCATTTCATCAGAGAGGGGAACCTAAACTCCACGAAAAAACAAATTACTGATACTCCACTTCACCGACCCCCTATTGTCACCGTCTCTCTAACTATATCACTGTACATTCATATTTATTACATTCAGCTGTTTAAAATTTATTATGCGCCGGAAAGAAGTTCTAAGAATTTCCCATATTATTACGCGATACTTATAACCAGACATCGGATTATATGCATTTGCATGTTTGCATATGCAAATGCATATAATTCCATTTTTATAGCGTTATTGCATATTTTGGTACTTTTTCATGGATAGTGCATATTTTAGTTATATGTGTTAGGCTGGTGTCGAAAATTCCTTAAGAAGTATTGCACTAATCAGATAATTCCTGAAGAATCCACAATTCGAAAAAACTACCTGTCAACTATCTACGAAGAAGTACTTAGTGAAATACGCGCTGATCTCTCGAACGATCTAATATGGATATCAGCTGATGAAACAACAGATTCATGTGGACGATATATTGCGAATCTAATTGTTGGAAAATTATCTAAAGAGCCCTCTACTCCCCATTTGGTTGCTTGCAAGGTCCTAGAAACACAAACCATTCAACTATCGCCCGGTTTATAAATGATTCCATCAGATCACTATTTCCCGATTCGTCTATGGACGAGAAAATATGTGTTTTTGTTTCTGACGGTGGGCCTCATATGGTGAAACCTCTGAGAATATTCTACCCAAAATTGCTTCACATCACCTGTCTAGCCCACGGATTACATCGAGTTGCGGAAGAGATCAGAAACGAGTTCGGGATTGTCAATAAATTGATTTATTCTACAAAAAAAGTGTTTTTAAAGGCACCATCGCGAGTACAAGCATATAAAGAGCAACTACCAAACGTAGCACTATCCCCAGAACCAATAATAATACGGTGGGGAACTTGGTTGAAAGCTGTATTGTTTTATGCAGAGAATTTCGAAGCGATAAAAGGAGTAGTTGGCAAATTTGACGGATCAGACGCCATTGCAATCAATTCAAGCCAGCTAGCATTTGAGGATTCTTCAATCAAAAAAAATATTGCTCTTATTGCAACACATTTCAGCAAATTGCCCGATGCAATTGAGAAACTAGAAACTAAAAACCTTCCTCTGTGCAAGTCCTTGGAAATATTAGAAAAAATGATTGAACAGAGTAACGCCCTTCCGAGTTCACTATCGCAAAAGGTGCGTGGCAAATTAAATGCAGTTTTGTATAAAAACCCCGGTTTTGAAGGAATAAAGAAAATTGACGCATTTATCAACGGCACCGGACAAACTCTGCCTGAAGTGGTCTCTGTAGAAATGGCGCCAAATTTCAAGTTCTGTTCGGTAACGTCAGTTGACGTCGAAAGGTCATTTTCAGCCTATAAATTAATATTAAGTGACAAACGTCACAAGTTTTCTGTAGGAAACCTGGAAAAATATGTTATTGTTTATTGTCACAAGAATTATAACAATAACGAATATGAATATACAGTGTCACCATTAAAGTCCGCACCATATGGAACTTTTTTTTATTAATGAGGTTAGTTAAAATTAAATTTCGGCAATCGTTTTTGCTTCAAATTAGACTAAAAATTATATAATCAAATGTCACCATCTGTCATTCGGTATCTGTCAAAAATTACATTCTAATCAAAAAATGCTGAAAAATGGCATTGTTTTACCGAATTTCAAAAAATTTTATTAGAAAAAGTTGTTTCTAGTACAATTCTTGGCCTAAGTACAAAGTTTCAGTTTTCTAGCTCAAAGTTGATTTTTTTGCCATTTTTTCTAATTAACTTTTTTTTTATTTAATGTAAGTTCGCTTAATGGATATTAAACTATTTGCTTATACCATACTCAATATTTTATTTAGTTTGTATGAGCTTTTTTTTACTAGAATGCCATTTTTTTTCGAAATTTAAAATTAGAGGCAAAAAAATTTGACACAGGTGGTGCAAAGTTATCCTAATTTAAAAATTTTAACAGATAGACGTCAGATGTTTCGTTTTTCAAATGACAAATACATCTAAATATTTGATAAAAATTTTATTTTATACTTAAAACTATCATTATTATTAAAAGGAACAAAAAGGAACTTTAATCATTTTAAATAGGTAACACAAAAGCAATATAAATTTCACATTTCAGTGTGACGTCCTTCTCGCTCTATACAAACACCCGTCCGTCTATAAACGTCTTTGACAGCATTTTGTAAAAAGCTTGGTCTTATATCGGCACAACACTGTCCTATCGTTTGTTCCAAATGCTCGATATTTCTAAACGGTCGATTCTTATAAACTTTCTGCTTAAGATAACCCCACAGAAAAAAGTCTAGTGGGGTTATGTCAGGCGACCTGGGTGGCCAGTGACATTCTCTATCACGCCCTATAACTCTGTTTTGAAATAATTGGTTTATGCGTTCTTTCACTGCTACAGTTTGATGTATGGGTGCACCATCAAGCTGATACCATAAGTTATGTCTATGGTGTAAGGGCATGTTATCCAAAACTTCGGTAATCTCGTTATCAAGAAAATTCAGGTACCTTTCACCAGTTAAGTTTGCTCTAAAGAAGTATGGTCCAATAAGCTCATCTTTCAAAATTCCACACCAAACATTGGTTTTAAAATGATACTGGTCGCGACATTCAATTGTGAAGTTAGGATTTTCTTGGGACCACCATCGGCAATTTTGTGAACTCACGGTACCATTCGAAGAGAAAGTGGCTTCATCTGTCCATAATATCTTGTATGGAAAAAGAATATTCTCCTCATATTGTCCCTGATACCAAAACGAAAAATCAAGTCGGATATCAAAATCGCGTTCTTTTAATGTGTTTATAAACTTGGGTTTATATGCCCGAAATCGATTTTTCTGAAGAATTTTTCTAACGCTTTCCCTCTTGCACCCTGTTGCATCACTTATCTTGGTTACACTAGTTTGACCGTGGTCAATAACAGTTAAACAAACATCAAGTTGTGCTGCTTCATCGTATTTACTTGCCGCGTGAGGTTTCTTAAAATTATTTCGAACAGATCCAGTTTCTCTAAATTTTGACATTATTCTTGAAACAGTGCTATGCTGCAAATTTTTTTCTGGATGCCTCTCATTAAAAATGGCAGATACTTGCCGGTGAGGCATATTCTCTCCACAAATTAAGACAATTTCTATTTTTTCTTGAATGGACAACATTGGTGATAACACTGAAAACTATAACTTGCGAAAATATTCACATTTATGACATTTCTTTTATTTATTCGGCACTCTAATTCGTTTTTTTCCATAGCCTACTTATAAAATTCAAAATTGCCTTGATATTTTATTGTGGATAAAAAGAAAATGTGTCTAAATTTTGAACTAATCTGATATCTGGGAATTTTATTATAAGTTTTTTAAACTTCTTAGGTGTATGTACTATCAGAAAAATGGAATATCTGACGTCTATCTGTTAAAATTTTTAAATTAGGATAACTTTGCACCACCTGTGTCAAATTTTTTTGCCTCTAATTTTAAATTTCGAAAAAAAATGGCATTCTAGTAAAAAAAAAGCTCATACAAACTAAATAAAATATTGAGTATGGTATAAGCAAATAGTTTAATATCCATTAAGCGAACTTACATTAAATAAAAAAAAAGTTAATTAGAAAAACTGGCAAAAAAATCAGCTTTGAGCTAGAAAACTGAAACTTTGTATTTAGGCCAAGAATTGTACTAGAAACAACTTTTTCTAATAAAATTTTTTGAAATTCGGTAAAACAATGCCATTTTTCAGCATTTTTTGATTAGAATGTAATTTTTGACAGATACCGAATGACAGATGGTGACATTTGATTATATAATATTTAGTCTAATTTGAAGCAAAAACGATTGCCGAAATTTAATTTTAACTAACCTCATTAATAAAAAAAAGTTCCATATGGTGCGGACTTTAATGGTGACACTGATGACATATAAATATAATGTTAAAATAAACGTAAATTGTAATAATAAATGGTTTTTTGATTGTGCATATTTTGTGCATATTTCGCCCTATTTTAGTGCATATTTGCATGCATATTTTGGCATTTTGATAGTGCACATAATCCGATGTCTGCTTATAACAAAAAGAAAAATCGAAAGGGGAAAACTACACTGTGACACAAACGACTGCGGAGCGCAAATTACTAGCACCGTCCAGTTATGTAGTAGGTACCTAATTCGGTTCGCGTTTCTCAAGTATCACCTCGGTATTATAAATTGCAAATAAACAATTTTTAGTTCAGTGAACTGAAGATCCGTCAAGATGCCTGCAAAGGTCTATTAGATTATTTTAAAGTAGGTATTCATTCATTCGCGGTACCGGAATTAGTTAAATTCCTTTTCTGTATTCCACGAAGATCTTCTGCAATTGAAACCGTTATTTATTTATAACTTAAATTATAGGACAAAACATTTTATAATACTGTAAATAAATATCTATTTACAAACATAGTAAGTAAAGTACTTTTCACGCTCATTCGTTGACCTTGTAGAACTGTAAAGAGGGTTGGCCCTAATAAAATAACAAATGAAATGATACATATCAGTTTAGTTCATCGTACATTTGTTATATAATTTCGATCGTATTTTTTGTTATTCCGCACGTGCTAGAAGAAGTGGCATCCTTGGGAAACTATACAGGGTGTTCCTTAATGACATGCTAATATTTCAGGGTGTGATTCATTAGGTCATTTTATAAAGAAAAGTTCATATGAACATATGTCCGCAAGGACTTGAATTTTTTGCTACAGGGTGTCGAATTTTTATATTTTAATATCTCCGAAAGTACGTTAGATATTATTTCCAATTTTGGTATGTGTTAATAGGATTTAGAACCACAAATTTTAGTTAGAAAAGTTATTCAATTGTTCCACCAGTGCCGTAACTGCAAACATGTCCTTTGATATTTTTTACAAAAAAGATGGTACGCCATTGACATTTTTTCATGTGGATATTTTTCCTGCCTGGTCAATTCTAGATGAAAACGGTCTCTTGAGTTTTTCTCGTCAGACGCAACCCGTTCTTGATTAAATCCACTAAATTCATATTGAAACTCATTATTATTAACATTGATAAAATATTAATGATATTATTTTATTTTATAAAAATTGTTGGAAATGGCCACCTTCACTTAAAAACGGGAGGAAGCAGCCCGCCCGTCCTCGCATCAAATTGCCCACTCGTTCAAATATTGAAATTTTTATAAAACAAAATTTATCATTAATATTTTATCAATGTTAATAATAATGAGTTTCGATATGAATTTAGTGGTTTTAATCAAGAACGACGAGGCTGACGAGAAAAACTCAAGAGACCGTTTTCATGTAGAATTGACCAGGCTAATCAGAAAAAATATCCACATGGAAAAATGTCAATGGCGTACCATCTTTTTTGTAAAAAATATCAGAGGACATGTTTGCAGGGATGCCACTGGTGGAACAATTGAATAACTTTTCTAACTAAAATTTGTGGTTCTATATCCTATTAACACATACCAAAATTGAAAATAATATCTAAAGTACTTTCTAAAGATATTAGAAAATAACCATTTAAAAAATAAAAATTCAACACCCTGTAGCAAAAAATTTAAGTCCTTGCGGACATATGTTCATATTAACTTTTCTTTATAAAATGACCTAAGAAATCACACCATGAAATATTAGCACGTCATGAAGGAAAACCGTGTATATTGAACAGGGCGATACCACGACACAGTCGCTCCGGAAGCAATCATGCGACTGGGTAAAAGCCGTATTAGATTAAGTCGGCAATTTTTTCTCTTGCGGCAATACAAATTGCACGGAAGCATGCGCACTACACCGTTCTCGATCATCTGGCGCCATTTTAATTGCCATTGCGGTTGCAATTCTGAGTAGAGGTGGATTGCTAATTCGGTAGCTGTTATCTTTAACCGTTTCATTTGGTTGATGCAGCTATGAACTGCTAATGGCTTTAAATGACTGGTACTTAATTTAGCAATTCACATTCTTTATTAAGCATATATATACTTTTTTAAACCGTTATTTGAAATTAATTTAAAAAAATTCTTTCATCTGGAGGACGTCATCCTTATGAAACGACCTTCCCGAGGTCGGGTTTCCCAACGAGTATAAACTCCGACGATTCAAAACCAACGTGAATCGCTTTTTGTGTACACGAACCACTCGCAGAGTGCCTTAATAGTATATTAAGATACAAGTTTCATAAGACACCTTAGAGCACGCGGTTAATTTAGAAAACGACCCGCGAAGCGGGGAGTTTTCTAAAGTATAAGTGCTCTAATTGTCTTATGAACCGTGTATTTTATAATACTTTTTCTATTTGGGTCTTTAAAGTCTGAAAATATAGTATATTTTTTCCATTTGAATAAATATTTTCCTTTTGGGTTGGCAATAATTTCATAAAATGTTACAAGTATCAAATATGCCATGATAGAAACAATTGAACACAACAAAGCTTCTTCCCATCCGTCATAATTAAAAATAAATATATTATTAAAGTTAATAAAAATGAATCAGGAAGAAAGTTGTACTCGGCCAGAAATACGAGAAATTGCAAAAAATAATCTAGAATAACTTTTAAAAACAAATATGCAAAACTTAAGTTATGGTGCGAGCAGAACCAAGTTCAAAATATTGAACAAAATAATAAATAATAGGAACTATTGACCAAAATATTGTGTCGACACAGACTCTGACAGGAATAACAATCAATGCTCAGGAAAGGTCTACAGTAACTATAAATATGTATATATAAAGTAATATGTATATTACTATATTGAATTAAAAATAAAAATAGTACTTTATTGAATAAAACGTTAGAAATAGAGCATAAACTGGAAGATATTTCTATTATTTTTGGGTTATGTTGTTTTTAGGGACACGAACGATACTTCGATACTAGTTCGGTATCGAACTTTGTTTCATTCCAAGTAATTTTATTATCGATACTATTTTAGCGATACTTTTACTAATAGCGATACTTTTATTGTTAGTAATTCTTCTGTCATTTTTGTGGACGTAATGACCTTTTTTTTTAGAAGTGGACTTTTCATTTTATTACTGAAGACCAACGGCTTCCCCTCGGGTGTAATTAACCCGATTCGGTTTCGCATTAGGATATTCGGATGTATCCGAGTTTTACTTTTATTTTTTGTGTATACGGTATCGTGGTATCGATATTTTTTTCGATACTTAGTAGGTATCGATACTATCTAAACAATACTTATTCGATACCAGGTATGGATACTTTTCATTCGATACCGTATCCCTAGTTTTTTATAGTTGTGACTAGAAATTAGTTGACGGACACCGTCAGCATGTTATATATTTCCGAGTATAGGTATTTCAGATAAATATCTAGTAAAAATGATCTATTTGCAAGGTTAAAGGTTGGTATTTTAAAGTTTTCTATAAAAAGTTTTTGTCGAGTCCATAATGTCAAGAAAACTAATTCAACGAAATCAAAGTAAGCCCAAAATTCGAACCCTACTTGCTGCCAACATAAAAAAATAAAATTTCAGTTTCATAAAGTGGCAGGTTATTAAATTTTTTTGCATTTCATAATGTAGCCATTATGAAACCCAAATAGAAAAAGGATTTTCCTATAGTGCTTGTGTTTGATCATAAAAAAAATCGGAAACACATGTCAATTTTATTGTCCAGGGGACGTTCTTAAAGAATATTTGCAGCCCTCGTGGTTTAACCCCCTTGGAGAGGTAGATGTTAGCGTTAAAATCTTAAATGGGAAGAGGATCAAGTAGCGCATGATTTTAAAGGTCGCTTAAATCTCTTTCCAATAATACCATTATTTGTTATTGCATTTTTCATTCCTGATTTATTATTTTTCATTGATTGGATATACCTTACAAAATGGAGTGGGCAATAAAAATTTCCATTATCATTTTTCAATTTTGGTACCATGCAAAACCATATTATTTTCTAAAATAATCGAAATACATGCATATTCCATAATATAAGCGTGGCTCGTCATTCAATATGTATATGAGACGCCAATTTACGACCCTACCTATGAATGAAACGTGCTAAATACGCGCGCTACTGAGCACTGAGTCTCCGGTCCGCTACTACAATACGTCATTTGAAAATAAATGTGAATGGGAAAACACACCCACACGCACCTCAATGTCATTCGCAATCTGTTTGCTCCTAACTGCTTGAAAAGTCATCCAATAACAATTTTCGGCCGCTGGGTCACACGTCGATATCCTCACCCGTTTGATAAAGTATCAAGTTATTTTTTGGAACGGAAAATTAATCTTGTAGGAAAATCCTTATCCTCGTCCAATGTATGTACAGTGCTAATAATCCTTCAAATAAAATAGAAATAATCCGCGCACTACACTGCTATAGAAGGTTACTTCGATTATCACTGCTCACTCCGCATGAATGGCCGGAAACACCACACTTTTACGTTTAACTTCATTCAAAAGTAATCCAATTCAAAATGGAGGCACTTGAGATATTCACGAGCCGAGAAATCACTTTTCCGAACCGTATGGAAAACTAATTTCCACGAAACACTGCTATTATAAATGTTAAATATCTCCGAAACGGTTACAGCTGCGAGATGACGTTGCGACCGAGAGATTCGACGTTCGTGACTTGTATTCTTCACACAACGTTTCGGTTCAGACTGACAAACGTTCGGGCGCGATCGGTCCATTCGCGAGGGCAACGTGCCGCACAACGATGCCGGTTTTAATTTATTATTCATTTGTGTAGGACATAATCATGGCGAGGGCAGTAAATGAGTGGATTCGATCAAGAAAACATCTAACAAGTGATATATCCTGTTTTTGATTCATTTTAGGGTAGAAAAGTAGATACAGAAAGAGGACGAGAAAGAAGGGGACTGTCTGAGCTACTCCTTGGCACTCTTAAAAAATATGCGTACGAAAATTATTCATTAATTAATTCAACATAAAAGGCATTTTGATACTGAAGTAAAAAATCAGCAAATAAATTTAATATACACAGTTATGGGCTGTTAGCCGAAAATCCGACAGACTCACTTGATCATTCAACGTGTCCAGCTCCAATGAGTAGAACTTCATACAAAAAAGGCCAGCTTTTAAGCTAAGAAGGGGTAAGAGTCGGAGATGGAGATATTATGCCTACTTTGATAAGAGGCCAATCTAGTGAGATATACAGAGTGGTCTGATAATGCATCAGGATAGTTGATGTTAAAATGGGAGTAAGCCATATAACAAAAAGTCGTAAACTCAATACTGTAGCATCTTGCTAGTTTTTAAACTATCAAGTTGATACCTGGCATAGGGACTATGCTTAACTACTTTTATCATTTTGTTATAAAAATATTTCACCAACAGAGGCCACTTTAACTTAAATTCAAATTTAATTTTGGCATGTCCTTTTGGTTTGACAATTAATGGAAAAAAGATGTGTAATTTGAAAGTAGTATCCTGAATGCATTTTCCGAATACTCCGTGTATAGGAAGCAGGCAGGCGTTTTATATAGATCAAGATCACGAAATGCGAATATTTGATTGATGATGACTTATTGGTCAATTTTAAATATTTTTTCATAAATTGACCAATCAGGGCATTATTCGCAATTCGAATTTCGTGATTCGCGTCTATAAGAACTAAGCTTTAATCTTTCAGCCTTAAGCTTTAAGTCTTAGCTTTAAGTCTTAAGCTTTAAGTATCAAGCTTTACGCCTTAACCCTGAAGCTTTAGGTATCAAGCTATAAACCTTAAACCTTCACTTAAGCTTTAGCGTACGACTTAACTTAACCTTAAGTCGTACGCTTTAAGATGAAGTTCCTAAATTAGCAATCAGAGTTATCTAAGTTGCAACAATTCAGTTAAAAACATATGCCGCTTCTTGCCTGGTTAGAAAGAGACGAGAGTCATCAGCTGATAAGTATATTTATTTTCGTGAAGTTTTAGCCGTTAATAATAAAGTGATTTAGTTAATTTATTGATATTTCGATTCTCTGACATGTTGATTAGGGTATAAAAACAGTTTCGGGGATAACAGTGAAAATTTGAAAATTGTTCATATTTGAAATTGTCATTATTATTGTTATTATTTAATGCAATTTCCCCATACCGTTTCCCTATCCTTTAACTTTACGCATCCACTTTAATATTAGAAAAAATTAAGCATATTTGGCTAAAACTTCACATAAAAGAGTGCCTGCTTAGCAACCTCTGATTAGACGCAGCTCTTAAACTTAGTTCTTATGGATGCTAATCACGAAATGCGAATAATGCTCTGATTGGTCAACTTATGAAAAATATTTGAAATTGACCAATCGGCATCATCAATTCAATCTTAGTATTTCGTGATTCGCATCCTCTTGGGGCGATCCTCTAAGGAAATATGAAGGATTAAATATTCGATAACAAGAAATCACCTTTAAAGATATCAGGCATTCCATTTTCCATAGTATTACAGTCTCAGAAAACATTAGGTAATGGTATGGTAGCCGTGTGCGACCTTCAAAAGGAACTAAAGTGTTCAACAAGGACGAAAGACTAGCAGACGCCACAATAGCCAATCGAACTTCACTCGTCAACACAAGACAGCCTCTAAGCAAGTGCCAAAGGATACTGTAATATTCCATCTATTTGAAATTAGGACAAAATATTCTGTTAGTATACCTTTAACTTTTGGTCTATCGGGACAAAATGTCAGTTACTGAGTCTACAGCAAGATGGTAATACCACGAAAATAATAGAATTGATTTTGTATTGACAGTAGACCATTGGTTTGACCTCAATCACAATCAGTTAGAGGTGCTCGGATCTATTCAGTCGAACACCAGGACCCCATGGAAGAGGAACTCAACTAGACTTCACAAAAAAGCTTTGAATAAATTTAGTATCATCTAGCTGTAGAGTCCACAAAAATAAGGTAGTAGCAGATGTGTCGTAAAGCTGTTTTAAATGCAACTAGTACACCCATAAGTAAATATAAAACAACTATCAGGAACTTACTAAATTTTATTAATGATTTGATAAGTAATAATATATAAATTCGTTTCGCTAGAAGTTAAAACGTTTCGAGGAAAGCATAAAAAATATACAAATTAATATGAATTCAGAGAGGTAATTGAATAAAACGAACGCAAGTGAAATTGCCCATTCATTCACCACTGAAACAGAACAAAAATCAATACGTAGACGTGTAACTACGAAATAATTTCCTGATGAACGGAAACGGAAAGCTGGCAACATCGTTCTCGACCGACTAGCCGAGGCGGTTTTTATGAATGGGGCCGCCATTATGAATGAATGGACGTGGAGCGGGTGAGAGGGAACAGAGCGGAGGCGCGCGGGCGGCGCGTATTCAAGGAAGCCAGCGGCGGAGCGAGCAAGGGGTCATTCATTGATCGTGATGATTGGCAAAGTTATAGCTTTTAGTGACGTCCTTTACTTTTCAAACAACATACAGGGTGTTCCTTAATGACGTACCAATATTTCATAGCGTGATTCTCTAGGTCATTTTATTAAGAAAAGTTCATGTGATTCTGTAATGTAACCTTTTTAGAGGAAACTGCTGCCTGGGTTTTCTTAGCGTTAAATTCGAATTGGTTACTGTCACCCCACGCATCGGTCCGAATTTTTTTATTTCGTCAAATATAAAAAAAAGTATTAAATAAATCTTTAAGTTGCCATCTTGTTGAATTCGCAATTTTAACCCACTGAAAATTCAATTTGTAAGAATCAATTTCTGCACAATTCGCATGTCGGCCAAAACTTAAAACTCGTTTTTCTCGAATTTGTTGAGTTCGCCTTCTGCTTCTTTTGAAATAATCGCTCGATAAGTAATTACAAATTTTGATAAATCCTTGATTTTTTTTTCTAAAACCATAAACATGGTTTATTTTTGTTGAATTGATTGAATAGCTTATCATAATTAAGAATCAAAGGCCAGAACTTTTAAATGTTATTTTATCTTCTCCCAAAACGATTAAAAATTTAAGTTACTATTTAAATTATTTTATTTACAACCATGTCTGTGATATTGACATTTCAGACTTTTTAAAAGTTTGAAAGAAACATATTTTTAATTTTGACAATTAATTAGGTGGAAAGTGACATTTACTCGGGTGAAAAGTGATCGTTTTCCACCCGGATAAATGTCACTTTCCATTCAGGTAAATATCAACATTCATTAAATAACCTAAATGACTTGACAACTTGACGTTTTTTTTTATATTTGTGGATTAATGTGGAAGGTGGCGAACCTTATGGATATACAGTTTACTTTGTTAAGTTTTCAGATAGTTATATTTGTCACAAAAAACATCTATTTCATAATTTTTTTTATGATTATGATCATATTCAAAATTGAGAATCAAAAAGCTACATAAAATGAAACGGCAAAACTTTAAAATTTAATCTATACTGAAACAATTAAACAGTATGATTTATCATAAACATTAATTTTTTTAGGATTTTGGATCATGTCTTCTAAAGTTAAGAATAAAACATGAAATGAAATGGCAAAACTTTAAAATATCATTCATCTAAAGTTAATAATAATACATGAATTGAAATGACAGTACTTCAAAATATAATTTATCAGGGTTGTTTTAAACATTTTGTATAAAACAATTGTTTTAAACATGTTTTAAACAATCGTTTGAGTTTAAAACAATGTTTTGTTAAAAATATTTAAAACAGGTAAATTAAACACACGTTGTTTTCTTTTAAATTGATTATTTAACAGGAGTATTCTTAATTTATGCAACAACTTGGTGTGAAAAATATTTATTGATAAATAGTAATAAATAGTGTTGGGAAAAAACCGATGATTTTAATAATCGAGTACTTGATACTCGAGCGATTTTAATAATCGAGTTAATCGCTCGAGTAAATCGCCTGAAATTACAATTTACCAAGCGATGACGTCACCGACTGCTGCCTAGCCCTTTACATGTGATCAGGTCGGGTATTTAGCAGGCACGTAACTACGGGTGGGCACAGGTTAGCTAAAAAAATATAGTGTCACCAAAAAAATTCCGGAAATTTATTTATTTGTGAATAATGAATTTTTACCACGTGTCTCTCGATACCAAACAAAAAACTGCAAAAAATCACACAAATATGTATTTATTGTTCGGGTTTATTATTGTGCGTTTTTAACCCGAACAAAAAGTATTACCAAGAGTTATTTTTCTTCACATCTTTCTCAATCTACGAGCATAAAATAAGTAGATATTTAAAATAGCTTGTCAAATTCTTCCACTTTAAATTATCAGGTGCCCACTGTGTGCACTTCAAAAATTTAGGCTTAGTTACGCGACTGGCAAAATAAGAAAATTGGTTATTATTTTTTTAAATTCATGTACTCATGTATTCATAGTTACCTAAAAGTTCCTGTTTAAATTTAAGAATGCTTACTTTTAATTACCAAAAAATTTGTCGATACCTATGTTTTGTTAACTATTTTGCTCGTTTTCTTATTTTCCATTAACATTTTCTATAATGTATGTTATTTTTGAGAAGTCTTCTTGAGTTTAATAATAAAAAGTTCCTGTTTAGATTTAAAAATGTTTACTAAAGATTACCAACGAATTTTTCTATATATTTTGTTAACCATTTTGTTCGTTTTGTTATTTTTCATTAACAATTTCTATTATTATGTTATTTTTGAGAAGTTTTCTCATCTTTATAGTAATTAAAAATTTTAAAATAATATCCTTTAATTTTTTAATATTTACAATCGGAGACCTAAACTACTCCGCTGGCTAGCCAGTTAAAACAAAACTTTACCAAATCATGTTGCGATGACTCCGCTAAGGGATTCAGCATACTTTTTTATATGCACCTTCTCGTTTATGTGCCTTTAAGAAAGACGTATGTCGTGTACTTGCTCAGCGTCAATCTCGAACGTCGCCAATCGGATCGCGCGGCGCTTAGACCGGAGGTCGTCTATCAGGTAACCGGCGATATTTTTCGGTTTTTCGCATGATTTTTAACTAGAGATTATATTTCCTATCGAGCGAAAAACTGTTCGAATATACGAGCAGTTTTTTAACTCGATCACACTACAGCGGTATATTTCCGTCGGCGTCCAGCGAAGCTCGGGTATCGAGTGAAAGATAATAAGTGACGGGCGACGGTTTTCGCCTGAATAGATAACTCGAGCGGTTTTTTTAATAATCGAGTGACACTAGTAATAAAACTACTTACTAAAACAGTAATTTCCATTCAAATTAACAAAATAATAAAAGTTAAGTACCTAGTGAACATCATGCACAGAACTTTGGTATGTTCAAAAAACTACAAATAAGTGTATAACCCGTAAGAAAAAAAAAAGGAATAAGGTAAAAATGTATAATAATCACTGAGCGGAAGTGACATCAGTTAACGCCGTAAGTGGGTGCATTAGAATTTAGTTCTTTACAAATTGTAACCAACTTAGTTGCTCTGACATTGCCTAGCTAATCGCGGAGTTTGGAATGAACTAAACCATAGGACGAAAAAGAATTTCTATGTACTAGCTGTATGTAGCTGTTGGACAAGTTCAATTGCACTTGTATTTAAATGTTTAATAGACCGCCACCATGCTAATGATTTTACATTTTCAAGTATCTGCTGAGAAAACATATATGGCATAAAAGTTACACACCTAGATGAACTGGATTTAGGGCCATCTCCAAACGTTCTATAACCATATTTACGTCACTCATTGAAAATTCCCCATTTGATTTTTTGTTTTCAAACGTCTCCAATAGTTCGAGCCATATTTCTGTCGCTTCTCCTATCGTGCAAGTGTTTTTTGAACTTTATCTAGAGCCACACACAATGCATTTTAATTTTTTTTTGTAATACTCCTGTGAATTAACATTTAAATTAACGTCAGTAACTAATTGTATGATGTCGTTCTCAATAAGTATTCTGTTAGTACACACATCAAATAACATTGGCCAGTTTTTCAAATAACACTCCAAGCAGTCTGATAAAGTGTTCCAGCGAATATCCTGAGGTAATACGAGAGCGGCGCCATCAGCTTCTTTAAATTTTGCGCTAGCGAAATTCACATTTCTAAAGTATTTACAAATTTTCTTTACATTACCTTGACTCCCAGCACTTCTAAATCATGAGCAAGTAAGTTGAATATATGAGCTGAACAACCATATAAGTTATTATATCCTTTCGGTCTAATTCAAAAAAAAAGGTTTTTCCTCATTTTAGTCATATTCGAAGCGTTGCATGTTACTACACTGGTAACTTGACATTCATACTCTTCTTCGCATTTTTGTATAGCTTTTTCCAGTAATTGTAATAAATACTCTGATGTGTGGCTATGACCACTCGTGTCGACGGACTCTATTAGATGCACCCGTTGACTTTCTATATCTGTGACACATAATATGCCTATTATAGGTTCATTATGGACGTTACTCCAACCGTCAAGGGCTAGACAAACTTTCTTCTGACACAAATTGTCTTTCATTATTGAGCAAATTGTTGGAAACAACATTTCTGTTTGGAACAGTTTAAACTCACGATGTTCTACTGCACGAAATGGTGTGTTCGTCGCATATAAATATCTGGCTATTTGTATATCCATCTTTTTCTTATCTGATTCGCTCGTTCGAATAATAAAACTTGACATGCTGCTACTTGATACTGAACCAGTAGAAGTAGACCATTTCGAGAGCATCTAACAAACTAAGAATGTCATGATTCTCGACAAAAATCCTAAATGTCGTAAAACTCTACGAATAGAAAACATTCTGAAATGTCCACTGGGAAAGGAGTGTAAGTTGTCTATTAAATTCTACTAAAAACCTTGAAAACATGTTTTAAACTATGTTTTTAATAAGGTTTTATTTGTTTAAAACATGAACTCTAAAAGCAAAAAAAGACATGTTTAAAACAAAAAAAAACCGATTAAAACAAAAAAAAAACACTTGTTTTATTTAAAATTAAAAAATACATGTTTTTTGCAACCCTGTAATTTATACTGAACACAATTTAAAAAATTATTATTTATAGTTGATATTCTATTCTGTGGTCGAATTCCCACGGAAATAAAAATTCTCTCTTAGATTATTCATTTTAAATATAATTTTTTGCTGGCAACAGTTTGTCTCAAGCCCAATACCGATAGGGCAGCATCGGTTCGACTAGTTCAAGACGCGCCGTCGGCTTCGTTATATCTGCTCGCAAAAAACAATATTTATTAAATAAATAATTCGAGAGATAATTTTTAATTCCGTGGGAATTCGATCACAGAATTGAATAACTATATCAAAAATTAGTTTTTTTTGCCCCAATTTGAAATAAAGAATAATAATTGGTAATCGTTTCTTTAAAAATTAAGAGAATAGTACGGGTTGAATGAACCGTCAGAATAAGTTATGTTTCAGATTCATTTCAGTGCATGGCTTAAAATCGTGCGAGTAGAAATTATGCATTAAAGATTGTGAAATATGATTATGGATATACTGTCGTCGCAAATATGAACAATTATTACCTAGGAATGTATTCACTGATTTGCACAGACATCAACTTTCACTAAACAGGTTTAAATTAGTTTTCTTGACCTCAGTTATTCTGAAAACGACATACCTACATACCTAAACAAATTTAGCAAAAATGTTATTTAATTCTCTTTTAACCCCTCGCAGTTTTCTGTTAATTACCTACAATCGGAAACCTACTCAACCAGATGCCAAAAGAATCAATAAAAATGGTTAAGTAAGAATTAACAATAAATATAAATATGGCTGTTTTCTTGTTTCGTAAACTCGTGTTTCGTACACTTCAAAAATGGCGAAAACAGTTCCTCGGAGCGACATTGACAATGGACACCATTTTTGGGTAAAAGTGAGAAATGAAATGAATCTAGAGAAAATTTTTAATGGAAGCATAAATACACTAAAGTGCAAAAAAAGCGTGTACCCGGAGTGCCGCAACGAACGCCGCCCCATACAATCTACGTAAAAATTATTAACAAATTCAAATTTCGCGCCCTAAATTTTATAAGCAAAAATAGACTTCAATCTCAACTTGGTATTATTTTTTAATAATATGTCTTAGCCAATGTTAATAAATCATGTTAAATACCATTTATCTCATGAATTCATCAAATTCTAAATAATGTATAGGAATCTCCAACGTAAATTCTCGATAATTTAATAATAAATTTGGAAGGTTATTTTTGCGTCGTTATTATATAATTGTTGAAAATGCGGTTCTTATAGTTTAATTTAAAAAAAAATATTATATACTCCCCGGTATGGCCGCCTCCCAGGTTCAAGCTTGGGCCCACAATCCCCCCCTAAATCCGTAACAGATTATTGCGGTACTGACTATGCAATGCAATAAACCAAAAAGGGAAAATTTCGCAAATGCTTTCCATCTTCCTTACCAATGCAAAAATATATATATACAGGGTGTTATGGAAATGACGTATTATATTTAAACCGGCAATTCCTGAGATGAAAACAAGTTGAAGAAAAATATCCAAAAATGGCGCTTTAATTTAATATGCCCTGTACATGACCTGCTGTCAAACCAGAAATAAGCACGGCACGTTGTGTCATTGGGAGAAAGGTAAACAAAGCAACATATGGCGCAAAACGTCAGTGAATTTTGAGCAGTGTTGTCACATTTTCATGGTAAACTCTTTAGAAAGTCAATAACCGTTTGACAGATTTGAAGTTGTTTATTTTTCAGAGTACATTATTATAAACTATTACTTTCAGTTCAGTTCGCTGGGAAACAATCTCTGATTTATAAACTTGAACTGATTCGAATGAACCGCCGCGGAGTTTATAAATGGTCAGGTATGTTCTCATTTGTTTAATTCGAACGACATCGTCGAATCTGAACAACTTAAATGCCACTTTACCCTTTAGAAAAAAAAAATACAATTTTATTTACCTTTTCGGCCTTATTTAAAATCAACTTAATTTATAAAAACACCAAGTACATAACCCGAACAAAAACCGACACAATAACCGCACAAAATACCAAAACAAACCCACATAAATTCACATTAGTTTTCGCATATGTATGCATCTCATGAACACATCTAAGTTTTTAGTATTTTAAAGTGCTACTGTGTAGACAAAAATACGCCCTTATTGTTCTGCGAAATAATATAAATTTCCACACATTGGTATTAGACATCTAAAAATTTTGAAAGTAACTAAACACGTTTGACATATTCGGGTTTACTAGGTAGATCAATATTTAGCTATTTGGACTGAAAATACAGCGTTGCCACTTTCGATGTTTTATAAGATTATGTTCATAAATTGCGGAATACTTTGCTGTATAATAATAGTCTCCGAAATGGCAACCGCGCTAGTTGGACGAGACTATTTATTTTGTAGGGGATATCCTGTCTATCAACATAATTATTTCATCCTTCTTCTTCAGTAAAGGATTAATAAAATTGATTAGCCCATTAGAAATTAGCGTATTTATTATTTCTGAATTTCTATTGCGAAATAATTTGTATCCTATAGTGCTGCTGTTCTAAGTGTACGGTAGTGTTATTGTAAAGTGTAATTATGCGTTAGTATTTAGTGCTTTTGTGTCATCTAATAATAGGTGCATATCTTCAAAAAAACTAATTTGAAACTCGTGGGTGTCTGTGTGTTTCTTTAAGTGATTTAATGTAATTGGTTCTGTTTCACTATGTTTTTTTTTTCTCTCGACGATATGCCGGTTATGTTCTGAGATTGGAAAGAAGAGACCGAATGGGGTTTAGTGGGTATAAGCTTATTATGCAGTCCCACACTATCATCAGGGCACGTGATGAGCATAAAGCTTTTCCCATAGAAAAAGAACTGAAGGTGTGCGCCCTGGATTTCTTACAGCGTCCTGGATTTACTTCCTAAATAAGCTAAATATTTATTTTTATAAGAAACTAAAGTTTTACATTTTTTTACAGTTTGCCAACATTGCGCGTAACAGGTGATTGTGATACACTGCCACAGGGTGATATGCTTCATGACCGTGGAGTCACCTGTGAGTAAGAGGGTTTGTTACCCCACTTTTAAAACGGTCGATTTGAAAAAAATATATATAGCGCTTCTCTAGGGCACCTAAGGAGTCACCCATTTAAATATAATACGTCATTTCCATAACACCCTGTATATGAACAGTGAAAGAATATATTTTTGAAAAATCGAATAAGCAGAAGGTGTGTAGCTATTTTAACTGTCAACGATTGATTCAAGCATAAATGCTTGAGATCTGCTGTGATATTTTAGTTTTTTTGACGAGATCTGTAACTATTCAATATACGTTCATATAAGTAAAAATTGGCAATAGTGACAACGTTGTAAAGCATCTTTAAGTGAAACACTTACATCTGTCGACACGGCGTGACGTGAAAAAATTTTGTTAATCCTCTGTGTAAGACCCTACAAAGTCAGGTTAGATTTACAATATCGGTAACGGCACCACATTTTGAAAAGATCTGTAACTATTCAATATCCGCTAATATACCTAAGTAAAAACTGTCAATAGTGGCAACGTTGTAAAGCAACGGTAAGTCAAATATTGGTATCCACGAGGACGTGGATATTTTGAACTTTGACTTTTATCTAGGTGGAAAGTGATCGCTTTCCACCCGGGTAAATGTCACTTTCCATCCAGATAAATGTTAACATTCATTGAATAACCAAAATGATTTGACAACTTGACTTTTTTTTAATTTGTGGGTGACGACGAAGCTTTTAGTTATACAGGGGTTACTTTGTTAATTTTTCACATAGTTATATTTAAAAAATAAGAAGTCTATACTTTTCAGGTGGTATTAATATCAATTACCAATGTATAGGAAAATTATTATTTCCCAGACTACCCGATGACACCTTATACAAAGGGCGTACTTTTGTCTACACAGTAGCACTTTAAAACACTATTTCAGATTGAATGGTACTACCGAGAAAAGGAAGCCTCTTCCATTGATAAGATGTCACCTCCTGCAAACCGGTTTCGAACTGTTTTGTTCTCGTCAGTACAGGATAGGTGTCCGTACCTATCATCAGAGAAGACTCTATACTTCACGCTGTATTATCAACGCTAGTCGCGCTGTATTTTCTCGACTACCGTTGATAATACGGCGTTAAGTTAGAGTCCTCTCTGATGATAGGTATGTACACCTACCCTGTACTGACGAGAACAAAAGAGTTCGAAACCGGTCTGCAGGTGGTAACATCCTATCAATGGAAAGGGCTTCCTTTTCTCGGTAGTACCCGTACCCTTAATCTGTTACGAAATTTCAATCTGAAATAGTATTTTAAAGTGCTACTGTGTAGACTAAATACGCCCTTATTGTATAAGCTATCATCGGGTGGTCTGGGAAATAATAATTTTCCCATACATTGGTATTTGACAGTTATATTTGTCACAAAAAACTTCATTTGCATTTAAAAGATATAGTTGTAAATAAAATAGCATACGAACTTTGGTGAAAAGTTTCATTCCTGTCTCGAGAAATATGATTCACTCGGCGCTACGCACCTCTGTAAAGCATCCTTTTCTCTCGACAAAAATGAATCCACCAATCCACCATACCCCAATATACTATTACAATTACTAGATGAAGAGGCTATTCCCAAAGCCGCTGGAGATTCTTAAAAATAGGGTTTCACTTACAAATTAACAAAATAGTTAATGTTAAATACTAATCTTAAAATTTTGTAGATACCAAATATCGGCAAAACTTGCCGATATGCCGATACGATACCGATGCACCGATATTTATATCGGTATCGGCCGATCACTACTTATTACGCTTTTAGCCATTCATTATACGATAAACATTTTCTTTAATGAAATCCGTAAAACCGAGAAATCTGAAAATAAAAAGAAAACCTACTTCGGAAATATCTTTAACGGCCTTTTATCTTCGAGAAATATCAATTTACATACTATACATACCGGTATATTCTACATTTTTCCGCATATTAACGCACCAAAACTTGAATCCCACTACATTACCAACTAATAACTATTAAAACTAACTACTAAAAGACCTTGCCATAAGCAATTTAAATTTGCTGTTACTACGAAACACATATCGAACAAATGGAAACAGAAGTAATAGGGTACACCTTAAAAAATATTTAAACCATTATTGATATCGCAGCAATTAATGATTTGGACGTCACTGCAGTAGCGTCGACAAGGTTAGTTTTTAAATTTGTATAATACCATAAAGAAACTTTTTAATCAACGTGTCATCTTTAGTTAAAACTACTGTCGTTTCTTTTCGACGGTCGTTTTTGCCTCTTTCATGCGTTGATAGAAGAAACATAGTAATAAAATCGCATGCTGCTAAAACATGGAAAAATGTTATATTTTCTTATGCCGTTGTATAGGGCCTATGTGCGGTGTTACACTGTCCTGCAAACGGATCCCGCAAAACGGGAGCCGTTCCGCGGGATGGTAAATAGTACATTACGTATCAAGGGCCGAAAAGAGGCTTTCATGGACGAGTGCGGAGAAGCGGGAAAATCTTCAGCACGAAAAGAGGCACTTTCGGGGCACTTGCAAAAAAATAGTATATTACGTATCAAGGGCCGAAAAGAGGCTTTTACGGACGAGATGCGGAGCCTCCGACGGCCCGAGATATGTACCGTAATTTTTTTTACAATTGCTCCGAAGCTTTGATGCCAAATAAATAAAGAAATTCTTCAGACAGTTTTCCTGTCTACATGACATGAAAACACTCGCGCATGGAGAATGTAAATATCTATTTATTATTTTTGACAAATAAGCTCGGTGGTCTAGTGGTATAGCGTACGCCTTGTGATCTGAGAGTCGTGGGTTCAAATCCCGCACTCGGCATCTCTGTTTTTGTTTTTGTTTTACAAGTGCCGAGTCTTTGAGGCCATATAAATAAAGAAATTCTTCAGGCATTTTTCTAAAACATCTTTGAAAAATTAACTGACAATTTAATTTATATATAATCCGCTATTTATTATCGCTTGTAGTATGGCTCGGTGGGTAGTGTCCGCCTGGCGATCTGAGGGTCGCGGGTTCAAATCCCGCACCGACGATTCTGGTTTTATTTATTTATGAGCACATGGTGACTCGAAGCGGGCGGGAAAGATTTTTCGATACTTTCCCGCCCGCTCTCTTGGAAAACGCCACTTTCGGTGAAGAGAACATGCATGAAAAGAGGCACTTTGGGGCACATGTAAAAAAAATACATTATATCTTTCCCGCAAACACGCATTATTTTTATCATTGCGCCGAACGGCCCCCGCAAGATGGGACAGTGTAATAGCGGATTAATGACTAGCTATGGACATCATAGTATGTATACGCATATCAATCGTCTACAAAGAGCGGGGAGGAATCATGAAGGTCTTCGCTGACTACACTGCACCGTACCATGCCATGACCGGAAGCGGAACGTATCCAGCCCATTGCCGGAGCAGAGCCGGTTACCGACGCTCGTTGACATCGTGCCCGAATTCTACATCGCTGATGATAAACAGTTTTAATCCCGAAAAATACAGGATGTCCCATAACGTATGGACCATAGAGCAATTGGAAATACTAAACATCAAACTAGACCGATTAAGTCATAAGTTTATTCGAAATGTTTCTCGCTCTATAGAAAAACAGGGTGTTGAAAATTAATTCTTCTTTTCGAAAATATGCCATAATTTGGAAACGGTTCCTTCATGTATCGGATGGAAAGTTGGCTGTATAAGGTTTTTTATAAGTAAGAAATAAGAATTTGTAGAATTTCTTTTTTAAGTTTCAAATTTGAGGCAGTGTTGCCAGCGTCATTACGCTATGACGCAGCTTATAAGTCTATTACGTTTTGTAATTATCGATAGTCAAATTTCAAACTATTGGTAGCTCTACAAATTATTTATAAAATTAACAATCGACTTCTAAAAAAAGGTTTATTACGAAGAACCTTAATCTGTTACGAAATTTGAATCAAATTTATTACGAGAAAAAAATTGCTGCTGGCGACACTGATTAGAGGACGCTAGTTAGATACATATACTGGGTTTAATAAATCTATGATTTTTTTCCATTGTGTACATGTCAACGTCTTCAATCCGCAATAAATGGGTGACTGGTCGGTTTGAAAATACAGCTATTTACATATTGATTTATTTTTATTTTGAATTAAAGAGACATTTCACTATTTATATATATTATTGGGTATTTACACTAGTGTTGGGAAAAACCGATGATTTTAATAATCCAGTATTTGATACTCTAGCGATTTTACTAATCGAGTGAATCGCTCGAGCGATTAATCACTTCAAATTTTTATGACTAAGAAGAATGTGTTGATAAAACACCAGGGGTTGTTTTTGGAAGTTTTAGAAGTTTAGCCTTGATTCTGATTTTTTTTTTAAATTATTTCTATTAATTTTTTTTAAATTTACAATCGCCGCTGGCTAGCCAGTCCCAGTCAAAACAAAACCCATGTCGCGATGAATCCACTAAGGGATTTGTCATATTTTTTTTGTATGCACCTTCTCGTTTATGTGTCTTTAACAAAGACGTATGTAAACTCGAACGTCGCCAATTGGCACATTTCGAGTGGAGCGCGGCGTCGAGGGAAAATCGGGTATCAAGTGAAAGGCAGCGCAGCGATTTTTTGCTTGAATTTATAACTAAAATAGTATTTCCTATCGAGGGAAAAACTGCTCGAATATACGAGCACTTTTTTACCTCGAGCGATCACACCATCAAGCAGCACATTCCGGTCGGGGTCAAGCGAAGCTCGGGTATCAAGTGAAAGGTAATTTAGTAACAAGCGACGATATTCGCTTGAATTTATAACTCTAGCAGTTTTTTTAATAATCGAGCGATGTCGGTTATTTCAGTAATCGAGTACTCAAGCGGTTGCTCGCTCGAGCGATCACAACACTAATTTATACCTACTTAAAATGGTATAAGAGAAGTAATTAATTGGTTTGCCGTTATTAACAGTCGAGATGTGAAAGGATTACTTGGTCAGCAAGAGTTTACGATTGGTCAGTAGAAAAAAACATGTCGAGAAGCAGTTTACTTCAGAGGTCCCAGGGCACTGTCAATTTATGTAACTTTCTTGTGTTTTCTTTTGCCGAATACAGAAGGAAATCGGCTACAAAAGGTGTAGCGGGGGCGGGTTTTCACTTGTTTTCCCAGGGCACTGTCACGATTCAGAAATGTTTGCTGTCCATAAGTTGCTGACCAACTAGCCATTTTGGCTGACCGATTACATTTTTCTGTTCGCAAAAACAAGAATATTTTGCTAACCAGTTAAATGATACCCATGGTATAATATGGGATGCAGGTAAATAAAATAAAATTGTAACTCCGGCTCTGACCAAAAAGATATTAATTTAGGACATTTTATGGTCATAGAGAAATTAAAATTTTATGGCGGTCAAAGGATCAACGGTATAATGAAAACTTTTAAACTTTTCTATACTGTGTTGTTCATGGTACGGTAAGGTGTAGTGGGAGAAGGCCCTGGTCATGCACACAAGCGCTTCCACTTGAAAATCATGGCGGGTTTGAAAAATGGCGCGTGGAAAAAACTATGTTCACCTACAAACGGTAATAGAATTAACAAGAGATTTAGCAAGTGATTGCGTGGCGTGGTTGTTTACAAAGGAAGAATAGTGTATATACATGTGTTTACACATGCCCCCTTTTTCAAAGGAATGAACGATTATGGCAGGCCATTTTCAAGCCTATTTTGACATTATAGTATCTTGGTTAAGCCTATAATCATTTTACGGGACAGAAACAGTGGCCCACCCAGGAATTCGGATTCGGGAGGCTGCTCTGTAAATAAAGTGGTTTCAGGGATGAAAAACAGTGCCAGGAACAAAATATTTAATTAAATATGATATATACAGGGTGTTATGGAAATGACGTATTATATTTAAATGGGTGACTCCTTGGGTGTCCTAGAGAAACGCTACATATTTTTTTTTTCAAATCGACCGTTTTAGAAGTGGGGTCCAGCCCCACAAACCCAGACCTGATCCGGCGTTTGTTCGTCATGTCACCCTGTGGTGGCATATCAGGAAACAGGTGTTACGTGCAATGTTGCCAAACTTAATGCAAAACTGAAATTCCATATAAAATTATAAAAATAAATTATTTATCTACCTACCTGTATTTATCTTTATACCTCCAGACACAAGTTTTTTAAAAATACACTCAGATCAGATGATTAGATTTCATTACACGCGACGCGACGAAATTTGACTTATTCGTCGGCGAGATTCCATTTTTCTGTCAAGTCAAACGTCCAAAACAAACTACTCGTTTTAACTGAGCAACTTAGGTTCGTCTATAAAAACAATGTCAAATAATATACAAAGTTTGGACGCGTAGCCCGAAAATCATTACAACTATTATACGAGTACCTTCTGAAAACAAAGCGAATAGCCGAGAATGTAAATGGTTGTGAAATATCAAACTGTCAAATATTGCCCATCTCTATTCCGAGTTTGGAAGGTATCTATTTCGTTCGTTCGTAGGTTAACTGTTTTATGGTTCGTAGATAAAATGTCATTTTTAAATTGAAGGATTGCATTGTGTGTATTTAAAATGTGTGTGTTTTAAATTAGTTAAATAAATAAATCTACGCGAGAAAAAAAGACCAAAATTAAAACAGCGTTCGCGTGTATTCTTCCATGTGAATAGCTGATATTTTTGAGGTTATGTGAGAGGTTTTTTCCTAAAACTTAGATTCTGTGTGGTTTGTGTAAAATTATGAAACTAACAATTGTATTTAAATAAGGAAAGGTAAGAAAGCATGCGTCTTAAATAAAATTGACCTATTTACTTTCCTGTGCTTGTAACGAATTTGAAATTTGTGTGTGATATTACCATTATTTGTTTTGCAAAACATCTTTCGCCGTCGGTTTTCTGGTTTGTATGTATTTGTTCATAAATGATAGAATTAAAAATTGTTAAAATTATAAAAAATTTTCTAAAGAGTTTGCCGTGTTGCTATGACAACACCGGCCGAAATGAACACGTATTTTGACCCTGCAGACCTCAGTGTTGATTGTTTACATATTACGCCAGTGCCCCACATGTGTTTGTCTGATTTGACATAAGGTGATATAATCCGGTCATTAATTGAAAGCGCCATTTATGGGTATTTTTCTTCAATTTATTTTCATCTCAGGATTTGCCGGTTATAGTGTATGATTGCATAAGAACTATATGGAAAAAGTTTATTTTAATTGGGCTCCGCGCGAGGGCACCTAAGTGGGTAGAGATTGATAGGTTGTCTGGTCGTGAGATTGTCATTGAAAAGCAAGCATTCTCATGGTAATATGTTATTTCTTCAATAGGCCATCTTTGAAACAAAATGATAAAGTGAGAAAACAATTTTCAAATTTCAAGACTGGAATTTCGGTTTATTATAAAATTTAAAAAACAATTTAGGAAAATACGGATCTTCCGCATGTCCCAACAAGGGACTATTTCGATGGAGGGTGGTGGATTTAACCACAAAGTAGGGTAGGTACTTAGTCGAACGAATGAAAAGCATAGACATAAAGATGCAAGCATCCCCCACCATTACGGGGAATCATCAAAATGTAAAGCGCGGAAATTCGGAAAAAATGGAGGGAGTAACACTTGCGAGAACAACACTCACTTGCCTCACTGTCAAATATAAATAGCTTTTTTGTCCTTTTTTACACATGTTCATCCCAGGGTACCACCGTCACTGTTCTAATTAAATATATCTACCCAAAGTACAGGGAAAATAATCGTTCATTATCTTAATAACGAACGATAAGAATAGGAATTGTGTTTCATTCATAATATAGAGGTGAAATAGTAAACGAAAAACAATACCTACCGCTTATCTAATCTTATATTTATACTGCCATTAATTGATCAATATTAATCCTCATAAACAAGGCGAAATGGTGTATTTGTCCGGAAATGATTAGCATTTTCACAAAATATGTATAATATGATAAAATTTGAAGATATAATGGGGAAAAAAAGTTCTACACGTATTTTTGTAATTTCTGTCAAACGCTATTTATTCTTCTTAAAAATTTTATACTCATGAACAATCCTTCATTGGCTTATACAGGGTGTTATGGAAATGACTTATTATACTTAAATAGGTGACTCCCAGGGTGTCCTAGAGAAAGTTTACATACTTTTTTTTATTCGAACATCTAAATACAAAGGTAAAAACCCTCTTTACCCACATACTGTCGCGCCGTTCCATTTGGATTCAGTTAGCAACAATGTGGGTCACTAGAGTATACTAACAGTGTTGTCAGATCACATCGCATGTATCGCCATTGCTTGGATACCTGCCGCGCACAACTATCGTTGCTTCAGTATGTTTCGAGACTCGGGGGTGGAATGACGCTGCCAAGGGTTCCACGTGCTTGATGTATACGAATTTTAAACATTTTGTTAGTTGTAGCATTACCCGATTTTTTTTCCGTTGTGAAATAATGCATAATAAGAAATATCGTGATGTGATTTCAAATTTGTGTGATATTACCTATTGTTGGCTCTGTTGCAAAACATACTTTTTGTGTTTTCTTTTTTTAATTTGTTTGTTTAAAATTGTAGTATTTTTTTTTCTAAAAAGTTTGAAAAAGAAGTCATAACGCGGGTCAAAGACGTCTTGTTGTCAAAAACTGAACACGTGCGTTTACAATTCTGTGTTGCAATATATGGCAACACCGCCTCAATAAACTATTGATTGCGAACGTCCTCAGTAGCGGCAACGTAAATTTTCAGATTGCATATAAAGTGTATATTTCGTACAAAAATTCAAAGCGCCATTTAAGGTTATTTTTCTTCAATTTATTTTCATCTCAGAATTTGCCGGTTTAAATACAGGGTGTTATGGAAATGACGGATTATATTTAAATGGGTGACTCCTGGGGTGTCCTAGAGAAGCGCTATATATTTGTTTTTAATCGAACGTTAAAAAGTGGGGTAATTCACCCATAAACCCACAGGTCACTCCGCGGCACATTACACAGTACAAAAATAAATATTTAACTTACTTAGAAATTAAATCCAGGCCATCGACACGAGTAAGAAATCTATCTATCTATCTATTTCTATGGGAAGATGTTTATGATCATCACGTGCCCTGATGATAGTGTGGGACTTCATAATAAGCTTATACCCACTAAACCCCATTCGGCCTCTTATTTCCAATCTCGGAACATAACCGGCATATAGTCGAGAGGAAAAAATACATAGTGAAACAGAATAAATTACACTAAATCACTTAAAGAAACACACAGACACCCACGAGTTTCAAATTAGTTTTTTTGAAGATATGCACCACCATATGAGATTACACAAAAGCACTAAACACTAACGCATAATTACACTATCGTACACATAGAACAACAGCACACACAGAAGATAGGATACAAATTATTTCGCAATAGAAAGTCAGAAATATTAAAAACGCTAATTTCTAATGGACCTAAAACAATTTTTAATCCTTTAATGAAAATTGATGAAATAATTATGTTGACAACAACAGGACCTCCCTTCAGTCTTAATATAGACGAGTCCAACCAAGGGTCGAGTGCTTCGTACATATTCGGAAAAATAGCGCCGTTGCCATTTCCGACAATAATTATACAGGAAAGACAATAATTATACAGGAAAGTAATATTACAGAAGGAAATTCCGCAATTTATGAATATAATCTTATAAAACATCGAAAGTGGCAACGCTGTATTTTTAGATATTTCCAAATAACGCAATATCGATCGACCGAATAAACCCGAAACAGATTGAAACGTGTACTTAGTTACTAGAAATTTTTAGATGTTAAATACCAATGTATGAAAAAATTATATTATTTCCCAGACCACCGGATGAAACTTTATACAATAAGGGCGTATTTTTGTCTACACAGTAGCACTTTAAAATACTAATTCAGACTGAATGGTACTTAGATGTGTTCATGAGATGCATACAAATTTACGCGAAAACTAATGTGACTTTGTGCTTTTGTTTTTGTGTTTTGTGAGGTTATTGTGTCGGTTTTTGTTTGGATTACCTACTTGGTGTTTTTTTATAAATTAAGTTGGTTTTAAATAAGGTCGAAAAGGTAAATAAAATTGCAGTTTTTTTTCTAAAGGGTAAAAAAGTGGCATTTAAGTTGTTCAGTTCCGACGGGTGTCGTTCGAATTGAACAAATGAGAACATACCTGACCATTTATAAACGCCGCGGCGGTTGGTTCAGGACAGTTCAAGTTTATAAATCAGAGATTGTTTCAAAGCGAACTGAACTGAAAGTAAAAGTTTATAATAATGTACCCTGAAAAATAAACAACTTCCAATCTGTCAAACGTATATTGACTTTCTAAAGAATGACAACAACTGCTCAAAATTCACTGACGTTTTCCGCCATATGTGGTTTTGTTTATCTTTCTCCCAGTGTCACCACGTGCTTAATTTTGGTTTGACGTCAGGGCATGTATATTAAATTAAAGCGCCATTTTTGGATATTTTACTTCAATTTGTTTTCATCTCAGGAATGACACCCTCCCCACTGTACTAGGGGCAAAGTCACCGCCTAAAAAATGTTATTATTTGTTGGAAAGTATACTCAAAAATAATAAATTGGGATATTATTGGACGGAGATTCAAACAACCTTTAAAATGATGTGCTTCTTGACCCCTCTTCCCATTTAAGCTTTTAAGAGAACTACCCAATAAAATTGACGTGTCTCCGTTTACTAATATTATTTACTGGAAGCGAGATATTTGACACCCTGTATAATTTTTCTCTGTATGTAAAAAGTTTAGTTTAGTTTGCTTAGTTTATTTGCAATTTGGGTTTGTTCATTCGGCTTGTTGTCAAAAAGTGAGCTCCGTCATAACATTTCGGATGGAATGAATAATTTCAAATTCTAATAACGTTAAATTATTATTATTAATTAATAAATTAGCCTTCCATCGTTCTTCTTAAGCTTCAAACATGACAATCTTGACGTGATTGTTCTGCAACCACATGACCGCATTAACGACCTTTAGAAAGAAAAAAACGGTGTCGTAATAAGCTCAGTTCGATACTGAAATCGGTATCGAACCAACATAGAAAAAAACAACTATGCACCATCCGAAGGAACAAACTGCGGCGACGACGCTTTTTCTATTTATGATGCATGATGAGTTTTCGGAAAGATTGTGATTTATGAATTATATGCAAATAATGTTGTGTAAAAACGGCTCCTTTACAACAATGGAATACGTAACTGAAACATGTTTAGTAGTCTTAGCGGAGACTATAAATGTTTCTCATGTTCCGAGGTTTCATATCGGATTCCTGCAGATGTCGTTGACACATCTGGAAGAAACATAAAATAGCTCTAAATCATCACCACCAAACCTTTTCGGTTTGAAATCAGATTCCAAACTGTATACGACTAACATAAAAATTGAATAAGTTCGTTCATCAGGCAAGATTTGTTCGGGGTTTTGATCGAGGTTCTAGGTTCGATTCCCAGTGGAGACATAAACTTTGTCTGCTAGCCGCTATATTCAATTTTTTAAAAAACGTACATTTGGAATATGTAAGTTAAGTATCGATTTAAGAGGTTGCCATATGTATTTAATTAAAAAAAAAAACGTTTCAGCTGTAATAAAATCCGGTAAAATTGCAAAAAATACACAATTAATTCTTATCGGACATTAAAATTTCTTATTGTACATTAAAATTTCACCAAAAAATCAGTTCCTCATTCTAAAAAAACCATAATTGCCAAATTTTGTAAAAAATCGTTGGTTTCTGTCAAAGTTATTAGAGAAAAATAAAAATGAAGTTTTAACTTTAACACCCTGTATCTCAGTTAATATCAACTATCGGGTATATGTAGGTAAGTATAATTAAATCCTAATATTTTTTCGTAAGGAGTCTATGGTTTTTCCATGTCCCATTACTTAGCGGACACCCTGTATAGAAGAAATGGTAATTTTATTGTTACCTCGAACGGTATGGCGATACTTTTGGGCCAGTGTTTATTTCTAATTGGTTGAGTTTAAAAAATAAATTAAATCCAGTTTTTATGTGACCTTACTGTAAAATGTAAATTTTAGGAAATTTACAGGCATCTAGATTTTATGCGCTACCCCGTACAATTAGACGTAATTATACTCTGCCTTAAACTCTAGGACCTGTTTTCTATCGATTAATAAAAATTCTTAAAATTGGTTCATTATTAACGAATAACAGCTTATTATTAATTTGGATTTGCATTTGTAAATATTCGTCAATTAATTGGATTAGTGTATTATTGAACATAGTAAAATATTTCTTAACACAAAATTTCATGTGCAATAGGTAATATTGTGTTTTGTGAAGTACGAAATTCAAGTTCTAAGGCGACGATAATATACAGTGTGTCCCAGTATAAGCGAACCTATAGGTGTACAATTTTAGAATTGAAATCCTATAGGTGTACAATTTTAGAATTGAAATCATTTAGGATCTAGGCCTGCTTGATTAGAAAATAAAATTTAACATATTTTAAATTTTATGAAACCAAGCAGGCCTTGAACCGACCATTCATTTTATTTTCCCGAATAAACCAGATGGCTGACACGACATACGTCTTTGTTAAAGGCACATAAACGAAATGGTGCATACAAAAAAAGTATGCGAAATCCCTTAATGGATTCATCGCGACATGGGTTTTGTTGTGACTGGGACTGGCTAGCCAGCGGCGATTGTAAATTCTTAAAAAATTAAAGGATATAATTATTTTTAAGATCAGAATCAACTGCTCTGCCTTAGTAAAAACTCTAACTAAACTTCCAAAAACTTACAAAAACAACCTCCTTATTAAAATCACTCGGGTATCAAGTACTCGATTATTAAAATCATCGGTTTTTCCCAACACTATATTAAATACATTTTCCGAAAATCGTTCGGAAATATTGACATTTTTGAAAGAAAAAGTCAATATTTCCCTACACTTAGTCGTTGCTAGGCAACGGAAAATAACTGTTAGGAAATATTCATTTCCTTGCTGTTGTTGTTTTTAGTGTTCTACATAAATGATTGAAAACAATTTTGTCAAGTTTGACAATTCAACATTAATACGTTTCCATAGTAACGCAACCAATTTTATTCGGAATTTCAAAGCACCATTTATTTGTGAATAAAATTATTGGCGATTTTTTCAAAATTAATCAATATCTGTCGATTTTTAAACGATTTTCGGAAAAATAGTACGCTTACCTCGTAGGAATGTTAGGTATTTCCTACTCGGTAAACAATGTACTATTATTACAAAAGATTACTTCGGAAATAACATTTGATGACCAAATTTCATTTCCTAAGCTAATATGACAAACGATGAGGAAATTGAAGAAATTTCTAAATAGGGAAAATATTGTATAAAATGAAAAAAACAATGTATATTGATGGCAATTAAATTCGGTACACCTGCATGATTTCTAATTCCGACCAACTTTCCTTATTAAAATTTTTTGATATTTTGTGAAAAAGAGCTACTTTACCTAGACATAAAATAAAAAATAATGCTCCAGCCAAGGGCCTGCTTGATTTTATAAAAATCAAAATATGTCAAATTTTATTTTCTATTCAGGCAGACCTAGATCTCAACTGGTCAATTTTTTGTCATTTAAACCTGTAAGTTTACTTATCCTGGGACATACTGTAGGTTACAAGTACGTAAAACATTAACCCACGTTTTTTTTGTGACAGTGTTATTGATATGTGAAATAAAATAATCCAAGTAGGAGTGGTTATGTAAAGCTTCTTAAATATAACTTCCTCCGATTTCTACACAACAATGCAATGGTGAGATCCTGTGCGACACCATCAAGAGGATTATGTATGGTCTTCGAGTTCGAATGGCACAAAGTGGTCACTGACTCGAGACTCCGCCGAGCCCTCGACTTCCTGAAGAAGGCCTTTTGGAGGTCGTTGTCAGTGGCGCACCGAAATTTGAACTTTGTTATGAACTAAAGAACCGAATGTTATATGATACTTAGGGCCGGTTGTAAATAACAATTCTGAATTTAGGTTCAACGGAACGTCGATCAACCTGTGAACTACGTTCATTCAATATTTCACTTTAGTTCAACTGAACTATGATCAGTTTATGTTGGCATTACTATTATTTAGTTACTTTTATTTTTTTTTGATTTTTGATATCAAATATAACCTTTTATTTAATTTGGCGTTTGGCGTGCTTGCTTTCTAGGCTTTCCAGGCTTTTCTTTCTACTCTGTGTACTTATAAAATATTGTTAAAAATAAGAACTAAAATATTTTAATTTTATTTGCAGACTGGCGATACTTTTCTAAAGCGGATAGAGATTATTGATTCCATAAAAAATATTGCAACAGCTATGTTCTTTATTCTTTGCAAATATTCATTGTCGGTTCATTTAGTAAATTGATCAGGATTTTTCCGATATGTCCGTATTCACAGCATTGACTGCAGTATCCACGAGAATCAAAAATCTTCGTCAAAGTTATAATTTCATTAAATTCCTTCATTTTTATAAACCATAAAATAACGATAATTTACTGTATTGTATAATATGACATTGACCTGACACAAAAAAAAATATATTTAAGGTTAGAAAATGGCTTGGATCGACAGTTCAACTTCTGAACTGCCAAAAGTGGACGTGAACTCCTGATTTGAACTTAGATCAGTGTAGAAAACCGTTTGTACAACAACATTTTTACTTTGAACTAGAGTTGAGTTCAAGACTGAACTACAGTTCAAAGTGTTTATGCAACAAGCAATAATTAGCTTCTTCTAGTAAGCTATTTAATAACAGTGCACATATGGTATGTAATATATACAGGTGTCTCCTAACCTCTCTGAAAAAATTAAGGAGGTGAATTCTCACCTTATTTCAAGACGAAAATATGGTATAAAAATTATTCGCATGTCGGTTTGCGAAATACAGGGTATTAAAAAAATATTAACTCGAGTCGGAAAGTCTCTAGGCAACAAAGCTTGCACTCTTTGTACGTGATAAGGGTAAAGTGAATAGTCCTTTGAGATACTACATACTGTTTTGTAACTCACATTCAACTCGTTCCCGATTTTCCTCGTACTCGTGCGTGGCGATTCTTCCACAATGTTTAAGACCTCTTCCTCAAGATGTACGGTACTAACTGTAAGTGGTCGGCCGCCTATTTTGCTTTTTGCAAAGCTACCTGTTTCCTCTAACCTGAGGTGCAATTTTGTAAATGTTTCCGAACACGGTACTAGTCTATTTGGAAAACGTTCTGAATATAAACGTCTCGCCTCTAGCGCATTTCCATTTGCCAAACCGTACATAAAATGAATTTGAGCCATTTCTTGATTGGTAAACTCACCCATTATAAGTATGTAATGTAGTACAAATAAATTCAAAAATAAATTAAAAGGATATTATTTGAAAGATGTTAAATAGGAGACAAATGTCACGAAGAAAACAAATGTGGTTGCCATGGAACGAAGCATTTTTTTAACACCCTGTATTTCAAAAAAGAAGCGACATGCGAAAAACTTTTATACCACATTTTCGTCTTAAAATAAGGTGATGATTCACCTCCTTCATTTTATCAGAGTATAGATAGATATCGAAATCGTATATCGAAAACGAAGATGCATGTATGTTTCACAAAAAAACTAGCAAAATGCTGCGAAAACCGCATCCTTCAATTTTTACTAATAACGGAGATACCTCGTCAAACCTCAGGATAATTGACATCTGACATAATTGTTACTATTTTTTTTAACTTAATAATTTCTTTATAAAGTATGTTTATTTAAGCAAATTAAAATATTTCCTCGGCACCGCTTGGACCACCCTGTACTTAAAAATAAAAACAACAAGTTGTTTGATCTAATACTCGTATGTTAAAATTTATCTAGTTTTTATATCGTCATGAGACACAGCTGTTCTCATTACTGCATAGAACATGATACCTCGATGAGTTGCACTATAGAAATTTAATATTTCCTTAAATAAAAATGAAGTCGTATTATTGTGTACATTTTTTGTCATGGGAAAGAGAAGAAAGTCAATTTTGACGCAGGGCCGGATTAGCAATGAAAGTTAATAAACAAGCAGAAAAGCTAAGAAAATGTTAGTACTTTATATAGACTTTGGATATCGAAGGTTAAAGAAAAACGGATCAATGAACAACTTATATTGGGAGATAAATGCCTGGTTTACATGAATTTCGATCTATCTCAGACATACCGCGTTGGATATCCGAGCGCTACATAACGAAACGCACGCTGAAGTCATGTCGATTTGGGAATTTATCGCATTATGAATCGCTCATATCTATCCGTCTTTCTTATAGTTCGAAATTCAAACCTGTAGAGGACACATAAAAAAATTATAAATAACACAATTGTGAACCACCAACTTTTAAACTCCGTAGATAAAGTGGGTTTTGTTCGTGTCATTGGTCTTTGGAGTCGATTAAAACTAGGGATCGACCGATACCGATATCGGTATCGGTATATCGGCCATATCGGCCTTCTTGGCCGATATCGGTATCGGCCGATATGTAACCACGATATCGGCCTATATCGGTATCGGCCTAAAAAAATTAAAATTGCTTAATATTTCAGTTGCTAAGCCTTTTTTTAAAGAAATTAAAACAGAAATACTAAATAAAAATCAAACAACAAACAAACAAATTTATTCTTATTGAAAATTTAACAAAAAAGTCATTAAAAATGTAGAAGTAAAGTAACACACTAAATTAAACAAATTAATATTTAAAGTTAAGTTTTGGCAAGTTGTAATGTAACAGAATTAGGCTTTCTGCTCTTTCCGGAGTTAGACGATTTCTTGCGCTTTCATAAACATTTCCGGCTGAAGAAAATAGCTGTTCACTAGCAACACTACTTGGCGACGATGCTAAATATATTATTGCAACTTTATACATCAATGGAAAAATGTCTTTTTTTGCGCCCACCAAGTCAAATGATCTTCATTTCTTGATATTTTTTCTAATTTCTTATACAATTCAATCTCATCATCAATTTTATTCATCATATCATCAGTACTTCTCTTATATGACACTGATTTACTTGTCGTCATACCAGTAAGTTCATCAAAAGTATTCCAAAATAAACTATGAGAAATTGAGCCCGGGACATTTTCCTGAGTTTGTTGATTTTTTGGCGATTTTCGCTAAAGGAACATCATCGTCGCTTACTTCAGATTCTCCTGCATTATCTTCCAGCAAGTCTGAATTTTGCCCATTAATTTTTAAAAGTTCTTTTTTTAAATCTTTAAAGGTTCCTTGAGATAAATCATTATCAACCTTTGGTCCAATAAAGTGGCAAAAAGAAGGTTTCTATCAGTGAAGCATGCTTTGCATCTCTTAATCAAGGAGTCTTTAAGCTCATTTTTAGTACTCTGCACCTCTGAAAAGTCAGCTCCTTCAGCTTTCTCGAGATAATTTAAGAGAGTTTTAAGTAAGGGTATTACTTCCGATACAGATGCACTATTCTTACTACAACAACCCGACAAACAACAGCATTACATAATTTACAGGTGGCATTTGCTTTTATTGTAAGGGCATTAATTTCATTCTTGGAGAAATACTTCCAGTAAACACTTTTACTACTAGTTATGTTGCCACTAATACTGCTACTTATTGAAGATAATGAACCAGAACCAGACTCTTGTAAAGATGACGACGACGACGGTATGCATGGAGAACGCACTACAAAACGATCCATGTTTGTGAAAAATCAGAGCAATACTACGAGTTTTATTTACTTACTGTTTCCAACCGTATTCGGAAATTCTGGTATTCCCCGACCGAGCGAACGCCGCGCCGCCGAATTACGGTTGCTCTTCTCGGGCCGAATGGCCGGGCTTTGTTGAATTCGGGGAATTACCGTATTTATTTTTATTCCGTTAGGTGATTTCACAAAATATTGAATTTGCTCTGCATTTTTTTTAGTGATTTTATGGTTAATCCATGTAACGGTAACAGTTTTGCCTCATTTATAAAGCAAACAAATTACGACAAAATTTTATGGCCGATATATCGGTATCGGCCGATATCGGCTATGAGTATATCGGTATCGGCCGATATCGGTATCGGCCACAAAAAATCATATCGGTCGATCTCTAATTAAAACATACATTATGTCATTGTTCTTCCGAGAACTACATAACTTTTTGCTTTGTTGGGTTCATATTGTTTTAAGCAAATATGTAAAACTTTCATGATGGACAAATTAACGACATGTAACTCTATCTCTATAAATATTGAGGTTAGGTTATAATTATTATGATTTTCTTGGAATTATATGTAATTATTTAATGTGAAGATTAATTTAATTTTTTTTTGTTAGAGTTAAAAAATAAACGGTTCGGGTCTTTGAACTTTAATGGTCTAGGACAGTTTTACACGAACGCCGGCGATGGTAGCGCGCTTAGCGGAAATGAGAAGAACCAAAAACTGACGGCAGACCAGCGGACAGAATACATCCATTTTGTTTGCTTTAATTAATAGCTTAATAAAAGTTTTTAAAAAGTGAAAAAGTTCATATAATTAAACAATCCACTATGTTGAAGAGGTGAAACAACGCCCGAACAATATTAATCTAGTTAACAAATCAGAAACTATAAAAATGTATAGGTACATACAATACATAGGATAGGAATAATAGAATAGTTATTATTTTTATTTACAACCGGGCAAGTTAAAGAAGCTAAAATGTTCAAATAATTGGGAACTGTATTTGTGGTCGTAGGAATAATTGTGTAAAATACGTTTCACGAAATTTGGATACGACTTAATGATTTCCTGGGTCGGTCCCATTGTGTCGACAAGAGCTTGGCAATAAACAAGTGAAGTATGAAGGGACGGACTAAGGAAAACAAGTAATGATATGATTATATTAATGTAATCAAATGAAATAACATTTTTTTTTAAATATTACTAGTCATATTTATTTACATTTATAATGTCATTCTATAGATACTGTTGAGTAAAGAAGTATATACTCTTTTTACAATTTCCCTATCATCGAGAGATAAATGAATTTTCTTCACTGCAACACTAGAAGAAGCACCATCAATGTTTTTCCATGCACGCCACATACTGTTTTTTTATACGTTTGGTAAAATAATATCGGTAATACAACTAAACTCTTCCAGCAAGAAATAAAACCTAACAAATTTTACCACAAAAAGATATTTAAATATAAATTAAGCAACCTAACCTACCTTACATTACTTGTATGAAAGCGACTTTCTGGAATCTACCACTGGTTATTAATATACTATTTCACTTACATTCGTAAAATGTAAAATATATTTTAGTACAGTGAAAGTTCTCATAACGACCACCTCTGATAAGCGTACATCTCTATTAAGCGGACATTTCTTCATAGTCCGGAACTAGGTATATGAAATTCCATGAAAATCAACCTCTCTTGGGCGGAAGTATTTGTGAGACGAATAAGTACGGTGCAAAAACTCTCTGAAGACACACCGGCAACAAATCGCGTATGCGTGGCAGCGCGAAAGGACTTCGCCGACTGAAAGTATGTGTGATTCCCCGGCAGCAGTGTAGGTTGTAAGGTTAAAATCGTAAACAATGGCAGAAAAATGTCGCGTTTTGGGTCTGAAAGTGAATATTGATGTTGTGGAAGTTTGTTATTTGATAACAATGATTTGGGCGAGTTCATTAACATTGATACCAATGTGCTATTAGAAGATGATAGTGAACCCATTCCTACCGATTATGTAGCCCAAACTGAAACCACATCACTATCTGGCGATTCTGATGAAGAAGTTGAATGCAGTAATCAAACAAATGTCACCAATTATCAACAAGCCATTAGTATGGTAAGGGAATTATAAGAGTCTGCAAAGAATAGAGGTGACTCTACAGCAATGGAATTGTTATCAGACTTGGAATTACATTTTCTAGATTGCAAGTATAAAACACAAACACGTCAAACTACGTTATTAGATTTTTTAGGACTACATCCTAACTAAAACTAGTGTATTTTTGTTATGTTATGTTTATGTGTACATACATATACATAGTAATAATTTTGCATTTACATATTACCTAATAACAAATTTCCCATGGGCGGACACCTCTATTAGGCGGCCACATTTAGACCGTCCCGTAGGTGTTCGCCTAAGAGAGGTTTCACTGTATTTACTTGATTGTACCAAATTGAGTAGAAATACTAACTATAGTTTTTTATAAATTATGTTTATAATATTATTTTGGTAATGATTATTAATTAAAAATGTAATTATACTATATTTTATAATAGGAAATTCTCCAATAATATCTTTACTATAATAATTTTACTATACCCTATACCTTTATCGAGAAATATATCATGTTTTAAAGAATAAATATTATTTGAACTCATATAATTAAATAACTACCATTTTAAAATTTTATTTTTAATTTTATTTTTGACTTTGGTACAATCTGAAAAATTTTTAATATTAAATTAACATGATCTGGCGTCACGTCGCTATCCTCCCCTCTAAACTGCAAGAATAAATAGTAAACATCGCCTAATAAATATAGACGCAGTTTAATCATTCACAACGAGTTTGTAAGATCTTTGTTCACAACGCTTATTCGAAGTCTTTGGTTTTGTACCATTTTTGCTAATCTTAGAATGGCACAGTGACACTTTACTCTCTCGCAGGATTGTTGGTCTTGAATGATAAAAAAATCCTTCCCAACTTGTAAATTTGCTCAGTGCGTCCCTGCTACTAAATGAACAGTCTATGAATGGCAGTATCATCATTTAATATTGACGATATCAGCGGAAATACTGACGTTAAACAATAAAATATAGATCATAGGACATTGCCTTATTGTTTTAGGTTAAACGCACAGGAAGTAGTTTTTAACTAATAATAATAAATTATATAAATATAGACTAAACCGCCTAATAAAATATATGGATGGTTTAAAATAATTAGTCTATAGTAATTAACAGTATATCATATTTTAAATAGCGCCATATAAACTAGAATACGTTTGCCGCAAAACAAACGATCAACGTAACAGTGACGACCCCAGGGGTGGCCGTCGTTCGATCAACCTGCTAAACTCCTAAAGACAAGGACGTCCGTTAGTGTGGTCAATTTTTTATTGAAAATATCTGTAAAACAACCTGCTTAGCCTCATCAAGCTCATTAGTTTCATCCGTGTCGTTTCTTTATGTCTTAATTTCCAAAATAAATATTAAAAACTTATTTTACTTAGGATTGGGCGTTATCTAGCGGATTAACGGATGGACGAACAAATGCCTATGTGCGTTATGAGCTTTTTGAGAAAAAAAAATAAATAAAATTTCAAAAAAAAAAACTTTGGGAACATTGCTTGTTGTGTTTTAATCACTGGAAGGACACTATCTTGCAGTTTTTTCGGCTCTACCTGAACCAATCATATAAGAAATTTGAACAACCTACAAAGGGCAAAATTTTCACAAATTGTTGCGTAATCTGTGAATTAAACAAAGTCTGATGAAAAATATACCATTTTATCATCAGGCATTTGTGCTGAAGATTTTAAGAACTCTTAGTGTATGGCCACAATGGAGCACCGTACATCGCCCTCGACCACAGCCTGGAACCATAGCACCGCACAGTAGTGTCCACAACGGCGCACCGACCCTCGCTCATTGCCTCGTCTGTCGATCAGTTTGTCTCTCGACATCGAGATATAAACATGGACTGTGCGTTGTCATCTTCTTCCGATGAAGAAGATATTATTTTAGACGCTAATGTAACAAAGTGGTATATGTTCAGAATTTGACGTGAAATTGGAAAATCAGTTAATATACAGGATGCCACATTAAAAAATATGTTTAAACAGGGTCGTAATTAATTAATTAGAAAAAAATAAGGTATACTGGAATAATTTTTGACATTTTAATTGTTATTTTAAATAGTGTTGTCCCACATAAAATCCAAGTAATGATATAATCAAAAATATATATATGCATTATCATATACGCACAGTCCATGTTTATATCTCGATGGCGAGGGACTACTGTGCGAAGCTGGTGCCAGGCTAAGTGCGAGGGGCGGTGCGTCGTTGTGGACACACACTTACATTCTTGTAAACAGCATAATAAAAGCTTCGTTTTCAAAGAAAATAGATATTGGGTAAAAATGGATAGGAAACAAAAATTATCATAATGGATTCGAATTTGGAATGTGGGCATAAAATTACAATATAAACAACTTTTCCAAATAAATGTTATTTAAATTCGATCAGTAAATGCCATTTTCGATATTTTGGGAAGAAATGTTAAATTTGACAGTTAACAAAAGCCGCATAGTCCCATTTAATTTATCATTTGGTCTTTATTGAAGCAAAAACTTATGGGAAATTTAATCCCGAAACGAACGTGCGAAACCACTTTCAAGTAGTGAGTGGCTTGTACGAAATAAGGTAAATGAAAATCACTGGCATCTAAGATTACAACTAACAGAAAAATGAGAAACTCATAACTACGGAGAGGCTATTTTTAACAGAAATACTCATTTGAATGAAACTTTTCACTGAGGTTTGTATGCTATTTTATTTACAACCATACATTTTAAATTTAAATTAGTTAATATCAATTATTATTATTATTATTAAATTCAATTTTTTGTGACAAATAAAACTATGTGAGAAATTAACAAAATAAGCTATTCAAACAACAACAAACCCGAATAAGGTAAGAGAAGTAAGTAATTAAATGGTTTGCCGTTATTAAAATTGGTTCGCAGCAAAAAAATAGCCATTAAATCATTTGATCAGCATAAAAAGATTTTGTTTGCAATAAAGAAAAATCAGGCTGCAACACTTGTTCTGCAAAAAATCCTACAATCAACAATTTAACCGATATCAGTCCGCTTGTAATATCATGTGTAGGCTTAATTAATAGTTGAGCTGCGAAATGATTACTTGGTCAGCAAGATTTTACTTGGTCAGTAGTAGAAAAAAACATGTCTAGAAGTAGTTTACTTCAGAGGTTTGCATGTTAAAAGAATGGTTATCAATATAAATCATTGGATTGCGTTTGTTTTGAATAATCGGCAAAGTTCGTTATTGTGGGCGGAGCGAAAGCAATCGCGTGATACGAGTAGCTAATTACGTGCGTGTGTTTTCATTCGGTGTAGCAGTCAAGGCCCAAAACGTGTAGCGGGGGCAGGTTTTTCTTTTGTTTTCCCATGGCACTGTCAATTTATGTAACTTTTTGTGTTTTCTTTAGCCGATTACAGAAGGAAATCGGCTACAAAAGGTGTAGCGGGGGCGGGTTTTCACTTGTTTTCCCAGGGCACTGTCACTATTTCCCGTTTTATTGCTTTTTTTGGATGACCAAGATTAAATATTTTGCTTACCCGCTGATTGCTTACTAATATCTGATTAAAAGTGGATCGCTCATAGCAGCTTATATATTTAATTTGCGTACCAAAATAATTTAGAGCACTCTAGTATGACATTAATTACTGACCGATTCAGAAATGTTTGCTGTCCATAAGTTGCTAACCAACTAGCCATTTTGGCTGACCGATTACATTTTTCTGTTCGCAAAAATACGAATATTTTGCTAACCAGTTAAATGATACCCATAAGGTAAGACCTCAAGCGTCACCACCATCCACAAATTAAACAAAAAGTTGTCAAGTGGTTATTCAATGAACGTTAAATATTTATCTGGATAGAAAGTGACATTTACCCGGGTTGACAGTGTTCATTTTCCAACTGTCCACTCGGGTAAACGTCACTTTCCATCTAAACTGCTGGCCATTTGCTTTCGAGCAAGAAAAATTTCGCCTAAATTTAAAAGTTAATATTTTCTGAACCAGATATGACATCGATCTCCGGTTTTTAATTGTTGATAGATTTGTCCCTTAGGAAACAATTTGCCAAAGTTGGATTATCTTAAACTGTCAGGAAATTTTATATACAGGGTGTTAAAGAGGACGATGATTTTTGCTAAAATTTCAATAGCATGTAACTTTCACAATAATATTTTTAAATTTTATCACTGTACGTCAATTGAATCACTGGTCCATAGCAAAGAAAGTAATGTGTCAAATTTTTGATACCTGCTATATTTTAAGAGATAAGGATTTTTTTGAAAAACTTTACTTTTTTTCAACTTTTTGTTAGCTAGATTCCACTGTGCGTTGTATCGTGCAAACTTTGCAAGGGATTATTATACCTTATAAAAAGCTTGTTTATGTTCAGTAACAACAATTGTACCTAAATGTTGTGATGTGCAGTGGCGTACTTATAATCACTTATATGTCTATGCTTTATGAGTATCTCACAATTTTTTTATATTGCAAAGTACTCGCCCCTAGATTAGGCAAGTTTTTCCTTATTTTTTTAGTTTTTCATATCGCGCTACAGGTATATTATACAGTGTCTACAAAATTTTAAAAAAGATAATTTTTTTATTTAATTGTTTAAAAAAAAATTATTTATTAATTTCTAACTTTCTAACACATGGTTAGGTTTGTTGCTAAACGCATTAGCATGGCTGACTTGATATTGTTTTTTTTTCGTGATAATCTCGATTCAATTTATTAATACACTCGGATGGACGGGGTTTGGTTTGACGGCAGCTAGTGATATTTAATATTAAAGTGCCTTTCAATGTAAGTTTAATTTTATTTGTTAGAAAGTTAGAAATTAATAAATAAATTTTTTCAAACAATTAAATAAAAAAATGATCTTTTTTAAAATTTTGTAGACACTGTATAATATACCTGTAGCGCGATATGAAAAACTAAAAAATAAGGAAAAACTTGCCTAATCTAGGAGCGAGTACTTTCCAATACAAAAAAATTGTAAGATGCTCATAAAGCATAGACATATAAGTGATTATAAGTACGCCACTGCACATCACAACATTTAGGTACAATTGTTGTTACTGAACATAAACAAGCTTTTCATAAGGTATAATAATCACTTGCAAAGTTTGCACGATACAAAGCACAGTGGGATCTAGCTAACAAAAAGTTGAAAAAAAGCAAAGTTTTTCAAAAAAATCGGTATCTCTTAAAATATAGCAGATATCAAAAATTTGACAAACTACTTTCTTTGCTATGAACCAGTGATTCAATTGACGTACAGTGATAAAATTTAAAAATATTATTGTGAAAGTTACATGCTATTGAAATTGGAGCAAAAATCATCGTCCTCTTTAACACCCTGTATATAAAATTTTCTGACAGTTTAAGACAATCCAACTTTGGCAATTGTTTCCTAAGGGACAAATCTATCAACCATTAAAAACCGGAGATCGATGTCATATCTGGTTCAGAAAATATTAACTTTTAAATTTAGGCGAAATTTTTCTTGCTCGAAAGCAAATGGCCAGCAGTTTAGATAAAAAACGGCAAAGTTAAAAATATATTTCTTTCAAACTTCAAAATGCTGAAATGTCAACATTTCATACATGGTTGTGAATAAAATATTTTATTTGTTATTTGTTGCTCGACAATTTCGCTTATCATATTTTAATCAAAACCACTCAACTGACATCGCGTGGCTTTGTTAAAATTGCCACTCTCGAAATTGCCCAGCAACTTGTACCTATGTAATTTATTATTGTTAGTTAAAAACTACTTCCTGTGCGTCCAACCAAAAAAAAAAAAGATATGTAGTGGTTCTCTAGGACACCCAAGGGGTCACCCATTTAAATAAAATAAATCATTTTCATAACACCCTGTATATACATACATAATTCAACATATGAAATTATTATTATACAGGGTGTTACCAATTCGGCCTTCACCATTGGAATTTCGAGAACGGTAAGAGACAAGAAGTCGGTTAAATCAGGGCAAAGTTGCGTAGTTATGGGCCCAATAATATGCCGCAAGAAAATCTAAAATAAATACAGGGGCTTGCAATATATTTGGAAAAATCTAAAATTTTGCGTTTCGGTTTTTATTTTTCCTGACTTTTTTCGAATAGATGCCAGAAATAAATTTCACTTCTTCATTGCCAATTTTTATTCTCCACAGATCTCTCATGCGACGTTTCGTCTTTAGGTTACGATCATCAACTTATTTTTTAAATACGGGCCTAGATTTTTTTCTTTAAATTATGAAAGAAGACCGAAATTTACGTTCAGTGGTACACAATACTTACTGGTGTTCTGACGTTTTGTTCCTTAAATTGATCATCTTCATTAAAATACTCCGAAGAAACTGAAGATTTTTAAATTATTATTGCTATTTCTGTCTTTAATTGTTATTGTTATTAAGTACTACAACTGTTTGGTTAATAGTTGTATCAAATTTCTACTTAGCGTAAGTACAAGTAATTTATTTTATTAATACAAATAAAACTTGACTCTTAAAGCCAGCGCTTTCTTAAGACTTTTAAAAGAGGCATTGAGTATTACATACCGAATCTAAAAAAAAAAGAAAATTACAGGAACGTACTAGGGGTATTTTAATGAAGATGGTCAATTTAAGGAACGAAACGTCGTAAAATCAGTCAGTGTTCAGCATATTCGTCGATTTCCGTCCTCTTTCATAATTTAAACATAAAAGTCCAGGCCCGTATTTAAAAAAATTAAGTTGATGATGGTGACCCAAAGACGAAACTTCGCATGAAAGATCTGATAATGCCATCTCGTGGAGAATAAAAAGTAGCATTGAGAAAGTGAAATTTATATTTTGACATCTCTTCGAGCAAAGTGAGGAGAAAATAAAAACCGAAACGCAAAATTTAAAATTTTCGTTTCCGAAATCCCAATATGGTGAAGGCCGAATTTGTAAATACCCTATAAAATGAAAAAATTCTCAGGTGGTCACTTTTTTATAATTATTTTACTTTATCCTCCACATGATAATAACAATAACTTACCTTATTGTTTCACATTCCCAAAAAGGCAAATACTCCTTTATAATCGTCTTCTTCTACTGAGTAGCAACTTAAAATCTAAAAAAAAAATATAAATTGGTATAAAATAAGCTTAGCAGCAGTTGTTATAAATCTATTATGTTATATTACCAATGTTTTCTTGACAACAATGATGGAAAAAATAACATTATTTTGTTTTTCTTGTTTAATTAGTTTGAGTCCACTGGACTTACATCCGGATGGCGCAGTAGCCAATTGCTTGACTAAATATCGCCCCATTTCGGTCGTTTGTCTGTATAGTGGTATTACATTTATCATTTCTTCGAATAAAAGATGGTTATTATTATTATTATTATTATTAAGTATATGATGGAGGGCATGCCAACGACGGCATAGGTCCCACATTTCCAGAGTGAATTTGGTAATATGCTTAAAAAAACAAAAGATAAAGGTGAAGATTGTTTCACCAAAAATGGATATAACTTAATGACTGCAGTAAAAGTACCTGGGGCCATCCCATTATTTAGTTTGTTATTATTATGTGGAAAGGACCGGATTGTAATAATTATAATTAACTATAGGCACATCAGGTAGGTTAGGTTGCTTAATTTATATTCAAATATCTTTTTGTGGTAAAATTTGTTAGTTTTTGAGGAATGGTTCAAGAATTGTCTTTTACCAAACATTCCTCAGAATAGCGTGATAGTAATGGACAATGCGAGCTATCACAGTCGCCAATTACATAAAGCTCCAAGCTCAAATAATACAAAATTGGAGATTCAGAACTACATGGCGGTGAATGATATATATTTTGAAGAAAGTTATAAAAAAAATGATCTTTTAGAAGTTTTAAAGACATTTTGTATAAAAAAGTATATGTTTGTGACGCATTGGCAGAAGAAATTGGACATACAGTGCTACGGCTCCCACCCTATAATTGCATTTTTAACCCCATAGAGCATATGTGGCACCAGTTAACTGGCACTGGTTAGGTCTGAAAATATTTCCCCGACTTTAAGTTCTAGTGTTGAAGAATTAATACGAAAATGCTTTAATGATATTCCCCCAGGTAGTTGGAAAAATTCAGTCCGTCACGTAATAACTGTAGAAAATTCGTATATTAGTCTGGATCGTATAATAATAATAATTATAATTAATTTTGATGAGGATAGCGATAGCGAAACAGAACTATCTATAGAATGAATGTAAATAAATATGACTAGTAATATTTTTTTAAAAATGTTATTTCATTTGATTACATTAATATAATCATATCATTACTTGTTTTCCTTAGTCCGTCCCTTCATACTTCACTTGTTTATTGCCAAGCTCTTGTCGACACAATGGGACCGACACAGGAAATCATTAAGTCGTATCCAAATTTCGTGAAACGTACTGTAGACAAAATTATCCATTCACTCACACCATCGAGGGGTATGCGCACAGAGGTAAAGTTAAGAAGAAATTGGGATAGTACTTGAGAAGATTGATTGGTTCAAACCATTCGACAGAATTGTTTATATTCTGTCAGAATCATACAAAATTTTAAACAGAAATCAATGATGCCAATGTACTGAGGGTCCTAAATCTACCGCCTGCGTTTGAAATCGAAAGGTATAATAGTAATTACATTGAATGCATTTCTCATGTATTAGAAATTATCTAAAGCGTACCTTATTACAGCGTTGTAATTTTTTAAAGCCATCTTCTAACTTATTTGAAACTGTAGAACTGTGTATGATTGTAAATAAATGGTGTTTTATGAATGGAATGTTTTGCTAGGTTCAAACCATTCAAACGGCTGGGTGGTGCGAACGAAAAGCACTTACTAGTACGTAACGTAAATCCTTATCCGGGGTATCAGTTTTCATCAAGAAGGATTAGGTGCGTGATAATTATAGTATTTACAGAATTATACCGCTGATCTTTTGACTGCAATAAAACCTCATTATCCCTTCGACCATAAAATAAATAAGGAAATCCCAAATTTTAAAACCTTTTCGAGCAGAGCCGGACCAGGTATACAAATTCAATTTATACCTATGCCTGATGCATATATAAATACAAAGTGTTTTTTAATAATTTTAATCTTTAGTGGTTTTCCGGCGAGTAATTTTTAGTTAGGCTTATTAGTGGTAGAATGTGGCGTCCTTGGAATTGTGCTGATAAGGGGGTATCTTCAAGTGTAATTTTTTAAAGAAAGCATTTATCTACGATGCCAAACTAATAATTAAAAATGTATATAAATCGTTGTTGAGTAGAAATTTTAATTCGATGGATGCTTTAGCAGATACGTCTACTTTGACAAAAACTCCTTTATCTTCGGTAAGAGACATAGTACTTAAACCTGTTAATCCTAGAAAAAATCGAAGTGATTCTGGCACATTTAGAAGCATTGACGAAAATGACATAGATTTATTAAGAAGAAAGATTTACCAAATGTATGAGGCACAAACTGTACCCACTTTGATTTCCCTCAATATCTCTTGTAGCCTTTCAAGCCTTAGGAAAATATTGCGTAAAATGGGTTTTAAATACCAAAGCATTGATAAAAGACAAACATTAATGGAATATCAACGTTTACGGGAATGGAGTCTTAAATATTTAACAGCTGTTAAACAATTTAGAGAAGAAAATCGTCCAATTATTTAGCTTGACGGAACATGGTTCGATACCCATGACACTCCAAGAAAAGGTTGGGATGATTCTTCCAAAAAATGTCAAACCAAGGCACCATCAAATAAAGGCAAAATAATCACAATATTACATGCTGGTTCAGAGAACGGGTTTGTTCCAAATTGTCTGTTGCTTTCATCTAAAAACATAGCAGATTCTTCTTTAGATTACCATCAAGATACCGACGCACAACTTTTTGAAGATTGGTTTAAACATAAACTCCTTTAAAATATTCCTGAAAATAGCGTCATTGTAATGGACAATGCTAATTATCATAGTCGGCAAGCAAAAATCATTCCCAAATCTAATAATACAAAAGCAGAAATTCAAAATTTTATGATTGAAAATGATTTATATTTTGAGGAAACTTACAAAAAACGAGAACTGCTAGAAGTATTAAAAGCTTTTAAAATAAATAAGGAATACGAGTGTGACAAACTTGCAGCAGAAAATGGACATACAGTGTTGCGTCTTCATATTCAATCCTATTGAGCTAATATGGCACCAATTAAAATCCAATATTAGGAGAAATAATATTTCTCCTACATTAAATGCATCTGTAGTAGAATTAATTAAAAACGAAGTAAGAAAAATGTCTGCAGACAGCTGGAAAAACTGTGTACAGCATGTACTTAAGGTGGAAAATTCTTACAATTGTATGATTACAAATGTTCAACCCTTAATTATAAGTTTAGGCTTAGATGAAGATAGTGATAGTGATACAGAGTTAAATTTTGAATAAACTATCAATAGTTTCTTAGAATTTAATTAATTTTTATTGTACTTGTTATCCTAATGGTTATACTTTTAAATTATATTATTTTCAATTATCATTAATTGTTATCATTATTTTACATTTATTATAGGTACCTAAAACTAAAAATACCTATCTATTAATTTTAAATTATAAAAATAAATCATGTGGTGTGGTATACATTTTCAAGCCGGCCCTGATCCCATTTATTGAGCTTTGAAGAGGTTGATGCGTATACAATAGGGTTTTAATCAGGTAGTTTATTTATGGCAGTAAGAGTCAACGGTATAATTCTGCAACAACTATACGTCCATTATTGAAACGCGATTTTTTGAAAACTATTAGTCAGAAAATAATAATTTATGGTATTAATGGAAGGGCATTTAAACAACCTTTAAAATGCTGTGGCACTTGACCACCTTCCCTTTTAAGATTTTAATTGTAACATATAAGTACTCCTTCCAGGGCGTTAAATTACGAATGCTCCAAATATTATTTAAAAGCTCTCCAATTTTTAATAATTAATTAATATTATTAATATTAATAATAATTAATATTAGAAGCGGGATATTAAGGGTGGGAAGTTGTTCAAATTGACTCCCTGTATCTTTTCTGATCGGCGCAGTATGGCTTTACGCAACATGTTGTCCTTTCCTTGTTCGTCTGAAATACCGCTTAATTATTTAACCTAATTTAAAACTATGGTTGTTTAATAAACACAAGTTCATTAAAAATTGATATTGAAAAAACGAACACAAAAATAATTCTAAATCACTGATGCTTATATAATGCTTTAATTTAAAATAATAATTATAGTATTTGGCAATAATTTAATGATATCTCTAATCAGTTTTGGTCAATAGAACCGATAAAATTACTATGTAAAGAATTAAATTGCTAACATTGCAAAATAAAGAAATATTTATACGGCTTTAAATATTTACATTTGTGGATTTTATAATGTCCACGTTTATATTTAACAGCGTCCGACAAAAATGTTCTCTTTGCCCCTCTTTTTACCGATTTAAGAATTCAAAAATAAAAAGTCTATTTACTTTTCAGGTGGTATTATCATATCAAATACCAATGCATGGAAAAATTATTATTTCCCAGACCACCAGAGGATACCTTATAAAATAAGGGCGTATTTTTGTCTACACAGTAGCACTTTAAAATTTGTACAGAAACAAAAAGTTATAAAATTTCCACAATTTTTATTTAGAAAAAACCCGTCAGAAGAAGGCACCGTGTGCCGAAACATGTTACGGTTTTTTCTAAATAAAAATTGTGGAAATTTTATAACTTTTTGTTTCTGTACAAATTTTAAAGTGCTACTGTGTAGACATGTTTCGGCACACGGTGCCTTCTTCTGACGAGTTTTTTCTAAATAAAAATTGTGGAAATTTTATAACTTTTTGTTTCTGTTCAAATGTATAATGGATTTCCATCAAGTATCGGCTAAATCAATCAATTGCACTTTAAAATACTAATTCAGATTTAATGGTACGACCAAGAAAAGGAAGCCTGTCCAGAATTTGTGGGACTGCTAAGAGATGGCACGACGCGTTTTTTTCTCGACTACAGTTGATAATACAGCGTGAAGTATAGAGTCTTCTCTGATTATAGGTATGTACATCTACCCTGTACTGACGAGAACAAAAGAGTTCGAATCCGGTCTGCAGGTGGTGACATCCTATCAATGTAAAAGGATTCCTTTTCTTGGTAGTACCATTCAATCTGAATTAGTATTTTAAAGTGCCACTGTGTAGACAAAAATACGCCCTTATCATCGGGTGGTCTGGGAAATAATAATTTTTTCATACATTTGATAAATTTGATTTAAAAATGATTTATCTTCGTCTAGCCCCTTTATACAACGTGTAACAAAAAGCAAATGTTGATGTTGAACAAAGAAGAAATATTAAGAAATCAACGAAATAAGCTCGCAGGTTCGAAGCTGCGATCATGGCGTTGCTGTCCGGCGTCATGAAAAAAATAGTGACGCCGGTAACCAGGCCGGATGAGATCAGAGATCTCGTGGAGTACGGACGACGGTACGCACTCCCCAATCGGTAGGTCATACCGCAATGCCAGAAACCAAGAGTTGATAGCCTTAGGGCGCAGCGTATGACCGAAGGTTGTGGTTCGATTCCCATTAAACAGTAGGTCCCCTTGGGAATAGCAGCGAACAAAGAGGAAAAAATTGCTGGCTTTTCTTTCTTTATTTCTAACAAATAGTTCTGACGATGGTTTAGTACAATAAACCGAAACGTAAACCAAATACAGTGAAACCTCTCTTAGGCGGACACCTACGGGACTGTCTAAATATGTTCGCCTAATTGAGGAGTCCGCCCATGGGAAATTTGTTATTAGGTAATATGTAAATGTAAAATTATTACTATGTATATGTATGTACAAATAAACATAACAAAAATACACTAGTTTTAGTTAGGATATAGTAATAAAAAAATCTAATAACGTATAACTTCCGCAACATCAATTGTCTCTTTCAGACTCAAAACGCGACGTTTTTCTGTCATTGTTTACGATTTTAACCTTACAACTCACAAATAAACGGCGGACCGCTTTCGGGGAATCACACATACTTTCATTCAAGTCCTTTCGCGCATACGCGATTGGTGGCCGGTATGACTTCAGAGAGTTTTTGTACCGTACTTATTCGTCTCCCAAATACTAAATTTTTTTGTTCTTTTAAAGGAAGGTTTTCGCACTCTTTGTATGAAAACAGCCTGTCCGCGTCCGCCCAAGAGAGGTTGATTTTCATGGAATTTCATATACCTAGTTCCGAACTATGAAAAAATGTCCGCTTAATAGAGATGTCCGCTTATCAGAGGTGACCGGTATGAGAGGTTTCACTGTACTTGAATTTCATTTCAAAGCGACCGAAACCCAAAACTAACAACCTATATGTTGCATTTACTTAAAAATGTCTATGACTAAGAATTTGGGGGTGGGTATCAACCTACACACCACCACTTTCTACCCCAACACCCCCCCCCCCCCCCCCCCCCCCCCCATTTGCTGTGCCATTGGATATAACTCATACCGTTTACGATATATATTATTAGCTCCAGTTACCTTTAATCAAAATTATTTTAAATTTAAACATCAAAATAAATAGTATGAAAAGAAAGTTTTAATAATATTGAAGAAAATATAATAGAATATTAGTTTCTTATATATCTATTAATTTATTTTAAATGCGCAAATGTAATTTTAGGTTTTTTCTCGATAAGAGATTATTAAATTAAATATGTGACAACATTGTTAATCCAAGAATTTTTTTTGGCCGCATTCCTTTCGAAGCTACAGATAAACTTGTCGACGATGCTGCATTTACTTAAAAATGTCTATGACTAAGAATTTGGGGGTGGGTATCAACCTACACACACACACACACCACAACCACTCCCCCCCCCATTTGCTGTGCCATTGGCTCATACCGTTTACGATATTGCAATGGTGAGCGTCGAATTTTTAACATCCTGTATACCGAAGCACAAATATATGGCACATGCCGTATCTGACAAACAATATCTAAACAAATTACAGTTTTTAAATGCTTAATAATTAACGCTTTGCTAAATGCTCCTAGTAAAAATCTAAAAATGTACTTGAAGAGATCATATATCTGTACTGCTTGTGGTGCTTGTTATGGCTGACATAACATGTTATTACCGACCATTTCCTACATGTACATGGAACAACCTACGCCACAACACAAGCACAGGTATAAAATCCATACATATGAATCTTATAATGATAATCAAAATAAAATAATAACCTTGCCTACTAAAGTTACGGAGCGGCCGTAAATGGATGAACTGGGTGGACCATAAGTCAATAAAACATGGGTGTCAAAATAAAGCGGTTTTTCGCTCACAACACTACTATTTACAACCAGAAATATAGATTTTGTACATCCAATACATAGTAACAGTTTTATGTTTCTTAAAAAATTTGAATGAAAGAAAAAATTTTTCTGCTCTTGCAAATTAGATGCCAAATAACTTGGTTCTGGTAACTGGTTTCTTATATACCTGCTACAATTTATTTTAAATGCGTAAATGTAATTTTACGTTTTTCTCGGTAAGTAAGAGATTATTAAATTAAAATTTAATAGAGGGTGTTATGGAAATGACTTATTATATTTAAACCGGCAAATCCTGAGATGAAAATAAATTGAAGAAAAATAACGTTTATTGAGGCAGTCTCGAGTTTCAAAAGAGGTCAACGCATTATAGGCGGTATTGTCATATTGCAACACAGAATTGTGAACGCACGTGTTCAGTTTTTGACAACAAGACGTCTTCAGCGCGCGTTGTTACTTCTTTTTCAACAACAAAACAAAAACTACAATTTTAAGGTATTTCGATCTTATTTTAAAATAATCCATTTTATAATTAAATTCCATAAAAAACAAAAAGCTGTTTTGCAACAGAACCAACAATAGGTAATATCACACAAAGTTGAATCACATCACAACATTTATTATTATGAATTATTTCACAACAGAGTGGAGCGCAGAGGGTATTCAACCAAGGGTGAGACACACGGTGTGATCTGACATCACTGTTAGTATACTCTAGTGACCCACATTATTGCTAAGTCAATCCAGATGGAACGGCGCGACAGTATGTGGGCAAAAAGGGTCTTTACCTTAGTATTTAGATATTCGATTTAAAAAAAAAAAGTATGTAGACTTTCTCTAGGACACCTATTTCAATATAATAAGTAATTTCCATAACACCTTGTATATGTGACAACATTGTTAATCCAAGAAACATTTTAGCACGCTTTCTTTTCGTAGCTACAGATAAACTTGTCGACCTGTACTTATCATGATATCCATGAAAACAAAATGTTGGAAAAAAAAGTCCCAATTATTTGAAAAAAGTAAGAACTTATTTTTACGACCTGTTTAAAGTAACTTATTATTTTAACCTGCCCTGTGTATTATTCTAATTGGATCTTATTAGGTACTTTTAAATTCATTTTACGAGAACTTATAGTTTTCTAAATACTTCCTGCAAATTTGATTTAAAAATAATTTTAAACAATAAAGTTATTCAGAAAATAATAATGTATAGTTAAATAAATATAAATGAGTTTCCGGCCTATTAATGACGATATTAGGTCTAGAGTACCACGGCGGGGTAAAGAGGAAAACAAAACAAAGACAAAGTTACTGCCGTCCACTTACGGGACAAAGAGGAAAGAAACTGGTCGCACGACTCGCGCCTACCGGTCGTGCTACCGCGCTACGCGTTTAGCCCGGGGCTACAAAGATGTTGCCCGAATGCCCCTTCGCCCCTCCACGGGACCTTCGGACAGTGTTGGATGAGATGAGGTAGATTGGATGACGGAGCCAGTATATGATTTTGTGGCTTTTTTAATGTTGCAATGAACTTGTCATAAATTAATTGGTTCGTTAAGAATGTGAAGTAAGAAAATAAGCGCTATACAATCTATCCATTTTTATTGTAGGAAAAGCGATAATGGTGATAAGACGTTTTTTGTAAAAATCTAATTTTTAACAAACACCGCCATCTGTGAATAGAATATTCTAACAAGAGTGACAGGGTGTTTCAAAAAACATGTGCCATCGGTCGTATGGCGATTAGTTACTTAAAAATAAGACCAATAGTTCCTATCAATATGTGTGTTACGAAAAGTACCTCCATCTATCCAGAATATCCAAAACCTTCGCCTTGGGTGTCCTAGACCCTAGAGAACCACTACATGTACTTTTTTAAACGACGGTCTAAAGCAGCGTTTCTCAAACTGGGGTCCGCGAGCAATTACTTAGGGGTCCGCAAACCACTACGTAGAAATGAATTGTCACAAAAAAAACTTATCGTAATCGACTGATAATGCCGAACCAGATATACACGTTGTTGAAAAATGGTCGGTACCCCGGAATAACTCCATTGCATCGCATTGCAGCGGAAAATGTCTGGGGAAAAAGTTGTTTGGTTTTGAAGGAGGAATAGTTCGCAATTTAAACCACCCCCCACAACACCACAAACCCGAACAAACCCACCCCCTCAACGCCAGGGCGCGGGTGGGGGTAAGTTAAGATTTTCAAATGGAACACCATATTTTTTTTTGGCGTATCGTGTTCTCCGACCAAAAATAAACATCTTTTGTCCGAAATTTTTTTTTATTTGGGCCCATCCTTCACCAATAATCACCATGAGAAAGACAAAATCAAAACCGTGCGAAAATCAAGTTTTATCCCGGAAATACTCTTTTTCTCTGTTTTGTACTAAAAAATGCCCGTGATTATTGGTGAAGGATGGGCCCAAATAAAAAAAAATTTCGGACAAAAGATGTTTATTTTTGGTCGGAGAACAAGATACGCCTATAAAAAAATATGGGGTTCCATTTGACAATCTTAACTTACCCCCAACCGCGCCGGGGGTTGAGGGGTGGCGAGGTGGTTTAAATTGCAAACTATTCCTCCTTCAAAACCAAACAACTTTTTTCCCAGACATTTTCCGCTGCAACGCGATGCACCGGAGTTATTCCGGGGTACCGAACTTTTTTCAACACCGTATAGGTATAATGCAGCTTCCTTCAAATCAAGGTCAACGTAAAGTATACAGCTCGCCGGGGCGCCAAGTCCATGGGGACGGCGGGGCGCATACCCCCATGTTAAAAACAAAATGGGGGCGTCGCCTCCATTGGAATATTTCGGCTGAGACTTCCCTATTGCAAAATCTCAAACAAAGGAAAATGTTAAATAATAAATAGGTTCTAATTATTATAAAAAAGAAAAATTAGATAGATATTGGATGAATTGTTGACTTGGATGTAGTCGAGTACTCGTACTACTAAACCCGAACAAATCCGAAGATTTTTCGCATTGTTTAGAGCACTTTTTCACCTTCTCGGCTTCAGTGGTTATATTTGCCCCCATTGGGATTTCCAAAACTCGGCACCCTCGAATTGTTGCTGTGTGGAAATAGAAAGCGGTACCATCCATGTTACTAAGAACATCCGTTGAAATCATATGGGAACAGCAAAAGCGTGTACATATGACGTCACTAAGCCACGCCCTTTTCTGTACGATATATACCTTGTGTTATTGTATCATGGCTATACAGGACGATTATCTTGGCTGTGTCACTTATGCATGACATTTAAGGGAACAAAAGTGTTGAAAGGATTGAAATCACTTGATTAAATCATGATTAAAATCAAAATTTATGATAAGTTATAATTAAGATTAAGAGAAAATAAAAACTATTTTAATTAACGGTATATTATATTAAAAAAATAAATCCACTGTACCTAAATAATGTTTATTTTAGTTAATTGTAGTGCTTATACAAAAACACTAATTTTGCAGCTTTTTCCGTTCCTAATCGATTTCTGAGTTTGGAATGGACTCAACCAAATGTTGAGAAAATTCTCTCGACTGATGCGGAAGAAGAAGCGGCACAAAGTAATTGTCTGATTATGAAAAACTCTCCGTTCGACAAGACCTTGCATTTCATGTCTACATTTTTTGCATACAGGCAATTCCTGAGATGAAAACAAATTGAAGAAAAATATCCATAAATGGCGCTTTAATTTAATATGCCCTGTACATGACCTTAGGTCAAACCAAAAATGACCACGTGGTGTCCCTGCCAGGAAGGTAAACAAAGCAACATATGGCGAAAACGTCAGTGAATCTTGAACAGTGTTGTCATATCTTCAGGGTAAACTCTAACAAACTAGAAAGTCAATAACGGTCTGACAGATTCCAAGTTGTTTATTTTTCAGGGTACATTATTATTAAACTATTACGTTCAGTTGAGTTCACTGGGAAACATCTCTGATTTATAAACTTAAACTGATTCGAACAAACCGCCGCGGAGTTTATAATGGCTTTAGAAGAAAAAAATGCAATTTTATTTACCTTTTCGGCCTTATTTAAAACCAAATTAATTTACCAGGTAACCCGAACAAAAACCGTCACAAAACACCAAAACAAAGTCACATAAATTCACATTAGTTATCGCGCATTTCATGAACACACCTAAGTATCATTCAATCTGAATTAGTATTTTAAAGTGCTACTGTGTAGACAAAAATACGCCCTTATTGTATAAGATTTCATCAGTTGCTGGTCTGGGAAATAATATAATTTTTCCATACATTGGTATTTGACATCTAAAAATGTTGAAACTAAATATCACGTTTGAGCCTGTTCGTGTCTTGTTGTTGTCTGTTCGGGTTTACTCGGTCGGTCGATCGATATTAAGCTCATCGGTAAAAATACAGCGTTGCCACTTTCGATGTTTTATAAGATTATATTCATAAATTGCGGAATTTCCATCTGTAATATTACTTTCCTGTATAATTATAGTCTCGGAAATGGCAACCGCGCTAGCTACAGTTAGTTTTCTTAATATGCAGAAAGAAAGCACCTTGGACTCGATCATTTATTTCAAAGGGTAATTCCTATGTCAACATAATTGTTTCATCAGAAGAGAATCATAGAAATTATCGTTTTTATTGTTCTTGCTCCTGTCAGCGTGGATTTACTTTCTAAGTAAGCTAAATATTTATAAGAAACTAAAGTTTTACATTTTTACACAGTTTGGCAACATTGCACGTAACACCTGTTTTCTGATATGCCACCACAGGGTGAGATGACGAACAAACCCGAACAAACGCCGGATGAGGTGTGGGTGTAAGGGGCTGGACCCAACTTTTAAAACGGTCGATTTGAAAAAAAAATATGTAGCGCTTCTTTAGGACACCCAAGGAGTCACCCATTTAAATATAATACGTCATTTCCATAACACCCTCTATTCCCTAATTTTCCTTCAAATTTATTAATATTTTTCTATGAAATGTATCCAGATAGGGTGTTTTTACTTCCACTTCTATGAAGAGTTAACATTGTTACAACATTTGCAGATTTTTAGGTAACCTTTAGATATTTACAGCAGAAATCATGCGTCGAGCTGCTTATTAGATGGCCAATTATCAAATAATGTGAGTTGGGGCGGAAGCATATTTATATTTAAGGAGGGTTTTCTTCTTCTGACTGGAATTAGCAGCTCTGAGCGTTTTTCGACAGGAACTATCGTCATTAAAATTTAAAGAACGGTGGGAATAAAAAAAACGTGTCGAAAATACCAACTTATTTGTAAAAAAAAAATAGAAAAAGAAATCGAAAAAATCAAAAAATCTTGATTATTTTCAAAAAAATCGCGTTTTTGGAACAAACCTACCTTGTTTTTCTTATAATTTTTTTTTTATGATCAAACACAAGCACTATAGTAAAATCCTTTAGGGCACTCTGGGATTGGTGCGTGTGCGCAAAAAGCGATTCACGTTGGTTTTGAATTGTTGGAGGTTATATTCGTTGGGAAAAACGACCTCGGGAAGGTCGTTCCATAAGGATGAAGTCCTCCAGATGAAAGAATTCTTAAATAATGAAGTTAGAGGAGTACTAAGCTTAACCACATATGGATGGGCGGCAGTGGTTCGTCGTGTATTTCTGCTATTCGTCGCTCTGGGCGGAATTAAGAGGGCACGGTCAGCCGAGCACATTCCATGAAAATATCTGTAAAAGAGTCAAATCCCCAACCTGTCTTCGATGTTCTAGGCTGTCGAGTTTCTTCGTCAGCTCGTGGTCTCCGATCAGACGAATAGCCCTCCTTTCGATGGAATCCAGTAGCCGAAGAGTATGTTTCGGTGCAGATTTCCAGACATGAGAGCGCAGTACTCTAGTGATGGTCGAATCTGGGCTTTGTATAGTGTCAAAAGTTGTTGAGGTGTGTACAACTTTCTGGTTCGGAAAAGTACCCCAAGCTTCTGAGAAGCTACCTTGGCGATTGCCACAACGTGGTTATGCCAAACATATTTCCTCCCATTGACGCCCACCAAATTAATAGATGAAGCCAGTGGGATTGCGTGTCCGGCCATGACTATTTCCGGTTCTGTAATATTAACCTTTTCAGAGAGAACTGCTGCCTGGGTTTTTTTAGCGTTAAATTCGATTTGGTTACCGTCACCCCAAGCCAAAATTTCTTCCAGGTCTTTGTTGAGGCGCTGTCTGCGAAGATGTGCGTCGGCAGCCGATGTTAGCGCATTCAAAGAGAAAGATGAGATAAGTGTGCTATCGTCAGCAAAACTAAATATCGGATTTTTAGTTTTCACTAGAAGGTCGTTAATGTAGAGTAAGAAGAGAGTGGAAGACAATATGGACCCTTGAGGAACACCGGCGTTGATGGTGAAGGTGTCTGAGAGAAATCCGTCAATCGCCACTTGCAGAGAGCGGTCCTTAAGAAAGCTAGACAACCATGCACAGAATCGACTGGGCATACCATAGGATGCCAAACACGATCAAAAGCTTTAGAAATATCCAGTGCAACAGTCCGAGACTCCCCATGATGTTCGATATAGTTCGATATAGATATAGTAGGATATATTTCCTAAGAGTTTTTGTAAAAAGAAGAAGGGATTTTGGCCTTGTCTAGATTCGCATATCTTCTATTATTTTAAAATAAACAAAATTGGAGAAAGAGAAGATTTAGCGAGTTTAACACAAATTACAATAATGGATGCGCATCAGACATTATTTATGGGATTTTATAATAATTATAAAAAAACATAATGCAGTACGTTTTTTAATCATTTAATAAATTAATCTACAATAAATGTTGTGTTGTCTTGTTCGCTGGATAAGTTAAGTGTAAATATAGATTTTTTCACATTTAGTTTTGAATAATATAATATTGTTCTTTTAGGGGTCATCTACATAAATAGATACGCGGTGATAACAGCGAGATCAACAAGAATTTTATTTTGTTAAATATGCGTTTCATAACCACCGACACGTAGATTTTGTAGTAAACGAATGGGAGTTCAAAAATTGCAATGAAGCGATTCGTTCGGTTTGACCGAATCATTCCTGAACGACACAATTTTGCTTAAACTAATAAAATAGACGACTTTGGATATAACTTATAAAAAATTCACCTACACACTAATCTAAATTGTGTCGACCTACTCTAAATTCTGCCGTTCCCGCCTGTTTAATGAGCTAAAAATAAAAATGTCGGAAATACAATGTCATATACATGCACATCGTCGTAAGGGACAAATTCGAGAATTACGTTGTTTTTTTTTGGCAGCGAAATAACGCGTGAACCACTACGAAAGTAATTTTTTTAAATATATTTATACAGGGTGTCCGGGAACATGTGGGAAATCTCCCGGATATGAAGAAAACACGTGAAAAGAATACTATAGGTTCATATAAGCTTCTTTCGTATCGGCCTCCTCTTCGGAGATATGGGCTCCCAAAGAGCACCAATGGAATCAAGTTTTTTACACATAATTATTGAACCACCTGATATATTTCAATTATTTTGTAATATGATGTATACCAGGTAAGACCCGTCAAATTACTACCCAAGGAACTGTTATGAATTACTCACAGCTGCAGGGACGGACTAGCTGTAACACTCATGGGCCCATTTTTTTACGCCCTGTATGATGAGAACTTTGGACAATATTTTTTACATACCTTTAACTATTGGCTAAAAATTAAGTACTCTTCATTCATGTCGCTAATCCTAACCGTTTTCGAAAAAACGGCATTTCATATACATCATGTATTTGGCGTATTTCAGTAAAGGCCAATTTATAAACTCGACGGTGACGATTGACGGTGCAGTTTTGGCGGTGCTGTTTGACGGTGACGTAAAAAGCTGGATTTATAAACTTGACGGTGGCGACGATAACATAACCTGTTTTTCTCGGCTTTTCTGTATTTTTATGTGATTATATTAATTTTAGTGTTTATGTGATCTGAATGATACTATCAACACTTATCAACAGTACACTTTAAAATGGTTAATAAGATGGTATAAAATAAAATAATATTTACTAAATATCACGTGACAGGCAAACACGATTTTGATTGGCTGTGTAAACTTGCTACGAACGTTGCTACGACCGTCCACCGTCAAAAGATAAAATTGGTTCATGTCGGCCGTCACCTACCGTCAAACTGCACCGTCATCGTCAAATATAAATGGTCTTATGTATTTCAATATGTTTAAGCTGTACCGTCACCGTCAAACAGCACCGTCAATCGTCAACGTCAAGTTTATAAATTCAGCTTAAAAGATACATCTTTGTTCCGATCAAATGTTCAACCTTCAAAATTCCGCTTTTTCATATTTAACCCGTGAGAATTTAGGGGACTGGTGTAAATAAAATGACGTTTTATCCGAAAACGGTTAGGATTAGCGGCATGAATGAAGAGTACTTAATTTTTAGCCAATAGTTAAAGGTATGTAAAAAACATTGTCCAAAGTTCTCATCATACAGGGCGTAAAAAAAATGGGCCCATGAGTGTTACAGCTAGGCCGTCCCTGCAGCTGGGAGTAATTCACAACAGTTTCTTGGGTAGTAATTTGACGGGTCTTACCTGGTATACATCATATTAAAAAATAATTGAAATATACCAGGTGAAATATACCAGGTGGTTCAATAATTATGTGTAAAAAACTTGATTCCATTGGTGCTCTTTGGGAGCCCATATCTCCGAAGAGGACGCCGATACGAAAGAAGTTTATATGAACCTATAGTATTCTTTTCACGTGTTTTCTTCATATCCGGGAGATTTCCCACATGTTCGCGGACACCCTGTATATTCTATTCAAGAATTCTTAATTTCATAATAAAATTGAAATTTTAATTAAGCCATGAACACCTGTTAGACTATTCACACACAATGGTCAGTCCTAATGTCTAGGCCAGCGTTTCTCAAACTGGCGTCCGCGAGCAGTTACTTAGGGGTCCGCGAATAGCTAAGTGGGAATAAAATGTTACAAAAACCAAATATCGTAATCGACTTAATGCCGAACCAGATATATAAGGCTGAAGCTTTCTTCAAATTAAGCCCAACATAACATAGCTGCGTGGAAGAAGAAGAACTATCCATCTCACTAAGTTCATTTGCTGCAGCCAGTGATATATTATTCAGATTTTTGCTTATTAATTCTTTTTGATTTGTGAAAAATAATAAGATTAGAATAAAAATTATTATTATTAACTAAAGGTAATTAGTTAGGCATGACTTCCTATCCCAGAATTAATTCTGTACTAATGTAGTGAGCGGCTGGGGCTCCACAACAAAATTCTAGTATCAAAAGGGGTCCGTGGTGAAAAAAGTTTGAGAAACGCTGGTCTAGACCATTGTTTAGTGCGTGACGGGGTGTGTGTGTGTGTGTCAGTGGCACTGGAAAATTTTCAACAGACCATCGATTTTCTTAGGTTCTTCCTAACTAACAGTGTAATCTTTATTTTCTCTTTATAAATTTGGTTCCTACCTTGATTCATTTAATAACAATAGCTTAACCTAATATACAGGGTAATTCACGGTGAGTGGCCTATTAAAAGATCTCGGGAACTAAAAAAGATATGTTTAAAATATTGGTACTCGCTATAAAAGATGTTGATCTCTTTAATGAAGATATTTTGACGAATCTGCCACTTCCATATACAGGGTGGCCCATCGAAAACAGTCCAGCAAGGTTTACGGCTGTGTACGTGAAAATTTAAAAAAACATCGGACCCGTAAACTTGTGTTTTCAGGGGGACACGTTTCCCCCCTAGGGGGGGGGGGGGGGGGGGGGTACTGCCCTTGTTTATTTTTTCAAATGGGAATGGGTATGTTGTGATACATCTTTTTAAAGAGCATTAAATAAGCGCCGCCGAGCAACGAAATTATTGCAAGTATAACCTGCTGACGAGAAGCACCGTTCTGTTTCTACACTTAGGGCCGATATTTAAATGTTACCTTAAGTTAGGCCTTAGCTAAGGTAGCCTTAAGGTTATGGTAAACTTTAGAAACTATATTTTAAATTAATTTGAGGGTCAATTAACGCGTTAAGTCTAAGATTAGACCATTCTTAAAGGTCTATTCCTTTAGCTGAGAGTTAAAAGAACTTTAATATACTGTCAAACTTGTGTTAAGGATGACTTATGTCATTCGTCCTTAGGGTGACTTTGAAATATCGGCCCTTTTCAAAAAAAATTTAATCCCACAAAAGTAATTTTGTTGAGTGTTAAAATTTAATTTTTTTTAAAATTATATTACGACTCAATTTTCCCTATCTTAAAGTGCATAAAATAGAACCTAGATAAACCACGCGACTAAATTGTCTTTTTGGTCCCTAGGCTTATAATGCACTATTAAAAGTCCGGGAAAAATGATTCCACGTTAATTAATTATCTTTTTTAAATGATCTCTTTTTTTTATGATCAAACACAAGCACTTTAGGAAAAATCCTTTAGGGCACTCTGGGAGTGGTGCATGTGCGCAAAAAGCGATTCACGTTGGTTTTGAATCGTTGGAGGTTATATTCGTTGGGAAAAACGACCTCGGGAAGGTTGTTCCACAAGGATGTAGTCCTCCACACCACATATGGATGGGCGGCAGTGGTTCGTCGTGTATTTCTGCCATTCGTCGCTCTGGGCGGAATTAAGAGGGCAAGGTCAGCCGAGCATCTTCCATGAAAATATCTGTAAAAGAGAGTCAAATGTCGAGGTTCTTCGTCAGCTCGTGGTCTCCAATCAGACGAATAGCCCTCCTTTCGATGGAATCCAGCAGCCGAAGAGTATGCCTGGGTGCAGAGCTCCAGACATGAGAGCAGTACTCCAGTGATGGTCGAATCTGGGCTTTGTATAGTGTCAAAAGTTGTTGAGGTGTGTACAACTTTCTGGTTCGGAAGAGTACCCCAAGCTTCTGAGAAGCTATCTTGGCGATTGCCACAACGTGGTTATGCCAAGACATATTTCCTCCCAGATTGACGCACAGCAAATTAATAGACGAACCCAGTGGGATTGCGTGTCCGGCCATGACTATTTTCGGTTCTGTAATGTTAACCTTTTTAGAGAAAACTGCTGCCTGGGTTTTTTTAGCGTTATATTCGACTTGGTTACTGTCACCCCAAGCCAAAATTTCTTCCAGGTCTTTGTTGAGGCGTGATATTTCATGCTGTCTGCGAAGATGTGCGTCGGCAGCCGATGTTTGCGCATTCAAAGAGAAAGATGAGATAAGTGTGCTATCGTCAGCAAAACTAAATATCGGATTTTTAGTTTTCACTAGAAGGTCGTTAATGTAGAGTAAGAAGAGAGTGGGAGACAGTATGGAGCCTTGAGGAACACCGGCATTGATGGTGAAGGTGTCTGAGAGAAATCCGTCAATCGCCAATCTGCAAATCGGCGCTAGAAACTACATTATTTTGTAAATTGTATATTTGTATTAGGAGTATTATCGAATCATCTTGCCAAGTTAGGGATTTATTAATAAAATATAATTTACAATAAAATTGTTAGTTTTAAAATAAATATTTAGAAAACAAGTTAATTTTTAAAGAACTCTTTTATATAATTTATCCCGGGATTTTCGAGATTGATTTTTCCTCGAGATCCCGGGATGTCGGTACCCCAGGATTGGCACCTCTAGCTGCGTCCTTTTGCTGTACAGCAGTTCGGCACCTGATTGCTCTATTTATGCATTAAAATACATTAAGTGCACCATAAAAAAGCGACAAATATAAAAATGAACTTTATAAATAGATAACAAGTGGGCCAAGCATGCAGAAATATTTTATTCAAAGGCGTTTTCGTCCGTTCTCTCGAGAGACTAGCGACGTCGAGTAGAAATTTCTATGTAAATTTGACTTTCTGAAAATCCGTGGGCCCGCCGAGACAGCTGTTCAGATGGCGTAGGTGGCGCACGAGGTGAAACCATTCAACGATTTCCTTTGGTCTGGGTTTAAAATAGCATTTTTACCTTAAATTTTGGATTATTTGTAAATTTAGATAGTATTAAGATGTCATAGCGTATTTGATTGATTGATGAATATTGTTTATTAATTCCCCAGTAAAGTGTAGGGCATCATTTTGGAAAATGTCACGAGAAAAAGTTGTTTGTTTTTTCATTCTTTACCATTTACGTCTATTTTTGTCGAATTTATTTTGTATTATTCTAATAAATTCCTAAAATTTAATAAAGCCTCGAGATATTTATTTATTCAGGATATTCCTTAATGACGTTCTGTGGGTGTGGAAATTTAAAAAGTACATTAAATATTATTTTCAATTTTGATGTATTAATAGGATATAAAAAGATATATTATATACAGGGTGTTATGGAAATGACTTATTATATTTAAATGAGTGACTCCTAGGGTGTCCTAGAGAAAATCTACATACTTTTTTTTAATCGAATATCTAAATACTAAGGTAAAAACCCTTTTTACCCACATTCAGTTAGCAACAATGTGGGTCACTAGAGTATACTAACAGTGTTGTCACATCACACCGCATATTTCGCCCTTGCTTGGATACCTGCCGCGCGCGACTATTATTGCTTCAGTATGTTTCGAGTCGTGGGTGGAATGACGCTATCGTGGGTTCGACGTGCTTGATGTATACGAATTTTAAACGTTTTGTTAGTTGTAGCATTACGCGATTTTTTTTCTGTTGTGAAATAATTCATAATAAGAGATATTGTGATGAGATTTCAAATTTGTGTGATATTACCTATAGTCGATTCTGTTGCAAAACATACTTTTATGTTTTATTTTTTATGGTAAGAGAGTATATACCTTAAAATTGTAGTATTTTTTTTTTTGTAAAAAGTTTGAAAAAGAAGTGATAACGCGGGTCAAAGATGTCTTGTTGTCAAAAACTGAACACGTGCGTTTACAATTTTGTGTTGCAATATATGACAACACCGCCTCAATAAACTATTGATTGCGAACGTCCTCAGTAGCGGCCACGTAAATTTCATACAATAATTCAAAGCGCCATTTAAGGTTATTTTTCTTCAATTTATTTTCATCTCAGGATTTGCCGGTTTAAATAAGTATAATAAGTAATTTCCATAACACCCTGTACATACCTTGTCAAAAACCATCGAAGAGGCTATCGAATGGGATGCTACCCCCAACGCGGTCCTTCTTAAAATAGGTGACTTATTTGCTAACAGACGACCACTGTCACTTACGAAAACACCTTCAACGTATACCGCTCTACAATGGACCCATGTAATGCAGACTGTGCGACGTAGGGGATGAAACTACCTTCCATATAACATACAGCTGCGAAGGGATGACCCGCAGAAGACTTAAGACATTCGGGAACATCCAACGTGGCGACAACCTCACGCATGACAGACTTAGTAGAACCTCATAGAACGAACAAATATTCTTTAACCAGATCAGCGTGCAATAAGCCAAAAAGCTACAGTGATAGAAGTTCTGGTCACGCACCCGACCCCCGCCTTTTACCAACCAACCAGTGACGTCCCTGCAAATATTCTTATACAACAATTAAATTGAAATTGAAACTCATTATTATTAACATTGATAATGATAAATTTTATCGATTCATTTTTAACCAATAGAAAAAAATGATGGACTTTCCTCGAGTTTGTTTCTCGTTTTTCAGCGTAGAAAATTGAAGTATAGACCTCGATCACGTGCAGTCTCTTTCTTCCGATTATCGTTGTTTCCGTCGGCGTATCGATTACGGGCGGACGCTCGACGTATTCTTCTAACGGCAAGGGCAGATCCAATTCGCCTCGTGCCTTCAAAGCGTGAAACGAACAGGGATCAAATCGGAGATTTCGACTGACTCCGGCAGTCTCTTAATACAAAAATTGTGTATTTCATGAAGTAATAGAGATAAGCAAATGAATCAAAAAATAAAATGTCAAAGAAGGATGAGATTTTCATTTAGCTGTATTTGCAATAACATGCAATGCCTAGTATACTCCACAGGGTGTTTTGAATTTTCGTAAAAAAAACTCATCAGGATTATAATATTAAGTTACTTTTTTAACCCAGACAATAAGGGCAGAGATATTTTTAAGAAAAAACCTCCAATTTGACAAAAAATAAATTAAAACAACCAGAAATTTCGAAAATACATAACAACAAAGGTGAGGCAATTGTGCGTTAAATAAGTTGCACAGTATACAGGGTGTTATGGAAATGACGTATTATATTTAAATGGGTGACTCCTTGGGTGGCCTAGAGAACCGCTACATATTTTATTTCTTTTAAATCGACCGTTTTAAAAGTGGGGTAACAAGCACTCTTACTCAAAGGTCAGTACGCGCTACTGTACAACATTTCACCCAGACCCAATGGCAATGTTGCCAAACTTAATGTAAAACTGAAATTCCATATAAAATTATAAAAATAAATTATTTTCTACCTACTTGAATTTATCTTTAAACCTAAAGAGCGAGGAAATCCAGGCACAAACACAATCAGTTTTTTTTTCTTTTTCATGGGAACACTCCTGGAAACACTTTATGTACACACAGTAATAGTGAAACAGAACCGATAGTTAGCTTTTGAAAATACAATAATACAGATTATACTACAGATTATTAGATTTTATTACACGCGACGAAATTTGACATCCAGAGGAATCGCGTCAATAAAAACAATATTCAAAGATTATTTATGGACGGGCAAGATACACGCGTAAACCGAAAAAACAGAGCGGATTGCTGAGAGTGTGTTGGTGATCGATGAGACACAACGTATCCGGCCGCTGGTTGGTCTTCAACTAACAGACCGCAAGCGTGCGGCGCTATATGAAATTACCTCGCTCAGCCGATGTAAGGCGTCAAGAGGTCATTGGCATTTGACCTAGTGACGTACGTACCTATTTCAAACTTATTTAATACCATTCCATATGTTTTTTCGGGTTGTTTAAAACATAGTCCGTCGTAAATGTTCTTCAATTAATTGATGTACAAAAAGGTATTACAGAATGGAAAAGTGTTTAAATTATTTTATTTTGTCTAAAGAGTTTAAGGTGTACATATGACAACACCGGCCAGAATTCCTTGATTGCTTACATATATCGCAGTGCCACATAGGTGTTTTTCTGGTTTGACGTCAGGTCACTTTTACCGCTGAATGAATTGAAAGCGCCATTTATGGGTATTTTTCTTCAATGTGTCTTTATCTCAGGAACTGTCAGTTTAAATATAATACGTCATTTCCATAACACCCTGCATATAAAGTTTTGGTGAGGTACCCGTATCATATTTAATTTACTCTCAGAGCTTGGCAATTTAGAAGTGTTCATTACTGACGGGCACGAAATACCATGGTGTATAATGAGTATTATTATTGCTCTAAAACGGCCTGATAATCATTATTTTACTATAAAATTATTATCTCACGAAAAGGAATATTAGTGTAATGAAACGCATTATATCCATCTTGTAAAGATAATACGTACTACGTCTTTTGTACGAACTCCCCAACACTATATGAATAGAAAACGTTCGTTCGTGTTCCCTCATTTACAGTTGAGCTGCAGTTTCTTTGTATCGCCTTTAATAAACCATTTCGCTTAAGATCACTTTAGCAGTTTTACTTCCTGCTTACACAGCAGGGGACGTCAAGACAAGTGTGCAGATGTTAATCTTGAATACAGATAAAAGTTACGTGGCATAAAATAAATAAATTGTAAGATTGACCTTTGATAGCTTACTGCATTACGCATAGGTTTGTTTGTATATAAATATTTATATTATCTGAATAAGCATCCCTATACAATCATTCATCAGACATTATTTTCGTCCCGTGCGAATAGCTCTTGTATTGCGGTAATCGACCAAACCCGAACAAGCTTGAATAAGTTTATTGTCCTCACGAAGAATCTCCTTATTTCTAACAAAAACACAGAGTTATAATTTTTTCCCACATTTCTGAAACCATAAACTTCGTTCCAAACTCTCTTCAAAACACTAATTTCTTCGTAGAATTTGAACCAGACAGCAAAAACTATTACCTATTTTTATTTCTCCTAATGACTTTTTTTATTGGAACCCCTTGTATATTATTTAAAAAATTAAAAGAAGTTTAAATTTGCTTTCCAACAACAATTTTTGAAAATTTAATTTAGCGTTTTTTTACATATTAACTTAATGTTAGAAATTGCATATTGTATTCGTACAAACTCTTTTTAGTTAATTTTACTATAAATATAGTAAAACTAACCATATACAGTGAAACCTCTCATAACGGACACCTCTAATAAGCGGACATCTCTATTAAGCGGACATTTTTTCATAGTCCGGAACTAGGGATATGAAATTCCATGAAAATCAACCTCTCTTGGGCGGACTCTCCTTTGGGCGGACAGGCTATTTTCATACAAAGAGTGAAAAACCCTCCTTTAAACGGAAAAAAATTTTTTTAAAGTATTTGGGAGACGAATAAGTACGGTGCAAAAACTCTCTGAAGACAGACCGGCGACCAATCGCGTATGCGTGGCAGCGCGAAAGGACTTCGCCGAATGAAAGTATGTGTGATTCTCCGACAGCAGTCTGCCGTTTATTTGTGAGTTGTAAGGTTAAAATCGTAAACAATGGCACAAAAATGTCGCGTTTTGAGTCTGAAAGAGAATATTGATGTTGTGGAAGTTCGTAATTTGATAACAATGATTTGGGCGAGTTCATTAACTTTGATAGCAATGTGCTATTAGAAGATGATAATGACCCCATTCTTACCGATTATGTAGTCCAAACTGAAACCACATCACTATCTGACGACTCTGATGAAAAAGTTGAATGCAGTAATCAAACAAATGTCACCAATTATCAACAAGCCATTAGTATGGTAAAGGAATTATAAGAGTATGCAAAGAATAGAGGTGACTCTACAGCAATGGAATTGTTATTAGACTTGGAATTACATTTTCTAGATTGCAAGTACAAAACGCAAACACGTCAAATTACGTTATTAGATTTTTTTAGTACTACATCGTAACTAAAACTAGTGCATTTTTGTTATGTTATGTTTATTTGTACATACATATACATAGTAATAATTTTGCATTTATATATTACCTAATAACAAAGTTCCCATGGGCGGACACCTCTATTAGGCGGACACATTTAGCCGGTCCCGTAGGTGTCCATCTACGACAGGTTTCACTGTATTTGTAGTTTTCGAAATATCGCCAATTTAATATATTTTTTTTTGGCTGCGGATTTTAAGCTCAGTTAGATACTCTCAGTTGGCTATGATGGCGTTGAAAAACAGTCAAATGCTAAAGAAATCTATGACGCTGTCACTTACCATTTTAAACTTATTAATAATCATGCCGGGACGCTGAAATTATACGAACGAAGATTATTTAAACTTATTATAATTATTCATGGAGAATGTGATAAAGTAATATCAAGAACATGTGACATATTTATTTCTTTGGCTTTTGACTGTTCTTTAACACCGTAATAGCCAACTCTGTGTAAATGAACTTAAAATCCGCAGCAATATCGCCATATAAAAATATTAAATTGGCAATATTTCGAAAACTACAAATTTACGGAATAGACAACCTTTTACAATAATAAAGGTTTCCGTATAAGAAAAATTAATAATTATTTTAACGTCATAAAACCTTAAATATTTCAAACACACTTAGATTTAGGTATATGACATGATATACGAAATATGAATAATATACAACGTGTCCAAGATAAGGAGGGCCAGTACAGGGATCTCGGAAACCGTAAGAGATACGAAGTCGGAGGTAAAGTTGCGCATTTACGTGCCTAATAATATGCCGTTTAGAAAGTTTTAAAATTCCGAGTAGTTCCGGAGATATCCGGAAAAAATCGAAATTCTAAAAAATCGTTTTATTGTTTCTCTGGATTTTTTTTCAGATCCCGAACAAATCCCTGTACTGGCCCTCCTTATCTTGGACACGGTGTATAGGTTGTTCCATTTAAAATAAGCAGTATAACCGGCACTAAACAGATCGGCATTTTTTATAGCGAGTATTAATATAATTCAAACAAATATTTTTTTTTAGTTGCCGAGATTTTTTAATATTTCACTTGCCGTGAATAACCATGTTATTACACCACCGGACAAGCAAACAGACTTGTTCCTGACGTATGAGAAAAATATCAATATGCTAGTACCCGTGGCTTCGGCCATGGCGACAAAATTTGTTCTGCCAGAAGGAAAAGCGATACACTGCAACCTCGATAATCCGAACCTTAGATACATCGGATTCTTCAGTAATTCCGCCAAACATTTCAACTGCATTGTGTACTTTATGATCAGGATTTGACAGTACTCGGTAATTCAAGCAAACAAAAATTACTTCACAAAATAATATAAAATTTAATAAGTATGTTTCTGTTTTAAATAATTTTCGTTTATGTACTATTTTCTAGTTGTTTTGTATTAAATGTTTCGTGTTTCAATAAAAAAAAACTGCCTCGCTTCAATAATCCGGATTATTTACTAATCCGGATGACCGCGGTTTTAATTAGTCCGGATTATCGAGGTTGCACTGTATACACTGCTTGTCCCCGTTTAATTTTGATGCGAGTAGATTTATAGATAGGAGCAAAATAGTAGTGTTGAGTACTTGCTCGCTTGAGTACTCGATTATTGAAATAACCGACAAGGCTCGATTATTAAAAAAACCGCTCAAGTTATAAATTCAAGCGAAAATCGTCGCTTGTTACTTATTACCTTTCACTCGATACCTGAGCTTCGCTTGACGCCGACGTATATTCGAGCAGTTTTTCGCTCGATAGGATATACTCTAGGCGAACAATTGAATCGATGCCTTTCACTTGATACCCGATCTTCGCGCGCCACCCGAAATGTGCTGATTGGCGACGTTCGAGTTTGACGCTCAGAAAGTTGACACGACATACGTCTTTCTTAAAGGCATGTAAATAAACGAGAAGGTGCATACAAAAAAGTATGCCAACCCTTAGTGGAGTCATCGCGACATGGGTTTTGTTTTGACTGGGACTGGCCAGCGGCGCACACAAGCGATTTTCAGGTAAAAGCTGGTCAAAATAGATAAACCAAAGTTATAATTATGTCGTAAAATCATTAGCACTTAATTAAGAAACAACCAGGGTGTCATAAATCACCCCTGTTATATTTATATTATAGTCAACCAGTCATTTCAGTTAAATTAAACAATTTTTTTTTTAATTTGTATCAGGCAAAATGTAAAAAAGGGCGCGTTTGAATGCGACCAAACTATTTGTTTACTATTCTTTGCAGGATCCTGAATAAGGTCCAACTGAGAGTTGCTGCGACAATTTGCGACCTTGCCGAAAATTAAATTAAAAAGAAAATTGTTAGGTACATTTTTACAAATATGTGATAAGACATCGAACCAATTTTGAATAACTTTATTATTACTAAACCGATTCCGATAAAACGTACATAGTTTCATGGAGAATTAAACATACTTTTAAACAGGCGAAAGATATTTTTCAAAATGATGGCTATTTTTTTCTGAGTATATAACTTTTTGCAAAAAATCATACGGTTTGTCAATTTTTTATTGGTCTTGCAGGATCCACAGCAAAATCAGTATCTTTCACAAGGATTCAGCTCGTGGAATGGTTAAGAGACTGTCCATCCAAAAGCGCTAAAGAACAACATGAATATTTGGATAAACAGTATCCTTCAGAAATTTTGACATTTTTTGACGAACCCTTAGTCGGGAAAAAAAGTATGAGGAGTGATTCAGATAATAGTTTAGATGAGGATGATGAATACGAATGAATATGAATGGTAAAATAAATGTTTCTCCAATGATAATATCGATATACGATATTAAAAACAAAATGCAATGTTAGCATATTTATAACGGTTTCTTACAATTAAAAACATTTTTTGTCTCATGTTACCGAGATAATCTATTTGGCCACGATTCTGTCGAAATTCTGTTGTAAATTCTTAAAAAATTAACGGATGTAATTTTTTTTTTAAATCAGAATCAACTGTTCTTTTCTTCCTTAATAAAAACTCTAGCTAAACTTCTAAAACAACCCCTGGTGTTTTATAAACACATCCTTTTCAGTCATAAAAATTTCAAGTGATTAATCGCTCGAGCGATTCATTCGATTATTAAAATCGCTCGAGTATCGAGTACTCGATTATTAAAATCGTCGGTTTTTCCCAACACTACAAGATAGAATAAATAAATTGACCGCGTGACACCGCACTCGCAGCCGTTGCGGCACTGTTTTAATGAATGGCGCTCATTCAAACATTTTTCACGTTTAGGGGCAAAAGTTATCACTGCCGGATCGAGCAAATAAAGGCAATAGTTTTTAAACTATAAATTTGATTACATAAAGTATTTAGAAAATATTTAAGTCAGCATTTATTCCGTTATGCTCGTATTAACGTATTATGACAAATTAAGAGATTGTAGCATTAAATTAATATGATTTAAATATTTGTGGCGAAGTAGTGTTTTTTTGGATATTTTTTATAGTTTTCGTCAAAGCAAATCTAGTGGTTCTGCCCACTTGCATTAATGATTTTCAAGTCGAAGGCGTTAGGCGATTTCCTTTTACTATATTGCACAATGTACGTACCTACATACCAGGTGGTCCGTCCGGTTAGGACACATGGGATATCCCACGTAAATTGTAAGATGATTAAATATTAGCTCCCTTATTTATTTTAGCCCAAAAATGTACTTAGTTGAAGACTACAATAAGAACATGTCCTTGTTCAATAAAAAGTATATTTTCCTAGTAATTTAAGAGTTATATAAACTAGGAAATACGGACCTGGTAAATTTCTGTCGGTACACCAGCAAATAAATGATTAAAAATTTATCATCAACGTCATTTTATGTCTACGTTAATGCTATTTTATGTTATAGATACTTTTTTGGCCATAGTACCATTTAATCATTGTAACTTTTTCCTCGACCGAATAGCTCATCGCGATTAGAAACATTGAAAGAGGAAATTTTTGGAAAAAATTAAAAACGCTGTCAAATATTGATAAGTATGACCTCAATAAAGGTGATTACAGGTATTCTCGTTTTAACTTGAATTAAAATTAAACAGAATCGTACTCCAGAGAAGCTAGTTTGAATTTTCTTAATATCTGAAAAACGGTATGTGTAAACAAGTTCAAATTTGATCGACATTTTATTCTCATTATGCTCTTTACAAGGTTTCAATATATTTTTTTTTAAATCAATATAGAAGCTAATATTTGATCACCTCGTAATTTACATGGCAAATTCCATGTGCACTGTTCGGAGGCACTACCCGGGATACAGAGTGTTTCCTAACCTCTCTAAAAAATGAAGGAGGTGAATCCTCACCTTATTTTAAGACGAAAATGTGGTATAAAAGTTCTTCGCATGTCACTTCGTTTTCGAAATACAGGGTGTTAAAAAAATATTTTTAATTTTATTAATTAATCCCAAACGATATTCTAATGATATTTGCTAAACAAAAAGGATTAGAGCACTTTACTTTGGGTCAATTTTAAAGTTTACAATTAATTCATTCGCGGGGATCTGGGTAAAAGAGTACCTTAATTTTTTAGTTATTTTCGTATTTTTATCGTCAAATTATACGCGTAGACTTTGCTTCGTTCCATGGCAACCACATTTGTTTCCTCCCTGACATTTGTCTCCTGTTTAACTTCATTATTGAAAGTTTTTAATCATATGCATTATCAAATCATTGGCATTAATTAATAAAAATAAAATATTTTTCTTTAACACCCTGTATTTCGAAAACAAAGCGACATGCGAAAAACTTTTATACTACATTTTCGTCTTAAAATAAGGTGAGGATTCACCACCTTCATTTTTTCAGAGAGGTTAGGAAACACCCTGTATAACAATTTGTAGTCCAACCGGGCGGAAAATTACCTTTCAAGACTTCATTTGAAGGCGTAAAGTGATAATTTAGTAAATTAATGAAAAAATAGTACATTCCGTAATGAGTGTTGTAAATAACATATTACGCACGAATAGAAACGTTACGAGTGCGTAGTTGCATTACTATTCGAATTACGTACCATACTTTTTTTCTTATGAGCAAACACAAGCACTATAGGAAAAATCCTTTAGGGCACTCTGGGAGTGGTGCGTGTGCGCAAAAAGCGATTCACGTTGGTTTTGAATCGTTGGAGGTTACATTCGTTGGGCAAAACGACCTCGGGAAGGTCATTCCATAAAGATGAAGTCCTCCAGATGAAAGAATTCTTAAATAATGAAGTTCGAGGAGTACTAAGGTTAACCACATATGGATGGACTATAAGATCATATTTATTAAAACTAACCGTGAGATTTACTTTACAAATTCAATTTATACCTATGCCTGATGCATATATAAATACAAAGTGATTTTTAATAATTTTAATCTTTAGTGGTTTTCCGGCGAGTAATTTTTAGTTAGGCTTATTAGTGGTAGAATGTGGCGTCCTTGGAATTGTGCTGATAGGGGGGCATCTTGAAGTGTCGGGAATGGAGACTTAAATATTTAACAGCTGTTAAACAATTTAGAGAAGAAAATCGTCCAATTATTTACCTTGACGAAACATGGTTCGATACCCATGACACTCCAAGAAAAGGTTGGGATGATTCTTCCAAAAAATGTCAAACCAAGGCACCATCAAATAAAGGCAAAAGAATCACAATATTACATGCTGGTTCAGAGAACGGGTTTGTTCCAAATTGTCTGTTGCTTTCAGCTAAAAACATAGAAGATTCTTCTTTAGATTATCATCAAGATACCGACGCACAACTTTTTGAAGATTGGTTTAAACATAAACTCCTTAAAAATATACCTGAAAATAGCGTCATTGTAATGGACAATACTAGTTATCATAGTCGGCAAGCAAAAATCATTCCCAATTCTAATAATACAAAAGCAGAAATTCAAAATTTTATGATTGAAAATGATTTATATTTTAAAGAAACTTACAGAAAACGAGAACTGTTAGAAGTATTAAAAGCTTGTAAAATAAATAAGGAATACGAGTGTGAGAAACTTGCAGAAGAAAATGGACATACAGTGTTGCGTCTTCCTCCGTACTATTGTATATTCAATCCTATTGAGCTAATATGGCACCAATTAAAATCCAATATTAGGAGAAATAATATTTCTCCTACATTAAATGCATCTGTAGTAGAATTAATTAAAAACGAAGTAAGAAGAATTTTTGCAGACAGCAGGAAAAACTGTGTACGGCATGTACTTAAGGTGGAAAATTCTTACAATTGTATGATTACAAATGTTCAACCCTTAAATTATAAGTTTAGGCTTAGATGAAGATAGTGATAGTGATACAGAGTTAAATTTTGATTAAATTATCAATAGTTTCTTAGAATTTAATTAATTTTTATTGTACTTGTTATCCTAATAGTTACTTTTAAATGATATTATTTTCAATTATCATTAATTGTTATCATTATTTTACATTTATTATAGGTACCTAAAACTAAAAATACCTATCTATTTATTTTAAATTATAAAAATAAATCATGTGGTGTGGTATACATTTTCAAGCCGGCCCTGATCCCATTTATTGAGCTTTAAAGAGGTTGAGGCGTATACAATAGGGTTTAATCAGGTAGTTTATTTATGGCAGTAAGAATCAACGGTATAATTCTGCAACAACTATACCTAAGTAAAATTTAACTTGCTTTCTGTGTTTGTGTGTTTTTGCTATTTACGTCATCGAAGATAAAAACAATTTTTTACTTTCAAAACTATTCTAACAGGGGGTAATTAACGGGGTGGGGTGAGGGGTGGCAATTGTCCCAGGCCCGCAATGATTGCTGAGCTCCAAAAACTATTTCACCGATCAGCAAACACGGAGGATGTTAGACAAATTTTTTGGACCAACTGCGGAACTTCCTACCTTACCGCAACGGGTTTTCTAATATTTACTATAAATTGAACAAATTTAGCAATATTTTTGCTATTTCTGTCCCTAATTATTACGTACACTATTGTTTTTATTCAAATCTATAGTGTGTAGAGTGTAAGTAGGTACAAATAATTTATTTATTAGTACAAATAAAATTTGGCTCTTTAAGCCAACATTTTTTTAAGACTTAAAAAAAAGGGATTGATCTTTACAACTCGAATTATACCGATTTTTTAAACAAAAGTAAATGAAGATGGTCAATTTAAGGAACAAAACGTCGGAGAATATTGTATAAATTGTTGCATACTGCTGAACGTAGATTTAGGTCTCTCTCATAATTTAACCAAAAAATCCAGGCCAGTATTTAAAAACATTAAGTTGATGACGGTGACCCAAAGACGAAACGTCGCATTAAAGATCTGATGACACCATCTTGTGGAGAACAAAAAGTAGCAATGAGAAAGTGAACTTTATTTTTGGACATCTCTTCAAAGTAAGTCAGGAAAAACTCAAAACCGAAACACAAAATTTTTGATTTTTCCAAATATTTTGAAAGCCAATCCATTTATTTTTCATTTGTTGCAGCAACGAATTTGTTACACCCTGTAAGTTTTTTTTGGTTTTTATCAAAAATCTGGAAAACAGTTTTTAACCAAAAAGTAATTTTAACCAAAATGTATGTTACGCTACTGGTATTTTTGAAGCAATTATTTTGCTCTTAATTATCATTAAATTTTAAACAAAAAAGGCATCTTTCTCTTAAAAATTACCGTTTGTACGAAAATAACATGATAATAATAATTATGCATCCTTTCTTGATATAATATTTTATGGAAATCTTTATTAACAAAAATCGTTTATAGTAGCACTTTATTAAAATAAAACCCCTGTATATCGAACACAAAGCATTTTATACGTGTAAATATATAAAGTTAGTTTTCCACTTAAAATTGATCCAGGAATCATCAAATAAAATAAGTACATATCATTACGTAACACCCTGTATAAATCACTTCTGCATAATAACAGGTATTTCTTTGGATACTCCACCGACAAACTAGCTGCACCATATAGTAAACTTCTCAATACATTTTTTAACCATAACTGGTATCCACTGTCCTCTTACTTTGAATGGCATATATTAATTGAATTACTTATTAATTGCATATTTTGTGGTCAATGTTTCGGCGCCGCTGGAGAGTTTTCGAGTTTCGATCGCCCCCCCGGCCCCCGCCGGCGGACATCCTGCTTATTCGTAATAGACTGTTTCCCGGGAATTAAACGCTACTGCACGTTAGACAACCGACAAAGAAGGAATACAAAGTTTGCAGTTTTAAAAAGATATGGGCTATCTAAAATCGTTCCAGCAACACGACGAAATAAAATTAATATAAGTGACATATTCCTGCGAGAAAGTTCTTAGTGTTTTAAATTGAAATATTTTCCCGTCAAAATTTTACGATGGGATAAAGAAAAACCAGGAAAACATTGTAAAATGGGTAGTAAACAGATCATATAAAGACTTTTTTCTGCAGCCGTCTCGAAATTAAAATATTCGGTATATTTTATCGAAAGTACCACTTAAGACAAATGGAACCGAAAGTAGTTATTTTCGGGACGATTCTTTTCACTTTCGAAAAAATTTCTTTACTTTCAGGACGATTGGACATCTATGTAGGCGGCTTTGACAATAACATGAACTTTGTTTTTTTTAATAATAACAGCGCTTGTCATGTAACATTGGTGTGTGTTTCTTCGCTTTTCAAATCCAAAAAATGGAAATCAGCAGTGAAAATGAGGCTGAATTGATTCCACATTAGATTATTGAATCTGCTCAAGCGGCTACTTATTATTGCCGGTAAAGTGAAGAAGGTATGAATTGGTCTACAATTTATTTCAAAAATGGAGCAAAGATAAAAATGGGCATACTATAATAGTATATTAAGATACAAGCTTAATAAGACATTATCTTAGACGTCTTAGAGCACCCGTTTAATTGCTCTAATTGACTTATGAACCATGTATTTTATAATACTTTTTCTATTTAGGTCTTTAAAGTCTGAATAACTTTAAAAAATAAAGTAGATTTTTTCCATTTGAATTAATATTTTCTTTTTGGGTTGGCAATACTTTTACAATTTAATAAAATGTAACAAGTATCAAATATGCCATGATAGAAACAATTGAACACAACAAAGCTTCTTCCCATCCGTCACAATTAAAAATAAATATATTATTAAAGTTAATAAAAATGAGTCAGGAACGAAGTTGTACTCAGTCAGAAATACGAGAAATTGCAGAAAATAATCTAGAACAACTTTTAAAAAGAATATGCAAAACTTTGAGTTAATGTGCGAGCAGAACAAAGTTGAAAATATTGAACCAAATAATAAATTACTATTGAACAAATTATTGTGTCGACACCAACAACACATTCTTCTTAGTCATAAAAATTTCAAGTGATTAATCCGTCGAGCGATTCACTCGATTAGTAAAATCGCTCGAGTATCAAGAACTCGTTTATTAAAATAATTTTTTTTTCCATCACTAGTAAAAATACAATTCAGAAGCAAATATGACAGTGATTAGAACATACGTATCTCCCGACTTGCTATTCACCAATAACTGATTTTTACTAGTAGCAATTCCTTATATGAACAGTTTTTCGGTATTTTTTTTGTCTTTATTTATTTTTATTATTTATTTGTTTTATCAAAAACATATCACTTTTAACAAATAAAACAAATCGAATTAAATATTATAAATGTATGCTCTAAATGTTAAATGATGCCTAAGTAATAAAACTACTTGTATGCACCATAATGCTTTCTAAAAAAGTAGTTATTTACAAATTTGGTGTTCATTTACTTCCTGGATATGTGCATTGCAATATCGCTTGTGTTCGATATGGTGATTAGGATGAATAATATTATTTAAAGATATATATTAGGTTATTATATTCCCTCGTTATATAATTTTTGATTTCTTTTTTAAATTTTAATATGTTTGTTATGGTTTTTAATTTTGTTAGTAGCACAGACGTATTGAGTAGTAGTAGTAGTATAATAGCAAGGGAAGATCCAATTCGCATCGTGCCTACAAAGCGTGAAATTAACAGGGGTCAAATCTGAGATTCCGACTGACTCCGGCATCATCTTAACTGCTTCATCGCGTTCAATTTTAATACTTGGCTGTTCTTGAATGTCAGGATCACTTGCGTCCGATTCATTATCATTTTCGCTTTCTCCATAATTTGTTTTCGTATGTATGTTATGCCAGCATTTTGCAATGATTTGGGGGACTTAACTTCTTCCATGCGGCTACTAAATGTATAACTTGCATCTATTAATGTAAGTTTCTTAAGGGCTTCACCAAATATCATTTTGCTCTTAACTGAACTACAGAGTACAGAGCAATTCAAAAAATATTATGTAACACAAACGCGAATCGCTATATTCGCATACGCACTACTCCCTTAAGGATTTTATTTACAACCATGCATGTAATAATGACATTTCATCTATCTTTGAAAGAGGGAACGTTGACGTTTTTTTACTTTTATTTTCCACCCGGGTGGAAAGTAAATTATTTTTTTGTAATTTTTAGAAAAATCTATTTTTCAAATTAATACGCGAACACACTTTTTCAATAATGGTAATAGCTTTGGGTGTTTAGATATGTCTACTTTTTCCCTAATTGATAGAGTGGTCCTCAGCATTGAATATTGTGACCAAATCGTTGATATCTCCTTTGTCTTGGCATTTTCACTGAAATAAGCTAGTAGCGCCGACTCAGAACCAGGAGTTTGAACTTTGTTTCCCGTACACCATTCTTTGAAACAGTTAAGTATATGCCTTGTCATATCTCGGGCGGCTTTTAGTTGGCAGAAGATCTTCTTCTACTATTTTTGCTGCATTTCTGGTGGAGTAGCAGCAAAATCAAATTCCTCGTATTCTTCTGTTGTTAAAATAATATATTGTTTAGTGACATGGAAACCATATTCAAAAAATGATATTGGACATCTTGATGTGTATTATTACCTACGTTATTTACCACCAGCGGTTATTTGAAATTTCTGTCTAATTTTTCAATGGAAAAGTCAAAATGACATTTATCTTTTATTAATAATTTTAATTCGAAATAATAAGAAGTTGATGTTAGATGTGGTTGTAAATAAAATAGTATACAAACCTCGGTGAAAACTCGAACAAACTCTAGGGTTTCAGTTATTCAAACAGATGTGTAACCGGGTTGTAAAAAAAAACAGTGCTGGATTGTTTGTTAAGACTACTCCGACCCTGTGACCATCAGAATGCCTTGCCAAGGCCGTGATATCTCGATGTAAGGAGTACAATTCAGTTGAATAGTAGAACTTCCATAATTCCCAATTAACTTCCAAACTCTAGGGTTTCACTTATTGAAACAGATGTGTAACAGGGTTGTAAAAAAAAACAGTGCTGGATTGTTTGTTAAGACTAATTCGACCCTGTGACCATCAGAATGCCTTGCCGAGAGCCGTGATATCTCGATGTAAGGAGTACAATTCAGTTGAATAGTTGAACTTCCATGATTCATCCAATTAACTTCCAAACTCTAGGGTTTCACTTATTGAAACAGATGTGTAACAGGGTTGTAAAAAAACAGTGCTGGATTGTTTGTTAAGACTAATTCGACCCTGTGACCATCAGAATGCTTTGCCGAGAGCCGTGATAACTCGATGTAAGGAGTACAATTCAGTTGAATAGTTGAACTTCCATGATTCATCCAATTAACTTCCAAACTCTAGGGTTTCACTTATTGAAACAGATGTGTAACAGGGTTGTAAAAAAACAGTGCTGGATTGTTTGTTACGACTAATTCGACCCTGTGACCATCAGAATGCCTTGCCGAGAGCCGTGATATCTCGATGTAAGGAGTACAATTCAGTTGAATAGTTGAACTTCCATGATTCATCCAATTAACTTCCAAACTCTAGGGTTTCACTTATTGAAACAGATGTGTAACAGGGTTGTAAAAAAACAGTGCTGGATTGTTTGTTAAGACTAATTCGACCCTGTGACCATCAGAATGCCTTGCCGAGAGCCGTGATATCTCGATGTAAGGAGTACAATTCAGTTGAATAGTTGAACTTCCATGATTCATCCAATTAACTTCCAAACTCTAGGGTTTCACTTATTGAAACAGATGTGTAACAGGGTTGTAAAAAAACAGTGCTCGATTGTTTGTTAAGACTAATCCGACCCTGTGACCATCAGAATGCCTTGCCGAGAGCCGTGATAACTCGATGTAAGGAGTACAATTCAGTTGAATAGTTGAACTTCCATGATTCATCCAATTAACTTCCAAACTCTAGGGTTTCACTTATTGAAACAGATGTGTAACAGGGTTGTAAAAAAACAGTGCTGGATTGTTTGTTAAGACTAATCCGACCCTGTGACCATCAGAATGCCTTGCCGAGAGCCGTGTTATACGCCTCGACAAAATCAAAAGAAAAAGTTATTACGAGTCGCCTTTAAAAACACAAATGAAGTCGGTTGCGTTTCCGGCGAAACCAGATGTGGATGGATAAAGGTATTTTTACGGCCGCCTCGTCGCTCCTTTCGATCCTTCTCGTCTCTCTTTAAGTCAAACCCAAGAATTATTGTAATATTTAAATTTTATGATAAATATTGCCTCTTGTAGTTACAAAATCATTATTGGTTATAAAAACCATATTTTCTCCAATAAAATGGAATAAATGTGAATAAAATTTTTTAATTTGTTTGTTTCTTGTAGAAAATTTTGAAAAATGTATTTAGTGGTATTAAGTTAAGAATAATAGTAAGTAGTAATAAAGTATACAATACTTTTGGTGAATTGACTTTAATAATTTTTCTGATTTGTACAATTACTATACATGATTAGTTTAGATATTACTTAACCATACGGATCCAGCAAACAGCCTGCACAATAAAATTTATTGCAAAAACATAGAGCATATTTCAGTTACCTGCATATGATCTATTTTTAGGCCGAATACCATTTGATAACGGAGAAATTTAGTTTTGAAGTTGTCGGTGGTTCTTGTTAACTGAAAATTGTGTCAATTTATGCTTGGATTTATTTGCATAAATATATGGAGCCGCGTTTTGTGCGAGTATTATTATTATTTTTTAACATGCGCTTGTATGCCGTTTTGATTTTAAGAATACTTTCAACAAACATTAGACTATACTCTGTGAAGTTTGTTTCTTAAATAATCTTTTTCTTTTTGCTATAACATGGAAACAATGGTGTTCCCATATGGGACCACTAAGCGCTTCCTACGTCAATGTTACATCACATTTTTACTTGAATTTATTTTCGATTATTTTAGAGGAATTGCGTTGAGAGAGGCGTTAGATCTCGCTTATGAAGAAACTGAGAGTGGGTTGGAATTCTCGGCTATTTATATTGAACCTCCAGAGAGCAATGTATTAACCGATGATGATTCAGCTGATGAAGACGACGCTGACTTAGTAGATAATCTAAATAGGCGTCAACTATGTTCAGGTGCAGAAATTGTGATGTCTGGTAGAACAAGAATTGGTATTGAGGAAGATACACGGTACCTACCACTAGCGCAGACCCACTAGTAGTACAGCGCCTCTAGCCAATTCGAGTCTAACAATCACAAAGCGACCACAAAATTTAAATTTTCTTCAGTTAGGAGATTGGGAACCTGACCATACCGAATTTCCAGAGGGAAACTATAGTAAATATGCTTTTTTGAGATGGGTGGATCTCTTTGAATTATTTTTCTCTGATGAGCTGTTGCAAGAAATAATCCGACAAACAAACAATTATGCGCTGTTTAAAAATAGCGCTTCTCCAGAGGTATCAATCGAAGAACTGAAAGCTTTTCTTGCAATTCTTATTTTGAGTGGGTATAATAACTTACCGTCCAAGATAAGCTATTGGGAAGCTGCAAATGATTTGCGAAATGTCCTGGTAGTAGAAGCCATTATTAGAAACCAGCATATGTTAATAATTTTTATTTCCAGACGTTTCTCACACGGTACAAAAATCCACCAAAAGCTTCTGGATTACTCCCCAAACTTGCAGCAAGCGATTTTCGCGTTAGCGACTATGTTAGATACGATTATTTACATCATTTTGTGATTCCGGTACCCGATGGGAAAAATAGAAGATGCGCTGAAAGCAGATGTTCAAGTCGGTGGAGAACAATGTGCAGCAAGTGCGATGTGGGACTCTTTATTGAGTGTTTTCGGGGGTTCACACCAAATAATATTTGAATTATTTCAAATATCTATCGAACCGAAAATTATGTAGAAAGCGCTTAGTGGTTCCATATGGGATCGGCCTTTTGCGCAGTTATTTTTGGTTTTACAACATAAATTTTCTAAGACATTTTCAAAGAAACTGTTTTTTCTAGCATGTTTTGTAATTAAATATATCAATATATAAAAATATTTATTATCGCCGTTAATGGGTTAATAAAGTATAGTTTTAAGAACATTTTTTAGCTTTCTGTGGTATACAGGGTGTTACAAATTCGGCATTCACCATTACGATTTCGGAAACGGTAAGAGATAGGGGAGTTCTGCCTAAAATGACATACTCTGATAAATTGACATGGCTGTTGAAGCCTTCTTACTCTTCCAAATGATCTGCGGCTCACTTCGCCTGGATTTACAAATGGCAACGATGGGCCCATTGTAATGACAGACACGTGTCCCGTGAAAATCTAGCGCGGTGAAAAAAGAACTAAAAGTGAAGTGTCTGATATATGAAACAAGGTAAGTGGTGTGTAGAACTATCAGGATTTCCATGATTTTATTGATGTTGTATTTCTTTGCCACTAACTGGCCAATAATCTATGCTATAGAGATTCTAGTCTGCACGATTATAAAGGTTAGAATTTAGTATTTTGGTAACATTGTTGAACATGCAATTTGGGTAAAACGACATACTATGGTCTCGGATAATATGACATACTATGTCGTTTTACCCGGAGCTAATTTTTGTATACATAATATTATGACCAGGAAATTTCCAAATGGTTGAAGGCAAACCCTGGAAGAGTTGTCACTCAGTTTCAGATTGCCTCGTTATTTTCAGCTGCATAGGGTAAAACTGAACAAACTAGTGTTGCTAAAACTGGGATTTTGCCAGTGAACCCTGAAATATTTCCGGATTATCTTTTTGCTTCAGCAGTCCAACCTCCACAACAAAATTTAAATGAAGTGCAACTTCCGCAACAAAACCAAAATATTCCTGATGCAATTCAATCAACTTCGAGAGCAATCCAGACAAGATTAAAAGCTGCAGAGAGAGCGCCTAAAGTAAAACTTTCGGAAATATCACCAGTATCTCATGTAACTTCAAGGGACACAAAAAGAAAACGAAAACCCACTGGTTCGCAAATTTAACAACCACTCCTAATTTGGAGGAACAAAAACAGAAAGCGGACTTGAACGGCGCAAGTCAGCGAGACAAGCAAAAAAGCGTTTGGTAATTTCTTCAGAGGATGCATACGAAGAACCAGAGTTATTTCGTAATGCTGACGATGACAATGACGTGGCATGCCTTTTTGTAATGACGTCTATTCGAGGTCTTACGCTGCAAACACACTATTATCAGTTCACGTGAGATCACATGCTATTACGCAATGTCACGGCATACCCGAAATATCTGCAAGGCTATTTATGCGTGCTTATAAATAGGTTTAGAAGTACACTATAGTCACCTCATGCAGCTCACGGCAAGTCATACAAGATTCGCTTGCGATCTTGACAAACACAAAATAGGTAATAAAAATTATCTGCACTGTACGTAGTCTGTTTCTAAGCCGTGACAGCATGTGCTATTTTGCCGATATGACAACACGTGAATTCACGTGATGTGATAATAGTGTGGTTGCGGCTTAAGCCTCATGAATTTTGGTTAAAATGCCAAATATGCTCGTCATGGGCACACGCAGAATGTGCTGGAACGTTTGCGAAAACTAAATCGTTCATATGTGACCTACGTATATAAAAATGATTTGGAAATTTGTACCTATTTTTTTAATAAAAGTGTTAAAAATACTAGTTTACATTTTTTCCCACCTTTCCCGCTAAAATGACATAGTATGTCATTTTATACCATAGTTTCCGCCTAAAATGACACAGTCGGCCATTTAATAAAAAAGGTGTAAATAATAATAGTAAATAAATGGGTTGAATTTGTGGTACTTTTATTATCTTTATTGAAAATGACATATTTGTAGATAAGTTTTAAAAAAGAAAAGGTAGTGCTTGAATCAAGCTGAGGCTAGATATAAGCCCCAATGTTCAGGGTATGTCCCCTACGAAGTCGGTTAAATTGGGGCAAAGTGGCGTAATTATGGATCCAATAATATGTCGCAAAAAAATCAAAAATAAATACAAGTGACTTTCAAAATATTGCGATTCGGTTTTTATTTTTTTTTTTTGACTTCGAAGAGACGTCCGAAAATAAATTTCACTTTATCATTGCTATTTTTTATTCTCCACAAGATGGCATCATCAGATCTTCCATGCGTCGTTTCGTCTTTAGGCCATCATCATCAACTTAATTTTTTTAAATACGGATCTGGATTTTTTTCGTTTAAATTATAAAAGAGAACCCAATTCTGTGTTCAGTTGTATACAATATTTACTGGTTTTCCGACGTTTTGTTCCTTAAATTGACCATCTTCATTGAAATACCCCTAGAACGTTCCTCAAATTTACTTTTGTTTCGAAGAAACTGAAGATTTTAAAATTATTTTGAAGCTAAATTTAAAATTTTAACAAATTCTATCCACTAGTTTTCTTGTAGTTTGTCACACCTTGTTACCTTCATGGAGGTCACTGATAAGTGCTCTTAAGAATCTATATAATTTCGATTTCAAAAGCTGGAGAAATTTAATGGCGGGTAAAATGCTTGGTCGGTGGTAATCGGTATAAACATTTGTGATTGGTCGATTGGTCAATATGTGTAAAATGCAGAAACCTGATTTGTTGAATGACAGTCACGTGATAAAGAAGTAAATAATCATCCATAGCTCGAACATAGCCTGCCTGCAGACCTGGGTCAAAACTGTTCCCCACTATCCTTACACACCACTGAAGGTACTGGCTTCGCCATGATACAATAATAAAGGTAAGATATCTAACCGTTCCAATTTCGTCCGCCGCGTACAGTGACGTCACAGGGAGAGTGGAAAATGTTTAAAACAGGTAAATTAAACACGCGTTGTTTTTTTAGTAAAAATTCAAATAACAAAATAATAAAGGTTAGATAACTAATGAACATCATGCACAGAACTTTGGCATGTTCAGAAAACTACAAATAAGTGTATAACCCAACGAATACTTATAAACAGGAAGAAGACAAACAGCCGTGTTAACACATCGAAGCAAGTATGAACAAACGAACAAACCAGGCATCCATTCCGTCTGGAATCAGCTGACAAACGCACGTGCTTTTCAAATGTCACTTTTGTCAAAATTTTTATTACTGTCAATATTTTAACATTTAACCAACAAAAAACATTCAAACCCTTTTATTTGATTTACTTAAGTAGTGAAAATCAAATATTAGGATTCTGACATGTTTTAAGCTGTAAATATCACTTTAAAATAATCCTTACACACTCTTATATCATTTTTTTTAACTAATAACGTAACTACAAATGATAAATTAAACTTCAGAAATAAGCTTGTAAGTAGTTTTATTAAAAAATAGGAAGTAAATCATAATTTACATAAAATATTTTACCATCTTCAAGTGGGCTTTAGGTCCTAGCAAATATTACAAGCTTCAAGTCCAAGCATATTTTTGGGCCCCATATGATTTAGGAAAAGAAATTATTATTGAAGCTTACTCTCAGTAAAGATGACTAAATGAATGTTTCAATTACAAATTACTCACTTGCACCAAACAGGAAACGACGCTTTTCGTGAAAGATTAGAATATTAAAAATTATTTTAAAATTTAAAGATGCGTCTTCCCCACTTCTCCACCATTTTAAATCATATCAGATGTTGCTTGATTTCCATGCCCGCCAGACGAAGGAAGTTAGCTTGTTAAACTATTTAACAATTCGTGCTGTTCGCATTCTATGCCTGTCTCTGTCTGCAGCAATCTTCCCTAATTCAGTAAAGTGAGACAAATATGACCAGGATCAAGTCGCCTGCATAAAAACTTACTTTTGGGCTTTCCATATTAACTCTACGTAAGTCTGATATTGACGCTTAAATGATAGAGTGAAACAGATAGATAAAAGTAGGTTACATGTGAGCGTATGGAGCAGAGTAGGCTTAGCATCACTTCCAAGGCCTTCTTACGTGTTTCGACCCCCCCCCCATAAGCAGTCTCACCGGGCTGGTATAACCCGTAAGAAAAAAAAAGGAATAAGGTAAAAATGTATAATAATCACTGAGCGGAAGTGACATCAGTTAGCGCCGTAAGTGGGTGCATTAGAACTTAGTTCTTTAAAAATTGTAACCAACTTGCCTAGCTTATTGCTGAGTTTGGAATGAACTAACTAAGTCTTTCTATGTTGGCGGACGAAGCAATAGCTGTATGTAGTAGTTGGACAAGTTCCATTGCTCTTGTATTTAAATGTTTAATAGACAGCCACCATGCTAATGGTTTTACATTTTCAAGTATCTGTTGAGAAAACATATATGGCATAAATGGTGTACACCTGCCTGAAAATTAACAATCGTTGGCATTGTCTCTCAATGGTAGGTTTCTACATATTCCATGGCCTTTGAGTTAGTATATCTCACCTAAACCGATGAGCAAGCAAATTTGCTAAAAAATGAACTGGAGTTAGGGCCATCTCCAAACGTTCTATAACCTTATTTACGTCACTCATTGAAAATTCCCCATTTGATTTTTTGTTTTCAAACGTCTCAATAGTTCGATCCATATTTCTGTCGCTTCTCCTATCGTGCAAGTGTTTTTTTGAACTTTATCTAGAGCCACAGCATTTTAATTTCTTGTGGTACTCCTGTGCATCATCTTTAAATTAACGTCAGTAACTAATTTTATGATGTTGTTCTCAATAAATATTCTGTTAGTACAGACATCAAATAATATTGGCCAGTTTTTCAAATCACTCTCCAAGCACGTTACGTTACTCTTGACTCCCAGCACTTCTAAATCATAATAATAATAATAATAATTTCTACTGCACGAAATGGTGTGTTCGTCGCATATAAATATCTGGCTATTTGTATATCCATCTTTTTTTTGTCTGATCGAGCGAATCGAATAATAAAATTTGACATGCTGCTACTTGATACTGAACCAGTAGAAGTAGACGATTTCGAGAGCACCACAGCGTTCTATCATCTAACAAACTAAGCATCTTGAGAATATCATGATTCTCGGCAAAAATCCTAAATGTCGTAAAACTCTATGAATAGAAAACATTCTGAGATGTCCGCTGGGAAAACTGAAAACATGTTTTAAACTATGTTTTTAATAAGGCTTGATTTGTTTAAAACATGAACTTTAAAGCAAAAAAAAACACTTGTTTTGTTTAAAATTAAAAAATATATGATTTTTGCAACCCTGGCGCCATTGGAACCGGTTGCCACCAGCGTTGTCAGTCTTTTACAATTGTAATATATCCATTACTATTTTTAAAACATTTTTAGATGTTTATTCTTGTTGTGGGGCTACCCATATAAAATTTATGTTCAATGTGGAGGTGGCCCCCATATCATAGGAAAGTAACGATCTTTTTTTGTATTCTTGTTACTCTGACACCGTTTTTTATTATTGTATTAGGTTTCGAACCGTTAACCTATTACTTTTGATCAAGGATTTCTGGCAACACTGGTCGCCACTTAGTGCCGTTTGTCGTAGTTTTCCATGGAAATTTTGAAACTTCACCAGAATTTTTTCTTATTTAGTCGTGCGAGTTTATGAAAATAAAAGTCTAAATTTTCATAAAATGAGGTGCGCTGTGTTCGGCTGTGATATGGATAACCAGATAAAGAAATTTGATAGAAATATAAGGTGTTTCAGCTTTCTACTTCTTAAGTATTATCCACTGAAGCTGAACATGTATGGAAATTAAAATATTGTTTATTTAACTACTGAAACAGACTATGAGTTTATTTACCTCTTCATAATTTCACTCCACTGAGAGATAGACTATTTAAAAAAATAGTTTAATGTTTATAACTATTTAATTCGTATTTTAGCTTTAAACTTTGTAGTATGTTCATGAAACAAATATACCTAAATACCGTGATATTATTCGTTCATTTCACATACTATTAGATTTTCATAGTTACTGTTTTATTATTGTTAATAAATTATCTTGTTTTATGATTATGTAGTACAATTTTTAAAATATTCATTTTAGTACCTACTGCATTGAACTATTTTTACAAAATTATGCGAAATACAGGCCCGTATCCTCAAAAATTTCATGAAGATGATTAAAAAGACTCGAAACGTAATTAAACGATAATGTGTGCTACATCATAGAATTTAGAATAAAAAAGGTCTTAAATTTTGACATGAACACGTAATCGAACATTATGGGGAGTCTCGGGCTATTGCACTGGATATTTCAAAAGATCTTGATCGTGTTTGGCATGAGGGGCTTCTAAGTAAACTGCGATCCTATGGTACGCCCAGTTGATTCTGTGCATGGTTGTCTAGCTTTCTAAGGACCGCTCTCTGCAAGTGGCGATTGACGGATTTCTCTCAGACACCTTCACCATCAATGCCGGTGTTCCTCAAGGGTCCATATTGTCTCCCACTCTCTTCTTACTCTACATTAACGACCTTCTAGTGAAAACGAAAAACCCGATATTTAGTACTGCTGATGATAGCACACTTATCTCATCTTTCTCTTTGAATGCACAAACATCGGCTGCCGACGCACATCTTCGCAGACAGCATGAAGTATCACGCCTCAACAAAGACCTGGAAATTTTGGCTTGGGATGACAGTAACCAAGTCGAATTTAACGCTAAAAAACCCAGGCAGCAGTGTTCTCTAAAAAGGTTAATATTACAGATCCGGATATAGTCATGGCAGGACACGCAATCCCACTGGCTTCATCTATTAATTTGGCGGACGTCAATCTGGGATTAAATATGTCTTGGCATAACCACGTTGTGGCAATCGCCAAGATAGCTTCTCAGAAACTTGGTGTACTCTTGGTGTATACACCTGAACCATGAAGACAAAATCAGGGCCGTATTAAAAAATGAAGTTGATGATGATTGCTTGAAAACGAAACGTCGTATAAAAAAAATTGTTATGTATTCTTTGAGTTCTCTAAGAGTTGATGTGAGAATGTTTTGTCAGTCTTGCTCGTCGAAAAAAAAATGAATTAAAAAGTCAAAATTTCAGTTTTTTTTTTAAATAACTCAAAACTTAAAAATCTTACCAAATATTTAGACTATTTAAAAAAATAGTTTAATGTTTATAACTATTTAATTCGTATTTTAGCTTTAAACTTTGTAGTATGTTCATGAAACAAATATACCTAAATACCGTGATATTATTCGTTCATTTCACATACTATTAGATGCGTAAAACCTTTTAATACCTTTAAAAGAGAGTTACTGACAGCAAATAAATCTCCACAAGAGATTTCAAAATTACTCACCCGGTGACATCACAAGCCCACGCATCCATCTTACCTGTTTAGAATTTATACCATCATAATAATTCTTATTTCGTTAACTAGTCATAAAATATCGCACGCAGCCAGGACAATTAATATATTTTAATTAAACATATTATACTGAATGGATATAATTGTAAGTCCGATAGAATAATATGCTTCCTTTTTTCAGCGGAAGTGCGACTGAACGTGCTGATGCTATGCGGGTTGGCCGGAAACCGGACAGTGGTGTTCGGCGTGTATATACTTCAGACTTCAAAGGATGTGGAGAGACGTTGATAGTTGTTTTAAAGGACGTTGAGAAAGGATGTGGGTATGTGCTTAGCCAAAGCTGATATGTTCAAGAGTTTAATCAAGCCCAAAACAGAAAATTGAAACGGAAAAGGTTTATAGTCGGAGAATTATTTAAAATCGATATACAGGGTTTTATGTATGGAAACGGTCGATTATTTGCTAAAGTAAGATAGCTAGCGAAGAATGTTAAATTCAAAACTTATGGGGTTTTTAGAAATCTATTATACTACACATAAACTAGGTATTCGTACTTCGTACTTCTCATTCCACTATAGATTTCCAGGGAAGAACACCACCCGACATTCCTGCAGTTCAATCCGAAATGACCGAAATCGTGTTCCGTCAGCGTCCCGTTAAACGAATCCTGAAAGGACTCGACGCCAAAAAAGCTACTGGTCCAGACGAAATTCCCATTATAGTTCTCAAGAGATGCGCCGATGAACTAACACCAGTATTTTGTAGACTTTTCAACTTATCCTACAAAAAAGGGATATTATTATGTATGTTACGTTGTTCAAAACTGGAAATAACTAAAGACAAGAGGAGTCCTGTTCTGTCTTGTGTGAATGAAATGTTAAATTTTGAGCCCCATTTAATTTCAACATCAGGAAATTTTGGGATACGCTCCTGTATTTCTCCTAATTTTATAAATAATATCTCGTAAGTAAGCTCTAAATTTTTACTTATGTTAGACTAGTTCAATAAATAACAAATAATTTAATAATAAACCACAATAAGTGTACAAAATACAGAAACATTATTTCAAACTTTTGTTGATTCGGGATTTAAAAGAAAAGTAGGCACTTGGAACAAAAAAATTAAGATGGTGACGCGTGATTTGTTTCAATTGAGATTCCCATTGTGATCGTTTGAGAGCTTTTTAAAAGGTTTTCTATTTTCCAGAAACATAAATTTACAAATGCTGAAAGGTCTGATATTCTATCGCATGTTTTATTTTATCTCAAAAAAACTCTTGCGGTAGTTGTGGCAGTTAGAAGATATTATTTGTGCTTAGAGAACACCTGATTATGTAGTTCCTTACTTTTTTCGTTGTTGGTTTTATTACTGTTTTGGAATGATTTTTGTTCACTTATTTGTGGTTTTATTATTAAATTATTTGTTATTTATTGAACTAGTCCAACATTAGTAAAAAAATTTAGAGCTTACTTATGAGATATTATTTATGAAATTAGGAGAAATACAGGACCGTATCCCAAAATTTCCTGATGTTGTTCAAAAAACCCTCGAAACGTCATTAAACCACAATGTGTCATACATCGTTGCATTTGGAAGAAAAAAAGCTATCATATTCCAATATCAGAAAAACAGGACCGTATTTAAAAAAAGAAAGTTGATAATGGCCCTTCGAAGACGACTCGTCGGATTACAAAACAATTAACGCTGTTAGATAGAGCGGAAAAAGTGGCAATGCAATTTACTTTAGAATTTGAACTAAAAAAAAAAACAGGAAAACAAACAATAAAACGATCTTTCATAATTTCGTTTTTTTCCGGATATCTCCGGAACTACTCGGAATTTTAAACTTTCTAAACAGCATATTATTAGGCACGTAAATGCGCAACTTTATCTCCATTTAGCCGACTTCGCATCTCTTACGGTTTCCGAGATCCCTGTACTGGCCCTCCTTCACGTTGTATGTAATTCGTGAGACCCCGACTTTGAATTGACTTCTTAATAGTTAATGATATAAGTTAGTATCCATATAATAGAGCAAGGCTGTTATATTTATATAGTTATCGGATATACAGGGTCATTCAAGGTGAGTGGCATATTAAAGGATCTCGGGAACTAAAAACGATATTTATGTGAAATATCATCACGTCACGATAAAAGATGCTGATCTTTTTAATGAAGATATTTTGACGTATCTATCACTTCCGGTTATACCGGAAGTTGGTACCAACTTGCTTAGTTTAAATTGAACATCCTATGTATTATTACATTTTTGGGTTCTCTGCAAGATTCCAGGCAGATTTTGTATATCATGTTCTATACCTAAGTCTAAACGTGTTTGACATATTTAAGGTTTTATGTCTAAAATTACGTATGTAGACCTTAAAATAATATACAAATATTTTCCTATAAGGAAGCCTTAATTATTTAATTTGGGTCGCATTCCTTATTGAAAGGGACCTGCTTTAATGGATGTTTTATAATATTTTGAACCTATTAATACAGGATGTTCAAAAAATAAGATTAAAAATTAAATTGAGAAAACTATAAAAAAATCTATATTTTCAAATAGAAACTCCCAAATTCTATAATTATTTCCTATTTAGCATTAAAAATGAGGGTAAGTTTGAGTAAGGTTGTCTATTCAGAAATTTTTTAGTTTTCGAAATATTGCCAATTCAATGTTTTTATATGGCGATTTTGCTGCCGATTTTAAGTTCACTTACTCCTAGTTGGCTATGACGGCGTTATAAAACAGTCAAATGCCAAAGAAATAAATTTGTCACATGTTTTTATTATTACCTTATCATAAATAATAAATAAGTTAAAATAATTTTCGCTTGTATAATTTAAGCGCCCCGGAATGATTATCAATAATTCTGAAATGGTAAGGGATCGCTTGTAGACCACTGAACGTACAGGTCGACAACTTTAACTGTAGCTACAAAAGGAATGCGGGCAAAAAAATTTCTTGGGATAACAATGTTGTCACATATATTAAATTTTAATTTAATAACATGTTACCAAGTAAACCATAAAATTAAATTTACCCATTTAAAGTAAATTGTCATAAGTATATAAGAAACTAATATTCTATTATAGTTTCAATGTTCTTAAAACTTTCTTTTCATACTATTTATTTTAATATTTAAATGCAAAATAAAATATTTTTTCATTAAAGTACTTCTAACCTAAAAATAGGGCAACATGGTACAATATCAACGGTAACCATGGGTAACTGGTGGCTAGAGCTAATTTGATAGGTTATATCCCAGACAGAAGATGACGTCACGCGCCTGGTGACACGCCTACAGTGCCAGCGTGCTTGTTCGGCGATGTCCAATATGCTTCATCCAGTTGCGTAGTGATAGGGTTTGTTTTAAAACTGTGATAATGAATGAATATACCCTGGTAGAACCCTTTATAGTCAAACCCGCGAAGTGATTGCCAATGTGTACAGGGTGTGTGAAGAGGAATCACAAATTAATACATTTAAATTGCCACTTAAGCGAAAGCTAGAAAGGCTCACAATGTATATGGGAGTAAGCGTGGGTGCAGTAAAAACATGCACAAAGAAGATACTGAAAGGAAGAAAATAACCCGAATCAATTGTTGTCATCTCCTGTCAAAAAAGGGACCGTCTCTCTGCTGTCGAAAAAATCGAAGGCTTCGACTTTGGCATTGTTGGTAGAACAATACAAAAGTTTTATTTGGAACTAAAAGTATTTTCAACCTTAAAAAAGTTGCTGCAACAGCTGAGAAGTGAGATAAACTTTCCATTTTCCCGTGAAACTTTGAGGTGCATGTTGAAATCAAATGGATTTTATTGGCGAAAATGCCAAAATAAGCGATGAATATTAATGAAAAGGTCTAATATATTGCACTGGTGATACAAATATATTCATGCTATGAAAAAATATATATTATTACATTATTAAGATAATAATAGCACGCCAATGACTCGGTCATGTTTTAAAAGATATTGCTACCCCCTTACCGATACCGCGTAGCTATAGACTTGCTTGTCGAACTGTAGATTTCTGCTCTTTCATAATTTAAACAAAAAAATGCAGGCCCGTATTTTAAAAAATTAAGCTGATGATATTATTAGGCCAATAATTACGCAACTTTAACCGATTTCGTATCTCTTACCGATGCCGAAATCCCAATGGTAACACCCTGTATACTTTTTTAGAAATTATGTTTATAGTAAAATCTTTACTATAATAATTTTACTATATGGTTTGTTCCGTGTACGATAGGTAAAGGTCAGACGGATTTCTGCTATATTGGACGAGATGGCACTGAAAGTTACATTCTACTCGGAACTGCTGATGTGATATCTTGAAGTTCTAAGATGGTTAGCATTATTTGTTTACCTTTTGTCGAAACTAACAACTGTCTACCAGTGGAGCAGTTTGGCTTTAGAGCTAACTTGTGCACCGTTAGACAGACAACAAGACTGGCTTCTAACATAATCAATGGATTCAATAGACGGAGGAGCACGGGAGCCGTCCTATTCGATATCAGTAAAGCTTTTGACAGGGTATGGCATAACGGGTTAATTGTCAAAATGATCAGGCTAGGAGTACCAAACTATATGATAAAACTTATAGCCTCCTATCTTGAAAATCGATCGTTTAAAACTTTTGTTGAAGAGTGTTACTCTACGTTAAAAATAATCAGGGACGGAGTCCCACAAGGTTCGGTAATAGCCCCCCTACTTTTCAATATCTTTACTTGTGATATCCCAATGCATCCGTCTTGCGAAAAATTAATATACGCTGATGACACAACCATAGCAGTGACATCAAGAAATCCAAAACAAATAATGCTGGCGCTAAAAGAAAACATCATAACTCTGGAAAAATGGCTCAGCAAGTGGAAAATAAAAATCAATCCAGAAAAAACACAGGCAATTTACTTTACCAAGAACTCATCAAGGTTCAAAAGACCGGAAGGCAGGGTCACTGTAGGAAACAAACCAATCGATTGGAGCCCAAGCGTAAAATACTTGGGACTTCACTTCGACAAACGCCTCAATTGGAAAGTAAATACAGCCTACAGGAGAAAGATGGCTCACGCCCAGCTGAGCACTCTATACCCGCTGCTCAACAGTAGGAGCAAGCTAACAACCAGGACAAAAGTCATGATGTACAAAGTGCTCATCAGGCCGGTGCTCACATACGATGCACCGACATGGTGCACACTGGGTAAGCAGGACTTACAAAGACTACAGGTAATACAGAACAAGGCACTTAAAATAATACTGAATACACCTAGATATACCAGAACTCACGTTATACATCGAGACCTCCAAATTGACACAATTTCGGAGTTTCTCGATAAAATAATCGCGAAATATCACACCAAGGCTAACTTGGCCAACAACGCCAAGATAGCCTCATCGCACATACGCAGACTACCGCATCCAAAACACAGAATGCCCAAAGACTGGATCACTCGCTAAATCCACACTCCAAATTATTTAAGAACTTCTGTATAAAATAAGGGTACACGCACACTACGCGCACACTATACGCCTCTGTAAACAATTACAATAACTACCCCTCTACCTCTACACCCAGTATCTTAACGGAGCTCTTAAAACTTGCTTATTTGATTAAATTCAAATAAGAAAGGGTTAAGAGCTGTAACCGAAACACACCAAGCAACGCTTCAAGGCTTAACCTAAAAAAGCATACTGATGATAAACAAAAATAACACGTCTAAGTGAAAGGAGTTACAGGTATAATGCCTGACTCAGACGGTGAGTTTTAGTCGGTTGGCTCGTCTCCTTCTGAGGCGGATCCCCTCCTTCAGAGCGGATGATATTGATGGTATTTCCCCACAATGTTGCTAGCCCGACACTACCTTGCAGCCGCGTCTGTAAGGTGTCTGTGCGCAGATTTCTCATCGTGTGTCCAAAAAAAAGCATTATTTGTTTATTCTGTATAAGACATCTTCAGATGGTTAGGAATTGATACAGTAAAACCTCTCATAACGGACACCTCTAATAAACGAACAAAAAAATTATTTGGGAGACGAATAAGTACGGTGCAAAAAAACGTTCCGAAGACAGACCGGCAACCAATCGCATATGCGTGGCAGCGCGAAAGGACTTCGCCGAATGAAAGTGTGTGATTCCCCGACAGCAGTCCGGCGTTTATTTGTGAGTTGTAAGGTTAAGATCGTAAACAATGGCACAAAAATGTCGCGTTTTGAGGCTGAAAGAGAATATTGATGTTGTGGAAGTTTGTGATTTGATAACAATGATTTGGGCGAGTTCATTAACATTGATAGCAATGTGCTATTGGAAGATGATAGTGACCCCATTCCTACCGATTATGTAGTCCAAACTGAAACCACATCACTATCTGACGACTCTGATGAAGAAGTTGAATGCAGTAATCAAACAAATGTCACCAATTATCAACAAGCCATTAGTAAGAGTATGCAAAGAATAGGGATGACTCTACAGCAATGGAATTGTTATCAGACTTGGAATTACATTTTCTAGATTGCAAGTATAAAACGCAAACACGTCAAACTACGTTATTAGATTTTTTTAGTACTACATCCTAACTAAAACCAGTGTATTTTTGTTATGTTATGTTTATTTGTACATTCATATACATAGTAATAATTTTGCATTTACATATTACCTAATAACAAATTTCCCATGGGCGGACACCTCTATTAGACACATTTTGACGGTCCCGTAGGTGTGTGAATTTGCGGCTCCGTTTTGTTGTCACCGAAAAAACCCACACTTGATTTTGATAGCTTTTATATTAAAAAACAAATGCACATATAAAATAATAACTAATTAAATGATACGAATTAAAATACAAAAAGTGTCCATCTGCTTATTATGTCGATTATCCCGTGCTGACCGGGACGACACCCACGCGTTGGCTGCACGTACGGGTGCCTTTCTTGAACTCTCGAAAAATATCTTGCTTTGCCCTGTTCCTCGGGATTTTTCTACCTCTTCGGGAAAGGGCATCTGGTTAAGCCAGGCGGATGGACCAATTCAATATTTAATGTTTTAAGGGATGGTCGGTTGGAAGTTAAAACTATTTTAATGCACTGCTGATAATGATGATTTCGTACATGCCGGCCCCCTTGAAAGTACTAACTTTCAAAATCAAACAAAGTCTTAACTGATAGGTAAAACAGAAAGTTTATGCACAGCACGCCTTAAAATGCCGGAGGAAGTACGCACATCAACTACCCTGATGACTCCGTCCGAGCCTGGATAGAGCTGCGTAACCCTTCCCAGAGACCACTTCAATGGGGGAAGGGATTCGTCTTTAATCAAAACCATGGTACCCTCCTTGAATACTGAAGTATTGTCCTGCCACCATTTTGATCTGACGTTGAGTGTTGGTAGATACTCAGCTGACCATCGTTGCCAGAAGTGTTGGATTATCTTGGTCAAATGCTGATACCTGGTCAAACGATTGACTGAAGTATCCCTTTGGTCTTGTTGAGGTAATGCAACTAATGGGCCACCAATTAGGAAGTGACCTGGGGTTAAAGGATTTAGGTCTGTAGGATCATCGGATAAAGGACAAATCGGTCTAGAATTCATACATGCTTCCACTTGTGTTACAATTGTGGAAAGTTCCTCAAATGTCAAATTTATGTCACCGATTACCCTTTTTAAGTGATATTTAGCAGACTTGACACATGACTCCCAGAGTCCTCCAAAATGAGCTGACCGGGGTGGAATGAAGTGCCAAGTAATTCCGTCTTGAGACAATGTGTTGGAAAATATGTTTTGCTTTGATTTTAAAAAATTGGTTAATACCTGTAATTCCCTATTGGCTCCGACGAAATTAGTTCCATTATCGGAAAACAGATGTGTGCTTTTACCTCGGCGCGAAAAAAATCTCTTTAAGGCGTTTAAAAAAGCGTCGGTGGTTAAGTCTGAAACGACTTCTATATGTACCGCCTTTGATGCCATACATACAAAAATGCATAAATAAGATTTCATAATTTTACTGTTTCGTAATTTGGAAGCCTTTGTGTAAAAAGGTCCAGCGTAATCAATGCCAGTATTGCAGAATGGCCTTGAAGTTGTTACCCTGGTTTCTGGCAACTCTCCCATTAAAGTATTAATATTTACAGGTTTAATGCGAAAACATCTGACACACTTACGCACTACTTTTTTGACAGCGCTACGGCCTGCGAGTAGCCAAAACTGAGAACGAATGTTAGCTAAAAGAGCCTGTGTGCCCATGTGAAAATTTATAATATGTGTTCGTCTTATTATAAGTTCAGAAAGGGGATGTTTTCCGGAGAGTAAAATTGGAAATTTTTTATCGTATTCCTCATGTGACTTTCCTATTCTACCACCTAGACGTAGAATACCTTTATGATCAAGGAAAGGGTTTAAAGAAAGAAGCTTACTTGATTTTGGTAAACATTTATCTTGTTTTAAACATTGTATTTCACGTAAAAGTCTTGTAACTGTGCTTGCTTAACTAGAAACTCGAATGATGATTCTAGCTCTGCGACCGATAGATTGCCTGTCATTTGTTTGTTGTTGTATTTGGATGATTTTAAATTTTGGATAAATCTGAAACAATATGCTGTAACCCTTTTTAGTTTAAGCAGACATGAATATCGTGCAAATAAATCTTCTTGACAAACGGCCATGTATATTTGCGTCTCGATTGTACGTCGCTTTTCTAGGGGTTCTTCTAATTGAACTGATGATGGCCAATGTTCTGTTGATCGTTTAAGCCATGCTGGCCCGTGCCACCATAATGATGATTCTGTAAGTTTTGCGGGAGTAAAGCCTCTTGAAATGATATCAGCAGGATTTTCTTGGCTGGGAACATGAGCCCATTTGTTTCCATTTGTCAACTGCTGTATCTCTGAAACTCTGTTGGCCACAAATGTTTGTAATCGAGCTGGTTCTGATGCTAACCAAGAAAGAACAATTGTTGAATCAGACCAATAAAATATGTCTTCAATATCTGTGCGTAGTGCTTCCATAGTCGCCTTCACCAGCTTTGACAATAATAATGCTCCACATAGCTCAAGTCTTGGAAGTGAAATATTTTTTAATGGAGCTACCTTAGATTTGGCGCATAGCAATATTGTAGCTACATTGCCTATATTGTCTATGGATCTCACATATACGCAAGCGCCATACGCCTGTTCTGAGGCATCACAATATCCATGTAACTGAATTGTCATCGCTTCAAATATTAAAGCATGTCTCGGAATTTGTAATTCCGGTATATGTGATAAATCTTTATAAAATTCGTTCCATGAAATTTGTAATTCTGGGGAAACTGTGTCGTCCCAATCCAGTTTTTGTGTCCAAATTTTTTGTAAAATTATTTTTGCTATTATTATTACAGGTCCTATGAGTCCCAATGGATCGAAAATTCTACTAATGATTGATAAAATATTCCGCTTAGTGGGTTTGACCTCCATTTCAAGCGAGAAAGTGTATTTTAATATATCCTGATCAACTTGCCATAAAACTCCCAGAGTTTTTATTTGAGCGTTCTCAGCTATATAATATTCAATGCTTTCAGTTGATGGATCTGTCATATCAAGAATTGACCTGTCATTTGATATCCATTTTCTTAAATTGAGACCTGATTGTGATAAAATTTCGGAAACTTCATTTTTCAATTTTTTAGCACCTTCCTTTGTATTTGAACCTGATAAATAATCGTCGACGTAAAAATCTTGAATAATTGATTGACTTGAGGATGGATATATTTGTTCAAATTGTTTTGCTGCCTGATGTAGGCATCTTATAGCCAAGAAGCTAGCTGGTGCAGTGCCATACGTCACTGTATTGAGACGAAAATGTTGCAGCTCTTGTTCAGGTGATGCTCTCCATATTATTCTTTGAAGGTCACGCTGAGCTGGCTCTATCCAAACCATCCTATACATCTTTTCTATATCTGCGCCCAAGACATAATTGTGTTTTCTAAAGCGTACTAAAATTGAAAATAAATCATCCTGTATTGTAGGACCTACTTTGAGCTTGTCATTGAGACTAATGCCTGTATTTGTTTTGCAACTTGCGTCGAATACTACCCTGAGCTTGCATGTGACACTCGAATCCTTGATGACAGGATGATGAGGTAAGTAGTACACTGGTTGCTTATTTTGTGTAGTTTGATTCTTTGGTATAGGACTCATGTGTCCTAAATTTTCATACGTTTCCATGAATTCAACATAAAGTTTTTTTACTTCCGGTTTCTTATCTAATTTTCTTTCTAAATTGTAAAAACGCTTCACTGCTATGTGCTCGTTTTCACCTAGTTCTTCTATCCCATCTTTGACAGGTAAAGTGACTAGGAAATGTCCGTCATTATTGTATCTTGTAGTTCTAGTGAATGTATTTTCACATTCTTGTTCTTCAAGTGTGTATTTTTTTTTAAAAGGTGGCTCTTCAATCGTCCAAAATTTTTCAAGCTGATTGCTTAAATTGAATTCATTTTTATCCGACTGAAAATGCGATGTTAATAAATTGCAATATGCACTTGACTTTGAGCTTGAAATATCCCTTGGGTTATGAAAATTAAATTTACCTGATACTATCCAACCCAGTCTAGTTTCCACTAAATAGGGTTGATTTCTTCCCATTTGAATTTTACCATTACAAACTAACTCATAATAAATATCTGCGCCTAATAGTAAGTCGATGTTGCCCGGAATATAAAATGAGTCGTCAGCTAAAGTAATGTCTGGTGGTAAAATAAAATTGCATGGATTGATATATGAAATTGGAAGTTGACCGGTAATCTTATCTAGAATGTAAAAATCTAAGTTCGCGTGATACGAATTGTGAATAGAGTTAATTGTAGCTTGTGTCATTCTTGTAGAAGTTGCGATTGCTGAACTGACTCCTAACACTGACAAATTTATATTTTGTTTGCAAAGACCTATTCTGTCACACAGTTTACTTGTCATAAAATTTGTCATTGAACCTGGATCTAGCAGTGCTCTAACTTTATGAGGATTATTTTTGTTATCGAAAATAATAACGCACGCTGTGGCTAACAAACATGAAATTTTGGGTGTGGTATGACAAGAATGTGCTGAAATTGTGTCTATTTGTTGATCTAAATTTTGTGCAGGCGTTGAGTAATCTGTGTCGTGATTAGTGACTACATTTGTAGCTGAGTGATGTTGGTTTTGTTTGTGGCTATGCGATTGCGCATGCCCAAATTGAGTTTGAAATTGTGCTTGATTTTGTCTATTATTCTGGAAACGATTTTGTGAGTAATTTTGTGGGTAGTTTTGTGATTTGTTTGACATGTGATATTGTGATTGGTTTTGTGAGCCATGTGGTGTATAGTTTTGCACATGTGTATAATTTTGTGCATGATATTGTGCATTATTTTGTGAGTGATGTTGTGAATTGTTTTGTGAGTGGTCTTGTATTTGACCTTGTGAATACTTATTTGATTGTTGATTATATAAGTTTCTTTGTGAATGCATGTGCAATAAAGTGTTATGTGACCTGCCACAATGTTTACACCTGCTTGTCCAAGTGCAATGATCAGTTGTGTGATTTGATTGTAAACAAACCATGCATAATTTTAAATATTTAGCTTCATTTACTCTGTCAGAAACAGACATATTTAAGAATTTTCTGCATTGAAAAAACTTATGATTTTGATTGCAAAATGCGCATAATTCACTAGAAGCTAAATGCGTGAATGAGGTTGAATGTGATTTATATTTAGAATGCTTTGATTGGTCACTGTTGCTATGACCTCGCGTTTGACTTTTATTGTCAAAGTTACTGGACTGCATTGTCTCTTGAACTTGACATTTGTCCTTGAGAAAACGAATGAAATCTTCAAATTTTTTAATATTTTGCTTTAAGCTGTGAATTTCCCATTCACGTCTGGTGACACTATCTAATTTTGCGCTCACGATAAAAATAAGTAATGTATCCCATGTGTCCACAGGCTCATTTAGTGAATTTAATGCCTTTAAATCCCGCTGAACGCTGTCAATGAGTTTGCGCAATGCCGTGTATGCATCCTTTTGAATGGGTTGCATATTGACGATATTTTTGACATGATTATTTATAATTAACCTTTGATTTTCATATCTTTCGCGCAACAAATTTATTGCTACTTCATAATTATTTTCAGTGACTTCTAATGAGTGTATAACCTCTTTTGCTTCGTTTTTTAATGACGTCTGCAAGTAATAAAATTTTTGAATTTTGCTTAATCTAGTATGATTATGAATTAATGTTGAAAAGGTTTCAAAAAATGGCAGCCAATCTGAATATTTTTCTCCTGAAAATGTAGGTATTTCAATAGGAGGTAATTTGACATTAAAAAAATCGTTATTTTGAGTATTTGATGGGTTCAAGGTTGTACTGAGGTTTGTTGAAAATTGATGATCTATTGAAGGGTTAATAATTTTTTGTGCCTTTGATATTAATTTAAAAAATTTATTTTCAAATGTTACCCTCTCTGCCACTTGCGCATCAGAGCTATCTAACATTTCAATCTCGTTCTGCAGGGCATCAAAGCTGTCAAAAACCGACTGACATCTTTTTAAACGTTCGTTAATTTGAACCTTATCATTGTGATTTTGTGTTGCTTGTAAAAATGTCTCAAAACGGGTTAATTGACCTTTCAAACTTCCGCGTTGTACCAAATATTTTTTTAATACGTCATCTACTTCGGACTCTGTAGCCATGGTAATATAAGCCTAGCCAAATATAGCAATAAACAATATATAACTCCCAAAAAATGTTTTGATTTTCTGAATAAGTGAAAACCTGTATGAATGGAGAGAATAGGTAAAAAATATGATTAAAATGGGATAATGAAAGGAATTGATGACTCACCAGTGCTTTCCAGTGGTTGTTACCTTTCTGTGATGATTGTGTTATATTGTGGACACTTTTTTGCTGATTGATTGGTTGCAGTGCGCTGCTGCAATGCCTGCTGCTGATGTGGTTGTGAAATCACTATTTATGTGCAATGTTCAATGTGTAATGTTTTTATTGTTCGTTTTAGATACCAGCGTACCGCGATTTTAACGTGAATGCTTTGACACTACGCGGCGCGATGGTCCATTTCGACTCGAAGGACCAACTTGTATGTGTGAATTTGCGGCTCCGTTTTGTTGTCACCGAAAAAACCCACACTTGATTTTGATAGCTTTTATATTAAAAAACAAATGCACATATAAAATAATAACTAATTAAATGATACGAATTAAAATACAAAAAGTGTCCATCTGCTTATTATGTCGATTATCCCGTGCTGACCGGGACGACACCCACGCGTTGGCTGCACGTACGGGTGCCTTTCTTGAACTCTCGAAAAATATCTTGCTTTGCCCTGTTCCTCGGGATTTTTCTACCTCTTCGGGAAAGGGCATCTGGTTAAGCCAGGCGGATGGACCAATTCAATATTTAATGTTTTAAGGGATGGTCGGTTGGAAGTTAAAACTATTTTAATGCACTGCTGATAATGATGATTTCGTACAGTAGGTGTCCGCCTAAGAGAGGTTTCACTGTATTTATATAATATTACTACCTGGTCAGTAAGTAGAGTTGTGTGTCCTAACGATTTACTATTTTTTTTAAATAGTCACACATGCATTAAGCAGCGATTCTTAACAAACTCTTATCCGAGTGATTAGAAAAAGATAACGAAATAAACGCTTTTGCTACCTCCCGCACAGAAGAACGGAAGCAGGCCATTTAATATTGAGTTTTTGCTGTTGAGTCGCATCGTCGTCGAAAGTTGAACGAACTTCGACTTCGGTGGCAGAATTAAATACGGAACACGCCGATGCCTGATACCCGAGGATCCCGCAAATAAACTGGAACATCATTTTGTTTACTCCAAGCCGTATATAAATAAATTCTTAAAAATTGGAACAAATTTATAATTTACCACGGCGTATATACAGGGTGTCCAAGATAAGGAGGGCCTCTATGTGGATCTCGTTAATGGTATCGGAATCAAAGCACATATGCCGTACAAAAAATGTTGGTAAGATTTTTAAGTTTTGAGTTATTTAAGAAAAACTGAATTTTTAATTCAATTCAATTCTTTCTTTTTCGACGTTAATATTAAAGTTAGAGCGAACAACAAAACATTCTCACAGCAACTTTTAGTGAACTCTAAGAATACATAACAAATTTTTTTATACGACGTTTCGTTTTCGAGCAATCATCAACTTCATTTTTTCTAATACGGCCCTGATTTTATAATGACAAATTTTAAGAACGTCTTTTAATTTAATGATGTACCGCACATTATCGTTTAATTACGTTTCGAGTTTTTTTAATCATCTTCATGAAATTTTCAGGATGCGGACCTGTATTTTCCATAATTTTGTAAAAACAGTTCAATACCGAAGGTACTTAAATTAATATTTTTTAAATTATTTTGTAATAATGCACTGCATACTAATCATAAAACAAGATAATTCACGCTAACGATAACAAAACAGTGAGCAAGAAAAAATAAACAACAAATCGGTACATTTGCAAAAAAACAATAATTAAAACTAACAGTAAATTATTAGAAATTAATTTTCCAAATGGTGGTCGAAGTGATTTCAGTCAGTTTTCAAATAAATGCATCTTAAAATTTAAGACATTCATGAGCCTTTTTGGCCTTATGCTTTGAAAGGCTTCATCACTTTACTAGTCGTCTAAGGTCTCGGGAAAATGACGGAAATCATTTCGTACACCTTTTGGATTTTTTCATACTTACTGTTTGTTATTGATATTAAATTATCATGATTTATGATTATTATGTAGTTCATTATTATAAAAGTATTTTAAAAATATTGTTTAAGTACTGCATATAACTGTTTTTACAAAATTATGGGAAATACAAGCCCGTATCCCGAAAATTTCATGAAGATGATTAAAAATTCTCGAAACGTAAGTGAACCATAATGTGTGAAACATCATTGAATTTCGAATTAAGAAACGGTCTTAAAATTTGACATTATAAAATCAGGGCCGTATTAGAAAAAATAAAGTCAAAAAAAGGCAAAATAATACACAAAAATGCGTTTACCTAAAAGTTGGAGTTCATGAATGATAGATACATACTGCATTCACCAGACGACGACTGAAGATACTAACCAGTTGAAACGTAGTTACATAAGTAACTAAAGACTATGAAAAACTTGACCTTGCAGGTGGTAGTGATATAATATATTTTTTCTATTTGGGTTTCAAAATGGCTACCTTATGAAATGCAAAAAAATTTAATAACTTGCCACTTTGTGAAACTGAAAGTTTCTTTTTTTCATGTTGGCAACAAGTAAGGTTCAAATTTTAGGCCTACTTGGATTTCGTTGAAATTAGTTGTCTAGACATTATGGAATCGACAAAAAATTGTTATAGAAAACTTTAAAATACTAACCTTTAATCTTGCAAATAGATCATTTTTACTATAGATATTTATCCGAAATACCTATACTTGGAAATATATAACATACTGATGGGGTCCGTCAACTAATTTCTAGTCCCAACTATAAAACAACATTAACCTAAAAATAATCAAAATATTTTCCAGTTTATGCTCTATTTCTAAAGTTTTATTCAATAAAGTATTATTTTTATTTTTAATTCAATATAGTATTTATTATACATATTACTTTATATATACATATTTATAGTTACTGTATAGACATTTCCTGGGCATTAATTGTTATTCCTGTCAGATGCTGTGTCGACACAATTATTTGTTCAATAGTATTATTTAGGTAGTATTTTGTTCAATATTTTGAACTTTGTTCTGCTCGCACCATAACTCAAAGTTTTGTATATTCTTGTTAAAAGTTTTTCTAGATTATTTTCTGCAATTTCTCGTATTTCTGACGGAGTACAACTTTCTTCCTGACTCATTTTTATTAACTTTAATAATATATTTATTTTTAATTATGACAGCTGGGACGAAGCTTTGTTGGTTCAATTGTTTCTATCATGGCATATTTGATACTTGTAATTAATTCAAATGGAAAACATCTACTATATTTTTTACAGTTTTTCAGACTTTAAAGACCCAAATAGAAAAAGTATTATAAAATACACGGTTCCTAAGACAATTAGAGCACTTGTACTTCCGCTTCGGGGGTCGTTTTCTAAATTATACGCGTGCTCTAAGATAATGCCTTATGAAACTTGTATCTTAATATACTATTATGTTGTATGGAATATCATCAGAAGAACCACCTGAAGATATACAATAAAGAATAAACAAATAGTGCTAAACAGGTATACTCAGTTTTCTTCTGAACAAAATAAAGTAAAAAGACTCCAAGTATACTTACCACTGTTATATCTTTGTTTTTTGTTCTATCTTTAGCAATAGTTTACTGGAATAACTTGAATCTACCAAGGAAACATGTGTGTTTGGCCAAAAGCCAATACGCGATAAAGTCTTTTAGTGCTTTTTTGTCGACTGCATATAAAAAAGTCGACCCTGATTAATCAAGAACATTAAATTTATCGTATTTTTCTTACCCCGTCTTAGATTTAACGAAACATATACGCATAATATGGTAATAAGTTATTTTCCCCAAGACTTTTATTATTAAATAAAACTGGATTTCGACAGCAATTGCGTATATTATAGTAATATTTTAATTGTCATGTTGTAGGAGAATTGCTCGGGAAATTGCGAAAAGAATCGCAAAAGTGATATTTTCTTGTCTTCAAAGTCATCGCGTCCAGCTCATTATTTATCTCTTTTATTTTGTTACATTGGTACCAGCAGAAGATAATATTAATTTCTAAACTATATGTATGTGCACGGAACAATCACTATACTAAAATTATTATAGTAAAGATTTTATTGTCCTATAAAATATTATATTAATTACTATTTTCATTATTAATCCGTACCAAAATAATATTGTAGATAAACATAATTTCTAAAAAAGTATAGTTAGAATTTCTAATAAATTTAGTAAAATCAAGAAATTGCTAAAATATATTGTAAATTTTACAACGAATGTATAGTGAAAATAATTTATTTATAACTCCAGTAGATAAATATTTTTAAATGTATGATACCGGCTATTATTTAAGTATTTTTTATTGTAAAAATGAAATATTTAAGAAAATATTTTTACAAAAGTAAAAGTAATAAATGAGATGCAACCAAAGATCTTACAAACTCCAGATAGAATTGTTTACAATTGAAGTCGACGTAAGGATTGTAAACGTGCACTCCCCACCTTGCTGTTATGCTTGCAGCATAGCCAGATTGTCCTATTTATCGCTAAGGTATCTGCAAAATCCCAATTAAAAATTTGTTAATTTGACAATTGCAACTGGTTTAAGGTTAATCCGCAATTGCTTTTAAAATAAATTTATTTCCCAATAATTTTAATATAAATTGTGAATAGGGATTTAGAAAAAAAATATTATTATTATACATAAAAGTTTGAAATAAACCGACTGCACTCTGACAACATCAAGTTAAAAGTTACTACTCTCGATGGCAAACGATCAAACTTTATCAATGGATCGATTATAGTAAAGAATACACTGTTGCTACTCGCTGCTAACCGCTTTTAAGGGAGTGTTTATATACAGCTTGTCGTTTCGTTCTGCGGCTACCAAAACTATTTAAAGAATGCAGACGAAATATTATCGATGTTGTCAAATTACTTACCAAAAATCTAGTAGGTTTTATGAAATTTATTATTTATACCTCCTTTGAATACAGAATTTAACCTAATCGTTAAAAAGTTAGAAAATATTATTATTCAGACTGAAAAACTGAGAGGTATTTTGAGTTTTAAGTAATATGTTCACACCTGCTTAATTTTAATTGCCGGACAAAATTAAAATATTAATTGAATTATCTATTTCCTAGCAAATCTGACAACATGTGAATATCCATTTACTCCAAACATTTAGTCGATTAATAGGATCACTTCCGCCTCTATTTTGTTTCACGGCATTAAACAGAGATGAAAATATAATATGCGATTGATTTGGACACGCCTCCGCAGACATTCGCCAGACACATGGCACTGCCATGCTCTAGACACGCTTTGATGTTTGACCAGCGACAGCGCGTTGTGGATGTTACACGCATAGTATAATTATAGGGCAAATAGTAAAAAAATGATTTTCCATATGGAAAAGACGCTTTGCATAAACTTTTAAAAGCCAATGGGTTTTATTTTCGCAAATGCCAAAATAAACGAAAATTGTTGGTTGAAAAACCAAATATTTTACATATGAGATATAGGTATGTGCTATTAGGAAATTTGACCTTTTTGAACTGATAAAAAAAGCTATGTTATTGACAATATCATAAAACAGGCTGGCCATATTCCCCTTATAACTCCCCCCTACATGTGTGAGCTAAACCCAATTGAGTTGGCATGGGTTCAAGTCAAAAGGTACATACGGAACCTAAACACATCAGGGGATTTCAGTTTAACCAAGCTGAAAGAGGTCTTAGATGAGGCCATAAGGTCAGTTACACCATCTGACTAGGCGACATTTTGTTTTTTTTTTATTTTATACCTACTTTATGACGTTAAAAGTTGGGGTTTCTCAGAAATAAATTGTTGCATTCCTGTTTCTCCCAATACTTTTCGTTCTTATTATTTTAACATTTAGTACCTACTTACTCCTTTATATTCACAAAAAAATTTACATTTTAATATTTTTATATTTAATTTTACAATATAAGCACGACCATGGATTGTCCTTGCGGCCTGTTACCTTCCCTTCCCCTTACGGATACCGCGTAGCCGCAGATCCAAGCGACAAGCTATACTTGGTTGTTTTTATTTTTTTTTGTGAGTATTGGTGAAAAATCGTCTTTATTATAAACAATGATGGTGCATTCATGTATAGTTTGTAAAAGAGTGGATCATTTAAGCAAGGATTTATCTTTTCTTCGGTAAGTATGGTTATGTTTTAATATGATTGTATTGATATGATTTCTGACTAACCATTGACGTTTAAAAGGTTATGGACCGGTCCGTGGTGCTAGTCCGGGCAAAAAGCAGTCGAGTTGGTTTATGTCTTAATATAAATCTTGCATTTACAAGATGGTTGAGTCTTGTGCGGCCATAAAATACTTCACTAGAAGATGCAATGGTGTTAAATTAAAATTTCACAGGTTAGTACATATATTTAGAAATTTGAGTTTGAGTTTGCATCACTATGAAAATTCGGTTTGTTTAAGAATGTACCAAATGTTTATCCACTTCGTTAGGATACTAAAGGGCCGTAGCCTACGGCAAATTTGGATACATGCCCTTAGAAGGAATAATTATAGTCCAGGTGATACAACAGTTATTTGTGAGAAACACTTCACAAAAGAAGATTATGTAGGTAATGTACATGGGAATAAAATACTGAAGAAAGGAACAGTCCCGTCAAAATATTTTCCATCTTTATTTTTTCTATATTTAAACAACGTTTGCAGTGTAACAAGTACGTGAAGACAGGTTTTATATAATTTATTTATTTATTTTTATATATTTGATCTAACTTGTTTAGGTACATATTATTTTAATTTACTTATTTAATTAATCACTTTAGTGTACAATATGCCTTAGTGGCCTTAAACCAGTTGTAATTGTCAAATTTACAAATTTTTAATTGGGATTTTGCAAGATGTCTTAGTGATAAATATGACAATCTGGCTAGAAATATACACTTTTATATCTGGAGAGTATCATCCAGTAATGAATACACCAAAAATATTGATGCTAAGCATAAATAGTTAAATCGATCCTTGGATACACTGTATATAAAAACTGGATCAATATTTCTATCTTTTTTATAAATATCCAATATTCGAAACTACACTTTTTGAATAGATAATATAGTTAAACGTAAAGAATCTCAAAGTAAATTATACGCCCTTGTTGGGCTTTTTGCCCAGACTAGCTCCGCTCCGAAACGATGAAGACCGCTCCATAACCTTTTAAACGTTATTGGATTTAACCTTGTAAGATCTTTGATTTAACCAGACTTCAACATTGTTGCCATTAGCGAGACCAACATGTTTTGTCACTCTTCCACCCATTACTGATTTTCAATAACATTTCAAACAATCACAAACTCACTTTCCAACAGATTTATGAATGGAGTGTTGGCCCTGTGGATGAAACGGTCTCCTGGGATTGATTTCTATTTTCGTAACAAATAATAGGCGATGAAGTCAAGCGATGGAATACGAGAATATGGTTGGGTGACCGCTTGGGAATAGCATGTATCAAAATTTTTACGAAACATCTTAGTTTATTTTACACAATATTTTAGTAAATTGTACAAGAGATTTTATTAAATTTTACAAAAGATCTTAGTAAATTTTATTATTCAGGGTGTTCCTTAATAACGTGCTAATATTTCAGGGTATGATTCCTTAGGTCATTTTATAAAGAAAAGTTCATATGAACATATGTCCGCAACGGCTTAAATTTTTTGCTACAGGGTGTTGAATTTTTATATTTTAAATGGTTATTTTTTAATATCTCCGAAAGTACTTTAGATATTATATTCAATTTTGCTATGTATTAATAGGATATAGAACCACAGATTGTCCACCAGTGGCATCCCTGCAAACATGTCCTCTGATATTTTTTACAAAAAAGATGGTATCCCACTACATTTTTCCATGTGGATATTTTTCTGATAAGCCTGGTCAATTCTACATGAAAACGGTCTCTTGAGTTTTTCTCGTTCTTGATTAAAACCACTAAATTCATATTGAAACTAATTATTATTAACATTGATAAAAATAATTAATGATAAATATTGCTTTATAAAAATTGTTGGAGTGGGCAATTCGAGGCGAAGACGGGCGGAAGTATGCCTTTTAAGTGAAATTGGCCATTTCCAACAATTTTTATAAAACAAAATTTATCATTAATTATTTTATCAATGTTAAAAATAATGAGTTTCAATATGAATTTAGTGGTTTTAATCAAGAACGGGCGCGTCTGACGAGAAAAACTCAAGAGACCGTTTTCATGTAGAATTGACCAGGCTAATCAGAAAAATATCCACATGGAAAAATGTCAGTGACGTACCATCGTTTTTGTAAAAAATATGAGGACATGTTTCCAGGGACGCCACTGATGGAACAATTGAATAACTTTCCTAACTAAAATTTGTGGTCCTATATTCTATTAACACATACCGAAATTGAAAATAATATCTAAAGTATTTGCGGAGATATTAAAAAATAAAATCTCAACACCCTATAGCAAATAATTTAAGGCGTTGCGGGACATGTTCATATGAACTTTTCTTTATAAAATGGCCTAAGGAATCACACCCTGAAATGTTAGCACGTCATTAAGGAACACCCTGTATAAATGGTTTACTAAATATTTTTATAATGGTTAAAATTTTGCGATAATTTAATGGCAGTTCCTCGGACAGTTCTTAATAAAAGTTATTCCAGTCACATATAGAGCCATAAATTATGGTTAGTTTTACTTTTTTTATAGTAAATTTAACAACGTTTTTCTTTCCGTGTAAACGAATTTCTACTCTAAATAGTACAGCACAAAAAATACGAGCGTCAGCTTCAAAGCAATATTAACAGTCCATTAGAGATAAGTTTTAACAAATCGACATAAAGCACAAACACATGCACTATAAAAAAGAATGAATTAACCGGGATATTAAATATTGTAATACAAAATGTTTAGTCTAACGTGAAAATTATTTAAATTAAATGATTTTCATGTTAGATTATGCATTTTGATTATTTCATAGCTTATGATTATTCCGGTGGAAAGGGTGTTGAAAATGATGTCTGCAAATAATATTATACTAATATATACAAAGTGTCCAAGATAAGGAGGGCCAGTACAGGGATCTCGGAAACCGTAAGAGATACGAAGTCGGCTAAATGGAGGGAAAGTTGGGCATTTACGTGCCTAATAATATGCCGTTTAGAAAATTTTAAAATTCCGAGTAGTTCCGGAAAAATCCTGAAAAAAACGAAATTCTGAAAAATTGTTTTATTATTTTTCTGGGATTTTTTGAGATCGAATTCTAAAGTAAATTGCACTTTTGCATGCCACTTTTTCCGCTCTATCTAATAGCGTTAATTGTTTTGTAATCCGACGAGTCGTCTTTGAAGGGCCATTCTCAACTTCCTTTTTTTAAATAGGGTCCTGTTTTTCTGATATTGGAAATTGATAGGTTTTTTTCTTCCGAATGCAACGATGTATGACACATTGTGGTTTAATGACGTTTCGAGGGTTTTCTGAACAACATCAGGAAATTTTGGGATACGGTCCTGTATTTCTCCTAATTTTATAAATAATATCTCATAAGTAAGCTCTAAATTTTTACTTATGTTGGACTATTTCAATAAATAACAAATAATTTAATAATAAACCACAAATAAGTGAACAACGAAAACTGTGAGGAACTACATAGACAGATATGGTCATATATACTATCTTTCTTGCAGTTTTTCTATAGAATGTGCAGGGGAGCCAGTATTCAGCCACCTCAAAAATTACATGGGATTTCCTATGTTCAACTGTTTTCTATGTTCACCAGGTATAGGATGAAGGTATAATACTAGAAAATAACCGGAGATAATTAAAAGTAGTAGGAAATTCTGAAAATATGTATAATTCAAATACGTTGTATTTTCGAGAATTATCTGGAATATCTGGAAATACCCGGAAATAATAAGTGTTTTTTAGTAATACACGGAATAACCTAGTGTTTCTTATGGAAATAAATCGCTGTGTATGCAAAATAACCTGGTCATTGTTCCCTCTATGCTTGTTGTAAAATAATTTTTTTCAAATTTCTTGAAAAGTAGAGTACTGCATGCCTGCTGGTGCCCTCTTGCGCACTAAACAATGCATGAAAAATTCTTGTAAATGTTCGTGAAAAAGTCGCCTCTAAATGGTGCCTAGTCACTTTTCCTTTTGAATTTTCAATTTAAGATTCCACCAGCAAACGGGATGCAATATTTTACAGAAATTAGGCAAAAAGTGTATTTACTTACTGCGGGCGTACAAAACCCAGAAATTAAATTAAACCCTTTGTGACTAGGAATACAGAAAACTAAGATTGGTAAGAACCCGAAGGGCATATTTTTAAAATCGTGAAATATACAGGATGTTTAAGAATTAAGAAGACAGAATTACGTTATCCAAATGAGACCCTATATTTTATGGTATTTATAAATTCTAGAGAATAAGCCATGTCAAGCTGCTGTATTGTTCCCTATGCCTAAGTTTGTCGTTTTTGATAAATTTATATTTAAGGAAGACAATTTGTTTCCCTTTGACCGTATCTTCATATACAATTTATATAACGTCATGTAAAATAGGTTACATAATCGAAAAATTCGTTTTTTATTCGCTATCGAAAGAGAATGATTTTATTATATGAAAAGTATAAAAAGTATGAAAAATGTGATAAGGAAAGGAGATTGTAACATTTTTTAAAGTAATTTTGCGCTTCCTCTTTCAGTGCTATTACATTAGAAATTATGGTAAAATTTAAATTATTGATAACCTACATTTAACATTTAACATTTATTTAAAAACCCAATAATAGACACCTAGATGCAAAACACCCGTATATGTCGAAATCTAAAATTAGACATATGTATATTATTATTTTGTATTTTTATTTATATTATCTATATTATAATTCTATGTAACACGCGTTACTGAAACATGCCCACAATACTTATTGATTTAGTGAATGCTTTATAAACCATCACCATTGTTTTCTCATTTAGAAATTTCCTTAATATATAAAATTTGTGTATGAGTTCTACGTATTTTATTAGAAACATAGTCAATATGTGGACTTCATAAATTGGGCAACCAGCACCAAGATATTTTCTGTGGGTTACTTCAGCATAGTAATATCTGTAAAATTGGGCTAATTAGCCCTTGTTAATGAAAAAGCTATGTAATTTGTTTTATTTTTAGATTAAGTGATAGTTTGTTTATAAGTTTCCAACCAACTTTTAGCCAATTTAAAACCTTCTATTGCCTTATTTTTAACTTCTTCCCAATCTTTACCAGTAAATATTACAGCCGTGTCGTCGGCATAAGATATCTCATTTTGCATTTTCTTAAAATTTGTAAATACAGGTTGAAACTGATAGTTGTGCCAACACATTAAAAATGGTAGTGTATTCCAACTAAAAAAAGCCCCGACGAATAAGCGAAACAATACTCATTAGTTGTCGCCACCCACTGGGCGCCAGTATTTTTGAATTTGGAGTGGAATCAAGAACTAGAGACTATTAAGAAGTAAACTCGAGGAACTAGAGAACCACTTTGAATTGAAACAAATGGTAAAAAGAATTTGAAAGTTTAGGGATGTGGGCGGGGAACTCTAGTATTAATTTTTTTTAGAACCCCGATTATCCGCGCTCAACGGGACCGGGCGAGGCACGGATAATTGAAAAGCACTGATAATCCGAACATTTATTTCTTACATATTATATGTATATGTCGGCGTCAATTAGTGAAATCCGTCATTCCCTGAAATGCCTAGTCATTTCACGTATTGCCGGCAAATAGTGTAACTCTACGTTTGGTACACCGTTTGCCTAAGAGTATCAGGCATTCCCTGTAATGATTTGAGTTACCCTGTTTGCCGGTTTTAGTCGATTATTGTAATTAGGACAGTGTTGCCAGTACTGCACGAAAATAGGATATTTTACATTAAAAGGTTTGTAAATAACTAATTACTATCAGGAATTTCCTTAAAATTGGATGTATTTTTTCACCCCCACTCACTTTTTCATCCCTTCCATTTTTTTCCCCAAGACAACAAATCATAAACGCAAAAATTGCGCAACTAAATACCATTAAAATTACATATTTTTTCTTCTTATATTTAAAAAAAACCGTAATTTTTTGGCAATTAATACCCCCCCCCCCCTTTTTACCCCCACCCTTTGAGAATTTTGTAGTACAATTAAAATGGGACCTAATTGAAAATATTCCCTCTCCAACAAAAAAAAATCTAAATTGGTTCATAAATGGCGGAGTTCTGAGGTCACAACATAAAAAAAAATACAATCGAATTGAGAACCCCTCCTTTTTTGAAGTCGGTTAATTAAAATCTACATGCTCAAAACCCAATAAAAAGGGCACACAATGAAATCACTTCTTCAAGCATATGAATTATAAAACAGTGTTAAACGTGACAACAGTGTACGAATTTGAAATGATTTTGTAGGTTAAAGTAGTTTGAGGTTATGTTTGAAATCCTAAAGAATTTTCTTACAGCGTTTGACTGGAAGAATTCCGTCATTACAGGGAATGCCTGATACTCTTAGGCAAACGGTGTACCAAGCGTAGAGTTACACTATTTGCCGGCAATACGTGAAATGACTAGGCATTTCAGGGAATGACGGATTTCACTAATTGACGCAGACATATACATACTAAAAAAATAACACAGAAATATAGATCCCATAAGTTCAAACTCGCTTCTATATTGCATAAAAAGATAACAAAATAAAAAAAGATAATTAATTCTACATAAGTGAAGTTTTACAATAAATAAGAAAAATAAAAACTCTACATAGGCAGGCTGACCTGCATTGTTAATCTTCTGACGTATTCTGCGCACGTTCAAAATGTCGACAAAGTCCGTAGATTATCGTTGCTCAAAATGGTCTAGTAGTAGTGTTGTGATCGCTCGAGCGAAAAACCGCTCGAGTATACGATTATGGAAATAACCGAAATCGCTCGATTATTAAAAAAACCGCTCGAGTTATAAATTCAAGCGAAAATCGTCGTTTGTTACTTATTCCCTTTCACTCGATACCCGAGCATCGCTTGTCGCCGACGTATATTCGAGCAGTTTTTCGCTCGATAGGAAATACTCTAGTTATAAATTCAGGCGAAAAATCGAATCGTTGCATTTCACTTGATACCCGATCTTCGCGCGGCACCCGAAATGTGCTGATTGGCGACGTTCGAGTTTGACGCTCAGAAGACGACATACGTCTTTCTTAAACGCACATAAACGAGAAGGTGCATATAAAAAAGTATGCCAAATCCCTTAGTGGATTCATCGCGACATCGGTATTCTTAAAAAATTAAAGCATGCAATTTTTTTTTCTGTTCTTCCTTAATAAAAACTCTAGACTAAACTTATAAATCAAAACATTCTTCTTAGTCATAAAAATTTGAACTGATTAATCGCTCGAGCGATTCACTCGATTATTAACATCGCTCGAGTATCAAGTACTCGATTATTAAAATCATCGGTTTTTCTCAACACTATCTAGTAGAACGTTTGCAGCTTCTTCGCTTCTTCAGTCTCTCGGTTAGTATGATTCCCAGTTATTCCCCGAGCACTAGCGCTATCGATATTGCGTCATGCGTCTCCCTGCGTCATATAGAGAGTTGCCGTCGAGTGATTTACGGCAATAAAACTTTGAAAAATGCAATTTCAATAATGGTACGGATAATCCGCAGCCCGGTTAATCGGGGTTCTACTGTAGTTAAAACTTTACACCTTAATATATATTTTTTAAAAAACTAACTTAAGGTTTCTAATTTATCATGTCTGGAACCTTATTTCTTATGGTAATGTATCAGTTGATTCCAGAAGGACGTGTGTTTTCAGGAAAAAAAGTCAGATTTAACGGCTTGGCGGTGCGCTCTTAATGTCGATATTTTCAGTATATTTAATAAATCTATTTGTAAAATTCTGTAAAGATTGTTTCACGAAAAATGGATATAACTTATTGACTGCAGTAACAGTACCTGCGGCGATCCCATTATTTATGACCATTTGTTATTATTATGTGGAAAGGACCGGATTGTAATAATTATAATTAAATATAGGCACAACAGGTACGTTAGGTTGCTTAATTTATATTTAAACATCTTTTTGTGGTAAAATTTGTTAGTTTTTATTTCTTGCTGGAAGAGTTTAGTTGTATTACCGATATTATTTTACCAAACGTATAAAAAAACAGTATGTGGCGTCCATGGAAAAACATTGATGGTGCTTCTTCTAGTGTTGCAGTAAAACAAAAGCTCCGTCAAATAAAGGAAAAAGAATAAGCATTTTACATGCTGGGTCAGAAAACGGTTGGGTTCCGAATGCCTTGTGGCTTTCTGCAAAAAACATTAAAGACACTTGTGTGGACTACCATGAAGATACAACGGCTGAACTTTTTGAGGAATGGCTCGAGAATTGTCTTTTACCAAACATTCCTCAGAATAGCGTGATAGTAATGGACAATGCGAGCTATCACAGTCGCCAATTACATAAAGCTCCAAGCTCAAATAATACAAAATTTGAGATTCAGAACTACATAGCGGCGAATGATATATATTTTGAAGAAAGTTATAAAAAAAGTGATCTTTTAGAAGTTTTAAAGACATTTTGCATAAAAAAAAGTATATGTTTCTGACACATTGGCAGAAGAAATTGGACATACAGTGCTACGGCTCCCACCCTATTATTGCATTTTTAACCCCATAGAGCATATGTGGCATCAGTTAAAATCACTGGTTAGGTCTGAAAATATTTCTGCGACTTTAAGTTCTAGTGTTGTAGAATTAATACGAAAATGCTTTAATGATATTCCCCCAGATAGTTGAAAAAATTCAGTCCGTCACGTAATAACTGTAGAAAATTCGTATATTAGTCTGGATCGTATAATTAATACAATTATAATTAATTTTGATGAGGATAGCGATAGCGAGACACAACTATCTATAGAATGACATTATAAATGTAAATAAATATGAGTAATATTTAAAAAAAATGTTATATCATTTGATTACATTAATATAATCATATCATTACTTGTTTTCCTTAGTCCGTCCCTTCATACTTCACTTGTTTATTGCCAAGCTCTTGTCTACACAATGGGACCGACCCAGGAAATCATTAAGTCGTATCCAAATATCGTGAAACGAACTGTACCTAATACATTCCATACTGGACTTCTGCAGGAACTCGTAGGTATGAAATGGGTAAAGAGCTATATCGAATTTATTTTAAACACAAACTCGTCCCCAAAATAAGTATCTTATATTTGGAATAAATATAATTTTGTCGGAAAGAATAAATTTAAAGTTGGCAGACTCCAAAATGCGTCAAAATGACGCAGCGAATTAAAAAATATGTTTACCAAAATAATTGGGTGTATGTTTCGTGGTTATAAACCATAAAACCTACGAAATTATTTTAATTTATCCGATCCCATATGATTTCAATAATTTTTTCATTCACCTATTCATAGTCCTTGGTAATTCCGTATGGATCACTTAGAATTCGTTTAAATGCTAGATAATCTTTAATTTTTTTCAATGGAAGTTTATAATATTCATATGTTTACCAATTGGTTCCGCTGACTCTGACGTTGCCATAACATCCGGCGGTATGTTGCGTCGTTATTTTTAGGCGTCGACATCCAGTGGCGCTACCGTTATCTAGGAACAGTTTATTCAAATATATCGAAACTAGGAAAATAAATGCACGACGATGAAGATGAGGAAAATCTTGGTTTTGGAGAGGACAGCCTCAAGAGCGAGATTGGAAAGTCCGCGATAGATTAATAAAAAAAAACAGGACCAGAAATAAGGCTCTTCGAGAAAAGCAGAGAGAATTCGGCTTTCCAAGCAAACATTAGGAGAAAAGGTCCTAAAGTAGGTCGATGCATCCATCGGGGTATTGAAGATTCGTATGAAGATAGAAAAAGAAATTGGCCTAAAATAATGGCCGCAATAGGTATGGAAGGTTGAAAGGTATTTTTCGAAATTTCCAACGTAAAAAGGTTATAAAAGTCCAAAAAGTGGGAAGAAAAGTAAAAAAATAGATATGAAAAAATTCTCGACTGTCTTGCGGGGCAAAGAGGAAGGTTAAGAAATTATAGGGGTAGGAAGCTAAAAGAAACATGACTGAAGACCTCTCGAGTGGAATATTGACATCAGGGTGCATGTATAAATTTTCGGAATAGACGAATATTGTACCTCTGATTTTTAATGCTAAATGGAAAATAATTATAAAATTTGGGGGTTTCTATTTGAAAATGTAGATATTTTGTAGTTTTCTCAATTTCATTTTTAATCATATTCTTTAAAAGTTTAAAAATGTTATAAAAAATCTATTAAAGCAGGCCCTTTTCAACAAGAAATCCAATTCAAATTAAATAATAAAGGCTTCCTAATAAGAAAAATTATTAATTAATTTAAGTTCTGCAAACGTCATTTTAGAACACAGAACCTTAATTACTTAGAATCTGGCGCAGAATCGAAAAATGTAAAATCTATAGGGTGTTCCGTTTAAAATAAGCAGGTTGACCCCCGACTTCCGATATAACCAGAAGTGCCACCATATTGAAGATATTTTAACCGAGTTGCACCTATCAACATTAGCTTACTGTACAATTTAAAAAAATTTCGTATGTATAGATCGGGGCGGCTCCCGCTGGGACACCCTGTATATTGAATAGTTGCATATCTTTTAAGAATGTGGTAGATATAATATCGGTATCTGCAAATATACTTAATATCGGTATCGACAAAAAAATTCGTATTGACCGATCATTAGTAAAAACAATGTGGAATGAGAAAAGATGGTTAAAAAAGGAAGAAACGTTCAGAATTAAAAGGATTCTACCCTCTTAAGCCCTGATCGAAAGGCGCAGTATTGATTGAAAAGAGTTCACAACGAGAGTTTTATTCGAATAACTGAGACTTGAGAGAATTGAGAAGTCATAACAATATAAGTAGCGCTTCTCGCAATTAAGAATAAGGGAAGTGAACATCTGATTATTCACCAATTAATATTCCAATCCTAGTACAGTATAGTTATTGCAGAATTATACCGTTGACTCTTACTGCCATAAATAAACTACCTGATTAAACCCTATTGTATACGCCTGAACCTCTTCGAAGCTCAATAAATGGGATCAGGGCCGGTTTGTAAATGTATACCACACCACATGATTTATTTTTATAATTTAAAATAAATAGATAGTTATTTTTAGTTTTAGGTACGTATAATAAATGTAAAATAATGATAACAATTAATGATAATTGAAAATAATATAATTTAAAAGTATAACTATTAGGATAACAAGTACAATAAAAATTAATTAAATTCTAAGAAACTATTGATAATTTATTCAAAATTTAACTCTGTATCACTGTCACTATCTTCATCTAAGCCTAAACTTATAATTAAGGGTTGAACATTTGTAATCCTACAACTGTAAGAATTTTCCACCTTAAGTGCATGCTGCACACAGTTTTTCCAGCTGTCTGCAGAAATTTTTCTTACTTCGTTTTTACTTAATTAATTCTACTACAGATGCATTTAATATTATTTCTCCTAATATTGGATTTTAATTGGTGCCATATTAGCTCAATAATTGAATATACAATAGTACGGAGGAAGGCGCAACACTGTATGTCCATTTTCTGCTGCAAGTTTGTCACACTCGTATTCCTTATTTATTTTAAAAGCTTTAAATATTTCTAGCAGTTCTCATTTTTTGTAAGTTTCTTCAAAATATAAATCATTTTCAATCATAAAATTTTGAATTTCTGCTTTTGTATTATTAGAATTGGAAATGATTTTTGCTTGCCGACTATGATAACTAGCATTGTCCATTACAATGACGCTATTTTCAGATATATTTTTAAGGAGTATATGTTTAAACCAATCTTCAAAAAGTTGTGCGTCGGTATTATGATGGTAATCTAAAGAAGAATCGGCTATGATTTTAGCTGAAAGCAACAGACACTTTGGAACACTCCGATTTTTTCTAGGATTAACAGGTTTAAGTACTATGTCTCTTACCGAAGATAAAGGAGTTTTTGTCACAGTAGACGTCTCTGCTAAAGCATCCATCGAATTAAAATTTCTACTCAACAACGATTGATACACATTTTTAATTATTAGTTTGGCATCGGTAGATAAATGCTTTCTTTTAAAAATGACACTTGAAGATGCCCCCCTATCAGCACAATTTCAAGGACGCCACATTCTACCACTAATAAGCCTAACTAAAAATTACTCGCCGGAAAACCACTAAATATTAAAATTATTAAAAATCACTTTGTATTTATATATGCATCAGGCATAGGTATAAATTGAATTTGTATACCTGGTCCGACTCTGCTCGAAAAGGTTTTAAAATTTGGGATTTCCTTATTTATTTTATTGTAGAATGGATAATGAACGTTTATTGCAGTCAAAAGATCAACGGTATAATTCTGCAAAAACTATACATGCAGGAATCGTCCATCAACTACGTTGTTGTCCCAAAATAATATTGTAAATATAATTTACAAAGAACTATAGTTTTAGGATTTCTAATAAATGTAGTACAATCAAGTGAATGCTAAAATATATTGTAAATTTTACAACGAATGCATGTGCACGGAACAAGCACTATAGTAAAATTATTATACTAAGTAAGTAGTAAAGATTTTATTGTAAAATTTCTGAATGTATAAAAAAATAATTTATTTATATCTCCAGTGGTTAAATATTTTAAAATGTATGGTACATTTCACTGGGTATTATTTAAGTATTTTTTATTGTAAAAGTGTAAAAATATTTTTACAATATTACCTAGGTAGGGTTGAAAGGGTTTAAATCAATTGATTTAAATCGCGATTTAAATCACTTGATTTTTTGAAATTTCTGATAAGTTATAATTAAGAGAAAATAAAAACTTTGTGTTTTAATTATGGGTTTAATATATCAAAAAAATAAAACCACTGTACGTAAATAATGTTTATTTTAGTTAATATTATGAGAAACAATAAAACTACGTTATATTTCTTTTCCACTATATTCTTAAAAATTACATGTTTCGCTATCACTGTAGCTTCTTCAGGTTGAGAATGAATGAATATTTTTCTATATCTAACAAAGTGTACAATCTTAAAATATTATTACAGGTATAAAGATGGTGTAGGGTGTTGAGGATCTAATAGTAACAATGGGAATTTCCAAATGGTCAGTAAAGTGATTATATAAACTTTAGGGAAATATTATATAAAAAATAATAAAACTAAAAATCATAAAAATAGAAAATCAGGGGTGTATAAACTAAAATGTAAAGATTGTCCGAAAACATACATTGGCCAAACTGGGAGACATTTTGGAAAAAGAATACAAGAGCATTATAATAGTTACATAAAAGACAAAACAGATTCTAATTATTCCAACCATTTAAAAGAAAAACAACATAACTTTGATTCAAATTTTAAAATCTTACATACTGAAAATAAAGGCATAAAACTTAATCTGTTGAATCCATGGAAATAAATAAACTTTAAAATACCGATGTTTTACTGAATGGTCAAATAGACCTTAACAATTCTCCTTTGTAAAATTTATTTCACTAATCCGCTATTACATGTATAAATAAATCTATAAAATAATTTATTACTTTACTGACCATTTGGAAAATCCCACTGTTACTATTATACCCCCTACACCATCTTTATACCCGCAATAATATGTTAAGATTGTACACTTTGTTAGATATAGAAAAATATTCATTCATTCTCAACCTGAAGAAGCTAAAGTGATAGCGAAACATGTCATTTTTAAGAATATAGTGGAAAAGAAATATAACGTAGTTTTATTGTTTCTCATTATATTAGTTATGGATTTCCACCAAGTATCGGTTGAATCAATTAATTTATTTTAGTAAACTGTAGTGCTTGTACAAAAAAACTAATTTTGCAGCTTTTTCCGTTCCTAATCGATTTCTGAGTTTGGAATGGCGTAAACCAAAATTCTCTCGACTGATGCGGAAGAAGCAGCTGCACACACAGTAATTGTCTAATTATGAAGAACTCTTTTTGAATAATGGGTATATTTTGTTGCGACTTCCGCCAACCTATGGGTTTTACATTCTGAAGAATATCATCATGAAACATAATAGCAGAGGAAGGTTCTGATCTGGCAAGAAACTTGACTATGAGTGGTAGTAAACTACTGTTTGGATCTAATTCTTTAACAGCTTTTAAGGCAACATTCTTTTCATTCTCTGTTAGTGTTTGCTAAGTTTTTGTTAAGTCAAGAAGGTATGCCAACAAATATATGGGGTTATACACTATTCATAACGCTGATTTCTTTCTGTCCGTTTTGTTAAAATGAGTTTCTAATATTTTAAATTCTTCCACAATATCTGAAAGACTGGCACTGTTTCTTTGTAGTCTACCTATTGCGTTGGAGATAGGTTTCTTAGGTAATCTTCGACTAATCTTTTTAAGTAAATGTTTGAAATTTTCTCTCTTATAATATTGTCAATTTCGTTTTTGTTCTCTTCAGCAATTTTAAAAAGTATGGGTTATGACTTAACGAAACCTAAACAGTCGGCAAGCGAATTCCGTTCGACAAGACCTTGCATTTCACGTCTATCTATTATTCCCTAATTTTCCTTCAATTTTATTAGATTTTTTCTATGAAATGTATCCAAATAGGATGTTTTCTCCTTCCACTTCTATGAAGAGTTGACATTGTTACAATATTTGCAGATTTTTAGGTAACCTTTAGAAATTTACAGCAGAAATCACACGTCGCGCTGCTTGTTATCATTATCATTATATTAAGGAGGGTTTTCTTGTTCTGACAGGACTTTGCAGCTCTGAAGTGTTTTTCGACAGGAACTAAGTATCGTCATTAAAATTTGAAGAACGGTGGGAATAAAAGTGTTGAAAAGTATTTATGGGAAAAAGAAATCGAAAAAATCTTAATTTCTTTCAAAAAATCACGATTTTTGATGTTTTTTAAAAAAAGCATGACTTTTTCAACCCTGCCAAGGCATAAATGAGATGCAATGGATTACTGGGATTTAGATTATCGTAACAAATAATAGATGACACATACGATCGATGAAGTCAAGCGACGTTGGGCTCGGTTTGTACTTGGATTGGTTACCGCTTGGACCATGTGCCAAAATTTTTACAAAAGATTTTAGTAAATTTTACAAAAGATTTTGGTAAATTTTACAAAAGGTTTATTAAATTTTACAAAGGATTTTGGTAACTTTTACAAAAACTAAGTATAAAATGGTTTACTAAATAAGTATTTTTGTAATTTTTACGAAACGTTTAGATTAAAAAGTTATTTATTTTATTTATTTATTTATTTATATACTTTATTTTAGCACTTGGCTAGCAAAAAGAACAAAATAAATACATATTTACATACATTGTTTGAGTTGATATAATGTAATGGCAATTCTTAATAAAAATTATTCCGGTTCCATACGTATAGAGCCATAAATTATGATAACTATTTTTATAGTAAATTTAACTAAATTTTTCTTTCCGTGCAATATTTTTTTATACAGTGCCTACCTAGTTATTGTTTTTTTCTTTATTTCTAATTGGAAAAGGGATGTTTTATGTAAACTGAGACAGGCCAGGCCAGGTTATTAGAACAACTGCTTTAGGAACTTGTGACTTTAAAAGGGATGCACATCTTATTAGTATTGTTAATTTTTTATCATGTTCTTTACAACGCTCGTTGCAATATTAGTCGAATGTTTTGACGAATGGACATCCCTAAAACTATTTCCATAAATAGTGAAAACTGGGATAAAAATCATGAATATTTGAAATTGTATAAGTAAGTATTTATGAAACTATAAAAAAAACATAATTTATGTGTATTACCTACGTGCCCGTTATCATAAATTCGAAATAACCTTTGACAGGGGTAAATATTTAAGTATGTACACGATAAATGGGCACACCTTTGTTGAAGATTTCTAAATTAAAAAGTGACCTAAGTAGAAGTAGTAATTTTAAGGTAGATAGATATGTATAAAAGTGGTGTTTTTAAAGACAGTTCGAAGGACCATATAAAAAATCTACTGGATAGATTTATTCTTAAATCTATCTATTTATTCGATAATTTTTAAATACCTAGACGATGTTAATAAATATACCATTTGCATTCCGGTATAAGCCAGCTTTTTAAATTTAATCTCGAAATAGCATACAAACATCTTAGCCTCGTCACACTCTCTTCTCGCTCGTAATTTGTTTACGAATCTCATGCCAAGATTTAAGTTCCTGCAGATTCAGACGGTTTACTTACCTTTGGCTGTTATTACCGGGCCACTGTACGCGAATTTTCACAGATTTTACATTGATGTCAACAAGCACACTGCACTTGCAAAGGGGTGGTTACCTAATTTCAACCCAAATCTCAAATAGCACCGGGGGCGGAAATTTTAGCCGCTCAACTGTTGCTCTCCGAACGCGCACAACGCACGGCGGCCATGTTTTAATTCAGCCTACGCGATTCCCGACATTTCGTCACAGTTTTTACAGCAATTATCCCTTATTTCGGCACCAAACTCGGGCAAATTTATTTAGGCGGCAAACAAACGTTAAAAACTTTAGTTTCGCGCACTGAAAACTTGATTTTAGACTTTGCAAGCAGCCTTTAACGAACGATTTCGATGGCCTTCTGCTCTCGGCGAGGCAATGTTGCCGGATGTCGACGTTGCCACGTGAATACAGGAGGCACTGTGGTCTAAGCCACCAATATGTTTGGTAAAATTTTGATATGGAATAATGTTCAATAAATTGATGATAAATGATGAATGGATAAATTTAGGAAGAACTATATTTAGTAGCGTGTCTTAGCTTTATTCCGGTTGTGGAACCACGCGACGGACGGTCCATCGGGCCGCGTCTCTTTCATATGCATGAGGTTACTGTACAAATAATGTTATCCATACCGTATTATAGGAATTGTATCGGATTTGGCACCGATGTCCTAATATCACCTAAAAAAATTTGAATATTATACAATATTCTCCTTCTTGCTTAGAAGTGTTCATCTTCCAGTTCAAACCTTTTATTTTTTGGCAAAATACAAGTTAGGATAAATATATGAAAAATAATTTTTTTAGCCAAGCAATTTCAGATTCTAACAAAGAATATTTCTTAATTTTATTAAATGGCAATAGAGGTCATTAAAAGCACGTAAAATGTCTTGATTGTGACGTAATGACATTGATAAAAATGATTCCCTCACACTTCAATTTTGTTTGTAAATAAATTATTATTGCCAATGGTCACAACCAAATTTGTCTGGTTAGGTTGTCGCCTAAACCCTCATACGTACGCGATCTGGTTGACCTCAAGCAATGAAATTATATGTAAACAAAACACATAGACTCTATTCGCATTGTGATGCGGCTCAGCTGCGGTCCCTTGGCGAGCAACGCGGCAGCGGCCCCTTCTCAGGCCAGCCGCGTGGTTTCTAATCGCACCGGATGCCGCGGTTGTGATTGCGGTTACCGCACTGCGGTGCAGTGTTGCCAGACGCCGAGCGGAGAATTATCGTATCGACCTTTGAAAATTATCGTACATTATTGTACAACCGTAATATAACCTAATGGCTAATTAAAACAAAAAGGTAATTCAATACTTCAATCATCTTGGAATCATCCATCCAATACAAAACGCCATTTTCGTACATGCACTATCGTACATCATACACCACCAAGAAATATCGTACAAATACGATAATGATCGTACATCTGGCAACACTGCCGCGGTGAATTACTGAAAATTGGTGAACAAATCCGTGACTAATTAAGAGACGTCACCTGTTAGCGATGTTGTCAATTTTCTGCGTTATTTTTTGTAAATGCAAACTCTATACTCTTTCATTCATTTTACAATTTAGGAACATAAACCAACATCAGAGCGTGGTTGCCACATGCTCGATGGATAAACTGATTGGTATTAGTCAATCGGCGATAAAAGTTCCGATGCTGACGAGATGCATTTCTAACAGGGTCATAGTTCAGTGTAAGCTATTATTTCATATTCATGCGTGGTTCCAGATTAGGGTTGGTTGTTCCAGAGCTTACTTTTGTACCGAATTCAGTACACTTTACAAAGTTCTGGCACGTTGGTAATACTTTCGAGTTTTTGGTACACTTTTGATCGGGCCCATAAGGACCCTTTTTAGTACCCTACTTACTACGGGCAAGGAAGGGCGAATCCAGAAATTCGGTTTTGTTCGGGGGGGGGGTGTTCATGCATGGAAAAGTTGCGAAAAGTAATACACTGCCGCGTTAGTGAAACCGAATTATATGGTATTTTTCGTGTTAAATTGATGGTGTGGGGGAGTCATGACACCCCCCCCCTGGATCCGCGTTTGACTACGGGACATGTACTTGTACTGTTATATTGTTTTTAATGCGACTCTGCGTGCTGTTCACGTGTTCGTCGCGTGTGTTGTTTGTTATGGTCTTCTGAATTGGGAAAATAAGTAAACTATAAAAGAAAGTTCTAACGCGCCTCACCTATAGTACAGTTATTAAGTGTACATACATATATGCCTATGGCGTCGACACATGTGGGATATAATTTTAAAGGTTTTTCCTAAGATTCTACACGATCGATTTAAAAGAAAGTATGCATGCCTTCTCTCGGACAATCAAGGGGTCATCAATTTAAAAATCTAACAATTTGGGTTTAGTTAACAAAGTATAAACCTGTTATTGGCGGTGGGAGCGACTGCCTCGACCACTGTGTGACGGCTCCGGTTGTTGAATGGGAGAATTCATGAATAAAATTACCTAAGCATTTTTATTCACAAATTGCTTAAAATAGATCCATGTTATTTAAGAATGAGACACAGTATTAATTGTGTAAATAGGAAAGGGATGACTGTGTACTCGATAACAAAACTGTCACTTTTTTTCTATAGCTGTCTTGTCCAGCGATTAGCGGTGCAGAAATATTTTTGTAATAATATTAGTTAGTCATTCAAGAGTAAATTGAAAATGTAGTAAAATACTATACTATACCGCATAACATTATAATTATTTTTTTCGTCCAAAAAAAATGCCCGAGGCTATGATGCGATTCTACTGCTTTTGCAGCGCTATAAACTTAGCATAAATGTAAAGTTAGTTGGTACTTTTAATATATCGCTGTAAGCTTAGGTATATATATATTTTTCTTTATTCTTTTATTCATATATTCTTTATTTATAATAATAATAAATACATAATTAATATCACTTTCTTAAATAAAATTATTCATTATTGCTGCATGGAATACCTGTTAGTATGTCCAAATTTTCTATAGTATAAATTTGATAAGTATATCAATATATCAGGTAAAAAGAAGTAAACTTCATTCAGCAATGCCAGCAAGGGCGGATCCAGGATCCAGGACCTAGATCTGGGAGGGGGGGGTCAATCTTCGTTTTTTTTTTTTTTGGGGGGGGGGGGGGATAACCTGTTGCGTTAGTCAATCCGGTATATAGGGTATTTTCCGAGCTAAATTGTTGGTTTGAGGGGGGTTCATGTCCCCCATGACCCCCCCTGATCCGCGCTTGAATGTCATAAACAATTCTTTATAATCATCGTAATGTTATTATAGGTATAAGATAATATAGTTTAGGACCCAAATACATGAAATGCTGAGCATTACTGTTGGTACAGTAACTTACGTTAAATAATTGATTTACATTCCCTTTGGTTTTATGATTATGCGATATACACAGTTGCTGAAATTGGTCATTGGAATGAACAAAGCTGCAAACTGCAAACCCTTGAGATTTATACTTTCTCGGAATAGATCAAGTTTGTAGGTTACAATTTTGGGTTTTTCTATATAAGTTTGACTATACAGGGTGCACCAACTAAAGTGGCCTATTAGAAGTATCTCGAGAACTGAATGATATTTTATTTTGAAAATTTGGTTGTCGCTATAAGAGATGGTTTTCTACGTTTCTAAAATATTTTGGATGATGCGGAATGTGGTAGCAACTTCGGAATTTTAAATGAATTACCCTATATATTATATTTTTTTTGGAATCTAGGTAAAAATATAGAACAGTTTTCTATATAATATCATATACCTATCTTTAAGAGTTTTTGAATTATAAATAATCGCCGTATCGGGACCTGGAAAGAAAATCATTCTTTTTAGCGGTTACAGCTAGAAAGCTGAAATTTTGACAATAATTTCACAAGACCATCGAAATTTTATCATTTTGAACGGTATGTAATTAGTTTTTTACAGAGCGTCTCCATAACAATATTTATTTTTGAGGGAGATGAATTATTGCAAAAATCTTCTTTTTTTAAATGGGACACCCTGTATTTGATATATTTTGCTAATAGACGATCGAATTTTCTATCTAATGATATTAAGTGTTCCTATACCTATCTTCAATATTTTCGGACTTATAGCGAAATTTAAAACTTATCTTAAAAAAATATATTTTTTGGTAGTAGGCTGTGGAATGGATTCATAGCAACAAAATAATGAAAAATCTATTTGACGTTATATCTGTGTTATTGTAATAAACATTAACTAATCCACATTAGTCGAGCTTAGAGTTTATTTTATATTAATGGGGAGTGTGGTAAAGGTTTATCTAGAACTTGCAGAAAACTTAATGAACTTCATCCTGATGCAGCTCCTATCACTCAGAAAAAGTTGATTGGCCGAGGAGGTCCCTGGAAATGTCCCTAAGGTCTCCGGATCTTCCCCCCCCCCCATCTATGGGGTAGGATTAAAGAAATAGTCACAACAAGGAAAGATTTAGAAAATCGACTAAGAACAGCTCTGAGGTCTCTAGAAGGGGAAGAAATGAAAAAGGTGACTAATGAACATGTTATCACCACAATTCATGAATGTTTAAGAGCCAACAATTTAGTTATTAGTTATGTTATTGGTGTTGATGCGTAATTTTAATTTTATTTATTTATTAATATGCTCATTTGTTAACTATTATTTTTTACAACAACACGAGACATAACGTCAAATGGATTTTTCATTATTTTGTTTCTGAATCCATTCCACAGCCAACTAAAAAAAAATATATTTTTATAAGATAATTAGATAATAATTAAGTCCGAAAATATTGAAGATAGGTATAGGAACACTTAATATCATTAGATAGAAAATTCGATCCTCCATTAGCAAAACATATCAAATACAAAAAGAAGATTTTTTCAATAATTCATCTCCCTCAGAAATATTGTTATGAAGACGCCCTGTATAAAACTAATTACATACTGTTGAAAATAATAAAATTTTGATGTCTTGTGAAACTATTGTCAAAATTTCAGCTTTCTAGCTGTAACCGCTACAAAGATATAATTTTCTTTTCAGGTCCCGATACGTGGTTAAAAAATCACAAGATTATTTATAATTCAAAAAGTTTTAAAGATAGGTATATGATATTATACAGAAAACTGTTCTAGATTTTTACCTAGATTCCAAAAAAAATATAATATATAGGGTAATTCATTTAAAATTCGGAAGTTGCTACCACTTTCGGTATGATCCGGCAACACCGCATCATCCAAAATATATTAGAAACGTAGAAAACCATATCTTATAGCTTCAACCAAGTTTTCAAAATAAAATCTCATTTACTTCTCGAGATACTTCTAATAGTCCACTTTAATTAGTGCACCCTGTATAGATAGTTCTGCTCTAGCAGCAAAATCGCCATATAAGAATATTAAATTGGTAATATTTCGAAAACTACAAATTTTTGGAATAAACAACTTTATACAAACTTACCCTTATTTTGAATGATAAATAGAAAATATTTATAAATTTTGGGGGTTTCGAAATGAAATTTTCGGCAGTTTTTTCAATTAAATTTTTAATCTTATTTTTTGAGCACCCTGCATTAATAGTTATCAAAATATTACAAGAATCTATTAAAGCAGGTCCTTTCCAACGGGCAATCCAACCAAAATTAAACAATAAAGGTTTCCTTATACCGAAAAATTCATTATTAGTTTTAGGGCTGCAAACGTAATTTTTGATATAAACACTTAAATATGTCAAAAACGCTTAGACTTAGGTATAGGATATGGTATATTAAATCTGCCTATAATCTTGCATAGAATCCAAAAATGTAATAATATATAGTGTATTCCATTTAAAATAGTCAAATATTTTGTTTTTGACATCACTTTCTTTTTTGCCCTGCCTGCAAACTAAAATGAACTGCTGTGCTAAAATATTCTATGAAGATGACATTTCTATATCGGTCCATGGAAAAGGGATGCCCGACACCGATACAGATAACGAAACCGATAATATCGGCGTGTGTAAAACCGCGCTGACCTATATTTCCCACACCACACCTACATCTCGACTATGGAAATAGTATTAATTCTGGCGACATATTAGGAATATCAAAATATTTGTTGGCGTACGCCTATGATCGCATAATCGGGTAGGTTTTCTAAAGAATGGAAACGTATATTTATACAGGATGTTACAAATTCGGAAATTCACCATTGGGATTTCGTAAACGGCCCATAATTGGGGCAAAGTTCCGAAATTATGGGCCCAATAATATGCCGCAAAAGAATCTAAAATAAATATATGAGTTTTCAAAATATTTGGAAAAATCTAAAATTTTGCGTTTCGGTTTTTAGTCTTTCCTGACTTTGTTCGAAGATACAGTGAAACCTCCCTTAGGCGGGCGCCTACGAGACCGTCTAAATGTGTCCGTCCATCGGAAATTTGTTATTAGGTAATATGAAACTGAAAAATTAATACTATTTTGTACAAATAATGTACAAATAAACATAACATAACAAAAATACACTAGTTTTAGTTAGGATGTAGTACTAAAAAAATCTAATAACGTAGTTTGACTTGTTTGCGTTTTATACTTGCAATCTAATATATAATATAATTCCAAGTCTGATAACAATTCCATTGCTGTAGAGTCACCTCTATTCTTTGCATACTCTTATAATTCCTTTACCATACTAATGGCTTGTTGATAATTGGTGACATTTCTTTGATTACTGCATTCAACTTCTTCATCAGAGTCGTCAGATAGTGAAGTGGTTTCAGTTTGGACTACATAATCGGTAGGAATGGGGTCACGATCATCTTCTAATAGCACATTGTTATCAATGTTAATGAACTCCCCCAAATCATTGTTATCAAATTAAAAACTTCCACAACATCAATATTCTCTTTCAGACTCAAAACTCGACGTTTTTGTGGCATTGTTTATGATTTTAACCTTACAACTCACAAATAAACAGCGGACTGCTGTCGGGGAATCACACATACTTTCATTCGACGAAGACGCGCTGCCACGCATACGCGATTGGTTGCCGGTCTGTCTTCAGAGAGAATACTTTAAAAAATATTTTGTCCGTTTAAAGGAGGGTTTTCGCACTCTTTGTATGAAAACAGCCTGTCCGTGTCCGCCCAAAGGAGAGTCCGCCCAAGAGAGGTTGATTTTCATGGAATTTCATATACCTAGTTCCGGACTATGAAAAAATGTTCGCTTAATAGAGATGTTCGATTATTAGAGGTGTCTGTTATGAGAGGTTTCACTGTATATCCAAAAATTAATACCATATATACCGGTTTGACTAACGCGGCAGGGTATTACTTTTCGTAATTTTTCCATGCTTCACTTTCACATTGCTACTTTTTTTCTCCACAAGATCCCATCATCAGTTCTTTAAAGCAACGTTTCGTCTTTGGGTGACCATCATCAACTTAATTTTTTTAAATACGGGCCTGGATCTTCTTCTTTAAATTATGGAAGAGAACCGAAATCTACATTTAGTGGTATACAACACTTACTGGTTTTCCGACGTTTTGTTCCTTAGATTGTCCAACTTCATTAAAATACCCCTAATACGTCCCTGTAATATACTTTTGTTTCGAAGGAACGGAAGATTTTAAAATTATTATTGCTATTTCTGTCTTTAATTGTCATTAAGTACTACTACATCGAAAGGAGGGCTATTCGTCTGATCGGAGACCACGAGCTGACGAAGAACCTCGACAGCCTAGAACATCAAAGACAGGTTGGGGATTAGACTCTCTTTTACAGATATTTTCATGGAAGATGCTCGGCTGACCTTGCCCTCTTAATTCCGTCCAGAGCGACGAATAGCAGAAATACACGACGAACCACTGCCGCCCATCCATATGTGGTTAAGCTTAGTACTCCTCGAACTTCATTATTTAAGAATTCTTTCATCTGGAGGACTACATCCTTGTGGAACGACTTTCCGGAGGTCATTTTTCCCAACGAATATAACCTCCAACGATTCAAAACCAACGTGAATCGCTTTTTGCGCACACGCACCACTCCCAGAGTGCCCTAAAGGATTTTTCCTATAGTGCTTGTATTTGATCATATAAAAAAAAATACTGTTTTTTTTATTTCAAACTAATAATTTCATCAAATTTCTACTTAGTGTAAGTACAAGTAATTTATTTTGTTAATACAAATAAAATTTGACTCTTAAAGCCAGTACTTTCCTAAGACTTTTAAAAGAGGCATTGAGTGTTACATTTTTGAATTATACCGAATTAAAAAAAAAGTAAATTACAGGAACGTACTAGGGGTATTTTAATAAAGATGGTCAATTTGAGGAACAAAACGTCGGAAAACCAGTAAGTGTTGTATACTACTGAACGTAAGTTTCGGTTCTTTTTCATAATTTAAACAAAAATATCCAGGCCCGTATTTAAAGAAAATAAATTGATGATGGTGACCCAAAGACGAAGCGTCGCATGAAAGATTTGATACCGTCATCTTGTGCAGAATAAAAAGTAGCAATGAGAAAGTGAAATTTATTTTTGGACATCTCTTCGAACAAAGCCAGAAAAAACTAAAAACCGAGACGCCAAATTTAGGATTTTTTCAAATATTTTGAAAGCTGCCGTGCTTATTTTTCATTTTTTTGCGGCATATTATTGTGACCATACTTGAAGGCCGAATTTATAACACCCTGTATATAAAAACACAACAGGTTGGTCACCTATATGTTATAAATTAAATTGTTAAGTTGTTATGTAAGATAATTTTAAAAAGAACTACTGCCCACATGATGCGTAGGACAATATGCCCAATCAATAGTTATTATAAGAAAAACATAACTAACATAGGTAAAGTACGTTTCACGCTCTTGCAGCGACGCTTTTTCGTTTACGCTTAATTAGAATTTAATTAATAAATGTATGAAACTTAACATGTGTTTTCTTAAGTTTTTCACACTACACTTCACTACAGTTAGAAATTTAAATCATTAAAAAAACACATTTGAACTTGATAAATTTGCAAAAATTCAATATTAGATCAGCAGGGTGTCTACCCAAAACCGAAGAACATGGCAAGTGGTCTACGAAACCAAAAAGTTTAGGAACCACTGATCTAGATGAATAGTGACAGCGGCAATGTATTAATTCTTCTTAATCTCATAAATGTAATTTTATAACCCACGAGCAGATTGTCAATTCGACCTGTATTAGACCTTTTGGTGGTAGAGTATGTGTTCACGGATTGTTCGACGTGGCTGTAAAGAATTTAAGAAAAATAAAGTGGAAAAGTGAATGAAATGTCTGTCACTTTCAGGGTTCTTGAAGTTAATTTTGATTAACAAATTTGAAAAAGGTTGATGGGTCAGAGGGTAAGGCGGAATGACATAATATTTTTATCAAAAATGTCGTCGATATGTCGTTTTTCTGGGTTATTGATGATGACGTCAAGGAAACAAATGTCGAACAATAAATCTCAAAATATATAAAGGAAAGGAAAGGAATGTGGTTAAGAGAAGGAAGAAATAAAAGTTTTATGAACAATGTTGAATCGTATGTCGATTTCACGGTGGGTGGTGCCACCCCCGCCCAGGGGCTGCACTTGTTGACGTGATTTTGTTGTTATCGAAGCCAATGAATATGACCAATATAGTTGAAAATAACAGAGAGAGGCTAATTTATTTTATAAAAAATAATCACGCATATGCTGTAGAGAGGATAGGGCCACCGAATTATTTTCACACTTTCTTATAAAGTTTTCTTTAACGAGGACTATACGAGGACTTGATTTGAGACCATACATTCATATGTGGGAACCCAGATTTGTTTTTCTTTTATGATCAAGCACTATAGGAAAAATCCTTTAGGGCACTCTGGAAGTGGTGCGTGTGCGCAAAAAGCGATTCACGTTGGTTTTGAATCGTTGGAGGTTATATTCGTTGGGAAAAACGACCTCGGGAAGGTCGTTCTATAAGGATAAAGTCCTCCAGATGAAAGAATTCTTAAATAATTAAGTTCGAGGGGGACTAAGCTTAACCACATATGGATGGGCGGCAGTGGTTCGTCGTGTATTTCTGCTATTCGCTGCTCTGGGCGGAATTAAGAGGGCAAGGTCAGCCGAGCACTTTTCTTTCCATGAAAATATCTGTAAAAGAGAGTCAAATCCTGTCTTCGATGTTCTAGGCTGTCGCGGTTCTTCGTCAGCTCGTGGTCTCCAATCAGACGAATGGCCCTCCTTTCGATGGAATCCAGTAGCCGAAGAGTATGTTTGGGTGCAGAGCTCCAGACATGAGAGCAGTACTCTAGTGATGGTCGAATCTGAGCTTTGTATAGTGTCAAAAGTTGTTGAGGTGTGTACAACTTTCTGATTCGGAAGAGTACGCCAAGTTTCTGAGAAGATATCTTGGCGATTGCCACAACGTGGTTATGCCAAGACATATTTCCTCCCAGATTGACGCCCAGCAAATTAATAGATGAAGCCAGTGGGAATGCGTGTCCGTCCATGACTATATCCTGTTCTGTAATGTTAACCTTTTTAGAGAAAACTGCTGCCTGTTTTTTTAGCGTTAAATTCGACTTGGTTACTGTCACCCCAAGCCAAGATATGGGATATCTTGACAAATAATCCAAATAGCGGCCAAGTAGAGTAATCTATCAATCTGTAATGAAATTTTTGAAAATCCCCACTGAAAATCCTAACGGTTTATTAATTTATTTAATTACTATCACTTGTGGTAAAGCCCCCTGGACTCGATCGTTTATCAGGTTTATTGCAGTAAATTATACTAACAGAATGAAATGACCCAATTGTCACGCCAATGGTACGTACGTCCATCCACCCAAACAAGAGACAAGCGGTACTGGTTGTTTCAATGAATACCAAGAAATCGGAAAATTATTTTGGTATGTGGGTTCGAGTTTCTGCCCACTAGAAATGCCCAACACCCATTGCAGTGATTTTATTTATACTCTTAGGGAGCATGGACAGGAAAGGAAAAATTGTTAACATTCAGGTGTATAAAGTCGAACTAAACTGTGTAAGTGTAATTTAAAAGGGTTTTTCTTGCTCTATCAGCTACACTACAAGCGATGTCTATGTCATCTTTACTGTAGTTGCTAGATGGCGCTTTCAGATTTAACATAACAGTTTTTCTCGATAAACTTAAAAGTGATGGTAAAGATGTTATTACACTGTTATAAAGAGCAGAGCAAACGGTGAAATCCGCAAGTTCTAGTGTTGGAAAAAACCGATGATTTTAATAATCGAGTACTTGATACTCGAGCGATTTTAATAATCGAGTTAATCGTTCGAGTGAATCGCCTGAAATTCCAATTTACCAAGCGATGACGTCACCGACTGCTTAACGGGCTGCCTAGCCCTTTATATATGACCAGGTCAGGTGGGCACAGGTTTAGCTAAAAAATTATAGTGTCACCAAAAAAATTCCAGAAATTTATTTATTTGTGAATAATGAATTTTTACCACGTGTCTCGATACCAAACAAAAAACTGCAAAAAATCACACAAATATGTATTTATTGTTCGGGTTTATTATTGTGCGTTTTTAACCCGAGCAAAAAGTATTACCAAGAGTTATTTTTCTTCACATCTTTCTCAATTTTCGAGCATAAAATAAGTAGATATTTAAAATAGCTTGTCAAATTCTTCCACTTTAAATTATCAGGTGCCCACTGTGTGCACTTCAAAAATTTAGGCTTAGTTACGCGACTGGCAAAATAAGAAAATTTGTTATTATTTTTTTTAATTCATGTACTCATGTATTCATAGTTACCTAAAAGTTCCTGTTTAAATTTAACTTTTACCTAAACTTTTAATTACCAAAAAATTTGTCGATACCTATGTTTTATTAACTATTTTGCTCGTTTTCTTATTTTCCATTAACATTTTCTATAATGTATGTTATTTTTGAGAAGTCTTCTTGAGTTTAATAATAAAAAGTTCCTGTTTAGATTTAAAAATGTTTACTATGAGCTGACGAAGAACCTCGACAGCCAAGAACATCGAAGACTGGCCTTGCCCTCTTAATTCCGCCCAGAGCGGCGAATATCAGAAATACACGACGAACAACTGCCGCCCATCCATATGTGGTTAAGTTTAGTAGGTACTCATCGAACTTCACTATTTAAGAATTCTTTCATCTGGAGGACTTCATCCTTATGGAACGACCTCTGGTCGAGGTCGTTTTTCCCAACGCATATAACCTCCAACGATTTAAAACCAACGTGAATCGCTTTTTGCGTACACGCACCACTCCCAGAGTGCCCTAAAGGATTTTTCCTATAGTGCTTGTGATTGATCATAAAAAAAAAATCTTTGAGAAATACTAACTATACTTTTTTATAAATTATGTGTACAATATTATTTTACTGAGGATTATTAATAGAAAATGTAATTAATACTATATTTTATAGGAAGTCGTACAATCAAATCTATAGTGTTTTTCCGTTTAAAGCGGAACAAATTTAAATCTAGAGAGGGGAGCATTGATAAATGAATCTATCGGTTTGGTTTTGTTCGGGATTGAAACGTTAAAGTCGAGCTATTTTTTAGTGTTGTGATCGCTGGAGCGAAAACCGCTTGAGTACTCGATTATTGAAATAACCGACATCGCTCGAGTATTAAAAATACCGCTCGAGTTATATATTCAGGCGAAAACAGTCGCTTGTCACTTATTACCTTTCACTCGATACCCGAGCTTCGCTTGACGCCGACGGGAATGTACCGCTGTAGTGTGATCGAATTAAAAAACTGCTCGTATATGCGAACAGTTTTTCGCTCGATAGGAAATACTCTAGTTATAAATTCAAGCGAAAAACCGAAAATCATCGTCTTTCACTTGATACTCGATTATCGCGACGCCGCGCGCCACCCGAAATCTGCTGATTGGCGCTCAGAAGGCTGACACGACATACGTCTTTGTTACAGGTACATAAACGAGAAAGAGCATACAAAAAGGTATGCCAAATCCCATAGTGGATTCATCGCGACATGGGTTTTGTTTTGACTGGGATTGGCTAGCCAGCGGCGATTCTAAATTTTTAGAAAATTAAAAAGGTTATAATTTAAAAAAAAATCAGAATCAACTGTTCTTCCTTAATAAAAACTCTAGACTAAACTTCTAAAACGTACAAAAACAACCCCGGGTGTTTTATTAACACATTCTTCTTAATCATAAAAATTTCAAGTGATTAATCGCTCGAGTGACTCACTCGATTATTAAAATCGCTCGAATATCAAGTACTCGATTAAATAATACGAACATTTTTATTAACATGAAAAGAATACGATAACGATTTCATAATTCAAAAACTCCACCCGATACTCGACACATTTTTCTAATTGCTTTCGTAAATAAGTAAAAGAATTTCTGATTTCTTCCTGAGATATCGATTGCACAGCCCGGATAATTCTGTCCTTCAGCACTTCAACATCATTTGGTATTGCGGTTGCAAAAACAATTTGTTTTAAACGGCCCCATAAAAACATATCGGCCAAGGTTAAGTCGGGACTTCTTGGGGGCCACAAAACTGGGCCATTCCTGCCAATCCACCTTGGACCAAATCTGCGGTCAAGCCATTCTCTAATCTCACGAGCGAAATGGGCTGGACAACCATCTTGCTGAAAATACATAATTTGTCGAAAATTTAATGGTAGATTTTCGAGTTCATCATTGAAAAATGTATCCAGCATTTCTAAATATGATAATCTATTGCACGTGTTATCAAAAAAATTTGGCCCTATAATGCCATGGATGGATATCGCAAACCACACGTTCACTTTTGTGAAATATTGTCTTCTCGCCATAATTCTGAATTCGGGATTTTCTAAAGACCAGTACTTAACGTGCTAGGTTGCAACGGTTCCATTTGTTGAAAATGTACTTTTATCAGAAAACATGATACATTATAAAAATCAACATTTCCACTTAAAATTGTGTCTCCTATCCACAGGCAAAAATCAAGTCGTTTCGCGTCATCTCCCTCTTCCAATCTTTGATTAAAGTGCGGTTTATACGGATACAATTTATGTGCTTTAAGGATCTTCTGAATTTTTTCACAACTTCCAACTGAGTAACACGATTTCTAAGGGACGTCATAGTATTTTCTTCAACACAATGAAGAACTAAGACTGTAGCAGCATCATCATGGTCGTAATTCTTCTTTTTATTTGAGGTCCAAAACCGAACCTGTTCTCTTGAACTTTTTTATTAACTTGCAGATTGCCATCCTAGTTATTGGGATTCCTACAAATTTCTCGGTAAATTGTTCCATGACGTAGCGGTATGGAACTTGACCATCCCCATAACATTGTATTATAAAAACTCTTTGTTCAATAGATAGCATTTCTACTTAAATAATAACTTCATTAAATAAAGACATTGGGAACAAGTACCTATCACCTTATGTCATTATTATTTTAACTAGGTTCACCAGTCAGAGGTGTACCAGAGAATACTTTTTGGGAAATCATTTTTACATAGGTAAACCTTTTAATGAATTGTTCTACTTCGGTTTGTTGTGTAGAAAACACATTCCTTAAGGTGACTTTATTTCGTATCTTTCAAAATAAAGTATGTTTACTCTTAAGCAAAATAACATTTTTGCAGTTTTTACCCACCCTGTATAAAAAAATTGAAGTTTCGTATGATGAATCGTATTTTTTAGACAAGCAAAAACGTTTATTAAGAGTGACTTTTTTCGTACAACCCGAACAAACCCAAAATGGCTAGTTGGTCAGGAACTTATGGACAGCAAACATTTCTGAATCGTGACAGTGCCCTGGGAAAACAAGTGAAAATCCGCCCTCGCTACACCTTTCGTAGCCGATTTCCTTCTGTATTCGGCAGAAGAAAACACAAGAAAGTTACATAAATTGACAGTGCCCTGGGACACTGCTTCTAGACATGTTTGTTTCTACTGACCAATTCTAAACTCTTGCTGACCAAGTAATCATTTCGCAGCTCGACTGTTAATAACGGCAAACCATTTAATTACTTCTCAATAAATAACACCAGGTATGATTCCATGCAGGGAAACGTGGCTTATAACTCTCGCCATATTTTTATGAAATGAATATACCTAAATACTATGATATTATTGTTTCATTTTGCCTACTACTACTTTAATGCGTCAAATCTTTTAACTTTGAAATAGAATAAAAAATAAACGACGGACTGCTGTTGGGGAATCACATATACTTTCATTCGGCGAAGTTATTTCGCGTTGCCACGCATACCCGATTGGTTGCCGGTTTGTCTTCAGAGTTTTTGCAACGTACTTATTCGTCTCACAAATACTTTAAAATTTTTTTGTCCGTTTGAAGGAGGGTTTTCGCACTCTTTGTATGAAAACAGCCTGTCCGCGTCCGCCCAAAGGAGAGTCCGCCCAAGAGACGTTGATTTTCATGGAATTTCATATACCTTCAATATAGAATGCCAACTTGTCAGTGTCGTGACTCGATTCGTTCTCGTCATAAAACAGATAACTATTGTTCTCGTCTTGGTTGAGCCTAATGACGTAGCCGTAGATGGCGTAGTGGTATTAGACATCATTCGGTTTTCTTAATAACTCGTAGATGGCGGTAGTAGTATTGGACATCATTCGGTTTTCCTGATAGCTCGTAGATGGCTTTAGTAGTATTAGTAGTGGACTGTATAAATATTGATACGAGAGTTGCATGCGACGACGTTAAGATCCGACAGCTATACACACTAAGAAAGCCTTTCTTATTTTTCAAAAGTTGTATTTCCTTGTGTAAAATTAAAAAATAAATAAAAATATGTTTTACCTAATGCATTTTCTTATTACTTTTTTTCTTGCTACATTTAAAACGTCTACACAAAAATAAAATTTTAAAAATAATTTCACCATACTTGTGAACCCCCTCTATCATAGGTCACGAGCCGCCACTGGTTACGCGTCAAAATATTTCACGCCAAAGGCGAGGAAGTAGCACTCCCCCTACTTCTTCTTAAGGCCGCCAGTGCTTGGTATATTACGTCATTAATGCTCTTTACTGGTTATTGTTAATACCGTTCACAGAATAGCATATTATTTAAATATATAAATATAAGTACTACGTATTAAAATTATGCAAGGGAACATTTATCACGTTAGTTTAATTCGCTTATTATACTGTTTAGATTTAATTGAAATTCCTCGTATAATTATCTATTCATTCTCATTGAAAGCATATTATAAGATATGCAGTAAAAGAAGCAATCTTCATTAAGAAAATACATTCATTCATAACGTAAAAATAAATTAAATGAACGAATGATGGTCGAGGAAAACGGATGTGGGGGTATAGCTCCCATGACCAAAAGGTGGGATTTCCGTAAAATTCATGTGTCACAAACATATACTTTTTTTATACAAAATGTCTTTAAAACTTCTAAAAGATCACTTTTTTATAACTTTCTTCAAAATATATATCATTCGCCGCCATGTAGTTCTGAATCTCCAATTTTATATTATTTGAGCTTGGAGCTTTATGTAAATGGCGACTGTGTTAGCTCGCATTGTCCATTACTCTCACGCTATTTTGAGGAATGTTTGGTAAAAGACAATTCTTGAACCATTCCTCAAAAACTAACAAATTTTACCACAAAAAGATATTTAAATATAAATTAAGCAACCTAACCTACCTGATGTACCTATATTTAATTATAATTATTACAATCCGGTCCTTTCCACATAATAATAACAAACGGTCATAAATAATGGGATGGCCGCAGGTACTTTTACTGCAGTCATTATGTTATATCCATTTTTCGTGAAACAATCTTTACCTACAAAATAAATAACAACAGGTAAGATATCGAACCGTTCCAATTTCGTCCAGAGCGAGCAGTGACGTCACGGGGAGTGATTTTTAAATTGCTTATAGAGTTTTTCATTCTATTTCAAAGTTAAAAGATTTGACGCATTAAAGTAGTAGTAGGCGAAATGAAACAATAATATCATAGTATTTAGGTATATTCATTTCATAATTATAATTAAATATAGGCACATCAGGTAGGTTAGGTTGCTTAATTTATATTTAAATATCTTCTTGTGGTAAAATTTGTTAGTTTTTGAGGAATGGTTCAAGAATTGTCTTTTACCAAACATTCCTCAGAATAGCGTGATAGTAATGGATAATGCGAGCTATCACAGTCGCCAATTACATAAAGCTCCAAGCTCAAATAATACAAAATTGGAGATTCAGAACTACATGGCGGGGAATGATATATATTTTGAAGAAAGTTATAAAAAAAGTGATCTTTTAGAAGTTTTAAACACATTTTGTATAAAAAAAGTATATGTTTGTGACACATGTATTTTACGGAAATCCCACCTTTTGGTCATGGGAGCTATACCCCCACATCCGTTTTCCTCGACCATCATTCGTTCATTTAATTTATTTTTACGACCCTCTGTATTGTTTCAGCGCATGTTTCCGGTATCTACATGCATGAGTAAATCCTCTTTCATACTTCGTTATGAATGAATGTACTTTCTTAATGAAGATTGCTTCTTTTACTGCATATCTTATAATATGCTTTCAATGAGAATGAATAGATAATTATACGAGGAATTTCAATTAAATCTAAACAGTATAATAAGCGAATTAAACTAACGTGATAAATGTTCCCTTGCATAATTTTAATACGTAGTACTTATATTTATATATTTAAATAATATGCTATTCTGTGAACGGTATTAGCAATAACCAGTAAAGAGCATTAACGACGTAATAGACCAAGCAGTGGCGGCCATTAAGAAGAAGTAGGGGAAGTGCTACTTCCTCGCCTTTGGCGTGAATTATATTGACGCGTAACCAGTGGCGGCTCGTGACCTATGATAGAGGGGTTCACAAGTATGGTGAAATTATTTTTAAAATTTTATTTTTGTGTAGGCGTTTTAAATGTAGCAAGAAAAAAAGCAATAAGAAAATGCGTTAGGTAAAACATATTTTTAATTATTTTTTAATTTTACACAAGGAAATACAACTTTTGAAAAATAAGAAAGGCTTTCTTAGTGTGTATAGCTGTCGGATCTTAACGTCGTCGCATGCAACCCTCGTAACAATATTTATACAGTCCACTACTAATACTACTAAAGCCATCTACGAGCTATCAGGAAAACCGAATGATGTCCAATACTACTACCGCCATCTACGAGTTATCAAGAAAACCGAATGATGTCCAATACTACTACCGCCATCTACGAGTTATCAAGAAAACCGAATGATGTCTAAATACCACTACGCCATCTACGGCTACGTCATTAGGCGCAACCAAGACGAGAAGAATAGTTATCTGTTTTATGACGAGAACGAATCGAGCCACGAGACTGACAAGTTGGCATTCTATATTGAAGGTATATGAAATTCCATGAAAATCAAAGTCTCTTGGGCGGACTCTCCTTTGGGCGGGCGCGGACAGGCTGTTTTCATACAAAGAGTGCGAAAACCCTCCTTCAAATGGACAAAAAAATTTTAAAAGTATTTGGGAGATGAATAAGTACGTTGCAAAAACTCTGAAGACAAACCGGCAACCAATCGGGTATGCGTGGCAACGCGAGAGGACTTCGCCGAATGAAAGTATGTGTGATTCCCCGACAGCAGTCCGCCGTTTATTTGTGGGTTAAAATCGTAAACAATGGCACAAAAATGTCGCATTTTGAGTCTGAAAGAGAATATTGATGTTGTGGAAGTTGGTAATTTGATAACAATGATTTAGGCGAGTTCATTAACATTGATAGTAATGTGCTGTGTGACCCCATTCCTAACGATTATGTAGTCCAAACTGAAACCACATCACTATCTGAGGACTCTGATGAACAAGTTGAATGCAGTAATCAAACAAATGTCACCAATTATCAACAAGCCATTAGTATGGTAAAGGAATTATAAGAGTATGCAATGAATAGAGGTGACTCTACAGCAATGGAATTGTTATCATATTTGGAATTACATTTTCTAGATTGCAAGTATAAAACGCAAACACGTCAAACTACGTTATTAGATTTTTTAGTACTACATCCTACTACTAAAACTAGTGTATTTTTGTTATGTTATGTTTATTTGTACATACATATACATTGTAATAATTTTGCATTTACATATTACCTAATAACAAATTTCCCATGGGCGGACACCTCTATTAGGCGGACACATTTAGACGGTCCCGTAGGTGTCCGCCTAAGGGAGGTTTCACTGTAGTTTTAAAATTAGTTTTTTGTAAATAACTCTTTATGGATTAGTGATTGAAATATGATTGTAATTAGAAAAATGTTTGATATTTAATTCCGCATGGAATGACATAAAAATACAGTACAGGAGCTACGATTAAAAATAAGAAAAATTAAGTGCTGTAACATTCGAAGTTTAATACTTAATTTTGGAAGCGCTGCCCTGTACAATCCGTATCCATCAAACTTGGTTAACGAGACTGTTAGACCTTGTTTAGTAACTACCTTGTATAAATTTATTAACGATGCATTATTTCTATTTTTTACTAATTTTTAAAATAAGTCGTGAGTATAGTGTTGGCATAATTATACCGTTGATCTTTTGACAATAAAACCTCATTATCCCTTCGACCATAAAATAAATAAGGAAATCCCAAATTTTAAAACCTTTTCGAGCAGAGCCGGACCAGGTATACAAATTCAATTTATACCTATGCCTGATGCATTTGTCCTGATAAGGGGGCATCTTCATGTGTCATTTTTAAAAGAAAACATTTATCTACCGATGCCAAACTAATAATTAAAAATGTGTATCAATGGTTGTTGAGTAGAAATTTTAATTCGATGGATGCTTTAGCAGAGACGTCTACTTTGACAAAAACTCCTTCATCTTCGGTAAGAGACATAGTACTTAAACCTGTTAATCCTAGAAAAAATCGGAGTGATTCTGGCACATTTAGAAGCATTGACGAAAATTACGTGGATTTATTAAGAAGAAAGATTTACCAAATGCAGAAATTCAAAATTTTATGATTGAAAATGATTTATATTTTGAAGAAACTTACAAAAAACGAGTTAAGTATTAAAAGCTTTTAAAATAAATAAGGAATACGAGTGTGACAAATTTGCAGCAGAAAATGGACATACAGTGTTGCGTCTTCCTCCGTACTATTGTATATTCAATCCTATTGAGCTAATATGGTACCAATTAAAATCCAATATTAGGAGAAATAATATTTCTCCTACATTAAATGCATCTGTAGTAGGATTAATTAAAAACGAAGTAAGAAAAATTTCTGCAAACAGCTGGAAAAACTGTGTACAGCATGTACTAAGGTGGAAAATTCTTACAATTGTATGATTACAAAAGTTCAACCCTTAATAATAATTGAATAAATTATCAATAGGTTCTTAGAATTTAAGTTAATTTTTATTGTACTTGTTATCCTATTAGTTATACTTTTAAATTATATTAATTTCAATTATCATTAATTGTTATCATTATTTTACATTTATTATAGGTACCTAAAACTAAAAATACCTATCTATTTATTTTAAATTATAAAATAAATCATGTGGTGTAGTATACATTTTCAAGCCGTCCCTCATCCCATTTATTGACCTTTGAAGAGGTTGAGGCGTATACAATAGGGTTTAATCAGGTAGTTTATTTATGGCAGTAAGAGTCAACGGTATAATTCTGCAACAACTATAACTAATTTTTTTTTCCACTTAACAGATTCAAATGAAATATTTTGGGTGCACGCGGGCGGCCCTGGATCTTCCGGGGGGCATGAGGGAGGGAAGTTCTCAAATTGACACCCTGTATATGTTAGGTTTTCAATTTCTAGTTGGTAAGGTAAGATCTGATAGATGAAGCAAATAAATCAAAATCATCATCAGTTATAATGAAAAATTTCCTAATTCTACCTTTCCCGGCTTATCCAAATACACTACTATCCTGTATAATTTACTAAATTCTCACCATTTATAAGGGATTCTTGGGAATATCCGGATCCGGTATTTTTAAATTAGACATCTGCCGTGCCGGCGAGGATTGTATTTCTATGAATGAATTTTACGACCCCCATGTCTAGAACCTGCCGCCATTTCCTGCTTCCGGTACTTAAACGGAAACCAGATGGAGATTTTAACTTATGAATGAAGGTGTGCACCATCAGGTTTGTTTCTTGGCAATAATTTATTTTATCGGTAGTCTGAAGTTTGGAACATTTAATTACCGCCTATACGCGAGTTTATTGAGGGTACCGACCTGGACATTTTCTCAACGAGAAAAATATCGGTTCTTTTATAAATTTAGTAGGTTCATGCAGTGGACGACAGATTAATTCGTACGATTCCCTCAGTCCTCACTCATACAGCTCGCAGCGTATGTTGACTACAGTTAAAGATTGTTTCACGAAAAATGGATATAACTTAATGACTTTAGGAAAAGTACCTGTGACCATCCCATTATTTATGACCGTTTGTTATTATTATGTGGAAAGGACCGGATTGTAATAATTATAATTAAATATAGGCACATCAGGTAGGTTAGATTGCTTAATTTATATTTAAATATCTTTTGGTGGTAAAATTTGTTAGTTTTTAAGGAATGGTTCAAGAATTGTCTTTTACCAAACATTCCTCAGAATTGCGTGATAGTAATGGACAATGCGAGCTATCACAGTCGCCAATTACATAAAGCTCCAAGCTCAAATAATACAAAATTGGAGATTTAGAACTACATGGCGGCGAATGATATATATTTTGAAGAAAGTTATAAAAAAAGTGATCTTTTAGAAGTTTCAAAGACATTTTGTATAAAAAAAGTATATGTTTGTGACACATTGGCAGAAGAAATTGGACATACAGTGCTACGGCTCCCACCCTATTATTGCATTTTTAACCCCATAGAGCATATGTGGCACCAGTTAAAATCACTGGTTAGGTCTGAAAATATTTCTCCGACTTTAAGTTCTAGTGTTGTAGAATTAATACGAAAATGCTTTAATGATATTCCCCCAGGTAGTTGGAAAAATTCAGTCCGTCACGTAATAACTGTAGAAAATTCGTATATTAGTCTGGATCGTATAATTAATCCAATTATAATTAATTTTGATGAGGATAGCGATAGCGAAACAGAACTATCTATAGAATGACATTATAAATGTAAATAAATATGACTAGTAATATTTTTTTTAAATGTTATTTCATTTGATTACATTAATATAATAATAGCATTACTTGTTTTCCTTAGTCCGTCCCTTCATACTTCACTTGTTTATTGCCAAGCTCTTGTAGACACAATGGGACCGACCCAGGAAATCATTAAGTCGTATCCACTTTTCGTGAAACAATCTTTACCTATAGTTGATATTTTATTTTGAGAAGTAATTAAATGGTTTGCCGTTATTAACAGTCGAGCTGCGAAATGATTACTTGGTCAGCAAGAGTTTACAATTGGTCAATAGAAACAAACATGTCTAGAAGCAGTTTACTTCAGAGGTCCCGGGGCACTGTCAATTTATGTAACTTTCTTGTGTTTTCTTTTGCCGAATAAAGAACGAAATCGGCTACAAAAGGTGTAGCGGGGGCGGGTTTTCACTTGTTTTCCCAGGGCACTGTAACGATTCAAAATGTTTGCTGTCCATAAGTTGCTGACCAACTAGCCATTTTGGCTGACCGATTACATTTTTTTGTTCGCAAAAATAAGAATATTTTGCTAACTAGTTAAATGACAAACAAACCCTTTAATTTTCTGATCGAAAATAATCTTGTAGAAATAAAAATCTTCTTTAAATACTATTTTTTGCTCGCGACGTAATGTCGTCTTTAGAGTTCGACACCGCCACGGCGGCATCGGTCGAATTATTTTACGAGGCGCCGTCGGCTACTTTATATTTGCTCGCAAACAATATTATATAATATGAATAAGAGAGGATTTTTATTTGTATTGGAATTTGATCAGAGAATAAAATATCAACTATACTTGTAGTCTATCAATTACATTACATTTTTTATATACTCAGATCCAGTGCCAGATTAGGGAGATGAAGTGATTAGTATACAGGGTGTTACAAATTCGGCCTTCACCATTGGTATTTCGGAAACGGTAAGAGATACGAAGGCAGTTAAATTGGGGCAAAGTTGCGTAATTATGAGCCCAATAATATGCCACAAAAATATCAAAGATAAATACAGGGGGCTTTCAAAATATTTAGAAAAATCTACAATTTTGCATTTCGGTTTTTAGTTTTTCCTGGCTTTGTTCGAAGAGATGTCCAAAAATAAATTTCACTTTCTCATTGCTACTTTTTATTCTGCATAAGATGGCATCATCAGATCTTTCATGCTACGTTTCGTGTTTAGGTCATCATCATCATCAAGTTAATTTTTTTAAATACGGACCTGGATCTTTTTGTTTCAATTCTGAAAGAGGACTTGTGGTCTACGTTCAATACAATACTTACTGGTTTTCCGACGTTTTTATTCCTTAAATTTACCATTTTCACCAAAATATCCCTAATATATTGCTAATTCTGTCTTTAATTGTTATTGTTATTACATACTACTACTGTTTTCTTTTAATTTCAAACTAATAGTTGTATCCAATTTCTACTTAGCGTAAGTACCGGTAATTTATTTTAATAATACAAATAAAATTTGACTTTAAAGCCAGCACTTTCTTAAGGCTTTTAAAAGAGGAATTGAGTTTTACATGTTCGAATTATACCGAATTAAAAAAGAGAAGTAATTAAATGGTTTGCCGTTATTAAAATTGGTTCGCAGCAAAAAATAGCCATTAAATCATTTGATCAGCATTTTGCTTGCAATATACAAAAATCAGGCTGCGACACTTGTTCTGCAAAAAATGCTACAAACTGTTAAGAATTTAACAGATATCGGTCCGCTTGTATCAGCTTAATTAACAGTCGAGCTGCGAAATGATTACTTGGTCAGCAAGATCTTACAATTGGTCAGTAGAAAAAAACATGTCTAGAAGCAGTTTACTTCAGAGGTTTGCATATTAAAATAATGGTTATCAATATAAATCATTGGATTGCGTTTGTTGGGGTTTGTTTGCGTTTTCTTTTACCGAATACAGAAGGAAATCGACTACAAAAGGTGTAGCGGGGGCGGGGTTTCACTTGTTTTCCCAGAACACAGAGTCACTATTTCACGTTTTATTGCTTTTTTTTGATGATCAAGATTAAATATTTTGCTTACCCGCTGATTGCTTACCAATATCTGATTAAAAGTGGATCGCTCATAGCAGCTTATATATTTAATTTGCGTACCAAAATAATTTAGAGCACTTTAGTATGACATTAATTACTAACCGATTCAGAAATGTTTGCTGTCCATAAGTTGCTGACCAACTAGCCATTTTGGCTGACTGATTTCATTTTCCTGTTCGCAAAAATAAGAATATTTTGCTAACCAGTTAAATGATATACCCATTAAAAAAAAGTAAACTACAGGAACGTACTAGGGGTATTTTACTGAAGATGGTCAATTTAAGGAACAAAACGTCGGAAAACCAGTGCTTACACCCATTTTACCACCATTAGGGAGCCCCAGTGGAGCTACTCTAATAAAAGAATTATATCAAATAAAAATAAGTGGGAATGTTATTACAGAAAACTATTTTTCCTCCAAGATCTGTTGTACGATGAATGGACGAATGAGTCGCGCTAATGACCTTGTATGTAAAATCCCACGGGGAGCAGTGTTGCAATAATAAGCAAAAACCTCCAATATTTCCAAAGATTAATTTAAATGAAGTTTAAAAATACTATATTTAAAAACTACTGCCACTATAATGGTCAGAATGATTAGGGATTACTATTAAATTAAATCACTTTATTATACAGGAAGTGCACTCGAAGTAGTAAAGAACTGCTTCTTATCAATAGAATTGTTTTGTTAGGTCTAGACCATAGAAATTTAAACCCAGTAGAAGAATAAATAGCCAACCAATCTGGTTAATACCCTGCTGTGGAGCTTCCTTCACACTACACGGTCTGGCAAGGTCGCGGCCAAATCACGTGACAATAATGGCATACCTGCAGGGCCGCGCCAAGCCTTTCTAGCGTCCTCGGGCGCAGTGCAGTATTATAGTTTTTGCAGAATTATATCGTTGATCTCTTGACTGCAATAAACGTTCATTATCCCTTCGACAATAAAATAAATAAGGAAATCCCAAATTTTAAAACCTTTTCGAGCAGAGCCGGACCAGGTATATAAATTCAATTTATACCTATGCCTGATGCATATATAAATACAAAGTGATTTTTAATAATTTTAATCTTTAGTGGTTTTCCGGCGAGGAATTTTTAGTTAGGCTTATTAGTGGTAGAATGTGGCGTCCTTGGAATTGTGATGATAGGGGGGAATTTTCAAGTGTCATTTTTAAAATTCTTCTTTAGATTACCATCAAGATACCGACGCACAACTTTTTGAAGATTGGTTTAAACATAAACTCTTTAAAAATATACCTGAAAATAGCGTCATTGTAATGGACAATGCTAGTTATCATAGTCGGCAAGCAAAAATCATTCCCAATTATAATAATACAAAAGCAGAAATTCAACTGCTAGAAGTATTAAAAGCTTTTAAAATAAATAAGGAATACGAGTGTGACAAACTTGCAGCAGAACATGGACATACAGTGTTGCGTCTTCCTCCGTACTATTGTATATTCAATCCTATTGAGCTAATATGGCACCAATTAAAATCCAATATTAGGAGAAATGATATTTCTTTAGGCTTAGATGAAGATAGTGATAGTGATACAGAGTTAAATTTTGAATAAATTATCAATAGTTTCTTAGAATTTGATTAATTTTTATTTTACTTGTTATCCTAATAGTTATACTTTTAAATTATATTATTTTCAATTATCATTAATTGTTATCATTATTTTACATTTAATATAGGTACTTACCTAAAACTAAAAATACCTATCAATTTATTTTAAATTATAAAAATAAATCATGTGGTTTGGTATACATTTTCAAGCCGGCCCTGATCCCATTTATTGAGCTTTGAAAAGGTTCAGGCGTATACAGTAGGGTTTAATCAGGTAGTTTATTTATGGCAGTAAGAGTCAACGGTATAATTCTGCAGCAACTATACCACCGTACAGGCAATCGGGCGAGTCACTATTATGTGCCTCCTCCCTCAGTGATTTAGTTAATATTTACGTATGAATCCTATGAAAAAATATATATTTATGAAGATTTATTAGAAATATATTGTTAGGGATATTCTTCAGCTAGAAATTTCAAATGTGTTTAAATGCAGGGAAAATTATAGAATTCCGTTCCGGTGATGGTGATAATGCAAACTTTAAAAATGGATTAGGATAAGTATTAGAGGAATGAGAACAAGTAAAAATAACTTAATTTATATTTCCCAAAGTGAACAAGTTTCGCCTTAATTATTGAAAGTTTTCCAATAATGTTGATGACCCTTTTGATAAAGTTTTAATATAAAATACAACGTTGAAAAATATAAATTGAGTTATTTGTTGCCTGTCCTCATTCTCGCTATACTCATTCTTATCTCCTAATAAGGGAACAACAGTTACAACACGTTAAAAATGGATTAATGCTGAACCATGAATATCCATTTTTGACAATTGAGTAAATTACCACACCTTGTGCTGATTTATTTGATGTGAAGCTACTTCGTTCTGGTTGCTTTAGGAATTGTTATCATGTTAAGGATCGATAGGAAATTAGGATTGTTTCACGAAAAATGGATATAACTGGATATATTAACTGCAGTAAAAGTACCTGAGGCCATCCCAATATTTATGACCGTTTGTTATTATTATGTGGAAAGGACCGGATTGTAATAATTATAATTAAATATAGGCACATCAGGTAGCTTAGGTTGCTTAATTTATATTTAAATATCTTTTTGTGGTAAAATATGTTAGTTTTTGAGGAATGGTTCAAGAATTGTCTTTTACCAAACATTCCTCAGAATAACGTCATAGAAATGGACAATGCGAGCTATCACAGTCGCCAATTACATAAAGCTCCAAGCTCAAATAATACAAAATTGGAGATTCAGAACTACATGGCGGCGAATGATATATATTTTGAAGAAAGTTATAAAAAAAGTGATCTTTTAGAAGTTTTAAAGATATTTTGTATAAAAAAGGTATATGTTTTTGACACATTGGCAGAAGAAATTGGACATACAGTGCTACGGCTCCCACTCTATTATTGAACAAACCCCATAGAGCATATGCGGCACCAGATCACCAAATCACTGGTTAGGTCTGAAAATATTTCTCCGACTTTAAGTTCTAGTGTTGTAGAATTAATACGAAAATGCTTTAATGATATTCCCCCAGGTAGTTGGAAAAATTCAGTCCGTCACGTAATAACTGTAGAAAATTCGTATATTAGTCTGGATCGTATAATTAATCCAATTATAATTAATTTTGATGAGGATAGCGATAGCGAAACAGAACTCTCTATAGAATGACATTATAAATGTAAATAAATATGAAATGTTATTTCATTTGATTACATTAATATAATCATATCATTACTTGTTTTCCTTAGTCCGTCCCTTCATACTTCACTTGTTTATTGCCAAGCTCTTGTCGACACAATGGGACCGACCCAGGAAATCATTAAGTCGTATCCAAATTTCGTGAAACGTACTGTACGCAATTGGGAAGGAAATAATGTAAACTACAAATAGCTAATGGCATTTACTTTTATGTTAAATTATCGAAATATGCTAATAAAACATTTTTGCGCGCTGGGTGACTTGCGATCGAAAATATTTAATAACTACCAATCTAATAGAGGCACCACTTATTCGTAAAATGGGTTTTGCAGATAAAAGGATAAAAAACAAACTCTTATTTTTTTAAATTAATTTAAGGTGGGGGGTAGTTAAAACTATTTAAACAATTAAATTAATATATAAGCGCAACAACCCGAGACTCCCCATGATGTTCGATTGCGTTGTTCCAAATATGGGTGACATAGGCTAGAAGATCTCCAGTTGATCTGGACTTCCGAAAACCATATTGATGATCGCTGATGATGCTGAAGCCTTCCAGGTACTTTAGAAGATGTTGGTTAATAGCTTTCTCCATTACTTTTGATATAACTGAAAGCAATGCGACTGGTCGATAGTTGTTAGGCAGGGTTCTCTTACCTTTCTTTGGAATAGGCTGGACTCGCGCCGTCTTCCAGCAAGATGGAAATATTCCTTTTTTGTAGGATAAGTTGAAAAGTCTACAAAATACTGGTGTTAGTTCATCGGCGCATGTCTTGAGAACTATAATAGGAATTTCGTCTGGACCAGTAGCTTTTTTGACGTCGAGTCCTTTCAGGATTCGTTTGACGGGACGCTGACGGAACACGATTTCGGTCATTTCGGATTCAACTGCAGGAATGTCGGGTGGTGTTCTTCCCTGGAAATCTACAGTGGAATGCGAAGAAAATAGTTCAGCAAGTAAGTTTGCTTTGTCTCCGGCTGTGGATGCTATTGTACCATCGGGACGTATTAGAGGTGGAATAGTTGATTTGGTAAAATTTTGGCTGACGGCCTTAGCGACTGACCAAAAGGACCTTGATCCGTTTGGACAGTCAAGAAGTTTGTTTTTGATCCTCACGTTATGGGCTTCTTTGCTTTGATCTATTGTTAGCTTACATTGGTTTCGAGCGGTAATAAAGATGGTACGATTCTCAGTGGTAGGGTTTTTACGCCACTGTCGGTAAGCCAGATTTTTTGATTTTACAGCACGCTCACAATCCTTGCTAAACCAGGGTTTGCCGTTGGAAGGGTGTTTTTGGGAGGAGGGGATAAATGCTTCCATGCTCGTTAGAATGACGTCGGAGACCTCCCCAGCACAGACGGATGGATCATCAGAAGAGAAGCATACGCTCATCCAAGGAAAAGTCCGAAAATGGTCTTTCAGGTCTTCCCACTTGGCCGATCTGTAATGCCATATCTTGCGAGGTTTAGGAGGTTGTTCAGAATTAATTGGTAGTTCGCTTAGAGTTGAAATAAGTTTGTGATCGGAAGATCCTAACGGAGGCTGTACGGTGACTGTATATAGATCGGGATTTGACGTTAAGAAAAGATCCAAAAGACTAGCAAAATCTCCAGCTCGGTCTGGAATCCGCGTTGGTTCTTCTACGAGTTGAGTTAGACCAGAACTGATCGCGAAGGATTCGGCCTCGCGGCCTTGCTCATCGTCTGTATTTGAATATTTAAGCCAGTTGACATTGTGGACGTTAAAGTCACCAAAGATAGCAATTTCGGCATTTGGATAGTTGGTTTGCACGAAGTCGATTGTATTGGCTAGTGATGAGAATAGGTCTCTGTAATGGGTATCACTTGGAGGACGGTAAAGGCAGCAGATAAACTTGGTGATTTTCGGCGTTGATATTTTAAACCACATTACATCAAAGTCTTTCGGTTCCAGTGTAGGTTCTCGTTGGCAGCAGAGATCATCTCGAATAAAAAGACACACGCCGAAGTTGCGTCGGAATCGGAAATGAAAATCGTATCCAGGGTATAAATAGCTGACGGTGTTTGTTGACGATCTGACCTTTGTCTCGGTCAGTGCGAGTACGTGAGGCTTGGAGGATTGTAAGTGCTGGTGGACTGAATTGATGTTCGTGTTAAGCCCTCTAATATTGCAGAAATCAATTTTGAAGTTGCTAGTTCTGGGTTGGTTAGCAACTGCAGGTGCCACACCATTTCTTCGTTGAGTGTTGTTAGATCCCAGTAAATTGTCGGAAATGGTTGTTTTTTGATGAACTTCGCTTGATGGGGCCCCAAGTCCAGCCCCCGCCCGGAGATCCGAATGGGGGGCGAGTTTACCTCCGGAGTATTTTGGGCCCGGAGCTTCCATCATGCTATTTTTGGGGGGTCCCACCCTGGTAACCGGAAACATCGGCACAGCAACGAAACGTCAACTCAATGAGCAAAAGTTAGCTCAAGGAGCAAACTTCACGCCACCTAAACCGATGCAATGGTATCTCACCGGGCGATGCCGGGTGGGCCAACATCTTCCATTTCCAATGACAATTTTTTTTAATACACTTCGATAGCTAACATAACAAAGTGTTAAATAAAAAATACCGACATTGATACGATCAGTATACAACTGGAGATATTAAATTTCAAGTATGAGAATATTGGAGAAAATACGGCAAACTATTAAAAATTCGTGTGTGGAAAATTTAGGAAAATAAATTCTTTTCAGCATCCTGAAATACGCGTAAATTGTATGTAAAGATTGTTTCACGAAAAATGATTTCCTGGGTCGGTCCCATTGTGTCGACAAGAGCTTGGCAATAAACAAGTGAAGTATGAAGGGACGGACTAAGGAAAACAAGTAATGATATGAATATATTAATGTAATCAAATGAAATAACATTTTTTAAAAATATTACTAGTCATATTTATTTACATTTATAATGTCATTCTATAGATAGTTCTGTTTCGCTATCGCTATCCTCATCAAAATTAATTATAATTGGATTAATTATAAGATCCAGACTAATATACGAATTTTCTACAGTTATTACGTGACGGACTGAATTTTTCCAACTACCTGGGGGAATATCATTAAAACATTTTCGTATTAATTCTACAACACTAGAACTTAAAGTCGGAGAAATATTTTCAGACCTAACCAGTGATTTTAACTGGTGCCACATTTGCTCTATGGGGTAAAAATGCAATAATAGGGTGGGAGCCGTAGCACTGTATGCCCAATTTCTTCTGCCAATGTGTCACAAACATATACTTTTTTATACAAAATGTCTTTAAAACTTCTAAAAGATCACTTTTTTTATAACTTTCTTCAAAATATATATCATTCGCCGCCATGTAGTTCTGAATCTCCAATTTTGTATTATTTGAGCTTGGAGCTTTATGTAATTGGCGACTGTGAATACTGTGATAGCTCGCATTGTCCATTACTATCACGCTATTCTGAGGAATGTTTGGTAAAAAACAATTCTTGAACCATTCCTCAAAAAGTTCGGCCGTTGTATCTTCATGGTAGTCCACACAAGAGTCTTTAATGGTTTTTTGCAGAAAGCCACAAGGCATTTGGAACCCAACCGTTTTCTGACCCAGCATGTAAAATGCTTATTCTTTTTCCTTTATTTGACGGAGCTTTTGTTTTACTGCAACACTAGAAGAAGCACCATCAATGTTTTTCCATGGACGCCACATACTGTTTTTTTATACGTTTGGTAAAATAATATCGGTAATACAATTAAACTCTTCCAGCAAGAAATAAAGATTAACAAATTTTACCACAAAAAGATATTTAAATATAAATTAAGCAACCTAATCTACCTGATGTGCCTATATTTAATTATAATTATTACAATCCGGTCCTTTCCACATAATAATAACAAATGGTCATAAATAATGGGATCGCCGCAGGTACTTTTACTGCAGTCAATAAGTTATATCCATTTTTCGTGAAACAATCTTTACGTAGTCTGTTTCTAAGTCGTGATAGCATGTGCTATTTTGCCGATATGACAACACGTGAGTTCACGTGACGTGATAATAGTGTGTTTGATTGTATGATTATTGAAGTAACCAACATCGCTCGATTATTGAAAAAACTGCTTGAAACTCCTATTCATCGCTCGATGAATACGAGTTTCAAGTGAATGTCCGCTCGAGCGATTATTGGAAAGACTCCTCGAGTTATAAATTCAAGCGATAATCGTCGCCCGATAATTATGGTTGCCAGATTGTCTTCAGAGTTTTCCGGGATAAGTTTTGTTACCGTTGAGAATTGAGGATAATCTCATCTAAAAAAAATTAAAAGGAAGTAAAAAAGGTAATTTGGCTACAAAATTCCGGGATTATACACAGTATTGACCACCTGGCATCCCTAGCTATACCTGTAAACGTCATGACTTGATGCATGAATATGAATTTTGAGTGAAATCGCTAGATTATTGAAATGGCTGGATTATAAAGTACTCGATTATTAAAATCATCGGCTTTTCCCAACGCTAGTCAAGATTACAAGCCTTCCGGAAGAGAAAATCGACGTGTTTAATTTCCATTGAAAACTTTCGTACGTCCATTTTTCGCCACACTGTGCCGGGGTAGGAAAATGCCACTGTTGCCCCGGCAACGTAGCAATGACCGTGAAATTTGGGAGGGTGTTTTGAGGCTCTATAGCGTTCAGGGATGGATATAACCGCCTCGGGTCGGTTTTGTGAAACGCCCGATATCACCTAGGTGAGGTGTATTCATACGTAAAACTGCAATTTCGTTACGGTGCGGGAAACGCGTGCACACTTATTGTGTTAAATCATCCATCGGTTTTTAATTTACGCACAAATTCACATTTCACTCATCGTGCGAGGAATTCAATAATAATATACAAGTCGATATTGCATTTTCGAGATTTTAAGCACCCTGCATTACCCGAGTCGAATTGAAAACAAGCCTTCAGTCTTCACACTGGTCGGAAAAATTCGAAAAGTAGGTAAAGATTGTTTCACGAGAAATGGATACGACTTAATGATTTCCTGGGTCGGTCCCATTGTGTCGACAAGAGCTTGGCAATAAACAAGTGAAGTATGAAGGGACGGACTAAGGAAAACAAGTAATGATATGATTATATTAATGTGATCAAATGAAATAACATTTTTTTTAAATATTACTAGTCATATTTATTTACATTTATAATGTCATTCTATAGATAGTTCTGTTTCGCTATCGCTATCCTCATCAAAATTAATTATAATTGGATTAATTATACGATCCAGACTAATATACGAATTTTCTACAGTTATTACGTGACGGACTGAATTTTTCCATCTACCTGGGGGAATATCATTAAAGCATTTTCGTATTAATTCTACAAAACTAGAACTTAAAGTCGGAGAAATATTTTCAGACCTAACCAGTGATTTTAACAGGTGCCACATATGCTCTATGGGGTTAAAAATGCAATAATAGGGTGGGAGCCGTAGCACTGTATGTCCAATTTCTTCTGCCAATGTATCACAAATATATACTTTTTTTATACAAAATGTCTTTCAAACTTCTAAAAGATCACTTTTTTATAACTTTCTTCAAAATATATATCATTCGCCGCCATGTAGTTCTGAATCTAAAATTTTGTATTATTTGAGCTTGGAGCTTTATGTAATTGGCGACTGTGATAGCTCGCATTGTCCATTACTATCACGCAATTCTGAGGAATGTTTGGTAAAAGACAATTCTTGAACCATTCCTTAAAAACTAACAAATTTTACCACAAAAAGATATTTAAATATAAATGAAGCAACCTAACCTACCTGATGTGCCTATATTTAATTATAATTATTACAATCCGGTCCTTTCCATATAATAATAACAAACGGTCATAAATAATGGGATGGCCCAGGTACTTTTACGGCAGTCATTAAGTCACATCCATTTTTTTTTAAACAATCTATACATAGAGTATTTTCAACGTACACAGGGTGTCAATTTGAAAACTTCCCACCCTTAATTAACATCTCGCTTCCAGTAATTAATATTACAAATTGGAAACTGACGTCATTTTATTGTGAACGGGGACGCCTTTAAAAAATATTTGCGGCCTTCGTAGTTTAACTACACCCTGGGAGGGGTAAATGTTACCCTTAAAATCCTAAAATGACAGTGGCACATTATTTTAAAGGCCGTTTAAATCTCTGTCCAATAATATAACAATTTATTATATTTTGAGTGGTACTTTCCAAGAAATCTCGTTCCAAAAATGGTTTTTACAATATTGCGTCGATTCCTCTTTTAGTATAATGATTAGGTGTCCGTAGGTAGTCACTCCGTGTGACACCATTTCCAATAATTTCCCAGGGGCAAAGTCACCGCCTAAAAATTTATATAACCAAGTTTATTAAATAAATAATTCAAGAGAAAATTTTCAATTCCGTGGGAATTCGATCACAGAATTAAATATGATCTTGACTGTCGGCGGATCTTTGATGCGACCAATCCGAATAATTAGCCATTTCAATTAGCTTTGGCAATACTATACGATAAGGACAGGTCTCTCGAATTTCTTTCTACCGACCCTTCCAGCTACTTCGACTTCTAATACTTTGAAAGTCTGACACACACAAAGCATTGCTTCATTTTCTCAAAGTGAGAAGGCATGATACAATGACTAAAGATAAGATTTCTAACCGTCCCAATTTCGTCCGCCGCGCGCTGTGACGTCAAAGTCGAACCGGTCGACGATAACCGAAGCTGCTCGGCGACCCCACCTCGTTGCCACCAGCGTTGTCAGTCATGGAAATGACTGATTTAAAGCGGCAATTCATGAGATGAAAACAAATTGAAGAAAAATATCCAAAAATGGTGCATTAATTTAATATGCCCTGACATGACCTTATGTCAAACCAAAAATTACCACGTAGTGCCCCTGTTCGGAAAGTAAACAGAGCAACATATGGCAGTGAATCTTGAACAGTGTTGTCATATCTTCAGGGTAAACTCTTTAAAAAGTCAATAACCGTTTGACAGATTTCAAGTCGATTATTTTTCAGGGTACAGTATTATAAACTTTTACGTTCAGTTCAGTTCACTGGGAAACAATCTCTGATTTATAAACTTGAACTGACTCGAACGAGCCGCCGCGGAGTTTAAAAATGGTCAGGTATGTTCTCATTAGTTCAATTCGAACTTAAAAGTTTATAAATGCCACTTAGCCTTTAGAAAAAAAAATGCAATTTTATTTACCTTTTCGGACTTATTTAAAACCAACTTAATTTATAAAAAACACCAAGTACTCACATCACAAAATCACATTAGTTTTCGCGTCACAACACATCTAAGTACCATTCAATCTGAATTAGTATTTTAAAGTGATATTGTGTAGACAAAAATACACCCTTATTGTCTGGGAAATAATGTATTTAACATCTAAAAATTTTAAAAATAAATAACACGTTGGTTCTCTCGATCGATATCGGCCGGCTTCTTTAAACAGCAGATTGTGGACAATCCGGCTAATATTTAAAAATACAGCGTTGCCACTTTCGATGTTTTATAAGCGACTATCATAAATTGCCGAATTTCGTATATTACTTTCCTGTATAATTATAGTCTCGGAAATGGCAATCGCACTGGCTCTAGTAGCGGAGAGTTCTCGGAAAGAAAGTTCGACGGCTAGTCCGAAGATGGACTAGACCATTATTTCAAAGGGTAGTTCCTGTCAATTGTTAACATAATTGTTTCATTTTATCTTTAGTAAATGGTTAATGGCCCCATTTCTATTGCGCAATGATTAAGTGCTCTTGTTCTATGTGTGTTATTGTAAAGTGTAATTATGCGTTAGTGTTGGGGTTTAGTGATAAGCTTATTATGCACTCCCACACTATCATCAGGACACGTGAGCATAAAGTTTTTCCCATAGAAAAAAGAACTGAAAGTGTCTGCGCCCTGGATTTACTTTCTAAGTAAGCTAAATATTTATTTTTATAAGAAACTAAAGTTTTACACTTTTAAACATTTTGACAACATTGTGCTTGAACATCTGTTGATTAATCAGCTGGGCAATGTAATATGTTCATATATGAATGTGCCGAGGAGTTGTGTGTGGGTTTAGGGGTGAATTACCCCACTTTTTAAACGTTCGATTTAAAAAAAAATATGTAGCGCTTCTCTAGGACACCCCAGGAGTCACCCATTTAAATATAATACGTAATTTTCATAACATCCTGTATAATAGTTTAATTTGTTTATAACTAGGTAGTATTTAATCTTTAATCTTTGTTGTATGTTCATGAAATAAATATACCTAAATACCATGATATTATTCTTTCATTTCACATACCATTAAAAGCGTAAAACCTTTGAATACCTTTAAAAGAGAGTTAAAAACGCTGACAGCACTATAAATCTCCATAAGAGATTTAAAAATCACTCGCCCATTGACGTCACAAGTCACGCCTCCATCGGCGTGGAATCATACCTCTTAGATACTATGGTGAGAAGGGAAGTAGAATAAGTACTTTTTAATTTTATATAAATAATATATTTTTTAAAATATATACAGTACGTATAATATTATTAAATAGTATTTAAACCCGCGAAGTTAGGGAAAAATATTATTTTTTTGATTGAGGGTAATTGTATAGGGCTTCTAGAAGGTTCCATAAAAATTATTTTAGGTCCTGCCGAACAAAACCGATTTTTAGAAAAACAAACCCGAACAAACCTTATTATTTTTTACCCTTTATAGTTTATTCATGTAAATAGACTGACTGGTATGAGAAAAAACTGATAAATAATAATTAAATTATGTTAGCGGAAATAGGGCTATCAGCGCATTAATGACCTAAGCCACAAAATCAGTTATCAGTGAATATATACCTAAGTATACAGACATTCGAAGCAATAGTGGCTTCCAGGGCCGTAACCAGGGGAGAGGGGTTAAGCCCCACTAAAATTTTTAAAGCCCTTCAGAAACATTTATATTTTTATACAGGGTGTTACAAATTCGGCCTTCGCCATTGGGATTTCGGAAACGGTAAGAGATACGAAGGAGCACAAGTCGCCGATCCCTTTAAAAAAGAAAATGGACAGGTGCTGGCTGGATAGCACGGTGAACTGATCTACCGTAAAAATACTGCAATGTATACAGATTTAAACTAAGATCTAAACTATTAGCGTGAATAATTTTAAGTTATACTTAAGAAAATGTAAAGAGAGAAAATATTGTTCCTAGAGTTATTAACCGATATTTAATTCCTAACGAGCGTTTAAAACCCATTACAGGTAAGGTTAAAGTGAGATTTTACAGGGTGTTGCTTAATGATATGTACTTATTTTAACGGGTAATTCATGGATTCATTTTAAGTCGAAAAGATCATATACAGTGATGGGCTAAAATATGGAACAAATTCATTTAAAAATCAGGTTTTATTTTTTTGTAAAAACGCTCGGACACGTCGATTATAATTTTTTCTTCCGGATTTTTTGCCTCAAAAAGAAATTATACTGGGTGTGTCAAAAAGTAGATGTTGTAAAATTTTTTTGTATTTTAAATAGAACCACCCTATTTTTACTTATCACATAAATTCTACGTCAAATTCTGAGCATAATTCATGTAGCATACTCTATCCTTATCTCTAACGGTTTTACAGAAAAATTACATCTTAAAAAAGAAATTTCTTTAAAAAAAGGAACATGTACCTTTTGTAGTATTTGAATACTATTTTTCCCGAACGATGGATAGGTAGAAGAGGACCAATAGAATGGCCTGCAAGATCTCCCGATCTTACACCAATGGATTTCTTTCTTTGTGGTTATTTGAAATCAAAAGTGTATAAGGATAAACCACAAAATTTGAAAAACTTAAAATTTAAAATTAGATATGAAATTAGGCAAATTAATGAAAATACTGTAAATAATGTTTTAGAAGGGTTTTTAAGTAGATTGGCATATTGTCAAGAAGTTAATGGTTTGCATTTTCAACACTTAATAAAATAATTTTTCAAAATTATACCTACATCTACTTTTTGACACACCCAGTATAATTTCTTTTTGAGGCAAAAAATCCGGAAGAAAAAATTATAATCGACGTGTCCGAGCGTTTTTACAAAAAAATAAAACCTGATTTTTAAATGAATTTGTTCCATATTTTAGCCCATCACTGTATGTACAGGGTGTTCCATTTTCGACACTTTTATAGGGTATCTCCGTTATTGTTAATGCTATCAAAAAAGTAATGTATATAATAAAATCAAAATTTGAAAATTCTCGCTCGCTTAAGAGATACGGGAGAAAATCAAAAAATTGACTATTTCAAAATTACATTATATTATCGGACCTAACCTAATTTTTTTTAAATGTATATTTTAACACACTGTGGATGATATTGGTTTCCTAGGCGATTTATTTAAACTTTCTGTTACTTTGAAACAAAATAAAAGATTCAGATTAAGGTAAAAAATAACGGGATTCATCGCAAATGTTCGGAATATGTCCTTAAATGGTTACCGTCTTTCCGTATAGCGAACCAAATATACATTTGGCGCCATTTCTTCGTTTATTCCACTTTCAATATAAATTGATATCATATCAAATTTTTCAAAATGTTGATAGGTCATTTTCGCAAATGAAGATGTAAAATGTTAAATGTTAACATAGTTGTTTCTAGGATATTAGCTTTTGTTTCAAGGTTAGTGTGGTTTAAAGTAATAAACTTTAATAAATCGCCTAGGAAACCAATATCATCCATGGTGTGTTTCTGTTTTTGAAAGGATAATTGAAAATAGTAGTATCTTTGATTAAAATATACAGGGTGTTCCATTTAAAAAAATAAGGTTAGGTCCGATAACTTTTTTACATTTATTCTGAAAACGGCAGATTATTCAACAATCATTATAAAGAAACTTCTGTATAAAACTTTTTTCCGTATCTCTTTTAACTAAGAAAATATAGGGTAATTTTGAAATTGTCAATTTTTTTGATTTTCCCCCGTATCTTAAGCGAACGAAAATTTTCAAATTTTGATTTTAACATTTTAAGTTTGACCCAAAAAGAGCACATGACACCTACATTACTTTTTTGATAGCACTAACAATTACGGAGATGTCCTATAAAAGTATCGAAATTGGGACACCCTGTACCTATTTTAACGGGTAATTCATGGATTCATTTTAAGTCGAAAAGTTCATATACTATGTACACTACAGTACGCACAGGGGATCTTTACCCTGACGTCATCGCTTACACGTCATAAAAATCGTATGAATCAAATCAAAATTACGTGGAAGAAAAGTTGTCAAAACAAAAACTAATTTCATAACATTTTAATTGACGTAAATAACGTTCCCATATACGGATTTTTAAAAATTTCTTTAAAACTCCGAATCAAAATTTTGAGTCGGTCTTACATAAAATAGATTGTTAGGAATATGTAGGTATAAATCTGATATTCTTGAATTTTTACTGGCAGTTATGTACCTACTTCTTATTTGACAAAATGATAAACTCGGTTTGAATGTGACATTTTGATTACACAGATTAAAAAGCTCCGCCCATTCATCCCCTACAGGAATCACCCCAAAAAGTCAAGAGTTTTTTTCATTAGAATTGAAGATAAATGGTAATTTATGTCGTAAAACATGAAAAAAAATCAATTTACGAAAAAATGCAAGCTAATAGGCATTGCCTTGGAAATTTAAATAAATTATTCTATTGAACTGTCATATTTGTATTTTTCGACCAATTTTTACCACATTTTGAGACGTGATTGTGAACTTAATTTGGCGATTTCAGATTTGATTTTGCCCGAAATACGTTCTGTGAACCTTCTAGTTTCGATACATATACAGAGCGTTTGGAAATTCGGGCGATTTTACTTATTTTTTTCGAAACTAAAAAGACGTGTTTTTACGTTTTTGGGATGGCAAAATAGCGGAGCGGAGACTTATCCACAATTTTTAGGGTTAGGAATATTTTATTACAATAAATAAATAACAATAAATATCAATATGTACTTACCACTAACACAAAAAAGCGATACCAAAACTCTGAAAAGAACTGTTTGCAGGAGTAAATGAAGTTTTAATGCACAAAAATGTATAAAAACGAAAAAATTGTGAATCAATTGTCATAATGACGTTTTTGCAATTTGTAGTACTGCGTAAGTCAAAATAATTATTTGGCAACTCTTCTTTATAATGATTTCTCTGTCTAACACGTTTAATTCCGGACGACGTATAATACAATTTTTATTCGCCTTTATGTCTGTACCAAACAAAGATGCAGAGATATGAAATATGTCGGGATATCTATTTGTTAGCGATGACGTCAGGGTAAAGATCCCCTGTGCGTACTTTATACACATATGTCCAAAAATGCTTTGTTTCCGATATACTACAGGGTGCTAAAGTATTTTTTTGTTTTTATCAAAAATCTTGAAACCAGTCTAAAATAATAGACTAAATTTTGGTATAGACTAATAATTATGATATAAAAACAATAAAAAGTTTTTTATAATAAGCCAGTGGCGTAGGTACAGCTACAGCTATTTATTTAAGTGCTAAACACTAGATAATAACAACAAATGTTAATTTAAAAAAAAATAATCCAAACGTTTAGGACTCACTACTATGGATCACTCGCGATCCGAATCGCACTGGCGATTTTTTTTTTAGTTGTTTAATCTGTTGTTGTCCGCTGAAAAGTGAAATTGAAGTATTATTTAAAAATACACATCGCTTAAGACAATCAATATATTTTCAAATATAATAAAAATATGCACATCTTAACATGTATTGTATACATATATTATGCAAATAATCGAAACAAAAATAATTTCTATAGTAAAAATTATGCTAAATGTCGTAGTCCTTGCGTCTCGGGATCAGTGCATTTACTTATTTATTTTTCGTTTTTCACTAATTTTAAATAAACGATTCAAATTAGAAATTTTGTTCCAATTTTTAAATATTAATGGCCAATTGAAATATTATGTGGTATTTTAAAACTTTTAAACTCACATTAAAAAAAAATGCGTAAAACCTTAGCAATATCGAGTTTAAGTCTCTTCCGTCACTGAAATTATATTGAAATATATTAATAAATTGTACAAATTTTAAGATAGTTGAAAAAATGTAATATATACTTACAGGGTGTTATGGAAATGACGTATTATGTTTAAACCGGCAATTCTCTAGATAAAGACAAATTGAAGAAAAATAGCCATAAATGGCACTTTCAATTCATTCAGCGGTAAAAGTGACCTGACGTCAAACCAATAAAACACTTGTGTGGCACCGCGATACATGTAAGCAATCAAGGAATTCTGGCCGGTGTTGTCATATGTACACATTAAACTCTTTAGACAAAATAAAGTAATTTAAACACTTTTCCATTCTGTAATACCTTTTTGTACAATTAATTGAAGAACATTTACGACAGACTATGTTTCAAACAACCCGAAAAAACATATGGAATAGTAATAATACGTCACTAGGTCAAATGCCAATGACCTCTTGACGCCATACATCGGCTGTGTTTATATAGCGCCGTACGCTTGTGGGCTGTTAGTTGAAGACCAACCAGCGGCCGGATACTTTGTGCTCCGTCGATCACCAACACACTCTCAGCAATCCGCTCCTTTTTTTCGGATTACGCGTGTATCTTGCCCGTCCATAAATAATCTTTGAATATTGTTTTTATTGACGCGTTTCTTCTGGACGTCAAATTTCGTCGCGGGTAATAAAATCTAATAATCTGTAGTATAATCTGTATTATTGTATTTTCAAAAGCTAACTATCGGTTCTGTTTCACTATTACTGTGTGTACACAAAGTGTTTCCAGGAGTGTTCCCATGAAAAAGAAAAAAAACCGATTGTGTTTGTGCCTGGATTTCCTCGCTCTTTAGGTATAAGGATAAAATATACAAGTAGGTGGAAAATAATTTATTTTATATGGAATTTCAGTTTTACATTAAGTTTGGCAATATTGCAATTGGCTCTGGGTGAAATGTTGTACAGTAGCGCGGACTGACCTGTGAGTAAGAGTGTTTATTACCCCACTTTTAAAACGGTCGATTTAAAAAAAATAAATTATGTAGCGCTTCTCTAGGACACCCAAGGAGTCACCCATTTAAATATAATACGTCATTTCCATAACACCCTGTATATTAATGGCTAATTGAAATATAGTGGTATTTTAAAACTTGTAATCTCACATTAAAAAAAAATATTTCGTAAAACCTTAGCAATATCGAGCTCTTCCGTCACTGAAATTATATTAAAATATATTAATAAATTGTACAAGTTTAAAATTTGTTTTAAGATAATTGAAAAAAAAATTTAATATATTTTTTATTTTAAGTAGATATTCGTTTAACAGTTTAAGAATATTACATTTGAATTGAAAGCTGGTACAAGTTATAAAAAAGTCACTATAACCCCCCTCATTCACTAAAGACATTTAAATTTATTCCAACAAAATATTTAGGTCCTAGGTTTTGTAGTGTCACCGTGTAATTTTTTTAAATATAATATATAAAGCGTTCGTTTTAATTTAATTTGTTTCCCAGTTACTTCTTTTTTCCGATGAATATTTTTACCGGGATGTTGTTGCTTTTATAAATTTGACACGAACTCAAAAAATTTAATTATAATACAAAACATGGTTGACTTACAATTCTCGTTTTAAACCTTCAATCGTTAATTTAAGAAGGTTTTAAATTTAAAAGTATTTAGTGAATACGACAGTTAATGTCTAAACAATCCTATTACCTCCTAGCGATATTTTTTATATGAAAATCAAAAAAAAAATCACATAGGCCCGTAATATAGAGACATAATAAAATCACGTTATTGTAAGTTATAAATGACATAATTACCATATTTTTACACTAAATACATCTATCTTGTGCTCAATTTTACTTTTTGTATCAGACATAAAATTAAAAATCTTACTAAAGCATACTTTTGTTTCATTACCTTAAAAAAAATAAGACAACTCCAACCTCTTTGCGACCAATATTTTGAAGCATTTCAAATTATCATAAAAAGACGTAAAAATTGTCTAAAAATTACTATTTTTTTTTTAAATTTACCCTGTAACTTTAATAACTCATCCTGGAGGTAAAAAATATTGCAAACAGAATGTGACACACGATATTGATTTGCCTAATCACGCCATAAATACAGGGTCTTAAAAAGGATGGTTTTACATTTTGTCTTCAGAGTACGGTTAAGTTAAAGTGAAATCAAAATATCATGCATTTCTAGTCAATTTTGGCCTCTTTTTAAACTAACTTTGAAAGGTCTTGCCGTGAAGAAACAGTTAAAATATACTGTTGAATGTTCCCGACTGAATTTCTTGGAGAGACTAAACCTCCTAAAATAACCAAATAAGTACAGTTAATTTGCGTCACATTCTTTTGACTCTATTGGGTAAAGTTTCAAAAAAATATCTTGACTAAACATATTTTTACTTAATGCAAAAATCGCGGTTTACTGCACTGATCTGAATATATTTTTTAATTATAAAAAGAGACTACAAAATCTGGAAGAGCTTTTTAAGTTCGACCATTAGTTGCCAGTCCGTCTTGAGGAGGTCATCTCTGAAGTAGTCTTTGCACGCATCTATTGATTGACGAGATATCTGAAACAAACAAGAAAATTAGGGGAAACAAGAAAGATAATTAGCGGATTCAAGAGAGTAAATGGTGAGACGTTTCAAAAAGTATCTGTGATTAGACTGTGATAGCGATAATACATGTACCTCTTCATTTAAACAAAAATAGGGTTGCCCTGCGGATCGGTCTTGGGTCCCTATTAGTTTTTGTCAATGACCCTCCACAACATCCTGGAAGGGTTGTGATGTACCCAGACAACATGCATCGTGCGTGATAGTGACTATGATACTTTTTTATGTTTATATACTGTACATAAATTTAGAAGAAAATACCCATCAAGTGTTAATAACAACACACATCTTCGTTTCGTTCTTTGGAAGGATTTATTAATAATATTAGTAATTTTTACAGCGGCTACAATTTGTTAACTATAAGTATTTAAGAAGAAATTAAAATTAAAAAATGGTCTCTATGATTTAACGAAGATTGAGAACCATTCGCGTTAACTCTAGCAGTACATAATTGAAGGATTTTTAACCATTTCACTTCTGTCAAAATGGTACCCATTTTAATTTTGTCAAATTTGTTATTAACGTTATACTATTGTTTTCCATAATAATCAATTTCTTTTAATTTCCTTACTATTTTTTAATACTTAGAGTAGTCTATACATAGCTATTTTTTGCTTCATACCTTCGTAGTTTCATATAATTTATTGACTAACTTGTCAACAAGTATGTAAACAAAAGTAACATTAAACATTTTTTGATGTCAGAAATAATAACTTTTTTACTTCTGAACCATAAAAAAATACTATAAAATACAAGAAATATAAATAATAAAAATAATTATATATATTTTTATAGACAGACACAACTTAACTGCAATGAACTTTAACAGATTTCATCAGCCATCTAACAATTTTTACCTTTTTGTTCACTATCCAGGTTTGTTCATTGTGTTTTTAAACTAAAACTGTGTTTTTAAACTGCCAGCTGCCAGTTCTTAAAAATGTATTTTGATTAATTATTATTACCTAATTTGATTATTGGTACATTAATCTAAGCAAAGTAGAGTAAGTCGCTAGTCTATTTTTACTACAAGCATATAAAAATTGACACAAATTCCAATATTTAAAAGTCCAAATTATTAAATCACAAGTTGTCTATCAGCATACATATTTGTTGAATTACAACATAACAAGCAGCTGGCAGCAGTTAATTGTTTCTGGGAAACGCACATCCAAAAAATAGCACATTTAATTACATGGAAAAATTCCAAAAAAAAAATGTTAAGAGTCTAAACACTGACTAGTGTTCTCTAAACATCCGGTGCCCGTGCCGCCGCCGCGCCGCCTCTATTAAGGTATTTAAGTATACTGTTTTTTAGAAATACAGTCGGCCAAACGCGAAATTGTACGAGATAAATAAACAGCGTGTTAAATTATGGTAATTCAAAATCAAGCATCAAGTAAAGGTCGACAAGTGGATCTGTGTCTCCGACGTATTGGTAAGGGGGGAAGCAAAATCGTTTAAAACATGGTCTAGTCATGGGCGTGCTATTATTATTTTAGTTAATTGTATTTTATGTTTGAAGGTAAGTAACTATTTTTATCAAGGTTTTAAAAATTACTTCTTACAAGATGTAAATTTTTCAACATGAACAAAAAACAGCTACATGATTAATGATGATTTTTCAGTTTTGGTCGTATTAATACCCATTCTAGCTTGGGATTCCTCTTATCCTATAAACATTCCTCATAACCCTCATACCCTATAAACAATTGCAATCACTTCACGGCTCTGACTGAGAAGGTTTTTACCAGGAGTATTCATTATCACAACACGACACAATAAACACTTATTTATAAAACACAATACAATAACTTCTGCCCTTTCTATCACTACGCAACTGCGTGGTATATAGATCAAATATCGGACATCGCCGACCAAGCCCGATGGCTAATCGGGGGTTTCACGAGACGCATGCGCTATCCACTGTCTGGGATATAACCTAACAAATTAGCTCTAGCTACCTGTAACCATTGACAACTTACGATGTTGCCATATTTTTAGATTAAAAGTACTTTTAATCAAAAAAATATATTATTTTGCATTTAAATATCAAAATAAACATTATGAAAAAAAAGTTTAATAATATTCAAACTAATGTTCGAAATTTATTTTTTGACCTAAACTTTTTTTGAAGTTGGTCAAAAATAAAGGAACTCCGGCAGATTGAATAAATTTTTATCAAGGCATTAAATATTTCAGTCCTAAATTGGCAGATAAAGCAATGTGTCCAGATTCTTTAGCATACCCTGTATTTTTTTTTTTTTTTTTTATGGTCAAACACAAGCACTATAGGAAAATTCCTTTAGGGCACTCTGGGAGTGGTGCGTGTGCGCAAAAAGCGATTGTATATAATTTTGAATTGTATTCAGGATGACCCTATACAGGGTATAACAGAAAGGTTGGGAGTAAATTTAGCAGTGATTTTCTTAGCAAAAAATTTTTTTTTCCTATAAATTTTTGCTCTACCTTGCCAAGGAAATCACTGCTAAATTTACTCCCAACCTTCTGTTACACCCTGTACAATCCTATTTTTAATAAATAATCAACATTCGATACTACACAATCCTGCATTGCCTACTATTCCGATGCTTGCCCAACACCATAATAAAATAGCCAGAGATTTTAGATCGAGTTGCTAAATTAATCCTAAATAATAAATTAATGAATAAAATGAAAATGAAATTTAGCAGACACAACCGCGAATTGAGTAACAGGCTGATAGACGTGGCTTTCGTCAATGAATGAAATATGCGTCGTTCATAAAATCTTATTAGAGAGCTTCTGTAAACTATCTTTAAATGAGTAGATTTATGGGAAGCAAACCTGCAAAGAAGTGTATGCTAGGACGTTACTATTGGTACATTTTAAACGAATTTTTTGACGATGCCGATATAATATCGGAATCGTCACCACATTCTTAAAAGATACATTCGTTAAAACAAATTTAGTACCAACCACATGGCTCTGGGTATCTATTCAATATATTCAATATACAGAGTGTATGGGAACCCGCTCGATCTATGCAGGCTGTCCCATCGGGAACTACCTCGATAGGTACCTATATGAAAAACTACACCTAGGAAAATTTTGAAAATTGGACACTATAATAATGTTGATGGGGGCAACTCGGCTAAAATATTTTCAATATAGTGGCACTTCCGGTTATATCGAAAGTAGGTGTCAACTTGCTCATCTTAAATGGAATATCCTATATATTATTATTTGGATTATAGGCAGATTTCATATACCATATCATATACCTAAGTCTAAGCGTGTTTGATATATTTAAGGTTGTATTTCAAAAATTACTTAAATTAATTATTAATGTTTCCTATAAGCCTTTATTGTTGTTTCCGGGTTGGATTCGCTATTGAAAAAGACCTGCTTTAATGAATTTTTTATAATATTTTGATAACTATTACTACAAATCTTAAAACACAGTGAAAAGTAATATTTAATTTGACAGCAAATAAAACATCGAACCAACGATGGTAATGCTACAACGGCTATCTTGATTTAGCATTTGAAAATTATTGGATTACCGTCAGCCGCGCTGGCATCTGATAAGGATCCATGCTTTTCAAATTATCTCCAAAACACATGATTTGATCGAAATTTTATAAGGGAGAAAAAATAATCAAAAATAAATGATTACCTAAAAAAATATAGTTTAGAAGTCACTGGCGCACACACTAAAAAATAGGGGTGGTCCGCGGGAACTGGACCCCCCCCCCCTATTTTGAGAATTTGACAAAAGTTTCTTGTTTGTTTCCTCTCAAAAGATGTAGCTTTTTAGGCTGACGCAATGTACCAAATTTGAAATTAATATCTCATTAAATACTCGAACTATTCAAAAAAATCAGTTTTTAATTTCAAACTTTAACACCCTGTATATCGCACATGAGGGTCAAGAATGAAAAATGGCATTATAAAAGTAATATTATTTTTGCTCAAGGAATATATGGTTAATGGATTGACCTCTTTTTCCCGGACACACTGTATATTGTTTATACGGGGTGTTATGGAAATGACTTATTATATTTAACCAGGCAAATCCTGAGATGAAAATAAATTGAAGAAAAATAACCATAAATGGCGCTTTGAATTATTAAGCGAATTTATACACTTTATATGAAATCTGAAAATTTACATGGCCGCTACTGACGACGGTCGCAAAAGTCGTTACTTTCAACAGCCCTACATAAGAAAACAAATCCTTGGATGGACAGTGTACCAAACACTCGAAAGAGGTACCAATGTGCCGATACTTTGGAAAGTGTACCGAATTCGGTACAAAAGTACGCTCTGGAATAACCCTGCGTTTAAATCTCAAAATTACGAAATGACAAACGCTATACTGCCATCTCCCCATCTTTGTCACATGACGGAGCAGACGTAGTTCGTATATGAATGAACGCACGCGGCTGCAGATTGTTTGTTTAAAACTGACAGCGTTGGCATACGGTCGATTTTGTCGATAACCAATACATACAAGCAACCCGGTCGGTTTTGCAGGTGTTACTCGTTGTGTAATGTAATCATTTTTCGGTTTACGCGTGTATCTTGCCACTCCATAAATAAACTATGAATATTGTTTTTATTGACGAAGCTAAATTGCTCAGTTTAAGATCGGTCGTTTCTTCTGGACGCAACAACAGAAAAGATGGAATGTCGCTGACGAACAAGTCAAATTTTGTCGCGTCGCGTGTAACAAAATCTAATGATCCGAGTGTATTTAAAAAAAAAACTAACTATCGGTTCTGTTTAACTATTATTGTGTTCTGTGTTGGTGTCAAAATCTAAGATGTGTCGAGCATAAAGTGTTTCCAGGAGTGTTCCCAAGAAAAAGAAAAAACACTGATTATGTATGCGCCCGCTCTTTAGTTATAAGATAAATACAGGTAAGTAATTAATTTTTATAACCTATATGCAATTTCGGTTTTACATTAAGTTTGGCAACATTGCCATTGGGTCTGGGTGATATGTTTACAGTAGCGCGGACTGACCTGTGAGTAAGAGTGTTTGTTACCCCCTTTTTAAAACGGTCGATTTAAAAAAAAATATGTAGCGCTTTTCTAGAACACCCAAGGAGTCACCCATTTAAATATAATAAGTCATTTCCATAACACCCTGTATATGAAAAAGTGAAACTGATATTTGTCTGTAATAGATACTATTTACGAACTTTAGTAAATATAAGACCGAAAGTGACAAGTGTCGAGTGTCGGGAATTAGGGTGCGATCCGGTCAGGCAGGATTTTAATTGATTATAAATTCAACGCTACCAAATACAGGGTGTTATTCGTTAATAATGAACCAATTTTAATAATTTTTATTTTAACAGATTCTACAGTTAATGGTTTCTTAATTGTTTACGTCCTGATATGTCAAATTGTACGGGGTAGCGCATAAAATCTAAATGCATGTAAATTTCCTAAAATTTAAATTTGACATATCTGACATAAAATAAATTTTATTTTTTTAAACTAAACCAATTAGAGAATCTCTGGGTTAGACACTGGCCAAAAGCATCGCCATGCCACAAAAAAATTACTTCTAAATACGTTAGATTGTCGGAAAACACTTGTCGTAAACAATCAAAGCGACGAATTTCACCACACACTTTATTTTTAATGTTAAGTAAATTAATTAAATGAATAGATAATTGCGTAGCACTCTGTATTATAGACTTTATTTGTCGAAAATGATGAATTCTTGTTACCGAAAGTGGCATGGCGACACTTTTGGGTACGTGTCTAACTCAGATATATATCTAATTGGTTTTGTTTAAAAAAAATTAAATTAAATTTTTATGTGGATATGTCAAATTTAAACTATAGGGAATTTACATGCAGATTTAATGCGCTACAATAGAGGTAGCAAGACGTAAACTATACTCGGTCTTCCATCAGTTAAAATAAAAATTATTAAAATTGGTTCATTATTAACGAAATAACAGCTTATCAATTTAGACGTTCTTAAATATTCGGTTATTAATTGGGGTACTTACGTCTCTTCTCGCTAGATGCGCCTAATTAAGACTCGGATGGGTAAAGCATCGACAAAGTATCCAGTATACTGCAGTATATTCATTTGCACTGCCACAATGGTAATATATTTGGCTCGGGTGTCACGAGCAAAATGACCGCCAAAAGCCTATTTGACTCTTATTTCACACCGACCGAATTTTTATTGGAATGTAGGTTTAATCACTCGCAAAGTATACTAACTTGTCGTTCTTTCGATCCGATGGCGACTTTTACGGGCGCATCGTAGTGCGTTATCAACCAACTTCAGGCTAGCGAGTCGTGGTTCTATATTAACTACTTCTTTCCCCTGAACTTCACTCTTCTTAGAGGCAGGCAACTGATTAATAACACCAGAGGAGGGGGGGTTTGGTTCGGATTTGCTTGTAGATAAAACAGTTTTAGCAAACAAACGGGCTGTTGAGTCGGTATCCTCGGCAGGCCGGCCAGGTTATTAATAAATACTAAACATGCCAAGAGACTCATAACACTACCCTGTGGAACCCCCGACGTCACCGAAATTTCATTAGACCGAGAATATTATATAACTGCTTATAATAATAACGTGGAATAGTTTTAATTTAAACAATGACATATACCAACTGTTTCTTACCTTACTAACTAGCATGTCAGTTTCATCAAAATGTCGGCCAAACATTTTCGGTGATTCACCAGGAATTGGTTCTATCTTCACGCATATTTCCATTCCTTTTCTAGCACTTTCGACCGACTTGTGATTGCTTTCTATACTTGTTACTATACCAATATCAACAAACTGAAAATAATATTTTACCATGAACAAAGTAATATATTTTTATAGAAACTAAAGAGAAACTAATAAACAGTAACATAAATAAGTTTCATTTTCTGTAAAAAGTTAGCGATCCAAAATTTATATCTTTACGAATTTTGTTGGGAACACATTTCCCAAACAAAACAATTTGTATCTTGGCCGACGTTTCGGTTTATTTTAAACATTTTTAAGGCTATACAAAACAAATCATGTAAGAAAGAAGGATTTGTGGCACATCAAATTGAATTCTATACTTTGTCAGAAAACGGCTGCCAACAAATTCACGAATTTATTTGTTTCACTAATAAATTTCCAAGTGAATATAAAGCGCAGTCCACACATAAGGTTTTAGCTGACGTCTTAGGTCTTCAAGTAAGACTGTCATTTTGGATAAAATATGGAGAACGAACTTACCTCTTTACTAGGAACACACATCGGCGTACCCTCTTTAACAATACCGGATTCAACAATGACTCCGCATACGATTGGGTCTCGAGAATTAAATACAAACTGAGGCAGGACACGCAACCGACAAGGAAAGACGGCAATATTCTTAAACTCTTCCCTCTTTTTCCGTTTCAGTTCTTCACGATAAGCCATAAATTTATCGAACAGGTGATAAATGATGTCGGCCTGGAAGATTTTGACACCCATACTGTCGGCGAGTTCCTGCGCATCTTTTTCAATTTTCACATCAAATGCTAAAATTGTTGCGTATCTAAAAATATAAGTATTTTTAGTCAATTAGGTTAATTTAACAGGGCTATTCGGTTTAGGAACGATGGATAACTACATTGTGAAAAATGTAATGACATTTTTCGCGAATTCGTCTTAAATTCGTTTGTGTTCTAACTATAGCGATTATTAGATCAAGACAAATACATGGTATTATAGAAATGACTTATTAATCATAAGATGAAAATAAATTGAAGAAAAATAATCATAAATGGCGCTTTGAATTATTATTATTTTTGAGAACCAGACATCTTTGACCCGCGATATCACTTTTTCAAACTTTTTAGAGAACAAACTACAAATTGAAGATACATACTTACTTCGATCGTATTTTAAAATAATCCGTTTTATAATTAAATTCCATAAGAAAATAAAACACAAAAAGTATGTGTTGTAACAGAACCAACATTAGATAATATTACACAAATTTGAAATCACATTACAACATTTATTATTATGAATTATTTCATAATAGAAAAAAAAATCGGGTAATGCTACAACTAACAAAACGTTTAAAATTCGTATGCATCAAGCACGTTGAACCCTCGGCAACGTCGTCCCAATACCGAGTATCAAACATACTGAAGCAACGATACCGAAGGTTAAACATATAAACACGCGCGCCGTGGTTATCCAAGCGAGGACGAGACACGTGGTGTAATCTGGCATCACTGTAGTTTACTCTAGTGACCTACATTGTTACTAACTGAAACCAGATGGACCGGCCCGACAGCATGTAGGCAAAAAGGGATTTGGCCTTAGTATTCGATTAAAAACAAAAAAGTATGTACACTTTCTCTAGGACACATAAGTCATTTCCATAGCACCCTGTATAGCAGGAATGAGTGCAGGCAAACAAATTACTCAATCGAAATTTATCAATGTACATTGATAAATTTAGCCGCTATTTTTTTTTCTAATTTAAAAATAACCCGCTGCTTGAGAGGTTAGGAATCATCAACTGATGATTTGATTTTTTAAACCCAACTTTGTGAATTTGTTTTTAGCAGCCACAATACAAGACAAACTATTTACCAATAAAAAAGAAATACTTACTGAGGTTCATGCTCCAACATAATTGATGCCTTCATTACGTCTTTTTTTACAACCGGGCCTATCCTAATGCCGGCATACTATAACAAAACAGAGAGTATATTAATTTTTTTTTTTAATCTTATTGTATCGAACAAACCCGAACATACTATCTAACTAATGTGTAGTTAACTAGTAGATACCGTAGCGTATACCCCGTACCCCCATACCCCATATGATAGGTAACGACTTTTTTTTTCCTTTTTTTAGGCGCCGCTGTCTATACATGATAGGATAACGATATTTTTGGCCACTCGTCCCCCGCCTGCAAGGGGCCTTTACAAATTGTTGGGTCCAATTCTTGAAGATACACCACTGAGTAGATAACTACTGAATAATCTAGACATCTTGCTCCACTTCCCTATCTGTTGGCCGTATTCCAAAAGGATTACGGGTTTGTTTCCTAACATAATAAAGTGTTGTTTAAAAATTTTGAAATATCCGCTTATGTAAAAAAAAATATACAAACTTCAAATGTTGTAGTTAAGTACAAGATTGTTAAAAAAGTTCAATTCATCTTGTACTTCGCTATAACTTACGTTATAGCATAAGTTGTAGTATTGAAAAAGCCAGTTTAAGTAATATAATTATTTATAATTACTTAAAAACATATTAAGCCATAATAACATATAGAGATGGAACATACCGTCAACCGCTTGTAGCGCTACCCAAAAATACCGCTACTAAAAATACGATTAGGGAGAACAAATATGTACCTTGAAGGAAATATATAAACTGCTGGCCATTTGCTTTCGAGCAAGAAAAATTTCGCCTAAATTTAAAAGTTAATATTTTCTGAACCAGATATGACATCGATCTCCGGATTTTAATTGTTGATAGATCTGTCCCTTAGGAAACAATTGCCAAAGTGGGATTGTCTTAAACTGTCAGGAAATTTTATATGCTATTAAAGAGGACGATGATTTTTGCTAAAATTTCAATAGCATGTTTGCAACTTTCACAATAATATTTTTAAATATTATCACTGTACGTCAATTGAATCACTGGTTCATAGCAAAGAAAGTAATTTGTCAAATTTTTGATACCTGCTATATTTTAAAAGATACCGATTTTTTTGAAAAACTTTGCTTTTTTTCAACTTTTTGTTAGCTAGATTCCACTGTGCGTTGTATCGTGCAAACTTTGTAAGGGATTATTATACCTTATAAAAAGCTTGTTTATGTTCAGTAACAACAATTGTACCTAAATGTTGTGATGTGCAGTGGCGTACTTATAATCACTTATATGTCTATGCTTTATGAGTATCTCACAATTTTTTTGTATTGGAAAGTACTCGCCCCTAGATTAGGCAAGTTTTTCCTTATTTTTTTAGTTTTTCATATCGCGCTACAGGTAAATTATACAGTGTCTACAAAATTTGAAAAATTTATTTATTAATTTCTAACTTTCTAACACATGGTTAGGTTGGTTGACTTGATATTGTTTTTTTTTCGTGATAATATCGATTCAAATTAATACACTCGGATGCACTGGGTTTGGTTTGACGGCAGCTAGTGATATTTAATATTAAAGTGCCCTTCAATGTAAGTTTAATTTTAGGAATAGTGTCGTGTTAGAAAGTTAGAAATTAAGAAATACATTTTTTCAAACAATTAAATAAAAAAATGATCTTTTTTAAAATTTTGTAGACATGTATAATATACCTGTAGCGCGATATGAAAAACTAAAAAAATAAGGAAAAACTTGCCTAATCTAGGAGCGAGTACTTTCCAATACAAAAAAATTGTGATATACTCATAAAGCATAGACATATAAGTGATTATTATATATAATTATAAGTACGCCACTGCACATCACAACATTTAGGTACAATTGTTGTTACTGAACATAAACAAGCTTTTTATAATAATCACTTGCAAAGTTTGCACGATACAAAGCACAGTGGGATATAGCTAACAAAAAGTTGAAAAGTTTTTCAAAAAAATCGGTATCTCTTAAAATATAGCAGATATCAAAAATTTGACAGATTACTTTCTTTGCTATGAACCAGTAATTCAATTGACGTACAGTGATTGAAAATTTAAAAATATTATTGTGAAAGTTACATGCTATTGAAATTGGAGCAAAAATCATCGTCCTCTTTAACACCCTGTATATAAAATTTTCTGACAGTTTAAGACAATCCAACTTTGGCAATTGTTTCCTAAGGGACAAATCTATCAACCATTAAAAACCGGAGATCGATGCCATATATCTGGTTCAGAAAATATTAACTTTTAAATTTAGGCGAAATTTTTCTTGCTCGAAAGCAAATGGCCAGCAGTTTAGTTAACTAGCGACGTTCCTCACACTGAATGACCTCTTTTTAGAAGTTCCTATTCAATATACGTTGAAGAAAAATACCGTTAGGTAAAAAATACTTATATACCTTGAAGGAAAATACTGTTAGGGACGAGGACAAAAAATACCCACTACTACTTGCCAGTACGCCTGATAGACCTTTTTTTTAGAACTTCCTATTGAAAATATAAAATACGTTAGGTCCTTATGTAAACCTACCCATACAAAATACAAACTCCGAAAAATGCTCGGACACAAGTAATCATAAATGTTTATCACTTTTTGTACTTTACAAGTTAGATTTTTAATCCCATCGTTTTTTCGAGACCTATTCATAAACATACAGTGCCGGATTAACCTATACGCTAAATACGCTGTAGCGTAGGGCGGCACTCGGCGGTGGGGCGGCATGGACTGATTTCGGGGCGGGGGTGGAACTGTATTGAGCCCAAAAGCGGAATCAGTTCCTCCTACTCTCCTACCTGACCTAATATAAATAATACGTCATCAGGGGAGCGAGGAAAAGATTTTCTCGCGACCATGTGTCCTGGTAGAATAAATTATTAGGTAGATAGATTTGAATGTAATGATCATAGAGAAGGATTTGCTAACTGTTTAGCCCAACGTAAACACAGCTCTAACTTTATATTTGTGCATGATGGTGACCAACTGTTCTGGAGAAAGATCATTTTCCGTTTTGTAAAGAGTGAAAAATTATTTACGATCAACCCAAAAACAAGACCGTCTCAACGCGCTTTCGATTCTGTGTATTGAATCGGAAGTAACAGTAGCTCTAAATTGTGATGAGATTATTACAAAGTTTGCCGAACAGAAAGCGCGAAAGAAAAATCTTTAGATATTTATATACAGGGTGGCCAATTAGTGCGACAAAGCTCAATATCTCTTTTACCGCTAGGGATAGCGGAAAACTTTTTTCACGAAAGTTATTAAGCGTTCAGAGATGCAGCTTTTAAAATTATTTTCGACCATACAGGGTGCTCCAAAAGGGCGGAGTGATAAAAATTTCATATTTTTTAAATGGGACACTATGTATATTTTTACATATTTCAATTCACCGTAAAATTCTGTACATAGCACCGTAATTATTTGTACACATTTTTGCAACGTTGCCAAATAGATTGGAAAATTCCTAAAATTTGTGCAAAAACATGGTTCAATGAAATGTGTAATATTTCTTAACTTATAATAATTTGAAATAAAATATTTTTATGTCGGAAAGAGGAATGTTGACAGAAGTCCCCTATGATAACACATATCAATATTATTATACAGGGTATTTTCTATGGATATGCCAATATTACGCACTTGAAACCTGAGTGTCGTAAGTTTTTTAAATGAAACACCCTGTATATGATTACTTTATTTTGTAGATATTTTAATCCTCTCTAATTTTTATTAAGGTCTTTCTATGCCTATCTCTACCAATATTGGTGCTATTTCAATTTTTATTTAAACTCGAGCAACAAAAATTGGATGTATTTTACCATTGTCCTTTTTCTAGTCACCTATGACAAAATAAAAACAAAATGTTGTAATTTAAAAAAAAATTATTTATTCATACGGGAGGATACGACACAAAAATATTTTAGCGATTCAAGCTTGTGAACAATTTCTGAAGTAAATTATTACCTAATTATTTGTTCATTTATAGTAACCCCCAATACCTTGAACACATAGTATCAATACGTTTTTTAAAAGAATGAGTCATGTCTCTACACATTTTCAACTGTTTTCAAAGTATTACTCGGCAAATGTCTAGAAACATTCTTTTGAAAGACGTATTGAATATGTGTTAAAGATAATGGGGGTCACTATGAACAAATAATTAGGCAATGCTTTGAAAACAGTTCCAAATGTGTAGAAACATGACTCATTCTTTTGAAAAACGTATTGAATTATGTGTTCAAGTTAGTGGGGGTCACTATATGAACAAATAATTAGGTAATAATTTACTTTCAAAATTGTCCACAAGCTTGAATCGTTAAAATATTTTTGTGTCGTATCCTCCCGTATGAATAAAATTTTTTTTTAAATTACAACATTTTGTTTTCATTTTGTCATAGGCGACTAGAAAAAGGACAATGGTAAAATGCATTCACTTTTTTTTGCTTGAGTTTAAATAAAAATTGAAATACCACCAAGATTGGTAGAGATAGGCATAGAAAGACCTTAATAAAAATTAGAGAGGATTAAAATATCTACAAGGGAAAGTAATCATATACAGGGTGTTTCATTTAAAAAACTTACGAAACTCAGGTTTCAAGTTCGTAATGTTGGCATATCCATAGAAAATACCCTGTATAATAATATTGATATGTGTTATCATAGGGGACTTCTGTCAACATTCCTCTTTCCGACATAAAAATATTTTATTTCAAATTATTATAAGTTAAGAAATATTACACATTTTATTGAACCATGTTTTTGCACAAATTTTAGGAATTTTCCAATCTATTTGGCAACGTTGCAAAAATGTGTACAAATAATTACGGTGCTATGTACAGAATTTTACGGTGAATTGAAATATGTAAAAATATATATAGTGTCCCATTTAAAAAATATGAAATTTTTATCACACCGCCGTTTTGGAGCACCCTGTATGGTCGAAAATAATTTTAAAAGCTGCATCTCTGAACGCTTAATAACTTTCGTGAAAAAAGTTTTCCGCTATCCCTAGCGGTAAAAGAGATATTGAGCTTTGTCGCACTAATTGGCCAACCTGTATGTAATGATTGAGTTTTTTCGTTGTAAGTATAAAAAAAGATGGTAGTCGAGCATAGACAACAAAAACCAAAGAATGTCATTAGTCATGGGCCTAAGCAAATTTGATGTATAAATAAATAAGTAGATTCAATAATAAAACATCTTGTTTCTTCAATGGAAATACACCTTTTCCCGTTCCTCAAATAAGCCAATCCGGAAAGAGAACACTCAGACATGATATACCAAGGCCTTGGTAACCTCAATATATCGATAAGGTAGACGTGGGAGGCAAGCCCATTTTAGCGTATAGGCGTCACTCAGTATAATCCGGCACTGTAAACATATTCTTTAAATCGAAGGAAAATTTCATTATGATTAAATTCCTTCTTATTCAAAATTCAAAAACTCATTATGTGCAATGACCAATTATTTTAACTAATCAAGTAAACTAGAATTTAATTACTGAATCTGAAAAAAATACTTGTATAATAAATTGGGGTTGGATTAAAAACTTATGATGTGACAATCAGTGAGATTTATGTTAAAATAGTCTGAAAAAATAAAAGCTATTCTTAACAACAAACCCCAAATATAAGCTCAAAATTAATGCAGCCATACTTTAAGAATTGTAACTAATATTCGTCAATTTGTACCTAAAGCGGAAGGAAGCACTTACCGGTATTTTGCTGACCCTTAAAAATTCTAGTAACGCCTCTAGAGAACCCAACGTTGAGGCCTGTACATACACACCTCGTTCTTGAAGTTTAATACTGGAAAGGGCACTTTTTAATTCACGAGCTACTTCGTCTCTTAATATCTAAAAAAAATATACATTTCAATCATTCGAATTTCGTTGAATATGGATGTGGAAGGTTCTACTTTTAGTAGAACGAAACAGGCAGAACGTTAAGTGTAAGTAAAACAGCGATTTAAAATATACAAAAAATGTTAATACAAAAGTGGAAGGAGATCAAAACGCATAAATTACAAAAAAAAAACTACCTTCCATTTTTTATGGCATATAACCTTGTTATTTATATTTGTTAGCCGGATCCAGGACAAATGACAGAGCAAGAGGAAGATCATGTTTATATGACTGCTCACGTGGTCTGGGTTTAAAATCCATTCATATAAACATGACATATCTTACATCAAATTGAATTAAATTTTTTAACTAAACCAATGGAGATATATCTATGGTCCAAAAGTATCGCCACTCTAGGTAACAAAAAATTACCATTTCTTTTAAATACGTTATGTTGTCGAAAAACAATAAATCTCACATTTGATCACTTTTAGCTTTTGCCAAATTGAAAATTCAACAAATCATTTCAACAAATAAAATTTAAAATACGTAATTATATTTTCATTTATTTAACATTAAAATTCATTGAACTTTGTGTATTTGTATAATTATTTTCGAAATTTTAATGTTAAGTAAATTAAATGAAAAGATAATTGTATAATAAATTTTATTTGTTGAAATATTTTTTTTTTTTATTTAGCAAAACCCAAAAGTGATAAAATGTCGCATTTATTGTTTACGATTTCCTTTTTTTCCACAATTGTCACATCGTGTGGCACGGCGTTTTTGTTGGGGGCAAGTGTCTAATCTATATATATTGATTTTCTTGAAGTAGTCCATCTCAAAGTGGAGTGAAGTTATAAGGAGGTAAAGAAACTCACAGTCTGCTCCACTAGTTTAATAGAAATGTATAAAAAATGTATAATCCAAACATGTTTCGAAGGCTAAAGTCTTCATCTTCAGTGGAAGGTAAAAAACATTAAACAAAGGGGGGTACCTGTGACATTGTAGTAACTGTAAATAAGGAAAATAAGTTTAATTAGTTAAATTTAAGAGAAGTGATTGAAAAAAGAAAATAACTTGAGGAGAAATAAATTTTGTTCCTTACCTAGTTAAGCAGGAAAAGAAAACATTTTAAATATGTAAAAAATTACAAGTAACGAAAATAAAGCATGAAAATAAAGTAAATTTATTCTAGGTAGAAAAAACATGTAAAAATTTTTTTTCTTTCAATAAAACAAACACCCCCCCTTTACAAAGGAAGGTTCTCTTTTTCTTTTGTTTTATTGAAAGGAAAAAAAATTTTACATGTTTTTTCTACCTAGAATAAAAATTTACTTTATTTTCATGCTTTATTTTCGTTACTTGTAATTTTTTACATATTTAAAATGTTTTCTTTTCCTGCTTAACTAGGTAAGGAACAAAATTTATTTCTCCTCAAGTTATTTTCTTTTTTCAATCACTTCTCTTAAACTTAACTAATTAAACTTATTTTCCTTATTTACAGTTACTACAATGTCACAGGTACCCCCCTTTGTTTAATGTTTTTTACCTTCCACTGAAGATGAGGACTTGAGTCTTCGAAACATGTTTGGATTATAAATTTTTTATACATTTCTATTAAACTAGTGAAGCAGACTGTGAGTTTCTTTACCTCCCTATACACAGGGTCCGCAAACGAAGCGTGGACGGAAGATTAAATCGTTATCGAAGAACTTATCAACAATACTGAAACAACTTGAGATATTGGATTAAAAGCGGCATGTTTTAAAAATATTTTACATTATACAGGGTGGCCCAAAAAAGTGTGACAGCATAAAGTTATATTTTTTTTAATGGGACACCCAGTATTTTACTGCATATTTAGGTTCGTATTACTATCGTTTATAAGTGCCTCAAATTTTATTTAATTTGGTTTTGTAGTTTCGGATAAATAAATTAAAATCTAAAAAAAAAAAAAGTTTTGCAGTCCTAAATAAAAATATCAAAAAAACAATCCAGAACTATTTTTTTAACCTCGGCGTTGAGTGAAATTTATGACAAGAGGTCTAGAGATACTATGAATATAATTGCGTTTATTTATTTTATACAGGGTGTTCATAATAAGCTTTCAAAAACCCCACATTTTAAAATAATTTTTCTCAAGTTTTTCAAATGGAACACCCTGTATATTATTTGGCTATTTGACGTAGAATTCATAGACAATTTTTTTTTGTAATACAAGCATATAAGTTATATCCAGCCGTTTTCGAAATAATTATAAATATCATAAATTATGTTGTTTAAATACAGCTTTTATTGGGAAATTTTGTTATAAGCGACTAGACTAATAATTATAAACTAAAGTAAAAGTTCAAAATAGCTTCCTTTTACTCTTAGAGTTTACCGTATTTTAGTTATTTCGATATAAATTTTAAAAGCATACATTTTTGCTACTTTTATTTATTTAATTTTATTTATTATTCTTAATCGAGTAGCCATTATTTTTTTGTTTAGATTGTCACTATGACAGTCAAATAAAATTATTTACATTTGTTTAGTCGTCGAAATTAAGTACTAACTGACACAAAATGTCGAATTTTACAACTTAGAAATGGTAAATATGATTTTTATATTGGGTGAATGTGCAAGACATTGCCTCCTCGCGAGCCGAGTGTATGCTGAAAGATATCCAGATATTAAGAGAAAGCCGAGACCAAAAACCTTCGAGGTTGTTGCAAAGATTTGTAGCAAAGGAAGCACTGCGTACACAAAAAGGATGATAATCAATAAACCCGTTGTTAATGAAGAAAATGAATTAAGAGTTCTGTTGGCAGTAGAGGAAAATCATTAAATTAAGTAAAAGGAAGCTATTTTTTTTACTTTAGTTTACAATTATTAGTCTAGTCGCCTATAACAAAATTTACCAATAAAAACTCTATTTAAACAACATAATTTATGATATTTACAATTATTTCGAAAACGGCTGGATTAAACTTATATGCTTGTATTACGAAAAAAAATTGTCTATGAATTCTACGTCAAATAGCTAAATAATATACAGGGTGTTCCATTTGAAAAACTTGAGAAAAATTATTTCAAAATGTGGGGTTTTTGAAAGCTTATTGTGAACACCCTGTACATTCATAGTATCTCTAGACCTCTTGTCATAAATTTCTCTCAATGCCGAGGTTAAAAAAATAGTTCTGAATTGTTTTTTTGGATTTTTTATTCAGGACTGCAAAACTTTTTTTTTTTTAGTTTTTAATTTATTTCTCCGAAACTACAAAACCAATTTAAATAAAATTTGAGGCACTTATAAACGATAGTAATACGAACCTAAATATGCAATAAAATACTGGGTGTCCCATTTAAAAAAATATAACTTTATGCTGTCACACTTTTTTGGGCCACCCTGTATAATGTAAAATATTTTTAAAACATGCCGCTTTTAATCCAATATCTCAAGCTGTTTCAGTATTGTTGATAAGTTCTTCGATAACGATTTAATCTTCCGTCCACGCTTCGTTTGCGGACCCTGTATATTGGTTTAGTATAAAAAAATAAATACAATTTTTATGTAATATATGTCAAATTTAAATTTTACTAAATTTACATGTACATATCTAGAATTTATGTGCTATCCCGTACAATTAGACGTATCAGCACGTAAACTTCTCTGCGCTAAACTCTAGAATCTGTATTCTATTAGCTCAAACAAAAATTATTAATGAATGAATTTTGGAATATTCAATAATTAATTGTCAAAGGTTATTGTTATTAACAAGTATTTGTATTTTCTTTTTTATATGCTGATACTTACCTCAACCTCGTCAGGCTTAAGCGCTACGTATAAGTTAAGCCCAGCAATCGCCTTTTCTAACTCTTTTGCAGCAATCTTAACACCTTGTGCTGCTTGAATCTCCTTGTACTCGACGTAGGCATTCTGAAAAAATTATTAAATATTATTTTTAAAAATTTTATAATCGTATACCTTTCCAGTGTGTTGTAGATAATATAATAATGAAACGGGGTAAAATAATTTTCTCACATTAAAATATTTAATATCATTGTTAGCCTTTAACAGCTTGCATATGATGCTCCAAATATGGCCACTATTTTCCAAGACTATTTATTTAAATTTAAAGTGTATATTACCTACAAAATAATAAATGTTTGGAAAAGGTATCGTAGTTCCTACCTTAACTCTCAACTCCTTCATAGGCTGTGGCATTAAAAGGGACCTAATTTGGGTTACAATTGGTCCGTCAGTACCGGCAACTAACATGGTTTCGCCTTCTCTCAATGTACCATTGACTAGAATAACATCGATTGTAGTACCCAGTCCTGGAATTGCTTTTACCTAAAAGGTGAGCCAACATTAATGGGAATATTCTTATTTAAGTTAGTTTTTTTCGTTAATAAAAACATGAATAGTATAAAAGCTCGCCAGTTAATGACATCTATTATCATTCCGGATCCAGAAAAATATAGTCCAAAATCACAGAAAATTAAATATTGTGAAAAACTATTCAAAAATGATTTTATTCGTGACTCAAATTTTAATACATTTTTACATACTTGCATGTCGGTTATATTCCTATTTTTATAAAAATGCGTACAAGTTATATACCTAATCAACAATTTTGCAGTTATTTTGAAAAATTTAATAAAGTACCGGTCGACCCTTAATGCAACTCTGCACAAACTTTTATTGGTTGTGATCTTGTTTTGAAGACCGGCCTTACCTTATCCTTAAAAAAAACTATGTTTTAAATTAATTTGATTGTCCATTGATGCGTTACGTGGAAGATTACCACGTCTTTAAAGACATATTCCTTTAGATGAGAGTTAAAAAGCACTTTAATATATAATGTAAAACTTGTGTTAAGGATGACTTATGTCATTCTGTACCTTAAGGTGACTTAGTGCATAAAATATTACCGAAAATTTTTCAAGAAAATTTTATTAAACTATTCGTGAACGAGGAAATAGTCCCTATAGACCAATGGTTCCCAACTGGTGGTCCGCGACTTACTTCCAGGTGATCCGCAAGAAGACATTTGGTACATCCCGGGGGATAGATCTACAAATCCAAAATCTGCTGTTATCCGGAGAGTTATTTATACCTGATGATATCCACTAAGTGGTCACCGAATTGCAGGATGATGGCACATGCAAAGACACTTTTAGTTCATATATAAGCCTCGAGGAGTTTTGGGGCAAGAAAGCACTTTCATATCCAATGTTGCATGAAATTGCTTTCAAATATCTGGCGATCTTTTTAACAACTTTGTGAACGAGGATTCTCGGCGTTACTTCAAATAAAAACAGAAACCGGTTGGACGCAGTAGCTTTAAGTAGCAACATCAACCCCATAATTTCTCTGCTAATGAAGCAGATGCAGGCTCATTAGAAAACGTTTTTAGAAAAATAGCTTTGCTTATGTTTCTAGGTCGTTTGGTTCCTTAACAAAAGTCAGTTATCAAAATTAGGTTTTTATATTTTTGTAATAATATAATAGGTGGTTCCAAAGCAACGGCTTTCTAGTATTTACTACAAATAATTGACCGAATTTAGCCACATTTGGGCGTGGTCCCACTTTCGGTTGCGAGCTTTTGTGCGCCTTCCCAACACTACATCCCGTTATACGTGCTTCCTGAATTGTGCAAGTTTTACTTTAATGGTCCGCAATCGTTTAAAGGTTGAGAACCACTGCTATAGACCTTTCACCAAGCCGCCTATTATACAGTATTATTCACAATAAAGGAAATGAACTACTTATAACCGCACTTAGTAATTTAGTGTGTTGGAGTATCTAAATCTTCAAGCACCTAAAACAACTAGAGGGAATGCCACATTGGTAATGCATCAGTTCCACATCACCTTAGTATCAGTGTTTATGTCAACGTTATTGGAAATAATAATTTCTTCTGCCTTTATACATCAATACATATTAGAGCTGCGTTTAATCACAGGTTGCCAAGCAGGCACTATTTTATGTGAAGTTTTAGCCAAATCTACTTAATTTTTATCTAATCTAAAACTTGATTCGTAAAGTTAAAGGATTGGAAAACGGTATGAGAAAATTGCGTTAAAAAAATATAATGTTATAAGAATAATAATAAGAATTTCAAACTGACCAATTTTCAAATTGTTGTCACAGATGTTCCCGAAACTTGTTTTATACCCCAATCAACATGTCAGACAATCTAAATATCAATAAATTAACTAAAAAAACTTTATTATTAACGGCTAAAACTTCACGAAAATAAATATTGATCAGCTGATGACTCTCGCCTCTTTCTAACCTGCCAAGAAGCGGCCTATTTTATAATTGTATTATTGCAACTTAGATGGCTCTGATTGCTCATTTGGGATTGCTTGGGATCCTCATCTTAATACGACAATGTAAAACTTTTGCATTTCATGTTGACCATTTTTCTTCATCTAATATTTAGTGCTAAATATCGTTCGAAAACAAAACTCATTCGGCATGTATTTAACAAAAATGATGTAGAATGATTGAAAAATAGATTTCTAATATCGACGGATGAAGAGGAATAGAAAGGGAAAAATAATTAATGTTATGATTTTTGTGATAATAATCTTAATACAATCATGTCCAAGCCATATTTGTATTACTTCGTTCATGTCTTTTTATCAACGGAGTGATATTGTTTTTATTGTTCGGTGATCTAGCTGGATCGACTGTCAGAACTACCGATGTTAAACTAAATCTTGGCAAGCGATCAATTATTATAACCTGTGATTTACCATTCCTGGAAATATAAACACTCCATTCGCCATAAAATCCTTAAAATATATTTTACTAAGAACAAAGATTCATTAAAAAATATATCAAGTAATCTTTATATTAAAATAATACAAAGTTTAGGTAATCTCGGTGTTTTCATATTTTTTATATGAATTATAAAACGGTAAATTCAAAGCTTTAGAAATAAAGCAAAATACGTCGGTGACTTCGTCGATGACTTTAGCAGTTGGCTTACCAGCCCCGTGACCAGCGTTAGTTTCGATCCTAATTAAAAGGGGATTTCTTTGTTGCGAAAGACATCCGATTTTATGCTGCAATTCTGCTATAAACTTTAATGAATGTAAGGGTACGACTCTATCATCGTGATCTGCGGTTAAGAGTAACGTAGCCGGATATTCCACCCCTTCTGGCGGAATTGTAATGTTATGTAGCGGAGAATATTTATAAAGATACTCGAACTCTTCTTCCTTCTCGGCACAGCCATAATCTGTTTTCCAAGCAAACCCGATAGTAAATTTGTGATATCTCAACATATCTAAAACACCAACTTGACAGATGGCAGCCCCAAAAAGTTCAGGGGCTTGATTTATGCATGCAGCCACCAATAATCCCCCATTCGAACCTCCTTGGATAGTTAGTTTGTCAGCACTTGTATAGTTTTCTCGGATAAGGTATTTCGCAGCATGCTGAAAATCGTCGAAACAATTCTGTTTATTGTTAAAGCGGCCTTCATCGTGCCATTTGTCTCCGTACTCGCCGCCGCCTCTGATGTTTGCTAAAGCATAAATTCCCTTAAAACCCTCGACGAAAACTAATTTAGATATCGCGAATGACGGCGTTAAACTATTATTAAATCCTCCGTATCCATATAGCAGACAAGGATTTGTCCCGTCTTTGACCAAGCCCTTCTTATTTATAAGAAACATCGGAATATCCGTTCCATCTTTACTCTTATAAAATACTTGATTGGTTTCATAAATCCTTGGATCCAGATCCCCGACTTTAGTCTCGTGATATATTCTATCCATAATTTCATCTCCAACAAATTCAACTTGGTTAATGACACCTGGGGTCAAAAAGGAGACAAAACTGTAGAACATTTCGTTGTGGTGAGGTTTTCCAGATATAGCAGTGATAGTTCCCATATCTAAATTAAAATCGTACAGCTTCCTACCTGTGTCGACGTCGAAAATATGCATTGTGTGTTTAACGTCTTTTAAATAACAAACGACAAGCATATTATTGTTAATCACTTGTACATGGTCCAGTACGCGTTTAGAATCTTCATCGATAAGATTTTTCCATTGCGACTCGTTCGGCTTCTTAACATCTATAATGATGATTCTGTAATTTTCCGCATTTTTGTTGGTGCGGAATAAAAACAAACTTCCTCTGTTTGTTATATACTCATAATCTGCTTCGAAGTTAGTCACTACGGGATTAAGTTCCAACTTTTTAGTAATATTTTCTGACATATTAATAGTTGCATAATAAAGCGAGTTGTTTTTGCAACCTTTTGCTGGTGTAACAATTAAATAATTACCACAATGACTTACATTAGCCCCAATTAACAACCCTTTATCTTCAAACTCAATCACTTCCACATCTTGTGACTGATCGGTTCCTAATTGGTGATAATACAACTTTTGATTTTCACTCGATGTAGTTTCAGAGCCATCAACTTTTCCGGATCGGCTCAAGTAGGCTCCATAAAAAAAACCATCATTATTATGCATCCACGTCATTGGGGAAAATTTGACATTTTCCAGTGTTTCAGGATAATCTTGACCAGTTTCCACACATCTGAACCTTATTTCTTTCCAATCGGAACCGCTGGTACTTAAGCCGTAAGCGAAGGTTTTCCCATCTTCACTAACACATGTTCCCGATAAGGCTACAGTGCCGTCTTGTGATAAACTATTCGGATCCAAAAACACTTTCCCGTTATCTTGCAAAGTTTCCTGAACGAAAATTACGCTTTGGTTTTGTAAACCCGTATTCCTATACTGAAAATATTTTTTTCCGTGTTTGAAGGGCGCCGAGTGCTTGGGATAGTTCCACAATTTCGTAATTCTACTATTGATGCTTTCTTTATATGGACAGCTACTGATATAGGGCACGGTTAGTTCGTTTTGAGCGGTAACAAACCCTTGGGTTTCGGGAGCGTCTGGATCCTCTAACCATCTATAGGGATCAGCAACTTCATTACCAAAATAGGTATCTCGCACTGCTTCATCTCTCCATGCTTTTGGATAATTACAAGACATTTCTCTACACAGACAACCTTGGAATGTCCTAATAACTTAACAATTATTAGTTACATAAGAAAAGTATTATTTTTATGTACTACCTACATTTAAAGCGATTCCAACGAATAATCCAATGCATTTAAAATGCTTCTCTGTTAAATCCGGATAACGAAAAGTCACAACGACATGACATTTTGATTTGAACTTCATTAGGTGGCAAAAATAAAACACAGGTATAATGGAAAAATCTAAATATAGTATATGGGCAAAAATAAAACACAGGTATAATGGAAAAATCTAAATATAGTATATGAACACGTGCAAAAATTACCATCGATTGATTTCTTCTTGTAGAATAACACATTTCAGTCTATTTATTTTTCTTGCCGTTTACTTTGATAAATTACATCATTTTTACGGTACGACATAGACGAAAAGGCATACGCATTTCCATATACAGTAACCGGTAGAATCTTCGCTTTTTTATTATTGATTCACCAGAAAATTTTATTCTTGATAAAAGTTTCTGCGTCCCCTTAGTCTTGGTTTTGCAGCAACGAATTATTGTTGAATCAGGCCAAAACGGTGTTGCCGTGAACCAAGGCACTCAAGAGGCGAAGTTTCTGGGAGTACATGTTGACCAGCGACTTTTGTGGGACAAACATACTAGGGCAGTGGCATTAAAGCGGCCTGTGCCATCTTGCGAGGAGTGTCTCTCCGGTTATGTTAAGAACCGCATATTTTGGCATATTTCCGCCATACCTGGTCTTCAGAGGAAGGCAATCAGAGTCATGGCAGGTTTAGGGTTTAGGGAGGACTATCGACATGCCTTTGTGGAGCTTGGTGTACATGGTGCCCCATTTTTACACACTTTTATATGGTATCTCCGTAATTGCTAGTAAAAAAGTAATGTAGGTGCCATGTGCTCTTTTTGGGGTCAAACTTAAAATGGTAAAATCACAATTTGAAAATTTTCACTCGCTTTAGAGATACGGGGGAAAGTCAAAAAACTGTCAATTTCAAAATTACCCTATATTTTCTTAGTTAAAAGAAATACAGAAAAATGTTATACAGAAGTTTCTCTATAGTGAATGTTGAATAATATGTCGTTTTTTTAAATGGAACATCCTGTATATTTTAATCTAAAAAATAGCATTTTAAATTATCTTTTCAAATATATAACACATATTGGTTTCCTAGGCGATTTATTTAAACCTTATTACTTTGAAACGAAATAAAAGATTCAGATTAAGGTAAAAAATAACGGGAAACATCGCATGTTCAGGTTATGTCCTTAAATGGTTGCCGTCTTTCCGGATAGCGAACAAAATATAAATTTTTCAAATGTTGATAAATCATTTTAGTGTGGCAGTTAAATGTTAATAACAACTAGAATGTCAACATAGTTGTTTCTATGATATTAGCTTTTGTTTCATGGTCTACTGTGGTTTAAAGTCATAAAGTTTAAATAAATCGCCTAGGAAACCAATGTCATCCATGGTGTGGTATATATTTGAAAAGAGAATTTAAAATGCTATTTTTTTTATATATATATATGCAGGGTGTTCCATTTAATAAATTGAGGTTAGGTCCGATAACTTCTTTACCTAACCCCGTATACTTATTCTGATAACTGCAGATTATTCAACAATCATCATAAAGAAACTTCTGTATAAAACATTTTTTGCATCTCTTTTAACTAAGAAAATATAGGGTAATTTTGAAAATGACAATTTTTGAATCTCTTAAGCAAGCGAAAATTTACAAATTTTGATTTTACCATTTTAAGTTTGACCAAAAAGAGCACATGACCTACAATACTTTTTTGATAGCGCTAACAATTACGGAGATACCCTATAAAAGTGTCGAAAATGGGATACCCTTCTCGACCCGACCTTCTATTTATATTTTGCATAATCTTTTGTATGTGAGAGCGAATCGGAATCTGCTTAGGACTCATGAAGATATTCATCAATATAGAACGTGAAACAGGGGCGACTTTGTGTCAGATTTTTGGCGCTTGAGAAGGTGTCAGGGTGGGCCTGGCTATTGGGCAATAAAATTTTTTAATAAACTTTCTGTAGAGTTGAGGGATATCCCTATCACCGTGTTTAAAGGGAGAATTCGTGAGATCTGTATATAGACTACATAATCGGTAGGAATGGGGTCACTATCATCTTAAACACTTCCACAACATCAATATATATTCTCTTTCAGACTCAAAACGCGACATTTTTGTGCCATTGTTTACGGTTTTAACCTTACAACTAACAAATAAACGGCGGACTGCTGTCGGGAATCATACATACTTTCATTCGGCGAAGTCCTTTCGCTCTGCCACGCATACGCGATTGGTTGCCGGTCTGTCTTCAGAGAGTTTTTGCACCGTACTTATTCGTCTCCCAAATACTTTTAAAAAAATGTTGTCCGTTTAAAGGAGGGTTTTCGCTCTCTTTGTATGAAAACAGCCTGTCCGCGTCCGCCCAAAGGAGAGTCCGGCCAAGAGAGGTTCATTTTCATGGAATTTCAGATACCTAGTTCCGGACTATGAAAAAATGTCCGCTTATTAGAGGTGTCCGTTATGAGAGGTTTCACTGTATTACTATTATAAAAAAACTTGAAACACGTTATCGTAAAAATTCGGATTTGCCCAAATATCTTCAGAAATATTAAGAATTTTTTTAATTTGATAATATGACGTTGCAGAACTCACTAATGTGCAACTTTTGTCTAATTTGATCATTTCTGTATGTCCTATGGTTAACGAGATCCCTGTAGAGTGCATTCTTATTTGGGACACCCTGTATATTTGTTTCCTAATCAAAAAACGCCAACTTCAGATTTAACTGTAAACCTGCATTCTCCTTGCTCAATTTTATTAGCTGCGATACAAATAGTCGTGACAAAACTTCGCATTCGCTCGTCAAGCCAGGTTCCGAATTTGATTTCCTGTGACGACATAAAGCCACCGACCTATATCTATGGATAACCAAACTCTAAAACAAAAGTGGCAAATTTATGCCAAGCTGATCGTCACGGAAAAGCCACTTTTCGAATTAATTTTGATATCTATTGTCCACGTTGGATAGATTTTTAATATCGTTACATCCCTACAACTGATTCTGGACGATCGTCGTTGGTTCACCAACCACCAACCAAACCGGCACCAATACCGGCGGGGTTGCCTATATGACGGGGACAACATTGTCCGCAAGACAAACGACGAGCAAACTTAAGTTCCCGACCGGTAAATCGTACGCACCAACCAATTTTTCACTCATAAATTTTTACTTTTTACTGCGCACCCCATAAGTTGTACATATCCATAGTTATGAGTCGGTGCATAAAGCTTTTACAATTTTATAAAACTTTGCACGCCGCTAAACAATTTTCAGTTATATTTTAATTCAGACAAAACAATAATAAATTGTAAATTACCTCAAGTACGGTTGCCTGCAACTCGTCCGAATACATAAGACGCTTAGGCAGTTTCGATTGACAGTAGTCCACAATTAAGGCCAAGAGATTTCCCATGCCTTCGCCAGTTATTGCACTAGTTGGTATCAGGGAAATGTAACTACGGGGGTCTGGGTTTTCATAGAATAACGCCGCATTTAGGCCTACAAATAAGATTGCAATTAATATTTATTATAAATATGGCAGTTTTTGATTACACCAAATAACTTTAGAACTCCAAATGTTACATGAATACATGGATTTCTCGTACAAACGATTCGTCCTGTATCAAGAAACAACGACCACGAACCAACTATAAAAGTTCCGCGTTTGGCACCATGTCTTGACGTCTAGACGATGGGTGATCTAATACGACTGCGTCACGACTGCCGGCGGGTCATTGCGAGTGTTGCAAAATGTTTTCTGCTGTGAAATTATTCGTCTCCACGTACTTTTAATTTGAAATTAGTATACCTTTGTTTATTTCGTTTGCAAAAGACATTTTTCGCGGTAATTTGAATGGAAATTGTCGAAAGAAATGTTGATGTAAAAATTGCAGCATAGGAGTTTGAACTTGCGGGAAAAACAACTAGTAAAATTGACAACATCGCTGACGACGGACGTCTCTTAACTAATCATATGTGGCTGTTTGCAAAATGTTAGTAGTAGTAGGTTTTGTTTTTATAACAATTTGAAAAGTTAATTTTCCTGGGTTATTAACTCAAACCGCCATTTATGGTTATTTTTCTGCAATTTGTTTTCATCCCAGGATGCGAGGGTTTAAATAATAAATAATTTCCATAACACCTTATACATAATTGCTTACATTTTATGAAAGTTATCATTAATATTCCATGTAATAAACTTTATAGTTGGTTGGACATAAGGAAGGAAACTGAATAAAAAATAATAATTTATCGCATAACCTACCTTGTTCAGCAAATTGTAATATCACAGACTTAGTTCTCTGCTCAAATTCCAACTGAGTATTGGAAGCTTGGGCTTTTAAAATATCCCTAATATCCTTACGGTTCATTGTTTGCCAGTCATATAACCTATAAAACAGAACCAATCTTATTAGGACACGACACAAAAACCTCTTTTTGGAAATATACCCGTTAATTAGATAAATAAGTATGCTATAAATACAACGTATCCAAGTAAGTTCTACACAACTAGGAAACTTTTTATTATGCGTTTTACGAAAAAGTGTCTCTTCCTTAAAAGCTCAGCGAAAAATTGTGATTGATCAAGTCGTGAAGTTGTTTTTAAAAATAATATTTAATTCAAATTTTGTATTTGTTTCCCAATAAGATTTGGAACAACTTTTTTATTTGTTGTTTTGCTCAAAAATTAAAAATAGGGGAGGTTCTCCCTGGGACCGTTTATACATTCTTGTACTTTTTGAGAACTCTGTATAATATAATACAATGTTTTCTTCGTAAATCTTAGTTTCTTGCCAAGCAGTGCTTTTTAGGAAGAGGCACTTTCTTTCATAAAACATATGATAAGTTTCCCATTTGTGTAGAACATCCTTGGACATCTTGTATATGGTTATGACTAGGTTGGGAAAAACCGATGCTTTTAATAATCGAGTATTTGCTACTCGGGCGATTTTAATAATCGAGTGAATCGCTCGAGCGATTAATCACTTGAAATTTTTATGACTACGAATAATGTGTTGATAAAACACCGGGGGTTGTTTTTGTAAGTTTTAGAAGTTTACTCTAGAGTTTTTTTAAGGAGGAAGATTCTGATTTAAAAAAAAATTACATCCTTTAATTTTTTAAGAATTTACAATAGCCGCTGACTAGCCAGTCCAAACCAAAACACATATCGCGATGAATCCACCAAGTGATTTGACATACTTTTTATATGCACCTTCTCGTTTATGTGCCTTTAAGAAAGATGTATGTCGTGTCCTTCTGAGCATCAAACTAAAACGTCGCCAATCGGCACATTTCGGGTGGCGCGCGAAGATCGGGTATGAAGTGAAAGGCAACGATTCGATTTTTCGCCTGAATTCATACTAGCGAAAAACTGCTCGAATATACGTCTGCGTCAAGCGAAGCTAGGGTATCGAGTGAAAGGTTATACCTAAGTAACAAGCGACGATGTCGGTTATTTCAATAATCGAGTACTCAAGCGGTTTTTCGCTCGAGCGATCACAATACTAGTTATGAGCCATTTTCCTAATATACAAGTTAAACCTAGTCAATGTCAGTTTTAAAACAAAGTTCCATTAATTCAACCTACCTATCGATTTTATTAAGTGCCACTATGAAAGGGCACTTCTTTTGCTTTAATAAGTTTATGGATTCGATGGTTTGCGGTTCCAATCCGTGCATAATGTCAACTACCAGAATGGAAATGTCACAGAGCGAAGAACCTCTGTTCCTAAGATTTGAAAAAGATTCGTGACCGGGGGTGTCGATGATGAGTAGTCCAGGTATTCGGAGCTCCATCTCGGCAACCTAAAATCGTATAGTTTTATTAGGAGATACCTTTTAATATAGTTTAAAAAGTAACGTTAGATAGAAACGCTAAACAGGTGATTGCTAAATTCAATATCCACCTGTTGTCGCTGCAAATAGGACATAGGAGCATTCGTAAAGTGGTCGAAAAGACTTTTGCGATTACTTGTTTCTATCCAAAATACCGGGTCGTTCACGATGAGTGGCCTATTAAAAGATATCGGGAACTAAAAAGATATTTGTTTGAAAATAGTAATTTAAAATTTTAATTTGTTGTGACCTCAAGTTCTAACTAATGTAGTAAAAGATTTAAAAATTTTAGAAAATTTACAATAGGTCTGTTTATTTTTTATTCAGGGTATTTTAAAAATTATACCTTTCTAGTATAATACAGGGTGTTATGGAAATGACTTATTATATTTAAAATGGGTTTGTTCGGACCCGACTCCTTGGGTGTCATAGAGAAAGTCTACATACTTTTTTTTTCTAAATCGAATATCTAAATACTAAGGTAAAAACCCTTTTTACCCCCATACTGTCGCGCCGTTCCATCTGGATTCACTTAGCAACAATGTTGGTCAGTAGAGTATACTAACAGTGTTGTCAGATCACACCGAGTGTCACGCCGTTGCTTGAATACCGGCCGCGCGCCACTTCATACTTTAGTATGTTTCGAGACTCGGGATTGGAACGACGTTGTCGAAGGTTCCACGTGCTTGACGTATACAAATTCGAAACGTTTTGTTAGTGGTATTACCCGAATTTTTTTTGTTGTGAAATAATTCATAATAATAAATGTTGGGATGTGATTTCAAATTTGTAATATTATTTACTGTTGGTTCTGTTGAAAAACATACTTTTTGTGTTTTATTTTTTTATGGAATTTAATTATAAAACGGATTATTTAAAAATAAGATCGAAGGTAAGAGAGTATGTACCTTAAAATTATAGTTTTCTTTGTCTAAAAATTTTGAAAAAGAAGTGATAAGGCGCGTCAAAGACGCCTTGTTGTTAAAAACTGAACACGTGCGTTTAGAATTCTGTGTTGCAATATGACAACATCGCCTATAATGCGCTAACCTCTTTTGAACCTGGAGACTGCCTCAATAAAATATTGATTGCGAAGGGCCTCAGGAGCGGCCACGTAAATTTTGAGATTTCATATAAAGTGTTAATTTCGCTTAATAATTCAAAGCGCCATTTATGGTTATTTTTCTTCAATTTATTTTCTTCTCGGGATTTGCCGGTTTAAATATAATACGTCATTTCCATAAAGCCCTGTATAATAAATACTCAGTTTTTTTAACTACTTAAAATAGAAATGTATAATAATAAATGTTATCCAGTAATTATAGAGTTACAAAATTGTATGATTTCTTAAATAGGTATACAATATTCCAAAAAGGGATGTGGGTTATGTAAGTAACATGTTTACTTGTATTTACCGGATTCGTTCTTATTTCGTAATTTTATATATACTGCGTAATTAGATAAATAATGTAATTCTACACATAATTGTAAAATAAAATACAGGGTGTTCCATTGACTTATGAGTATTTATTATAATTATTATACCAGAAAGGTGTAATAACATTTTTAGAATGCCCTTTATAAAAACTGTCTAGTATTTTTATGAAATAAAAAGACTCATGCCTTTCGGAAATTTTCTCAAATTATTAAATCTTTAACTGCATTAGTTACAAAATATTTTTTTATAAAATCATCATTCAGTGAATTTTATCTGAGAAACGGTTAAGGCTCTCACACACTTCATGTTTTCGCCCTACCCTTCGATTTTGTCGCGATCGGTTTTCACGATGACCAATGACCGATGAAAAAAATCACCTATATGGGGGCTTTAGAGATGGGTATAGGTAATTGTTAACAAAACCTATCTAGATTTCTACATAGAATCTAAAAATGAAAAAATGTACAGGACTTTCTATTTAAGATATAACCGGACGTGATATACCGGGTGAGTTGAAAATAGGAAATCCCATGTCATTTTTGAGGGGGTTGAATAAAGGCTCCCCTGTACATTTTATAGAAAAACTGCATTATATCTTCTTGAAGAGACCGACATGATAAACCCATATGCCCAGTTTGAATACATTTTAGTAAGCCAATCCTAAGCTATTCAATTAAACGTGATGGCAAAATCACGAAACTCTCATAGTTCAAGTAATACAGCATACATAGACCACTCACTGTGAATGGCCCTATATGCATAGAAAAATTGATTTTCTATTTAGATGAAATTAAGATTCTTTTTGGTATAAATACATATTATAGTGAATTGTGATAAATAAAATAAAAATTTAATTATTCTACTAGCTACTTACCCCTTTGACAATCTTAATCTGCTCCTTAATTGCATCAATGGGAACATTTGTAGCACCAATCTGCTGTGTAATACCACCAGCTTCGCCGTCTTGAACGTTAGTCCTTCGCAATTTATCCAAAATCTTCGTTTTACCTGTATCGACGTGCCCTAACACGCACACTATAGCGGCACGAAGTTGCTCGACGGTTCGATTCTTTTCCGCGTCTTCTTTTCGTTTCTGTAAAATAATTACGGTATACTTTTGTATAGTCAAAATTAGTTTTATCACGAATCAATATGGAAAATTTAGAGTGTACCACAATGTTATTATTTCCTGTATATACTGTTTATCATCTTAAAATTTAATGTTTGACATATGTAATTTGTAGTAATGTTCTATTTACAGAACCATCACATCTTAAACTTTGGTCACGGTCAGCTGTAATGTTCATTGTGATCTAAGCAAGCAAATCCGAACGCACAACTACCGGAAAGAGATGCTAGTGCAAACGCGTAAGACAAGGATGTCATCCACACGTCTTTCGTGTGAGGTGATGTACAGCTTGTCGTTTCGTTCTGCGGCTACCAAAACTATTTAAAGAATGCAAACGAAGTATTATCGATGTTGTCAAATTACTTACCAAGCATCTAATAAGTTTTATGAAATTTATTGTTTAGACCTCGTATGAATACAGAACTTAACCTAATCGTTAAAAAGTTAGAAAATATTATTAGTCAGACTGAAAAACTGAGAGGTATTTTGAGTTTTAATTAATATGTTCACACCTCATTAATTCTAATTACCGCACGAAATTAAAATATTAATTGAATTATCTATTTATTAGCAAATCTGACAACATGTGAATACGTATTTACTCCACATTTCCAACATTTAGTCGGTTAATAGAATCACTTCCGCCTCTATTTTGTGTCACAGCATTAAACAGAGACAAAAATATAATATGCGAATGATTTGGACACGCCTCCGCAGACATAAGCCAGACACATGGCACTGCTATGCGCAGACGCGCTATGATTTTTGACCAGCGGCAGCGAGTGGTGGAGGTTACGTGTATTATATAATTAATAGCGCAAATAGTAAAAAAAACTTCTTTGCGTTTTTCTTTGTATTGCAATGGCATATATTCGTGGAAAAACTTTGCATGGCCAATCTCGGGAAATTATTGCTAATTTTTATAACGCTTGTGATGAGGAAGCCAGAAATAATGCATTTAATTTGCCGTTAAAACGAAATTTGGACAGGGTCTCGATGTATACAGGAGCTGGTATTAGCGTGATTAAAAAAATTCATAAGGAAGATGAAGCAAAGCAAATAATCCTGAAAAGTTGTTATCTTCTGCCGACAAGAAAAGGTCTCGTTTATCAGTTAGACAAATTAAAATTTGACTTTAGTGTAATAAGACGCATTATCGAAAAGTTATATCTAGAGTTTAAAACAGGTAGGTAAATTTAATTAATATATAGATATAATAAAATACTTTGTACTGCTTGCAAAAATAATAACAGTTACGATTACGTAAAAAATCGCTAACATGGAATCACCATAAGCATTTAGATGATGATACATACCTTTATTCTTTCTTCGGCTTTCTCCCTATTCTTCTCAGCAACTGTTTTTCCATCATCTTCATCATCTTCCTCTTCCTCTGATTCACTTTCACTGCCCGTATCAGAATCTTCTTCAGAAGTACTTTCTTCCGATTCTTCTTTTTTAAGAGGCTGTAATTTAACGTTATATCATTAAATATTTTAAACAGTTTAATTATTGATAAATATAGCCTACTAAGCGAATATGAGGAACCCACCTTTTCCCGAGTTTTATGAGGTAATTTAGTTTGAGCTTCAGGTTGTTTCTTGACTTCTTCTGAAGTATCCTCCGATTCTTCCTCAGATGAGGATGCATCCCACGCATCCTTGACTTCTTCTTTGACCTCTTCCTTAGCTGGTTCAACTGTTCAAATAAATAATAATACTAACTACTTTCTCGAGTAAGTTATTTAACTAACTACTTTGTCGAGTAAGTCATTTTGTTATTGTGTTTGAATAATGTATTTCATGTACTGAAAAATGATATTAGGCATTGGAAACTAAAATACCTTTCAAATCGTTATTTTAACTCAACAAAAAACAGTATTATTACAGAAGCGTATTACATGTTCTGGCATTTGTAAAAAAATACTGTAAACAGCTCAGGCATGTGTTTAAATGCACTTCACGAACGAGTTGCATAAATAACTCTTTTCTTAATTTTGTTTAGTTAAATAATTCCATAATAATTGTTTTTGTTCACAAATTCACAACTTCTAACGAAAAATACTACAATCGAGTCTCGTCATTGTTGATGCAATGGCTCTATGTCAAAGTCATCAGACCCCTGATATCATATGGGTCTGTAGTCTGGTGGACAAAAACACAGCAGATTACGACAGCAAACAAACTTAACAGTTTGCAGAGGCTGGCCTGCCTGTGTACCAGTGGGGCGATGAAAAGTACCCCCACTGCAGCAATGGAACTCATACTGGGACTAATACCCCTAGACATCCACATCAGAATGGAGGCTATTTGCAGCGCCTCAAGGATGATCACAAATGGGGAATGGACACAACACCCCGTAAAAAATGGACACACAAGAGCCACGGATCTAATCAACGATGAGCTCTTGGATATGCAATCTGATCGTATGAAAGCAACATACGATTTCACAAAGCCTTTCAAGATTGACTGGAACTTTGATAAATGGACAAACAGTGCATCCCCGCCGTTTGACAAGGGTCTTGTTTGGTACACCAATGGATCAAAAACCGCCAACGGTGTGGGCGCAGGTATATTTGGGGAAAGGCCCAGGATGGACATAAGCATTCCTCTGGGGACCTACGCCACACTATACCAAGCCGAAGTTCATGCCATACAAGCATGTGTACTACAAAATCTTGAAAAGGGCTACCACGACCAAAAGATTTACATCCTTTCGGACAGCCAAGCTGCTCTTAAGGCTCTGAACTCTAATCGATTTACTTCAAAACTTACACTGGAGTGTCATACCAACCTCAAAGTACTGGCGGCCAGGGGGAACAAGGTGGAACTCTTGTGGATCCCTGGTCACTCCGGGATATTAGGGAATGAAAAGGCGGATGAACTAGCAAGAGCCGGATCTGCCCAAAGTCTCAGGGGCCCTGAACCGGCCTTTGGAATATCAAAACACGCAACAAAAACAACATTAGATAGATGGTCGAAAAAGCAACACCTATCTCGATGGCAAGAGTTACCTGGTCTAATACACGCACGGGCCGTAATGGGAAAAACCATCGAAAATACTATCGAATGGGATGCTAACCCTGACGCGGCGCCAGTTGAAACAAGTGATGGGTCTGCTAACAGGCCACTGCCACTTGCGAAAACATCGCGAACATTGCGATCCATTGAATGTAGACTCTGCGGCGAAGAAGATGAAACCGCCTCACACATAATATATCGCTGCGTAGCGCTGTCCCGTAGAAGACAAAATATCTTCGGGAACATACAACGTGGTGACAACCTCCCACATGACTAGCTTGGTAGAAGGTTACTGGACCTCATAGAAGGAACAAATATATTCTAACAAGATCGGGGTACACAATAAGCCGAAAGGCTGCAGTGATTTGAAGTTCGGGCCTTTAAACCGACCCCCGCCTTTAACCAACCAACCAACCAACCAACCAACCAACCAACCTCGTCATTGTTAGGGAGAAATAATAGTCATCATCGCGAGTAAAAAATTTAGTTACAATTTTATAATTTTGCCTCGCTCGAATTACGCCACTGCTAAAATTCATTGCCAAAGCTACCGGCGAGATCTGTAATTAGCATAACCTAAACAAACTATAGACGATCATGTCGTATTGCCGGATTTCGTACTTCATGACCTGTCTAGAGAAGGCTGTGGTTATGCTCTTGGTAGATAACTAAGTTTTCTTTTAAAAAACTTAAAAGTGGTGAAAAATTAAACATATACATGGTTCCAACACAGAACTCACATTCCATATTACCTATCTAAGCTTTTAAAACTCACGTCCCACTGCTCGACTATATTTACCTTTCACATCTTCTTTTGGCACCTCTTGCTGAACTTCTTCAGTCTTAGTTTCAACTTCAGTTTTTACTTCCAATGTTACTTGCTCTTTCTTTTGTTTTCCTGGCTTAATTCTAGTTCCTGGTCTTGGTTTCTTTTCTCCTACATCTGGCAATTCTACACCTTGCGCCTAAGTAAATAAAGAATTATCAATTGGTTGAAAAACTGACCCCTCTACTAGAATGTAGATCAGGTGCAAGATCATTTTTATGATACATATCTATATTAATATTATATTAAATTTCAAAAATTATACAATTTTGACGGTTTTACAATTTCATTACCCTATTAATTTACTCATAGTTCAGGTAATACAGCAAACACCAGCAAATAATTTCTATGACGCTATTGCCAAAAATTGACGTAAATCTGAACATAACGAATAATGAAAATATTGTTTTGAACAATTGATAATTAATTGGGCTCGTGCATTTTTAGCCCTAAAATATATACTGACAAAAAATAAACTGGGTGGTTAAAATATGTACAGATATCTGTATCTATGTACCTTTTGCAAAACATTTTTATTATTTTATATTAAAGAACTCGGAATTTATATTTAAAAATAATGTTTTATTATTAAAATGAGTTGCAAAGTTATCATTGAAGAATATACTGCTAGCTTTACCTTTAAACTATCGATTAATGCTTGCGCTCTGGCTCTATCAGCCTTCTGTTTTGCAGTCAAAAGTTTTCCTTCTGCTTTCAGTCTTTCTTTTTTCTCTTTCTCTTTCTGCTTCTTTTTTTCTTTGCGTTCTTGATCCAGTCTACATAATGAAATAAAAACAATAAACATTTTTCTTCATCTATACAGAGTCACAGTGAGTAGCCCATTAAAGATCTCGGGAAGTATAAACGATATTTGTTTGAAATATTGGCACTCGCTGTGAAAGATGCAGATCTTTTTAATGAAGATATTTTTCCGGTCATACCGGAAGTTAGGCATAATATTGTTATTTTAAATAGATAGATATTTTGGCATTTTTTCGATTCTATGTAAATATCCAAGTAACTTGTTAACAATTTGCTGTATCCATCTCCAACCGTCTGAGATACAATGCATTAAATGATTTTTTAATAAAAAAAAACATATCAAAAGTAATTTGACTTTACTTTGTAAATAATGCAGTTAAAGATTAAACTTGAGAAACTATGTGAAAGGTATAGGTCTGTCTCCTTATTTCATAAAAATACTAGATATTTTTATATATGTTATTTTAAAAATTATACCTTTATGGCATATCTAATATAATACATACTCATAAGTCAGCTTTTTTTAAATGGAACACCATGTATTTTAATTTATCATACGTGTGGAATTACATATTTATCCATTAGAATCTTTAAAATACAGGGTGATCAATTTTTTAAAAATAACTTATTAGTATTTATTATATTATACCAGAAAGGTATAATATATTTTTTAATACCCTGTATAAAAGTCTAGTATTTTTTTTTTAAATAAAAAGACCCATACCTTTTCCCAATATTCCAAAATTTTTAAATCTTTAACTGCATTAGTTACAAAGTAAGGTCCAATCACCTTTGACACGTTTTTTTTATAAAAAAATCGTTTAAGTGGATTCCTGAGTACCTGTAAACGAGTTTTCTCCCCGAGCGTGTATTCCTGTTTTAGAAAAAAAATGTCCCAGGAAAAAAACTTTGTAATAGAACTAAAATTTGCGGAATTTCTTGTTTCGGAAGATTTTTAGATTTAATGTCTTTTACTGCTCTATATAGAAAAAAATGATGGACTATCCGCGAATTGTTAACAAAATTTAGACATCTTTCGCCAAGAATTTTTTTTTTAAATGTATCGTTTTCATAGGAACCGAAAACTTAGTGTTTCAGCGTAGAAAATTGAAGTATAAGACGACTACTACCAAGAAAAGGAAGCCTTTTCTATTGTTAGGAGTCACCAGCTGCAGACGGGTGTTGAACTCTTTTGTACTCGTCAGTACAGGATAGATGTCCATACCTATCATCAAAGACTCTATACTTCACGCTGTATTATCAACGGTAATCGAGAAAATACAACGCGTAGTGCCATCTCTTAGCAGTCCCGCACAATCTGAACAGATGGTATTTGATATTAATACCACCTGAAAAGTAAGTAGACTTTTTATTTTTGGTTTATTCATAAAAATAAAAATCCAACAAAATACAAAATACAACTTTAAATGTGATAACATGTCATTTGGTGCCAATGAATAGTATCTTAAACCGCGACACACCTTCGAGCGATCCGCTTCGTACCTACAAATCGGAGATTTCGACCGACTCCGGCGTCGTCTTAATGAACCTTATCTCGGAAACGGTCGGGGAAAAAAATGAGTTGCTTTTTTACATATAATTGACAAATGCCAAAATATACTGAGCATTCTATTTAAAATAAATAACAATGTTAAGCATAAACGGTATAACCGCAAGTGAGATAAAAGTTAAAATATGTTCATTAAAAAGATCAGCTTCTTTATAGCGAGTACCAATATTTCAAACAAATATATTTTTCAATTCCCCAGATCTTTTAACTCACCATGAATGACCCTGTATAATTGCAAAAGTTTATGAAAAAAATATACCTTAAAGCTTCCAATCGTGCGTCTTCAGCTTCGTCCAGTCTTTTTATTCTGTCTTCTTCCTCCTGTTTTAACCTTTCCTCTTCATCTTTAATTTTTTTAAGAGCTTCCTGCATTGCTGCTATAGTTTTTTTGGCAGGTCCAGCTAAAAGCAATTTGATAATATGAAAATCTCAAGAAAAGTAATTAAGAAAATGAAAAAATTTTTAAAAACGTTAAACATAACTGTATAGATACAAAAGTCAAGGAAATATATTGAGATATGTCCGGAATCCCGCTTTTCCGATGGATTTTTGTAACTTTAACACATAAATAATAATAATAATAAATAATAGGAATATAAATTATTTTTCCTATTAAGTATTAGTGAATCAATACAATTTTATCAGAATAAAATAATACAGAAAAATGTGTGACACTTAATATTATGACAAATATATGGAAGGGAACTCTAGGAGGAGAGTTCGTATCCCACGGCCGGCAAACCGATTCGCACCCGGTGGATTTTAGTGGTATAAGTTATGGCGTTGCTGTCATGCAAAAAATAGGGCAAAAATGTATCATCCCATCCCTACCCCCCTGATGAGATCAGATATCTCGGGGTTTGCAACGTACTCCTAAAATCAGTACGTCATATTATAATATGAGAAACCAAGGATTGATAGCCCTTGCGGGAGCAGCGTAGGACTGAAGAATGTGCTGTAGAGCCCACGTTAAGCTGAAAGTTCCTCGGGAATGGCCCTGGCAGTGAACCAAGAGGAAAATAATAGAAAGAAAAAGGAAAGTAGCGATAAAAGTATAACTTACTCCGGAATATTCTTAATAATAATAGAATGAATTGTTTAAATATTATTTTGAATTTGAGTTTACATATTAGATTCTTGTGGTTTGTAGTGATTTTATTGATTGAAAATTCAGAATAAAGTATGTTAAACGTGGTTAATCGAATTGGTTGATATTTATACTCTATAACTGATTTTTCGGAAAATGTTTCTTTTTTTACTCTAGAACGGTAATGGTAATATGAATCCGATTTGCTCGGGAAAGTCTCCAGTTTCCCAATTTTATCAACAAAGTTTAGCCAGTAACATATTATGTATTTCATTTTTAAATAACTTGGTTGGTCTTGAAACAAATGAAAAACGACGAATTATTAAAAATTAAATATGGCATACTTATGTGGTGCAAGGTATTTCGAGTAAAAATGTAAAATAAATTGTTAATATATATGAGAGAATAATTGCAATACCATACCTTTCTTAGCTTTAGCATCCTTGTCTTCTTTTTCCTTAGTTCCCTTTTTCTTTTTACTAGCTTTTTCCGTGCCTTCTTCGCCAGCTTCCTCAACTTTTCCTTCATCTTTGTTGTCTTCTACGGTTTTATCTTTGCCTTTCTTTTTCTTCTTTTTAATAGTCTCCTTTTCTTCCGACTGTTCCCTATTATCATCTGTTTGGTCTATGTCTTGTACAGCTGCGGGCTACATACAAGAAGTAAACTGTATTTAAGGTAAAATGTTTTAACACCGTTATAACACAAAGACAAGCGGTAATGACACTTAATATTTCCTTATATACAGTGTGGCTGTTTAAGTGTGCAACATATGGGAAAGTTTTTTATTACCGATTTCTCAGAAAATTTTATTCATGATAAATGTTCGATAATCGTATTTGGTGCACTTGGAATGGTTGCAAGTTAAATGACGTACAGGGTACGACAAAAAATATAAAACTTGTACAAGAATAAAGTACCCCTATTTCAGAAAATTCAGCGAAATGTTATTAAGAAAAGGTGTTTAGAATTAAAAGTTATGCATAGGTTTGAAAACGTGGCCTCATAAAATAAAAAATACAAATTTTTTAAACATATTAATTATTTCCCAAAAAAAAATTTTTTTTTATTATCACCCTAAAAACCTTGATAAATTAAACAAAATCAAATCAATTTCACACATCTTTGTTCAAATTCAAGAATATTTGTAAAATTAACTTAGCTTTTTAATTTATTCAGGAATCACAAACTTCATGTTTGTTGCAAGGACATTAAACACAACTTTAAAATACCGTAAAAATTATTTTTAACAAGATAAAACATTAGTAATGATAATTTTCAAATTAAAAACTCCCATTTAAAGTGCAAAAATTTTTATTTTAAATGTTTATTAGAAAATTGTACAAAATAATCGACAAACATGAAATTCTACTAAAATAGTCGCAGATACCTATGGAAAAAAACAAATAAGGGTTAAAAAGTGAACATTATGACAGTTTGGTAGCATTATTCATTCTTAAATAATTATTGTTATTAGCTGATCTCAAATGCCTCCTCCAGTACAGTTAACGTTAGCCGAAAAGGCAGAATTAGTGCTAATATGTGGAGATAACTATAAAACAGTGCGTGAAGCAGGAGTTATATTCAATGAACGACATCCAGATAAACAAGTCCATTATTCAACAATAAGCAGAATTTTAAATAATTTTAAACAGGCAGGGTCTTTAGAGTATAAATATAAAAATGAACGTACCAAAACTGTATGTACTGAAGAAAATCAATTAGAAGTACTTCAAGCAGTTGTTGAAAACCCTAGAAGATCCACCCAAGAAGTGCATGCTTATACGGGTATAAAAAAAACCTCTATTAAGGAGATTCTTAAAAAACATAAATATCACGCCTATAAGCCAATGTTTATTTGCACGTTTCAAAGACGAGACTATGACTTGCGGTATGATTTCTGCATGTGGATTCAAGGAGAAATAGAAAATCAACGTGATTTCCATAGACACATACTTTTTGGGGATGAATCCACGTTCACTACAAATGGCGTTGTTTTTTCCCAAAATTGTAGGTGCTGGTCGGACGAAAATCCAAATTTTGTCATTGACAACAAAAACCAGTATTACCAAAAAGCAAACGTTTGGTGCGGTATTATTAACGACAAATTAATAGGGCCGTTCTTTTTTCGCCAAAACCTAACTGGTGCTACCTATTTACATTTTTTGGAAAACGAACTAACAGATTTTTTGGATAATATGAGTATACAAGAACGACGTAAATTATGGTTTGTACATTATGGTTGTCCGGCTCATTCTGCTAGAATTGTTTCTGAATGGTTAAATGGAGAATTTGGTGATAAATGGTTAGGACGAAATACCGATCCACGGTGGCCTCCTCGTTCGCCAGATCTCACTCCACTAGATTTTTTTTATGGGGATATTTAAAGCACAAAGTGTACAAGGATCGACCCTTTAATAATGTTGGGAGCTTGAAATTTCGATACGATTTCATTGCAGAAATATTCCAGCAAGTGTTTTGCGATCCACGCTTGGTGAATTTTATGATAGGACAATTAAATGCATTGAACGTGAAGGTGGACATACGGAGACGCGTTGATAATTTGTTAATAATGCCACACAACGCCATTTTTTTAGTAGAATTTCATGTTTGTCGATTATTGTGTACAATTTTCTAATAAACATTTAAAATAAAAATTTTGCACTTTAAATGGGAGTTTTTAATTTGAAAATTATCATTACTAATGTTTTATCTTGTTAAAAATAATTTTTACGGTATTTTAAAGTTGTGTTTAATGTCCTTGCAACAAACATGAAGTTTGTGATTCCTTAATAAATTAAAAAGCTAAGTTAATTTTACAAATATGCTTGAATTTGAACAAAGATGTGTGAAATTGATTTGATTTTGTTTAATTTATCAAGGTTTTTAGGGTGATAATAAAAAAAAAATTTTTTTTGGGAAATAATTAATATTTTTAAAAAAATTTGGTTTTTTATTTTATGAGGCCACGTTTTCAAACCTATGCATAACTTTTAATTCTAAACACCTTTTCTTAATAACATTTCGCTGAATTTTCTGAAATAGGGGTACTTTATTCTTGTACAAGTTTTATATTTTTTGTCGTACCCTGTACGTCAATTGACTTGCAACCATTCCAAGTGCACCAAATACGATTATCGAACATGCACCAACTTTTATCAAGAATAAAATTTTCTGAGAAATCGGTAATAAAAAACTTTCCCATATGTTGCACACTTAAACGGCCACACTGTATATAACATCAAAAATATATACATATAATCAAAATTTTAAAACGGCGACACATTTGATGTGGCAATTGTTTTTATTGGCTTGACTCATATAATTGTTTCCATATAATTGATCGTAACCCGTGAGCAATGAACGAACAAACCCGAATAAACCAATGAGTAATGAATTATTTCACCGTAGTCCTAGAAAAAATATGAATTTAAGGCGGTTTACTGGTAAACAAAAACGATATCTATAAAAAACATAAATTTGAAATTAAAACGAAAATATTACTAAAAAATTATTTGGAAATGTTTTAATTTAGAATCAATATAAATTAATACATATATTTAAATTATATATGAATCTATTTTGGAAGGATGCATCCACCTCTATAAAGTTAATTTTGTATGTTGATATTAGGTTTGTTCCAACACCCTATTTTTGTATCGTTCTAGAACCGTCACAAACTGTTGGGATCGATTTTGTGCGCAGGCGTTAATTTTGCACCGTTTGTTGCCGATGCACAAGGGACCCAAGGTTGGTACGTTTTATGACCATTCTCTGTAAAAATCTCAGCTGATGCTGATCGCCTGTCTGATTAGTCCTTAGACTAGGAAAGAAGATTAGTTAATTATCACAAATCATAACCCTACTTTTGTTCCTTAATTTCTTCGTCTAAGCTTGAGTATTATCTTTTGTCGTTCCGTTTTTTTGTATTTAATAATTATGGCAGAGAATAACGTGTTTAATGGTAAGGATATCTTGTAGGTTTACGAATTAATTAAGAATTTAAAAATTTAATAAGAATACATTAAATAATCAGAATATTAAACAGGGGTTAAGCAACAACTCAAAACAAGGCTAAAAGAACTGCACGAATGCCAGGAATACAAAAACAACATTGAAAATTCTTACGTCGCAAGTCAGTACAAACGGTTCTTGCTCTTGTCCATGTATCGTTTTCACCATTCAGGAACTGGTTTGCGAACGATCACAAATTTGGTTGGAACACAAACGGGATCGGCCGATACACCGTTTTGTGTCGGTTGGAACGGCTTTCGACTACTACGCATGTGCGTGACCGTACATTGTACGATTTTTAGGGTGGTTGGAACGAACCTATTTTATATTTTGATTTGCAGCTACTTTGATGGTTTATTGAAACTCTGAACTTTTTTAGAAACGACTTTTTCTTGTAACATACTACTTACTGTACTATAAATATAATGAGGTTTTTACTATAACCGTTCCAATATAAATTACAGGAATATGTATACATACCTCATTTTCCGTTTTAATTGTTTCTGTACTTTCTTCTACACTATCCTGCGTCTTAACCTTAATGGCCGTCTTTTTTTGTTTCTCCCTTTCTTTCTTCTCCTTTTTCTTTTGAGCTGCGGTTTTCACTGTAGCCCCCTCAACAGTCTCTTCCTGATTTGCATCATCTTCAGCCTCTTCTTGAGGTTGCTCTTCTTTATTCTTTTTCTTTCCCTTTTTACCGGCTGCTTTCGGTTCAGTTTGTTCTTGTGGTTCTGGTTCTTCTTTTCTACCACCTTTAAACAAAACAGAAATTAGTAAAAGTTTTGGGTTGCATGAAACTGCTTCCCACAATCAGGATCTAGGTTGTTATAGATATTCCAGCGAAACCTCGCGTTTTTCGACAGTTGACACCAGCAATATGTTATCGATTAGCTGCTTAGGAAATTCAATAAAATTCTTCAATTTAGTGATGGGTTGCACTAAGCTCATGTGTTGTGTGTTTAAAGTTTAATTGGTGCTAATAAGTTTTAAAATTGTATTTCCACCGTTTTATTATATGTAGTTTATTTTGTTTTGAAAAGTTTCGTTAACTACATATTGAGTTGTTTGTGTATCTACTAAACCGCAGTAACTACTAATCACGTAACGAAAAATGTATGGGTTAATACTTTATTAAACTCTTTAGACGAAATATAATAATTATGGAACATAATTATTGTCTGCTTTCTACGGTTTCTGCCTCAGCTGACCGTTGTATACGTTTTGTTTCTTTATGATGCTAAATGAGTTAGGATTTATTTCAGTTAAATATCAGTTAGTACTTTTGTGTGGCGACTTGAATGTGTACAATTTGGTTGGCTTGGAAAATAAGAAATATGATATTTGTAAGAGTTTTGGTTTAAAATCACTCTTACTAAATTACATGTCACGATCGTTTTCCAAATTTCCTCTTAGGAGATTTAAAAAAAAAATCCGAAAATGAAATGGCGAGACCTGGAACGACAAAATTTTTTTCACATAATCTTTAACATATAATGTTCCATTCCAGAAAGTTTCAACTTCAAATTCGCTTTTTTTCTTTTTTTAAATTTTCATTTTTTTCTTGACACGCTCGGAAAAATATATAGGATCGACTTGTCAGAAAATGTGTTTCCCGTGACTTTGGGGTCACGCAGATGCTGTAAATTCATTTTCAGACATGGCTCGATATAATTTTGAATTTATTGAGATTTCCTATCTAAAGCGGTGCAGCGCCTCTCAGCAACGCTCTACGGCATTTCATCAGATATAAAAGTTGTAGAGGGGGACCTAAACTCCACGAAAAACCAAATTACTGATATTCCACTTCACGGACCCCCTTATTGTCACCGTCTCTCTAATTATTATATTAACATCAATATCAAAATTTGTTTGTTCTTGAAATAAAACTTCTAATTCTTGAAATGTATGAGTGGAAATGCTATACAGTAACTATTCCTATTCTATTAACTTAGACTTTCGGTGGAACTGTGGAAAGAACCAGCTAAAATACAAAAATACCTGCATATTCCATTTCCAATTCCGCCAAAGCTTTCTCCAATTCTTCATCATCATCATCTTCTTTTTTTCTCTTACTTTTCTTGCCCTTTTTACCGGCTTGCTGTTGTTCAAGTTTGCTCTCTCCGCCTTTCTTTTTATTCTTTGCTACCGGCTTCTTCTCCGTTTCACTGTCGCTGTCCTTCTCAATAACCTAAAATGTTTTCATTGGTCGTAATTTAGAAAGTTTTTACAACTTACGGGGTATGTCAGTAAGGCGTCTGGCTTCCACAGCGCATAAGCTATTGAAGATAGAAAAAAAAGTTCCAAACAAAAGTTAAAGGGTCTACTAAAATGCATAGCCAAATAACAATATATAATAAAGAACCATAATAACATAATTGAATTTTACAAGATATATGCGGCCCTAAAAAGTGGCGCTGAATAAAACTTTTTTTTTAATGCCACACTGGGTATATTTTTACAAAATTTGATATAGTAATTAGTTTCCAGTTCCTCTTTTGAAAAATTCATATTTTTCTAACTCTATACAGTTAACTGAAGGAATTCAACTCTAAGCAGTAATAAAGCACACAACTTTAGAAAACTAATTTAATAATGACAGCTGCGTTAAAAAATAATATTTATTTTTTGTTCCAAAGCGATCTCGACTAAATTCCTATTTTTACCTCGTGACAAATCTTAAAATATTTCAGAAATTATAAGATTTAGGTGTAGCACATATTTAACAAATAAGGAAGGTATTCGGAAGATATATGCATATGCCTAACAATATACAGGGTGTCCTATTTAAAAAAATTAAATTAAAGCATATTATTTTAAATCGTTGATTTGTCCTAGTTCTAACGAAACGCTTTGTATAAGAGAGTTAAAAAGTAGTAGCATAGATCGATATTACATACTTTAGGGTAGCCACAAAGTAAATTATATCTGTTCAGGTCGTATCAACAGGTTGCTACGATTTCTAAATAATACCCTAAAAAATTGCTAAAATTTCGGAAAAAAAAAAATTACTGGACAACGCTGCATTTCAGTTCTACAAAATCAAATTCTGGAAAAATATACCAGGTGTTTGTTCAGCTTTGCTTGCATTTTAAAAAAATAATTTTTAATCAGCTTTTTAGGGCCACCATGTATGTTGTAGAATATTTTTGGGTTATGCATCTTAGTAAACCCTTTAATTTCTTGGGGTCACTTTTACTATAAAGTAACAGGCAGAATGGAAAAAAATTTTATTGTTAGATTTCTACAAAAACCGCAATCGTTTCTGCAATCAATTTTTAAAAAATAAATGTTGTATAAAAATAAATTATGTATACGTTCACAACCTTTTTTAAAAATTTAATTAAAAATCACAAATATTTGTTTTGTTTCTATCAAATTAAAAAAATTATCATTTTTTATAAGACAATTTTTAGTGTAAAATACTATTAACTACACTAAAACAATTATTTCAAATCATGTTCACTAAAATTATAACTTCTTATTGCCTTTTTTAATAAGAAAAAGAAAATTCAATTCTGACCTATACTCCATTGTTTCATAACGAAATATTTTTATGGCCATTGTATGCAAGACTTTCAGATCAATTATTTATTATTAATAAAAAGACAAACATGCCTATGTTTATTAATACAACTGTATTTTAATTACAAATCTTTTTAAATATTACTTAAACGATATTAAAATTAGTGTTGGGAAAAATCGATGATTTTAATAATCGCGTACTTGATACTCGAGCGATTTTCATAATCGAGTGAATCGCTTGAAATTCCAATTCACCAACCGATGACGTCACCAACTGCTCGACCGGCAGCCTAGCCGTTTACATGTGATCAGGTAGGGTATTTAGCAGGCACGTAACTACGGGTGGGCACAGGTTTAGCTAAAAAATTGTAGTAGCCACCAAAAAAATTCCAGCAATTTATTTATTTGTTAATAATGAATTTTTACCACGTGTCTCGGTACCAAACAAAAAAACTGCAAAAAATCACCCAAATATGTATTTATTGCTCGGGTTTGTTCGGGTTTGCTCGGGTGTATTATTGTGCTTTTTTAACCCGAACAAAAAGTATTACCAAGAGTTATTTTTTTTCACATCTTTCTCAATCTACGAGCATAAAATAAGTAGTATTTAAAATGGCATGTCAAATTCTTCCACTTTAAATTATCAGGTGCCCACTGTATGCCCTTCAAAAATTTAGGCTTAGTTACGCGACTGACAAAATAAGAAAATAGGTGATTATTTTTTTAAATTCATGTTTATAGTTACCTAAAAGTTCCTGTTTAAATTTAAGAATGTGTACTTTTGGTTACCAAAAAATTTGTCAATACCTATGTTTTGTTAACTATTTCGCTTGTTTTCTTATTTTCCATTAACATTTTCTATAATGTATGTTATTTTTAAGAAGTCTTCTTGAGCTTAATAATAAAAAGTTGTTTAGATTTAAAAATGTTTACTATAAGATTACCAATGAATTTTTCTATATGTTTCTATGTTCGTTTTGTTATTTTTCATTAACAATTTCTATTATTATGTTATTTATAGTAAATAAAAATTTTAAAATTATATTATATATTATATTAGGTATATCCTTTAATTTTTTAATATTTACAATCGGTGACCTAAACTACGCCGCTACGACATTTCCGTCGGCGTCAAGCGAAGCTTGGGTATCGAGTGAAAGATAATAAGTGACGAGCGACGGTTTTCGCCCGATAGCGGTTTTTTTTAATAATCGAGCGATGTCGGTTATTTCAATAATCGAGTAATCAAGCGGTTTTTCGCTCGACCCATCACAACATTAATTAAAAATTGAAAAATAATAAACTAAGTACCTACTGAGATTGTTTCTTTAATTTCCTCAAACTCTAGCCCGTTATTGTAGAATGTTTTTGAAAACAATATTATACAAATTTCTTCGGACCAGAAAATAATTACCAAAAATCACAATTTTGTCACCTTACTTAATTTTGAATATCCTTCACATACAAGTGTAAACTCTTCATTAAAATATTGGTATAAAATGTCACAACAGATAATACAAATATAATGAAAAAATATACTATGATTTAAAGCATATTCTGACTTAACGCCCAAAAAACCATAATATTGAAAATAATCTTAATTACAATTTTATTAATTAAAATTCTATAAATTAACTTACTGGTTCATCCTCCCCACTATCTTCAACTTGTAAGAGAGCAAAGGCACTCTGTACCTTTGCTGCAGGGACATCTACATCTGATTCCTCAGATCCACTAAGATGTTTATCTTTCTTGCCCTTTGCCTTCTTTGTTTTAGTAGACTCATTTTCAGTTAGATCTTTATTTCTATAAAAAAAAATTAATATTTAGCCAGGACGAAAATTGTCAAGTAATAAAACCATCAATTTCCAAAACTTAAATATAATATTGTTAAATTGGTAAAATAAACTAACTGGATAACTCTTTCAGGGTTAGCAGGGCAGGATATAGTATTTTTTACTACCTAACTTTACTCTCGGTTTTGCACTGTTGATCATAAAATATACCACATTTTCAAACGTTAACTAAGTCATGTACCTTGCCATGTAAATGCATAACGTCATGTACCTTGGCTCCTAGTACATTCAACTTTTTCCAAGCAAAAGAATGCTCAAAATATGTTGGATAGTTTAATCGATTAAATTTATAGGCCTTCTGATATAATGGAATATACACTTTCAGCATCACTAATGTTAGCTCTGGCAAAATTTGAATAATAATATATTCATGGATATATCCAATTACAAATAATACATATACAGCCTACAAAAGCTATCTATGACTATGAAGAACTTAAAACAGTTTAAATTTGAAGACATTCTAAATATTCACAATAGACTGTTCTTAAGGCAAGTCCTAAATTGGGAATATGTTAAATTAAAAATGTCAACATGACCTGGTAAAACATTGATTTGTCTGCAGAATCCAGCATCTGACAGTTAAAAGCAGAATTCGTTCTGCGATACATAACATCAAAAAGATCACAAAGTTTAGTAACTCTTGATCGAAAATTTATAGTAGCTATCAATGTTGGAGAATCAATATAATTATTTAATATTTAGGTACAATGACGAGATAAAGTCTCCTCTGTTCGAGAGTCAATATTAGTGTTGGGAAAAACCGATGATTTTAATAATCGAGTACTTGATACTCGAGCGATTTTAATAATCGAGTTAATCGCTCGAGTGAATCGCCTGAAATTCCAATTTACAAAGCGATGACGTCACCGACTGCTTAACGGGCTGCCTAGACCTTTACATGTGATCAGGTCGGGTATTTAGCAGGCACGTAACTACGGGTGGGCACAGGTTTAGCTAAAAAATGTGTCACCAAAAAAATTCCAGAAATTTATTTATTTGTGAATAATGAATTTTTATCACGTGTCTCGATACCAAACAAAAAACTGCAAAAAATCACACAAATATGTATTTATTGTTCGGGTTTATTATTGTGCGTTTTTAACCCAAACAAAAAGTATTACCAAGAGTTATTTTTCTTCACATCTTTCTCAATCTATGAGCATAAAATAAGTAGATATTTAAAATAGCTTGTCAAATTCTTCCACTTTAAATTATCAGGTGCCCACTGTGTGCACTTCAAAAATGTAGGCTTAGTTACGCGACTGGCAAAATAAGAAAATTGGTTATTATTTTTTTAAATTCATGTACTCATGTATTCATAGTTACCTAAAAGTTCCTGTTTAAATTTAAGAAAGCTTACTTTTAATTACCAAAAAATTTGTGGATACCTATGTTTTGTTAACTATTTTGCTCGTTTTCTTATTTTCCATTAACATTTTCTATAATGTATGTTATTTTTGAGAAGTCTTCTTGAATTTAATAATAAAAAGTTCCTGTTTAGATTTTAAAATGTTTACTATAAGATTACCAACGAATTGTTCTATATATTTTGTTAACCATTTTGTTCATTTTGTTATTTTTCATTAACAATTTCTATTATTATGTTATTTTTGAGAAGTTTTCTCGTCTTTATAGTAATTAAAAATTTTAAAATTATGTCCTTTAATCTTTTAATATTTACAATCGGAGACCTAAACTACTCCGCTGAATAAAACTTTACCAAATCATGTCGCGATGACTCCGCTAAGGGATTCAGCATACTTTTTTATATGCACCTTCTCGTTTATGTTCTTTTAAGAAAGACGTATGTCGTGTACTTGCTCAGCGTCAATCTCGAACGTCGCCAATCGGATCGCGCGGCACTTAGACCGGAGGTCGTCTATCAGATAACCGGCGATATTTTTCGGTTTTTCGCCTGATTTTTAACTAACTAACAAACTGATATTTCCTATTGAGCGAAAAACTGTTTGAATATACGATCAGTTTTTTAATTCGATCACGCTACAGCGGTACACGGCGGCAAGCGAAGCGCGGGTATCGAGTGAAAGACAATAAGTTACGGGCGACGATTTTCGCCTGAATAGATAATAAGCGGTTTTTTTAATAATCGAGTGATCTCGGTTATTTCAATAATCAAGTGATCAAGCGGTTTTTCGCTTGAGTGATCACAACACTAGTCAATATATTTAAAAGGTTCAATAGGTCATTATAATTAATATCCTCCATACTAACTTTAAGTTTGAAAGCTAATAATCTTATAAATTTTCTGAAGAGACCATGCAAGACAACCGATGAGCAACTTTTAATGACCGGAAAACGGTGCACACCAACCCATTTTTTCACTCATTAAAATTTAACTTTTACTGCGCACCCCATAAGTTGTACATATCCATAGTTATTATAATAATAATAATAATAATGGTAGGTGGTAGGTAGGTGATTCAACCCTATCAATCATCAACCAAATGATAGGGATAAATTATTGGATTTGACACTTATCTATAACCAGTGAATATTGCTCACTCTACACCATATCACAAGATTATCCAGGTCATTGTGTAAATATTTATTCATTTACTTATTTTTTGTTCTGTACAAGCCCAATTTTGCATTCTCCTTTCATGTCAGACACCTTGATGTTTGCATCATATGATGAAATAGCATCTAGGGTCTCACTTGGAGCTTAATAGCGTGATTAAATTTCAATAGAAAATCACAGATTTAAGGTAACCACTGTGTAATACAAATTACCCTTAAAATGGTACTAATATGTTCAAAATCTTCAACCCTTTTATCTCGCAAAGAATATGACATGCACGTTTCTTCATCAATGCACATAATGGACAATCTACAAGTTTGTACTTTTCAATTTAAAACATTGATCATGCTTTCAAAAATCATGAAATTTTGGCCAAGTTCCAACTAACATCAGTCGAACTACATAACCTTAAAATTGATAAAAACAGGAATTTAACTTACTTGGTAGGTTTAGGTTTCTTAGTGTTTGCTTTTTCTATAAGTTCTTGTGTTTCTACTTCAATATCTGAATCGCTAAAAAGAAAAAAATGCATACAATTTCTAAAATACAGTAACATACTTTCCATCGTACTAACCTTTCGTCGCCCTTCGCCCCTTTACGTTGCTTTTTCGCCTTACCCATTTTGAAAAACTGTTTGAATCGATTTTACAGACCTTATTTGTAAATACTATCATAAGTAAAAAATAATTATTTGAGTTTTTCGACAAGCTGTTTCTGTTTAGCCAAAAAATCGACATGCGAAAGAAAATCCACGGCAACTCTTGGGGAGTTTTTTCTTTCTCAATATCACAATCAGTTTTTTAGTGTTGGTTGGCCACTCTGATATGTATCGTGTCATCTATTAAGCCGATAATAAACCTTTCCAGTGAAATAAAGTTTAAGCTGCAAAGTAGTAATCTATAATATAATCAGATAATTATACTAGCTACAAGTTGAAATAACCAAACTTTTTTGGAACGGAAGTTTCTTCCTCTAGAAATATATTTCTTAAGCCAGAAACCATTCGCTCATGTCTCTTATAATCAGTGTTATATTACTCATGAACTTTTTTATTATTTATAAATTCCAAACTACCTAGCCTAGAGTGTCTACAGGGACCCAGACTGTTATTTTGAAGGTAACAGTATTTAGCACAAGTCTGAATATGTTACTTAGTTAAACATTTTGATATTTCGTCGATATAAATGCTTATGTATTTTATTTCATTAATCTAAATAGATTAGCGGTTATGCCGTAGTTTCACTGAAAATCTAAATTACTTGGATATGTATAGTAAATCGTCATATTTGTGTTATGTTTGCTGATGTTTTTTTTTATGAAGTCCATACACAACATCCTTGTGCTAGCCTTTTTGATAATCGTATAATATATTTGAACTATTCCACCACAATCGCTGAACAATTCACTTGATACTCATCTCGTTAAACTAAAGAGCATTTCTACAGGGTGTTATGGAAATTACTTATTATATTTAAATGGGTGACTCCTTGGGTGTCCTAGAGAAAGTCGTCATACTTTTTTTTTCTAAATCGAATATCTAAATACTAAGGTAAAAACCCTTTTTACCCACAACTGTCGCGTCGTTCCATCTGAATTCACTTAGCAACAATGTGGGTCACTAGAGTATACTAACAGTGTTGTCAGATCACACCGCGTGTCACTTCATACTTCAGTATGTTTCGAGACTCGGGAGTGGAACGACGTTGCGAGGGTTCCACGTGCTTGACGTATACAAATTTGAAACGTTTTGTTAGTGGTATTACCCGATTCTTTTCTTGTTGTGAAATAATTCATAATAATAAATGTTGGGATGCGATTTCAAATTTGTAATATTATCTACTGTTGGTTCTGTTGAAAAACATACTTTTTGTGTTTCATTTTTTTATGGAATTTAATTATAAAACGGATTATTTAAAAATAAGATCGAAGGTAAGAGAGTATGTACCTTAAAATTGTAGTTTTCTTTGTCTAAAAATTTTGAAAAAGAAGTGATAATGCGCGTCAAAGACGTCTTGTTGTCAAAACTGAACACGTGCGTTTAGAATTCTGTGTTGCAATATGACAACATCGCCTATAATCCGCTAACCTCTTTTGAACCTGGAGACTGCCTCAATAAAATATTGATTGCGAAGGGCCTCAGGAGCGGCCACGTAAATTTTGAGACTTCATATAAAGTGCATATTTCGCTTAATAATTCAAAGCGCCATTTATGGTTATTTTTTCAATTTATTTTCATCTCGGGATTTGCCGGTTTAAATATAATACGTCATTTCCATAACATCCTGTATAATCTAAAGAGAATGCTGCTTGCAAATGATTGGTAAAATAACCGTTAAGCATATCTAATTAGGAATACTTTACAAGAAGTACCTTCAAAAAACATGTCCCTCTTATTCCATTAAGTGAAACGGCACACCAAACTTTTCCCAGTTTTTCTCTAAAATTATCATTTTTGAATTTGTTCTTGTTTTAGTGTATGTGTATGTTGAAACTGTTCTTGATATTAATTATTTTTGATGATGTTGCGGAATTTTAGTCGTGATCTTCTTCAGGGCTATACAATCGAGAATTATTGTTTTAAACGCCATGGAATTCCTACAAAAATATACGTATGTAGTTACTGTCAAAAAATAATATTGTATCTATTGTAATTTTTCCTTAGTCCTTGTTTGGTGATTGACCAAAACCAACATAATGACCTTTTTTTTTAGAAGTCTATTATTAGACGACATTTCGATATTCTGATGCATCCGAGTATCTCAATATTCGGATTCAACGTTTCGAATTCTTACATCGCTAGTACTTAAGTGCTCGTAAGCAACACAAATTCTGACCTAACTTCAAGAAAAGTAACTTAGTTGCACGTTCGATTTGTCAGAACTAAATCAGAATCTTACTTCCACCTTTGCCCCTGCTAAGATATTCCGATTTTCGACTGACAAATTTAAGTTGAGCAAAATTTGACTTTCTTCAAACAGGTTATGTTTCATAAATGGCTTTGTTTATTTCTGATATTCAATTTCTTAAAATATCAAGGTATTAATTTAAAACTAAAAACCGAATGACGCGTACAAAGAACAGGTCAGAAACTAACTTGAACGTAAGACAAGTACCTAGTTGTTCGAAAGCAGCTAATGTAAGCAACATTTCAACGTGTTGTCAGTTTATTTTTAGTTATAACCTTTATTAACAGGTGGCGTTGAGCAACTTTCGACGTGACGTCAAGTGTTGTGACGTTATGTCATTGATTTTACATGGTTGACATTTTCCTGGCCTTAAAACGTCATACGGAAACGTATTTTATCGGCAAAAATCAACAAATAAAATATAACAGAAAAAGCCGAAACCTGAGTAACATTTTTTTTTCAATTAAGTTTACCAGAAGAGCTCGTGAAAAGTGTTTTAGATCGAGTAGTTATTTTAAGTGTAAAATTAGACAAAATTATGGCAGCTTCTTTGGCTCAGAACAGTGGTTTCTAGAGAATGAACGGATTTAGTACCGGAGAAGAAGATTCCAGGGGTCCTACGGACCAAATTTGTTGTTTAATTGATAACGGAGAAAGGTGCACGAAAGCTGCTGGAAACGCCTCTTATAGCAAAAGAATCCAGAAGACTGTAACTCAGAGAAGGCTTAATCTTCTACTTGATAACACTGTATGTTAAATACATCCCGTTTTCTTTTGACGCCTATTTAGAAATCTTAACCTTTTACCTAACTTGGTTTGGGCTCCCTATTATATAAACTTCCAATAGGAGAGGTATTTGCTGCTCTTTTAGTAGCAAATATTTAAATTTAAAATTTAAGGTCTTATGTATGAGAAAAAATCTATACCTACCTAAAATGTGCCAGTATATGTTTTTGTTGTAAATTGTATTGTAATAGTCAAGTGATAAATCAAAACTATTCAATTTGAATTATTTTAACACTTGATAAAATGTTTATTTGTGTCAGGAGGAGACTAAAGGACTTGTTAAAGTCATAATTTGAAAAACCTCATCTCTTAATTTTAAAACATACACTCATTATTACAATGGTTCACCAAGCATATTTTCATTCACAAATTAGATTAATTATACCTAATAATATTAAGTAATTTATTTTTTTTAAGTTTTGAAAAATGTAAAATTGAAAATTTGTTAAGTTTTTACCCGGCATGTTGAATATCTGCATTAATTTGTCCTCTATTTTAAAACCTGCCTTTAAAACCCTTTACCTACTAATAGTAAACTAAAAGATGTATTAAATTATATAATTTTGTATCTTTTTCAGGCCCGACATATTTATATTTGTGATTTTCACAAAATGATTATTCAGTGTGCTAGAACAAAGCGCAGAAGAAAAGATTCCGAAGAAGACAGCAATGAAACTGACACTGATGTACCTGAAGTAGATCTCTATCACTTGCAAGTCAACACATTGAGAAGATACAAAAGACACTACAAAGTACCAATGAGACCAGGACTAAATAAGGCTCAACTGGCAGATGTAAGTAGTTAGTAAGTAAGTAGTATGTTATTAGGAAGGAACCTTCATTCAGTATCATACTATTTTTACTTTTAACTTTCCTTTATATCTAATCCTGTATTGTCCAAAGAACACATTCTTATTGACAAAGTAATGTAGCCTAGGGCTAAACTAGAGTATTATAATTTCAGACTCCTGTATCCCATATCCATATGACATAATATAAAACTAATATAAAACTCACTGTGCATATAATTGCACCCACAACAGTTAAATGATATTCAACAACATAATGAAAGTAATAATAAAACTTAACTTGTTAGTGGCGAATTTAAAATTTTCAAAACAATACCTCTGAAAGAAAAGAACAAAGAGAAAAAATATATAACAAAATTCTACTTCACAATGCAATACAATTGAAAACCATCATCAAGAAATTCTAATACCATATAGTAGGCCTTTTCCAGCAAAATACTTACTTTTTATAACAAATTTAAATTTCTGCATGCCCAAAGTTCTTATGAGTGCTGGTAAATGATTAAATACTTTTCTACCATTATAAAACATGGAACTCTTTACCCGAGCAGAATGAGGTATGGGCAAAGGCATAACTCCTACTTGTCTAGTGTTGTAATGATCAGCATGTACACCATTTTGACTCTGAAGCTTTTTATACACTAAGCAAACTATCTCTAAGATGTAGATACATGTAAGTGTTAATAATTTAAAACCCGACAAATATACAGATCAAATGGTACTTACATATAACTCTCTCTATATAACCCTTAGTACAAAGCGCCCAAAAGATATTTCTAGTAAGTTTAACATTTCTTTGCAGCGTATAATGAATATTCTGTTTTTCTTTTATTGATATTTATACATGGTAATTGTACAGGATGATTCCTAAGGAAGTACAAAAACTATTTAACTGTATATTCCTGGGATAATTTTCTGAAAAAGAAGTGGCTATAAAAACGATGTAAAATGCTTCTGTTTCGATAAACAAGATAAAAAAATTTTTAAATCTGAGAAATACTTAGAGCTACTTTAATTATTTAAATTAGGTATAATTATACAGGGTGTTTGTTAGAAATGACTTATTATATTTAAACCCGTAAACCCTGAAATGAAAACAAATTGAAGAAAAAGAACCATAAATGGTGCTTTGAATTAATATGCGATATAACCCATCTTATGGAATATTAATTTCTAATAATCTACAGTTAGTTTTAAATTAATTAATATTTTTTTGCCGATGTACCTATTTGTTGTTTATTTTTTCATACTTACTGTTTTGTATTGTTAATAAATTATCTTATCTTGTATTATTATTATTATTTAGTGCATTATTATAAAGGAATTTAAAAAATATTAATGTTAGTACTTCTACAGCAAACTATTTTTCGAGATTTATGGAAAATACAGGTCCGTATCCTGAAAATTTCATGAAGATGATAAAAAAGGCTCGAAACGTTAATATAATCATTGAATTTAGAATTAAAAATGCCTTAAAATTTTAGATTATAAAATCAGGGCCCTATTAAAAAAAAATGAAGTTCATGATGATTGCTTGAAAACGAAACGTTGTATAAAAAAATCTGTTGTAATCTTTGGGTTCACTAAAAGTTGCTGACTAAATGTTTTGTCAGTTTTGCTCTAACTTTAATATTAACGCAGGAATAAAATAAAATATAAAAACCAAAATTTGAGTTTTGTTTAAATAACTCAAAACTTAAAAATCTTATCAAAACTTTTTGTCTGGCTACTTTTTCCCCATTTAATCGAAGTTGAATCTGTTACCATTAACGAGATCCCCATACAGGCCCTCCTTATCTTGGACACCCTGTATTTATGAGAAATAACAAAACAACAGAAGTAGTAGTTTTTCATATACAGGGTGTTATGGAAATGACGTATTATATTTAAACCAGCAATTCCTGAGATGTAAACAAATTGAAGAAAAATATCCAAAAATGGTGCTTTAATTTAATATGCCCTGTACATGACCTTACAGTATTGTCATATCTTCAGGATATACTCTTTAGAAAGTCAATAACCGTTTGACAGATTTCAAGTTATTTATTTTTCAGGGTACATTATTATAAATTTTTACATTCAGTTCACTGGGAAACAATCTCAAACTTGAACTGACTAGAACGACCCGCCGCGGAGTTTAAAAATGGTCAGGTATGGTCTCATTTGTTCAATTCGAACGACACCCGTCAGATCTGGACAACTTAAAAGTTTATAAATGCCACTTACCCTTTAGAAAAAAAAATGTATTTACCTTTTCGGACTTATTTAAAACCAACTTTAACCATATAAGATTTGATATTGTGATTTATACTAGTTTCTTAATGTAGATTAAAGGCTGAAAGACCTAGGTCGATAGCCTGTTAGACTTGTCTAATAAAAATGTGTTAATAAAAAAAAAATAAAACCAACTTAATTTATAAAAAACACCAAGTACTCACATCACAAAATCACATTAGTATTCGCGTCACAACACATCTAAGTACCGTTCAATCTGAATTAGTATTTTACTGTGTAGACAAAAATACTTCGTTATTGTCTGGGAAATAATGTATTGAACATCTAAAAATTTTAAAAATAAATAACACGTTGGTTCCCTCGCTCGATATCGGCCGGCTTCTTTAAACAGCTGATTTTGGACAATCGGGCTAATATTTAAAAATACAGCGTTGCCACTTTCGATGTTTATAAGCGACTATCATAAATTGCCGAATTTCCTTCTATAATATTACTTTCCTGTATAATTATAGTCTCGGAAATGGCAACCGCGCTGGCTCTACTAGCGGAGAGTTCTCGGAAAAAAAGTCCGACTGGTCCGAAGGTGGACTAGACCATTCATTTCAAAGAGTAGTTCCTGTCAAACATAATTGTTTCATTTTATCTTTAGTAAAGGGTTAATGGCCCATAGAAATTAGCGTTTTTATTATTTCTATCGCGAAATGATTAAGTGCTCTTGTTTATTGTAAAGTGTAATTATGCGTTAGTGTTGGGGTTTCGTGATAAGCTTATTATGCACTCCCACACTATCATCAGGACACGTGATGAGCATAAAGTTTTTCCCATAGAAAAAAGAACTGAGAGTGTCTGTGCCCTGGATTTACTTTCTAAGTAAGCTAAATATTTATTTTTATAAGAAACTAAAGATTTACACTTTTAAACATTTTGGCAACATTGTGCCTGAACATCTGTTGATTACCCAGCTGGGCAATGTAATATGTTCATATATGAATGTGCCGAGGAGTTGTGTGTGGGTTTAGGGGTGAATTACCCCACTTTTTAAACATTCGATTTAAAAAAATATATATAGAGCTTCTCTAGGACACCCCAGGAGTCACCCATTTAAATATAATACTTAATTTCCATAACACCCTGTATGCTATTGTTTTTTCTTTATTTATTTATTTTATTCATTTTTCTAGCAAAGTATATTATGGATAAGTTATATTTTCATAAAATATAGTTCTGTAAATGTTATTTTTGAATATGTTCATTATAAGTTTGTTTTTTCTGAAATTGTCTCCCCGTTTAATAACGGATGATGGTATGACCTATACTCTACCCACATTACCAATTCAGGAACATTAACCAACATCAGTGCGTGATAGCCACGTGATTTATGCATAAACACTTATTGCTATTGGTCAATCGACAATAAAACTTCAGTGTAGGCTATTTCAGGTCTATTGTACTATTGTACTTTTATCATCTTGGTTTTACCATGTTACAGCCTGTTTTTAAATTGCAGAATCTCATGAAACATTTTAAAACCATACAAGTGAAAGAAAAGGAGGTGGTAACATTTTTTATCTATACAGTCAAAACAAATGGCAACAAGCTTGACCAGAAGAATGGCATCAACAGCAGCGATACAACTTAGAATGAGTTCAACTCACAGATATATTTTTTTCTACATTAGAGTAAGGGATAAAGCTTTTTTAAAATCAAAAATTTAGCATAATGGCTTGTAATCATAGTCTTAATGACTGTATATTAAATTTATACTTTGCTCATGACAGCAAAATCTTTGGCTAATTGAATGATTTTAAAATAGCAGTGTATGTATAAGTTGATTTGGCCTCCATCTACGGGGTGGTCAAAGTTACAAATTAAGTCAATTGTAACTTTGTCTAACATTGTAGAAAAATCGTATGAGAGCTGTATGATTACTATTTCAAGTGGACACAATTAAAAAATTATTCTCACTGTATAAGATGTTTCGAAACATTAGGACGTACTATATTTTATGACTTCTTTCTATTTTAAATTACATTGATTTGAAACCTAGTAACGTGGACAGTAAGGGGGTTTGAAAATTAAAAATAATTTCGATACTATCCCAGCTGGAAATGCATAAGAAAATTACAAAACGAAAGAAAATTTATATATGGTTTTTAAGCAGATTTACGATGCTCTACGGACTTTATAACCTTAAAACAAAATTATCAACCATGGGCGGATGGGAAAGAGTCCTAGAAGCTATCAACCACATAATCCGTGAATCAACTTATCTTATTCTTGTGGTGCGTCCGAACAGGACATATAGGATTTCCCATATAAATTTTGAGGTCATACAATATTCGCTTCCATATTGATTTTAAAGGTAACTTTTATTTAGACTTTAAAGAGAATAATGAGAAAGAAATGTCAGCAAGATTTGAAAATTCTGTCTTCAAATTAGATTAAATCTGAAGTACGATTCTGACCTCTATAATTGAATCGTGATTTGTTGGCATTTGTTGCCTATCCAGCCGATATATGAACCCGAAAAATGTACAATTTGTTAAAAGAGCATCATTCAACTTTACAAAATTTTGCAAAAACTACAGTAAATAAATCACAGTTGACTCAAATAATGTTCTTTCGATGATATACAACATCGTAAAATTATTAGAATTCTTATTTTGTTATCCCTTGATTATTTAAACAGTTTTTCAATTTTCTTAAAACTTATTCTTCCTGACTGATGCCCATTAAAAAAAAAAATCACGATTCAATTAGGTTTACACTCTTTGACAGCGTTTTTAATTTTTTCAAATAACAAGTTTATTATTCAATTTTTGATTATTCATTGCGTAGTGTAATAGTACATTACGTATCAAGGGCCGAAAAGAGGCTTTTACGGACGAGATGCGGAGATGGCCGACCGAGCCGAAGGTGAGGGAGGCCACAGCACGAGTCCGGAAAAGCCTCGGACGGCCCGAGATATGTACCGTATTTTTTTTCCAAGTGCTGATAAAATAAAGATGCCAAATAAATAAAGAAATTCTTCAGACAGTTTTCCTGTCTACATGACATGAAAACACTCGCGCATGGAGAATGTAAATATCTATTTATTATTTTTGACAAATAAGCTCGGTGGCCTAGTGGTATAGCGTACGCCTTGTGATCTGAGAGTCGTGGGTTCGAATCCCGCACTCGGCATCTCTGGTTTTATGTATTTTTTTACAAGTGCCCGAGTCTTAAATAAAAAAATTCTTCAGACATTTTTCTAAAACATCTTTGAAAAATTAACTGCCAATTTAATTTATATATAATCCGCTATTTATTATCGCGTGTAGTATGGCTCGGTGGGTAGAGTGTCCGCCTGGCGGTCTGAGGGTCGCGGGTTCAAATCCCGCACCGACAATTCTGGTTTTATTTATTTATGAGCACATGGTGACTCGAAGCGGACGGGAAAAATCTTTCCCGCCCGCTCTCTTGGAAAACGCCACTTTCGGTGAAGAGAACATGCATGAAAAGAGGCACTTTCGGGGCACATGTAAAAAAGATAATGTATTGTCTATTGACATTTTTTTGCTGGAAGTTTATTATAATTATTGAATACGTAATTTTATTCAAAATCTGTCCCTAATCATAATATTGACATAAAATTACTTTGACATTTTTTTTTATCATTTGTACTGTCAGAAATGCGTCGGGTCCGTGTTTCCTAGTTTATCATTTTAAAAATACATTTTGTTGAATAAGTGAAATTACTAGGAAAATACACTTTAAATTGACCAAGAACATGTTTCTTAATGTAGGCTTTAAAAAGTTCAAGTACGTTTTTGTTCTCAAATAAACAGGGAAGCTGACGCAGTTTCCTTTTATGTTTTTATGTTCTGTGTGCATTGTATAGGAATGGATCTTTATTATTATTATTATTATTATTATTATCATTAATATTTAATCATTTTACAATTTACGTGGTATATCCTATGTGTCCTGACTGGACGCACCACCCGGTACGTTAACAAATAACCAGGAATAAAACATCGTTTATTGTCATTTGTAACTTAATCTTTATACTCAATTAGAAAATAGAACATTTTAAATCTCTTATGTAAATGGAATTTACCCCTTATAGTCCAATTAGCCTTTTTAATAATATCTTTAATGTCTATGACTTTTTATTGACTATTATCGGCCCCTAATTTATTATTTTTAGGGACGAGATTTGAATGTTGCATATTTTTATCTCAATTATTTTTTTATTGTCTAACCTAAAATGAATACTTTCAAGATCAGTGGACAGAAAGTATTACTCGATTTACTGAACTGAACAGAAATATACCGGGTGGTGCGTCTGGTCAGAACATATAGGATATCCCACGTAAATTGTAAGATGATCAAATAGTAGCTCCCCTATTTATCTTAGCCCAAAAATGTACTTAAACTTTTTATAGAGTACAATAAGAAAAATGTTCTTGATCAATTTAGAGTGTATTTTCCTAGTAATTTAAGAGTTACACCAACAATAAATGATTAAAAAGTCATTTTATGTCGAATGTTAATATTATTTTATATTATAGATACCATTTCCGCCGTAGTATTATTATAACTTTTTCCTCAACTGTTCATAGTTAGAGAGATGGTGACAATAGGGGGTCCGTGAAGTGGAATATCAGTAATTTGGTTTTTCGTGGAGTTTAGGTCCCCTCTACAACTTTTATATCTGATGAAATGCCGTAGAGCGTTGCTGAAGAGGCGCTGTAACGCTTTAGATAGGAAATTCTTAATAAATTCAAAATTATATCGAGCCATATCTGAAAATGAATTATAAAGTCTCAAGTGACATGGGTCCAAGTGTGCTTAATCGATTTGTATTCACATGGAGATGACTCGTAAACAATTTTCTGATAAAAAGAATATTGCGAAAGTACAGCATAATTTCAAGGATATCGTGAAAAGGAAGACTATGAAAGTCGGTACAAAGGTGCACGAAGTAAGATTGCAGCGAGATCTCTTTGGACAATTGCTGACTGCATCGCTCTCTCAAAAATAGATTTAGGGAAAGTTTTTCAGTACCCGATTACTCCAGTCCCGCTATATATATCTATAGTGTGACAATTTTCTGACATGTCACGATCGTTTTTCGAATTTCCTCCGAGGAGATTTAAAAAAAAAATCCATTAATGAAATGGCGAGACCTGGAACGACAAATTTTTTTTCACATAATCTTTAACATATAATGTTACATTCTAGAAAGTTTCAACTTTTTTTATTTTTTTTTTACACGCTCTGAACAGTATATGCAAGGGTTGACTAGTCAGAAAATGTATTTCCCGTGACTCTGAGGTCACGCAGATGCTGTAAATTCATTTTCAGGCATGGCTCGATATAATTTTGAATTTATTGAGAATTTCCTATCTAAAGGGGTACAGTGCCTCTCAGTAACGCTCAACGGCATTTCATCAGATAAAAAAGTTGTAGAAAGGGACCTAAACTCCACGAAAAAACAAATTACTGATATTCCACAAACCCCTATTGTCTAACTATCATGGCGATTAAAAATCTTCAAAACGAAAATTATTTGAAAAAATTAAAATCTGTGTCAAATATTGACAAGTGTATCAATTAAATGGTGATTACTGCTATTTTCATTTTAACCTGAATTAAAATTAAACGGCATCGTACTCCAGATTTATGCTAGTTTGAAAATAGAATTTTCTTAATATCTTAAAAACGGTATGCGTAAAAAGTTTCTTCTCATTATTCCCTGTAAAAAGTTTTCTTTAAGATCAATACGGAAGCGAATATTTGACCACTCCGACATTTACATTTGATATCCCATGTTCGGACGCACTACTCGGTATAAGTATGTATGGTCATGTATACGGTTAGAAAAAGAACTAACCACAAGATGTCATCACAAGTTGCACGCTGGCTAGCTGCTTAAAGTGTGAATATGCAAATCATTTTATTTTAGTCGATTTTGTTAAAATAAGCATTTTAAAGTAGTGGTTATGGTTATTTTTCACTATTTCCTTACAAAATTAAACAACCTGAAAACATTAAACCGCCCCCCTGTAGATAGAGGGTCCAAATTGAAAATCTATATGTTTAAAATATCTTATATGTCTAAAATTCATGTTATAATTAATTACTCTGTTGCTGCTTTTAAACAAATTTTTTTTTAAAATCATAAAAGAGTTTTTGGATAACCCTATTCTTTATGGCAGAGGTCAAGAATTAAGCATTCAAAAGGACCTAAATGTTTCCATGTCATAATGTAGTCGTCCGGCAAGTGGTTCGCTACAATACGAGATAAAGCCAAATCCAGAAATTCTTTCGATTTCTAAACGAGTACCGTCAAATAGGGTGAAATTGATAGATTTTTAAAATTATTCGGGAATTCCACTAAAACTGCATTTAGTTGTGAATGAGAAAAATGTAATGTATTCACCCTATGCCTAATGGAGATATCGAGGCTTATAAAGAAATTCAAATAATTGTTTATTGGCTCCAATAATAATAACCTCATTGTCAAAGTTATCCTCAAATTGGTTTTTTTTGGGTACTATTTTTTTGCATTACAACGAATGCTTTGGGTCTAAGGGTAAAAACAGTGGAGCGTCGAGCTACGCGCAACGAGACGATTTACGCTTCGAGTCTTACCTTAAGGTTAACATAGTGGAGCATCTTTACAAAGCGATTTCAATTATTTATAATTTCGTTAAGTATTATCCAACATGAGTTTAGACAAAGAGGATGAAGTTACTTTTGGCGATCCCACAGTACGGATGTTACTAGTCATGAGCTATAACCAACCAGGGAATATGAACATGGCAGTGCCGTATAACCGTACAGGCTTACCGGACTCACGCCTGGTGCCCGGGATACCGTACTTGTAAGATCTATTACTATTTTCACAATTGTAGTACACTGTTATGTTACTTACCACCATCCGACCCTTTTTTAGGTATTCTTACTACTACGGTAACTTTTCTTTTTATTACCGACTGGTCCGGGTCCCGGCAACACGTGGAACCGACACAGGAATATAGTATATATTCCGTTAACATGATGCGAAGGCAAATGGGACAATATTACATTTTATAGGTTTAATACCAAATATGTGTTCGGTGAAACAGAGAATTTATAATTTGTTAGGTTTACATAATTTTTTATATAACATATATAATATTTATTGTTACTATCTGCTTGCCTTCTCTTTGGAAGATAGCAGTCGACTGCCCAAAAACGCGCGAAAACTCGCGTGAAGAAATCCTGAAATATAAATCGCCTCATGAAACGCGATGTAAATTGTGAAGCGACTCGTACGGCAACTCTTTACTATGGTTCTTCATTTAAAATTATGTGATGAGCCTTAAAGTGGCGTGCATCGCCGCTGGACGCGTAGCTAGGGGCTCCACTGTGTTTGTACCCTAAGAATTTGTTCGGATTTGTTCTCAATATATTTTTTATCAATATTATGTGGATTGGGTTTTAATAAACTATCCTCGCAAAAGTGAAAAAAAACTTTAGTTGATATCAAAATTAAACTATTTCCTATAAAAAAACAAACCTCAAAATTGGCACCTTCTTTGGTTAAAAGTGAAAATAACTTTTTAATCTTTAATCCCACCCCGAAAATTTTCAAAGAAACTTATTTGGCGCCGAATTTCACATGAAATGAGGTTAAGAATGAAAAGCAAAAACTCATGAAATGCTGTAAAATTTTGGACAATGTCGATTTAACGCCAGTTTGAACTATTATTATATAATATTTATAAATATATTATAACAAACACTATTGTATGATATTTAGATTTATTTAACAAATATTACCCGTTAACAAAGTCCCCCCATAAACTCAATTGCATCTCATTTGACGGTACTCTTTAACATTGACAATGGATATTCAATGTATGAATTATTTTATACTGTTCTTTGATATTCCGTGATGATAATTTATAAGTAGTAGTATAGATAGGACAGAACAGATTATTCTGAAACGAAGGTAGGGCAGAACAGAGTATTCTGAAACGAAAAAACCATTTAGCAAGTTACCTAGTACTCTCTAACACTGTACTTGTACTGTAATAACTCGTCCATAATAAAATAAACACAAGGTAAGATATCTGGGCAATTTCGTCCGACGCGCGCAGTGACGTCAACTAGTGATCAATTTTAATTGCATATGGAGATTGACGTTGTTGTTAGCGTTTTTAATTATCTTTTAAAAGTATTAAAATATTTTACGCAGTAGGTGAAAGATAATATCATGGTATTCAAGTATAAAAATATAACACATATTGCAGCTAAAGTACCACTAAGAAAAAATGAAGCTAAACTTTTACAATATCCGTTGAAAACATGGGAATGGTGGACGACTGCAGAAGCTGCTCGCCACCAGTTGACGTCACTAACCCACGTCTCCTTGCGTGATATCATACCTTGTGTTTATTGTATAATGTATCTGTTCAGACTGACAATTAACATTGATATATATTCTTCGAATACAAGATGATAGTAAAGGCTTGATAGAGAGATGATAGTTGTTGCGTCAAATAGTGGGCCTTATATTTTATTTCGGCCTGAATATCTTATATATAAATACCATACCTTCAATTCACTATCTTCTATTCGAAAAATAGCTTTAGATGTAAACACGGATTAACTATACTATATTTAAATATTTGTAGTTTTCTGCAAAAACTGGTAAATATACTTACGCATTTGAAACTGGACTCTACTGACAATTTAAAGAGTATGAAATTCGAGTTGTAACGTTCTTCTATGTATGCAGCGATGTTTTATTTGGGCAATGTATAATATTTGTACTTTTTACAAGAAACAGGCCATTTTTTTGTACAAAAATAGTAAAAATAGACCAATCCCTTATTAAGAATAAAAAGGCTTTGGGATTAAGTATATTTTTACTGCCTGTTTTTTTTTTTCGAACTTTAGCTTTATTTTTAAAATATATAATTCCAATAATATTGAGTTTCATAGGTTCCACAATATACAGGGTGTTATGGAAATGGTTTATTATTTTCCATAACACCCTGTATACGGATTATGTTGAAGCAGGAAAACAAAGTGTCATTATTGAACCAATCCTTCAATTCAAACGATACAGATGTTAAAACTGGAAAATAAATTATTTACAAATATTTTATGGATTTGAAGGTTTTGTTAGTTAAGTTATGTAAAGACAATTTGTTTTTCTATCAACAAATGAATTATATGTAGATCCTTGTAAATTTTTTAAATTATTTTTAAATATCACCCCAATCCCCACTGAGTATTAAAAATAAAATAGTATTTACGTGTGGGGCCGTGTAGGCTAAATAATATTGGATTTAAACAAAACGTCTCATTAACTTTATTTATTTTATAATTATAACTTATTGTGGTATAAAACTTAGGGATGAACGTAATTTTTATAACTTATAGATTTAGAACTTAAGAGTAGAATGTTTTTAATAAACTTATTTTAAATGTCAAGTTTTGAGTTTTTTCTTTTTCTTAGGCGACTTTCTTTTTTCTGAGTTTAGTACAACTATATCCTCTTCTTCACTGTTTGAGCCTCCAATTTCTAATGGTTCTACTAAAATACAAATTAGACATAAAAATAAATTTATTTTAAGGGGAATGAGTTATGAACATGTGAATTGTGTAGTAATTTGAAAAAATCGGTTATTTTTGCCCTAAAGCAGGGATGGCGAACCTTTTTGAGACGTGGGTCAAATTTTGTTCATATTTTTTTTAGTATACTAGCTCGTGGGTTACTAATGCCCATTTGCACCAGAGTTAAGTTTAAAAATTTCTAACTGAGTATTTTTAAAAGTTATCTTTAAAATTCAGTTGGCTTAACGGGTAAAAATGGGCGTGGTTTTACGCACTCGTTACAGTTTTACTCACCTTTAGGTTGTTCCACATAAATCACCTCGTCATCTGCAGAATCTTGGTCACTTATCACCACATCCCATCCACCTTCTTCTTTTTGAGGTATCAGTTCAGCTGTTCCATTTCCTAAATCTGTAACAAAATCGGTCACATTGAAGTTTTATTAAGCTGCGGAAGCTCGAAATGTGTGGATTTAGGGGTAAAGGTCTTGACCGGTTCCAGTCATACCTTATGGAGCGATCTCAGAAGGCAGTATTCGAAAACACATCATCGTCATTTTTGGAAGTTCAGTCGGGTGTGCCGCAGGGTTTCGTCCTCGGACCACTATTATTTTTAATTTATATTAATGACTTAGCAGCTATTCAGATAAGCGGTAAGTTTACCATATTTGCAGATGATACTACAATTCAATTACTCCCCAGGACAAAGTAAATGGTGATCTCACTATAATCAAACAATGGTTTGATTCAAATTATCTATCAGTAAATATTTCAAAAACTAATATTATTACTTTTAAATGTGTTCTTAGTAATACATTGCTCGATGATCAGCCTTTAAAAAATCAAAGTGAAATAAAATTCTTGGGCTTATTTATAGACAATAGGTTGCAATTTGAAGGTCGCTTAGTTAATTTAATTAGAAAAATTGCATCAGGTTGTTATGCAATTAGAATTATTGCTGATGAACTGGATGAATCTACTGCCAGGAGTGCATATTTTTCCCTTGTGGAATCACAGTTGCGCTTCAGCATATGTTTTTGGGGTACATGCTCGAGGTATCTTTTTAATGCAATATTTATACTTCAAAAGAGGGCTGTTCAGTTCAAGTACAGGGTAAAGAATCGCGAATCTTATAAACCATTATTTTTGTCACACAAAATTCTTACCCTTGTTTGTCTGTTTATACTGGAAACGATTCGTCGTGTGCATAAAAAATACAAAAATATGCTGTCTGTTGTGTCAATACACAACACACGACGATTGTTCATGGTTGATCTTCCAATACCGTCCTCGTCTCAGACAAGAAACTCAATTACGTTTTATAGCAACAAATTGTTTAATTGCTTGCCTCAAATCTTAAGACAACTTCAAAGCGAGAAAAAAATTAAAAAATCAAGTAAAGAAATTGTTATTGAGTATACATTGGACTGATTCATTTAGCTGAAACTCATACTATAATGTTGGTCATTGCTGGTCAGTGTTTCGGTGCATTCAAGTTGCTTCTTATTTTTACATAGTATACTTTCTGCCTGGTTTGCATTGATTTGACTTGTCTGTATTGTATTATTATTATTTATTATATCAGTCAGAGAATTTGAATTTGAATATTAGTAGGATACTTTATCTGGATTATTCATTCATTCATTCATTCATTTCTTATAAAATGGTAGTCGGCACACCAAGACACATCACCGATCTTTAAAAAATCATATTTTTAACGGAAAACTTCCCACTAAGCTTTTTTTTAACGCTTAAATGCTAGTAATGAAAATACACAATTAAAATAATTACCTAAATATTGATTTAAAACACTTACTCTTAACAGTCTCTCCTTTATCTACTTCCATATTTTCAGTTTTATTTTTCTTTTTCTTCTTTTTACTCTTTGTTGTGGACCACTGATCAAGACAAATAGTTAATTCTGACAGGGGGATATCAACATCTTCGATATCCAACGTTTTGTGAAAACCAGAATTTTTCGCATCAACTCTGAAAATAAGAAAGGTTTTTTAATGAAATGGAATAATTTCCGATTTTCATAGTTTGTATTGAGATAATGGAAAATATTGTCCCGTCTTTCTTACAATCAAAGATATAACTATACCTTTCTTGTGTATCGTTTTCTATAATTGTCTTTATAAGTTCAACCAATTCGCATGCCCTTTTAGCAGCCTTATTCGTCGTTTCCAAAATAATGTTTGTGGTTAATTCAACTTTTCCTCCTAAATGTAGCCCACACAATTCTTTGTAAGCGTTTAGACCCACACTTAGAAACGCATCTGCAACTCCTTCTTCTACGAACGTTGGATCGGATAAAATGAAATCCCTAAAAAGATAACGCATAAGTCAAACAAACCCAGTTACATAAAACGTCCAAGCATACAAATGCAAATGTCTGTAAAGTGTACATCGAACGCTGAGCATCATGTATATGTCGCAGCCTTTTGGTGTAATCAGCCATACGCCAAAATGCTATAAATTGTAGACGTTACATGAAACGTCTGCCTGTTTCGGCCTCTTGATGTAAACAAGCACAATTACGTTAAGTGACTGACTTTACTGGACTTTTCATATAACGCTCCGAATCTACTTTGCACTTACTGAATTAAAAAAACATTTTATTTTATTTTTTTGGTAAAAATACCCATTGAAAATTAAGTGTGGTTTTTCTCTACTTTAGGGCAACAACTACGGATAGCCACTGTTGTTTTTTCGATCAAAAACTACTTGTACTCATTTATTTCATGTATTTTCAGGATGCAGAAACGAAACTGTGCGAAAATTACCCCTAGCATATAAAGATAATATGGCATTGAAAAAGATAACTAACCTGAAAAACCCTACCTCAATTTCCTTGCTAAAATCAATAAATAATTTTTATGATTCCTCAAAGAGGTACATCAATTATTTTTTTAAATTTATTACCATCAAAATACTTTTATGTCAACGCTTGAACATTCGCGTAACGATAATGAGATGCGAGTAATTTTCAAAAAAGTGTAGGGCAAATAGCTGACTTGCCCCGATTTGTTGTTCTAAAGGAGTTAAATATATCTATACATTACCCTTCACAAAATATAGCATATGTCACACAAACAGGATAGTGGTGTATAACTGTTGGAATAGGATCCCTCTGTTTAATACTGTGTATTTGAAATTCTTCGCCATCACATGTTACATCGGGCCTCCTAAAATGTGCTAGAGATGCCAAAGCTGCAATAGAAGCACAATCTAGAATGTTTCCCTCGTGGTTAAGGATGTTTATGTCCACTCTAAATGCCCAAACCTTTAAAATAAACACCAAAATACGAGAAGCACTAGCAAAAGGTGTTACCCTTACAATTTAAGATTATTTCATAATTTTATTTTTCAATACTATAACCTCGACTATAACCCTGTATATTATTTTTTTTAGATTCCCACTAATTTCTTAATAACTTTCCTCGTCACATTTTTAAAAATTTTTTGGATTGAAAGACATCCTCATCCTCCTCAAGACAAAATAAGTTATGAAAAAACCCTAATTTCTAGGTCCCTAGAGCATACTTTATAACTGATCCACTGTAGGTACATATTTTTAAAAATGCCAATGGTTTACTATTACACCAAAATAATTTTATTTGTTGCTTTCTCACACACCATGCCAAAACTTTTTACATAGAAGAAACATATTTTCATGCCAGTATAGTGCATACCCATAATCGTTTTCGAGTTGTGATGATATTACATTTTCAGACCCACACTTACATGACCTTTTTGTCTTAGGTAAAGTAATTAAAATATTTCCCTTTCCTCCCAAAATACCCTGTATATAGAATAATTTCCAAACTTACCCTTTCATTCACTTTGACACAAAGACTTTCCAAATCGATGGCCTTGGAATCCTTAATACATTTTTCCAAAAGTCTGTTCAATTGAGATGATAGTTCCGATTGTCTGCCTGCTTCAAAATTAGGATCTGCCATAGGATTCAGTTCTAAATTTATATTTAAAATTCCTTCACTTGGCCTGGAGGATTTTGGTTGCTGCAGCTCACATGATACTTGGGATATAACCCTAGAGATTAATACAGCAGATCAACCCGACAACTATTTAAATTTAATTTTTTTTAGATATTACAACAGACCGATTCTGGACTTAACTGAGAGAAGAATAGCTTATGTAATGTAAATCCACTGACAAAATATTTTAATAAAAAAATTAAGGATTCAGATTTATTTTTAAATTTAATACAATTTTGTAATTTCTAAAATGAAAAATTAATTTAGATTTTTGCAGTTTTTGAACATTAAAAGTCCTATTGTTAACTTGGCCTGTAAACATACTGTGCTCTATAGTATAGGATCTGAACTTAACTTTGATTCATATGGATACATGACCTTTGGACCCAAATAAGACTGATTTTAACGATATGTTTTTGTTCTGAGCTAGTCCTTTAAAATCAAAAATAATGTTGCAGTTTAATTTAAGTATTAACTATTTTCATATATTTAAATAACAACAGTGCTACTTTATTCCGTAATACTAGAAAGCCACCTCCTAATAATATGTGTCCAAGTCTGGTCTGTCGAAAAACTATGGGGTTTACTTTGGTTTGCTGCGTCGAGCCTATACATACCGTGTTTTTCCTAGCGAAACATAACAGCAACCCCAGTCCTTCCCAAACTCAATTTTGACTTCTCGAAACTCATCAAAGGCTCTACCATCTAATCGCTAGAACAATTAATTATAAAACTTTTATATATTGACAAAAAATAAATGATTTACCTTCCATTCTGTTAGATTTTTTATTAAAAACTGTTTTTCACAGTTCGAAATTGCCGTTTTCCTTAAATTTGACATGCTTTCCAATTTTTTTAAAAAAGTTTGGTTATATGGTTATATCATAATCATAAAAGATAATTATTAATGACTAATGTTGCGGTTGACGGAAAGGTAAACGGACCTTTTTATTTAACTACAAAAATTTTCCATTGGCACCAAATAATGATGGGTACGCACAATCGTTGGACGTTTTGGCGTCTAACCAATCAGAATCTTGATATGGCGGATATTTCACTTGCTACGACTCTTAAAAAAAATAATAAAACAACAACTATTTATTATTAATAATATTTTTAAGGTTTAGTACAAGTGATATAATTTAATAGTGGTTCCTCGGTAGTTTCATTCATTATGGAGAATGGAAATTTGTCCATTCCATTGCAAGCCGCTCCTATTGTACCCTTTTTGTCCACAACTACAACACCTCCAAAAAATGAAGGATATTTCTGAGCTATTCGATCAATGGCTATTTTTGCAGCTTTTGATGGTGTTGCACCTTGCCTCATTTGTTCTACAGCTAAGAAGCTACAATATAATTTAATAAATATAGAATCTTGAGATTATAATAAGAAGTATGCAGTCGGTATTTAAAATGTAAATACTTGAGTATAGGTACAAATATTTAGTAATAAAATAGGACAAAAGGGATCAATTTATAAACTTGACAATGACGATTGACGGTGCAGTTTGACGCAGCTGTAATCTGAGTTAGTTATATTTCTATTTATAGTATAAGTATTCAATTAATATACCTAAATTCCATAATATTAATTTCACCTATACTATATCAATAAAAGCGTATACAACCTTTTAATAGCTTTCAAAGAGAATTAACAACGCTAACAACAACGTGAATCTCCATACGCAATTTAAAAATATTCAGCGCGGATATAGCGGATTAGCAATCACATGATTTTTGGTCCACCCAATCACATATCGCAAATAGTAGAGTGAAAATGAAACAGAAATACTTTCACCTTAATTTCTCCAATAAATACTATATGGGTGACGATAAGATAATAATAATCTTATGCAATATGACTTTTTGTCTTACAGTATTTCGAGATTTATCCTACCTCGGCAAGAATCTCATCATAATATCTCCATCTCCTGTGCCTACGGCTGCCCCCACTTCACTGTCAGCATATCCTCCAGCTCCTGGGATTGGTGAATCTCCTACTCTTCTAAAAATATGTAATTTATGTGGATTTCTCGATCCCTTTTGTCCTATTTTATAACTAACTAATTAGTTCATCTTCTGAACTGTATAAATTTGTTGTGAATTTCAGAACCTTTCAAAGTTGAAGAGCATCGAGGCAATGAGGGAGGAGGAGAATTATCTGTTCCTTTTTACCCTCATTGACCCATTTATCTAATTTAGTTCATTCGAGATTTTCTTAGTTAAAAGGAGAAATCCATGTACAAGAGGGGTGAGTTTGGGATATGGACCAAACTCCAGGAGTGCATTGTACAAAATAAAATTAATGTAAAAAACTCATGTACCTATATGTCTGTATCCGATTTTCATTTATTTTCAAGTTATAGAGTAATTATAAATGCATTAACATTTTTTTATAATCATAGCGCTATTTGAATACTTAAATGTTTAAAGCTTGCTATGCATTAAACTCCAATACATTTTCTGAGTCTACCAAGGGCACCTGCTGCTCTCCTAATTACTCTTTGAAATGAAAAAAAATCAACAAATAAATGAAAATCGGATAAGGACATATGAGTTTTTAACATTGTTTTCAAGTATACTCCTGGAGTTCGATCATTTCCTCACGACTCACCCTGCATGTTTATATATTAACAGTCACATTATCAATTTAACATATACCCTGGAATTTTGTGGTTAGCTCCATTAGTTGATGTTCCAGCTACTACGTGCCCTTTTGTATTTATTACAATCATTCCAATGGTATCATGATTCCCGGTGTTAAATACGCTACGATCATCTTGGGAAACTTCATTGGTTAATGTTGGATCCATCCTATTACTTTGGGGACACTGTTTCTCTAATTTAGGTGTATATGGACCACAACTTTTTGTTGAATCAGGTACGACATTCTAAAAAAATAACCTAAGTCATATTCAAAAAATAAGTAAACTAGGTTCAATCTCTTAAATATACATCGCTTACTTTAAGTATACTTATATTACGATGTTATGGACTTGGCTTATTATATTTAAATGGATGACTACTTATTGGGTGTCCTAGAGAAAGTCTATATATAAGTATATAGGTACATTCTTTTTTTAATTGAATGTCTAAGTACGTAGGTAAAAACCCCTACATTACTCAAAGCTGCCACATGCCAAACCATACACATCTGTTTCCAGTTAACAAGTTTATGTAGGTCAGTAGACTAGCAGTGATGCCAGATCAAAAGGCGCGCTTCGATCTTCGTCGATGAAAATCGTTACTCACAAGATCCTCGCGTTTGAACCGCGCCTTTAGTATGTTTTAATAAGCGAGACGGCAACGTCGCACGCGGCTCTTTCTTGAATTCCCATGTACAAGAGTTTCAAAAATAACGGACAACGGCGGGTCAATGCATGATGTCTTGTTTACAAAACTCTTCCACATTCATTCCTTTATGCGGATTTCCCTTTTTGAATTTCCACGCGCTTGTTTGCGTTTACAATTCTTTGTGATGCAAACATTGTTTTAATAATAATTGTTCAAAAAGGTATGATCCCGGGTATGACAAAATGAGAAGGTGTTAAATTATAGTATTTTTTTCTAAAGTGTTTGACGCAAATATGACAACACCGCCGAAAACCACAAAGTTTATTGTTTGTATACATCTCTCGCGTCAATGTCTTCAACATGGCTTTTCGGACTTGACATAGGGTCGCGGTTATCTCACTTAAATTAAGCGCCATTTTTGGTTATTTTTCTTCAATTTGTTTTCATCTCACCTAAAAAGCATTGTCTTGCATCCATTGATGTTATGAACCTATATTTATTGCATTGGGTACGTCGTGCAGCTACAAAAACCGTAATAATGTTTACTGTAATAAATAAGACAAAATTTAATAATGGTCGCGTGTTCTTTTTTTAGATAAATAATAATTTCGCGCAACCTGAAAATTGATTCACTTTGTTTACATGAACCCATTAAAAGTGATCCACCCTGTATTTGTCCTGTAATTTGTCACATATATAAGAGAGATGTCAAAATGATAACCGAAATCGCTTTTATAATTGTAGTAAATGTCAATTAAGAAGACCAATAACCGGTCAATCACTTTTAATCGGTTATGGGCAAGGTCATAAATTTATCTGGTTATATAGCCAAATAGCGTACAACTCTAATCTATTCCTATTTGCTTTACACTTACTGTCCAAAAATTCGGTTGGCAATTTTCTTTCTTCCACGTTTCGTATATTTCTATTGAATAATTTGTTTTCAATGATTCCCAAGGGAATCCAAATTGAACCGCAAATTTTCCAGCTGGTTCTCCTACCAAAAATGAATGCTCAGTGTTTTCCAGAACTTTTCTAGCTACGCCAATTGCATCTTTCACGTTTCTCATACCACCGACTGCACCCATGTTTATAGTATCTCTGAAATATATGAAAGTAAGAAAACATTAGGTATGCAGGGTCATTCATGGTGAGATTGGTGAGTGGCTCTCGGGAACTAAAAAATACGAATACGTAGAAGGGCCACAATTTGTAAGATTTTTTACAAGAGATACAATAACAACAATGTAGCCTTTCAAGCCTTCATAAAAAAGATATTTGTTTGAAATATAAAAGATGCCGATCATTTTAATGACGATTTTGATTGTATCTATTGCTTCCGCTTATACCAGAACTTACGAAATATGCAGAAATCTAAGAAAATCGTATCTGGTTAGTTGAAATAGGCGCAGCACGATTTTAAATAAAATGCACGGTGTGTTTTTACTTTGCCCCAATTTAACCTCGCCGTTTACGAGATCCCAGTGGCGAGCTTCAGGTAATATTTTTTACTGTTTTAAAAACTAAGAACGTATATTGGGCCAATAGTTACTTTGGGTTAGAAAATTCTTAATTTGTTTTATATAGATTATATAATATTATTATAAATATAATCTGTCTGCTTGGCTATACAAATATATTTCTGATATGCCGGCACCTGCCAATGGATTTTCGATTCGACCAGCCAATATAAGTTTTTTATACATTGCAAATATTGCAATTAGGTTTGGAAATACTATATACCTACTTATTTGTTTATGAATGATGTAAAATTATACTTCGATAAAATTTACAGACTAAATAGAGGGTGTTGTTGAAATTACTTATTTTATTAAAACCCGCAAAAGCGAGATCAATCAACTATTGTAGTAGATCAAACCTCAAAAGACGTCATCAGTGAATGTTGTCATATTTACACGCCAAAAAAATTCTGTCACACTGCAACTGCAACGCAACTCGAGTCTGCAACGCATAGATTGTAAACACATATAGGGTCAGTTTTTAAAAACAGTCCCGCGTTGTCAGCTATTTTTTACTCTTTAGAAAAAAATACCATTTTAAGACACATGCTCTCTTACCTTCGGTTGTATTTTAAAACAATTTGTTTAAAAATTTCCATAAAAAAATATAATACAAAATGTATGTGCAAGTCGGGTAATGTAAGCTAAGCATTTAGACATATTCGATAAAAAAAAGTATGTATGCTTTCCCTTCAAGGAGTCACCCATTTAAATATAATAAGCTGTTTCCCTAACACCCTAGCTATATATTTGGTAATTTATGTGACTTGTAAGTATTTATTTAGGAAAAAAATTAAATTATTATTATTACCCATCAAATATTAGAGCATCCAATGTACTTTCTCCATTTTCATCTGGGCTTCCGCCATATCCCACTGTAAAATCGCATTGTAAAGTCTGACATGCTCTACAACCCTTTACTAATGCATCTATAGCATCATCATTCTGTTGAAGCTGCTGCCAAGCTAAAAATTGACACGCTAATATACAGTGTCTTCACGGATTGACTCACGAAGAGGCAAGACTTTTTTATTTGTGGATTTATGAAAAAACAAGCCCAAAAGTATATTATTTTCTCAAATTTATATACCGGGTGTTACTTCAGCCCTTTCTCATTGGAGGCAAGTTTTTAAAGTAAACGCACTACATTTGTTTCATTATTTCATTTTACGTATTGATTATGACAAAAAGAGAGATACCAAACATTAATAGCCATATATATAGTGGCAACAAATTCGATTTGTGCATGCTCAATGTAGCCAAACGGTGAATTATTAACCTTTTGCATTGAGCAATATGTGATGGCGAAATAATTGCGCATGTTTAATAATCATGACCGGTGAGTCCTGCGCATCAATTTCATCAAAAAACTTTTGTGCATTTCATATTCTGTAATTATCCAGATGGAAGTCAATTCCATATGTATTGTGGCCTTAATTCCGAGGTAAAAGGAGCGTACGCCATAATTTGACGGTATAAGTTTTTTTTTAATTCAAGCCGATTAAACAAGCCCTTTCGTACGTACCAGTCTAGAAAAATGACATCAAAAAGTCTTGGTAATATATAAATATCTGAATAACCTATTCGATTGGCTAGCTGAACGTCAATGTAGCTGAACGTCAATGTCAAAAACCGCCGACTGATGTTGGCCAAACAAAATATAAAATTTAAGAAATCATTTCTGATCATTATGTTTGAAACTGGATAACATATGAATGTTGTACAATGAAACAAATACTCGTATATTTAAAGGGAGAAACTATTCAGACTAAAAAATTTAGGAAAAATATTTTTGTCAATCAAATATGAAGTTAGTGTTTACTTATTTGAGGAGACGATCACTTTCGCCTGAACGCGTCCGGTCTTGGTTCCTAAAATTTTATGGAACATAGTAATTCTTTCATACCATTTTTCGTTGCTTCTGTAAATGCCCATGTATTTACTACTAACGGAACATCCGCCTTACAAAAACTGATCAGGAACAGTTTTAAAAATATGAAATGGCCGCTTAACATTATTTAATTTTGTACAATATATATCCTCCGTCGGCAGTTTATACACTTCCTCGTTCGACACAAATGCACCGTTGTATCGATCTTTTGTTTTGCTTCGTTGTCTTTTTATTCCTTGAAATGGAATTTTGTTATATTTTTGTTAAATTGTGATTATTTCATCGTCTGATAAACAAAACAGCAAGCGGCACAATAATCAATAACTACACGGCGAATAAATCACAGATGCACTACTCCGAAGGTTTTAAGTAGCAGCACTTCGATTATCTTTATGGATAATTTATAAATTTTACAAATGAGTAATACTGATAACGATGGCTTTGTTGCTTTCGTTTGCGCTTTAGATTATCTACAATTTTACGAGACTGTAATTTTAAATTAATATTGTACAGGGTGTCCCATTTTCGACACTTTTATTGGGTATATCTCCGTAATTGATGGTACTACCAAAAAAATGTTGGTGTCATGTGCTCTTTTTGGGTCAAACTTAAAATGGTAAAATCAAAAATTTGAAAGTTTTCTCTAGCTTTGTTTCGGGGGGGGGGGGGGGGGAGAGAGGGGTGGTGTCATGAATGGAAAAGTTACGAAAAGTAATACCCTGCCGCGTTAGTCAAGCCTTTAGTTTATTGTATCATGAGTCAAACCGGTATATATGGCATTTTTCGTGTTAAATTGATGGTGGTGGGGGGTCATGACCCCCCCTGGATCCTCGCTTGCGCGGTCAGCGTCAACAAAGGTGTCGACTTGGTGGCGACCAATCTTCCCAGCCCGGTGAGACTTCTTATAGCGGAGATGGAAACACGTAAGAAGGCCTTACAAGTAACATCACGCCATGCCTACGCTGCTAAGACCTACGTTTTCCATGTGTGTCAAACATCCCTATGGGTCAATATCAGACTTACGTATAACCAGGAAGAAGACAAACTGCCGTCTTAAGAAATCGAAGCAGGCAAGATACGGCGGCATCCATTACGCCTGGCATCAGCTCACAGAGCGCACGTGTTTTTCAAATGTCACTTTTGTCCAAATTTTTATTACTGTCAATATTTTAAAGTGACATTTAAGCAAAGAAAACATTCAAAACCATTTCATTTGATTTACTAAGTAGTGAAAATCAAATATTAGGATTCTGACATAGGTTTTCAGCTGTAAATATCGCTTTAAAATTGTCCTTACATATTTTTATATTATTATTGAACTAGTAACGAAACTAGAAATGAAGAAAGAATTCAGAGATTGAAGGTTGTAATTAGTTTAAAAAAAAGTCAAATCATAATTTACATAAAATATTTTACCATCTTCAACTTCAAACAAATCAAAGTAAATACAATACTATATGTACACCTACCAACCAAGTAAATACTCACCATCATTATGGGCTTCCATTGTGTTTGTTTCGTAGCATACTCCTGGCAACATTAGTGATCGAAGTCCTCTTTGATGTTCAGTCATTATGGGATTCTCAATTAAACTATGAAAAGATAGAATCATTATAATAATATTGAATCGAACAAACCCTCCTGTAAAACTTCTCAAATGCTAGTTGGACCTCTTCATGAGGAAGGTGAAAATATGCCGATATATTGTAGCTTAGGCAATAAGAATTCGAGCCCCCCTGCCAAAATTTTTCATTTATGTTTTTTATTGGAAATTAGCAAAGCAGCGTGGGGGCCCATTTCGAAGCTGGGACCTCCCTATATGGCGGGCCCCTTAGCGCCGCCAGTGGACATATAAACCTAATTGTACAATAGGCCCCTCCGACTTTACAGTGTGATAAAATAATTTTTACTGCTCATAATAATCAACAATCAAAAAAAAAATTTTACATAGTGATTTATAATCAAATTTTGACTCTGTAAATATTATGTTGTAGCTTTTGACTTGTAGATTGTAAAATTTAAGTAAAATTCTTTAAAATGTGTTTGTTGCTAGTTTGCGCGACAAGTTTGGGCATAATGAGACAATTTTATAATGTAAAATAACAATATCGAATAAAAATTACTAAAAAAATATTTCAATCATAAATTACTTACCTGCAACAAAACGAGAAGGTCCGTTTTCGTGAAAAGAATAGAAAATTAATAATTATTATTTGCCCATTAGTATTTTCAATCACATGTTGCTTGATTTTATTCCATTCCAGACGAAGGATGCTCGGTTGTGAAATAATTTAAGAACATGTGCTGCTCGCATTCTGTCTGCATTAACCTTCCCCGATTCATTAAAGGGAGATAAATATGGCCTAGATCAAAGCGAACAAACCCGAACAATTATACTCACGTTTTTGATTTCGGTTGTGAAATAATTTAAGAACATGTGCTGCTCGCATTCTGTCTGCATTAACCTTCCCCGATTCATTAAAGGGAGATAAATATGGCCTAGATCAAAGCGAACAAATATACTCACGTTTTTAATTTTCAGATATAGCTACGTAAGTCTGATATTTACACAGAACGATTGACACAAAAGGATAAACGTATGGAGTAACCTGCCTGGCGATCTAGGCCTGTAACGTAACTTGCACGGCCTACTTATATGCTTCGATCCCCGCCGTAAGCGGTCTCACCTGGCTGATGTAAAGTGAATGAAAATGGCGAAAGAAAAGCGTCCTTAAATTTCTAATTTTTTCACGAGAAAGGTCGTTTTAATGATATAAAAGTGTGCAAGAATTATTTTAAAGTGAATCTTTTCACGAGAAAGGTCGTTTTAATGATATAAAAGTGTGTAAGAATTATTTTAAAGTGATATTTACAGCTTAAAACGTGTCAGAATCCTAATATTTGATTTTCATTACAATAAATCAAATAAAAGGGTTTGAATGTTTTTCTGCTTAAATGTCACTTTAAAATATTGCATCCAATAAAAATTTAGAGAAGAGCGACATTTGAAAAGCACGTGCGCTTTGCCAGCTGATGATGCCATGCACAATGGATGCCATAAGTTTTATGCCTGCTTCGATTTTTTAACACTCCTTCAAACGCAGATGACCAACAGATTTCAAAAAGTCTTTCTAAGATTATCGATTTGAAAACTAAGTAAAAGAAGAAATTTTTAATAGATGAAAGAAACCCGATTAATAAAGATGGGAAACAAATTAAAAAATTTAAGGGACGACCTGAGGAAGCTATCATATTTATTTTATATTAAGGAATATTTATTTTATATTAGCAAATCTAAAGTACTGTTAATGATTTCTTAGTTTAAAGCACTAGATTTCATGGAAGTTATGTAATATGTAATGTATAGATGTGTCTATTTTTCGTAGGTAGAGGGCGTAGACAAAAGACCTAAAGACGAACTAGAACTACTAGTCAAAAAACTTCAAAAAGAAAAAAAAACAAATAAGAACAAAAAGGGAAAGAAAAAAGCCAAACCTAAAGAAGGTGAACAAACCCAAAGATTAACAAAGTTCGAAAAGAGGAAGATTTTATAAGATATTTATTAAGATAGAATTTGGGCAAATTGTCCATGTCCCACCTACATTAGCTGCTGCCAAAAAGGTTGGAAAGGTAGAAGGTACACCTAGAGTAAGTATTTACATGTAAACACATTTCTGATTAGTTTTTATAAACAATCAAATTTTATTTTAGTCGGAAACAGTTACTTCTAAAGTCCTTGATCGCCAACGAAAAGACTAGTATCACAAAACCAGCCATTAGAATCCAAGAAAAGATTAAAGGAAAATTATCTACCATATCAAAACCCATAGATAAAATAGCAAAACATAAAAATATGCATTACGCAAACAATTAGACAAGCAACAAAGAGAAATTATTGAATCATATAAAGTTAAAATCTGAAAAATATTCTAATTCTAAACGGGATATAGTTTAATAAAATAGATTTAGTTAACAAATTTCTATTTTGTAAACTTTCATTAAAAATAAAAAACCGAGAAAAAATGAAAATTATATTCATTCAGACATCTTATAACAAAAATATATTTTCTCTTACTAAATTTTTGAGGTGTATCTTCAAAAATTGCATTTTTACCAGTAACAATGGATTTCAACCCAAAACAACTTTCCAAAAAAGTATTTATTATAAATATAACAGCGTTCTTAAACTTAAAGAAATTTCATTAATAGATCTATCTATCTATCTATGTAGATAACAAAAATTGCTTATAAACGTTGACCGGGATTGCCTAGTTTTGAAACCGAAAAAGTCCACTTTTCATACAAATTCTTAATATAGTTAGATTTGTGGTACTGTAGCAAAATAATTATCTTAATAGAATGGACTTGGTAGGTTTTATAAAGAAACAATACAGGAATGTAATAAATAATTTGATTCTAGTATTTACAAATTATTGTAATAGTAATCATGTTTTATCTAAAAGCGTTCTTTTATACTATTTCGTACAAAACAAACGTAGTTTTCCCGCTCAAAATAAATATAAATTCTCATATAAAAACAATGAAAACACAAAATACGAAAAATAAAGAACTAAAAGTACTTCTGCTACTTAAAACCTAAAACAAACGAATCTTATGTTATACTTAACTTAAGGTTAAAAGCCGTATTAGAGTCGGCAATTTTTGTTGCGCCAGAAATGGCAATTATAATTGCAATAAGGATTCATGCACAGTACACCGTCCTCGATCAACTGGTCCAATACTGCTCGTATTGCGGGCGCAATGCGAGAATGGAAACCGTAGCAATTGGGTAGAGATGGATTATTGTGTTTATTATTTGATCGAATCAGGTATGAACAGTAATAGCCATTTAAACCCACTGATACTTAAATTAACAGTTCACATTCTTTATTAAACTTATGAACTGCTAATTCGTAGCAACTTTTTGCATCTCCTATTTGTAAATAGCAGTAGCTGCTTTAACTGGTAATCAAAACGAACAGGTTTGCCCATCTCTAATTCTGGGAGTATTTTAGGGATTTCGAGAGTACCAACTGCTGTTCTGACTGTTGACAATGCTCCAGCTGATTGAGAACGGTTTACTGCGCATGAATACGTGCAATTATAATTGCCGGCGCAAGAGAAAAATTGCTCACTCTAAAGGCCGTATTACAGTCGGGAATTTTTATGGCGCCAGCAATGGCAATTATAATTCAAGGATTCAGGCGCAGTACACCGTTCTCCGTACTACAGTCAGAAATTCTACTCTTCTGACAATTAAAATGACACGGATTCATGCGCAGTACACTGTTCCCGATCAGCTGTCTCTCATTACCAGAAATGGGGCAGGCGCCATTTTAATTGCCCTTGCCGGCGCAATTGGGTAGACATGGATTATTCTGTTATTTTTAACTGTTTATTATTTGGCCGAACCAGGTATGAACAGGTAATGGCCATTTAAACCCACTGGTACTTAAATTAGCAGTTTACATTCTTTATTAAACTTATGGACTGCTAATTCAGCAAGTTTTTGCACCTCCTATTTGTAAATAGCAGTAGCTGCTTTAACTGGTAATCAAAACGAACAGGTTTGCACATCTCTAATTCTGGGGATATTTTAGGGATTTCGACAGTACCCACTGCTGTTCTGACCGTTGACAATGCTCCAGCTGATCGAAAACGGTTTACTGCGCATGAATACGTGCCATTATAATTGCCGGCGCAAGAGAAAAAATTGCCTAGTCTAATACGGCCTTTAAGGCCGAATTTTTTCTCTTGCGCCGGCAATTATAATGGCACGTATTCATGCGCAGTAAACCGTTTTCGATCAGCTGGAGCATTGTCAACGGTCAGAACAGCAGTGGGTACTGTCGAAATCCCTAAAATATCCCCACAATTAGAGATGGGCAAACCTGTTCATTTTGATTACAAAGCAGCTACTGCTATTTACAAATAGGAGGTCAAAAAAGTTGCTACGAATTAGCAGTCCATAAGCTTAATAACGAATGTGAACTGCTAATTTAAGTACCAGTGGGTTTAAATGGCCATTAGCTGTTCATACCTGCTTCGACCGAATAATAAACAGTTAAAAATAACAGACTAATCCATGTCTACCCAATGGCGCCGGCAATGTCCATTAAAATGGGGCGTGTGCCATTTCTGGTAATGGAGAGACAGCTGTCGTGTCATTTTAATTGTCAGAAGAGTAGAATTTCCGACTCTAATACGGAGAACGGTGTACTGCGCATGAATCCTTGCAATTATAATGGCCATTGCTGGCGCCACAAAAATTCCCGACTGTAATACGGCTTTTAGAATTCGCCCTTTTAAACAAATTTGGCTTAGGGCAACACCAATATGTAACCGTAAACTGTCGATCTAAGTATATTACATAATCTAATATGTATAGTACTGCCTATGTTTTCTATATAAAAAAATAACATTGGGAAGTTCAAAAACAATAAAATACGATTTTGGATTAGAATAATTGGGTCAAAACTCTTTTTCAATGTCATAGATTGTCCGATATTCGTTTTTAGCTTTGTTTGTATTGATTACAATAAATGCATAAGAGATTAGCAAGTATTTATTGTGAAGTTTTTAGGCAAATAAAGGACCTGTTATGAATAACCTCGATTGTATTAAATAACAGTAAAAAATCGTCAACAATATTCATGATCCGGTTACAAGGACCATAAATTTTAACATGGGAAGGCCTCAAAATAAATCCATGTATTGCCACAATCATTTATGATAATTAAATAAATATAAAAATTAGATTAATAACGTTGAGGAAAAGGTATAATCGGTCTCATTTTCATTCGGAAGTGAACTAAACGGATTCTATTGATTCCCCAGTTTTCTCCAAAAATTCGCTACGCCTAAACGGTGTGGTTTATCAACGCAGCTTTTTTTTATTGGATACTCTTTTGTCGTTAAAACGGCCTTTCTTCCAATACCTGTCCAATAAACAGAACAGATATGAAAAAATTAAATTTGAATTCCAGGTAAAGAGACCTTTGATGACGCAGTAGAGAAACATTTTAATACTGGAATGATAGAGGTCGTTAAGCGTAGTCCCTGTGCCAAGTATCAATTTGGTAGTTTAAAAACTAACCGGAAGATGTTCAAAATACGAAAAAATTAACTTTGACAAGCAGTAACACAAATATGCATGTTGTATTTAAACATCTCGACCTACTCTGAATTATTATCCCGAAGCAGTCGAGTTCTAAAACTATTTCTGTATTTTGTTTGAAATTCACATTTATTGCCTTTCGATTTATTACGGGTTTCGATGCGAGATCTTTAAATTATGTTTGTGAATCGTTTTATAAGCACACTGATCGCATTTAAACTCGAAGTTACCATGTTTATATATATGTGGAGATACCATGCACAAGCTGATGCCTTTTTAAGGCATATTTATATTTAGTTTGAAAATCACATTTGTTGCATCTGAACATTTCGACTTCTTCTGGATTTCGATGTACGAGGAGGTGCTTCTTTAAACTACGTTTGTGAACTGTTTTGTAAGAACACTGATCGCATTTAAACTCGGAGTTACTATGCACGAGCTGATGCCTTTTTAAATAAGGTTTAAATTTAGTTTGAAAATCACATCTGTTGCATCTGAACATTTCGACTTCTTCTGGATTTCGATGTAAGATGAGGTGCCTTTTTAAACAACCTTTGTGAACTGTTTGGTAAGAACACTGATCGCATTTAAATTCGGAGTTACCGTGCACAAGCTGATGTATTTTTACGGCACGTTTATATTTAGTTTGAAAATCACATCTGTTGCATCTGAACATTTCAACTTTTTCTGGATTTCGATGTACGAGGAGGTGCGTCTTTAAATTACTTTTGTCAATTGTTTTATAAGCACACTGATCGCATTTAAACTCGGAGTTACTATGTATGAGCTGATGACTTTTTAAATAACGTTTAAATTTAGTTTGAAAATCACATCTGTTGCATCTGAACATTTCGACTTCTTCTGGATTTCGATGTGAGATGAGGTGCCTCTTTAAATGACTTTTGGTAATTGTTTTATAAGAACAATGATCACATTTAAACTCGGAGTTACTATGCACGAGCTGATGATTTTTTAAATAATATTTAATTTTAGTTTGAAAATCACATTTGTTGCATCTCAACATTTCGACCTCTTCTGGATTTCGATGTGCGATGAGGTGCCTTTTTATACAACCTTTGTGAACTGTTTTGTAAGAACACTGATCGCATTTAAACTCGGAGTTACCATGCACAAGCTGATGCATTTTTAAGGCACATTTATATTTACTTTGAAAATCACATCTGTCGCATCTGAACATTTCGACTTTTTCTGGATTTCGATGTACGAGGAGGTGCCTCCTTAAAATACTTTTGTCAATTGTTTTATAAGCACACTGATCGCATTTAAACTTGGAGTTACTATGTATGAGCTGATGACTTTTTAAACAACGTTTAAATTTAGTTTGAAAATCACATCTGTTGCATCTGAACATTTCGACTTCTTCTGGATTTCGATGTGAGATGAGGTGCGTCTTTAAATTACTTTTGTCAATTGTTTTATAAGCACACTGATCGCATTTAAACTCGGAGTTGCTATGTATGAGCCGATGACTTTTTAAATAACGTTTAAATTTAGTTTGAAAATCACATTTGTTGCATCTGAACATTTCGAGTTCTTCTGGATTTCGATGTACGAGGAGGTGCGTCTTTAAACTACCTTTGTAAATTGTTTTAAACGAACACTCATCGCATTTAAACTCGGAGTTACTATGCACGAGCTGATGACTTTTTAAATAACGTTCAAGTTTAGTTTGAAAGTCACATTTATTGCATTGTAACATTTTGACTTTCCCTTGGTTCACATGAAGGAGGATTTTACAATTAGAGTCGAATTTACATTGGGAGCATGTAAATTCACTAACTGTGTTTGCGTCCTTATTTTGGAAATGATTCATATTTTGTTCTTTAGCTGTTTCAAATTCACACTTATTGAATTTAAGCAAGTGCGCTTCAGTTTCTTTTGGATATCTTTGTCGAAAATAGATCCCATTTAGATTATTTTTCTGAACTAGTTCATCACTGGAATGACCACTTTCAGAAACTTTCTTCCCAGAATGACTTTCAAGTGATGTTTCAGTATCAAATTCCTGAAATTGGTCGGGCGTGTACCTCCCACTTGTTTCCTGGCTATGTTCATTAACACAGTCACTGGAAATACTGCAAAAAAAAAAGTTACATCTAATTTGAGTTCATAATAACGAAATAATTCAACTCGGCAAAAACCCATTGGGTATATTATTTTTTAAATCTGTTTGAAATTCTACGCTGATAAAAACATTTTGCATGAACACTAAATTAAATAAATTGTCAAAACAAATGTGAAAGAAGTCCACAAGGGCTTGCAAGGCCTGCCGAGCTCAGAGGTGCCGCAGGGATCCAATGTGAGATCATTTTTTTGTTTGCTTTTAACATTTAAATTGTTTCTAGAGATTTTAAATGAAAATGATTGACAACGAGTGCCAGATGACCTAAATTATGTGGGAATGGGTTCTCTTTCGCTGGACTTTGTCCCTTTTTACCGCTTCCGACTGTTGAGATTGCCTTCTTCAGGATACAGATTTAATTTTTGTTGCAACTATACTCGGAGACCACAATTATAGACAGTGATTCATCTATGACAAAATGAAACGACAACTGCATTTGAGCGAGAAGGAAATAGATTTCAACTGGCGCGTAAAATTAAAAATTTATATAAGTACTTATTATTGAAAATTCGCAAAATTTCTGAAATTACTGAATTCTCTTAGCTATATTTTTGGCAATAAGTCGTCCTTTTTTATTTCCGACATAATTTTTTTGTATGTGGAAATTTCATTCAAAAAATAAAAACCGTACTTTTCGACGAATTGCATATTTTGTCGCATTATCAAGTACGATTTTTTTTTCGGCCTACATGATTCTGAACTTGTTCTTCTTATTTTTTAAAGTCCTGAGTACTATACTAGCCCAGGGGTCGGCAACCTTTTGAGACGGAAGAGCCAAAAGTTATAATTTACACAATTTCTCAGTTTTTAAAGAGCCACTAGCGGCCGCAATTTGATATCGAAAGGGACACAACTTGACATCGAAAGAGTCGCATGCGGCTCGCGAGGCGTAGTTTGCCGACCCCTGGTCACAGCCAAAGCACTGGTGAAGACGCCAAATTGTCTTGCGTCGAAAACGAATTAAAACCTACATAGAAACATCCGACGATGGCGTCATTCGAGAGCTTTCGACGGACAAACGACAGTAACGGACGCGTGTCACGGGGGAGGGGTGCGGTGAAAAGCGAGTACAAGTGGCTGAGAGATAGAATCGGTGCCCAATCCTTGTTAATCGATTCAGAACGAATTTTTAATGTTTTTTTTTTTTCGATAAAATAAATAATATTTGCGTATGGAATTAAAGCGCAGCTGCTTCACATCCAAAGAGCCGCAGGTTGCCGACCTCTGTACTAGCCGATACTTTCGTTAAAGAAGCACATAGTTCCGTTGCATTTAGCAAAGATAAATCCGAATTTCGGGTCCGAACAACTTCATACACAGATTTTATCATGTCTTGTTCCCTCTGTGTTAAATTAGGTCGTCTTTTTTTAAAGGTGGACCGCTAGTTGATGCAGTAGTTTGCATTTTTACCACTAGCACAATTAACACTAATAGTCAATAATATAAAAACAGCAACAACAATAATTATATACAGTAACAACTATCCACAATAACAACAACAATATGCAACAACAATACTCAGCAACAACAATACTCGGCAACAACAATACTTAGTAAAAAACAATACTCAACAACAACAATACACAATAACAATATACACGAATTCAAATTATCTATGAAAATACAGTAAAACCAGCTGGAAACGCCTCTCTCACCAGTTTGCAACTGATACAATAATATCAAACACTGTTGCCATGTGTATGCTATATTTAAACGTTTGCCCGCTGATCAGTTCCCCGTGCAAATCATATTACTATAAATAATATAAAGCTCTAGAAAACTACAGTTTGGCTACGCCGCGCGTTTGCGAACAAATAAGCGCGAGGAAGCGGATTTTTAGGTAATTTTAAATAGACAATAGCGGGTAAATGTACAAGATATTATCAACCGCATTCGCTGCATTGTTGTTCGGACTATGAAATGAGTCACAGTCTACAATTGTGGACTTTGAGTATAAATAACAACACCTGGTAAATTTGACACCACATCTATTAAGTAAAATTAGCACATAAATCAAAGCTGATCGTAGTTGGTTATGCGCGAACAATACCGTATTTTCGCCCTTAAGAGCTGCGTTTAATCACAGGTTGCAAAACAGGCAGTATTTTATGCGAACGTTTAGCTAAATATATTTAGTTTTTTCTACTCTAAAACTAGATTCGTAAAGTTAAAGGATTGAAAAATACCATGAAAAAATTGCGTTAAAAAACATAATGTTATAAGAATAATAATAACAATTTCAAATAAGAACAATTTTCAAATTTTTGTCACAGATCTTGCTGAAACTTGTTGATACCCCCAATCGACATGTCAGACAATCCAAATATCAATAAATTAACTAAAAAACTTTATTATTAACGGCTAAATCTTCACGAAAAGAAATATTGATCAGCTGATGACTCGTTTCTTTCTAACCTGCCAAAAAGCGGCATATTTTTTAATTAAATTGATGCAACATAGATGCATCTGATTGATAATTTGGGATTGTTGGGATCCTCATCATAATGAAAATAATTACACGGCAATATTTTGGCACATCAAGACCTTCTTTACTGGGCAATAAACAATCTATTCCTCCTTTTTACCGCTTCCGACTGTTGAGATTGCCTTCTTCAGGATACAGATTTAATTTTTGTTGCAACTATACTCGGAGACCACAATTATAGACAGTGATTCATCTATGACAAAATGAAACGACAACTGCATTTGAGCGAGAAGGAAATAGATTTCAACTGGCGCGTAAAATTAAAAATTTATATAAGTACTTATTATTGAAAATTCGCAAAATTTCTGAAATTACTGAATTTTCTTAGCGATATTTTTGGCAATGAGTAGCCCTTTTTTATTTCCGACATAATTTTTTTGTATGTGGAAATTTCATTCAAAAAATAAAAACCGTACTTTTCGACGAATTGCATATTTTGTCGCATTATCAAGTACGATTTTTTTTTCGGCCTACATGATTCTGAACTTGTTCTTCTTATTTTTTAAAGTCCTGAGTACTATACTAGCCCAGGGGTCGGCAACCTTTTGAGACGGAAGAGCCAAAAGTTATAATTTACACAATTTCTCAGTTTTTAAAGAGCCACTAGCGGCCGCAATTTGATATCGAAAGGGACACAACTTGACATCGAAAGAGTCGCATGCGTCTATTCCTCGCACAAAAGAATGCGTTGTGGTCATCACTGAAAAGCCACTTTTCGCATTAATTTTGATATATCGATTGTCAACGTATCGATAGATGCTCAATATCGTTTCATCCTTACAACTGATTTCGGCTCTGGACGATCGTCTTTGCATGGTTGGTCGGCATGGGTGCCGGCGGGGTTACCTAAGTGTGCGTACACAAGGAAAGCAGCTGATTGCCTATAAGCACTGTTAAATTAGTTTGCATTGAAATGCGTTTAAATATTCGACCATCAAACTATTGATTTTAACGAAATAACTGATTAAAATATTGGTTCAAATAAATAAATAAACGCACCTCGAATTACTGCACTTACAACTCCAAAACGCCTTTTACATTCCAAATCGCGATATCCCCCGCCTGCCTGGGATACTGCATTATGTCCCGTCTACATGAGCGCATATGCGACCATTCCTCGTCATCAATCTAACGACCGGCGCCCGGATCACGCCACGGCGAGAGCTACTATGTTACTAAGTTTGGTTTGACGGTACGATAAAATATTAGGAAGGTTCGGACATAAATAATATTGAATGAAAATTAATTAATCTTTTATTAATTTTTTTATTATTTTTGGGGGTGCACATGCTCAGGTGTTTCCATGGACGAACCGCCACTGAAAAGAGCGCTGCATATATAATTAGTGTTGTTAATTAGCGTGTAATTACGTTTAATTTGAAATATTTAATGAATCCTCCGGTATTTTAGTATCTTCACGGTTTCCGAACTGCAATCACGACTTTATTGCACTCTGCAAAACCGTGGTCATCTATTGTAAGTACATTGAACTAGACATGTTTTTTAATGACAAACTCAGCGCCATCTATAAACTTGCTTCTTACTTTCACAAAATATTAAATGATGTCTAAAAATCCTGTAATTTAACAAATTCAAATTACCAACACTGATTTACGGTTTTTGGAAATTTTCGAGACTCGAAGTGGGGAAAGTTGGGTTATTATATTGGCAGCACGGCAAAAATGCAGAGAAACAGTCTGGAACTGAAATAGGTATTTTTAAAAATTGAAACCAGTTGTACCTACCTGTTATTTAAAATACAACCATCCCTAAGTGGGTAGGTACTCACTCACCTTGCTTTGCTTTCTTCCAAATCTTCTTTAATGTCCAGTTCTTCATTTTTTATCTTCCATTCCTCGAAGTCAACTTCATGCATTTGCTCAAAATAATTTCTTGCTTCATTGGTTTCCATTTTTACGGGTGCCTCTTCCTTTATAGAATTATACTCCTTGAATCTATAGAAAATAAAATACAATATTACTTATTTATTTTTTATTAGAACATATCAGATGTATTAGTGTTTAAATAAATAGGTGATATTAGAAAATACCAAAATTTTTACCTCCTCACGAGAAATTTACTTTTCAATAATTTATCAGTTCTCAACGTTTTAGGTCTATGAAAGAACATGTTTCACTGCTCTATCTGCAGATTATATGTTAACCTTAAATCCTTTAAACCGGATATATAGAATATAAAAAATTATAATTCATTTAATAGTTCAAAAGAAAAAGTATTCAATGGATTCAATTCGACACATAATTAAAATAATCATACACATATAGCTACTGGGTTAATCAGTTATTTTGAAAGAAACTTACCCATTTTTATTTGCAGCGGTAAGGCAATTTAAATCATCTTTTTCAATTACTTTTAGATTTTCTAAACATACAACTAATTTACGATTCCATTTAACATGGGAGTGTAAATCAGGCATATTATATTGCTCAATTACTCGTTTTTCCAAACGGACTATTAATTTACGTTCTTGATAAAACAATTTATTGGAATATGGAATGTCAAGTGGAACATTTTCAATTTCATATCCTTCTGGCTCCTCTTTTATTAATAAATTCCGGCTTTGTTCTGTACCTTCTTCAAGAGCAGAAAGTCCAGGAAAATTCTCAGCCGATTGAATCTTCGCTTTAAGAATTAAGTCAATCAGTTCTTTCGATAAAAAGTTTTGAATTTCTTGGTTCAAACTAGATTCCATATTTTATATTAACAAACAACTGCCTTTAGTGTGTCGTTTATATTCTTATTTAAAGATATTCTTGCATGTACCCTAACGTTTGCGATTCAGTATTTCTTCCTTTATTGCTCAGTGGCATTTAGAAAGATCATGTCAGTAAAGAGGAATAAGGGTTGGATATATGCAAATTGCTTTAACTGACAATAAAAGGCTTTTGAATGTTTGTTGTTGGTTAAATGTCACTTTAAAATATTGACAGTAATAAAAATTAGGACAAAAGTGACATTTCAAAAGCAAGTGAGTTTGTCAGCTGATGCCATACATAATGGATGCCGGGTTTGTTCGATTGTTCATGCCTGCTTCGATTTTTTAATCGTTGAATCTTCCTGTGTGACATGACATAACCCTAAAAAACTTTATGTTGTATTAAAAAATTGTTCGTTGACGGTCCCAATCCCAATGTACAAAATTTTGAAGGAAGTAATAGAATAATAGAGATACTACCATCCAATGAGAGGGTAGGGTAAATGATTCCGAGCAACATATCATCCATAGTAAGGAGAGGATAGAAAACTCATTGCCTAAAAAATGTATAGTGTAGCATGAAAATTAAAGAAGAGGTAAATTGCTTATGATATTTTAAGAATACATACAAATACAGTCTAGTGTAGCATTTTTCCCCCTTCTGGATTCTGTAGATATATTGCTAGATTTTTGTAATAGTACCTACTGAGCTATTGTATAGGAACAGTTCAAAGTAAAAATATTTACATCTGCAGTGAAATTTTGGAAAATTGGACTGTTAGTGCTCAAACAAAATAGGTTCTACTTGAAAAGCTTGCATAATTTAAGGTCTTGGTAATTAGAAAAGAAAAACACATTAGTTTTGGATGTATACTATATTACCTGTAGGGGTATTACCTATGAGAGTCAAAGAGTGTGTAATTTTATTTTTAAATATGCATCAGGTCATAATATTATGTTAGTCCAACTTTTCTTTGGTGGTTCAAACAACATGAACAAGGTGAAATTAATGGTGGTCATTACTGTGGTTATTATTAATAAGGTTATATATGAGAAGTATTAGGAAATATTACAGGGGTGAAAGGGAGAAAAATTTAGGTACTTGAGCTAAAATTAATAATGCTCTAAAAAAAATATCTGCATATAAAAATCGTCGGAAAAATAATCCTGTTGATAATTTGAGTACCTATAGTAACTTGTAAACACTATTTGGTTCGAATATGTAGATTACGTATCTAGGAGTGATCAATCAAAATGTATGCTTTAAAGAGCATGTCAATTTTGTTATATCAAAAAGAAGTTATATTTATATTATTATTGCAGACAAAAATATTAATATACTAGAATACATTATTTTTTCTTTTTATAATACTTTATGTCCTCTCCTCTGTAAGTTGTTATAACTGTATTTATAGTGCATTTCTTTTTTAATGAGTGTGTTTTTATGATACTTATGTAGGTACCTACTACTACCTATTTTTTCAGGGATTTTATATGTATGTAGGTACAGTGATACCTTGAGATACAAGTTTAATTCGTCCCATAACCTTGCTCATATGTCAATTTGCTTGTATCTCAAAGCAATTTTCCCCATTGAAGTTAATTGAAATGCCATTAATCCGTTCCAGCCCCAAAAATGCTACCCCCAATTGTTTTTGTTAGGTGTTTTTGAATAAGAAAAATGTATTTATAAATTACAAATATTGTATAAAACATAATAACTGTCCAAGAGGTTTGTTTAATATTAATAATAATAATAATAATAATAATAATAATATTTATTTCATATTTGTTACATACATAAGGAACAATTGAAATATGTCAATCAGCCCATAGGAGCCTAATAAAAAAAAATGCCTAACTTACATAAATATTACTGATTTGACAGTTATTTTGTTGTTTACATGTGTATGTAGTCATCCAGAGTATATGGCTCCAGGTTTGTTCGTTTCTTCCTCCCTTTCAGAATGCTGCGGAAATGAGTTAGGCAAGTGTCATTAAATAGCTCCAATACACAACCAGTTGTAACTTTTTCAGGGTGTTTCTTTTCCACTGTGAAGCTCTCTCCCATATTCCCAAAATCTCATTTATCTCACTGGTAGAGATCGCGTCATAGCTGACCGTTCCTCGTATATATATCTCAAATGTCGCTCGTATTTCAAAACAAAACTTCGCTCGCTCGACAGCTCGTATCTCAAATAACTCGTATGTTAGGGCACTCATATCTCGAGGTACCACTGTACTTGAAAGTTATTGATAAATTTGACAATTTGTTATTAAATTGTAGGAACATATTTTATATATTTGATTTTATAAGTAGTACTGTGAAATAATTTAATAATATTAAAAATTTATTTTCTTATATTATAGAAAAATTATAAGACTGGTTCCGACGATGTTGTTGGAAACTGGTCTAAATATGCAAAGGTATATGATCCTGTAAAATGTGCATCCATTGATGGAACAGACACTGAGCCCCACGACAGGGCAGTTGGGAGGGCCCTCAACTCCACATATAAACCAAACCGATTTGTTAAAGGTATGAATTTTATTTATAATAAGTTCTAATGTCTATTGCAGATACACTGCCCAGCAGAAAATATGATTAGAGGAAAAAGCTTTCCTATTAGATCTAGAAAAACGCTAATTATCTATTGTTACTTGAAATTCAAAAACCGGTTTGCTATACCTATCGATTGGCAGTTGTTATTTGCCTGAAAATGTAAATATCTTGATGTATGATGAGTGTCCCATTTCCGACACTTTCTAGGAGTAGTCAGTAGAGTTATTATCAAAGATCACTTTTTAACAAAACGAAAGATTCAGGTGTTAAATTAGTCATGGCTCTCTTAGTTTTCATTCTATTCAACACCTTGTATTTCCGTTACACGTTAACCAATCAAAAAGGTAAAAACTGATCTTGTTACAAATCTTTACGTAAAGATCAGTGGCGACGTAAAGATCAGTGGCGTAATCAGTTTTTCTCTGAAAAGTTTATTGCAGGTTTGTTAGGGACATACATACATACAATACCCGTTCAAGAAATGACTTTTATTTGGATAGAGTCAGAACTAGTTTCAGTCAAAATAGTCTTTTTTTTTTTTTTTTTTTTATGATCAAACACAAGCACTATAGGAAAAATCCTTTAGGGCACTCTTGGAGTGGTGCGTGTGCGCAAAAAGTGATTCACGTTGGTTTTGAATCGTTGGAGGTTATATTCGTTGGGAAAAACGACCTCGGGAAGGTCGTTCTACAAAGATGTAGTCCTCCAGATGAAAGAATTCTTAAATAATGAAGTTCGAGGAGTACTAAGCTTAACCACATATGGATGGGCGGCAGTGGTTCGTCGTGTATTTCTGCTAATCGTCGCTCTGGGCGGAATTAAGAGGGCAAGGTCAGCCGAGCACCTTCCATGAAAATATCTGTGAAAGAGAGTCAAATCCCCAACCTGTCTTCGATGTTCTAGGCTGTCGAGGTTCTTCGTCAGCTCGTGGTCTCCGATCAGACGAATAGCCCTCCGTGCAATGGAATCCAGCAGCCGAAGAGTATGTTTGGGTGCAGAGCTCCAGACATGAGAGCAGTATTCAAGTGATGGTCGAATCTGGGCTTTGTATAGTGTCAAAAGTTGTTAAGGTGTGTACAACTTTCTGGTTCGGAAGAGTACTCCAAGCTTCTGAGAAGCTACCTTGGCGATTGCCACAACGTGGTTATGCCAAGACATATTTCCTCCGAGATTGACGCCCAGCAAATTAATAGATGAAGCCAGTGGGATTGCGTGTCCGGCCATGACTATTTTCGGCTCTGCAATGTTATCCCTTTTAGAGTAAACTGCTGCCTGGGTTTTTTAGCGTTAAATTCGACTTGGTTACTGTCGCCCCAAGCCAACATTTCTTCCAGGTCTTTGTTGAGGCGTGTTACTCCATGCTGTCTGCGAAGATGTGCGTCGGCCGCCGATGTTTGCGCATTCAAAGAGAAAGATGAGATAAGTGTGCTATCGTGAGCAAAACTAAATATCGGATTTTGAGTTTTCACTAGAAGGTCGTTAATGTAGAGTAAGAAGAGAGTGGGAGACAATATGGACCCTTGAGGAACACTGGCATTGATGGTGAAGGTGTCTGAGAGAAATCCGTCAATCGCAACTTGCAGAGAGCGGTCCTTAAGAAAGCTAGACAACCATGCACAGAATCGACTGGGCATGCCATAGGATCGCAGTTTACTTAGAAGCCCCTCATGCCAAAGACGATCAAAATCTTTAGAAATATCCAGTGCAACAATTTCAATTTTCAATTTCAATTTCAATTTCAATTTCGTTTATTCATGTTATTACAAAAGTTTTGCTTACACAAGTCAATATATGGTACAAAAGAATAAAATAGGTACTATCAATATTAAAAGTATCAAAACTATCCTTAATAAGAATGTTTACATAAATACTACATTCAATAAACAGGACAATTCGTATGCCTAATTGACAGAGTCTAGATAAAATCAATCATAAAACCAGTTTAAAAAGAATACAGTACAGCACAGACAATTTAAAATAATTTAAAATTATGACAGGCAGTTAAGGCAAGGGAACATCATATATATGGTCTAAGAACTCCTGAATGGAATAAAACGGGTGGAAAGTTAGATATTTTTTTACCGTCCTCTTAAACGTGTTCGTCTCTAAGTTTCTGATGGGCACCGGGAGCTTATTAAAAAAGGTCGGGGCGTAGTGCAGAGTCGCATTCCATGATCTTCCCAATCGCAGGAAACCCACGTGCAGATTTTCCCTGCCACGTGTGTTGTAATTGTGACCGTCACCAACCGGCCGATAGTTACCAGAGCTTTTAGCGTGCAGTAGGCATTCATAGATATAACGGGAGGGAATGGTAAGTATCCCCAGATCTCTGTAAGCGTTCCTGACATCAGCACGGTAATCAAGACCCGCGAGAACTCTTACTGCTCTGCGCTGAAGCGCAAACACTCTGCCCATATGGGCAGAATGACCCCACGTCAGCAAGGCATAGCAGCAGAGGGACTGTACGAGAGCGTGGAAGGCAATCATACACACACCAGGGCACACCACTCTCGAAAGTTGCTTTAATAAATGCACCGCTCTCGACACCCTGGAACAAACCGAGTCAATGTGGATGTCGAATCTTAATGTGGGATCCATTTGCACACCAAGAAATTTCACTGCCGCAGGGTTCTCTATATTGTGGGGTCTAAGGCCAAACACCATGTCTTCGGTCTTGTCGGCGTTTAGGCTCAATCGGTTTGCTGCGAACCAGTCACTCAGCGACCTGCGATTATCCTCCATTTTTAGCAGCAATGCAGCGACGTCAGAGTCTTCGTCGGTAGCCGTCGTGTCATCCGCGTACAGAATCAATCTACCCTCAGTTAAAGCTGCCGCCAGGTCATTGATGTACACTAGGAACAGCAGGGGCCCCAAGATCGAGCCCTGAGGCACACCATGCCTCAGAGTTCGTTGGCCCGACTCTGCACGGTTGAAAGACGTCACCTGCCTTCTTCCAGAGAGGTAACTCCTCAGTAGAGCTATACTATCCCCGTCTAGGCCATAGAACCCAAGCTTCTCGAGGAGAACAGAATGCGAAATGCAGTCAAAGGCCTTCGATAAGTCGTAGTATGTTGTCCCAACATACTTTCCTCCCTCAAAACCCCCCAGAATATGCTGGCACAAGGTATCTATGGCATGCGAGGTGGACAGCCCCTTTCTGAAACCATACTGACAATTGGTAAATAGCTTCTTTTGTTCAAAGTAGTTGTAAAGTTGATCCTTAAGGACCCTCTCAAACACCTTTGATAATACTGATATTAATGCTATAGGCCTATAATTATTCACGTCCGCTTTATCACCCTTTTTATGAATTGGGATTACTTTGCTAAGTTTAAGACTATTTGGGAAAACACTCTCCTCTATACAGCAATTTATAACCTTAGTTAAAGGTATGATGAGAATATTCTTTACTTTCTTCAGCAGTACAACGCTCATGCCATAGATATCTCGGCTGCTCTTGTTTTTCAGGCCATCAATTGCTTCCCTAACCTCCAGGAAAGTCACCTGCCTAAATGCGAAGCCCAACCCAGGAGGCAGAATAACCCCCCCAAGGCGGTCCCCCGCCTCAGCGCCAGAGCCCGGGATGCCATCCAGAATGGTGTCGGCAATGTCTGCAAAAAAATTGTTAAAAGCATCAGCAGTAAGAGTGTTAGTCTCTGATGGCTGACTAAAGGGTACTCGGTGTGCGTTGATGACCCGCCACGCCGCCGCTCCTGATAGGTTGCTCGAGTTGCAAATAAAATCAGAGTTTGCCTTTTTCTTAGCAGTGTTAATTGCATTTCTGTAAAGTTTACGGTACCTCTTAAAATACTCATGAATCTGCGGGGACCCGAAGACACAATACATTTCGCGGAGTGTAGAAAGATTGTTTCGCATAGTTTTTAGCTCCTCCGTGAACCAAGGGACCTCACCACAATGCCCAGGATATTTCTTGACCTCCGGGAAGGCGCGATCCAGGGCATCATTCAACCTGACAATAAGGTTGCTGCACTTTGCCTCTGCTGAGGACCCAGTGAGCACTGAAGTCCAGTTCGTACCATCAAGGTCATTAAAAAATATGTTCATACCTTTTCGGGTGAACGGACGACACAGAACGGGCATCGGTCTCGATGAGGGTCTGTCCGCTTCCAACAAGGTTTCGACATGGATGCTCACTGCACTGTGATCCGACAAGAGTGGGTCGCGAACATCAATGCTAAACTCTAACGCGTCATGGAAATTTACAAAAATATTATCTATACAATGATTTTCCCTTGTAACAGTATGTACCTCCTGTTCGAAACCATAGGAAATTGCCAGATCCCTGAAGGCGTTTCTAGGCTCATAGTTTTTTTCAAAATGAATATTAAAATCACCATTCATAATACAGTACCTATCTTTAACCGACAGTCTCACAAACAGGTTTTCCATTATAGATAAGAAAGTTTGGAAGTCACCATTTGGTGGGCGATAGATTGTCACAATAATAGAATTTTGGTTAGGCAGTTCAACCGCAGAGATTTCACAATTTTGTTCCGAACTAAGATTTATGAGATCCTGTAGTGGTTTGCTTTTGATGGTATTTCTGCAGTAGATCACAGTTCCTCCATGTTTATTGTTAGGCCTAGCATAGAAAGCAGCTAATCCATATTCAGGCAGATGGATGCTCTCAATTTCGTCCGGTGTCAAGCAGTGCTCACTCAAACATATGATGTCATACGAGCAGTTACACACTTTAAGATAAGCCTCAAGTTCGCCAGTTTTATTTCTCAGGGACCAAATATTTAGGTGGAAAACGTTTAGCACATCCTTAGTGCAACCATTTTGCTCCGTTTTCCTCTTATTCAGAAAAAATTTCCGAGAGTCTGAAGGGAATCGCTGTGTTTGGAGAATATAAACCTCTTTATTCCAACATGTTCCGGCCAGAAGGCTGGATCGTAGAGCTCATCTTTCCTGCTGAGTGGTGCTATCACTACAAAGCTCTCAAAGCTCAACCCGAGACTCCCCATGATGTTCGATTGCGTTATTCCAAATATGGGTGACATAGGCTAGAAGATCTCCAGTTGATCTGGACTTCCGAAAACCATATTGATGATCGCTGATAATGTTGAAGCCTTCCAGGTACTTTAGAAGATGTTGGTTAATAGCTTTCTCCATTACTTTTGATATAACTGAAAGCAATGCGACTGGTCGATAGTTGTTAGACAGGGTTCTCTTACCTTTCTTTGGAATAGGCTGGACTCGCGCCGTCTTCCAGCAAGATGGAAATATTCCTTTTTTGTAGGATAAGTTGAAAAGTCTACTACTACAAAATACTGGTGTTAGTTCATCTCTTGAGAACTATAATAGGAATTTCGTCTGGACCAGTGGCTTTTTTCTTTTGACGTCGAGTCCTTTTAGGATTCGTTTGACGGGACGCTGACGGTCATTTCGGATTCAACTGCAGGAATGTCGGGTGGTGTTCTTCCCTGGAAATCTACAGTGGAATGCGAAGAAAATAGTTCAGCAAGTAAGTTTGCTTTGTCTCCGGCTGTGGATGCTATTGTACCATCTCTCTCATTCTACCATCAGTCTATTTTATAAGGGGTTGAGGCAATACATTGAGCTTCCTGAACACGTTAAGGGTAGTGATAGTTTACTAAGTTTTAAAAGGTCATCTAAATCATTAAATTGTTATTATTTTTTTTTGTTTTATTATTATTTGTAAAATTATAAGTATGTAACAATGCTAGCCGTGTGCTAATAATAAAGATAATTATATTATTATTATATATTTATATATTATTATAAACAAAAGTTAAATTTTTTTTGGGGGCACCCTATATATTATTGTTTTAATTAATTAAGCATATTTTAGGCTTTACAAAAATGTATAGTTGTTCATATTTATATTTAACATTGCTTATACAGAAGACCATGTTCAATTTATTAGACACATAGTGTATAAACCTATTAAAGATGTAAATGAAATAAAATAGGATTTTTTAGAAGAATTTCCCAATATCTTAGTTACTGATCGCGTCTTCTTGTATTTAACACTATAGTTAATCCCCATTTTAACTCTCGTAATTCACTGCTAATTTCGTGCAATAATATGGACATACAAAGACTACAGGTACTACAGAATAAAGCTATGCGCGTTATTTTATCTTGTATTCGATACACCCATATTCAACTAATGCTCAAGTCACTTGGGTTGTTGAATGTTTCGCAGAGCATTGAGGTGTTGAACATGGTATATATTTGAAATTAAACATAAATTGTTGCCAGTATATCTACAGGAATATTTAATTCCTAGGTCTATACGACATTCATATAATATAAGATCTAAAAACTACTTTGATATTCAATTTGCTAGAACAACATTTATGCAAAAAAGTCTCTTTAGTGACGGGTTACGACTATTAGAAGATTAAGGACTCGCCAAATACGCAGAATTGTTAAGGCAGTCTTAAATTGTGTGACAAATTATGTAAAATCCACTCCTATTGTGTTTGGTGTATTTTTGTATTTTTATTTTTGGGTTTTTTACTTTTTACTTTTTTAAACAGATGTAGTAAAATACATATACTTAAAAATTGTTTGTAATTATATTTGAAAGTTTTTAGTAGTAGCTTCATGCTAAAATAAACATACATTCACTCATTCATTCATATTCAAAATTTTGTTACAGCTATTCTAAATATTAAATTAGTTTATATAAAACATGCCAAAATATCATACTTACTCATACTAAAATAATATAAAGGGTGTCTCATTTAAATTTTTTTATTTTTGTTAATATCTCAAAAATGAATTTTTAAAGAAAAACTGTCTAGGCCACTGAACTTTACGTAAGATCAGTTTTTACCTTTTCGATAAGTTAACGGAAATTCGATGACGGTGACTAAAGCCATGACAATTTTGACACAGGAATCTTACGTTTCGTTAAAAAATGGGACACTAAAGCCAAAACCGCAAATTCTGTCTTTGATAATTAGTCTAGTATCCCCAGAAAGTGTTGAAAATAGGACACCCTGTACTGACGAAAGTGATTTCGCCTGTACGATAAAACTTTATAAATGAAAATTGCTTAGAATTAAGTTTTATGAACACATACAAAATTTTAAGTTTATTGGAGAAAAATCGAACCAAAATTATGGATTTGTATAAAATTACACTTAACATTTTCTTAACTAAATCAACATTTCAAACAGTTTTGTATAAGTAGTCTTAGTTAAAGTACTTTTTGAATTATGAAGGAAACTTTCCTCATGTTCCTTATTCTATTGAGCAAGGGTGTCAAAAATAGCACTTATAATTTTAGTTTGTATGTAGGATTTTTATCCAAGTTTTTATGCGTTTTGTCAAAAATGACAGTAGGTGTCACAGCTAAAAGTAAAAATGTTTCTTAAATAGAACACTTTGTACATTATCATACAGCTGTAACAAATAACGATTGAAATGGCTTTACTGAACAGTATTGTCGCCATCGAGATGTAATCGGTGCCGATGCTAATGGTTATCATTTTTTAGGACGCCCAGAATGTACAATTTTCGTAAGCAGATTAAGCCATGAAACTAGTAAAGAGACTATTAAAGAAATATTTTCAAAATTTGGAAAATTAAAAAGATTTAGAATGGTGAAGGATATAGTGACTGGTATGCCAAAGGGTTACGCTTTTGTGGAATACGAGGAAGAACGTGCAGCAGAAGAAGCTTACAGAACAGCAAATAGGATGGTCGTGGACGGGAATATTATATTTGTCGATTTTGAATGTGAACGGTAGGTACTTTTTGAGGCCTACAAGCACATTGTTAAATTTATAACATCGGAAAGGTTCTGACAGAATGGTGCTAACAAAAAAAAAACATAATTATATGTCGAAGTAATGAATGGCCGAACTAATAAAAATTTCGATATAGTAAAAATCTTATTAGGCAGGTCCAAAGGACATTGCATGAATTAACGTTAAAAACCCCAGAGTTTAGCAGAAGGTTATTAATTATTTCCAGTATATTAGTTGGAAAAAGTCGTCCATTTCTCTCAAAGAGATCTGATAATTGATATATTGATTAAAATGTCACAAAAGACTAGACTTAAAAAATAGGAACGCGATGAAAAGCCATTAGGCAATGAAAATGACAGGTAAAGTTTGTTTCACGAAAAATGGATATAACTTAATGACTGCAGTAAAAGTACCTGGGCGATTCCATTATTTATGACCGTTTGTTATTATTATGTGGAAAGGACCGGATTGTAATAATTATAATTAAATATAGGCACATCAGGTAGGTTAGGTTGCTTAATTTATATTTACATATCTTTTTGTGGTAAGATTTGTTAGTTTTTATTTCTTGCTGGAAGAGTTTAGTTGTATTACCGATATTATTTTACCAAACGTATAAAAAAACAGTATGTGGCGTCCATGGAAATTGTAAAAAGAGTATTACTTCTTTACTCAACAGAGGACTTTATGCTAGTGCTGCTGCGACTGAAATGTCTGATTTGACTAAGATACCTCTGACTACAGTGAAAAGAATCGCGTCAAATCCCATTAAATCTAGAAAGAAGCGTAAAGATGCTGGTTTCACCAAATGTTTCGACGAAAGCGACAAGGACTTGATAAGGCAAAAAATCTACACCATGTACAAAGAGTAACGCGTACCTACATTAGATTCTCTGAAGCAACGGCTTACCAATGATGAATCCCGAAAATTTAATATTATAAATTTAATACGAAAATGCTCCCCAGGTAGTTGGAAAAATTCGGTCCGTCACGTAATCACTGTAGAAAATTCGTATATTAGTCTGGATCGTATAATTAATCCAATTATAATTAATTTTGATGAGGATAGCGATAGCGAAACAGAACTATCTATAGAATGACATTATAAATGTAAATATGAGTAGTAATATTTTTTTAAAAATGTTATTTCATTTGATTACATTAATATAATCATATCATTACTTGTTTTCCTTAGTCCGTCCCTTCATACTTCACTTGTTTATTGCCAAGCTCTTGTCGACACAATGGGACCGACCCAGGAAATCATTAAGTCGTATCCAAATTTCGTGAAACGTACTGTAAATATGTAAGTTTACATGGTTGAATACCACTGAAAAATATAAATAAGCTGAAGTGGGGTAAATGTAATATAGTTTTTAAATAGATCAAGAACAAAGAGATTAATCTTACAACATAAAAATAGAAATTTTATTCAATATTCAAAAATATAATAAAATAATATGTGCCTATATTATCAGGCTAAATTATAGCCATCAAATCACTGAAAATATAAATATGAACCGCGTCTGTTCATAGTTGTCGCTGGCAAAACCATAACAACATCACTTTGCTCCACAGTGTGCATTTTCTCCATTTTTGGCCATGAAAATGTATTTTTTGAAAGTTTTCTGAACTTAAGATCATCACAGGACTCGAATCATCATTCCAATAAAATGTACGTTGGGGTAAATTTATTACATACCTCATAATGGTTATGTTATGGCGGATCGTTGACGCGCCCGCTTACCGCTATATTGGCGGGGAATTGCGTTCGTGTTAAGCTTATTTGTATGCATGGCTAAATACTTGTAAGGTAGATGGAAGCACTAGTCATAAATTTCGGTCAAATTTATGAACCATTATCACATTTGCCCCGTTATCACATTTACCCCACTTCACCTTATGTATTTCTTGTGTATGTACCATTGCGGCCAAAAAATACCGGAACAAGATATTTGCTTTAATCCTGGGCTAATAAAGATCGCATAATATGCCAACATGCAGGTACTGGTCGACAAGCTTGTATGAATGTTCGAAAGGAATGCAGGCAAAAAAATGTCTGGCTTAACAATGTTGTCACATATATTAAATTTTAAGGTATCATACTGTTTATTTTGCTATTTAAATGCAAAATATTATATTTTTTTAATTAAAGTACTTTTAATCTAAAGATATGGCAACATCGTGCGTTGTCAATGGTTACAGGTACCTAGACCTAATTTGATAGGATATATTCCAGACAGTTGATAACGCATGCGTCTCGTGAGACGCCCGATGAGGCATCGGGCTTGTTCGGCTATGTCCGATATGTGATTGATGTACCCACCCAGTTGCGTAGTGATAGAAAGGGCAATAGTTATTGTATTGTGTTTTATAAATAAGTGTCGATTGTGTCGTGTTTTAGGGTGTTATTTTGAACTTTGTGATAAAAAATGAGTATACCTTCTCAGTCAGGCCCGTGAAGTGATTGTAAATGTTTGTGGGTATGTGAATAGGAATTACAATTGAAAAATTTACATCTTGCAAGAAGGTTTTAAATCTTGATAATACTTAGTTACCTACCTTCAAACATAAAATGCAATTACTGAAAAATTTCCTATTTTTATTACATTATAAATAATAATAATAGCACGTCCATGGCTAGACCATGCTTTAAACGATTTTGCTTCCCTCTTACCGATACGTCGGAGACACCGATCCACTTGTCGGCCTATAGGTAAGTTTTGATCATCAAATAATATATTGTCATCAATATTTTACCTAAAAAATACGACAGTGCCAGCATTAACTGATATAATTCACATCAGATTGAGGGAGAGGTTACCTGGAAGAGATTGCTGCGGAATTGAGAGTAAGGAAGAATGTAGTGATATCTTGCAAGAAAAAAATTGAAGAATACGAGGAAATTAAGAGAGAACCAGATTCTAGTCGGAGGAAGATCTCGACAAAGGAAGAATATACCGAAATGTCTAACAGAATGTTCTTTCAAGACGGCGAACAAACCAGAACAGCAAGACGTCGACTAGTAGTGTCAGATATAAAGAGCCGATGTGCTGTTAACAAAATATTTTTAACTGATGAAAACAAAGATAGAAGAATAGAATTTTGTAGAGAATATTTCAACCAGAATAATTTATGGAAAAATGAAAAATATTCCAATTGTGGGACAATGGTAAAATTCTTGTATATAGACTCATGAGGATGAGGTATGACGATATATCACTGACCTGTATCTATGGATACGTACAGCTTATGGGATGCGCAGTAAAAAGTTAAATTTTATGAGTGAAAAAATGGGTTGGTGCGCACGATTCACGAGTCATATTTTTAAAGGCTGGTCGTTCGTTGTCTTGCGCACAATGTTCCCGCTGTCATATGCTTTTCCTTAGGCAACTCCACCTGCTCACATGCCGTTCAACTAAAGACCATCGTACAGGACCGAAATCAGTCGTAGGGATGTAACGGTATTAAAAATCTATCGATACGTGGACAATAGATATCAAAATTAATTCTAAAAGTGGCTTTTCAGTGATGGCCACAAGGCCTTCGTTAATGCGAGAAAATAGATTGTTCAGTTGTAAACAGGGTCTTGATGTGTCAAAATATTTCCGTGTAATCATTTTCATTAAGGGCGAAGTACGGTCCTGTTCGCCGGTTAAGGTCGAGCGTTTATCAGTCGGCATTGCGCATGACATCCGACGAGCGGCTTTGTTTACATGCGCGAGGGCATAAATTTGCCACTTTTGCTTTTAGATTTTGGCTATCCATAGATACAGGTCAGTGCCCATACCACATACCCATAAAACTAATCAAAGTGGGCGTTTTTCGATTAATATTTGAGGCTGGATTAGTGCTAAGGGTCCCGAAGTTTTGCAAATTGTTCATAGAAAACGGGCGGCTTCTGTTTATCAAGATTGAGCGATTCTTTGAACCATGATTCCATCGGTTGGAGTAGTACCTATATGGAGAGGATCACCAATCTTTCAACCTGACAATGGACCAATCCACATGGCAAGAGTTCATCCGAGAAAACAACGTTTACGTCTTGCCGTGGAATTCACAAAGAATTATATGCATGATCTTTTGCATGTTAAAAGTTTTTTTATTATAATAATAATAATAATAATAATGTTTATTCCCAACGAGCTATTGTAGTCCATTATAGGGAATATTATAAAATAGAACATAAATAAGTAATTAATCAATATAAAAATTCAAAATAAAAATTATTATAATTGTTTTTTTTTTAAGTAATTTGTATGTTTTCCAGAAAAAATTTCTTTGCATTTTTTTTAAACAGTTTTAAATTAAAATTTTTTGTTAATACTTTAGGTAATGTATTATAAATATTTATTCCATCAAATAAAATAGATTTCATCCCTATTCTACTTTTAATTTGATTTTTTTTTAAATGGTCAATATTTCTGGTATTATGATTGTGTATATCAGTTAATTTTACAAATTTTATACAAGATTTTTTATTTTTATTAATAATTGCATGAATTAGTATACTGATTTTTAATTTATATAAACTATTCAGATCTAGATATCCTCTTGGTTTATATAAATTTGCTGTCGGTTCCAAAAAATTCAGTTTATGAATACATTTTATAATTTTGTTCTGTAGTCTTTTTAAAGGGTTTAATATTGTGGCATATGCAGATCCCCAAACTGATATTAAATATTGAAATTTTGAATAAACTAATGAATAATAAATATTTTTTAAATATATTAAAGGTATAAAGTCTCTAATTTTAAATAATATTCCAATGAGTGGTGATACGCTTTTTCGAAGATTTTCAACATGTTTTCTCCAATTTAAATTTTCGTCTATATATAAGCCTAAAAACTTTACGGATTTTACATACTTAATTTCGTTTCCATTGAAAATTATTGGTAAAATATTGTTCCCAATTGCACATTTAGAAATAAACGTGAAAGATGATTTTTCAAAGTTTAAAGAAAGTTTATAGGATTGCAGCCATGAAAGTATAATTTTCAAATCATTAGTGATATCAGTTTGAATATTGCAAAAAGAATCGCCAAAATATAAAATTGTAGTATCATCCGCAAACAATTTGATTTTACCTTTTAGATTTAACTTAGAAATGGAATTTATATATATAAGGAATAAAGTTGGTCCTAAAATTGATCCTTGAGGAACACCGCAAGTAATATTTTGTAGAGAACTTGAGCAATCGTCAATATAAACGTACTGTTTTCTGTTATATAAATAATTTTTAAACCAATTGTAAATATTTCCTCTAATACCAATATTGAAAAGACTTTGTAATAAAATTTCGTGATTCACAGTATCAAATGCCTTTCGCAAGTCTAAAGATAATAAGCAACATTTTTTGTTATTGTCTAAACTTAATTGAATGTCAGTAACAATATCAATAGCAGATATTTCTGTATCCTTAGACTTACGAAATCCATATTGACCACTAAAGGTCGAGAAGCCAAGTAGAAAAGAACTTCGACAGAATATACTTGAAGCATAGCCCATGGAATGAAATAACTCCAATTACAAGAGATTTGGTGTTAAATATGCCACGTAGCAGCGACGGCATATTAACATCGGCAACATCCAAATATTAATTATTATTATCTATTGTTCTTTTCATTTATTTTTCCCAAATTGAGTTTAAATATTAAATTATACGGGGTTGGCAAAAAGAATGGAATACCCCAATATTTTCAGAACCATGTATATTTTCGAAAAATGCTCGGACCCCATTTTATTTTTCACTTTTACAAATTCAAAAATCGAATGAAATTTGGGGTATTCCATTTAAAAGGCTAAAATTGACGTGTACTCCGACTTTTTGAGCAATCCGAAAATCGACGGGTCCGAGAGTTTGTTGAAAATATACATGGTTATGAAAATATTGGAGTTGTTCCATTCTATTTGCCAACCCTGACCAAGAGACGATGGTTTTATTTTACTAATTACCTATAATAAAAAAATGCTTGTATCACGTAAAGAATCAAAAACACCACTTACCTTTGCGCAATGTTTTCATAATAGTCTAGGAGGTAGGAGGAACATATTTTGATTTGTTTCTTGTAACAGTATTTTTAGCCCAGGCTACTTCAGACTACTTAGAACTAAAAAAAGTGTATCAATGATCTCTTGATGAAGCTGTCAAATATGACCGGTTTAGATTATAGCGATCCCTATTTCGTCCTAGGAGCTAAACATTGAACAAAAGAGAAAGTGACCTCTCTCTATATGATTGGCAAAGCGAAATTGTCAAACGAATTTGTTGGTAGATCCACCTGTATATTTAAGAATTCCACAATTTATTAATTTGTAATATAATCTAAAAGATATCATTTTTAAAAATTATTAATTTATCATGAACAAAATATTTATCTAAGTGTCTTACTAAAAAGCATGTGTCCATTTTTATACAGGGTGTTCTTGAATGACGTGCTAATATTTCAGGGTGTGATTCCTTAGTTCATTTTAGAAAGAAAAGTTCATATGTCCGCAACGGCTTAAATTTTTTGCTACAGGGTGTTGAATTTTTATTTTTAAAATGGTTTTTTTTAATATCTCCGAAAGTACTTCAGATATTATTTTCTTTGGTACGTGTTAATAGGATATAGAGCCACTTAGTTAGAAAAGTTCTTGAATTGTTCCACCAGTGGCGTCCCTGCAAACATGTCCTCTGATATTTGTTATAAGAAAGATGGTACGCCAGTGATATTTTTCCATGTGGATTTTTTCTGATTAGCCTGGTAATTTCTACATAAGAACGGATTAAAACAATGAAATTCAAGTTGCTTCATTTAGCAGTATAGCCCAATCTTTTCGACTATTCATCGCCGTCTTAGTGAAACTGGTATTTTCCATAAGGTACTTCGGAAGGTAGACCTCGAACTGTCGGAACATCCTAAATTGAGGAAACGGTGCTGCAGGAAATCGACGAACATCCTGAGACGAGTACGAGGAAGATCACTAGAGGTCTGAATATTTGTCATCAAATTGTTTTTCGAATTTTGTTTTATTATTTGCTGCATCAACGTCTGACGAGAAAAACTCAAGAGACCGTTTCCATGTAGAATTGACAAGGCTAATCAGAAAAACTATCCACATGGAAAAATGTCAGTGGCGTACCATATTTTTTGTAAGAAATATCAGAGGACATGTTTGCAGGGACGCCACTGGTGGAACAATTGAATAACTTTTCTAACTGAAATTTTTGGTTCTATATACTATTAACACATACCAAAATGGAAAATAATATCTAAAGTACTTTCGGAGATATTAAAAAAATAACCATTTAACAAATTTAAATTCAACAAATAGCAAAAAATTTAAGGCGTTGCGGACGCGCTTCTCCGACGTATCAAATTTTGCAAAAAAATATATTTTTGTAGATTGTTAAAAGGCTGGATACCTAGACGCCTTGGAGGCGGTTTTGCGGGTAAGAAAGAATCTGGCCAGTTGCGATTTGGAGGGAGGGACCGTCCATTTAAAAAACCAATTGCTTTAGAACTCTGGGAAAAAGAGGAAAAGAAGTTACAGGAAAAGAAAAAGCGACGAGATGATGAACAAAAACATCGCCGTGATAAAAGCAGGGACAAACATAAGAGACGATCTCCAGGATTTGAAAAAGACGGAAATTCTCCATTAAGGGATAAACTCGGGGATAGAACTAGAAATGAATCTCCACTCAGAGACAAATTAAAGCGACCTTTGTCTACAGGAGAAAAGGAGAAAAATCGGTCTCCTCCTCGAAGGGTTGCTCGACTTAGCTCTCACTCAAAAGATAGCGATAGACACCAATCACCTACGCGGAAACAACAGTCTCCACACAGAGTTAAGCCCCGTTCTCCCGCACGAGAAAACACTAGGCCAAACTCTCCGTCCAGAGAAACTATCAAACATTCTACTTTAAGAAATGTTTCAAAATATCCTTCGACACAAGAAAATATTAATCATCATTCCTCTCCAACAGAAAGAGCAAAACCTATGTCGTCAGCTCAGAAAAGTGGTAAACAGCACTCCCCTGTGAGAGAAAACGGTGATCATCGTTCAAGGGAGAATATTAAATACGTTTCTCCATCAAGGAAAAATGTTAGAAGTTATTCGAGTCGCGAGGAAACCGACGACCGATATCCTGCTCCACGAGGTGAAACTAATAAACAGAAACATGAATCTCCCATAATAGATCAAAACATAGGACCTTTAAAAACCCAATTTCGGTCTAACATAAGAGAACTCGATAGACGACGTTCACCACTAAATAGAAATGACCAAATTCAATCTTCGCGAGGAAATGAACATTTTTTTCCAAGGGAAGATGAAGGATATCGCTCACCTCTACGAGAGGATACTTCTCCACGTAGAAATGAGAGGTACTTTTCACCTTCTAGAGAAAGTGATCGACATTACTTTCCACCACGAGAAAGTACGAGATATCGTTCTCCTGTGCGTGAGAACATTGCAAGAAGGCCCATTTCTCCTAAAATTGAGATAAATAGAAGGAATTCGCCTGTACGTGAATCTGCAAAACATTATTCTCCTTCAAGGGAATATCAACAATTTTCTACATCAAGGGAAAGACAGCATTCTCCTCCTGGTGAAAATCTTAGGAATTTCCCAGTTCCCCATGAAAACTCTTATGTACCACCCTATTATTCTGAACATCAGAACCCTAGACGTTTTTCACCGGTGCGGGAAAATACTAGACATTTTTCACCTCCTAGAGATGATAGATACCCTTTAGAGAGTCATGGTGGAGAGTTTTCTCAACCTAGAGATAACACACGATATTTTTTACCACCACGTGAAAATGAAAGGCAACATTTTCATGGCAGAAATAATGCTAATCATTATTCCCCTACTGGAGATTTTGGAAGTCATGATAATTTTTCACACGAACAAGACGGTGCTTTTCCGCCTGAGCAAGGTGCTACACAGTATTCTCAATTAAGAAGCAGTAGAGGATGGCATGCAAATCCGCCGAACCGTGGGAGACGTTTTCCTCGCCAAAGAGGAAACTACCGCGGTGGTTTTAAGAGATATTAAGTAGTTGGATACATATATTAAAATTACACACGCACAATGTAGACCGGGAACCTGGCTTTTGTTAATTGTCAAATTTGACATTTTCTCCACAATATGTCGAAAAATGGCATTTATTGATCGAATTTAAAAAAAATTTATTTGGAAAAGTTGTTGTAATTTTAAATTTATGCCACATAGCATATTTTAATCACTTATGATAATTTTTGTTGTCTTATCTACTTTTATCCAATATCTATTTTCATTGAAAACGGAAGTTCACTACCGTAAAACTTTTTATTTATATAATACAGTGAAACATTTCATAACAGACACCTCTAATAAGCGGACATTTTTTCATAGTCCGGAACTAGGTATATGAAATTCCATGAAAATCAACCTCCCTTAGGCGGACTTTCCTTAGGGCGGACGCGGACGGGCCGTTTTCAAAGAGTGCGAAAACCCTCCTTTAAACGGACAAACCCGAATGATGAAATAACAATGATTCCCCGACAGCAGTCCGCTCTTTATTTGTGAGTTGTAAGGTTAAAATCGCAAACAATGGCACAAAAATGTCGCGTTTTGAGTCTGAAAGATAATATTGATGTTGTGGAAGTTTGTAATTTGATAACAATGATTTGGGCGAGTTCATTAACATTGATAGCAATGTGCTATTACAAAATGATAGTAACCCGAACAAACCCCATTCTTACCGATTATGTAGCCCAAACTGAAACCACATCAATATCTGACGACTCTGATGAAGAAGTTGAATGCAGTAATCAAAGAAATGTCACCAATTATCAACAAGCCATTAGTATGGTAAAGGAATTATAAGAGTATGCAAAGAATAGAGGTGACTCTACATCAATAGAATTGTTATCAGACTTGGAATTACATTTTCTAGATTGCAGGTATAAAACGCAAACACGTCAAACTACGTTATTAGATTTTTTTAGTACTACATCCTAACTAAAACTAGATACATAAATACATGGTAATAATTTTGCATTTACATATTACCTAATAACAAATTTCCCGTGGGCGGACACCTCTGTTAGGCGGACACATTTAGACGGTCCCGTAGGTGTCGCCTAAGGGAGGTTTCACTGTATTCATCATCTAAATTCATTTTCTATACCAAAATTATTATCCTAAATAAATTAAATTGCAGTTTAAAAATGTTGTCATCTGTGGAGCAAACTTTAAAGATTTAACTAACGAAGGGGAGAGTTTCTCGAATAATGAATACATTGCAAAAATGGAAATATTAGGATAAAAACGTTTATAATTAAGTCTTTATTTTTTATTACGATATTGTGGCGACTTTCGTTTTCAATAAGTTAAACATAGGAAATCCCATGTAATTTTTGAGGTGACTGAATAGCGGCTCCCTTGTACATTTTTTTGAAAAACTGCATTATGAATTCTTGTAGAGGCCAACACGGTAAACCCATGTGCCGAGTTTGAATACATTTTGGTGAGCCAAACCACGAAACTCTCATAATTCAGATAATACAGCAAATTAAATTTTGACAATCACAAAACGAAAATTAGCATCGGTGACAATATGTTCATTATTCGTTATGTCCAGCGTTACATCAATTTTTGGCATTAGCGTCATAGAAATTATTTGCTGGTGTTTGCTGTATTACCTGAGAGTATCGAGGTTTTGCCATCACGTTTAATTAAATAGCTTACTTATTATTGGCTCACCAAAATGAGTTCAAACTCGGCACATGGGTTTACCTTGTCGGCCTTTTCAAGAAGTTATATTGTAGTTCTATAAAATGTAGGAGCCAATATTTCGCCACCTCAAAAATTACATGGTATTTCCTATGTTCAACTTAACGATGCATCACCCGGTATATTAGCTAAAAATAGATAGAAAACAAAAAATATCATAAGCGATTTAAATTTGGTACGTATACATAAAATTATAATACAAACAACTTTATCAAATACATTTTTTTTTTAAGTTGATCAATAAATGCCATTTCTCGACATTTTGTGGAGAAAATGTCAAATTTGACAGTTAACAAAAGCCGCATGATCCCATTTAATTGAGTCATTTTTGGTCTTTATTGAATATATTGTATTATAAATTGATTGATGAAGTCAAATTTTAGATAAATCGAACAATACATTTTTCCCCATATGGTTCCAACTCTAAAATGGTGACTAGTGGTGAGCGATATTTCACCAACTGTGATTTAATCACTGATATCAACAAATCACAGGTAGCCACAGTTCCTTAGCAGCAATAAAAAGCGTGTTGTCATCACAGTGTAAAGTAATCAAATCACTTTTTAGTACGTATTTCACTTTTACTAATCATTAAACCTATCTTTTTGTTTAAAATTTAATCCCGTTATTTATTACATTTGCCATAATCGGCCTTATTGTGTTGTACCAACACCAATTGTGTTAAAATAATAAAGGCCATTTTCGCATACCACCGTTAGAATAACATGGGTGATACGGGACTTCGTGCCTTATTGTTTTTTGGTGGATTATCTCAAATCACATCTCATATAGACCTATTATTTAAAATGTGATTCCGTGAAGTTGTCAGGTCGTTATTTGGTACCTTGAACTTGAAACCGTGAAATGAAAATGAGTAGTAATCTTCGAAAGACTAGCGAGCTCTGGGCATTATTTAAAGAAACATGCTAAGTAATAAGTAAACTTACATCATTCTTAAATGATAATATACAATACGCACAAAATGATTAAGAAACCATGCGTATTTGCATGAACCAATAATTTGTTGTAAGGTACAGTATTTAGTTCAACATAGTTTTTTAAGGTATAATTCTACTTTAATCTAGGTAGAAATACCGTTTTCTTTTGTTTGTTATCAATGTTGTGTAATATTTTTTACAGATTTTAGTTTTCTTTTGTTACAGTTCTTTTAGTAGTAAACATAATAAATAATTTAAATCCATAAACCATATTCTCTTTATATTATCTAGTTAAGATCTCGCTTAGCAGTGAAAAAAATTTATAAACCGTGATCACGTCACGCTTTAATTTCACTGATATCAAAAATAACAATCACGTTTCACAACGTGATTGAAAAATCACGATATCGCTCACCACTAATGGTGACACTGTATACTTATATATACATGTCTACTTACTATTTAGTTATTTAAAGTAACAACTGTTCATGTTAAGGCCTCGAGTTTGCTCATATTATAGGAAGTAAGGTAATCTTTTTAAATCAAATTCTAAATCTATTGTGCATTATACTCTATTTTGATGACGTGATTTTTAAGACGGTAAGGTATTTTTTTTGTAGTCTAGATTATCGAAATCAGTTTATTTGTCCTTATTTTTAAGACCTTCGGAACGAAATCTAGTTAGTGTATTAAGACTATAGGATTGCAGACAGAGAACGGTTTATGTGCTAAAATATCTTTGATGGATGCATATTTTTTAAGTCGTCGTGTAATGTCATAACTTTAAAAATTTACGCTTACATTGTTCTAAACGGCGTTCCATTTTCCACACACATTGTCGACTTAAAGTAAATTGAATTCTGGAAATTTTTTTAACAACTATCACTGCAAAGTCTAATGCAAATTGGACGAAACGTAAAATAGGGGAAAAAATAATCCGTAAGTATAAAATATAAACTTTAAAACCCACGCAGCGCGTTTATTGAAGGTACAACTAATTCAATTCGAAAAATATTTGTCATACTATGATTTGAAATAAAGCACAAATGAAACTGATATTTGTTTTTATTCTTCGGTGTTAACCCTATCCCTTTTTAATAAATGTACTTAAATAAGAATAACATCTTGATCGGTAGGGGAATTAGGGGATATTTGATCACATTGGAGTTTCTTAACAATCTTATTCATTTTTCAAAGTTTCTGTATTTCAGACACTGCAAAAGCCAGATCGGTCGCAGGTCTTCATTTGTTATCCGTGAGTAAAAGTACATAATCGAGCATCTAATATTTTTCTTTTTTTCAGTTCATTTTTGCACTTTTTCTCTCATTTTAAATACTAAACCAAGCAGTGATTGATTGCGCTTTTGGTATATACATCTACTGGGTGTTATCACACTTTTTGGGCTACCCTGTATATAATACTGTATAAATAAATCGCCATATGAATGACATACCTAACTTAATTCGTATAGGAGCTATGGAAGCCTGCATATTGAAGTTCTGTGTTGGAATTTATCGTTGTTTGAATTAAGTGCTTCTAGCAATACTTGATCACAATATGTGGTATTTGATCAAGTATCACATAGTATCGGTTTTAAAGAGTATTGTTATGTGGTACTGTTTGGTTGGGAATATAGTAAGACATTTTTAATTATATATTTGTTAATTGTGTAATTAATGTAATGTTATCTATGTTCCCATCCCTGGTTGAAGTACGGGATATAGGTACTTTGAAGTGGTTTGTTACATTCCATTTTTAACGCATAATATATTTTCGATTATTTAGTGAAATAGTCATAGATTTATTATAAAATCTTTGGTAATAGTTCATTTTTTCTCTCAAAGTTATTTTATTGAAGGTAAATGATCAAGTCTCCCTTAACCTATGATCAAGTATCTCACCTAGCGGGGATACTTGGTATATTGTCATTAACATAAAAAATACATATTTGTCTATCTATAATATTTTAAAACGGCTCTAGGGTTGTTACATCAATTACATAAATGTTTGTACTATTATGTTTCTATGTTTGCTTGATTAAAAAAACAATTTTTAAGTCCCCAGTTCCCCTACTTTCATTAGAACATTTCATAATTTACATTTTAAAGTTTAATGGTCAATCAAAACTTGTAAACTATCGATGGCCATATTAAAATATATAATGGTAGCAACTCTTAACAAGCAAAGAAGAAGGAAATATAGAAGACATACTTCGAAAAGCCACTAAGTCCACATTTCTGTACACTAGTATATACTTTCCCACACACACTTCAAAAAGCGCTAAAGGGATCTATATTGCTGAATTATTTTTTTCAGTTTTTCGAAAAGTCATTCCTCATAATTCCTTCCGCTTGTCATGTAAATGCGGTTCGCATTGAGAAATTTTAATTTTGTTGTAGAGTTACAATATTCAGTTAATACACTGAGATACATTTGCGGCGAGGGCCGGAAATTGCGCTGGCCAGTGTATCGGTCCATTGCGACCAACCCATTTTTCGGAAATGTTCAATGTCCGCCTTCCCAACTCACCGCTTAAGTATGGAATTCCTAAGGAAAGCGTAAAATTTAAGTTTACCTTTAAATGAATAATTTGAAGCAAACACGATTGGCGTCATTTAATTTGAACAAACATCATTAATAAAAGCAAGATCCATATGATGCGGACTTTAATGGCGACCCTGTATATATAAAACTAATACGTTACTTGCTGTCAATGGGAACCAGCAAAAATGCCTTTAAGTACCTAGTTTTTTTTTCTATACTATTTAAAAGTTTTTGAATCGGCTTGTTCAAATTCAGTTCACACTTTTAGTATGTTAAAAAGTTCCCGACTTTCAAACAGAAAAACTCATAGTAGCTGCAATATACGCATTCCGCAAAGGGCTATTGGATTTTTAAAATAAATATATAGTTTAGAGCGATTTCTTGTTTTTGTTAGCAGTATGGACTAAAACCCCCACAGTAGGCAATGTATACCAGGTATATTTTTGGTAGGGTTAACCGACGAAACTGTAGTGGCCACGGAAAACGATAAGGGAAACGCGAGATAAATAGTAATTAAAAATCAAATTTTTATTAAAAAAATAAAAATAAATTAACCGGATCGTGTCGAAACATTTTATAAAATAAAATTTAAATAAATACAATTTCTTTCAATACATGTTGAATTAATATAATTATAAAAAATGTTCTCAGTATTAAAATTAAATTCTCGGGGAAGACGCGTTAAATCACCGGTCAAATGTCCTAAATTATACCCCACTTCCAAATCTCAGTGATGACGAACTTACGAAAGGGGATCGGATGAGTCTTCGTGACATCTTATGACCTTTTAAGGGAAGCGTGGATCGATTCGAGAATGATGCGTAATTTGGACTTCCAAATCTCAGGGATGACGAACTTACGAAAGGGGATCGGATGAGTCTTCGCGACATCTTATGACCTTTTAAGGGAAGCGTGGGTCGATTCGAGAATGATGCGTAATTTGGACTTCCAAATCTCAGGGATGACGAACTTACGAAAGGGGATCGGATGAGTCTTCGCGACATCTTATGACCTTTTAAGGGAAGCGTGGGTCGATTCGAGAATGATGCGTAATTTGGACATCTGCGACCGAATTGAGCTGAAAACGATTTTGGACCTTATATGCCTATAAATAATCGTTTTCTGACACTTTTTCTAGGAAATACGGAAATAAACAGGGTCACAGGGGACTTGCGTTCGAGGAAAGGGGAGATCTCTGGCTATTTAAGCGGGGACACTAGCATCCAGAGAAGAGTCTGAATCGGAAAGTGTACGCAGACAGTAACAATGAAGAGATAATTGGTGAACAGTTGTTAATTAGTTAAAAGAGTCTGAATCAGAAAGTGTACGCGGACAGTAACAATGAAGATATAATCGGTGAACAGTTGTTAATTAGTTAAAAAAGAGTCTCGATCGGAAAGTGTACGCGGACAGTAACAATGAAGATATAATCGGTGAACAGTTAGTTAATTAAAAAGAGTCGGAATCGGGTTTGTTCGTTGTGAAAAGTTAAGATGTAGTTAGCAGATCAGTGAAAAGTTCTTTAATTTTTAACGGGAACAGAACAGTTAATTTTTGCGGAAAAATAATGATTAATTAACAGAAGTTGTATTGGGAAGTTTTAAATCGAAGGGTCGGAATCATAATTAAAGGACAGATAAGAGTCACAAACACAGAACGGACCGCGAATGACCGGAAGTAAAACGGAAGTAGACAGTGTTACGGAAAATTAAAAGTGAAATTAAGCATTAAGTGCGAATTAATGCCTGAAGGTATCTTGAAAAAAAAGTGTTAAAATTCGGTCGAAATTCTGATAATCTGGGAATTGTATTAAACTAAGCGGAAGTAAGTGTTAATTTATGGCCAAATTAAATCGTTAGGTGGCTCCTTAATAATATTAATTGTGTGTCGAAATTTTAATAAAAGGTTATAATTCCCTTTTTAAAATAATAACTGTATTGTTGAAGCTTGATATAATAAAAAGGGTGTAACAATTTAAAATAATAAAGGTATTTTAAAATTATGGTATAACAAAGGTGTTATAAAACTGTGTAGAGGATGTAAAATTGCATTTTTAAAGATTAATGAAAATAAATAGTGCGCATTAAAACCTAAAAATTGTGTTGTTGATTTCTAAAATTTTATAAATTAATGATCAAATAAAGAAAGTTAACTACGATATTGAAGACATTGGCCTTGTGATTCTAGCAGGAGAAGTTAATATTTGAATAAAAAAAGTAGTCCGCAAACTAACACAGGAATCTTCCGATCCCAGTAAAAGTAAATTATTGTAGCCAACCACCTCGTATTGAAATTAGACCGCTTGGATTTCCAGAATTTAGATAATTACGGGGCAGGGCACCTATAACTGGCGCGCAGCTGCTTAACAGGTGACTGGGTGCTAGAATAGGTGTGGGTGGCCGCTACAAAACGCTTCAACTGCTGATCGGGAATCGATGGGACCGGCATAAATCGATCCATTCGCTGTTTCAAATAAGTCCTAATATAATTTAATCTTAATAAAAATGGGAAATATGAATAAAATGAGACACTGTATACTAGAAACATTAGTTTTGTATTATAAAATATAGTCCTACCTAATTATATCAGTACAATACTAATAGCTACTAAAAATACTAAACAAATTGATTTCAGATGTATAATAAAAAGGACAGTGGTAGTACTAAGTACAACATTTTAAAAATAATTGATAAAATATGAAATTACAAAAAATAAAGTTGTTATTAACGGGGGGCGACAGTGGTTTACTGGAAAATTACTGCCAAATTCAGACAGGGCCAAACACATAAACTGCTTAACGTAATTCGATCATTTTTGTTGTAATTCTCCAACATAATTTTGTGAAATTTCACCATAAAACAAAAATACCCTTACTAGTTAGTAAGGGTTCGGTCAGCTAGCAGCAGCTAAAGTATGTTAATTAAAACCATATTTGTCCGTGGACAGCCAATAATAAAAACGTCTTAAAATTAAATTTTAACAAAATATCATTAAGACTGTCATTGCATATTTATAAAATTTTCAAGTATAGACTAACAATTAATGTTTTAAAGAATAATAAATACATTGGCCAATGACTTGCTAATTTCCATTTTATTTTTTAATTACTAAATACCATCAAACTTATCACCAGTTTAACAGAACTCGAACATAATTACCAGTAGGGAAAATAGTTGTACTCAAAACGTAATAACTACCATAATTAATTTCATTTATTTCTTTTCCATCCAACCCTGGACTGACGTTTCTTTTAAAACGGGCTCTGATGTATTGGAAACATTGATAGTAGTCTCCTGAAAAGTAAAGAAATACCAGTTTTAGTGTCCCACATGGATATGTGCTAGGACGTTTACTTTTTATTCTTTTATAAATAATATTGGTTGTTGTTGACCATTTGGTATATGCTGGTGATATCAAAATATTCAAAGTAATTAGAAACATCAATGACTATATTATTGCCCTTAAAGGAAACTTAAATCTAATTAATAATTATAATAGGAAGAATAAATGTAATTGCATACCTCCGATTCTGCAACCTCATCTAACTTATCAAGGAATGCTTGTCGAGAATCTGAAAAAAATACAGCAATAAAATGTGTTTGAAAAATGTATGAATGTCATAATATAGTAATGCCTGGTATAGTTGTTGCAGAATTATACCGTTGATTCTTACTGCCATAAATAAACTACCTGATTAAACCCTATTGTATGCGCCTGAACCTCTTCAAAGCTCAATAAATGGGATCAGGACCGGCTTGAAAATGTATACCACACCACATGATTTATTTTTATAATTTAAAATAAATAGATAGGTATTTTTAGTTTTAGGTACCTATAATAAATGTAAAATAATGATAACATAGCAGTTCTCGTTTTTTGTAAGTTTCTTCAAAATAGAAATCATTTTCAATCATAAAATTTTGAATTTCTGCTTTTGTATTATTAGCTAGCATTGTCCATTACAATGACGCTATTTTCAGGTATGTTTTTAAGGAGTTTATGTTTAAACCAATCTTCAAAAAGTTGTGCGTCGGTATCTTGATGGTAATCTAAAGAAGAATCTGCTATGTTTTTAGCTGAAAGCAACAGACAATTTGGAACAATCCCGTTCTCTGAACCAGCATGTAATATTGTGATTCTTTTGCCTTTATTTGATGGTGCCTTGGTTTGACATTTTTTGGAAGAATCATCCCAACCTTCTCTTGGAGTGTCATGGGTATCGAACCATGTTTCGTCAAGGTAAATAATTGGACGATTTTCTTCTCTAAATTGTTTAACATCTGTTAAATATTTAAGTCTCCATTCCCGACACTTGAAGATGCCCCCCTATCAGCACAATTCCAAGGACGCCACACATTCTACCCCTAATAAGCCTAACTAAAAATTACTCGCCGGAAAACCACTAAAGATCAAAATTATTAAAAATCACTTTGTATTTATATATGCATCAGGCATAGGTTTAAATTGAATTTGTATACCTGGTCCGGTTCTGCTCGAAAAGGTTTTAAAATTTGGGATTTCCTTATTTATTTTATGGTCGAATAGATAATAAGGTTTTATTGCAGTCAAGAGATCAACGATATAATTCTGCAAAAACTATACCCGCTATATGGTTATTAGTCATGACCAACAAAAGCTCTCTTCATCGAGACAAAAAATGTAAAAAAACATCAACAAGAAAATGTTCATGGCACTTGCAGCTTTGATCGCATGACACTATCTGTTCTGCATACGTAATGATGAAACTCACATATTGTACAGGCAGAAAAGGGGCTCGTTTATTGTGGGTTTATGTGTAAACTTAACCTCACTTTAGCTATTTATCCACTGAAGAAAATCTCCGGCGGAAGTTGTTTGGTTTAATGCAGTCTTTAAGAGTAGTAGGAGAGCGGAAATGCTGAAAGAAAACATCATAGGCGACAGACCAGATGGCGTGAACTTTAAAGTTACTTACAAAGGCATGTCTAGTTTTTAAAAATTGAAAAAGTAAATGTTAGTAACCAAAACAAGACCATGTAGGTGTAGGCTAAAGTTTCTAGACGTATAGCCATAGTAACTGTCCATTAGGCTCTCCCCCCAGACACTGTACCCCCATAAGGATTCCTTGTAGCGTCTTGATCTTCGTCTGCTGTCAGTATAGACGAGCACCGAAATAGGAATACTTTTTAAAATTATACACTTTGGAATGGTGCCCGCATCTTAGAGAAAAACGGTTTTTACGTTATGGGGTGATTCTATAACGAAATTAACACTGTTAGAACCTTGCAGGAACAACTGTTTTGATTCATTTGTGTAAGCTTATAGCCATGTAAAATCGGATACAGAATCGGACAAAAACAACCTTCTGGTTTTACGGTTAACCGTTTTAACAATAATTTAATCCAGGTTGGGATTTTTGGATAATAATTAAGACAGGGAGGTGAATTAAAAATAGGATGAAGAGTTAAAATTTATGTATTAAAACGGTATCTGATTCAAAAAAATTGTAACTTCGCCAACTTGTATACAAAGCTGCAATTGTGACAGTATTTAAAAATTATAGATTACATTAAACCAAACAACTTTTAAACAATAGCTTTTTTTTTTATGACATATACTTTCCGAGATAAGGCCCATAGTAAAGAGGTCACCCTGTAAATAATGTAAGTACACTAAAGGCTGTAATACAGTCGACAATTATACTCTTCCGGCAATAAAAGCTGAAAGGATCAGCTGGCGCATTGCCATCGCCATATTTAAATATTTTTAAATCTGTCATTACAAATTAATTATATAAGTACCTATTTTTTAGTACTGTGATCGCTAGAGCGATAAACCGCTTGATTACTCGATTATTGAAATAACCGACATTGCTCGATTATTAAAAAAACCCCTCGACTTATCTATTCAGGCGAAAACCGTCGCTCGTCACTTATTATCTTTCACTCGATACCCAAGCTTCGCTTGACGCCGACGGAAATGTACCGTTGTAGTGTGACCGAGTTAAAATACTGCTCGTATATTCGAACAGGATAGGAAATCCTCTAGTTATAAATTCAGGCGAAAAACCGAAAATTATCGCCTGTCTCTTGATACCCTTCGATCTACGCCCCGCACCACCCGAACTGTGCCGATTGGCGACGTTCGAGTTCGACGCTGAGAAGGTAAACACGGCATATGTCTTTCTTAAAGGCACATAAATGAGAAGGTGCATATAAAAAAGTATGCCAAATCCCTGGAGTCATCGCGATATGGGTTTTGCTTTGACTGGCTAGCCGGCGGCGATTGTAAATTCTTAAAAAAATAAAGGATGTATTTTTTTTTAAATAAAAATGAACTGTTCTTCCTTAATAAAACTCTAGACTAAACTTCTAAAACATACAAAAACAACAGCCGGTGTTTTATCAACACATTCTTCTTAGTCATAAAAATGTCAAGTGATGAATCGCTCGAGCTATTCATTCGGTTTTTAAAATCGCGAGTATCAAGTACTCGATTCTAAAGCCACTTGGAATGATCAGATCATTCCAAGTACTCGATTATTAAAATCATCGGTTTCTCCCAACACTACTATTTTAAAAATTCGTAATACAAAAAATGGATCTTACCTGGTTCAGCACACAAGACCAATATCTCACTCTCGGACATACCCTTGCATTTTATTCTAAAATCTGATACAGACTCCATAAATGCTTCCCAAAATTTACCCTTTTCTTCTTCTACTTCCACACAATTCTGTAAATTAAAATAATATTGTACAATAGTATTTTTAAATCATATGGGGAGTTTAAGATGACATACACATCAGGAGGCTGGCAGGTTGTCATTTCGAAACACACACAAACTCCCATAATTTATATCCACCATCTTGAGCATTGTAAAGATAGGATAACAAAACAAAAAACGTACCTTAATTGTATTATATATTTTCTCAGCCTCATGTCTTATTTTTTCAGCATTTGTCGTAAAAGCGTCCAAATCTTGTGTGTTCATTTCCCATTCTTTAACATTTCCTACGTATTTTCTTAGTCTAAAAATCAGTAAAAAAACAATGTGTAAATAAATTTTGATCACTCATTTGATATTCACTCTTTGGATAACAAAGGTTCCGAGAGATAAACAGACATGTCATTTACTCTATACAGTGTGCCCATAAAGTTTTGCAGAAATTGATTTAAAATTCACGGATTTTTTTTTAAATGCTCGGACACACAGGGTGGTCACAATTCAAGTTTCATTGTGAAAGAATTCAACCATTAAAAACTTTCTCATTTTAAATGGAACACCCTGTATATTTTTGTTTAATTTGATGGCAAATTAGTTGTTCTTTATAAATAGTATTTACTGTCCTAAACCTACATCAAAGCGTTTTCTCAAAAAATCCAATTTTATTCCGAAAATACTATTTGTTCAGTGTGCTATGAAAACAATTGTACTATACTATACTGATGTCTATACGGAGGAAAAGTGATTGATTGCTTGAAAATACAACGTTCTAAAGCGTTTCTTAATTGAATTTATAAATAAAATGCAGATGATTGTTTTAAATTTAATGGTTTAAATATTATTTTTTTTAAATAGCAAGGAAACAAGTTTATAAACTTTAAATTCTTTAATTAAAAGTGTGTTTGAAAATTATACCTAATATATTTTGATTATATTTTTAAAATATGTTCGAAATGATTGCCATTTACTTCCAAGCATTTATATATTCTTGTCATCATACTATTTCTTGTAGCATTCCTAATTTCTGGTGCAGTGAGAGATTGAAATGCTGCCCTCACCCTTTGAATTAGATTTTCCTTCAGTATCTCTTCAGTACATCAGTATACAGCCCTAAGTACAATTGTTTTCATAGCAGATTTGAACAAATAGTATTTTCGAAATAAAATTGGATTTTTTTTGAGAAAACGCTTTGTTTTGCCATCAAATTAAACAAAAATATATAGGGTGTTCCATTTAAAATAAGTTTTTAATGGTTCAATTCTTTCACAATGAAGCTTGAATTGTGACCACCCTGTACATTTTCTGCCGAATTTGAAATATTTTTTATATTTGATGATCTTCTAGCTATTCGATTAGAAACATTTTTTAGTCCAAGAGCTATGTTAAAAAAATTATATGGATTATTTCATCGTCATGCATTTGCCAAATAATTACACAAAGTCCAGATATCTCAAAAACTAACAGAGTATGACAATAACACGTTGTATAAAATGTGCTTAGTATTTAACGCTTAATCGAAAAATGTAATAAAAAATTACCATGTTGTATTTAAAAAACGAAAGTTGGCAGCTACTTCCGGTATAACCGGAAATAACAAAACATTTTAGTTAAAGAGAGCATATCTATAAACCGAAATCCCCAAAGTTTCAGAAACATATATTAAGTAGTTCTCCATAAAGTTCTAATGCAAGCTCGTCGTGAATCACCCTGTATACATACACAAGTATCAAGGTCACACTTAACAGGCCCGTTATTTTTACAGATAGTGAGATAAGATGTCAGAATTGTCTGGCTTACCTGCGAACAGTGTCCAGGATATGCGGGTGTTTTTTTAACATAAGAATATCTAGGTTCTTCTCCAACATACTAAAATCTTTTAAACACTCTAGGGCAGCCTCTGGCAAAGCTTTGTCTAAACCTGCAATCAAAATCACGAAGTTGTTGTTGAGTGGACATGAACTTCAAGACAAAATGTTACCAAATTTAGTGTAAGTGAGTGAGAATTGTACAAGTTCTGACGATGGTTTAGTATAATAAATCGAAACGTTACCAAATATTGGCATTTCATTTCAGTGACCGAAACCCAAAAACAAACTACCTATAATTTGAAAAAACGGTCAAGAAAACAAACTTATTTATAATTTATGAGGAAATCTGACAAATAACTTTTCAGATATATATAGGTATGCAGGATTCAAGAAAGGACCAATTCCACATGTATTGAACTTTTTTATAGGACTAATGTCCTATCTACTTGTCACATTCTTTATATAATTTCAGTGAAACAAAATACATAGTGATAACAAATTTAATATCAAAAACAAAAGGTGAAGGCGAAAGAAAGATAAATAAAGTTCGCTCCTGTATCTGTAACCAACCTCCAAACGTAAAATAGACCAAATTCAACAGGCTCCCATAAATGACAGGTGATTAGCCAACCATATCGTGAGTTTTTAGGAAACGTTTACTTTCAAAAACTCTCAATCTGCTCTATTTGTTTATTAAAGAAATTTATATTATTATTCCCCTTCAGCGGAAATTTGCATACGAGGAAAGAACTTATGAATTGCCAAACGTTGAAATTATTAACGTATGTAGCAGGAAAAAAATCGTGATTAAATTTATTATCTAATTACTAATTAATATATAAAGTATAGTATATAATAAAGTATATTTCAAAAAGTAAGATCATTTTGACATTTCTTACGACATTGTGTGATTATCTTTCTTCACTTTGGGACCGAAAATGTCTTTATTGAAAGATTTAACACTGAGAAAGGGAATAGTACATTACGTATCAAGGGCCGAAAAGAGGCTTTTACCGACGAGATGCGGAGATGGCCGACTGAGCCGAAGGTGAGGGAGGCCACCGCACGAGTCCGGAAAAGCTTCCGACGGCCCGAGATATGTACCGTATTTTTTTTACAAGTGCTCCGAAGCTTTGATGCCAAATAAATAAAGAAATTCTTCAGACAGTTTTCCTGTCTACATGACATGAAAAACTCGCGCATGGAGAATGTAAATATCTATTTATTATTGTTGACAAATTGGCTGGGTGGCCTAGTGGTATAGCGTACGCCTTGTGATCTGAGAGTCGCGGGTTCAAATCCCGCACTCGGCATCTCTGGTATTATTTATTTTTTTACAAGTGCCCGAGTCTTTGAGGCCATATAAATAAAAAAATTCTTCAGACATTTTTCTAAAACATCTTTGAAAAATAAATTCCAATTTAATTTATGTGTAATCCGCTATTTATTATCGCTTGTAGTATGGCTCGGTGGGTAGAGTGTCCGCCTGGCGATCTCAGGGTCGCGGGTTCAAATCCCGCACCGATAATTCTGGTTTTATTTATTTATGAGCACATGGCGACTCGAAGCGGGCGGGAAAAATCTTTCCCGCCCGCTCCCTTGGAAAACGCCACTTTCGGTGAAGAGAACATGCATGAAAAGAGGCACTTTCGGGGCACATGTAAAAAAAACTTATTTTTATGTCAGTTGAAAAACGAATAATAAATATACCGATTTTTGTCTGTTATGCAAAACGCCAAATGTGAAAGAAATATGTGTCTTCAATGTTATTCAACGATTTTCTAAAAATAAAAGAAATCCTAATACCCAAATTAAATATGTTCCACTGGAATTTGGCTCAACAACGGGTTTTTTCCTTCACATATTTTTCGTGTAATGTTTCTCAAATTAAGCTGACCTGAAAATAGTATGGCTTATAAAACTTCCTTACCTAAATTATTCTTGATTTTTGAATCCCAATTAACCAATTCAGCTTCCTTTTTGAGTCTATCTAACCGTTTCCTTTTCGATTCAATGTCTTTTCCATATGTCAATTCTTTTATATCTTCTAAAGTCATTTGAATATCGGCAATAATGACATCATCAAATTCATTCGGTGCTTTATTTTTTGTTGTGAGTAGGTCCTTTATTTCCAATAATGACTTAGCAACCTAAGCAATATTTAATAGAAAAATAAAATTGCACTTTCTTAAGTGTTTTTCAAAACATTTTAAATTGTTTGTTGCACTATCCCGATATTTAGTTGGTGTGGCCTTAAAGTTTATACAAAACCGCAATTTTGTTCTATTAACGTAAGTTACTCAAAAATGGCTGCTCTTGAAACAAGACCATCAGAGTTTTCTTGAAAGAAAAGTACATAGTTATAATTACATTTATAGATTTGGCGCTTACAAAACCCGTTAGGAGGTACTTTAGAATAAATAAATAAATAAATCATGTAGTGGTTAAATATTACTATCGTGTAAATGTAATACTTTTGTTCAGTTGATATTCTTTTCAAAATAACGGTGTTCGGTAATTACGGAGAAATGCTATGAAAGTAGAGATACAAGACTGACAAAAGTATTGACTATGAGAAACCCTTCACAATGCCATGAATTTAGTCTACAACAATGTACTCTCACTTCTACCAATACCATTGTTCGTACTATACCGGGTGGCTCATTAATTCGAGGAACTTATAGGATCCGTATGCATATGCAGATGCATCTTTTAAAAATATTTATGTGTAATACCGCATTTTAAATTGGTATTCGTTGTCGTGTTGCCAAGCTATTTATTTATAATATACAAACATTTAAAAAATATCTGTTTAAAGTTACCCCCAAAAACCCAACCTAATTCAAAATAAAAGTAACGCGCTATTTAGTAAAAGGTTTAAGGAAATGCATAGAAGTGGGTCGTGGATATTTTTAATAGTGATGCAACGATTACGATTAACCGCCGATTATTTGATTTATAAAATTAATCGTGATCGTCAATATCAAAACGATAATTATACGATTCTCTAATTACAAACAATATATATTTTTAACATGAATTTATTTTGATTTGTAACATGTTCTTTTTATGTTGTTTCAGATCGATTTAAAAATCCCTAGCATTAACAAACTAGTTTCTTGCGAGTTCTAAAAATCTAATGTTTTTGACTTGTGTCACTTTGAAGCAATAATATGATATATAATAAAATATATACTATTTGGCGATAGTTCTTGATAAGAAACCAAAGAATATAAATAAAAATTTATGTGTTTTTTTTTAAATTCTGGATTTAATTTGATAATCGTAATCGTATAACAATCAATCATTGCTTCACTAAGTTTTAACATTTTGTTGAAATTATGTTAATTCATAATTTTCATTACATTATTATCTAATTTCCTGTCAAAACTGAATAATTATTTCTATTGAAAATAAAGAGAACCTACAATTTTTAAAATGCCAAATATCTCGGAAATGGATTTATTTGAAAAAATAAAGGAATCATACATTTTTTCTTTAAAAATTACCATTCTATTATAAATTTTAATCAGAATTCCAATAGGGTAGGGTAGTAGGGTGTAACTAGTGCAGCATTGCCGTTTAATTAACCCAATATACAGTGCGTTATGGAAATTACATATTCTATTTAAACCGGCAAATCCGGAGATTAAACCACATTGCAGAAAAATAACCATAAATGGCGCCTTGAATTATTAAGCGAAATATACACTTTATGAAATCAGAAAATGCACGTGCACGCTACTGTCGACGTACATAATCAATAATTTATTGAGGTAGGTCGAATCTCAAAAGAGGTCAGCGCATTTTAGGCGGTGTTGTCATATTGCAACACAGAATTGTAAACGCACGTGTTCAGTTTTTGACAACGAGACGTCTTTGACCCGCGTTATCACTTATTTTTCAAACTTTTTACAAAAAAAACTACAATGTTAAGGCACATATTCTCTTACCTTTGATCTTATTTCAAAATAATCCGTTTTATAATTAAATTCCATAAAAAAAATAAAACACGAAAAGTATGATTTGCAACAGAACCAATAGTAACACAAATTTGAAATCACATCACAACATTTATTATTACGAATTATTTCACAACAAAAAAAAAATCGGGTAATGTTACAACTAACAAAACGTTTAAAATTAGTATACATCAAGCACGTGGACCCATCAGCGACGTCGCGTCATTTCAGCACCAGACAGGCGGTGTGATCTCGCATCACTGTAGTTTACTCAAGTGACCTACATACAGTCGCTAAGTGAAACCAGATGGAGCGGCGCGAAAGCACATAGGCAAAAAGCGTTTTTACCTTAGTATTTAGATATTTGATTAAAAAAAACTATGTAGGCTTTCTCTAGGACACCCAAGGAATCATCCATTTAAATATAATAAGTCATTTCCATAACACACTGTATAACAATACTTTTTAAAATACGTTCTTCCAGAAAAAGCTTTATGATAGCCATTAAACAATTTCTGTCACCGGTGCCTAATATAAAAACCATGTTAATACGTTCTTCTTTCAAAAAAATTAATAATGCGTTAAAATATTGGAATAAAAACATAAAATAATCAAGAAAATACCTTTAGTGTCTGATATTGGTCCTGTTTGTTTCAGTCCTAACATGGTTTATTACGAATCAAAAAAAAAGATATTTATCCATTTTCGTTTAAGATCTAAAAATTGTAGTAAAACGCCTTTTTAAGAAATGAGCTATAGCTACGAATTAATAAAAAATATAATAGTGTTCCATCTAAAAAAAATCAATTTTGTTACCTTAAGGGTCGGTTGTATAAAACACTTATAATTTAACCCGAACAAATCTTAAGGACCGGTTCTATATAACACTTATAATTTCGTTAAATTCTGGCATTTTTATAAACAATAAGATAATGATAACGTACCTGTGTATCATGACAGTGATCTGGTCTCTTGAACTCCAGATCTGATCTAGGATCAGTGTAAAATACTGTTTGTACAACAACTTTTTTACTTTGAACTAGAGTTCAACAGTGAACTGTTCAAAGTGTTTATAGAACCGGCCCTAAAAATTGCAATAGTGGCACCACTGGTACCGCCGTGTATAAACTATGGCCATTTTTGTCTTATGAGATTATTCTGTCATACCTCATGTTAAAGAAACCAACATTACGAAATTTTAATTAGTTATTTTTTCAATGACATTAACAAGTTGTTTTTTGAAATTTATAAATAGGTTGGCAACACCGCAACGAGCACCAAATTAAAATACTGTACTGTACGCAGAATTTTATGTTTAATTCAAACAAATTGAAGTCTATTAAAAAAAACTTTCTACCGCACCGTATATCTACAATTAATGAACTTATTTAGATCATCTTTTTACCTGTTCGTCGTAAAGAGCTCTATCATGCTCATTTTTGTGTTTTAAGGGCCATTCTTTATGGAGCCTTAAGCCACATATCGTTCCGGACGGTAGTTTTACTGCCAACACTTGATCCTTGCTGTCGTGTCTATTTTCAACAGGTTTCTCTAAAAAAATTTGGTTGGTCAAAAAATATTTTAGCAAGAAAAATATTACAATTAAGGAGACCACTAACCTTAAATAAATATGTTATATTATTTAAAAAGCATATAACTGTCACTAATAAATCAAAAATGCTTAAATTCATAATCATTTGTTTGGTAAGTTAACATCTGGATTCAAGGAAGAGGCCTAGCGTTCGTACATGCAACGGACACATAAGGTCACTCGTTGACAAAATTTATATGATTTTATTATTTAGAACTAATAAAATTGTCAAATTAAGCCTGTTTTATTAAACAGTTATAAATACTACATGCTTCTCACAAGTTCACGCTTACCTTCATACGCTTCTACATTCTTCTTCACATGCTCAGCCTGGAAAATAATAGAACTATTAAAATAGGGGAGTACAAACCACATATATATACAGTATATTGCCAATACGAACGTTCCAAAATACAAAAAGTGTCCCCGCCATGGGAGATGTAACGGGCATATTGAGTTTGCGCAGTAGGGTGGAAATTTTATCGATCGCGGCAGAGCGCCGGCTCGACATTATTTATTTGTTGTTATTCGTCGCCATCTTTGGTTCTGGATGCTTTTTTAAATTACAGAATAACAAGTGGTTCATCTGCATTGTTTTCGGTATATTAGTGCTTATAAACTTTCATTACCTAACAACAACAGGTATAAAGTATTTCAGGTATGTATATATAAATTTAATTTTATTTTACAGCAATCAGGGCACCGTCGGATCATCATATCGTAAGAAATCGTATGCATGGAACGCTGTCTTAAATCGAACTAATCGAAATTTTGATTGCAATATTTATCCTAACTAACCAGTGAAATGTACATTAAAAAAGTTGAAATCCGGTCCTGTCGAATGTTTACTTTCACAAGGAAATTTCCGAACTCAAACGCCCCCTTCGATGCCCATAGCGGGGACATAATTGCAGATGGTATTAACATATACTGTTTATATATGTATATATGTGATCTATGCTGAATTGGCCTATTTCCATTCAAATGTATGGCTATAATAAACACATATAACAGAAGATCGGACTGTAAATATAACTGAGAGTTTAACAAATACTACTTACATATAAAATATTATTATTTAACATTTGTTCCGTCACAATTTCAACCGTCACTTTATCAACGGGTTTTTCAGCTTCGTCGGAAGCCTCCTCTTCCATTTGCAACGTAGAATCCGCATTATTTTCAATTTCAACAAACTCGGTCCTAAAACAATTCATAATTTACGCTTCAGTATAATATGTATCTTCAAACATAGTGTTAGAACTAGAAGGAAAATAAACATGTATCCATAGCGATATACTACATGCGATGTGTTGTTAGGTCGATCCAAATTCAACAAGTCTACACGGTGTCCCACATTAGAATGCACTTATGCCCATTTCAACCAATGTTTCTCTAGGGATGGAATAGTTAGGGATTCTAAGTTAGTAGAGATTCCCTAGAACAAATTGGATGCCACCACATGTATTTATGATACCCCTAGTTAAGGACGGAATAACGCTGGCAACCATGCAATTCTTCAGGAAGGTGGAGCAGGTGGCGGGATTCTTTTACATAACTCAGCATTTTGGTGTATTTGACGCTTTAGTTCGTTTCAACTTCAATAAAAAAAGTTTAGTTACCATGAAAAATATAGGAAAGAAAATTACACACGCGCCAAACTATACATCGTCAGAAAATTAATATTGTACAAAAAGATTACACCAAAAAAAAACGGATGCTGTGTCCGTAATGGAAAAAAACAAGCCTGGCTTAATGTTAGCGAAACAGTAAGTGCCTGTTCTCATCGAAGCAACTGTCAACCGCAACGCAACTGCAACGCGACCGCAACTTCAGTTGAGTTGCTCATGCGTTCCCACTGGAATCAAAGCAACTGCAACGCGACCGCAACTTCAGTTGAGTTGCTCTTGCGTTCCCACTGGAATCAACTGGTTTAAAGTCTCTTTTGACATGAGCAAAATGTCGTCTTCGTCAGATAAAGATATAGCCGCAACATACTTGCTCGTTAAAAAACTTGTTCGTATATAGTGGCACAGGAATTAAATAATAATCCGGTTAAATTTAATGGGTTTTACCGAATGAGCCACAAAAGTTAAATATTTTGCTGTCTCGTCCGCCATGACACCGCGATTGGATACAACTGACGACGGCGACGCGGTGTGCCGGGTAACTCATAAGCAACTAGTTGCGTTGCAGTTGAGTTGCCTTAAGACAGTGGGAACACGCGTATTTAAACATTAGTGCCGTGTCGCGTTGCGGTTGCCAGTTGCTTTGGTGAGAATAGGCACTTAAACTAATGAAAATTCAGAAGAAATGATTTGGGAAAAAATTACTCTCACACACTCACTACTCAACACATATTTTATTATCCAAAAGGCTAACTCGTTGGATACAGATCAGTAAAACAAACTTAGAAGATCAAATTTTGTATTTTGGCCTAGGTTTCGACCTCTATAAGGTAACCCTCAGGGCTATACAGATAAGCCCCCGTATCACACTTTTTACCATTATCAATACTATACAGAACATGTAGATTTTTCATACTACACACATATAGAAATATACCATTAGGGCTCGTCTAACAACTGTTTTGATGTTGTTGTTGTTTTTTTGAAAAGTTGGAGACTTAATTGTAGGGTAGTCTCAGGTGCCACGGTCTTTGGGATATCAAAACAGGCAACGAAAACAACATTAGATAGATGGTCGAAAAAACAACATGGCAAGAGTTACCTGGTCAAATACACGCACGGGCCGCAATTGGAAAACCATCGAAGATACTATCGAATAGGATGATAACCCTGACGCGGCCCCAGTTGAAACAGGCTAACACTGTTACTTGCAAAAAAACACCTTCAACGGATAGGTATAAACAACGGATCCTTTGAATGCAGACTCTGCGACGAAGAGGATGAAATGGTCTCCCACATAATATACCGCTACGAAGCGCTGTCTCGCAGAAGACATAATATCTTCGGGAACATACAACGTGGAGACAACCTCCCACATGACTTGGTAGAAGGTTACTGGACCTCATAGAAGGAACAAACATTTTCTAACAAGATCGGGGTCCACAATAAGCTGGAGCTGCAGTGATAGAAGTTCGGGCCTCACATCCAACCTACGCCTTTAATCAACCAACCAACCGTGGAGTATTAAAATCAGCGGAATGATTAATTGACTGACAGTTTGTATAGCCAATAACGGGTATTTAGTGAGAGCCAAGAAGTATTTAACGCCACCACTAAACAATAAGCTTTCGAATTCAGGGCATTCTCGATTATAGCAATTTTTGATCGCACGGTATAATTAAATCTATAATTTCATATTTATTATAATTACGCTAATAAATAAATGTTTACCACGTTTACCACATATTTGCTGTACTACGTTCAGGCGTAATGTTGATTGTATAAAATTGATTTTCCTTAGGATGTTAACATAAATGTCAGAATAGACATTTCACTTCTTTTAACTCAGAGATTCATTTCTTGTACCTAATCATATCCTGTCAAGATGTTTCCTCCAAAACGTGATGCAAATAAATCAGTCTGTCATTATTGTCGATCCGAGGTTAAAATAGTACTATATAAATGATTGGCGATTTTGCTTCATTAAAAGCGTAAACAAATTCTGTTTATGTTTACAAATTTGAACAAGATTTACCTGGAGCTAAAATTCCTTATTACGCTAGTCTCGTAATAAAACTGAAGTCAACCCCTATTAACTTATCCAAGACTATTTTGACCATACAATTTGAAAATGTGTTACCTTCTTCTTCCCCAGTACTACTCAGCGCCAGCGGTGGAACTCATATATCGTGACCTGTGATGTAATAACTCTGAAACTATTTCGCAGATGCGAAAACTATCGTCATCAGATCTATCGGTACACCCAGTTACGACACATGTCAAAATTGACCCCTCGTGAAGATCCGGTGTATTCGTCGAATGTCACAGGTCAAACATTAAGAACGTTAGTGGATAGGTGTGACGTGTGCTGTGGGGCTTCTCGCGTCGGTAGGAAGAAACCCGACATTAGTTTAGTCAAGTACGGAGCCCATTACGACGGTCACTGACGTCATGTCGAGACTTAATTTTATATGTAAATAAAATGATTCAATTACACCCTTTATTTAAATTTATAATTTATTTTTTCTACGATCGTTATAAAAACTATATTTTTTTACCCAAATGAATACATAAAATTGATAATTTTTTAACAAGGCTAGTAATAGCATACATAATGACATTGTCGATCAGATGGACCGAACTGTATTTGACGTAATGCGCGACGGAATTAAAAACCGGTTAACGAAGTGGGTTTATCTTGAAAGATATAGGACCATTAAACTCATTAATTTGGCCAAAAATCATTCGCACAATACAAACGAACTTAGATTCATAGACTGATTAAACCGATTGTAACAATATTATTTGAAAGTTTGTATGAAAAAATCGCACACACTTTAAACAAAAAACAAGAGTATGTCGGCACTTTTCAAAAATATTATTTAGGGTATTTTGACAACGTCAAAATTAATACCTTAACATCTTGACGTCGTAATCAAACCACCCGTGTTACAGGGGAAACACCACCGACCTATAACTATGGATACGTACAACTTACGGAATGCGCAATAAAAAGTTAATTTTACGAGTGAAAAAATGGGTTGGTGAGCACGGTTTACGGGTCATGTGCAGGCAACCTCACCGTATTGGTTGCCAACCAACGACGACCGTCCAGAACCGAAATCGGTCGTATCGATACGTGGACAATAGATATTAAAATTAAGTCTAAAAGTGGCTTTTCAGTGATGGCGACAAGGCCTTCTTTTATGCGAGAAAATAGATTGCTTATTTCCCAGTAAAGACGGTCTTGATGTGCCCAAATATTGCCGTGTAATAATTTTCTTTAAGGGTCCGGAGCGCCGGTTACGGTAAATAGTTGATCAGTCGGCTATAGGTCGGTGGGAAACACCAATTTGTTGTCCTTGATATGAAAATCCAGTCGAATTCACCTTATAAATGTTCCATGTAATTTTTTAAGTTTATTCATTATTTCAAAAATATATTTACACCCAAATCCACTATTGATATTTATTCTAATTTAAAGAACATTAGATACATCCTTAATTTTCCTATTTTACTTTTACAGGGAAAACTTTAATAAATATGTAACTATACATTCTACGCGGAAACGGTGTTTGTTATTGGTTGTATTGCAAAACATTTTATGCTTTATTTTTACATGAAATTTAATTATGAAACGGATTGTTTTTAAGTAAGATCGGAGGTAATAGTACAGCAGCCATTTACCAAAATGTCCTGTTATCATGCCTTCATCTAGTCAATGACTAATCGCTAGATTAATAAAAAATAAGAAAGTTTTACTCGAGTCTAACGGACATTTTCCGTGTTGCGCAGCTGTAGGGAGGGCAGCGGAGTCGGATCTCGTATCTGTATAATTCATGATCGCGGTAAACGGCGCGTGCATGGGTTTGATGTGTGGTTTGGTTGTGTATAACAACTCAGGATCAGCTATGTCCCCATATTGCATTATTATTGATACACGTGCTGTGTTGACTGAAAACGGTTTTGCTAAAAAATGCCTGTTAAAAATGTCGGTTCATATTTTCCCCCATTTTCCGAGCCACAATACACGATGTCTGCTTGAAAACGTACGAGGCGCGATAACTCGTTAGCGTTAAAAAAATTACATACCTAGATCCAACAGTGCGGTTGCGCGTCGATGAAAATGTCCGTTCTTATTTTTTTCCGGTCACGAATAACGAAAAATAACATCCGACAAGTAAAACGGACGAGTCATGTTTCTACACATTTTCAACTGTTTTCAATTCAAAGTATTATGTGGCAAATGTCTAGAAATGTGATTCATACTTTTGAAAAACGTATTGAATTATGTGTTCAAGTTAATGGGGATCACTATATGAACAAATAATTAGGTAATAATTTACTTTAGAAATTGTCTACAAGCTTGAATCGCTAAAATATTTTTGTGTCGTATCCTCCCGTATGAATAAATATATTTTTTTAAATTATAACATTTTGTTTTTATTTTGTCATAGGTGGCTAGAAAAATGACAATGGTAAAATACATCCACTTTTTTTTGCTCAAGTTTAAATAAAAATTGAAATACCACCAAGATTGGTTGAGATAGGCATAGAAAGACCTTAATAAAAATTGGAGAGGATTAAAATATCTACAAGATAAAGTAATCATATACAGGGTGTTTCGTTTAAAAAACTTACGAAACTCAGGTTTCAATTAGTAATGTTGGCATATTCATAGAAAATACCCTGTATAAAAATATTGATATGTGTTATCATAGGGGACTTCTGTAAACATTCCTCTTTCCGACATAAAAATATTTTATTTCAAATTATTATAAGTTAAGAAATTTTACACATTTCCTTGAACCATGTTTTTGCACAAATTTTAGGAATTTTCCAATCTATTTGGCAACGTTGCAAAAATGTGTACAAATAATGACGGTGCTATGTACATAATTTTACGGTGAATTCAAATATGTAAAAATATACAGTGTCCTATTTAAAAAATATGAAATTTTTATCACACCGCCCTTTTGGAGTACCCTGTATGGTCGGAAATAATTTTAAAAGCTGCACCTCTTAACGCTTAATAACTTTCGTGAAAAAAGTTTTCCGCTATCCCTAGCGGTAAAAGAGATATTGAGCTTTGTTGCACTAATTGGCCACCCTGTATATTTTTCGCTGGGCCATATTTCGGTGGTAGTAGTTACAACGGTAATGTTTTTTTGATGGTTGTTATTAGTATTATTTAACTAACTACAATAATCTACTCATGCACAAATTATGGCTAAACTACATAAGGGTAATGTGTGTGTGTGTAAGTTTCCATGGCACTGGAGAATCTCCAACAGACCAGACTATTTTTGAAAGTTTTCTTACTTATTATTGTCATATTCTTTCTTGATTCATTTAATAACAATGACTTAATCTGATGTACTTTTCACGATACATATTATTATATCTATACTAAACTGCTGGCCATTTGCTTTCGAGCAAGAAAAATTTCGCCTAAATTTAAAAGTTAATATTTTTTGAACCAGATATGACATCGATCTCCGGTTTTTAATGGTTGATAGATTTGTCCCTTAGGAAACAATTGCCAAAGTTGGATTGTCTTAAACTGTCAGAAAATTTTATATACAGGGTGTTAAAGAGGACAATGATTTTTGCTCCAATTTCAATAGCATATAACTTTCACAATAATATTTTTAAATTTTATCACTGTACGTCAATTGAATCACTGGTTCATAGCAAAGAAAGTAATCTGTCAAATTTTTGATATCTGCTATATTTTAAGAGATACCGATTTTTTTGAAAAACTTTGCTTTTTTCAACTTTTTGTTAGCTAGATCCCACTGTGCGTTGTATCGTGCAAACTTTGCAAGTGATTATTATACCTTATGAAAAGCTTGTTTATGTTCAGTAACAACAATTGTACCTAAATGTTGTGATGTGCAGTGGCGGTACTTATAATCACTTATATGTCTATGCTTTATGAGTGTCTCACAATTTTTTTGTATTGGAAAGTACTCGTCCCTAGATTAGGCAAGTTTTTCCTTATTTTTTAGTTTTTCATATCGCGCTACAGATATATTATACAGTGTCTACAAAATTTTAAAAAAGATAATTTTTTTATTTAATTGTTTGAAAAAATGTATTTATTAATTTCTAACTTTCTAACACATGGTTAGCTTTGTTGCTAAACGCATTAGCATGGGTGACTTGATATTGTTTTTTTTTCCTGATAATCTCGATTCAAATTAATACACTCGGATGGACGTGGTTTGGTTTGACGGCAGCTAGTGATATTTAATATTAAAGTGCCTTTCAATGTAAGTTTAATTTTAGGAATAGTGTCGTGTTAGAAAGTTAGAAATTAATAAATAAATTTTTGCAAACAATTAAATAAAAAAATTATCTTTTTTAAAATTTTGTAGACACTGTATAATATACCTGTAGCGCGATATGAAAAACTAAAAAATAAGGAAAAACTTGCCTAATCTAGGGACGAGTACTTTCCTATACAAAAAAATTGTGAGACACTCATAAAGCATAGACATATAAGTGATTATAAGTACGTCACTGCACATCACAACATTTAGATACAATAGTTGTTACTGGACATAAACAAGCTTTTCATAAGGTATAATAATCACTTGCAAAGTTTGCACGATACAACGCACAGTGGGATCTAGCTAACAAAAAGTTGAAAAAAAGCAAAGTTTTTCAAAAAAATCGGTATCTCTTAAAATATAGCAGATATCAAAAATTTGACAGATCTCTTTCTTTGCTATGAACCAGTGATTCAATTGACGTACAGTGATAAAATTTAAAAATATTATTGTGAAAGTTATATGCTATTGAAATTGGAGCAAAAATCATCGTCCTCTTTAACACCCTGTATATAAAATTTTCTGACAGTTTAAGACAATCCAACTTTGGCAATTGTTTCCTAAGGGACAAATCTATCAACAATTAAAAACCGGAGATCGATGTCACATCTGGTTCAGAAAATATTAACTTTTAAATTTAGGCGAAATTTTTCTTGCTCGAAAGCAAATGGCCAGCAGTTTATATACACATGTTACATATATAAAAACTGTTTTCAATATTTTTCATATACATATATTTTTTTAATTCTCCATAAGTTAAACAGGGACACAGGATAGGAATTTTAGTTTCCGGTTGGCTGTCCCGGATGGAAATGCTAACAAGAGGCCAACATAAGGGTAATAGGAATATCTTAAACAACAGAAAAATAAATGGAGGAAAATATATTTTGATCAGTCGATACATACGTTGTAAATTATTGCACTGGGCTATTGGTTACAAATGAGAACTAAAAAGGAACCATAATTACATTTATGTGGCACCTTTAAAAAAACTAATTTAATCGTGGTTCTTAGTAAACTAAGTCACTTATTGAAGTTAACATATTTAATACATATTTTTCTCGAAAAAATATAACTAAAAAGAAGCAATTTTCAAAAAGATAATTAAGAACGTAATATAAAACTCATATTTGGCAATAAACCTAGGACGTTATTACTCCGTAATTACTTTACTAATTCACTAGAGCGGTTCAAAGTATAATAACGAGTTTAGTAACTATGGAATTAAAAACTGCAAGTAGGTTGAGTGATGTTCCGAGTGATTTAAAACATTTCATGAAACAAAATTCCGCCACCCTGAAATTTTGTTCAAGTCTGATATTTTATAACCTTTTTATTTTTTATGCGATTTTCATGATTTTATTATCAGTTTGTAGATTTATTGTGTTTTTCCTTAATTATTTTATAAAGTAACATTTTTCGATTAGGCTATATTATACAGTAAATCAAACTGTTGTTTTTTGATATAATTTCAAAACACCCTGTAGGAAAATTGAGGTGGATAATTTTATTTACATACTGTTTCTTGTAATCTTTGATGTAATCTAAACATTTCGTTTTTTGATTCATTCCATTATTTCATTTCTGCTGTAAGCTGCAAAATGTTAAATGTCAAGCTTTCGGTTAAAAATTATCGACGTTGGCTAAGTACGCGATTATTGTGACAGTGACAATATTCTTACTGATGAATCCAGGATTTGTATAAGGTCGCCGGATGGCCGTGAGTGGGTATACATACGTAGAAATGAAAGATATGCTTACTGCATCATCATATCAGAACGAATCTCATATCTTGGCGGTGCAGTCATGATTTGGGCGAGTATTTCTACCGAAGCACGCACCAATTTTGTATTTGTTGAAGACGGAGCTCTAACCGTCCACCGTTACATTGAGGAAATCCTAAAAGAAATTGTTGTTCCATTTGCTCCTTTTATTGGGAACCACTTTACATTAATGCATGATAATGCTAGACCTCACGTTCCACATGTAGTGAGCCCATATCTGGATGAAGTTGGACTTCCAAGATTAGAATGGCCCGCATGTAGCCCGGATCTCAACCCAATCGAACATCTTTGGGATCAACTTAAAAGGGCCGTTCATCCTCGTTCTGTACAACCACAAACCTTGAAAGACTTACAACTGGCGCTGAAGGCTATCCCTCAAGAAAGGATAAGTAACCTTATTCATCCGATGCCACGAAGGCTGCAAGCTGCCATTACTATTAGAGGAGGAAATACATAATATTAAAATTGTTTTTGTTAATTAACTTTATGATATATCTACTGTTTGTTTTTCTTAATAAAAATAGGCTTCGAATCAGCGTTTCATTTAAAATTTTGCAGTTCGCAGCAGAAATGAGATAATGGAATGAATCAAAAAACGAAATGTTTAGAATATATCGAAGATTACCAGGAACAGTATGTAAATAAAATTATCCACCTAAATTTTCCTACAGGGTGATTTGAAATTATAACAAAAAACAACAGTTCGATTTACTCCTGTATTATATAGCCTAATTAAAAAATGTTACTTTATAAAATAATTCAGGAAAAACACAATAAATGGATCTACAAACTGATACAAAAATCATGTAAATCACATAAAAAATAAATAAGTTTTGGAATTAAATTGTGTCGTAAATTACTTTTAATTATGCCGGGATGTGGTGGAGCCAAGTATTTTTTTGTTATTTAATTTAAAGAAAATCTGAAAAATGCATCCAAGTACAAAAACCCATTATGCCTTATTCTCGCACTCGTTAATTTGGACCTCTAAATTAATCCACAAAATTACCTAATTTCATCATGCCAAATTCATGGCATACAAATAACATCTTTTAGACGTCTTGAATAAACAAATACAGTATCTGAGTAAAAAATATCAATAAAGAGGCAAGTTCATTATTCCATGGAGATTTAGAACAAGAAATAAACAGATGTATTTATAATAATTAACCCACAATTTTGCCTAATACAAACTACCAAAAACCATTGAAAGAAAGTATTTGTGAGAACGACTGTGTGCTCTCCGTAGCAACTATTATTACGAATACATAATATTAGTGTTGTGATCGCTCGGGCGAAAAACCGCTCGAGTACTAGATTATTGAAATAACCGACATCGCTCGATTATTAAAAAAACCGCTCGAGTTATAAATTGATGCGAAAATCGTCGCTTGTTACTTATTACCTTTCACTCGATACCCCAGCTTCGCTTGACGCCGACGTATATTCGAGCAATTTTTCGCTCGATAGGAAACACTCTAGTTATAAATTTCAATCAAAAAATCGAATCATTGCCTTTCACTTGATACCGGATCTTCGCGCGCCACCGGATATATGCCGATTGGCGACGTTCGAGTTTGACGCTCAGATGGCTGACACGACATACGTCTTGCTCAGAAGGCTGACACGACATACGTCTTTCTTAAAGGCACATAAACGAGAAGGTGCATATAAAAAGTATGCCAAATCCCTTAGAGGATTCATTGCGACATGGGTTTTGTTTCGACTGTGACTGGCTAGCCAGCGGCGATTGTAAATTCTTAAAAAATTAAAGGATATAATTTTTTAAACAATCAGAATCAACTGTTCTTCCTTAACATAAACTCTAGACTAATCTTCTAAAACTTACAAAAACAACCCCTGGTGTTTTATCAACACATTCTTCTTAGTCATAAAAATTTCACGTGATTAATCGCTCGAGCGATTCACTCGATTATTAAAATCGCTCGAGTATCAAGTACTCGATATTAAAATCATCGGCTTTCCCCAACACTACATAATATCCCTTACTTATAAAACGCTTCTGTGAATACGGTCGAGAGTTTTAAAAACGCTTCTGTGAATACGGTTGAGAGTTTTAAACAGTTCTAATTTGACAATTTGGAACTTACAATGACAAGTGTAAGAATCGGGCAATGGGTTTTGTACCTTAAACGCATTTTTGAGATTTTCTGTAAATTTACAAGGATCAATATACAGTGGCGGGCAGAATTTACGCAGCATATGGGAAAATTTGTTACTGTTAGATTTAAACAAAAACCGATGTTGGCAATCGGAAATCACAAAATCCATGAAACAGTAGCGTTCGTCTTTAGGGGTTTGGCGGGAAATTAAAAAAAAAATATATAGCAGAAATTACCTTCAATGAAATTTTGTAATTAGAATAAAGTCGTATTAATGACGTGTATGTCTTTTTAATAATAATAAAAAATTGATTTGAGAGTCTAATTATGCATAGGCTATAAAAATATTTGGTGTAGCACACGCCAGAATTGAACAATTCTCTTTTTTTAAGTAAAAAATACAATTAGGAAGTACTATTTTAGGGAATGTGATTTGAAGTAACCACTGTTTAATGGTTTTTGGTATTTCCGATCATGCAGAAACGATTGCCAATATCGGATTTTGTTGAAAACTAACAATAAAAAATATTCACATATGGTGCGTATTCTGCCTTTCACTGTATTTAAGGTTATGCTAACCACCCCGATATAACTAAATCCATTATCGTCGCCTTATCCCTACCTTTTTTTTTTTAATGACACTGGAAATTATTCCAACTGGCCAGCCTTCTTTTGAATAAAGTGTTAATAATACCTAATAGTGATCATACTTAATAACGTCATCCGACATCTGTTTTAATAAAGATACAGTACAATAATATGAGGTGGCCTCGAATCAATTTTACATCAATATATACTTAAGATCTAATGTAATTTTTTTAAATTTATTTATATATTGTTTTTTTATTTTTATTTAGTTTTGTTTTAAATAATGCTTTTCACATTTTTTATTTTTTTCTATATTTCCTATGTTCCTAAAACTAGTTGGAGCTACCATCATACAAATAAAGTGTCTGAATTACAATAGTGTTTATAAATAATTTTAAGTACTTTTTCGTGAGTCAGCAACATCATATAATTCAGTGAGAAATTGGTCCATATTGTTCATATTTAACGTACATTGTAGTAATATATTAGAGAAGTAATTAAATGGTTTGCCGTTATTAAAATTGGTTAGCAGCAAAAAATAGCCATTAAATCATTTGATCAGCATAAAAAGATTTTGCTTGCAATAAATAAAAATCGGGCTGCAACACTTGTTCTGCAAAAAATGCTACAAACTGTCAACAATTTAACCGATATTAGTCCGCTTGTAAAATCATGTGTTCGCTTAATTAACAGTCGAGCTGCGAAATGATTACTTGGTCAGCAAGATTTCACAATTGGTCAGTAGAAAAAAACATGTCTAGAAGCAGTTTACTTCAGAGGTTTGCATATTAAAAGAATGGTTATCAATATAAATAATTGGATTGCGTTTGTTTTGGATAATCGGCAAAGTTCGTTATTGTGGGCGGAGCGAAAGCAGTCGCATGATACGAGTAGCTAATTGCGTGCGTGTGTTTTCATTCGGCGTAGCAGTCAATGCCCAAAAGGTAGCGGGGGCGGGTTTTCACTTGTTTTCCCAGGGCACTGTCAATTTATGCAACTTTCTTGTGTTTTCTTTTGCAGAATACAGAATGAAATCGGCTACAAAAGGTGTAGCGGGGGCGGGTTTTCACTTGTTTTCCCAGGGCACTGTCACTATTTCACATTTTATTGCTTTTTTTTATGACCAAGATTAAATATTTTGCTTACCCGCTGATTGCTTACCAATATCTGATTAAAAGTGGATCGCTCATAGCAGCTTATATATTTAATTTGCGTACCAAAATAATTTAGAGCACTCTAGTATAACATTAATTACTGACCGATTCAGAAATGTTTGCTGTCCATAAGTTGCTGACCAACTAGCCATTTTGACCGATTACATTTTTCTGTTCGCAAAAATAAGAATATTTTGCTAACCAGTTAAATGATACCCATATATTAGTTGTGGATCAGCTATTTCATCGCATATGTTACAATTTGGGCTATCTAATAAGATAATTTTATGTTTATAACTAGGCCAAATAATATGGTTCGTTCCTAGTCTTAACTTAATTTTAACTAGTTTTTTATTGTTTACCACGGTTTATTACTTATATTAGGTTTAATACTGCGAAGATATATGCCTTTGGGAGTCGATTCATAAGTTTGTCACTCTGGATGCATTTTTTAGTTAAAATAATAAAATAAAATATGGTTTAAATGACTTGGGACCACCAATCATACTCGTTCTATAAACAGTTTCGAATTCCATGGTTACTAGACCACAACTACATTTTTAAATCGCTTTATTGAATTATTGTTATAAAATTGAACAAAAATCAAATACCAACTTGGCAACAAAATCAAGGTTGTAAAATAATAATACGTGTATTTATTTCTACCCTAACCAAATATTACTAGTCTAAAAAGTAACTAATATTACTTGCATATCGAAAAATCATTATGTGGGGGTTAATAAGTGAAAGGGAAATAAATTAACTTAAAAAAAGTAAAATTTAAGATACCAACCTTAATTGGCCAGACGAGCAATCGAGATATGGAAAAAGTTTTTAATCTGACAATGAAACACGATTTTGCTGATAATTTCAACTTAATTACCCTTAACTTGAACGCACTTGCGCTATCTGTGCTGCAGCGACTTTATTATTATTACTTTCATGAGCTTGTGATTAGGGGTGGGCAAAACAGTCGATTAATCGATAAATAATCGATTAAACGATATCAAATATGATAATTAATCGAAAAATCGATTGTTCGATTATTTCTCATAATCTTAAATTGAATATGATATTTCGTAATTGTTCAGCCTTTGCAACTTGCAACACGTATTCAACGTAATAATTTGAATGCTTTTCGATCCGCTCTTTAATTTTTGAGCGTCTAAATGTGTTCAAGATAGGCAACAAAAGACCAAATATATTGTTTGATCAGAATTTAAAGTCTATATTATTTTTAATATTACCTTTAAGTTTTTTTATGTAAAAATAAATTGAAGTGTATTAAATAACAGCAACTAATTGTTATTTTTACATTCAAAAGCTTAAGTAAGTTTTATAATAATTAGATTGCTCGAATAACGAATTTTTTCGATTAATCGATTTTCCGATTAATCGACATAATTAATTCTAAGGGCCGCTATATAGAGGTAAAATGTATGTATATTCCATAAGAGATCTCTTAGGTGCCACGCCAAGAATATGGTTCCTCTTTTGTTTTCTTCTTATTCGTCAACTTAGTACACAACACAAGTCTCGAAGCATGGATCTAGCCGAAGTGGCATGTGTGTGGCATGAATGGCCACAGACTGTTCTAAAAAGAACCAATAACCCTGTCAATTAGGATGGTGTCTGAGAACAAAAAATAATTTAAAGCAAATATTGTCTTTACGCAACTTAATAGTTTAATGTTCCTTTATAGCAGTACTTAGCCAGGAGGTTATTAAAGAAAAAAAAATTCAACAAAAATACGAATTATGTACTTAGCTAGGCATTTAGTTTATTTTTCATTTTAAGTAATGTGAAATTAAGCCAAAAATTGTTCGTGTCGAAAGGAGTTTCTTGGGATTCTTAGGTTTTTACACATAGGCGATAGTGCGGGACTTTCTGGCGTGGGATAATCATTTCAATTCTAAGCTTAAAGTTTTCACGCCAATTGAATTACTAAAAATTCGCAATATTAAAGTAGTCCCAGTGTATCTTTACCCGTGCGTCATCACTTACACACCATTAAAATTATATGAATCAAGCAAAATTACGCGCACGATAAATTATCAAACATACATGCAACGGTAACAAATATCCATAAACACACAAAAGTACAATGAAATAGCTCTGAAAAGAACTGTTTTAAGAATTAAATCCAACTTATAGACACCAATTAAGATTGACACATCAAACCAGCAACTGTGATTTAACAGCTAAGAAATTTTGAATGGCCGCAAACCAATATTCAACTACGAGTGCAACTTTTGTCTTTGTCCGACACGTTATTGAATTCAAAACGTATTTCCGAACTCCGCAGGCGCAGGCTCGCTCTATTATGTTTTTACTCACTTTTAAATCTGTAATAAATAAAGATAGGGTACGATGTCTGTTGTCCCTGGATCCATGACGCACGGGTAAAGATATAGCGTACAGACTTTAGTTCTGTAACATTTTAAATTGACTTGCAAATGTCACCCCTGCAAATTTTAAGAATTAAAACTGTTGTTGACAGAAAACGATAAAGAACTAAAGTAAAACTTACAGTCTTGTTCTACTCGCTTAATTAGCACCGAATGCAGGTTTAAATCGATATTGTACATGTTTCAGATGTAAAAAAAAAACATCCTCAGCAGTTAAGACTAAAAGAAAAACATTGTCAAGTGAAAACTGCACATGAGGCACATTTTGGCACTGTTTTGTTTATATTGGTAAGTGTAAGATAACCTCAACGAAATAACATTATGTTATTATTTCCTCTCTCCTCTTTATTATTAAAATCATTTCAATATTGGCGCGCACCACTCAGCCCTATTATAGCCCAACATTTTTTTTACAACCGTCGGAAAATTATTGTTTTCGCATTAATGTCGATCAATGTTCGAGTTGACACTTTTTACATTAAAAATATTTTTTTAAGATACTGGTACAATTACAAATATTTTTTGTCAAAGTTTCCATTTTAATTTTTAATTTATGAACCAATTCCATAACTTACACCGCTATAATGTGACATAAAAAAGAAATATTAAAATTACATAAATACATATACACGCCATATATGCCAAAAAAAGTGACCACAGTTAACAACTCGAAAGACGAGTTTGCTTTTAAAAAAAACTTTATTTCAATCTAATGACGGTACAATAAGAATGATGATCTTAACTTTGTTACTTATATTTATAATGTTCGAAATGCTGACATTGCATGGGAACATCTAACGAATCTAAGAAAATCTAGGAAATCAAATAATAGTTGGGATTATAATGCGCCAAACGACCATTCTCATGGGAATGTAACTCCACATTATTCTTTTCTGTATAACTATATTGTTTAAAACTAATTTTAAACCAAACTTGCAGAAAATATTTACAAAAGTATAAGTTCTCATAAAATGAATTTAATAGTAATAAGATCCAATTGGAATATCATACAGGGCAGGTTAAAATATTTTTTTGTGTAATGCACAGATGTGCGGCGTGGTTCTTCTCTACAGTAGGGGCATTTAGACAGGGTTGAATGCTACCGACGTAAAAGACGCGTGTTTTCTTATTCGTGACTTAAATTTTCATTAATTTCTACATACTTGCATGACGTTTATGTTCTTATTTTTATAAAAATGCATAAAAGTTATATAATCAACAATTATGCAAGTTTATACATTTTCAAAAATTTAATTCCGGTCGACCCTTAATGCAACTCTGCACAAACATTCTATCTCTTATAGGTTATGTAATATTGTTGTGACGTCCTCCGTTCGTCTATTGGATATAGTATAGGGAGCTATTCTTTTGAGGTTTTCACATATTTTTTGATACATTAAAGATGAAATACATTTCTTTCATACAAATATAATTTCCCTTTCATTTCATAAAATATTTTCCATAGCAAACTGACTAAAAACAGTTGGTATTCGGTTATTAACTGCTTAGAAACATTTGGTCAGAAAATTAATCATAAATAACGAATCCAATGAAATATCAAAAAATCTCAAAAAAATTGTTTCAATTATTTGAAAAAAGAAAGAACTTATTTTTGCGATTTGTTTAACGTATCTTCCTATTTTAACCTACCGTATGATATTCTAACTGAATATTGTTACTTTTAGCTTCATTTTACTAGAACTTATAGTTTTGTAAATATCTTCTGGAAATTTGGTTCAAAAATAATTTTTAACAATAAAGTTATTCAGAAAATAATGTGGTCACAATTATGAGGGCCTCCCATTAAAAAAAAAATTCAATGTTATTTTTTATGAGGTGTTTCATACACAATACCAAATTTGTTCTATTTAAAGTATTTCTAAATATTACGATAAACACTGTGAATGTGTCTCACTCATCATAAAAAATTCAAGAAGAGATTTTTTGCTAATGATAATCGGGATTCCAATATAATTAAATGTTACTATGCAAAAGTTGCGTAAATGACTTTATTTGTAATTTTTACGTCTGTAGACACTGGCCTAATTGGTGTAAAAACCTCTTGGACAATCAACTACACTCAAAATCTACTTGCAACAAAAAAGAAAAAGTAAAAAGCAAACCTACTCTTTTAGCTGCCTGCTCTGCTTTTTAACACTTTTCGACTCTGCCAGCATTTTTTCCTTCTCGGATTCTACAGCCGAATCGGTGTTTTCAGTTTCACTTTCCGTTACAGCGTTGAAACTGTCTTCGACGGCTTTAGATTGTTCTTCTTTTACTTTTTCAATTTTATCCCGTTCTGAATCTGATTTTTCTTCTTGAATCTTTTCAACTCCCTCTCTGTTTTCAATATTTTCCTCAGAAATATCTTCTTTTACTCCTAAAATATAAATATATGTTCTTACTGGTTTTCGATCAGAAGTAAGGAAATCCTGAAACTAGTTCATGATCCTAAAAAGATTTTTAATCGTCTGGAAATTAATATACAGTGAGGACAAATAGGTTCGAATAAATTCATTTAAAATTCAACCTTTTTGGTTCAAAAACCTTGCAAATAAAAAAACTTGAAATTAATTTATTTGAACCTGTATAACTGTATAAAAAATTTATAAATCAAAATTAAAAAGTCTATTTACTTTTCAGGTGGTATTAATATCATCGGCTGGTCTGGGAAATAAAAATTTTTCAATACATTGGTATTTGAAAAAATTTATAATTTAAAAATATTTAGTTGTTCATTCGCCATTGAAGAAAGTATATCTCTAACCCTAATAAACTGAATATGTTGAACAGAACTGCCATAGTTATTTCAAAGATTAGTTTTAATTCAAATTTTAGAATTTTACTAAATAATATTTTATTATACTATAAGTTATTGTTCTAAGCTTTATCGATAATGATGTAATTGTCCTTCAGATATTAAAGCATATTTTGACGATGGTTACTCTTTTTACTAGCATATCCGAGACGCCTGATAGGGAGAAAATTTAGGAGATCTACTACTTTTAACGAGAGAGAAAAATAAACAAATTTACCACAAACTTCATTTTGCCAAGTCAAAATTAAACACAGGAGGTAAGCTATAAAAAACACAATAACAAATTAATATTTGCGTGTTACTATGAGCACGACATCGCCAAATTAAAACTGCGATGTAAGCGATACCGGCATCGGTTTGAGAGGAAATCTCAAGGTCGATTCCTCAAAATCCCGACGGCATCGGGAAACTACCGTCCGGTAGTAACTTACTCTCGTACTTTACCGTAATTTGTAAAGTGATTGGGTGAAAGTATTGAACGTTATAACCGGAGTTAAAATTATATTTGATACGCAATATCCGGTTATACTGCAAGTAAATTATAGCAGTATGTACTGTATACAGTATACTGTATGTACATTCTACAGGATACTTGATGAGGTAAGTGGCATATTACAAAATTTCGAAAACGAATAGACTTATTTTATTGAAACTTTGACACTGTACGTAATTAACTCTGAACATTCTATTTTATCGTTTGTTTGAAGGTTAGATACAATGCTGTAACATAAGTGATATACTTATTTTGGTTACAAACAAATAAGGACAATGGAAGTAAAAAAAAGTCTCACTCTGTTTTATCGATTCTGTCATTTTCGGTTATACCGGAAGTTAAGGTAAACTTTGATTTTTACATGGCATGTTAGAAATTTTATTCTATTTTGTATTTTATTTAAGATTCTAAACAAGTTGTAACAATCTGTAGCATCTTAATAGTGTATATTAGAGAGAAACGGCATTCACATTCCTATATTTGGTTTCAATTTTCTAACCATTTCTGTTAAAAAATTATGATTTAAATAATAAAAACTACATGATTTTCAAAAAAAGTTTGGTACGAATTCGCAGATAATTAAGAATTTACGGAGTCCGAGTGCAATGTCAATTTAAGAAATAAAATAAGATCACAAAATAAATAATAACTTTTTGATCATATAATAGATGATATAACTACAAATTAAATAAAGAGCGCATTTATTGACGGTAACAACTTCAAAAATAATATTTATATCACTTTTTGGGCGTATTATCACAATGTGTCGTAATTATATTGATATCTATTCTCCGGTTAAAAGGCACTAGTAAAATAAAAAAAGATGATATCGATTGTATAATAAAATATATATTTATAAATATTAATAACAGGTATGCATATTTATCCTCAACCAAGATTTTTTATTATTACATTATTGTAATTTAATCATTTAGGCCGAGTTTCAAAGCTTCGCAAAGAAAAAAATGTAATATATAAAATGAAACAAAAGTTTACTTTGTTATTTGTCACTATATTAAAATAGATTTGGCGTTACGGCCGTTTCGTAGTACAACTACATCTTCAAGACGCTCATAGGAGAGTGATCCCAAACTAAGTCTATATAATATAGGTAGTAGTAAAAATGATAGGTAGTAGTAAAAATAAAAATATTAATTTGGTATAATAAATAATGTTTGGCACAGTAGTGTAATAAACTTAAATTAGGGACAAACGGGTCAGTATTCAGAGAATCCACATGCCAAATGGGATTTTTACAATAGTTTTAATAGCGGGGAGTTGCCGAGATCTAATTGCGTGTTTAAAAGGTTAATATTACTGTCTTTTTTATGTTTAGAAATTTCAATAATTTCTAGTAAATTCAATTTATTGCCTTTTTGTTCAGTGTGTAAGATTTGTAGGTTACTTATATCTGAAATGGTTTGTATCTAAAAAGTGATTCGCAAAATTAGATGATCTTTTATTAAGTCTAAAGCATGCATTGTGTTCTTTAAATGAGGCACATAGAATAATAATGGTCCAACTACACTAAAGTTAATCTCGAGATACTGAAGAGTTTGCGAAATCTATTATAGAAAATTAAGGAAACTTTTTGGTTGTTTACAAATGATTTATTATTGAAAACTAAATATTGAATTCTAAAAAGAATACAAAAAACATAAACTTAATAAACAAATTATTGGTTAAACAAAGTTTTGAACATTTTTTTTTGGACTTGATCCATTATTACAGTGAAAATTTTATAGTTTTAGCACAGTGAAATACTAATCATAGTTCCAAATTTTTTGTGCTTAAAAAATCTTCGTGGTGCATTTCAATAACGTTGAAATGTGGCAGCTTCTTTTTTGAATTTTTGATAATTTCCATCCACTGACCTGGGCTGTAAATTTGGGCATGTTTTCTTGCTGCGCTTTCGATGACACCGAATTCGCCATCATTGGGGAGATAGGAGTGCCCAGAAACCAAGAATTTAAGATCTATTACATTAATGAAGACATCTGGATCCTGCACAAGTTTAAGAAGAGAAAGGCTTGTTTTTATATTGCGATTCTGCCCAGTGTACGAATCTGAGTACGCTATAACATGAGTATGAGACGCAGCCTTTTCTTTTAAATGTTTAATTAAACAAGTTGCTATATCCTGAGAGCCACGCCCACCTTCAGTCTCATCCCATACGTACATGTATCCTGTTTTGTCATTTTCACAGTGTATACCTAGATTATATAAGTATGAATTTCTCTTATAGTAAGCAACAGAAACTGTAAGCTTTGGGTATGGGAGAGCTTTTTGTAAATCAAACGTCATTACATAAGCTTCGTTCACTTTTTCTAAATCACTCTTCAAACTATTTCTTGCCGACTCTGCCTTTCTTTGATGCAACTCTCTTTGAATCTCCAATTGTTTTTTCACGTCTTCTTCACTTGTAGCTTTTATTTTTAAATCGAAGTTGTCACACAACTTACACGTATCTTGATGTGGTGGCTTAAAGTGCAAATTAAACTTTGAGTTAAATACATAATAATAATATTTAATTTTTTTTGGCTCTTTATTTTCTTTGGCACAATTTTCTTTGTACATGTCATACATTTTTTTCACAGTTAATTCACTATTCAAGTATTTTCTATTTGGGTTCTTCTTTCTGGAATAATGACTTTGGTAAGCTGGAAAGCTCATTATGTGGGAAACTATATCGGTATCGTCTAATTTTCTCGAACTTGTGGTACCACGCTGCTCTTTGCACTTTGACATATCCTTCTTAGAAATGCATCTATAAAGACGTCCATTACTTATTCTGAACGTAGCAAGAAAAAATTTCTTGCATATAACCTGAGTATTATCATTACTTTTCAAGAAGTATTTAAAACTGACCTGTTTTCCATGGCCAGAACCATCACCAGGGCGTTTTCGGTTTACTTTGTTAGCTTTCACGAGACCATAAATATATGCATTTTGTGAAACATAATGTGCTAAATTCCAGAACGCCTCAAACACTGCTTTTCGCTCATTTTCAGAAAATAATGTAATACATTTTTTTGGACAACCACAATCCGAATTAATAAATTGTTTACCAGGTACTATGACACCCTTTTTGGAAACATATTCATTCCCTGTGTTTCTGCTTAATTTTCTTTGGTTAATTTTCCACGCCTTAGTATTTCTTGTACGTTTCCTACTTTTTGAAGTCGTAGATTGTGTATTTTCTGCAATAAGTTCTTCTGGCTGTTCAGCAGGAGTTTCACCATGAGAACCTAAAATAAATATATAAGAAATTAATTCTACAATAAACTAGATCTAATAAATTAAATGCATTAGAAAAACAATGGTTTTCTTTTAAAATTAAATTTCCATTGTAAAGGAAAGAAAAATCAAAATCTCGGTCTCAGGATTTATTGTTGATGACGCGTTTTGCCCTATAGGGGTAACATCAGACCTACAAATACAATCACATTTTCACAAAACATTTTAAGGTTATGTTTTCATTATTTAATTAAAATATACTTACTAGTTGAATTATTGTCGGAGTCTGGCAGGTATTCCGAACCAGAATCACTAAAATCACTCCAGTCGCTTATATTATTAGCTTAGTCGGAATTCATCACAAAAAACTAGCTTATACGTTATAATATTATTTTACAATACGCACGCACCTAACAAGTTTCAGACTAAAAGTGGTCTAACTCCGGACATATACCACTATTAAACTGAAAGTGATACTGGTTCCACTTTTATACTGAAAATTATTTGTTTTGAGGGCCGTGTTCAGGATAATTACCGCCATCTCCTGATACAAATATCAACAACTAGGAGATAGACCACTTTAATACTGAAAAATAAGAATCAGACAATGCATTTTTGATGGAAAGGGAAAAATGAAAAAAAATGGAGTTGGACCATTATTATTCTATGTGATTCAAATCTCGTTTCAAAGTTTCGTCCCGTTTGTCCTATATAACAGCTATTGCATTCATTACACTTTAACTTATAAACTCCTGATTTTTTATATTTTTCGCGCTTATCTTTGACGTTAAAAAGTAATTTGGATAAACTATTTGAGGGTTTGAATGCTATTGTTACCTGATCAGATGTCAGGCACCAACTTTATATGGTCTAGTAAAATTACACAAGGAAAGTGAACCAATAAGACCAGTAGTATCATACTCAAATACCCCCCTCAGGGAAAGCGCAATAAAACTTAACCAAACGATAAGAGATGTTATTAATTTTAAACCACAATTTTCGGTAAAGAACTCTCAAAATCTGGTAGAAAACTTGAAGGATGTAATTCTTCCCGAAAACGCGAAGTTAGCTTAATTTGATGTCACTAACAAGTTGTCTAACATCCCTAATAAGGAATGCATTAACATAATTACAGAAAAACTAAAAAACAATAATAGGTTCGTTCCAACCACCCTAAAAATCGTACAATGTACGGTCACGCACATGCGTAGTAGTCGAAAGCCGTTCCAACCGACACAAAACGGTGTTTCGGGCGATCCCGTTTGTGTTCCAACCAAATTTGTGATCGTTCGTAAACCAGTTCCTGAACGGTGAAAACGATACATGGACAAGAGGAGGAACCGTTTGTACTGACTTGCGCCGTAAGAATTTTAAGTTTTTTTGTATTCCTGGCATTCGTGCAGTTCTTTTAGCCTTGTTTTGTAGGAGTTGTTGCTTAACCCCTCGTGAATATTCTGATTATTTAATTTATTCTTATTACATTTGTGTAATCTGGTTCCTAAACCTAGAAGATATTCTTACCATTAAACACGTTATTCTCTGCCATAATTATTAAATACAAAAAAACGGAACGGCAAAAGATAATACTCAAGCTTAGACGAAGAAATTAAGCAACAAAAAAGTAGAGTTATGATTTATGATAATTAACTAGGCTAAGAACTAATCAGGCAGGCGATCAGGATCAGCTGTGATTTTTACAGATAATGGTCATAAAAACGTACCAACCTTGCGTCCCTTGTGCATCGGCAACAAACGGTGCAAAATTAACGCCTGCGCACAAAATCGATCCCAACAGTTTCGTGACGGTTCTAGAACGATACAAAAATAGGGTGTTGGAACAAACATAATGTGAATCCCGTAATTGAACAGGAACTTTTACAACTACTAGATCTATGCATAAATGAAAATTATTTTAAATTCAATGATGAATATTATAAACAAACAGACGGTTTAGCAATGGGCTCTCCACTAAGCCCACTGAGGCCGAAGTTTTCATGTCAGTTTTAGAAGAAACCTTTATAAACTCACCAATTTCAAAAAATATTTTTTTCTGATATAGGTATGTTGACGACATTTTAGTGTGCTTCACAGGGACTGAGGAAGAACTTAAACGTATTTTAAACCACCTTAACTCTATACATCCCAAAATTAAATTCACACTAGAAATAGGAAACGACTCGATCAATTTTTTAGATCTCAGAATATCAAAAATATCGAATAAAAAACTACAGTTTGACATTTACAGAAAACCTACATTTACAGATATCACAATACGACATGACTCAGTACATCCAAAAGCGCATAAATTTTCAGCATATAGATCAATGGTACATAGAGCTCTTTCTCTACCACTCTCTAAAGAAAGTCTAAAGATTGAGCTTGATACCATCAGAGCTATTGCCGTCAATAATGGGTACACAGTAAAAGAAATAACCTCTCTTATCAAAAAACAACATACACTAGCTATAAAAAAAGAACGAAACACACATATTCAGGTCCGACCTCAGACAAAATTGCAAATATTTTATCATCTGATCAGGTAACAATAGCATTCAAACCCTCAAATAGTTTATCCAAATTACTTTTTAACGTCAAAGATAAGCGCGAAAAATATAAAAAATCAGGAGTTTATAAGTTAAAGTGTAATGAATGCAATAGCTGTTATATAGGACAAACGGGACGAAACTTTGAAACGAGATTTAAAGAACACAAAATGCATGCTTTAGACTTAATAAAAGATCATCTAATTTTGCGAATCACTTTTTAGATACAAACCACACATTTCCAAATATAAGTACCCTACAAATCTTACACACTGAACAGAAAGGCCATAAATTGAATTTACTAGAAAATATTGAAATTTATAAACATAAAAAAGACAGTAATATTAACCTTTTAAACACGCAATTAGATCTCGGCAACTCCCCGCTATTAAAACTATTGTAAAAATCCCATTTGGCATGTGGATTCTCTGAATACTGACCTGTTTGTCCCTAATTTAAGTTTATTACACTACTGTCCGTCACAAAGTAACGGACGAGTCAATCAATTCTTTAAAAAAATGTAAGTTTAACATAAGAATTTTCATATTGATATGCACTTACCACTGCTAGTAGACGAATTAGATTTTCTACGAGGTCTCTTTGGCGCTGGTTCTTCGGATAAGTCTTCTATAACAAAAAAAAGATCTACTACAGGATCGTCTGACAACCGCAGGCAGGGGCAGCTTAAGGCACGGGCGACCCCATCTATGTAGTGCCAAAAGTGTTCCAACATAAAAAAATAATTTTCTTATGAGGGGGAGGGGGCCAAATTACCTCTCCCCGGGTGAAAAACTTCACTTGATCCGGCTCTACCTACAGGTATACAGCGGTGACCTTCTTTTTTGACCTAACTCGCGCTATTGACAGTATGGATCCAGAGAATTTGACACGGAAACTAGAGTCGTTTGGTATTAGATAGACTAGGCTAAATCTTTCTTGGCCGATATGAAAATTGTGGATTAGTGCAAAGTTTTCAGAAAAATATAACCTAAACTTAGGAGTATCACCGCGAATTGTACCGAATGTTATATAAATTTACCAGCACGGCGCCTTAAAAATGGACGCTTACTTCACTGGACAACAACTTAAAAAAAACATTAGAGTTCTAAGAAAAAAAATGGTCGTTACCTTCATCAAGAAAGTGAACTTAAAAAAAAAGGTTATTACCTTCACCAAGAAAATGAACTTAAAAAAAGTCGTTACTTTCAACAGCCCTACATAACAAAACAAATCCTTGGATGGACAGTGTACCAAAAACTCGAAAGATGTACCAACGTGCCAATACTTTGTAAAGTGTACCGAATTCGGTACAAAAGTACGCCCTAGAACAACCCTGCATTCAAATCTCAAAATTACGAAGGCTACACTGCCATCTTCCCATCTTTGTCACACACTCGGCTCGACTGAGCAGACGTAGTTTGTATATGAGTGTATGCTAGCGGCTGCGGGCTGTCAGTATGAAACAGACAGCGTCCGGATATAGTCGGATAACCAACACCCAAGCAACCCGGTCGGTCCTACAGGTGTTTGTTCGGGTCGTCGTGTTGTAATATGTAATTTTAAGACCGGTAGTTTCTTATGGACGCAACTTCGTCAACAAGTCAAATTTCGTCGCGTCGCGTGTAATAAAATCTAATAATCTGATAGTGTCTTTACAAAAAACTTATTAGTTCTCTTCCACTATGTGTTGTTCAGTGTTGCCGTGAAAATCTGTGTCCCGTGCATAAAGTGTTCTTATGAAAAAGAATAAACAACTGATTATGTATGCGCTTGGATGTCTCGCTCTTTAGTTATAAGATAAATACAAGTAAGTAATTAATTTTTATAATTTATATGCAATTTCAGTTTTACATTAAGTTTGGGAAGAGTTTTTTTCCTAAAACTTAGTTTTCTAAGACATTATTAAACTAATAATTGTTTTTAAACAAGTAAGGGTAAGAGAGCATGTGTCTTAAATAAAATTGAAGGCTTTTTAAAGAGTTTGAAAGATAACCATTCAAAAATTCAATGACGTTTGATCTTTTACGTTCCTGTGCTTGTGACGAATTTGAAATTTATGTGCGATATTACTATTATTTGTTTTGCAAAACGCATTTCGCCGTCAGTTTTCTGGAATCATGTTTGTTCATAAACGATATAATGAAAAATTGTTAAAATTATAATTTCTTTTTGAAGAGCTTGCTGTGTAGATATGACAACACCGACCGAAATACGCTGACGTCTTTTCACACTGCTGACCTTCTATTTTATTGATTGCGACCGTCGTCAGTAGCGGCAATGTAAATTTTCAGATTTCATATAAAGTGTATTATTTCACTTAATAATTCAAAGCGTCTTTTATGGTTATTTTTCTTCAATTTATTTTCATCTCAGGATTTGCCGGTTTAAATATAATACGTCATTTCCATAACACCAAGAGGTCTTTGATATTTCTGTAAAGTAATGACGCCTGTTCATTCTTTCCTGCCCAACTATATCTACCTTTGGAGTCAGTTATCGCTACACTTTTCCTTCTGGGCTTAGTAGGGGTCCTCTTTTGCACTGGTTCATCTGGCAGAGAAGTAACTTTCCTCTTGGCAGTCTTTTTATCGGAAGCACTGGACAAACTTGTATCAGAAATCTGAAAAATGTGGATTTTCAGACGTGATATAACATTATTCCACATTCCAAAAAAAAATACATATACATTGTGCCCAAGAATAAGCGAACTTATAGGTGTAAACGATTGATTAGATAATAAAATTTAAGATATTTTGATTTTTAATAAATCAAGCGGGCCTTGACCAGGGTTGTTAAAGTAGTAATGTAACATTTACTACATAATTTACTACCATAGTAAATGTAATTTGCTACATGCTCTTACTACGTATTTTGTTACATTTACTACATCTTTAAAAATAAAATGGTTCTCTCTCTCTCTCTCTACTCTACTTTAAACTTTCATTTTGAGAATATTTTTACTTAAATTAAATCGTACAGCAAAATGCAACAGAAGAACAATCCCCTTTCTACTTTTCCATCCAATGTCCAATTTTTTTTTTAAATTTGGTACGTATTCTTAAAGTCGTAAAGCAAATTCGCGGCGGTGCATGGTGGGATAGTGCCTTGGAAAATATTTCTCTTAATCGAAGCGAAGCCAAACGAAGAAAAAATCTAATATAGCGGAACCGAAGCTGCTATATAAACAAATTTATAACGAAATTTTAGGCACCGTTATTAACTATTCGACAGTTTATTGAAGCAATATGAAATGTTTGATTCTGTTCAACTGAAAAATGAACTTAAAATCATTTACTTCCGTTTCAGTCGAGAGAAGCTTTTTTGGTTTAAAATTAATCAAAACTTATACAGGAAATACAAAATACAACTGGCTAGGACAATCAGGAGATCTCTTTGTAGTATTAACAAATAATGAACACCCTGTATCTATCTCAGTTAATACCAACTTTCGGATATAGCTAAGTATCTAATATTTTTACGTAAGGAGTCTGTGGTTTTTATATGTCCCATTAATTAGCGGACACCCTGTATAGCGTAAAACCGGGATCGTTTTAAAAGTTCTGAAAACTCTTCAGACAATGGAAAACTCTCCTTGAAAAAAAATTACTTTTGTTCGTCTATTGTGACTTAAGTAAAAATTAACTATAATGAGAATTGGTCAAAATTTCTGTCAAGGGAATTCACACCTTAACGCAACGGTTTTTCTAGTATTTACTATAAATTATTGATCAAATTTAGGTGTGTATTTTGGGGTTGTTCATGGGGCGTGGTTCATAAAAAATTTCGCCTGCATCGGGCTTTCTCCCCTTTTTGCGTCCTGGTTTTTAAGTTTATAAAGTTACTCATTTTATCGTTGCCACCCCCTACAAAACGACGCCCATGATTTACTACGTTTGCGACGTAACAAATGTAACTAGTAAATACAATTTTTCTGCGACATTAACAACCCTAGTCTTGACCAGAGCATTATTTTTAATTTTCTGTCTAAGTAGTGCCTCTTCACAAAATAGGGAAAAATATGAAACAATACATTGATATTGAAATATTTTTTATTTGGTCAACTCAGTTAGTGCTTTTGTCTAAAGTCGGCAAGAGTTTGGATTGACAGAAACAAAGTAGATAAAAAGAGAGTTTATTTATTTATTTAAGATCAACATTAATTAAGATTAAACCAAGTAAGTTTAAATATTACAAAAAGACAAAAAATATTCTCTAAAAATTAAAAATTAAATGTAAGAGTAGAAATACTTACATCAATATCATGATGTCCTTCATCACGAGCTGTCCCATCATTTCCGTCCCCTCCATCGTTTTTAATGGCTTCTTCAATTTGTTTTACTGCATCATCATATCCAGCCCTTTTCAGATATTTGGGGATATAGCTGTCCTTGTTCTTTGAGTAATAACAAAGATCTTCTGGCTTAATAGCGCCTCTGTGAAAATGTATAATGTGTGTTACAAAGAAAAAATAAATATGGCTTGGCAGTTTTAAACTGACAGACGGCTGAATGAAGTTTCCCTTCTTACAAAACAAAAAAATAATTTTAGGGTGAAAATAAATAGTACTTACTAAGTAAATAATACCACAATGTGTAAGATCCTTGTTATATTTTTATTGTACAATGACTAACATTCAACACACAGTGTCTTCTTCGGATAGGAGAAACAAAGTGATTACGATAAAACAGTTCTTATTAAATATAAAACCTACTCTAAAGCTCTTAATGTATAACGTATAAACACCTTACTAATACATATATAATAATATATTCTACTTAAATGGAATACTTAGTAGTACTTACGTTTCTTGTGTACCATAGAAAAGGACATTGTATTTTTTTTTACCAGTGTCCCCTTCAACCTGAAAATAAAAAAAAAATATAATCACTGACCTACTTCACCCTGAATAATAAAAGTATATTGTTAAAGCAAGCAACAATAAACAAATGATTATTAAACTGAAATAAAATAGTAAAAACTACTACAAAGTGGTTATCATAAATGTATACTGTATCTGTATTAGGGATAGACCCAACCGGGAATTTGGCCGAAACAGTATAGATCGGCCTATAGCCGGACCAAACCGCCGGAATTCCGGCCACCGGACAGAGTACTCTCGTATACACAACCAACAATGTTTGTAACTAATGCAATTCACGTGTTTGGCGCTAGGTGTTTTATTTCATTAAAAACTACAACTGTGCTACGAGTATACTTATTTCAGCATGGTCTGGTGTATAATTATTTATTAGTTTAGGACTAAAGGACGATTCTCACTTTCTTACAAGGCACGTGCTCGGAAAAATATATTATCATTGAATCTTATGGATTTTGAGGGGCCGTCGCTTGCCAAGATATTATCATTGAATCTTATGGATTTTGCGGGGCCGTCGCTTGCCACGATGTTGCGCGCATAGTGTGAATTTACCCCGCAAATTCCATAAGATTCAATGATAAACATATCTTGTCGAGCATCGGTCATAAGACTGCATTTTTTCCTACAATCTCCATACAAATAAATTGTGAAGTTTTTTTGAGGTACATAATAGGAAAAAATAAAGCGATTTGCAATTTTTATAAAAATATTGTTTCAAGAGGAGTAGTAAATGGACCTTCACCTTTAATAATGCATTTAAACAACATCATCCTTCTGAACATGTGAAAAACTTTCAGGAAGATGATGAGGAAGTACCAACAGTTAGAGGCCTGCGTATCCAAATGGATACTCAAAAGTATTTTAAAAGATGCTGATGAAGATGTTAGGGTATATTTTTTTAGAGCACATTTTAGAAAATTTAAAAAATCGTGATTTATATAGGCGTTCCACAGGGAACGATCCTCGGGCCAATATTATTCAATCTTTATATCAACTCAATAAATGACATAGGAGTTGGAGGTAAAATTGTGTCATACGCAGATGACACAGCCATTATTTTCAGTGGCTCCTCATGGGAAGAAGCGAAAATAAACACAATAAATGGACTTAAAAAAATAAAAAAATGGCTTAATATACATAAATTAACCCTTAATGTTAAAAAAATAAATTATTCAGTGCTCACAAAAATTGATGTAAATCGTCCTTCTTTCAACCACATAGAAATAGGACTAAACAAAAAAATTAAGGAGGTCGCTCACACAAAATACCTTGAGGTCATGATCGATTGCTTTTTGAAGTGGAATGTCCACGCTGATAAGAAACAGTGATCTGCATCAAAACAACACGAGAGCCCGTGACAACTTGTATGTGCCGAGATCAAGAACAAACATTCATCAAAACAAAATTACAATAAAGATGCTGAAGTCATATAACTCACTTCCAGTAAACATAAAGAATACTACAAACGCTAAAGCCTTTGCAAAAAAAATAAAACAAATGCTTACGCAACAAAGTTCAGTGCAGTTTTAGGATTAAAGACTGAATGCTTTATGACAAATTATAAATTATAAATTATATATTGTACGCTTTTCCTTGCTGCAAATTTGATTGATGGTTCTGTATGGATGTAGAGTGGTTAATTAGTTTTCATCTCAGAGCATAATTGTAATATTATGATATAATATATTTATTATTAGGACTTGTTACCAGTCATAAGACATTATGTACTGTTTTTAGTTCAAAAATAAAGTGTTTTCAAAAAAACAAAAAAAAATTAGATCTCTAACATATAGGTTTTATATTCTTCGAAATATCTTATCATCGAATATGTTGATTACGCTAATCGGAGTCTGGTGGAATCATTGTTGACCTATGGTGTCACCGTCTAGGGTGCAATGTATGAAAACACCATTAGGCCCTTACAAATAATTCAAAGTAAAATTCTAAAAATAATTTATAAAAAGGACCGCCTCTACCCTACAAACTTGCTATACATATAACAAGATGACCGTGAGTTTGAGTGTTCTGTTCTTCAACTCAGTGGGTTGCTACATTCATAAACACCGCAATGTGCAAAATGTTGAAGGTTCCAAAATGCCATAGCAAATTCTATAGACAATCAATTAACATCTTGGGTCCGAAAATATACAACTTATTACCATCTGATGTAAAAAGTGTTGTAAAGCCAAAACTGTTTCCAGAAAGGTCGAAAGCAGTCATTTGGAGAAATCAGATTCTGTTTAAAAACTTTTTTAATCAAAAACAATGTAGAAAATCAAGTTCTTAGCATTAGTAAATAATTTCGTTTTTTTTTAACAGATAATACAATATAAGCTATAAATAAATTAATATATATTATGTAGATGCACATACAGGCGCTCTGCGTCTAGGTGCTAGACAGTGATATAATTTCATTTAAAACTTACCTGATTATATAAATTGTAACTGTAAATATTTTTAAACAATAAACAACACAACAACTTCAATATTTATCCAGTTCAGTAGAGCTGCAATCTACCAAGTTAATTGGGGATGCATTTTGAGGAGTATTTTAAAAAAGCTGGGTAGTCACATTTTTTCAGTCATTCAGTCATTAGTATTATGGCCTCTATGGACCAATCTAGAAATTTCGAAAATATTTTATAACACAAATAATTACTTACCCTCGCTGGCCATGGAGGATATCCTTTTACTTTAGCAAAAACTTTATCACCAGTTTTATAAGTAACTTTTACCATATTTTTGTGATAAAATTCTCGAAAAATACACAAACTTGAAAGTAACTCGCGGACGCGACTTCTTTTAGAAAATACTAACACAATAAATTGTTTTTGGGGTACCAGACAACAAGCGATTCAAGCTAATCAAACTATTAAAAGCTTCTTTCAACAAAAATTAAAAATGTTCCAAATACCACACAAATATGCAGACGCCGTTAAAAAATAGGCACAGTAAAGTTTGACAACTGACAGATTAGATTGAATTGGATATAGGTTCATTCCTTTCTGATATTGTGAGAAAGGTGGAATAATAAAGCGCATAGTCGGTGAGCAAACATACTGAGAAACAGGTTAACCGGATCGGTAGTACGGTAGTGAACGGATGGAACGGACAAACCCAATTAGCTTTTTCGTAAATGCTTCAGATTAACAGCATGTTGCATTAAGTAAAAATACTTTTTTAAAAAGACACTAAACCACCTTTATTGTGTGTGTCAACTCCAGTGTTTCTATTCTTGAATTAGATTATATCGAGAGAAGTGATTATTTCTCTCTGCTTAGGCCCAAGCGCGGATCCACAATTTAACACGAAAAATACCATATAGGTATACCGGGTTGACTAACACATATTACTTTTCCCTGCATGACCCGCCATCCCCCCTTCAAACCGAAATTTTGGATCCGCCTTTACTTGGTATATACCGCAACCAACGGAAAAAAGAAGTCAAATATACGAAGAAGAGCGAGTACTCGCGTAGTCACGACACAGAGGAATGAATAGTTTAACTTTGGTAATTTGGCAGTGGCCACTGATCTCATCACGAACAATTAACAAATTTCGTTACAAATTTACAAAACTTTGTGATCGCGCACTAATTGTTCCTTTTTTTTTTAATTTAAAATTCTTTGTCACCGTTTTTCGGTATTAACAAAAAAGTTGGATCAGTAACAGGTTTTACTTGTGATTAATTAAGCTATGATTCTTTTCTTAAGCCGTTAATTTATTTTTAAACAATATTATTGTTCTAGATTCTTCAAAATATTTAAGGTCAATAATAAACCTGACATTCCGTTTGCCGGTGCCCAGGAGAGATCGATTTGTCCTTATTGATTATTCTAAAGTAAGTACATTCATCTATTTCATCTTCATTATTGATGCTGAAATTTAAAAAAAAAACTTCACAAGGTCATCAACACTTGTATTGTGGGTTTATTGAATATTCTATGGACAAAATTAAATTGCTAAAGCCTCTGCTTTTTCTGTATCATCTGTATATTGTGAATAATGGACATCATTTTGTGTTAAATGCGAATTGTTTTTCCCATTTTGTTCATTAGTGTTCCAAGCCTCGATTCATTTGTTCTCACAATATTTTATCATTTTCTTTGTACAGTTTTTTTATTTATTTGGCGTCTTAATTCAGGATTTTTGTCTTCTGGTCTCTAATTTTTCTTTTATTTTTTATGTGAATAAAGAATGAAAGGAGATATTTTGTGAATATGTGTTTAAAATCAATTGTTCTAGCACCTTCTGTTTCTGATGGAATGCCATTGAAATATGATGATAACATTTCCGAGATGAATGTATTTCTTTTGTCATATAAAGCTACTGTCCCAGTGTACGAAAAAATATATTGAGATTTTTTAAACTAGTCTCTCTGCCATTAAGAGTAAATTAAATAAGATAATAGAACTGTGATTTATTAAATTATTTATGTACCTATAACTGTTATAAACCTATAGATAATTATCCCGTTCTTATCCACTATCTTGTAGTATTATTAAATTATTGTATATTTTGTAAATAAATAAAATTGTCCTTACTTTTTGGTTTAAGTTGGTTAATTACATTTGTAGGTATTGTTTTTATAACATTCTTCGTCTGTGAAATATTTTTCTTGGGGTAGAGATGGATCTCGATTGCTAATCTCAGAAGGTCAGATCCAGTATCCAGGAACAATCTGGATATTAATAATACTATTTTCCCAAAGACCATTTGTATTTTCCATATTTTTTTGTATACCTAGGTAATTATATTGGGAGTGAAATTCTGTTAAAATTTGATTCAAATAGCCTGTTACTAGACCAAGCATACATATAATCATTATTTATTTTCATCTTTCTTAGACTCAATGGCTTCAAATTTTTGGACGCGAAACTACTTCTTTCACTTTTACATTGATCAAAAGTGCAAATATAGATTCTCAAGAAAATGTCCTTAGAATAGGTACCTAAAATATTAAGAGGGATCCTAAAACTTGTTTGGATTTGATATACTGAACCATTGCCTTCTGTACTACAGGCCGTGAACAGACCAGCGATGCGCTGTTGCCAAATGTTATTTCGTAGGAATTTTTAAATGGAATGCACTTTTTAAAAATACATCCTGAGATACACTAGAAAGGTGACATAACATATCTTTTTGGTTAGAAATTTTAAGACAGTCTTATTCGGTGGAGGTATCATTTATTATTTTTTCAAATGTGGCACACATATGAAATAAAACATTTTTTACCATGTCTCTGGTAATAATTAAAATACTTATTTTAGTCGCCTTACTGTAACTAAGGAAACACAAATATTACATTGTAGTTTCTTAGAAACTTTATAAGACTCATAGCCAGATATATATTTTGAGCAGATTCATCTATTTGGTACTTGCTTAAAAACTCTGTTTCCAGGATATGTGAAAATTTGTCGCTTTTAGTATTTTTAGAAATGTTCCTCTCAAGGTCAGCTTTGCTGCAGCAGATTTCAGTATGTTTTTGAATAGTACAGAAGGCATTGACTGAACCTTTGAAAAAAATATACATAGATACTGTGACGGTCCTATGGACCCCTTATCGCTGCCAGTGATTTATTATGAAATCATTAATGATTACTACTTGATACAAAATAAAAAGTAATTAAACAAGGTATTTCGTTTTCAAGTTAAATATACTATGCAATTTTTTTTGTGGGCGTGGGGTTATTTTATACAGAAACAAATCCAGAATGTAGAAAATAAGCCATTAAAAAATATTAAAAATTGATTTTTAAAATAAAAATGACTCTACTTGCATTGACTACTGTGAAGATATATACAGGGTGATTCACGACGAGCTTGCATTAGAGCTTTATGGAGAACTACTGAATATATGTTTCTGAAATTTTGGGGATTTAGGTTTATCGATATGCTCTCTTTAACTAAAATATTGACATGTTTCTGTCATTTCCGGTTATACCGGAAGTAGCTGCCTACTTTCGTTTTTTAAATACAACATGGTAATTTTTATTACATTTTTCGATTAAGCGTTAAATACTAGGCACATTTTATAGAACATGTTTTTGTCAGACTCTGTTAGTTTTTGAAATATCTGGACTTTTTGTAATTATTTGGCAAATGCATGACGATGAAATAATCCATATAATTTTTTTACCTTAGCGCTTGGACTAAACATTTTTGCTCACCGAATAGCTAGAAGATCATCAAGTCTCAAAAACATTTCAAATTCGGCATAAAATGTACAGGGTGGTCACAATTCAAGCGTCATTGTGAAAAAATTCAACCATTAAAAACTTTCTTATTTTAAATGGAACACCCTGTATATTTTTATTTAATTTGATGGCAAATTAGTTGTTCTTTATAAATAGTATTTACTGTCCTATACCTATATCAAAGCGTTTTCTCAAAAAATCCAATTTTATTCCGAAAATACTATTTGTTCAAGTGTGCTATGAAAACAATTGTACTTAGGGTACTGATGTCTATACAGAGGAAAATTAATAATGGCGGCAATATTTTCTAGTGTGCTTTGACAAGAAAAACAATTGTCTGATATTTCTTGGCGTATTTTCAAACTGTCAATTATTCTGTTACTAAAAAATGTCACGCTCCGGATTTTCAAGTGAAGATTTTTTAAATTTATTTACGGTTTACATTGAATGTGGTAAAATTAAGCTAAGAGCTTGTCGAATATATCGGGATAAATATCCGAATAGGCCTATTCCCACACCTGATATTATTAGAAGACTAAATAATAATTGTTTAAAATTTGGATCATTTGAATCCAAAGTACGAAGAATTAAACCAATACTGGACAATGAGGTATTTGAAGTTACCATTTTAGCCTATTTTTACGCTTTCCCAAAAGACTCAATTCGTGAAGCTGCAATGCAATTAAGAGTTTCGTATTCCAGTATACAAAGAATTTTAAAAAAATATGGCTGGAGGCCATATTCATATGCCCAAGTTCAGCATCTAAAACCACAACATTTGCCAGCTCGAGTCGAACTTTGCGAGTTTTTTCTAATCAAAACCCAAGAAAATGAGCAATTTACTAATTCTGTAATATGGAGTGATAAAGCCAAATTTACTCGTAATGGTTTTCATAACAGACACAACAGCCATTATTGGGCTCACGAAAACCCCCATATTGTCAGGATAGGACGTTACCAGGAATCATTTCAATTTAATGTTTATTGTGCTATTAAACATGACCGTATATTTTGCTTACACATTTACGACGAAAATTTAAATGGTCAGAATTATTTGACAATTCTTGAGGATCAGTTAGAAGAACGGCTGGATGATTTGCCGCTCCAAGAGCGAATAAATGCATGGTACCAAAACGATGGGGCTCCAGCATACAACGTCCAAGTTGTTAAGACTGCCCTAAACAGACTTTTTCATGACCAGTGGATCGCAAACCAAGGTCCCTTCCACTGGCCAGCTCGTTCGCCAGACTTAACTCCACTGGACTTTTTCATCTGGGGAACCATTAAAGATAAAGTTTACGCGCGTCCCATCACCACGAAGGAAAATCTAATTGAAAGGGTGAAGGCAGCATTTCAATCTCTCACTGCACAAGAAATTAGGAATGCTACAAGAAATAGCATGATGAAAAGAATACATAAATGCTTGGAAGTAAATGGCAATCATTTCGAACATATTTTAAAAATATAATCAAAAGATATTAGGTATAATTTTCAAACACATTTTTAATTAAAGAATTTAAAGTTTATTAACTTGTTTCCTTGCTATTTTTAAAAAAATAATATTTAAACCATTAAATTTAAAACAATTTAAAACAATAAACTGCATTTTATTTATAAATTATTAAGAAACACTTTAGAATGTTGTATTTTCAAGCAATCAATCACTATTCCTCCGTATAGACATCAGTATACAGCCCCTAAGTACAATTGTTTTCATAGCACACTTGAACAAATAGTATTTTCGGAATAAAATTGGATTTTTTGAGAAAACGCTTTGATATAGGTATAGGACAGTAAATACTATTTATAAAGAACAACTAATTTGCCATCAAATTAAATAAAAATATACAGGGTGTTCTATTTAAAATAAGAAAGTTTTTAATGGTTGAATTTTTTCACAATGAGGCTTGAATTGTGACCACCCTGTACATTTTATGCCGAATTTGAAATGTTTTTGAGACTTGATGATCTTCTAGCTATTCGGTGAGCAAAAATGTTTAGTCCAAGCGCTAAGGTAAAAAAATTATATGGATTATTTCATCGTCATGCATTTGCCAAATAATTACAAAAATTCCAGATATCTCAAAAACTATTAGAGTCTGACAAAAACATTTTCTATAAAATGTGCTTAGTATTTAATGATTAATCGAAAAGTGTAATAAAAATTACCATGTTGTATTTAAAAAACGAAAGTAGGCAGCTACTTCCGGTATAACCGGAAATGACAGAAACATGTCAATATTTTAGTTAAAGAGAGCATATCGATAAACCCAAATTCCCAAAGTTTCAGGAACATATATTCAGTAGTTCTCCATAAAGTTCTAATGCAAGCTCGTCGTGAATCACCCTGTATAGTCTAGCTTTCAACTCGTGGTATGTGGTGTAAGGAGGGTGGATTGATCAAGCTTAAACCAATATCCGCCATAAACCTTTATAACTCTGGGAAAGAAAATTTCATTGACTAAATCGACCAAAAAAAATTGATGGAAAATATTTTTATGTTTCCAGAATGACCGTTAGGGGCGCAATTAATCTGTTACAACTAAAAATTTAAATTTCTTTGAATCACGGTTTTCATTTAATAACAGATGCAAAAAATCATTAATGGTTGCCTTAGTATTAGGTTTTCATTTATACATATAATTTTATAATAACGTAAATAATAATATCATTAATTTTTGCGATAGTTTGTTCATAAGACTTTTTCCGTACCGCCGATAATAAGCGTGTAAAAAATATGTTTATAATCGCTGTATCTTCCATACCCTTTATCCAAATTTAATAATTTTACACTTATTAAATACCCGACTGTGCTCGTGACCGCTAGTTCCCACTGTGTCTTCTAGAGGGTTCGGTTTGCCTATGATTCTGATTATATTTTTAAATTTCTCCATAATAGCATGATATATTATGCTAGAGTTATTTACAAATAACAATTCTATTTAAAAAAAATAATGTCAGGTAAAGTTTGTTTCACGAAATATGGATATAACTTAATGACTGCAGTAAAAGTACCTGGGCCATCCCATTATTTATGACCGTTTGTTATTATTATGTGGAAAGGACCGGATTGTAATAATTATAATTAAATATAGGCACATCAGGTAGGTTAGGTTGCTTAATTTATATTTAAATATCTTTTTGTGGTAAAATTTGTTAGTTTTTGAGGAATGGTTCAAGAATTGTCTTTTACCAAACATTCCTCAGAAGAGCGTGATAGTAATGGACAATGCGAGCTATCACAGTCGCCAATTACATAAAGCTCCAAGCTCAAATAATACAAAATTGGAGATTCAGAACTACATGGCGGCGAATGATATATATTTTGAAGAAAGTTATAAAAAAAAGTGATCTTTTAGAAGTTTTAAAGGCATTTTGTATAAAAAAAAGTATATGTTTGTGACACATTGGCAGAAGAAATTGGACATACAGTGCTACGGCTCCCACCCTATTATTGCATTTTTAACCCCAATAGAGCATATGTGGCACCAGTAAAATCACTGGTTAGGTCTGAAAATATTTCACCGACTTTAAGTTCTAGTGCTAATGTGTAGAATTAATGCTTTAATGATATTCCCCCAGGTAGTTGAAAAAATTCAGTCCGTCACGTAATAACTGTAGAAAATTCGTATATTAGTCTGGATCGTATAATTAATCCAATTATAATTAATTTTTATGAGGATAGCGATAGCGCAACAGAACTATCTATAGAATGACATTATAAATGTAAATAAATATGACTAGTAATATTTAAAAAAAAATGTTATTTCATTTGATTACATTAATATAATCATATCATTACTTGTTTTCCTTAGTCCGTCCCTTCATACTTCACTTGTTTATTGCCAAGCTCTTGTGGACACAATGGGACCGACCCAGGAAATCATTAAGTCGTATCCATTTTTCGTGAAACGTACTGTACCTACTTATTAAGGTATCCATGAGTTTTCCAACACTGTTAGATGCTAGGCAACTTTGATATTAAGTTAATTTGTCATTTGTGTTGGATAATGTAATTAGTGCAAAATTATCTTTAAAACGAGCCAAAGTTGATGAAATTTAGATAAAGTGTATGACAATTTTTTTAAATACATTTCGAGAACTAACATAACAAAGTGTTAAATAAAAAAAGACCGACATCGATACGGTCAGTACAACTTTGGGGGAAATCCAGGAAATTATCAAAAATTCACTTGTGGATATTTTGAAAATTTTTTTAGCAAAATTCTTAAATACGTGTCAACTAATTCTATGTATACAGGGTGTTATGGAATGACGTATTATATTTAAATGGGTGACTCCTTGGGTGTCCTAGAGAAGCGCTCCATATTTTATTTTTTTTAAATCGACCGTTTTAAAAGTGGGGTAATAAACACTCTTACTCACAGGTGAGTCCGCGCTACTGTACAACATTTCACCCAGAGCCAATGGTAATGTTGCCAAACTTAATGTAAAACTGAAATTCCATATAAAATTATACAAATAAATTATTTTCTACCTACTTGTATTTATCCTTATACCTAAAGAGCGAGGAAATCCAGGCACAAACACAATCAGTTTTTTTTCTTTTTCTGGGAACACTCCTGGAAATACTTTATGTACACACAGTGATAGTGAAACAGAACCGATAGTTAGCTTTTGAAAATACAATAATACAGATTATACTACAGATTATTAGATTTTATTACACGCGAGAAATTTGACGTCCAGAAGAAACGCGTCAATGAAAACAATATTCAAAGATTCTTTATGGACGGGCAAGGTACACACGTAAACCGAAAAAACAGAGCGGATTGCTGAGAGTGTGTTGGTGATCGACGAGATACAACGTATCCGGCCGCTGGTTGGTCTTCAACTAACAGACGCAAGCGCGCGGCGCTATATGAAACTACTTCGCTCAGCCGATGTAAGGCGTCAAGAGGTCATTGGCATTTGACCTAGTGACGTACGTGGCTATTACTATTCCATGTGTTTTTTCGGGTTGTTTAAAACATAGTCCGTCGTAAATGTTCTTCATTGTACAAAAAGGTATTACAGAATGGAAAAGTATTATTTTATTTTGTCTAGAGAGTTTAAGGTGTACATATGACAACACCGGCCAGAATTCTTTGATTGCTGCTTACATGTATCCGCAGTGCCACACAGGTGTTTTTCTGGTTTGACGTTAGGTCACTTTTACCACTGAATGAATTGAAAGCGCCATTTATGGCTATTTTTCTTCAATTTGTCTTTATCTCAGGAATTGCCGGTTTAAATATAATACGTCATTTCCATAACACCCTGTATAAGTTGCATAATAATAAATAATGTCAAGGTTAAAAAGTGTGCGTTTGTAATAGAATGGCCCATATTATATCTAATCGTCCTTTCGGACACCGGTAATGTGTTAATTTATCAAAACAAAAATAAATGACTAAACCAGCAACAAATTTAATAATAACCACTCTTTTACCGATATCGACCGAACTTTGTTCTTGTAAAATGACTCAGATATACCCAAATTCCAAATTCGTTATCCAAATATTATGAATAAGAATTATATTTGTTAAGAATTATTGTCACTATCGTACTACATTCTGAATTTAATAGTAGTAATTTATTTTTTAGTTATGGTTCTCTCATATCTCCTTAAAAGGCCAATTATTGTGATAATATTTATTATTTGTTTTAAAAACTGTGCGTTATGTGAAAATATAATAATTAAAGAAATTAAAAATGCTTTACATGGTTTTAGAAGTTATAATCCCGATGAGTATTTAGATGTGGCAAGTATATATATTAATATCTAGTTGCATGGTATGCAATAAAGGGTGTTATGAAAAGTAGCCATACGTCCGTTATTAACGGACAGTCCGTTATTTGGAAGCCGTTGTTAACAATGGTAAGGTCCGTTTTGGTCCTTTGTCCGTAATTTTTATCTCTTTTTGATTTGTTATACAGGGTCATTCAGAGTAGCCTATTAAAAGGCCTCGGGAACTAAAAAAGATGTTTGTTTGAAATATTGTTACTCGCTATAAAAGATGCGATCTTTTTCAATAAGATATTTTAACGTATCCGGTTATACCGGAAGTCGGGTCATCTTAGTTATTTTAAATGAAACACCTTATATATTATTCCCTTTTTTTATTTTAGTATATCATGTCATATACCTAAGTATAAGTGTGTTCGACATATTTAAAGTTTCATGTATAAAATTACGTTAGTGGAGCTTAAAATAATTATAAATTTTTCCTAGACAGAAACCTTTATTATTTAATTTGGCTTGGATTCCGTGCTGAAAAGAACCTGCTTTAATAGATTTTTTTATAATATTTGATAACAATTTATACAGAGTGTTCAAAAAATAATATTAAAAATGAAATTGAGAAAACTGAAAAAAATCAACATTTTCAAATGGGAACCTCCAAATTTTATAATTATTTATTTAGCATTAAAAGTAAGGTTGTCTATTCCGAAAATTTGTAGTTTTCGAAATACATTAAACCTCGATAATCCGAACCTTCGTTACACCGGATTCTTCAATAATCCGGCCAAACATTTCAACTGCATTGTGTACTTTATAATCAAGATTTGATAGTACCTACTCGGTAATTTAAGCAAACAAAAATTACAAATTATTTCACAAAATAATATAAAATTTAATAAGTATGCTTCTATTTTAAATAATTTTCGTTTATGTAATATTTGTTATAGTTGTTTTGTATTAAATGTTATGTTTTTCAATGGGAAGACTGTCTCGCTTCAATAATTCGGATGACCGCGGTTTTAATTAGCCCGGATTATCGAGGTTTCACTGTATTGCCAATTTAATATTTTTATATGGCGTTTTGGCTATGACGGTGTTAAAGAACAGCCAAATGCTTGCAAAGTTTAAATAATCTTCGTTTGGATAATTTAAGCGCCCCGGCATGATTTTTAATAATTTTTCAAGTGACAGTGTCATAGATTTCTTCAGCATTTGACTGTTTTTCAACGCCGTCATAGCCAACTGTGAGTAACTGAACTTAAAATCCCCTGCAAAACCGCCATATAAAAATGGCAATATTTCGAAAACTACAAATCTTCAGAATAGACAACCTTACACAAACTTACCCTTATTTTTAATGCTAAATAGAAAATAATTTTAAAATTTGGTGTTTTCCATTTGAAAAAATAGATTTTTGCATTGAAAAATAAATAAAATGGGCTTACTCATTAATTAATATTATTTTCGTAATTTTAGACATAAAACCTTAAATATGTAAAACAAGCTTATACTTACTATAGGATATGATATTATACGAAATCTGTCTAGAATCCTGTGTAGAATCCAAAAATGTAATAATATGTAGGATGTTTCATTTAAAATAAACAAGTTGACACCGACTTCCGGTATAACCGGAGTGACAGATACAAAATACCTTCATTAAAAAGATCGTAATCTTTTATAGCGAATAACAATATTTCAAACAAAAAATAATAAATTTTAGTTAGTTAGTAATGTATTTTTAGGTATGTTCAAAGCAATTGTAAAAATGTTTTTTTTTTTGGTAGTGTTAGTGTGTAGAGAAATGTTAGTCTTAAACTGGAATGAAATAGTATTTCTGCACTTGAATCATTCTATTACCTCTGGTTCCGGACAAATAGGGTATATATTTACGAATTTTTAAAGTCAGTTTCTACTCCCTTATTGTGCAGCAGCTAAAGATGTGTTTTAATGTTTTACTTCTATATCAAAATTTCATTGAAATAGGTGGTGACAACTTCTGTCGATATCCATGGAAGAGATTCGTTCTATTTTCCCAAATTCACTCCCCGACGATAAATTACGGACGACGATAATGTTGGTCGGATTTATAGTTCTGTAACTTTTTAAATTGTTTTCTGATCTTGGTGAAATTTTTAGAAAAGTGTAGACTTGTGTCTCGGAATCATTTCTTGGTCATTATACAGGTAGGAGCCAAAGTTCCTTTTTTACCCTTAATTTCTTAACGCCCTGTGGAATAATTAAGCGGTAGAATTAGGTAAGCTTTATTATGTTTTATTTTGAAGTGTGACCTTTTCTTAACACAATGTTTTTTGGTTCATGTCATGTCATTAACTGCTATTTAAAAGAAGATACCATTTTTTAAAGAAAATACTGCAGTTTTTTAATTTTTATTCACAATTCAGAACATTTCATTATTTTATCGAGTAGCGTAAACAAATATCCAAAAATTAATAGCCTCTATTGCATTGAAATCATGCCAAATCACATGGCAGAAGTGATAAGAACACAAGAAAATTGAAAAACTGCAATAGTACTTCCTTTAAAAATTTGTATCTTCGTTTTAAAAGCAGACAATAACGTGAACCAAGAAATATTGTGTTACGAACAGGTTACACTTCAAAACAAAACATAATGAAGCTAAATTCTACCGCTCAATTTTTAGAATGAGTGTTGAGAAGTTAAGGGTAAAAAGTAACTTTTGTTAGGCTCATGATCTGGTCGGAATCCGGCCAAAAATGTTGGCGTTGGTTCCGGTATCCGGCATTTTGAAAAAGTGGCTCCGGCGGCATCACTACCTATTTTAACAGGAACATGAAAGTACCTGTAGTAGGTAACTATAGGTGGCAGCTGATGATAAAAAATCTTGTTGCTTTATTTAAAAAATAATATTATTTTCACCAATTATATACTTTGTGTCCCAACGGGAACCGCTTCGATATACAGGGTGTTTCATTAAGGCCGGTCACCGGTTATATGTCGGTAACTACGGACACAAAATTTTAGAAAAAAAAATCAGAATTATTTGAAACATTTTAATTGTTATTTTAAATAGTGTGGTCCTACATAAATATCCAAGTAACGAAATAATCAAAGGTACAGTGATACCTCGAGATACGAGTTTAATTCGTTCCGTAACCTTGCTCGTATGTCAATTTGCTCGTATCTTAAAGCAATTTTCCCATCTATCTCAAATGTCTCTCGTATTTCAAAACAAAACTTCGCTCGCTCGACAGCTCGTATCTCAAATAACTCGTATGTTAGGGCACTCGTATCTCGAGGTACCACTGTATCTATCTATATGCATTCTCATATACAGTGGTACCTTGAGATACGAGTGCCCTAACATACGAGTTATTTGAGATACGAGCGAGCGAAGTTTTGTTTTCAAATACGAGCGACATTTGAGATACGAGGAACGGTCAGCTGCGACGCTGCACACAAGTTGCAACTGGTCGTGCATCGGAGCTATTTAATGATACTTGCCTAACTCATTTCCGCAGCATTCTGAAAGGGAGGAAGCAACAAACATACTTGGACATATATTTTTTTTGATTCAGGCGAAAAAGGCAAAGACCAGTAAAGAGAAAAGCAGTGACTAAAATAAAGCATACAGTAGCATTTAAGTTGTGTGTAAGTTGCATTTAAGTGACCAAAATACAAATATGTATGTACACTTTATAAAACCAGTTTTTTTGCTTTACATTCTCTTTTATTATGTTTTTATACAATATTTGTCATTTATTACATTTTTCTTATTCAAAAACACGTAACAACAACAATTGGGGGTAGCATTTTTTGGGGCTGGAACGGATTAATGGCATATCAATTAATTTCAATGGGGAAAATTGCTTTCAAATACGAGCAAATTGACATACGAGCAAGGTTACGGAACGAATTAAACTCTTATCTCGAGGTATCACTGTATTCACAAAAGCGTTGGGATCTTTCCTTACATCTTTATAAAGGTGATAAAATTCTCCATAGAATCTTCGCTTTACGTTAATGGGATGAACTGATAATTTTGATTTTTGTTTAAACATATACCACTTTGTTATATTAGAAACAATATCTTCTTCATCGGAAGAAGATGCATGACAACACACAGGAAAAACTGATCCGACAGGCAAGGTAAGGGGCGATGCGCCGTTGTGGCCACTACTGTGCGAAGCTCAAGCGAGGCTGGCGGTGGTATGGTACCATGCTATGGGCGAAGCTCGGTGCTGTTTGATGGGCGGTGCTCTGTTGTGGACATACACTTAGCCTATAATTATTATGGTTCAATTTCGAATTAAAAGGTCGTTTAGTCGAGTTCTATCCTTGTTTTGAAGTTAGTACAAATCGGAAAGTTATATCTTTATAAATAAAATCCACTTGGCTACATTTGCGTCAAAGGCAAAAAGCTAAGAATGAGAAACTAGTGAGATGATTTTATAATTTTGGTAATGGGTTTATTCTTTATATGAAATTATATTCTTTCTTGATGATTTTAAATCAATTACAATTTGTTAATATTTCAGCCCCAGTTAATTGCTCGCCATGGTTATGTTTCCGAAACCCACACTATTGTAACAGATGATGGATATATATTAACGCTCCATAGAATACCTGGATCAAAAAATGGCATTAGAGGTGGCCCACCTATTTTTCTCCAACACGGATTATTGGGGAGCAGTGCAGATTGGTTAATTAATGGAAACAATTCCTTAGGTATGCAGGTATAGTTGGATATTATTTTCGAGTTCAAAGAGGTTATACGGAATTTCATCGTTCGAACGCTTATAATTATTTCTTTCGTGTTAAAACCACGGCCTTCCCTACGGATGCCACGGAAAGTGTTTTTTAAGTCTGGTAACCCGGTACCCGACTTTAAAAACTTGCCTGGTAGCAGGTAAAGATTGTTTCACGAAAAATGGATACGACTTAATGATTTCCTGGGTTGGTCTCATTGTGTCGACAAGAGCTTGGCAATAAACAAGTGAAGTATGAAGGGACGGACTAAGGAAAACAAGTAATGATATGATTATATTAATGTAATCAAATGAAATAACATTTTTTTTAAATATTACTAGTCATATTTATTTACATTTATAATGTCATTATATAGATAGTTCTGTTTCGCTATCGCTATCCTCATCAAAATTAATTATAATTGGATTAATTATACGATCCAGACTAATATACGAATTTTCTACAGTTATTACGTGACGGACTGAATTTTTCCAACTACCTGGAGGAATATCATTAAAGCATTTTCGTATTAATTCTACAACACTAGAACTTAAAGTCGGAGAAATATTTTCAGACCTAACCAGTGATTTTAACTGGTGCCACATATGCTCTATGGGGTTAAAAATGCAATAATAGGGTGGGAGCCGTAGCACTGTATGTCCAATTTGTTCTGCCAACGTGTCACAAGCATATACTTTTTTTATACAAAATGTCTTTAAAACTTCTAAAAGATCACTTTTTTTATAACTTTCTTCAAAATATATATCATTCGCCGCCATGTAGTTCTGAATCTCCAATTTTGTATTATTTGAGCTTGGAACTTTATGTAATTGGCGACTGTGATAGCTCGCATTGTCCATTACTATCACGCTATTCTGAGGAATGTTTGGTAAAAGACAATTCTTGAACCATTCCTCAAAAACTAACAAATTTTACCACAAAAAGATATTTAAATATAAATTAAGCAACCTAACCTACCTGATGTGCCTATATTTAATTATTACAATCCGGTCCTTTCCACATAATAATATCAAACGGTCATAAATAATGGGATGGCCACAGGTACTTTTACTGCAGTCATTAACTTATATCCATTTTTCGTGAAACAATCTTTACCTGTAACAATGTAAATGGACGGTATATGGTATGGTATAATTATTTAAGTTTAAGATATAACGTCCGAAGTAATATACAACAGTCACTATTTGACCGAACCGATATCATATTTTTTGCAAAAGTTCTTTATTATCATCATGTTACCGGAGAATAGATATCATAGGCAGTAGTATTTCACAATATCCGACTTACTCTCTCTTTGTAATAATTAATATTATTAAGTTTCGTTAATTTAATAATCTATGACTAATGATAAATGTTTACTGCTTTAGGTTTTTTATTGGCTGACCAAGGTTATGATGTTTGGCTCGGCAATGCCAGAGGGAATACTTATTCTAAGGCTCACGTCACTCTTCCAGTTGATTGTTATCAATATTGGAATTTCAGGTTAGCTAATGTACAGGAAACTTACTGGAATAAAATCGATACAAACTCCTCTTTTTTCCTGGGAAAATCAGAAAACACGTCAAACCCTGAGTTGTGAATTGTCACATTTTTACGAATGTCTGCCTTTAAGAAATATTCAGCTTGGAATAACGATGGAGTCGACGATCCGTTAAATGTGACGAGATCTTACCACAGATAGATATGCAGATTGCGGCGAACATATAAAATACGAATGTATGTTGAGAAATTTTGAAATGAACACTATTTATAGCAAATGCCTTAATAGTAAACTCTATACTGTTTAAGAAACAATTCAAGTTCCTTTCTATGACGATATGGAGTTCATAAACCATAAAATAAGATGTTACGATTATTTAAAGAAAACAAAGTTAACGATGGTTGCGAAACATGGTGTAAAGATCTAAGAGATATGATTCCACGCCGATGGAGGCGTGGCTTGTGACGTCAACGGGCGAGTGATTTTTAAATCACTTATGAAGATTTATACTGCTGTCAGCGTTTTAAACTCCCTTTTAAAGGTATTAAAAGATTTTACGCATTTAATGGTATGTAAAATGAAAGAATAATATCATGGTATTTATAGGTATATTTATTTCATGAACATACAACACAGATTAATGCTAAAATACGACCTAGTTATAAATAAATTAAACTATTTTTTAAATAGTCCATCTCTCAGTGGAGTGAAATTATGAAGAGGTAAAGAAACTCATAGTCTGTTTCAGCAGTTAAATAAACAATATTTTAAATTCCATACATGTTTCGAAGGCCTATACCCTCATCAGCCTCAGTGGAAAATACTTAAGAAGTAAATGTTAATAAAATAAATAAAACGTATCCATTCTAATTTTTTTTTTATAATTAGGGAAGCGGAAACACCTTATATTTCTGTCAAATTTCTTTGCCTAGTTATCCAACACAGCGCACGTCATATTATGAAAAACACACACTAAATAAGAAATAGTGCTGGTGAACTTTCAAAATTTCCATGGAAAACTACGACAAACGGCACTCACTACGTGGCGACCAGTGCTGCCAGAATTCTTTGATCAAAAGTAATAGGTTGATGGTTCGAAACCTAAAAGAATAAGAAAAATCGGTGTCAGAGTAAGAAGAGTACGATAAATAAGGTCGTTTCTTTCCTATGCTATAGGGGGGCCACCTCCAGATTGAACATAAATTTCATATGGGGAGCCCCACAACAAGAATGAACATCTCAAAAATTGTTAAAATAGTAATGGATATATTACAATTGTAAAAGACTGACAACGCTGGGGGCAACAAGCAGGGGTGGCCGAGCTGCTTCGGGTATCGTCGACCGGTTCGAATGGCGCGGCGGATGTTTTAAAAGTTTGTCGGAATCTTTCCATACTTTAGTGGTATTTTAGCTGTAATGTGTGTTATATTTCTATGAAATGTGTAAATATAAATTTGGCATACGCGAAAACAGCGAGTGCATTCGTGTAGGCTAAACGTGCGGTAAAATGACGTTGAACACTTTTTGGACGGTGTCCTGGTCGCACGTGATTGGAGCGTGTCAACGCCAACAGTGATATAGTTTTAAAATAAAATGTGGGGGTAAACTTTGTTTTGGGGAGTCATACAAGGAAAAGTTACGAAAAGTAATACACTGCTGCGTTAGTCATGACCCCCACTATTAAATGAACTAAGACAAAATTTTCTTGACGATTTTAAGATTTTTCTACGCATGGATTCTGTAATTATTAATTCTTTCGATCAGTACCTACTCTCCGCCATGATACACACATTATATTATTATTTTTTATTTTAAAACTATATCACTGTTGCCGTTGACACGCTCCAATCACATGCGACCAGTGCACCGTCAAAAAAGTGTTCAACGTCCTTTTACTTCACGTTTAGCCTGCACGCGGCTGACAAAATTGGGACGGTTAGATATCTTACCTTTAGTTATTGTATCATGGTTCCGAAAAAACAAAACGAGGGATTGAAAATTTACTTAAAAAACGAGAATGTAAAATTTATTTTCACATATCTCTTCAAATTGAATCAGAAAACGAGATACTATAATAAATATACATATAATTTCTGCAATAATCATGGTTTTTTCCGACAAATTCTCATATAAATTATAATCATAAAAATTTTAATGTAATTATTTTGATATTTTACTAATGGGTAAAATTTCTTATAGATTACATTTTTATTGATAGACATGAAAGCTGATTTTGTAAAAATTTTTGGGAGTTAAATTTAAACAATCAATTATTTAATCCATATTTTATGTTACAAGAAACGTTATGCAATGGTGGTGGGTGGTGTCATCGGCAAAGAGTTGGACACTACCTAAAAAACGTATGATGGTTTCAACTCCTAAATGAAGGGTGAAAATGTGATGACTCAAAAATTAAAGTTGGCATGAAAAAATAAGCATTTTTTATAGAATTTATTCCAGTTACAGTTTCCACCCTGTACAGGTAATGTAACTCGAATAACTTTATTTTTATTAATCAAGTTCATTTTAGTTGGCATGAAATGGGAACTAAAGATCTACCAGCCAGTTTCTCATACGTAGGAAATGTAACCCTTAAACCAAAAGACATACATTATGTTGGACACTCGATGGGCACTACAATGTTTTTTGTTTTTTCATCGTTAATGCCAGAGTTGGCCAAAAATATTAAACTGATGATAGCGTTAGCGCCTGTAGCATACATGAGTCATATTAAATCGCCTGTAAAATATTTGAGCCCCTTTTCCACCGATATTGAGGTTTGTATACATACAATCAGATTGAGCACAAGATAGGAGAAAGAGGATTGCTTGTTGCATTGATTCAAATTTGCAAATTTTATCAAAAAATATATCTTTTTAAACTAGATAACAGAAATAATAGAAAATTAATTTCTTATTCTTGTAGCGCCATAGACAAAAATGAATTCAAATTGGTAAAAGAGTGTGTGAATGTGTTTGTGTTAAATGGAGGTAAAGTTGCGGATTTACGTGCTTAATAATATGCCGTTTAGAAAGTTTTAAAATTCCGAGTAGTTCCGGAGATATCAGGAAAAAAACGAAATTCTGAAAAATCGTTTTATTGTTTTCCTGGGTTTTTTTTGAGTTCGAATTCTAAAGTAATATGCACTTTTACATTGCCACTTTTTCCGCTCTATCTAACAGCGTTAATTGTTTTGTCATCCGACGAGTCTTCTTCGAAGGGCTATTATCAACTTTCTTTTTTTAAATACGGTCCTGTTTTTCTGATTTTATAGCTTTTTGCTTCCGAATGCAATGGCACATTGTGGTTTAATGACGTTTGGAGGGTTTTTTGAACCACCTCAGGAAATTTTGGGATACGGTCCTGTATTTCTCCTAATTTTATAAATAATACCTCATAAGTAATTCAATAAATAAGAAATAATTTAATAATAAACCACAAATAAGCGAACAAAAAAAATATACCAAAACAGAAATAAAACGAACATCGCTTGATATGACACCGTTAGATTTTTTCCTCCGGGGGTATGTCGAAAATTATGTTTATAAACACAACTTCGAAATAGAAGACAAACTTAGGAGGTTGGTGCTTGAAGCCTTTCAAAGTATTAAGCCAGAAATGTTGTCAAATATTTTAGAATCGACAGTTAGAAGATATTATTTGTGCTTAGAAAATAACGGAAATAATTTTGAACACCTGATTATGTAGTTCCTTACTTTTTCCGTTTTATTACTGTTTTTGGTGTTTTTGTTCACTTATTGATGTTTATTATTGAATTATTTTTGTTCACTTATTTGTGGTTTATTATTAAATTATTTGTTATTTATTGAACTAGTTCAACGTAAGTAAAACTTTAGCGCTTACTTATGAGATATTATTTATAAAATTAGGAGAAATACAGAACGTATCCCAAAATTTCCTGATCTTGTTCAAAAAAACCCTCGAAACGTCATTAAACCATAATGTGTTATACATCGTTGCATTCGGAAGAAAAAAAGCTCTCAAATTCAAATACCAGGAAAACAGGACCGTATTTAAAAAAAGAAAGTTGATAATGGCCCTTCGAAGACGACTCGTAGGATTACAAAACAATTAACGCTGTTAGACAGAGCGGAAAAAGTGGCAATGTAAAAGTGCAATTTACTTCCGAATTCGATCTAAAAAAAAAAACAGGAAAACGATTTTCACAATTTCGTTTTTTTCCGGATATCTCCGGAACTACTCGGAACATTAAAACTTTCTAAACGGCATATTATTAGGCACGTAAATGCGCAACTTTACCTCCATTTAACCGACTTCGTATCTCTTACGGTTTCCGAGATCCCTGTACTGGCCCTCCTTATCTTGGACACGGTGTATAGTATAGATTAAGTATAGTATAGCCTTGAAAGGGCAATTTTTAATATCGACTTTCCGGGTCCAATTTAATTTGTCTAACAGCATATCATCAAAACGAATCTTTTGTCGTAATTATGTCACTTTTGTTTCAGTGGTTGGCGAAATATTTGGGCCTCAACGAATTTTTACCCAACGACAAATTACTAAAGTTTCTAGCATATGATTGTGAACTGCTAAAAGTTGACAAGCTAATATGTGAAAATGTGATATTCATAATTAGTGGATTTGATAAAGCGGAACTTAATCAGGTAAGAGTACAATAAATATACCCAGTTACGCAAAAGTTCAGCTCTAGCTAAATGAAATTAAATATATATATTACTAGTCAAGTTGAGTTACAAATTCATTGTACAACCCATAATTTACAGGGTGTTATGGAAATGACGTATTATATTTAAACCGGCAATTCCTGAGATAAAGACAACGGTAAAAGTGACCCGACGTCAAACCAGAAAAACACATGTGTGACACTGCGATACATGTAAGCAATCAAGGAATTCTGGCCGGTGTTGTCATATGTACACCTTAAACTCTTTAGACAAAATAAAATAATTTAAACACTCCATTATGTAATACCTTTTTGTACAATTAATTGAAGAACATTTACGACGTTATGTTTTAAACAACCCGAAAAAACATATGGAATAGTAATAGCCACGTACGTCACTAGGTCAAATGCCAATGACCTCTTGACGCCTTACATCGGCTGAGCGAAGTAGTTTCATATAGCGCCGCACGCTTGCGTCTATTAGTTGAAGACCAACCAGCGGCCGGATACGTTGTGTCTCGTCGATCACCAACACACTCTCAGCAATCCGCTCTGTTTTTTCGGTTTACGCGTGTATCTTGCCCGTCCATAAATAATCTTTGAATATTGTTTTTATTGACGCGTTTCTTCTGGACGTCGAATTTCGTCGCGTGTAATAAAATCTAATAATCTGTAGTATAATCTGTATTATTGTATTTTCAAAAGCTAACTATCGGTTATGTTTCACTATTACTGTGTGTACATAAAGGGTTTCCAGGAGTGTTCCCATGAAAAAAAAAAAAAACTTATTGTGTTTGTGCCTGGATTTCCTCGCTCTTTAGGTATAAGGATAAATACAAGTAGGTAGAAAATAATGCATTTTTATAATTTTATATGGAATTTCAGTTTTACATTAAGTTTGGCAACATTGCCATTGGCTCTGGGTGAAATGTTGTACAGTAGCGTGAACTGACCTGTGAGTAGGAGTGTTTATTACCCCACTTTTAAAACGGTCGATTTAAAAAAAATAAAATATGTAGCGCTTCTCTAGGACACCCAAGGAGTCACCCATTTAAATATAATACGTCATTTTCATAACACCCTGTATACAGGGTGAGAATTTAAAAACTTACAATGGCTATAGTTTCTACACTAAAGAAGATATTAAAAAACATCAATCACCCTGCATTGCTCAAGTAAACGTGGAAGCCAGTTTTAGGGCCAATATTTGAATGTTACCTTAAGTTAGACCGTATCTCAGGTAGCCTTAACTTTATGGTAAACCTTTAAAAAAACTATGTTTTAAATTAATTTTAGGGTCAATTGACGGGTTAAGTGGAAGATTACCACGTCCTCTTTAGACGAGACTTAAAAAGAACTTTAATAAACTGTCAAAAACTTGTGTTAAGGATAACTTATGTCATTCTGTACCTTAAGGTGACTGAAATATCGGTCTTTAATGTGCAAGTTGATTTATGTTGTTAATTTTGGGGGAGATAGGTAGTTTGTTATGTACATACATACATTTTAATCTTATAAACAAAAGGTACTCCAGCCTTGTTTTGGGGTTTTAATTATCTTTAACTGGTGATGATGGAGATAAAACGGGTAGCGCAGCACACTTTAGAGGTTTACACACACACTCTACTGCAAGATGAACTACTTTCATAAAATCAAAACCTAAATCTAAATAAAGGTTTTTCTTTTTAACATTGCTGTACTATTGAAGATCCTTGATACCTACTTAATATTTTTTTAGGACATACTTCCAGTAATATTTGCTAAATATCCAGCTGGAACATCGACAAAAACTGTAGTTCACTACGCTCAGCAAATAAGAAGCAATGCTTTTCAACAATATGATTATGGACCTAATGCCAACCTGAAATATTATGGACAGAAGGTTCCTCCGAAATACAATGTCACTAATATGAAAAGGCCTATGTATTTTATGTATGGGATGAACGATTGGTTGGCAAATTATATTGTAAGTTCCTATCAGGGTTGGTATAAGTCGCGACTTTTATAGAAAAGTTAAAAAGTCCCCACTTTTTGAATTAATTTAGACTTTTTTGATTTAATCCCTTTTTTTTCATGATTTAATATGTCGAAAGCTCGGTCAAAAGTCTAAACAAATACAAAGGCCTTAACTGCATATTATCTTCTCATCTAATAATACCCTGTACTATTTTTAGGTGGTTTTAAGGGAAATCTCCGTGATTAGTAAAGAAATATAAGGATGCGGTTTTCGCAGCACTGTGGCTACTTTTTGCGTCCCAACTAGACTTTTTCTAGGGCTCCTCGTTTTTGATATACGATGGTTTTGAGAATTTTACATTTTGGGACATTTAGTTTTCAAGAAAAAAAAATTGCCTTTTTTAAAGGGTTTGTAACAAGCTTCTCAGAAATATATAATACGGTGAAACTTCCCTTAGGCGGACACCTACGGGACCGTCTAAATGTGTCCGCCTAATAGAGGTGTCCGCCGATGGGAAATTTGTTATTAGGTAATATGTAAATGCAAAATTATTACTATGTATATGTATGTACAAATAAACATAACATAACAAAAATTCACTAGTTTTAGTTAGGATGTAATACTAAAAAAATCTAATAACGTAGTTTGACGTGTTTGCGTTTTATACTTGCAATCTAGAAAATGTAATTCCAAGTCTGATAACAATTCCATTGCTGTAGAGTCACCTCTATTCTTTGCATACTCTGATAATTCCTTTACCATACTAATGGCTTGTTGATAATTGGTGACATTTGTTTGATTATTGCATTCAACTTCTTCATCAGAGTCGTCAGATAGTGATGTGGTTTCAGTTTGGACTACATAATCGGTAGGAATGGGGTCACTATCATCTTCTAATAGCACATTGCTATCAATGTTAATGAACTCGCCCAAATCATTGTTATCAAATTACAAACTTCCACAACATCAATATTCTCTTTCAGACTCAAAACGCAACATTTTTGTGCCATTGTTTACGATTTTAACCTTACAACTCACAAGTAAACGGTGGACTGCTGTCGGGGAATCACACATACTTTCATTCGGCGAAGTCCTTTCGCTCTGCCACGCACACGCGATTGGTTGCCGGTCTGTCTTCAGAGAGTTTTTGCACCGTACTTATACGTCTCCCCAAGAAAAAAATATTGAAAAATTTTTGTCCGTTTAAAGGAGGGTTTTTGCACTCCTTGTATGAAAACAGCCTGTTCGCGTCCGCCCAAAGGAGAGTCCGCCCAAGAGAGGTTGATTTTCATGGAAGTTCATATACCTAGTTCCGGACTATAAAAAAATGTCCGCTTATTAAAGGTGTCCGTTATGAGAGGTTTCACTGTACTTTATTTTTAGTCTAAACATTATTCCCGAAATTTACGTTTTTTAAATAATATAAAAAAATTTTGAGTAGGCCATGATGTATATTTAAAAAAAAAACCCATAAGAACACAGTAAGTTGTCGTAATGAAAAATTCTTCTGTTTCTGCCAGAATATTCAGTTGTTTTATAATTCCTAATTAATACTAAAATATGATATGGTCGTTTTCTATATCCAGTCTAGCGAAAATGCAGATGAACCATTAGAAGTGTATTTCAATGGTAAATATAAGCCTTTTGTTATGCTATGCCATTTATAAAATTTCTTAAAGGTATCAGAGAAAAGGCTGTACCAGACAGATGCACAGACACCAAGGAGATTGGAACTGTTCTATATTTCTAATTTTGTTACTGAACATTAAAAAATAATGCGGATAACAAATTAATCGCACAAAGTAGAATATCCTAAATTACTTTCATTGCTATTGTTCTTTTTAGTCCAATTTTCTTAAACCTATAGTTATTTCTGCCTGATTTTTGTCATAACCATTTTGTTTCAGGACGTAAGAAATCTAGCCAAACAGATAAAAAGTTTACTGGGCATATATGAAGTCCCGATGGATTCCTTTAATCACGTGGATTTTATTTTTGGAAAAGACGCAGAGGAATTGGTTTATCAGCCCCTGATGAAAATTCTTAAGAATTTTACTGCATCTTGATTATGTTTATTCATTATATTTGGATGTTGGACAAGTACTCTCAAGAACAGAGCAGTTTTTCATCATGTGTGATGTTGTATGTATTTTTTCAATAGTGAATCCATGTTAATAAAGTTTTCGACAAATATGGATGTATTTATGATTGAAGATTAGCATATTATGCTGTATAAAAATTCAGTATTATACAAATCAGAGAATGACAATTATACAACGTGTCCAAGATAAGGAGGACCAGTACAGGGATCTCGGAAACCGTAAGAGATACGAAGTCGGTTAAATGGAGGTAAAGTTGTGCATTTACGTGCCTAATAATGTGCCGTTTAGAAAGTTCTAATATTCCGAGTAGTTCCGGAGATATCCGGAAAAACGAAATTCTGAAAACCGTTTTCCTGGGTTTTTTTGAGATCGAATTCGGAAGTAAATTGCACTTTTACATTGCCACTTTTTCCGCTCTATCTAACAGCGTTAATTGTTTCCTAATCCGACGAGTCGTCTTCGAAAGGCCATTATCGACTTTCTTTCTTTAAATACGGTCCTGTTTTTCTAATATTGGAATTTGAGAGCTTTTTTTCTTCCGAATGCAACGATGTATGACATATTGTGGTTTAATGACGTTTCGAGGGTTTTTTTAACAACATCAGGAAATTTTGGAATACGGTCCTGTATTTCTCCTAATTTTATAAATAATATCTCATAAGTAGTAAGCTCTAACTTTTTAGTTATGTTGCACTAGTTCAATAAATAACAAATAATTTAATAATAAACCACCATAAGTGAGCAAAATACAGAAACATTATTTCAAACTTCTGTTGATTCGGGATTTAAAAGAAAAGTAGGCGTTTGAAACAAACAAAATTAAGATGGTGACGCGTGATTTGTTTCACTTGATATTCCCATTGTGATAGTTTGAAAGCGCTTTAAGAGGTTTTCTATTTTCCAGAAAATATGGTTTGATATTCTAATGCATGTTCTATTTTATCTCAAAAAAACTGTTATGTGGCGGTTAGAAGATGTTATTTGTGCTTAGAGAATAACGTAAATCATTTTGAACAGCTGATTATGTAGTTCCTACTTTCTTCGTTGTTTATTGTGGTTTATTATTAAATCATTTGTTATTTATTGAACTAATCCAACATAAGTAAAAAATTTAGAGCTTACTTATGAGATATTATTTATAAAATTAGCAGAAATACAGGACCGTATCCCAAAATTTCCTGATGTTGTTCAAAAAACCCTCGAAACGTCATTAAACCACAGTGTGTCACACATCGTTGCATTCGGAAGAAAAAAAGCTCTCAAATTCCAATATCAGAAAAACAGGACCGTATTTAAAAAAAAGAAAGTTGATAATGGCCCTTCGAAGACGACTCGTCGGATTACAAAACAATTAACGCTGTTAGATAGAGCGGAAAAAGTGGCAATGTAAGTGCAATTTACTTTCGAATTTCGAATCTCAAAAAAACCCAGGAAAACAATAGAACGATTTTTCAGAATTTCCTTTTTTCCGTATATCTCCGGAACTACTCGGAGAATTTTTAAACTTTCTAAACGTCATATTATGAGGCACGTAAATGCGCAACTTTGCCTCCATTTAACCGACTTCGTATCTCTTATAGTTTCCGAGATCCCCGTACTGGCCCTCCTTATCTTGGACAGGTTGTAGAGGCGACATAGGCTTGTGCAATTAAGATTTGAAATAGAAAAAATAACATAGAGCTGAAACCCATGGCATTTGTCATATACTAAAAGTCCCCATTGCTGCCATTGTTTAAACAATTAACGACCCATTTCTTTACTAAACTGTGACTACAAATTATACGTGCAAATTCTTTAAACAAAACTAAAGCCCCCACACTGAAAAACTAGGATCAGAAAGTGAAACGTGCGTAATGTTGCCGGCGCTATAGCCACTAAAACTAACAATTTACTTCTCAGTTTTGATTTAGATCATGCATTCGATAGAGTTTCTCATGATTTCCTCTGGTTCGTTATGAAAGAATTTTAATTTCACATACGAATCGTAAATAATCTTAAATTTTTATACAATGGTGCTCAATCAATAGTTCAGGTAAACACTAAACATACTAATGTAATTAATATAGGAAGAGTGGTACGTCAAGGCTGCCCCATGTCTATGCTTTTGTTTGTTTTGTATAGAAACCCTGATATGCCTTAAGCAAGTACAAGGTCAAATGTTCCATAAATCAGAGAGATTATCAGATTTACCCCATTTTACCATATATTCTGATATTAAGAACAAAATGCAAATTTTTTTTAATAACTATTGGTGAAACTTTTATCTTTTGACAACTTAATTTATAATAAATGAATTTTCTTCATTACAGTGTAGTTTTTCCCCCAAATTTTTTATTTGGAGAGGATGTTCACACACCAGAAATCGATTCTTAGCAGAGCGAGATATCCAGAATTTTTATAGCAAAAATGTAAATTCTCGAATTCTGGAATATTAACAACTTTGGAATTTTAAAATTTATATTTACGTTCTTACCCCTTAATTAATTTTGATGCTTCACAAAAATGTGAAGAACAAACAAAAAATTGAACTACAAAACTTAATCCGACTTATCCTTACACTTGTGATCATAAACCAATGCTCGTCATTTTAAACCGCACCTGTCAATTTAGAGTAGTTTAAAAACCTCTAATGAACTTTAGACCATATTTAAATTTCTTCGTACTGATTATATTTGGATATTAAAAAGTGGCTCGTCAAATCCAATTTATGTGTACCTTGTCACCAGACATCCATGTTTGCTTAAAATAATTTTAATATATCCAAGCTAAGGGGCTTATCATGGAAATAAGTGGTAATAAAAGAAAACAAAGCACCTTACAAAAATTATCCACTTTTTTTTATCAGGGTATGAATATAAAACCTTTTTGGTTAGATTTTTCGACTAATCAAACCTACCTAGGCAATCAAGCTCTTCTTTTGAGCTTCGTTTATTAGTAACTATGGAGTTACCTAACTTAAGCTGGAAAATTATTAACATTTGGATTCCTACTTTCCAGAATATCATATCAAGGAATTATCATCATCATAATATACAATTTTACAACTACTTATTATTAGTTATTATATAAACTTCGTCTATTTTATTGGGTTGCAAAGATTGTTCTGCCACAGAAAAATAAAATATACCGGGGTCAAGTTGAGAACCTGTGAATTATTCAAAGTTGAAAACATACCAGTTTTAGGTTAAATATGAACGGACCTGAAGAAAGAAACCTAGTACCCTGAATTAATAGCACAGTGACAAGTATATTCATCAGTTCATCACATACCGCCTGAGTTTTAAGTTTTTCCTATCTTTCCATGGCATTTTCTAATACAATACGCGCTGCGCTGCTGCTCCTATAAATTCCAAATCGTCCATCTTTGTTCCCAACATTTCAATTTTTAAATATTTCACTAACCATGCGCCAATATTGCCACACGATTTATATGATGCAACCTGCAAAACAGGAAAGACATTTTTCTATTAAATAAGACACACAAAAACAGTAAATCTATAATCGAAATAAAAATTGATTTCAAATTTCTACTGTTTAAAATAGATGAGTTTTTTTCTGTTTTTATTGCCGATGTTTCTTATTAGGAATGATTTCAAATTGAACAAACCTTCATGCACTGGCAACCCCGACTGACCACGTGTTTGCAGCGCCATGTTGTTTTACCGGCTCAAACAAGAGAAACATGGCGGATATATTCGTGGGTTTCTTGTGAGTGATCTTTAAAATGCCTTTTTTCAGCGAGAATGATATTATTTAACATGGTTAAAAGGCCCTTGTGACCCATTCGTTAATGCTGGTAAGTAATAGTGTGTTTTAAACATTAAATTTTCCTTCTATAGTGCTGTTATATAAGGGCGTGGTTGTATCGGGAATTAAACGTTTCGAAAACTTGGTAGCATCTTCAGAAGGGCAAGTTTAAACTTATCATAAGATTTTGACATAACGGTAGATATAAGTGATTTTGCAAATGAATATAAAATTAAGGTTCCAAAAAGAACTTTCAAAATGTGAATGACGCATTATGAAATGGCAAACAAGAAATTATTTTGGGGACTTTATACCTATGGAATGGTAATAATGCGATGTACATTACCTACATGCTTATTTATGAATAAAGTAATCAAATTACTGACTCGCTTTTTGGAATGAAATGCGTAACAATTTTGGTTTATTTATGCTTTACTTTTTTATTTTTATCATGTTATGCTATTTTGACTGCTGTTTAACTTAAATAAGCTAAAAGTAAAAAATTGCAGAAATATCGGCCATTGATCTTTTTACGATGACAAACATTTTCTAGCAGCCATTTTATTCAAAGAATAAACTTTGTCATAATTATAATATTTTATGATTTTAATTACTAGTGCTCTATCAATTAATTATAGAAATAAGCTATTTTGTAAAACTTGCAGCATATAACAGTAAAAATGTGCATGTACTGTTTCTTTTGGAGATAAACAGATGTGAAGCGTAAACAAGACGCCATTTTTGCTGTCGAGAGTCGATAGATGTCACCAAGACAGCGAGGATTTATACTACGTTGTTGTAGTGTGCAAATCCATTTTTCCTTTAGTTCTATACTTTAGGGGTTATCATTAGTCGGAATAATGATATCGTTAAGCTATTTGCTACCCAATTTGAGGGTGAAATAGCGCTAAAGCCGTAACAAAATTAAGAAACCGCGTCTCAGCGTTCGTTAGACGGACCTTTTAGTGTATGCTTAAAGATCATTTCATATTATACACCATGCGCGTATGAAAGTTTATATTTTGATATGACATAAAGAAAACTTTTTACGATATCACAGTGAAATCCTAAATTTTTAGTAGGTGCAGGGGGGAAAAGTGGCACTAATATTTAAGTTTTATGAATTCCTCCGGATTATCAATATTTTATGATTTTAATTTAAGGGTAAAACTATATTTCATATGATATACTATGAAATTTCAGGATATCTCTTGAAAAACTATCCATTCGAACAAATGTCACATACTACTATCGTTCGATCAATATACCGGGTATCCCATTATGGATGATCACCGTCTGGATTCCAAAAGTCGGTAAACTCATCATTCCAAAATAATTATGTTTAGTAAAGTAGCCAAAGTTGCCCATAAAGGGCATAATTTAATTCTTGGTTTCAAAATTTGCAGTTTTAGAGTCCGATTTATGATAAAACCTAACGTTTGACAACCACAGATGACATCAACAGCTGATATCGGTTGATTCAAAATGTATCTAAATCTGTAGGAACAAGCTCAAGACAGGTGGCATCGTATTACTTGTGTGTGATAAAATTGTGAAAGTAAGCTTCTAGGACTAATGACCTATCTACTTGTCAAATTCTTTATATAATTTCAGTGAAACAAAATACGATAACAAATTTAATTGTAAACATAAAAGGTGAAGGCGAAGGTAAAATAAATAAAGTCCGGTCCAATATCTATACCCATTCTCCCCAACATAAAATAGAGCAAATTCCAACAGGCCACCATATGGTGAGTTTTTAGAAAACGTTTACAGTAAAAAAAAATTGTAGAAACGGTAGGTCATGAATGAGTTTTTAACAGATCAATAAATTTTCCACACAAATTTGTATTCAGTCATCTAATGTGCTTTAATATAAGCGGCGGAGGGGAGGGGGTATATTTTTTTAATAAATAAATTGACATTGGAAGGTTGGTATCTATATGATTTTGTCTTATACTTCCTGACAGAAAAATAGGAGGCGCTGAAAGGCAATTTTTGCAAACTATTGTGTTTTCTTTAAAATTTTAAATGCTAATCATATTTATATTTTTGTCTCATTAAATAAATAATTTTTAAAATGCGAAAAATAAGGATTAAAGAGCTAGAGTTTTATGTTTAAAAGTATTTAAACTACATAGCAATGAAAACTATACATATGATAATTTTGAAAATTGGTCTATGATAATGTTGATGGGGGCAACTCGGCTAAAATATTTTCAATATGGTGGCACTTCCGGTTATACCCGAAGTCGCTATCAATTTGCTTATTTTAAATGGAATACCCTATATATTATTACATTTTTGGACGTGGGGTTGGATTCCCTGTTGAAAAGGACCTGCTTTAATAGATTTGTTATATTATTTTGATAACTACAGGGTTTTCAAAAAATTAGATTAAAAATTAAATTGAGAGAACTACAAAAAATCTACATTTTCAAATGGAAACCCCCAAATTTTATCATTATTTTCTATGTAGCATGAAAAATAATCCTACTTGACTATGATTGCGTTGTGAAACAGTCAAATTCTAAATGCCGTTGCACCACATACAACGTGTCCAAGATAAGGAGGGCCAGTACAGGGATCTCGGAAACCGTAAGAGATACGAAGTCGTTAAATGGAGGTAAAGCTACGCATTTACGTGCCTAATAATATGCCGTTAGTTCCTTACTTTTTTCGTTGTTCGTTTTATTACTGTTTTGGAATGATTTTTGTTCACTTATTTGTGGTTTATTATTAAATTATTTGTTATTTATTGAACTAGTCCAACATAAGTAAAAAATTTAGAGCTTACTTATGAGATATTTTTTATAAAACTATGAGAAATCAGGATCGTATCCCAAAATTTCCTGATGTTGTTCATAAACCCGTCGAAACGTCATTAAACCACAATGTGTCATACATCGTTGCATTCGGAAGAAAAAAGCTATCAAATTCCAATATCAGAAAAACAGGACCGTATTTAAAAAAATAAAGTTGATAATGGCCCTTCGAAGACGACTCGTCGGATTACAAAACAATTAACGCTGTTAGATAGAGCGGAAAAAGTGGCAATGCAAAAGTGCAATTTACTTTAGAATTCGATCTAAAAAAAAACAGGAAAACAATAAAATGATTTTTCAGAATTTCGGTTTTTTCCGGATATCTCCGGAACTACTCTGAATTTTAAAACTTTCTAACCGGCATATTATTAGGCACGTAAATGCGCAACTTTACCTCCATTTAACCGACTTCGTATCTCTTACGGTTTCCGAGATCCCTGTACTGGCCCTCGTTCTCTTGGACACGTTGTATATAAACAGTATATTGCATTCCAAAATACAAAAAGTGTCCCCGCTATGGGATATGGCGCGGGCCTATTGAGTTTGCGCAGTAGGGTGGAAATTTTATCGATCGCGTCAGAGCCGGCTCGACATTATTTGTTTGTTGTTATATGTTTACTTTCACAAGGAAATTTCCGAACTGCGCGAACTCACAACGTCCCCTTCGATGCCCATAGCGTGGACATAATTGCAGATGGTTTTAGCAATATACTGTGTATATGTGTGTGTTGCACCCAAGCCTTAATTTAAACGTGTGTCGAATTGGGCGCCAGTAGTACCCTTATTTTTAATAATTATAAAACTTGGTGGTTTCCATTTGAAAATGTAGATTTTTGCAGTTTTCTTAATTTGTAATCTTAAAATTTGAACACCCTGTATTAATAGTATCAAAATATTATAAAAAAATCTATTAAAGCAGGTCCTTTTCAACAGGGAATCAACAAAAATTAAACAATAAATGCCTTCCTTATAGGAAAAAGGAATAATTATTTTAAGGTCTGCAAATGTAATTTTTCACATAAAAACTTAAATATGTCAAAAAACACTTAGACTTAGGTATATGACGAGATATACGAAATGTGCCTAGAATTAAAAAATGTAATTATATAGGGTGTACCATTTAAAATAAAGCAAGTTGACACGGACTTCCGGTATTATCGGAAGTGTCACCATATTGAAAATATTTTAGCCGTGTTCCCAAATATTTTTAAAGCTTAAAATAAATAATAAATTTTTAAATATTAAAATAAAAAATAATAAATATTAGAATAAAAAATAATAAATATAATATTAAAAAATATTGAATTTTAAAATAAAAAATAATAAATATTAAGATAAAAAATAATAAATATTAGAATAAAAAATAATAAATATTAGATAAAAAATATTAAATATTAAAATAAAATATAATAAATATTAGAATAAAAAATAAACGATATTAAAATAAAAAATATAAAATATTAAAATAAAAAATAATAAATATCAGAATAAAAAATAATAAACATTAAAATAAAAAATAATAAGTATTAAAATAAGAAATAATAAATATTAAAATAAAAAATAATAGATATTAAAATAAAAAATAGTAAATATTAAAATAAAAAATAATAAATATTCAAATAATAAATATTAGAATAAAACATAGTAAATATTAAAATAAAAAAATAATACATATTAGAATAAAAAATAATAAATATAAGATTAAAAAATATTGAATTTTAAAATAAAAAATAATAAATATTAAAATAAAAAATAATAAATATTAGAACAAAAATAATAAATATTAGATAAAAAAACATTAAAATAAAAAATAATAAATATTAAAATAAAAAATAATAAATTCCTATGTATACATATAATGTATAGTTTTTCATATATAGATCGAGGCGACTCCCGGTGGGACACCCTGTATATTACTACGGTTGCATTGGTGTGTTTTAATTGGTAGAAAATTTACAAATTCGTCGAAGCTGATTTTAAATAAATATTGTAACAGATGTTTTTTTTAGTAATTTAAATTTGTCTAACAAATTATATTGAAAATACCGAAAAAATTTAACACCCTGCATCTTTCAAACATCGCATCTGCGGACCCATGTTGATAGGAGATTTTTGTCTTATTTTTGGGTTTGTTCGGAGGAATCACCACACGAGCGATGGCACATGTTTTTTGTAACACCCTGTATTAGCATAATTTCCAAATAAGGGACCTCCCTTAGATTTTAAAAATATCAGTATGTTTTCCGAAAAAAAAAATGGAAATTAAATATTACATATCTTGAAAACGCTAGGAGAACTGTTAGGAACACGAAATTAATAAGGATTCTAAAAATAAGATTATATATACAGTATTAAACTATCAAAGTTGCTACTACTTTCTAGTAGAAGCGGCAACACTGGAAACTGTCAAATTTTCAGAGCCGTCCGTTGACACATTCACCAGAAACGTATAATGTATCATCCACCGCGAATCACCCTGTATTTAAGCCTTTTATAAGTTAATACTTTGAACAAATCTTCTTGATTTTTTTATACTAGTTTTGGCAAATAGGCTCGGTGGCCTAGTAGTATAGCGTACGCCTTGTGATCTGAGAGTCGCGGGTTCAAATCCCTGCATCTCTGGTTTTATTTATTTTTTTACAAGTGCCCGAGTTCTTGAGGCCATATAAATAAAGAAATTCTTTAGACATTTTTCTAAAACATCTTTGAAAAATTAACTGCCAATTTAATTTATATATAATCCGCTATTTATTGTAGTTGTAGTATGGCTCGGTGGGTAGAGTGTCCGCCTGGCGATCCGAGGTCGCGGGTTCAAATCCCGCACCGACAATTCTGGTTTTATTTATTTATGAGCACATGGTGACTCGAAGCGGGTTTGTTCGAAAAATCTTTCACGGAAAAAATCATTTACGGAAGTAAATTACGTAGTAACTTTAACAACCCTGCTTGAAAGTCAATGGTGGTCGGCTTTGTCCGATCGCATTAACTATACAAAAACAACATTAAAAGTTTGAAAAGTTTTAGATAGGCTCGCAGGCACCCGGTTCTTCCGAACCGCTACTGTTCAGGCTCTGGGATCATATGGTATAGTACCTATGCCTGATGCATATATAAATACAAAGTGATTTTTAATAATTTTAATCTTTAGTGGTTTTCCGGCGAGTAATTTTTAGTTAGGCTTATTAGTGGTAGAATGTGGCGTCCTTGGAATTGTGCTGATAGGGGGGCATCTTCAAGTGTCATTTTTAAAAGAAAGCATTTATCTACCGATGCCAAACTAATAATTACAAATGTGTATCAATCGTTGTTGAGTAGAAATTTTAATTATATGGATGCTTAAGCAGAGACGTCTACTTTGACAAAAACCCCTTTATCTGCGGTAAGAGACATAGTACTTAAATCTGTTTATCATAGAAAAAATCGGAGTGATTCTGGCACATTTAGAAGCATTGACGAAAATGACATGGATTTATTAAGAAGAAAGATTTACCAAATGTATGAGGCACAAACTGTACCCACTTTGATTTCCCTCAAAGAGCGGCTGATTAAAGACGAAACAAATATCTCTTGTAGCCTTTCAAGCCTTAGGAAAATATTGCGTAAAATGGGTTTTAAATACCGAAGAATTGATAAAAGACAAACATTAATGGAATCTCGACGTTTACGGGAATGGAGACTTAAATATTTAACATCTGTTAAACAATTTAGAGAAGAAAATCATCCAATTATTTACCTTGACGAAACATGGTTCGATACCCATGACACTCCAAGAAAAGGTTGGGATGATTCTTCCAAAAAATGTCAAACCAAGGCACCATCAAATAAAGGCAAAAGAAACACAATATTACATGCTGGTTCAGAGAATGGGTTTGTTCCAAATTGTATGTTGCTTTCAGCTAAAAACATAGCAGATTCTTCTTTAGATTACCATCAAGATACCGACGCACAACTTTTTGAAGATTGGTTTAAACATAAACGCCTTAAAAATATACCTGAAAATAGCGTCATTGTAATGGACAATGCTAGTTATCATAGTCGGCAAGCAAAAATCATTCCCAATTCTAATAATACAAAAGCAGAAATTCAAAATTTTTTGATTGAAAATGATTTATATTTTGAAGAAACTTACAAAAAACGAGAACTGCTAGAAGTATTAAAAACTTTTAAAATAAATAAGGAATACGAGTGTGACAAACTTGCAGCAGAAAATGGACATACAGTGTTGCGTCTTCCTCCGTACTATTGTATATTCAATCCTATTGAGCTAATATGGCACCAATTAAAATCCAATATTAGAAGAAATATTTCTCCTACATTAAATGCATCTGTAGTAGAATTAATTAAAAACGAAGTAAGAAAAGTTTCTGCAGACAGCTGGAAAAACTGTGTACAGCACGTACTTAAGGTGGAAAATTCTTACAATTGTATGATTAGAAATGTTCAACCCTTAATTATAAGTTTAGGCTTTGATGAAGATAGTGATAGTGATACAGAGTTAAATTTTGAATAAATTATCAATAGTTTCTTAGAATTTAATTGATTTTTATTGTACTTGTTATCCTAATAGTTATACTTTTAAATTATATTATTTTCAATTATCATTAATTGTTATCATTATTTTATATTTATTATAGGTACCTAAAACTAAAAATACCTATCTATTTATTTTAAATTATAAAAATAAATCATGTGGTGTGGTATACATTTTCAAGCCGGCCCTGATCCCATTTATTGAGCTTTGAAGAGGTTGAGGCGTATACAATATTTATGGCAGTAAGAGCCAACGGTATAATTCTGCAACAGCTATAAATTCCTAATTGTGATCCTATAATTGACAATCGATCCTATAATTGACAAAGCTCGGTTTTTTTTTTTTCAGGACCGTAAAGGTAGAAAAATTAGAGTAATTGATATTTATACCGCTGACATAGCTTAATATATCGGGTGCGTAAAAAAGATTGGAAACGGTCCGATACTTCCGGGTGGTTAGGTTTTCGAAAAAAGGACAAAAGTTGCTTGGTTTTTAGTTTGCAATCGATCGGCTACTGAATCATCCCTCAACCCCTCACCCCCACGTGGGGGATGGGGGTGACTTTGAAATTTCAAATAGCGACCCCAATTTTTTTTTCGCGGATTTGAGTTTAGAAAGCAAAAGTAGGCAACTTTTGTCCGAAAAATTTTTTGAGCCAGATCATCCCCACCCTCCGAACTCCAAATTCGCTTTGTTCGCAATTTCATGAGGGATGATCCGGCTCAAAAAAAATTTCGGACAAAGGTTGCCTACTCTTGCTCTCTGAATTCGAATCCGCGAAAAAAAATTGGGGTCGCCATTTGAAATTTCAAAGTCACCCCCGTCCTCCACGTGGGGGTGACGGGTTGAGGGATGATTCAGTGGCCTATCGATTACAAACTAAAAACCAAGCAACTTTTGTCTGAAACTTTTTTTTGAAAACCTAACCACCCGGAAGTATCGGACCGTTTCCAATCTTTTGCCGCACCCTGTATATAGCTTAATTTGTAAGTTTGGAAGGTATTGTTTTTTTTTACAAGTGTCCCGAAAGTGCCTCTTTTCATGCATGTTCACTTCACCGAAAGTGGCGGTTTCCAAGAGAGCGGGCGGGAAAGTATCAAAGCGGGCGGGAAAGATTTTTCCCGCCCGCTTCGAGTCACCATGTGCTCATAAATAAATAAAACCAGAATTGTCGGTACGGGATTTGAACCCGGGACCCTCACATCGCCAGGCGGACACTCTACCCACCGAGCCATACTACAAGCGATAATAAATAGCGGATTATATATAATTTAAATTGGCAGTTAATTTTTCAAAGATGTTTTGAAAAATATCTGAAGAATTTCTTTATTTATATGGCCTCAAGACTCGGGCACTTGTCGGCTCGGTCGGCCATCTCCGCATCTCGTCCTTAAAAGCCTCTTTTCGGCCCTTGATACGTAATGTACTATTTTGTTTGAAATTGACAATCAAATAGTTTTTATTTTATTAACTTGAATGATTTGACAAAGTTAAAACAACAAATCGGTGAAAAGCTGTGCTGGTCCATAGAGTGAATATGATATTTTTATCCGAACTTTTAAAATTCTAGGAAAAGTATAAAATTTATTTGAACATTTATTCAGATATAACTATTTCGGAGTGGGAGGGGTATTGGCAATGCCACTGTACAAGAATCGTTACGTAAATGTTAGACGTCGCCGACCCTTTTACTTGTTAATAATATGTTTTTCTTATTTAGCAATAAATCATTGAAATGGAAGCTGAAACCATAGACTTAACGGATCCATTAGATAATCTTCTAAGACAGACCGGATTATCACCTGCAGATCTTCAAGAACATATTGTAAGACTCTCGAAGAAGAATACTAGTAAAAGACAAAAAGACATAAGAGATATGACTTTAAGTGACCTGCTAGACGGCTATAAGTGTTGTCATTCTACAAAAAATAAAAATCTTGAAGTTACTGAAACAATAGAACTTTCCGATGATGATGATGATGAAATCATAAACGACGTTACAAATAAAAGTGAAAGTGATATTGAAGAAGTAACCGAGGTAAGAGTCATTGAAATTAATGATGACGATGATGGTGAATGTAACGACGATGATGACGATGAATTTCTAGAGGAGTCTACAACTGATATATTATATTCAAATAGTGAACATGTTTACGAAAGTTCTTCAGTATTGGACGAAGAAGATATAGATCCAATAGTGAATGAAAATACAAGTAATAGTTTAGATCCTATAGAATCCAAAGAAGCTGTTGGTCCCCTAAGTATTGATAGGATATTTGGAAACGGTGATGACCATGACGTAGAAACACTGACAAACAGTGCCAATAACGTGACAGCTGTTGTAGCTAAGGGCATAGGTATTGAGACGTTAGATGAGAAGGAAATATTGTTATCTAAAAATAAAGACCAACACGAAAAACAAGACGATTGGAGTAATCACATAGAAAACGTACCCTTAAACGACCAAAAATTTAAAAACCGCATAGATAGTATCCAAAAAATAAGTGAAAATACTTTAAATTGCAAATTAGTCAAAGATGTAAGCAAATCTTTTTATTTTAATAGCAAGTCGTCATCATCGGGAAGCAGCTATAAAAGCGCAGTTAGTGAGCTTGATGAACCAGTTTGTCATCACTCATCTGAAAATATTGAGGATACTAGTAATAACAAGAATGCTATTAGTAAATTTGATAAATCAACTCGTTGCAACGCATCTGAAACTAATGAGGAAACTTGTAATAACAAGAGCGCCTTTAACGAACTAGCGAAATTAAATAATATTGCTACTGATCAGGCTAATGTGAATGGAGACAATACTGTAGAGAATCTAACAAGCAATATAAGCAAGTCAGTTTCAAATTTACTACCTAACCAAGATCTGACTTTTAATAAATTGTTGGCTTCGAATCCTGAAAAAGAAAATATGGAAGTTGTTGTTGAAGTTAGAAAGCTCAATGTGATTCTGGAAAGGAATGCTGCTACTTGTGCTTCAGAAAATTTAGAGGATCAAGAATCTGACACACTATGCAATAACAGCTGCTATAAAATAGGAGATATTAAATCCATAGATGTAAAATCTATTCGGAAATCTATTGAAGAAATAATAGAACAGTTAGATTTAGCATGTCAGGATGAAAGTATTGAAAATAACCTCCAAGGAGTAAAAGTCAATAAAATAGCTGATGATGCGCTAACGACAAATAATACAGTGCTTTTAAAAGAAAGTCATGTTACCCAAGTGGTAAGTCATTCGTTGGAAATTGATAATTCTACTACATTGTTACTAAATTGTCTGGATGAAGCCATTAAAACGTGTGATGGAAACCATAAAGAACGTAACTACTTTGACCAGGAAAATTCAAAGTGTAGCAAGAATTTAAGCCCAACTTTGGAGAGCCTGTCCGATGTTTATAATTCTTCCTCTAAACAAACGCTTAATTGCACTAACAGTGACAACACTACAGATGATGTTCCAGTAAAAGCAGATGATGCAGCGGAAATAGTTCAGTTAAAATCTATAAAAGAAAATCCAGAAGACAGCATCTCATTAAAAAAACATTTAGTACCATTAATAATTTATCCAGTAGAAAATGTTCAATCTGATGAGAATATCGCATCCATCAATAACACAGCTGAAGAAAGCCTTGTGGAATCCATAAACGTGGAACCAAAAATAGTAGTTCATGATCAACCAACTAATGAAGAATATGACGTAGTGACTAAGGACGATCTACCAATTAATATCTTCCCTGCAGACACCCTCAGAAATTCTATTAGTTTGCAATCACGAGAAGCAAATTCTAATCAGTTGTTTAAAAAATTGATAAATACAGAGAGCAAATCAAATCAGAGCGTGGCACAAATCAATATCCAATCTAGAGAAAATATAACATTGGAATCAGCAGAAGTAATTACCGCCCAGCTGCTTGTGCAACAACCTGATAATGAACTAGAATCGTTAAATACGGATATCGAACAGGATCGCCCAGCTGAAGTAAACATAGATCCCGTAAGAAAGATTGGTACAATCGCTAATCAAACTGAAGAAAAATCCGTGGATTTTATAAAGACGCAATCAGAAAACATAGCTCTCAACCAATCAATTATACCACAAACGAATGAGGAGAAGTTATTAGATAAGAACATTCAACCAGTGGATAGTAAAGTTAAAAAAACTTTTATGGATTCCATATCTGTTGAATCGAATAAAATTACTTCCAATCAAGTACTGTTAGAACCAACTAATGTTGAATTTCAATTGGATAATAACATAAAAGGGATTAGTAGCCGGGCTGAGAAAAATGTTACGGATTCTTTGCATGTGGGAACAGAACCTTGTTCAAGTAAAACTGTCAATGAATCATCCTTGAAAACTGATGCTTATACAATAAATAAGGATTTAATTGTATCTCACGGGTCTAAAAAATCACAATATGATAAGAACGAAGATAGCGACGAGGATAATTGTGTGGACGAAAATAGTTTTAAAAGCTTTGAAGAGATTAGGAAAAATCTAAAATTACAACTAACAAGCCTAAGAAATAGAAAAAGAATAGATATACTGCAGGATGTAAACAAAAAGGTTATTAATATTGAACTCTCAAAGAAATCTTTGTTGTCTAATAATATTTCCCGAGATTTAAATTTAATTAAACCTGAAGATTTACCAAAATTAGTCAACGAAGAAGCGTACCATAAAACCAATGAGAATTTACATCCCATAAATCAAGATTTACCACTAAGTGTTCTTCTACGGGCTACAACTAAATCAGAATCTACAATAGGAAATGAAGGGAACAGGGATGTTCCAGTAAAAGCAGATGATCCAGTGGAAACAGTTCAGTTAAAATCTATAAAAGAAAATCAAAAATACAGCATCTCATTAAAGGAGGATGTAGTACCATTAAAAATTTCTCCAGCAGATATTCAATCAGGACCTGTAACAGAACAGCAGGAAGACGAAGATATACCCAATGTCTTTAATGAAATCCGAAAAATAATTAGAAAACAAAAAACTACTCCGAAATTTACTCCTTTAAAATCAATTAGCAGCTGGGAAGACGTAAAGAATGTGGGTAATGAAACCAGAAAAGATTATAACGCAGAATCTCAAAAAAGAGACAATATATCAACCGAGTTTTCAAATAGTATAATACCAAGTACTGAAGAAGGTGGTGAAACTATATTATCTAACTTGGAAAATATCACATCATCGAACAGCGTTGTTATTTCGCCCTTTGTTAGTAATACATTAGATGAGTTTCTTACCGATGCAAAGCTAAATGTAAGTTATACAATTCCAAAAAGTGGTGCCGAGGAAGGTTTGCGCCAAAATTATTCCGATGAACCCATTATGCCCCCCGTTATTACTGAGGTAAAAGAAGAAGACGATGAAAAGCCCAAACAAGAAATAAAATATAAGCCAAAGACTTTAGCTGAGAAAAGAAGGCTTCTTGAAAAGAACAAATTGAAAGAGAAGAAACGATTAGAGAAATTTAAAAAAATAGAAGAAACTCAGAAGCGTAGTTACGTTTTGTTCAAAGATAAGAAAATTTTTCTTAAAACTAAATCAATGGGTAAGTGTCTCGCATCTATCGAGTCTTTTACTCCTCTACCCACAAATAAAAATAGTCAACTCGCAACACCTAGAAAACCATCACTTCTAACGGAACTTTACAAAAAGGCTACAACACCGGTTAAGTATAAGCCTGGTCCATTATGTAAGAAACATTTGCTACAAACTGATTATTCAAACTGGATCACTGAACTGCAAACTTTACCTATAGTTACATTAAGACTAATGCCACAATTGGGAAAACCTATTCATCCAAATTTGCTACATATTGTACCGAACTGGGACGGTGAAGTAACAGATGACCAAATAGAATTTGCTTTATCAGCACTTGTTACTAAAGGAAAGCAGAAACAAAATAAAATTTTTGAATTTAACATACCTTACGGGAAGCAACAAACTCAAATATTAATGAGAAAAAGAATATTAGATAAACCTCCGGTTAAATTGGAGCATCTGGCTGCGACAACGGAAAATTCGTCGACTTCAGAACAGGATGTTGCCGAGGTAATGAAAAAATTAATTAATTACGTGGAAATTAAAGAAATAGCACCTACCTTGATTACATATGACAAAGATTTTATCAGCTCTGAGGACGATCCAATAAACACAGAAGTACAGTCCGTAGGTAACCATTTCGTGGGGAAGAGAAGATCTAGATTTTCAAAAACTGATAGAGAATTATTAAGATTGAATTGTAAGGTAGTTAGTGTAGAGATTGAAGAAAATGAACCTGATATACAATGCTCTAAGCTGTACTGTAGGTTAGGTTGTATATGTAAATCATTACAATGCGAAAGAATAATTGGTTTACACTGCCGAAAAGTTAAGTGTATTTTTGGATGTACTTGTCCTAAAGAGAAAGATAAAATTAGCATTGCAGAACAAAATATAAAGTTACCAGCTGGAACAGATTTATTATCAATGGACACTGTGACTAGGATTGAAGGCGAAGCCAAACGAAACCTTGCTAAATTAGAAAAAGAATTTACCCAAACGGTTATACATACCAACGATAAAACCATTGTGCTAGGTTTTGGGAATAAGCCACGACGAGCTACAAAAACTCCTAAAAAATATACTTTCGACGATGATATTCCAAAGGAAGAAATCAAGGAACCGAAAAAGGAAAAAATAATACCAATTCGACAATGTTCCGTTATTTTGGACAACTGGGATTTTTCCGATATTCTTCCATATTGTTTGGTTCACCATTTATGTAACTGTTATTGTCGAGGACTTAGTGTTTTTCCACCTAATATTTCCTATGCAACTTTTAAAAAAGAATCTGATGAACTTTTAAAATTAAAGAAAGAGGAAATCTTGAGTGCCTCGGAAAATAATTGTGATATTTTAATAGACAGTAACAGCGAAAAACAACAGTGTCAGAAACAAACGGTCGAAGAATCATTTAAGGCTATTATTCGTAAAAGTGCTGGTATTGACAATATTGAATCGGAGTCCGATTTTGACCAGACTTTATATTCCGTCACGGGAAGACCTCTCCGAAAAAGAAAAAAAATATACGAAGCTGATTTTGTTTTTGATGCTAATCCTCCTTCCTCTTCTCCAAAACTTTCTGGGGCTAACACGGAAGCGCACAGTAAACAACCAGGAGGTGATATATACTTTGAACCTTTCCACTGTTCAAGAACACGTGAAATTTCTAAAAAATATTATCAAAAGGTTACAACTTTTACTAAAGCTGCTCTTTATTTCGACTTTGCGAATAATCTTACACAAGCTGATTTATTAAAAGCATTAAAACTAGAAAATCAAAGTGATTTATCTGAGAGTGATGTTCTTAAAAGAATCATAATAGGGGAAAGAAAGAAACTTCTTGAAGACACGGAAACAGAAATACATAAGAAAAAACGCAAACAAGTAATACAAGTACGTGAAGATGAGAACCTTACCATAAAGACAACGGCAAAAGTCGTTCCAGTACCCAAACCAGCGCGTAAAGTTGGTAAAGTGAAATCGGTATTTAAAGGTGAAATTATAGTAAATGATTCAGAGTGGCTCAAGAAGTTAGGACAAAATGCTAAGCAGCCACTGGAAGGTTACGCTCGTATTCTGCCGTGGCCTGCTCTACTTAACGGATTTTTGTCAAAATCTATAAATATTTATTGTATTACCGATATGCCGCTAAGGTTACTTTTAAATGTAGGATCAAAACTGAGCGGGGAAAAGATTTTGGACGTAGAAACATTTGGACATAAGATTCTTGCCATGCCTCTAAAGGCCAATGCAGCTTGGTTATTAAGTCAATCAGAAAACGTTAGAGAAATTGTTAAATGGCTTCTGTCCGGCACATTGCCCTCCAGGTATACAACAACGAGTCTTTCCTTTCTCTTGGTTGAAACATTTCCAGGTCAGTTTGAAGTAAGAGGTTTATGTACTCAAGGAGAAAACAAGGAAAGTTTTCAAGAAAGTGAAATGAATTTACCTGAAGAAGGAGAAATATCTGACCAAATAACTGAAGTCAAACATAAAAATATGATTGGTAAAATAGGATCTTTATTCATAACCAAAGGAAAATTTCGCTTAAGAGAATTGGTGGAAGATGGTTGTGACAATGATCATACTGATAATCTCTATATGTGGGTTGGACTTCCTGAAGTTTACAAAGTAGCAAAATGGCGTGTAGTATTTCTCAACAATGATTTTGCTTATCTGTACTTTAAAAACATCAAATATTCAATCAAATACACCGACTTGGTGAAACTAACGGACATGGCAAAAGAAGAGGCGTTAACTCTTGTATTAAGAAATGTTGGAATTAGAAGAAATCACGAGCACAATGAATTTGGGATTTACATTAGTCAAAACTACATAGACAGAATTTTTATTGGACCTTATTTTATCAATTACGACGAAGATGAAGTAGAGACTTTACGGTATATAAATCAACAGTTAGTTAGCTCAGAGAGTTTTAATAAGATGACTGGAAATCCCAATTATAGATGTGGGCATTGGATGTATGAACGAACTTATTGCCATACCCCTAAAGTTTATATGAAGGATACAATAGATCTTACAAAAGATGACCCTCCATTTAGACCTACTAAGCGAGGTGTGAAAGATAGTCAGCAGAGAACAAATACTGTTGCATCAGTAACTTTAACAAATGCCAAACCTTCTGTGAGTACTGCACAACCATTGGGTTGCCATTCAATGAAAGATGATCATATTATTTACCATAACGGGATGTCCATCTATATCAAGAACTCGAAACCGAGGGCACCGTCAGAGTTTAATAGGTAAGATTGTCTAAATTTTATTTTAAGAATGAATATTTTTGACCTTATAGGTTGTTGCCTTTACCTTATAAAGACAGAACTCTTAAAAAGAAGTGGATAAAAATATTTTAACATTTCTAATAAGACTCTTTATATTAGGTTCTATCTTCTAATTGCGAAAAAATTGTTAATTCCAGGTCACAAATCTTTGTAAGTAAAAACGAGGAAGATCACTAATACATTTTTGAAAGGACATAAAACTCGCAGTCTGCTTCACTAATTTAATCAGATATTAATCAACTGGACATGTTTCGAAGGTAATAACCATCATCATTAGCTGTTCAGGCTAATTAAAACCCAAATATGGAGACGCCAAGCATCTAGAGACGGTAATCAAAATCATGGCACAGAAAAAGAAAAAAGTTCTTAAGATAAAATAGAAATTATAAAAAAGCCCTTTAAAACATGTTTATGCAGAAAAGGGCCTCTCCCTAATTTCTATTTTATCTTAACACTTTTTTTATTTTTCTGCACCATGATTTTGATTGCCCTCTAGATGCTTGGCGTCTCCATGTTTGGGGTTTAATTAGCATTAACAGCTAATGATGAAGGTTACTACCTTCGAAACATATCCAGTTGATTAATCTCTGATTAAATTAGTGGATCAGACTACGAGTTTTATTTCCGTTTTATAATTTCACTCCACCGTGAGATGGAGTACTTCCGTAAAATTACTAATAAATTTGTTTATAAATTAATTTAAATTTTTAGGTTCATAATAACAAATATTCCCCATTTTGGATATTTGGGAGCATATCAACCCGAAAATTCGCCAATATTGGAAGTTTCATGGCCTTTTGAAAAAAAAATATTGCAGTTTGAAAATCCCGATAATGCTAGAGATTTTTTGCAAGAGTAAGTGCCAAATAAACTAACATAGATTTTTTTTATCCAACCTTTGATTCGAACGTTTTAACATCCAGTGGCTGATTAAGAAATCTGCCACTCTTAGGCATTTCAATCATTGCCTCCCCAAACTTGATATAGTACATCTAGTGCCCAAGAGGCTTCTATGGGTTATGGTAATAGATACAACTTCGTTTAAATGGGGAAAAAGTATCGCTATCAAAGCACGAACAATATGCAGTACAAAAAGTTTTTGTAAGATATTTAAGTTTTCAGTTATTTAAAAAAACTGAAATTTTAGATTTTTAATATTTTTTTTTTCGACGTTAATATTAAAGTTAAAGCAAAACTGACGGAACATTCTCACAGCAACTTTTAGTGAGCTCTAAGATTACATAACAAATTTCTTTATACGACGTATCGTTTTCAAGAAATCATCATCATCTTCGTTTTTTCTAATACGGCCCTGATTTTATAATGTTATAATTAAGACCTTTTTTTATTCTAAATTCAATGATGTACCACATCTTATTGTTAAATTACGTTTCGAGTCTTTTTAATCATCTTTCAGTTTTTTTTTTAAATAACTCAAAACATAAAAACTTTTTGTACGGCATCCTGTATAGTAAGAGCCTAAGCGGTTAATCCCGCACTGTTAACACCGACATCTTATTATTATTTTAGGAGATTTAACCAGCTATTGCAACCGGTTCCGGAAACATTTAAAATTCAAGTAATTGTTTTAATACAATTGGATCTTAAAGAACACCAGCCCATAAATTCTGACTTCTTAAGTGGCCATTGTGTAAGTATAGTTCATTTCATATAAGGTTTTATCTGTATAAGGTTCAGAGCGAACGGCCATTGCGCCTTCTGCTTGCTGCGAATAAGAACAATGTTGCCGCTTGCGCACTTTTTTGACTCGAAAACTTCCAGTTTAGCTCTCAATCATTTAAGGCCGGTTGTATAAACACTTTGAACTGTAGTTCACTCATGAACTCTAGTTCAAAGTAAAAAAGTTGTTGTATTTTACACTGATCTCAGTTCCAATCAGAAGTTCACGTGAACGTCCACTTTTGGCAGTTCAGAAGTTGAACTCAACGAATTCTTATAAACAGGAAGAAGCCAAACAGCCGTGTTAACACATCGAAGCAAATATGAACAAATGAACAAACCAGGTATCCATTACGTCTGGAATCAGCTGACAAACGCACGTGCTTTTCAAATGTCACTTTTGTACAAATTTTTATTACTGTCAATATTTTAAAGTGACATTTAACCAACAAAAAACATTCAAAATCCTTTTATTTGATTTACTTAAGTGGTGAAAATCAATATTAGGATTCTGACATGTTTTAAGCTGTAAATATCACTTTAAAATAATCCTTACACACTCTTATATCATTTTTTGAACTAGTAACGTAACTACAAATGAAAAATTAAACTTCAGAAATAGTAGTAGTTTTATTAAAAAATAGGAAGTAAATCATAATTTACATAAAATATTTTACCATCTTCAACTGGGCTCTAGGTCCTAGCAAATATTTCAGGCTTCAAGTCCGAGCATATTTTTTGGGTCCCATATGATTTATTTTTTCATTTATTATCTCACCGGGCTGGTTGAACTGTCGATTCAAGCCATTTTCTAACCTTAATTATTTTCATGTGTCAGGTCAGTGTCATATTATACAATTCAGTAAACGTAATTTTATTGTTTATTAAAATGTAAGAATTTAATGAAATTATAACTGATGATGAAGATTTTTGGGTATTGTGGATACTGCAGTGAAGATTTTTGGGTATTGTGGATACTGGAGTCAATGCTGTGAACACGGACATACCGGAAAATCCTGACCAATTTAATAAATCGAAAGGCAATGAATATTTGCAAAGATTATGTTTAACAACAAGCACAGCTGCTTGTTTTATTTATTTTAACGTATCTAATAATATACAGATTGTGATGGAAATGACTTATTTTATTTAAACCGGTAAATCCTGAGATGAAAATAAATAGAAAAATAACCATAAATGCTTTGAATTATTAAGCAAAATATACACTTTATATGAAATCTGAAACTTTACGTGGCCGCTACTGACGACGTTCGCAATCAATAATTTATTGAAGCAGTCTCAAGACTCAAAAGACGTCTTGGATCCGCGTTATCACTTTCTCAAACTTTTTAGAAAAAAGCACTACAATTTTAAAGCATATGCTCGCTTACCTTCGATCTTATTTTAAAATAATCCGTTTTATAATTAAATTCCATAGAAAAATAGAACACAAAAAGTATGTTTTCCAACAGTAGATAATATCAGACATATTTGAAATCACATCACAGCATTTATTATTATGAATTATTTCACAACAGAAAAAAAATCGGGTAAACTAACAAAACGTTTAAAATTCTTATACGTCAGTACGTGGAATCCTCGGCAACGTCGTTCCAACACCGAGTATGGAAACATACTGAAGCAATAATACTGAAGGTTAAACATATCAATACGCACGCGGCGGTTATCCAAGCAAGGGCGAGACACGCGGCACGACAGCATGTAGGCAAAAAGGGGGTTTACCTTAGTATTTATATATTCTATTAAAATAAAAAAAAGTATGTAGACTTTCTCTAGGCCCTCAAGGAGTCACCCATTTAAATATAATAAGCCATTTCTATAACACCCTGTACATATATTTTTATGGAACCAATAAGCTCTATCAGCTTTTGAAATGTATTTACCAGTCTGCAAATAAAATTGAAATATTTAAGTTCTTAGAAGTGCACCGAGTAGAAGAGCCTCACAAAAGTGAGACGGGTGACCGGTTCTTCGTTTTCCATCAATTGCGATTATCTTTCATTCCTGCGTTTTTAGATATTTTTAATATTGGATCTTGCCAATATTCAATATATCGAGAACGATGGAATTTGGGTATAGGGTGTATTACATAACTTACGTTCAGAATTGACGTAGAATTGGAAAAATCAGTTGCCCCTTTAAAAAAATTTTTGATCCCGCTGTAACTCAACAGACCTAAAATGATATTGATCCCCTTGCAAATATTACTTGAAAAATCCTGTATAGCAATCTTTTAAATTTTTCTCAACTATGAGAAATAAAAAAGTTAAAAGGAGGGGGGATACTATACGTGATCACCATGTATAAAGTTATTTTATTACTTGATTGAAAATATTGAGGTGTTTTCAATCTAATCTAAACATCTCCTTTCTCTTAACATTGTAGATTTGTGGCTATTTTGGAACTTATAACTTTCGAGAAATAAGTGATGAGTTTTGTAAAGACAAGCTCAATATTTCCAAGGAGGAAATTACTAGACTATTTGCTAAAAGAGCTCACGCTTATATTAGAAAAAAAATTGAGGAGTTGGGCGACATTGTCGGAGTTAATCAGAACGATCTGGTGAATTTTAACGTACCTACTATTCTAGATAAGGTAAGTGTAACAAAATTTTCTTAAGTTCTTTTAAGAGGCCTGGATACCGTTCATTTGCCATTTTATTTTTGGGAATATATCATACTTGATACACTTTTTTCAAATCGGGCTTGGTACATCTCTTTATAATGCTTGCAGGCAACACCATCGAGGTATAATAAATTTGAAGCCATTAATTTGAAAAAATTTAAATGAATAAAATAAAGTATCTCCGGTAGCTCACTTATATGACTGCTTTTCGTCACCAAAGGGAGAAGAGGAAGAAAACGCGTAGCAACTTTAATAATCTTTACGTGGCACCACATAAGTAAAAAATGACTTGATTTAAAACATGGGTGTTATTGATAGTATAAAGATCTAAGCGGTATGATTCCATGCCGATGGTGGCGTGGCTTGTGACGTCAGCGGTGAGTGATATTTAAATCTCTTATGGAGATTTATATTGCTGTCAGCATTTTTAATTATTTTTTTAAAGGTATTAAAAGGTTTTTCGCATTTAATACTAGGTATGCGAAATGAAAAAATAATATGGTATTTAGGTATATTTATTTCATGAACATACAACAAAGATTAAAGCTAAATTATGACCTAGTTAGAAACAAATTAAACTATTTTGTTTAAATAGTCCATCTCTCAGTGGAGTGAAATTATGAAGAGGTAAATAAACTTATAGTCTGCTTTAGTAGTTAAATAACCAATAATTTAATTTCCATACATGTTTCGAAGGCATATGTCCTCATCAGCTTCAGTGGAAATTACTTAAGAAGTAATTGTCAACAAAACAAATAAAACCGTATCCACTCTAATTTTTTGTTTTTATTCTTAGGAAAGCGGAATCACCTTATATTTCTATCAAAGTTCTTTGCTTGGTTATCCATATCACAACCGAACATAGCGCACCTCATGAAAATTCAGATATTTATTTTAATAAACACGCACGACTAAATAAGAAAAAATTATGAAGAACTTTCAAAATTTCCATGGAAAATAGCAATCTATAAAACTACGGCAAACGGCACTACGTGGCGACCAACGTTGCCAGAAATATTTGATCAAAAGTAATAGGTTGACGGTTCGAAACCTAATAGAATAGTAAAAACGGTGTCAGAGTAAAAAGAATACGAAAAAAAGGTCGTTACTTTCCTATGCGATGGGGGCCACCTTCAGATTAAACATAAATTTCATATGGGTAGCGCTACAACAAGAATGAACATCTAAAAAATTGTTAAAATAGTAATGGATATATTACAATTGTAAAAGACTGACAACGCTGGTGGAAACCAGCAGGAGTCACCGAGCAGCTTCGGCTATCGTCGACCGGTTTGAATGGCGCGGCGGATGTTTTAAAAGTTTCTCGGAATATTTTCTTATTTTAGTGGTATTTTAGCTGTAATGAAATGAAATGAAATTAATATACGTAAATACTTGTCATATATTATTCTTTCATTTCATATACCATTACATGCGTAAAACCTTTTAAGTTAAAAACGCTAACAGCAATATAAATCTCTATAAGAGATTTAAAAATCATTCACGCTCTGACGTCACTGCGCGCGGTTAGAAATCTTACCTTTAGTTATTGTATCATGGGTGTTATTATATTCACGTTTGTTTACTGTGTTGGTTTCTGGAGCTCATTCAGACTAAAGGTGTGTCAATCGTGAATAGTTTGATCACAAAGACCGAATCAGTAGAAAGGATTGAATGGCCGACTCCTTACCGGTTAATAACAAATCAATCATCTATATCGCACTATTTAGATTAGTGACAACCGAGTACCGAGTGCCGCAAACCAATTATTATGTTTATTATCCAAAGAATTCAGTCTCCCACTTTTGCTATGCACTGGACACTCTCGAGGGAAATGAAATATAGCGCATATGTTCGTGTATTGAATAAGGACGACGACTATATTCTTATTCTACAATAATCCTAACCAATCATCGTTACATCGCGTATACAGGGTCATTCGCGGTGTGTGGCCTATTGAAAGATCTTGCGAACTAAAAAATATATTTGTGTGAAATGTTGGTAATCGCTATAAAAGATGCTGATCTTCTTAATGAAGACCTTTTGACGTATATATCCCTTCTGGTTATACCGGAAGTCGATATCAACTTGCTTATTTTAAATTTTAGAACACCCTATGTATTACTTTTTGTATTATATGCAAGATTCTAGACGGGTCTCTTTTATCATATCATATACCTAAGTCTAAGCATGTTTGATATATTTTTTTAGTTTTATGTCTAAATAGACGTTTACGAACCTTAAAATAATTATTTAATTTTCCCTATAAGGAAGTATTTATTGTTTAATTTGGGTTGGATTCCTTGTTGAAAAGGATCTGCTTTAATACATTTTTTATAATATTTTTAAACTATTAATACAAATTAATTCAAAAAATGAGATTAAAAATGAAATTGAGAAAACTTTTATAAGCAGTGAAAAAATAGGCTTTAATTCACGTAACCTATAGATTGTTTTTACTATTGCCGAATTACAGACTCCTGCAATAACACGTCCTTGGTATGACATAAAGTTTATGGCTAAAAAACAGATTTTTGCCTCTTAAAATCAAGATGCAAATTTTGCTCGAATTTACAAACGCGATATTTTAGGCTCAGTTAGAGATCAAACAGCAAGAAAGTATCCGTAGGCAACAGGTATCGGAAATTCAAGCCTATGAACTAGAAGTGGTAGCCAAAATGAAGATGCTTTATAAAGCAGTGAATATTTTACCAACAAAACAGCGAAACATCGAGTCAAAAATAATTAATGAAATTTTACAAATAAGACCGAAGCGATTGGGCGTCAACGAAATAGTAGAAATTAAGGATGATGATGATGACGATGATGTAAGACCATCGACAACTATCCAATCTGACACGGTAAGAGAATTCGTGTAACATTTGGTGTAATTATGCACAAGTAACCACTTTATTGTTCATTATGCTATCATATGTTCTGAGATTGAATGACATTTCAAGTGCCTATGGGGTACGCCGCACCGCCTGTAGTCTGGGTTTAGGGATCCATTTTTTAGACCAGGCATCGATTTCTTATTATAATTGCGAGTTTACCAGACCCCAGCGCCATAGGGGCGATTCCCAGAAATGGTATTGTTGTTGGCCCTCTAACCAGAATCTTCTACAACTCTTGATGCTGGTTGTGTTTAATAAATGCCATTAGACCATAATCAGTGGCTGTCAAGCTGTTAAGTCAAATTTCGTTGTCCTATCAGTTAAATACAAAAAAATGACGATGCACATTTTCTACTTTTTTCAAATTACATTAGTATTTAGGAAGCGTTGTTTCTGAAGTTTTGGACATAGCCTACTATCCGTATTCCACAAAGTTTATCGCCAATAAACGCCACAAAACTTTCCGACGTAATTGTCACCAAAGTTTGGTAATAACTATAATTGTATCCCTAGGAAAAATACTATAATTATATAAAATGGCCAGGAAAACGGAAACATATTTGGTAATAACAATCTTTTTATACTCCCAAGGCAGGCAAAAATAGTTTACTTATACAGGGTGAGTCGGAAGGAACGAACCAAATTCCAGGAGTGTTTTACCGGGTGAGTCGTCAACGATTGCGTGGATTAATTTTATGCCTCGAAGATAAGATTTGTCGATAATGAGCCTTTGTGTTTAGGTATGGTTGTATATTCCGCACATTTTAAAAATAATGTGTTTAAAAAGTAGCGTGGCAGAAAGTAATATTTTTTTTAAATGGGAAACCCAGTATTTTATTGCATATTTTGGTTCGTATTAGTGTCCTCTATAAATATCTAAAATGTTATCCAGACCAGGAAAGAAAAATCAAAAAATATTCTAAAATCATTTTTTCAACCACAAGATTGGGTAAGCTTTATAGCAAGGGGTCTAGAGATACTATGAATCTAATAGTGTTTATATATTTTAGGTGTTCGGTTCCAAAAACGACACATTTCAAAATAATTTTTCTCAAGATTTTCAAATGCAAAATCCTGTATATTATTTGGCTATTGGATGTAGAATTCATAATTCTATTTTTTTGTGACACAAACATATAAGATATTTCCAACCGTTTCCGAAATAATTCCAAATTTTATAGATTATGTTGTTTAAATACCATTGGCGCCTTACCAAATAATTCTAAACTATAGTAAATGTTCAAAATGTCGTCCATTTTGATTTGTACACAAGTAAATACATTTTCAAAAAGATCTGTTTAACATTTGAGGTAAAACCATGTCAGGCTTTCAATTAAAATAGGGATTAATTAGTTTATTATAATTTGACTCCTTCTTTAACTTAACAAAATTGGTAATTTATTGCGAATAAATTACAATAAGAAATTAAAATGGATTTTTATTGGTTGGTCATTTTGCGTTGCGTTATCCCAAACTTGACTTTTTTATGAGGACATGTAACCAAATTGTTTATGAATATCCTCCTCAACTGCTGGTAATATTCGACAAAGAATAAGTGTTTGTTTTTGACCTCAAATGTTAAGTGATGTAAACAGATCTTTTTAAGAACATATTTACTTGTGCACAAATCAAAATGGACGACATTTTGAACATTTGTAGTTTACAATCATTAGTGTGTTGGTATTTAAACAACATAATTTATAAAATTTGGAATTATTTCGAAAACGTATATAATACGCTCCTTGAGTTTGGTCCGTTCCTACCGACTCACTCTGTATAAAAATTATAGTCAGTCTTTAATGTGATGGCACTACATCATAAGTAACCTTTCCTACGACATGTAATATTGTGAGACAAATTAAATACGCTATGTGTTTTTTCTTTGTTTAGGTTATATATAACGTCGAAACCGATGATACAATTGTTGTACCTGAACAACCTACGAAGAAACCTTTAAAAAGAAAAAGAAGTAACGAGAAAAAAACTCAAAATCCAAAGGTAAGTTTGTAAAAAAAATTAGATTATTAAACGTGTGGTTTTATGGCGACGATATGTAATGTTCCTCTGGTTAAAAACTGATGGACAGATCAAAGTGCTTACAAACCAATAAGATGAACAAAGATAAATCAAGGAATGGTCATTATTACATTATTCAGGTATTTTAATTTGGAAAATGTCTCGGACGGATTGCTAATTTGGTAGCTGTTATTTTTAATCGGTAGATGTGGTAAGCCGGCAAGATCCCCTGATATACTGCTAATTCGTAGCAGCTTTTTTTAAACTTTTTCCAAGGCTAAGGCTATAATGGATCTGCGACACCAGCTAAGCTCAGTATTTAATTGGCCCAACCCGTCACGCCTACACACGAAACAATGAAATCAGTCTCTTACCCAGCCAACGTCTTTGTTCTTCGAACCACATCCGCAGTCTTACAACGCATCGCCAAACGACTTGGTTTTTACTCACATGGTATTGTCTTACCAATTGAGGAGTGATCTTGGTGGCATTTGACATATTATGTCAAGTATATTTACCAACACCTAATTGAAACGTAACTAAACTCTCGAACTCAGTTAATCGCTGAATTGATAATAGATATGTTAAATGGCATATATTTACAGGTACGCGACGAATATGCATATGCTCTTCCGATCGTCTTCACCGAAAAAGCGTAAAAAAGGTGGTTTAGGTGCAGCACCGCACATCGAAAGATGCGTGGATGACATCCTTGTCGCGTTTGCACTAGCATCTTTTTCCGGTTCGGTGTTCGGATTTGTTTGCCTTATTGTTGTATGTTTTATTACTATTAAAAGTAATAAATTTTAATAAAGAATAAGTCCGGCCCTAGCCAAAGTTTAAGATGTGGTGGTTGTGTAAACAGAATATTACTAGAACTGACATGTCATGTCAAATGTAACCATTAAAATTTAAGATGATAAGGACTATATCGTGTCGCGCAATTCACGAGATATCCGATCTTATCATGCCTGGTTACCGAGGTGCATGGAGGATGATATCTTTTCAACTCTTCCATATCTTTAGTATAACGCCGGACAGCAACACCCAAGCCTTATACAACTAAAATCCACTATTCTGACCCATTTGCTCGCCGTGGAATAAGAACCCTCAAACTCGTCCATCGCGTTGAATGTAACCAGTTCATTGCGTTCGGTTGCGCTATAGCTATTTATTATGCATCAAGTTGCAAAATGAGTGTGTTTTGCACTAGCTCCGCTTAGTAATATGCTTAAATTCAGCGGGTAGTCTCACTTGCTCTGAGGTCGATAAAACGTTGTTTTTTAAACGAAATGTCGATGTTCATGTGCGTTCTTTCTTCATCGACCCACGAGCCAAGTGATCCACCATTTAGGGTAATCTTTTTATATTTATTTAGACAAAGGCAATATGAATACACCTTTCATACAAAATTTTGTTGTCACTAAGTCATGATAAAAAATAAAATTATATTTAGATCGGATTTAGCTTAAAATAATAGAGAAGGTATTTTCTCTTCCCTTTTCCTCTATGGAGATTATATTACAAAAACGGTCATATCTCGTTGGCGTGGAAAATTTTACTACTAATGTCAAAAAAACATTTGCTATCCACTTATTTCATAGTTTTGTTCTAAAGAAAAGAGCAAATCTGTATGAATATTAAATGAATCGACATTCGACATTAAACATTTCAAAATCAAAGAAGTAGTCCATTTCTCGAAGAACCCTGATTATAATACCAAAAAACACAAAGTCGGTGTCTCATCAAATTGCTTTTGTTTATTTTAAAATGGCTAACATGTCTTTCGCCCTTATGCGGGCATCATCAGACCTAAAAGAATATAACTTTATATCTTTAAGAAAAAACTTAACACTTTCTTATCCCTTATCCTTATATAACCTTATATAACCTTATATATATATCCTTATCTAACATACAAACGAAGAATCACAATTAAAAGGTTAAAAACACGTAATATACATTGCAGTTAAAAACCAGGGTCCAACCCAAGAATTTTAGTAGGATGAGGGATTCGGTGGTAAATCGGTGTGAACTAAACATTTCAAAGGCTGGTGTAAACTGAAAGAAATTAAAATGGAGAAAATAGTATCAGAAAATACTTATTTTAACACTAGTAATATAATGAACAACATTTGACCATGGGAATCAATGTCAAAATAATGACTTTTTATATCTGAATGACAAAAAATATGTTAAAAACATAAAACTACTTATGATTTTTATCTTTCCTTTCAGGTGGCCAAAGCTGCCACTTTCACTGCAACACCAGGACCATCAATTTCTGTTCTAAAACCTTATACAGCTTTAAAAGTAGTTAATTTGAGTAAAAATAAATTAACAAATAAAAACGAAGAAAGCATCTTGTTAGTCAGACCAAGTACTATTGAGGAGCTGCCTTTAAGGAGGATTGGAGATCGGGAAAGTATAACAATAAATGAAAATACAGAAACAATAATAATAAACGAAGACATGGAAACTGTTACAATTAATGAAGATGTAGAAACTTTAACATTTAATGACAATTTAGAACGGGTGACATTCAGTGATAATATAGAAACGCTTACAATTAATGATGATATGGACCCCGTGGTATTTAATAAAAATGTAGATCCGTTAACTGATAATGAAGAAGAGACGTTAACAATTAAAGAAATAGATAACATAATAGATGACGACGATGATCATTACATAATTGAATATGACGGGGATGGGTATGATCCAAATGTTACCGAAATTATTGTCTCCCAGTCCGACAGAGCGGAAAATATCGACTTGTCTAGAGCGACTATTATCGCTTCTGTCCCACCTACCGGTATTAAAAGTGAAAGTGACGATCCCTTAACGGTTTCCGTAGCCACTCCAAAGCCAATAATAAAAACCTACTCAAAGAACACAACAATCCCGGTACAAGCGACAAGTTCTAAAGAACTAACCGGTAAAATTAAACTAGGATTGGAAAAAATACTGAGAAAATCGGAAGGAAACTTACTTCTGCTGAATGACAGGGCGAAAGAAAATTAATAATTTCTGCAAACAATAACTGGAATGGTAATCTAAAATAGTAATCAGGGAAAATTAATTCTTAAGTTTAAATTTTACAGTCTCGATACGGGATCGTTTGTCCTGCGCGAATCTGCAACAATTTTACCAATCGATTTTGGTTTACAAAAAAAATCAGGAAAAATAATGCTGTTTAGCGTAGTTTCCTGCGATACCAATGAGAAAGCTTTAAGAAAAGGTTCAGGTGCTAAAGTCTATTTCATAGCATAATCAGGTGCTTAGTTAATAAATAATTGTTCATTGTTAACTAATTGTCTTTAATGAACAGCGACGTGTTATTTTTTAAATCAGTGGTTTCTTTCGTCTAAATCATTCTAAAGAGTTCTACTGCCGAACGAGGGTACGTTATGCAGGAAAACTGCGATTTTAAAATTGAACCCTTAACGGATACCTAATAAAAATTTTGACTAGGCCGAAAAGCAACTTATTGATTAAACACTTATTAAAAATACATTCAGCGTTTAGGATGGGTAGTGTGCATACCTAATAACGAGAAATTCATTAAGAACGTCTTAATAAAAGTCGAGACGTTCTCGTCACCAATTTATTTATTTATAAACATATACAGTGTGTCCCACTTATAATGGAAATAAGCTTATATTTTCGGTATTTCTGAATTGATTGTATTGAATTTTGGTGTGGTTATGTATGATACTAAAGTCTGTTTATTTCCAAGATAGACTAGGCAGAAACACTGTTAGCGCATGATCATCACTTGAGTAGGAGGAGCCTCCGCGCATGCGTATTCTTATTGGCCGTTCGATATGGCGGGAACGTGGGACGGGGCGGGGCTTATAATTGTTACAGAATTGAAATAAGGAAATTTCAAATTAGTCGGTCTGTTGGTCATTGAGGCCAAGTTTCGTGTTGCGCAAATTGTGATTATTCCGTTTTTACTTTTATCCTTCAATGTTTTGTTTGTTGTTGTTGTTGTGAGTACTACTTAACATACCTACCTTTGTATATTTGTTAGGAGTGTCTAGCACCGATACTACAGACGAAACCCAAGAGTATATTAATTTGAGTCCACATAAGAAACGCCACAAGAAAATTCATTTCAGTCTTGAAATGAAAGAAGTAATTTTAAAGACTTTTGTGGTCAAACATAATTCAACCTACAAGTTTGTCGATATGAAAGACCTTTTTGACCGTGCATTAGCAACTATTACACATGAGAAGAGTAAAAAATGTATTAGTGCAACAAAAAGTAGGAACCAGAATGTGGGAACTCGATAATATTATCGAGATACAAGTTGAACGACTAATTAGGTATTACTGTAGACTAAAGCGACGATGACAGCAATAACTCCTCAAACTTATCAGAATAATGCCATCATAATAGGATCAATAAGATATACACGCATCATCAGTAAACAGAATTTTTTTAATGACAATATGGGTCACGGGTTCTTTCGTTTCGAATGAATTGACAATTCTGACAAAATGTACATCGACACGTATGTTCCGGAAACCCTGTATTTATTAATTTATTTTATATTTTACCATGAATACTTATTTACATTCCGATATTTCCAAATTGTATTCAACAATATTGCGACCATAATTTTCTATAATTATAATATTATAAGCACTGCCCTGTTCACTGTTAGATTCACCGATCACGTGCGTTTGTTGTGGTCGGTCTATCTTGGAAATGAATATACTATAGGGCGCACGATTCTATTGCTTAAAATTTTAGTTAACGCATTGGCGTACGGATCTATTTTTAAAATAATAATTTAAAAAATAAAGTACCTTTAGCGATCATTGTAGTTCAAAACTAATATCAGAAGTCGATCAAATACAAAATTTCAATAAATTGACACAACCAGTGGCGTGCGCAGGACCAATTTTATCTTTATTTATTTTTAAAAATATTTACATCTTTTCTGATTTTTCACATTGCAAGAATAAATAATTAGCAGATGTCCTAGGTACAAAATTTAATTTTATAGCAGAAATACAGGAGGTACGTCACTGCTTTTAACGTATAGTATTTATTAATTGAATCAGTTAAACTGGTTATGTCAATTGATCAATGAAATTTTGTATTTGGTCGTTTTGCGGGATGCCAAATCGACTCCTGATATTAGTTCTGAAATAAAGGTACTTTACTATTATAATTATTATTTTAAAATCTCTATAAATCCGTACAACAATGAGTTAACTAAAATTTTAAGCAATAGGAAAGTACGCCCTAGGGTCCCACATAACCACACCAAAACTCAATACAATCAATTTAGAAATATCGAAAATATAAGCTTGCTTCCATTATAACTGGGACACAATGTATATAAAATTACGACTACAGTTTTCCCATGTCATAATAACAAAGGGCGCGAGGGGAATTAACATACAAATGTTAGTTTTTTTCAATAGATAAGAATAAAAGCAAGTATGTTTTTCCTGCGATGCATTTTTCTGCCAACGATATTTACTTTAGTCCCCTCTCCTTCAGGACTAAACCTACATTGCGCTACTGATAACGACTTAAAACTGGATAGAAAAACGTTGTCAACGAGGCGCTTGGTAATCAGGAATGTACAAACATCTATACTTCATACGTTTATTTTTTTTTTTATCAATTTTAATATTAAGTAGTATGTGAACGTTATTCCTACCGTATGTTCTTCGTTTCGGTTATGTGATTTTGTAAATAGTATTTTTAATTGTTAAGTTTAAACTTTATACCTAACAATATATGTTAAATACCTACCACTTGTGTATAAATAATTTTTAAGTGTAAATACATTTTTTCCTCTTAGTGACAAGCTATATCGGATCTAGTTGTCTAAAAAGTATCCAATATGTTGGAAAATACCTTGAAAGACACTTTTTTTCGAAGAGATTCGGATACATACAAATTGGTAACTTTTATAAATAAAAGTTGCGTAAAACATTGATTCAATCATCAAAAATGGTGGAAATATTTTGAATACAATACCATTTTTCCAGAGTTGGGTGCAAGTTACATCCAATTACTCGGGAACTGAATACAAAGACTGTAAATTATCACATTTTTGTCTAATATAAGTTGTTTATCGATTGTTTTTTAATTATTGATATTTAATGGATCCTAACCTATTTCTTTTTTCACTTTCCTTGCAAGAAGAAATCATAAAATCATAAAAAATGTTCAGATTCTGACTTTTGTTTGTATTATACAGGGTCCGCAAACGAAGCGTGGACGGAAGATTAAATCGTTATCGAAGAACTTATCAACAATACTAAAACAGCTTGAGATATTGGATTAAAAGCGGCATGTTTTAAAAATATTTTACATTATACAGGGTGGCCCAAAAAAGTGTGACAACATAAAATTATATTTTTTTAAATGGGACACCCAGTATTTTATTGCATATTTAGGTTCGTATTACTATCGTTTATAAGTGCCTCAAATTTTATTTAATTTGGTTTTGTAGTTTCGGAGAAATAAATTAAAAACTAAAAAACAAAAAGTTTTGCAGTCCTGAATAAAAAAATGGAAAAAAAATAATCCAGAACTATTTTTTTAACCTCGGCATTGAGTGAAATTTATGACAAGAGGTCTAGAGATACTATGAATGTAATTGCGTTTATTTATTTTAAACAGGGTGTTCATAATAAGCTTTCAAAAACCTCACATTTTAAAATAATTTTTCTCAATTTTTTCAAACAAACCCTGTATATTATTTAGCTATTTGACGTAGAATTCATAGACAATTTTTTTTGTAATACAAGCATATAAGTTATATCCAGCCGTTTTCAAAATAATTATAAATATCATAAATTATGTTGTTTAAATAGAGTTTTTATTGGGAAATTTTGTTATAGGCGACTACTACAATTGTAAACTAAAGTAAATGTTCAAAATAGTTTCCTATTACTCTTAGAGTTTACTGTATTTTAGTTATTTCGATATAAATTTTTAAAGCCTACATTTTTGCTACTTTTATTTATTTAATTTTATTTTTTATTCTTAATCGAGTTGCCATGATTTTTTTTTGTTTAGATTGTCACTATGACAGCCAAATAAAATTATTTACATTTGTTCAGTCGTCGAAATTAAGTATTAACTTACACAAAATGTCGAATTTTACAACTTTAGAAATGGTAAATATGATTTTTATACTGGGTGAATGTGCAGATCCAGATATTGAGAGAAAGCCGAGAAACCTTCGAGAAGTTATTGCAAAGATTTGTAGCAACATGAAGCGTATATATATATATATATATATATATATATATATATATATATATAGCTGCGTACACAAAAAGGATGATAATCAATAAACCCGTTATTAATGAAGAAAATGAATTAAGAGTTCTGTTGGCAGTAGAGGAAAATCATTAAATTAAGTAAAAGGAAGCTATTTTGAACATTTACTTTAGTTTACAATTATTAGTCTAGTCGCCTATAACAAAATTTCCCAATAAAAACTCTATTTAAACAACATAATTTATGATATTTATATTTATTTCGAAAACGGCTGGATATAACTTATATGCTTGTATTACAAAAAAAATGTTCTATGAATTCTACGTCAAATAGCCAAATAATATACAGGGTGTTCCATTTGAAAAACTTGAGAAATGTGGGGTTTTTGAAAGCTTATTATGAACACCCTGTATAAAATAAATAAACGCAATTACATTCATAGTATCTCCAGACCTCTAGTCATAAATTTCACTTAATGCCGAGGTTAAAAAAATAGTTCTGGATTGTTTTTTTGATTTTTTTACAGGACTGCAAACATTTTTTTTTTTTAGTTTTTAATTTATTTCTCCGAAACTACAAAACCAAATAAAATAAAATTTGAGGCACTTATAAACGATAGTAATACGAACCTAAATATGCAATAAAAAACTGGGTGTCCCATTTAAAAAAATATAACTTTATGTTGTCACACTTTTTTGGGCCACCCTGTATAATGTAAAATATTTTTAAAACGTGCCGCTTTTAATCCAATATCTCAAGCTGTTTTAGTATTGTTGATAAGTTCTTCGATAACGATTTAATCTTCCGTCCACGCTTCGTTTGCGGGCCCTGTATGTATGTTCTTGAGTTAGAGGATATGTTACATTAATGTGTACATGAATGTAGGTTTTACCAAATTTAAGCTGTATCTGTATCAGTTAACTTGTGGACATATGATGACGAACCATGACCATACCCTATTTTACCTGTACCGTTTCCAACTGCAAATCCAATTATTATCCAAACTTGTTAATTAATGAGTTTTTGGAGGCCACATTAAATTAGCGTCGGATCTAGACTATTCACTATGCTATATTTTGTCTTTGTAGATTTGTAGTATTTATACAATGACCGGCAAAGTTTTCGCTTCATATGGAAAACTTTTCTATTATTGATTTCTCAGAAAATGTTTAAAAATTTCTGCATCCCCTTCAACTAAAAAAGTGCTTATTAAAATTGAAGAGGTGTAGTACATACGAGGGAGATTTGATTTTTTAAAACTTGCTGAAGAGCAAAGTTCCCGTATTTTTCGTTTTAGATACAATTTTCATATGTAAAAGTTGTTTAGAATTAAAAGTTATGACCGAATACGAAGTCACGACCTTCTATTACAAAAGCGAAAAAAAAATCTTATTTTTTTTTGTACCCTGTATAGAGACTAGATTTAAGGAATCAAATTATTTTTAAAAGTTCTTTTTAATGTTTACTTGGAGAATATTGGTCAAACTTTAAATTTCTCGTTATTTCTAATTTTTCTTAAACCATTCGAAAACATCATGCCAAAATTAATTTATTTATGGAGCAATTTTAGGTTTAAACCAAAATTAATTTTAGACAATATGTTCAGGATTTTCTTAGATGTCTTGTATTTTCAGTTATAAGTGGGGACATGTTGTCTAAAATAAATTTTGGTTTAAACCTATAGTTGCTCCAAAAATAAACGAAATTTGGCAAACATTTCTTGAATGGCTCGAGAAAAATTAGAAATATCGAGAGTTTGGCCAACAAGTAAAAATTAAAAAAAAACTAGTCTCTATACAGGGCAAGATAAAATAAAATAAGGATTCTTTTCGTTTTCTTGAATAAGAAGGCCGTGAGTTCGTATTCGGACATCTTTTAATGCTAAACAACTTTTACAAATGAAAACTGCATCTAAAACGAAAAATAAGAGTACTTTACTATGGTGCAAATTAAAAAAATTGAACCATTAGTATGCGCGACAGTTTTCTTCAATTTTAATGAGCGTTTTTTAGTTTAAGGGGATGCAGAAACTTTAACCAAGAATAAAATTTTCTGTGAGAAAAAAATTTACTGACTGACGCACTATTATAGGAAGTCAACTAGATTTTATTGTTATTAAAGAAAAGCAACAATACATTAATAAAAATCAATTTATTCCACAATATTAAGTTTTTACAAATCGATGGGTGAGTGTATGTAATAGTATGTATACTATAGACGATGATAACGAGCTGCGTTTAACATTTACGCAAGATACGCTTATGTGCTATTCATTGGCCGAGGCCGAATTACATCCCAAAATAATCATTGATACCTATCCTGAAAAAGATACTGTCCGAATTGCATTCGGCAAGCATCCAACTCGGAAAGTGACATTTGAGTCGAAGCCAGGCAAATTTTGCTGCAACGTATTTCTAAATTTCTTTTTCATTCGTAAGAATTAAACTATACAGGGTATAACAAATTCGTCCTTCACCATTGGGATTTCGGAAACGGTAAGAGTACGGATCGGATAAATTGGGTCAAAGTTGTATAATTATGGGCCCAATAATATGCCGCAGAAAAATCAACAATAACTTACAGAGGCTTTCAGAATATTTGGAAAAATTAAAATTTTGCGTTTCGGTTTTTATTTTTTCCCGACTTTGTTCGAAAAGATGTCAAAAAATAAATTTCATTGGCATTATCAGATTTGCGTTTCGGTTTTTATTTTTTCCCGACTTTGTTCGAAAAGATGTCAAAAAATAAATTTCATTGGCATTATCAGATCGTTCATGCGACGTTTCGTCTTTGGGTCAACATCAACTTAATTTTTTACAATACGCGCTGGATATTTTTGTTTCAATTATAAAAGAGGACTGAATCTACGTTCAGTGGTATACAACACTTACTGGTTTTCCGACGTTTTGTTCCTTAAATTGACCATTTTTATACGTTCTTGTACTTTACATTTTTTTTTTAAATTTGGTATAATTCGAAAATGTAAAACTCAATACCTCATTAAAGGTCTTAACAAAGTGCTGGCTTTAAGAATCAAATTTTATTTGTATTAATAAAAATAAATTACTTGTACTTACGCTAAGTAGAAATTTGATACAACTATTAGTTTGAAACAAAAAAAACAGTAGTAGTAGTACGTAATAACAATAACAATTAAAGACAGAAATAGCAATAATAATTTAAAATTTTTTAGTTCGAAATAAAAGTAAATCACAGGAACGTACTAGGGGTATTTTAATGAAGATGGTCAATTTAAGGAATGAAACGTCGGAAACCAGTAAGTGTTGTATACTACTGAACGTAGATTTCGGTCCTCTTTCATCAATCCAGACCCGTGTTTGAAAAAATTAAGTTGATGATGGTGACCGAAAGACGAAACGTCGTATGAAAGATCTGATGATGCCATTTTGTAGAGAATAAAAAGTAGCAATGAGCAAGTGAAATTTATTTTTGGACATCTCTTGAAACAAAGTCAGGAAAAAAAACCTAAACGCAAAATTTTAAATTTTTCCAAATATTTTTTTAAGTCTCTTATGGAGATTTATACTGCTGTCAGCGTTTTTAACTGTCTTTTAAAGGTATTAAAAGGTTTTATGCATTTAATAGTATGTAAAATGAAAGAATAATATCATGGTATTTAGGTATATTTATTTCATGAACATATACAACAAAGATTAAAGCCCAAATACGACCTAAGTAGTTATAAACGTATTAACCTATTATTTTAAATAGTTCATCTGTCAGTGGAGTAAAATTATGAAGAGGTAAAGAATCTCATAGTCTGCTTCAGTAGTTAAAAAACAATATTTTAATATCCGTACATGTTTCGAAGACATATACCCTCATCAGCTTGAGTGGAAAATACTTAAGAAGTAAATGTTAACAAAATAAATAAAACCGTATCCATTCTAATTTTTTGTTTTTATCCTTAGGAAAGCGGAAACACCTTATATTTCTATCAATTTCTTTGCCTGGTTATCCATATCACAACCGTACCCCATTTTATGAAAATTCAGATATTTATTTTAATAAATACACACGACTAAATAAGAAACAGTTCTGGTGAACATGGAAAACTACGGCACTACGTGTCGACCAGAGTTGCCAAAAATCTTTGATCAAAAGTAATAGGTTGACGGTTCGAAACCTAATAGAATAGTAAAAAACGGTGTCGGAGTAAGAAGAGTACGAGAAAAAGGTCGTTACTTTCCTATGATATGGGGGGCCACCTTCAGATTGAACATAAATTTCATATGGGGAGCCCCACAACAAGAATGAACAACTCAAAAATTGTTAAAATAGTAATGGATAGATTACAATTGAAGCCCTTGGTGCAAAAAGGTGTTAACTCAAAATTTATAGTTTTGAGAAAAATTGATTTAACTTTTAGCAATTGGAGCTTTTATATAAAAGGCATTTTATTTATTTTGGTAAATCATATTACATTAAAATACATTTAAAAATCTTGAAGTATATGCTTTTTTTTGTAAAATAGCATTGGCTCTCAGAAATCAAGAAAAAAACATAAAAATTTTGAGTTAACACCTTTTTTCAAAATTTGTTTTAGTAGTTGAAGTAAATTATATACACCAAAAAAGTGTTATTAAGAAACATATTTATTAAAATAATTATTATACCAAACATTTAACATTGAAATTTAAATTTCATCTCGTTTGAGGTTGTGGTAGAACCTTCTGAAGTTTTCTGGAATGAATGGAATTTGTTCCTGAATATTATCAAATTTTTTACCTGCAATTGCCCGACTTTTATCTATAGTTACTAAAATCGTGTCATTTTCTTGGTTTCTATCGATTTTTCTCCTCTTTTTTATGTCAACAGTGCTCCATTCTTCAGCCTCGTCAAAGGAGTAACTGTATTTGGTTTTACCAAACTCTTCAATCTGTATCCACCTGACATCCCTAAATAAAACTTTTTCATTTTTTTCGTTCTTCTTTCTATCGATAAGTCCTAATTTTCTGGGCAGTTCTTTAATGTCTACAAATTTATCGGCCATTCTCGTAATATTAAAAGGAGTTTTTTTTCTTGCTTCTGTCATGATTGACATATATTGATCTACTGTGTAAACATTTTGTTGTTTTCTGATTGCCTTTTCTACAGCAGCAAAATCTCTATCCGAGTCCATAAACGTGTGCCCTACTTCCGGAAATTTATGGTCAATTTTCTTAAAAACACCAGTGTTTATCAAATAATGCCATAAACAAACAATGAAAAAATGTTTGTTTTGACCTCCAGCCGAATCACTCCATGCAATCAGATTATCAAAAGCTATGTTATTTATTTTCATGTTCTCGAGATAAGCTAAAATTGAACTACCAACTTCTTCAGGTCCACGAGACCCTTGGTCTTCTGTCCAGATATGAAAATACCCTCTCCCATTTTGCTGCTGTGTAGAAATTGAATGAATCCCCAAATTATACAGCCAGACTTGTCTTAAATAAAATGCTTTGCTCGTTGAAATTTTTGGCAAAGGAAGTGTTTTTTGTAGATCAACGGTCAAATATACGGTGTTTTCATTATTCTTAGCAATTTTTCGATCGTTTTTTTGTTCCTCAAAAGTTTTTTTTAAATTTTGCAATATGTTCCTCATTGGTTCCCACATCACATACTTTACAAGTATCTGTTTTCGGTGAGCCAAAGCGAAAATTAAAGTCTGTGACAAAAATATATCTGTAAGTAGTGTTAGATACTGGAGTAACATTCTCGTTAATACATTGCTCTACATACAGGTTATACATTTTATTAACAGATAGCCATGGAGAAAGATAGAGGCGATTAGGATTTTTATGTCTCGAATAATGAGACATTTCACTGGGGAAAGATTTGATGTGGTTATGCACCAAATTACGTGCTTCTTCAGGTGTAGCATTAGGTCTATTATGATGACGGCCTTTTTCATCAAACCCCAGATATTTGATTCCTGATTAAATCCATCTTTTTACGACCAACGCTTAACATTGACATAACGGCTTGCTTACAGACTTGCTGACGTTCTCCTTCTACTGTAAAAAAATATTTAAAAGACTTTTGGCGATGCTTGCGGACTCCAGAAGGCTGCTTAACACCGAAGGGTTCCATAACTCCAAACAAATAGGTGTTTTTTTGATTCAACTCTAACGAGTAATATTCTTGAAACAAACGAATCCGCGTTGCGTTAGAAAACCGACATTCGCATTTTAGCCGACACTTTTCCCCACACAGACGTTTTTCTGTGCGTTCTTCTGCTGTTATTTACTCCTAAATATAAACATACCTTACCTTTTATTTTAATGGAAAAACACTAGAAACACTAACAATACCGAACAACCGTTTACAACTAAACGTAAATAAAATAGAAACTGTAATGAAAAAAGGTGTTATCTTCGAAGTTAACACCTTTATGCATAAAATGAATGAATTAACACTTTCGTGCACGAAGAAAATATTAATTTAAAAGAGATAACACTTTTATGATTCTTTGTACCGACGAAACCAGTGCCATCTAGCGCCTAAAAAGTATACCATCAGATAGGGAGCCCAGTTAACACCTTTTTGCAATGAAAATCAAAAATTACAAAAAAAGTGAGTTAACACCTTCTTGCACCAAGGGCTTCAATTGTAAAAGACTGACAACGCTGGTGGAAACGAGCAGGGGTGGGCGAGCAACTTCGGGTATCGTCGACCGGTTCGAATGGTGCGGCGTTTTAAAAGTTTGTCGGAATCTTTCCTTATTTTAGTGGTATTTTAGCTGTAATGTGCGTTATATTTCTATGAAATTAATATACGTAAATACTTTTCATATATTATTCTTTCATTTCATATGCCATGACATGCGTAAAACCTTTTAATACCTTTAAATAGAATTAAAAACGCTGATAGTAATATAAATCTCCATAAGAAATTTAAAAATCACTCGCCCGATGACGTCACTGCGCGCGGCTGACGAAATTGGGATGGTTAGATATCTTACGTTTAGTATTTGTATCATGGCCAGCGACAAATGTGCAATCGTGAAACCTTGAAACAAGCAGTTTGTTAAAAAAACTTTTTTATTTTCTTCAAATTCACCTTTAACTCCGATTTTTTTTTGCATTCTTAATCTAATAGAAATCGGCCTGGTGATCCACGCATTTATATAATTATAAGCGAACTATTGTTTATGTATGCCCCAATCCTAGGAGATTTTAACTTACATTCTAAAATAAAAATCAGTTAGTCCAGATTTGATAAGGCAAGGGAAATTAAAACTTAGACATATAATAGATTCTTTGGGCATTATTGCATTTAATACTATTTATACGCTCGAAATAGCTTTATTAATTATTCAATTTTTACAGATTGCACTAAACGGTGGGCTGTTTTTACTTCAAAAAGTATTGCGATACGGAAAACTTTTTTTTCAACTAAAATTAATTAAAATGTTTTATGGCATTTTGACTTGTTAAATCAAAAATAAGTTTAATCAAATGAAGGTAATAGTTGTCACTGATTTTTTTATCGTATAATCTACACATATTTGGCATTTACGTAGCATAGCAAAGTTCTTAAATAAAAAAAAATAATAATAATAATAGTGTCTCGAGTTGGGTAGACTTGTAAAAACTCGTGGACTATTACTGACTAGTTTTGTTGGAACCAAATGAAAGACATAAAAAATGTACCTAAAAAGTACGGAACAGCACAGTTTCTGTTTCTTTGCCTTCGAAGCAGCTGGCATTGAACTTCAGAAAAAATACGCTCAGTATACTACAGCGTGTGTGAAAATATTGGCGTCATATGGAAAATGTTTAATCTAACATTAAATTTGATTCTTAACAACTTTTTTCTAATACATTTTTTAGTACCTTGTAAATTAATGTTACTTTACCTTTATAGTGGAGTCGTTCTGATGCCTTGACGAAATCGAGTAATTTTTTTATTTTCGCAAATGACTCACTTTTTTCAATTTCAAATACCAATTTTTATAAAAGAAAATTTATCATTTATTACTTTATCAATGTAAATAATAATAATGAGTTTTAATATGAATCTAGTGGTTTTAATCAAGTCTGACGAGAAAAACTGAAGAGACAGTTTTTATGTAGAATTGACCAGGCTAAACAGAAAAAATATCCATATGGAAAAATATCAGTGGCGTACCATCTTTTTTGTAAAAAATATCAAGGACATGTTTTGCAGGGACGCCACTGATGGAACAATTGAATAACTTTTCTAACTAAAATTTGTGGTTCTATATCCTATCCTAACACATACCAAAATTGAAAATAATATCTAAAGTACTTTCGGAGATATTAAAAAGTGGCCATTTCTTGTATCCCGCGCCAAGCCCGCATTTGCAAGAATAAACATTTTTGTAAATCCCCCCTCGTAGCTGATAAAAAAATGAACAAATTGAATCCGGCCTGATCCACGAGCTCGGTTAATAAACTACTTATTAGCATTTATGTAATATTTTTTCCCCCCATAACTCCCCTCCTAATTGCCCCACCACCCCCAGCCTCCGGCTTATCAAAGCACTCGGAGGCACCCGTTGATTCGCGAAAAATTGATGCCCCAACTCAGCCCATTCTCGAGATATAATTAATTAAATTTTATTGTTTTTGGAAATTGAAAATCGCGATAATTCCCAGGAAAATCCGTTGTCGGCTAGATTTACGGGGCGTGCCCCCTCCCCCATCATGCGGCGCCCCCGACAAGTCATGTCAGAGTGTCAAGGGGAACCTAATGTATCGATTGGGAAAAAAAATTACACGATTTCGTCAAGGGATTTTCATGAACCGGCCCGACTCCACTATTAGCATTTTAGCACATTTTCTTATTTTTTTACCGCCCTGTACGTTGTATTTGTGATTTTTTCGGGAATTAGGGGTTTTTAAGGTAAGCACAACTTTTTATGAAGAATAGTTCTTTTGCTAAAAGCATAGATAAAAAATACTTTTCCATATGGTGGCAATATTTTCACACACGCTGTATAATATTATTAAAATATAGACAACCGATACTAAACTAATGAAATCAAGGCCTAAGTATAAAATTAAAATAAAAACATACTTATATTAGAAATATACCGTATATAGGGTAAACGTCGCCATTTTATAATGTAAGACAATTTAAGATACGAAGTGAGGATTTCGGTGGATTGTGGATTTAATATGATTTAACCGATACGTTTTCTTTCATATTAAATGACTTTCCAAGGTCGACAGATTTTGTTTATTGGGGTGCGATTATCAATGTTTTTTTTTTGTTTGTTTAAATTACAGCGTTTTGTGTGTAATTTTTCTTTTTGTCCTGTATTATGGTTTTAATAATCTTATTCCATGTCATATTTATTTTTAGGCACTCGTTGTGGAGGTGTTATCGAAATGGTTTATTATTTTTAAATGGGTGACTCTTTGGGTGTCCTAGAGAAACACTACATACTATACGATATGATCGTATAATAAACACGGCAAAAAAAAACTGTACAAAGTCATGTGAACTATAATAAAATTAGTAACAGAGATAAAGAAAAACCGACAATACTTCTAACCTTTACCTGACGGGTTTAACAACTTTTTTACTGCCATCGTTCACAATCTATTAAAAAAATACCTCAGACTAACTAGGAGAATACAAAACAAGTACATAACAATTTGAAGTTCCGTGAAATAACTTTTAGCGGATGAGAGATAGTCAATCACATGAATGATAAACGTAGTAAAATTATCAAATAATTATCCCACTGACAAAGCTGATAAACCTATCTTTCGAGTATTTTTCCGGATGATCTAAAGCAAGTACAAGATATACCAATCTTTAAACAAGGGGATAGAGAAACGCCATCAAATTACAGTTCGATATCGTAACCATCGGCAGTATCCAAGATTCTAGAGAAATGTATGACAGTGAGAATTGTGAGTTTTATGGAAGAGAATCGCCATTTCTCGGATAGCCAGCTTGGATTCCGAAGGGGTAAAAGCACAATGAGTCAAGGCATACATGATAAATAGAGTGCAGTCTGTAAGAGTGAGAGGGTTTCTAATAGCAAGGAGGTTACAATAGGCGTACCCCAGGGATCCGTCCTGAGGCCCATTGTATTTTCAATATATATAAACGATGTTGAGACTGGCACAGTTGTCTGCAAGGGAGTGGTTTAGTGCAAACAATCTACTTCTGAACGAGGCTAAAACAAGCAACGTTATATTTGCACTTTGAGACACGGAAAACCTTAACGAATACGCATCACCTAAGTTCGTAGGAGTCCACCTTGACCCGAAGGTAAAATTGTATAAATATATAGATCAGTTAGCAAAAAAACTCGGGAGTGGCTTATTCGGGTTTGTTCGCATGGACCTGGGTCTGATAGGGTCTTTGCAAAGGAAGGCTGTCAGAGTGATTGCTGGTATTCACACGTTGCTATCTCAGTTTAAACTTAAGAGTTTACCATATGCCTGAACAACTACAGGATTCACAGTGATGTCCACAGCTAGAAAACCGGATTTTTCTATGTTCCAACTTACTGCCGTCTGAAGAATTGTCAAAGTGAACCTGGGTACCTCTCAAGAAAGAATAAAGTTTTTAACTGTCTCCAGCATCATTTAAGAAGCCCGTCATTGCAGGAATTTAAAAGTAGCAAAGAATTCCTCTATATATTCGAAGAATTTTTTAATAGTCTTATTTTAAGTTTTAAATATATTGCGCTAATCTTAAATTAGTACCTTAAATAGTAATAAAATGACGAAGAGTACCCTATTTCCGTCCTCACCGGCATATTATTTTCTAAAAATATTATGTATTTAAGCGTAGTTATAAAGCCTTTTAATACCTAGTAATAAAAAAATACTTAAAATTAACTGTAATTTACAAGTAAAAGGGCTAACTAAATACGACTGAATCGAAGAGGAACCGCCCTAATTACTAGATATAATGTTTCTTACAATACTTCCAAAATTCTCACCTTTGGACACTCAATAAAATAAAAATGAAGCGTAAATTAAAGTGTTACCGACATTTATGAAATATGCATGAATTCTTGTTCTGACAGTAAAATTAGACTAGAATATTTCGTCAGCGTGCGAAATTAATATAAGTTTCACAGTAAACATGCTCACAATATAACAGATTTCCAAAAATAGGCAAATACTTTTTTATATTACGCAATGTGTGTTGTAGGAAGCAAACGATTGGAAAGTGCGCTCATTCCATGAGTGCTTTACAACTTAACTTGTGAACATTTTCCTCCGAATGAACCGAACCAGCCGAGCGCGAATAGTTGAATTCGTCCAGTGTCAATACGTCTCGCCGATCCGAACCGAGCGCGTCAAACTTTATCGGTCTATCTCGGTAAAGCTGTGTCCAGACATGAGGTTTCACCTGACGTCTTAGGTCTTCAAGTAAGAGTCTCAGGTAAAAATATAGAAACGTGTCTACATGCTTCGTAAGACGTCTTCCGGGAAAGAAATCCCGTGCCCTTCAGTTGTCTCACTAGGTCTTAATTTCCTTCAAGTAAAAAGTGCGTTATGCTGTCCACCTAATGTTGTAACTGATACGCTTTACTTGCACAAGTGAAACGGCAGGTAAAACCTTATGTGTAGACAGCGCTTCAAGGCTGATTTCTACATAACCGTCATAGGCAGCTTCGAGGAACCGCCCCACGTTAATTTGCTTTGGTAATTCCCAATAAAAAAATAAAAAGAGCTTGGTAAATGATGGCGGGGAGGTCCCAGACTCCCTTATCGCCGCAACTCCGGACTATCGCGGGCCTCTTTCACAAAAGGGTTTGTTTGGATCGTTTTATTCTGAGGAAAATGGTCGAGCTTAACATGTCATTTGCTTATAGTACCTTTTGTTTTTTGTTTACAATGTGGCATATTCAACTTATACAGGGTGATTCACGACGAGCTTGCATTAGAACTTTATGTAGAACTACTGAATATATGTTTCTGAAACATTTTGGTGATTTAGGTTTATCGATATGCTCTCTTTAAATAAAATATTCACGTGTTTTTGTCATTTCCGGTTATACCGGAAGTACCTGTAAACTTTCGTTTTTTAAATACAACATGGTAATTTTTATTACATTTTTCGATTAAGCGTTAAATACTAAGTACATTTTATAGAACATGTTTTTGTCAGACTCAGAGAGAGAGAGAAGCTCATCAAGTCTCAAAAATATTTCAAATTCGGCAGAAAATGTACAGGGTGGGCACAATTCAAGATTCATTGTGAAAGAATTCAATTAAAAACATTCTTATTTTAATTTAACATTAACACACTGTATATTATTATTTAATTTGATGGCAAATTAGTTGTTCTTTATAAATAGCATTTACTGTCCTTTACCTATATCAAAGCATTTTCTCAAAAAATCAAATTTTATTCCGAAAATACTATTTGTTCAAGTGTGCTATGAAAACAATTATTGGCACCTAGGGGCTGTATACTGATGTATATATGGAGGAAAATTAATAATGACGGCAATATTTTCTAGTGTGCTTTGACAAGAAAAACAATTGAATTTTATATTCCTGGCGTATTTTCAAACTGTCAATTATTCTGTTATTAAAAAATGTCACGGTTCGGATTTTCAAGTAAAGATTTTTTAAATTTATTTACGGTTTACATTCAATGTGGCAAATTAAGTTAAGAGCATGTCGAATATATCGGGATAAATATCCAAATAGGTCGATTTCCACATCTGATATTATTAGCACCCTAAACAGACTTTTTCATGACTAGTGGATCGCAAACCAAGGTCCCTTCCACTGGCCAGCTCGTTCGCCAGACTTAACTCCACCGGACATTTTCATCTGGGGAATCATTAAAGATAAAGTTTACGCACGTCCCATCACCACGAAGGAAAATCTAATTGAAAGGGTGAGGGCAGCATTTCAATCTCTCACTGCACAAGAAATTAGGAATGCTACAAGAAATAGTATGATGAAAAGAATACATAAATGCTTGGAAGTAAATGGCAATCATTTCGAACTTATTTTAAAAATATAATCAAAAGATATTAGGTATAATTTTCAAACACATTTTTAATTAAAGAATTTAAAGTTTATAAACTTGCTTGCTGGCTATTTTTTTTTTTAAATATTTAAACCATTAAATTTAAAACAATTTAAAACAATCGACTGCATTTTATTGATAAATTCAATTAAGAAACGCTTTAGAACGTTGTATTTTCAAGCAATCACTTTTCCTCCGTATAGACATCAGTATGCAGCCCCTAAGTGTCAATTGTTTTCATAGCACACTTGAACAAATAGTATTTTCGGAATAAAATTGGATTCTTTGAGAAAACGCTTTGATATAGGTATAGGACAGTAAATACTATTTATAAAGAACAACTAATTTGCCATCAAATTAAACAAAAATATACAGGGTGTTCCATTTAAAATAAGAAAGTTTTTAATGGTTGAATTCTTTCACAATGAACCTTGAATTGTGCCCACCCTGTACATTTTCTGCCGAATTTGAAATATGTTTGAGACTTGATAATCTTCTAGCTATTAGATGAGAAAAAAATTTCTGTCCAAGAGCTAAGGTAAAAAAATTATATGGATTATTTCATCGTCATGCATTTGCCAAATAGTTATAAAATGTCCAGATATCTCAAAAACTAACAGTCTGACAAAAACAATGTTCTATATTGTTACTAGAGGCAGAAATGAGTTAAGAACGCCTGCTCACTCTTCTTCCTTTTACCGGGGTGGTCCTTTGTTTATGGCCATTCGAGCCTACCGCTTACTGCCGGATGCTGTTAAGGACTTGAGAAACATTAAAGCCTTTAGAAAGGGGGTTATTGAATTCATAAAAAATAAAAATTACTATAATTTTGATTTCTCAGGATAACGACTACGTTCAATGTATCACGAATTTTAATGTGTTTAAAATGTAAATGTTTTTTCTTTTAATATGTAATGTAATGTACCTTATGGTCATGATTAAATTTTTTAAAATTGTAATATAATATTTATCAGTTTTATATAAATCATTTTAACAGTTTAAATAATTGTAATTTATATTTTCAACTTTTTATATATATTATTGTTTATACAGATAATTAAGATATAACTGAATTATTGGTCCACTGTGGTCAAATTACTCTTGTTGACGTTGCTATTGTTCCATTTTTGTGTAATTTTGCTGGCAATAAAGGATATTATTATTATAAAATGTGCTTAGTATTTAACGCTTAATCGAAAAATGTAAGAAAATGTCGTATTTAAAAAACGAAAGTTGACAGGTACTTCCGGTATAACCGGAAATGACAAAAACATGTGAATATTTTAGTTACAGAGAGCATATCGATACATCTAAATCTCCAAAGTTTCAGAAACATATATATATATTCCGTAGTTCTCAATAAAGTTCTAATGCAAGCTCGTCGTGAATCACCCTGTATAGTTGGCACTAGCAAGTATAATGGAGAACTTTTCCATTCGTGCTTAATATGGTTCTACAATCCACTTTACGTAATATAGATCAATTCGAACTATAATTCTTTTTCGTTGACCATTTGAATCCATATCCCTTAATAAGTTATAAGCATTTTTATATTTCGGTTCATTTGCTGACTTTTATGGATTATATTATGCTTCGTAGGACTCGATGAGCAGATCAAATTTTAAATTGTAATTGTATTCGTCTTACTGTACAGGGTGTCCCATTTTAGGTTTGATAATAACTGTAATACCCCCAGTAAGTGTCGAAAATGGGACACCCTGTACAGGGTATCCCATTTTCGATACTTTTATAGGGTATCTCCGTAACTGTTAGTGCTATCAAAAGAGTAATGTAACTCTTTTTGGCCCAAACTTAAAATGATAAAATCAAAATTTGAAAATTTTCGCTCCTTTAAGAGATACGGGGGAAAATCAAAAAATTTACAATTTCAAAATTACCCTATATTTTCTTAGTTAATAAAGATATGGAAAAATGTTTTATACAGAAGTTTATTTATATTGATTGTTGAATAATCTGCCGTTTTCAGAATAAGTATACGGGGTCAGGTAAAAAAGTTATCGGACCTATCCTCATTTTTTTTAAATGGAACACCCTGTATATTTTAATCTAAAAATATACTATTTTAAATTCTCCTTTCAAATATATAACACACCATGGATGATATTGGTTTCCTAGGCGATTTATTAAACTTTATTACTTTAAACCTAATTAGGCCATGAAACAAAAACGAATATCCTAGAGACAACTATGTTGACATTCTAGTTGTTATTAACATTTAACGTCAATTAAATTTTTTTACATATTCATTTGTGAAAAATACTTATCAACATTTTGAAAAATTTGATATGTATCATCCATGGCGTGTTATAAATTTGAAAAGAGAGTTTAAAATGCTTTTTATATTAAAATATACAGGGTGGTCCATTTAAAAAAATGAGGTTAGGTCCGATAACTTTCTTACCTGACCCCGTATACTTATTCTGAAAACGGTAGATTATTCAACAATCATTATAAATAAACTTATGTATTAAACATTTTTCTGTATCTCTTTTAACTAAGAAAATATAGGGTAATTTAGGAATTGTCAATTTGTTGATTTTCCCCCCGTATCTCTTAAGCGAGCGAAAAATTTCAAATTTTGATTTTACCATTTTAAGTTTGACCCAAAAAGAGCACATGACACCTACATTACTTTTTTGATAGCACTAACAATTACGGAGCTACCCTATAAAAGTGTCGAAATTGGGACACCCTGTACATACATATCAGAGCGCACTTCAATCTGATAAATAGTGTCTTATTTTTGTAAACGTGTTTTGTTTTAATAATATAACATAACGACAAAATAAATAATAAATGTAAACTCCTGGCATTATAGGGACTCATATTGAGCTAAAATTTTCAGACTTCAAGAATTACCGATTTACTTATTATAAAAAGTTAATAAATTTAACAATAAAATTCTTATCACAAAGAATAATTGTGGGTATGTACCTATCTACATGTAAATATTTATAAGAGACTCTTAATGGTAGCTTAGAAATTATGACGAAAAATCGTCCGCCCAAAATAGCCAACCAACCAACCAATCAGTGCGTTATGACTGTATTTCCTCTGCAGTAGTTATACCATTGATATAAATGTTTCGACCATGATCAGTGCGATTGATTTTTGTATTGTTTCTTATTATACTATTTTCTACTATATTATTTTCTACTGCATTTCTAATATTTTCGATTGTATTTACACTTTTTTCCGTAACACCAGGCTGACTTTTATTAGTATTTAAAATACCTATCGGCTTAACCGACTTTCTTTTATCATTTAATTTACCTAATTCTAACTTAAGCTTATTGAGAATCGCGTAATTTGGCTGATTAATGGCTGCTTTGGTTTGCAAGCAAGTTATTTCCTGCTCCTCCAATTTCTTTTCCTTAAAACTTTTAACTGACCGGTTTCCATATAATCGTAATAACGAACCCCACGAAGAAATACTAGGATGTAACATTTGAAGAATAGATTGGGAGGCTCGTTGTTTACCATCTCTCTTATTTTTACAAGCTACAGTAGTTGTATACTTGCCTACCGTCATTGTGAATTCGTTCCCTTGGTGTTTTGACGTGTTGCCTTGGTAGCTGATTTGAAGATTATCCAAACCAAAATTTCGTTGGAGACAGGTAAGCAGAATATCGTAGGGGGCAGGCTCGGTCGTTTTTGAACAGAATTCAGCTACTCGTGGGTCTTCCACTCGAATTTCATCGAAGAACGAAAGATCTTGGTCCTTGTCCCTTTTTGCACTTCCTAAAAGGGGTCGTGGAAATAACATCTTAACAATCAGAAGATTACTAATAAGTAAAAAAGCAGTGCCCAAGGGTTTGTTCGAGCCACCGACCGATATCTATGGATAGCCAAACTCTAAAAGCAAAAGTGGCAAATTTAGAGCCTCGCGCATGTTGATCGTCAGATGTCATACGCAATGCCGACTGATAAACTATTTACCTTAACTGGCGAACAGAACCGTACTTCGCCCTTAATGACTGATGATAGATTTTTGGATTTTAAGCAAGATTCTAGGCAGATTTCGTATATCATATCCTAAACCTAAGTCTAAGCATGTTATTATTTAATTTAGTTTGAATTTCTTGTTGAAAAGGACATGCTTCAATAGATTTTTATAATGTTTTGGTAACTATTAATACAATCAATTAATACAATATTAAACAATAAGATTAAAAAATGAATTGAGAAAACTGCAAAAAATCTACATTCTCAAATGGAAAACCCCAAAATTTTATAATTATTTCCTATTTAGCATTAAGAATAAAGATAAGTTTGTGTAAGATTGTCTATTCCGAAAATTTTTAGTTTTCGAAATATTGCAGGGACACCATGTATGTGTGTGACAATTGAGAAGCGATTACAAGAAATTTTCATTAAATATATTGTTGTATAAATGAATGTGATTGACTTATTTGATGGCAACTTGGTTAAAAATTCTTCTCTGTCCAAAAATATCATACTAGCTTGGAATACTCCTTATTAGGTATGTAAGGGGGAAACATTTTACTTTGTATAGAGAGATGATTTAACTTTTTTAATAATAGTTGTTCTAAAGTTAGCGGGAAGCCACTTACCTTGTGAAGTAGGTATAGGATTTATTTCATGGCAGCTAAAGAATTGTTAAGACAAGCATACCCTACAAAAACTACTACATAACTACCAAAAACATAAACGTCTATCCAGAAAGTTTTTCAAAACCTATTTAAAATAAGATTACATGCCATTTTGATATTCACACAACCCACAAGCACGTATGAGATAACCACTGGCTACTTCACCAGGCCATGTGATAATAGAATATGGCGAAGTTCAAGAAGAATAAAAGTTACCGCTCCTTCACCACGAAGACGGGGAGGTGGTAAAATAGAAGACTTTAAAAAATCAACTAATGGTGCGAGATTAACTGCTTATGTTTTAATGTAAATATATTCTTATTTTTGGTTTTACATACAATGATCTTTGTTTAAATGATCAACCCGTGGAAAATAAATCCACTACTAAATTTCTTGGTTTATATATTGACTCAAAATTAAGGTTTGATAAACATATCTCTGAATTAAATAAAAAATTGTCATCGGGTTGTTTTGCCATTACAAGTAGTACAAAAGACCGAAAAAAATTGTATATGATTAAATATAAGTATGTACGTCCGATCCATCCTATTCCATCCCTGTTTTCACTCACTCAGCTTCTTATTCGAACGCAAAAACAGTTTTTGTTTTGCAGGCAACTAGTTCCAAATCGAATCGACCGAGAACATCGAAAAGTACGAAAAGTCGAAAAGTACAAAGATATTGCAATCTACAGATAGAAAAATGTACATTTCTACGCCTACGCAACGAATAGAAACACCTCTTTCGGTCACTATTGCAGCATGGCCAGATTACCATATTTATGGCAAAGGTATCTTGCAAAATACCAATTAAAAATTTGTTAATTTGACAATTACAACTGGTTTAAGGTTAATCCGCAAAGTATGAATGAATACTAATCTCGTAAACACTACAACGTTGCCGCTGTGATCTCATAGATTGTTTATACATTTTGGTTGATTTGTGATTTTTTTTTCGGGTTTGTTGAAAAATTGTCTTTATTATAAGCAATCATGGTGCATTCATGTGTAGTTTGTAAAAGACTGGATCATTTAAATAAGGATTTATCTTTTCATCCGTAAGTATGGTTATGTTTTAATATTTAACCATCTGATACAACCAGACTTCAACATTGTTGCCATTTAGCCAACAAACATGTAGTTCTCTCTTCCACCCATTACTGACTTTCAATAACATTTCACACAATCACGGCTTCAGTTTTCAAAAGTTTTATGAATGGAATATGGCACCTTTGAAAAAGTAGTAATTTAACTACACACTTGAATTCCGTACCCGATTATCGAGACGAGTATCTGAGTACAGCGATTACATTAAAGAATCCAGTTCTTCCATTCTTGTACTCGAGAACAGCATCACTAGTTTTCCTTTCCTGTCACATTTTTTAATACAATAGTTTTGTTATTATATTAATTAATAATTTGTCGGATCACACTGCACAGAAAATTATTTTTAAAAGTGAACGCAATAACAGCCAGAAATAAAGTATGGACGAATATTTTTTTTTTAAAATAACTTTCTAATTTCTATGCGCGATCAAGATTGGTTAGAAACATATAGTGTAGGGAAAAATTGTGTAAATGAACAGTGGGATGTTTTTATGAAAAATTTTATGTTAATATTTAATCAAATTTTTCCTTTAAAATTATTAAGTAAAAAACAAACGGGTATTGAACCGGAAAACCCTGACCTCGTGGAATGTAAACGTAGACTGGATATTCTTTTGACATTATCAAGGCACGATCAAACATATAACGAACTGTATAATAATGAAAAAAAAAAACATATGACCAAATCCTGATAGTCGCGCGCAAAAAGCTATGAGGACAGGGTTAAAAATTCCGATAATAAAACAAAATGTATGTGGGCGATTTGTAAAGAGATAAGAGGTAAGGAAGGACATTTTGCGGAAATTGAATTGGAGGGAGACCCTGGGGTTATTGCCAATAAATATAACCAACATTTACTATCTGCAATTCCAGATCTCTTAGATAAATTCATTAACGTATCCTGTTTTTAATGCCAGTAACTCCAGAGGAAATCTGTACAATAGCAAAAAATCTTAAAAACAAACATAGTAGTGGTATAGATAATGTTCCAACAAGTATTGTAAAGCTGGCCGCTGTTGAGCTAAGGAATGTTCTGTGTTACCTCATAAACAATTCTTTTGAATTTGGCATTTTCCCGGAAAATTTAAAGATTGCATTGATTAAACCTTTATACAAAAAGGGAGACCCTGGGGAATTGGAGAATTATAGGCATATAAGTCTGTAACCTGCATTTTCTAAAATATTTGAAACAACAATGAGTACAAGGTTAGTTACTTTCTTAAATGAATGCAATTTATTTACCAAACATCAACATGGTTTTATTAAAGGAAAATCCACCCATACTGCCATTTTCCAGTTTATACAGTACATTATAGAGCATCTTGAAAAGGACGCACTGGTCCTTGGGATGTTCTTAGACCTTTCAAAGGCTTATGATTGTCTAGACAGGGAATTGTTGATTGAAAAATTTGAAATATATGGAATCCGGGGAAATGCCAAAAAATGGCTAGTATCGTATTTAAATAATAGAAAACAAAGTGTATCAGTTACAAAAGGTGGAAAAACATGTAAATCAAAACTACTTTTTAATAATATAGGAATAACGCAGGGACCTTTGCTCTTTATACTGTTTATCAATGACCTAGATTTCGTGACTGACAAATTATATCAACACATTGTTAAATACGCAGATGATACTAACCTCATTGTTGGTAGCAAGGAATCCGAAAATCTTTTTATGGAGGCTAAGTATATTTATGGCTTGGTTACAAACTGGTTTACAAAAATAAGCTCGTTGTAAATAAGAATAAAACGAATATTATATTGTTTAGAACCAAACAGTCAACAGTGGGGAAACCCTTAGCTTTAGAAATGGATGACAAAGAACTAAATCTCTCAGAAGAGGCGAAATTTTTAGGAATATATATAAATGAACATTTGGACTGGTCATGTCATATAAATAACTTGGCGAAAAAACTAAATTCTGTCCGTTATGGAATGAGGGTCATTGGTGGATATGTGGAGGAAAGAGTACTTAGGGTGCTATATTATGCAAACTTTGAATCGGTCGTAAGGTACGGTGTCATATTTTAGGGAAGTCACAGTTTAATTCAGAGTATTTTCGTGGTTCAGAAGAGGATATTAAGAATTATTAGAAAAATCGGATATAGGGAAAGTTGCAGGGGTGTTTTTAGAACTTTGGGGATAATGACTGTGTATGCTCTTTATATATATGAGTGTTTAATGTTTTTCTTTAAACATAGGGAGTTACAACTTGAAAGATTTTTGTAGTTAGTATTTAGTACAAATTATGATGTTTTTTTTTGTTCTCATTGATATGTGACGTCATTTCTTTTGTGTTTCATGGGTTCATGATTTGAAATAAAGTTTATTTATTATTATTATTATTATTATTATTAATGGCAATACTCTGACAGTGATCTATTAAGTACCCTAGGTCCATCGAAATTAACTCAATGCAAGACGTTTACACAATTCATTCACCATTACCATAGCTTCAGTTAAACATATTAGTGAATATTTAACAAAGTTTCTAACTTCGCCATAAATAAAATATGTACAGTTAATTTCTCTCCACGTTAACTAAATATACAATTTCCTTAAAGCATGTACTATATAAACCTATACTGTTTACTGCCATTTAACGCTGTGTGCTTCATTTATGCTTAGATATTGGCGATTTTCACCAGACCACGTCACGACACTTAGAAATTCTCCTGGCTAATATAATGTTGAACAAGGGCTGGAGGTCGCGACATCTACGATAACGTAACGATGGCCCATGTTTTTGGCTTGGTGGTAATTCTAGGTTTACTTATTTCTATGCTCAAAGCTTAAAACCCGAAAATGTTGCTGAATAATTACAGTGCATGCAACTTTTAACTTCTAGTTTGTTCTTTAGCATCACACAAAGACAAAAATTATAAATACAGGAACTACTCAAGGTGCATATTTTTAAAATGTTACAGTAAAATTACTTTTATTAATAACACACGTCTGTCTGCTGCCGGAAATGTTACAACTGATTTTGGATGTTTAATGTGATTGTTCCAAAAATTTCTAATTTCCTTGAGATTTTATAGCGTAATAATATATTTTAAGGGAATGTCATTCTCTACAGCCCATTGTAAAGAGATTTAAGTTTTTGACAGCATCTGCATAGAGCACTATCATTTATGAGAATTAAATATTCTTGTTCAATCAATTCGGATTAATGAATCAAAAATAATCGGGATTACAGAGTACCCCAGGGTAACTGTAATAGCATGCAGTTAGTAATGACGTAATGATATTCCTAGTGGGTTGTAAATCAAGATGGACTTTATTCTGTCATCCAGTCCAGCGCCTGGTGTTCATGAAATCGATTATATTAGTGGAAAAAATACTTTCTAACTTTCATAATTTTGGCTGTAACATGGAGTTTTAAGAGGATGCTGGAGTCAGTCAAATTCTCTGATTTGACCCCCGTTCGTTTCACACTTTGAAGGCATGACGCGAATTGGATCTTCCCTTGCAGTTAGAAGAATACGTCGAACGTCCGCCCGTAATCGGTACGCCGACAGAAACAACGATAATCGGAAGAAAGAGACTGCACGTGATCGGGGTCTATACTTCAATTTTCTACTCTGAAAAACGGAGTTTTCGTTTCCTATGAAAACGGTACATTTAGAAAAGAAATTTTTAACAAAAGATGTCTAAATTTTGTTAACAACTCGAGGAAAGTCCATCATTTTTTTCTATATGGAGCAGTAAAAAAAATTAAATCTAAAAATCTTCCGAAACAAAAAAAATATAGACTGTACTGTACAAAGTTTATTTTCCTTTGACATTTTTTCCCTAAAACAGAAATAAACGCTTGGGAAGAAAACTCGTTTACAGGTACTCCGGAATCCTGTTAAGATTCACCGCCTCTATAGCCATTTATATCGTTTTTCTGAAAGTTCAGCGCCTTAACTGAAGAACAAGGGGAAAGTTTCCACCCGGATCTAAAATTGATGCAAGAAAGGTATCGAGAACGACAGAATATTTCCATACTGGTATTTATTAACTGCTAGAGTATTTAGCAAGACTCCTATTAAATCTTATGCAAGAAAGTCTAAAAAAATATGTTCTTTTGACTCATAACGAATATTAGCTTATACTATGTATTTGTGGATTTTTTTCAGACGTCAGTCAGTTTCAGTAAACAGTAACAATAACTTGAAAAGTACATACAGGGTGTCCCAGATAGGAATGCACTATACATGGATCTTATTAATCATAGGACATACAGAAATGATCACGTTAGATAAAAGTTGCACATTAGTGAGTTATGCAATGACATGTTTTCTAATTTTAAAAATTCCGAATATTTCCGAAGATATTTGGGCAAAACTGAATTTTTACACCATAAGAGATAATTCAATTAAATTTTCAATCCGACGTATCATTTTTTCGCAGCCATCATCAACTTTGCGGAAAAACGAAACGTCGGATTGAAAATTTAATTAAATTATCTTATGGAGGAGAACAATAAGAATATAAAATTATTTTTACATAGCTATCTCATCAAATAGAACGAAATCATTACATGCACTCTACAGGGAACTCGTTATCCATAGGACATACATTTGTTGCACATTAGTAAGTTCTGCACCATGTTTTCAAATTTCAAAAATTCCTAATATTTCCGAAGATATTACTCTTCGGAAATATTAGGAATTGGCTTCCCTTACCTATTAACCCCGAAAACCTACATGGTAATTTCTCCCAAAATTTTCTATCCAATACCTACTTAACCAGAATAAATAACATTTACATACCAGTTTGAATATCAGCTGTAATTTTTGATTTCATTTCAGGGATAAGGATCTCTAACGTTGCTTTAGCTGCATCTGATTTGGCCTGCTTCTTACTTGTACCATATCCAACTCCATACTTCATATCTTTTATAATAACTGTTGCTGCATATGGTGTAGCAGCATTTTCCAGTTCTGTAAAGACATAGGTGGGTTGTTTTTTCAGGGCATGTTGAACATACTCATGTAAAATGCATACATATGACTTTCCATTAGGGTTCATTATCCATTCTCTCCTTGAATTTGAGTTCTTCTCAGTGCTATCTCCATTTTTGATGGGAAAAGTTATTAGTTTTGTACCATCTGGAAGGGTTGGACGCTGAAGTTGATTTTCATGTTTTCTTCTCTTGGTAAATTTTCTTCTTTCAGACCACGACTTAAACCTTAAAACATTTATGCTTTGAAATTGAAATAGTTTCTCACAATACTCTCGAAGTTCTCCAGGTGTTAAATTTTGCATTTCAATATTTTCCTGAACAGTTTCTATTTTTGCATTAGGCAAGTTTCCAGGTAATGGAGTTCTTTCTTCTATTGGCTCAGAGTTAATTTTTTGCTGTTCTTGTTCTATAGTATTACGATAACTTAGACAAGGTATAGCATTAACAGGAATTAGATGCTTCCTAGCAGAACCAGGACCAAGAAAGTATGGCCTGGATAAAGTACAGACTCTGGTGGATTTATGGAGATATATTGGCATTCCGCTATTATGTGTAACTTGTAACCATCCTTCAGGTAGAACATCAAAGTGATTCTTTCCCTTTTCAACTAAAACAATTTTTGTTTTTTCTTCAAATGGTACTTCAATGTTGTCTGCATCAAGTCCTGCTTCAGTGGCTTTTCGCTTTTTTCTTTCCAACGCTTCTTCCAACATTTTTTCAACTTCATCATCTGGAATATCAGAGTCATAATCAAGTGATTCATCCGACTCATATACCTCTTCTGTTTCATCCAATATATGAAACTTTGTGGCTTCTTCAATTGGTTTAGTAAAGGGGCACCTAGCACTTGTACCATTGGCCTTATCTGAAATTCCATCATCACTATTTTCATTTCTAGATAAACTATCCGAGGAGTCATAATTCAATTCACTTTGTGTATTGCTATTAGGCAGAATTTCATTGGAGTTCATACTTAAAGGGAAAAGCGAGGAAACAGGAAGTACGTTGTGTCAATTTTCACACGGTAACGATCGAAAGAATACTTCAACAATATTAAATAAAAATTGGAATATTCTTTTGAGGGGAACCGATGAAAACAATATGTGTTGATCAGTGGTAGTAGATTCACTTAACCTAAAAATTATGTAAATATCTTTCTTAGTAAAATTATAACTTCTGTATGAAAAACATGATTTAAATCACTTCTAAATTGATTCCATTTTTTACAAACATTTTAGGTTCTATTCTTTTGCAAATTATTTAAAATTTAAAACCCAAACACATTTACGAACTGTAACTTCAGTTGACTTTTTGTTAGGGGTTTTTAGAATCATGCGCTCCTGACTCGATTTAGGTGTATTCCTTCAACATATTTTAGCTCCACAACAACCATGGTATAAATTTTTGCATATAATTTATATGCAAAGGTATAAATGCAAAGATATTACAACTAATAACACTTTCACCGATTTAAGATCGATTCACACACATCATAAAAACACACATTATTGACGATGACGGCACCAACGAATACTTATAAACAGGAAGAAGCCAAACAGCCGTGTTAACAAATCGAAGCAAGTATGAACAAACGATCAAACCCGGTATCCATTACGTCTGGCATCAGCTGACAAACGCACGTGCTTTTCAAATTTCACTTTTGCCGAAATTTTATTACTGTCGAGTGCATAGACAAAGTCCTTTGTCTATAGTCGAGTGTCAATAAAAGTGACATTTAACGATCTTTGCATTTAACAAACAAAAAACCTTTGATTCAAAAAACATTCAAAACCAACGAATACTTATAACCAGGAAGAAGACAAACTGCCGTGTTAAATAATCGAAGCAGGCATGATACGGCGACATCCATTATGCCTGGCGCGCACGTGCTTTTCAAATGTCACTTTTGTCCAAATTTTTATTACTGTCAATATTTTAAAGTGACATTTAAGCAAAGAAAACATCAAAACCAGCCCGGTGAGACTGCTTATGGGGGGATCGAAACACGTAAGAAGGCCTTGGAAGTGATGCTAAGCCTACTCTGCTCCATACGCTCACAAGTAACCTACTTTTATGTATCTGTTTCACTCTATCATCTCATCTCATCTCTCATCATTTAAGATTCAATATCAGACTTACGTAGAGTTAATATGAAATGCGAAAAAGATATTGTTTATGCAGGCGACTTGATCCTGGTCATATTTGTCTCAATTTACTGAATTAGGGAAGGTTGATGCAGACAGAGACAGGCATAGAATGCGAACAGCACGAATTGTTAAACAAGCTAACTTCCTCCGTCTGGCGGGAATGAAAATCAAGCAACATCTGATGTAATTTAAAATGGTGGATGCTATCTTTAAATTTTAAAATAATTTTTAATTTTCTAATCTTTTCACGAAAAAATGTCGTTTCCTTTTTGGTGCAAGTGAGTAATTTGTGATTGAAATATTCATTTACTCATCTTTACAGAGAGTAAGCATCAATAATAATTTCTTTTCCTAAATCATATGGGGCCCAAAAATATGCTTGAACTTGAAATATTTGCTAGGACCTAGAGCCCAGTTGAAGATGGTAAAATATTTTATGTAAATTATGATTTACTTCCTTTTTTTAATAAAACTAGCTTATTTCTGAAGTTTAGTTTTGCATTTGTAGTTACGTTACTGGTTCAAAAAATGATATAAGAGTGTGTAAGGATTATTTTAAAGTGATATTTACAGCTTAAAACATGTCAGAATCCTAATATTGATTTTCACTACTTAGTAAATCAAATAAAAGGGTTTTGAATGTTTTTTGTTGGTTAAATGTCACTTTAAAATATTGACAGTAATAAAAATTTGGATAAAAGTGACATTTGAAAAGCACGTGCGTTTGTCAGCTGATGCCAGACGTAATGGATGCCGGGTTTGTTCGTTTGTTCATACTTGCTTCGATTTGTTAACACGGCTGTTTGTCTTCTTCCTGTTTATAAATATTCGTTGATCAAAACCTTTTCACTTCATTTACTAAGTAGAGAAAATCAAATATTAGGATTTTCATATGGGTTTTCAGCTATTAATATCGCTTTAAAATTGTCCTTACATACTTTTATATCATTATTGAACTAGAAACGAAACTAGAAATAAAGAATTCAGAGATTGAAGGTTGTAATTAGTTTTATTAAAAAATAGAAAATAAATCATAATTTACATAAAATATTTTACCATCTTCAACTTCAAACAAATCAAGGTAAATACAATACTATATGTACAGCTACTAACCAAGTAAATATATGCACCATCATTATGATTATGGGCTTCCAATTTGTTTGTTTCGTAGCATACTCCTGGCAACATTAGTGATCGAAGTCCCCTTTAATGTTCAGTCATTATGGGATTCTCAATTAAACTATGAGAGGAAAGAATTATTATAATAATATATTACCGGACTTATCAAAATTCTGACTACGGGTTAATATAACTAAGCTGTAAATATTATGTTTTAGCTTTTGACTTGTAGATTGTAAAATTTAAGTAAAATTCTTTAAAAATGTGTTTGTTGCTAGTTTGCGTGAGAAGTTTGGGACATAATGGGACAATTTTATAATGTAAAATAACAATAACGAATAAAAATTAATAAAAAAATATTTCAATCATAAATTATTTACCTGCAACAAAACGAAAAGGTCCGTTTTCGTGAAAAGAATAGAAAATTAAAAATTATTTTAGAATTTAATGACGCTTCCTCCACCAATCACATCACAAAAGAAATCACATTATATATAAATAATATGTTATTTGATTTTTATTCCATTCCAGACGAAGGATGATCGATTGTAAAATAATTTAAGAACTTGTGCTGCTCGCATTCTATGTCTGTCTCTGTCTGCATCAACCTTCTCCGATTCATTAAAGGGAGACAAATATGGCCATGATCAAATCGATCAAACCCGATCAAATACACTCACGTCGTTGACTTTCAGATATAGCTAAGTAAGTCTGATATTGACACAGAAAGATTGACACAAAAGGATAAATGTATGGAGTAACCTGCCTGGCTGTGACGTCACTTGCATGGCCTACTTATATGCTTCGATCCCCGCCATAAGCGGTCTCACCTGGCTGGTCTCACCGAGCTGGTGTCCTCTCTGAGGCTCTGGAACACACACAGTGCATTGTTTGTCGTTGTTTTAAGTATAAATTAAAATAACCGATAGGCGGAAGCTTATTAGTTTGTACTGTTAAATGTCAATATCAGCTGATACTTTTAACATACTTCATTCTTTTCTTTGGTATGAGTATGCGGCGTTTAAAATAATGCGCCTTCAACAAGATAGATACTTCTATGATTAAACTGTTTGATTTTCGTCATAAATTATTTTCTTTATTTCGTCAATTTGTTATTTAAAACAGTTATTTGAAATTATGGAAGCTGTGGCAGAAAAAACTAAAAAGGTAAGTCCCATAGCACTTCTCTTTGTTATATTTTTAAAACTGATAATAAACCGATTTATCAATAGGTTTTAGATAAACAAAAATTGTTTATACATATTATAGATAGTATGAGTATTATATTTTTCATTCGATTTGGCATATGTAGCAGGGCATGTGTAAGGGTCTAATAACAAGGGACAGGAATTAAGACATCTAGAATCTAGACCTTATAAAATAGAGGTGAGTCGCTATCGCGTAAGCTGCTTCTTTATAACAGTTATTTTGTGGTAGCAGCTATTCACTTAATTCAATAAAAGCAGAACTCACAGAGCAGATAGTTGTATATAGTTTTAGATCATTATTTACAATAGTTTCTAATCTACATTCTCTCCGCTATAGAGCAAAAGGGTGTCATCCGCGAATGTATAATACTTGGCCTTGATATCCTCAGCCTTTAGTCTCAAAACATATAAGGAATTCAACAGTTGCCCAAATACTGAGCCCTGGGGAACCCCAAAATTATTTAATTCAATATCACTTTCACTGTTATCCATCTGTACATACTGTTTCCTATCCTTTAAATAGATTCTAACAATTTAAAAATGATACCCCTAAAACCCATATTACCTAATTTGCTTAAAAGTATGTCCGGTGCTAACAACATCAAAAGCTTTTCCGAGATCAACAAATACAGCTATCACAATTTTTTTATTATCTAACTCAGTTGATATATTATTTAATAGGTCTATTGTGGCACTTAAGGTAGAGCTATTTTTGGGAAAACCCATATTGGTTTGTACTAATAAACTTTTCAACAAAATTTAACATTTTCCTTTTTATGATCTTCTCGATTATTTTAGAGAAAACACTAACTACACTAATTGACCTATAATTATTCATATTATCTCTACCACTTGTTTTAAATATTGGGTTTATCCTAGTTATTTTTAGTTCATCAGGAAAGTTACCATCAGACAAAACGCCGTTAATAAGTTTAATCATTATAGGGATTAAAGTATCTCCCAGGTTAACTACCTATATCCTGAACTGTGATCTGGTCATGTCCCAGGACAGAATTCTTCTTTAAATCTGATATAGCTTCCCTGATTTCCTGTTCATTGGTGGTTGTACATACAGGGTGTTATGGAAATGACTTATTATATTTAAATGGGTGACTCTTTGGGCGTCCTAGAGAAAATCTACATACTTTTTTTTTAAATCGAATATCTAAATACTAAGGTAAAAACCCTTTTTACCCAATACTGTCGCGCCGTTCCATCTGGATTCAATTAGCAACAATGTGGGTCAGTAGAGTATACTAACAGTGTTGTCAGATCACCGCGCGAGTCTCGCCCTTGCTTGGATACAGGCCGCGCGCCACTATCGTTGCTTCAGTATGTTTCGAGACACGGGGGTGGAGTGACGCTGTTGAGGGTTCCACGTGCTTGACGTATACGAATTTTAAATGTTTTGTTAGTTATAGCAGTACCCGATTTTTTTTCTGTTGTGTAATAATTCATAATAATAAATGTTGTTAAATGACAAAACGGAATATTTTAAAATAAGATCGAAGGTAAGAGAGTATTATGTACCTTAAAATTGTAGTTTTTTTTCTAAAAAGGTTGAATAAGAAGTGATAACTCATGTCAAAGACGCCTTGTTGTCTAAAACTGAACACGTGTTCTGTATTGCAATATGACAACACCGCCTATAATGCGCTAACCCCTTTTGAACCTCCAGACTGCCTCAATAAACTATTGATTGCAAAGGTCCTCAGGAGGGGCCACGTAAATTTTGAGATTTCATATAAAGTTCATTTATGGTTATTTTTCTTCAATTTATTTTCATCTCAGGATTTGCCGTTTTAAATATAATAAGTCATTTCCATAACACCCTGTAGTATAAAGTTTTATCACAATACATTTCATTAAAGTACAGGTGGTTCTATAATTCTGGGCCTGCCTCTTAAATTTCATTATCTTTCAAAGTAACATCATTGACAAGGAAATAAACTGTTTGACCTGTTGAATCTCATAAAAGGCATCTCATAATCCTACAACTTAGAGTGCGTTAACCTTATCAAAGGCATTGGAGCTTTAGGAGGCACTGGCATTGCTACAGTCTGTATATACTGGGTGGGGCAAAAGTTTGGAAACGGTCTGATACTTCCCGGTGGTTAGGTTTTCGAAAAAAAAGTTTGAGACAAAAGTTGCTTCGTTTTTAGTTTGCAAACTTGTGGGCCAAACTTTTTGTCGAAAACCTAATCATCCGGAAGTATCGGACCGTTTCCAAACTTTTGCCGCACCCGATATATAGTCGTTGCAGCGAACCCTCGCGCTAGATATGTCAATTGTCACGTGACATTAATGGCTTGCCTGCTTATTTATGGTTATTTATTTTGCCTAGGTTTGTATGACACTCCAGGACCGTACTACAAGAGTACTTACGTTTATTTTAAAAATGACACGAGTCTATTTATAGTTTTAAATACATTTTTTATTATTTATTATAGGGAATAAAACACACAAACACATTGTATTATTACACACTACATGATCAATAATTGCACTTGAATTCTGACCAAAACTATTAAAAATATCATGCAGATATTTTTTACTTTCCCAGCTAACCAAGCTGTCTACATTCAAGTCGCCACACAAAAGTATTACCTGGTATTTAACTGGAATAAATCTCAACTCGCTCGGAAAGAAATAAAACATCTAGAATTTTTTTTATTAATATTAAAATTGACCTTAGTTTCTCTAATTGTGGCATCCGCTGAGGTAGAAGGCAGACAATAATTATGCTCCATAATTATTATTTTCGCCCAAAAACAGATAAATAAAATAGTAACCTATAAATTTTTCGTTACGTGACTCGTACTTACTGTGGTTTACCGGTACACAAACAACTCAATATATAGTTAATCAAAGTTTTCAAAACAAAATAAACTATACTAAAACAATACTAATACACTTTTAAAACTTATTAACACCAATCAAACTGGAAAAATATAAAAACAACACGCTCAATGCGGTTCCTATAAAACTGGGGTTTTTGATTAAGTACCCAAACAGCTGATCGATGACATATTGCTGATGTCAACTGTCGAAAAAGCTTGAGGGTTCGCTGCAAAGACTATAGCATACATAATTTTGTTATTTATAAAATTGGTATATAGAAATAGGTTTGTGTCAATTGAAGGGCCAAAAATTAATCCATGCTGCTCAGCAACTATTATTTTCTGAAAGTATGAAAGGTATTTGTTTTGTGTGTGTGTGTAAGATTCAATGGCACTGGAAAATCTCCAACAGGCCAGACGATTTTTGAAAGTTTTCTTGCTTAACATTGTCATGTTCTTTCTTGATTCACTTAATAACAATGACTTAACGTATGTGAACCTCAACGCGAATGTCTCCGGTCGTATGGGTGTTATTATTTGCGCATTTTGCTGTTTTTATTAAAAACCTATATGCTTGGACAAATAGATTTCTAATAAATTATAAATAGTCGGAGCACAGTTATATCTCAAAGATTTTTTCAATCATACAAGTTTGACAATTTGAGTAATGTGACTATTCAGAACTCGTCCAATATTGTTTTAGAGAAAGAAAAAAGTTTCCAAACCCACTGAAAAGGACACATCCGAACCTCAAGTATCTAAAGAACCGAGCACTTCAAACCTGGAAGATGGTTTGGAAGCTGCTGAGGAATGTTTTACAAGTTCCATACCTGTCAGCGACACTGCTGAAAAGCATGTTAGTAGTACCATTCAAGACGAGTGTTGTAATGACCCAGAAAATAAAAATGCATATGAAGATACTTCAATTGAAGAACCTGGAGCTCCTACCCAAACCTCTTCTCTTACCACGACTAAACAAGTGATAAAGCACTCTACAACAGAAGCAGAGAACTTGAATCATATAGCACCATCAATTGAACATGAACCTATTTGTATTGTACCTGAAAGTAAAACATCCCATAGAGTTTCTAATGAACCATCCAGCCTTGATAAATACCTTAACAAGAATAAACAAATTTTACAAACGCTGGAAAACATAGATTCTATTCCAGCTCAAGTTAGTAGTGTATTTAAAAGTAAATCTGAACAAACAGTTTTGGAAAGTTCTAAAACAGTTGATGATTTAGATATCAAACCGTATACTGAACAACAATTGAGTGCACTTTATTATAATAATGAACTTGATATGTTGGAAGAGTTCACCAATAGCTATGTGGAGGCGGAGCTAAGGTGTTTGCCCGTTAAGCAGCATTGTTTATATGATTTACTTGTGAACTATTTGAAAGTGAGAGAAAAAATTACAGGTAAGGAAAGAATTATTCTGTATTCCTATAGTTTCATAAATTAATTTCCTCACACAAACTTGACGTTCCGTTTGCCGGTGGTGCCGTTGACGGTGGCCGTTACAATTTAAAAACATTGAAATGCATAAGACCATTTATATTTGACGTTGACGGTGCCGTTTGACTGCCAACATGTGGTGGCCGTTTGTAACCAATTTACAGAGCCCATCAAAATCGTGTTTGCCTGTCACGTGTTATTTAGTAAATATCATTTTACTTTATTCCATCTTATTAACCATTTTAAAGTGTACTATTGATAAGTGTGGATAATATCATTCAGATAACATAAATATTTTAATATAATCACATAAAAATGCTGAGAAGAACAGGTTATGTTATTGTCGCCAACGTCAAGATTATAAATGGTCGAATTTTGTATCTACGAACGGCGGACGGAAACAGCAGGCGGCAACGGGGACCGTCAAGCGAAACGAAGTTTATAAATTGGCCTTTTAGGGCCGATATTTGAATGTTACCTTAAGTTAGACCTTAGCTAAGGTAGCTTTAACGTTAAGGTAAACATTAAAAAACTATGTTTTAAATTAATTTGTGGGTCAATTGACGCGTTAAGTGGAAGATTACCACGTTCCTACATATCTAAAAAGTTAAAGAGAACTTTAATATACTGTCAAATTTGTGTTAAGGATGACTTATGCCATTCTGTACCATAATGCCTTCTGCACACGGAGCGTCTCGTCATAGACGCATACTAGATGCGACATACGGAAGGTGTACGCTTTTGTGCTTCACCTTTGGGTTTCAATAGCGAACTGCATACATGGCGTCAGCGGTGCTCTTCGCTTTCAGTAAGGTTAGCGGTGAGAAGATGTGTTCTTTGTAGAATGTCTGATGAAACAGTTAGATTTGTGCAATTTATTGAAAAGTATGACTGTATAATAATACCCTTCAGGAGTACTCCAGAATAGACGTAACGGAAAAAGCTTGGGCAGCACTAGCGAGAGAGATGCAATTGTCAGGTCATTAATAATAGGCAATGAAAAAATCTACATAGTATTTGGTTTTCATTTTATATACAACAATTTCATTGCCACGGTAAAGCAACATTTAGTTGTAAAAAGTAATTGCCCAGTAGTTTCGTAGATTTTGAGGTGAAGGAGTTTCATTTATATACAACAAAATTAGGTCCCCTTCATCACTTGACATCTTCACAATGTAAACACCGAGGTCGCACCACTAATAAAATAAAAGAAAACCTATTAATTGCGGATTTTCACAGGCGAGACAGATCGTCCCTACATGACGAATCTTATACGCGTCTATGACTAGACGCTCCGTGTGCAGAAGGCCTAAGGTGATTTTGAAATATCGGCCCTAAGGCCTTTAAGGTCAATTTATAAACTTGACGTTCGCTTGACGGACGCCGTTGCCGTTTGCGTCCGCCGTTCGTATAAACTTGACGTTGACTTGACTATATTGGTTTTCGGTTTGTCGTTTATCACTGATTCTTACAATTCTTGGCAACAGTTGATTAAAGAACATTAATTTCTTAATCGTTTGAATGACCTATACAGATTTTTATCAGTAAAAACTCCATTTTCGATAGAATGTTAAATATTTTGACATATGGCGATAAAATACGTCAGAAATTGAAATGTTTATATTCAAACTTTGCTTCTTCAACGCATTGTTAGGTGTGTAACCAAGGTCATTTTCAGGAAATAATCTAGCCCTATACTACTCGACCAATAAATTTAAATGGATTAAACTATCCAAATATTTTTTGCATGATTGTGCTTTTTGGCAAATAGTTTCATACTGTCTACACTTATCAACAGTACACTTTAAGAGCTGCGTTTAATTACAGGTTGCCAAGCAGACACTATTTTATATTAAGCACTATCGACCAGTCGCATTGCTTTCAGTTATATCAAAAGTAATGGAGAAAGCTAAAGCTATTAACCAACATCTTCTAAAGTACCTGGAAGGCTTCAATATTATCAGCGATCATCAATATGGTTTTCGGAAGTCCAGATCAACTGGATATCTTCTAGCCTATGTCACCCATCTTTGGAACAACGCAATCGAACATCATGGGGAGTCTCGGGCTGTTGCACTGGATATTTCTAAAGCCTTTGATCGTGTTTGGCATGAGGGACTTCTAAATAAACTGCGATCCTATGGTATGCCCAGTCGATTCTGTGCATGGTTGTCTAGCTTTCTTAAGGACCTGTTAGCAGACCAGTTACCTGTTTCAACTGGGGCCGCGTCAGGCTTAGCAGCCCATTCGATAGTATCTTCGACGGTTTTCCAATTGCGGCCCGTACGTGTAAACCTTGTCATCGAGAAAGATGTTGTTTTCGTTGCTTGCTTTGGTATGCCGAAGGCCGGTTCCGGGCCTCTGATACTTTGAGCGGATCCGGCTCTCGCTAGTTCGTCCGATTTTATTTTCATTTATTTTATTTATTTTATTTTTATTTTATTTTATATTATTTTTTTTATCAGAGTGACTAGGAACCCATATAGGAGTTTCACCTTGTTCCCCCTGGCCACCAGTTATTTTGAGGTTATTAAGACACTCCAGTGTGAGTTTTGAAGTAAACCGATTGAAGTTCAGAGCCTTAAGAGCAGCTTGACTGGCCGACAGAATATATGTCTTTTGGTCGTGGTAGCCCTTTTCAAGATTCTCTTGTACGCATGCTTGTATGGCATGAACTTCAGCTTGTTATACTGTGGCATAGTTACCCAGTGAGATGCTTATGTCCATCCTGGGCGTTTACCCGAATACACCTACGCCCACACCGTTGGCGCTCATCGGTGTACCAAACTAGGCCCTTGTCAAACGACGAGGGTGCACTATTAATCCATTTTGCAAAGTCCTAGCCGATCTTGAAAGGTTGTGAAAGCGTAGATCGCCCTCATACGATCGGTTTGCATTTATAATATTTAAAAAAATATTTTTTGTTCCAAAATTTCACTATGAAATTTTTTTCCTAGCAAAAAGTAATAGGACAGGCGCGGATTTTAGGCGCATTGCTCCATGCAAATACTACATTTTATTGAAAAAAAAATCATCGTAACGATAACTTGGTAATCAATATTCAATTTTATTTTTAGGAAATAATCTGGAAATTGAGCAGCTCAGAAGGGAATACAGAGACTTACAAAATGAACTTTGGACCATGGAAACTGCTACGGTTACAGGCAGAGCAGAATGTCAAGATGGTCAGATCGTTTCAGCTAGCCATAATTATAACCGAAGCATATTCCATAGATCTGTTTTCCAAAATATTGTCAGACTTTTAGGCAACGTGCAGAAATTGTTACATGAAAATCATGTCCTTTATTCGTACTCTGCCGAGGATCTAAGATTGCAGGTAAAAAAAACATTGGGTATTCTGGGAATTAGTCACTGGTGTCCCTGGGTCAGAAATATATCCCACTTGCTTCCCTGGTCAAAATTATGATTTCATTCATATGCTGACTTATACTGTATCTGTATTTCAGAAAAATATTTTTCCTTATCTAGGGTGGCTCAAAAAGTGTGATAATACAGGGTGTTATGGAAATTACTTATTATATTTAAATGGGTGACTCCTTGGGTGTCCTAGAGAAGCGCTCCGCGGCACTGTATCATATCGCCCTGTGGCGACGTGTCACAAAACACGTGTTACGCGCAATGTTTCCAAACTGTGTAAAAATGTAAAACTTCTAAGTTATAAGAATAAATATTTAGCTTACCTTAGTATCCAAATAGAAAGTAAATCCAGGACATAGACACGCGCAAGGAAGCCAGGGCACAGACAACTTCAGTTTTTTTTTCCTATGGGAAAAGCTTCATTCTCATGATAGTGTGGGACTGCATAATACCCACGATATACCATTCGGCCTCTTCTTTCCAATCTCAGAACATGACCGGCATATCGCCGAGAGAAAAACACAGTGAATTTGATTTTGAGATAATAATTGATTTCACATTTTTTTGTAAAATATAGGGCTGATATTTTTGAACTCTTGACAAATCAGCGCACTGAAATTTGTTTGGGAGTCAGGCAATACCTATTACATAAGAACCCATGTTGGTTGCCGGCGAAGTGCGGGGTATTTGAACAGGGAAATCCATAAGGCGAACGGGTTTTCGACAGTTGTGTTACATTCATATGTGATTTATTAGAACTTTATTTGTTGCCTTGACTAAAATTACAATTAATTAAAAAGTGCTAAAACAGACTGGCATTATATGTATGTATGTCTTAATATTTTTATAAGTTTTCTGTTGTTCTGTTTTCTTTCGAAGTTTGTCATTTAATAGATGTCTTACATGCTTGTAACATTTAGCAATTATCAATAGATTTAATCTTTTATACTGAAAATTATCTTTGTCAAAGCAAAATTAATTCACGCAGTTCGAACGGGGTTTCTAGCGGTGCTGTCTTTGTTTCTGACTTCAATCCACGTCCATTATACATGGTGATCTCCGATCAGACGAATGGAATCCAGTAGTCGAATTTGGGTGCAGAGCTCTAGACATGAGAGCAGTACTCTGCTGCCTGGGTTTTCTTAGCGTTAAATTCGACTTGGTTACTGTCAGTCAGTTGTTACATATCTCTTGCGACCTTCGCTAATATGAACATACCTTTAGTATGAAGTGCTGCTTTGTGTTCACGTTACCGAGATTGTACTGTATTACTAGGTTTGAACTTGTAACATATGATACTCAAAATTTTGAGATTTAAATTACATGTAATCGATACAATGCAACATAACAAAATATTATGAGACTCTATTTACGCTTGCTTTTTGTCCTATAATAATATATTTCAGATTGAGCTATATCTACAATCGGTCATCCTAAATGCCATAACTGTGAGCCAGATTAACGGAACCGCACCAGTTTCTCTGTCCATGCAGGCGGAACCGGCTAATCTGAAACCTTACATCAGTGAAATTCGGTTGTCCATCTCCGTTCTGTTTGCCTTTCAAAGGAAACTAATAAGGGATGGCCAATTTCTCAAGGAAACCAGGGAATGGTTGACTCAACTTGTTGCTGTTTTACTTAGGATTGCCAATTATCAGGATCATTTGTTTCTGATAAATCACATTTTAAGGTAAAGTATTTTAATTGTATTATAATAATAAAAATATTGTAAATACTGAAATATTCACGTTTATTGAACATTTTAAAATAAACCGGGTCCAAATTACGATAGAACGAAACAGCTTTTCTATAATTTTTGTACAGTTTTTGCATTAGGGAACTTTAATAATAATAATAATACATTTATTGTTGAATCCAAGTAATTTCATATAAAATTTGCTAAACATTTTTTTACAAATTTGGTCCAACACTAGGCCTTGGTACTATTCAAACATCTGGTTACCCGGGCCCTAAACTACATTAAAATACACTATAATAAAATATTCTAAATAACAATTTAAAAACACATATTTAGCCAATAATTTTTCAATTTTGGTAAATAGTATTTTCAAATGAAATAAAACAATAGTAGATTGTTCTACAAGTAAAGAAAAGTTACAATTTTCCATTGAGTGGAAATATCTCTCTACGCTTGTGAATCAAATTTCCACGAGATAGAAAACTCACTTTTCTTTCGCTTTGAACACGCTGTTTTTTCATATTTTTAATGAAAAAGCATTAATTAATAAAAATCACCATACATTATTATAGTCGCCCCTCGTACACTAGATCCGTCAGGTAGACATCTGTTGTCTAGTTAAATAAATCAAACAGTCAAGTCTGAAAGTGCGTGTAATAACAAAATGTCAGAACGACGAGTAAATGAAGTGTTGCTAAGTAGAAAAGTGTTGCTAACCGTAAAACTAGTACTTTTCTTTACGATTTTCTCTCAATAAATTATGCTCTTTTTCATTAGAAATACGAAAAATTACTAAAAATAGTGAAAGCTAAGACATACATGTACGCACAACAAAAATATATCATTATAATATAATTTTAAGATCCTACCTAACAAAGTGATAATCTGTCCCAGTCCGGCAAATTCCAAAACTTCAAAATCCAAGAAATTAATTATTGCGATTGCCGTAAGCGCTCTTTAAAATTACACTTAAGGCCGTACTTTGTGCAGAAAGGAATTTATTGGCGACTGAAAGATCTCGCGAGCTGAACATACTAGCGATATCAGGACGTGGTGCAAAATACTCCGTGAACAGCGCTATACACTGAAATGCAAGACCATCGAATTCGGCCAATCGGGGAATCTTCCGTCTCTTCTCGTATCTTTTTTCGTTTATTTCTATGCTCACAGTAGTCATAGTTTTTGGTTGACCTTATTTCTGAGGAGAATTTTGCTTTATGGAAAATTCGTACTTGTAAAATTGTGCTGCCCCATTGAGAAGCCGCTTGGATGGATCGCTCGACAGCAACATGTCTTCCCATTACCTCACCGCCAAGGCGGTTCGAATAAAATGTCATTTATTCTATTCAGCCCGTAAGCTGTCTCGAGTATATCAGTGAGAGTTTTCGCGTTACCTACTTAACATAATGAGAAAAATAGCTCTTACGGGATCACATCAACAATCCAAACTACATACATAATGTTATTATATGCCCAAAAACCCTAAATATGTCCAAGTACACAATATTACTTACACAAACGATCAATAAAGAGATGACTGATTAAGATCAACATTCTCCAAAGAGTTAATCAAATGAGCCACACTATAAGAGAATGATCTCTTAAAAACCTCCCTTTCGGTGCCGCGGCACTATAAGCATATTCCTCCCACGCAAATTCAAGCCATGGACATGGTCCTATACACAATCTTGCTAAACAAGTATGGCGGTGATCTAAATTTCAGAATCCTAAAGTAAAGAGTTGTAATATGTAGTTTCGAGGGATTGAACGTATTCAACCATCCCGACTCATGGTGAAATGAAGATAGATGGTTCCTTCTTCCCACCCCATACACTAATCTCGAACAGGAGTTCTGTACCTTCTGAATGCGATGCGAATGCGTTTTTATTGTAGTTTGTTCGTTACTATGACTGTTCTTGATTCTCGAAGGATGAAAAATAACAGGCCTTGAGTACGTAATCTTCCTGCGACAGTTTAAATAGCACTAAAAATTAAAATTCAGTCACAGTGGCATCCGACGCTATCTGGTGGGTGGAACATAAGATACTGCACTAATTAACTAACAGTTTCATTTTACTATATAAAAATATATTATTACATAAAATATTTTTTCTAGATGTCCTGCTGGTGTAGGCTCTTGGGCTTCATCTTTTATTCAGGTGCCATTGAGCTTACAATCCTCGGAACAAGTGTTTGCCAACTATCAAATAAACCATCTCCTGAGTATCCTGTCGGTTATTTTAAATACCGTAACAGAAAGAGACAAGTTTTTAAAAGATGTAAGTACACTTTATCTTTACAAACAAATAATTTGACATAAGAACTAACCGCATAGGGACGAATTATTTATTATTTACAAATTTCTTGTTGGGATCTTCTTAAACTTTTTTCTATTCATTGGCTATGATATTTTAGATTGTTTAAATAGCTTTATAGGGAAGAGTGTATAATGTATCATCCCCAATCCCTACGGCAATCACGCAGGTAACCAAGCCGTGGGGTACGGGGAATGGTACGCACTACCTAATCGGTAGTTTATACCGCAATGCGAGAAACCAAGGGTTGATAGCCCTTGTAGGAGCAGAGTATGACCGAGGATCGTGGTTAGGAACCCAGGTTAAGTTAAATAGGTTTATTAACAGAATTTGGTTTTTGAAAAGAGCACAAGTTTATTACACTAGAAAAGTAAGTGAATTAATTTACAGTACAAGAGTAGCATAGGGATAAGCCGAATAAGCCGCGGTATATCCAGCAGAGTAGACAGATGGCGCTGCTACGTAGCTACTATAAGCCAAAGGGGTGCTGTAGGCATATGAAACTGCAGGGGCGGCAACTAAAGGGGCTGAAAAGGCCAGTGGCGCCACAATACCAGGCTTGGCGGCGGGCTTTGGGTCTGCTTCAGGTTGAGGAGCAGCAGAGGCTAACGCCAAAATGATAGCAACGACAAACTGCAATACAAAATTTATATGTTACTTTCCTTGAACGAGATTGGTTTAAGTAAAAGTTGTCATTGACATATGTTTTCGTTTGTCCTAGAATGCAAAAGACGTAAACAAGGTCACGTGACTTCCTCAATCTATCAACATTAGCATTTTTTCGAACGAAATTCGAGAATTACGTTTAATTACTTACAGGAAATTAGAAAAATTGGTTCGTTTTACAATTTTATACCAGACTATAAACAAATGTTTAAAAAAATTGATTTAAAAAGTAGTAAAGCTATTTTATGTTAGGTTAACTTTACAAAACATATCCTATAAATATATATTATATTTATTTTGCATTAATTAATTAGTTATTAATTGAAATGACACCAAGTCTCGATTTTTAATCATTATCTTGATTAAGTTTTTTTTAGAAAAATGGACAATTTTTTCCAATTTTGCTTTTATACAGAAAAAATTTACCTTCACCCAACTTTTAGATAGTCAGAATGAAATGGCCTTAATTGTTACGGTCCTAAATTTTTTAATCGTCTACCAACCGGTAACTTTTCATAAAAATAAAGAAATATAATTCATAACTAAAAAATTATATTTATATAACCCGAACAAACTAAGATTTCTCCATCGTAATTTTCTTATTTTGCATTTTAAAATTTTTGTAACCAAGAAAAAGTAATAAACGATAAAAAAAAGGATTTAAGTATGTGTTCTTATATGAATGAAAATTGTGGTTACTAACATTTCGTTTTTAAATTTATCAAATACTTTTTCGCCGTTTAAAAAACTTACTGTGCCACAAAACTAAAAAATACGTAAAGGGTGTCTCTGAACGGGGTTACCACAAATGGGCCTAATTTTTAATTTCTCGACAAAAAGTCATTTGTCATAGATTTAAAGAAAATTTAGTTTAAATCGACTTTCCCCATGCCTAAGCTATTTTGCGAATATGTATAAGGAAACCAACTAAAATACCTGAGACTTTCACGCTGAATAAAAACTTAATTATACTACTATTTAGAATTTATGTTTTAAAAAACAAAAATTTATATTAACCTTACTGTATACAAAAATAAATTTTCTTTAAATCCTGAATTATAACGAAAAGGGTATTTTAACGAACATTTTCTAATGGCATTTTTATTAAAAACGAAAAATTAAGGTAGTTAACTCTTATAGAAATCAATATCTTTAAAATTTTGACCTCCCTGTATACAAATACTAAATTTTCTAATGACAAAACCTATTTACAAGCAAAATTTTTTATAAAGAATGACTTTTCGTAGAGAAATTAAAAATTAATCCCATTTGTGGTATAGGTACCCCATCTAGGGACCCTGTATCTAGTTATAAAATGAGTTTTGATTACGGAAGAAAGATACAGTTTCCTGCGATTCGTATTTTTAAAGTTTTTATTATTATTTTAATGTTTCTTTTACTTAATTGTATTTTTTACTTATTTCTGTGAATAATGATTTGGTTTATTTGTGGTATAGCTGTATTATATAATATAAAAAGGGTATGCCCTAATTGGTAAAGTGATTTAAAAAAAATATATTCTATACTTACATATTTAAACATTTTTTTTGCTATTTCTTGTGGTCAGTGTTGTAAAAATCGAATTAATGTCGAGCTGATATAAGAATTACTATTTTATACTTAAAACTTAGCCTTCCTGTGTGATCAATTAATTTCGTTGAGGACACACAGTCCATATATTTGTAACGCCATTAAATATTCATCATGCGTAAGTTCGTTCTGTGTACGTGCACAGTGCAATATGTCTTGTCGTTTAACACTTGTAATTAAACATTTTAACGCCATATAACATTTCGTATTCAATTAGTATTAGTATTTTAGTATGATGATTAATCAGTCCCATAAGAATTTATTTTTTAAACGGGGAAGAAATATTATATGAATATAAATTATAAGGGTAGTAACTATAGGAACATATCAGATATCGTCCCGAAAAGTCGGGGCCAAATCACGCAACTTTAATGTCATAATTGTCATAAAAAATTTTGTTCCATGAATTGAAGAATAGTATTTTACTTTAAAGATTTGCTGGAGGGTAATGACCAGTTTTTCAATATGCCATATTTTTTTAACAGTAAAAAGGAATAAATAATATGCTACTGTTTTAGAGCTACAGACATTAACTACAGTCTAGATACAGCTACATATCTCCTGAACTACTGAGATAAAAAAAATTAAAAGCTATATGTAACGTAATACATCAGTCAACATGCGTGAAAACGGAAAACAACTAGTCTCTGGGTAATATACCGTTTTGACTTCCTAGGTGACGATTTTTTTTAAATCAGAACAGGGGCTCTACGGTCACAGTCGCTCCAGCTAGTTACACAGGCTATCTTCTGCTTAGTGTTAGATGATTCTTCTGTTGATTTTGGTTTACAGTCATCCACTTGTCCATTTATGCTGATGGTTCTTCTGTAAACCGTTGCGACTTCCTCGGTGATGTTTTAATATGTCAGAATAATGTTACGTTTACTGACCGACAGGTTGTGCTCTTTTGCGTTACACGACATGTTTAGTTGTATACACTTCAACAATTTTTGACACTCTACAGAGATGAGATCACTAGAATAATGTAGGCTTGGGCAACACTGTATTGAATGATACCATTGTATTGACACCTGCCTTAATTTCACAAGTGTTGAAACATCGTTGCTGTCTCATATGATACAATGACGCTTTTATGACACTCCCGGGGGGGTGTTTCATGATACGATTGTGATTGTATCATGGCGGCGTTTCATGATACATTGTATCATGACGGTATTTCATCATCATAACACAACTGGCAACGGACGAAACAATCGAGCTCTGTCCTTATCATATTAAGGGAGTTCTGCATTTAAGTGTATTTGTATAACTTTAACTCAGCACCAGACTTTTGCATTCAGTTCATAGTTCTCTAATTGAAATGGGGTTGGGAATCGCACAGAAATGAACTGTACGGAGGCTTGCGAGTTCACCGAAACATTCCTATACTACAGAGTCGTACTGAAACTGTAAATACATTTTTGGTAAAAGTTTATAAACAAACAAACAAATTATAAACTTAAGGAACATTAAATTCTTTGATTATATTTTAACATATACAGGGTGTTCCTTTATGACGTGCTAATATTTCAGGGTGTGATTCCTTAGGTCATTTTATAAAGAAAAGTTCATATGAAGATATGTCCGCAACGGCTTAAATTTTTTGCTACAGGGTGTTGAATTTTTATTTTGTAAATGGTTATTTTTTAATATCTCCGAAAGTACTTTAGATATTATTTTCAATTTTGGTATGTGTTAATAGGATATAGAACCACAAATTTTAGTTACAAAAGTTATTCAATTGTTCCACTAGTGGCGTCCCTGCAAACATGTCCTCTGATATTTTTTACAAAAAAGATGGTACGCCACTGATATTTTTCCATGTGGATATTTTTCTGATTAGCCTGGTCAATTCAACATGATAACGGTATTTTGAGTTTTTCTCGTCAGACGACGTTCTTGATTAAAACCACTAAATTCATATTGAAACTCATTTTTATTAACATTGATAAAATAATTAATGACAAATTTTGTTTTATAAAAATTGTTGGAGTGGGCAATTCGATGCGAAGACGGGCGGAAGCATGACTTTTAAGTGAAGGTGGCCATTTCCAACAATTTTTATAAAACAAAACTTATGATTAGTTATTTTATCAATGTTGATAATAATGAGTTTTAATATGAATTTAGTGGTTTTAAACAAGAACGGTGAATCTGACGAGAAAAACGCAAGAGACCGTTTTCATGTAGAATTGACCAGGCTAATCAGAAAAATATCCACATGGAAAAATATCAGTGGCGTACCATCTTTTTTGTAAAAAATATTAGAGGACATGTTTGCAGGGACGCGCCACTAGGGGAACAATTGAATAACTTTTCTAACTAAAGTTTGTGGTTGTATATCCTATTAACACATACCAAAATTGAAAACAATATCTGAAGTACTTTCGGAGATATTAAAAAATAATCATTTAAAAAATAAAAATTCAACACCTGTAGCAAAAAATTTAAGCCGTTGCGGACATATGTTCATATGAACAAAGGAATGACCTATGACACCCTGAAATATTAGCACGTCATTAACAAAACGAAAAATGTCATGCACGAAAGCAGACTAATCTTTATTGTTTAAATTATAATTTTAAAAAATAACTTGAGACGATTTATTCGTTTTTAAGCGCTCCCGGTTTTAATTAGCTAACTGTCCATCTTTTGAAAATATTCTTTCGCAATGAACAGATGTAGCCCAATGTATGCATTATATAGAGTCTTGGTTTCATAACACTGTTGGCTTCTTCCATATTTAATATTTAGACAACGCATGTTGGGTTGCTTACGGTTGAGCCAAGATTTCATTATTTTTATATTTGTTTATGAAGGTCATGGTCGCGATTTTCTATTTATCTGACTGGATCCAAACCCGAACAAACCCGAAATCGCATGAGACACTGTGTCATATGGCGCAATTGTAAAAAACAGTGTCAGTGTCATTTTAGGGTGATTTGGCGCGATGGGCTGCTACAGTGTGTTGATACAATAAGCGATGTCAATGTAATTGTATTGACACCAGAAAATTTGGGTATTACCCATGACTAGAATACTGCTCTTATGTCTGGAGCTATGCACCTATAGAGATCGTATTCCATAACAAATATAACCTCCAACAATTAAAAACCACCATGAGTCGCTTTATTTGCACACACATCACTCCCAGAGCGCCTTAAAGGGTTTTTCCTGGTGCTAGTGTTTGATCATAAAAAAAACTCAATATCCGTCGAGCCGGAGTAGTTGTTTTTGGTTTTTATCCGCCTTGACTAACCGAAAGGTTGTGCTCAAAAAAGAAAGTATCGGCAAATATGTCTGTTGGTTTGTATCCATAAATATTTAACGGGTCTGCCACAGCATGGTCGAAAGAGATATTGAGACATGTAGAAGACTTAAATCCCCTTAAATCAAAGAAGAATGTGTTACTTGATAATACTTTTTATTAAAATTTTTAATGAAATTTTACCAACCAACCACATAAAATGAAACCTTTACTTCTGTTAAAGTAAAGTAACTTTTACAGCCTTAAAGCGAAGATTTATGGAATGGTACTTATAATTCCATAGCCGTAGAATATAAGTAATATGTGCGGGTGGTCAACTAAGAAAGGCCGCCGTCTATCTCAAAAACTAGTAACCGAGCATCCGAATCAATTTTTTTTTAAAGTAAAAGTGCCCAAGAGAAAATACCGGAGAACTAAAATTAAGTTTTTCTTTGTGTTTTGACTAATTGAGAGGTATCGAAAATATATATTCCCTAATACTTTTTGTCTTACACAAATTTTGCAATTTAGTAAAATAAAGTGGTGGGGGGAATTCAATTGTTTTTTTAAGTAAACTACGGTTACTCCGGTTTGGGTCAATCGATTTTAACAAATTTCACCTCGTTTAAGAGAGCTTTGTTTACCCAACAAACTGCGCTTTTGCTTCTATATCCTTGAGTGTTGCCGTCGGCGCTAGATGATGTCTGAAATGTTCAAATAAGAATTCGGTTTTTTTCCCCAAAAAAGTTAAATAGAACGATTTGTTTGTTTTAACAACATATAATAGAGAATTAAGTCGTTAACATTTCGATAAAAAACGCAAGTTTGTATCTTTTTAGAACCGGAGTGATTGAGCAAAATAAACTCGTATACGAATTCTTCCGTTTTACGGGCGTTTAAATTTTATTTATCCGGTAATTTTAACACAATAATAAATGATCAAGAACTTACAAAAAATGATGACAATATTCAAATTACAAATTTTGAAAAACTTTTATGTTCTTAATTGTCAAAAACCTACCCAATTAATTATCAAATATGCAAAAATGCAAATTAATAAGCTGTTATTTCGTTAATAATTAATAACAATTTTAATAATTTTTATTTTAACTGAAAATAGATTCTACAGTTTAGGGCAGAGTAGTTTACGTCCTGAATTGTCTAATTGTACGGGGTAGCGCACCCAAATTATTCCTGGTTTTCCTTCAAAATTGTGGCCAAAATGCGACGTTTTCGTCGATAGCCGTACGAAATTTTGTTAACGTATTATGAGTGCCGTTATTGACATGTATTTAACGATGTTATTTAAACGAAATAATAATACACAGTCGTGAATTTTACAATGCATTTATTTTAACAAAACCAATTAGAAATTAATGGTTTAAACAACAACCGCTGAATAAGGATAAGCTGAATAAGGGTAAGCGGAATAGGCAGCGGTGTATCCGGCAGTGTAGACAGAGGGCGCTGCTACGTAGCTACTGTAGGCCAAAGGGGCGCTATAAGCATATGACACTGCAGGGGCGGCGACTAGGGGGGCTGAATATGCCAAGGGTGCCACAATACCTGGCTTAGCAGCGGGCTTGGGGTCTGCTTCGGGTTGAGGAGCGGCACAGGCACAAGCCAAGATGACAGCGCAGACAATCTGTAAAAATATTTTAATAACACTTTAACAATTAACTTAATATTTTGATATCTAACTGTGTCAGACAAAATACGGAAAATTTTTGTATTTATAATCGGCACTTCTACTATTATTAGGAAAATTATAATCATTGTAATGAGAACTATATTGTGAAAAATTGGCTTTTTAGAAAATGTTGACTTACGAAATTTGACAACGACGTTCTTTCATTGGCAAGTACAAATTTATCTTCATCGATTATTATTTATTTTAACACAATTAAACAGTTTTAGACTCCCAGATTTCGTGATTTTTCATACGTTCATCGGTGTTCGTGACAAGCCATCGTGTCAAATCTAGCATCGGCAGATATCCATCGTGACGGTGTATCGTGATAGATTTCGCCCATACACTTCGGTTATGGCACGACGGCCTGTCACGATTACCGATGAACCGATGAAAAATCACGAAGTTATAAACTTAATAGGTGTTAATAGCCTATTTTTGATTGCTTCATTTATGCAGGGTGTTTCAAGAAACATGTGCCTTCATTCGTATGGTGATTCCTTATCCAAAAATAAGACAAATAGTTTCTATCAATATGGGTCCGCAGATGCTTTGTTTGAAAAATACAGGGTGTTCGGGTTTTTTAATTTTTTCGGTATTTTCAGATATTTCAGAAACGGATTTAGTAATTTTAGTGAAATTTTGGTTGTGAAAAAATATCACATATTTTCGCAGTAAAAATGTGGAACAGAGGCGTACGTGTGATCAGGCGTTCTAATCATTTTTAACAAAAAGTACGTAAGACATTGACTTTTCCACATTTTGATAGCACAATTTGTTGAAATTTAAATGACTAAAAAACATCTCTTAATATTTATTTGAAATCAGCTTCATTCACAAAATAAATGCAAATTTACTAGGTAGCGAATGGTGTTTTAGCAACTTATGTATTTATTGCTATGAAAAAATATTCACCTAAATACAGTAAATGTTTGAAAATGACCATCATCAGCTTCATTTCAAGCATTCAATCTTCTACGTAGAGACTGCTAACACAAATATGATGATTTTGCCGAACTCTGATATGTTGACATATTTTTATTGCTAAAATATGTGCTACTTTACGTACTTAATTACTAAAGCTGAAATATCTTGAAAACACCGAAAGGATATACAGATTTTAACACGCTGTATCTTTCAAATGAAGCATCTGCGAAACATGTTGATATCCACACGAGCGATGACACATATTTTTTTAAACACCCTGTAACTCTACTAATCGGACATATAAGTTAATGTGTAGAAATCAAATACATAGTACAAAAAGTTGAGAAATATTGAAAATAATATTTTGATGAATACTCACATATTTGAACATTTTTAGGCTGATATGAAGTAGGTATTGTTGCTAGATGTGGAACACTTAAATTGATGCCTAAAAGTTTAGCACATCTATATTTTATACTTAAATTTTAACCTTTCCTAATGCCGAATTCATTGTGTCATGGACGTCTGTAATGGTAGTTCGTCATTAGATATTCCTAAAGCGTCGAGCTATTTTACACGATCCATTAGATGCATGCAGGAAAAATTAAAGCATGATTGTTTTAATATGTTCTTTTATGGTTATTAGTTATGTTTTTCAATCACAATTTTAAGTTATGTATTAGTATTCCATATTAAAACAAAAAAAATGGATCAACTCTGCAGTATGTCTTTTTCCCAAGAGAACCTTGTCATAAAATAATTGTGGTCATGAACCAATTTTAAGATCATTTTTAGCGCATAAAATCTAGGTGCATGTAATATTCCTAAAATTTAAATTGGACCTATCTTACATAGAAATTTGATTTAATTTATTTTTTGAACTAAACTAATTTAGACATATATCTGGGTTAGGTATAGCATTGCCAGGTAACTCGAGGTATCAAAAAAATTACCATTTATTCTAAATACGTTATATTGCCGAAGAAAACGTTTCGTAAACGATTAATGCAACATTTTAGCTTTAGCTAAATTCAAAATAAAAATCATTTCAACAAATAAAGTCATTAATACAGCTCCGTAATTATTTTATCGCTGAATTTGTATTTGTGGTTTACGAAACGTTTTTTCGACAATTAACGTATTTAGAAGAAATGGTAATTTTATTGTTACCTTGAGTGGTTTGGAGGTATCTTTGGGCCAGTGTCTAACTCAGATATATCTCTAATTGGTTTAGTTTAAAAAATAAATTAAATACAATTTTTTTGTAACATATGTCAAATTACATTTTAGGAATTTTACATGCATATCAGTTAAAAAAAATTCTTAAAAATTAATTGGGGTAGTGTATATCAAATAAAAACTTGAAATGAGTAAGCTTTAACACATATGTTATGTACTTAGTAACAAACAGTATTTTCGTTGCAATAAGCACCCAATCTGATCCAAATAAATCAAAAACAGATTTATTGTCACTAAAAATTTAAAGTTTCATAGACAGAGCACATATCCAATATAGACCAGTTCACAAATATCCAAATAAAATATAATTTACATTACCTATGTAATAGTGCGTCAAAGTCCTATAGCTCATATACGAATTAGTTAGATTTCATTCATATGCTGCCTTATACTGTATCATGGGATGTATTTCAGGAAAATATTTTTCCATTGCAGTGTAACCCAAAAATTGTGATAACATAAAGTTCTATTTTTTTAAATGGGACACGTTTACAATCTCAAAAGTATGCATTATTACATACTTAGGCTCGTATTAGTGTCCTTTATAATTACCTAAAATATTATTTAATTTCCTTGAATAGTTTAAAAGAAATAAATTAAAAACTAAAAAAAAACGTTTTGTAGTCCTGGAAGGAAAAATCAAAAAAACATTCTAAAAATATATTTTTAACCACGGGATTCGGTGATCTGTATAACAAAGGGTCTAAAGATACTATCAATCTAGTAGTGTTTATCTATTTTTTACAGAGTATTCATAATAAGGTTCCAAAAACGATCAAAATCATTTTTCTCAAATTTTCAACGTATCACCATGTATATTATTTGTGTATTGGATGTAGAATTCATAAGCTATCTTTTTTGTAATACAAACATGTAAGTTATTTCCAGCCGTTTTCGAAATAATTCCAAATTTCATAAATGATGTTGTTTAAATACCATAGACGCTTTAACTAATAATTGTAAACTACAGTAAATGTTCAAAATGTCTTCCATTCTGATCGGTACATAACTAACCACGTTCTTGAAAAGTTCTGTTTACATCCCTCAACATTTCAGGTGAAAAACTAGCAAACACAATTCTTATTCTTTACAATATTTACTGCATGTTAATAGCAGTTGTAGGCGGACATTCATAAACAATTTGATTACATGTCCAAACAAAAAAGTCAACTTCTGGATATCGTTACGCAAAATAACTTCTTGCTAACAATTTTTTGGCTCCCACCAAGTACAAAGATCATATCCACCAACTAATAAGAGTAATTTTAATTTCATATTTTAATGCATTTGCCCTAAATAACAATTTTTTTAATTTAAAAAACTAGTCAAACTATAATTAACAAATTAATCGCTAGTTTATTTCAAAGGCTGACATGAGTTTGAAACTAAGCCTCTACTAATCAACCGTTGTGCTGGTATTTTACCCCAAATGATAAGGGATGTAAACAGAACTTTTCATGAACTTGAATTTCGAAAAATTGTAGTTTACTATTTATTAGTCGAGGCGTATTTAAACAACATAATTTATGAAATTTGGAATTATTTCGAAAACGGCTGGAAATAACTTATATGTTTGTATTACAAAAAAAAATTGCTTATGAATTCTACATCCAATACACAAATAATATACAGGATATTCCATTTGAAAATTTTGAGAAAAATGATTTTGAAAGGTGTTGTTTTTGAAACCTTATTTTGAACACCCTGTATAAAATAGGTACACAATAGTAGATTGATAGTATCTATAGACAGTTGCTATAAATGTCACTCAATTCTACAATTTTACAATGTGTTTTTTTTTCAGGAATACAAAACTTATCTTTTATTTTTTTATTTATTGCTCTAAAACTATTCAAGCAAATTAAATAACATTTTAGGTAATTATAGAAGACGCTAATACGAACTTAAATATGCAATAAAATACATTTAAAAATTTATATGGAAAAATATTTTCCTGAAATACACCCTATACAGTATAGATCAGACTATGAATGAAATTCATCTGACGCACTGTTGCAGGACCCTGTATATACAATAGTAATTAAAAAAATTAGTTGAAATACATCTTTTCTGCCAGACCTGCAAATTTAAAACCGGTAAAAGTTTCATTAACTCTCAACTGTCTCAGACCCTCTTGATGTAAGTCTCTCTGCTGAATGTTAAATTCACATTCTTTGTGATAGCAGGAACACCCTTCAAATAATAATCACGGGTTGGACTGAATTTTATATTTAAAAATTAAGTCTCGTATTAGCACATGGCGAGTCTCTACTAAGCCTTTTTTATGGTAATTTTCGCACTAGCCAAGTCTGAGTATATTTCAATATAATTATCGTAAACCTACCAGACGAAGTAACTTTTACAATGGATGCTAAAACATATTACAATATTATCTAGTTGTATTATAAATATAAAAAATAATATCTTGAACTAATTTCCAATGTGTAGGAATGTAGGATGGTACGTATCTTCTTGTAGTTCATTTTAATTTTATAATGGGTGGCAGTGAAGCTTAGTGTCATCTGTAAACAAACAAATGATAGCACACTGCTGGGCATATTATAAATTGCAACTCCCTACTGGGCCGATAACTCAACCTTGAGGAACTCCACTTTTATATCTCATCCGGTAATGATGTCTCTACTCAGACTTAAAATTTGCGTTCACTTAGAAATATCCGCTGCAGCAGGTGCTCTCCTAACTCCAAAATGCTCCTTTTTGTTATGATCAAACACTCTAGGAAAAATCCTTTAAGGCACTCTGGGAGTGGTGCGTGTATTTCAATAAAGCGATTCACGTTGGTTTTGAATCGTTGGGAACCTCGGGAATGTCGTTTGGGTGTAGAGCTACAGATATGAGATTAGTACTACAGACAGTGATGGTCGAATCTGGGCTTTGTATAGTATCAAAAGATGTTGAGGTGTGTACAACTTTTTAGTTCGGAAGAGTACACCAAGTTTTTGCGAAGCTATCTTGGCGTTTATCACAACGTGGTTATGCCAAGACATATTTCCTCCCAGATTGACTCCCAGCAAATTAATAGATGAACCCAGTGTAATTGCGTGTCCTGCCATGACTATATCCGGTTCTGTAATGTTAACCTTTTTAGAGAAAACTGCTGACTGGGTTTTCTTAGAGCTAAATAATTCGACTTGGTTACTGTCACCCGAAGCGAAAATTTCTTCCAGGTTTTTGTTAAGGAGTGATACTTCATGCTGTCTGCGAAGATATACGTCGGCAGCCAATGCTTGTGCCTACAAAGAGAAATATGAGATAAGTGTGCTATCGTCAGCAAAGCTAAATATCGGATTTTTACTAGTTTTCACTAGAAGGTCGTTAATGTAGAGTAAGACGAGGGTGGGAGACAATATGGACCCTTGAGGAATTGCGAGAGATTGATGGTGAAGGTGTCGGAGAGAAATCCGTCAATCGCCACTTGTAGAGAACGGTTCTTAGACAGCTATACAACCATGCATGGAATCCACTGGGCATACAATAGAATCGCAGTTTATCATGCCAAACATGATGATGATGAGGCTTTAAAAATATCTAGTGCAACAGCCTGAGACTCCCCATGATGTTGGATTGTGTTGTTCCAAAAATGGGTGACATAGTTTAGAAGGTCTCCCGTTGATCCGGACTTCCGAAAACCATTGATGATCGCTGATAATGTTGAAGCCTTCCAGGTACTTTAGATGTCGTTGGTTAACAGCTTTCTCCATTACTTTTGATATAACTGAAAGCAATGTGACTGGTCGATAGTTGTTAGCCAGGGTTCTCTTACCTTTCTTGGGTATAGGCTGTATGATAAGCTGAAAAGTCTACGAAATCGTGGTGTTAGTTGATCGGGGCATCTCTTGAAAACTATAACAGGAATTTCGTTTGTTGTATAGTAGGCGATAAACGGGACCTTATCGACAACATTTAATTGTAATTGTAACCTTTTTTTTTATTAACGTAGAAGAATTCCTCCGATTTTATATTCCTGCAACAGCAAAATTATTATTCTTACCATAATGCTTACTGTTCCAATATTTTAAAAATAATTTAAATCGTAGCACCGAACATTATTTAAAATTCTTTAATCATATGGGCATCGAACATGATAGGCATCTAGTGTTATGAAACTTCGGTATCCGCGCTGCATAATAAATGGATAAAAATTGTATTCTTTTATATTTTAAATACATTCTTAGCGCCTTGGTGTGCCCATTATTAGTACAGAACGTTTAAAAGAATTCTATCTATATCACGTATTTGGCTGGCATTATTTTTGACCTATATTTTTTCTACAAGAAGGTTAGAAGTAAAATATAAAACGTGAAGTTTGTGTTGGTCATCGTATCAGTTGGCGTTTTGCTAAGATAAAGAGCAATCAACAACCATTCAAATCAACATGTTTAAATACGTAAGTGGAACATTTTGTCTTGTTTTATTCGATTCAAATTTATTTTGGTGACATAAAATTAAAACATTTATTTGTCAGGATGATAAAACGAAACGTCCGCCGATGTCATGTCGATTCTGGCATCTGGTGACCCTGGAGGGGGTCCTATACCACAAATGAACCTAACTTATAATTTCTCGACAAAACTCATTGTTTATAAAAAATTTTACTTGTAAAAAATTAACATTGGTCATTAGAAAATTATATATTTATATACAGGGAGGTCAAGAATCTTGAAAAATATTCCTAAGAGTAAAAACATAAATTCTAAATACCTATTAATTAAGCTTTATTTAAAAATTTTTTAATCAACGGTATTTACGTGTCCAAGATAAGGAGTGTCAGTTCAGGGATCTCGGAAACCGTAAGAGATACGAAGTCGGTTAAATGGAGGCAAAGTTGCGCATTTACGTGCCTAATAATATGCCGTTTAGAAAGTTTTAAAATTCCGAGTAGTTTCGGAGATATCCGAAAAAAAAACGAAATTCTGAAAAATCGTTTTATTGTTTTCCTGGGTTTTTTTGAGATCGAATTCTAAAGTAAATTGCACTTTTGCATTGCCACTTTTTCCGCTCTATCCAACAGCGTCAATTGTTTTGTAATCCGACGAGTCGTCTTCGAAGGGCCATTATCAACTTTATTTTTTTAAATACGGTCCTGTTTTTCTGATTGGAATTTGATAGCTTTTTGCTTCCGAATGCAACGATGTATGACACATTGTGGTTTAATGACGTTTCGAGGGTTTTTTAAACAATATCAGGAAGTTTTAGGATACGGTCCTGTATTTCTCCTAATTTTATTAATAATATCTCATAAGTAAGCTCTAAATTTTTACTTATGTTGGACTAGTTCAATAAATAACAAATAATTTAATAATAAACCACAAATAATTGAACAAAATACAGAAACATTATTTCAAACTTCTGTTGATTCGGGATTTAAAAGAAAAGTAGGCGCTTGAAACAAAAAAATTAAGATGGTGACGCGTGATTTGTTTCACTTGAGAGTCCCATTGTGATCGTTTGAGAGCGTTTTAAGAGGTTTTCTATTTTCCAGAAAATATGGAACATAAATTTACAAATGCTGAAAAGTTTGATATTCTATCGCATGCTCTATTTTATCTCAAAAAAACTGTTATGTGGCAGTTAGAATAGGTTATTTGTGCTTAGAGAATAACGGAAATCATTTTGAACATCTGATTATGTAGTTCCTTACTTTTTTCGTTGTTCGTTTTATTACTGTTTTGGTATGTTGTCATTAAACCACAATGTGTCATACATCGTTGCATTCGGGAGAAAAAAGCTCTCAAATTCCAAACAGGACCGTATTTAAAAAAAGAAAGTTGATAATGGCCCTTCGAAGACGACTCGTCGGATTACAAAACAATTAACGCTGTTAGCTAGAGCGGAAAAAGTGGCAATGCAAAAGTGCAATTTAGAATTCGATCTCAAAAAAAACAGGAAAACAATAAAACGATTTTTCAGAATTTCGTTTTTTTCCGGATATCCCCGGAACTACTCGGAATTTTAAAACTTTCTAAACGGCATATTATTAGGTACGTAAATGCGCAACTTTACCTCCATTTAACCGACTTCGTATCTCTTACGGTTTCCGAGATCCCTGTACTGGCCCTCCTTATCTTGGACACGTTGTATAACGGGTATTTTGGTTGGATTCCTTATAATCGGAAAACAGCTTAGACATGGGGATAATTTGGTTTAAACTAAATTTTCTTTAGGTCTAGAATTATGACGAGAAAGGTAGTTCCGGTGGCAATTCTAACGAACATCTCCTAATGGCATATTTCTTAAACCCTAAAAATTAAGGTAGTAGTAGTAGTAAGTATTAATCTTAGGTCAGAATCAATATTTTTTAAGATTTTGACCTCCCTGTATACAAAAACTATTTTTTATAATGACAAATCTTAATTTTTTTACAAGCAAAATTTTTTATAAAGACTGACTTTTCGTCGAGAAACTAAAAATTAGGTCCATTTGTGCTATAGGGAACCCCATCCAGAGACACCCTGTATATCCGCCTTACTCATTTTTATTATTTTTAGTGTTTTATTTTTTTAGTGCATTCTTTCTGCTTTTTCGGGTGCAGAAAGATTTTAATTGTCGTTCTCGGATTATTTAATCATAAATTAGCTAAGTGAACAACTTTAAGGCACACTCATGTCTGCTAATGTCATTTATGGTGGTCACATTTATTCGGTTAGTCAATTATTGATTAATATCGTTCTGGGATCCGACATTTTTATAATAAATTTTATGACAATGTAAAAATATATTTTGAGATAGACGTTTTTAAATTTAATAATGTTAATTATCTGCAATTAAAATTTTTACAGTTTGTGTTTGTTGCGTTTGCGACTATCGCTTTCGCTGCTCCTGAAGCTGATCCCAAACCTGCTGCTAAACCAGGAATCGTGGCTCCATTCGCCTATTCATCTCCCTTAGTTGCTGCTCCTGCAGTTTCCTATGCCTACAGCGCCCCCTTGGCTTACAGTAGCTACGTGGCAGCGCCATCTGTCTACTCCGCTGGATATACTGCAGCTTACTCCGCTTATCCTTATTCCGCTTTTGTAGTTTAAGTTATTTCCTATTTTTTCTTAAAATAAATGCAATGAGTTAAAAAATATGACCTGTTTATGAACTTACGTGACAATTAACGTAGTATTGAATTTCTTCAAAAGATGTTGAGTTCATAATTTGTGCTGTACAAAAAAGTCCGTTTACGTAGGACAACAACTGAACAGAGAACTGAAGGAATATGTTTCCTTTAAGCAGCAATATGCCAAATGTGCGGAAATTTAATCTGAAATTATGTTAAAATTGATTTTTGTATATGGCAGTATTTGCATATACAGGGTGATTCTTCAGTAAGAACAAAAAAATTTAATAGCTTATTTGAAATGGACTGCAAAAAAACACAATAAGAATAGTTAGTTTTGTAGTCTGAATTCATGGAAAGTTGAGATTTTGGTGATAGTTTAAGGAAAACCAATTTATTCAATCCCCATACAAAAGTCGATTCGATATCATAGAGAGGGGAGATTAAAATTATGTTTATTTCCGTTACTTCTAAATAGTGGTCAATGGCTGATTTTTTAAATAGAACCCCCTGTATATTATTTTTAAAATGAAAAGAATGTTAAATTTCCTTTAAAATGATATACCTATCATGTCCGTATGCCTAAACCTGGAGGTTTCCGCACTAGAGCCAGTTTTTTGGAAAGTTATTATCTTTTGACGATTTTTCAAAGGTAGCAACTTTTCATGAATTCAGACCACAAAATCATATTTTGCGAAATTTTAGCCAAAAATATTTTTTTTTCTTTTAAACAGTAAGAGATATAAGAGAGGTATAGGAAAGCTATAAGAAAATATTATTATAGAAGTAAAAGATGATTCTAAAAACTTACGGGATGTTCCATTTAAAATTACAAAGTTGGTATAATTTCTAAATCGAAGTGGCAACGCTAACGCCGTAACTGTCAAATTTGACATGTTCTCCACAAAATGCCAATAAATGGCAATTATTGATCGAATTTAAAAAAAATTTATTTGGAAAAGTTGTTTGTATTGTAATTTTATGCCCACTCATCAAATTTGAATCACTTATGATAATTTTTGTTTTCTATCTATTTTTTGGGCAATATCTATTTTAATCGACCCCACCACCGTAAATCTATTTATTTTTACAATACTCATCGTCTAAATTAATTGTTTATACCAAAAAATTTCTACCAAAATATTCATTAGCCTCAAAAAATTAAATTGCAGTTTTAAAATGTTGCCATCTATGGAGTAAACGCCTCATAACTTTGAAGAATTAACCAACGAGAGGCGAGCCTTGTTTTTTTCAATAATAAATACGTTGAAAAAACTGGACATATTAGAATAATAACGCCGTTGTTTATAATTACGGTGGTAGGGTCGACTTTTCAATGAAAATAGATATTTTCCAAAAATAGATAGAAAACAAAAATCATCATAAGTGATTCAAATTTGGTGTTTCGCCAAAAAATTATAATACAAACAACTTTTCCAAGTAAATTTTTTTTTAAATCGATCAGTAAATGCCATTTTTCGACATTTTGTGGCGAGAATATCAAATTTGACAGTTAACAAAAGCCGTATGGCCTCAGTTAATTATGTCATCTTTGGTCTTTATTGAAGCAAAAACTTATGGTAAATCAAATTTTACCTAAATCGAAGAATACATTTTTTCCCCTATGGTTCCAACTTTAATCGTGACGCTCTATAAGTACATACAACGTGTCCAAGATAAGGAGGGCCAGTACAGGGATCTCGGAAACCGTAAGAGATACGAAGTCGGTTAAATGGAGGTAGAGTTGCGTATTTACATGCCTAATAATATGCCGTTTAGAAATTTTAAAATTCCTAGTAGTCCGGAGATATCCGGAAAAAAACGAAATTCTGAAAAATCGTTTTATTGTTTTCCTGGGGTTTTTGAGATCGAATTCTAAAGTAAATTGCACTTTTGTATTGCCACTTTTTCCGCTCTATCTAACAGCGTTAATTGTTTTGTAATCCGACGAGTCGCCTTCGAAGGGCCATTATCAACTTTATTTTTTTAAATACGGTCCTGTTTTCCTGATATTGGAATTTGAGAGCTTTGTGGTTTAATGACGTTTCGAGGTTTTTTGAACAACATCAGGAAATTTTGGGATACGGTCCTGTATTTCTCCTAATTTTATAAATAATATCTCATAAGTAAGCTCTAAATTTTTTACTTATGTTGGACTAGTTCAATAAATAAATAATTTAATAATAAACCACAAATAAGTGAACAAGAATCATTCCAAAACAGTAATAAAACGAAAAAAGTAAGGAACTACATAATCAGGTGTTCAGAATGATTTCCGATATTCTCTAAGCACAAATAACATCTTCTAACATCCAGTTTTTTTGAGATAAAATAGAACATTTATTATTAAATTATTTGTTATTTATTGAACTAGTCCAACATAAGTAAAAATTTAGAGCTTACTTATGAAATATTATTTATAAAATTAGGAGAAATACAGGATCGTATCCCAAAATTTCCTGATGTTGTTCAAAAAACCCTCGAAACGTCATTAAACCACAATGTGTCATAGAGTCTATACATCGTTGCATTCGAAAGAAAAAAGCTATCAAATTCCAATATCAGAAAAACAGGACCGTATTTAAAAAAATAAAGTTGATAATGGCCCTTCGAAGACCGCTCGTCGGATTACAAAACAATTAACGCTGTTAGATAGAGCGGAAAAAGTGGCAATACAAAAGTGCAATTTACTTTAGAATTCGATCTCAAAAAACCCAGGAAAACAATAAAACGATTTTTCAGAATTTCGGTTTTTTCCGGATATCTCCGGAACTACTCGGGATTTTAACATTTTCTAAACCGCATATTATTAGGTACGTAAATGCGCAACTTTACCTCCATTTAACCGACTTCGTATCTCTTACGGTTTCCGAGATCCCTGTACTGGCCCTCCATATACGTCCTGTACCATAGACCCTGTATTTCTGAAGGTACCCTACTTTCTCGAATTTCACGAATAACAATTTGTACAAATTATTATTAATTGGAGGATTATGGGCTGATTCTGCAAGCTTACATAAGATAACAATTAACCGACGTAACTCTTACGTTTATTCTTATTCTAAAAGCAGCATAATCTTATAGGTTAAACTCTAACCCCTAACCATTCGAGAATCATACCATTCGATTCCAGCAAGAAGCGCTCGCTATACAAAGTTTATTCATGTTCTATGGATCGACTATGTTGCTAAATACCGACGGTATTTTATTTCTCATTATGGTTTTATACGCATTGTTTTAGATTGCCCAGAATCAAGATAATGCCACCGAGGCTCTTTGGGTATTAGTAGACTCGGATGGGGAAGAGGACGAAGAAAATGAAGGCCCGTCTCTAAGAGAGAATGATTTGGTGGCATTACTAAATCAATTGCCTTTGGATGATCTATTTAGATGTATTTTGTTAATACATAGAAGTGACGACAAGGTAATTAAGTTGTAGATACACAGGTAATAATTTATTACTGCCCTAGTCTACATAATATGCGTACCATATCTGATTTATTGTTACAACCGAAAATTGTCATTTTGTAATAGATAATTAATAAACTAAGACTGGGACACATTGACAACTGTTTTTTTTATTATTTTTTATTCATGAATAATGTTACATAATGTCAAAGTGGAACAAATGTTTTTTTTTAAATTTTTAACATTAAATAATAGTATATTGTGGTACAAGTTTTATAAAGCATCATATTTTAGCACGGGTGCGGCGCCTTTCTAATGGGACAAGTGCTATAATAGCTTTATATACATATTCTTTATACTATTTTTTCTATTTGACCTATTTTTGATAAAAAATATATGCCATTTATATTTTTTGTCTAAATTTTATGTTGGTAATTAGTGCTGTGATCGCTCGAGCGAAAAACCGCTCGAGTACTCGATTATTGAAATATCCGACATCGCTCGATTATTAAAAAAACTGCTCGAGTTATAAATTCAAGCGAACGTCGTCGCTTGTTACTTATTACCTTTCACTCGATACCCGAGCTTCGCTTGACGCCGACGTATATTCGAGCAGTTTTTCGCTCGATAGGAAATACTACTCTAGTTATAAATTCAGGCGAAAAATCGAATCATTGCCTTTCACTTGATACCCGATCTTCGCGCGCCACCCGAAATGTGCCGATTGTCGACGTTCGAGTTTGACGCTCAGAAGGCTGACACGACATACGTCTTTCTTAAAGGCACATAAACGAGAAGGTGCATACAAGAAAGTATGCCAAATCCCTTAGTGGATTCATCGTGATATGGGTTTTTTTTTGACTGGCTAGCCAGCGGCGCTTGTAATTTTTTTTTTAAATCAGAATCAACTGTTCTTCCTTAATAAAAACTCTAGACAAACTTCTAAAACTTACAAAAACAACCCCTGCTGTTTTATCAACACATTGTTCTTAGTCATAAAAACTTCAAGTGATTATCGTTTGAGCGATTCAGTCGATTATTAAAATCGCCCCAGTATCAAGTACTCGATTATTAAAATCACCGTTTTTTTCCAACACTACTTAACTAGACAACACTGTACAATCCATGATAGGCTCACTTTTATTTATGTGTTTTATGAACTCGTAGAAAACGTACAATCGTGGGAATGATTACAGCTCTTTGAATAATACAATTTCTCACTTTTCTTTCTTTTCAGGATCACTACAACGGAAACATCATAACGGAACATCACCTTTTAAGATTTTTTGCCTTTTGCACAGTTTTACTGCGGTTGTTGCATACCGGTTTACAAACCTACTGCCAACCGAGATATAACCAGTTTTCAAAGAGATTAAGCCGGTTTATCAGACACGTTGTTCAATATACAACTGATCAGTGGGAGCAATATTTAAATGTAAGTTAGAAAGCGATCTATATAACAGAAAAATAAGTTAAATGATATATAAAATAATGTGCAAGTTACATAATATATATACAGGGTGAGTTTTTTAAAGTGTTACAAGGCGATATCTCGCAAACGGTTTAAAATATTTTCTTGAAATTTTAATGAGGTAATAGTGAGATGGGGGGACATATTTAAACATATTTTTGTTATCTATCCCCTTTCCCCATTTTGAGGGGTGGGGGGTAACTTTGAAATTTTAAATGGGAATATGTACTTTTGTTTATTAAATTCGGATCTACGTAAGAAACTACGTATTTGTACAAAAAAAATTTTTGGTTAACTCCACTGGTTACCGAATTATAATTAATTAGGTTATAAAAATTTAAAAAATATTATTTACCCTTTATCGCCTGTCATGTTTCAGAAGATGTTCGAAATGTCTCCCTTCAACTTCCAAACACTTTCTCACTCTTTTTTTAAACGAATTTCGTACCCGCTCTAACATTTCAGGTGTCACTAATATGCAGGCAAAGCGGATTCGGTCTTTCATATTGTCTATAGTTGTAGGTGCAGTCGCCATCACTTGGTCTTTTATAAATCCCCAGAAGAAAAAGTCAAGAGGGGTCAAATCCGGAGACCTAGCAGGCCAATTGACCGGACCAGCTCGACCAATCCACCTGTTTTCAAACAATTCGTTTAAATGATTACGGGCCTGTATTGCATAATGCGGTGGAGCTCCATCCTCTTCAAACCACATGTCAGGATTTATGTTTTGGTTTAATAATAGTGGTAATTCGTTCCTTAAAAAATCTGTATACATTTCTCCATTTAAATGGCGTTCAAAGAAATGCGGACCAATAACCCTATCTCCAATTATACCACACCAGACATTAACTGACCAAGGATGTTGATTTGGCACAGTTCTCATCCAGTGGGGATTTTCCGATGCCCAGTAGTGCATATTGTGTCTATTTACCTTTAAGAAAACAAACAATAAAAAAAAATTAATTTCTACCGACAAGGGATAACTTAAAATCCTACCTGGCCACAATTCTGGAAACTAGCTTCATCAGAAAAAACAACATTCTTTAGAAACCTGTTATTTCCTTGCATTTGCCCTGTTACCCAATTGCAAAATGTAACGCGATTTTCAAAGTCTTGCCCATAAAGCTCTTGGTGGAGTGTAATGTGGTATGGATGAAATTTGTACATATGCAATATGGTCACAACCGATTTTTGGCTTATTCCAGCATCTGCAGCAAGCCGCCTGGAACCTATATGCGGGTTAATAGCTACCATTCCTAAAACTCCAACTGCCCTATCTGCATCTGTTTTAGTTCGCTTCCGAAATCGTGGTTTTGACTTCAGGCTGCCAGTAGTGCGACATCTAGTTTCCAGCCTTTTAAATGCCATGTGAGATTTCAGGTTGTTAGGAAACCTTTCCGCCCACCTTAGTGAAGCTTGTCTGTAGTTTCTTCTGCACTCCCCCAACATGAACAACAAATCAACTTGCACACTAAAATTCGCTTCCATGTTCAATTGACCAAGCTGAGAAATAATCGTTGATATGTAAAAATTCTCAACTGACTGAAGTCAAAACAACGCATTTCCATGTAAACGAATAATAATTTTGAAATAAGTGAACTTGATTTATTTTAAATTTAGTTATTTTTTAAATCCAATAGAAATTTAATAATAAATTAATTATAATTCGGTAGCCAGTGGAGCTAACCAAAAAATTTTGTACAAATACGTATTTTTTTACGTAGATAAGAATTTAATAAACAAAAGTACATATTCCCATTTAAAATTTCAAAGTTACCCCCACCCCTCAAAATGGGGAAAGGGGGTAGATAACAAAAATATGTTTAAATATGTCCCCCCATCTCACTATTACCTCATTAAAATTTAAAAAAAATATTTTAAACCGTTTGCGAGATATCGTCTTGTAACACTTTAAAAAACTCACCCTGTATATATACAGTTGAACCGAGGAAAGAATCAACATGCGTCATCACCTGTAACAGCATTCAAGTCGAGATTCTGTAGATCAAATACAAAACCACGTCAGCAGGTAATGGATATGATTAGTGGCGGCTCGTGACTTATGATAGAGGGGGTTCACAAGTATCATGAAATTATTTTAAAAAATTGATTTTTCTGTAACGACTAAATAATTATATTCTTCGGCGTTTTAAGCGTAGGAAAAAAAGCAATAATAAAATGCGTTTGGTAAAACATGTTTTTATTAATTTTTTAATCTTACACAAGGAAATACAATTTTTGGAAGATAAGGAAGGTTTTTTAGTGCTTAAACGTTCATGCTTCGGTTCTTAATTATAGAAAATGTATCAATAACAGCCTAATTAAAGTTTGGAATACTCTCTATACATTTTTTTTTCAATAGATAGCATTGCTAGGCCTTTCTCCATCCATAGAACTTCGCAAAAATGTTTTTATTCGTTTAATGTTGAAAAACATCGTTCACCTTCAGCAGTGGTCATTGGTATGGTAGAAATTATTTGTAAAAGCGGAAAATAATCTTCAGAGCATATTTTCTATTCCATATTTTGTTCAGGCAGGTTCCGCAATGCCGTGACCAAACAACAAACAGGAAAACAAAACAAATGGTTGGTTGTGCTACATCCACAAATCCAGTCATTTTTTTCGTATATTTCATTTTAATAAACTTCCTAGATTTGACCTGCGTTAAATTAATTTCGGGTTTAAAAAGAGCAAAAGTTATTTTTTAAATAGACCACCGTCAAACTATTCATTTTAACTTAATAAATATGTAATATTAAAATATTGAAACATCCACGCTCGAATTACTACATACATGCGCGAATAAACGGACAAAGGCGCACTCTAAATTGGTGCGACTTTTCCATGTAAAATCACCATATCCCCGCCACCTGATACCAAAGAGAAACTGCATTATATCCCGCCTATTTGAGCGCATATGCGAGCATTTCTCGTCATCAATCTAACGACTGGCGCGCCGGCCGGATCGCGCCGCGTTGAGAGCCGCCTATATACAGTTTGGTTTGACGGTACGATAAATTAGTATATTAGGGAGGGTCGGGCTTTATAACGATAAATAATATTAAATGAATATAAATTAATATTTTTTTTATTCGGTTTGGGGGTGCACGTGCGCATGTGTTCCTGTGGAAGAACCGCCACTGAATATGATTAACATTATGAAGGTCGTAGATATAAAAAAACGTTATTACACTAAAGCAAAAATTAAATTTTAAAATGGTAGTTAGTTGATGCATTACCTATATGTATTTTAAATTTTATTCAATTCTATTAATTCAACTATGACTTATTGTTTAAAATATACTAATATTTCTTGACAAAGGTAATCAATTGCTTACAAAACATGCCAAGGAAATGTTTCGTTACCTTAGAATAGATCCACGTTTTATCTAGAAAAATAATTTAACGTTTATGAACACTTGCGATTTTCAAAAACACCGGAGCGGTCGTTTATTCGAGTTCTGCGGCCAGCCGCGGGGTTGCTATTTGCACTGCACGGTTTAGTTTGTGGGTAACCGTTGTCTTGTTAGGACTTCTTAATTTTTGATGGACGGGATGACTTCTTCCCATCCACCTATATCCATGGATAGTCAAACTCTAAAAGCAATTGAAATAATTTCACGGCACATCAAGACCTTCTTTACTGGGAAATAAACAATCTATTTTCTCGCATAAAGGAAGAGCTTGTGGCCATCACTGAAAAGCCACTTTTAGAATTAATTTTGATGTCTATTGTCCACGTATCGATAGATTTTTAATATCGTTACATCCCTACGACTGATTTCGGTTCTGGACGGTGGTCATCGTTGGTTCACGTCGTTGGTTGGCCACCAAACCGGTACCAATACGGCGGGGTTACCTGTATGATGGCGACAACATTGTGCACAGGACAACAGAGACCGGCAAACCGTGCGCACCAACCCATTTTTTCACTCATAAAATTTGAGTTTTAATTGCGCATCCCATAAATTGTACGTATCCATAGTTATAGGTCGGTGCTTTTTCCAAATCTCCATCTTTGAAATACTCGCTTTTTGTGGCCGCAATCAACAACAGGTTTTCAACCGGATGCTGCGGTTGCCCGCAGGTTCAACCGCGTATTACTACGGATGGGCGCAATGCGGTTACCCGCCTAGTGCGTATATGCCCTTAGAGATGAAATATTTGTCCTTACCGATTAAACAACAATTATTTGTTGTATTTTTTGGGTAGAAGCGGAATAAGCATTGTTTTTTTTTTTCAACTTATAAAATTCAGGAAAGTGCAATGTGTTTAAACATTCAATCTATGTGTGTATTTTTAGGTTCAGCAACTTACTGATAAAGCAATGATACAAAGACTACAGACCGAGTATGACGCTTTTTTCTTACGTGCCATCTTTTATCTTTATTCCTCGCAGAAATTAGGAGCTTGGCAATTTCTTGCCGTCGTACCGTACAACATGGTTACTATCAAAACCATATGGAAAATATTTTACTTCTTGCACAATTCAGATAAACAAGCCAAAGATATACTTAATCCTCTAGCAAATGAAGACTACAGCAAAAAGTTATGGGAAAAGGAATTGCGAGCACAATTTGAAGAGAAACTGGATAAGCTGGAAGACGCGGAGGTTTATTATTTGCTCAACACTTTCGCTAATATGGCACTAGCTAGGGGAACTGAGGATTTAGACTTTATTTACTCCGCTACAATGGATCTTTTGCAGGTATATATTGAATATAACATTATTAAATGCAATAGCAACGTTTTTTTGTCTGGAACGGGAGTTAGTAGTATACAGGTCAACAAGTTTATCTGTAGCTACGAAAGGAATTCGGGCAATACAATTTTTGGGGTTAACAATGTTGTCACATACAGTGTCACCATTAAAGTCCGCACCATATGGAACTTTTTTTTATTAATGAGGTTAGTTAAAATTAAATTTCGGCAATTGTTTTTGCTTCAAATTAGACTAAAAATTATATAATCAAATGTCACCATCTGTCATTCGGTATCTGTCAAAAATTACATTCTAATCAAAAAATGCTGAAAAATGGCATTGTTTTACCGAATTTCAAAAAATTTTATTAGAAAAAGTTGTTTCTAGTACAATTCTTGGCCTAAATACAAAGTTTCAGTTTTCTAGCTCAAAGTTGATTTTTTTGCCATTTTTTCTAATTAACTTTTTTTTTATTTAATGTAAGTTCGCTTAATGGATATTAAACTATTTGCTTATACCATACTCAATATTTTATTTAGTTTGTATGAGCTTTTTTTTACTAGAATGCAATTTTTTTTCGAAATTTAAAATTAGAGGCAAAAAAATTTGACACAGGTGGTGCAAAGTTATCCTAATTTAAAAATTTTAACAGATAGACGTCAGATATTCCATTTTTTTGATAGTACATACACCTAAGAAGTTTAAAAAACTTATAATAAAATTCCCAGATATCAGATTAGTTCAAAATTTAGACACATTTTCTTTTTATCCACAATAAAATATCAAGGCAATTTTGAATTTCATAAGTAGGCTATGGAAAAAAACGAATTAGAGTGCCGAATAAATAAAAGCAATGTCATAAATGTGAATATTTTCGCAAGTTATAGTTTTTAGTGTTATCACCAATGTTGTCCATTTTACTAGAATGCCATTTTTTTTCGAAATTTAAAATTAGAGGCAAAAAAATTTGACACAGGTGGTGCAAAGTTATCCTAATTTAAAAATTTTAACAGATAGACGTCAGATGTTTCGTTTTTCAAATGACAAATACATCTAAATATTTGATAAAAATTTTATTTTATACTTAAAACTATCATTATTATTAAAAGGAACAAAAAGGAACTTTAATCATTTTAAATAGGTAACACAAAAGCAATATAAATTTCACATTTCAGTGTGACGTCCTTCTCGCTCTATACAAACACCCGTCCGTCCGTCATTTTGTAAAAAGCTTGGTCTTATATCGGCACAACACTGTCCTATCGTTTGTTCCAAATGCTCGATATTTCTAAACGGTCGATTCTTATAAACTTTCTGCTTAAGATAACCCCACAGATAAAAGTCTAGTGGGGTTATGTCAGGCGACCTGGGTGGCCAGTGACATTCTCTATCACGCCCTATAACTCTGTTTTGAAATAATTGGTTTATGCGTTCTTTCACTGCTACAGTTTGATGTATGGGTGCACCATCAAGCTGATACCATAAGTTATGTCTATGGTGTAAGGGCATGTTATCCAAAACTTCGGTAATCTCGTTATCAAGAAAATTCAGGTACCTTTCACCAGTTAAGTTTGCTCTAAAGAAGTATGGTCCAATAAGCTCATCTTTCAAAATTCCACACCAAACATTGGTTTTAAAATGATACTGGTCGCGACATTCAATTGTGAAGTTAGGATTTTCTTGGGACCACCATCGGCAATTTTGTGAGCTCACGGTACCATTCGAAGAGAAAGTGGCTTCATCTGTCCATAATATCTTGTATGGAAAAAGAATATTCTCCTCGTATTGTCCCTGATACCAAAACGAAAAATCAAGTCGGATATCAAAATCGCGTTCTTTTAATGTATTTATAAACTTGGGTTTATATGCCCGAAATCGATTTTTCTGAAGAATTTTTCTAACGCTTTCCCTCTTGCACCCTGTTGCATCACTTATCTTGGTTACACTAGTTTGACCGTGGTCAATAACAGTTAAACAAACATCAAGTTGTGCTGCTTCATCGTATTTACTTGCCGCGTGAGGTTTCTTAAAATTATTTCGAACAGATCCAGTTTCTCTAAATTTTGACATTATTCTTGAAACAGTGCTATGCTGCAAATTTTTTTCTGGATGCCTCTCATTAAAAATGGCAGATACTTGCCGGTGAGGCATATTCTCTCCACAAATTAAGACAATTTCTATTTTTTCTTGAATGGACAACATTGGTGATAACACTGAAAACTATAACTTGCGAAAATATTCACATTTATGACATTTCTTTTATTTATTCGGCACTCTAATTCGTTTTTTTCCAAAGCCTACTTATAAAATTCAAAATTGCCTTGATATTTTATTGTGGATAAAAAGAAAATGTGTCTAAATTTTGAACTAATCTGATATCTGGGAATTTTATTATAAGTTTTTTAAACTTCTTAGGTGTATGTACTATCAAAAAAATGGAATATCTGACGTCTATCTGTTAAAATTTTTAAATTAGGATAACTTTGCACCACCTGTGTCAAATTTTTTTGCCTCTAATTTTAAATTTCGAAAAAAAATTGCATTCTAGTAAAAAAAAGCTCATACAAACTAAATAAAATATTGAGTATGGTATAAGCAAATAGTTTAATATCCATTAAGCGAACTTACATTAAATAAAAAAAAAGTTAATTAGAAAAAATGGCAAAAAAATCAACTTTGAGCTAGAAAACTGAAACTTTGTATTTAGGCCAAGAATTGTACTAGAAACAACTTTTTCTAATAAAATTTTTTGAAATTCGGTAAAACAATGCCATTTTTCAGCATTTTTTGATTAGAATGTAATTTTTGACAGATACCGAATGACAGATGGTGACATTTGATTATATAATTTTTAGTCTAATTTGAAGCAAAAACGATTGCCGAAATTTAATTTTAACTAACCTCATTAATAAAAAAAAGTTCCATATGGTGCGGACTTTAATGGTGACACTGTATATTAAATTTTAATTTAACAACCTAGAGAAAACCCTAAAATTACATTTACGCATTTAAAATAAATTGTAAAAGGTATATAAGAAACCAATATTCTATTATAGATTCAATAGTATTAAATCTTTCTTTTCATACTATTCATTTTGATATTTAAATGCAAAAATAATATATTTTTTTGATTAAAATACTATTTAAATGTAAGAATAAAATCAAACTCATCGTACTTTCCAGAAATTTTATACAGGGTAATTCAAAAGTACTTTGACAAACTTCGGGATATGGTTGCTGACATTATTTTAAATGTGCGTCACAACGGGCAACATTTGTACGGCAATGTTTGGCTGCAACAGTATAGCAGGAAGTTGTCGGAAACATTGCCAGCCATATGTAAAAATATATTGCAATATATTTTGGATGACTCGGCAATATAGCCAAACATGTAGTGTAATATGATACCTGTATCTTGCCGGTCGATCGTAATATTACCGAGGATTTCTCTATTGTTCTGTCGCTATGACACAGGTGCATTATTGCCCGACTGAATAGCCCATTTTCAGATAAATGATATGGGCTATGCTGTTGCGGAAATATTGCCGAGCTAACACTGCCAGATATATTTAGGCAACAATTATTGTACACAGATTGCCGGGCTATAGTTCACTAATATTTGAGCCATATATGGCTGAAATATGTTGCCTGTTTAGAAGCACCATAAGAAGAAAAGTTTTAATAAGCTTTTTTTTTTAATAGCTTCGTTTCGGAAATATAGGGTGGCCAAAATTTAAAAAAGTAGTATTTCTTAAATAATTAATAAAACAGTAGAGATCATTAGGTTAAGTTTGGTGAATTGAATTTTTCAATTACCGCGTGTCTTAAATATGCATTTGCATTTTTCACACTTGTACCATAAAAATAGCTATTAATTGGTATTTCCGATTGTTTTCTGTGGCATGTGGATTATAGTAACACTAATGGTCAGAGGTTAATTGTAAATACATGGTGTTATGGAAATTACTTATTATATTTAAACCGGCAAATCCTGAGATGAAAATAAATTGAACAAGAATAACCATAAATGGCGCTTTGAATTGTTAAGCGAAATATACACTTTATATAAATTCTCAAAATTTACGTTACTGAGGACTTTCGCAATCAATAGTTTATTGAGGCAGTCTCGAGGTTCAAAAGAGGTCAGCGGTGTTGTCATATTGCAACACAGAATTGTAAACGCACGTGTTCAGGTTTTCACAACAAAACGTCTTTGAGGCGCGTTTTCACTTCTTTTTCAAACTTTTTAGAAAAATTAACTACGATTTTAAGGTACATACTCTCTTACTTCGATCTTATTTTAGAATAATCCGTTTTATAATTAAATTCCATAAAAAAATAAAACACAAAAATTATGTTTTGCAACAAAACCAACAGTAGATAATATCACACAAATCATCACAACATTTATTATTAAAGTATTTCACAACAGAAAAAAGATCGGGTAATGCTACAACTAACATAACGTTTAAAATTCGTATACGTCAAGCACGTGGAACCCTCTACAGTGTCATTCCAACGCCGAGTCTCGAAACATACTGAAGCAACAATAGTGGCACTCGGCGGGTATTCAAGCAAGGGCGAGATACGCGGTGTGATGTGACATCACTGTTAGTGTACTCTAGTAACCCACATTGTTGATAAGTGAATCCAGATGGAACGACGCGACAGTGTGTGGGTAAAAAGGGTTTTTACCTTAGTATTTAGATATTCGATTTAAAAAAAAAAGTATGTAGAGTTTCTCTAGGACACCCTAGGAGTCACATATTTAAATATAATAAGTCATTTCCATAACACCCTGTATATGTGATGCTTACTACATATTATTCTTTTAGGTTGGATATATCAGTAAGGCCACACAAGATACATGTTCGAAATCTGCTAGAATCTTATTATCGCACATTACGTCTAAACATCCTCATTTGCTGTCGAGTATTTTGAAAACTGTTAAAGAAAACATGGATAAAATTGGCGGTTTAGCATTACATTTGTACGAAGATATACCTTTATCAATTTGGGTTATAACTGATGAAGATTTAGAAATAATTGGAGGGTAAGTTCTAGACTTGTGGTTAGCGTCACAGTTTAACATTTTTCTATTACAAATTTATAATGTAATCACAACGTCATGATGCACACTGACGGTTTTGAGAAACGTTATTGGCTGCTGATGGGTAATCTATTTTTTTGTTGTCATGTGAGAGATGTGAGAACTTCTATCATTCTGTGATAAAAAGTTTTTCTACTGTGCTACCAGAGACCACTTTACCTGAAATTCCAATTTAATTTTTGAAATATTTTTTATTTTATTTTGAGAGTTATTGGGAAAGAACATGTTATTTTAAAGACAAAATAATGCCTACTAAAAAAGGTACTCTTTGTTCGAGCCGATAAACCACACCGTTTAGGCGCAAAACTGGAATTAAGGTTTTTGTTAGCAGTAAAATCAGTTTTACAATTTGAAACAAAAATCATATTGAGTGTTTGACATTTTGTTGTATGACCTACCTTTATTTTATCATGTAGAATCACCCCTACAACCATCCTGATTCATTATGCGAACACCCTGTATAGAGTATATAGAGTACATGGAAATTCTAGTTCATTTTTTCATTACTATCGGTAATGATAGAATTGCTGAAGTAACCTACACAAAATATGTTGGTGTGCTGGTTGACCAATTTATGAAGTGGAGTCAACATATTGACTATGTTTCTAATAAAATACGCATATACACAAATTTTATATATTAAGGGAATTTGTAATGAGAAAACATTGGTAATGGTTTATAAAGCATTTGTGGAGTCACTAATACGATACGGAATAATTGTCTGGGCACCTTAAAATTGTAGTTTTTTTTTCTAAAAAGTTTGAAAAAGAAGTGATCACGCGTGTCAAAGACGTCATGTTGTCAAAAACTGAACACGTGTTCTGTGTGCAATATGACAACACCGCCCATAATGCGCTAACCTATTTTGAACCTCGAGACTGCCTCAATAAACTATGGATTGCGATGGTCCTCAGGAGCGGCCACGTAAATTTTGAGATTTCATATAAAGTGTATATTTCGCTTAATAATTCAAAGCGCCATTTATGGTTATTTTTCTTCAATTTATTTTCATCTCAGGATTTGCCGGTTTAAATATAATAAGTCATTTCCATAACACCCTGTATATTTATAATGTTAAAAAATAACTGTTAAATGTTAAATACTTATGTGAACTAGTTCATTCGTTCTAGTTCACCAAAAATACTAGTTCATTGAACTAATTCACTTGCTCACAATTTTTTTTAGTGAAATCATAATCGTAAAAAGTAAAACACAATAAAATAAATTGTATTAATTTTTTTTATGACCAAAATTAAAACAAAACAAATAAACCCAAAAATTGATATCTGATAAAGCTGTAGCAAGAAAAACTAAAGTAAAACTTAAAAGTTACAGTTAAAAAAATCACAAACGCTTAAATAATTCGTCACTACAGAACGTGTGACCTTAACAAATATTTGTATATCGATACAGGATTACTACTTTAATTTTTTTTTTTAGCTTACTGTTAACTCATCCTGTCAATTCCGATGAAACTAAGCTTGCAAGAATGATTTTATCTAGGCTTAATTGGGATCTACTTTCCTATGAAAAGCATTGTGATACTGCAATTTTAGTGGTAAAAGCTGTTGATCAAGAACCAGGTTATCTGCAAGTGAGTCTTTTTAATACTTATAAGACCATATTTTCTGTATACCGGGTCCTGCATTAGTGCGTCGGGCATCCATAGCGTCCTTATTTACTACAGTAGAAAAAAAAGTTTATACAAAAGTTGTAGGATATTTTTAAAATATTTGTAAATATACAGGGTGGTCCAAAAAAGTGTGACGTCATAAAATATATTTTTTTAAATGACACACCCTGTATTTTTTGGCACATTTAGGTTCCTTTTGGTGTTCTCTCTTATGTGCAAAAATATTTTTTTTATTTGCTTCGATATTTTAGGAGCAATAAATAAAAAAAGATAAAAAGATCGTTTTGCACGATTGGAAAAATTAGAATAAAAATCTTGTTAGATCTGTTTTCTTGAAGACGTGTTCGAGCCCACTCGCAAAATTGTACCCTGCACTGAAAATCATTTTCACTCATAGCCTGGTGTAGCTGAATATGATATGCACGATAACGATGCATTTTTAAAATTCGCTGAACTGACTTTTCACTAATTTCAACCTCTTCTCCCACGCGTGCCTGACTTATGTTTGGATTTTCAGTAACTCTTAACAAAACTGCTAGTTGATTTTCCTCATTTGTAGCCGGTTTTGTTCTTTCTTCCTTTTTATAGTCCACACTCCCTGTGTCGATACAACGCTCGAGCAATCTAGTAAAACTGAGGGGATCTAGATGACGCCTTTCCGGAAACTTAGTCGCGTAAACTCTAGTGGCCAGTAAACAATTTTTGTCACAATTCCCCAACACAAATACCACATCAATTAACTCTTCCCTTGAAAACTTCTTTTTTAAAAAACTAATACTCCAGAAAAGAACTAAATGAGATAAAAAAAGTTATTAAGTTATTACAAGGAACTAGAAATGTCAAAATCATTTGTTGTTGAAAAGTACCAATTGTTTTTCATAGCTTGCCGGGATAATATTTCAATTCTGGGGCATTCATGGCTGTCTATGATAATTTCCCAAATACACACTAGTTTAATGAGGATATTTATAGTTTTTGGTAAATATCTCTAAAACCATTGAGAATTTTAATACATTCGTTATAACAAAATATGCTTGTAATTAAATTCTGCATTAAATAATGAAATAAAATACAAGGTGTGCCATTTAAAAAAACTAAGAAAAACTGATTTGAAAGTTGCCATTTAGCTGGAATAAAAAGTTGCTATTTAGCTGGAATAAAACAGATCTAACAATATTTTTATTCTAATTTTTCCAAGCTTGCAAAGCGATCTTTTTATCTTTTTTATTTATTGCTCCTAAAATATTGAAGCAAATAAAAAATATTTTTGCACAAAAGAGAGAACACCAAAAGGAATCTAAATGTGCCAAAAAATACAGGGTGTGTAATTTTAAAAAAATATATTTTATGACGTGACACTTTTGGACCACCCTGTATATTTACAAATATTTTTAAACTACGCATCAACCCACATCCTACAACTTTTGTATTAAACTTTTTTTCTACTCTTGTAAATAAGGACGCTATAACATTAAATAACAGCCCCAATATCTACACAGGGTGTTTACAACTTAGGACCAAAAAACACACCACATATTGATTCACGCGGTATAATATCACCATATCAACATATCCTATCATTAGCAAATTCACCACATTCCCAATTAAATTAAATTAAAATTAAAACAAATCTAACAATATTTTTATTCTAATTTTTCCAAGCGTGCAAAACGATCTTTTTATCTTTTTTATTTATTGCTCCTAAAATATCGAAGCAAATAAAAAATATTTTTGCACAAAAGAGAGAACACCAAAAGGAACCTAAATGTGCCAAAAAATACAGGGTGTGTAATTTTAAAAAAATATATTTTATGACGTGACACTTTTGGACCACCCCGTATATTTACAAATATTTTTTAAACTACGCATCAACCCACATCCTACAACTTTTGTATTAAACTTTTTTTCTACTCTTGTAAATAAGGACGCTATGGATGCCCGACGCACTAATGCAGGATCCGGTATATGTGCGTATGTTAATAATTATTTTGCATTCAACTATTTCCCAAGTAAGATAATGCTCAGCTTTATTAAAAAAATCGTATCTCTTCTAAAAATAGAGGTAACAATGAGCCAAAAAGAAAGTGTTAGGAATACAGCCCCAATATCTACACAGGGTGTTTACAACTTAAGACAAAAAAACACACCACATATTGATTCACGCCGTATAATATCACCATATCAACATATCCTATCATTAGCAAATTCACCACATTCCTAATTAAATTAAATTAAAATTAAAACAAATCTAACAATATTTTTATTCTAATTTTTCCAAGCGTGCAAAACGATCTTTTTATCTTTTTTATTTATTGCTCCTAAAATATCGAAGCAAATAAAAAATATTTTTGCACAAAAGAGAGAACACCAAAAGGAACCTAAATGTGCCAAAAAATACAGGGTGTGTAATTTTAAAAAAATATATTTTATGACGTGACACTTTTGGACCACCCCGTATATTTACAAATATTTTTAAACTACGCATCAACCCACATCCTACAACTTTTGTATTAAACTTTTTTTCTACTCTTGTAAATAAGGACGCTATGGATGCCCGACGCACTAATGCAGGATCCGGTATATGTGCGTATGTTAATAATTATTTTGCATTCAACTATTTCCCAAGTAAGATAATGCTCAGCTTTATTAAAAAAATCGTATCTCTTCTAAAAATAGAGGTAACAATGAGCCAAAAAGAAAGTGTTAGGAATACAGCCCCAATATCTACACAGGGTGTTTACAACTTAAGACAAAAAAACACACCACATATTGATTCACGCGGTATAATATCACCATATCAACATATCCTATCATTAGCAAATTCATCACATTCCTAATTAAATTATTTATAAAATGGCAAAAGAAAAATCGGATTAAGAACAAATCAGTTATAAAGGATCAAACTTAAAAAAAAATCAAGGGTGCCGGTTTTTTTTTTGTCCCGAAGTTTTATATACAGTGTGTCTACTTAAGTTGGAACCATATAGAAAACTTTTCTATTGTTGATTTTATAAAAAATTGATTCTTGATTTGGTGATTATTTACTAATCATTCCGTATTAATTATTCTGGTTTGATACAATTTATATTAATCTAGAATGCACTGACATGAAATATTTGACACTGAATGTCAGAGTGAGTTGGTAGTTATGTGATAAGGGCAGTAATAAATGCGTTTGAGAAAAAAAACAATTAAATGTTGGATATGTCGAAGCTTTAGTAGATTAAATTTTAATTTAATTATTTTTGTTACTGTTTACTAAATATTCTTTGTATGGATTTTCCTATATCTAAAATAATTATTTATTATGCATTCATGAAGTATTTAAATTGTAAGATTGTTCAAAAACGTTAACAAATGAAAAAGTTATCATATTTTTAACAGATAAGAGAGATAAATTCAGTATTGAAATTTATAATTACAAATAATTTATAATGTAAAACGTAAATAATCACCAAACCTTCATTTTTATGTTAAATGGCTGTAATTGCATATCTGAATATAACTTATAATTCAAAATAACTTTATTTTATAACATTCTTCTGTATTGTAAAAAATAAAGGTACTTTACTCTTGAGAAAAATTGATATTTTTTGACAAACCTCGTATACGGCTTTAAAAAGTGATATTTGATGATTGCATTTTAAGTTTTGGACCATGCACAACTTTTTATCAAGAATACATTTTTTTATAAAACCAATAATAAAAAAGTTCTCCATATGGTTCCAACTTAAGTAGACACACTGTATAAACATTTGTAAAATACTGCCTGTTTAGTAATTGATATAGCGAAATATTTAAAATAACCAGTAACATATATATGGGTACTCACAATCTGTTTTTTTTATTTTTATTATATTCATTTTTAGTGGGGATGGCAAACAATTTTGAGATTGAAATTGCACATTAGTGACAAACATTTTAAAGAACTAGGAAGAGTTCAAGAATTGGAAAGATACGACGTATTGTCGAAAGGTAAATTATCTATTTATCACATTCATGTATGTTTGATTAATTTTGTTAAAATATGGCTGTCAAAGTGTGACTGAACCGGATAAAAGTAACATCATTGTCATTATATTTTCCCAACCAAAAAAATTCCTGTATCTGATGAACTAGGGATCTTCCCTCTACTTCGAAACGTGTTGAATTATGTTACTATTGCGTTGGGTTGCAGAAAGATTTTATTCAATAATTAAGCAGACGACTTTTACTGAGACATAAAAGATTTGAAAGAAATGATTTTCTCATAATCAAAGTAGCTCGGTTAGCTAATTATTGATTTACTAAGAAGACAACTTTGAATGTGAGTGAATCATTTCTGCCAAGTCATTAATGTCGCAAAGTTGTCTGGTTAGTGAATTTTGTTTAAAATCTTTCTGTAATCCAACATAAGTATTGTAATCGCGAGAAAATAGCTTTTCTAGATCTTTTCAGATGTTCACGTTTGAGGGTCTCTTGGAAAGTAACGTTTTCGATTTCTGTCGGTCTGTATGTTAGTTCGTTAGTTCGCTCGAATGGTCAAAAATACTCCACGGTGAAGGATGATACTAGGTTCGTTCCAACCACCCTAAAAATCGTACAATGTACGGTCACGCACATGCGTAGTAAAAGCCGTTCCAACCGACACAAAACGGTGGATCTGGCGATCCCGTTGGTGTTGCAACCAAATTTGTGATCGTTCGCAAACCAGTTCCTGAACAGTGAAAACGATACATGGACAAGAGCAGGAACCGTTTGTACTGACTTGCGCCGTAAGAATTTTAACAGTTGTTTTTGTATTCCTGGCATTCATGCAGTTCTTTTAGCCTTGTTTTGTAGGAGTTGTTGCTTAACCCCTCTAAATATTCTGATTATTTAATTTATTCTTATTAAATTTGTATAATCCGGTTCCCAAACCTACAAGATATTCTTACCATTAAACACGTTATTCTCTTCCATAATTATTAAATACAACAAAACGGAACGACAAAAGATAACACTCAAGCTTAGACGAAGAAATTAAGCAACAAAAGTAGGGATATGATTTATGGTAATTAACTAATCTTCTTTCCTAGTCTAAGAACTAATCGGATAGGCGATCAGGCTCAGCTGTGATTTTTACAGAGAATGGTCATAAAAACGTACCAACCTTGCGTCCCTTGTGCATCGGCAACAAACGGTGCAAAATTATCGCCTGCGCACAAAATCGATCGCAACAGTTTCGTGACGGTTCTAGAACGATACAAAAATAGGGTGTTGGAACAAACCTGTTGTGTTATGGATAGCGCATTAAGTCTGCTGGAAAGCAGGTTCCATATACAGGGTATTATGGAAATTACTTATTATGTTTAAACCTGCAAATACTGAGATGGAAACAAATTGAAGGAAAATAACCATAAATGGCGGTTTGAAGTAATAAGCGAGATAAGCCACCGTATGTCAAACCCGAAAAACCACGTCGTATGCACCGGCAGGAGATGTCAACAATCTAATAGGATAGGTCAAGTCTCGAGAGACGTCAGTGAATGTAGGCCGGTGTTGTCATATTTACACGACAACCTCTTTAAAAAGAAATATTACAATTAACAATTTTTCATTTTGTTATACCTTTTTGAACAATTCAATTTTAAATTACAGCGAAAAATGTAGGTTTTGCATCACAACATTTATTTTTATAAATAATGTCGCAACAGAACAAAGTGTTCTGTTGTTTTGTTCTGTTGTTCTCAATTTTAATACCTTTTTATTAACCCAGAAATACCTTAACGTATACAAACATGTGGGAATTGAAGGAAAATGCGCACGCGATGAGACGTATTCCTTTCACGTATCAAAACATACTGAATTTGACGCGCCGTAGAGGTGTTACAGTGGACCTGGACCTGTTCCTTTGGAACAGGTGTCACCTACCTAGTCCACGTACCTGTTGTCTATTACCAGGTACCTATTCCAGGTCCAGGTCCGTCGGCACTGTTCAGCTGGTTATAAGTATTCGTTGCTGTTCAGTTTATCTTTCAAGTTGGTAGGTACATGTACGGTAGGTACGATATAGCGAATGGAACGGCAACAGGTTTTGCTTAAATCGATATGTTACGGTTACCAGCGGCTAGGTTGACATTTAAACGTGGGGCAGCGTCTGACACTGTGGCAGCTGATATTTTAAACGCTTTTTGAAAAATGTTAAATAAATCAGAAAAAAATTAAAGAGAAATGGAATTGGGATATTTTATTTTTTAAATGGATAAAAACCAAATCATTATTCTTAAAAATACATTAACAAAAGATAATATAAATAGCTACTCATTGGAACGGCTACATCAACGAAAATAAATATTTATAAAAAATACTAAAACAACAATTAGTGTTGTAAACAACAACTAAAAAATATATATACACACTACGCTGGTGCGCTTTATCATGGTTTACTACAAAGTACTAACTAATATGTAACGCAAAAAATTAGGTATATTCTTAATAAACCGCAACTGAAAACAAAAATTTATATTTCAACGATGCGCAGAACTCATCTACTTGTGTGCTAGAGCTATATTAAAATCATAAAACATTTAACTGCTGCGAAAATTTTAAAATTGTGAAGAGACATCACATGTTGCCGGTTTATACCGACCATTCAGGAAAATGGACGGAGACGAACGCGTCTTTGTACCTGTATCTATTGCATCCGGACGGAATAGCGACAGTGCGGCGTTCTAATTTGAGGCGGATTAGTTTGGACCTGGAACAGGTTTCTGTTTGAAACAGGTACAGGTCCAGACAGATACAAACAAAAGCTGTGCCGTAACACCCCTACCGCGCCGCGTAGCGTTACGTTTGCGCGAACGTCTGGCATCACTGCTCGCTTACTGACCTACGACACTTGTTGACTGAAAACCGATGTGTATGGTGCAGCAATATTTGGAATAAAGCAGTTTGTCCTTAAGTATCTAGACATTCGATTACAGAAAAAGTATGTAGGCCTTGTCTAGGATACCCAAGGATAAGCCATTTCCATAACACCTTTTGTTCAGCGTGAATATTGTAAAAAATGTAATTTTCCTTTTAACTTTACAATTATTATAGCTAGAGAATAATATTTTGTGGCCGGATTTTGTAAATTTAATAAATATAGACATATTTTGACAGAGATAATGATTAAGTTTCTTATAATAATGAAATTAAAATATTTTAGGAATACGAGAACATCAGCCTCTGACAAGTTTTGTAGCGATTCTAATGACAACTTGGGGTCACCTGGTACCCTTAATATGTAGCAAAGGGTTGACGCAACTGGTTTTTTTACAAACGCAACAAAAACACGAGGCAGTTTTATTCGCACTGTATCAAATAATGCCTGTGTTTATTACCAGTCAAGAATGCATTATAAACTGTGAGAAATTTCAAGAGATTTTAGTGAATTTACTAAATGCAGATAGAGGTTATATTTCCTATGCCAAGAGCTTCATAATGACTCAAAATACAGTTTTGCAACAGTTTGGAAACATGATTGAAACTCAAATAGTTAATTATGCATACTACGACCTTCAGAGTCCACGGCTATTGGTAAGTTGTTTCGTTTAACGCGTATTGTGCTATTTGATTACCAATTGAAATCGAATAGGATGTGACCAGAGTTACTGGTGGTAAATTGCACTTACAAATTCCGACTGGATGTGGGCACATTTAGTGAATTTGTACAAATTTAGCACTAGTTCACTTGCGTTGACTGAATAGACATTGATATTTATTATTTCACGTATTACAACGCTTTTTATATTAGCTAAGAGCTCTCAAGCATACAAAATATACAATTAACCGCTGTATTAAAACGCTGTTATGCAGTTATATTTGAACTATTCCCAGAATGCGCCCAATGTAAAAATTTCATTCAATCCAATATGACACTGGTATTTTAATTTTAGCGGCGTTTGTTCAATCTTATCTGGTTGAAAGCATAATAAAGAAATGTCTAATAAAAATAAGTCCATCTTATTAAAACTAACATGATTTTATTGCATTTTAAATATTAAATTGTTCAATTTATTTTTTAAAAATTGTTCGATTCTTCTTTTAAAATGGTTTACTGCCAGTAGTAAAGTAAAAAAAGAGCAAGACCGTGTGGTGAAGTTTAAAAGAAGGCGATTAATTAATTTTTATTAATGTACCCATTATACATTGCAATAATTATTTTTTTATTTTTGTTTGAAAACCCTGCTATATTAATCATCATAAGAGTGGGTGTTCGTATATAATTACTCGACTACATGTACAGTGGACTCCGGATATGAAGTACCCTCTAGCCCGGTATGGTAGCTCAGTAACCAGAACTACCGCATTCGGCCGTGGCGGCCCGGGTTCAATTCCCGGTAGGTGTACGTCAGTACACAAAATTTTAGTAGGCAAGAATGCAGCATGTTAGTTTAGTCCTGAATAAGACCAACTGATAATCCTGCTCCTTTGGGGACTGATGGACAGACTGGGTGTTTAGTCCTGAATAAGACCTGACTGGAGCGGATAATCGTACTCCGTTGGGGACTGATGGACAGACTGAGGGCATGCGCGTGGTTCGGATCCCACGTAGCTGTAGGTCCCGTCTGGCTGACATTTCCCAGACGTTAAACAAAAGGGATACAACAAGCCGTTCGGCTGCAGTATAATGGCAACATGCCAGCCCTCATTCAACCATGCCACCACCCTCTAGGGACAAAAGAGAATACAAAACCAAGGAGTATTTTGGCAGAGACCAATAAAATGCTTCCGGAATAACCCATATACAACTGCTGTGCAAAAAAAAATTGGACAGCGTTTTAGTTGTTTTAGTTGTGTTAGGATAATATCATTAGGATGCCTTTGATATCGAGTAGTTAAAAAAAGATAATATCATTAGGATGCCTTTGATATCGAGTAGTTAAAAAAAGTGTTTTATAGGTAATTATCACAATTAGATTAAAAATTATATATGATGCTATTTTTAAAATTAAGAACAAGAACTGACAATTTTTTATCTTCACATCTTTTCTTATCATTTTAATGTTTGTGATAAATAATTCATAATTAAAAGTGCTTAATTAGCATTAATCTATTTAAGTTAGAAGCAAAAAAAAAATTGGGAAGCCTCGTGTTGGGAAGAAACGATGAGGAAATAAAAGGTTCTGGCCTAAATGTAAAAAACAACTGCTTCACGTATTATCATTGTTTTCAATTGGCACTCTTTTCTTTCCACTTCCACGTCTATCGATAGTGCTATTTATTTCGTATTTTTCATTTTCCAATAATTTCCTTTATTTGCCTGATATTTAGGCCCTCTTGAACATTTAAAGTTATTTGTACAATTTCTTGAGGATCAATTTTTATGTCATTTTAACAATTGTGTCCATTTGACAATTTACACCGGAGGAATATACCACGTAACATAGGCCTAACTTACAACGTCAGAAAGCGCTGTCCTACTTTTTTTTGCACAGCAGTATACGTTATAGCCGGAGTCCATTGTATATCGTCCGTGTACTTCGAAAATTTATTATGTCCACATATTGCATAAATGTACTTTTTCCACCTACCTACCTATGGATACGTATAGCTTATGGGGTGCACAGTAAAAAGTTAAAGTTTACGAGTGAAAAAATTGGTTGGTACTCACGGTTCATCATATGCTGTTCCTTATGCAACCTCGCCGGCACCAATGCCGGACGATCGTCCAGAGCCGAAATCAGTCGACGTATCGATATATTTTTAATATCGTTACATCCCTACGTCGACAATGGATATCAAAATTAATGAGAAATGATGGCTTTTCAGTAATGGCCACAAGCCTCTCTCTTATGCCGATTGTTTATTGCCCAGTAAAGAAGGTCTTGATGTGCCAAAATATTGTCGTGTGATCATATTCATTAAGGTCGAAGTACGGTCCTGTTCGCCGGTCAAGGTCAATATCATTGGGCATTGTGCATGACCAATTACGATCAACAAGTTTAATTGCCAAACTTGACTTATTGCAATAGGACAACTATCAGAAATTCAATATATCTGATACACAACACGTAAATATAAACATGACATTCGAAAACTTTCAATATTATTCATCTCCATAGAAACGCAAAGAATGGACGGTCTGTTGTGACAAAAAAATGTTTTCGTATTTCTAATGGATAACAGAAAAAGTACTACTTTTATGGTTAGCAACGCTTTTCTACTTAGCAACACTTTATTTACTCGTCGTTATGATATTTTGTTATTACCTGCACCTCCAGCCCTGACTGATTTATTTATCTATCTGACTGATATGTCTACGTGACGGATGTAGTTTACGAGGTGCGACTATAATAATAATCTATGGGATATTTATTAATTAATGCTTTTTTCCATTAAAAATACGTTATCTATATTACATGAGTTATCTATATCGTGGATATTACCACTCGATAGAAAACGGCCACTTTTCTTTATTTGTATAATAATCTACTATTTAATACAGTTGTACAAAAAATGTTGTTGTTATTTCGTCCACGAAATTCGTGTTTAATGGGACGTTCGATTGAAATTTTGTTAACGCTGTCATGCCCCATTAAAAAACACTCATCTTGTGCACTTAATACAAAAACTAACTATTTTTTATATTCATTTTTTGATTGGTTCATACGTATAATACAAATGATATATAAAATGGTCTATAATAATTAAAAATAAGCCACCTTCTTAACATTTAGGCTCGATTATGGATGAACTCTCTAGTTTCTGTCCCGAACTGGAACAAGGATAATGGTATTTTGTATTTGCTGGATGTCGTTATCCGGACTTCTTTCTTTCACAAGGATTCTTTGGAAGTGGTTTACGATAATTTAAAAGAATTGTACAAGGTAAAGTGCCGTAAAATTAAGTTTAAAGTTAGCGTTACGTTTAGTGTTGGGAAAACCGATGATTTTAATAATCGAGTACTTGATACTCGAGCGATTTTAATAATGGAGTGAATCGCTCAAGCGATTAATCGCTTGAAATTTTTATGACTAAGAAGAATGTGTTGGTAAAACACCAGTGGTTGTTTTTGTAAGTTTTAGAAGTTTAGTTGAGTTTTTATTAAGGAAGTCGATGCTGATTTAAAAAATTTTTTCGCCTGAATTTATAACTAGAGTATTTCCTATCGAACGAAAAACTGCTCGAATATACGTGGGCGTCAAGCGAAGCTCGGGTATCGAGTGGACGTTAATAAGTACCCAGCGACGATTTTCGCTTGAATTTATAACGCGAGCGGTTTTTTTTAATAATCGAGCGATGTCGGTTATTTTAATAATCGAGTACTCAAGCGGTTTTTCGCTCGAGCTATCACAACACTAGTTTCGTTATCGACGTAATTGTCGATTTGATAAGACAAAATTATATAAAAGTTGGAATTAACGTCAGCACCTGCAAAATTGGTTTTAATTTTTAGAGATTCTTACTTTACTTTTAATGTGCTTTCGTGTGAATATTAGTTTTATTCTCATTGACCAAATATACTAATACTGAAATAGCTTGAGAGGAACGGAAAAATTGAAAACTTAAAATCGTTGTAAGCAAATGACAAATACCTTTTTTAAAGAGAAATTCCAAAAGTATTTAAAGAAATATTTTTTTGTTTTCCAAAATTGACACCTATCAAAATTTTGACCTTACTAGTGCGGTGCCATGTCCTGGCTTCCCTGGTTATGAACAAGAATGTGTTTAGTATGGGTTTGTTAGTCCATATGGGCTGTACAAGGTTACAAAAAAATCATTAAGTATACAGGGTTGCTTAAAAGTTATAATCAAAAATGTATAAAAAAACCATATCAAGCCAAATCTTGCTGTTGAGATAAACATCAAATTCGTCTAACTTCTAATGTCAATGAAAAATGGGTAGCTATACAAACCAATACCAAATTTTTGTTCAACTTGATGATAATGAAGAAGCTTTTTTATTTGTCTCCGTATCTTTATCGGTTCAAGAGATACGATTTTTTAAAAAGACGCTACACATTTGATCGAAATATTTTTATTTTAACACTTTTGGCGAATTATTTCTATAAAAATATTATAGCGGTAAAGAACAACACACTATTGAAAATAAAAATAACGGGTATTAGTATACTCGGGGTACTCTTCCGAACCAGAAAGTTGCACACACCTCAACAACTTTTGACACTATACAAAGCCCAGATTCGACTATCACTAGAATACTGCTCTCATGTCTGGAGCTCTGCACCCAAACATACTATTCGGCTACTGGATTCCATCGAAAGGAGGGCTATTCGTCTGATTGGAGACCACGAGTTGACGAAGAGCCTCGACAGCCTAGAACATCTCTCTTTTACAGATATTTTCATGGAAGGTGCTCGGCTGACCTTGCCCTCTTAATTCCGCCCAGAGCGACGAATAGCAGAAATACACGACGAACCACTGCCGGCCATCCATATGTGGTTAAGCTTAGTACTCCTCGAACTTCATTATTTAAGAATTCTTTCATCTGGAGGACTTCATCCTTGTGGAGCGACCTTCCCGAGGTCGTTTTTCCCAACGAATATAACCTCCAACGATTCAAAACCAACGTGAATCGCTTTATGCGCACACATACCACTCCCAGAGTGCCCTAAAGGATTTTTCCTATAGTGCTTGTGTTTGATCATAAAAAAAAAATCTCCCCGAGCACGAGTAGCTGCCTCCATACGCCTTGATATGCTCCATGGGATTAAGTTCTGGGTTACTTGATGGCCAGTTCATTTTTCGTACCTCTACGTCGTGTAAGTATTGGGTAACAGTTCTTACAGTGTGAGTACCAGTATGTGTGTGTAGAGTTTTCTTTAAAAAAATCGTATCTCTTGAACCGAGAAAGATATTGACACAAATAAACAAGTAAACTGTTAAGAATAGATTAAACTTTGCAAAAAGCTTCTTCATTAGAGTTCAAATTAAATCAAATCAAATTCGTGTAAATATCGAACTCCAGTATTTACATACATCAATAAGAATATATTTCATGAGAAAAGACGATGAAAAATTACACTACTATGAAAAATTACACTAATACGAAAATTACACCAATAGAGTTAAGATTGCAAAATTACTCTACATGGTATTGCAAACTTAAGGGGAAGAACATACTGTTTTTCTTAATTTAGAAAATTGAAAAAGTTAATCAAGACCGAAACATTTATCTACAATTTTAAAAAAAACATTTAAGACTACTACTACTACTAAATTTTTAACGTACTCCGTGATAATTTTCTTGACGTTTCTGTACTATTTTTAGTGTGGGACTCCACAAGATGCAGGATCAATTATAAGTATATTTAAGTGGGTATCAAGTGGAAACAATTCAGCAAACAGTTTATTGTCAAGTTCATTAGCTTCATACCCCTGGCTAGCGTACATATTTTTAGAAGTTGAACATCAAGAGAGAGAAGTAAGAAGCGGACTATGGAGGGAGGTACTAATAGAATTGTCTAGACAAAAGGGTAAAATCAGCGTGGATAATGCCATAAAGGTTTGTGTGTTTGTTACAGCCTCAATTGCATAAGATTAATAGGAACCAACTTGAATTGGTACTCTACGTACTGTTTGCAACTATCACGGTTATTTTAGAGATATTTAGGATGCCGAAGTCAGTCTAAATGTCCGATTTGACCCCTGTTCATTTTGCGCTTTGTAGGCACGAGGCGAATTGGATCATCCCTTGCGGTTAGAACAATACATCGAGCGGCCGTCCGTAATCGTTACGCCGACAGAAACAACGATAGTCGGAGGAAAGAGACGGAACGTGATCGGGGTCTAGACTTCAAGTTTTAGCGCTGAAAACGGAGTTTGCTCTTTCTATGAAAACGCTGCATTTAAAAAAAAAATGTTGACCAAAAGATGTCTAAATTTTATTAATAATTGTAGGAAAGTTCAAAATTTCTTTCTACACGCAACAGTAAATAAAATTAAATCTAAATATCTTTCGAAATAAAAAAAATATCAATTTTAGTTCCATTACAAAGTTTTTTTCCTTGGACATTTTTTTCCTAAAACAGAAATAAAAGTTTGGTGAGAAAACTCGTTTAGAGGTACTCCGGAATCCACTTAATACATTGGATTCTGTGTGTGTTTAAATGATCAAACATAGGGTGTCGGAGTAGATGATAGATTCTCAGAGGTTAATACAATTACATCGTGAGTACTCCAGTCCCAGTGTAGTGTCATTGAGACATTATCTTTCCTTATATTTTTTAACTGTGTCTCGAGCTTGTTTTAATAATTATTTGTCTTTTTCACGCCAGGTTCATGTACTCGCCTATTTATTTTCAATTACGTTCTTAAAATTGACAATAATTGTTTTTGACACACTTTTTCACTTTTTGAACAATTGAGTTTGCGTTTTTTTACGTTTTCCATTAATAGAGCTAGCTGCGCTGGTATAAATACCAACGATTGCACAGTACACATAAAGCAAGCCATAAAAAAATGTAAATTGACACGTTGGGTGTTTACAACTTACATCAGGTTGACAATGACAAAACTATTAGGGGCGAATCAATACAAAAGTTATTAGAAAAGATTACCAGATCGGCTCTGTTGCCAAACTTGTGGAAACCTTTACTAAGTTTGCTGCCGTGCAACCCGTTTTAATCTAAGGTCAACCTTAAGTATAAGGTACGCCCTAGCTAAGATTTCAATTTAAGCAAAGCGATGCAATCGCCCATGAATCTTATGGATTTTGCAGGGGGTAGATTCACACTATCCATCAAAATCACGCAAGATCCATAAGATTCAATGTAACATGTTTTGCCGAGACGGCGCCTTGCGTGTGCTTTGCACGTCTAGTGAGAATTTGCCTTAAATCTAAATTTAAATTTTAATTACCATTTTTAAATTTTTAGAAAGCATGCTCAAATATAAAAGTTACGCCGTTTAGTTCAGGATGGCTTTGCATCTATAGATGGGCGCAGCAGGCATTAGACACGCCAGTGGACCATCCTTTGTTACCATTACTATGGCAGAAATTTTTTACACTGTTTCTTGCCAGAATTCCAGCCACGAGGTAAATCAGATGTTTAAATCACAAGCTACCAAATATTAAAAGAAATTATGGCATCTTGAATTGTAGCCAAAAAATATTTTCTAATTGTATCTATAGGTAACGAAAAGGTGTCCCGTCATCTCGATGTAATCTTTAGTGGCTTTGTGTGGAATAGAATAGAATGTTGTTGTTTTATGCGGATCGAAATATGAACTATTTTTGATTTAAAATTAATAATGGGTCGAACTGGTCGTTTAATAATATTTTTATTTTTTTGTTATTTTTTTTTCCGTTTCCATACTTTCTAAAATATTAAGTTTTGGAGATTTGTTTCCTAAATGTAAAATTTCAACATTATCATTAGTAAATAGAATATGTTTGGAACTATTTTTTTCCTTCGTCAAACTTGAGCCTTACTAAGGAGAGCCGTATTTTAATGGGTGATTCCTGGATCAATTCTAATTCGAAAAGTTCATATACACGTATGTCCTAAAATGCCTTGTTTTCGATATACAGGTTGTTAAAGTATTTACATTTTTGGTTCTTATCAAAAATCTTGAAATCAGTTTGAGATAATACATTACATTTTGGTATAGAGTATTATGTTATGAAACACATATTTTTACCCCAAATTCTCAAGCCAGTGGCGTAGGTACAGCTACGCCTCTATACAATATATATCAAAAAAATATCTTACGACATTGATATTTTCGGAATAATTCGTTTAAAATTAATTATTATCATTTTATTTTATACAAAAAGGTCCCTTTCATCTTTCTCTTAAAATTTTTGGAAGAAACTAACATGGTAATAATAATTATTCATCCCTTTTTGTTATATTTTATAGAAACAAACCAGAATTGTTTAAATTTAATTAAGTACCTACTCTACTGGCTTGAGAAAAATGTTTTTTTTTGAGGTCGTGAGGTTTTCGATCATTATAGTTTACACCGACATTTAATGTAATATTTCAAACTGATTTTGAGGTTTTTGATAAAGACAAAAAAATTTGACATACAATCAATATACAGTGAAACCTCTCATAACGGCCACCTCTAATAAGCGGACATCTCTATTAAGCGGACATTTTTTCATAGTCCGGTATATGAGAAATTCCATGAAAATCAACCTCTCTTGGGCGGACTCTCCTTTGGGCGGACGCGGACAGGCTGTTTTCATACAAAGAGTGCGAAAACCCTCCTTTAAACGGACAAAAAATGTTTTAAAGTATTTGGGAGACGAATAAGTACGGTGCAAAAACTCTCTGAAGACACACCGGCAACCATCGCGTATGCGTAGCAGCGCGAAAGGACTTTGCCGAATAAAAGTATGTGTGATTCCCCGACAGCAGTCCGCCGTTTATTTGTGAGTTGTAAGGTTAAAATCGTAAACAATGGCACAAAAATGACGCGTTTTGAGTCTGAAAGAGAATATTGATGTTGTGGAAGTTTGTAATTTGATAACAATGATTTGGGCAAGTTCATTAACATTAATAGCAATGTGCTATTAGAAGATGATAGTGACCCAATTCCTACCGATTATGTAGTCCAAACTGAAACCACATCACTATCTGACGACTCTGATGAAGAAGTTGAATGCAGTAATCAAACAAATGTCACCAATTATCAACAAGCCATTAGTATGGTAAAGGAATTATAAAGTATGCAAAGAATAGAGGTGACTCTACAGCAATGGAATTATTATCAGACTTGGAATTACATTTTCTAGATTGCCAGTATAAAACGCAAACACGTCAAACTATGTTATTAGATTTTTTTAGTACTACATCCTAACTCAAAACTAGTGTATTTTTGTTATGTTATGTTTATTTGTACATACATATACATAGTAATAATTTTACATTTACATATTACCTAATCGTCAAATTTCGGACACCTCTATTAGGCGGACACATTTAGACGGTCCCGTAGGTGGCCTAAGAGATGTTTCACTGTACATGTATATGAACTTTTCGACTTAAATTTTATACATTAGTCACCCATTAAAATAACTACATACAATGTGTACATAAAGTAAGGAACAAATTCATTATCTAGGAATCTAAAAATATTTCGGAAAAATCCTCGGACACGTGTATAATAATTTTTAATGGCGCATTTTTTCCCATACAAACTTAATATACAAGGTGGCTCATGTAGTAGATATGACATTATCGACGATTTTTTTAAATGGGAACCCCTATATTTTAGTTCAGATCTGTAATCTCCAAGAACAGCTGATTTCAAAAACATAACACACTTAGTTCCTAAAATTCATAGTTTCGTTACTACAGGGTAAAACAAATAATTTTATTTAAGATATTTTTTTTGGCTTGGGAGGCATCAATTAATTACGTGAGGCGTTTTTAGCGATTTTTCAACCCCCCTTCCCCCAATAAAAGATTTCGTGACATTTGGCTCAATCCCTTCCGCCATCACCCAATTTTACCTGAAAGCCTTACGTAATTAATGGACGCACCATCATTTGCTGTTACTTATGTTTTTTCTCAAGTAGGCTTATTTGCTGTTATGTAACTATGGTATTTAGATAATGTCATTGTCATTACATTGTATTTTTCTAGTAAGTTTATTAGAAGTAATAAATTTTATTTTAAAACATATTGAGTTACTATGCGTTTATCTTTAACACAAAGAATAGAAATTCTTATGATGATTGGATATGGTGATAGGATCCGTACTCAACAAGAAGTTTGCATTTTGTTTAACACTAAGTATCCAGCAAGACCAATTACTAGATCAACTGTGAGTAAACTTGAAATAAAATTTCGGGAAACGGGTTCAGTGGAAGATATTCCCAGAAAAGGCCGTCCAACTATTCCGGATGATAAGAAATGAGATATTTTATTGGCTATGGAAGAAGATCCCCACAACAGCGTCCGCCAGATTAGCATTGATCATGGGGCGGCTGCTATGACCGTTCATAACCTATTGACGGTAGAAAAATGGCACCCGTTTAAAATCCGATTGTTCATGAGTTGAATGAAGATGATCCAGATCGTAGGATGGAGTTTTGTCAAATATTAATGGAAAGATGTAACTTAGATCCTTTGTTTGTTGAAAATATCCTATTTTCGGATGAATCTACCTTTAAATTAAATGGAGAAGTGAACCGGCAAAACTGTAGATACTGGGCAAAAGAAAATCCCAGGTGGATGCGTGAGCACCATACTCAATATCCTCAAAAAATTAATGTTTGGGCTGGTATTGTGAAAAACAAAATTATTGGGCCATATTTTTTTGACAACAATGTAAACGGGCTAAATTATCTTCAATCTTCAGAACTTTCTTATCCCTACGCTAGTTAACTTATACTCTAGTAGAAATAATCCAGGAATTCTAGATGAAAATTTGTGGTACCAACAAGACGGCGCACCTCCACATTATGCAGCAGTAGTGCGCCATTACATAAACCAAGTTTTTCCGAACAAGTGGATTGGAAGACGTGGGCCTGTTGAATGGCCGCCTAGGTCTCCAGACCTTACACCACTGGACTTTTTCTTGTGGGGTCACCTGAAAAATGTTGTTTATAAAGTCAGACCTGCCAATATTGAAGATTTAAAAAATCGAATAACAACAGAATGCAGGAACATTTCAGAAGAAACCATAAGAAAAGTCCAACAAGAATTTATTGATCGCTTGGGGTACTGTCAGGCAGCAGAAGGAGGACAATTTCAACACTTAATTAAATAGCTTATTTAATTTTTTTACATTTTTTTAAATTAAAAATATCTTAAATAAAATTATTTGTTTTACCCTGTAGTAACGAAACTATGAATTTTAGGCCCTAAGTGTGTTATGTTTTTGAAATCAGCTGTTCTTGGAGATTACAGATCTGAACTAAAATATAGGGGTTCCCATTTAAAAAAATCGTCGATAATGTCATATCTACTACATGAGCCACCTTATATATTAAGTTTGTATGGGAAAAAAATGCGCCATTAAAAATTATTATACACGTGTCCGAGGATTTTTCCGAAATATTTTTAGATTCCTAGATAATGAATTTGTTCCTTACTTTATGTACACACTGTATAACTAAGTAACACTCTGTATATTAATACGAAATTTTTCACTTATTTAACTCCCCAAAATGGGGGATTTGACACATTGTATCCGTTCCCAGATTTACTACGTAACATATAATACTGTAAGAAATAATACGATTAAAGATTTCATTGAAATAATTGGTATCTATTATTTTAGCGCAGCCGATAAGGTTTGTGTTGGAGAAAGATTTTTCGACGGAATTGTAAACTTTTCGTTTTTAAAGAAAATTAAAAAGAGGTTACAAGAGACTTTCGACTATTACAGAAGTCAGTCCGAAGTCGATGACCAGGAATCTAATGATGATGATAAAAAGGCATTTTATAAATCGTGTAACAAGTAAGTAATTAAAAAAAATTACCTTCAAATTAATTTAAAATACTGAACAATCTGATCTAAGAATTTAAAACATCTAACAGATTTCAATTTTCTCGTTACATGGGGTTGTATTATTTTAGAATTTTCCAAGCCTTGCTATTGTGGCTCGAAGAACCACGATTACAGGAGGGAAATCTTTTGTTGCATAGTCTCCCATCTCAGTATGAACCACAATTATTAACCCTGATTATTGAAGAGAACAGTAACGTAAGTATATCATAAATAAAATTTAGGATAAAATAAATAGGTATAGTAATAATCCCGGACCACTTATACGGGATTGACTCCAGTAATGGGTTCCTATCCCCTACTGTCGACTACCGTTGAATACCTATCATTTGAAAATTCCTTGTTACTTTGGAACAACACTGACCTTGCGCATTTAAAACCAATACAATCGCGTAAGGTAACCGTAGCCGACGCACAGCCGCGTTCACGTCTCGAACAGCACTGAGCCTCGCGTCAGATCACGATAGCAAACGACTGAAAGCCCGCGTAATGGTTTGATACCATCTCACCACGTATGTCTACGGCGTCGCCGCATGTGTGATGATTTTAGGGGGTTTTACCTTAGTTCCTATATGATCGATTTAAAAAAAATTATGTTGGACACTTGAGGATTCACCCATTTAAATATAATAAACCATTTCTATAACACCAGTATAGTTTGCCTATTCAAGGATAAATACAATTATTGATTATAATTGAGAATCCCCCTTGATTGTCTCATTTTAAACTCAAAGTTGTCAAATTAGATTAGTTTTAAATTTAAAACTTTTCAGAGAAAACGGGTTTAAATGAACGTAGATTATTTCTTGGTCATGAAAATAATTTAAATATTAACATATCATATAGTTAGAAAGACGGTGACAATAGGGGGTCCGTGAAGTGGAATATCAGTAATTTGGTTTTTCGTGTAGTTTAGGTCCCCCTCTACAACTTTTTTTATCTGATGAAATGCCGTAGAGTGTTGCTGAGAGGCGCCGTACCGCTTTAGATAGGAAATTCTCAATAAATTCAAAATTATATCGAACTATGTCTGAATCCCGTCATACAACTGAACGATACCTGCCTTTCGGTATCTCTGCGTAATATTATCAGAATTCCGATATAGACTGGCAACAAAGCGTTAAATATCTAGGTTTGCACTTTGACAGAAGGCTCAATTGGAAAGTAAATACAGCCAACACCATCAAGAAAGCCAATCAACAACTAGGCGCAATGTACTGTCTGCTGAACAAGCGCAGCAAGATCAACTTAAGAACGAAGGTCACCCTCTACAAGACTTTCATCAGGTCAACGATGACATATGGTGCGCCAGCGTGGTGCACCATTAGTAAGAGTGACAGGAACAGAATTCAGGTGATGTAAAACAAGGTTCTAAAAATCATAGTAAATGACGTCATCCATCGAGATCTCGAAGTGGAAACAATCTCCGAGTTCTTCGAAAAAACAATCGCGAAATATCACGTTAAGGCTAACATTGCCAACAACAGCATGATACGTGCATGCACAGCCAAATGCATGTTATAAACTACCCAAAGACTCCAAGAATAAGAGCCCCAAAAATAATAAAAATAGGGCCTTGATTGCTGAACCAAATTCAACCACAACCCCAAATAAGACAGCCTACCTACTACGCCTACACCGACCCTACATGTTCGGAGCTCCTGAGAGTTTGTTCATTCGATTAACTTCGAGTGGAAAATTTCAGGAACTGACACCCAACTTAGCGCATAGCTCAAAAGCTAAATACAGAGACAAACATACACGACTGCAGACAACACTATCGAGTGAATATGAGTCGAAGGCTAATTGCCTCACTCCGCGGTGAGTTTAGTCGGTCGGCCTGCCCTCGTTAACCTACGAGGATGTTCTTTTCCTTCAGAAAAGATGATGTTGAGAGGGCCATATAATTCCCCCAAGTTGCCAAACCCGACACTACCCTGCAGCAAAAAAAATTCCAATAATGAAATGGCGGGACCTGGATCGATTAAAATTTTTTCACATAATCTTTAACATATAATGTTGACCATTGACCAGTGTCAACTTCAAATTCGCAATATATATTTTTTAATTTTCTTTTTTTTACACGCTCGGAAAAGTATATGCAAGGGTTGACTTGTCAGAAAATGTGTATCCATTGACTTTGGGGGTCACGCAGATACTGTAAATTCATTTTCAGACATGGCTCGATATAATTTTGAATTTATTGAGAATTTCCTATCTAAAGCCGTACATTGCGCTCTACGGCATTTCATCAGATAAAAAAGTTGTAGAGGGGGACCTAAACTCCACGAAAAACCAAATTACTGATATTCCACTTCACGGACCCCCTATTGCCACCGTCTCTCTAACTAATAGGCTTTAACTTTAACCAAAATTTAATCTTTTATTCGTAGATTCCTTGGTATGAATATCTTGATTATGATCGAATTAGAAAAGATCAGCTGATTGCGATAAAACTGTGGAGAGTAGCCAATTTTCGTGAAAGGACAAATGTAAACCAACCCTTGCCAAATCCTGGAAATAGCATTGAAAGTTCTGATCCAGTTGAAAGAATATTAAGACGGTAGGATATCACGTTATTTATTTCGGTATATTAACAAATCGTACTTATTTACATAATTGAAGACCGTGTAAAAAGTATCTCAAAATTAGAAACACACACAAATTTAATCCAATTGTTGCTGTATTTTAAAACCTAGGATTCTAGCATAATGAAAGTGAAATGGATCGAGATCATGGATTTTAAGTCAAGGGGGATACGACTTTGGTTCACAGGCATTGAGGGACAAACAATTCACATTCTTAGCTAGGTTGTAAACAACTTTCCAATCGGGGAATTCTGAAATTTAGTATAATTTTTCTTTGTTGTTTTGTGTTAATTACACAAAGACTTAAGTCTCCTTCGACCGTTCTGAACGTACTTTTATAAAGCCCTTATTGGGACTTCCATCCGGATTAACAACTGCAGTTTGTTTTTTGTGTGTTATATTTAAATATTGTTTGTGGAAAAAGAGTCTTTCTTAACTCAATATGGTAAGATTGTGCCAAGTGTGCCGTAAACTGGATAATTTAAATTTAAATCTACGAGACATCAAAAGATCAGCTGTTAGGACGAAACCAGAAACTGAACTGAAGATAAAAAGAACCGGGTGTTGATTTTGTTTTAAATACCTCCGAAAATGCTTTAGATATGTGTATAAAACCGTTATTAACTGGCGTAATGTGTTCGTATAACCCACTATAAAGATATGTATATGAACGCTTAATTTTAAACGAATTTGAGTTATTAAAATTAATGATTTAATGAATAATTTTTACATTTTTCAGTTTAAGTTCATATGATGCGCCAAAGAAACCTCCAGATATCAAACATAAAGCGCCAATGATTCCCCAAATCGATTTTACTAATAAGGAGACGATGTTTAAAACTTTGGAACCTTGTTTTAAGACATTGAAACAATTTGCACAGTAAGTAAAGTTGTATTTATATGGAATTAGAGGAGGGTTTTATGAATGTATATGGAATTACTGGTGACTGTGAGCTTCCTCTTCATAATTGTATTCCACTGAGCGATGGACTACTGGAAAAAAAGTAAATAATTTTGTTGCGCCTATTTGACATGCAGTGCGATAAACCTGGATTTGTGAGACAGCATCCATTTTTAATTAAAATATCTTTAATTTTATGATCCTAAAAATACCACAAGCCACTGCACTGGTAAGGATAACGAGTGGACGCTCAGCTTACAGCATTGCCATTTTTTAACGCCATCTTCTTCTAACTTATCTGAAACTGTGGAAGTATGTATGATTGTAAACAAATGGTGTTTTATAACCGGAATGTTTTATCTCTGTTTTATATTATATATCTGTGGGCGTAAGCGTTTTAGGTTCTACTTATATGGTCAGATCTTCTGTACACACTATTCATATATTTTTTAGCAACCATACTATGAAAGTGTCGGAACACAAGGCCTTAGATTGTTCCTATCAGGAATTGATTCCCCAGTTGTACAGATCTGCGTTAAATAAAGTAAAGAAAAAAGTTCCTTGTAAGGGGAAAAACCAAACCGTTCATTGTTCCGGAGCAGCTGTGATAGTCTTGGAGATGCAGGTGAGGATATACGAAAGACCATTGGAACAATTATTTTAAAACCCCTATAGAGTAAAAAATTTTGCGTTTTAAGCCAAACTCTAAAAGCAAAAGTGGAAAATTTATGGCCTCGCGCTTTTAAACAAACCTGATCGTCCGATGTCATGCGCAATGCCGCCTAATAAACTATTTACCTTAACCGGTGAGCAGGACCGTACTTCGCCCTTAATTGAAATGATTACATGGCAATTTTTTGGCACATCAAGACCTTTACTGGGAAATAAACAATCTATTTTCTCGCATAAAAGAAGGGCATAACTGAAAACAACTTTTATAATTAATTTTGATATGTATTGTCCCTACGACCGATTTCTGTTCTGGACGGTCGTCGTTGGTTCACGTCGTTGGTTGGCAACTAAAGCAGCAACAATACGGCGGGGTTGCCTATATGACGGCGACAACATTATGCGCAAACCATGCGCACTAAGCCATTTTTTCACTAATAAAATTTAACTTTTTACTGCGCATCCCATAAGTTGTACATATCCATAGTTATAGATCGGTGGTGCTGACTCCCATGATACTATATCATGTTAAAATATGGGCCATGATATAACAATTACCTTTTTGTGCCAGCTTTCCGTCTAGTACTTGTTTTATTAATTTTCTGAAAAGTTTAAATTTAATCTGTAATTGAAGCTATTTAATAAATCGTGTCGTGTTTAAAAAAAATAATTTTAGGAAGCAAGAGTCAATGAAAGAATCGATCATCAGATACAGACAAACAGAAATGCATATGAATCACTTGTGGAAAAGTCCTTACAGTCTCCAGCTGTCAATTTGTATACATCTTCAGTTACAATTCAACAGTGTATTAGGTAAGATCCAGGTTAAACTTCGTTTGTTTGTTTTCGCCATCGGTCGTATACCGTTCGGTCAAAATTTAGCCTATCACGCCGTCTAGTTCCTGTCAGAGTACAAAACAATGATTACTTAATTCCGTTCAAAGTTCGTCGTATATATTTCCCCTTCAAGTGAGAGCATTGAAGGGCTCTGTTTTTAATACATACACATATTTTTCACCTAAATTTCCTAAAAATCCTGATTATACCAAAGGGTACTACATTTTTAAGGGATGAGCCATCACTGCTGCTTTTAGAAGTTAACATTGTAAAAGAAGTTTAAAAGCCTGTCTTCGCATCTTATTTCCAGAAATTAGTTATATTCAAGGATCTTAAATCAAGGAGTATACGGCTTTGGTTCACAGTCTTTGAAGAATAAGCAATTCACATTCTTAGGTAGTTTGTAAATAACTTTCCAGAAAAACAATCGGGGAGCTCTGAAAATTAGTATAATTTTTCTTTGGTGTTTTTTGTTAATTAGACTGATACTCAACTCAATACGGTAAGGCTGTGCCACGGCTGCCGTAAAGTGGATAAATATATAGACTTTTGAGTCACGTCCGTCGCTTTTTTGTTTTTCCTAACCAAGATATATCAAACCGATCTATTGGTAGAATGAAAACAGAAACAGGCAGAAGATAAAAAGAGATGGCGGATTCTACAGATAGAATCCCCATCTTTTTTTTGTTGTGTTTATTGTCGTAATAACAGGCGTCACATTGCCGTGTACTAAGCAGATGGAAATACCATGTTTGCTTTAAATCGACGGTTATAGTATTTTCAGACCTAATTGAAAAGCATCTAAACTATTTACCCGGAGGAGTAGCGTCAAAGATCCGCTGGCAGATGCCGACATGTTCGAAATCTTTGTAGTCCGTTCGAAGGCGTTCACTTTGGGCCTTAAGATATTTTTTTTATAGATTAGCTCTAACAAAAGACTACAGTGTGATTCATGGAGGATGGCCTATTAGATGTTTATAAAGAACTAGTCAACGGATCACTTTGGTGGTTTATACAGGGCCCTGCAATAGTGTGTCAGGCTTCCCTAGCTCCTATATAAATTAACTTAGGAATTTCATTCATATGCCAATTTATACTGTATTATAGGGTGCATTACAGGAAAATATTTTTAAATACATAGGGTGGCCCAAAAATGTGTGGTAACATAATGCTGTCTTTTTTTAAACGGGACACCCAGTATTTTATTACAAAATTAGGTTCGTATTACTGTTCTTTATAAATGCCTAAAGTTTTATTTCATTTGGTTATGTAGTTTAAGAGTATTAAATTAAAAATTTTAAAAAAGTTTTGGAGTCTTAGAAAAAAATTCAAAAAACTACCTGAAACAACTTTTTTAACCAAGGTATTGGGTGGAATTTAAGACCAGAGGTCTGGAGATACTGTGAATATAATAACGTTTATCTATTTTATACAGGGTGTTCATAATTAGGTTTCAAACACGACACATTTCAAAATTTTCTCCAGATTTTCAAATGAAACGCCATGTATATTATTTGGCTCCAAGAAAGTTTTTTTTAATTTTTAATTTATTACTCTTAAACTACATAACCGAAAGAAATAAAACTTTAGACACTAATACGAACCTAATTATATAATAAAATACTGGGTGTCCCATTTAAAAAATACAGAATTATGTTACCACACATTTTTGGGCCACCCTGTATATTTAAAAATATTTTCCTGAAATGCACCCTATAATACAGTATAAATTGGCATATGAATGAAATTCATAAATTAATTCGTATAGGAGCTATGGAAACCTGACACACTATTGCAGGACCCTGTATAAGTGGGCATGCTCTCTCTATTAGAAATATTTTCAGCCGTGCAGTGCTGCCGATTCTACTAAAAAGTATTAGCAACTTAGATAATTTAAAAGGAATACCCTGTGTGTTATTTTTTAGTGTCCCTATTAATTTCTTAATAACTTTCTGTAAAATTTTCCTATACCTTTCGGTTCTCGAGATATTAGATTTTTTTTCGAAAAGGCCTATTTTTGAACTCTGACAAATTAGGGCACTGAAATTTCGTTGGGAGTCTGGTAATTCCCTATTTCCAAATATTAGTTATAATTGTACAGGGTGTTTCAAAATACAAATATTTTGAATATTTGGAAAAATGGTAAAAAGTGTGTTTTTTTAAAATGAAACACCATTTATTTTATCTGTGGTCCTTGTATGTTTGTGTGGACTCTTGAAATTATCTTATATGTATCTTTTCTATGTGTAATATTGCTATACCTATCTCAAACAGCATTTGACCTATGAGCATTTATTTAGAAAAATTAATTATTACATAATATAACAATCACATGAGTTTTTAGACCAATTTGGCAAGTTTCCTATGGTAATGGTTGACATTTTCTTTTTTCAATTTAAATAGCAACATTATACATTTCCATGTATGACCTTCCCAAACCGAAGTTCTGGATCCGCCCTTGGCGGCAGCACTGCACGTATATAAGCTGCCCAATTTTTCGAAATGAACAGGCCATCCAGCCTCAATCACCCTGTATATATAAATTTGTTTTTTAGAATTCTTCAGCAGCAAATTAAATGCAACCCCGCGACAGCCGAGCTGGGGATTGAACTATTCTACTATATTCTAACTTTGTTTAATGAAGAAAATAGTGCGTATTTACCAACAAGAACGCTGTTAGCAAATTGTGTTGAGAAATTGGGACAATCGCATATTTGTGGTGTAGAATATGAAATGCCAAGGTAATGTTTGTGTTTTGCCTAATTATACTAAAGCACAACATAAGACTAAGACTAAATGTTTAACAGGATTCCGGAGTACCTGTAAACCAGTTTTCTTCCCAAGCGTTTATTCCTGTTTTAGGAAAAAAATATCAAAGCAAGAAAAACTGTGTAATAGAACTGGAACTCGCGGATAGTCTATATTTTTTGTTTCGGGAGATTTTTAGATTTAATTTTTTTTACTGCTCTATATCGAAAAAAATTATGGACTTTCATCGAGTTGTTAACAAAATTTAGATATCTCTCATTAAAAATTTTTTTTTTAAATGTACCGTTTTCATAAGAAACGAAACTCCGTTTTTCAGCGTAAAAAATTGAAGTATAGACCCCGATCACGTGCAGTCTCTTTCTTCCGATTATCGTTGTTTCTGTCGGCGTACCGATTACGGGCGGACGCTCGACGTATTCTTCTAACTGCAAGGGAAGATCCAATTCGCGTCGTGCCTTCAAAGCGTGAAACGAACAGGGGTCAAATCGGAGATTTCGACTGACTCCGACATCCTCTAAGGCAGCGTTTCTCAAACTTTTTTAACCACGGACCCCTTTTGATACTAAAATTTTGTTGTGGACCCCCATCCGCTCACTACATTAGTACATAATGAATTCTGGGATAGGAAGTCATGCCTAACTAATTACCTTTAGTTAAAAATAATTTTTAGTCGAATCTTATTATTTTTCACAAATCAAAAAGAATTTATAAGCAAAAATCTGAATAATATATCACTGGCTGCAGCAAATGTACTTAGTAAGATGGATAGTTCTGCTTTCTTCTTCTTCCACGCAGCTATGTTATGTTTGGCTTAATTTGAAGAAAGCTGCAGCCTTATATATCTAGTTCGGCATTAAGTCGATTACGCTATTTTGTTTTTTGTAAGATTTTATTCCCACTTAGCTATTCGCGGACCCCAGTTTGAGAAACGCTGCTCTAAGGGATAAATAGTTAGAGTAAAAATAATAATAAATAATAATGTGAAACAAATTTCTAAATTGAATGAAATTTAAAAAGAAATAACAAATATACTAACGCATGATAAATATGTTTAAAATTATTTAACTACATACAGGGTGTACAAGAACTAGTGACCGTTGCCGAACTTCTGCGGCATACTGTATAGGAAAATCGAAAGAATGTCAGTACTTGATATAAATCCTTCCTACCTTTCTTCCTTATTAATACATATACATTACATATCAAGATTACAAGTAAAATAATTTAAAAATTTTTAATTTTTGGCGCCCCTGAAATTTGTAGAATTATGACGGTGTTACCAAATTTGACTTTTTGCTTCCGCGTTCCCCTATTAATTAACTAAAAAACTAAACTTTGTCTATTCGATATCTTTTACCATTTTCGACAAACTATAGTTTTTTTAGTAAATTAGTAGAGGGATGGAACTGCTAAAGCAAAATGTTAATTTTGGCAACACCATCAAATTGTATAAATTTTTAAATTTTGTTATTTATTGAAACCCCCGTATATCAATAAGGAATCCAGAGAGCAAAGACATTTATATAGGTTTTTTTTAATTTAAATTTTATCTCTCACTTTCTCATCTCCTCAACGATAAGTACATACAGTCCATTAATTGCTCTTTTTATCTTAAACACCAGGCTACTTCAGTTGATCCTAAAGGAGTCGCACTTGGGAGGGTACATTGCACCACATTTTTCTCCTACGAATGTTGGCACTTCTAATATGTTATTGATGTATTCAACTATCAGTGTGGAAATGGGCCAAAAATATGATATTCGTTTTGCCCTGTTATCGAAGGTAAGTTGTAAGTATGTGTTGGAAAACCAGTTTCCAACAATCGTGTTTATTTTTTACTTATAATTTTTATTTTTATTACACTTTCCCTCGTATGAGTTGTTAACCGCTTTTTACACATTGTTTGCTCTCTGTCATGTCTTCTCGGTGTGGAAACCTCTCTCTCTCTCTCTCTCTCTCTCTCTCTCTCTCTCTCTCACGCTTTATTTCTAGACCGCAAAGCGAGTTACCTCCACATTCCTTTGTATAAAAACTTTTAACTACCTAATGTATCCCCATCTCTCTCTTATTCTCGTACTATGCACAGTCGTTCTCACTCGTTCAGTCCGAAAATTCTGGAAGTCAGAATGCCTTTGTTCTTCCCAACCAATCAGAACGATTACAACATGTCTGGCGTTCTCGTGACGACAGAGCAAGTTTTGCACGCGGCACAAAAAGACGACCGCCGGCATGCATTCCATTTGATTCTATTCGACCGTGTGCATTAAAAAAACAGTGACAAAAATTCTGATAGATGCACGCTAATTTGGGTTTGTTCGTGTTACTAGTTACTAGTGTACCCGTAATCCCGTTATTGGACAAAGAACCACCAGCTTTGATTGTTTCACATTGACGAATAAACTCAAACTGACTATTAAATACAGAAATGTTGAGTTGATGGATAAGGAAATGTTTTGATACCAAGACAACCTGTATTGGCCAAGCAAGACAATTTATAACTATGATGTTAGTTTATCATTCTGTCAGTCATCCTGCACTTAACAATGATGCATAAATAGGACTGTGCTCCAACTTAGTAAATTCGCCTGTTTATTATTAGAAAACCCTTTGTTGTAAACATTGTACTTTTTGTAAATTTCATAATATTGTATTTTCATCTATGTAGAACGCCACAATTTCCATAAATACACTCCCACATCATTCTCCACCAGTATAAACACATTAAACTTAAACTCATTTAAAGCAACTAATCTTTTTATTATTAATCTCATACCACCCCTATAAATTATAATCCGAACTACGAACCCGAACAAACCCTGTTTTTAGTTGTATAGAATTAATAAATTTTTCTCTACAGTATGTTTATTATACTGTATGATGTTATACAATTATCTGTTCAGAAGTCATGGCAAAAAATACATTAACAATAAAGTTACCGATAGTGATAGGAAATATAAAAAAGTTTTTCTCGTTACACTCGAAGTTTTACAGTAAAAATGAGTGTGTACTTCTTACCGAATTCTTGGTATATTATTAGCAGACATATTTCAAGAAAGTAATGAGTATTTAGCTTATAAGATGTCAACACTTAATATTCAACCCTACCCACTTAAACGAAGGCATATTTCAATAAAGTTGTTATCTTTAAGTTTGAAATCGACAAATGGTTGAATACGAAAAATCCTAAGCTTAGCCAGCGGTCACAATTTATAGGAGATGTAATGAGAGCCCTGTGTACGTTAGGATTCGATCCACCTATAGAAGCCCTTATGTTGCACGGCCTGTACAGGAAACATTTGCTAACAGGTACGTAATTCTAGTAATTTTTATTTGAAATGACAATTATTATTTTGGAGTTTACTTTTGTTCGATCAGGATTATAGGAATACACTCAGAGGAAAGAAATCTGTTTAGTTTCATAAAACACGATGGGAAAAAAATGTTCAAAATCATACAGCGTCTATCAGCCAAATCGAATAAATTCTATAATGAATAAATGGGGTCGTGTGCGAAAAAACGCTCGGACACGTCGATTGGTATTTCTAGTTGCGCATTTTTTTCAATAAAAACTTTTCATACAGGGTATGTCATGTAATAATGGCCGATACCAACTTTCTTATTTTAAATGCAACACATGCATATATTATTCAATTTTTGGATCCGTTAGCAAATTTTAGACATATTTAATGTACAATATCCTATACTATCTTCAACTGTTTCGGATTTAATATTGTTTATTTCTTAATAATGCAAAAAACAAAAAAAACAAACATTAATGTAGGAGATGTTGAAGCTGCTCGCCGCGAACGTCTTGGCAACATCCTAATCTTAAATAGAAATTTCTGCTAACGTTACTGAACATCTCGCGTGACCGATCTAATTGCAAGGGTTATTCTTAAGTCAGCTAAATCCAGGGGTTTAGTTTTCTATACAATATTTTTGACCTAACCCCATAAGAAATCTAATGGCGTTAGATCAGGGGATCGTGCTGGCCATTGAATCGATCCACGCCTCCCTATCCACCGATTTGGAGATATATATTTGGTAATGGGGAGGTGCTCCATCTTGCTGAAACCATATCATATTCGCTGGAAGTTGTGGGTTTGCTGGATCAGGATATAAGTTTGTTAAAGTTGGCAAGACATTATTTTGGAGCAGTGCTAAATAATTATCGCCATTTAAATTACCAATAATGAAAAAGGGACCTATGATATGATCTCCAACAATTTCTGCCCAAACATTAACCTTTTCAGGATATTGCGTATGTCCTTCTCTAATCCAGTGAGGAATCTTTCTGACGATTAGCATGACCTTGACATGTTCTAATTGGATCACATTGTTGTCTAACATTGCCATCATTTATTCACAAATATACATTCTCCTATCAAAAAACTAGAAGTATGTGGGTTTTCCACAAACTGGATCATAATATCTAATTTTCCATCATCGCTTAATGCATTGGCAGCAAATTTTTTATCTGCTTTACATGGCCAACCTGACGAAACTGCTTTTATATTTTACTAATTCTCCCTTGAGTTATAGGCGGCAAATTAGGAAATTTTTCATGAAATAAGCGAGCAACTTCCATTTGTGTCCGTGTTTTATCTCCATAACCAATCATCTGTAGTATTGTTATTTTTAGCATTTCTGTTAAATAAACCATTTTTCTGATATACAGTTAACGAAATTCAAACGACTATAACACTGACAACTACCGTCCTGCAGAAAGACAACAATTTGCTAAGGTCACACGTTTTAAACATAAGTAAATAAAACTATTTATACCTTTTTTTATTTCATATCAGAAAAAAGAAACGCTGAAATGCAATAAATCTGAAAACAGTTAATATTTCCGAAACAGTTGAAGATATGTATAGGATATTGTACATTAAATATGTCTAAAATTTTCTGAGGGATCCAAAAATTGAATAATATACAGGGTGTTGAATTTAAAATAAGAAAGTTGGTATTGGCTACTGTTATATGACACACCCTGTATGAAAAGTTTTTATTGAAAAAAAATGCGCAACTAGAAATACCAATCGACGTGTCCGAGCGTTTTTTTCGCACACGCTACCATTTATTTATTATAGAATTTATTCTATTTGGCTGTATAATAAAATAATGACAAAGGAATTTATGATACTTACTGGTCTCCTCCTGGTAGAGAATTAACGATTTTAACTTTAATTTTAAATTTTTTTCTGCACCCCAAACGCTTGCTGGTATTTTTCTTATAATTACAAATTGTATCTTATAGTTTTTGAGTTTCAATTTCCGGAGCATTATGGAGAAGTACTTATGCACCTTTTAAAAGCCAGTAGTGGAGATCCAGAAACTAATTTGGTGTCTGTATCAGTCTGGATAGATATATTAAATTCCTTATCTCGACCTGCTTCCATACATCCTAAAGCTCCTTTAAGGTAAATATTAAATTTATATGTTTTATTAACTATCATAAATTCTACCTGACAAAAGTATTGAGTATTTTATAGATGATGGTGTGAACTAACTCGCGTCCCTAGTATAACGTTGCATTTATAGGTGCGGCCAATAAAAGTTCCTTCTATCTCCCAAGTCTAACTGATATTACCTTAAAGAATCCCCTCAATGGGAGTTAGATGGAATGTTCTTATAGTCATGCCTTGGTAACGGTAGCAGAAGTAGAATCGCTTGCTAGTACGCAGAATTTCACTAGAATGCCTAGTCACTAGTCCTTATGTTTATTGTTAAATAAAAAAAATATATTGATGGTAGAGTTGAATATTTTATATTAAATTTTAGAGAACAACTTCGACAATACGCCCAACACCAAAAAGTACTAAGTCATCAGGAACTTCTCGATACAGCCGACCTACTTGCCCGTCATTTCTCTCAAGAAAGGTTACAATACGGCCTTTATGGATTGTATCCGAAATGTCGAAATTACATCGATATTTATGTATTGTTACTGGGAATGACTGGCCATGGAATTATTTTAAGCATGTTGAATACCCATCAGGGATTGTTAGGTAATGACCACATTTGTTTGCAGTAATAATACTTGGGACAAAGCGGGCCCTGGGGGCAAAGCGGGTTTGTACAATATTTACGGTGTCGTAAGGTCATCTATGGACGTCTTTACGTACATCACTTTCCGTACGCAAGTAGTCTGAATTCAATCGCCATCGAGACTATATGCATTTTTTCCTGGCAAGTGAAAAGTTCTGGACCACGTGCTTATAATATTCATCGGTATATAAGGTAGCAGTTTAGTTAAAAATATAAATAGTTTGTTCGATACTGTACAGGTTTTGAATGATATTTTATATATATTTGTGGCGTATATACAATCCACTGAACGAAAAACGTATTATTTTATGACTTATATTGGGACAAAATGGTCACGATGATTTTAAGGTAGAGGAAAGTTGGAATCTTTTAATTTTTTAATTTTAATTAGTTTTACACAATAAACCACAAATTTACCGTTCCTTTGGTTTTAGGATTATTTTTGAGAGTTTTCTGTATATATTTTTTTATTTTTAGTTGCTAATGTTTATGTTTCTTTTTCTATAAGACATTGTTCCTTATTTTAACGGGAAGTATTTCCTCCTCTTTTAAATAAAATCTTGATTGTGTGTTTCCTTGTATCTGAACAATGATGTTCACTTTGCCCCCACATATGTATCCTCTTTGCCCCTTATATGGGACAAAGCGGATATTTTGCAATAACTCACTTTTTCTATATTATGTCATAGTTCTCGTCTAGAATCACTAGATAAGTTGGAAATTTACAGGCAAATCATGATAGAATAGATATCAATCATCCAGAAGTTTTGGTAAGGTAGCCACTTTACCCCAACTTCCGCTAACCCTTTAAATTTTTAAAGCATTATATGACGGTATTACGGCGTATCTTGCCGTAAAGCAATTCGGTTTTTGCACTAATTTTTAAAATAATAACGTCCTAATAATAGCACCTACATTTACACCAGAAAAATTTTCTCCCAGAATAAAACACAAGATATGACAATTTTGTAACTTTCTTCCTATTTATTGTCGATAATTCTCCGTACTCATAAAACAGAGACAAAAAAGGCAGTAGTTTTTATTATTTTGGCTTTATTTCCGCTATATTGCTATAGTTTTGTTGACTAATTTTTTTAAGTACAATCTAAAATGCTTATATAAATGAAAAATTAGGCTTCATCATTTTATCCTGGCCGTTTTTATTTGTTTATCCCGAGCCACCTTATACACATACAACATATAACACAACGTGAAGTAAATTCCTAATTTCCTTGGTATTCTTTCCTCAAAATATATCTGGATTTTATTAGAAGCGGATACATGTTAATATTCTCCTGTAGTTCTTTCTAATAATTGTCGGTTTCAAGCAGGTTTAAATGGAGTACAAAGTGTCTTTATCAGAATTAAAGTTAATATTGAAAATACAAAATTTCCGCTTTCCTTGTGACGTAGTTTTTGAGTTTTCGAGCCAACAGACAGAAACGCATGTTCTATTGCTTTCGTGATCTAAAACGTCAAAATCGGGTAAGATTTTGAAAAGTGGGGAATGTATGTATTTTTAAACGTGATTGAAATTAAGTTCATTTGTAACTCTTAAGTGTTATTTACTACTCTAGGTGACAAATTATGTGAGAAAATTTGGCCGTATCTTAGGGAGATGTATGCACCTTGGTTGATTCCGTATTCGATGCAAAATTTAAAAGATAACATGGCAGCTTGGATACAACAGTTGGCAAATGATAGATCAACATTGCTTCCTTGGATTCCATCTGATGGAATATTTGCTCAGAAGATAATTACTGGGTTTTATGAGTGTGTTACTTTCGTTATACATACACTACCTGGTAAGCAGTACCTTTGACTATATTACATTCACAGCTCAGTTGATAATTTATGTATTTATATAATTGAATTAAAATTTATACAGCAACACAAATTGTGTATTGTCAGGAAATAGTATACAGGAGTGTTATGGAAATGGTTTATTATTTTTAAACGACTAATTGGGTGCCTCGTGAATGTACATACTTTATGTTTTTAATCGACCCGTCTAAATATTTTGGTAACGAGCCCTAAATTTATCCCACATGCGGCGCCTCAATGAACATACGGTCGTCCCACTTAGAATGGAAACAAGCTTATATTTTCGTTATTTCTGAATTGAATATTTTGAATTTTGATCTACCAAGGTTTTGCAGTGTTGTCAAACCACTGCGCGCGGCGAGAACATTAGTTACTTGCTACCATGATCTGGCATGATCGAACTCAATGCTGCAGTCTTCTTCGATACTAGGCATGGCCGCGGTTGTACGTCCACTTCCCTTAAAATGGCGTGCATGTTAATTTTCTCAATAAATTTAATAGAAAATTTACGAGTTCTTATTATTTTAACAACGCTGATACAATATCTAATCGCATCGTCTCGTTCAGGGTGACTTAGGGGTAAAATTGACAACATCGCTGATGACTCGTTTCTGGAGTAACAATCATCTGTTCGTGTACAATATGTCAGTAGAGCACGTGCATAATAAGTTATTTTGGATTGAGTTTGGCCGAAATAGTATACACGTAGTGCAATAAGCCATTATAATAAAAGTATGGCTATTTATTTTTTAAAAACTACTAATTTTTTAACTATGGCCACTTAATTCGATATCATTTTAGCTTCAACGAGTATTCTTAGTTACCTGTGGCAATGGTATGTAACATCCTATGCTCACTCTTCAGTTAAAGAACATATTTTACTACCAATTCATCAAGCTTTCTCAGCGTTTCCATGGAATAATTTTTGGCCGTCAGCAGTCGATTTGGAATTTATGTTACGAGTAAGTTACAAGAAATTATAAATATAGAAGATTTAACGCCCATAAATAATGATACAGTGTGACCAAAAAAGTATGCAACATAGGGGAAACTCAGAAAATAATAAACGAGTATTTAAAATTTCATGTACGACCTTTAAACCGGGAACAAATATCATTGTTCGAAATCGCGTCAGGAGTAAAGTACTTAGTTTATTCATCGGGTACAAACGACAAATAAATTATTAGTTGTTTTATATTTGGAAGAACTTTTTCTTATAAGATTTTGCTGTATCTTTATAAGTTAAGGAGGTACCGGGTTATCATTTTTTTAGTATGTCCCACTTTTAAGAGGCTGTTCAAAAAACTGGATGTAAATTTTTTAGCCAAGTTTTTGTGGGTTATGTCAAAAATGACAGTAGGTGTCACATGTCACATTTAAAAGAAAACATTTTATTTTCTTAAATGGGACACTGTGAATATTGAAAGTGCATTAGATGGTCCCTTTTCTTCCGATTTCAAAAATATAACACACATATGCATTATTCTCTTAATTCCTTGATTATTTCTCAGTCTGTTATTACGATACTCTGACAAACATAATTACTAAACAAAACTGTTGGATATTATCTCATCATCATCGCATCATTGATGCTTTTTAACAATATTATTTTTACATATTCTTGTCAATATTTGATGGAATTACGAGAAGAATGCATATATGTATGTTCTATTTTTGACATCGGAAGAAAAGGGACATCAAATGCACTTACATAGTGTCCCATTTAAGAAAATAAATTTGCTTTTAATTGTGACATGTGACATCTACTGTAATTTTTGACATAACCCACAAAAACTCGACTGAAAATTTAACATCCTGTTTTTTGAATAAACGCGCTAACTCAAAGAACAAAAAAGTTACAGGCTCTTAAAAGTGGGACACACTAAAATGACATGGTATAAGTAACTATAGGTATGATTGCACGCCGATGATCACGTGGCTTGGCGAGTAAGTTTTAAATCTCTTATGAAGGTTTACATTGCTGTCATCGTTTTTAACTCTTTTTTGAATGTATTAAAACGTTTTATGCATGTAATGGTATATGAAATGAAAGAATAATATATGACGAGTATTTACGTATATCAATTTCATAGAAACATAACACACAAATACCACTAAAAAAAGAAAAGATATCGGAGAAATTTTTCGCGGCCATTTGAGCCGGCAACAATAGCCGAAGCATGCCGAAAGCTGCTCGCCGACCACTGCTGGTTTTGAAACAGTGTTGCCAAACTTTTACAATTGTAATAGATCCACTAGTATTTTAACATTCTTGTTGTGTGGCTCCCCATATGAAATTTATGTTCAATCTGGAGGGACCACCTCCAGATTGAACATAAATTTCATCTAATAGGAAAGTAACGACCCTTTTTTTCGTACTCTTTTTACTCTGACCCGTTTTTTACTATTCCTATTAGGTTTCGAACCGGCACTCTATTTCTTTCGATAACGGATGTCTGGCAACACTGCTGCATGGTTGCCGTAGTTTTTGGTGGACATTTTGTAAGTTTACCAGAACGTTTTCTTATAGTCTTGTGTTTATTAAAAAAAATATCTTAATTTTCATAAAATGAGGTGCGCTATGTTCGGTTGTGATATGGATAACCAGGCAAAGACATTTAATAGAAATATAAGGTTTTTCCGCTTTCCTAAAGATAAAAACAAACAATTAAAATGGATACAGTTGTGTAAGCGGAAAGATAATTAGGTCGTATTTTAGCTTTAATCTTTGTTGTATGTTCATGAAATAAATATTCCTAAATACCATGATATTATTCTTTCATTTCACATACCACTAAACGTAAAAACTTTTAATTAAAACGGCGTCAGAGTAATAATAGTACGAAAAAAAAGTCGTTACTTTCCTATTAGATGGGGGACCACCTCCAGATTGAACATAAATTTCATATGGGGAGCCCCACAACAAGAATGTTAAATAGTAGTGGATCTATTACAATTGTAAAAGTCTGGCAACACTGTTTCAAAACCAGCAGTGGTCGGCGAGCAGCTTTCGGCATGCTTCGGCTATTGTCGCCGGCTCAAATGGCCGCGAAAAATTTCTCTGATATCTTTTCTTTTTTTAGTGGTATTTGTGTGTTATATTTCTATGAAATTGATATACGTAAATACTCGTCATATATTATTCTTTCATTTCATATATCATTACATGCTTAAAACGTTTTAATACATTCAAAAAAGAGTTAAAAACGATGACAGCAATGTAAACTTCCATAAGAGATTTAAAACTTACTCACCATGCGCACGGCAGACGAAATTGGGACGGTTAGATATCCTACCTTTAGTTTATTGTATCATGCTAAAATGATAACCCGGTACTTTACTCTTAACTTTATTCCGTAAAATGATATTTGCTCATGTACTAAAGGCCATACATGAAATCTAAAATATTTTTTTATCGTTTTAAGGCAAGCACCAATTTTTATCAAGAATACAATTTTCTGAGAAACCTACAATAAAAGCACCAGCTCTTATCAAGAATACAATTTTCTGAGAAATCAACAATAAAGAATTTTCCCATATGTTGCATACTTTTTTGGACACACTGTATATATAACGGCTAGGTGATCGGTGTGTCTGCGCTGCCTTTTACATTAATATACGTAAGGATGCGAGAAATAATGGACGTTGGGCTGGGCTAGCCAGTTACAGGACCGTTTCGTCCTCATAGGTCTTGGCAGATGAGGTGCAGAGAAAGTCGTGTAACATAAATTCGGGACATTTTTTATTTTCCATAGAACTTTTTGTGTATAATAGACCAATTTTTTAAATTTATTGTGACACTGCGTTTTAATGAGATTGATTTGGGAAAATACCTCCTTCTCTACAGCGGCAATCGAATGAGGCAAACAAAGAATTTTAAACACAAACTTAATTTTTTTATGGAAAATCTAAGTAATATTTTTGCTGCGATCTGCTAATGTCTAAAAGTGAAATGCACGACTCTGCACGCGCATGAACTGGCTCCATGAAATTTCCGGAATTCATCTCCGGTGTGGGCAGTTTGGTCATGTTAAAATTTTAAGTTTTAATTAGAGTGATTATTTTTCGTTACAAAAATTTGTAAGAATTGGCACTTGATTCATAATCGTGTAAAAGGGATTAAATTCGTGTAAGAAGACTATCTATCGTGTAATCTGACTGTCATATACTGAAGCAACTTCAAGAACGGCGGAACCGTATATTCATTGGCAGATTTCAAGACATGTTGCAACCCACTCCAATTTAAAAGGCAATTCACCCACTTGTGGAATATTTTTGGCGTTCCGGCGTACTTTAATGTAAAAGTCACTATATTTCTGTTTTTTACAAAATAATTCAGGATAGGCATTGATTTTTTTCTTTATTTTAGGTTGTTGATCAGTATTTACCAGAATGTCATTCATTCTTAGGCCACGTTTTTATATCCGTGCCATGGAGTAACTGGATCAACAATTTTTCCAACGCCCCTCCTCAACTGAAATGCCGAGTTTACCACTGTTTTCTCAGTTTATTAGTAAAGTTATCAAATGAACCGAACATAAGGAAAAACCATGCGGAGAAGGCCAAGTCGTTATTAGTTCAAGCGGAAAACTTTGAGTGGTCGTCATTGGAACCAGTGGTCTTCCAGCACGTTATGGATTGGGTGGTTATGTCGTGCGACAGCGGAGTTATTTTTATAAGCGATCCGCTTGATTTGGATTACCGATTGTTACAGTAAGAATTTATAATAATTATTATTATAGTAGAATATTTCTGTAGCTTTCGGTTCAGTTTTTTACTGAATAGTAAGTGAACGTATTAACTGCTTGTAACTGTTATATAAATACCACGCCACAATTAATGAATTTTTCACAAATAATATGTCTCGTGGCGTAGATTACAAGTCTGAAAGAAATGAGAGCTTAGTTTTGAAATATTCCTTTTAAAATGTTGCGTTATCTCCACAAAATTTAGCATTTGTCCCTCTGAATTCTGCCGTCGATCCATATATCTTACAAGTAGTCGAATATATTTTCTTAATCCGACGAAGTCGTAAATAATCTCACCAATGTAAGTACAGTATAGTCGTTGCAGCGAACCCTCGCGCCAGATATGTCAAGTGTCACGTGACATTAATGACTTGCCTGCCTATTTATTTTGCCTAGGTTTGTATGACATTCCAGGACCGTACTACAATAGCACGTACGTTTATTTTAAAAATGAAACGAGTCTATTTATATTTTTAAATGCATTTTTTATTATTTATTATAGGGAATAAAACACACATGCACATTGTATTTTCTTGTTATTTATTTACTCAAATATATAAAATGATGTCATTATCTATAATTACATGTCCTGTAGGTACCTCTATATTCACAAAAAGATAGGAAGTACGTATCTACATGGATGTCCATCTTTACCTACTGTAAACTTTATACAATGTGTCTGCACATGGACTTAACTATACCTGTAATAAATGCTATCTTCAATTTTTCGAAAAAGTCATCCTTGATAATTTCTTTTCCCTGTTATATAAATACAAATGGAAAAATTTCCATGTTTTTGTACCGGATGCACAAAAAAAACATTTCTGAAAATAGCTATGGACCTATTCGAAGGAAAAGTTATTGTATTAAAAAACTAAACATACAGTTTGCTTAAAGGTTGTTCACTCTTGTTACCTCTGTTTTAACTTTAATGTTCAATAGCAACTTATAAGTGTATAGTATCATAACAAGCAAATTCTATATGCGCCCTTCTTCTGTATATGTAGGCTATGTATACTGCAAATACGTAGGTTACGTAAGTCATATATGCAAAGAACTAATGAAATGGGGATTTCGGCCTTATCCATTGGGATTTTGGGAAAGGTAAGAGTAAAGAGATACGAAGTCGGTTAAATTGGGACAATTTTTTTCGGCACCAAGTTGCTAATTCGCCATGTATATTTCTAGAAATCTGCGTCACTTCTGAGCAATACAAGGCTTTTCCATTAGAGCTCGGCGATTATCATCAGCTCTATATATATGTTCTCTGCAAAGTTCTAAAAATAGTGAACTTAGATAAACATATTATCACACCCTACATGATCAATAATTGCACTTGAATTCTGACCAAAACTATTAAAAATATCATGAAGATATTTCCTACTTTCCCAGCTAACCAAACTGTCTACATTCAAGTCGCCACACAAAAGTATTACTTGATAATTAATTGAAATAAATCTCGCCTCACTCGGAAAGAAATAAAACATCTAGAATTTTTTTTATTAATATTAAAATTCACATTAGTTTCTCTAACGGTAGCATCAGCTGAGGTAGAAGGCAGACAATAATTATGGAGGACAATAATTATGCTCCATAATTATTATTTTTGCCTAAAAACAGATAAATAAAATATTAACCTATACATTTTTCGTTACGTGATTAGTACTTACTGTGGTTTACAAATACACAAACAACTCGATATGTAGTTAATCAAAGTTTTCAATCAAACTGGAAAAATATAAAAACACAACACGCTTATTACGGTTCGTATAAAACTGGGGTATTTGATTAAGCTGATCGATGACATATTGCTGATGTCAACTGTCGAAAAAGCTTGAGGGTTCGCTGCAAAGACTATACATACGGCTCGTTAGAATATATAATGCCGCTGTGGGCTACTATAACCAGGCGTATTGTGACAATGCCTCACGTGCTTCAGTTTAATAATGTCCGCTTTTCCATCTCATCGCTTAAGTATGGAATTACTAAGGAAGGCGTAAACTTTATGTTTGCCTTAAAATTAATTTTGAAAATTTAACAAACCAGCGAATAGTAGTGGTGAGCGATATTTCACGAACTGTGATTTAATCACTGATATCAACAAATCACAGGTAGTTACAGTTCCTTAGCAGCAACAAAAAGCGTGATCTGATCACAGTTTAAACAAATCACCTTTGCGTACATATTTCACTTTTACTAATCATTAAACCTATCTTTTTGTTTAAAATTTATTCCCATGGGGTTGAATTGTTGTAACACCATAAGAAATACATTTATTACATTTGTGTTAAAATAATGAAGGCCATTTTCGCGTATAACCGTTAGAATAACATGGGTGACACCGGACTTCGTGCCTTATTTGTAAAGAGTAGGCAATAAAAGTTATTTTAGCATATGATCATAAGAATAACATGGAGGGTACTTTACTTCGTGCCTTATTGCTTTTTGGTGGATTTTCACAAATCACATCTCATATAGACCTATTATTTAAAATGTGATTCCGTGCAGTTGTCAGGTCGTTACTTGGTACTTGACCGTGACTTCTGAATCTTGAACTTGAAACCGTGAAATGAAAATGAGTATTAATATTCGAAAGACTAGCGAGCTCTGGCCATTCTTTAAAGAAAAAGGCCAAGTAATAAGAAAACTCAAATGATTAATGATTCTATTCTTAAATGATAATACACAATACGCACAAGATGATTAAGAAACCATGCGTATTTGCATGAACAAATCGTTTGTTGTAAAGTACACAGTGTTTAGTTCATCATAGTTTTTCTTAAAGGTATAATTCTACTTTAATCTAGGCAGAAATAACGTTTTCTTTTGTTTGTTATCAATGTTGTGTAATATTTTTTACAGATTTTAGTTTTCTTTTGTTACAGTTCTTTTAGTAGTAACGTAGTATACATAATAAATAATTTAAATTCATCGACCATCACGAGTTTGTAAGATCTTTGACCATCACCCACTAATTATTTTACGATTGTCTTTCCAAGTATCCTGATGCATTATCCGAACACCCTGTATAAATAAAAGAAAATAGTAGGTAAAGATTGTTTCACGAAAAATGGATATAACTTAATGACTGCAGTAAAAGTACCTGTGGCCATCCCATTATTTATGACCGTTTGTTATTATTATGTGGAAAGGACCGGATTGTAATAATTATAATTAAATATAGGCACATCAGGTAGGTTAGGTTGCTTAATTTATATTTAAATATCTTTTTGTGGTAAAATTTGTTCGTTTTTGAGGAATGGTTCAAGAATTGTCTTTTACCAAACATTCCTCAGAATAGCGTGATAGTAATGGACAATGCGAGCTATCACAGTCGCCAATTACATAAAGCTCCAAGCTCAAATAATACAAAATTGGAGATTCAGAACTACATGGCGGCGAATGATATATATTTTGAAGAAAGTTATAAAAAAGTGATCTTTTAGAAGTTTTAAAGACATTTTGTATAAAAAAAAGTATATGTTTGTGACACATTGGCAGAAGAAATTGGACATACAGTGTTACGGCTCCCACCCTATTATTGCATTTTTAACCCCATAGAGCATATATGGCATCAGTTAAAATCACTGGTTAGGTCTGAAAATATTTCTCCGACTTTAAGTTCTAGTGTTGTAGAATTAATACGAAAATGCTTTAATGATATTCCCCCAGGTAGTTGGAAAAATTCAGTCCGTCACGTAATAACTGTAGAAAATTCGTATATTAGTCTGGATCGTATAATTAATCCAATTATAATTAATTTTGATGAGGATAACGAGAACTATCTATAGAATGATATTATAAATGTAAATAAATATGACTAGTAATATTTAAAAAAAAATGTTATTTCATTTGATTACATTAATATAATCATATCATTACTTGTTTTCCTTAGTCCGTCCCTTCATACTTCACTTGTTTATTGCCAAGCTCTTGTCGACACAATGGGACCTACCCAGGAAATCATTAAGTCGTATCCATTTTTCGTGAAACGTACTGTACAATGTTCCTAATTAGTTTCCATTAAATTTGATTTTAGCCTTCTCCAAACGATATCTGGCTACACTAAAGTATGGTCACATACGACAAGTAATCTACTGAGCAAAAGACTGATTTACGTTAAAGCTAATATTAAGCTGCTCTCTGTTTATGTGAGTAGCCACAAAAATGTGATAAATTCCAAACGAAGTGACATACATGACGTGATATTAGGTAAGTATTAAAAGTAGTGTTGTGATCGCTCGAGCGAAAAACCGCTTGAGTACTCGATTATTGAAATAACCGACATCGCTCGATTATTAAAAAGCTCGAGTTATAAATTCAAGCGAGAATCGTGGCTTGTTACTTATTACCTTTCACTCGATACCCGAGCTTTGCTTGACACCGACGTATATTCGAGCAGTTTTTCGCTCGGTAGGAAATACTACTCTAGCGAAAAATCGAAAATCGTTGCCTTTCACTTGAAACCCGATCTTCGCGCTCCACTCGAAATGTGCCGATTGGCGACGTTCGAGTTTGACGCTCAGAAGGCGGACACGACATACGTCTTTCTTGAAGGCACATAAACGAGATGGTGCATATTAAAAAGTATGCCAAGTCCCGTAGTAGATGTATCGTGAAAAGTACATTAGGTTAAGCAATCGTTATTAAATGAATCAAGAACGGTCAAACCAAAAAAACCTTAAAGGTTTATAAAAAAAAGGCGTCGATGTTAAGTAAGAAAACTTTCAAGAATCGTATTACCTGGTGGAGATTTTTTAGCGCCATTGAAACTTACACACACGAATTCTTCCTAAAATTGAATTCGATAAAATTAATTTCAAATTGATATTCCCAAAATTGTGTGTCGATTTCTTAAACAGGGTTGAAAAAGTGTGTTTTAAAAAATCTGTGAAAACACATTTTTCTTAATAATTCGCATGAACTTTGTCGAGTGGCCAGGAATGTACTTAAGTGCAATTTTAATTTTAGGTTATTTAAACGACTTTGAAGCGGTAGTTAGCACGGAAGAAGAAATTGACGTTTTGTTGAAAGAACTTAATGGTATTATAAATATTACTGAGATATCCGACATTGCTCTACGAGCATTTACAAAATGGATACAGATGAAATCCGGTGATGGGTTAATAATAAAGTGTATGTTAAAAACTTTGGGCGCGACGGTTCATGATTTTGAACATCTTGCCGACCTATACGAAGAGATATTAACAAGTTACTTTAGTAATGTTGGTAAGTAACTATTTGTTGTAAGGATTTAGGGTATAGCACTAGAACTTATGATATGGAAAAATTTTCGATTCGATTTTGTTTTTTAAATTATACTAAACAATTCACTATTAATATTTTCCGATGCAGATACGTATCCTTTTTCTTCTTTTCAAGTTTCCGGTTTTGTTTTAATATTTTTTTTTCTCAATTTTTACAATGCTCGAGGAAAAAACAGAAAAAGAAAGTTTTTAAAAAAATTTTCCTTGTTTTTTCAAACCGTTAAATATCTAATCGTGATCTCCCAAAAGGCCAAAATATAAAGTAAAAACCTTATGATCCCCTCACTACAGGGTGTCCGATAACTTAGAGCCATAGAGCAACTGAGGATACTAAACATCAAACTAGACCGATTAAGTCGTAGAAATACGTGTTGACGTTTATTTTCGAAAATAAACTCATAATTTGAATTGTGTTGTTAAAGTATCTGATTGAAAGTTGACGGTGTGATGTTTTTATGAATAAGAAATGAGCATTTGTAGAAGTTGGTAAGTTTCACATTAGATTGCGCTAGTTACATACACTGGGTTTAATAAATCTATATTTTTTTTCTAAACTGAAAAGATATAGTTGCCTCGATCTTAATATCTCTAACTGTTTTCGAGATATTTCCATTTAAACATCATAATGCATAAAATTGAAATATTTCGAAAATGGTTAGAGATTTAAGATCGAGTCAGTATACCTTTTTAGTTTAGAAATTGCCCTTCTTTGAGAATCTTGAATTGAAAATACTTAATAACAGCTGTAGAGAAACTGACGAGCCTCTCACATAATCAAAGACGGGTGACTGGTTGTTTGTACAGCCTCGTCTACAAACAGACTGTCAAAAAAACACAAGGGCGATTCAAAGTTTTAAGAAAAATATATTATTGTACCTTCCGTAGAGTTAATTAATTAAATTAAATGATATTTAGTAACAGTAAACTTAATTCTAAATGCTAATCATTATAAAACTAAAAATAATGGGTTAAACAAGTAACATAGCGGTCACATAAACACACATTATTCCCGACAATAATCTTCAATTTTGTATGTGGCCTCAATACTTAAACCAAAATGGAAACATCAAAATACCATAAAAGTCTACAGAAACTGTCAATTTGACGACTGTGTCATCGGTCCAGGTATCCAATATATCGAATTATATAATTTGGGATATAGATACTAAACATTAAAGTATATTAGCTTTAATATCTCTGTGCAAAACTGCTTGTCTTGGGGTTTTTAGATTAGATCCTACCATAATTTGCTGGGTGGGAACGTTGAATCAATTAGTCATAATGATTGAACAGTGGATTCATAGAAAATTAGAGACACAATTAATATAATCAATACAAGTCATTGGGCTGGGTATTAAATTCTTAAAAACGCAGTTTTCGGGAGTGAAATTACTGCGGAGCAAATTCTACTGAAATGTGACTACAAAAAGGGAAGAGAGTAAAATGCAGGAAGAGCCAGAGATCTTAGAGACACAATTAATATCATCAATACAAGTCATTGGGCTGGGTATTAACTTCTTAAAAACGCAGTTTCGGGAGTGAAATTACTGCGGAGCAAATTCTACTGAAATGTGACTACAAAAAGGGCAAGAGAGTAAAATGCAGGATGCAGATTAGACTTCTTTCTAACGCGGGAGAGTAGTCACAATTTCTTTTTTACTTGTTCTCTGTTGTCAAAAATTGTTTCACTCTCCGTTTCAGCCAAGCGTTACCATGGTTACATCATGACAGAACTTTGTCAAAGGCGACCTGATTAAAATGAACATTTCTGTAATACGTTTAGGGTGATTTAGATATAATTAAAAATTATTTTTTAAGGGAGAATTTATGTATAAAAGTAGGGTTTTTTAACAATAAAAAATCATAGATTTACTAAACCCAGTGTATGCACCTAGCGCGCTCTAATGTGAAACTTAAAAACACACACTATAGATTCTTATTTTACTCATAAACACATCCTACCGCCAAGTTTCAATCCGAATACATTGAGCCGTTTTCAATTTATGACTTATTTTCGGAAAAACTCTCTCACTTTCAACACCCTGTATTTCTAGAACGAGAAATATTTCGAAAAACACTTATATGACTTAATCGGTCTAGTTTGATGTTTAGTATCCTCAGTTGCTCTATGACCCATAAGTTATACGGGGTTCTGCATCTCACCTCCCGTCTTCTACAGCTCAGTTATTAATTAAGTTAGGATTTTGATATTTTGCAGACTTTACCCGTATCTTAGGGTGTGTTTCAGGAAAATATTTTCGTTTATACAGGGTGTCCCAAAAAAGTGTTACGTCATGATGATATATTTTTTTTAGATTACATGCCATATATTTTGTTACTTCTTTGGATGCCTCTTGTGGTTACTTACATACATACCCCCAAAATTTTATTGAAATCGGTGCAATAATATCCGCAAACAAAAAATTAAAAACCAAGAAACTTAGTTTGCCCCACCGGTTTTAAAAATTAGTGAAAATTAGAAATAGTGCCTCATTAATAATATTTTACAATGTGCTTATTTAATTAGGTCCAACCATGTTATTAACCAAGTTTGATTGATAGGAATTTTACAGGGTGTCCAAAATTTCGTGTCAATCCTTCCAAACTTTAAAGCACTTTATTTTTCTTATTTTCAATTGGAACCCCTGTATATTTTTATGTCGTTCGATGCGGAAGTAAAAATCAAACATTTTTCCTTATTACAACCCTATCACAATTCGTAACACATTCAGAGTTATTTGCAGAAAACTAATTTTATCAACTATTCTACAACCATTTTAATGAATAAAAATCGACGGTGAAAAACAATTTATTGACACAGTAAAACCATAATTAACGTACTAAAATTAATAACATACTAGAATGTATATGTGATATGTCTTCTGTTCTCTTGGAGGCACAAATGAAGACGAGTATACAGGGTGTTATGGAAATGACGTATTATATTTAAACCGGCAATTCCTGAGATGAATACAAATTGAAGAAAAATATCCTTAAATGGCGCTTTCAATTCATTTAGCGGTAAAAATGACCTGACGTCAAACCAGGAATACCTCTGTACCGCACTGCGGCACATCCGAATTCTCACCGGTGTTGTCAGAATTACACTCTTTAAGTTTGAAATACCCAACTACGTAACTAGGTCAAATGTCAATGACCTTTTGACTTTTGATTGGCTGATTTTTTAATGTAATTTTATTTAGGCCACACACATACACTTACCTTGTCGGTCTTATTTAAAAATTAATGTCAACAAAAACTTATACAGCGTTTTAGTAAAGAAACCGGCACATCACATAACCTGGTTATGCAAAACTAAACTACACATGAACATTGGCCGCCATAAAACTGCACAAAATTCACTTGGAGACATCGTTTTTATTAACATTGGCTTGTCTCGCTTAGGTTTGCATGAACTTTTGCTTTTAATTAAAAAACACATTGTAAAATGTAAATAACATCTGACCTGAAATATTCAAAACACGAACTGTCAAAAACTAGAAATGTATTATAATGCAATGCATGTTTTCCGGTAGATTCCTGCGCATTCACCAAAAAAGGTTGAAATAAATAATTATAATAATCTACAGCATTTATTTATTGTTTTCCTTCACTGCTGTAGATACCAATAAAGATTAAAAAACTTGTTAATCGCTGCTCTGGTGCTTTATTTCATTCGAAAAGCTTAAAAAAATTAAATCGATCGTTTCACAGCGGGATTTTAAAACCCAAGATTAGCACATCTCTAGTATAAATCGACAGGTTAAAAGTTGACATTTGCTTGACAACAAGCGGCTTCGCGCGAAAGAGTTTTTTCGGGATATTTAATCAACTGTACAGTGCGAATAAGTGGGAAAATGTTTAGTACATACAGAAGAATCAAGTCGAAGGCATATTAGAAAATGTTCCTTTAGTAAGAGACTGGAAATCGCAAGGTCACCGGATCTTACATCATGCAATTTTTTCTATGGGGTACGATGAATAGAGAAATAGTTGATAAAGTCGAAGATAAAATAATTGCTGAACGTTTTAGTTTATAAAGTGCCAATTATGTCCTATGTCCTATTTGTGTGTTTGTTAAAGAATGCATTCGTGTGTAGCGATTTTGTGTGACAAGGGCCTATCTTAAAAAAACTAATTTGAAACATGTGTGTTTCTTTAAGTGATTTATGGTAATTTGTTCAGTGTTTCACTATTTGTTCTGTGTCTCTGACGATATACAGGGTCATGTTCTGAGATTGGAAGAAAAACGCCGAACGGGTTTTAGTGGGTTATAAGCTTTACCCACTAAAACCAAAAAAACTGAAGATTTATACTAGGTAGCTAAATATTTATTTTTATAAGAATCTAAAGTTTTACACGAACAATTTGGTAACATTGCCCTAGAACATCTGTTTATTACACAGCTGCTCAGTGTAATGTGACTGTGCCGAGGAGTTGTGTGTGGGTTTATGGGTGAATTACCCCACTTCTTAAACGTTCGATTTGAAAAAAAAAAATATGTAGCGCTTCTCTAGGACACCCCAGGAGTCACCCATTAAAATATAATACGTCATTTCCATAACACCCTGTATAATGATCTTGCCACATCTTGCGTAATAGTTCGGGCGTAATGTTTTGAGATGCGTTTTGAATTATTTGCTTCATATTGTCGGGTGTTATTGGAGGTTATTGGAATAATTTCCTTAACATAGCCCCCAAAAAAATATATAATTTAGTTAACTCGGGTGCCACTTGTTGGGCTCTCCTCTTCCAATCAAGAAGCTAACGCTGTTTTAAATTTTTACATTACTCAAGTCAAAATGGGCTCTTTCTACTCTCTCTTATTCGTTAAAATGGCTGTAGAATAGTTGATAAAATTAGTTTTCCACAAATAACTCTGAATGTGTTACGATTTGAATAGGGTTGTAATAAGGAAATATATTGGCGCGAAACCCGACACAGGCAACGCATCGCAGCATAGGTTTTTGTACCCTATAGGGTTAAATGCAGGCACGCGAGTTTCGACGCAGGGCAGGGCAGTACAGAACTGTGCGAGACAAAACCTGCTGGAGGCAGTAGCAATTTATACGTGGATTGATTAATGTATTTATGCCATTATTGTCATTATGAATGAAGAAGTTATTGAATCTGGATCGAGATACGCCGTCGACAAATCACTAGCCTTCTTACCGCAGATAATACATAGCTAATTTCGTATATGCACTCACCCTACGCCACATGTGAATTTTTCCTACACTGTATCAACCTGCATCTCATATCCTGCACTGTCTTGCCTGTGATAACGATGATTTCTGTAAAATATGGGTTCTCAATCCGTTTGATAAAAATGTTGTTGCAAATGTCAAATTACCCATTGAGACTCACAACCACTCTACAATTAAAATTGTTGTCTCAAAAATTTGAATAATTTTTAATTATAAATTATTTAATTCCAATTAATTTGAATTTTAGTTAACGAAGAAAATTTTCAACCAACATGGTCTGAGGCCAGCCGGCTTGTTCATATTTTGGCTTCCAAACAAACTGAATTGGAGCAAACGTTAATTAACAAAAGTTCCATATTGACACTTAATGCCATATTGATTCAAAGGGTCAACAAGTGTGTCGATAGAGAAGTGTTATTAAATTCTTGCATAGGCTGGATGGCAAATATTAAATTAAGGTATGTCTAGATGTCTTGTTTAAAATTTTTTTCCCAAGAAAGTTATAGTTTATAATGGGGAAATTATTAAATATTTATTATTATAATATTATTAAATAAGTTTAATAGAAATATTTGTATACGTGTCCAAGATACGGAGGGCCAGTGCAGGGATCTCGGAAACCGTAAGAGATACGAAGTCGGTTAAATGGAGGTAAAGTTGCGCATTTACGTGCCTAATAATATGCCGTTTGTTTTAAAATTCCGAGTAGTTCCGGAAAAAAACGAAATTCTGAAAAATCGTTTTATTGTTTTCCTGGGTTTTTTTGAGATCGAATTCTAAAGTAAATTGCACTTTTGCATTGCCACTTTTTCCGCTCTATCTAACAGCGTTAATTGTTTTATAATCCGACGAGTCGTCTTCGAAGGGCCATTATCAACTTTATTTTTTAAATACGGTCCTGTTTTCCTTTTATTGGAATTTGAGAGCTTTTTCTTCCGAATGCAACGATGTATGACACATTGTGGATTAATGACGTTTCGAGGCTTTTTCGCACAACATCAGTAAATTTTGGGATACGGTCCTGTATTTCTCCTAATTTTATAAATAATATCTCATAAGTAAGCTCTAAATTTTTACTTATGTTGGATTAGTTCAATAAATAACAAATAATTTAATAATAAACCACAAATAAGTAAACAAAATACAGAAACATTATTTCAAACTTCTGTTGATTCGGGATTTAAAAGAAAAGTAGGCGCTCGGAACAAAAAAATTAAGATGGTGACGCGTGATTTGTTTCACTTAACATTCCCATTGTGATCGTTTGAGAACGTTTTAAGAGGTTTTCTATTTTCCAGAAAATATGGAACATAATTTTACAAATGCTGAAAAGTTTGATATTCTATCGCATGTTTTATTTTATCTCAAAAAAACTGTTATGTGGAGTTAGAAGAGGTTATTTGTGCTTAGAGAATAACGGAAATCATTTTGAACATCTGATTATGTAGTTCCTTACTTTTTTCGTTGTTCGTTTTATTACTGTTTTGGAATGATTTTTGTTCACTTATTTGTGGTTTATTATTAAATTATTTGTTATTTATTGAACTAGTCCAACATAAGTAAAAAATTTAGAGCTTACTTATGAGATATTATTTATTAAATTAGAAGAAATACAGGACCGTATCCCAAAATCTTCTGATGTTGTTAAAAAAACCCTCGAAACGTCATTAAACCACAATGTGTCAAACATCGTTGCATTCGAGAGAAAAAAGCTCTCAAATTCCAAATTCCAATATCAGGAAAACAGGTCGCAAAAAGTCGCAATGCAAAAGTGCAATTTACTTTAGAATTCGATCTCGATTCGAACAAAACCCAGGAAAACAATAAAACGATTTTTTAGAATCTCGGTTTTTCCGGATATCTCCGGAACTACTCGGAATTTTAAAACTTTCTAAACGGCATATTATTAGGCACGTAAATGTGCAACTTTACCTCCAATTAACCGACTTCATATCTCTTACGGTTTTCGAGATCCCTGTACTGGTCCTCCTTACCTTGGACATGTTGTATACAAACACTATTAAAAATAGACTTTGTTGTTTTGTTGTCAATGTCTAAAATGCCATTTTATGACACCACCACAAGATATGATATCGTGCAGGAAGAGGCGTGACTTAGTGACGTCATTATGTGCACGCTTCTGCGGTTCCCATATGATTTCATTGTTTTCAGAGTTTACCGGAACCTTGTTATTTTAGTCGTATTTGTTCAGGTATTTGTGTATTTATTAAAATAAAGATCCTGATATTCATAACATGGCGTGCGCTGTGTTCGGTCGTGTTGTGGATAACCAGAAAAATAATGTTGATTATATAAGGTTTTTCTCCTTTCCCAGAGATAACAAACAAAAAATTAAATTGTAATACCACACTTAAAAATTGCTCTTACTTATTTAGAAACGGCCGCATATTACACAATGTAAGTGTTGTCATATTTTTATTTGTTTAACTAGGTAGTATTTAAAAATACCGTGCTCTTATTCTTTCAATTCACCCATGTAATTTCAAACGCGCCATACCAAATTGGAACGGCTATAGTAAAGATTATTTAAGAAGACCAGAAGTGCACTAAAACGTGCAATAAAGAATACATATTTCTCTGTCCTGATCATATCGTAAGAGTGAAATCGGAAGTACCCACCTTGTATTAAATAGATACAAGCCCTTTCATGTAAAATCTCAGGTACAGTACGTTTCACGAAAATTGGATACGACTTAATGATTTCCTGGGTCGGTCCCATTGTGTCGACAAGAGCTTGGCAATAAACAAGTGAAGTATGAAGGGACGGACTAAGGAAAACAAGTAATGATATGATTATATTAATGTAATCAAATGAAATAACATTTTTTTAAAAATATTATTAGTCATATTTATTTCCATTTATAATGTCATTCTATAGATGGTTCTGTTTCGCTATCGTTATCCTCATAACAATTAATTATAATTGGATTAATTATACGATCCAGACTAATATACGAATTTTCTACAGTTATTACGTGACGGACTGAATTTTTCCAACTACCTGGGGGAATATCATTAAAGCATTTTCGTATTAATTCTACAACACTAGAACTTAAAGTAGGAGAAATATTTTCAGACCTAACCAGTGATTTTAACTGGTGCCACATATGGTCTATGGGGTTAAAAATGCAATAATAGGGTGGGAGCAGTAGAACTGTATGTCCAATTTCTTCTGCCAATGTGTCACAAACATATACTTTTTTTATACAAAATGTCTTTAAAACTTCTAAAAGATCACTTTTTTTATAACTTTCTTCAAAATATATATCATTCGCCGCCATGTAGTTCTGAATCTCCAATTTTGTATTATTTGAGCTTGGAGCTTTATGTAATTTGCGACTGTGATAGCTCGCATTGTCCATTACGACCATTACTATCACGCTATTCTGAGGAATGTTTGGTAAAAGACAATTCTTGAACCATTCCTCAAAAACTAACAAATTTTTACCACAAAAGATATTTAAATATAAATTAAGCAACCTAACCTACCTGATGTGCCTATATTTAATTATAATTATTACAATCCGGTCCTTTCCACATAATAATAACAAACGGTCATAAATAATGGGATGGCCCAGGTACTTTTACTGCAGTCATTAAGTTATATCCATTTTTCATGAAACAATCTTTACGGACTATTTTTATACCTTCGGGTGGAGATTTTAGGGTATTAAATATACGTTGTTCGGGTTTAATTTTTTTTAATTCTAAAACTAGAAAGTATCTTCCGGACCTGAGTACAGCATTTACCACCGACCTCAAAAGCGGTACAAAAACACCTTCAAGTACATTATATCTCTCTCTTTCTCAGGTATGCGGCAAATAAACAGTAACAGATAGAACACTAAGACATGTGATTTCTTATTTTATAAATTATGTGGAGTGATCTTTCTATTCTCTTTAATAGATTATTGTTTTTGATTTGTACAAAGACAAAGAATACCCTGTAGCTTTCTTTGTTGCACGTTTCTGGTCTTTTTAAATAATCTCTACTATAGATATCATACCTTGTGTTTACTGTATCATGGGTTGCCATGTAATTAACAACAAAGAAATAATGTAATTGATGATTTAGGATTTTTATGTCTTCAATTTTTAATTTCGCAGAATAGATCTTTTTTGTTCATTTTAGTGTCTGGTTTCATAGTGTTTATAGATAAAATTTGTATGATGCCCGTATTAAAAGTGTTTTTTTTTTTTGTTTGAAGAGTTGCACTGGCTACGTTAGTTATCCAATTTCGCCTCTTGCAGAGAAATTTTAATAATGAATTATGATACATAAGCCGAAATATATTTTAGAAAACGTAGTGAGAGAGTGTATTAATAATCTTTTTTCTATTTTAAGTGAATCAATAGAACCAAAAGTACCGCTTATTTGGTTCAGCACAATCAAGCTAGCTTTGGAACACTGTGATAAAGACGAAGCCACTTGCGGAGCGTTGCTTCATAAGTTTTCCCAAATTCTTTTGCAAATTTCAGAAGACAGAGGAGGAAATAAGTGGGGCAGGGGACTGTTAAGTGCCATTGGCATAACTAAACAAGGGGCTGTGAATATAAAGTAAGTAACTTATTGATTGTGTTTTCATGTTTTTCTCCCTTGTTCACTATTCCAACTGTCGGCTCTCGGGGGGAAACCTTGGATGGCACTAGAATTTGTTTTTGAGTTTTGTACATGTATCATTTTCCGACGACATTGGTCAATAGTACTTACCGAGATCTAATCGATATCGCGCTTAACTCAATTTCGCGAACTTTCAAGTGAAGAAAAATTTACTCACAAGTAAAGCGACGTATTCTGCCGTGTTAATTCAAAGGGGCGTCTCTGCAAATGTCGTCAAAAGTTACGTGCCATGAAAGAGCTCATCTAAATGTCTGGTAAATTTGAAAGCCGTATATGATCCCAAACCTATTAATACGTTTGTAACTACGAATATGGACGTAATTGAAATTTGAAAGCTAAATAATCTATGTTTCATAATTCACAATAAAGTTTCAGTGGATACGCCTCTTTGAATTAACACGGCAATATTGTAGTTGCTATATTAACTGAGTAATGGAATTAGTTCAAAATTTACTCCTAAAAATTGATTAAGTTCATCTGCCTATCTGCCAAGGGGATCTCATTAATGGTAATAAATACAACTTCGATTAAATGGTGAGAAAGTATCACAGTCAAAGAACTAACAATATGCCACACAAAGAGTTTTGGTAAGATGTTTAAGTTTGGAGTTATTTAAAATAAAACTGAAATTTTGGATTTTTAATTTTATTTTTTTCCGGCGTTAATTTTTAAGTCGGAGCAAAACTGACAAAAAATTCTCTCAGCTACTTTTAATGAACCCAAATATGCCCCGATTTTATAATGTCAAATTTTAAGAGCCTTTTTATTCTAAATTCAATGATGTAGAGTTCGTTTCACGAAAAATGGATATAACTTAATGACTGCAGTAAAAGTACCTGTGGCGATCCCATTATTTATGACCGTTTGTTATTATTATGTGGAAAGGACCGGATTGTAATAATTATAATTAAATATAGGCACATCAGGTAGGTTAGGTTGCTTAATTTATATTTAAATATCTTTTTGTGGTAAAATTTGTTAGTTTTTATTTCTTGCTGGAACAGTTTAGTTGTATTACCGATATTATTTTACCAAACGTATAAAAAAACAGTATGTGGCGTCCATGGAAAAACATTGATGGTGCTTCCTCTAGTGTTGTAGTGAAGAAAATGCATTTATCTCTCGATGCTAGGGAAATTGTAAAAAGAGTATATACTTCTTTGCTCAAGAGAGGACTTTATGCTAGTGCTGCTGCGACTGAAACATCTGATTTGACTAAGATACCTCTGACTACAGTGAAAAGAATCGCGTCAAATCCCATTAAATCTAGAAAGAAGCGTAAAGATGCCGGTTTCAACAAATGTTTCGACGAAAGCGACAAGGACTTGATAAGGCGAAAAATCTACACCATGTACGAAGAGCAACGCGTACCTACATTAGATTCTCTGAAGCAACGGCTCACCAATGATGAAACCCAAATAAGTTGTAGCCGCACTAGCCTTTGGAGAGTTTTGTCGGAAATGGGATTCAGATACCGCAAAATTGAGAAAATGCAAGTACTCATGGAATCCCACCGTTTAGAAAAATAATAACTGCAGAAAATTCGTATATTAGTCTGGATCGTATAATTAATCCAATTATAATTAATTTTGATGAGGATAGCGATAGCGAAACAGAACTATCTATAGAATGACATTATAAATGTAAATAAATATGACTAGTAATATTTAAAAAACATGTTATTTCATTTGATTACATTAATATAATCATATCATTACTTGTTTTCCTTAGTCTTCCCCTTCATACTTCACTTGTTTATTGTCAAGCTCTTGTCGACACAATGGGACCGACCCAGGAAATCATTAAGTCGTATCCAAATTTCGTGAAACATACTATACTACATATTTATTGAATTATCTTTAAGAAACTTTCAAGATCGATGCAGTATGTACTAAAATTAATATTTTCAAAAAAATTTTTATAATAATGCGTTATGCATTACATAATAATCAAGAAACAAGATAATTTATTAACAATAACAAAACGGTAAGTATGAAAATATAAACAACAAATAGGTACCATTTTTCCGTGGTTTTACGGGTTGTCTCGGTTATTAGGAAAGATAGAAGGATGCGGTTTTCGCAGGACTGTGCTACTTTTTTTTGAAACAAACGGGATGTTTTTGAGAATTTTATTTTTTGGGACACCCCCCATATTTCGGTTACCCTGTGGCTTATCAAAAAGAAATAAAATATCCTCTTTGTAGTTTTTTTTACGTAGAATACAGTGACTTACACAGATTGTTTCTACGTTCAATAATTTTGAAGAGAAAAATAAATTTCCTTTTTTTAATGTTTAAATGATTTTTAATGCAATTCAGTTCTTAACAAGCTTCTCAGGAATATATAGTACTTTATTTTTAGTCTTAATATTTTGCCCGAAATTTACTTTTTTTTTTTAAATATACAATTTTTGAGTAGGCCATGGGATATTAAAAAAATAACAAAAAAACAGTGTTGTATAATAATGACAAATTATTCTGTTTCTGTCAAAATATTAAGGTTCTCTAAGTTGTTTTATAATTTGTAATTAATAGTAAAAAATCAGTTTGCCCTAATTATTACAGTCAATGTGAATTAAAATATGACATGTTTGGCTTAGAAGTGTATTTCAATGGTAAATATATAAGCTTTTTTGTAGTATGTAATTTTAAGAAATTTATTAAGTAGATATCTCGAAGGACGACAACCGAATAAAACAATTATTCCAATTTAATTGAACAAGGTTCATTATCTAAACCTCAGCCGAAAATCGACGATAAGGAAAATCGCGATGAAATGAAATAAATGTGCTTTTGCTAATAAGTATGCATTAAACATATCTAGGGCAGAACAATTTGAGAAATATTTATGAGAAAGTTCCATAAACGTTCAATTTTTATTTCTTATATTCAATTGCACCAGTAATTGTTTTTTTTAAATATCCGTCATGGCTACTCAAAAAATTGTATATTTTTAAAAAAATTTGACATAATATTAAGACTAAAAATAAAGTATTATATATTTCTGAGAACCTCGTTAAAGGCTGAATTACATTATTAAAAAATATATAGGGACCCATAAAAAAGGAAATTTGTTTATTTTTTTTTAAACTATTGAACGTGGAAAGAATCTAGGTATGTCACTGGAGGCTACGTAAAAATCTATAAAGGGAACATTTTATTACTTTTTGATAAGTTACTGCTCGAGTTATAAATTCAAGCGAAAATCGTCGCTTGTTAGTTATTATCTTTCACTCGATACCCGAGCTTCGCTTGACGCCGACGTATATTTGAGCAGTTTTTCGCTCGAAAGGAAATACTACTCTAGTTATAAATTCAGGCGAAAAATCGAATTGTTGCCTTTCACTTGATACTCGATATTCGCGCGCCACCCGAACTGTGCCGATTGGCGACGTTCGAGTTTGACGCTCAGAAGGCTGACACGACACACCTCTTTCTTAAAGGCACATAAACGAGAAGGTGCATATAAAAAAGTATGCCAAATCCCTTAGTGGATTTTTCGCGACATGGGTTTTGTTTTGACTGGCTAGCCAGCGGCGATTGTAAACTTCTTAAAAAATTAAAGGATGTAATTTTAAAAGAAATCAGAATCATCTCTTCTTCCTTAATAAAAACTTTAGACTAAACTTCTAAAACTCACAAAAACAACCCCTGGTGTTTTATCGGCACATTCTTCTTAGTCATAAAAATTTCAAGTGATTAATCGCTCGAGCGATTCACTCGATTATTAAAATCGCTCGAGTGTATCAAGTACTCGATTGTTAATATCAATAAGTTAACATTATTGTACGAATATAATTTTCTTTTAGTTTTAGGTTTATTTGTAGAGCTTTAGCTGGATATATATTGGCCCAGTTACCAGAGATGAAAGGCCAACCACAAGTTGTAAGGAGGGTTGAAAATGCACCCTCACGAGTTGGACAATCGGGCGGTAATAGTGAATGTCCGAAAGTTTTACTTATGCTAGATTTCGGCCAGTCGCAGGGTAAAGTTAAAGATTGTGCCGAGCTAGCGCTGAATAAAGTAAGTCTCAAACTAGTATTCAAATGTTTTTTCAATTACAGGGTGTCCCATTTTTCGACATTTTCTGGGGGTGGGGGTGGGGGTGGGGTGGGTGGGGGGTATTAAAGTTATTATCAAAGATAGGATGTTGCGGGGTTCACTTTAGTGTCCCCACGTTTTAACGAAAGGAAAGATTCCGGTGTCAAATTTGTCATGACTCTCTAATTTTTAATCTACAGGGTGATTTTAAAATATTCGTATTTACCTTATGCGTTAACTTACCAAAAGGGTTAAAACGGGTCTTGTTAGAGATTTTTGCTTAAAGTTCAGTGGCGTAGCCAGTTTTTCTCTAAAAACTAAAGTTTTTGAGATATTAACGAAAGTAAAAATTGGAGGATAAATATACACAACTATATATTTTTATAAAGCCCAAAGCATGCTCAGTTAATTAAAAAACAATAATATACAGGGTGTCCTATTTAAAATGGCTCATGTAACTACAAAACTAACCTCTTATTTTACAGATTCAGGACCCAGCTAATTCGCTTCACAATGCCAAAGCATTCTTATGGCTGTTGTTAAAACAATTTTATATAAAGCCTTATTTAAAAGATATGTGGTGATAAAGTTTTTTTATGTTTATCATAGTTTTGTTCCTATAAATTTATATATTTTATATCTTTTGACTATAAAGTAATTTTAAGACAATCAAACTGATGTTTATTTTACTTATAATCCTACAGTGTGCCGAAACTCGCATAGTTCAAGTAATACAGCGAACATCAGCAAATTAAATTTTGACATTGACAAAATAAAAATTAGGGTCGGTGACAATATTTTCATTATTTGTTATATTCGCTTTACGTCGATTTTTGGCAATAGCGTCATAGAAATTATTTACTAGTGTTTACTGTATTTGCCATCACTCTTAATTGAGTAGCTTAGGAATGGCTCATTAAAATGGATTCAAACTCGGAAATTGGGTTTATCTTGTCTGCCTCTTGAAGAATTTATATTGCAGTTTCTCTATAAAATGTACAGGGGCGCCAATATTCAGCCATCGCAAAAATTACATGGGATTTCCTATGTTCAACTCAACGATGCATCACCCGTTATAATTTAAAAGCAATATGTTCTTTGTTTTAACTATGATCATATGTAGTGTTGTGATCGCTCGATTATTAGAAAAACCGCTCGAGTTATCTGTTCAGGCGAAAACCGTCGCTCGTCACTTATTATTATCTTTCACTCGATACCCACGCTTCGCTTGACGCCGACGGAAATGTACCGCTGTAGTGTGATCGAGTTAAAAAACTGCTCCTATATTCGAACAGTTTTTCGCTCGATAGGAAAACTCTAGTCATAAATTCAGGCGAAAAACCGAAAAATATCGCCTTTCACTTGATATTCAACGTTCGTCCTACGCGCGGCTCGATCCGAAATATGCCGATTGCCGACTTTCGAGTTTGACGCTGAGCACGACACACGTCTTTCTTAAAGGCACATAAACCAGAAGGTGCATATAAAAAGTATGCCAAATCCCTTAGCGGAGTCATCGCGACATGAGTTTTGTAAAGTTTTGTTTTAACTTGCTAGCCAGCGGCGTAGTTTAGGTCTCCGATTGTAATATTAAAAAATTAAAGGATATAATTTTAAAATTTTTATTTACTATAAACTCGAGAAAACTTCTCAAAAATAAAATAATAATAGAAATTGTCAATGAAAAATAACAAAACGAACAAAATGGTTAATAAAATATATAAAAAAATTCGTAGGTAATCTTATAGTAAACATTTTTAAATCTAAACAGGAACTTTTTATTATTGACTCAAGAAGACTTCTTAAAAATGGAAAATAAGAAAACGAGAATAATAGTAACCAAAAGTAAACATTCTTAAATTTAAACAGGAACTTTTAGGTAACTATAACATGAATTTAAAAAAATAATCACCTATTTTCTTATTTTGCCAGTCGCGTAACTAAGCCTAAATTTTTGAAGAGCACACTGTGGGCACCTGATAATTTAAAGTGGAAGAATTTGACAAGCCATTTTCAATATCTACTTATTTTGTGCTCGTAGATTGAGAAAGATGTGAAGAAAAATAACTCTTGGTAATACTTTTTGTTTTAAAAAAGCACAAGAATAAACCCGAACAATAAATACATATTTGGGTGATTTTTTGCAGTTTTTTTGTTTGGTATGGAGACACGTGGTAAAAATTCATTATTCACAAATAAATAAATTTCTGGAATTTTTTTGGTGGCTACTACAATTGCTGCTAAATACCCTACCTGATCACAAACGGCTTGGCGGCCGGTCGAGCAGTCGGTGACGTCATCGTTTGGTGAACTGAAGTTTCAAGCGATTCACTCGATTATTAAAATCGCTCGAGTATCAAGTACTCGATTATTAAAATCATCGCATAACATGAAGGGTACTGGACTTCGAGCCTTATTGCTTTTTGGTGGATTTTTTTTTAAATCACATCTCATATAGACCTATTATTTAAAATGTGATTCCGTGAAGTTGCCACATCGTTACTTGTTACTTGACTGTGACTTCTGACTCTTGAACTTGAAACCGTGAAATTAAAATGAGTATTGTTATTCGAAAGACTAGCGAGCGCTGCTTTTTTTTAAAGAAACAGGCAAAGTAATAAGAAAACTCAAATGATTAATATGATTCTATTTTTAAATGATAATATGGAATACGTACAAAATGATTAAGAAACCATGCATATTTGCATTTGTAAAGTAACCCGAACAAATAGTTTGTTGTAAAGTACACAGTGTTTAGTTCATCATAGTTTATTTTTTAATTGTATAATCGGACTTTAATCTAGGTAGAAATAGCGTTTTCTTTTGTTTGTTATCAATTTTGTGTAATATTTTTTTACAGATTTTAGTTTTATTTTAAATCCAGCGACCATCACCACTAATTATTTTACACAATATTCTCTTACGTACCTATATTATCTAGTTAATCCCTCGACATTGCTAAGAATTTATAAACTGTGATCACGTCACGCTTTAATTTCACCGATATCAAAAATAACAATCACGTTTCACAACGTGATTGAAAAATCACGATATTGCTCGTCACCACTTATAACCTAGAAGCATAGAATAATATTTAGGTTTGTTCCTAGAAGCAGTCGAACAGCAGTGTTAAAAAATCGAAGTAGACAAATGGGAACGCCGGAACCGGAAATGCAACGAAATTATGGGCGTCGTTACGTATGGCATAACAGCGCGGGCTATTTAAATGTCACTTTTTCCAAATTTTTACTACTCTCAATATTTGAACAAAAAATAATAGGATTAAAAAATTAACAGTAAAGTAAAATTTACACAAAATATCACAGTTTTATCATAATTAAAGTAGGTATGTACCTAAAAAAAAAATATTTCAATGTGAGAAATATTTTACCATCTGCAATTTTTAAACTAAATCAAAGTAGATACATACATACTAAAAACCAGACACTACATGCTGCGTATTAGTGCTAAATATACGTTTTATTATTAAATTTGTGGTATATATGGATATATACCTGTTTAAATGTTACATTTTAGTACTTATGCCAAAGAAATACAAGTAATTCGACCCCAGTCCCTTGGCTGCGCCACTGTATAATTGATACAATCTTATTCACTAAAAAAGTTTTAAGTTAGTCCATCAAATTATGTAAAGATTTTATAGTATCTGAGATGTAGTCGTGTTTCCAACGTGTTATGATTTCCATATCGTGCCATCTAACGCTGTTCCTGTATTTACTATGGTTTTATACACAACCTGCCATTTAGAAAATTTACATTTAACCAGCTCTTAGTTAAGCTTTGCCCGTTGGCAAGAAAATTGATGGTAATTCGGAAAGCATAAAAGCCAAAAAGAAATCGACTACAGAAATAGTATTTGCAAATGTATTTAGACTCGCATTAATCGTATCTGTGTGGCAATGTTGTGATATAACGTGATTTGGAACTCCTGCCTTGAAGATATGGCCTAATTGAATAAGAACTATCTGCCATTTGCCATCGGTACTGATGTATGGAACATTAGTTAACATCAGTAAATATGTTCCCCTCTCTGCAGTTTGAACCTAAAAGTAAAAACTTTTATATATCATAATAGAAAATACTAGAAAGAACATAATAATTATTATATAAGAATTTAAGATTGAAATGTTTTTAACTCCGTGGAATTCCAAAGGAGAATATACATCGACACAAATATCGACCACGTAAATACAGCACCCATCGCGCGCTCTCTTTAATCAGGCGAATGCGTAGAGGGGTTGTCCATTATTTTGTGGTGTTTCAGTTGTAGAGGAACGGTTTGTGTTGATATTGATTAGACATTCTTAGTAAAGAAAGTCACGTCCACATAGATAGATAGATAACTTAAAATTATTTTATTACTAGCTAACAATAATATCGATGTTACGTAGATATAGATTAAATATGTTAGGCGCAAAGCTCGAAAACGGCCAATGGTCGATACGTTTGCTCAATTTTAGGATTGACAGTAGCGGCGCCCAACCCAATTTGTTCGGGCCCAACCTTCTAAACTGGTAAAAGAATATATGGAATATCAACCTTCTAAACTGGTAAAAGAATATATGGAAGAAATTATACATTTTTGCGGGCAACCCGCAGAAATTTTTTTTGCGGATTGTCGCCCAACTAAAAGAAAACCGCAGACGCCGCCATTGAGGGTTGGAAGTTTTAATGCGATCAGAGTTCGGAGTCTAATTTAATTTCGGGATTTGACCGCCTCCAAACACCCCAACCTGCAATTGTTCAATTATGAAACGTCCAAAACTTGACAACCATTTTTAGAAGATTTAGATTTAGAAATTCTTAACATTATAAAATTCTAAAAAAGTAAGTTGCAACTGGAACCATGTGTTATTTAAATTTGTAATTCAAAGAAACATTTAAATAGGTAACTTTTTTTAATTCAAAGTCGCGCTTAGTTATCTAATTGTAAGTTGTGTTCGAATCAACAGAAACAAGATACAGGACAAGCCAATAGGTATCGGCCTACTTTGCTTTAAAACTGAAAACGGAAATCCTAAGATTAACCAAAAATGTGGACCATTGGCCGTTTTCGAGCTTTGAACCCAATGTATACACTTTTATTTAATATATTTTATATACAAAAAATCGAATTTACTACAGTCATTATTTTACATGCATACCTTGTATTCGTATCCTCTAAGGCCTCGGCAACTGTTTCGGCCTTCCATGACCATCGTCAGTGTTGTACGGCCCTTAACCGGGGGGAGGGGCAACAACAGACAGCTGCTTACCCATTAAAAACAACATAACCTAAAATGCAAACAGCTGCCAAGAATATATAAGGATCCTTAAAGCTTGACCACTTATAATATATTCTTAAATCCTAAAAGAAAAATGTTAATTAAAATATAAAAGGGTGGTTTTATACATTAACATGCCAAAATGTTGGACAAAACCTTTCCTTAAAATAAAATTATTATTAAAAAACAAAAATTGGAGTTTAGCATCAACGTCCGAGAATGTTGTACGAAATCGTTTTTCTGGCCTTTATTGACCGTGCATTATATATTTTTAACCAAGATATTTCTTCGCACCATTGTGAGCCTAAAAAATAAAGAATTAACGTTGATTGATTTATCTGAAATTAATTTAGGCATATTTAAATAATATATTTTATAAAATGGACCATTTTTACTTGCCCCAAATTTTAAAATCCTTTCTCCATAATTTAATAGGTTTGTTTTCACTAACTTCACTAACTTACCAGAATTTGGCAACGTGCTGTCTTTAAGTGCAATAACAACGCCCCTTCACCATATTTGAGTGATTTTAAAGAACGGCGCGAGCCTGATTTTTAAGACTTCCGTTATAAATATCTTAACATTGTCCAAAATTTAATAGACGAGAGCGAAAAAAACCAAATGGTGCAAAACTATATCGTTATTGCTCTTAAACCTTCATTCTTTCATCTGTAGTAACAGGAAAGGAAATAAAACTATTTTACCTTTCAATTATGACAGAAGTGAAGGTTGCTTATTAACAACGGTGCCCATTGCAGTAAGAAGGATCAATCCACGTTCAAGCGTTACGCGTGTAATATTTTAAAACGATACGCTTGAGTGAGGAATGACCCATAAAACACTAAGATCACAGCCCACTTACACTTATTACTTCAAGTTGTAACAACATGACGTATAGCCGAAGACGGATACCGAGGACGCGAAACGGGCGCTACCAACACCAATCATGCTCACTAACCTGAAACAATAGAGAAAATTATTAGTTACACAGTTTACATCAACAAAAGTTCAATTCAATTGGGTTAGTTTGATAAAATTTCGATTTTAGCTCTTATTCATTTATAAGAAAGAAAATCAACATAAACTCCTGGACAAAATTAACGCAACATCATAAATTTGCCATATTTTTAATGCTATTTTTTTTCTGAATTTGTGATCCGATTTGAATGATTTTTTTTGTATTGTAGGTTGGTTCCTTGACAATGTCATAGTTTTCGCTGTTTATGATAAAAATTGAATTTTCGATTTATACTGGGTGTACTAAAAATGCTATATTTTTTTCCAAAAATTTACATCACCCTGTGGAGTATATTAGCAACGGAAACATATTGCAGTTGACATGAAACGGTAGATCAATCTTTCCCCAACATTTTCTTCTTTTGGTTTCCTTCATTATCTCTGCTATTAAAGGAGATACACCGTTTTATAGTGTAACATGTCTTTATAGACTTTAATATTCAACACATTCATTGTTAAATGTTTTCAAGTAGACTACGAACTTTTTCTGACATTGCAAGCGATGTGTCAGCAGATGTTGTGTTTTAAAGTTACAAAGGTCAAATAAAATTCGCCATACTGATAAAAACTGTTCGGAAACTGCTTATTAAACGTTCGTTTTGTATGCCCAAATGCCCTACGAGTATTTTACTCTTGAAACTTTCTTGGAAACATTTAACAATGAATGTGTTGAATATTAAAGTCTATTTTTATAGTTTTGGTGTATCTCCTTTAATAACAGAGATAATGAAGTAAACCAAAAAAGAAAATGTTGGGGAAAGATGGACCTACCGTTTAATGTGAACTGCAATATGCTTCGGTTGCTAATATACTCCACAGGGCCATACGAATTTTCGAAAAAAAACAGCATTTTTAGTAAACCCAGTATAAATCGAAAATTAAATTTTTATCAAAAACAGCGAAAACTATGACATTGTCAAGGAACCAACCTACAATGCAAAAAAAAATCATTCAAATCGGATCAAAAATTCAAAAAAAAATATCATAAAAAATGTGGCAAATTTTTGATGTTGCGTTAATTTTGTCCAGGAGTTTATTTTGATTTGTGTAATTTTTTCCACAATACCATTTTATCTAATATTTTAACTTTTCTTCTAAGAAAAGGGTCACAATTGAAAAAACATTCAAATTTCATTGTATTGTTGTCGTATTGTATTTAAGAAAAAATAATTTATAGAATCAGGAATGGATCGACTATCATGCCTTTGTTGCACGTTTTAATTTAATTTGGAAAAAAATTGTAACAAAAATGAATTTTTAACATTTCACACTTAGTATATAGAAATTATTCTAAAAAAATTTTTACTTCCCAGCACACAATAAATTTTTGACCCCCAACGAATACTTTTGGGATTTTTGCATTCTTCATTTACAGCTCGAAGTCCTCCTCTTCAATTAAAATTAAAATTGCGCTGTCAATATTCTAAATTTTATTGATTGCCAAACTGCATTGCATAACACAAAAATACCAAATATTAATAGTTTCGAGCTTCTCCTGTAAAATTTATCTTTTGGTTGGTGAACACAGAAAACCAAATAAATACGTACATTTAAAATATTGGCAACTAGGAACAGATTTATTTCACAGATTTATTTTCGAAAAAAACAGAAAAGATTGAAAACTGTGATGACCAACACTGATAGGAAACCTTAAAATTAAAATAAATTTTTAAACTAAATATTACCTTAATAACCTCTTGCAGGCTGCTCTAATCCTTGCTTGTGTCCCGAACATTTAGCTTCCAGGTTTAAGTTTCCATGGTCGCAGTCAATTGAAGCCCCTCGGACAGATCCAAAAAACAACAATTTTTTGCACCAACTTGTCCTTAGGGAAGCGACAATTAAACAGACACAGAAACCAACGAAGTGAATCTACTTTAAATAGGTACTACATATATATTTCTATGAAGTTATGATTGTTTATTATAACTGGTTAAAACGTTATTTCATCATAATCGCTTAAAAATTTCATTTTGTTTATCATTCGTACAACATTTTGAAAATTCTAATACGATCAGTCAGATCCTTCCTGTACGTTAGACTAGGAAAGACCGGATTAATTTATCAATCAGATTTTTTCTGTACGTTAGACTAAAAAAGATCGGATTGATTTCAACTCGCGATGGGGTTCTGTGTCTTCTGCTACCCTGAAAAATTCGCGTCGCGGATTTTATAAATTTCCTTTAGTATCCATGATCCTGAAACAAAGGAAAATGCGTTTAGTCTTCCAAGATACATAGGCAAATTTAAGTAAAAGAAACTCTGTGTTCTCCGCAATATGTACGTTATTGAACTGATGAAATTAAATAGTAAAGCGTAGCTCATAATCGACATAAGAAATGTTACCTTTTGAGATCAAAGTGATTAAGTAGAAATGTTAGGTCAATGCTAATGAGCATAATTCAAAATTAATAACAAACATTGAGAAAATGTTCTCTTGAAAAAAGTCTAGTTCTAGTCACAGCTAGCTATAATAAAATCACTAACTAAAATTAGCTCACTTATTTAGCTCATTTCTGCCATATATGATATATTTTGATATATATGTATAGTAATAGTAAAATGTACATAGATTAATAAAATATAACTTAGAGTGAACATTCAAAACCCTTAATTGTCATATTTGTTAATTTAACGGGTTTTGTCAATCACACTCCATGTTATTGTTATAGGTATATCGTTATATATGTTATCTTACAAGAAGATCGACAACTGATCCCCTCGATTTTTAAAATTTGGGATAAAAAAATTAAAAGATCTTAAAATAAGCTACAAGAAGTAGAATAAGTGAGTAATACAAAATGTAATATCTATGAGCACATTGCTATTCTCGTGTTAAGATAAAAGAGTATAAGTTTTATTATTTATATTTATATTTTGAAGGCAAATTATTATGTTCCTCTTTATTATCTCAAAATATTAATTTTGCCACTTTTTGAATTTCATTTCGTCAATTTATGAAAATAATAGTTATAAGTATTGAGCAGTATTACAATACAAACACGAAGTATCCCACTAGTGCTATAATATGCCATATCGCACATGCTATGTATAACATTTTATATCCGACTATTTAAACTACAAAAGAAATTTATGATTGATTTTAAATTTTACAAGTCATATTTGACAATAAAAGTTTTAATTTAGATATCTCGTGCCAAATGCAAGTTCATTACATCACAAGTATGATACATAAATTTTACGTAACTCAAAGGCCCTAAATAAGATCTTATTTATCATATAGATCGTAGACGATTATTTTTTGTAGAACATGCTTAAGGAAAAATATCATTTTGTTATAAAGACAAATATTGTTTTCACAAAATAATACTCTTAACATTTTTTTATGAATGTATCTGTGGCAGAACGTTTCATTTACATTACCTTGAATGAAACTGTTCTGTACCCTGAAGGTTTCTGGTTAGGTATATTTTAAATCAAAAAATAGTCAATACGGAAATTAACTAATTTTAAAATTCTTTAAATATTTTTCCTGCTGCTTTGCGAATTCGTTTACAACCTAAGCACACTAAGACTTCAATTTAGGTAGTTAAATAATTTTAATTTTCTTGCAGATAAACCGAAAAGTTTTATTGACAAGGCGCATCGATACAATAAATGGATACACAAATTTTGAATTACCATTATTTAACAGTTGAAAATAGGTGGCGTATTATTAATATACTATTCACGACTATTACCTTAAATTCTTGTTGTAATACCAGCCGACTTAATTAAAATTAAAGTTATAATAATAATATTTTCTTTTGCCAAAAATATGAATCTTTTTTCAATATTAATTAAACAATTTAAATTAAAAAAATAAAATAAATAGTTACCTCCTAATATATTCCCATTTGCCCGACGTCATCTACTTCATTCTTCCAGTTCCGCTCTTCAAGGGACGAACAAAAAGGGCATCGCCCTGGACAGGCCAGGTTGCCCATCAGCGTTTTTCAGACATGCATGGATCTTCAAAGGTTAATTCTACCACGCTCTAAACTGCGACAATGTTTAGGCAAACCCTTGAAGAGCAGAACCCTCACACGCGGTACCGCACTCTGTTTTAGACTTAAGTGTCTGAAAGAAATAAAAAATAATTGTTAGGGAAATGTTTGATGGATTTATTCATTACCTTTTCTATTTTCATTTTAAATAATAGACATTTTTTCAGGAAAACCCTTAGGCCTGCATTTCAAAAATACATACTGCATGGTTACCTTTGCTACTTATATTTTTACAACTTTTAGAATGTAACTTTTATAATAATTGTAAGAATTACAAACGCATGTTTATTAAATCGAAACGAAGGGGTAATTTTAATATACGATTGTAACTAACACAGACGATAAGATAGACTCCTAAGTGCTCCTTTCTTTCGAATTTTTATGCAACCCTCTGAGAAATCATTTCTGAATGGTCCCATAATTTTTTCAAAAATTTTTTTTTTCTTGTTTTAATTCAAATTCATTGCTGACGTAATTAGATTTTTTTTTATAAATAAATTTGTTTGTCAAAATAAAAATAAATAATTACAGCATCTTTGCTATTATGGTAACACAAATTTTGAGCTATTTTTAGAGGTATTCAGAATGTATAACATTCTAGTTTTTAGAAGCTTCCTCTGCCGTACCAAAAGAAATAATAATTTAAAAGAAAGCAATTTTAAAATGACAATCAATATTCAAATTTTACATCGTGCTTACCAGATTATTTTTAGGTGGAGGCCTTAACGATGAGGTTGCTGATCTTGTCCAACGATGAGGCTGCTCTGTTCCCAATCCGTAAAGTCCGTTAATGGCATTTTATAATGTAAATTAATATTTAATTTTATAATAACGACATCTAATGAAAGATTTAAACACACCGCAAATTTTGAAAGCCCGTTGTCGTGTCTTCTCCAAAACTCACAGGATCTAAACGCCTCCTTTCTAGATTCTTGAATGTTCTGCTCTCACAACGACCAGTTGGAGTTCAGATCCGTCACACGCACTCTGCCCAACCACTTAGACGGGAGCTGGCACCGGTATGCCCGAGATCCGTGGACATACCAGTTTGCTGCTGCCATTAACACATCTGAAACCCCAAGACAATCAAGCATATAGGCATAGTGCGTGCTTTGTAGCCGGGAGTTGACCGCGTCCCGTTCCGCGATACATGATGATGTGTGTGTGTGTGTGTGTGTGAAAAATAATCTGAAACAAAAAACAGCAAAATTAATACGAATATATAGGGTGTTCGGATAATGCATCAAGTTACTTGGAGAGGGGATTCTACATATTAAAATACAGGTAGTACGTCATATAACAAAAAGTCGAAAACTATACTTTTTTCCCTCGGATAAAGAGTACCTTTTTTTACTATGTATTGATTCGTCTTTAAAATTCTTTTTTCCAATAACTGTTAAAATAAAAAAGATTTGTCAAAAAATAAAATATTAATTTCAGTTAAAGTGGATTCTGGTGGCACAGTAGAGAAAAATTTTTACATTAAGAATAAAGTTTAAGCGTAGTTATTGTGCCAAATATAAACTTGATAGTTTAAAAACTAATCACAAATAAGATGTTAAAAATATATAAAAAAATTAACTTCGACTCGAAAAGTATCGAGTTTTCGACTTTTTGTAATATGACTTACAGAGATACAGTGCAATGGTCGTTAAGTTTAAGTAATTAAATTATATGCTTTGTAATAATTGTGCTTTGTGTATTCGATATATGGTGAACCACAAAATATATATTAGCGAGAAAAATGCTATGCCGATTTTATGAAATGATATGAAGCATATGGCAAATTTAAATAAAAAATTAAGAGGATGCCAGAGTCAGTCGAAATCTCCAATTTGACCCCTGTTCGTTTCACGCTTTGAAGGCGAATTGGATCTTCCCTTACAATTAGAAGAATACGTCGAGCGTCCGCTCGTAATCGGTAAGCCGACAGAAACAACGATAATCGGAAGAAAGAGACTGCACGTGATCGGGATCTATACTTCAATTTTCTGCGATGAAAAACGGAGTCTTCGCTTCCTATGAAAACGGTACATTTAAAAAAAAAATTTTTAACGAAAGATGTCTAAATTTTATTAACAACTCGGGTTTGTTTTGTTTGTATTTTCTATATTGAGCAGTAAAAAAATTAAATCTAAAAATCCTCCGAACCAAAAAAATATAGACTTTCCGCGAGTTCTAGTTCTATTACAAAGTTTTTTTTCCTTTGATTTTTTTTTCCTAAAACAGGAATAAACGCTTGGGAAGAAAACTCGTTTACAGGTATAATACAAAGCTCTAACCTCCTAAGAAAAAGAACCAAATTTTTTTAAAATTTTGAATTACCTCTGCATTATTTTTTTTAATATTCAGAATTAGAAAATTCCAAAATAAATGGCTATCGTATTCTTTCCATGGGTATCCGGGATAATTTTAGAACTTTTGGATATTTGTCTTTCTAGTAATTCATTAAAAATTGATTAATAATTGAAGCATTTGCTTTCTTAAAAATAATATTTGCGAGATTTTAAACCAAAGAAACATGACTTTGTAGTTAATTAAAAAAATATGAATCAAAGTATAATTTATATAAATTAGCATGAATTTTAAAAAAATAATGCAAATTAATTTTATTGTAGTTAATTTGAATAGTTATTTAAAAATTACTATACAGGTCGAGTAATTTAAAATGTATAAAACAAATAATTTTTTTAGAATAGGAGGTTGCAACTGTTAATTTCGAACAACTTTTATTTATAATATTTTCCTGTATTTTTTGTATACCGTTGATGACTTGAAGCCATTCTATATACGTACACTCAATATGATAAGTGAACGAGCACCAACTTTTGATGGCATTTGCATTTCGATTGTGCAACTAATAAGAAAATTAGCAGTTGTTGCACACTTAATGGACCACACTATTCAGGCAAGTGCGGATCCAGGGGGGTCATGATCTCCCAAACAAACAATGCAACGCGAAAAATAACACATATACCCGTTTAACTAACGCGGCAGCGTATTACTGTTTGTGACTTTTCCATGTATGACCCTCCAAAACGAAGTTTGACCTCCACCAAAACGAAGTTCTGGATCCGCCCTTGTATACAGGGTCGTCTGCGGTGACTGGCCTATTAATAGATCTCGGTCAGATCTGATGTATTTACACTTCCGATTATACCAGAAGTTAGGCTTAACATTGATATATTAAATAGAATGCCCACCTACCTCCAACCGTTCCTGAGCTACAATTAATTAAAATAATTGTATATAAAAAAACAACAATGCAGTTAAAGATTTTAAAATTTGAGATAATTTAGGAAAGTTATGGGACTTTCATAAAAAGTACTTTTTATATTTGAAAATTATACCTCTCTGATGATATAATAAATGATATTCATAAGCAATTTCTTTTTAATGGAACACCCTGTATTTTAATTTATTGTTACGCGTAGAATTGCATTCTTTATCTAATTGCTTAGTACATACATGTTTCTATCATAAATAGTTTTTAAGTTAAAAAAATTACTAATGAGTATTTAATACATTAATACCTGGAAGGTATATTTTTTAAAATACCATATGCATGAAAAAAGTTTACTTACTTACTTACTTACTTACTTACTTACTTACTTACTTACTTACTTACTTACTTACTTACTTACTTACTTACTTACTTACTTACTTACTTACTTACTTACTTACTTACTTACTTACTTACTTACTTACTTACTTACTTACTTACTTACTTACTTACTTACTTACTTACTTACTTACTTACTTACTTACTTACTTACTTACTTACTTACTTACTTACTTACTTACTTACTTACTTACTTACTTACTTACTTACTTACTTACTTACTTACTTACTTACTTACTTACTTACTTACTTACTTACTTACTTACTTACTTACTTACTTACTTACTTACTTACTTACTTACTTACTTACTTACTTACTTACTTACTTACTTACTTACTTACTTACTTACTTACTTACTTACTTACTTACTTACTTACTTACTTATTTACTTATTTACTTACTTACTTACTTACTTACTTACTTACTTACTTACTTACTTACTTACTTACTTACTTACTTACTTACTTACTTACTTACTTACTTACTTACTTACTTACTTACTTACTTACTTACTTACTTACTTACTTACTTACTTACTTACTTACTTACTTACTTACTTACTTACTTACTTACTTACTTACTTACTTACTTACTTACTTACTTACTTACTTACTTACTTACTTACTTACTTACTTACTTACTTACTTACTTACTTACTTACTTACTTACTTACTTACTTACTTACTTACTTACTTACTTACTTACTTACTTACTTACTTACTTACTTACTTACTTACTTACTTACTTACTTACTTACTTACTTACTTACTTACTTACTTACTTACTTACTTACTTACTTACTTACTTACTTACTTACTTACTTACTTACTTACTTACTTACTTACTTACTTACTTACTTACTTACTTACTTACTTACTTACTTACTTACTTACTTACTTACTTACTTACTTACTTACTTACTTACTTACTTACTTACTTACTTACTTACTTACTTACTTACTTACTTACTTACTTACTTACTTACTTACTTACTTACTTACTTACTTACTAAAGACCCCATACTATGTCTAAATTTTGTTAAATTTTTATATTTTTAACTGCGTTAGTTACAAAGTAATGTCAAATTACCTTTGATATGTTTTTTTATAAAAGATTCGTTTAATGAATTTTATCTCAGTAACGCTTGGAGATGCGTATAAAAAATTATTAATAAAGGTGACTTTTTTACATAGAATTGAAAAATATCAAACTATATAGGGCACTTTATTTAAAATAACAATATTAAGCCTAACCAATGTCAAAATATCTTCCCTAAAAAGATCGAAATCTTTTATAGCGAGTATATTATTTTTTCGTTCCCAAGATTTTTTAATAGGCCAGTTGCCGTCCTTTACCCTGTATAATTAATTACTCACGAAGTAGAATGGTCAGTATGAATAATATGAGTTTATTTTAAACTAATATTCATTTACGTTCACAATTTATGATAATATATGAAATCAATGATTTCATTAATTAGATACAACTAAATTATACATGTTAATGATGTGCTAATATTTCCTAGGTAATTTTACGAAAGAAAGTTCATAGGAACATGTGCCCGCAACGGCTTGAATTGTTTGTTACGGGGTGTTCGATTTTTTTTTCTTAATCGTTATTTTTTTAATATCTAAGAAAGTGCCTACTTAAGATATTATTTTCAATTTTGGTATGTGTTAATAAGATACTAAACCACATAATTTACTTGAAAGAAGAAAAGTTCGATCCACTATTGGCGTGGTTGCAAACATGACTTGTGATATTTTTAACAAAAAAACTGTCACAGTTTTCCATATTAATGTTTTTTCTGATTAGTCACTTTGCAGAGTTCAAAATAATTTTACGCTGTAGATCTATTGATTTCCTACTAGTTTTGTTTCGACATTTTTTATGTATTTAGATAACAACGGAGCTATTCTACTTTGCCACACTTAACGACTCCCCTGTATTTTAAAAAATATATCTATAATAAAGGCCTATTAGAAAAACATTTGAAATAGAATATTTAAAAAAAAATTAAACAAAAAGGATGTCAGTATGGAACCCTTAACACGTGAGTTAGACTGCCACTTGACCATTTTTTAAAATCTTAAAACTACTACCTTTATCACTTTCCATTCCATGCCATAAGAATTGCTAATTTAATAAAATCAATTATGTTTACCGGAAGACAAACAAAATCGATCAAAAATAAGTGGGGGGATTTTTTGGGGGATTTAATTTTAAATCCCCACACTCCTCAAAAAAAACTCCATGCCAAACCGTCCTGACATGAAACTTACTAGTTATTAAAAAACCGCATAAAAATAGCTTCAAAAATAACATAGTTATTGAATTCACGCGATTTTCTGTAAAATCAACTCTTATTGCAAAAAATCTTTAACGATCATGTTTGGAGACTGTGATTATAATTTATCTGCATATTCTTTTGTCAATTAAATAAATTTAGCTGCTTTATTCTGTGGACGGAACTAAATTAAAAAAAAAAATTTTTGTTTTAAAAAAATTTTGTTTTAAAATTTATAAAATTTTTTTTTCCTGCTCAGAAAATAATAATATATTCTCTTAAGACAGAATTTGAATAATATACCATTAAATAAAAATACGTTCAAAAACAATGTAATCAGAACCTCAACGGTAATTTGAGAAAATTGAAAAATAATCAGTGTAGAAGTATGTAATTCTATATTAGAACATATTTTTTCTTACCGAACAACTTTTCATAATTACAGTTTTCGATATTGTCACAAATGAAAGCACTTTACTCCTGAGCCAAATTTATAGGTTTTTGACGAACCTCGCATACGACTGAAAAAATTCAACATGGATGGTTTTGGTTTTTGATCATACAGAACTTTTTATAAAGAATAACTTTTTTTCGTAAGATTAATATAAAAAAGTTGCTCATATGGCGCCAACTTAAGTAGACACACTATTTTATACTCACTACTACTTTAGGACTAGGGAATAGGGAATAGGGAAAATTGAGTATTAATATAATAATAATAATAATTTTGAAAAAATTTAATTTCATGTATTGGTCAACAAAATAACATTACATTTTTTTAAACCATCAAGGATTAAATGTTTTTTCATTCCTCATTTTGTACTTTTGCTCATGTTTTTTTTTTCATTTTGTTAACAGTAGGTAAGAAGTATATTTTGTGTATTTAGTAAATACAAATAAACTGATCTTTAACGTTTCATGATCATTTTTTTGGAATTATTCCCGTGATTCCGGGATTATATACTCTATATCCCGAAAATTCCAGGATTGGAACAATGCTTCTGGACTGACAACCCTAGTGTGAACCCATCTTACGTATTTTATACACCGGGTGTTTCAGGAGGAACGCTCATCCCTATAACTTTTTTATTGCTTGAACTACATACATCAAATTTGGTGGGTTTGAATGTAATATTATTTTGCATTTTATGACATGACGGACTCCATTTTGGCACTTTCGGTTTAACCGAAAATCATCACAGCTTAATTTATTTAGATAGAACACCTAGTATATTTCTGGCTATATCGATTCAGATTACCGTTGCAAATTGAACAGTACTTTTTGACACTAAATCATTTCTCTTCTTATTTAGATTGCTATTGCTTGTGCTCCTTTTATATGTATATCTCTCCTTTTATAACTTGACATAAGAGTGTGATATCAAATTGTTGGAAAAAAGTGCTCTGTCTTTTTCCCGAGTAAGCCAATATGAATTGCCATTTGAAAAAATTGAGTTTTCCGGGAAAAAGCCAGTTAAAAAGTTAAGAAGATCGGGTTTAAAAAAAAATTAAAACACAATAAAACTTGAAAATTCCACTTTTATCAAGAATTTGGCTTAGAAGTAAACCATTTTAGGGAATGTGATACTTCAATATTCACCTGAAGACGACTGGAGATGTGTACCAGTTGAAACGTTTTTTGTCATTTTCGGTTAAATCGGGTTTGTTGGGTCCGTCATCATAAAATGTAAATTAATATCACATATCCCACCAAATTTTATTTCTGCAATTTAAACAATAAAAAAAGTTATAATACCCGGTGTAAGTTCTGTTTTTAAAATATGCATTATTGTTTTAATTCCTTGCTAAAGGATTTACGTCCAGCAGCGCAGAGCTGTGGCGCGTCGTCCTGCGAGAAATTTAGTGGCGACCAAGGGTGTGATATTTGAACACAAAAAAATTTTTAATTAATTGAAAATCTGGTTGACATTTAAAGATAAAGAGTTGATACTTGGTATACAGATAAAAAGGAGTTATGTGGTAATATGCCTTTCTGGATATACCAAGGACATGCAATCAACAGATTTGTTATTGATTTAGAAAAGAAATTATACCATATTTTTTTCAATAAGTTTTATAATGGGTTTCTTATGCTAACTACTACTATAAAACTCTCGCAGCTCTTGCTTATGCAAATCTAGAATGCTTACCTACATTTTAAACTAATTACTGAAAAGTAACATATTTTGTTACGATACTTGAAGCAACTATTTTCCCGGTATACCTTATTTGAAAGCCTTTATATTTTAAACGATGCACTATGGACACCGACATTTGGTTATGGGACCTTTTTTCATAAAATTATCTCAAAAATGACATTCTATATTTTTGTACTTACTTGGGAATCACCCTGTATATAGAATATGTCTATAATAAAGATATTGGAAAAAATGTAACTAAACAATTTTTTTTAAATTGGGATATTTACACGAGAGTTGGACTGCCGCTTGACCGCTTTTTCAAAACTTAAAATTACTGAATTTAAATATGTCTATTTTCATATGAAACCAAACAATCGTTAATTTAATAAATTTTGTTTACAAAAGACAAAAAAAAATCGATAAAAACCAAACGAAATAAGTTGGTGCGGTTTGGCCAAGCATATACTATTTGAAAAATAAAATGGTGAACACTAGTTATTTAGTGCTTTTAGCAAACCTAATAAAATAAGTCTTTGTGTCCTGATAATTTCAATATTGATAACTTGCTTATAAAATTAATGATACAATTTGATCCCCACCGAATTAAATGAGATGCAAATTTTTTTTGTCATTTGATCCTCAAAACTCTATAATTAACTTGATTTGTACCAAATTTCAAGTTAAAAAAGAACGATGCGACAGACTAACGGAAGGAAATACACAAAGTTGATTTTATGTGTTTTTCCATTGCAACCGATACTAAAATCCTATACTACCAGGTAAAAAAGTATTCAGTAAAAAAAATAAAATCTACATATTCGCATATTCGAAAACTTCCGAACGCCGATGAAAAAACTGCCTGTAGACAGTAAGCTCGGTTGCTTTTTTGTATATGGCATTGCAGTCTCGAATAAGAAGTAAGTTACGTGAACGGACGCACATGCTACATTTACATAAAAACTTTTAAAATCAGAAAACAATATAAATATAAATTATTACAATATTTTTAGCTGCATCTCGTTATATGAATAAGAAGGGCCTTTCCCCGTAAGATTATAACTCTGTAGAGATTTTTTAGGGTTGTTATTATTATATTAACTGATGTAACTTAGCCAGAATATGACGTTACATAAGTATCTAAATCTTCCTCTATCAGAAATTTACTAAACTGAATGCTGCTAAACATATTTTCAAAAAAGAAATTGTTAAAAACTCACCAATCAGGGAACAGAGCAAAACTTCTTGTTAGGATGACGCTACACAACCCGAACAAGCCCGTAACTCTAATTTAGTGGGGAGCACTACCTGGACGACGTAAAGTATCCCGTGGGATACTTTCCAGAGAAGAAAATCGCGTGGAGCTCTTTTCGGACGGCCCACTAAATATCGAGTAACAAAGGAAAGCAAACAAAGATATGAAGGTATAAAATTCGATGCAAAAAGACTGCATGAGTCACCTCGGTTTTTTGGTCTTGTAACACTTTTATAGGTGGCCACACACGAGCGTACATGCGTTAATATATGAATGTTTAACCATGTACGTCGCACATGAACGTGAACATAATTTGGGCTCAGACGGTGATGTTCGAAGACATAATGGCAATTTTGTATGTTAGTGTTCAAAGTACCGTATGTAGAAGCTATGTTCGTTTGGCACATACACAATCGAATATGAGCATACATTCATGTACGTTCGTGTATGGCTACCTTTACACGTACGCATGCCATGTTTTCAAATTTAAAATTATTTGTATTTTGATGTTCTGTTCTGTTCGAAATTCTAATAACCTCTTGCTTTCCAGCATCCAGCCAAATATTTTTGTATTTTGATAATAGATTCTTTATTTTTGAAAATAGGGGATTTGACGCAAATGGTGCTGGCGAATGGCGCCTACATAGCAACCGACGTCATAAAAAAGTGAAGAAAATAGGGAACTTATCCGCCTCGGAATTTCTAAACTTATACATGGTGTCAATTTAAAATCTGGCTTCCAGTAAATATGTAATATTAAAAATCGAAGACACGTCAATTTTATTGTGAAGGGGATGCTTTTAAAGAATAATTGAAAGCTCGTGGTTTATCCACGTTTTTGCCTTATTTACGGATAGGAATAAAAATCGAAAGCATAATAAAATTAATGTATTTATTAAATCATCTAACAGGCATTAGTCATTTAAAATACAATACCTCTGACTACTTAAAATATCTTATAAACTACTTATTTACAAGGTAGGTACAAAAAATAATCATATTATTATGTTAAAAAGCTAAAAATTAAATTTTATCACAAAAAAAATAAATCAAGAATCATCCACTAGTTATCTACCGTTTAAATGTGGCGCTAAAAGGTGTGTTTGTTATCCAGAATAGCTTTTCATGTACAAAACTCACTCGGACTTCATTGTGAACAAATGCGCGATGCTCCAGACTATTGCAGAACATACTATTCATATTTAGGTTATAGTCAGATATAATCAGTAAATCTATTAGGAACTTATATGAAGTTACCTATACGATGGAACAGTCCACTGAAAGCCTACGATATGACATTACCGAAAAAAATACTAGCGTTTTCTTGCCATCTATTTAATCCGTTGAGTTGGTACAAACAAATATGTCTGCCACTGTTTGTTTATAAACCAGAAACCGAACAAACGTGTGTGAATTTAAAAAAAAAATTATACAAAATGAATCCAGCTAAAAGTGACAAAATTATTAGAGAAATACAAGTATTTACAATAAAACCTTTGACTATCGAAGGTTAAAGAAAAACGGGTCATTGTAAAGATCTGACAATTTAAATTGAAAGACAAACGCCTGACTTACACGGATTTCGGTCTATCTCAGACATACCGCGTTAGTTATCCGTGTGTTTCAAAACCAAACGCTATACAACGTGTCCAAGATAAGGAGGGCCAGTACAGGGATCTCGGAAACCGTAAGAGATACGAAGTCGGTTAAATGGAGGTAAAGTTGCGCATTTACGTGCCTAATAATATGCCGTTTAGAAAGTTTTAAAATTCCGAGTAGATCCTGTTTTTCTGATATTGGAATTTGAGAGCTTTTTTTCTTCCGAGTGCAACGATGTATGACACATTGTGGTTTAATGACGTTTCGAGGGTTTTTTGAACAACATATTGAAATTTGGGGATACGGTCCGGTATTTCTCCTAATTTTATATCTCATAAGTAAGCACTAAATTTTTTACTTGTTGAACTAGTTCAATAAATAACAAATAATTTAATAATAAAACACAAATAAGTGAACAAAAATCATACCAAAACAGTAATAAAACGAACAACGAAAAAAGTAAGGAACTACATAATCAGGTGTTCAAAATGATTTCCGTTAGTCTCTAAGCACAAATAACATCTTCTAACTGCCACATAACAGTTTGATTTTTAGATAAAATAAAACACGATCGAATATCAAACTTTTCAGCATTTGTAAAATTATGTTCCATATTTTCTGGAAGATAGAAAACCTCTTAAAACTCCTTCAAACGATCACAATGAGAATGTCAAGTGAAACAAACCATGCGTCACCATCTTAATTTTTTTGTCGCAAACCCCTACTTTTCTTTTAAATCCCGAATCAACAGACGTTTGAAATGATGTTTCTGTATTTTGTTCACTTATTTGTGGTTTATTATTAAATTATTTGTTATTTATTGAACTAGTCCAACATAAGTAAAAATTTAGAGTTTACTTATGAGATATTATTTATAAAATTAGGGGAAATACAGGACCGTATCCCAAAATTTCCTGATGTTGTTCAAAAAACCCTCGAAACGTCATTAAACCACAATGTGTCATACATCGTTCCATTCGGAAGAAAAAAAAAGGCCTCAAATTCCAATATCAGAAAAACAGGACCCTATTTAAAATTTAAAATTGATAATGGCCATTCGAAGACGACTCGTCGGATTACAAAACAATTAACGCTGTTAGATAGAGCGGAAAAAGTGGCAATGCAAATGTGCAATTTACTTTAGAATTCGATCTCAAAAAAACCCAGGAAAGAAATAAAACGATTTTTAAGAATTTCGGTTTTTTTCGGATATCTCCGGAACTACTCGGAATTTTAAAACTTTCTAAACGGCATATTATTAGGCACGTAAATGCGCAACTTTACCTCCATTTAACCGACTTCGTATCTCTTAGCGTTTCCGAGATCCCTGTACTGGCCCTCCTTATCTTGGACACGTTGTATAATATATCCGTCTTTCTTATACTTCGAAATTCAAATTCAAAACAAAAATCAGAAGTCAACTCTTCAGATAGTACTAAAAACGATCATATCTTTATGGTCCGTCACAACCTTATTTAAATTATAATGAGACGACTAATATCTAAGTCACATCACATACTCATTTCTTTAGGAATATTTATTTAAATTATGTGTTCCATTTTAAGGACTTATTATTCGAGTCTATAGCTGTAAACATGTGTACCTATGTATTTATTAGCTTAAAGCACATTTAAAATTTTAATGTGATCTTTATGCGGCTTTGCGCGAAACTGTGGTTATACCTAAAGTAAAATAGGTTTAGGCAGAGATACCTCTTTGGTTTAGGTATGTGGTAGACTAAAATGGCGACGGTATAAATTTTGTTAACTCTACATATTTTTACCTAAATATTTGCATTAATATTCAGCGTATTCCGCCACGACAACTTGACAGTCGTCAAAATAAAACTATGTTTGGTTGTTTCCTGTCAGATTGGTTTAATTTTATTACACTGGATCGTGTTTTAGTAGGCTAGTAGCGGGTTAACCTCAACTAATTCACTAAAGGGGTATCAAAATTTAGAGTTTGTACTAGGTCTGTCGTGTTTGACAGTCATTTGTATACTCCACAGAACAATTTTTGCTATTAGTTTATATTGTAAATCAATATGGCACGATTTACATTCAAGTAACGCTCTAGACCAGGGGTCGGCAATCTGGCGAGCCACATACGGCTCTTTGGATGTGAAGCTGCGGCTCTTTAGTTCCATACGCAAATATTATTTATTTTATCGAAAAAAAAATATTAAAAATTCGTTCTGAATCGATTAAAGAGGATTAGGCACCGATTCTATCTCTCAGCCACTTGTACTCGGTTTTCACCGCACCCCTCCCCCGTGACACGCGACTGTCGTCAGTCCGTCGAAAGCTCTCGAATGACGCCGTCGTCGGATGTTTCTATGTAGGTTTCAATTCGTTTTCGAAGCAAGGCAATTTGGCGTCTTCACCAGTGCTTTGGCCGTGACCAGGGGTCAGGGCGGCCGTTAATGGCTCTTTAAAAACTGAGAAATTGTGTAAATTATAACTTTTGGCTCTTCCGTCTCAAAAGGTTGCCGACCCCTGCTCTAGACCACTGTTTGGTATACCCAATCGGTGACGGTTATTACGGCATTCGCCTGTAAAGCCATGGTCCAGTTGTTATTTGTATCATGCCTGTAGAGCAAAGTAGTTTTGAACGGATTTTCCCGTCAACGGTTTGTAGGGCAAGTTTAATTTTTAATTGATGTCGCATAGAAACGGCATCGGATCAAACAACATTTTACGCTTGGGATATATACTATTAGATAAGCCATTTTACCACCTGTCGGGTATACAGGGTGTTATGGAAATGACGTATTATATTTAAACCGGCAAATCCCGAGATGAAAATAAATTGAAGAAAAATAACCATAAATGGCGCTTTGAATTATTAAGCGAAATATACACTTTATATGAAATCTCAAAATTTACGTGGCCGCTCCTGAGGCCCTTCGCAATCAATATTTTATTGAGGCAGTCTCAAGTTTCAAAAGAGGTCATCGCATTGTAGGCGGTGTTGCCATTCAAATTCTAAACGCACGTGTTCAGTTTTTTACAACAAGACGTCTTGGCGCGCCTTATCACTTCTTTTTCAATCTTCTTAGGCAAAGAAAGCTACAATTTTAAGGTACATACTTTCTTACCTTCGATCTTATTTTAAAATAATCCGTTTTATAATTAAATTCCATAAAAAAATAAAACACAAAAAGTATGTTTTTCAACAGAACCAACAGTAGGTAATATCACACAAATTTTAAATCACATCACAGCATTTCTTATTATGAATTATATCACAACAAAAAAAAAATCGGGCAATACAATTAACAGAACGTTCAAAATTCGTATACGTCAAGCAGGTGGAACGCTCGACGCTGGACGTCCTTCCCCGCCAAAGTAGCGAAGCGTACTGAATAATAAAGGGAGCGCCGCCAGTATTCAAGTAAGGGCGAGACACGTGGTGTGATCTGACAACACTGTTAGTATAGGTACTCTAGTGACCCACATTGTTGCTAACTGAATCCAGATGTAACGGCGCGACAGTATGTGCGTAAAAAGGGTTTTTACCTTAGTATTTAGATATTCGATTTAAAAAAAAAAGTACGTAGACTTTCTCTAGGACTCCCTAGGAGTCACCCATTTAAATATAATAAGTCATTTCCATAACACCCTGTATACGGTATCGGTGCTGACAGGGCTAATCGAAATATAAAATTTCTGAAATTTTGTCAACTCAACAAGCTGGACAGGTATTATTATGAAAATTAAAAACTAGGACAAGCGGGAAGCAGTTATACCATAAAGATGGTACGGTACGTCCGAGATTATGTTCTTAATTTTCACAATATAAATTTTCATTTCCAGCATTGTAATTGTAATATTTGAAAATATGCGGTCGGTATCACTCTTTCATGCAGTTTTGTAACTTTAAACCATTTGTACCCTTAGGGCACATCTCTGCTAGTGATACTAATAGTTAGTTACCGTAAATATACCCCGACTACGTCCGCATCGAAAGGTCACAATTTTGTTTAAGCGGTGCCTTTGTACCTACATTAAAGCGATTCAGATTAAAGTGGATAAACTATAAATAACTTTATATTTTATATAAATTTGGTAGTCACGATGTTAGTCTCTCACGACCAAAAGTTTACATATGTCACTGAAATTTTGAATTTCTTATGATATTTGGTCATTTATGTTGCTCAATACTATTTCCAAACTGAGTTTTATTTGTACGACAACCGTGTTATGTATAATTATGTACAGCACATTGTACTTAACGGCTTGTTTTATGTTCTTACAGTGTACTTTTTTCGACCGTTACTGGGCCCTAGTCTTAATCGCGTACTAGAAAAAAATCAGAATTTTCGTGCAACGAAAACCTAGAATAGAGGTATTGCGGGTTACCATTGGGTTTATCTTATTAGAGAAACTCTTAAGCTGGATTCATAGTTATCGTAAAGTACGCCGTAGTCGATAAGACGTAAGCAGTAAGGACATACCCGTTCATAGTTTCGTTAAGAATTTGTAGGTTATGGTTTTGGTTTTTACATGACACGTCTCTTTATTTTTAACTGTAATAGTATATTGCATACCAAATGGTAAGACGCCTATCACACACGATCGCCAAACTTACGGTACGAGCTTAGCGACTAACGTACTTCGAAAGAGTGTGTAGTAGGCTTACCACTCGAGTTGTGTACTATACTTTTTCTGGATTTTTCCAGTAAGAAATTATTTGCTGCGGAAGCAGCTTGTAATGTAATTTCCCGTGGCGTTCTCTCAATCTGAATATCGTAGTCACTCATACTTTACCCAAAAATATCCAAATTAAAAATGTTGACGTTTAAGAGTATTTGACATTTACGTCGTCAAAGCGAACCGATGGAATTCACAGCCGACTTTGCATAAAATCTATTGGAAACATTGACGGTTTTGGCATATCAGAGGTAGAGTGATTTGTGATACTGTTAAGTAATATAAGAGTATAATATATTACGTAACAGCCATTATGTAACAGTAGGCGGTTCTTACTAATATAGGAGTGGAAAAAATATGATTACAAGCGATGAAGACATCGTTATAATAGCGGGAACAATGCTGTGCTGCTAATATTAGCCAAAAAAACATTTGGTGACGTCAATATGACGGTTATGCACAGTATGGCCGGTTCCATAAGCAGTAACCTAATAAATCGAATTGAACCAGTTCTTACTACTTAATTTTTATGCACTTATGAATTGTTCTGTTGCAAATCACATGTTTATTTTTCTTACGGCTTAACGTTACGGCAACTATGAATCCAGCTTTAATCATTTTTAGGTTAATACTACATGCCAATATACAGTGCGATACTAATTGAATATCCTCGAGACTCTAGATGGTTTACTCTACTCTTATTTTAATTGTCTTTCAATTTTAAATGATTCCAGTCGGAAAAGATATGGAATGTTCGTTTGGAATAACAGCAAAAATGAGGTTCGGGTATGATGTTTTTAAAATACACCTAAAAAAATAAAATCAAAAAACTGATTATGTCGAACTGGGATCGTATTTTATTTTATTACTGAACTAGTTTCGGTTAGTTAGTAATTCTAACCATCCGACAAAATTAGTTTTTTAATAATACCACTTTCAAACAAAAATAAAACTTAAAGCACGTTAGGTTTCTGTTTTCTACTATTTCCTGACCTCAGCGATATTAAATAATACTTTTGTGAATCGGTCTAAGTATTAAGTTCTTTACGGTGCGGTTTCCTTGGAGCGGCCATCACAGGCCATCGTCGCTCGGCGATGATCGGCGAACCACCGCTCAAATGCAAATTAATGTAAGCGTCTCCATCCAAGCGGCTATGTTGAGCGATTTTCCTTTGAGCAGTAGTTCTCGATCATGGCAGAGCGATGATCGCCCGGAGGAAACCACACCTTTAATGAATCCGTGAAATAATGTTTAAAATGCAGTAATAACAAACGATTTGAATCGAAATAATCGCCGAGTTAACTTACACTTATAATGGATTAATGCTCTACAATAAGTTACATTTTTACTGCTTGATTTTTTGAACTTTCGGTTATATTTTATTCTAAGAATAAATTTTATTTTATGAAAGTAGTTCCCTTAGCAATGCAATAAAAATTTATTTTTCCTTCTAAACAAACATTAATCTTAATCTTATACGTTAAGGAATCTGCCGCATCGACCACAAATCTTGAAAAACCGAAGCAGCCATGGAATTCGACGAGAAATTAATTAACTTATCCAGGCCTTTTTTGATGTAGAACATATGCAAACCCGAACAAACCCGAACATATGAAACAGACAATGGCATCATTTTTGCAAATTTGCAACTAACTTAATTGCTTTATCCTATTTCTGGCGCACTAATCTGAAAGGTTCTTAAACGGTTTAAGTTACTGATCAATTTTAGGCAATATTTCTATACTGTAAAAATTTTCCTTTGTATAAAACTAACAGATGGATTGCAATCAATTATTTGCTTCTAGGATAAATTCTCAAATTTTGTCACCTTTGAACCCCTTTCAGCTTACGACAGACTTATTGTTCCTGTATTGTTCCCGATCTTCGAAAAATACTACAAAATAATTAGTTAATTGGCTAACAAAGATCGTTGACAGTTTATTTATTTATTTTATTCTTAAGACCTCATTTAAATAACAGCTAAGAAATTAAGTACATCCAAATGTTAAGTTGTACCCATGCAAAACACCCACTAGAACAAAATGTGGAGTGTAGTATAACACGAACGAACAAACCTTTCGGCTGCAACGTATATGCCGATTCTGCTATATACTTACCGGTACAAATCCTAGATATATTAATTTGAGCGTAATGAATCTGTTCACATTTTAATATTTTCAACCTCCTGTCATTTCAGGTAAGAAATAAATATACACAAGAGTGGTCACAACAACCCCAGGGTAGGCACTACTTACTATTGACAACTACTATGTGACATTAAAAATATTGTGCACCTTTTGGAGCCAATTTCCTTTCGTATTTGGCAAAAGAAAGCGCCAGAAAGTTACATAAATAGACAGTTTCCTGGGGAAATAAGTGACCTTTGACTTTCTTTCGTATTCGGCACCAGAAAATAAGGTTATTTTTGTATTTTCTAATTATGCGACTAATGTGACCAGATTCGTATCGCCCATTAATTTTTAAAGCAATATTCTACTGCACAGGCTGTCCCATTTTCGACACTTTTATAGGGTATCTCCGTTATTGTTAGTGCTATCAAAAAAGTAATGTGGGTGTCATGTGCTCTTTTGGGTCAAACTTAAAATGGTAAAATCAAAATTTGAAATTTTCGCTCGCTTAAGAGATACGGGGGAAAATCAACAAATTGACAATTCCTAAATTACCCTATATTTTCTTAGTTAAAAGAGATACAGACAAATGTTTAATACATAAGTATATTTATAATGATTGTTGAAGAATCTACCGTTTTCAGAATGAGTATACGGGGTCAGGTAAGAAAGCTATTGGACCTAACCTCATTTTTTTAAATGGAACACACTGTATATTTTAATCTAAAAATATAGCATTTTAAACTATCTTTTCAAATTTATAACACACCATGGATGATTAGATATCATCAAATTTTTCAAAATGTTGATAAGTATTTTTCACAAATGAATATGTAAAAAATTAAATTGACGTTAAATGTTAATATCAACTAGAATGTCAACATAGTTGTCTTTAGGATATTAGTTTTTGTTAGTTTAGGCCTATTTTGGTTTAAAGTAATAAAGTTTAATAAATCGCCTAGGAAACCAATATCATCCATGGTGTGTTATATATTTGAAAGGAGAATTTAAAATAGTATATTTGTAGATTAAAATATACAGGGTGTAAAAAAAAATTAGGATAGGTCCGATAACTTTTTATCTGACCCCATATACTTATTCTGAAAACGGCAGATTATTCAACAATCAATATAAAGAACTGTATAAAACATTTTTCCATATCTCTTTTAACTAAGAAAATATAGGGTAATTTTGAAATTGTCAATTTTTTGATTTTCCCCCGTATCTCTTAAACGAGCGAAAATTTTCTAATTTTGATTTTATCATTTTAAGTTCGGCCCAAAAAGAGTACATGACACCTACATTACTTTTTTGATAGCACTAACAGTTACGGAGATACCCTATAAAAGTATCGCAAAGGGGACACCATGTACACATTGTACTGTACAGTCGTTAACTACATTGAAATTCCCATGAAGAGAATGCGGTGCCAGAGCTGTCGACCATGTAAATAAAGCACGCACAGCAATATTGCGACTGGACGAAGCAATTACAGCTTCGTCCACTCCATTTGTTTATCGCCCTGCTTACCAGGCCGAGTACTTTTGGTCTATATATTTTCTTGTTGGGAATTCCAATGCACTTGACGGCTTTTGGGTTCGTAAGCTTAAAGCGCAGTAAACTCGATTTTATAATAGTCTCATTTTTGGACAAAACAGAGTTAACTTTTTATCCAACACTTCCACTCGCTGCACTACTGCCACTCAGTTTCCTTCCGATTACACCAGAAGGTGGCCTGTAGCCAATCGATGTTGAGCTAAGGTAAAATTCTTCTTCATCGGCGCTAGATGGCGTTGGGGATGGAGAGGGAGGCGATAGTACTCTATCTTCTTGATCCTGAAGAATCTGTCGAAAATCTTGGATGGATTCGTTAAGGGACCAAAGTTGAGAGAGCAAAGACAAATCTTGCTGGCGTAAACTGTACTGTAATAAAGAAAAAAAAATTGTTAATTATTGATGATACGATACAAAACGACTTGTACATTTTAGTTTTATCTTCAATATTCCCAATATCCCCAATATGGATCCCACTAGTAGTATGCATAGATTTATTTAAAATTTTATCAGTGAAATAAGAAACTTGCTAATAAGTTCTGAATAAAAATCCGTCCGTACGGATTTTACTGCAGAGGGAGTTGGCAAGTTTATATTATTAAATAATTATTATTAGAAAGACTTATTGGAAGCTATATGCCCATAATGTTAGACTTTAGGTGTTGGCCTAAAGTCGAAAATTGGATACGACTTAATGATTTCCTGGGTCGGTCCCATTGTGTCGACAAGAGCTTGGGAATAAACAAGTGAAGTATGAAGGGACGGACTAAGGAACACAAGTAATGATATTAATGTAATCAAATGAAATAACATTTTTTTTAATATTACTAGTCATATTTATTTACATTTATAATGTCATTCTATAGATAGTTCTGTTTCGCTATCGCTATCCTCATCAAAATTAATTATAATTGGATTAATTATACGATCCAGACTAATATACGAATTTTCTACAGTTATTACGTGACGGACTGAATTTTCCAACTACCTGGGGGAATATCATTAAAGCATTTTCGTATTAATTCTACAACACTAGAACTTAAAGTCGGAGAAATATTTTCAGACCTAACCAGTGATTTTAACTAGTGCCACATATGCTCTATGGGGTTAAAAATGCAATAATAGGGTGGGAGCCATAGCACTGTATGTCCAATTTCTTCTACCAATACTTTTTTATACTAAATGTCTTTAAAACTTCTAAAAGATCACATTTTTATAACTAATTAAAAACATTTTTATACTAAATGTCTTTAAAACTTCTAAAAGATCACATTTTTATAACTTTCTTCAAAATATATATCATTCGCCGTAGTTCTGAATCTCCAATTTTGTATTATTTGAGCTTGGAGCTTTATGTAATTGGCGACTATGATAGCTCGCATTGTCCATTACTATCACGCTATTCTGAGGAATGTTTGGTAAAAGACAATTCTTGAACCATTCCTCAAAAACTAACAAATTTTACCACAAAAAGATATTTAAATATAAATTAAGTAACCCAACCTACCTGATGTGCCTATATTTAATTATAATTATTACAATCCCGTCCTTTCCACATAATAATAACAAACGGTCATAAATAATGGGATGGCCCAGGTACTTTTACGGCAGTCATTAAGTTATATCCATTTTTCTTGAAACAATATTTAACAAATAGGAATGAGAGAGAATCCTCTTACACATACTTCTTTTCTCTACTAACAATATAAATAAATAACCTTCAATTCACTAAATAGGTTCTAATTTAGCCCTGAAAAATATTTAGATATAGTCTCTCAGTCTGTTGTCATCGTGTCATTGTTTTTATACCGGGTGGTGCGTCCGGCCAGGACACATAGGATATCCCACGTAAATAACTGTTCCGCAGCAAAGTCCAAAATCGGACCACGCGGTCCACTGATAAATACTCTTAAATAACGTGAAGAAAATATACTCGCCGTCACAAAATTCCGCCACCCTGAAATTTTGGTCAAGTTTGATATTTTATAACTTTTTTACTTTTTATGCGATCTTCATGATTTTATTATCAGTTTGTAAATCAATTTATTGCGTTTTTCCTTAATTATTTTATAAAGTAACATTTTTCGATTAGGCTATATTATACAGGAATAAATCAAACTGTTGTTTTTTGTTGTAATTTCAAAACCTCCTGTAGGAAAATTGAGATGGACAATTTTATTTACATACTGTTTCTTGTCATCTTTGATGTATTCTAAACATTTCGTTGATTGATTCATTCCATTATCTTATTTCTGCTGCGAGCTGCCCACCGTTACATTGAGGAAATCCTCCAAGAAGTTGTTGTTCCATTTGCTCCTTTCATTGGGAACCAATTTACTTTAATTCATGATAATGCTAGACCCACGTTGCACATGTAGTGAACGAATATCTGGATAAAGTTATAATGGCTGGCACGCATGTAGCCCGGATCTCAACCCGATCGAACATCTTTGGTATTGGCCGTTCGTCGTCGTCCTGTGCAACCATAAACCTTGCAAGACTTACGACTGGCGCTGATTGAAAAATATCAGGCTATCCCTCAACAAAGGATAAGTAACCTTATTCGTTCGATATCAAGATTGCGCATTGCTGCGAGAGGCTGCACGATATTAAAATTGTGTTAATTAACTTTATGATATACCTAGTGTTTGTTTTTCTTAATGAAAATAGACTTCAAATCAGCGTTTCATTTAAAATTTTGCAGCTCGCAGCAGAAATGTGATAATGGAATGAATCAAAAATTGAAATGTTTAGAATACATCAAAGATTACAAGAAACAGTATGTGAATAAAACTAGCACCTCAATTTTTCTACAGGGTGTTTTGAAATTACGATAAAAAAGAACAGTTTGATTTACTCCTGTATAATATAGCCTAATCGAAAAACGCCACTTTATAAGATAATTAAGGAGAAACACAATAAATGGATCTACAAACTGATAACAAAATCATGAAAATCGTATAAAAAATAAAAGTTATAAAATATCAAACTTGATCAAAATATCAGGGTGGCGGAATTTTGTGCCGGCATGTGTATATTGTTGGTATTGAAAGTATTGGAATTATTTGTTGGGTCGTGAGTGATTATACACTTTCGTCGTTGTTTTACCATGTAAAAGAATTAATTTAGAAACGAATCACAATGTTAACTAAAAATGTCATAATTTTGCAATTGCGTCATTGTTTTGCGGGAACGGCGATATATTGATGGTCCAAATGTAAACCTCTTTAGTAAATAAGGGGATTTTACTAAATAAATTAAAACATAAAACCTAGACATACATTTTATTTAGATATACGAGTATTTATATCAATCAAATACTTTCTATTTTTAAACATCATTAACCTTTGTAAATTATTTCAATTGCTTGTCTAGGAAATAGATCTAAATAATTAACGATTTCTAACAATAGGTGTTAGCTACTTCCTTCTGTAACATTAAACTAAACATACATCAGTGGACAATATAATTTTTTTCTTTAAAAGAATGCAATAAAATAATTATGGACATTTTTTTACATAACATACTTTAATAATGTTGTTTTGCAAAAGTTTAAATTATAATAATTTGCCCACACAAACTACGGCGTGAAAGTTTGATTCAGTTATTAAACCAGTGACCACATTTTCTTATATTTACGCAATTAAACCGTTTGTCCACCAACAAATAAGATAATTGTTTATGAGAGCCATCGACGGTTAAATGACTTTAAATATTTCACCGGAGAATTTTATCCCACTAACTTAAACATTATTACTGTTTAATACGAGCTTATCACAGACAGTTTTAGAAAATACCGTTATAATACTGCGTTAATTTCAATTTTACACTTGGTTTAAATTGACAGGGTGACGAGTACTTTATGAAAGTAGCGTTATTGCGGCATTAAATTAACGTGAGATTGGAGCAAAGTCAAGTTTAAGGAGATTTTCAACCAGGTGAATTATTGTCATAATATGTAGTTGGGCTTCTAATGAAATATTTAGAGGTTTATTCTGCTGTGTTAATTAAAAGGGGCATATCTGCAAATGTCGTCTAAAGTTACTTATACCGTTCAAGCAACGTGACATGAATGAGCTCATCTAAATCGCTGTTAATTCGAAAGCAGTATTATATTCTACCAAAACCAATTAATACGTTTGTAACTACAAATATTTGAACCTTACAACTCACAGATAAGCGGCGGACTGCTGTCGGGGAATCACACATTCTTTCATTCGGCGACGTACTTTCGCGCTGCGACGCATACGCGATTGGTTGCCGGTCTGTCTTCAGAGAGTTTTTGCATCGTACTTATTCGTCTCCCCAAATAATTTTTTTTTAAATTCTGTTTAAAGAAGGGTTTTCGCACTCTTTGTATGAAAACAGCCCAAGAGAGGTTGATTTTCATGGAATTTCATATACCTAGATGTCCGCTTAATTGAGATGTCAACTTATTAAAGGTGTCCGGGTTTGTTCGGGATTATACCAATATTTCAAATAAATATATTTTTTAGTTCCACAGAGATCTTTTAATAGGACACCCACAGTGAATGAATTAATGAATGAATTTAAAAAAATAATATTCTGCTTTACGAAAAATATAAATAGGCTAGTTGTTATTCTACTCGACTCATAGTCCAAACATGCACCTTTACCCGTAAACTTTGACTTGATATGTAAATACAAAATAACTATTCAATGAAACGTAAGTATTTTCTAATTTTGTACGCGCACAACAAAATTTAAAACCTAAGAAATAATAAATTTCTGGAAGATAAGGACGTAACGTAATTTTTGTGGGCATAATACAGTGGCGGACATATCGTCGGGTAAACCGGGGCAATGCTCCGGGGCCCAGGCCTTAAGGGGCCCATTAATCAATCCAATTTAAGATTTTGAACAGAACCCGAACAAACCACTAAAAAAATCTGAAATTAGAAATAACTTAACACATTCCTAAGAGCGCTCATTCTTTGTCTACACGCGGCAAACCGAACATTACCGCTTTGTGATTTTTTTTTTTAATGATCAAACACAAGCACTATAGGAAAAATCCTTTAGGGCACTCTGGGAGTGGTGCGTGTGCGCAAAAAGCTATTCACGTTGGTTTTGAATCGTTGGAGGTTATATTCGTTTGGAAAAACGACCTCGGGAAGGTCGTTCCACAAGGATGTAGTCCTCCAGATGAAAGAATTCTTAAATAATGAAGTTCGAGGAGTACTAAGCTTAACCACATATGGATGGGCGGCAGTGGTTCGTCGTGTATTTCTGCTATTCGTCGCTCTGGGCGGAATTAAGAGGGCAAGGTCAGCCGAGCACCTTTCATGAAAATATCTGTAAAAGACAGTCAAATCCCCAACCTGTCTTCGATGTTCTAGGCTGTCGAGGTTCTTCGTCAGGTCGTGGTCTCCGATCAGACGAATAGCCCTCCTTTCGATGGAATCCAGCAGCCGAAGAGTATGTTTGGGTGCAGAGCTCCAGACATGAGAGCAGTATTCTAGTGATGGTCGAATCTGGGCTTTGTATAGTGTCAAAAGTTGTTGAGGTGTGTACAACTTTCTGGTTCGGAAGAGTACCCCAAGCTTCTGAGAAGCTATCCTGGCGATTGCCACAACGTGGTTATGCCAGGACATATTTCCTCCCAGATTGACGCCCAGCAAATTAATAGATGAAGCCAGAGGGATTGCGTGTCCGGCCATGACTATTTCCGGTTCTGTAATGTTAACCTTTTTAGAGAAAACTGCTGCCTGGTTTTTTTTAGCGTTAAATTCGACTTGGTTACTGTCACCCCAAGCCAAAATTTCTGCCAGGTCTTTGTTGAGGCGGGATACTTCATGCTGTCTGCGAAGATGTGCGTCGGCAGCCGATGTTTGCGCATTCAAAGAGAAAGATGAAATAAGTGTGCTATCGTCAGCAAAACTAAATATCGGATTTTTAGTTTTCACTAGAAGGTCGTTAATGTAGAGTAAGAAGAGAGTGGGAGACAATATGGACCCTTGAGGAACACCGGCATTGATGGTGAAGGCGTCTGAGAGAAATCCGTCAATCGCCACTTGCAGAGAGCGGCCCTTAAGAAAGCTAGACAACCATGCACAGAATCGACTGGGCATACCATAGGATCGCAGTTTACTTAGAAGCCCCTCATGCCAAACACGATCAAAAGCTTTAGAAATATCCAGTGCAACAACCCGAGACTCCCCATGATGTTCGATTGCGTTGTTCCAAATATGGGTGACATAGGCTAGAAGATCTCCAGTTGATCTGGACTTCCGAAAACCATATTGATGATCGCTGATAATGTTGAAGCCTTCCAGGTATTTTAGAAGATGTTGGTTAATAGCTTTCTCCATTACTTTTGATATAACTGAAAGCAATGCTACTGGTCGATAGTTGTTAGGCAGGGTTCTCTTACCTTTCTTTGGAATAGGCTGGACTCGAGCCGTCTTCCAGCAAGATGGAAATATTCCTTATTTGTAGGATAAGTTGAAAAGTATAAGATACAGCCAGAATTCCAGATTTCTAATTATTAAAATAACGTATAGTTTAATAAGTATTGTGGAGTGGATTGAAAGTATTCATTTAAACAGTAAGGAGATTTCGGTTAACGACTACGTATTTTTGGACTTTGTAAACTTAGTCTTGACTATTCACTTCTCGAGTCTGTTTAATCGATTAGGATCGAGAGTAACTTAACAGCTTGGAAAACAATATTGATATTTTAAAGGCTCTGACTGAAGCTTCAAGTTTAAAAAAGAATATGGCTAATTTTGACTTCGTTGTAATGACTGTCTTCATGTTCAAAACTTTAAATCAAATAAATTTGGCGTCACAAACTTTGCAAAAATCGGATATTGACTTACTTCACTACATCAGTTATAGATCGCGTATACAAACATATTTCTAAAAGGAACCCCGAAGAATATAACAAAATTAAATCCGAAGCAATAGACCTTGCCAAAAAGTGGAATATAGAACCCTCGTTTCAAATAAAAAGACAGCCAAGAGTAAAAAGGCACTTTGACGAACCTTCCTTAATTGTTATAATTGTTCCTTAAAAATTATAATAAATAACAATTGCGCCGGCAATGGCAATTAAAATGGCGCGTGCTCCATTTCTGGTAATGAGAGACAGCTGATCGGGAACGGTGTACTGCGCATGAATCCGTGTCATTTTAATTGTCAGAAGAGTCGAATTTCCCACTGTAGTACGGAGAACGGTGTACTGCGCATGAGTCCTTGGATTATAATTGCCATTGCTGGCGCCACAAGAATTCCCGACTGTAATACGGCTTTCAGATTACCAATTTGAAAACAGGAAACAATATTTTAAAGTTAAAATTTATTATTTTACTATTTACATAATTTGCAATCAAATCAAAGACAGATTTTCAGGCATGCTTTCCGTCAAAGAAAGTTTCCAGGTTTTGGAACCACAAAATTTGTTGAAAAGTTGAACAGAAGCGATTCGAGAAAAATGCAAAAATTTATCAATTAGGTATAGACATGAAATTATAATAAAAAAATATGCTTATCTCGACGGTGATTTTTTTGAAGTTTACACAGCATTCTTATTATATTTTAGCCTGCCTGTAAAGGTTGCGTCTTTAGAGCGCTCTTTTAGTAAATTCAAATTATTAAAGAATTGTTTGAGATCTACAACTGACTGGCGAGGAAAGATTGCGTAATTTAGCTATATTGATTGACCATAGAATATAAATTTGCCTCAAAACTAGATATAACAGATTTAATAAATCGGTTCAAAAATGCCAAAGTCAGGAAAAGACCGTTTTAGACTTAAGTCCGTACCTATATCCTTATTCCTTATACAGTGTGTACATAAAGTAAGGAACAAATTCATTATCTAGGAATCTAAAAATATTTCGGAAAAATCCTCGGACACGTGTATAATAATTTTTAATGGCGCATTTTTTCCCATACAAACTTAATATACAAGGTGGCTCATGTAGTAGATATGACATTATCGACGATTTTTTTAAATGGGAACCCCTATATTTTAGTTCAGATCTGTAATCTCCAAGAACAGCTGATTTCAAAAACATACCACCCAATTTTACCTGAAAGCCTTACGTAATTAATGGACGCACCATCATTTGCTGTTACTTATGTTTTTTCTCAAGTAGGCTTATTTGCTGTTATGTAACTATGGTATTTAGATAATGTCATTGTCATTACATTGTATTTTTCTAGTAAGTTTATTAGAAGTAATAAATTTTATTTTAAAACATATTGAGTTACTATGCGTTTATCTTTAACACAAAGAATAGAAATTCTTATGATGATTGGATATGGTGATAGGATCCGTACTCAACAAGAAGTTTGCATTTTGTTTAACACTAAGTATCCAGCAAGACCAATTACTAGATCAACTGTGAGTAAACTTGAAATAAAATTTCGGGAAACGGGTTCAGTGGAAGATATTCCCAGAAAAGGCCGTCCAACTATTCCGGATGATAAGAAATTAGATCTTTTATTGGCTATGGAAGAGGATCCCCACAACAGCGTCCGCCAGATTAGCATTGATCATGGGGCGGCTGCTATGACCGTTCATAACCTATTGACGGTAGAAAAATGGCACCCGTTTAAAATCCGATTGGTTCATGAGTTGAATGAAGATGATCCAGATCGTAGGATGGAGTTTTGTCAAATATTAATGGAAAGATGTAACTTAGATCCTTTGTTTGTTGAAAATATCCTATTTTCGGATGAATCTACCTTTAAATTAAATGGAGAAGTGAACCGGCAAGACTGTAGATACTTGGCAAAAGAAAATCCCAGGTGGACGCGTGAGCACCATACTCAATATCCTCAAAAAATTAATGTCTGGGCTGGTATTGTGAAAAACAAAATTATTGGGCCATATTTTTTTGACAACAATGTAAACGGGCTAAATTATCTTCATTTTCTTCAGAACTTTCTTATCCCTATGCTAGTTAACTTATACCCTAGTAGAAATAATCCAGGAATTCTAAATGAAAATTTGTGGTACCAACAAGACGGCGCACCTCCACATTATGCAGCAGTAGTGCGCCATTACATAAACCAAGTTTTTCCGAACAAGTGGATTGGAAGACGTGGGCCTGTTGAATGGCCGCCTAGGTCTCCAGATCTTACACCACTGGACTTTTTCTTGTGGGGTCACCTGAAAAATGTTGTTTATAAAGTCAGACCTGCCAATATTGAAGATTTAAAAAATCGAATAACAACAGAATGCAGGAACATTTCAGAAGAAACCATAAGAAAAGTCCAACAAGAATTTATTGATCGCTTGGGGTACTGTCAGGCAGCAGAAGGAGGACAATTTCAACACTTAATTAAATAGCTTATTTAATTTTTTTTACATTTTTTTAAATTAAAAATATCTTAAATAAAATTATTTGTTTTACCCTGTAGTAACGAAACTATGAATTTTAGGCCCTAAGTGTGTTATGTTTTTGAAATCAGCTGTTCTTAGAGATTACAGATCTGAACTAAAATATAGGGGTTCCTATTTAAAAAAATCGTCGATAATGCCATATCTACTACATGAGCCACCTTGTATATTAAGTTTGTATGGGAAAAAATGCGCCATTAAAAATTATTATACACGTGTCCGAGGATTTTTCCGAAATATTTTTAGATTCCTAGATAATGAATTTGTTCCTTACTTTATGTACACACTGTATACTTAGTATATATAGTATAATTTCCTATTTTATTTCATTACTGTTGTTGTTATTAATTATTTGTTCTTATTAAAAAATATTTTTAAAGAATATTTTTTCAATAAGTACATTTTATTTCTCCTGTGTTTTTTTATCATGAAGGGGCCCATGAACATATTTTGCCCCGGGGCCCAAGTCGCACTAAATCCGCCACTGGCATAATAGGTTTAGGTTTTCGCTGAGGAGTGTTGACGTTCAGTGACTTGGACATAGTTTTAATGAACTAACCGTTCAACTTTTCCCCACATCACCATTACCACATGCCCGAACAAACCCAACTATAGAAGATGACAACTAATAGATGAGGAATTTTACAAGGTAAAAGGTCGCATGCATAACAGGCCTTCAGTGAATTTTGGATATATATACATTGTAAACCACAGTTTTAATAATGAAAGAACTGCTCAACTTTTCCCAAAACCGCGATATTTATGTGCAGTCTTTTATCGGATACTCTGCATGGCTGTATAGGACGAGAATTAATAACACGAATAACCTTTCCCGACTTATAAATTCCACTCGATAACTCCTCCTATCAAAATAACAACAAAGAAACTATAACGTACAACGTATATTATAACAATCTCGAAACGGGTTCAATGATAAACAACCATAACTTCCTGGTATCAAAACCAGAACCTACCTCAAAAATGTATTCCTTCGTGCTAACTATTTCTAGCCCATAATAACTCTACCACCCACACATAAAGCAAAACAATATACCAATTAAGATTGCTGATATTGATATTATTATTGTCAGTATAATGATATATCGCAGTTAAATCTAATAAAAGGGCTTAATAGTTCGGACTTTTAATAATAAATAAACAAGGTGTATCAAGAAGTTAACAGCTCAAAATAAGAAATCATATAACTATGAATAAAATGATCTTGAATTTTTGAACAACACTTTTCCGAATATGTGGATCGGTAGAGGAGGTACAATCAAGTGGCCACCTATGTCTCCCGATTTGTCACCTACTGAACTTTTGATGGGGACACTTGACGAACAAAGTTTATACTACAAAATCTAAAGATTTCCAAAATCGACGACCACGACACTAAAAAGTGGTCGATGAGGAACCCCTGTACCTATATTATTTTCAGATCAGATTTTCAGTCAGATCACAGTAGCCTCAGGTCACGATAAATATCAACAATTACGACTCGTCAAGTTATTAAACAAAAAAAAATACTTTCAAGTCAAATTAAAAATTTAATAAATAAATAAAAGGCATTAATCACACCATTTATTGGTACCCGGTCCACTGAGTCAAGTTTAACATAATAACTATTATAAACTAGGGGCAATTATCGCACTTTGCTGCTATTATTATTCGTTGCTAGGTTGATTAAAAAGACAACCTGTTGGTGAAGCAGTGAAAGTCTTGACATTTAATAACAACAACTGCACTTTTCAGGGGGCAATGGCAATGGATGTATTAAAGCGGTAGGCGGATTAGTTATTTTATTTAGGTTTCACATTTTCAAAGAACAATAACTAACCAACTGTAAATACGTTTTTAAGAAGTGTACAGGGTGTTTCCAATAATCATAAGAGGTGGCGGCTCATGACCTATGATAGAGGGGGTTCACAAGTATGGTGAAATTATTTTTAAAATTTTATTTTTGTGTAACGACCAAACAATTACTTTCTAGGCGTTTTAACTGTAGGAAGAAAATAAGTAATAAGAAAATGCGTTAGGCAAAACATATTTTTATTTATTTTTTAATTTTACACAAGGAAATACAACGTTGGGAAAATAAGAAAGGGTTTCTTAGTGTGTATAGTGCTTAAACGTAAAGTCCGTTCTTCGGTTCTTAATTGTAGAAAATTGGAATACCCTCTATACATTTTTTTTCATATATTTAATTTTTAAACGTTCTAATAAGTCCCTAGATTTACCCTTTGTGGTCTGCGTTAAATTAATGTCGGGTTTAGGTCTTCCCGCATTCTTCACTTCAATTTTTTGCTCCAAACTCAAAGAGCTAAAGTTATTTTTTCAATAGTCCACCGTCAAACTATTCATTTATAATAAATATATAATATTAATATATTAAAACATACACGCTTGAATTTCTAACTAGATGCACGAACAGACAACGGCGCGGCGCACACTAAAATTGTGCGCCTTTCCCATGTTAAATCGCCATAGCCCCGCTATCCCCCGCTGTCTCCCGCCACCTATTACTACAGAGAAACTGCATTATGCCCCGCCTACTTAATCGCACATGCGAGCAAGTCTTGTCATAATCGTCATTAACCTCGACCGAGGCACGGTTGCCGGATCGAGAGCCTATAATATACAGTTTGGTTGACGGTACGATAAAATATTAGGAAGGGCCGGACTTTATATACAAGCGTACGCTTGTCATAATAATAAAATTCTGATCACCTTTTCTTACTAAAATTTTTCGTTAACTTGTGAAGAAGAGACAGCTTCCCTATAGTTCGATACCAAAACTGATGGCAGTGACGTAGCAATCCAAACCATGGATACCAATGTACACCACCAATGACAACACAGCATTTTGCCAGTTTCCATGATTTCTGTTACGTCACTGTCATCCGTTTTGGTCGCGCACAATAGACTGCAAATAAAAATAATGCTCCGGTCAAGGCCTGCTTGATTTATTAAAAATCAAAATATGTTAAATTTTATTATCTAATCAAGCAGGCCTGGATCCCAAATGGTCAAATTACAATTCCTACATTTTTGGTCATTTACCCCCATTGACATAGAATATAAAAGGGGAGACAAAACATACCATTCATAAAACACCATTTATTTACAATCATGCACAGTTCCACAGTTTCAAATAAGTTAGAAGATGGCTTTAAAAAATGACAACGCTGTAATAAGGTACGCTTTAGATAATTTCGATCTAACATTAATCATAAATAGGTAATCGTTGTAGGTATTTTTTACAGAAATTCAGATAATATAAAGAAATAATCCATATTTTTGCAATATGTACTTAAAATATAAAATAAGCTACACTACTGCTTTACCTAAAAAACATAACCTCATTATTCTCACTTACCGACGAAATATTAATCCGGGGTTAGAATAGTCGAATTTCTTATACACTACGCACTGACGAATCATCGTGGATAGCTAATAAATAGCTCTAAATAGTTTTAGTTCGAAAAAATACTAAAAATTAATCCAAAAACACAATAGATCATAAACAAATCACAAAAGCGTAGCGAATAAGCGTGAACAACACCGCCGCCGAAAAATGAATTGAGAATCCTAAACCTAAACTTCAGGGTCATGTGTACTATATTTCGCATAAAGGCCATATAGCGTTGCCACGGTGATTTCTCTAAAACATTGCAATTTGCTGTTGTTAGGAAACTATAAATAACTTTACGAGTAGAAAATTTAAAAAATACACAAATATTTAGTATAATATTATACTTAATAGGTTTATATGAGAAATGCATTCAATATAATTATTATATTATACTTTTCGATTTCAAACGCAGGCAGTACATTTCGGACCCTCAGTACAGACTGGCATCATTGATTTATGTTTAAAACTTTGTATGATTCTGACAGAATATAAACAATTCTGTCCCTTTATTATATTAAATGTTATTGTTTACACCTATAAGTTCGCTTAGGTATCCTGGGACACACTGTATTACACATACGAACATATGGTATATATGATATTTGATATGCGAGCAATAGCATGAATGATAACATAAATTACACGAGCAAATTACTTTCCAACGAGTCTTCTACAAAATTATGTTCACAACTTAAGAACTATTTCGTCTTTCTCCTTTAATTTATGATATAAATACAGTGACCGGCAGATTTCTCGCTCCATATGGAAAACCTTTTTAATTATTAATTTCTCAGCAAATTTTATTCTTAAATGTCCCCTTAAACTAAAAAAGCGGTCATTAAAGTTGAAGAAAACTGTAGTGCATACAAGAGATTCAATTTTTTCAAAAGTTAAGTTAAACCTAGTTTTCGTTTCAAATACAATTTCCATTTGTAAAAATTGTTTAGAATTAAAAGTTGTGTCCAAATAGTATGCAGTTACGGCCTTCTATTCAAAAAACGAAAAGTGTTATTTTTTTTATTATCTTGAATAGAAGATCAAATCATTTTTAAAAGTTCTTTCTAATGATTACTTTTAGAATATTGATCAAACTTTAATTTCTCGTTAGTTCTTAAACCATTCAAAAAAAACATATATGCCAATATTCGTTTATTTTTGGAGCAATTAGGTTTAGGACCTTCTTCAATTACTCATAATTGGGATTGTAATTTAATAATAGTGTGAACATATTGTTTAAATTTAATTTTGCTAATCGTTCCAAAAATAAACCAACTTTGGCATACTTTCTTTGATGGTTTTAAGAAAAACTAGAAATAACGAAAATTTTAAAGTTCGACAACTATTCTAAAAGTAATCACTAAAAAGAACTATCTCATCAATCTCTTTATACAGGGTAAGACAAAAAAAAATCAAAATTGAATCTAAAACGAAAAATAAGAGTACTACTCTTGAGCAACTTTCCAAAAGTGAATCAATCTCCCTCACATACACTACAATTTTCTTCAATTTTAATGAGCGCTTCTTTTCGTTTAAGGGGACGCATAAACTTTTATCACGAATAAAATTTTCGGAAAATCAACAATAAAAAAGCTTTCCATCTTGAGCGAGAACTCCGCGTGTCACTGTATATGTGCGTAAATATTGTTATCGATAAAAGATGCATTCCATTTAATGGAGTTCAAAGCAAAGGGATTAAAATAAAAACATAATTTATCAAATTTTTTTATTTCATTTTTTATGTAAAAAAATTCTACCCACATTAAATATTATATTTATTTATATAATTAAATATTATCCCACGTATTCATAAAGAGGTTTAGATTTATTCCATTAAAATATTTAGATCTTATAGTTGCCCACTGGTGTTTTCACCATAGTTTTTATATGATGCCGTTTTCGTTTAGATTTAATATATTTATTTGTTTCTCCGATAAATATTTTTAATTTATCTGGATATGGTTGTCAAATCTGTTTTAGTCGTATTAATGACAGCAGCACATCCTGAAATAAATGTTTTTACACCAAAAAGGAATCACACTCCCAAATATTAGGTCATTAAGAAACACATTGTATAATGCATAAGTTGCACCAGTAAAAATAATGACGCATCCGACGATTTATATGAAATATCATTATTAAAGACGAATAAATTTATTCCACATACGAAGAAAATTAGTAAAATCAAGTACATAAGTACTAAAATATATTGTAAATTGTACAACAAATTATGTGCATAATATGTGCACGGAACAAACACTATTGTAAAATTATTATAGTAAAGATTTTATTGTACGATTTGCTATAAAATATAGTATGAATTACATTTTCTATTAGTAATCCATACCAAAATAATATTGTAAAAAGAATTTACAAAAAACTATAGTTTGGATTTCTAAGAAATTTAGTAAAATCAAGTAATTACTAAAATATATTGTAAATTTTACAACGAATGCATGTGCACGGAACAAGCACTATAGTGAAGATAAGATACACATAATTTATAAAAAAAAGTACAGTTAGTTTTCTAATAATTTTAGTAAAATCAAGTAAAATAAAGTGTAAATTTTAAAGTGATAATAATTTATTTGTAACTTCAGTAGTTAAATATTTTAAAATGTATGGTACGGATCACTGGCGACAATATTTTATTTTTTATTGTAAAAATTACAAAGTTTAAATGAAATGTCGTAAAAATATTTTTACAAGAATAAAATGCATAAATCAGATGCAACGGGTCCCAGAATTTTCTTCACAGCAAATTTTCTTCACAGCAAATAACAGTGACGAACTTTACAGGGAACAAATACCGTCGATCGAGAAGTCAAGCTAGGTTGGGTACGGTTAGTACTTGGATGGGCGACCGCTTGGGAATACCATGTGTCAAAAATTTTACAAAAGGTTTTAGTAAATTTTACAAAAGATTTTTAGTAAATTTTACAAAAGAGTTTTAGTAAATTTTACAGTTTTAGTAAATTTTACAAAACAGTTTTAGTAAATTTTACAAAACAGTTTTAGTAAATTTTACAAAACAGTTTTAGTAAATTTTACAAAAGAGTTTTAGTAAATTTTGCAAAAGAGTTCTAGTAAATTTTTACAGAAGAGTTTTCGTAAATTTTACGAATTTAGTAAATTTTACAAAAGATTTTAGTAAATCTTACAAAAATATAAATATTTTGGAAATTTTTACTAAAAATATTTGTTAATATTTTGCTATAATTTTATGGCAGTTCTTAATAGAAGTTATTGCAGTCACATAGAGTCATAAATGGTTAGTATTACCATTTTTTCGTTTCGTGTATATTATGTGCACAACTGTATCAAATCATTACGATTCCTTTTATCATTCAGTTCGTCGATTGCAATGAAAATTAACTAAAAATTATAGCCTATTCAACTATTCATTACAAGCATCGATGCCATGAATAAACCATCCCTGACCACATAAACTTAGCCAAGAGCTTCCTGTTACGCTTGAAATTTAAAAAGTGATCTAACTTGCCTATTAATAAGTATTATAAAATAAAAACTTGTATAAATATTTATTGCGTTTACCGTTGCACACCGTTACATCTTCAATTTAATTAACGATATCTTGAATCTTCAATTAAAAAGAAGTGGAAAACAAATTTTCTTATAGTCGATTTGAAATAATAGATTCATACTATTTATAGGTCATGTATAGAGATGTTTATATTTCTACAACTTCTCCGAAAATACAGAATCAATGATTCAAGCACAGTACGAAAATTACGCACACAGCAAGGAACTATTAAGTAGTGTTGTGATCGCTCGAGCGAAACACCGCTTGAGTACTCGATTATTGAAATAACCGACATCGCTCGATTATTCAAAAAACCGCTCGTTATAAATTCAAGCGAAAATCGTCGCATGTTACTTATTACCTTCCACTCGATACCCGAGTTTCGCTTGACGCCGACGGAACTGTGCTGCTTGGCAGTGTGATCGCTCGAGGTAAAAAACTGCTTATATATTCGCTCAATAGAAAATACTACTCTAGTTATAAATTCAAGCGAAAAATCGAAAATCGTTGCCTTTCACTTGATACCCAATGTGCCAATTGGCGACGTTCGAGTTTGACGGTCAAAAGACTGACACAATATATCTTTTAAAAAATGAGAAGGTGCATATACAAAAAATATGCCAAATCCCTGGCAGTGCAGGGATCGGCAAACTGCGGCTCTTTCGTTGTCAAGTTGTGTCTCTTTCGGTATCAAATTGCGGCCGTTAGTGGCTCTTGAAATTGAGAAATTACGTAAATTATAACTTTTGGCTCTTCCGTCTCAAAAGGTTGCCGACCACTGCCTTAGTGGATTCATCGCGACATGGGTTTTGTTTTGACTGGGTCTGGCTAGCCAGCGGCGATTGTAAATTTTAAAAAAACTTAAAGGATGTAATTTTTAAAAAAATCAGAATAAACTATTCTTCCTTAATAAGAACTCTAGACTAAATTCTAAAACTTACAAAAACAACCCCTGGTGTTTTATCAAGACATTCTTCTTAGTCATAAAAACTTCAAGTGATCAATCGCTCGAGCGATTCACTCGATTATTAAAATCGCTCGAGTATCAAGTACTCGATTATTGAAATCGTCGGTTTATCCCAACACTACTATTAAGGAATTATGCAACCAAATATTCGCGAGACCTATCTGTCATAAAATCTTGCAAGCGACATTTATAATTAATCTGATGCAATGTACAAAATATTGAAAATTGGAAAAAGTGTATGTCGCGTGAAACTCGATAACGGCGCAATCTTAGATTTAAACGTTTTTAAATGACCAAAGTACGAAGTTCCATTCAGTTTCGGTCTTAGGTCGTGTCCAAATAGCCAAACTTGGAATTGTGTAAGTATACAAATTTAAAATAGTAAGTTGGTTAGGTTGGTGTTATTTAAATTTGTAGTAAAGTTTTAGTTACTTTGTTTCTATTATGCTCGAATTAACAGAGGTTGAAAATTAGTATTGCAAATGTGCAAAACACTGCGATAACTAAACTTAACAACTAAACAATAACTTTTTGTACTAAATACATAAGTCATAAATAGCTAGAGAATTCGTGTGGACCGAACCGAAATGACAATTATTTTAAGCTTTGAACCTGAACAAACCCTAACAATAATAATAATGTAACATAAATTATTTTCGAACACAAAATAATAATAATAAATAATATATATGATATATTGTTGCATTCCGAATATAAAGTTCCGTTCATAAAGCATAAAATAAAATGTTACTACTATATAATATAAACTTCAATTCGCATTATGCCTTCTTTAAAATAGTAAGCGAGGAAACGTCAATCTTGACATAATTTATGCACGTAGTCGGGGCATATCTATCAATGACACCGTCAGAATACAACTGACCTACATTCAACTTGTAACTGGAGCAGCTATTGGTAAAAAAGGATATAGCAAAAGATACCGACCGAGTTCAAATTATAACTCAAATTATGATGGACAATATCAACATACCAACTATATTAGCATTTGACAGTTTTAACTTGATTCTGATGGCTCTCTTCATATTCTATCTGACTAGTTACATACTTAACAGTACATTAACTTAAAAGTGAATAAGGGAGAAAAATAGCATATGGAAGTGGTCACTATTTAGGACTCAAATATACAGTGAAATCTCTCTTGGGCGGACACCTATGGGACTGTCTAAATGTGTCCGCCTAATAGAGGTGTCCGCACATGGAAAATTTGTTATTAGGTAATATGTAAATGTAAAATTCTTACTATGTATATGTATGTACAAATAAACATAACATAACAAAAATACACTAGTTTTAGTTAGGATGTAGTACTAAAAAAATCTAATAACGTAGTTTGACGTGTTTGCGTTAAAAAATGTGCTTCCAAGTCTGATAACAATTCCATTGCTGTAGAGTCACCTCTATTCTTTGCATACTCTTATAATTCCTTTACTATACTAATGGCTTGTGATAATTGGTGACATTTGTTTGATTACTGAATTCAACTTCTTTATCAGAGTCGTCAGATACTGATGTGATTTCAGTTCGGGCTATATAATCGGTAGGAATGGGGGTCACGATCATCTTCTAATAGCACATTGCTGTCAATGTTAATGAACTCGCCCAAATCATTGTTATCAAATTACAAACTTCCACAACATCAATATTCTCTTTCAGACTCAAAACGCGACATTTCTCTGCCACTGTTTCCGATTTTAACCTTACAACTCACAAATAAACGGCGAACTGCTGTCCGGCAATCACACATACTTTCATTCGGCGAAGTCCTTTCGCGTTGCCAAGCATACGCGATTGGTTGCCGGTCTGTCTTCAGTGAGTTTTTGCACCGCATTTATTCGTCTCCTAAATACTTTGAAAATTTTTTGTCCGTTTAAGGAGGGTTTTCGCACTCGCCCAAGAGAAGTTGATTTTCATGGAACTTCATATACCTAGTTCCGGACTATGAAAAAATGTCCGCTTAATAGAGATGTCCGTTATGAGAGGTTTCACTGTACTTTATCAATAGTACGATAAGGATACCTCAATAAATATTACAAAATTATAGACAACTGCAAAATTATAAAACTTTCGTTCTTAGTTTTTAAATAAATCTCAAATAAACGGGCCACCCTATAGATAATTTCCAATATTACAGTTATTCGAACATCGTGGATTGCCTTGGCTTATCACGCCTTGGTCACTCCCTATGCAAAACAATGTTTACCAAGAAGTGTAATAATTACTGTTTAAGTGATTAAATTAATCAAAATGCGTCTTCTTCTTTCTGTTACATAAAATACAACCTTGAAACAGAAACGGTTTACTAAAACAGAAAAAAATGTAATGTTTCCTAACTGTACTTCAATCCGAAGACCTAAATATTAGGAACAAAGAAGTTTGATGCGTTGCGTTGTAAGCAGATTTAACGATTTAACAATTGGGAGCGGAATAGAACAGTTATTGCCATTTATGAAATCGTGAGGTTTCAAGTACAACCAGTGTACAACGTAAAGTAATTTTTTCTTAACTTTAGCTTAGCTTGCTCTGTTATAAGCAGACATGATACAAAAGAGTATGTCCCTACTTGTTGTGTTTTTTCATTGCTCGAATTTAAAACTTAAAATAATCTCTTAAAATAATTACATTTATGTTTATCTTTTTCTAAAGCTGTGCCCCCACATGCGGTTTTACCTGACCTTTTACGTGTTCAAGTAAAACGTATCAGGTAAAACATTAGGTGTGGACAGGGTCTAACATAAGGTTTTACCTTACGTTTTACTTGTTCAAGTATACCGTCTTACGCCCATTTTACTTGTTCAAGTAAAACGTATCAGTTAAAACATTAGGTGTGGTGAAACGTTACCGCCCCCCGCCAATGCGGAAGTAAAAGAACGCGATCATCTTTAAATTTGGATAAGATTATTTATGTGAATTTTTACTGGATCATCTAATTATAATTATTTAAAGTGGACAAAAAATGGGGGTCCCCTAGAGGTCAGAGTTAACACACAAATAGTGCCACACGACTCCACGCGGGAAGTCTATTTACCTAACCTTAAATTTCATATGCATCATTAAGAATAGTGTTCTAACCTTAGGAAGGCAGGTTATTTTAATTTGGCCGCGGATGCATATGTCCTTTTAGGAAAAGCTCATTAGACCGTCTAGATCTGGGACCCAATTTGCCCTACGTTGTGTAACCCTACGTTGTGTTTTAGACGTTGTGTGAGTAACCCTATAGTTCGCTGATAAAAGTCAAATGAAGTATTACACCGATCAAAGCGTCGAATTTGAACAGGGATTCGTTAAAACCAGTATGAATCATTCGTAAAAATTTAGAAACGTACGCTACCCGAAAAGTGGCTTAAGCTAACGCATAATTTGGAAAATCCGGTCGCTATCGGTTGTAAAAGAAAATCTGGGTATGTTCCAATTTCCAAAGGTTCACCTACCCCGTGCACTGGACGAGACTGTGGAGCTGTCGCTCAAGGCAGTAGCCTTTCTCTATAGGATTCCCTCAATACGGTTGCTGGAATGCGCTGTCGCGCTAGGCAGTAGCCCTCCGTCCCACGTAGAAGGAAACAGCGGAAGAGCCCATACTTTACAAATACTACTTCAAACGTGGTTGTGTAGTTTGTAACTGTTTAGTAAGGGTAGGCTCGTCGCATCAGCCACTTTTATGTAATAGGATAATCGATACCGGGGTTGCTAATCAACAGAATGCAAATCAAGGTAGTGGAAAACGAGGCCACATTCAAAACACAGTAAATGTCCTCACATCCCCGCGAGCGAACTCGCTACGGTGTCCAGCGTGGACAGTAGTCCCACCATAGTGCGAAGGGGGAGCATGATAAACCTACAGGCCTACGAACCTAAACCATGTTCGAGGGAACGCTCATGATCTCTACCATGAAAATAATTTAAAGGTTGTGACATAAAATTAGCAAACACCCGATACTTCGCCCGTTAACTCAGTTAAGATAAGTTTCATTGTAATCCCTGTTAAAATGCGCCGCTCACTAAGGAGAAGTGAGTCGATTATATGAAATAAAACCTAAAGAAACCGAGCTAATTTAAATGTGAAATAAAAATTAGATTCCCTGCAATATTCGTTCTCATAGTCTAACCTGAGGAAGTTGCTGGTTTGTCCCGATTCCCATCAGTACGTTTTTCCTATAAAACATATATAAAGGGGAAGACATCGGCAAATAGGTAACATAGGTGCAAGTTATAAAAAATATTATTATTTGTCGCAATGCGAAACCCTAAAATCTCGGCCGCTATGGGTCGTTTATGAACATTGGCCCATAAAGGAAAGATTTATGACCTAAGAGTAGTACCGTACTTTACAAGAAGGGTTTCTATCGAGTCCGCTGATAGACCTCCACTTCAGTCTAACGGGAAAAATACCTTTTTACAAGAGATAATTAAGAATCTTATAATTTTAGCAAAGCTTAGTTTTTAGAAATATGTTTAATGACCAGAGATTTATAAAATGTAACCTTTAACATAATTAAATTGATTACCAGGCCGCCCCCGATCTTAAAGAAAATCACCTTTATTAGAACCTGTAAAGCGATCTGTTATTTTACAGTTTTTGTATTCGTATTTATTTAATAAAATTATGATGCTTAAGATTTTATGAGACTAATAGATATTCAGAGATATAGTTTGGAATAGCCAGGAAAAGAAAATGGTATGATATGGTAGGAAGTGAGGCCGATCAAAAAGGTTTTCCGACATAAGCGAAAATCCACAAATGATCAGGAGTTTAGGGAAGCCAAAAAGGTTTTCCGACATAAGCGAAAATCCACAAATGGCCAGGATGTTAGGGAAGATCAAAAAGGTTTTCCGACATAAGCGAAAATCCACAAATGATCCGGAGTTTAGGGAAGATCAAAAAGGTTTTCCGACATAAGCGAAAATCCACAAATGATCAGGAGTTTAGGGAAGATCAAAAAGGTTTTCCGACATAAGCGAAAATCCACAAATGATCAGGAGTTTAGGGAAGCCAAAAAGGTTTTCCGACATAAGCGAAAATCCACAAATGGCCAGGATGTTAGGGAAGATCAAAAAGGTTTTCCGACATAAGCGAAAATCCACAAATGATCAGGAGTTTAGGGAAGCCAAAAATGTTTTCCGACATAAGCGAAAATCCACAAATGGCCAGGATGTTAGGGAAGATCAAAAAGGTTTTCCGACATAAGCGAAAATCCACAAATGATCAGGGTTTTAGGAAAAGGTAAAAGGTGTAGGAAGGTAGGTGTTGGTAGGAAAGATAGAAGTTGACTATTTACTTAACTAAAGTGTGATCTCCAGATAATTACTTTACGTAGTCTCTTATAAATTATGAAGTGCAACAGATTTTAATAATTAAGAATCCACACAGAAATTTTAATAATTTACCTTCATGTTGCACCAGATTAATATTGACAAAATTACCCTTTAAACAATTAATATTTTCTGAACGATATGTACAAACGAGGTTAATATTTAATTTTGAATAAACAAATTTCTAAAAGAAAGAGTACTATTGAATTTTGAGCCAACAGCGAAAAGCTCGTTTGTACTTTAAGCCCCAAATTTTTGAAAGAAAGAGTCCCCTTATATGGGGTGGTTAGCGTTTTTATACTCTCCAGGATGTCAGCGCAGTTCTTCGTCTCTCCTCTTTGTGCGGTCGTTCCGAGGGCCCGGTACTCCCGATGTCGCCGGTGTAGCCATCCCGCGCGTCATCGCGTTATTTTGGTTACTTGAGTTTTGTAATATCCGTTATAAAGAAATTATGGAATAATATAAGTATAATGCAATCTTAATCACGCCTTACAATTTTTTGCTGATTATTTTAAGTATTAGTTTATGTTAGTAAATAGATCTTTTTGCCTAACGTGGGTCAGAATTTCATTGAAAAATAAGAGGCCTAGGTCCGCTCCGTTACAGTGGACAGGGTCTAACATAAGGTTTTACCTTACGTTTTACTTATTCAATTATACCGTCTTACGTCCGTTTAACTTGTTCAAGTAAAACGTATCAGTTAAAACATTAGGTGTGGACAGGGTCTAACATAAGGTTTTACCTTACGTTTTACTTGTTCACGTATACCGTCTTATGTCCGTTTTACTTGCTCAAGTTAAGCGTATCAGTTAAAACATTGGGTGTGGACAGGGTCTAACATAAGGTTAAGGTCATTTGGATATGTGGCCACGCCCCCTTACGGGGGAAGGCAGCCAACGGGTCACATGGTCAATCCATGGGCGTGGTACTATTATTTTAAAATGAAATATAAAAATACTAAAATCTATGAAACAAAGTTATTTATAAACTAACAAAGTCTAAACAAGTAGAACTTTTTATTGAATGAGTGTTAGTGGTAAAACCAATAATAAAGATTTTCCCCCTCTTGGGTACTCCATCCACGGACACACTGTATATATATTTGACGATATGCCTTAATAAATTCGTGTTTTCTTCTTAATTCCGCCTTTAATTTGATAATCGTAATCGTAAATGTTATTATTTTTGCAAGCACAGTATTTTATTATCTCTAGATAGAACTATTCGGTAGTGCGTCTAACACTGAAGTCAAATTTTAAATAGTCCATAACTGATAAACGAGACCTTTTCTTGCCGGGAGACGATAACTTTTCAGGATTATTTGCTCTTCGGTCCTCATCTTTCTTGTGATGTTTTTTAATTACGCGAATACCAGCTCCTGTATACATCGAAACCCTGTTCAATTCTCGTTTTAACGGTAAAGTATAGTCTTTGCAGCGAACCCTCAAGCTTTTTCGACAGTTGACATCAGCAATATGTCATCGATCAGCTGTTTGGGGACTTAATCAAATACCCCAGTTTTATAGGAACCGCATTGAGCGTGTTGTTTTTATATTTTTCCAGCTTTATTGGTGCTAATAAGTTTTAAAAGTGTATTCCGTCGTTTTAGTATAATTTATTTTGTTTTGCAAACTTTGATTAACTACATATTGAGTTGTTTGTTTATCCGGTAAACCACAGTAAGTACGAGTCACATAATGAGAAATTTATAGGTTAATATTTTATTTATCTGTTTTTAGGCGAAAATAATAATAATTATGGAGCATAATTATTGCCTGCCTTCTACCTCAGCTGATGCCACCGTTAGAGAAACTAAGGTGAATTTTAATATTAATTAAAAAAATTTCTAGATGTTCTATTTCTTTCCGAGTAAGTTGAGATTTATTTCAGTTAAATATCAGGTAATACTTTTGTATGGTGACTTGAATGTAGACCGTTTGGTTAGCTGGGAAAGTAAGAAATATCTGCATGATATTTTTAATAGTTTTGGTCAGAATTCAAGTGCAATTATTGATCATGTAGTGTGTAATAATACAATGTGTTTGTGTGTTTTATTCCCTATAATAAATAATAAAAAATGTATTTAAAAATATAAATAGACTCGTTTCATTTTTAAAATAAACGTAAGTACTATTGTAGTACGGTCCTGAAATGTAATACAAACCTAGGCAAAATAAATAACCAGAAATAACCAGACAAGTCATTAATGTCACGTGACACGTGACATATCTGGCGCGAGGGTTCGCTGCAACGACTATAAATGCATTATTACTGGCTTCCTCAAGCATTATAAACATTAAAAATAATTTCCCGCCATTGGCCATGCAAAGTTTTCCCACGAATATACGCCATTGCAATAATTTTTATTACAAAGAAGAACGCAAAAAAAAAATATTTACTATTTGCACTATTAATTATTATATAATACGCATAACATCCACCGCTCGCTGCCGCTGGTCAAAGATCCGAGCGAGGAGTCTGGCGCATGGCAGTGCCATGTGTTTGGCGTATGTCTGCGGAGGCGTGTCCAAATCATTAACATACCATATTTTTGTCACTGTTTAATGCTGTGAAACAAAATAAAGCCGGTAGTGATCCTATTAATCGACTAAACGTTTGGAGTAAATGCATATTCCACATGTTGTCAGATTTGCTAGTAAATAGATAATTCAATAACATTTTAATTTTAACCGGTAATTAAAATTAGGCAGGTGTGAACATATTAATTAACACTCAAAATACCTCTCATTTTTTCACTCTGAATTATAGTATTATTTAACTTTTTGACGATTAGGTTAAATTCTGTATTCAAAGGAGGAATAAATAATAAATTTCATAAAACTTTCAAAGATTTTTGGTAACAACATCGATAATATTTCGTCTGCATTCTATAAATAGTTTTGGTAACAGAACAAAACGACAAATTGTAGGTTGCTTTGATAACACTAGGCATAACATTGCAGTAAAATTTATTATATTACTGGTAAATTTAGTTGTTCTAATTGGAAATTACATGATCCTATTCTCTTTCGATTTTAAATTAAATTAGGCTGGTTAAGTTTTACTTTTTAAAATAATGTCAAATATTTAATTAAATTCAGTGAAAATCACAGCTGCTTTTTCAATGAAAAACACAGCTGTCTTTTTCATTAAGCAGTCGAAAATTTTATTTATAAATTATCAATAAATTGCCATAAAAATTCTAGACAACTAGATTTAAATTTGCATTGACCGCAATAGCGAAAAGTAGCGAAATTAAAATACTTCGCTTTTAGGATGACGTATGGATAATAAATATTATTATTTCTGAGACTCCACAGATGTCTTGCGAATAATTTTACTTTTGTAATATCGATCAAATGCGGTTTTAAATATACCTACATATAAATATACTTTCACGCTTTTATAACAACCGACCTAAAAACGTATTTTTTTTTTGTGTAGGTTATTATTTGCTTTTTAATTGCTGTAAGATAAAATAATGGCTGTAATTAGAAAACATAAAATATCAGCATACGTTTAAATATGCATGTTGTTTAGATAATGGGTTATTAACCTAAGACATTAGGAATCATTAAAATTATAGCCGAAATGTGGGAATACAGTTAAAGTATTTGCTTGTAATGTCCAGGCCTAGAGGGTTTGTTGGCAAATATACAGGGTGTTAAGGAAATAACGTATTATATTTAACTGGGTGACTCCTGGGGTGTCCTAGAGAAGCGCTACATATTTTTTTTAAATCGAAGGTTTAAAAAGTGGGGTAATTCACCCCTAAACCCACCCGGTTACTCCTCGGCACATTCATATATGATCATATTACATTGCCAAGCTGTGTAATCAACAGATGTTTAGGCCCAATGTTGCCAACTGTGTAAAAAATGTAAAACTTTAGATTCTTATAAAAATAATATTTAGTTTACCTAGCATCCAAATAGAAGTGAATCCATTTGCCAGTACACTAGCAAGTAATCCAGGGCACAGACATCTTCAGGTTTTTATTTTTCTATGGGAAAAACTTTATGCTCATCACGTACCCTGATGATAATGTGGAACTGCATAATAAGCTTATACGCACTAAACCCCATTCGGCCTCTTATTTCCATTCTCTCAGAACATTTGCACTAAACCACTTAAAGAAACACACAGACACCCACTAGTTTCCAATTATTTTTTTTGAAGATATGCACGTATTATTAGATTACACAAAAGCAATTAATACTAACGCATAATTACACTTTACAATAACCTACCGTACACATAAAACAACAGTACTAGGATACAATTATTTCGCAATAGAAATTCAGAAATAATAAAAACGATAATTTCTAATGGGCTAATCAAATTTATTAATCCTTTACTGAAGAAGAATGATGAAATAATTATGTTGATAAACCCTGCCATCCCTTTAAAATAAATAGTCTCGTCTAACTAGCGTGGTTGCCATTTCCGAGACTATCATTATAAAGAAAAGTATTACAGAAGGGCATTTTATGAATATAACCTTATAAAACATCGAAAGTGGCAACGCTGTATTAACCCCAGCCGCTGCAGTCGCGTGAAGAATAGGCAACCCGTTTGTCCAAGATCAGCTGTTTAAAATTAGCCGGCCGGTTTCCTACTGTTTTTTCAAGCAGATTTGTGTGTTAAATTGTATGTTAATAATTAAACCCGACTTTAAATTATTAAGTTATTTGTTCTTTTCGCGACGGCAGTGCCCCAGTCCAGCAGTTCAATATCGATCGACGGCACAAACGTGTTATTTAGACAATAAGGGCGTCCAAGATCAGCTGTTTAAAATTAGCCGGCCGGTTTCCTACTGTTTTTTCAAGCAGATTTGTGTGTTAAATTGTATGTTAATAATTAAACCCGACTTTAAATTATTAAGTTATTTGTTCTTTTCGCGACGGCAGTGCCCCAGTCCAGCAGTTCAATATCGATCGACGGCACAAACGTGTTATTTAGACAATAAGGGCGTACTTTTGTCTACACAGTAGCACTTTAAAATACTAATTCAGATTGAACGGTACTTAGATGTGTTGTGACGCGAAAACTAATGTGATTTTGTGCTGTGAGTACTTGGTGTTTTTTATAAATTAAGTTGGTTTTAAGTAAGTCCGAAACGGTAAATAAAATTGCATTTTTTTTTCTAAAGGGTAAGTGGCATTTATAAACTTTTAAGTTGTCGAGATCTGACGGGTGTCGTTCGAATTGAACAAATGAGAACATACCTGACCATTTATAAACTCCGCGACGGTTCGTTCGAGTCAGTTCAAGTTTATAAATCAGAGATTGTTTCCCAGCGAACTGAACTGAACGTAAAAGTTTATAATAATGTACCCTGAAAAATAAACAACTTGCAATCTGTCAAACGGTTATTGACTTTCTAAAGAGTTTACCCTGAAGATATGACAACACTGTTGACATATGTTGTTTTCTTTACCTTCCTGACAGGGGCACCACGTGGGGGGAGGATCGTGACCCCCCTGGATCCGCTCTTGGTTCAACTTAACGATACACCGGTATGTAGTCTTCCTCAAAAACCTCTAATTACCAACCCACTCTTTGCATAATGTGAAAAACTGTTTTGTCAAGTAAAGCAGTGCTTAATGAACATTTCGATTTAATTAGCAAATGAACATAGGAGAAAAGAACGTGTACTATAACTTAATATAATCAATTCATTCAGTTATCAGAAGTAAACAAAAATAGCCGAGACAAGAACGTAGGCTAAGGCAACGAGTTGTGTTAATTTCACTTACAAATTGTATCAAAAAAGGAGAAATTTGAATAATAAATGGTATAATTATTTACAGTAGCATTCATTTTAATCACAATCACACACGTGAGTGGAATTACCGTTATGGTTTAAGCAAATATCTAAAATCATTTGTTTTGCGTGCATGTGCATTAGTTATAAATAGATCTTGTCTAGATACAATGTCAAGTTTATAATTTATAGACAATTATCTTAGTTTCATGAATATATTATAAGAAAGGAATATATTCACAACAATTATTAATAATTACGATTGCAGTTCTTATTTCTTTCAGTTTTTTCGGTGTCTAGCAAGGCATCCTTTAATGTACTTTTGAGTATCCATTTGGATAACGCATGCCTTTTATTTGGATAACCAATAAACATTAAATGAATCCAGAAATTTTTTAATTACTTAGTAATTTAAAAACTACTGAACTGATACCTAAAAATGCTTTAAAATGATCAGAGTAAAAAAAAAATATTAAAGACATGGATACGCAGTAAAAAATCACTAAAAGATGCCTTGGTGTCTAGTGACAGGCTAACAGACTGAACTACTACAGGGTGTTCGGTAAGAATCTTCTAACTTCTCGGGAGCATACACAGGTGGTCAAAATAAACCTAATTTTTCTTAGAACAAAAAATTCTTGAAGTGCCCTTTAACGGAGATACCAGTGACCCGAACAAACCCAGCGATTTATTTTTTGACTGTAACTTTTAAACCGACATGTATAATTTAATGAAATTTTAATATTTCATAGAAGCCATAAAGAATCATTACACCACACTACAGTAGATGTTTTACATAGTCAGGGAAGTCAGGACCTGAAAATAGTATATTAAGATACAAGTTTCATAAGACATTATCCTAGAGCACGCGTTTAATTTAGAAAACGACCCGCGAAGCGGGGAGTTTTCTAAAGTACAAGTGCTCTAATTGTCTTATGAACCGTGTATTTTATAATACTTTTCCTATTTGGGTCTTTAAAGTCTGAAAAACTTTTAAAAATATAGTAGATTTTTTCCATTTGAATTAATATTTTCTTTTTGGGTTGGCAATACTTTTACAATTTAATAAAATGTGTGAAATATGCCATGATAGAAACAATTGAACACAACAAAACTGCCCATCGGTCATAATTAAAAATAAATATATTATAACAGTTAATAAAAATGAGTCAGCAAGAAAGTTGTACTCCGTCATAAATACGAGAAATTGCAGAAAATAATCAGAAAAACTTTTAAAAAGAATATGCAAAACTTTGAGTTATGGTGCGAGAAGAATAAAGTTCAAAATATTGAACAAAATATGGAATAATACTATTGAAGAAAATATTGTGTCGACACAGAATCTGACAGGAATAACAATTAATGCCCAGGAAATGTCTACAGTAACTATAAATATGTATATATAAAGTTATATGTATAATACTATATTGAATTAAAAATAAAAATAGTACTTTATTGAATAAAACTTTAGAAATAGAGCATAAACTGGAAGATATTTCTATTATTTTTAGGTTATGTTGTTTTATAGTTGTGACTAGAAATTAGTTGGCGGACACTGTCAGCATGTTATATATTTCCGAGTATAGGTATTTCAGATAAATATCTAGTAAAAATAATCTATTTGCAAGGTTAAAGGTTAGTATTTTAAAGTTTCCTATAAACATTCGAACCCTACTTGCTGCCAGCATAAAAAAATAAAATTTCAGTTTCATAAAGTGGCAGGTTATTCAATTTTTTTGCATTTCATAATGTAGTCATTATGAAACCCAAATAGAAAAATGATTTTTTAATTACTTTTGCCGTTCTTCTTTGAGAAAGGGACTCTAAATTTATCGCGATAAAACTGCGGTTTTCGAGATAAATCGGTTATTAGGCAAAACACTCAAAAGTTACAAATGCTGAACACCAATAGGTAAATTTAAATTTTAGCATATGGTTTCCTTAAATTCTAAACTCTGACAAGTAATTTTAAAAAATAAAGAAATTACTCGCATATTATTGTAAAATATTAGTTTTGGTCGATGAACGAAATTAATTCTCAACGAGATTTTTAGCATGAGTAGCTTTTGATTTTTTCGTATAAAAACCGATTTATCTCGCAAACCGCCAATTTTATCGAACAAACCCGAACAAAACAGTACATTTTTTAAAGAGGAATGACCAAAGTATTAAAAAATTAGTTTTCAGCTCTGTCAAATGACACCGGTCAAAATTGTGACCCCAACGAGTGTGGTGGCAAGTGCGATCCTGAGTTCCCTGACGATGTAAAACATCTACTGTAGAATGGTTTAATGACTTTATATGGCCTCTATAAAATATTAAAATTTTAATAACTTATACATGTCGGTTCAAAACTTGCTGGGTATCCCTTCCGTTAAGAATTTTTTTCTATTACAAATTAGGTTTATTTTGACCTCCTCTGTATGCTCGCGGAGGTACTTATCGGACACTCTGTATAGATATACGTCGCCCAGTTCCTCTAATTTTATACATAAATAATATTGTTTTCTGCAGCCGTATTGAAAAAAAATATTCGGTATGATTTAATAAATCGAAAGTATCACTTAACACAAATGGTGCTCTCATGTCTGGAGCTCTGCACCCAAACATACTCTTCGGCTACTGGATTCCATCGAAAGGAGGGCCATTAGTCTGATTGAAGACCACGAGCTGACGAAGAGCCTCGACAGCCTATAACATCGAAGACAGGTTGGGGATTTGACTCTCTTTTACAGATATTTTCATGGAAAGTGCTCGGCTGACCTTGCCCTCTTAATTCCGTCCAGAGCGGCGAATAGCAGAAATACACAACGAATAACTGTCGCCCATCCATATGTGGTTAAGCTTAGTACTCCTCGAACTTCATTATTTAATAATTCTTTCATCTGGAGGACTTCATCCTTATGGAACGACCTTCCCGAGGTCGTTTTTCCCAACGAATATAACCTCCAACGATGATTCAAAAACAACGTGAATCGCTTTTTGCGCACACGCACCACCCCCTACAGGATTTTTCCTAGAGTGCTTATGAAAAAAAAAAGAAAGTAGTTACTTTCGGGACAATTTTTTTAATTTTCGAAATAATTTCTTTACTTTCGGGACGATTTGGATATCTATGTAAGCGGATTTGGCAATAACATGAACTTTGTATTTTATTATGACAGCGCTTGTCATGTAACATTGGTGTGTGTTTTTTCGCTTTTCAAATCCAAAAAAATTGAAATCAGTAGTGAAAATGAGGCTGAATTGATTCCACATGAGATTATTGAATCTGCTCAAGCGGCTACTTATGATTCATTACCGGTAAAGTTAAAAGAGAGATATGAATTGGACTACAAATTTATTTCAAAAATGGAGCAATGATAAAAATGTGCTACTATAAATGAATAAGTAATTCTTGCATATTTATTGAAAAAATCTAAAATCTTAAAGCCATCAAGCCTCTGGAGCACTCGATGCTTAAGTTCACAATTAATGTTAAAAATAATATAGATATAAGAGTGATTGTTATATGTCTATAATAAAGTTCATACGTTATTATCCATCGATATCCTTTTCAACATACAAAACGGCTACAGAAAAAATATTCTACGTAACACGATCCAAAAGTGATTTTTTCTATTTGGGTTTCATAGTGGCTACATTATGAAATGCAAAACATTTGAATAACCTGCCACTTTATGAAACTGAAATTTTATTTCTTTTAAGTTGGCAGCAAGTAGGGTTCGAATTTTAAGCTTACTTCGATTTCGTTAAAATTAGTTTTCCTGGCATTATGGATTCGACAAAAATTTTTTATAGAAAATTTTAAAATACTAAACCTTGCAAATAGATCATTTTTATTAGATATTTACCGGAAATACCTATACTCGGAAATATATAACATGCTGACGGTGTCTTTCAACAAATTTCTAGTCACAACTACAAAACAACATAACCTAAAAATAATAGAAATATCTTCCAGTTTATGCTCTATTTCTAAAGTTTTATTCAATAAAGTACTATTTTTATTTTTAATTCAATATAACATTATACATATTACTTTATATATACATATTTATAGTTACTGTAGACATTTCCTGGACATTAATTGTTATTCCTGTCAGATTCTGTGTCGACATAATATTTTGGACTTTGTTCTGCTTGCACCATAACTCAAAGTTTTGCATATTCTTTTTAAAAGTTGTTCTAGATTATTTTCTGCAATTTCTCGTATTTCTGAAGTACATCTTTCTTCCTGACTCATTTTTATCAACTTTAATAATATATTTATTTTTAATTATGACGGATGGGAAGAAGCTTTGTTTTCTTCAATTGTTTCTATCTCCCCGCTTCGCGAGTCGTTTTCTAAATTAAACGCGTGCTCTAAGATATTGGTCTTATAAAACTTGTATCTTAATATACTATTACGGGACTCGCAGGAAATTCCTACTCACCCCGTAAAATATCACTTTCGGAACTTGTTACGTAAATTACTATTTCAAGCATAATTCAGGTATTGAGATTAACGTTTCCGCCTCCAGCGGCAGCTGAAATGTGTGACTAAAGAGGGATGAACAGGGGTTTCGATCCCTCGTTCTTGTACAAATTGTTAAAATGTAACAAATGCAGACTGAAAATTATAAATCCATTATAAGAATAAGAATAATATTTTTACTTATAAAGGAAATGTCCTATAAAAACGCGGGGGAATCGTAACGCTACGTCGGCCACCCTGTTCTTGGAGCGTTGCAACAATCGATCTTGTCCGCTGATAAAGGCGTTGGTTGCCGAGAATATAAATGAGTTTTTTTAGTAAGAACTAGAATCATAGTTTTAATCGTAAAAAATGCATTTTATAGTTATATTATACAATAACGGAAAATATTTTATTATGTTCCCACGACTTTAAAGCGATAAAAAAAATGGATTATTTAGTTCTAAAAATCGTCAGCCCCGGAGCTAGGGGGGAGGAGGGGGGGGGACCGGTGCCCATGCCCCGGGCAACAACTTCACATATTAGTACACAGCAAAACTGCAGATTCTTTGGGTAAAAATATTTTACTTAGTTCAAAAGTTGATAATAACTGAGATACTGTCCAAGTGAAAATTTTATTTTCTAATTAACTTACTTTGTAACTAACTGGGGGTTATTTGGCCGAGAAATTTGAATCTGTTAATAATTTTAATGTAGATTGTAGAGGGCGCTCGCTGCAGCACTCTGGGTACATAGCAACAAGTGCAACTCTTTTGCGCTTTAGTGTTTTTACTTGTTTATTAAAAATATCAATTTTCTCATCACATTTACCCAAAAATGGTGTGTGTAAGACAATTGAGGTTAAGTACCAAATACAGCAAAAATACTAAATTATAAATTCTATAAATCTCATAAAAATCAAATTAACTTTTATAACGTGTTACTAAATTTGGATTTATTATTACAAATATTACCAAACACAATCCTAATGGTAAACAATAACGAAAAGTAAATAATTTTGAAGTCGGGTCCAGCTAGAACGTTTGTAAGACAAAATTGGCTATTCATACAGCGTGTTATGGAAATGACTTATTATATTTAAATAGGTGAGGCCTAGAGAAAATCTGCATACTTTTCTTTTTTAATCGAATATCTAAATACTAAGGTAAATACAATTTTTACCCACGTACTGTCGTGCCGTTCCATCTGGATTCACTTAGCAACAATGTGGGTCACCAGAGCATACTAACAGTGATGTCACGACCTTGCTTAAATACCCACCGAGCGCCACTATTGTTGCTTCAGTATGTTTCGAGACTCGGAGATGGAATGACGATGTCGAGGGTTCCACGTGCTTGAGGTATACCAATTTTAAACGTATTGTTAGTTGTAGCATTACCCGATTTTTTTCTGTTGTGAAATAATTCATAATAATAAATGTTATGATGTGATTTAACATTTGTGTGATATTATCTACTGTTGGTTCTGTTGTCCTCAGTAGCGGCCACGTAAATTTTGAGATTTCATATAAAGTGTCTATTTCGCTTAACAATTTAAAGCGTCCTTTGATTGCGATACTTTTTCTCCATTTAATCGAAGTTGTTTCCCCATTTAATAGTTGTATCTGTTACCATTAACGAGATCCCCATAGAGACTCTCCTTATCTTGGACACCCTGTACAGTACGTAGTATCATTATGCCAAACGTGTACGTAAAAATAGGCTCACATTATGTACCTAAAATGGCAACCAAATTTATTAATACATAATACCGGAAACTGAGAGATATGTAACAAAATAAATCGAAGATCATATAAATCGGAGTAATGTCACAGTAAGAAGGACTATAGAAAGTTCAGATAGCTACCATTATTGTTGTAGACATAATATGTGGAGAGCAGTCAAGCATGGTCATTATGGTGGCAGACATTTAATAAGTAGTATAGGGGTATAGGAAAAAACATTTTGTCTCAGACATGTAAGCAAACGAGCCAAATTATGGAAGATAATCTAAAAGTAATTATAAAAATGATAAAGATATACGCAGGTTGTCCCATAACTTATGGGCCATAGACCAATTGGAAATACTAAACATCAAACTAGACCGATTAAGCCATATAAGTTTTTTCGAAATGTTTCTCGTTCTAGAAATATAGGGTGTTGAAAGTGAAAGTTTATTTTCGAAAATAAGCCATAATTTGGAAACAGTTGATGTTTTTATGACTAAGAAATGAGAATTTGTAGAATTTCACATTAGAGGGTGCTAGTTACATACACAATGGGTTTAATAAATCTACGAATTTTTTTACCTGCTATTAAGTATTTTAAATCCAAGATTCTCAAAGAAGGGCAATTTCTAAACTAAAAAGGTATTCTTGGCTCGATCTCAATACCTTCAACCGTTTTCGAGATATTTACATTTAAACACCACAATGCATCAATAAAATCAGTAAAAAGTGTCCTTCATTGAGAATCTTGGATTAAAAATACATAAGAAGGTAAGAAAAAAGTCATAGTATTAAACCCAGCGCATGCAACTAGCAATTCTACAAATTTCTTACTCATAAAAACATCATACCGCTAATTTTCAATCCGATACATTCAATCGTTTTCAAATTATGGCTTATTTCGAAAATACACTTTCACTTTCAACACCCTGTATTTCTAGAACGAGAAACGTTTCGAAAAAACTATTTTCAGTTGCTCTAGTTTCGAAAAAACTATTTTCAGTTGCTCTATGGCCCTTAAGTTATGGGACACCCAGTAAAATAGTAATTTGTAGTAATAATTTAATTTGAAATATAATATTCTAATTAGGGAATCCAATCCCGCAAATGCTGGATCCCGCGGTGATTTCGCGGTATTGACATTGCGGGATTAAACGTGCGGGATTTGCGGGACTCGATGTGGGTGCTGTATGTTAATAAAAAGTTGTTTTATGCAATTAGAAACATAGTAGAGTAGCAGGAATATATTTATTGCATATAGGTACAATACAATAGTACGACTAGTTTAACGGTTACATGTTACATTGATTTTGAAAGTATTTTCGGAGAAAAGATAACATTCTTTTAGATATGATCTTATTTTATTGCACATGTATCCTGCGGCTAAAAACGCACGTTCAGCTTCGACACTTGTCGAATTTACACAATTTGTGGCCCTCCGATTCGAATAGTTGGCCCATATCGGTCGATGTGATAAACTTTCCAAAGGGTATACCATCTTTAGCTACCATTCGAGACACTCTTTCCTCCATCGAAACTTTTTTCTCAGATGAAAAAAATCTGTAATTTTCATTTCCTTAGGTAGCACAGAAGAGCCACTAACATCTGAGCGCTTAGCAATAGAACTAAACGAACTACTCGAACTGCCGGTACTAGCTTTCATTTCCTGTGTTATTTTATCAAAATCAAAATATGTGAAGACCTTTGGTGGAACGAGCAGAGATTTTGATAATCCTAGGAATAACTTACATTTATCTGTAAGACCATCTTCAGACTTTAAAACATAATTCCAAACTAAATTTGAACCTTTATTGTCTTTGTAAACTACACCGACACTCATTTTTGTGATTGCTGTTTAAATTCCATATATTATATTCAACCACTTGATAAATGTCACTAGATACTAGTAGAATAACGCCCTTACTTTCGCACGTACGCAAGAAAACTGTTCTGTTTAACGTATTTTCAATAGTCCAGCATGGCGGGGAATCCCCGAAGCGTCGACCAAAAATACCGCAGTTCATTGTTTGCTATTCAGCAAATCCCGCGGATCCGCGGGATCGATTGGCTCAACCTGCGGGATTAAAGTTTGGGTGCGGGATTGGATTCCTTAATTCTTATGCCTATGATGCGTACGCTATGGGTGACAACGGATGCTTTAGAAAATATGTCTGTGGCAGAGAACCAAGACCGAGTTTTTAATAATATTGGTCCGGTTCACCGACTTGAAATCAACATGGATTCTATCTGTAGAATCCCCATCTCTTTTTATCTTATGTCTGTTTGTGTTTTCATTCAACAAGTAACCGGTTTGATATGTCTTAGTTAGGAAAAACAAACAATCGACGGACGTGACTCAAAAGTCTATATTTTTATCCCCTTTACGGCAGACTTGGCACAGTCTTACCATACTGCCTTAAGAATTACTATTTTTTCCACAAGCGATACTTAAAAACACACAAGCACTGAAAAACAACAAAGAATTTTAGTGAATAATAACGACAAATATGACAGTTGTTAATATGGTAGTGTCAAACGTGAAAGCATGTATGAAACATGGCCCCTCCAATAAGGGCTTTATAAAAAGGATGTTCCGAACGCTCGAATGCAACGTAATGTCTTTGTGTAATTAACAGAAGACTACAAAGAAAAAGTATACTCCCCGATTGTTTTTCTGGAAAGTTATTTACAATCCACCTACATTGATTATTCTTCAAAGACTGTGAACCAAAGTCGTATCCTCCTGGATGTAAGATCCTTGGTCTGGTTCCTTTCTGCTTTTACTATTTCCTTCAACTCCATATACTTAAAAGTTTCGTAGTCCACTTCTTAAATTCTTCAAAGACTGTGAACCAAAGTCGTATCTTCCTGGATGTAAGATCCTTGGTCTGGTTCCTTTCTGCTTTTACTATTTCCTTCAACTCCGTATACTTAAAAGTTTCGTAGTCCACTTCTTAAATTCTTCAAAGACTGTGAACCAAAGTCGTATCCTCCTGGATGTAAGATCCTTGGTCCGGTCCCTTTCTGCTTTTACAATTTCCTTCAACTCCGTATACTTAAAAGTTTCGTAGTCCACTTCTTAAATTCTCTTCAAAGCTAATCTGCAACTTCTTCTTGTTTTTCTTTTAAATTTCTCGCTCACTTGCCACTTTTGCTAGCCATTTCGTACCGTAGCGTGACGTTGCGCCTTGGTGAGCACACAGACTCTAGTCGTAGATCGTAATCCGTTGCAAATAATCTGCTCAGCAGCACAGCAGCGACCGTGACGCGTTAATGGCCGGACGGTCTCAATACGCGGAATTAATGATACTATTTAAATTATTTACTTCATAAAGAGAAAACCAATAATCCTTCTGAATAAATTATTGATAAAATTACTATAATGCTCGTTTCATTAGCTCTGCTTGAACATTATATGAAAGGATTTAATTTAACGGTTATAGGGGTACTTAATGAACTCGCGGTTTAAAACTTTTGTTATTAACGCACTCTATTGTTATTCCAAACAATTATTAATTTTCTGGAAAATCTTAGCGGGATGTCGCACAGGTCAAGGGGTTCAAGATTGTTCAGTCGAATATTACAAAGGTAGTCAAGGTAGTCAGGGAGTGACGGAGATCAGTATCGGTGGCTTCCCTCCTTTACAGATGACCTGAACATACAGGGTGTTATGGAAATGCCGTATTATATTTAAACTGGCAATTCCTGAGATGAAAACAAATTGAAGAAAAATATCCAAAAATGGTGCTCTAATTTAATATGCCCTGTACATGACCTTATCTCAAACCAAAAATTACCACGTGGTGCCCCTGTCCGGAAGGTAAACACAGCAACATATGGCAGTGAATCTTGAACAGTGTTGTCATATCTTCAGGGTAAACTCTTTAGAAAGTCAATAACCGTTTGACAGATTTCAAGTTGTTTATTTTTCAGGTTACATTATTATAAACTTTTACGTTCAGTTCGGTGGGAAACAATCTCTGATTTATAAACTGGAACTGACTCGAACGAACCGCCGCGGGGTTTATAAATGGTCAGGTATGTTCTCATTTGTTCAATTCGAACGACACCCGTCAGATCTGGACAACTTAAAAGTTTATAAATGCCAGTTACCCTTTAGAAAAAAAATTCAATTTTTTTTACCTTTTCGGACTTATTTAAAACCAACTTAATTTATAAAAAAACACCAAGTACTCACATCACAAAATCACATTAGTTTTCGCGTCACAACCCATCTAAGTACCGTTCAATCGGAATTAGTATTTTAAAGTGCTACTGTGTAGACAAAAATACGCCCTTATTGTCTGGGAAATAATGTATTTAACATCTAAAAATTTTAAAAATAAATAACGCGTTGGTTCTGTGGATCGATATCGGCCGGCTTCTTTAAACAGCTGATTTTGGACAATCCGGCTAATATTTAAAAATACAGCGTTGCCACTTTCGATGTTTTATAAGCGACTATCATAAATTGCCGAATTTCCTTCTATAATATTACTTTCCTGTATAATTATAGTCTCGGAAATGGCAACCGCGCTACTACCAGTTTTCGGAGAAAGGAAGAATCTTGAAGTTGGACTGGCCGATTATTATTTGAAAGGGTAGCTCCTTTGTGAACATAATTGTTTCATTTTATCTTTAGTAAAGGGTTAATGGCCCATAGAAAAAGTGCTGTTGTTCTATGTGTGTTATTGTAAAGTGTAATTATGCGTTAGTGTTTAAGTGCTTTATTGTAATCTGATAATAGGTGCATATCTTCAAAAAACTAATTTGAAACTCGTGGGGGGTCTGTGTATTTCTTTAAGCGATTTAGTGCAATTTGTTCTGTTTCATTGTGTTTTTTTTTCTTTCGACGATATACCGATTCTGTTAAGAGATTGGAAATAAGAGGACGAATGGGGTTTAGTGATAAGCTTATCATGCACCCCCACACTATCATCAGGACACGTGATGAGCATAAAGTTTTTCCCATAGAAAAAAGAACTGAAGGTGTCTGTGCCCTGGATTCCTTAATCGCGCCTGGATTTACTTTCTAAGTAAGCTAAATATTTATTTTTATAAGAAACTAAAGCTTTACACCTTTAAACAGTTTGGCCACATTGTGCCAGAACATCTGTTGATTACCCAGCTGGGCAATGTAATATGTTCATATATGAATGTGTCGAGGAGTTGTGTGTGGGTTTAGGGGTGAATTACCCCACTTTTTAAACGTTCGATCAAAAAAAAAATATGTAGCGCATCTCTAGGACCCCCAGGAGTCACCCATTTAAATATAATACGTAATTTCCATAACACCCTGTATAAACATATAATATAAAATGGGAGACAAATAGGTAATCGTTGTAGGTATTTTTTACAAAAATTCAGATAATATAAAGAAATGATCCATATTTTTGCAATATTTACTTAAAATATAGGATTAGCTACACCACTGCTTTATCTAAAAAAAAACATAACCTCATTATTCTCGCTTACCGACGAAATAGTAATCCAGGGTTAGAATAGTCGAATTTCTTACACACCAAGCATGGACGAACCATTGTAGATGGCTAATAAATAGCTCTAAATAGTTTTAGTTCGAAAAAACACACACAATCACAAAATCAGCAGCGATAAACCGATAACAACATCGCCGGCGAAAATGAATGAAAATAGTAAACTTCAGGGTATTTTTTACACTAGCAGGTAAAAATGAGCATACAGCGCTGCCACAGAACAGAAATGAAAGCAGAACTCCTGAAGGGAGTAGCACTTTTTAGTCAAAAACCTTTTACATTTCCTTTTAAACTTTGGGATGGTTTTAATTTCTTTAAAAAAAAAACAGGCAAATGATTATGAACTCTGCCACAGAAATAAAGAGGACATTTACCAAACATTCACAGTCGACATTCAGGAAGCACACGATGTGAATGAGATTGGTTTACATCTCACAAACATAACAGCTCCAAGAAGAAGCACACATGGAACTGAGAGAATTTTATGTTTTATAAAGGTTGGTCTACAAGACTCCAGGGGCTGCAATCCAAATATTTTTTGAATAATCCTCTTCTGTGCAACAAACACTCACTGAAATTCGACAGACTGACCCCAGAATAGAATCATAAAATGAAGGCGTGAATATGCCAATGCATAATAGACCGATAACAGTTGAGAAACTGTCAATATGTTCTTTAAGTTGACAATGGCAAAGAACACCGAGTTAAGCTTTACAGTGACATGGTCCACGTAAAAGCTCCATCGACAAACAAACCAAAGAATTTTGAAATCCAAATTATATACTTAAATTAGCTTATGTCTATAAAAAAATGATGTCAAACACCTTTAATTTAGTTAGATAATGGTTTTCAATAAGTTTTTATTAAATAAAACTCCTATAAACCTTATTTTTGTTATATTTATAAATTTAAATTGCTTACGACAGAGCTAAATCAAAGCAGAATTTGTATCGACCGTAGTCTCGGACTTTAATCGTCAAATTATTAAGTCTCGAATATTTTAGATGTAAAAGTTTTCGAAAAACTACCTACGTGAAGTTTACCCGATAAAACTCAAAGCTCTCGTGATTTAATCTATGAATAAAGAGTCATAAGAGTATAGTTTCTTTTTTATGATCAAACACAAGCACACACACACCAAAAAAATGTGATCGTAGGTAAAATATGGTACGTAATTCGAGTTGTAATGCAATTACGTACTCATGGGATCAACGTTTCCACTCGTGCGTAATACCCAATTTACAACACTACGTAATATACTATTTTTTTTATGATCAAACACAAGCACTATAGGAAAAATCGCCTCTGGGAGTGGTGCGTGTGCGAATAAAGCGATTCACGCTGGTTTTGAATCGTTGGAGGTTATATTCGTTGGGAAAAACGACCTCGGGAAGGTCGTTCCATAAGGATGAAGTCCACCAAATGAAAGAATTCTTAAACAATGAAGTTCGAGAAGTACTAAGCTTAACCACATATGGATGGGCGGCAGTGGTTCGTCGTGTGGGCGGAATTAAGAGGGCAAGGTTAACCGAGCACTTTCCATGGAAATATCTATAAAAGAGAGTCAAATCCCCAACCTGTCTTCGATGTTCTAGGCTGTCGAGGCTCTTCGTCAGCTCGTGGTCTCCGATCAGACGAATGGCCCTCCTTTCGATGGAATCCAGTAGCCGCAGAGTATGTTTGGATGCGGAGCTCCAGACATGAGAGCAATACTCTAGTGATGGTCGAATCTGGGCTTTATATAGTATCAAAAGTTGTTGAGGTGTGTACAACTTTTTGGTTCGGAAAAGTGCACCAAGTTTCTGCGAAGGTATCTTGGCGATTGTCATAACGTAGTTACGCCAAGACATATTTCCTCCCAGATTGCTGCTAGGGAATCGCAGATTTGTTCATTCATATACTATTGAACCATCCTGTATAATAACATAACTGATATTGTTTTTGTTTTTACTTTACTTAGACTACGGGCGAAAGCTTTTCTAAGTCTCCTCGTAGACTTATATTCTAATTCTAAAAGTTTTATACGTGTTGTCCGTCTTGCGAATGACCACGTGAGTATTTTTTTCTTGATACAAAATACCTTGCAATTTTTACCATTCTATACCATTTATAGAAGCAGCCACATTGGCGACACACATGCTTTGACTTATTTACCGTAAGCAATGAAAAAAAATATATAAAAATTAAATTATTCGCAGCAGAAACAAGACTTGCATGGCAATTAAACCATATAAATAGTGAATTAACTAAGATTGCATTTAATTATTATTTAATTTTGTTTCTCGTTTAGGTATTTTACCATTCCTCGTAGATAATTAGTTTTGTAATTAGCAATGATACAATATAAATAATTCATGTGAAACAATGTCATACATAAATCCAGGAGGTAGGGCTCTTAGCTGAGGAGGGATTAGCAGCCAGATGATTTTCTGGACAAATATCCAACCTTAGAAGATATTTCGTGACAATTTTTTAATTATTCACTATACAGGGTGTCCGGAAATGATGAGCAAAAGATTTGGGGGATAAATGCAGACCGAAAATAAATGTATAACATTTTTTCGATTATTAACGTTAAAATTAAAATGTATTTGTAGATACCTTTTGACGAAATATCGTATATGGGGTTTTTGGTTATTGTTCTTCTATTGCTTTTTGCTTTACGGTTTGATCTAAATAAAAATATTCTAAAAATGAAACATGAAAGTGGCAAATGTAGTAAATGTAACAAAATACGTAGTAAGAGCATGTAGCAAATTACATTTACTACGGTAGTAAATTACGTAGTAAATGTTACATTATCTACTTTAACAACCCTGCTTACGACAACCAGTTGAGAAAGAAAGTCTATTTGCATCTAAAATGGAAATACAGTGAAATCTCTCATAACGGACACCTCTAATAACACCTCCAATAAGCGGTATTAAGCGGATATTTTTTCAGTCCGGAACTAGGTATATGAAATTCCATGAAAATCAACCTCTCTTGGGCGAACTCTCCTTTGGGCGGACGCGGAGAGGCTGTTTTCATACAAAGAGTGCGAAAACCCTCCTTTAAACGGACAAAAAAATCAAAAAAATTTTAAAAGTATTTGGGAGACGAATAAGTACGGTGCAAAAACTCTCTGAAGACAGACCGGCAACCAATCGCGTATGAGTGGCAGAGCGAAAGGACTTCGCCGAATGAAAGTATGTGTGATTCCCCGACAGCAGTCCGCCGTTTATTTGTGAGTTGTAAGGTTAAAATCGTAAACAATGGCACAAAAATGTCGCGTTTTGAGTCTGAAAGAGAATATTGATGTTGTGGAAGTTTGTAATTTGATAACAATGATTTGGGCGAGTTCATTACCATTGATAGCAATGTGCTATTAGAAGATGATAGTGACCCCATTCCTACCGATTATGTAGTCCAAACTGAAACCACATCACTATCTGACGACTCTGACGAAGAAGTTGAATGCAGTAATCAAACAAATGTCACCAATTATCAACAAGCCATTAGTATGGTAAAGGAGTTATAAGAGTATGCAAAGAATAGAGGTGACTCTACAGCAATGTAATTGTTATCAGACTTGGAATTACATTTTCTCGATTGCAAGTATAAAACGCAAACACGTCAAACTACGTTATTAGATTTTTTTAGTACTACATCCTAACTAAAACTAGTGTATTTTTTGTTATGTTATGTTTATTTGTACATACATATACATAGTAATAATTTTGCATTTACATATAAGCTAATAACAAATTTCCCATGGGCGTACACCTCTATTAGGAGGACACATTTAGACGGCCCCGTAGGTGTTCGTCTAAGAGAGATTTCACTGTATCTACCTGTTGCTGTTTTATTACATTTGAAGCGCATGTAACATTATCCGGTAGTTCATAGATGGCAACACTTATATGAATTAAATATTACACACTTACCCTGAATACACATTTACCCCACCTTACTTTATATTAAAATAATAACTATTAAGATGTAATAACACCTGCACTGTAACAAAGAAAGTAAGTGTATTTTATATGAGAAAACACCAACAACGAAAGAAATTCGTCCGTTTTTTTTTCAATTTCCATACCTGATAACAGCGAACCGTTTTCGAGGCGTGTCTTTTGCATCCGGTGTACTCGTATATTCATAGGTATAGGAAAGTACGCGGACATATGTATGAATGTACTTTATTTTAAATAAAATGAAAACGAGAAAGAGAAAATGAATGTAATTGTTCTCTAAAATTTCTCTGGTTAGTTATAATTAAGATTCAACTAAGGCAATATGCAAATGTCGGAAAAAACAATGTCATGGCGGCTCGACGTCGAATACAATTACATACATACGTGGCTGGTAAACGATTTAATTATACGAAATGGTATTAAAAACCTAATTATACGGTTGAAATGATTATTTCTTTTTGTAACGGAAATAATAAATTGGCGTTTGTTCGAAATGATCTTGATCAGTGTCGTCGCTGTGTACGAGGAAGTAGTACGTATTGCATGTAATATTATAAAGACAAGAATAAGGGTGCCAATACCGGGATATCGAGGAAAAATCAATCTCGAAAATCCCGGGATCAATTCCTCGATAAATTATATAAAACAGTTCTTTAAAAATTAACTTTTTTATAAAATTATTGTAAATTATATTTCATTAAAGAATCCCTAACTTGGCCATATGTTTCGATAGCCCCTAATACAAATATACAAAACAATGTAATTTTTAACCGCCAATCTTCAGAGATCACTAAAAATGAAAATTAATTAACGTCGAACCATTTTTCCCGGGCTTTTAATAGTGCATTATAAACCTAGGGACTAAAAATACACTTTAGTGACGTAGTTTATACAGGATGTCCCAGAATATGTGAGCAATCTCTCGGGTTCAATTTAAACTTAAAAATAACAGGAGAAGTTCATATAAATTTTTGTTCCTACGGGAACCCCCCCCCCACGGAGATACGGGCCCATAAAGGACGTCCCTCGAAATCGAAATCGTTGATTTTTAAATATTTTTTTTTTTAAGTACTAGGTGTAATTTAATAATTTCATAATGTTTACTACATGAGTCTCCTTAAAATTAGCCCTTTTAAACACATTTGGCTTATTTAGTTTGACAGGGACGGACTAGACGTAACACAAAAATGCTTATTTTTACACCTTGTATGATGAAGGAACGACAATAATATTTTTTTTTTGATACTCTAAATCTTAAGCTGAAAAAAGGTACTCTTGATCAATGTCGATAAAATGAACTGTTTTCGAAAAAAATATATTTTTGTTCAATACAGTTTTTTACATTGGTTGTTGTTTTATGTTCATAAAATTCCCCCATTGTTGCTATGATGGTATTTTTCAAATGTACCGATTTAAATAAGAATATTTATGCCAGTGTCAGTTTAAGGTAGTGTCTTGAAATTTGCGGTTTTTCTCCTTTGTCTTATTAGTTACTAACTTAGTAATGGAATTTACGTATACTGAATATGCCGACATGCATTTAATGTATGAACAAAAATATGTTTTCTTCGAAAACAGTTCATTTTACCGACATTGATCAAGAGTACCTTTTTTTCAGCTTAAGGTTTAGAGTATCCAAAAAAATATTATTGTCGTTCCTTCATCATGCAGGGTGTAAAAAAGCATTTTTGTGTTACGTCTAGTCTGTCCCTGTGAAACTAAATAAGCCAAATGTGTTTAAAAGGGCGAATTTCAAGGAGACTCATCTAGTAAACATTATACTAAAAACTTGTTAAATTACACCTTATACTTAAAAAATTATTTAAAAAACAACGAATTCCAGGGACGTCTGTTATGGGCCCGTATCTCCGTAAGGGGGCCGTAGGAAGAAAAATGTATATGAACTTCTCTTGTTATTTTTAAGTGTTCTATCTGAACCCGGGAGATTGCCCACATATTCTGGGACACCCTGTATATTATTTATGCACTTTAAGATAGGGAAACTAATTTAAACAAATAAATAAATTTCATCTACATAAATTTTTCATTCCTTAAGGATTAAATTTTTATCCCTAAAAGTTTTTTTGCCTCGTTTTAAGCGTTTAAACGTAGAAACAGGATGCTGCTTCTCGTCAGCAGGTTATACTTGCAATATGTTACGACCAAGTTTAGGTAACGAAACACTGGATGCACCGATTTTTTACGTTCTTTTTTTAGAAATCATTAATGTTTAATCATTTAAAAAAATAAAGCCTATAGTACAGAGTTCTGCGTAATTATCGATTCATTTTAATTAATTTACTTAAAAAATTAAAAACTAGGTATATGGCTTATGTATCTAATGACTTTTTATTTATAATGTTAAATAAATGAATTAAATTAATAGATAATTGCGTAGCACTCTGTATTATAGACTTTATTTGTTGATATTATTTTTATTTTTAATTTAGTAAAAGCCAAAAGGGATAGAGTATCGCCTTGATTGTTTATTTACAAAAATAGGAATACAACAGGCACTGTATTGGCTAGTGGAAGTTATTAATGCTTAAATTAACTATACATTAAATTATGTTAACCTAAAATTTATGAATATTTATAGCATTGATTTTACACATTTTTTAAATCTAATTATAGAACAGTTCCAGTCTTTAAGAAAGCCTATTACATGCCCTAGTCGCTCTACAGAGAGGAGAATTCTTTCCAGAATTTGTATTTCTTAGTGGAATATTAAAACAATTTTGAAGCATTAAGTCCCTAACCGGTACATTAAAGCTTAACTTTGACCTCAGCGTTGGCGAATCAACAAGACCGTTCACCAACTTGTAGATCATAACTACATCGGAAACTATTCGTCTCTCAGTAAGTGACATTACTGAAAATTTCTCCATTATAGGCTTATAGGTGACTATAGCTCTGATTTTCGTGATAAGAACCGTAAAAATTTATTTTGTATTCTTTCCAGCATTCGCTGGTAAACCGCATACTGAGGGTTCCAAACAACCAATGAAAAACTAAGTTTACTAAATATAAACGCACAATACAAGCTTAGAACTGTTTGAGGATTATTAAAATTTAAACTATTTCTTATAATAAATCCTAAAAATCGAGTACACTTATTGATAACCCGGTTAATGTGAGAACTAAAAATTAACTTAGTGTCCATTATAACACCCAAATCGCGTATTTCATTAACTGATTCGAGATCACTATTATTAACAGTATAGCGAAAATTGTGTACATTTTTGTTTCTGGTAAACGTAATCGATACACACTTCCCTAGATTAAGAAATAAACTCTGACTTTCACAGAATCTTACCAAGGCATTAAGATCATCTTGCAGCAAATGGCAATCCCCTGGCACCCTGATTATTCGAAAAAATTTTAAGTCATCTAAAATGTAGACTATTTAAAGCGTTGTATGTTATTAATGTATATGATAAAAAACAGAAGGACCAAGGTGACTGCCCTGAGGCACACCAGACGGCACGTTAAAAGGATAAAAACCACCAACGGAGACCATCTGCTGTCGTCTATCACTAAGATAGGACCAAATCAATCTCAACAAGCTGCTATGCACACCGACATCAGCAAGACGCTGCATCAGTATGGAATGACTAATTTTGTCAAATGCCTTACTGAAGTCCGTGTACACAACGTCAATTTGCTTCCTATCATCCATACTTCTTAAAATAAAATCTGTAAATTCCACCAGATTGCTCTCAATGGACCTACGTCGAAAAAAATCCGTGTTGTTGTTTTAAAATAAAATCTTTAACTTGCTCCAATATAATGTTATGAATAATTTTTTCAAATATTTATGAAACGTTTTTGCGACAATATAACGCTTGTAAAAGAAATGGTAATTTCTTTGTTTCTTAGAGTTTTATGGCGATACTTTTGGGCCAGTGTCTAACCCAGATGTATCTTTAATTGGTTTAGTTTAAAAAATTAATTAAATGAAGTTTTTATGTAAGATACGTCAAATTTAAATTTTAGGAAATTTACATGCATCTATATTTTATGCAATACCCTGTACAATTAGACATATCAGGACGTAAGCTACTCTGCGCTAAACTCTAGAATCAGTATTCTATTAGTTAAAACAAAAATCATTAAAAATGGTTCATTATTAACGAAATAGCATTAATTAGGATGTGATTTTTGTAATATTCTATAATTAATGGGCGTAGTGTATTATTTATATATTTATGATTATTTCTATGCAATTTGTTCTCATGCGAATATTTACGGTTTTAAGTTTAATAAACCATTTGCTTATAATTTTATGGGAACCATAAGGCTAATTTTAGGTGGCTGTGGCCTATAGAAACGAGTCTAAAAAATTACCCATAAAATATGACAAAAATAGACATTAGTCACCAGTGTAAAAGTTACTGCAAACACAGCCTTGGTCAAGCTGCGGAACTCAATGATTCATAGGATGAGGCGTAAATTAATGTAAATCAAAGTAATTTAGAATGTGCAGAAATCGAAAAAATTAAATTAACAGTTTAAACAAGTTCAGTCTCTTTATCAAGATAAATAAGTGATAAATGAAGTTGCTATGTAAATTGGCGAAATGTAAAAAAAATGTTTTAAATTATCTTCCAATCTTATTAGATCATTGGTTTTCACGAAAGTAGTATGTAATGAGCATAGTTCAGTTGTTTACCACATAAGAGACGAGAGCAACTCATTTGATTTATTATCGAATAGTATATGATTAGATTTGTGATCGCTCGAGCGAAAAACCGCTTGAGTACTCACTCGATTATTGAAATAACCGTCATCGCTCGATTATTAAAAAAACGGTCGAGTTATAAATTCAAGCGAAAATCGTCGCTTGATATTTATTACCTTTCACTCCATACCCGAGCTTCGCTTGACGCCGACGTTTATTCGAGCAGTTTTTCGCTCGGTAGGAAATATTCTAGCGAAATTCAGCGAAAAATCGAATCGTAAGGTACGTATTGGCATATAGTATGGCAAATCCCTTAGTGGATTCATTGCGACATGGGTTTTGTATTGACACATTTTTCTTAGTCATAAAAATGTCAAGTGATTAATCGCTCGAGCGATTCACTCGATTATTAAAATCGCTCGAGTAACAAGTACTCGATTATTAAAATCATCGGAAAAATATTGCAATCAAAATTTCGATTAGTTCGAATTAAGACGGCGTTCCATGCATACGATTTCTGACGATATGATGATCCGGCGGTGCCCTGATTGGTGTAAACTTTTGGTGCCAAATTCCGTCCGAATATTTGTAACACTCGACATCATGAGCTTTATTTTAACTTTCATCCGACGTCGTTGTTTCAACCTCACATTTTTTCTAAACCAAAAATTAAGAATGAATGACTATATTGACTATTTTGGGAATTATTATCAGCTACTAATGCACAAAATTAAAAATACATTAATTTTAAGGTTAGGTAGTGACCACATATATATTATATTGTATACGAGTGACACTCTCTTCTTTTCTTACAAGCTTTTTAGTGAAATTCGGTTCCGAAGATCGGATAATGTGATAAGCAAAATATTTTCGTATATATGTACATACCTGAAATACTTTATACCTGGTATTGATCCACGACTTTTGCAAAAAAGCACCATGCACTTGTGTCCTTTCATCTTAAACAAACCAAGCCACTAACCTATCGAACAGCGAATCATCACAAATTAAAAACTTCTTCATAAAAATTGTTGTTAGATAATGAAAGTTTATAAGCACTAATATACCGACAACAATGTGGATGAACCACTATTTATTCTGTAATTTGAAAAAGCATCCAGAACCAAAGATAGCGACGAATAACAACAAACAAATAATGTCGGGCCGGCTCTGACGCGATCGACAAAATTTCCACCCTACTGCGCAAACTCCATAGTACCACGCCATCTCCCATAGCGGGGACACTTTTTGTATTTTGGAACGTTCGTATTGGCAATATAATAATTATATATATGTGGACCCACTGTATACGTGCGCCACCCTGTAAATTTGTATTTTCCATAGATAAATACTGAAATATCTAAATCATAAAATAGTAACCTCGCTCCACATAACACGACTATTGAAAATGCACCTGATAATTATTATGGCGCAACTTGCACTTCTTCCACACCCTTCAAATAGTGCATATGAGATAATTTTAAATATATACAGGGACAGGTGAAAAAAATATTCATTGGTGTTTGAGAAATACTGTAGCTTGTAGGGAAAAAATAAAGGAAACATTTAATTCTTTGGGTTTGTCAAATCAGGAACAGGTAAGAATCATGATTTACAAAGAAAAGGAATGGATATACAGGGTGTTCCTAACCTCTCTGAAAAAATTAAGGAGGTAAATCCTCACCTTATTTTAAGACGAAAATGTGGTATAAAAGTTTTTCGCATGTCGCTTCGTTTTCGAATTACAGGGTGTTAAAAAAATATTGTATTTTTCATTTTATTAATTAATGCCAAACGATATTCTAATGATATTCGTTAGCCAGTCGCGCCAGTCTCGAAATTTTCCAACACGTAAAAGACAATTTAGCACGTCGTGTAAATGAGTATTTACTGGCTCACGGAGGACATTTGCAGCAATTTATTTGACTTTTGTTCATATGAGTTCATTATTCAGTTTTTAAATCGTAAATCATATACATTATCAAATCATTGGCATTAATAACTAATAAAATGAAAAATACAATATTTTTTTTAACACCCTGTATTTCGAAAACGAAGCGACATACGAAATACTTTTATACCACATTTTCGTCTTAAAATAAGGTGAGGATTCACCTCCTTCATTTTTTCAGTGAGGTTAGGAAACACCCTGTATTATATCAATATTTTAATTTTGCCATTTCCGTCTGGAATTGTTTTTCCTTTACAAAGGAAAACGTTGTGGCAACCCATAAGCACAAACAGGACAACGGGAAGACCGCTAAAGCGTAGGTGACACGACATCCAGAGGACTCAAACAGCTCTGGAAAGGAAAACATGAATAAGATTGCAAGAGGCCTACATTCAGGAGTGAATGAATATAGGCTAAAGAAGAAGAAGTTATTGCGTTCGTTCATTGTTTCCCCGGCTGAACTTCATTTTGACATAATTTCTCAATCACCAATTGACTTTTCAATCGCTCGATGTTCGCTATTGCTATGCGCAATTGGGAATTTATCAGATGACCTCGTTTCGTTGCCGCCTTTGTTTAGAATAGATAATGCAATGAGTATAGCCGATAACCATTGCCTGCCAAATTGTCAAGTTAAATTTTGAAGTTTTATCAATTACATACAAAAAAATTTTCTAACCTTGAGCAATACTAAACTAATAATGTCAAACATTTCAAATAAATTTCTCAATTTCTGGCAACCAAAAGAGGTTTTAAAACTAACACTAGAGGTCGTATTTAATAGCAGGTTTTGTGTAATCAATTTAAGAGCTGCGTTTAATCACAGGTTGCCAAGCAGGGCATTATTTTATGCGAACGTTTAGCCAAATATATTTGATTTTTTCTAATCTAAAACTGGATTTGTACAGTTAAAGGATTTGCGATTAACGGCTAAAACTACACGAAAATAAATATTAATCAGCTAATGACTCTCGTCTCTTTCTAACCTACCAAGAAGCGACAAATTTTTAAATTGAATTGTTGCAACTTAGATGGCTCTGATTGCTAATTTGGGATTGTTTGGGATCCTCATCTTAAGATCAGTGTTGTCATGTCGCATGCTAATGCCCGCTTTTAGATGCTAGCTTAAACAACGTTCAGTAGAACTTGGGCTGGTAATTAAACTTTGGCATTGCTGTTGAATACTGTACTTAACAGAAATGTACACTCGCCCACAAAAAAGTGACGAACCGAAAATTTACTTCTACTTTGAGGCGAAATATCTTTTAAACGGTTTGTGAGTATTGAGGTTTTAACTGTTGAATAGAACCATTTGTTGTCAAAAATGTCCTTATATGTTTTTAGCCTTTTTATTATTTTTATTCCAATAAACAGGACCAAATAAAAAGAAGTGTTTTTTTGGTAATTTTTTTAAACGCCCTGTAGAATATCATGGCAACCAAAACTAATAGAGGCACATTATTTAGGCAATCTTTTAGCAACCTTTTGTTGTCTGAATTATTTTCTCAACTGTTCGGTAACCTGAGATTCAGCTCTTTAAACAAATTACAACGTTCTAGCGTAAAAGGAATATTTGTGATTTGATTATTAAAAAAACCGCTCGAGTTATCTATTCAGGCGAAAACCGTCGCTCGTCACTTATTATCTTTCACTCGATACCCGCGCTTCGCTTAACGCCGACGGAAATGTACCGCTGTAGTGTGATCGAGTTAAAAAAACTGCTCGTATATTCGAACAGTTTTTCGCTCGATAGGAAATACTCTAGTTACAAATTCAGGCGAAAAACCGAAAAATATCGCTTGTCGCTTGATAACCGACCTTCGTTATACGAGCCGCGCCATCCGATTGGCGACGTTCAAGTTTGACGTTGAGCAGGTAACACGACATACGTCTTTCTTAAAGGCACATAAACGAGAAGGTGCATATAAAAAAGTATGGCAAATCCCTTAGCGGAATTTATAGCGACATAGGTTTGGTAAAGTATTGTTTTAACTGGCTAGCCAGGGGCGTAGTTTAGTTCTGCGATTGTAAATATTAACAAATTTAAGGATATAATTTTAAAATATTTATTTACTATAAACCCGAGAAAACTTCTCAAAAATAACATAATAATAGAAATTGTTAATGAAAAATAGCAAAACGAACAAAATCGTTAACAAAATATATAGAAAAATTCGTTGGTAATCTTATAGTAAACATTCTTAAATTTAAACAGGAACTTTTAGGTAACTATAAACATGAATTTAAAAAAATAATAACCAACTTTCTTATTTTGCCAGCCAACTAAGCCTAAATTTTTGAAGGGCACACAGTGGGCCCCTGATAAATTAAAGTGGAAGAATTTGACAAGCTATTTTAAATATCTACTTAATTTATGATCGTAGATTGAGAAAGATGTGAAGAAAAATAACTCTTGGTAATACTCTTTGTTCGAGTTAAAAAAGCACAATAATAAACCCGAACAATAAATACATATTTGGGTGATTCTTGCAGTTTTTTTGTTTGGTATCGAGATACGTGGTAAAAATTCATTATTCACAAATAAATAAATTTCTAGAATTTTTTTGATAGCTACTACAATTTTTTAGCTAAACCTGTGCCCACCCCTAGTTACGTGCCTGCTAAATACCCTACCTGATTACATGTAAACGGCTAGGCTGCCGGTGGAGCATTGGAATTTCAAGCGATTCACTCGAGCGATTCACTCAATTATTAAAATCGCTTGAGTATCAAGTACTCGATTATTAAAATCATCGGGTTTTCCCAACACTAATCCTAAATAATGTTTTTTTTTTGTTAGTTGAGTTTTGGTTGTCATGGCATTCTACACGACGTTTCCAAAATTAGCAAAAAAACATACTAATATAATAATAAAAAGCTACTACTAACATCTTCATTTTTGCCAACAATTGGTTCTATCCAACAGTTAAAACGTTAAAACCTCAATACCGTGCCACAAACTGTAGATCTCTTACCCCAAAGTAGCAGTAAATTTGTTAGATTGAAACATTTATTTGCCCTATATTTTCGTTCTTGCGAGACACAATTTAACGAGTTCAATATTTATTTATATCTGTCCTGGTAATTTTATTAGTGTAGAAATGATTTACGGCGAGGCGAAGAAAGGCACAATCTAATTCGACAAGGTCGCGTACGCGATGCGGCCTGAAAAAGTACACCATGCAATGAATTGTAAACCGTTAGAGCCACAGTTTATGCATGTGAGAACAGCGTTGTGGTATTCGCAGCAAAGCTTAAATAACAAACTACTTTGGCTTTATTTCCTGTGGAATTTCTAATCGATTTAATATCAGCAGAATCATATTGGTACAAATGCATGGGGCATGAGAAAAATAAGTTCTTTATTGCAATCTGAATAAGTTGGCTAGCTACACGGAAAGAAAAACTTAGTTCAATTTACTATAAAAATAGTAAAACTAACCATAATTTATGGTTCTCTTTGTGACAGGGATAACTTTTATTAATTATCCACAGATAAATTTTTGATAATTTGCTGGATTTTCTTCAATCTTCTCATGTTTGAAATTTAATATTCCAAGTGTACTGATCGGATCAATATCGGCCTTTTTCCACTTTGTTACGTTTGTTTTCGAAATGTAAAAAATTGTCATTGTGAATAATAACAATTTAATTGTTTAAATAGTTTAACATGCTGTTAACCCATCTTAAATTAATTTAAAAAAATACCATTTTGTTCTTTATCCTCTTATCTACCCATTTTACGAAAAAGTGGCACCCCTTTTAGTTCGGAAGTTATTAAATGTTTTCGAGCGCAAGTCACGCAGCGAATTGTTTGCGATTCGAAGCGTATCAGAACTTACAATGGACCTCCATGCAGTGTGAATCATTAATATTTTCATTCCCAAAAAGGACAAACATATGAGTCAATAGAACATTGAAAGAGGCCCAAATTATGTTATCCAACCTCATCTAAATGGTTATTATACAGACACCATCAATTTACATAAAATGCATTATTTACAGTAAAATGTACCTCCTTCTCACCATCTTGGTGTAGGTCAGAAACTTTAGTACGGCAATAACTACAGATTCTTTGTTTAAGGTACTCATCCGTTACTGGTAACTTAAAAGCTGGTTTGCTACTAAATGATGCTTCAAAACTTTTCTAACATATACTTTTCGATGACGAGGCAGAACGAGAAGATTGGAGAGAATCCAGCATATTATCAAATATTTATGTGTGGATAATTTCGAAAAAAAATTTTTTTCAGCAAAATCCTGAAATCCGTGTCAACTAATTTTATGTATATAAGTTGTTGTTGTAAGGGCGATTCTAAAATGTCAAAGTAAAAAAGTGTGCAGTTTTTGTAAAATTGAATAAAACCTTTTGTAAAGTTGAATAAAAACTTTTGTCGTCGCTTGACTTCGGTGATCGATTTCCTCGCTTCCTCTCACTTGTTTTCCAAACAAAGAGCGAGTACTGATTAATCCGTTGCACCTGCACCACTTGTACAAATGCACTTTTACAACACTTTATAAACTAGGTCATTTTTACAATAAAAAAAGTACAATAATAGTCGTCAGTAAAATGTACTATATTTAACTACTGGAGATATAAATAAATGGGTATCATTTAACTGGTTAGCAAAATTCTTATTATTTCGAACAGAAAAATGTAATCGGTCAGTCAAAATGGCTAGTTGGTCCGCAACTTATGGAAAGCAAACATTTCTGAATCGGTCAGTAATTAATGTCATACTAGAGTGCTCTAAATTATTTTGGTACGCAAATTAAATATATAAGCTGCTATGAGCGATCCACTTTTAATCAGATATTGGTAAGCAATCAGCGGGTAAGCAAAATATTTAATCTTGGTCATCAAAAAAAAAGCAATAAAATGTGAAATAGTGACGGTGCCCTGGGAAAACAAGTGAAAACCCGGCCCCGCTACACCTTTTGGGCCTTGACTGCTACACCGAATGAAAACACACGCACGTATTTAGCTACTCGTATCACGCGACTGCTTTCGCTCCGCCCACTATAACGAACTTTGCCGATTATTCAAAACAAACGCAATCCAATGATTTACATTGATAACCATTCCTTTAATATGCAAACTTCTGAAGTAAACTGCTTCTAGACATGTTTTTTTTCTACTGACCAATTGTAAAATCTTGCTGACCAAGTAATCATTTCGCAGCTCGACTGTTAATTAAGCGAATACATAATATTGTAAGCGGGCTGATATCGGTTAAATTGTTGACAGTTTGTAGCATTTTTTGCAGAACAAGTGTTGCAGTCCGATTTTTATCTGGTCAAATGATTTGATGGCTATTTTTTGCTGCGAACCAATTTTAATAACGGCAAACCATTTAATTACTTCTCTAAAGAAATTATTTTCACTTACTTTTACTAAATTTATTAGAAATCCTAATTATAGTTTGTTGTAAATTATGTTTACAATATTATTTTCGTACGGATTAATAATGAAAATTGTAATTATTACAATATTTTATAGGAAATCGTACAATAAAATCTTTACTATGATAATTTGACTATAGTGTTTGTTAACATTTGCTATATATTTTAGTATTTACTTCATTTTACTAAATTTATTAAAAATTCTAACTATCCTTTTTTAGAAATTATGTTTACAATATTATATTGGTACGGATTAATTATAAAAAAATGTAATTAATACTATATTTTATAGGAAATTTTACAATAAAATATTTACTATAATAATTTTACTAGTCTTATTTTCCGTGCATAGTATCAGACTGTTGTACGAATGAACATATTATTGCCAATGGACACCGTGAATGCTAATTCTTCTTCGTTCATTTACTTGTTACTTTTAATTTTTCTGATAGTTAGTTACGTTTAACTTTCCAACAAAAAAATCGTAGCCACAAATTACACGTTCTTAACTCAAAACCTAATAAATTGCCGGCCGTGTTAGGTAACTTTTCCCGTCTCGTAAAAGGTCGGGCTCACGTTTTGCCCGTAGACGTGAAGCTAGTTTTGCGGGTCAACTAACGACCTTTCTGTAACAGTTAATTGCTTTACGAGCTAGGCAATTAGAGGCCAAGTTTGTCGTGCTTGGTATTTGGTACTTTAATGTTGCCGGACTTTTTAAACTTAATATAAAAATGTTTGTTCTGTTACAGCTACATTAAGTCGATAATTATGATTCTCAAATACAAAGAAAAGGAAGCCTTTTCCATTGATAGGATGTAACCACCTGCAGACCGGTTTCGAACTCTTTTGTTCTCGTCAGTACAGGGTAGGTGTACATACCTATCATCAGAGACGACTTTATACTTCACGATGTATTATCGACGGTAGTTGAGAAAATACAACGCGCAGTGCCATCTCTTAGCAGTCTACAGGTGGTTACATCCTATCAATGGAAAAGGCTTCCTTTTCTTGGTAGTACCATTCAATCTGAAATAGTATTTTAATGTGCTACTGTGTAGACAAAATACGCCCTTATTATACAGAGTTCCCCATAATAGACTACCCATTTTATATTATTAATAAATTCCCTACGCGATAACTAAATAGGTTGTTTTCTGTGGGATTATCTTCTGTAGTCTTTGGGATTTAAGTAAATTATTAATCAAGTAGGCGCCTGTCACAAATAAATTTTAAATTAATAATTTCGTGGAACGTCATTTTTCCGCGAGAAGTTTGTTAGTTTTCATCAATAATTATTTAAGTTTTTTGCTTTGAGACATTATTTCAACATCCGTTTTAACTTTCATGGATTGCTCAGTCCAACAACGTGTGTTTTGTGTAGAAACTTACATAAGAAGCAATTCGATAGAAGAAGTTAAGCGTGCATTCCGGCGTCAGTTTAATAACAACAATAGGGGCCACGCGCCAAATCGTAAAACTGTTAAGTTATGGGTTCGTCATTGGCGTGAAAAGGGTACAAAATTTGAAGAAGCCTGGACGTCGAAGAACAGTTCGTACACCAGAATATATTGAACGAGTTAGAATGGCGTTTACGAGAAGTCCTAAAAGGTCTGCCAATCGACAAACCCTTATCCTAGGAGTATCTAAGGGAAGATTAGATCGAATTCTTCAAAGGGATTGAAAAATGTGTTGAAGTTGGTGGAGGTCATTTAGAAGACGTGATTTTTAAAAGTTAGAATTAAATTAGCCAAATATTTATAAGTTATCATAAATCCCAAAGAGTTAGCTGTAATTTAGTAAGATAAAATGTTTGTTTTGTTAACTAAAAAAAAATATTAATTCAACTATTAAAATGGGTAGTCTATTATGGGGAACCCTGTATAAGGTATCATCGGGTGGTCTGGAAAATAATAATTTTTCCATACATTGGTATTTGATATTAATACCACCTGAAAAGTATAGACGTTTTATTTTTGAATTATGATTCTTGTTTTGGAGTTTAGGGACAAAACAAAGGATCTTAAATCAAGGATGATACGGCTTTGGTTCGCAGTCTTTGCAGAATAAACAATTCACATTCTTAGGTAGGTTGTAAACAACTTTCCAGAAAAACAATCAAATCGGGGAGCTCTGAAAATTTGTATAATTTTTATTTTCCAAAATGTCCTCTTAAGAAATATCAAGAAACCGATACTGTCAAAATCTGGCCGATTATAAAAAGAAAAGATTTATAAAATATAAATTTTCTTGATTTGATTTAACTGGCACAAATAAACATTGTGTTATGGCAAGCCTAAATAATTTTAAGTATTAAACAATTCACAGATAATTAACATTGCTGAGACAAACACAACTACGGAACGAGTGAAAACGGGAGAAACGAGGCGCTGAAATTTCGCCCATTTCTGATGAAATTCAAAATTTAAATGATTAATTCTGTTCGTAGAGGAGAGAGAGGAGTAATAGCGAACACCTAAGTAAAATCATAGTTCTTAATTAAATATAAATGCGCTAATGGACCAGAAGTAAATTGGCAAGACTAGGCTTCAAAATCATCGCTTCTTGCTACATATTACCATTTACTAAATAAACCTATACTATTCACAGCCATTTAATGCTGTGGGCTTCATTTATGCTTAGATATTGGCGATTTTCATCAGATCACGTCACCAACAGATTCCTAATATAATGGTTAACAAGGATTGTAAAATAATTTTGCATCACGAAACGATAGCCCATTTTTTTGACTTGGTGGTCATTCTAGGTTTACTTATTTCTATGCTTTTACCCAACTAATTACCCTGGTTCGTTCTTTAAATTATAAATGTCATAAATATAATTTATGAATTATTAAAAACCTCGTTAAATGCCCAGTTACCAGTAAAATATACTGTTGAAATGAGCTGTACTAGCGTTGCCAATTGAACACACATAATATGAAAGATTTGGCTTGTACCGTAATATGTAATATCCTTATGTATGATGAAGAGAAAATATTTACATTTAAAATCAGGATTAAAATTATACGAATATGTTAGCTTTTAACTGGTCAAAAAATATTTAGGTATAAACTTCAGGAGTGTATTGTACTACCGAATTATTACTATATATATTTTTTAAACAAGTTGGTTGTGTATTTTTAAAATAAAAGCTTCATTCGATGAGTCAGACTAGAAGATTATTCTGCAATCAACAAACGCAAGCATTTTATGTAATTTTACATTTGATTGGGGTATTTTCAGGCGCGGAACTACTATGCAGCGTCCAGGGGGGCCAAAGTGGCCTCCCGATTGGCAATACGAGGCCCCTTGCCCTTTCAAAAAGTGTTTTTTTCTTACGCAACACTAATTTATTATGATTTAATATTATCATCAAGAAAAGGAGTTCCTACACATCTGTAGATCGCCTAAGATTTTAAGAACCTTACCATTTTTTTTGTAATAAAAAAGCATACCTATTCGTTTTGCAAATATGGGAAGTTTTTGTCTTGTTTGTGTTGAATAAGTATAGTGTCGCGCAAGCCAAGTACTCGGCTCTTCTGAAAGTGGGACCCCAGGACCAGACCCACCGGGCCTAGAAGGAAAATAGGTCCTGGATAATGTTTATAGTAACAAGGAATTAATAACTATAACGTTTTAAAGTTGTTATGCCACCGTAAGTATTTTTTATTGAATACAAACTTCCTATTCCTAAACAAATAATTTAAGGAAATTGAATTTAAAATATAAAATATCCCTATCGCAACGAAATAGGTGTTCTTTGATACGTTCCTTTGGCTCGCCCAACAGCACTTGTTATTTATAAACAATATTTTTTATACTTATTTGGCGGTATGGCGGTGGTGGAGGTTTTCAAAGAATTATTTCTACTGAGAATTTGGTTATGGATTGAAAACTTGTATTTTTCATCATAGAGAGTCTTTAGTCGGTTAACAAACAACTGTTAGAGAGTAATATAGGTAGGAATATACAGGGTGTTCTGGAAATAACGTATTATATTTAAATGGATGACTCCTGGGTTGTCCTAGAGAAGCGCTACATATTTTTTTTTTAAATCGAACGTTTAAAAAGTGGGGTAATTCACCCCTAAACTCACCCGGTTACTCCTCGGCACATTCATATATGATCATATTACATTGCCAAGCTGTGTAATCAACAGATGTTCAAGCCCAATGTCGCCAACTGTGTAGAAAATAACTTTAGATTCTTATAAAAATAATATTTAGTTTACCTAGTATCCAAATAGAAGTGAATCCAGGTACCAGTACACTAGCAAGTAATCCAGGGCACAGAGACATCTTCAGGTTTTTGTTTCTTTTTCTATGGGAAAGGCTTTATGCTCATCACGTACCCTGATGATAATGTGGAACTGCATAATAAGCTTATACCCACTAAACCCCATTCGGCCTTTTATTTCCAATCTCTCGGAACATTTGCACTAAATCACTTAAAGAAGCACACAGACACCCACGAGTTTCCAATTATTTTTTTTTGAAGATATGCACTTATTATTAGATAACACAACAGCACTATAGGATACAAATTATTTCGCAATAGAAATTCAGAAATAATAAAAACACTAATTTCTAATGGCCTAATCAAATTTATAAATCCTTTACTGAAGAAGAATGATGAAATAATTATGTTGATAGACCCTTCCATCCCTTTAAAATAAATAGTCTCGTCCAACCAGCGCGGTTGCCATTTCCGAGACTGTCATTATAAAGAAAAGTCTTACAGAAGAAAATTCTTCATTTTATGAATATAAACTTATAAAACATCGAAAGTGTGGCAAGTATTAACCCTAGTCGAGTGTTCCTCCAAAATTAGCCGGCCTGTTTAATACTGCTGTTTCAAGCAGATTTGTGTGTTAAATTGTATGTTAATACTTAAACCCGAGTTTAAATTATTAAGTTATTTGTTCTTTTCGCGACGGCAGGGCCCCAGTCCAGCCGTTCAATATTGATCGACGGAACCAACGTGTTATTTAGACAATAAGGGTGTACTTTTGTCTACACAGTAGCACTTTAAAATACTAATTCAGATTGAACGGTACTTAGATGTGTTGTGACGCGAAAACTATGTGATTTTGTGATGTGAGTACTTGGTGTTTTTTTATAATTTAAGTTGGTTTTAAATAAGTCCGAAAAGGTAAATAAAATTGCATTTTTTTTTCTAAAGGGTAAGTGACATTTATAAACTTTTAAGTTGTCCAGATCTGATGGGTGTCGTTCAAATTGAACAAATGAGAACATACCTGACCATTTAAAAACTCCGCGACGGCTCGATCCAGTCAGTTCAAGTTTATAAATCAGAGATTGTTTCCTAGCGAACTGAACTGAACGTAAAAGTTTATAATAATGTACCCTGAAAATAAACAACTTGCAATCTGTCAAACGGTTATTGACTTTCTAAAGAGTTTACTCTGAAGATATGACAACACTGTTGACATATGTTGGTTGCTTTGTTTACCTTCCTGACAGGGGCATCACATGGTCATTTTTGGTTTGACATAAGGTCATGTACAGGGCATATTAAATTAAAGCGCCATTTTTGGATATTTTTCTTCAATTTGTTTTCGTCTAAGGAATTGCCGATTTAAATATAATACGTCATTTCCATAACACCCTGTATTTGTTACAAATTATGGAATGTGCGGAAAAAAGGCGTAGACATAAACAACTTGATAATGCTAGAAAAAAACTACCAAAAATTTCTCATTTTTTTCGGGCAAGCTAGTAAAATCTGAAGTGAACAAGTTTTCAAATAATTTGATTTGTAGATTATTATTATTAGTAAGCTGAAATACATTTCTTTCATTCAAATATCATTTATGTTTAATTTTATACACTAACTGTTTCCATGGCTAATTGATGAGTAAACATTGTGTGATATTCCGTTATTAACTGCTTAAAAACATTTGCCAGGAAATTAGTTATAAATGGTTAATCGAGTGGAATATCAAAAAATCTCTTAACATATTTTATTGTTTCGAATATAAGAAGATTTAACATGCAAGTCTATATTATTTGAGGAAAGAAAAAACTTTTTTTGCGACTTGTTTAAAGTAACTTCTAATTTTAGCCTGCCCTGTATGACATTCTAATTATTATGTATTTTTAAAATTAATTTTACGAGAACTTATACTTTTCTGGCCGAATGGCAGACCTGCCAAAGCCAAAAAAAAAAAAATTATATATACTTTTGTAAATATTTCATTTTAATCATTTTATAGGGCCTAATAAATAATTTTGCCCAAATTTTGAAGTTGCGCCACTGGGTATTTTATTTGTAGTTATAAATATTATACAATGGAGTTCGCGCATTTAGAATGTGGGTTATTTCAATAATCGAGTACTCAAACGGTTTTTCGCTCGAGCGATCACAACACTACTTAAAACCGTTCTCGGCATATTGCCTAGTATTTGCTTACATCATTACGGTTGCGTTTAAAAGCAAAAAATATTGTTGCCTCGTCATTTAAATCCTTATGTGTAGCAGCATCTCGATATACTCGTTCACCTTGCTCACCTTTTGACACATTAATCTCGTTCTTCGTTCGCCCTTTTCGACGTACGTTGGGAGCAATTAAGACGGTATGGAACCGCGTAAAAATTAGGGACTTGTTGCAAATAACGTAGTAAATTACTTAAATGTTTTCTGCCGTTATCACGTCCAAACAATGGGCTTGCTTTGTAATTTCATATGTTGAAAATGTGTTGTAATGCGATTATAAAATTATATTGTGGCTCTTAAAACTATGAAGAAGTAGTAGGATAAGATGAGGAAAATCGAAGATACGTCGAAGATATGCTATTAAATTTGCTTATTAAGGTGTAGCGTTTTCTAGTCAACTAAAACTATGTTCACCGCAACATTTCAAAAGGAAATCAGTTAAAGTACGTGCATTCTTCTACATAATATGCCTATAACAAAATAATATCATTTTAATGATACTGATGGTTTCTGAAGTCGTAGCTCGTATATGTATATTCTCACAGGCACGTCGCGTATTAAATATGTTATTACGTATGGATACATTCAATTAGTCATTTTCTGGTAATTTATTCATAACGTAGATTATACGATTAGGTAGTTAAAAATATACAAAAGCTTTTGGAAACATAGATGTATGTCTGTATATTAATGCAATTTAATATAAAGTATACAAAATGCGATTGTTATTTTGACAAAAACTCAGCAAGTGAGGTAAATTCTCATGGCTTAAATCTACATAAACAACTACCAAAGCAAACGGGGCGATCGTGGTTTCGACGATCATCGAAACCTGTGGTACACTGAAAAAATAGATCATTTTTATCAAATAGAGGGTGTTATGGAAATGACGTATTCTATTTAAACCGGCAATTCCTGAGATGAAAACAAATTGAATAAAAATATCCATAATTGGCGCTTTTACTTAATAACCGAATTAAATCACCTTATGTCAAACCAGAAAAAAAACACGTCATAGCACTGGGAGAAAGATAAACAAACTTGTGACAGATGTAAATTATGTAAACAAAGCAATATTGAGATAGGTTATGGCCAAAAACGTCAGTGAATTTTGAGCGGTGTTGTCGGTTAAACTTTTCAGAAGGTCAATAATCGGTGGACAGAAGAAGAAGTTTATTTTTCAAGGTACATTTCTAAACTTTTACGTTCAGTTCAGTTTGCTGGGAAACAATTTCTGATTTATAAACTTGAACTGACTCGAACGAACCGTCGCGGAGTTGTTCAATTCGAACGACACCGTCGAATCTGAACAACTTAAATGGACTTTACCCTTTAGAAAAAAAATGCAATTTTATTTACCTTTTCGGCCTTATTAAAACCAACTTTGTAAAAAAACACCAAGTAAATAACCGGAACAAAAACCGACACAATAACCTAACAAAACACCAAAACGAAGCCACATAAATTCACATTAGTTTTCGCGTAGGTATGCATCTCATGAACACATCTAAGTTTTTAGTATTTTAAAGTGCTACTGTATAGACAAAAATACGCCCCTATTGTTCTGGGAAATAATATAAATTTCCATACATTGGTATTTGACATTAAAAAATTTTGAAAGTAACTAAACACGTTTGCCATGTTCGGGTTTACTAGGTTGATCGATATTTAGCTATTTGTGCTTAAAATACAGCATTGCTACTTTCGATGTTTTATAAGATTATACTCATAAATTGCGGAATTTCCTTCTATAATACTTTCCTGTATAATGATAGTCTTGAAAATGACAACCGCGCTAGTTAGACGAGACTATTTATTTTAAAGGGATGGAAGGATGGGAACGAAGGGTCTATCAACATCATTATTCTACAGTAAAGGATTAATAAATTTGATTAGCCCATTAGAAATTAGCGTTTTTATTATTTCTGAATTTCTATTGCGAAATAATTTGTATCCTATAGTGCTGTGTACTTAATTATGCGTTAGTATTTAGTGCTTTGTGTAATCAAATAATAGGTCCATATCTTCAAAAAAACTGATGGGTGTCACTTTTAAAACGGCTGAGTTGAAGAAAAAATATGTAGCGGTTCTCTAGGACACCCAAGGACTCACCCATTTAAATATAATACGTAATTTCGATAACCCTGTATATGATATGTGCCAAAACATTTGATTTAAAGCAACATTTCCTTACTTCTAATTCAAAATAATTCATTGGTTCAAAGAAATATGAGTTTATCACAAAATCTCAGACCTTTAGAACAAACTTCCCGGTCCTGAGCTAAAGTCTTTATACTTGTAGGAAGATTTCGTTCTTTTATGGCAAGTCCGTTAGTCTTGAGAAAAGACACCGCCATTTTGATTCTCAAATTAAGGTACTAAGAAACAAAAATATATCCATCTAACCTATAGCTGTGAATCTTTACCTGTAATAAATTTAAAGCCTTTTTACCTTCAAGGCCATAAGTGGTTACAACGCTACGAAACTACGAAAAATTCTTGTACATTCATAGTGTATTTACACGTTTTCACACACATAAAAATATGAATGCATGACACCACAGAGCAGACAACAAAAACAATAATGAATGCCGTAACTAAAACTCTAATGAAGGCGCCGGCGGCGCCCCGGGGGAGTCGCGCCGGCCAGCGTGTATTGTCGAATGGAGACAAATTGCGACGAAGTCGCAAGATGCATATCTACATGAAACAGAAGGTTTTGGGAAGAATGCATTTATCTTGCGTTAAGAGAATCGAAGGCCAAAAAGAGGGATGAATTAATCCGAACGGATGAACAGAAGAACGGATGTGTTCTTATCCGAAGAGTGACTATTTTAAGTCAAATGAATTTTCTGCAATGCAATGTTGGCTGTATTTGGTATAGTGGCGTCTGTGAGTCGGACGAACATCGAAATATTTTCAGCCAGAGGGGTTAAACGCGCTTCAAGAGGTTTCCCTGCAGAGAAACACACTTTCCCCCCGTTTTCGAGGATGCTGAGCACGGTGGTGGTGGTGTAGGATATAGCGTGCGACCCCTTCCAACCCCTCCACCGGCCAATACTCGCCCCTGAAAGGGGTGAATTTTTTTTCCATTATCAGCGGCAAATAAACTCCTGGACAAAATTAACGCAACATCATAAATTTGCCATATTTTTGATGCTATTTCTTTTCTGAATTTATGATCCGATTTGAATGATTTTTTTTTGCATTGTAGCTTGGTTTCTTGACAATGTCATAGTCTTCGCTGTTTATGATAAAAATTTAATTTTCGATTTATACTGGATGTACTAAAAGTTTTTTTTCCGAAAATGCATATCACCCTGTGGAGTATATTAGCAACCGAAACATATTGCAGTTGACATTAAACGGTCCATCTTTCCCAAACATTTTCTTTTTTGGCTTACTTCATTATCTCTGTTATTAAAGGAGATACACCGTTTTATAGCGTAACATGTTTTTATAGACTTTAATATTCAACACATTCATTGTTAAATGTTTTCAAGTAGACTATGGACTTTTCGGACATTGCAAGCAGATTTGTGTTTTAAAGTTACAAAGGTCAAATAAAATTCGCCAAACTGATAAAAACTGTTCGGAAACTGCTTATTAAACGTTCGTTTCGTATGCCCAGTTGCCCGACGAGTATTTTAATTTTGAAACCTCCACAAAACATTCTATATATTTTCAATTTTCTTATATGGAGTTGAAGCATGGACAATGACGGACTCGTTGATGAAGAAATTGGAAGCATTTGAGATGTGGGTGTACCGTCGTATTTTGCGCATATCGTGGACCGATCGAATTACCAACGAGGCTGTTCTCCGAAGGCTCGATAAAAATACAGAAATTCTGTTTGCCGTTAAGAAGCGTAAAATGGAATATTTCGGGCATATAATGCGCCATGAGAAATACCGACTTCTCCAACTCATTCTACAGGGCAAAACAGAGAGTAAAAGAGGTTCTGGTAGACGAAGACACTCGTGGTTGCATAACCTGCGTCAGTGGTACGGACTCACTTCGATACAACTTTTTAGGAGTGCAGTTAACAAAGTTCAGATAGTCATGCTAATCGCCAACGTCCGCAACGGATAGGGCACCACAAGAAGAAAATATTCGTAAATTATAATTATTTCCGAATATTTACTTAACCAATGAATAGTTTTATTAATATTTAGCAACAGTTATATAATTTATAAATTGTGTAATTTAATTTATTTCTCAAACTCGGGTTTGTTCGGGTCTGTCGTTAATCCACAGGACGTTCGAAACGACACCGATGTATCAAAAGAGCATCCAAAACTATGCAGCTATTAATAAGTGGGAGAAATTCCGGCGTAAAGCTGTTTCACAACATGCAAAATAACACCTTCTGTATCTACTAGATAGGCTGCGCCCGACGTTCAGTTACTATTTTGTTAGAATATGCCACCGTTATTTAGTCACCGTCTTAACAGGCAATAAAATGAAATAATTAATATTCCAAAATACACAACACAAAGTTAAGAAAACTCATATCTAAAAACAAGTAATAGGAGATAAACGTCGCGTATCGGTATTCAAACCCAGGTTCACCGCCGGATGAAATGTGCTTAGGGGTGCCAATCCCGGGATACCGAAATCCGGGCATATCGAACAAACCCGAACAAAATAATAACCCCTTTAATCCCTAAAAAGAAGGACTAAAAGTACCGTTTTATCCCCTAAAGTGCATAAAAGATCTTTCTAATCCCAGTTGCGCAAATACTGAATCAAATGAATGCCAAATATCTGCGAAATCAGATGCAAATTGCAAAAACTTCTAACTTGGTTAAATAATGGAAGGCCACAGAAAGTGCTGAAAATAGCGACGACGAAGATGTTCCAATTGAAAATCCCTGGCTTGGAACAAAGTTTCGGGACTGACACCCCTAAGTCTGTCAATTGGAGATTTAATAGTTCACCATCGTTTATTGCTCAACAATTTTTCATGCCAGATCCATCAAAAACTCGTGCCTAGTGCATATTATTAAATTATCGCAGATAAACAATAATAAGATATTTAAAACAAATATCTATATTATTTTTTTTCGTACGAAGTAAATCAAATGCCGCCTTGCACCAATTTAAAGCATAATTTGTTGTCATTTTCAAGTTATGCTGAGGATGAACAAAGCATCTACGATACTAGAATTTCCTTTTAGGACCCTAAGAAGCACAGTCGAACAAATCCGAACAAAGAAGTTAAAATATAGTACGTTCACCTTACTTCACCATAACAAATTATATTTTTACGGTTTTTATTACCTTAAGCAATTATAATTATTTCTCGAAGAACATTAATGGCGAAAACTACTGGCACTGGCCCTAAAATATAAATATTGCTATTTTAATACACTGAATACTATAGTAAAATTATTATAGTAAAGATTTTATCGTAAAATATGATAAAATTCAAGTGTTAAAAAGTGTAAAAATGCCTTCTTACAAGGCTTAAATCGGATGCAACGGATCACTTGGATTTCCATCTCCGCAACAAACAATTCTGAGACGTTTCAATTTGTCAACGAACAGAACATGAAAACAATAGTTACAACTATTCAACAGCATCTACGACACGGATATTTTCCGCTCCGCTCCACCTTCATCACTATACCAAAAACAAATAATGCAAAAATTTCAAATTACCGCCTCATCAGCTTAATGAGCCATTTTTTGAAGCTCTTTCTACGAGTTCTACACACAAGGCTCTACAAGAAGCGCGAAGACGCTAGTGGTAGTAGTCAGTTTGGATTTAAAAACGGTTTTGGAACTAGAGAGCCATATTCAGTCTACAGACACTAATACAGAACTGTCAAGACCAAAGAAAAGATGTCTTCATATGTTTTATAGATTACGAGAAGGCTTTTGAGAACGTTAAGCATAGTCTGCTAATATCATACCTTAAAGACATACGACTGGATGATAAAGAAATAAGGCTCATAGCTAACCTGTAGCAGAAATTCAATTACAAAACACAACAATAACAGAACAGTTTGAAATAAAAAAGGGTGTTAGGCAGGGTTGTATCCTGTCACCAATGTTTTTTAATCTATATGCAGAAAGAGCTTTTACTAAGTCAGTTCTAGATAGTCCTATGGTATTAAAATTAATGGATTCCCCATTAACAATATAACATATGCGGATGATACGGCAATACTCTCAGATAATGCAAGCGATCTCCAGACATTATTAGACCAGGTCAGTGAAGCTAGTAGAAGAATGGGCTTGAAAATTAATACTAGCAAAACCAAATTCGTGGACGTCAGTAGGACCAACGTTCAGAACTCAAGAATTCATGTAAATGGTGAAGACATTGAGCGACTTGCGAAATTTAAATATTTGGGGTGTACACTAAACGAAATTTGGGACCCAGAGCGAGAAATAAAATGCAGAATAGAACAAGCAAGAACAACCTTCTTAAAGCTTCGCAGGTTCCTCATAGATCGGAAATTGAGTTTCAATATCAGATACAGAAAGGTTAAGTGCTATGTCTGGTCGGTTCTCTTGTAGGGAGTAGAGACATGAACCTTAAAAACTACTTCAATAAACAAACGTGGAGAACGTTATGAGTTTCAACGTCTTATCCTGCAGGGCAAAATTGACGGAGGAAAAAGGGGGTTAGGGAGAAAGAAATTATCCTGGTTGAGAAACATTCGACAATGGACAGGGATACGGGACTTCCAAACACTCCAAAGCGCTGCAACAAACAGACAAATTTGATAAGGATGGACACGTACGCAGGAACCTTAAGAAGAAGAAGAACAAACAATAGATGGAGAACCACAGGAAATATACTATCGATCATACAAGTCAAGTGACCTTGGAAACGCTAAGTACTTGGATGGGTGACCGCTTGGGATACCATGTGTCAAAATTTTTACAAAACATTTTAGTAAATTTTACAAAAATATTTCATATAAATGGTTTACTAAATATTTTTGTATTTTTGACTAAAAATTTAGGTTGAAATTTTGTTATAATTTAATAAAATATGGTTACACCGATCGCATTCACTGACGTCTTTTGATACTTCAACTAAGACAATCGATTGATTGCGTACATATCTCGCCAGTGCCTACTACCTGTTTTTTCGGGTTTGACATAAGGTGGCTCGTTTATTAATTCAAAGCGCCGTTTCTGGTTATTTTTCTTAAATTTGTTTTCATCTCAGGATTTGCCGGTTTAAATGTAATCATTTCCATAGCACCCTGTATATAAATAAGTGTCCCATTCATCAAATCAAAACTTATGCGGGAAATACCAAATACAACTGGTCAGGACACTTTCGAATATGTAATTTCAATTAATAAAGATCTCGTTGTAGAATGAACTTTTTTGCGATGAAATTATCAATTATTTTGCATTACAACCGTAAAATACCATTAAAGTCATGAAAAAATCCAGAAAATTACTTTCGTACAATGTGGCATTGCAAGATATTATATATTTTAAGCTGCCAGTATCTCACCTGACCTCGTGTGGATAAAATTGTTGTAAATACGTTTTTAAATAGAGATAGTTTTTTGTCCCATGGTCCGCGGACCAGGTTTTAATAAATTTCAACCCACTTCACTATTTAATAAAAATATAAATATGAAGTGTTTAAAAAGTGATGTAATTTTTTGACATTAAATATGCCTTGGATTTGACCTTTTCACCTTTTCCGAAGGTATATTAATAAAATGATAAATAAATTAATTTAAGTCCCACACAGCACCAGCAGGAACTATAATAGTTTCAGCAATAAAAATAACACGATAAAACGGCATATCTTTGTTGCCAAGTTATATTATAACACTAATCACAAAATGGTTTGTTTAACTTGTTTCGCAAGCTCCAACACTCACATTATATTAACAGACCCGTTAGATAAAATTATACCTACAGAAAAATATTATAAAATATTCCCAGTTATGTCTTCAGATTTTGACGTCAAAATAATAGTAATTTAAGTAATTGCCTTACGTCTTATTATAAAATCGTTAGACCAAGTACGGTAATTATCTTGTTAAATTGTTGTAAATTTGCCCAAAGTAAAAAGCAATTGTAAGACATTGTTTAAAACTTGGGAAAAGTACATTTTTTGTTTTTGCACACACAAAATTACTAATTCTACTTATATGTGCGTTAAGACCAGCCAAAACAACTCCAAGCTAATAAAGTAAGCAATTAAATACTCGTATACTCGTCGAACTCGAATAATTACTATTCAATACAGTGAAACCTCTCATAACGGGCATCTCTAATAAGCGGACATTTCTATTAAGCGGACATTTTTTCATAGTCAGGAACTAGGTATATGAAATTCCATGAAAATCAACTCTCTTGGGCGGACTCTCCTTTGGGTGGACGCGGACAGGCTGATTTCATACAAAGAGTGCGAAAACCCTCCTTTAAACGGACAAAAATTTTTTTTAAATATTTAGGACACGGTACGGTGAAAAAAACTCTCTGAAGACAGACCGGCAACCAATCGCGTATGCGTGGCAGCGCGAAAGGACTTCGCCGAATGAAAGTGAAAGTATGTGTGATTCCCCGACAGCAGTCCGCCGTTTATTTGTGAGTTGTAAGGTTAAAATCGTAAACAATGGCACAAAAATGTCGCGTTTTGAGTCTGAAAGAGAATATTGATGCTGTAGAAGTTTGTAATTTGATAACAATGATTTGGGCGAGTTCATTAACATTGTTAGCAATGTGCTATTAGAAGATGATAGTGACCCCATTCCTACCGATTATGTAGTCCAAATTGAAACCACATTACTATCTGACGACTTGTTGGAGTTGAATGCAGTAATCAAACAAATGTCAGCAATTATCAACAAGCTATTAGTATGGTAAAGGAATTATAAGAGTATGCAAAGAATAGAGGTGACTCTACAGCAATGGAATTGTTATCAGACTTGGAATTACACTTTCTAGATTGCAAGTATAAAACGCAAACACGTCAAATTACGTTATTAGATTTTTTAGTACTACATCCTAACTAAAACTAGTGTATTTTTGTTACGTTATGTTTATTTGTACCTACATATATATACATAGTAATAATTTTGCATTTACATATTACCTAATAACAAATTTCCCATGGGCGGACACATTTAGACGGTCCCGCAGGTGTCCGCCTGTATGTACTTCTTTCAAATAACTTTTTTCGATATCTCATAATCTGCCAAAATACGTTTTTTTTTCAATATTCCATCCAAACGAGTGAAGTTTGTCACGTGACAAATGGCAAAATAAGTTTTTAAGTTGCCAATCATGCAGAGGCAATCGGTGTAAAAACTTTTTTAAATATTTCAATAATACAAAAGTTTATCATATATGGTCAATAGCTATATAATTTTTGGCTGGAACAAGTTTACTATAACAAAACATTTGTTTTGATCTATATTTATCAATAAATTAAGATTCGCCACAGAAATTCGTTTTCTCTATAGTTTCTATAATTTTTTAATTTGCAAAGATTAGTTCCGTCGACAATGTGGTTACAACTATTTTGGTGCTCTTTGAAAAAACAGTCATTGTTCGCTTGGTTTGGTTTTACGGTAAGGTAAGAAAATTACGCTTACTGACGAAGCAATTTTAATAACCGGCCTGGTTATTTTCCAACAATTCTTATAAAACAAAATTTATCGTTATAGCTATGCTAATAATAATGAGTTTCAAAGGATTCCGGAGTACCTGTAAACGAGTTTTCTTCCCAAGCGTTTATTCCTGTTTTAGGAAAAAAATGTCAAGGAAAAAAAAACTTTGTAATAGAACTAGAACTCGCGGAAAGTCTATATTTTTTGTTTCGGAAGATTTTTAGATTTAATTTTTTTTACTGCTCCATATAGAAACAAAATGATGGACCTTCCTCGAGTTGTTAACAAAATTTAGACATCTTTCGTTAATTTTTTTTTTAAATGAACGGTTTTCATATGAAGCGAAAACTCTGTTTTTCAGCGTAGAAAATTGAAGTATAGACCCCGATCATATGCAGTGTCTTTCTTCCGATTATCGTTGTTTCTGTCGGCGTACCGATTACGGGCGGACGCTCGACGCATTCTTCTAACGGCAAGGGAAGATCCAATGTCTATCAATGGAAAATACGCATGTTGCAATTTTCTCGCTTACTATCGCCCCAGTTATATTTACAAATAGTCCAGATATCTCAAAAACTGGCAAAGTCAGACAGACATATGTATAAAATTTGCTTAGAATTTAATGATTATTCGAAAAACATAATAAAAATTACCATGTTGTTTAAAAAACGAAAGTTGACAGCTACTTCCGGTATAACCGGAAATGACAGGACATAAATTTCCAAAGTTTCAGAATGATATGTTCAGTTTGTTTAAAAAACGAAAGTTGACAGCTACTTCCGGTATAACCGGAAAAGACAGGACCTAAATTTCCAAAGTTTCAGAATGATATGTTCAGTAGTTCTCCATAAAGTTCTAATGCAATCTCGTCCTGAATCGTATCGTATAGGTTATAAGTTACAATGCAAATTTATTGTTCGTCTTAAAGTATTATATAGTGCCATTGTTATACCTACTTCTTAATTATCTTTTCAAATAAATATAAAGCACTTACCATTTCCCGCCTTAGTATCGCAAGTTGCGTATCCAAATTGGTCATTTTCTTTGAGGGCAGTCCGTCCATCCTAGATTGCGGCGAGTAGATGGTCGAGGAATGATGAGTGGGGGTAAGTTGGGGTCCCTGATTACTCCTTATCGAACTAGACCGTATGGGGGTCGGAGGGGTCTGGCGATGCCCCTGGTGATTGTCCATGAAGTTGAATCCCGAAAGGGATTTAGGGAGGGGCGGCAGGCCATGAAGATGCGACATTTTGTTAATTCTGGAATAAAAGGACTGAGTTAAGAAAACAAAATTTAAAAAACCCGGTAAAATAACTTTTTTTAACACATAATTTTTATATACGACAATTAAAGAGCGCAAAAATAAAGAAGTGTGTTTGTTCGCGTGTTTTGGAACACACAAAACAAATGAATATCAGATAGGGACATATGAGTTTTTTACATTCTTTTCACGTATGATACGCTCCTGGAGTTTGGTCCGTTCCTCCCGACTCACCCTGTATTTACCAGTAGAATCCAGCAGTCTATTAGGGCAAGGTCGGGCGGCGCCCAACGGCGCAACGCTGCCAAGGGCACCATGCAGTGCAACCGCCTTTGATTGAAACATATTTGGACAAAACCGAATTTTTACGATTTGGTTCGTTTTCTGATTATATTTGAAAAATATGTGAAAATAAATTTTACATTTTTATTGCCCCATAAGATAATTCAATTAAATTTTCAAGAAGAGATGAAAATAAATTGAAGAAAAATATTCATAAATGGCGCTTGAATTATTGTACGAAATATACTTTATATGACATATAAAAATTTACTACGCTACTGAGGACGTTCGCAATCAATCGTTTATTGAGGCGGTGTTGTCATATTGCAACACATAATTCTAAAGGCAAGTTTACAGTTGTAATACGCACCACTTTCGTACAATGTTAGTCTGTGTTTGGGAAACGTATAATTCAAAGTTCTTGTTGAATATACATTTTGTGATTCACTACTTCTAAACAAATCTCTATTTTTTAAAAAGAATAATATGCTTGTATGTAAACTGCATGGACAGTAAGAAGCCCATTCATTCGCTTTAAATTTACCTCTACAACTTTCTCTAAAATTGTAACCAAATATGGTTCTCACTGCTTGTTTTTGACATACAATCAACTGTTCTGCATCCCTACATTTTCCATACATAATAATTGCAAATCTAATACGTGATTCAAAATTTGCGTAGTACACCATTCTACACGTTTGTATATCAATTATTTCACAACAAAAAAAAATCGGGTAATGCTACAACTAACAAAACGTTTAAAATTCGCATACATAAAGCACGTGAGACGCTCGACAGCGTCATTCCATCGCCGAGTCTCGAAACATACTGAAGCAACGATAGTCGCGCGCGACAGGTATCCAAGCAAGGAGGAGACATGCGGTGTGATCTGACAACACTGTTAGTATACTCTAGTGACCCGCATTGTTGCTAAATGAATCCAGATGGAACGGCGCGACAGTATGTGGGTAAAAAGGGTTTTTACCTTAGTATTTAGATATTCGATTTAAAAGAAAAAAAGTATGTAGCCTTTCTCTAGGACACCCTAGGAGTCACCCATTTAAATATAATAAGTAGTTTCCATAACACCCTGTATATATAATATATTTTTATTATGCTTTATGAACTCCACTTTATATTTTGAATCCAACGATATAATGTGGCAGTACTTACAATAATAATAATAATATAACATACATTTTTTCTTTTATTCTCGAACACAAAAATAATAATAATAAATAATAGGTGTGATATATCATTGGATTCAGAATATAAAATGGAGTTCAGAAAGTATAAAATAAAATGTTACATTAAAAAAAAGTTGTTGATGGTGGTCGCGAAGAAACGAAACGTCGGATTGAAAATTTAATTGAATTATCTTATGGAGAGAAAAAATGTCAATGAGAACGTCAAATTTATTTTCAAATAGAATCAGAAAACAAGAAGAATTAAATTGGTTCTGCTCAAATATATTTAGAAATATTTGGAATATTATAATTTGAAAACATTACAATGATTTTATATTTTATAGAGAAATTGTGTTTCTGTAAACGACTCTCGTTTTCTATATAAAAAAATCTACAGTGTTTAAAATAAGGAAGCAAAAAAGTGAAGCGTGCAAATACCAATACATAAAGCTTGCCGGGGGCGTTATTACTCCTTTAGTTTGAAATAGATTATTTAAAAGTGCTTGATTAAAGGGCTTTCAAACCTACAAAAAGTCCTCAAAAAGACTTGAGCACTTTAAAAGAGCTTCAAGTTCATTTAAAGGGTTTCTCATTATAAAAAGCACTTGAATCCCAGTACTTGCAAACCCTCAATTTACTGTTTTTTTAAAAACGAAAGTTAGGTTATGTATTTTATTTCTTTTTTTTAGAGATATGCATGAAAATTAGTGTTGTGATTGCTCGAGCCAAAAACCACTTGATTACTCTCGATTATTGAAATAACCGACATCGCTCGATTGTTAAAAAAACTGCTCGAGTTATCTGTTCAGGCGAAAACCGTCGCTCGTCGCTTATTATCTTTCACTCGATACCCGAGCGTCGCTTGACGCCGACGGGAATGTACCGCTGTGGTGTGATCGAGTTAAAAACCTGCTCGTATATTCGAACAGTTTCTCGCTCGATAGGAAATACTCTAGTTATAAATTCAGGTGAAAAACCGAAAACCATCGCCTGTCACTTGATACCCGACCTTCAATCTACGCGCCGGACCACCCGAACTGTGCCGATTGGCGATGTTCGAGTTTGACGCTGACATACGTCAGTCGAGTTATAAATTCAAGCGAAAATCGTCGCTTGTTAGTTATTATCTTTCACTCGATACCCGAGCTTCGCTGACGCCGACGTATATTCGAGCAGTTTTTCGCTCGAAATGAAATACTACTCTAGTTATAAATTCAGGCGAAAAATCGATTTGTTGCCTTTCACTTGATACTCGATCTTCGCGCGCCACCCGAACTGTGCCGATTGGCGACGTTCGAGTTTGACGCTCAGAAGGCTGACACGACATACCTCTTTCTTAAAGGCACATAAACGAGAAGATGCATATAAAAAAGTATGCCAAATCCCTTAGTGGAGTCATCGCGACATGGGTTTTGTTTTGACTGGCTAGCCAGCGGCGAATGTAAATTCTTAAAAAATCAAAGGATGTAATTTTGTTTAAAAATAAGAATGAACTGTTCCTGTTCCTTAATCAAAACTCTAGACTAAACTTTTAAAACTTATAAAACAACCGCCGGTGTTTTATCAACACATTCTTCTTAGTCATAAAAATGATTAATCGCTCGAGCGATTCACTCGATTATTAAAATCGCTCGAGTATCAGGTACTCGATTATAAAAAACCTTCAGGGGTTTTTCCCAACACTAATCAAAATATAGAAAAATTAGTCCGTTAAAGTTCGATTTATTGGCCTAAAACTGTTGATTATCTGACCGGTTTTGAAAAACCATATTTCAACATTGTAAATAAGTAAACTTGCACTAAAAAAACTGTTCACCTTATCGTTAAAATATGATTCACGCCGACAATTTAAGTTTAAGGAAATACAAAACAATCCATTGTTTTTCACGATGTTACGCAGGTTTTAACTTCGCGTCGATCTGATAAATTTACAACAATAATTAAAATATAATTACCCTAATTCTAATGGCTACTCAAAATCCCCTGGGTAGACCATATATCAAATGAGCAAGTTTTACAAAGAGCAAACACACATCGGCAACTACTAGATATTGTGAAACAAAGAAAAACATCCTACCTAGGACATATTCTACGAGGTCCTAAGTACAGCCTGCTTAAAACTATACTTATGGGAAAAATCGAAGGAAAAAGGGGACCGGGTCGAAAACAACATTCATGGCTTCGCAATATTCGAAACTGGTGTAACATCGCAGATGCAGCAACAATTTTTAGAAGAGCCGAAGAAGGCACGCTCCACATTATCCAGTGAACACGTGAACGCCAACGCGCTAAGTTAAGCGTACGGCACCATAAGAAGAAGAAGAATTCTAATGTACACAATTACGTAAAGAATTAAAAACCATGGACATGATAATTATGCGGCATCAAAAATGGGTATTCATTTGGAAATAATCAGAATTATTTTGGTTTCCGTCGAACCAACGGGCATATTAAGAATAAAAATAAAGTATCATATATTTCTGAGAAGCTTGTTAAAAACTGAATTACATCATTAAAGAATATATATTATAGAGTGACCCATTCAAAAAAGCAAATTTGTTAATTTTTCTTGAAAATTATTGAACGTAGAAATCTGATTACGTCACTGCATTCTACGGGGTGTTATGGAAATGACGTGTTATATTTAAACCGACAAATCCCGAGATGAAAATAAATTGAAGAAAAATAACCATAAATGGCGCTTTGAATTATTAAGCGAAATATACACTTTTTCGCAATCAATATTTTATTGAGGCAGTCTCGAGGTTCAAAAGAGGTTAGCGCATTATAGCGATGTTGTCATATTGCAACACAGAATTCTAAACGCACGTGTTCAGTTTTTTACAACAAGACGCCTTTGACGCGCGTTATCACTTCTTTTTCAAACTTTTTAGACAAATAGAACTACAATTTTAAGGTACATACTCTCTTACCTTCGATCTTATTTTAAAATAATCCGTTTTATAATTAAATTACATAAAATTAAAAAAATACAAAAAGTATGTTTTTCAACAGAATCAACAGTAGATAATATCACACAAATTTGAAATCACATCACAACATTTCTTATTATGAATTATTTCACAATAAAAAAAATCGAGCAATACAACTAACAAAACGTTTAAAATTCGTATACATCAAGCACGTGGAGCCCTCGACACGACGTCGTTCCACTCCCCAGTCTCGAAACATACTGAAGTATGAAGGGCGCGCCGCCAGTATTCACACACGCGGTGTGATCTGACAACACTGTTAGTATACTCTAGTGACCCACATTGTTGCTAAGTGAATCCAGATGGAACGGCGCGTGGTTAAAAAAGGGTTTTACCTTATTATTTAGATATTCGATTTAAAAAACAAAATACGTAGACTTTCTCTAGGGCTCCCTAGGAGTCACCCATTTAAATATAATAAGTAATTTCCATAACAACCTGTATATCAAAAAAAACTACAAAGAGGACATTTTATTACAGGGCAACCGAAATATGGGGGACGTCCCAAAATGTAAAATCCTCAAAAACATCCCGTATATCAAAAAAACGAGAAGGCCTACAAAAATTCTAATTGGGGCATCTTTTGTTTCGCAAAAAGTAGCAAAGTGCTTGCTGCTAATAACGTAGATACCTAGTAAAACTACACAACAGTGGACACCCAATACATTAACGACCTCCTAGTGAAAACCAAAAACATTATATTGCTTTGCCGACAACAGCCCTCATCTTTCACTTCTAAATAATTCTAAAACATTGGCTGCCAAAGCACATCTTTGCAGACATGAAGTACCTATCACACCTTAACAAAAATCTGGAAGAAACTTTAGCTTGGGGTGACAGTAACCAAGTCGAATTTAACGCTAATAAAACCCAGGCAACAGTTTTCTCTAAGAAGGTTAACTTTACTGATATATTCATGGCTGGACATGCAGTTCCACTGGCTCCGTCCATTAATTTAGTAGGCGTCAATCTGGGAGGAAATATGTCATGGCATATCCACGTTGTGCTCATTGTGGCAATTTCACAGAAACTTGGTGTACTTTTCCGAACCAAAAAGTTGTATACGTCTCAACAACACAAAGACAAAATTCGTCGATCAGCAGAATACTGCTCTCATATCTGGAGCTCTAAGCACACCCTTAGCATACTGGATTCCATCGAAAGGAGAGCCATTCGTCTTATGGGAGACCACGAGTTAATCAAGAACCTCGACAGGCTTGAGCATCGAAGACAGATTGGTGATTTGACTCTCTTTTGCAGATATTTCCATGCTAAAAGTTCGACTGACTGCCCGATTAATTCATCCTAGAGCGACGAATAGTACAAATAAACGAAAGACCACTCTCGGCAATCCGTATGTGGTTCAAGTTAGTCAGGTCTTCGAATTTCATTCTTTAAGAATACTTTCATTTGGAGGACGTCATCCTTATGGAACGACCTTCCTGAGGTCATGTTTCCCAAACGAATGTAACCTCCAACGATTCAAAACCAACGTGAATGACTACACGTGCCACTACCAGAGTGCCTTAAAGGATTTTTCCTATTGTGCTTGTGTTGGATCATCTGTGTAATATTTCTATGAAATTAATATACCGAAATGCTATGATATTGATCACCACTTGACGTCAACGCGCGCGCCAGACGAACTTGGAACGGCAAGATATTTTACCTTATGTTTTTGTATCATGCGTCAAGACAGTGTACTGGGATCGGTTCTTTAACTACTACGCATGGATAAGAAACAACACCATTTGCCTGTGACGCTGCTATTATGGCAGTAGGAAATAGTAACTTAATTACAAACAGATGTTATCGATTGGAGAAGAAGACAGAGCGACGAACTAAATGAAACACAGTCAATATATGTAAAGGACCCCGCACGAAACATATAGGAATCGGCCCTCGGTTAAAAACTTTGATACTCGGGATATTATCCAAAAATCGATGCTGATCAAAAGAGTCCATGGGCCCGAGGTCCGAAAATGCGATCCCGGGAAGCTACCTTCATCGCAATCAAAATAGTAAAAATGAGCAAATGCACTGGCAATAGTGTGTCAGGCTTCCATAGCTCCTATACTAATTAACTTAGGAATTTCATTCATATGCCAATTTATACTGTATTATATGGTACATTTCAGGAAAATATTTTCCAATATACAGGGTGGCCCATTGAAATAAAATAAGAATTCAAAGCCTACCATGGTTTTTAGGCATAACCATCATTAATGAGCCGTCTTGCTAGTATTTCATCTGAAATGTTGAGGAATGTAAATAGATCATTTGAAGAGCGTATTAACTTGTGTTCAGTACAACATGGTAGGCATTTTGAATATTTACTGTAGTTTGTCTAGTCGCCTATGCTCAATTTTCATAATAAAAACTGTATTTAAACAACATAATTTATGAAAGCAATTATTTCGAGAACGACTACAAATAACTTATATGCTTCCACTACAAAAAAAAGAACGCTTATGAATTCTACATCCAATAGCCAAATAATATACAGGGTGTTCCATTTGAAAATCTGTAGAAAAATTATTTTGAAATGTGTCGTGTTTGAAACCTAATAATGAACACAATGTATAAATAAACGTTATTATATTCACAGTATCTCTAGACCTCTTGTCTTAAATTCTACTCAATGCCTTGGTTAAAAAAAAGTTATTTAAGGTAGTTTTTTTTGGTTTTTTTTCTAAGACTCCAAAACTTTTTAAAAATTTTTTAATTTATTACTCTTAAACTACATAACCAAATGAAATAAAACTTTAGGCAATTATAAAGCACACTAATACGAACCTAAATATGCAATAAAATACTGGGTGTCCCATTTAAAAAAATACAGCATTATGTTACCACGCTTTTTTGGGCCACCCTGTATATTGGAAAATATTTTCCTGAAATGCACCATGTAATACAGTATAAATCGGCATATGAATGAAATTCCTAAGTTAATTAGTATAGGAGCTATGGAAGCCTGACACACTATTGCCAGTGCATTTGCTCATTTTTACTTTACTTACTTAACTTTTTATTTCGATATTTATATTTACAATACTTGTTATATCTACACAGTTATTTTATAGTATATACAATATATAATACATAAAAATATATATACACTCTGCGCGATGGATTCCTGTCGGTTTCCCGCTCAGGACAAGCAGCCAGGGGGAGACCTGCCCGGGGTTGGTGGTGGCCCTAGGTGTAGCTTTAACATTTTTGTTTGTTTTATTTAAGCCTTTTTCAAGTCAGTGCTCTTTGGAGGCTTTTGAGAGTCAAGACCCTGTCGGGAAGTTTATGAGCCTTGCGGTTAAGAGTATTTCAGTATTTGAGTTTGCTTTTACTGGAAAAATTTAATCAAAAAACCAGTTTTAAAGGGATCTCATTTTTACTACTTTGATTGCGATGGAAGTAGCTCCCCGGATCGCATTTTCGGACCTCGGGCCCTTGGAGACTTTTGATCAGCATCGATTTTTGGATAATATATCCCCGAGTATCAAAGCTTTTAACCGAGGGCCGATTCCCATATGTTCCGTGCGGGGTCCTTTAACTAATAAAATTATATCTACACAATCAAATTCCATACTAAAACACGGCGGATATCTTGGTATTAAAAAGAAAAGATAAAATATGGAAAAAGGTATTGTCTTACAAGAAATTCCATTATATTTTTAATTATATCAAGCCATGAAACCTATGAACAGTTATAAGGATGTACTAAACAGAACAATGCCAACCAATATAACACAAATATTTCGGAGTAAAGTACTCATACATGCAGTACATACATATTAGTAAAATATATAGGGGTCCCATGGAACTAGGGTTGCCAACTGTCCCGATTTAATCGAGATGTCCCGATTTCAGCCTCCTGTGTCCCGTGTCCCGACAATGGGGCTGGCGGGACGCTAATTGTCCCGATTTTCAACATCTACCAATTTTTCATTTAATTAATTTCGCTGTCTGGCTAGATTGACGCCTGAACACGTTAAATCCGAATTGCAAATTAGAGTTAATTTCAGTGAAACATGTTGTGAATTTTTCGATTACGTGATAAAAAATAAAAATCTTCTAAAATGCGCCAAATTCCAAAGTAAATATTCATTTAAAAACAAAAATTGAACTTAGTATATAGTATGTTAGTATGTAGTTGAGTTTGAAATATAATTTTACTGTAACAAATTAGTAGCTTAGGTTTGAAATTATTATAAATGTGTTTTTTAAAAGTCCCGATTTTATCTTGCCCGTCCCGATTTTTTTTCCAATAAATCCCGAAAAAGTCATTTCCAGAGTTGGCAACCCTACATGGAACCTAGCGCCTGGGGCCCGGCAAGTAATGCAGCCGTCGCTGCTGGAATGGAAATTGTGGAGTAATAATGAAGATAACAAAATAGTAACGAAAAGATTCACCAACAGGTGAATGTCGAAGACATCTAGCTCTTAGACAAGACTCAAAAGACTACCAAACCGTAAGTCTAGTGACAGTGATAGTAAAACCAGGGCTAGTGTTAGTGTACGATAAACGTTAAAATTATGTAAAAATGTGTAGAATCTAAGGGACGCCGGTTTGGTAACCTTTAGATTAATGACAACTTTAGTAATATAGGTTAAATAAAAAGTGCAAATTAGTCAATATGACTAGATCGAAATTGTAAAACACTAAAGTATAGTGCTAGGAAGTTGAAATATATTTCAAGGCAGAAAACCGAATCAAATTTAGCTTCGATTTTTGCAAGAACAAGTCTCTATTTCTGGATTTAAAACAATTTGTAAAAACATTATTTGGATTCCTTTGCGTCCAACCCCTGAATTAGTCTTCAATATAAAATACGATAATTACACAGAAAAAAGACTATAGTAAATATTTTAGAGAAGTAATTAAATGGTTTGCCGTTATTAAAATTGGTTCGCAGCAAAAAATAGCTATTAAATCATTTGATCAGCATAAAAAGATTTTGCTTGCAATAAATAAAAATCGGGATGCAACACTTGTTTTGCAAAAAATGCTACAAACTGTCAACAATTTAACCGATATCAGTCCGCTTGGTATATCATGTGTCCGCTTAATTAACAGTCGAGCTGCGAAATGATTACTTGGTCAGCAAGATTTTACAATTGGTCAGTAAAAAAAATATGTCTAGAAGCAGCTTACTTCAGAGGTTTGCATATTAAAAGAATGGTTATCAATATAAATCATTGGATTGCGTTTGATTTGAATAATCGGCAAAGGTACGATTAGCTAATTGTCTGCGTGTGTTTTCATTCGGTGTAGCAGTCAAGGCCCAAAAGGTAGCGAGGGCGGGTTTTCACTTGTTTTCCCAGGGCACTGTCAATTTATGTAACTTTCTTGTGTTTTATTTTGCCGAATACAGAAGGAAATCGGCTACAAAAGGTGTAGCGGAGGCGGGTTTTCACATGTTTTCCCAGGGCACTGTCACTATTTTACGGTTTATTGCTTTTCTTTTTTTGATGACCAAGATTAAATATTTTGCTTACCAATATCTTATTAAAAGTGGATCGCTCATAGCAGCTTATAGATAGTGGCCCATCGAAAACAGTCCAGCAAGGTTTACGGCTGTGTACGTGAAAATTTAAAAAAAACAACCTCGGGCCCGTAAACTTGTGTTTTCAGGGGGACACGTTTCACTATTCATTTCATCCCTGTAACCTCAACCCCCCTAGCGGGGGGTTTGTTATGATATGATACATCTTTTTAAAGGGCATTAAATTCCCTTTAAAATGGCGCTTCGTTTTGTAAATGTGAGCTACGCGCCGCCGAGCAACGGAATTTGAAACATTTCACTGCACCTCTTATCAAGTATACATTTGAAAAAACAAGGGCAGTAGCCGCCCCCGCGAGGGGGGTTGAGGTTACAGGGATGAAATTAATAGTGAAACGTTTCCCCCTGAAAACACAAGTCTACGGGTCCGAGTTTTTTTTTAATTTTCACGTACACAGCCGCAAACCTTGCTGGACTGTTTTCGATGGGCCACCCTGTATATTTAATTTGCGTACCAAAATAATTTAGAGCACTCTAGTATGACATTAATTACTGACCGATTCAGAAATGTTTGCTGTTCATAAGTTGCTGACCAACTAGCCATTTTGGCTGACCGATTACATTTTTCTGTTCGCAAAAATAAGAATATTTTGCTAACCAGTTAAATGATACCCAATATTTTATTGTAAGAAATACAGTATTAATTACATTTTTTATTAGTAATCTGTACCAAAATAATATTGTAAACATAATTTACAAAAAACTATAGTTAGGATTTCTAAGAAATTTCGAAAACTCACTAAAATATACTGTAAATTTTACAACGAATGTATGTGTACGGAACAAACACTATAGTAAAGTTATTAAGTAAAGATTTTAATGTACGATTTCCTGTAAAATCTTGTATTAATTACAACTTTCCTTATTAATCCGTAGCAAAATAACATTGTAGATACACATAATGTATAAAAAGTAAAAAGTATGGTTAGAAATTCTAATAAATTTAATAAAATCAAGTAATTACTAGAATATATTGTAAATCTTACAACGAATGCATAGTGAAAATAATTTATTTATAACTTATTTACGGTTAAATATTTTAAAATGTATGGTACATTTCGCTGGCCATTATTCAAGTATTTTTTATTGTAAAAATGAACAAATATAAGTGTTTTTTCTTTCCGTGTATGTAATCATCAAAACGTAATTCCGGTAGCATTTACCAGAATATGCCAACGACATCCCTACTTAAGTAATTTATTATATTTAACAAATAATCATTAGTTGCCCCAATGGTCATTAAACTTTTATTGTAATAACTAATTATCCGTTAAGTTTCTTGGCATGCATGAAAAGATAATACTAATTGCACTTTAAGAGTAATGCATTAGTGTGTGGGATGCAATTCTAAATAATAATACGATTATACCAAGTCATGGGAAAATTATACAAAATATTCCCTCGATATTTTAAAACAAAACGAATGCTTAGACATATTTTATTGTGAATGGTTACGAGGACTCTCCTAGCAGAATTGTGCGGATTGTTTACGTGAGAATATCTTGGTAGTGCATGCATAACCGCTAAATACTGTTAAAACATGAATTTAAAAGAGATAAATTATGATATATCGGGTTCAAAACGTTCTTTGACGTCTTACGATAACCAACCTCCACTGGCCCTTGTCCTCCCAAAGATCCTCTCCCAAAATTCTCTGTCTATCCCATCTCTCCAACTTTTTCTAGGTCTTGCTCTCTTTTTCCTTCCTTGAGGATTGCAGTTGATAACTTGCTTTGGTAGCCGGTCTTCGTTCATTCGCTCCACATGTCCATACCATTTAAGTTGCTTTATTCTAACATCCTCCACCATGTCATGTTTTATTCCCATGATTTCTCGGATACTGTCATTCCTCATTCGTTCCAGTCTAGATATTCCTGCTGCAAGTCCATCTCTGTTGCTTCCAAAGCTTTTCCGGCCTTTGATTCAGCTTCCATATGTTATTATGCTCTTGGCGATGCTGTTGTAGATTCGTTGTTTATTATCCTTGGAAATATGTTTATCCCATAACACACTGTTTAGTAAACTGATGGCTCCTCTTACTTGTATATTTCTTTCTTTTCTTTAGGGCTTCGTCCGCTGTTCCGTCTTGTGTGATATTAATGCCACGGTATTTGTATTTCCCGCATTGTTTAATTACAGTCTGGTTGTCCTCCAGGATTAGATTTTGTTGCGGTCCACCCATGCATATATATTCTGTTTTATTAATATTGACTTCTAGTCCCCACTTTTTGTATTCTTCAATTAACTTCCTAGTCATGTATTCCAGATCCTCGTAATCTTGGGCTAATATTATTTGGCCATAGGAGAAGCATAGGGTAAATATGGTCATATTTTCTAATGGTAGTCCCATATTCTTACATTTCCGTTTCCAGATTTTCAGAGCTTGTTCTAAATATATTTTAAACAGCGTGGGTGACAGACAGCATCCCTGTTTAAGTCCCTTACTTACCTTAAATCCATGTGACGTTCTTTTCCCTGTTTTTATTTTTGTTGTATTGTCTTCATACAGTTTTTGTATGGCTTTAATTAAATTAACGTTGATGTTGGTTTGTTCTAATGCTTTCCATAATTTTTATTGGGGGATGTTATCATAGGCTTTCTTTAGGTCTACATATAGTAACTACAATTCTTGGTTAAAGGCTGCTTTTTTCTCTCCATTATTTGTGTAATGCGAAACAGATGATCCATCGTAGATCTTCCCGCCCGAAATCCCGCTTGTTCCTCCGTTTCTAAGTCGCTATGTTCATATTCAACTTTTTTTGTCAGAAGTTTGCTATATATTCTTGCGATTGAGTTTAGTACTGCAATTCCTGGGTAATTGTCACAATTATCTTTATTTCCCTTCTTATGTATAGTCGATATATGAATATGATGTTCTCCATTCCGCGGGTATCTCCATTCCACAGATAAAGTTCTGAAAGAGTTTAGTGATATCTCCCAGCTGTCCTTACTTCGGCAACCCCCTAGATAGGTATTAATTCTTGAGCAGTTTATTTCCCAGGATTCGTTTTTCTTTTGAGTTATCATTTACTTGAATTTGTTTGTAATTTATTTTATCTTCATTTGACTTTGAGCCGAGATACTTGTGGTGTGCGCCTTCCTGTTACTTTCTATTTGCGTCGCGTTTCCTGGTCCCACCAATATGGTGCTTTTCGCTTTTTGTCGTAATCGTTCGTAACGCCTCGCCTGCGCTGCACTCTTTAATATATTGGTAGTATTGGGATGGATTTTAAATTTCTGGTTTGTTGGGTCCAGGTATATTTATGTACGAGCGGATGTTGGAAGAACTCATTCATTATTTTAAATTTATTTTGAGCGCATAACGTCATTCACTGTATTTTCACCGAACTGTCTTACAACGTTACCATTTTTCCTTTGACCCGTTCTAGCATTCAGATTTCCCAAAGGTATAATTTCTCTTTTGAATCCTACTCATGAGATTACGAAGGAGAGTTGTTCAAACAGTTCGTCCTTTTCCTCGACTGGTGCGTCGTCGTTTATGACATACACTCCTATTATTGTTGTTTTATGACCTTGTATTGTTAGATTCATCTTTATTATGCGTTCATTTATTGCTTCCCATGAGGTAATTGTTTTTCTTTTTTGGATCAGCATTGACACTCATTCTTGGGTCCTCTTTTCCTTAGCCACTCCGCTGTAGAAGTGGTCGTAATGCCCCATATTTTCTGAGCCTCGACCTTCCTTTTTTGTTTCTGTCAGCACGGCTATATCGACGTCTAGTTGTTTTAATTCGGTTAGAACTTTCCGTGTCTTGCGCAACACACCTAGCACATTCCATGTTCCAATATTCATTATATTTTACGATAAATTACGTATAGCTTATATCTATAGAAATAAGATGTCACATATTATGTTTTAACATTTGTTACAAATCTATAATTTGGAAAGAGGTTTCATATTTTAAAAGATTCGCATATTAATGGCGTTGACGTAACCTAAGCTCTTCAATATTATACCGAGTTACAAAGAATGCTGTGCACAACATTACCCCCCTTAAGTACTTAATGCCAGCTTGCACGACACTTAATAAAAACAAGTTAAGGACGCCTTTATGTTAAGTAGGGAAAAATTGCCTTTTTGCATTGCACTGACGTAAACACCATGTAAGCGTCTCATACGTAGCCAAATTTCTGTATTTTGGTTTTCCGACGTCTTGTTCCTCATTAAAGTACCCCTAGTACTCCCTAACGGCCGATATTTCAAAGTCACCTTAAGGTACAGAATGACATGTCATCCTGCCCCAATTTAACCGACTTCGTATCGCGTACCGTTTCGGAAATCCCAATGGTGAAGGCTGAATTTGTAACATCCTGTATAGCAGTACCAGCAATAACACCATTTTCTCGGTATTCAAGTATGTGAACCGATAGGGTTCATATACATATCTACATTTGATCCCCCCTGTCGACTAAACATAAAATACCAACAATCTTTCCCATATTTACTGCCGAGCGGGATAATTGTGTAAATACTGAATGCCGACTCATTAAAAATATTATCCTCTGCACTGTCAAGCGAAGATTACGGGGAATGCTCAATTATGTCAGCCAATTTAAAAATTATTATCGTCAATGGTGCATAATTTAGCCATTCCATAATGCTGAGAACTACTCGCTGAATTACCATGTGCCAATTATTCTGTGACCCTAGCGGAGCGTAGTAAAATCATTAGCGGAGTGTGGTCGAATCGTCTGAGTTATATAGTATCATTTTTGTAAGATCTTATCGTGTAATAACCTATGTTCAGCATCAGCAGATGGTGTTCTGAGATAAAGCCTAATATTAATTAGGAAAGGGAGATAGCAGCTAGCGGACCAGTGTGTGTGTGTATGTACCAGGGTTCGAAAATCGTGATATTTATATAAAAATATCCCAATATACACATATAATTCTTTTACAAACCGCATACTTTTTAACCTTGACATTTTAGAATCGTCCGAAATTTGTACAACTTATATAATTAGTCGACACGTATTTCAGGATTTTGAGGAAAGAAATTGTTTTTCGAAAATATCCTTACATAAATTTTTGATAATTGGCTGCATTTTCTCCAATCTTCTCAAGTTTGAAATTTAATATCCTCAGTTGTACTCATCGGATCAATCTCGGTGTTTTTTATTTTACACTTTGATACGTTAGCCTTCGAAATGTATTAAAAAAAATTGTTATTGTGAACAAATGAATAATAATAACAATTTAATTGTTTAAATAGTTTTAACCGAATCGTAAAAACCATAATTTTGTTCTTTTTCCTCTTATCTACAAAATCTATTTTACGAGAAAGTGGCAGGCACCTCTTTTAATTCAGAAGTTATTAAATGGTTTCGAGCGCTATTCCAAGTGCGCAGCGTGTGACGAGTCGCTCTATCGCTCTGCAGTGTGAATCATTAATATTTGAATTCCATTTATTGCACATATTCCATCAATTACAGTATTACAGCATTATTTACAGTAAAATTTACCTTCTTCTCACAATCTTTGTGTACTTCAGAAATTTTAGTACGACAATAACTACATATTCTTTGTTTAAGACGGCCGTTTAATGATCCTAAATCCATAGCAACAACCGATGGCGTTAACGGCGCATTATAATGAATATATTTTATATCGTCCTTATACCAAACACATATATAATTTTGAACAGGTTAGTTTGTGGTATCACTATTCCGCATAATGTTATCCCTCCAAGTTCATGTAGTAAGTCTAGCAATAGATGGCGCAACATAATTATTTTATTTTGAACGACGGAAGCTTGGATTTGTGTTTTAATTTTTACAAGAACTATTTGCCTACGAGTGTATGTGAAAACGTTGGTGGTATGGTGGTCAAATAAATGTTATACAGTAAAGTCGAAATAAATATAAAAAATATAAATTTTTATTGGCTATGACTATATCATGACTTGGAACTTATAAACATAATAGACTTTAAAAAATACGGTTAACAATTAATTAGACGGTAGTCGATGAAATCGAACGACAACAAATTTTTGTTGAAAGTGTTTAGTGGTATTTAATATTCTTGGAATAAAAACATAATTTAGAAATATACATTTTAAAAAAAGGGAGGGGGCAAGAAGGAATGAGTTTAAAGGAAAGGTGATGTCATTTTCAGGGTTATTACTATTCACATTAGGTATTAACTTTCTAACAGGCTCTGTTGTATTTCAAAGCATAACATATTATTTAAAAATTCGATAAATTAATTATTATTTTCTTATATTTGTACGGTAGACTACTATGACTAGTGAATTTTAACAGTAATCGTGTTTTACTTTTTCTGTAGCCGATTAATGACCTAATAAAAAGTACTTGTGATAATAAAGGTATATTTTAGGTATATTCTACTTAGTGCCAGTACTAGTAATTTATTTTAATAATACAAATAAAATTTTACTCTTAAGTCAGCACTTTCTTAAAACTTTTAGAAAAATCATCGAGTTTACATTTTCAAATTATAGCAAATTAAAAAAAAAGTTAATTACAGGAACGTAGGCTAGGGGTATTTTATTATTATTTTATTATATTTGCAATGCTCCTATTTCTAAAATTTATAAGAATTATTGTTGAAATTATTTTATAAAAATCATTTTGTACTTAACAATGCGAACTAAAATGTTAACATTGGTATTGCAATGAAAAATAAAATACACATACAAAAAAACCCTTTTTTTGTGTAATACCTAACACAAATAATACTTACAGAACATTTATTTCTTCTGCTTATACGAGCAGCTTTGGAAGCTTTTCTGCGTTTTTAATCTCTTCTAGTACTTCTCGTCATAATTTATTATCAATAAAAAACACTAATCACGAAAATAATATTTCCACTATCTTATAATCTGCCACATAAAACACACCAATAATTGAAAACGATTTATAGATAGAAACCCTAAAATTTCCTTCGACAATCATACACATGTGCGGATGCAACGTTACGTAGAGGTATACCGTGAATACCCTCGTATACGATTGGCGACTTTTCACCGTAGCACGTGTTCTATGCCGGCGCAACGTTATGTTCCTTGATGTTTGGAACAGTGTTGCCGTTTTGCTGGGAACGTGATAACTAAATAATATCTTATTTTTGCCTCAATAAATCCGATCTGATTGGACAGGTGAAATGCTGTCTTCCTTTAATTATTACATAGATATTATCGATGAGTACTTCAACTGGTAAAAGGCCGATCGACACACCGATGCCATTTTAAGTATCACAAATCACTCCTCACTCACTGCCTACGACAAAATGCGGTGGCAACAAAAACTTAAAAAAACTGTTAGGCTGTATGGTCAATAATTTTAATATTTTATCAGACTAAAACCAACTAATTTAAAACAAATTATAAGGTGACCAGTTTTCGAGTTAGGAATTACATGTATTCAGCAGTGGTGATAAAATAAATTTGATCATATAACTACTAATTTTGTACTAATTTGTATGTGGCCGGCGCCGGCGCGGCGTGGCGTTCTATTTCTTGATGTTTGAAACAGTGTTGCCGCAGGAACATGATAACAAAATAACCAAATTTTACATGAAGATTATTCGATCGGTTTGGAGCGGTAAAATGCTAAACTTCCTTAGTTATTACCTATGGCTTATTACCAATAAGTACGTCATAATCCCTACTCGTAAAAGTTCGCACGTCATACCCGATGCCATTGTTTAGGTATAAAATGTACCTCGTCTCAAGAAATTATCAACAAATTGTGTCTTCTGTCAATACTTACAAAATATATTAAACGGGATTTGTTCGAAAATCAGAAAAAATATTTTTGCTAAAATAACCAAAATTATTAGCAATATATATTTTTAAGTCTGAAAAATATACTGTACTCATTATGTCAATTTAATGTGTGCACTGACAGGTAGATTTTTTTTGTACTTCCCAATGACCATGGTTATGGTACAACCTAATTAAATAGAAAGCCCACAATGGAGAAATTGTAGTGTTAATAGTTTTTTACACAAAAGAGACAATTAATATATGAAGCATTATGTAATTGTAATTGTAATTGGCAAAATAACTGACCGGACCGATATAACAGACCGGACCGATAATCCTGACAATTTCCAGTAATTTCTGATATATCGGCAACCCTGTTAAAGACTTTGGTCAAAAATACATTAGGTTTATAAAATGGAGACAAATACCCCTACATTGAGGAATGTAGGGGAGTATGAATACCGTTGTAACAAAAACTCCCTTCCTGATATTTTATTCTGCTAGCCGGTACCTATATTACAGGTATCTTTTATTCTGCTGCGGTATGTTACAGGTATCTTTTATGAAAACTAGTGTTGCACCCTGGAAGAGAATGTCCAAACTTTAGACGTGCTTGGGTTACGACACAATTACGTCTCTAACGAAGTTATCATTGACAGTTTATGTAAACAGCTGATCAATATTTATTTTATTATTATTTATCGGAGTTTTAGCCGTTATTAATAAATGTATTTATTTAATTTGTTGATATTTAGATTGTCTGACATTTTAGTTAGGCATTAAGCAAGTTTCGGGAATATCTGTGACAAAAAGTTGCAAATTATTCATATTTCTAATTGTTATTATTATTCTTATTACATTATGTATTTTAACGCTATTTTCTCATTGCCTTCTCCAATCCTTTAACTGTACAAATAATGTTTTAGATTAGAAGAAAATGAAGTATATTTGGCTAAAACTCTGATTAAAGTAGTGCCTGCTTGGCGATCTTTGATTAAACGGCCGTCTTAAGGGGCTCATCCGTTACTGGTAAGTAAGGCGCAAAATTTATATTTTGCTCGCTATCCGGAAAGACGGCAACCATTTAAATACATATTCCGAACATTTGCGATAATTCCCGTTATTTTTACCTTCTTAATCCTGAATCTTTTATTTCATTTCAAAGTAATAAAGTTTAAATAAATCGCCTAGGAAACCAATATCATCCATGGTGTGTTACATATTTGAAAGGAGAATTTAAAATAGTAACTATTTAGATTAAAATATACAGGGTGTTCCGTTTAAAAAAATGAGGTTAGGTCCGATAACTTTTTTACCTGACCCCGTATACTTATTCTGAAAACGGTAGATTATTCAACAATCAATATACAGAAACTTCTGTATAAAACATTTTTCTGTATCTCTTTTAACTAAGAAAATATAGGGTAATTATGAAATTGTCAATTTTTGATTTTTCTCCGTATCCCTTAAGCGAACGAAAATTTTCAAATTTTGATTTTACCATTTTAAGTTAGACCCAAAAAGAGAGCACATGACACCTACCTTACTTTTTTGATAGCACTAACAATAACGGAGATACCCTATAAAAGTTTCGAAAATGGGACACACAGTACTTCGAAAGCTAACAAAAAAAGTTCGACATTGATACGATCAGTACAACTGGAGATATAAAATTTCAAGTATGAGAAGATTGGAGAAAATCCGGCAAATTATGTGTTGATATTTTGGCAAATAAATTTTTTTCAGCAAAATCCGGAAATACATGTCAACTAATTGTATGTATATAAGTTGTAAAAAAAATTTCGAACGATTCTAAAATGTCAAAGTTAAAAAGTGTGAGGTTTGTAAAAGAATGACCCATATACAGGGTGGCCAATTAGTGCGACAAAGCTCAATATCTCTTTTACCGCTAGGGACAACATGGTTCAATGAAATGTGTAATAATTCTTAACTTATAATAATTTGAAATAAAATATTTTTATGTCGGAAAGAGGAATGTTGACAGAAGTCCCCTATGATAACACATGTCAATATTATCATACAGGGTATTTTCTATGGATATGCCAACATTATGAACTTGAAACCTGAATTTCGTAAGTTTTTTAAATGAAACACCCTGTATATGATTACTTTATCTTGTAGATATTTTAATCCTCTCTAATTTATATTAAGTTCTTTCTATGCCTATATTGGTGCTATTTCAATTTTTATTTAAACTCGAGCAAAAAAAATTGGATGTATTTTACCATTGTCCTTTTTCTAGCCACCTGACAAAATAAAAACAAAATGTTGTAATTTAAAAAAAAATTATTTATTCATACGGGAGGATACGACACAAAAATATTTTAGCGATTCAGCTTGTGGACAATTTCTGAAGTAAATTATTACCTAATTATTTGTTCATATAGTAACCCCCAATACCTTGAACACATAATTCAATACGTTTTTTAAAAGAATGAGTCAATGTCTCTACACATTTTCAACTGTTTTCAAATTATTACTCGGCAAAAGTCTAGAAACATTCTTTTGAAAAACGTATTGAATATGTGTTAAAGCTAATGGGGGTCACTATGAACAAATAATTAGGCAATACTTTGAAAACAGTTCCAAATGTGTAGAAACATGACTCATTCTTTCGAAAAACGTATTGATTATGTGTTCAAGTTAGTGGGGGTCACTATATGAACAAATAATTAAGTAATAATTTACTTCCGAAATTGTCCACAAGCTTGAATCGTTAAAATATTTTTGTGTCGTATCCTCCCGTATGAATAAATATATTTTTTTAAATTACAACATTTTGTTTTCATTTTGTCATAGGTGACTAGAAAAAGAACAATGGTAAAATGCATCCACTTTTTTTTGCTCGAGTTTAAATAAAAATTGAAATACCACCAAGATTGGTAGAGATAGGCATAGAAAGACCTTAATAAAAATTAGAGAGGATTAAAATATCTACAAGATAAAGTAATCATATACAGGGTGTTTCATTTAAAAAACTTACGACACTCAGGTTTCAAGTTCGTAATATTGGCATATCCATAGAAAATACCCTGTATAATAATATTGATATGTGTTATCATAGGGGACTTCTGTCAACATTCCTCTTTCAGACATAAAAATATTTTATTTCAAATTATTATAAGTTAAGAAATATTACATATTTCATTGAACCATGTTTTTGCACAAATTTTAGGAATTTTCCAATCTAATTGGCAACGTTGCAAAAATGTGTACAAATAATTACGGTGCTATGTACAGAATTTTACGGTGAATTCAAATATGTAAAAATATACATAGTATCCTATTTAAAAAATATGAAATTTTTATCACACCGCCTTATTGGGGCACCCTGTATAGTCGAAAATAATTTTAAGATCTGCACCTCTTAACGCTTAATAACTTTCGTGAAAAAAGTTTTCCGCTATCCCCAGCGGTAAAAGAGATATTGAGCTTTGTCGCACTAATTGGCCACCCTGTATATTGAAGACATAAAATTACGTTGGACAACTCATCAGTCTTATTTATATTAATTACACATATTTTCACACGAAATATTTATTTTATGATTTTACATTGTACTACAAATACATACCTCTCAAAATCCAAACCTGTTCGCTCACTATCTTTATATGCATCTTCTATAGTTATATGGCAACTCGACATTTTAACTTCCTTGCCCTCGTTCACTCCATACCAATCATTTGTCTGTATTTTGTCGTCTCCATTAACGGTAACGTTATCGTCTACGTAAAGATTCCCAGACGGCAATCGTTGCCTTTTCAAAATTTTCTCTTGGTCGTTCTTCATGTTTTGCAGCTCGTTAATAAGGAGCTCGTGGTTCATGCGGTCGTTAAATTTGACTTTTCTTTCATTAGTGGAACTATTACTTTTTGTCCCGCTTGATTGGCTTTTGTTTTCGTCAGTGGCACAGCTACTACTGTCGTCGCTTATAACTATAACAGTCAAATTATCTCCCGAGCTCGATTTGTTAACAATAACATTATCTTCGATCTTGTTGGAAATAATTATCTTATTGTCATTGGTATCTCTAATAATGCTTTCACTGGAAGATGACCGATTACTACTGGTACCCGAACTAACTTCTAGAACGGAGGCAAACATTTCGTCTATTAATGTATTTACGTGATTCCTATCGTTGAGCATTTTATCCCATTTCTTTTCGAGGCTATTACTTTTACTGCTGTTTGAACTTCCGCAACTATCTGACATTTTTGACGATATTCCACTTTCCAAGGTGCTCGTTCGACTTTTGATATCTTCATCTGAAATATAAATAACAACAATTATGAAATTATATTGTGTCAAAATGTCTAATTTATACAGTCCAACAAAAATTAAACAGATGAACAAATTTCATGTTGTCATTTAAAATGGTGTAACTAGCCTTCTTTATGCATATCCAAAATGAAAAATGCATTAATAAATAAATAAATATGTAGGCGGTAAAGGGTGGAGATTAGGGGGGCAGTCCCGAAGCATGGTCCAATCCCGGGATATTCGGGGATAAAGGGTATCTAATCCAGAGATCCCGGGACTAATCTAACCTACCGTACTTGTATATTATATTCGCTAATATCATGAAAGAAGCAGTCAGCAGGAGAAAGTAGATAATAATATCAAAGTACTTAAATAGTACCATATAATTTAAGTATAGTCGGGGAAAGAATAAACGTGCGTCAGCATCTGTTATGATGATTCAAATTAAGATTATGTGGATTTTAAAAGACAAAACCACGTCAGCAGCTAATGGAAAAAAATAGATATAAATCCAATGCGTCAGTTGAACAACTATAACACCAGATTCCAACTGACAAAAGATATCCAATTGCTTACAAAATATGTCAAGAAAATTTTGAAGCCAAGCTCTTAGCGATTAAATGTCTGTTCTTACCGATGGGACCATAGACACTCCCGGTTCCCAGCACTGGTTGTTATAAGTTATAATTTTTTATAACTAAATACAGTAGTACCTTGAGATACGAGTGTCCTAACATACGAGTAATTTGAGATACGAACTGTCCAGCGAGCGAAGTCTTGTTTTGAAATACGAGCGATGCGAGAGATACAAGGAACGGTCAGCTGCGACGCGATCTCTACAAGTGAGATAAAAGAGATACTTGGGAATGTTAGAGAGAGTTGCACAGTTCGTGGAAAAGAAACACCCCGAAAAAGATGCAACTGGTTGTGCATCGGAGCTATTTAATGACACTTGCCTAACTCATTTCCGCAGCATTCTGAAAGGGAGGAAGAAACAAACCTCCTTGTACAGTTTTTTTTTAATCCGGCGAAAAAGGCAAAGACCAGTGAAGAGAAAAGCAGTGATTAAAATTAAGCATACAGTAGCATTTAAGTCGTGTGTCAGTTATTATGTTTTCATACGACATTTGTCATTTATAAATACATTTTTTTTATTCAAAAACACGAAACAAAAACAATTGGGTTTGTTCGCATTTTTGGAGCTGGAACGGATTAATGGCATTTCAATTAATTTCAATGGGGAAAATTGCTTCGAGATACGAGCAAGGTTACGGAACATGTATACAACATTTAACGATACTAGAAAAGGAAACAAATTTGTAACTAATAGTTCTCATAAACTGATTTTCATTACTAAATTCTATACAAAATACTTTCGTGTTTAGTGGATATCCTGTGATCGAACTCCCATATTCCCATGGAAAATTCTCTCTTAAATTATTATTTATTTCAGAAATATAATTTTTTGCGATCAACTTGAAATAGCAGAAGCCGCCGATGCATTTAAAAAAGAAAAACAGGTGCTGGCTGGATAATACGGTGGACTGATCTACAGTAAAAATAAGGCCAACTGCAACGTATACAGATATAACCTAATTTTAGCATTAATGATATTTTAAGTTATGCTTAAGAAAATGTAAAATCAGTGCTGGGATTCTGGAGTGTCTAATGTCTCATCGGTAAGAACAAACATTTAATCAATCAATCAATCAATTTTAGGGCCATTCTTATATTTAATTTTTGCTAATGATTTGATTGTTTTTTTAAAAAGTAGGTCTTCCTACATTCTCGTAGTCTGCTATGCAGATGACACAAATGTCTTGGTAATTGAAAATGATGAAAGTTCTCTAAAAAAAGCAGGCCATATATAAAAATCTGGTTCTCTGGGCTAAAAAACAATCAACTTAACCTAAATACGTCAAAGACCAAGTCTATCCTTTTTTCTTTAAGGCCGAATGCCGATGACAGCGCAGTCCTGTTTGAGAACAGTGTCGACTGTTTGATGTCGTCTTTGGATGCAAAAATGCTGGGGGTTGTTTTTGACCAGGGCGTGAAGTCGGTTTGTCATATACAGTGAGTCCCAGAAGAAATGTCTAAATTCATTTAAAATTCAGCGGTAAGTTTTTTCAGAAAACGCTCGTACCCGTCGATTTTGATTTTTTAATTTTTTTTTTGTGGTAATTTCATGTATACAGGGTAGCTCAAAAATAAGTTACGACCATCAACTTCATTTTTTCAAATGAAAACATATATTTTTTATTTCATTTTTGAATTTTGCATTGAATTCTAAGCATGTTTCATGTACCATGTCCTATACATAAACTCAACAGTTATTGAAAAAATTAGGATTGAACATATCTATAAGTAAGACCTGTTTATTAAAAAAAACACAACAAAATCAAATTAAATGTTGAAAATGTGCGCCATTTACGGCTTGACAATATCCAAGACGATCAATAAACTCTCTTTGCACGTTTCCAACCATTTCCGGAGTTATGACACGCACTTCTCTTCGGATCCTTTCTTTCAACTCCTGCATATTGTTTGGCCTGTTAACAAATACTTTTGATTTGAGGTAACCCCACAAAAAAAAGTCCAGCGGAGTTAGGTCTGGCGACCTAGCAGGCCATTCGATAGGTCCTCTCCTTCCAATCCACCGATTGGGAAAGGTTTCATCCAAAAATGTGCGCACAGTGGCCGCATAGTGCGGAGGAGCACGATCTTGTTGGAATATCAGTTCTTCGTCAGGGGAGTCTGGATCCAATGGATTCGGAAATAAAGCCACTAATGCTGGAATTAATTCTAGTTGGAGAAATTCGAGATATACTTGTCCAGTTAAAGACTGTTCAAAGAAAAATGAACCAATTACTCTTTCGCGTACGATTCCACACCAAACATTTATTTTCTTAGGGTACTGGCTGTGAACCTCTATCATCCAATGCGGATTTTCTGTTGCCCAATATCGACAATTTTGTCTGTTCACATTACCATTCAAATAGAACGTAGCTTCATCCGAAAAAATAATATTTTTTACTAAATTATTATCTAGATTGCACATATTTTGCATGCGTCCGCAAAACTCACTTCACCTATCGAAATCATCTTCAAATAACTCATGCACTGGAATAACTTTGTATGGGTGATATTTGTGCTTTTGAACTACTCGGTGAACAACAGATTTCGGCATGTGTAAATCGGCCCAAATGTGCGACAGGGGAGTACATGGATTTTCTTCCAAGGAAAGCAAAACGTCAAGTTGTTCATTTTCATCTCGAGTAGGACGACCAGATTAAGGCAAATCTCTAACATGACCGAATTCTCTAAACTTAGCCTCTATTCTACTCACCATCTTTTGACATATGGGAGGACGATCAGGATGGATTTCATTAAATAATTGGGCTGTTTCTATTTGAGTACGTGTTTTATCACCAAACCCAACCATGCATAGAATTTCAATTTTTTCCCGTTCCGTTAACTTCACCATTATTGTGAAAACCGCAACTTTGAAACTACGCTTGACAATAATTATACTTATTTGAAATAAAATTGTCATACAGTTTCTATGGAAATAAACGGTGACAGTGAGACAGTACACTCTTACTTATTATGGAACCCAAAATGCCATATTGCCAGAAGATTTGATAGATCGTTGGATTCCCTAAATGATATGTTCAATCCTAATTTTTTCAATAACTGTTGAGTTTATGTATAGGACATGGTACATGAAACATGCTTAGAATTCAATGCAAAATTCAAAAATGAAATAAAAAATATATGTTTTCATTTGAAAAAATGAAGTTGATGGTCGTAACTTATTTTTGAGCTACCCTGTATACATGAAATTACCACAAAAAAAAAATAAAAAATCAAAATCGACGGGTACGAGCGTTTTTTGAACAAACTTACCGCTGAATTTTAAATGAATTTAGACATTTCTTCTGGAACTCACTGTAGAAATATTATATGCCAGGCTTCGCAGTGGGTGTTATGCTCTTAATTTTCTCTCGAAGCAGTGTAGCCAACTTGTTTTACTAGCACTATACTACTCAAATATGCACTCTCATATTCGTTATGCTATAATAAATTGGGGTTCCAGCTCAAAAGTAAATAGAGTGTTCTTGTTGCAGAAATATGCGGCACGTATCTTGTCATCAATAGGTTACAGGTCGAGCGGCGTTCAAGGATTTAAAAATTTTAACTGTGGCTAGTATTTACATTTTTGAGTGTTGTGTTTTTGTATTTAAAAATAAAACTAATTTTTTGCGCACTAGAATGGATCACTCACATAATACTAGAACAAGAGAACTTCTACTGCCACCTATTCATAGTACTGCTTTGTTTCAAAGGTCAGTGTCATATAACGGGTGCAAGTTCTTCAACGCGTTGAGTCCTGAGATAAGAAATCCACCTAATATAAACATTTTTAAGAATAGACTCGATCATTTATTAATAGAAAAACTTGCTATACCATTCAAGAATTCTATCAATGATTGTCGTCGTATTGTATCGTTGACAGCTTCAATTTTAATTAGTAATTATTACCTTTGTTCGTTTATATTATTAGCTTAATTATCCTACAATTATTTTATTGTTTAGACTTTAGATATAGAAAACTTTTGACGTTTTTTTCAATTATTGTATATATTTCTCTTTACAGTTAAATTGAAGAAAAAAATGAATTATTATTATTATTATTATTATTATTAATCTCTAAGAGCTTGGTTTCAATATTTCCTTGGCATGTTTTGTAAGCAATTGGTAACCTTTGTCAAATCGGAATCTGATGTTATAGTTGTTCAACTGACGCATTGGATTTATATCTATTTTTTCCATTAGCTGTTGACATGGTTTTGTCTTATTAGATCTACATAATCTCAATTTGAATCATCATAACCCCTGGCTCAACTATACTTAAATTATATGATATTATTTAAGTACTATAATATTATTATCTACTTTCTCCTGTTGACTGCTCCTTAAATGATATTAGCGAATATAATATACAAGTACGGTAGATTAGAGCCAAAGGGTAAAAACACCAAGAAATGTCAAAGAAGAGCCAATCACGTGCGCCTATATGTAACTTTGTCAACAGTACACACTTCTTAAATCTGTCAAGGTATTCTTAACCTCTAATTATTATTTTAATTTTTGTCTAAACTGCATAAAAGGACTAAAAACATTAAGTAACTATGTCGAGGTTTTATGCATGTGTTTAAATGTTATTAGCGTCACGTTACAAATATTTATCTTAATAGTCAACTGACCCGAAGGCTGAAGTAACACGAGATGATTATCGATCAATTCAAATTTGTCTCGAGGTATCTACAAATTAATAATTCTAACATTTGAAAAAATTGTGAAAAAAAAATTTCACCAGTTATTTGCCATTTAAAGTCTGTGTATAAGATATCCGTGTATATAGCTAGGGAAAGATTTTAATTTTATTATTTTTCTCATGTAAATATTTGGGAACAATTATTCATAATCAATGCGATCAAAAGAGGGAGATCAGATCACGAATTGAACAATCAAGGAAAGCATTCATTACAATGAAGAAATTCTTCACGAAGTCTGAACTCAGTATAGAGCTTAGAATACGTATGATTAGGTGCTGTATATTCTCCGTACTGCTTTATGGGTGTGAAGCATGGACTCTTGATCCAGCCATGGAAAAGAAACTAGAGGCGTTTGACGCATACTGAGAATATCGTGGGTGCAAAGAGTGACAAATGTGGAAGTGGTTGCCCGGATGAGGAAGCCGCTGGAACTTCTAGTTACAATCAAGAAAAGAAAAACAGAATACATAGGGCATGTAATGAGAGGAGAAAAGTATGAGCTGGTCAGACTAATAATTGTGGGCAAAATTCAGGGCAAGAGATCAGTTGGAAGAAGGCAAAACTCTTGGTTGAAGGATCTGAGGAGATGGTTTGGATGCACATCGACAGATATCTTTAGAGCTGCAACTTCAAAAATTATTATTGCCAGATGGATCGCCAACCTTCGAGCGGAGACAACGGATTAAGAAGAAGAAGGGTCTTGCAGGACAGTGTACACCACACTAAATGCGATGTTAGTGCGGTCTTACACACGCAAAACGGGAGCCGTTGGGCGGGATGGTAAAAGTAATGCGTTTTTGCGGGAAAGATGCGACAGTATATAATGTATTTTTACCATCCCGCCGAACGGCTCCCGTTTTACGGGGCAATGTAACACCACACTTATCGCCACTGTTACATCTTTCCTGCAAAATCGCATTATTTTTACCATCGCGCCGAACGGCTTCCGCAAAACAGGACAGTGTGACTCCGCATAAATATTTGCGTATGTTGTCACACAGGAAAAAAAGTCCAGCCAAATAATGTGTGATTCGACAATACATTTTCCTATGGATGTGTCGCGATATAGGAGACAATGCCAATACGCGGCCGGAAATGTTCAGCTTTTCCTACTAGGTATACAATAGTAGTGTCTTGTGAGCCAAAGTCAGCCGATAACGATGGATTTGAAACAAAACAAGATTTTTTTATTCGCTGAAAGGACAGCGTATTTCCTTGAATACAAAATAAGTGTAGAGAAAATTCCTTGTGTTGTTTCGGAGATATTTATAGATTTTATTACCTTGTTTGCAAAAATTTTCTATTGTATTCAATAAATCACCTTAGACAGACTGTAATATCAAAATGAAGTATTTTCGCAGAATAACAAAGGTAACCTAAACCATATGCACGCGACATAATACAAAAGGCAATTGTATGTATGGAGGGTGTGAAAACAGATGTCTTTCCAAAATAATAATCCGAAATCCGACCTTCCGCACGTGTGAAAATACTTAAAGCACGTGTTAAAATACTTAAAAGACCTTTCAGTAACTGAAAACAGATGTCGACCGAGATTTGTGGCTTCAAAACAAGTAAATAATGCTGCGATGAATAACTTTTAAAAATACAAAACGGGACCTCCAAGAAAGTTACATTTTTAGAAAAGTACTTTTAAAAATAAGAGAAATTGGATAACTACATGATATATTTCTTAAAGGGTTATTTTTCGAGGCGAAAATTTGTATTTACTTAATGTGGCTCCACAGCAGCTTCATCACAAGACAATATCAGATATTCTCTTCTGACGCAGCTACTGTGTAGCGAAACATATCAAGTAAACTTACGTTTTTCTTTCTTAACTAATTCTATCCATTTTTATTTTATTCATTTAGTAAATTGATTTACCATATAGTTGATGGCCTAATGAGAATAATAATTAAACTAAATTAGTTTCTGTAAATTGAATTGAAACTATAGCCCAGTATACACCGTATTGTGTCTCTCACTCTTGTTCTCATTTCACCTTGTGTAATAAAAATGCGACCTTGTTAAGCATAACAATATGTTCCGTAATTATTTGTTCCTATTAGTTCTGGTTAGGTAGATGCGATTAAAAACACACAATTTATATTTATTTAGTTAAACCTGACTATTCGCAATTCGCATTAAATGTACTATACCTACCTATCTGGCTAAACAAGTAATTAAGTATGGTTGCGAACAAAAATATTAAATTTAATAGCGCTAAAAATTTTATTAAAGTTATTTTGTTTCCATCAACGGATTAAAAGTAAGAATGCGTGTTGTAAACCGAGTATTAATCTGCCGTTACATAATCCTTTGAATATCGAACGTTAAAGAAAAACAGATCATTGCAAAAATCTGACAAATCATATTTGGAGATGAACGCCTGGGTTACACGGAATCGATCTATCTCAGACATCCGCGTAAAGGTGGCTACATACTATGCGTCGATTCGCCATTCTTGATTAGGGAAGCGCGGTTCGTCCCGTTGGTCAATAGTTCATAGTTGCAGTAAAACAGTACTAACCGCACTGTTTACCAATCGATTTAAACGCACAAGTCCCTATACACTATTCACGAATTTAAAGCAAACCACGCATCGCGCTTCACGAATGGCGAATTGACGCATAGTTTGTACAATTGGCCATATAAACTACTCAAAAATGAAGAAGCAGCTCAAAATTGTTTTCATCATTTTGAGGATAAATATTTTATAGTAGAAATCAGTGAGTGGGAGCGCTCTTCCAGGTTTAGATAGGGCATTTTTACGACTTTGCTATGACCCTAATTTATCATTATAAAATGCTATGTTTCTATGTTATACAGGGTGTTTTAGAAAGCATTGTAAATTTCGAAAATCTTTTATGTGCAGAAAACAGTTTTTCCTTCTTCATATATTCTACAAAAATGAGAAAAATAGCAGGGCTAATTTCCCTAGACAGTTATATCACATATTGAACAAATTAATTTCAATTGTAGAGTTAAAATATGGATATCATTTAACTGGTTAGCAAAATATTGTTATTTTTGCGAACAGAAAAATGTAATCGGTCAGCCAAAATGGCTAGTTGGTCAGCAACTTATGGACAGCAAACATTTCTGAATCGTGACAGTGCCCTGGGAAAACGAGTGAAAACCCGCCCCCGCTACCTTTTGGGCCTTGACTGCTACACCGAATGAAAACACACGCACGCAATTAGCTACTCGTATCACGCGACTGCTTTCGCTCCGCCCACAATATCGAACTTTGCCGATTATTCAAAACAAACGCAATCCAATGATTTATATTGATAACCATTATTTTAATATGCAAACCTATGAAGTAAACTGTTTCTAGACATGTTTTTTTCTACTGACCAATTGTAAAATCTTGCTGACCATTTCGCAGCTCGACTGTTAATTAAGCGAACACATGATATTACATGCGGACTGATATCGGTTAAATTGTTGACAGTTTGTAGCATTTTTTGCAGAACAAGTGTTGCAGCCCGATTTATATTTATTGCAAGCAAAATCTTTTTTGCTGATCAAATGATTTAATGGCTATTTTTTGCTGCGAACCAATTTTAATAAGGACAAACCATTTAATTACTTCTCTTAAAATATTACATTTAAATACATATAATCCGCGAATAGACCCGAACAACCTCTCCGAGTAAATTGGGATGTTGCCGGCGGTAAAGGACACTAGAGCAATACTGGACATTAAAAAAATCACATATATTTATCTTCTTTTTGTGGGGAATCCTAATGGTTTTTTTATGATAAAAATAAAAAAGTAACAGAGAATTCGTAGGTAACATAATAAGTGATTGGGTAAAGGAGTAATGGGATAAGTACCGATTTATTTTCGATTTCTACAATTATCAAGGATAGAATATTCATACAGGATAAGTATAAACCTGATTTATCTAATTATATTTGTTGTAATAATAATTTGAATATTGTTTTAAGCAAATATGTAAAACTTTCATAATTGACAAATTAACGACATTTAACTCCATATCTATATTATATAAGCAGATAGTTTTATGATTTTCTTGGAATTATATGTATTTATTTAATGTAAAGATTAATTTAATTTTTTTGTTAAAGTTAAAAAATAAACGGCTCGGCTCTTTGAACTTTGATGATCTAAGATAGTTTTACACGAACGGCGCTGGCCGGCGATGGTAGCGCGCTTAGCGGAAAGCAGAAGAACCAAGAACTGACAGCTGACCAGCGGAAAGAATACATCGGTTTTGTTTGCTTTAATTAATACCTAAATAAGAGTTTTTAAGAAGTAAAAGGTTCCTATAACTAAACAATCCACTACGTTCGGGAAGTGAAACAACGCCTGAACAATATTAATCTAATTAACAAATCAGAAACTATAAAAATGTATAGGTAATTAGCGTAAGCAAATAGGATTAATAGCTATTATTTTTATTTACAACCAGGTAAGTAAGCTCAAATGTTCAAATAATTGGAAAATGTGTTTGTGGTCGTAGGAAAAATTGTGTACATTACTTGTGCGAAAGTGACTTTCTCAAATTCTTCTTTTGTAACACATACAAGATTTTTGAATTATCCAATGCTTTCTTAAACACAGAAACATAGCCTTTTTTAATGATAAATTAGGGAGATATCAAAGTCGAGAAAATTATCTATCCAACCCTGGAAGAGCATTCCTCCTCACTGATTTCTACTATAAAATATTAATCCTCAAAGTGATGCAAAAAAATTTCAGTTTCTTATTCATTTTTGAGTAGTTTATATCCATTCATCTTTCTTATAGTTCGTAATTCAAAGTATAAACTTACATTTAGTTAGTTACATTTACTTACCATTAGTTCCTATCAAGATTTTTCGTTCGTCCAAATCTAGTTCAGTCTTTTCTAAATCACTGGTCTTCTCAACCACCAGTCGCTCTATATTCTCTACTATTTTAGAGTCGGTACGTTTTAAACTAGGATTCTTTTTGACAGTCACTATTGGTTTATGGTCTTTCTTAAAGCTCTCTACCCTCTTTAATTCTAAAGAAGGTTTCTTGGGAACTTCGCAGGAATCTTTTTTAACACTCCCCGTCCTTCTTATGTCGGTTATCGATTGTCTTTTTATATCAGAGTCGTTTCTCGTAATACTTTCTGAGCGTCTCACATCTGAGACGTTTCGTTTAAAACTCTCTATCCGTTTAACATCCGAACCTTTTGTTGCTTCGGTACCGGTCACCTGCTTCCTGCTATTATCCGACTGATAAACCACGGGCCTTGAACTGACCTTGTCCAAGGAAAGGCCCCGTTCATAGTAGGTCGGTGAAGTGGTGACCGGTTGTGGTGCCTGTTTTTTTAGGACAACGTTGACTTGCCCGCTCGAAAACGATTTGTTAAGTTCGGCTATTTGCGGTCGGTTGACTGGAGGCGGTGGGGCCTGTCTGATAGGTGATTTCGCTTTGTTTTGATTCGCCGAGAGGTCACTGAAAATGGAAACGAAGATTAGTTAAAATATGTTGATGATGTCAGTTTTTTTTTTATGTCTTTAAGTGATTTAAGTTGTCTGAAGCCATAGTGGATATACAGGTTATGCGGTTAAATGTTGTGCTAAACTTTCAGTAGTATCGTTTAGATATTCATCTAGTTCGGACTAAACAGGTTAAAGTCGATTTTTGTAATACATTTGTTGGATGTAAATCTTCCTGGGAATACCATATACAGGGTGTTCATTTTTGGGTAGTTTTACGGGGTATCTCCGTTATTAGTAAAGATAGAAGGATGCGGTTTTCGCAGCACTGTGCTACTTTTTTGTCAAACAGAAGATGCCGTAATCAGAATTTTTCTAGACCGGCCTTGTTTTTGATATACGGGATGTTTTTGAGAATTGTGCATTTTGGGACAGCCCCCATATCTCGGTTACCCCGTAACGTATCAAAAAGAAATAAAATGTTCTTTTTGTAGTTTTTTTACGTAGAATCCAGTGACGTACTTTTTCTACATTCAATAGTTTTCAAGAAAAATAAACAAATTTGCTTTTTTTAAATGGGTCACCCTATATATGTAGGCATTATATTTAATTTCCTTAGAGAGTCCCGCGTGTTTCGACGACGACAGCATAGCAAAAGTGAGGGAGACTGAATTGTTTATCTTTGTTGCTCTTAGCTTAGTCCTTTATTTTGTTTCAATATTTCCTATCGTTCGTTCTCCGTTAAACAATAATTGGTTTGCGACGCTCGGTACCCACTCTGGAGTCATTGTCAATCGCGAACATGGACATGTGTATTACAATTGAAATAAATGATTGATCGACCTTACAAGTATACCAGTAAGGATTCGGTCATTCACTGATACAATATTTGTGATCGAAACATTCACGATTGACACATCTTTACCCTAAAGAGACACTTCGGTGGTATAATATTGTAAAGAGGTATCTTTTTTGAAATTTTGGGGACCATGCCCATGTTTACCTTGGAAAAATATTGTACATAGACACAAAATTCTTATCAAATAAGAACGAAAATACATTTTAAAACCTCGGAACTGGGTAATTGTCATTAATTTAACCTTGATATAATTGAAAAGTTTAATGTTATCATGGATTTACAGCTCATGATTTTACCAATAAACAAATATTTGACATAATCGATAAATTATTTAGAATTGATTATATTATTTATCCTTGTAGGCTTTTCAATTTACTTCAATTATAAATGCATGCATCTTTAGTAAAAAATAGCTTAACCTTAAGCAGAACCATTCACTTATTGTACTGAAAAAAATAATGAAACAAATATTTACCAAACACTATAAATCAAGTAAGTATCGTCATCACAACGTAAATACCATTTACTCATGGGTATTAAAAATTGACAATCATTTGCTAAAATATGGGATATTTAATTGAATTATTGACTGTGATTCAAAAATCAAAAAAAGACATGAACTACTGCATAAGATTATAAATTGGTAAAGATTGTTTCAAGAAAAATGGATATAACTTAATGACTGCCGTAAAAGTACCTGGGCCATCCCATTATTTATGACCGTTTGTTAATATTATTTGGAAAGGACCGGATTGTAATAATTATTATTAAATATAGGCACATCAGGTAGGTTAGGTTGCTTAATTTATATTTAAATATCTTTTTGTGGTAAAATTTGTTAGTTTTTGAGGAATGGTTCAAGAATTGTCTTTTACCAAACATTCCTCAGATTAGCGTGATAGTAATGGACAATGCGAGCAGTCGCCAATTACATAAAGCTCCAAGCTCAAATAATACAAAATTGGAGATTCAGAACTACATGGCGGCGAATGATATATATTTTGAAAAAAGTTATAAAAAAGTGATCTTTTAGAAGTTTTAAAGACATTTTGTATAAAAAAAAGTATATGTTTGTGACACATTGGCAGAAGAAATTGGACATACAGTGCTACGGCTCCCACCCTATTATTGCATTTTTAACCCCATAGAGCATAATATGTGGCACCAGTTAAAATCACTGGTTAGGTCTGAAAATATTTCTCCGACTTTAAGTTCTAGTGTTGTAGAATTAATACCATAATGCTTTAATGATATTCCCCCAGGTAGTTGAAAAAATTCAGTCCCTCACGTAATAACTGTAGAAAATTCGTATATTAGTCTGGATCGTATAATTAATCCAATTATAATTAATTTTGATGAGGATAGCGATAGCGAAACAGAACTATCTATAGAATGACATTATAAATGTAAATAAATATGACTAGTAATATTAAAAAAAAATGTTATTTCATTTGATTACATTAATATAATCATATCATTACTTGTTTTCCTTAGTCCGTCCCTTCATACTTCACTTGTTTATTTCCAAGCTCTTGTCGACACAATGGGACCGACCCAGGAAATCATTAAGTCATATCCAATTTTCGTGAAACGTACTGTATGCAATATTTTGCGCATGCTACTACGTTGCTTGTTATTGAATAGAATATACAAAAAATGTTTAAAGGGAATTATTTTTAATTCTATAGAGTATTCAAGACGCGCAATAAAAAATTTTAATATCAAATGGTAGGTACCTTATATTTTATGGCATTTTTGATTTTTAAGGAATACACTAATTAAAGACAAGTTGCTATTTTGTTTACTTTCCCTAAAGCCTACTCTATTTAGATGTTGATATCCGAAAAATGACGGTTGATATCCGAAAAATGACGTGTGGTAGTCGCGGCGTTCTTTTTAAATCGGAAGTCATTTGAATTTAAAAGAGCATAACACCAGAACATTTACCCATACATTTATCTTTTGACAATTTGCACTCGGATAGACTTGTTAGTTTAGGAGCTAAGCCACGCACGCCCCGTAAATCGAACCGACAATGGATTTTCCTAAATAACTCAGCCGGTTCTGATGTTACAAAAAAAATGTGAAGGGCAAAATTGAAGAGCTTGATAGACCGCGTAAGCTCGACCAAACCTGATCCCGATATCTCAATTAGTTCGCGAATTATCGCCATTTTTAACTGGAAAAACAATAAAATTTTTAATTAATTATATCTGTAGAAGGCGCATCAATTTTTCGCGAATCAACGGGTGACACCGAGTACTTTGATAGGCCGGAGGCTGGGGGGGGGGGGGGGGGTGTTGGAGCAATTAGGAGGGGAGTTATGGGGGGGGGGGATATTACATAAATACTAATAAGTGGTTTACTAATCGAGCTACGGGGATCAGGCCGGATTCAATTTGTTAATTTTTTTATCAGCTACGAGAGGGGATTGGCGAAAAATTTTTATTTTCGCAAATGCGCTCTTGTCGCGGCATACAAGAAATGTCAACTTTTTAATATCTCCGAAAATACTTTAGATTTTATGTTCAATTTTGGTATGTGTTAATAGGATATAGTTACAAATTTTAGTTAGAAAAGTTATTCAATTGTTCCAACAGTGGCGTCCCTGCAAACATGTCCTCTGATTTTTTTTTACAAAAAATATGGTACGCCACTGACATTTTTCCATGTGGATATTTTTTCTGATTAGCCTGGTCAATTCTACATGAAAACGGGCTCTTGAGTTTTTCTCGCACCGTTCTTGATTAAAACCACTAAATTCATATTGACACTCATCATTATTAACATTGATAAAATAATTAATGATAAATTTTGTTTCATAAAAATTGTTGGAGTGGGCAATTCGATGCATCTGACGAAATTTTCTTAGTTGCCGTGGTAACGGAGCAAAAAGCAAGCTCCTGATTGGCTGAAGAATGTTAGTGCGAAATTTTTTAAATAATAAAACATTTGGTGGTAATTTTTGTTGTTGTAAAAGCACATGGCGTCTGGCAACGTTGGGTTACATCACTCAAGACAACCCTGAAATATCGGGTGAAAGGCGCATATTCCCGAGAGACGTCTTACTGTATTCCAATTCAAGTTCGTGTAGGACCTGACGTAAATATAAAGTGAACGGGAGATGGAAGAAATTCTCGTCAATCTTTTCATTTAAAATCATGCGCCTGTCTGTTCTGATTATTGAAAATCGGTCCAATTTGGTAGATCAAAAAATTGATCACCGACAAACATTTTTAGTTTTATTTCACTCAAATGTATTTGAAAAAACCAAAATAATAAAACTAAGGAGTAAAAGTTTGATATTTTATAACTTTTTTATTTTATATGTGATTTTCATGATTTTATTATCAGTTTGTATATTTTATATGCGATTTTCATGATTTTATTATCAGTTTCTAGATATCATTATTGTGTTTTGTGTTTTATTTTATAAAGTAACATTTTTCGATTAGGCTCTATTATACAGGAGTAAATCCAACTGTTGTATTTTGTATTAATTTCAAAACACCCTGTAGAAAAATTGACGTATTCTAAACATTTCGTTTTTTGATTCATTCCATTATTTCATTTCTGTTGCTAGCAAATTTTAAATGAAACGATGTCATTTTTAGAAAATGTATGTCAAGCTTTCGGTTAAAAATTATCGACGTGGGCTACGTACGTGATTATTGTGACAGAATATTTGACAGTGACAATATTCTTACGTACTATTCACTGACGAATCCATGGTTTGTATAAGGTCGCTGGATGGTCGTGAGCGGGTGTACATACGTATAAATGAAAGATATGCTGACTGCATAATATCAGAACGAATCTCATATCATGACGGTTCATGATTTAGGATATTTCTACCGAAGCACGCGCCAATTGTATTGGTTGAAAAACCGCCCACCGTTACATTGAGGAAATCCTCCAAGAAGTTGTTATTCCATTTGTCCCTTTCATTGGGAACCAATTTACATTAACGCATGATAATGCTTGACCTCACGTTGTACATATAGTGAGCGAATATCTGGATGAAGTTAGACTTCCAAGATTGGAATGGCCCGCATGTAGTCCAGATCTCAACCCAATCAAACATCTTTGGGATCAACTTAAAAGGGCCGTTCGTCGTCGTCTTGTACAACCACAAACCTTGCAAGACTTACAATTGGCACTGACCGAAGAATCTCAGGCTATCCCTCAAGAAAGAATAAGTAACTTTATTCATTCGATGCCACGAAGGCTGCAAGCTGTCATTACTGTGATAGGAGGAATCCACGATTTTAAAAATTGTTTTTGTTGTTAATTAACTTCATGATATACCTAGTGTTTGTTTTCCATAATAAAAATAGGCTTCAAATCAGCGTTTCATTTAAAATTTTGCAGCTCGCAGCACCAATGAGATAATGGAATGAATCAAAACACGAAATGTTTAGAATACATCAAAGATTACCAGAAACAGTATGTAAATAAAATCATCCACCTCAATTTTCCTACAGGGTGTTTTGAAATTACGACAAAAAACAACAGTTTTGATTTACTCCTGTATAATATAGCCTAATAAAAAAAAATGTTAGTTTATAAAATAATTAAGGAAAAACACAATAAATGGATATACAAACTGAAAACAAAATCATGAAAATCGCATAAAAAAATAAATAAGTTATAAAATATCAAACTTGACCAAAATTTCAGGGTGGCGGAATTGTGTGCCGGCGAGTGTAGATTAAGATGAGTATAGCGGGCAATCCGGAGCAACGAAAAATGTGTATAAATTGAGATATTTCTATGGCAGTGGAACAACGAACAATCACTTTTATGTCGATCGATAAAGATAAGTCGATTGACATTTTACAACTTAATTAATGCTATAGCAAAATATCTACTCACCATGTTTGAAATAACAACATAATAAAATTTTTAAAAAATTATTATCTTTAAAATAAATTTTTCCCGTCGAAAAAATTCCTGATTTTTGAGATTATAGTTATTCATCGACAAGCTGTAGCCGTAGAGGAATCTACTTGTCATCGATATGTTTCCATTCGATTAAATCGATATACGTCGCAAATACGATTGTCTGTGGTTGCAATTTTATAGATTAACCTTGAGTAAAGGCGAAACGGCAAGAGACCTAATGGGAAATTGTCGATCGCCTCGACAAGGATTTCGATAGCGATCGATAAAAAGCGATCGTTAGTGGTCCCACTGCTGGTCTCATTCGCGCTATACTCCTCCTAATCTACAATTAACGGCGCTATAGTTACAACCCTATACTGATACAGTTTGTTCAAGAAGAATACATTCACAATTTTCAGTTATTCTCAATCATTTAATAAACATCCAAATGTAATTGTCATTTAATTATTAATGGCAGTCAATTTTATTAGTTTCATATTTCCAAGTTAAAAAAGGGAGAATAAGAAAGATTTTACATACGCAAACTGGCATTAAATCTTCCAAATTATTTTGAAAATGAAAAAGATAATGTCCACTCACCAAGAAATAAACAGGAAACAATTATAATATGAGTTCGGCGAACCTCTGGCTGTTAAACAGTGATTCGTACCTGAATATCTTTGGACTCATCTACTAAAACTATTTTTTACTAAGTATGCGTAACAATACTTATGAATAATGTTGATAGGAACTCCAAAATGCTATTAATATCGCATAACCGATCAACTATAGGGCAGCAGACAACCAATAATCACTGTTTAAAATAAAATATTTTTGTATGGTGGATAAAAGTAAACACACTATAATTTTATTATACCATTTTTTAAAAAGAACACCACAATTCTTAAATGAGCATGTATACTCAAAAGCTCGCGTAAATGTTTAATATACAGGGAGTTATGGAAATGACGTATTATATTTAAACCGGCAATTCCTGAGATGAGCACAAATTGAAGAAAAATATCCAAAAATGGCGCTTTAATTTAATATGCCCTGTACATGACCTTATGCAAACCCAAAATGACCACGTGGTGCCCCTGTCAGGAAGGTAAACAAAGCAACATATGGCGAAAGAGGGCAGTGAATCTTGAACAGTGTTGTAATATCTTCAGGGTAAACCTCTTTAGAAAGTCAATAACCGTTTGACAGATTCCAAGTTGTTTATTTTTCAGGGTACATTATTATAAATTTTTACGTTCAGTTCGCTGGGAAACAATCTCTGGTTTATAAACTTGAACTGACTCGAACGAACCGCCGCGGAGTTTATAAATGGTCAGGTATATTCTCATTTGTTCAATTCGAACGACAGATCTGGACAACTTAAAAGTTTAAAAATGCCACTTACCCTTTAGAAAAAAAAATGCAATTTTATTTACCTTTTCGGACTTATTTAAAACCAACTTAATTTATAAAAAAACACCAAGTAGGTATCCCGAACAAATTCCGGCACAAAATCACATAAATTCACATTACTTAGTTGTCGCGTAGATTTGTATGCACACATCTAAGTACCATTCAATCTGAATTAGTATTTTAAAGTTCTACTGTGAGATAAAATACACCCTTATTGTCTGAGTGGTCTGGGAAATAATGTATTTGACATCTAAAAATTTTGAAAATAAATAACACGTTGGTTCTGTTTAACTAGGTCGATCGATATTAAGCTGCTGGGCTGGGGTTAATATTTAAAAATACAGCGTTGCCACTTTCGATGTTTTATAAGATTATATTCATAAATTGCGGAATTTCCTTCTGTAATTACTTTCCTGTATAATTATAGTCTCGGAAATGGCAACCGCGCCGAGCATTTGAGGACGAGCCTATTATGAAGGGATGTCCTGTCTGTCACATAATTCTTTCATCATCCTTCATTAAAAGATTAAATAATTTGATGTTTTAGGCCCATGTTTTTATTATTTCTGAATTTTTATTGCGAAAAAATTTGTATCCTATCTGTGCTGTTGTTCTATGTGTACGGTAGTACAGGGCATTTAGTTTTTTTTTGGCTATTTGAAAAACACTCAAAAATTGTTTACGAACAAACCCGAACAAATACCTTAAACTAATAAAAATAAAAAAATGAATGGAAGGTAAATTATTAATTTGAGTTTATTTACATGTTACTCTACTTGTGAATTTCTTTTGGCAACGGTACGTTGGGTAGCCGCTTGGAAATACCGTGGGTTGCTGCCTGGCAAAACTTAATTTGGCAACGGCCATTCCACGTTGAGATATACGAGTTCCCGTCCTCTGAAGGTACGGGATGTCGGACACGGTTAGTACTTGGATGTGTAGCCGCTGGGGAACACCCTGTATTGTTGCCTGGCAAAAATTTAATTTGGCAACGGCCATTCCACGTTGAGATATACGAGTTCCCGCCCCCTGAAGTTAAGCGATGTCGGGCACGATTAGTATTTGGTTAGGTAACCGTTTGGAAACACCATGTTGTTGCAACGAGACTGAAAACAGACTTTATTTCTGAATTCAAGATGGTTTCTTATTTTAATTGTTCAGTTAAATTAGGTTATCTGTGCTTATTAGTTTGAAAATGAAGTAATTAAGAGTAAAAATTTCCGATCCTGGAATTTAAGTCAAATTATAACAGTGTAGTAGACTAGAATGAACCACGCATGCCATTATGTATTATCATACGACCATCTTACAAGACATTTTAAAATTTAGACTATAGGAGCATGTATACGGCGGATTGTGTGGGTTTGTTCGGGTTTGTTCATAGCATATCCTTCAAGCTTAATAATTGCCAGGACCGTATTGCAAAAAAAGAGTTGCTGATGGTGAATCTTCGGTTCAAAACGCTAAAATTTTAATGTTATTGGTTTATGTCTTGGAGGAACGAAATAATTCACAAAATAATATTTAAATTTCAGGTCTGGATTTAAAAATTTTGATCTGGTGGTGATAACTGAAAACCGAAATAGAATTTTCTAAATTAGAAACTAAGTATGTTTAAATGCATCGTAAAAAGTGCCCGTAAAAGGTGAGTTCCCGCCCCCTGAAGTTAAGCGATGTCGGGCACGATTAGTATTTGGTTAGGTAACCGCTTGGAAACACCATGTTGTTGCAACGAGACTGAAAACAGACTTTATTTCTGAATTCAAGATGGTTTCTTATTTTAATTGTTCAGTTAAATTAGGTTATCTGTGCTTATTAGTTTGAAAATGAAGTAATTAAGAGTAAAAATTTCCGATCCTGGAATTTAAGTCAAATTATAACAGTGTAGTAGACTAGAATGAACCACGCATGCCATTATGTATTATCATACGACCATCTTACAAGACATTTTAAAATTTAGACTATAGGAGCATGTATACGGCGGATTGTGCGGGTTTGTTCGGGTTTGTTCATAGCATATCCTTCAAGCTTAATAATTGCCAGGACCGTATTGCAAAAAAAGAGTTGCTGATGGTGAATCTTCGGTTCAAAACGCTAAAATTTTAATGTTATTGGTTTATGTCTTGGAGGAACGAAATAATTCACAAAATAATATTTAAATTTCAGGTCTGGATTTAAAAATTTTGATCTGGTGGTGATAACTGAAAACCGAAATAGAATTTTCTAAATTAGAAACTAAGTATGTTTAAATGCATCGTAAAAAGTGCCCGTAAAAGGTGCTTTCCATTATTCAATATGACTATAAATACCGTCACAAGAAAACAAAAAAGAAAAATGAAATTTTGTTTTCTTTTTTGTATATGCGGAAGTAGTCGGAATTTTCTTAATTTCTTACCGGCATTAAGCTTCAAATTATGCAACTTTGCCACAATTTAACCATCTTTTATAGTTTCCCAGATCTCAACCCAAACAAATCCAAAACACCCTCTCGATCAAAAAGCGAGAGCCAGCTGGTGTCGTTGAGAAGTGAAAGTGTCGAATTCGTGAGTGGTGTAGCAACACGACGACTTACTCTTTTGAGTAACAATCATGTGTTTGTTCGGGTTTGTTCAGTTTATTGTCAGTTGAGCACGAGGCGTTATGCGGCGCCCACACAGAGCGCGATGTTTGCTATGTTCGCTACGTAAACCAAAAATAGACCCCATTATATTAAACGGACAAAGCCACATAGACGTAAGGCGATATTTCCAGTGTGATGTGACCATATCCAATAACGTACATAGGAAACAAAGCGTACGCAGCGAACATAGCGTGGCGATCTGTGTGGCCGTAGCATAATAAGGTGATTTTCGTCGGTATTAACCAATGTTGCCAATTAAAGTCTAATTACACGATTTACGTGTTTTTTCATTGCTTTGTGTGCAGTATAGCAAGTGTGTAATGTGCGTGTAATTTAGAAATCCACCAGCTAAGTGTTACTTTAAGGCTTGTTGACCTTTTTTTTAGGGACTAGGGTATCACTAGTTAGAGCCGGAGATAATTTCATTTGTTGACCTTCTTTTTTTTTAGAAATCGCTGCCACACTGTACATGCTTTTTACAAAATATTAATGGTGTGTAAAAATCGTGTATTTCTGTGACTAAAAGTGGGCACAAGCGTGTAATCTTTTCAGCTAATCTAAATTGTGCAATTTCAGAAATTCAGATTGGCAACACTGGTATTAACTCGAAGCGCGATTTATGGTTATTTTACTGCAATTTGTTTTCATCTCAGGAATTGCATATTTAAATATAATAAGTAATTTCCATAACATCCTGTATAACTGTAAACAAAGTGCGTATCGTGGTTTAGTCAAGGGCGGAGCCAGGACTTTGGTGGGGGGGGGGGGGGGGTCATACTTTGTTACGTATTTTGTCATATTACAGACAGGCTTTGTGATTTGATTTCTTTGGTCGTACTTATGTCCTTTTTGTTAGGCATTTAAGTAGTGAAGGGGCGTACGGCCACGTGGGCGGGGGAGTGAGGTAGGACTGCCTCCTTCCGCCACTCTGTTGTGTGTTGTAGACAAATAAATTCGTATGGCTTTATGCTTGGCTATATGTTTCTTATTACTACCTATGCCAGATGTCCCATATTATTTTATCATATCACTAGAAAAAAGTACCCCCTCGGTAGCCCCTCTCCCACCGACGTAATATATAAAGCTGGATTTATAAACTTGACGTTACGATTGAAGACGCCCGTTTGACGGTGCCGTTACAGCTTAAACATATTGAAATGCATAAGACCATTTATATTTGACGTTGACGGTGCCGTTTGACGGCCAACATAAACCAATTATATCTTCTTCCGGTGGACGGTCGTGGCAACGTTCGTAGTAAGTTTACACAACCAATCAAAATCGTGTTTGCCTGTCTCGTCATATTTAGTAAATATTATTTTTACTTTATATCATCTCATTAACAATTTTAAAGTATACTGTTGATGAGTGTTGATAGTATCATTCAGACCACATAAACACCAAAATTAATATAATCACATAAAAATATAGAAAAGCCGAGAAAAACAGGTTATGTTATTGTCGCCAACGTAAAGTTTATTATAAATCCAGCTTTTTACGGCCACCGTCAAACTGCACCGTCAAACGTAACGTCCAGTTTATAAATTGGCCTTAAACCACGAAATCAGAATTCTGAGTTACCAAAATATGATGGAAAAAAAACGAGGTTGCCAAACGAATTTATTTGTCATCAATTCGAGTTGACATCACTGAAAGTGTGATGTCATTAGTACCATTGTTCAAATGTTCAATAAAGTTGAATGAATTTTGACAGTGGTGAACCTCTTGCAAAACATTTAAAGCCACTACCAATGTATGCTAATAAATATGGACGAGACTCACCTCAAAACTAACTCCTGTCTCGATTTCGCGAGTGCCTCCTGGACCAATGTCTTAGAAGGTCTGGGTGGCACTGGAGGCGGCGGCTTTAGAGCTTTCCTTGGGGCGGCAGTGTTGGAACGCATCGTTATCATTACACTTCTTCCTTCACACCTCACATTTAATCCTTGGAACACTGGAAATTCACTGTGGCACACTAACATTCACTAGTGACAGTGGGTATTTGTTACTCGACCCAAAATATATTCAATTATCGTTGGGAATGTCGATGTAGCGCTTCAAAAACACAATGAATCACTCATCTACATACATAATGATACATACAGAGATTGTGGTTATTACGCGACGTCGTGCAATCTCGTTTCTTAGAATTACCGCTCATCAATACGAACAACGCGGGACTTTACGAACGACTAAAGTGAAGGTAGGCAAGAAAGAACACAGCTCACGATACAGCTGCATTGCATTGGATCATACAGGTGTTTCCAGTGGGGGAGGCGTGCGATTATATTGTGAGTGAATGCCGCACACCAGCGAAAAATCATTTAAAATCGGACAGAACCTAATAATTGGCGATTTTTACCAGACCCACGTCACAGACACTTAGAAATTCTTCTGGCTAATATAATGTTTAACACGGGCTGTAAAATAATTCCGAATCATTTTCTGGAGGACGCCACGTCTAGAGTCCTTAAACATCCTTTGACAGCACGTAACAATAGCCCATTTTTTGGCTTGGTGGTCATTCTAGGTTTACAGTAGATTCTCGATTATCCAACTCCCCGTTTTCCGATCGCCGGATTATCCGAGTTAAGTATACCGCCGTTGAAATCCGCATTAACCGAGGGACGCCGTATTATTCGAGCATCAGGCGTAATATATTATGTATACATACATTCTTCACGGGGAAGCCCAGAATTGCCGTACAGGGGATTACCCTTCCTATTTTATTTCGATGCAGACCTGGGGGTTTGTGTTTAGTACAAATTTTTATAGGTTATATATTTAATTAAAGAGAGTCGCATCAAAAAATCAAAACAGGCCGGATTATCCGAGCCGCCTATTATCCGAGCTAGGGTACAGCCTACGTTAGCTCGGATAATCGTCTACTGTACTTATTTCTATGATAATGGATAATAAAAATTACACATGTAAAAACCGACCTTATCATCTAAAAGAAATCAATTATTACCACTATACCTCTGGTTATGCAATCAACATTTTATTGCAGCTACTTCACGATAACCGTAATCAATATTTGAACTTATTTTTAAATTTTAATTTAATTTAAAGTCGCATACGATGTCCAAGATTTTTCACTTCTAAGGCTGTATTTTAATCTGATCATGGCATCCAAAGAAAGAAACGTTAAATGTAAAAACTTAATATTGCCCTGTCAAGATAGAAACAATGGTTTAAAATGTGATTTACCGGGCCACGTAAAACCATATTTTAGATCAACTATTAATGCAGCCTCAAATCGTGATTTAATATTCCAATAAAAGTTTCCAATAATTGCCTGATTACAAACACAAACAAAGATTAAGCGCAGACATTTCAATGTTACCTTAAGTTAGGCCGATATTTAAGTAGTTATTTGTTGAAATATCAGAATATACATTATATTATAACACCGATGTATACACGGTTGGCAAAAAGAATGGAACATCCCTAATGTTTTCATAACAATGTATATGGGCGAGGAATGCTGGGACCGGTCGATTTTATTTTCCACTTTTAAAAATTTCAAGAATTTTTACTATTACACAGATTTGCCCACAAAGTTGCGGCATACGGCAACTTTGGTTTTTTAAATGGCATACCCCAAATTTTGGTCGGGATTGTTCGGGTTTATTCGTATCAAAATTTAAACAAGATGACATGTTAATGGAATTAATTAATAGGAAAGAAAATACGGAAAATTATTACCTTTATTGTAGTAACCTGGGCCGATATTTGAATGTTACCTTAAGTTAGACCTCAGCTAAGGTAGCCTTAACGTTATGGTAAACCTTAAAAACTATGTTTTAAAATTTGTGGGTCAATTGACATGTTAAGTGGAAGATTACCACGTCCTTAAAGATCTATTCCTTTAGATGAAAGTTAAAAAGAACTTTAATAATATATGTGTTAAGGATGACTTACGTCATTCTGTACCTTAAGGTGACTTTAAAATATCGACCCTAAAATAAAAAAAAGATTGTTTAGTTGTTTTCATGTTATCATTTAAGATAACAAATATGAAATATGGTTTCATATTGACATCTTTTGACATTTGAATCAATACCAAACTCCCCCGAAAAACAATACTATAATAAGCCATTTAATGTACCGAAATAGAAAATAATTAGTGTTTGTTTGTTGAGACAATGCTATATGATGAATGAGCCGTATTTTGTACTTCCATTGCCTGTTTTTTATATCACAACGTTTCAACTTGAAAATATCTCCAGTCGTCTTCAGGTGAATACTGGTACATACAATTCGACCAATTTATCTGTATCTACGAAAGGAATGCGGGCAATAAAATTTCGGGGGTTAACAATGTTGTCACATATATTAAGTTCTAATTTAATAATATGAGAAAACCCTAAAATTACATTTAAGTATTTAAAATAATTTGTAAAAGTTATATAAGAAATCAATATTCTATTATAGTTTCAATGTTATTAAAACTTTCTTTTCACATTTTGATATTTTGATATTTAAATGCAAAAAATATATTTTTTTGATTAAAATACTTTTAATCTAAAAATATTACAACATCGTGCGTTGTCAATGGTTACAGGTAGCTAGAGCTAATTTGATAGGTTATATCCCAGACCGTTGATAGCGCATGTGTCTCGTGAGACACCCGATGGGCCATCGGGCTTGTTCGGCGATGTCCAATATTTTATGGATGTACCCACCAATTGCGTAGGGATAGCAAGGGCAATAGTTATTTTATTGTGTTTTATAAATAAGAGTTCATTGTGTCGCGTTTTAGGGCGTTATGTTAAAATTTTGAACTTTGTGATAATGAATAAGTATACATCTGGTAAAAACTTCCTCGGTGAAAATCAATTCAAATCAATATATTTAAACACCCTATCTATATTTATGTATTATTACATTTTTAGATTATACGTAAGATTCTAGGTATATGACATGATAAATGCATCATGTCATGTACCTGTCTAAGCATGTTTAACATGTTTTAGGGTTTATGTCTAAAATGACGTTTGCAGACGTTAAATTAATTATTAATCCATTATTATTTAATTCGGGTTAGATTTTTTTGTTGAAAAGGACCTGCTTAATAGATTTTTAAACTATTAATACACAGACTACATTTTCAAATGGAAACTCCCAAATTTTATATCTTCTATTGTTTTAATAATTAAGGTACGTTTGTGTAAGGTTGTCTATTTCGAAAATTTGTAGTTTTCGAAATATTGTTCCTAAATGGTATAGAAATGTATGAAGCTGCCACTTACCATTTGAAAATTATATTATTATTAATCATGCCGGGGCGCTTAAATTATACAGGGTGTTATGGAAATGACGTATTCTATTTAAATCGGCAATTCCTGAGATGAAAATAAATTGAAGAAAAATATCCAAAAATGGCGCTTTAATTTAATATGCCCTGTACATGTCCTTATGTCAAACCAAAAATGACCACGTGCTGCCCCTGTCAGGAAGGTAAACAAAGCAACATATGGCGAAAAACGTCACTGAATCTTGAACAGTGTTGTCATATCTTCAGGGTAAACTCTTTAGAAATTCAATAACCGTTTGATAGATTGCAAGTTGTTTATTTTTCAGGGTACATTATTATAAACTTTTACGTTCAGTTCAGTTCGCTGGGAAACAATCTTTATAAACTTGAACTGACACGAACGAACCGCCGCGGAGTTTATAAATGGTCAGGTATGTTCTCATTTGTTCAATTCGAACGACACCCGTCAGATCTGGACAAGTTTATAAATACCACTTACCCTTTAGAAAAAAAAATGCAAATTTTATTTAGCTTTTCGGACTTATTTAAAACCAACTTAATCTATAAAAAAAACACCAAATACAAAAACAAACCGGCACAATAATCTCACAAAATCGCGTCTCATCTAAGTACCATTCAATCTGAATTAGTATTTTAAAGTGCTACTGTGTAGACAAAAATACGCCATTATTGTCCGAGTGGTCTGGGAAATAATGTATTTAACATATAAAAATTTTTAAACTAAAAAACACGTTGGTTCCGTCGATCGATATTGAACTGCTGGACTGGGGCACTGCCGTCGCGAAAAGAACAAATAAATTAATAATTTAAACTTTAAACTCGGGTTTAAGTATTAACACACAATTTAACACACACATCTGCTTGAAAAAACGGTAGGAAACCGGCCGGCTTCTTTAAACAGCTGATCTTGGACAATCGAGCGGGTTATCTATTCTTTCGCTACGGCAGCGGATGGGGTTAATATTTAAAAATACAGCGTTGCCACTTTCGATGTTTTATAAGGTTATATTCATAAATTGCAGAATTTCCTTCTGTAATACTTTTCTGTATAATGATAGTCTCGGAAATGGCAACCGCACTAGTTGGACGAGACTATTTATTTTGAAGGGGTTGTCCTGTCTATCAACATAATTGTTTCACCATTCTTCTTCAGTGAAGGATTAATAAGTTTGATTAGCCCATTAGAAATTAGCGTTTTTATTATTTCTGAATTTCTATTGCGAAATAATTTGTATCCTATAGTGCTGTTGTTTTATGTGTGCGGTAGGTTATTGTAAAGTGAAATTATGCGTTAGTATTTATTGCTTCTGTGTAATCTAATAATAAGTGCATATCTTCAAAGAAACTAATTTGAAACTCGTAGGTGTCTGTGTGTTTCTTTAAGTGAGTTAGTGCAAATGTTCCGAGAGATGGGAAATAAGAGGCCGAATGGGGTTTAGTGGATATAAGCTTATTATGCAGTTCCACATTATCATCAGGGTACGTGATGCGCATAAAGCTTTTCCCATAGAAAAAAAAACTTGAATATATCTGTGCCCTGGATTACTTGCTAGTGTACTGGCTCCTGGTTCACTTCTATTTGGATACTAGGTAAACTAAATATTATTTTTATAAGAATCTAAAGTTTTACATTTTTTACACAGTTGGCAACATTGTGCCTGAACATCTGTTGATTACACAGCTTGGCAATGTAATATGATCGTATATGAATGTGCCGAGGAGTAACCGGTGGGTTTAGGGGTGAATTACCCGACTTTTAAATGTTCGATTTAAAAAAAAATATATGTAGCGCTTCTCTAGGACACCCCAGGAGTCACCCATTTAAATATAATACGTCATTTCCATAACACCTTGTATGTACAAACGAAGATTATTTTAACTTGTTTATTATTTATATAGAATGTGACAACGTAATAACAAGAACGCGTGACAAATTTATTTTGAAAAACATATCAAATACATATTTAAAAAATAGAAGGTTTTTAGAATAATTCAATTCCCTCAGGAATATTGTTTTGGAGACCCCCTTGTATAAAATTAATTAAATACTTTTCGAAATTGTAAAATCTCTATTGTCTTGTGAAACTATTGTCAGCTTTCTGGCTATAACCGATACGACGTTAAAGAATCACAAGATTATTTATAATTAAAAAGCTATTAAAGATAGGTAGATTGCGGCATCCAAAATATTTTATAAACGTAGGAAACCATCTCTTATAGCCACAGTCAAATTTTCTCATTTAGTTCTCGAGATACTTCTAATATGCCACTTTACTTGGTGTACCCTGTATAGATCGAGGCGGTTCCTGGTGGGACACCTTGTATACGTATTGTAAGTTTTATTGCAGAAATAATATTCATAATTAGGTTCTGTCCAACTTTTGTCGCTTTTTCGCCGGTTTGCACCGGCTCCTTCGATAGATTCGACCCATAGCGTAAACAAAGTTGTAAAACAAAGTTACAGGGTGCACGCGTGTTTACGCGTGACCGATGTAATGTTAATGGGGCGAGAGGTTTTTACTGAGTACCAAAGAACCCATATACACGTGGATTGTTAAAGGTTGTTGTAGATTTAAATCTCTCGACACATGGTAGATACATTTTGTACATGCTTTTTAGTGGCTTGATAAGTAATATGGTAAGAAAGTAACTGTTCATATACAGGGTGTTATGGAAATGACGTATTACATTTAAATGGGTGACTCCTGGGGTGTCCTAGAGAAGCGCTACATATATTTTTTTCAAATCGAACGTTTAAAAAGTGGGGTAATTCACCCATAAACCCATAGGTCACTCCTCGGCACAGTCATATTACACTGAGCAGCTGTGTAATAAACAGATATTATGGCGCAATGTTGCCAAACTGTTAGTGTAAAACTTTAGATTCTTATCAAAATAAATATTTAGCTACCTAGTATCCAAATAGAAGTGAATCCAGGTGCCAGTACACTACCAAGTAATCCAGTAATACATCTTCAGTTTTTTTGGTTTTAGTGGGTAAAGCTTATACCCCACTAAAACCCCGTTTTTCTTCCAATCTCAGAACATGACTCTGAATATCGTCAGAGACACAGAACACATAGTGAGACACTGAACAAATTACCATAAATCACTTAAAGAAACACACACATGTTTCACATTAGTTTTTTGAAGAATAGGCCCTTGTCACACAAAATCGCTACACACTAATGCATTCTTTAACAAACACACAAATAGGAGATAGGACACAAATTGGCCCCCCTATTTCTTTATTCATCGTACCCCATACAAGAAAAATTGCATGGGGTAAGATTCGGTGACCTTGCAATTTCCAGTCTCTTACTAAAGGAACATTTTCTAATATGCCTTCGACTTGATTTTTCTGTATGTACTAAACATTTTCACACTCGCACTGTTACAGTTGATTAAAAATCCCGAAAAAAATCTCTCGCGAGAAGCCGCAGAGGAATATCTTGTTGTCAAGCATATGTCAACTTCTAACCTTCTCTCGATTTATAGTAGAGATATGACTAATCTTTGGTTTTAAAATCCCGCTGTGAAATGATCGATTTAATTTTTTTAAGTTTTCGAATTAAAAAGAGCACCAGAGCAGCGATTAACAAGTTCTTTAATCTTTATTGGTATCTACAGCAGTGAAGGAAACCAATAAATAAGTGCTGTAGATTATTATAATTATTTATTTCAACCTTTTTTGGTGAATGCGCTGGAATCTACCGGAAAAACACGCATTGCATTAGTACATCTCTACTTTTTGACAGCTCGTGTTTTAAATGTTTCAGTTCAGATGTAATTTTTAATTCAAAGAAATGTTATTTACATTTTACAATGTGTTTTTTAATTAAAAACAAAAGTTCAGACAAATCTAGGCGAGACAAGCCAATGTTAATAAAACCGATGTCTACAAGTGAATTTTGTGCATTATGGCGGGCATTGTTCATGTGAAGTTTTGCGATTATGGTTATGGGTTATGTGATGTGCCGGTTTCTTTACTAAAACGTTGTATAAGTTTTTATAGAAATTGACACTAATTTTTAAATAAGACCGACAAGGTAAGTGTATGTGTGTGGCCTAAATAAAATTTCATTAAAAAATCAGTCAGCCAATCACTAAAAGTCAAAAGGTCATTGACATTTGACCTAGTTACGTAGTTGCGTATTTCAAACTTAAAGAGTGTAAGGTGTAATTCTGACAACACCGGTGAGAATTCGTATGTGTCGCAGTGCCGCACAGATGTTTTCCGGGTTTGACGTCAGGTCATTTTTACCGCTGAATGAATTGAAAGCGCCATTTAAGGATATTTTTCTTCATCTCAAGAATTGCTGGTTTAAATATAATACGTCATTTACACCCTGTATGTACAGTAGGGTGGACCACCTTTATACAGCGTGTCTCAAAATAACATGCTAATATTTAAGGGGGTTATCATTGGGTCCAATTTCAGGAAAATACTTCATATGAACATATGTCCTAAACGTCTTAACTTTTGAGATGCAGGATGTTAACGATTTTCAAAAAACAAATATTAAAAAAATTTCCGTTTTTATTAATATTTGTCATACTGCTCTAGATATTTTTGTGAAATTTGGTACACGCCTTCTATCCATCAAGAGGCATTTTATGATTTACATGTTTTTTTTTATTCCGACTAGTGGCGTTCATGCGGGAATTTCCCTCGGTATTTTTGAAGAAAAGAATGGTACGCCACTTCTTTTTTTTTAAATAAAAATTATTTTTGAAATTCTCATTCCTTGCTGAGCAAATATTGTCTCTTGATTTTTTTGTCGCTTGACGTACAGTTTTCGTATAAAAAAAATGATATTCATTCATTTGCACTCTGTTATGAAATTTGGTATTAACAAAGATTAAAAAGGATCTTTGTAGGTAAGAAACAGATTTTGTTTTGTAAACATAAACAGTTTTGACAGTTGTCTACCTAGTCGAGTTGTCACGTATTTAAGTCCATTAACCTTAACAAATTATTAAAAAAACATGAAAATCTTTAACACCCTGTATCTCAAAAGTTAAGACGTTTAGGACAAAATGGACCCAAGAATAACCTCCTTAAATCTTAGCATGTTATTAAGAAACACTCTGTATAGGCAAAATATAAATTTGGCTATTTTTTTTGGGGCACTCTCTAAGGTTCTTCTAGGTTCTATTCAAAGATATTACAAACTACAGATGGAAAAATGTACATTTCTAGTCTACGCAACGACTGCAAACAGTCTTTCCCACCTCTTTCGGTCATTATTGCAGCATAGCCAGATTTACAAATGTATCGCGTAGGTATCTTGCAAAATACAAATAAAAAATTTGTTACTTTGTCAATTACAACTGGTTTAAGATTAATCCGCAATTGCTCTTAAAATTAATTTATTTCCCAGTAATTTTAATATAAACTGCGAAAAGGGGAGATTCTTTAAAAAAATATTATTATACTTAGGAAAAACATTGATGGTGCTTCTTCTAGTGTTGCAGTGAAGAAAATGCATTTATCTCTCGATGCTAGGGAAATTGTAAAGAGTATATACTTCTTTACTCAACAGAGGACTTTATGCTAGTGCTGCTGCGACTGAAACGTCTGATTTGATTAAGATACCTCTGACTACAGTGAAAAGAATCGCGTCAAATCCCATTAAATCTAGAAAGAAGCGTAAAGAAGACGGTTTCAACAAATGTTTCGACGAAAGCGACAAGGACTTAATAAGGCGAAAAATCTACACCATGTACGAAGAGCAACGCGTACCTACATTAGATTCTCTGAAGCAACGGCTCACCAATGATGAAACCCAAATAAGTTGTAGCCGCACTAGCCTTTGGAGAGTTTTGTCGGAAATGGGATTCAGATACCGCAAAATTGACAAAAGGCAAGTACTCATGGAATCCCACCGTTTACAAAAATGGCGTCATGAGTATATAACTTCTGTAAGGAAATCCGTCCTATAATTTACCTCGACGAGACTTGGTTTGACACGCATGAAACACCATCCAAAGGCTGGTCTGATTATTCCGATAAGTGTAAAACAACAGCTCTGTCAAATAAAGGAAAAAGAATAAGCATTTTACATGCTGGGTCAGAAAACGGTTGGGTTCCAAATGGCTTGTGGCTTTCTACAAAAAACACAAGACTCGTGTGTGGACTACCATGAAGATACAACGGCCGAACTTTTTGAGGAATGGTTCAAGAATTGTCTTTCACCAAACATTCCTCAGAATAGCGTGATAGTAATGGACAATGCGAGCTATGACAGTCGTCAATTACATAAAGCTCCAAGCTCAAATAATACAAAATTGGAAATTCAGAACTACATGGCGGCGAATGATATATATTTTGAAGAAAGTTATAAAAAAGTGATCGTATAGAATTTTTAAAGACATTTTGTATAAAAAAAAGTATATGTTTGTGACACATTGGCAGAAGAAATAGGACATACAGTGCTACGGCTCCCACCCTATTATTGCATTTTTAACCCCATAGAGCATATGTGGCACCAGTTAAAATCACTGGTTAGGTCTGAAAATATTTCTCCGACTTTAAGTTCTAGTGTTGTAGAATTAATACGAAAATGCTTTAATGATATTCCCCCAGGTAGTTGGAAAAATTCAGTCTGTCACGTAATAACTGTAGAAAATTCGTATATTAGTCTGGATCGTATAATTAATCCAATTATAATTAATTTTGATGAGGATAGCGATAGCAGAACTATCTATAGAATGACATTATAAATGTAAATAAATATGATTAGTAATATTTAAAAAAAATGGTATTTCATTTGAAGTGTCAAATGAATCTTATACTAATCCAACTGCACTCTGGCAACATCTATTTCTACTTTACTATTGCGCTACGATCCAAGAGCCAAAATATGAATGAATACTAATCTCGTTACCACATTACAATGTGGGCAATGTGATCTAACGGATTTATTGTAAGCAAACAAAACTATCCTTATTACTTTACAAAACTATACATACATTTAAATTTTTTATAAATATGTGCCATTTTGTATAAATACTAGTTGGAGTATCGAAATTGAGTGGTTATTGGAGTTGCCACAAATAAGGAACACATTTTTTTATTATTTCAAATCAACCGAACTTAAAAACTAACGGAAGTACCTACATCCTACGATGAATATGTTTATTACTGCAGGAATTAGCTAAATATTTTTTTGGTTTATATTCACCCCACGTCACCTATAGAAGACACTATTTTCACTAAAGCAGCATTATATAAGTACTCCATAATAATTGTGGACCTAAATCCAGATGCCAGGAAAAAACAGCAAATTGACTTCTTTATCCAAAACTCGAACTTTGTTAAAATTAAGACACCACCTACATTCATCATGGCAAATAATCCAAGTAGCACGCCTGACATTTTCTTATGCACCAGAAACGTTGAAAAAAACATTAAAACCAACCTCACCCCAGATCTCGGTAGTGACCACCTTGCGATCTTATGGACTTTGGATAGTGAACAAATTCCACAAGAAGAACACTTTGAGGAACTAAAATATAACTTGGCAAAGTGCAATATGGAGATAGTAAATCGTAAAATGCTGGTTTTTGTTCGGGAAAGGCAAGAAATGAGAGAATCGTTTATTGATAAGTTTAATAAAAAGTTAACAGAACTTGTACAAGAAAATTCGCCAAAGCTAAAGAATACTCCTTTTAATTATGAACTTCCTCCATTTATTGTGAAATTAATAAAAAAAAAAGAGACAATTATACAGACAGATTAAACAAAATGATAATAATGTAGTGTTAAAAAGCCAATTTAATGAATTAAATAAAAATATACATAAACTTATTAGTGATTATAAACAAAGCAAATGGGTCAAGTGTTGCAACAAGATAAACAAAATGCAGGGAAAAATCTACTGGTCAGAAATCAAAAAACTAACAAAATATAAAACATCTAGGTCATCAATACCACCATTGGAACATGCCAATGGGTTGTATGATACTGACCATGACAAAGCTAATGTATTCTCTTCGTACTTTGAGAACCTGTCTAAGAAGACCCAGGAAAATGAAAATAATGACGATGAACAGACTCAAGTGGTAAACAATTGGTTCGAACAATTTTTCCAAATAGAACAACAAAATAACATAGAAATTGGAGAAGATGAATATTTCGAGGTTCTTTCCTCTGGCCAAAATACATCACCTGGTTATGACAACATAAATATCTTAAGAAAACTCAGCTATGAAATCCATGAAAAGATCAAAGAGATGTACAGTTTTTGTCTAAGCAATAGCTTATTTCCAGAGGCTTGGAAGAAAGGAGTGGTCATCACAATACCAAAACCCCAGCAGGATCACTCAAAAGCCGAAAACTACCGAACTATTACACTTTTACCGGTAATGGGAAAAAACTTTGAAAAAATTATACGCAATAGAATAATCAAAGAAGTAGGACATAAAATACCTAAACATCAATTTGGTTTTAAGTCTGGCCACTCTACTATCCATCCACTCACCATTCTGACATCAAACATTCAATCAGCAAACATAATGGGACTTAGCAGTGCAGCAGTTTTTTTGGATATTAAAAAGGTATTTGACAGCGTCTGGCATAAAGGTATTCTATTTAAATTACATCAACTTCAGTGCCCAGCCTATTTAATCTGGATAGTCAAGCATTTCTTGGAAAACCGCAAAAATGTTGTTAAAATAAATGGAGTTTTTTCAATACCTTTTTTTTATGAGCAGGGAACACCACAGGGCTCACCACTATCACCACTGTTATATAACGTGTTTTGTTTCGACATTTTTCCAGAAATGAATCAAGTCTTGCCGAGAATACCATATATAATACAGTTCGCTGATGATACGTCAATGATAGTTCACCACAAAAATGCAGCTGAAGCAGTGCAAGCACTACAAATTGCACTTAATGTCGTTATTTTGTGGTTTCAAAAATGGAAATTAAAAGTACACCCCGAGAAAACACAGTTTATAATTTTCCATCATAAACTAAAAAATTCTTCACCAACTTTAGAAGTACTGAACCACCAAATAAACCCACAGACCGAAATTAAATACCTGGGCATCCTTTTTGATCATAAACTGAATTTTAAACATCACCTAACAATTATAAAGAAGAAGATGATAACAAGAAGTAAACATTTTAGATGTCTGACTTATAAAAATGAAGGGATTAGTTTAAAAACCACTTCACATATATATAAAATGTTGGCTCGACCAATGGTGGAGTATGGTCAGATAATTTTCAGTTCTTGCAGAGGACCAGCTGTGAATATTATAGAAATAGCTGAAAGAACAAGTCTACGCAAAATTACAAAGATGAGACACCCTGCCAACCAATTGCACAATCCATCCAATGAATACCTGTATGAAAAAACCGAAGTTGAACCAATTATCCAACGATTTCATAAACTTACCACAAAATTTACCAGCAAGGCAACGAACTTAAATATCATGGAACCCTTCATTATGAATTTTCCCAATTATTACACAAGAAAAAGACAATACCCTGAAAGGACAGTTTTTGAATTGATAACAAATTTGTTTTTTTTTTTTTTTTCCTATATGATTCTTTTGTAACGTTTTGTTGTATATAAGATTTGATATTGTGATTTGTACTAGTTTCTTAATGTAGATTAAAGGCTGAAAGACCTAGGCCGATAGCCTGTTAGACTTGTCTAATAAAAATGTGTTAATAAATCATCAAATCAACCGAACTTAAAAACTAACGGAACTACATCCTACGATGAATATGTTTATTACTACAGGAATTAAAAAATCTCTATTTAATGTTCAAATAAATTTTAAAAATAATTTTTAGAAAATGTATACCTTATTTGGCATAATTTCCTCTTCTCGATTGTCGTAAAATTTATTTTAGTTCTATTTACATATTTACTAAATACTTTTTAGATATATTTGTAAACTGTTTAACAATAGAGCATATTTTTATTTGATAATGCAAAACAATAGGTACCTACTTACATGATAAAACAGCACTTGCAGTTGTTATTTATTGTTAAACTTCCACTCTTGTCTACACATGGGACATTGTTGATTAACAGGTTGTGATTGTAACCATTTAACAATGCAATGCATGTGAAAACAGTGAGAGCATTGTCCCCAAACTAAGGGACAATCATCCCCAGGTAGTTTGCAATCCGGGCAGCAACCATCAAAGGGCATACGGCAAATACCACAATTATCATCATTAGCTACCCATTTCCAGGAGGCCACTCCAGTCCAATCTGTATAGAAAAGAATTAAATTAGGTAAAATTTGGTATGTATATTTAGATGTATGGACGTATGTTTTGAATTCAAGGTATTAACGAGTTTGCATGACTGTGGAGGCTTGTTCTCCAGAATTGGCCTGACTTATGTACTTATATTTGATAAATAAATAAATAAAATTTAGGTACTTTCCACAAAGAGAATACCATTGTAAATGATTAAGGAGGCACCTTAGCGTTTTAAAAATATGCAATCAACTCTCCTTTCAAATATCAATATTATTTTGGATAAATGGGAATGGATTTGCAAGTTAATAACGCAAAAATATATATTGTTTACAAGGTTAAAAACCTTAATACAAAAGTAATTAGGTTTCATTGAAAAAAAAAGTATCTTTCCTTCGTATGTGACGAAAAATTACCTAGGCCATCGAAGTCGAGCAACATTTGGCCATCAGGCAATAAAATATAATGTACTGTTGTGGCCTTACTGGCCCAGAGCCCCATCAATGGTGCTTCATAAACGCAGGCAAGAACCTCTGATTGAATTCCAATTGACTTATATTTAATTTATTAACTGAATTAAATTCAAAAGCACAATAACATAGAGGTGAATTGGGTAAATGAACTTAATTATTCATATAACAATAACAATATTACAACCAACCGAAACTTACGTTTTATTGTGACTTTCATGTCTTCATACTTCTAGAGATTGTCAATTTCCGTGGGTTTTCTTAGTGAAAGAAAATAGAAAGAGCAATAAAAGATATAACTTTTTCTTACAGCTCTAAGAGAAGAATAACCCACGAAAACACCATCGAATAAAAAATATCACACAGGTAAATAAAAAATTTCTTTATATTTAAAAGAGGAAGCGATTTCGATTTTTGATAATTGACATTAAATTGTGCTCCAGAGTCCAGAGCACACCGGACTAAACTTAAATTTGTCAGAACTGCGCGCAGTCTCTGTGTGGCAAAACAATAACGTTCAAAGACTCGCGTTTTAACCGAACTGCAGATTTCTAATTGGTGATATTTGTAATTAATACTTAGTACTTACTATAGAATGCTTTTTAGGTTTAAACCTTCTCAATGATAGGGTTTTATTCCATTCGAACATTTTGCTACTCATCCTTTAGCCAAGCGTCACCCCTTTCAACAGTCAGAACCTCATCGACCACATCACCTAACGCATTTTCTGATTTGCGTGACTTAAACATTTACTTTTCCAATCGTACCTCTAACATAGTAGCCTCCTCAAGCGCTGCTATGTTCGAAGCTCACTCCATTTTGTGGGGAACTTTCGTTTCAGCACCTTTCTTGTACCCGTCCACCATTATTACAGTCCATGCATCTTTTCCTCGTGTAGGACAGAAAAATACTGAAAGAGGGTTTGTAGGCTTCTCTGCTCACTCTCCTTGGATTTTAGGACCCTCTTTTAACAGACAAGGAATTTCGTCTATCGTCCTCCAAGATAGCACGTCATAATTAGCCTACCGGGCAGAAGCTTTGTAGTCTAACGCTGTTATTACGGCGAAAGCTGGGACAAATACCGAGACTGGGGGCTTATGTCTGCCGAAGCAGAAGTGGGGAAGCAATTTCTTGTTGCATTAAAAACTATATTAGACCAGTGTGTCTCAACATTATTATATCGCCTATGAACCGAATAAGTACCAAGAACCTTTGTGGATTTGGTCGAATCCTTATCGTAGTCACTGATTCCCTACTTCCCTAGTCGAGAATTCTCCACAGAGAGATATTAATAATATCTTAATATGTTTCAGCCATCCAAATAAAACGCGAATTTAGAATTGTACAATGGAAATGCCAAACATAACAAAAGCATCAGTGGATACGCTAGCTAAACAAGAAATTATTTCAAATAGTAAGCATTTTCAGTACCTATTTTAAGAATTATTATGTTATCATACAGGGTGTTATGGAAATGACTTATTATATTTAAACCGGCAAATCCTGAGATGAAAATAAATTGAAGAAAAATACCCATAATTGGCCCTTTGAATTAATAACCGGATTATATCACCTTATGTCAAATTAGACAAGCACATGTGGGGCACTGGCGGAATATGTAAACAATCAACACTGACGCCTGCAGTGTGAAAAGACGTCAGCGCTTTTCGACCGGTGTTGTCATATCTACACGGCAAACTCTTTAGAAAAAAATTTATAATTTTAACAATTTGTCATTCTATCATTTATGAACAAATATGATTCCAGAAAACCGACGACAAAAAATGTTTTGCAACACAAATAATCGTAATATCACACAATAATTTCAAATTCGTCACAAGCACAGGAAAGTAAATAGGTCAAACATTGACTTTTGAATGATTATTTTTCAAACTCTTTAAAAAATGCAATTTTATTTAAGACACATATTCTCTTACCTTTATTTATTTAAAACAATTATTAGTTTTATAATTTCTATAAAAAGATACCACACAGGATCTAAGTTTTAGGAAAAAACCTCTCACATAACCTCACAAATAGCAGCAGGAAAGAATACACGGGCAAGTTGTTTTAATTTACGCGTCCAAACTTTGTATATTATTTGACATTGTTTTTATTGATGAACCTAAGTTGCTCAGTTAAAACGAGTAGTTTGTTTTGGACGTTTGACTTGACAGAAAAGATGGAATGTCGCCGACGAGCAAGTCAAATTTCGTCGCGTCGCGTGTAATAAAATCTAATGATCTGATCTGAGTGTATTTTAAAAAAAACTTGTGTCTGGATGTATAAAGATAAATACAAGTAGGTAGATAAATAATTAATTTTTATAATTTTATATGGAATTTAAGTTTTGCATTAAGTTTGGCAACATTGCACGTAACACCTGTTTTCTGACATGCCACCACAGGGTGACGTATTACAGTGACGCGGGATGAGCTGTTATGTATAGCGCTTCTCTAGGACACCCAAGGAGTCACCCATTTAAATATAATAAGTAATTTCCGTGTATATAAAATATAAAAATAAGATATATATTATAGATGTGTTGTTAAAATTCAGCCAATCCATATATTTTTTTTATAAAAGAAATATAGGTGCGCTTCCTCATATCACAGCTCGTCAGTAAGGCTAGAGTCTGACAAAAGGAGAAGGGCAAGAATTCTATATTTGCGGTTTAGACCGACTACTTTCTTTCATTTTACCTTAACCATTGTGAAAATTGGATACTTCTTGAACCTGTACTTTTTATGTTTGTTAGCAACGATGTTGCCAATCCAAACTAAATTTCCGATTAAGCCCGGTTCCTATTTTTTCTCTACTTTAATAGGCCGAGGTGTTATTCCGTTCATTCTAGCTCTCAACAGTTGTCACATTGGTGACTTATTTGCACTATTTTTTTATTTTGCTGTTATATTTACCATTCACATAAATTACACTATGCAAATAAAGCTAATCAGAAAATATATGCTAAATTGAGCAAGAATTGGAAGAATAAAACCACTGCGATATATTATAAATTATGATCGATTAAGTTAATCCATGTGAAATGATTTTTTATTAGGTTCAAACCTTCAATTATGCCAATCACATTGGGGATGCACTCAAGATGAGTTAACGCTAGACAAATATAACGCATCTACTATCTAGTTGGCTGAATAGATGTTAAAATTTAGGGTTGCCTGTAATGAAATATTGATATAACGCGTTTGATATGAACTAGTAACTATCTATCGGTAAAACATATTTACTGCTGTATGTACAAAAGAGCAGTTGTTTACTGTTATAGTAGGTAATAATTTAAATAATACTTCTTTCTTCCCTGAATGCGACAATTGCATGCACTGGTTATAACCGCAGTATGCAATTGAACATCCCCGGGAAATTTCCAAAATTGTTATTTTTGACGGTTTTGCAATAATGAAAACGTATCACATATCAAATTTTTGTAAATAGATACAACGTAGTATAATTAGAAAAATTTGTTATATATAACTTAATAAACTTCTTCACAAGTTAATACTCGGGAAATTTCCTATTAAACAATTCGTGTATAAAATTATTTCTATATTTTGTTTGATCTAAACCGCTAAATATGGAAACATCAATGTGTAGGAACATTTATTTCTACAACTATAAGGATTATGAAGAAACTTTCAAACAAGTTCAGGAACTGAAACAACGAATACGATGTTGCTTCCGTGTGTACGCAGCTTTAAAGGCTGCCATACACGTTACGATATACTTGCGCAAGTCTAAACTTGCGCAAATAACCGTTTTTGGCAAGTGACTACAGATGGCTCAAGTACGCTTGAGCAATATCATTTTTATGAAAGTGATCGTCGAGGTGTGTTGTGCGATGGATGACGCTTTGGCAATAGTTGGATTAATATTTGCTACAAAAAAGTTGAAAAGACTTCAAAGAAATCGAACTATATGGTGTAAAGACTGGTTAAGAAAAAGAGAGCATTATTCGCACATCAATTTATTAACTGAATTGAAATTTGCACCCAAAGACTGGCATAACTATCTGCGTATGGATGAAGAAACTTATTTGAAACTTCTGTCGATGGTTACGCCATTTATTAAAAAACAAGATACTGTTATGCGACAAGCCATATCACCACACGAAAGATTGACAGCAACTCTAAGATTTCTCGCGACTGGGAGGAGTTACGAAGACCTGAAATTTACAACAATAATATCACCTCAGGCCTTGGGTGTTATTATTCCAGAAACATGTGACGCGATATACAGAGTACTGCGGAAAGATTATTTCAAGGTGAATAAGTAAAATTAATTATTTCAATTAAAAGCCTTTATTAGATTTGGTTCACAATATTTATTCAAAATCAGTAAAGTTAGATACATATGCCCCAACTGATTGTTCTGGAATAGATAATTGTCCTATAGTATCTTCAGTTGAATGTTGTGAGTCTGAGTTGTACTGCACTAAGGACGCGGAAGAATAACAATTATTTTCTTGCTGGTTTTCTGGCACTGAAATGGAAGGAGATGAAGTTGATACTACACGAATGAACTGTTGTGGCTTGTATGTTGGTGGCCTGGGTGTTGGTGTTGGAGTTGTACGAATGAACTGTTGTGGCTGGTATGTTGGTGGACTGGGTGTTGGTGTTGGAGTTGTATAATTGTACTCATGTTCACGAAACTGTCTTTGTGGGAGCGTCAAATTGCCCATTTCCGCTTGAAATAGTGTATCATTTATGATTTTTTCGGCAATCAGTCTTTGCTCTTTCGGTAAATCCCGCAATTTCACTGCGACATTTTTTCCAAAAATGTCAAATCGGTCGTCCTTTAACAAAGGATGTTTGAAATGTTCGTTTACAGATTGTAATACTTCATTAGATAAATCTCTCGAATATGAGGAATGAAATTTTCTTTTGAGAGGTCTAGGACGACTTGATGTCTGTTCAGGGGTAGAAAAATAATCATCTCTATCTTGTGAAGACAACTCACTCTCCATTGCATCTGGTTCATTTTCCTGAAACAATATTTAAAAAAAAATTTTTTTTCAGTTTCCACAAACAAAAGAAGAATGGAAGAACATAGCAAAAGATTTTGAAGAAAGATGGAATTTTCCACATTGTCTTGGCGCCATAGACGGGAAACACATAGACATTATTCCTCCAACTGGAAGTGGCTCATATTTTTATAATTATAAAGGTCGACACAGTATGGTACTTCTGGCAATAGTGGATGCAAGGTACCAATTCATAATGTGCAACTTTGGAGTTAATGGCAGAATATCAGACGGGGGTGTGCTTCAAACTACTAAATTCTATGAAAAGCTTCAGAGAAACCAATTAAATATTCCGACAGATGAACCAATCAAAAGAAGTTCTAAAATACTTCCATATGTATTTGTAGGCGACGACGCTTTTGCTTTGAGAACGGACATGATGAAACCATTCCGACAGTCAGATTTAAATTCACAAGAAAGAAAGATATACAACTATCGAGTTTCTCGAGCAAGACGCATTGTTGAGAATGCGTTTGGAATTTTGGCTTCTAGATTTAGAATATATAAAACTCAAATTAATATAGAACCAAAAAAAATTGATACGGTGGTAATGGCAAGCTGTGTTTTGCACAACTTTTTAATGTCGTTATCTTTGAATTCATATATTTCTGCAGAATATTTCGACCGTGAAAACAGAGAAGATGGAACTATTACACCAGGTTTAAATTCAAATGATTCGAACATGGAACCATTACATCGAAGAAACTCAGGAAATAATCCAACTGCCGCCAAAAATATTAGAGAACAGTATGTACACTACTTTAATAATGAGGGAAGTGTACCTTGGCAAGATAACTTTATCCATTAAGGTGATCTCGATTACTATTATTTACTTGACACTTTTATAATAAATATTTACATTTTTTTTTTTTTTTTTTTTTTGGGACACACGATGAGAAATCTGCTTACAGACACCTGACCCTCGCGGGGGTCAGGTAGTGTCAGGTTAGCAACATTGCGGGGAAATACCAGACCAATGTCAACCTACAGAGTGTAGGTTTCGCCTACGAGTGTAGACGAGCCGACTGACTAAAACTCACCGTCTGAGTTAGGTATCATACCTATAACTCGATTTCGCTGATATGACTAGTTAACTGCATATTCTGATTTTGATCTAGCTATGCTATACATTTATGTTGGGTGCCAGCTCTAGAGATTTTTTCACTCGAGATTATCGAGTGAACAAATTTCGAGAGCTCCGAACGTATACGGTAGTAGGGTAGGCGTAGTGGTCAGTTTACACCTGGTTTTTGCAGGTTGTGCAAAGCAAGGAAATCTTTATTGTTTTTGATTTTATGATTGTTTTGGACTCAAACGCGGTTGCGGGTGAGCCAGTCTTTCGGTAATTTGTATGTGGCGTTAGGTCGAGAATGTATGTGGGAAGCAGCGATCGTGCTATTGTTGGCAATGTTAGCCTTGGAGTGATATTTTGTAATGGTTTTGTCAAGAAACTCCGAAATTGTAGCAATTTCGAGGTCTCTGTGTACGATGTCGTTTCGTGTGTATCGCGGAGTGTCTACTATTATCTTTAATACCTTGTTTTGCATCACCTGTATTTTCTGAAGGCTCGACTTACATAGGGTGCACCAGGCTGGGGCACTATACATCATCGCTGATCTGATGAACGTCGTGTAGAGGTTAACCTTCGTCCTTAGATTGAGTTTGCTCCTTCTGTTGAGCAGACAGTATATGGCGCCAAGTTGTTGGTTGGCCTTCTTCATGATGTTAGCTGAATTTACCCTCCAGGTCAGCCTTTTATCAAAGTGTAAACCAAGATACTTAACACTCTGTTTCCAGTAAATATTTACAATAAATAAATAAATAAAATAAAATAACCTTTAATTTTGTACTTACTTGAGAACCGTCATTTTCATCGATATTAGAACGAGAAGATCTTGGCGTTGCTTGATCGTCATCCAGAAATTTCAACAGATCGTAATACCATAATGTGGGCACATAAACATCATTGGTGCCTGCTCCAGATCGTGTAGACTCTTCTACCTTTTTCTTTTCTTTTCGGTAATTCGTACGTAGGCCATTCATTTTTTTAACAATCATATCACGGTTGGCGTTTGGTTCTATTTTTTTATATTGTTCGATTAATTTATTATAAGCGGCTGTTTTTTTATCCCTATTGTGATAGTCTTGATTTTTTATTTGCCAAACACATGGTTCATTTCTGTAAATATTTATAAATTCCTCCAAAATCTCTCGAACTCCATGTCTCTCAGTTCTCTCACTCGTCATTTTGGCGTGAAACCGACAGCAGAACGTGCGTACAAGCAGGCGGCTAGTAGACCACTGAAACATCGAACTAGAGGTCGAGAACTATCGATAGCGGATCGATAGTATATCGATAGTTTTCGCTATCGAGTGCCATCGATAGTTTTTTTAAACTATCGATATATTTCGATAGTAGTCTAAATCTGTTGCACCACACTGTCGCAGACGTAAGCGGTACGAGAGAGACAAAATAAATTGATTGGCTAGTGATACATACATACACACATCTCTAGTATTAACATTTAATGTCGCCTTTGAATATAAAAATTTATATTTAAAAATTGTCTTCAATACTTGGGCAATATCAGCATTGTACTCCTACTTAGCACTAGATGGCGCGCCCTCTGTCCTTTCAATCATAGGGCAGTGTTCACAAAGGTTGTTTCCTTATGAGACCAGGTCAGTTACAAAGTTAGCTACATTGCTTGACCCTAGGTTTAAGAAAGAAGGCTTTCGCAGCCCTGAAAATGGTTCTGTGCTTGTGGCAGTTACTCAACTTGAACAGGACATGTTTGGTATATTAAAAAAGAGACAGGAGAATGAAAAAACAATGGAAACAAATAATGAGAAGCAAAACCCTACGTCGGTTCAAGAAGAACCAAGTACTTCAACTTCACTTTTTGATTTTCTACAAGAGAGAAATGACTTGAAAACAAAGTCGTTGACTGCAGACATAATAATTACAAAAAGGCAATATTTAGAAACCGCTAACTTAGTAATAATAATAAGAATCAGAAAGATGCTTTAGTACAACAGGCCAGATTATAACTGAAAGGCGATCTCGCCTGAAGCCAGAGAATGTGGACAAGATAGCATTTCTTCATAAGAATTTGTAAATTATTCTAATGCTATGCTAATCAATAAAAACATTACAATAATGTCATAGTATATTTACGACACACCTGCTCTTCCCAGTTTTCCAGGGGCAGGCTGTCCCTGCCCTTCCATATACCCCTGGAAAGCTGGAAATTGCTTAAAACGTATGAATAATGTTTATTAATACTGTCGATGGATTTGATGATAGTCGCATCCAAAGAAAAGTCGCATATCTGAAGTCAGGTTAGGATTAGGAACGGACTTCGGACTATCGAATACTATCGATAATAATCGATAGTCAAAGACCCGACTATCGATAATTATCGATAGTGGGGATTTTCGATAGTTCTCGACCTCTACATCGAACGCGGTGCTGCCACAGACGTTCAAGTAAACTTGCGCAAACGCAACATTGCACAAGTTTATAATCGAAAATTGAAACTTTTTTAAAACTTCTACAAGTCTAAAAATTAGCGCATAATCTTCCAACACACGTTACTGCATACCTGCGCAAACCTAAACTTGCGCAAGTATATCGTAACGTGTATGGCAGCCTTTGAACTATAGAGCCGCAGCTTCACATCCAAAGAGCCGCATGTGGCTCGCGTGCCCCAGGTTGCTGACCCCTGTACTAGGGGTATAACGGAAGGAGGATTTCATCGAACGCACCCTTGCCTTGGCTGTCATGCTGTCAAACTTTTTTGTTTTGTTTTGAATAATTTTTGTCCGACACCGAACTTTTTTTGAATAATTCAGGGTTTTCGTCTTTCTTTATAGGTGGAATCGGCAAAAAAAGTCACAGTACTGTCTTGGATCGTAAGGAAATTGCTGCAGAAGTTTGCAATTTAGCAGGGAATCCAACATATTGCAAAATAATAAAGGTATTCACATCAGTTGATAAAATACTTATGTTTATCTGGTACTACTATGTTAGCTTTAAAAATTATACATCTTGAATAGCAAATAAATCGCTGCAAATAAGGAAAAGGTTAGGTTAGGTGAGTAACCTTTTTAGATACAATACAGGGTGTCCCTGGATCATATGGGGTTACCTATACCACAAATGGACCTCATTTTTAATTTCTTGACAAAAAGTAAAAATTTTGCTTATAAAAAATTTGAAATTTGGCATTAGAAAATTGGTTTTGTATACAGGGAGGAAACAACTTTATTCTAGCTGAGGCCGCTTGTTAACAACAAGAAATTCGTCGTGTTTACCCCGGTGGCGTATCCACTGAAATATACACCTTATAATTAGACGTATCAGGACGTAAACTACTCTGCCCTAAACTCTAGAATATGTTTTCTATCAGTTAAACAAAGAATTAATAAAGCCAGTTCATTACTAATGACATAACAGCAACTTATAAATTTGGAGGTGCATTTTTGAATATTTAATAATTACTTGGGGTAATGCATTTATTCTAGAAAAATAATTGGTTAAAATCTACATCATTTTCACAATTACAAGCCCCTCGCCATATAACAAAAATTTGTTACTGTTCACATTTTACTAAAGCAGAAAAATTTTTAGGCTGCTTTAAAAATGGAAAACCAGGAAAACACCACTAAGAAAAGCAGAGTGGACTTAAGCAGTCTGCCCACAAGACAATACCTAGACCAGACAGTGGTTCCAATACTTATGAGTGCATTATCTTATTTAGCTAAAGAAAGACCGCCAGAACCCATTACAGCTTTGGCAGAATATTTAATTAAAAACAAGACAGCCTACGAAGCAGGTGGTGGTGAAAAGTCTTCGGACATAAATATTGAAAATAAATAATGTACTGCCTGGAGATCGAGACTTAAACTATTTATATAACTTCACTGTACTGATTTTTTAATTATAGCTATTAGCTGATTTATATTAAATTGATTTATAGTAGATATCTGGCTATAAAATTGATTGAGGACTGTTTTTGTCGCTTCTATACGGAAATAAAAATGTAAACATACATTTGACATGTCAAGCATTCTCTTTACCCATAAATGCAATTTATTGTAAATTCAAATGTAATAAATATTTAAAATATAAAACTGCCTGATGTTAGTCATTTGTCCTAATTATTCCTAACTGAATACTATATCTGTTTGTATGTATAGGATGTCCCAAATTCATTGCTCACCATTGGGGTCTCGGAAACTATAAAAGATACAGGAAAGGTTAAATTGTGGCAAAGTTGCATAATTTCGACTACTTTCGGAGATATCCGAAAAAAACCGAAAATTTTATTTTTCGTTTTCGTTTTTTTATGACGTTATTTATAAACATATTGAAAAACGGAAAGCACTTTCTATAGGCACTTTTTTACTATACATTTAAGGATAGTTCCTAATTTAAAAAAGGACGTTTCGGTTTTCGGATATCAATCTTGGTTTCAATTTTTTTGCAATTACTCAACATGCAATTTATAAAACTAGTTAACAGAAATATTTATTGAAGCAGAAGGATTAAAATTTGAATACTTAATATAAATATCTTTGTTACCAAAATCTCACATTTAAAAATTTTTTTTGTTAGATTAAATATTTCAGAAACTTTATTTTATTATTATAATTAAAATTCCATTCTTGCCCAAAATATTGCTTAACAAATATATTTTTTTCTGATTTGAGTAGCATATTTTTCAAACATAATAATATCAGGAACGAAATAATTCATAAAGTAATATTTAAATTTCAGGTCAATATTTAAAAATTTTGACCTGTTGAGGATATCTGAAAACCGAAACCTAATTTTTTAAATTAGGAAGTATCTTTAAATACAGCGTGAAAAAGTACATGCGCCCTCTACTGGCTAACCATTATTGGCTGGTGACATTTTTACTTCCGTCATTTCAGCAAGCTTAAGTGTGGTTTCGGTAGAACTGCTGGCTGTTGCGCATGGCAGTCACGGCTAGCCGTTAACGGTCAAGGGTTTCCCCTGCAACTGCTGGAAGCCATCGGGAGTCAATAAATTCCCCATTGAGAAAAGCAAATGTACTGTGGTGTCTGTGTGTATATCATGAATATCGAAAGGCTCGCTTTTTTGTTATTAAGATGAAGAAGATATAATAGTTCAATAATAATTATTGTTGAATGAAAAATGAGCCAGTAAAGCCAGAATATATAAAACGAGCCCAGAGGAAGGTGTTTTCAACATACTGATTAAATCTCATTTAACCGATAATGAAGAAAAATTTTAATAATCCTTATGCTGATGGTCGTATAATTGATGAAATTTGCTGACTTCTTAAATTATTTTCCTACAGACAGGTACTCAACAGTCAGACGTCGCGGCCAGACGTTACTGCCAGGAGTTCTACCGAAACCACAAGATTTAAGAAGGCAAGGCATGCCGAGCATTTTCCATGTAAATATCTGTACGAGAGTAATGAGAGTCAAATCACCAACCTGTCTTCGAGGCTCTCTGTCAGCTCGTGGTCTCCAATCAGACAATTGGCACTCCTTTCGATGGAATTCAGTAGCCGAAGAGTATGTTTGGGTGCAGAGCTCCAGACATGAGAGCAGTACCTACTCTAGTGATGGATGGTCGAATCTGGGCTTTGTATAGTATCAAAAGTTGTTGAGACGTGTACAACTTTTTATTTCGGATATACCAAGTTTCTGCGAAGCAGCAGAGTACTAAGCATTGATGCCGGCGGAAGAAAATTAGGGCGATATGAATATTTATTTCTAATTTACCTGACGAAATAATATTAATAAACCATAAAATAAAGTAATTGTAATGAAATAAAGAGCCAAACGTTTTATTTATTTTGGTTTAGGGCAGTACCCTATCCAGTGATATTCAATTTGAAAATAAAAACAATAAAGTATCAATTAAATCACGATTTAACAGGATGAAAATGTGGCAATGTCACAATAACCAGCAAATTTACGGTCGGCATTATTTTCATCAACACAGATCCGTGAGGCAGACAATACATGCACATATAAGTACAGGTATGGAAATAAAATTGTCTACCACTTTCAAACATCTATTTTAAGTTGTAAAAAAACATATACTTTTTGACTATAATATTTAATAAAGGAAATTTTAAAACAATAAATATAATTTGAACATTACTAATAAACTATTACCTATAAAAAAAATAACTGTAGGTAAAGAATTATTTCCCTAATATTTTATTAAAGCACCAAGAATAATAAATGGGAAGGTAAGGATAAATTTGTGAAACACTAATACTGCCCTGCAATAACAACTTGTCCTTTTACTGCTTAAAATTAGTTTTTAGGATTTTTTCGTTTTCATATGCACTTTTTTCTGAATTCACATAGAATGGAATATATTAGTATATACTAGACACGAAAATAACTGTCAAAACTGAGTAAAAATAAGAAAATTGTTAATTTCAATAATTCTAGTCTCTAGTACTTATGCAATCTTCGCTTGTGGTATAGGATTCCCGATTCTCGTAATTCTGTTTTAATAAGTTGCGACATTTCCTGGTTTATCCTAACCTAAACCTCTAACCCTTCCTTTGAGCTGGTCCCATAAGTTTTCAATGGGATTTAAGTTCGGTGAACATGCAGGCCAGTTTAAAATTGTGACATTTTCCTTTCCAACCAATTATCGTGTCACTCTGTTAGTATCTCTGACTGGTTTTGTTGTTTGTTGAAGAGGTGGCAAAGAAGTTTGTGCTCTCATCATAATACCTCTCCAGAGCATTATACTCCTTTACATTTTGGGATAGATCTGGTAGGTCGAGTTTAGCTTGTCTTCCTGGATCTCTGGGGACCAGAATTCGACGGTAATTTGATCTAAGGCCAATTCTGGTCACATCTGAAAGGAGGTCATTTTGCCAATTTTAAGTTGTCCAGTTTTGAGTTCTTGAGAGTTCATAATTCTAAATATTGCATACGTTTTTGATAAACATCCTGGGTAACGCCAACTATCTCTGCCACACGTCTTTGGGACATTCCTTATTCAATGAGACCCATAATTTCCCCCGTCTGCACGTGTGTTAGTCCAACATAAGGTATTGTTATCTTCTTTGGGCCGAACTAAAATTACCGGAATAACAAGATAATACTAGTGCATGATCACAAAATTTAATATAATAACGCAAAGTTGTTTTTTTTTGTTATCAAGTTTATTTACAGCAAAAAACTTTATCTTCGACTAGCATACCAAGTAGTTTTTCCGTACGAACAATTTTAATTACAAATACTGAGCGATTCCATATAAGTTTGGTTGTGTGTGTACTTGGTACTTGCCAATATTTGGTAATGGTGTAACTTGCCAAGTCGTGTCAATGGTTTACTTGTACAATCATTGATTTTTTTGATTTTATTAACATAATAGACCATGATATAGCTTTATTATAATAAACGAAAACATAATAGGGTATGTTGCTTAATTGGGTTTATTCATCTTCAGTGATATCGCTGCCTTCAGAAATCGGAATATTTTGCTAAAATTAAAGCATATGGTATATGAGTTGCGAATGTACAAGTTGACAGGTGGATCTGTGTCTCCGACGTATCGGTAATGGGGAAGCAATATTGTTTAAAACATGGTCTAGTCATGGCAGTGGTATTATGATTTTAAATATTGTAATCAAAATAGGAAATTCTTCAGTAATGGCATTTTATGTTTGAAGGTAGGTAACTATTTTTATCAAGGGTTAAAAAATTACTTTTTACAAGACGTACATTTTTTCAACATGGAAAAAAAAACAGCCTACATGATTAATTGATTAATGATGATTTTTCAGTTTTGGTCGTATTAATGTCCCTTCCTAGCTTTCGCTTAAGTGGCAATTTAAATACATATATTGATTTGTGATTCCCCTTCACATACCCTATACACAATTGCAATCACTTCACGGGTCTGGCTAAGCAAGTTTTTACTAGGAGTATACTCATTTATTATCACAAAGTTCAAAATTTTAAAATAACACCATAAAACACGACACAATGAGCACTTATTTATAAACCACAAATACAATAACTATTGCCGCTTCTATCACTACGCAACAGGGTGGGTACATTCAGCAAATATTGGACGAAATGGCCGAACAAGCCCGATGGCCCATCGTGTGTCTCACGAGACGCATGCTCTATCAACTGTCTGGGATATAACCTATCGAATTAGCTCTAGCTACCTGTAACCATTGAGAACGCACGATGTTGCCATATTTTTAGATTAAAAGTATTTAAATCAAAATAATGTATTATTTTGCATTCAAATATCAAAATAAACAGTATGAAAAGAAAGTTTTAATAATATTGAAACTATAATAGAATATAGGTTTCTTATATAAGTTTTACAATTTATTTTAAATGCGTAAATGTAATTTACGAGAGAGAGATTATTAAATTAAAATTTAATATATGTGAAAACATTGTTAACCAAAGAAATATTTGTGCCCACATTCCTATCGTCCTATCGTGACGAATCTTCTGTTGTTTTTGTTACGATATATAATCAGCAAAACTAAAAAAAATATTTAACCTCATTTCCAAAACATTGACTTTGGAAACTTCAGAACCTGCAGTTATACACCTTCTTTTCTTAAAGAGATACTTCCACCTGAAGCTGACAGGCATGAAGGTGTGACCTGGTACAAAATATTTCAGTTCATTTTTTTTCAAAGCTACTTCATTCGACTTTAAAAGATATATATAAAAAATATATATAATGGTTCAATTCTTATTTTGGCTTGAACAATTATCCAGTCATATCACCATTTTCACATCTGTTGGCCAAATGGAAAGCATAATTAGTACAAATAATGTCGTGCATTGATTGTCCCGTGGTGCCTTATAACAGCCCATGATGCAGTATTGGACATGAATTTAGCTACCTCGTTAAAAAAATATGTCCTATATGCATAGATAGGTTTGTTTTAAGTTTAGAAGCTACAAAATTTAACTTAGAAAATTTAAAATATTTAGCAGTTAGGACAAAGTGAATGTATAAGTCTTTTTAGTATTCAGAATACAGTGGTACCTCGAGATACGAGTGCCCTAACATACGAGTTATTTGAGATACGAGCTGTCGAGCGACCGAAGTTTTGTTTTGAAATACGAGCGACATTTGAGATACGAGGAACAGTCAGCTGCGGGGGTTCTGCAAGAAATTGGTTTTGAGGAAGAGCCAGCGGTGGAGGAGGTTATCTCTACAAGTGAGATAAAAGAGATCTTGGGAATGGGGAGAGAGTTTCACAGTTCGTGGAAAAGAAACACCCCGAAAAAGTTGCGACTGGTCGTGCATCGGAGCTATTTAATGACACTTGCCTAACCCATTTCCGCAGCATTCTGAAAGGGTCGGCGAAAAGGCAAAAACCAGTGAAGAGAAAAGCAGTGACTAAAATTAAGCATACAGTACATTTAAGTTGTGTGTAAGTTATTATGTTTTTATACAACATTTGTCATTTATAAATACATTTTTCTTATTCAAAAACACGTAACAAAAACAATTGGGGGTAGCATTTTTGAAGCTGGAATGGATTAATGGCATTTCAATGGGGAAAATTGCTTTGAGATACGAGCAAATTGACATACGAACAAGGTTACAGAACGAACTAAACTCGTATCTCGAGGTATCACTGTACAGAGAGCACTTTTACGTTTAGTAAGCGTACAGAAGATTGTTAAATATATACAATGGTAGTAGCTTAACCTAAAAAACTAAATTAAATTTTTGCAGTTCGAACAAGTTGTCGTAGCAGGGCAGAATAGTCCATTGCCTTAACCATTTCTAGGCAGTACTTTCTAAAGTAAAGGTCCCTTAAAATGACAAGTGAAACTATGAGAAACTATGTCAAACTTGCAATTAAATCACTAATTGAAAAATATACAGGGTGCCCCATAACTTATGGCCACAGAGCAACTGGAGATACTAAAGATAAAACTAGGCCGATTAAGTCATATAAGTTTTATGTCGTTTAAGTTTCACATTAGAGGGCGCTTACATACACTAACTACACACCTAATGATTTTTTCTTACCTGTTATTAAGTACAATTTCTAAACTAAGAAGGTATATTTGGCTCTTAATATATCTAACCGTTCTCGAGATATTTCCATTTAAACGTCACAATGCATCAGAAAAATCAAAGTAAAAATTGAAATATCTCGAAAACGGTTAGAGATTGAAGATCGAGCAAGTATACGTTTTTAGTTTAGAAATTGCCCTACTAATATACTAATATATTATATAACTAATATATTATATAACATACAGGGTCCGCAAACGAAGCGTGGACGGAAGATTAAATCGTCATCGAAGAACTTATCAACAATACTGAAACAGCTTGAGATATTGGATTAAAAGCGGCATGTTTTAAAAATATTTTACATTATACAGGGTGGCCCAAAAAAGTGTGACAGCATAAAGTTATATTTTTTTAAATGGGACACCCAGTATTTTATTGCATATTTAGGTTCGTATTACTATCGTTTATAAGTGCCTCAAATTTTACTTAATTTGGTTTTGTAGTTTCGGAGAAATAAATTAAAAACTAAAAAAAAAAGTTTTGCAGTCCTGAATAAAAAAATCAAAAAAAACAATCCAGAACTTTTTTTTTAACCTGGCATTGAGTGAAATTTATGACAAGAGGTCTAGAGATACTATGAATGTAATTGCGTTTATTTATTTTATACAGGGTGTTCATAATAAGCTTTCAAAAACCCCATATTTTAAAATAATTTTTCTCAAGTTTTTCAAATGGAACACCCTGTATATTATTTGGCTATTTGAGGTAGAATTCGTAGACAATTTTTTTTTGTAATACAAGCATATAAGTTATATCCAGCCGTTTTCGAAATAATTATAAATATCATAAATTATGTTGTTTAAATAGAGTTTTTATTGGGAAATTTTGTTATAGGCGACTAGACTAATAATTGTAAACTAAAGTAAATGTTCAAAATAGCATTCTTTTACTTAATTTAATGATCTTCCTCTACTGCCAACAGAGCTCTTAATTCATTTTCTTCATTAATAACGGGTTTATTGATTATTATCCTTTTTGTGTACGCAGTGCTTCCTGTTGCTACAAATTTTTGCAACAACTTCTCGAAGGTTTTTGCTATCGGCTTTCTCTCAATATCTGGATATCTTTCAGCATACACTCGGCTCGCGAGATGGCAATTTCTTGCACATTCATCCAGTATAAAAATCATATTTACCATTTCTAAAATTCGACATTTTGTGTAAGTTAGTACTTAATTTCGACGACTGAACAAATGTAAATAATTTTATTTAACTGTCATAGTGACAATCTAAACAAAAAGAAATTATGGCAACTCGATTAAGAATAAAAAATAAAATTAAATAATAAAAGTAGCAAAAATGTATGCTTTTAGAATTTATATCGAAATAACTAAAATACGGTAAACTCTAAGACTAAAAGGAAGCTATTTTGAACTTTTACTTTAGTTTACAATTATTAGTCTAGTCGCCTATAACAAAATTTCCCAATAAAAACTCTATTTAAACAACATAATTTATGATATTTATAATTATTTCGAAAACGGCTGGATATAACTTATATGCTTGTATTACAAAAAAAAATTGTCTATGAATTCTACGTCAAATAGCCAAATAATATACAGGGTGTTCCATTTGAAAAACTTGAGAAAAATTATTTTAAAATGTGGTGTTTTTGAAAGCTTATTATGAACACCCTGTATAAAATAAATAAACGCAATTACATTGATGTATCTCTAGACCTCTTGTCATAAATTTCACTCAATGCCGAGGTTAAAAAAATAGTTCTGGATTGTTTTTTTTGATTTTTTTATTCAGGACTGCAAAACTTTTTTTTATAGTTTTTAATTTATTTCTCCGAAACTACAAAACCAAATTAAATAAAATTTGAGGCACTTATAAACGATAGTAATACGAACCTAAATATGTAATAAAATACTGGGTGTCCCATTTAAAGAAATATAATTTTATGCTGTCACACATTTTTGGGCCACCCTGTATAATGTAAAATATTTTTAAAACATGCCGCTTTTAATCCAATATCTCAAGCTGTTTCACTATTGTTGATAAGTTCTTCGATAACGATTTAATCTTCCGTCCACGCTTCGTTTGCGGACCCTGTATACTTAACAACAGGTAAGAAAAAAATCATAGATTTATTAAACCCAGTGTATGTAACTAGCGCCCTCTAATGTGAGACTTTAAAAAAATTCTATAAACTCTTATTTCCTACTCATAAAAACATCATATCGCCAATTTTCAATCCGATACATTAACCGTTTTCGAAAATAAACTTTTACTTTCAACACCCTGTATCTCTAGAACGAGAAACTTTTCGAAAAATCGATCTTGTTTGATGTATAATAGTATCTCCAGTCCAGTCTACAGCCCATAAATTATGGGACACCCTGCATATTGAAGCAGATTCTTATAATTTTCAATTATGTCTAACGGAAGAAAAATGTTTTAAATTAAAATATTTTATCTGGGCTCTTTAGTACGAAATCCATAAACATTTAATTTTACCAATGACTTCTAGATACAGAAAGTTTTAACTCTAGAAAGTATCTGACAAAAAAGAATAATTATTGGTCGTCAATATTTTATGAATTAAATTAATTGTGACCCAACAGTCAAGGTAATTTAAGAGGACTTCTAAAATTGAACACATAGTATTAGTATTTATTCGACTCCTACTTGAATTGTAACATTGACATGCAATCTAAAATATATTCTTAATATAAAATATATATGTCGCCGTCATATAAAGAAATCCTTCATTCCCAGAAATGCCTAGTCATTTCACGTATTGCCGGCAAATAGTGTAACTCTACGTTTGATACATACCGTTTGCCTAAGAGTATCAGGCATTCCCTGTAATGACGGAATTCTTTCTGGCAAACGCTGTACTTGCTAACTAAATGATTTAAGTTACGCTGTTTGCCGGTTTTAGTCGATTATTGTAATTAGGACAGTGTTGCCAGTAGTGGATGAAAATAAGGTATTTTACATTAAAAGGTTTGTAAATAACTAATTATCAGGAATTTCCTTAAAATTGGATGTTTTTTTTTTCACTCCCTATCACTTTTTCATCCCTTCCATTTTTTTTTTCTAAGACGACAAATCATAAAACGCAAAAATTGCGCAACTAAATACCAAAAATTACATATTTTTTTTCTTATGTTTAAAAAAAAAAAAAGTAATTTTTTGGCAAATAATACCCTTTTTACCCCCACCCTTTGAGAATTTTGTAGTACAATTAAAATGGGACCTAATTGAAAATATTCCCTCTCCAACAAAAAAAAAATTGGTTCATAAATGGCGGCGTTGTGAGGTCACAACATAAAAAAAAATACAACGGAATTGAGAACCCCTCCTTTTTTTGAAGTCGGTTAATTAAAATCTACATGCTTAAAAACCAATAAAAAGGCACACAATAAAATCACTCCATCAAGCATATGAGTTATAAAACCGTGTTAAACGTGGCAACAGCGTACGAATTTGAAATGATGTTGTAGGTTGAAGTAGTTTGAGGTTATGTTTGAAATCCCAAAGAATTTTCTTACCTCCGTCAATTCCGTAATATTCCAAGGTTTTTTCTTACTTTGATTGGAGTAATAGTCATCTATCTAACTTCTTATAAAACAATTCTGAATGCTTCGACATTTCAATTTAAAAAAAAATCACTACACAGATGTTAACAACAATTACAGCGTTCGACTAAAAGCGGCAAACAGGGTAACTTAAATCATTTAGTTAAATACAGCGTTTGACTGAAATAATACGGTCATTACAGGGAATGCCTGATACTCTTAGGCAAACGGTGTACCAAACGTAGAGTTACACTATTTGCCGGCAATACGTGAAATGACTAGGCATTTCAGGGAATGACGGATTTCACTAATTGACGCCGACATATGTCTATTGTTTCAGTTTTTATTAACTCAATTCGTTAAAAATAATTATAGTAATGACATCAATTTTGGTATTGGGGGGGTTTTATGATATGAGAAATGTATCCGCTCAAATTTTCGCTGCACATTGTTAAGGAGCGCCACCTGCAGTTTTTGTGCCTCGCTATATTAAATTTAATTTAAAAACCTTATTCCCGACAAATCTTTTCAAAAAATATAAATGACGTTTCGAGTTTTCGAGCAACTGTTCAGATATTTGGGTTTAAAAGTTTTATTTCATTCACAAACTCGCCATTGCATTCCTCCACAGTTGATCCAGGTTTACGAACAAAGTCAACTACGAATTATCTGCACTAGATTACTACGTTATCATTGACTTTTTCAAATGGAACACTGCATTATTATGGAATTTTTGAATTGCCTGTTAGGCCGTCAGTTAGATTATTAAAAACTAAGGTAGGAATGTGCAAACATGTCTAGAATATTGCGTATTGGGATATAAGGTATCTTCATGTAGTTAGGAAATGATTTTCCATACATATTTAAAAAATAAAAATAAAGAAGATAAATATACCAACCCTATATGTTCAAAAATAGAACGTCATTATTTACTAATACAACCAGCAGAAATTTAAGACGGTTCTGTAATAAAATAGAATTAAAAAACAAAACGAAGAAATAAGTACTAACATGTAAAATTAAAATGATGGCACCCTAAATGTTTTTGGTCGAAAAATATAGTATTTAAAAACACCTAAATCTTAAACTGTAACATTAAAATAATAAAGACCATAGCGATAGTTTTTCCTTCATACTAAAATTCGTTAATATACTGAATGTATTACAGTGAGTGAGTAGGCCTATAATACACCCTGTATTTACAAATGACATTTTAAAATACATTCTAAAACAACACTTATTTTGTGCGACTCTATAACCCATTTCCCCGCAATAAACTTGTACTGTTAAAATGATTGTAATGTGACAGATATGTCGAACGTCGGTTAGTTATCATTCTGTTGTTGCGGTAAGCTTGTAGTGGTAAAAATGTCGTCACAGAATCGGCCCATATTACATACATACTGGGTAGCGTATTCCAAAAAAAAGTAACTGATTTCATTCTTGTAATAACTCGAGGCACTAAATTGAAAATCGTGATATTTTTCTCGAAATATTGCGCTATACTCTATTCATTTTACCAATTCAGGAGCATAAACAAACATCAGCGCGTGATAGCCACATGTTCGATGCATAAACTGATTGCCAGTGGTCAAACGACGATAAAACTTCCGATGTTGGCGAGAACAGGGTCGTTGTTCAGTGGAGGCTATTATTTCAGGGCTATTCATGCGTGATTCGAGCTTTTACTGTTATATTGTTCTTAATGCAACTCTGCTGCCCGTCGCTGAATTGGAAAGTGAATAGACTATAGATAGTTAACGGTTCATCATAGTCAGTTGATCAAGTGGGCTTGTATTGAGCGTCAAACTGCTCCTCTGCCCTCACTCGGATAATTTTCTGGATTTGCTATGAGTTTCTGATAAAATAGAGCTAGAAACACTGTAAATTTCTTTAACTTTACAAATACAGGGTGTTATGGTAATGGTTTATTATATTTAAATGGGCCACCCTCGAGTTTCCTAGAGACGAAGTGTATATACTTTTTTGTTAAATCGACCGCCTAGGAATTTAAGAGCTGCGTTTAATCAGAGAATGTCTAGCAGGCATTATTTTATGTGAATGTTTAGCCAAATATACTTAACTTTCTTCTAATCTAAAACTGGATTTGTAGAGTTAAAGGATTGGAAAATGGTATGAGAAAATTGCGTTAAAAATATAATGTAATAAGAATAATAATAACAATTTCAAATATGAACAATTTTCAAATTTTTGTCACCGATATTTCCCCAAAACTTATTTGACCCAAATGTCAGACAATCTAAATATCAATAAATTAAAAAGTTAACGAAAATTGATCAGCTGATAACTCATGTCGAATCGAATTGTTGCAACTTAGATGAAGCCGATTGCTAATTTCGGATCATCATGTACAGTAAAAAACCCTAAAAATCCAACATGCGACGATGCCGTAAGTGGTCGTCTTGCGATCTTGTCAAACAACTGCGCGGGCTCCGACCTTCGGTCGCTCGCTATCAATATCAGGGGGATGGAAGTTCCCCCACTTCTATTCAGACTCGGTGCTGTTCGAGTCGTGAAGGCTGCTGTACGTCAATTACGGTTCCCTTACACCAGCGTATTATCATGTAAAATTTACCTGTTATTATTTTAACGACGCGGATACAAAATCTAACAGCATCGCCTCGTTCACCACCGTAAAGTTCTGTAGTGAAATAATTTGCGTCCATCTACGTGTTGTCTATCTCGTTATGGATTCTGGAAGGAATTCTTGAGGTAACAACTTTTTAAAATACGTAGCATACGTTTTTTTTCTACAGTTTGAACTTAAAAATGGGTAAAATTGACAACATCGCCTGATGTCTGTGGAAAAACAATCATGTGTTTATTTACAAAATGTCCGTAGTGCACGTAGCTTTCTATGACAAGAAGATAATCAAGCGCCATTTGTGGTTATTTTTCTGTAATTTGTTTTTATCTTTAGATTTGCGGGTTCAAATATAATAAGAAATTTCCATAACATCCTGTATAGCAGTCGAACAGTCTTACAGACACTTAAAGTAAAACTACTAAGGTTCCAAACCATATTCCTGGACTTCTTACAAAAGGATAGGCTACCTTTTTTTGGGACACCCAATACAAGCAAGAAAGTATGAAAAAAAAATAGGACTGTATTTTCTATCGGAAATATTATATCACAATAGATAATATATTTTACAACTTCCAATAATCACATACTTGAATAACAATAATAACTATACTTAACTAAAATTATAATAAATCTTAACAACTACAGAAATATTTTTTCACATGTAAACCTTATTAAGTCACTTTATACATAATTTTCGATTAATATGCAGTTAGAGCAAATTGAAAAATCGTCAGTAACAATGATTGTTATCTTAATTAAATAAGAAAAATTGAATTCAACTTTTTTCGTAAAACTTTTCGTTTTCTTTCTTCGTGGCGTTATAATTATATTACTTTGTGAATAATGCTGATTTAAACCTTGTCCGTGTAACATAATAATATATATGTGGAAATTGAAAGATGCTTGATTTTAAAGATTACATTTATATAAGAAAAAAATTCTTAACTTACACAATGCAACAATGTAAAAATAATATTAAAGAAGCTCAGTGATACACTATATTAACTCCATCTAACAAACGGAGAGCGTTAAAACAATGAGCGACGCGTGACAATCACGTGCTAACGCGTTTATTGGCTATACAGGGTGATTCACGACGAGCGTGCATTAGAACTTTATGGAGAACTACTGAATATATGTTCCTGAAACTTTGGGAATTTGGGTTTATCGATATGCTCTCTTTAACTAAAATATTGACATGTTCCTGTCATATCCGGTTATACCGGAAGTAGCTGCCAACTTTCGTTTTTTAAATACAACATGGTAATTTTTATTACATTTTTCGATTAAGCATTAAATACTAAGCACATTTTATAGAAAATGTTTTTGTCAGACTCTATTAGTTTTTGAGATATCTGGACTTTTTGTAATTATTTGGCAAATGCATGACGATGAAATAATCCATATAATTTTTTTACCTTAACGCTTGGACTAAAAAAATTTTCTCACCGAATAGCTAGAAGATCATCAAGTCTCTAAAACATTTCAAATTCGGAATAAAATGTACAGGGTGGTCACAATTCAAGCCTCATTGTGAAATAATTCAACCATTAAGAACTTTCTTATTTTAAATGGAACACCCTGTATATTTTTATTTAATTTGATGGCAAATTAGTTGTTCTTTATAAATAGTATTTACTGTCCTATACCTATATCAAAGCGTTTTCTCAAAAAATCCAATTTTATTCCGAAAATACTATTTGTTCAAGTGTGCTATGAAAACAATTGTACTTAGGGGCTGTATACTGATGTCTATACGGAGGAAAAGTGATTGGTATTAAAACGATGGGGCTCCAGCACACAACGCCCAAGTTGTTAAGACTGCCCTAAACAGACTTTTTCATGACCAGTGGATCGCAAACCAAGGTCCCTTCCACTGGCCAGCTCGTTCGCCAGACTTAACTCCACTGGACTTTTCATCTGGGGAACCATTAAAGATAATGTTTACGCGCGTCCCATCACCACGAAGGAAAACCTAATTGAAAGGGTGAAGGCAGCATTTCAATCTCTCACTGCACAATAAATTAGAAATGCTACAAGAAATAGCATGATGAAAAGAATACATAAATGCTTGGAAGTAAATGGCAATCATTTCGAACATATTTTAAAATTATAATCAAAAGATATTAGGTATTAGGTATAATTTTCAAACACATTTTTAATTAAAGAATTTAAAGTTTATAAACTTGTTTCCTTGCTATTTTTAAAAAAATAATATTTAAACCATTAAATTTAAAACAATCAACTGCATTTTATTTATAAATTATTAAGAAACACTTTAGAATATTGTATTTTCCAGCAATCAATCACTTTTCCTCCGTATAGACATCAGTATACAGCCTCTAAGTACAATTGTTTTCATAACACACTTGAACAAATAGTATTTTCGGAATAAAATTGGATTTTTTGAGAAAACGCTTTGATATAGGTATAGGACAGTAAATACTATTTATAAAGAACAACTAATTTGCCATCAAATTAAATAAAAATATACAGGGTGTTCAATTTAAAATAAGAAAGTTTTTAATGGTTGAATTCTTTCACAATGAGGCTTGAATTGTGACCACCCTGTACATTTTATGCCGAATTTGAAATGTTTTTGAGACTTGATGATCTTCTAGCTATTCGGTGAGAAAAAATTTTTAGTCCAAGCGTTAAGGTAAAAAAATTATATGGATTATTTCATCGTCATGCATTTGCCAAATAATTACAAAAAGTCCAGATATCTCAAAAACTAATAGAGTCCGACAAAAACATTTTCTATAAAATATGCTTAGTATTTAATGCTTAATCGAAAAATGTAATAAAAATTACCATGTTGTATTTAAAAAACGAAAGTTGGCAGCTACTTCCGGTATAACCGGAAATGACAGAAACATGTCAATATTTTAGTTAAAGAGAGCATATCGATAAACCCAAATCCCCAAAGTTTCAGCCACATATATTCAGTAGTTCTCCATAAAGTTCTAATGCACCCTGTATATCCTGATCTAAGCAGCGCCCGGACATCTTCTCTACAGTACAGGAGCGACATTTAGACATGTTTGAACGTTACAGACGTAAAAGTCGTTGGTTTTCTTTCTAAAAAGCTCTGCTTGGCAAGAAACTATATTATATTATACAGGATTCTCAAAAAGTACAAGGGATCCAGGGGAGAACTACCCCTATTTTTAAATCATATTGGGAGCATTTTCTAGTACTATTTGCGTATTTTATGTCACTTTAAAAGAAAATGGCTTAGATATATCGTAACAATTTACATTTAAAATGGCGTAAAATAATAATTAGCCTTCTGAAAATCCATGTATCTCATAGGTAATTTACACTACACTCTAGTACCTAAACAGAAGGTGTATCGACCGCAACCTATTTGATACAAGGGGAGCCCGATAAATTATGATTGATCAAGTTGTGAAGGTATTTTCAAAAATGATAATATTTAATTCAAATATTGTATTTATACTCCCAACAAGATTTGAAACATCTTTTTTATTTGTCGTTTTGCTTAAAAATTAAAAATATGGGTAGTTCTCCCTTGGATCTTTTTTACATTCTTGTACCTTTTGAGAATCCTGTATAATATAGGGTGTTATGGAAATGACTTATTATATTCAAACGGGCGACTCTTTGGGTGTCCTAGAGAAAGTCTACATACTTTTTTTTTAATCGAATATCTAAATACTAAGGTAAACCCCTTCTTGCCTAGATGATGTCGCGCCGTTCCATCAGGTTTCAGTTAGCAACAATGTAGGTCACTAGAGTAAACAACAGTGATGCCATATTACACTGCGTGTCTCGCCCTTGATTGGATAACCGCCGCGCGCGTATCGATATGTTTAACCTTCAGTATGTTTCGATACTTGGTGTTGGAATGACGTGCCACGTGCTTGATGTATACGAATTTTAAACGTTTTGTTTACGTTACCCGATTTTTTTTCTGTTGTGAAAAAATTCATAATAAGAAATGTTGTGATGTGATTTCAAATTTGTGTGATATTATCTACTGTTGCTTCTGTTGCAAAACATACTTTTTGTATTTTATTTTTTTATTGAATTTAATTATACAACGGATTATTTTAAAATAAGATCGAAGGTAAGAAAGTATGTACCTTAAAATTGTTGTTTTTTTTTCTAAAAAGTTTGAAAACGAAGTGATAACGCGGATCAAAGACGTCTTGTTGTCAAAAACCGAACACGTGTTGCAATATGACATCACCGCCTACATTGCGCTGATCTCTTTTGAGGCTTGAGACTGACTCAATGAAGTATTGATTGCGAACGTCGTCAGTAGCGGCCACGTAAATTTTCATATTTCGCTTAATAATTCAAACCGCCAATTAGGGTCATTTTTCTTCAATTTATTTTCACCTCAGGATTTGCCGGTTTAAATATAATAAGTCATTTCCATAACACCCTGTATAATACCTGCATTGCCATTTCTTGCCAAGCTTTTTAGGAAGATACACTTTCTTTCATAAAACGCATAAAAAAAGTTTCCCATTTGTGTAAAACTTCCTTGGACGCGTTGTATAATCAACACAGTTTATACATTTTCAAAAATTTAATAATAAATATCCGGTCGACCCTTAATTCAACTCTGCACGAACATTCCGACTTTTATAGATCACGTGATATTGTTTTGACACCCTCCGTTCTTTAAATGAATTTATAATATACCGAGTGGTGAGTCCGAACAGGAGACATGGGATTTACCATGTAAATTTCGAGGTGGTCAAATATTCCCTTCCGTATTGATTTCCAAGAAAACTTTTATTAAGACTCTTTAAAGAGAATAAAAGTCAGCCAAATTTGCACTTTTTATACGTACCGTTTTTAAGATATTAAGAAACTGCCGTCTTCAAACTAGCTTAATTCAGGTTAAAATAAAAATACTAGTAATCACCTTTATAACTAGGTTTATACTTGTCAATAGTTGACAGAGTTTTTAATTTTTTAAATTAATTTTCGCTCCGAATATTTCTAATCGCCATGAGCGGCGGAAATAGTATCTATAATTAAAATTGACATAATATGACATTTTTAATAATTTATTTGTGATTTGCTAGTGTACTGACAGAAATGTATCAGGTCCACCCTATGTGTCCTGACCGGACACACCACCCGGTATAGTATATCTACCAACACAAAGGACGGATACTCGAATTAAATACAAATATAATGCAAATTAATTATCTATACGAAGAGAGATTTGAGACAGATTGAAAAAAAGAGTAATAATAAATTAGAAAAAAATAGCGACTAACAGAAAAATATGTATGAACAGCGCGTGTGTGTATTGCCTTTGGCATTAAAGTTTAAAGTACACAAGGAACAAGCATAAAACATGACACAACAAACACAAGGTACGATTGTATATTGTATAGGGATGCAACGTGCATGCCTTTAAAAATCTCCCAAACTTTTGCTCTAACTGTGACCGCACACAAATATAACTTTTGATAATCTCATTTAATGCTCACCTGCATTCTTGTAATTTGGAACTACAATTAGTGGCATAACCAAACTAGAGGTGGAAGGCGCGTAGTCTATTTAATAGAGCCGACAGTAATAAAGATAATTACTTTTAACAATAATATAATAAAGGCAACATAAAACATAAATTTTTTTTTAGTACAGTGGACTGTGGTGGTTATAATGTACCCTTAGGGACAAAAAAATGGATACTCCGGAGGTACGCTATAAAAAACACAATACTCCGTATTGCACTTATCCCGATATTAAATTATTTAAAATTTCTTTGTCAAAACAAGAAAAGTATTTTACTCTCGAGGGTGGTTTAAAATAAATATCTCCTAGCTACGCAATTGACCGTCACCCCGAGCAAACATCTATTTAGCTCCAAATATAAACACCGACTAACGCTAAACTAGACTGTCTAACTACTGAGAGAACCCTTGTCATTGCTACAGCAATTAGTACAGTCGAAACAACATTGCTAGCTTTTGGAGTTCCACTGTCGCCAGCCGCTGTTTGACGTCATTTGTTCACGGACCGCTATAAGTTCATCTAAGAGTCTTTTCTTCTCGTCTAGTAGTCTACATACCTAAAATGATATCTTCTAAATACGTTTCATGGTTTTAGAATTTTGTTTTAAACATGATCTCTAATAAAAATATTTCTCTTTGAGTTCAAAATATTCACTTTCGTGGTTGGTAATCGTCTGCAAAATAGCGTCAACAATACTATATTATGGAACTAGTGCATGAAGATATGATTATATACGAGTAAGGAGTATATTATACCAGTGGTCTCCAACTTTTTATTTCGACGGACCGGTATATAATTAATACTTTTTTGCGGATCGGTGAAACATTTTTGCGGACCGGCCTATTTAAACAATTAAATTATTATTTCTCATTTGTTCACAATGACAATTTTTTTTTAATATACTTCGAAAGCTAACGTGTAAAATAAGAGAAGACCGATATTGATCCGATCAGTACAACTGGAGATATTAAATTTGAAATATGAGAAGATTGGAGAAAATCCAGCAAGTTATCAAAACTTTATGTGTTGATACTCGAGCGATTTTAATAATCGAGTGAATCGCTCGAGCGATTAATCACTTGAAATTTTTATGACTAAGAAGAATGTGTTGATATAACACCAGTGGTTGTTTTTGTAAGTTTTCGAAGTTTAGTCTAGAGTTTTCATTAAAGAAGAACAGTTAATTCCGATTCTTTTAAAATTATATTCTTTAATTTTTTTTAAATTTACAATCGCCGCTGGCTAGCCAGTCGAATATACAAGCAGTTTTTTACCTCGAGCGATCACACTACCAAGCGGCACATTTCGGTCGGCGTCAAGCAAAGCTCGGGTATCGAGTGAAAGGTAATAAGTAGACATCGGATTATATGCACTATCAAAATGCCAAAATATGCATGCAAATATGCACTAAAAAAGGGCGAAATATGCACAAAATATGCACAATCAAAAAACCATTTATTATTACAATTTTCGTTTATTTTAACATTATATTTATATGTCATACATATATTCATATTAGTTATTATTATAATTCTTGTGGCAATAAACAATAACATATTTTTCCAGGTTTTCTACAGAAAACTTGTGACGTTTGTCACTTAATATTAATTTATAGGCTGAAAATGACCTTTCGACGTCAACTGACGTTACCGGACAGAACTTGAAATTTGGCGCCATTTCTGCAGAGACCTCTTCAGGCAGAGTTTGTCCGGTGTCATTGATAAATGCGTCAATTTTCTTTATTCCTTCAAGACCGGGGTTTTTATACAAAACTGAATTTAATTTGCCACGAACCTTTTGCGATAGTGAACTCGGAAGGGCGTTACTCTGTTCAATCATTTTTTCTAATATTTCCAAGGACTTGCACAGAGGAAGGTTTTTAGTTTCTAGTTTCTCAATTGCATCGGGCAATTTGCTGAAATGTGTTGCAATAAGACCAATATTTTTTTTGATTGATGAATCCTGAAATGCCAGCTGGCTTGAATTGATTGCAATGGCGTCTGATCCGTCACATTTGCCAACTACTCCTTTTATCGCTTCGAAATTCTCTGCATAAAACAATACAGCTTTCAACCAAGTTCCCCACCGTGTTATTATTGGTTCTGGGGGTAGTGCTACGTTTGGTAGTTGCTCTTTATATGCTTGTACACGCGATGGTGCCTTTAAAAACACTTTTTTTGTAGAAGAAATCAATTTATTGACAATCCCGAACTCGTTTCTGATCTCTTCCGCAACTCGATGTAATCCGTGGGCTAGACAGGTGATGTGAAGCAATTTTGGGTAGAATACTCTCAGAGCTTGACCAGCTTTCACCATATAAGGCGCACCGTCAGAAACAAAAACACATATTTTCTCGTCCATGGACGAATCGGGAAATAATGATCTGATGAAATCATTTATAAACCGGGCGATAGTCGAATGGTTTGTTTTTTCTAGGACCTTGCAAGCAACCAAATGGGGAGTAGAGGGCTCTTTAGATAATTTTCCAACAATTAGATTCGCAATATATCGTCCACATGAATCTGTCGTTTCATCAGCTGATATCCATATTAGATCGTTCGAGAGATCAGCGCGTATTTCACTAAGTACTTCTTCGTAGATAGTTGACAGGTAGTTTTTTCGAATTGTGGATTCTTCAGGAATTATCTGATTAGTGCAATACTTCTTAAGGAATTTCCGACATACTTCGTTATTTAATTGGTGGAAAGGAATATTGCAAGCAACAAATAACTCACATAAATCTTTGTTGAATTCCATTTTGTTTCTAGTATCCGAATTAGAATACGAATGAGACAGTAGTTGTTGTCGACTACTTGTAGGTTTCTGTTTTGCAGCTATATGGGAAGCAGTACTCACATGTTGATCGATTTGATATTTTTTTGATGAAGGTATTCGCTTTTCACAAACCTTGCAGAAAATCACAGTGCCATCAGTCGTAAAATGGCCTGGGTAATTTTTTATCCAAGATTCCATTAAAGTCTGGTTATTTTTTTTCACTGGCGGCATTATTTCAACAAAAATAAGTTTTTCGTAGTTAGATAAACAAATACAGCGAGCCAAAAACAATTGAATTGCGGGCGGGCGCGTGAGTGAAGCAGCGAGTGCCGTGCCGCGCCCCTTCCCCGCACGCATGCGCAGTAGATCGAATTCAGTGCGCTCGCTGAGCGTGTGCGAGGAAGACGTGTCACCAGCATAATACAACCCGCCTAACACGTATAACTGAAATATGCACTATCAATGAAAAAGTACCAAAATATGCAATAACGCTATAAAAATGGAATTATATGCATTTGCATATGCAAACATGCAAATGCATATAATCCGATGTCTAGTAATAAGTAATAAGGGACAATTTTCGCTTGGATTTATAACTCGAGCAGTTTTTTTAATAATCGAGCGATGTCGAGTATTTCAATAATCGAGTACTCGAGCGATCACATCACTAATATTTTCGAAAAAAAAATTTTTTCAGCAAAATCCTGAAATACGTGTCACTAATTTTATGTATATACACCGTGTTGAAAAAAGGTCGGTACCCCGGAATAACTCCGGTGCATCGCATTGCAGCGGAAAATGTCTGGGGAAAAAGTTGCTTGGTTTTGAAGGAGGAATAGTTTGCAATTTAAACCACCCCCCCCCCCCCCCCCCCCCCACTGGGGGTAAGTTAAGATTTTCAAATGGAACCCCCATATTTTTTTATTGGCTTATCGAGTTCTCCGACCAAAAATAAACATCTTTTGTCCGAAAAATGTTTTTATTTGGGCCCATTCTTCACCAATAATCACCATGAGAAAGACAAAATCAGAACCGTGCGAAAATCAAGTTTTATCCCGGAAATACTCTTTTTCTCTGTCTTGTACTAAACAATGCCCCTGGAAAAAGTTCTTTGTATTCTCATGGTGATTATTGGTGAAGGATGAGCCCGAATAAAAAAATATTTTGGATAAAAGATGTTTATTTTTGGTCGGAGAACACGATATGCCAATAAAAAAATAGGGGATTCCATTTGAAAATTTTAACTTACCCCCACCCGCGCCCGGGGGCGAGGGGTGGTTTAAATTGGAAACTATTCCTCCTTCAAAACCAAACAACTTTTTCCACAGACATTTTCCGCTGCAATGCGATGCATCAGAGTTATTCCGGAGTATATTACATAGTAAGTTGTATAAAAATTTCGGACAATTTTAAAATGTCAAGGTTAAAAAGTGTGAGGTTTGTAAAAGAATGACCCATATGCATATTACATTACAGTATTCAAACATCTTATACTAATACTTACGTCATCTTGAGCACCTTTTAATCGACTACGCAACATATCACTTTCGTCTTTGGCTATCCTAAGAGCTCTATTCTCCTGGGAGACACGCTCGAAAGCGAGCAGTCTTCTTTTTAATTCTTCGTTATCCATTATTAAATTTGCAATTTTAATGCTGTTATTCGTATGTTCATGATCGTGTGCTGAAAATTCAATATTTCACGTTAAAGTACAGGGCGTCATTCAACGATTGCGCGGAGTAAATTTATGCCTTGAAGATAAGATTTGTCGATAAGTAGCTTAAGGGTTGAGGTATGGTTGTACGTTCTGCACATTTAAAAAATATTTCGAATTATATCGTTCAAAAATAGGGTGGCAGATAGTTATATATTTTCTTTAAATGGGACATCCAGTATTTTATTGTATAGTTAGGTTCATATTAGTGTCCTCCGTAAATATCTAAAATGTTATTTAATTTGCTTAGGCAGTTTAAGAGCAATAAATTAAAAACTAAAAAAAAGTTTTGTAGGCAATGAAAGAAAAATCAAAAGAAAATTCTAAAATTAGTTTTTCAATCACTGGATTGGGCGAGGATTTATAATAATACTACACTATACTATGAATCACATAGTGTTAATATATTTTATACAGGGTGTTCATAATAAGGTTCGAAATACGTCATATTTCAAAATCATATTTTCATTTGTTTATTGAATGTAGAATTCATAAGCAACTTTTTTTTAACACAAACATATACATAAGTTATTTCCAGCCGTTTTCGAAATAATTCCAAATTTTATAAATTATGTTCTTTAAATACCATAGGTCGCTTGACTAATAATTGTAAACTACAGTAAATGTTCAAAATGTTGTCCTTCGATCTGTGCACAAGTAAACACTTTCTTGAAAAGATCGCTTTACATCCCATAATATTTGAGGTGAAATACTAGCACCACGGTTCATTATTAGTGTTAGCCTAAAAACCATGCCAGGCTTTAAAATAAAATAAGGATTCATTTGTTTATTTTAATGTGACTAGGTGTTTAACTTAAAAAAAATAGTTATTTAGGGCGAATAGATAAATAATACTAATAAGAAATTAAAATGGATTTTATTGGTTGGTTGATACGATCTTTGTAATTGGTGGGAGGGAAAAAAATTGTTTGTTAGCAAGTAGTTATTTTGCGTCGCGTTTTCTCGCACAACGACTGCAGCTAGTTTTTCACCTGAAATGTTGAGGGATGTAAACAGATCTTTTCAAGGACTTATGCACAGATCAAAATGAAAGAAGATATTTTGAACATTTACTTTAGTTTGCCATTATTAGTCAATGCGCCTATGGTATTTAAACAACATAATTTATAAAATTTGGAATTATTTCGAAAACGGCTGGAAATAACTTATATGTTTGGTTACAAAAAAAATTACTTATGAATTCTACATCCAATAAATAAATAATATTCAGGGTGTCCCATTTGAAAATCTTGAGAAAAATGATTTTGAAATGTGTCGTTTTTGGAACCTTGTTATGAACACCTTGTATAAAATAGGCAAACACTATTAGATTCATAGTATTTTTGACCCTTTGTTATAACGCTCACACAATCCTGTTGTTGAAAAAATATTTTTAGAATGTTTTTTGATTTTTCTTTCCTAGACTACAAAACTTTTTTTTTAGTTTTTAATTTATTGCTCTTAAACTACCCAAGCAAATTAAACATTTTAGATATTCATAGAGCACACTAAAATGAACCTAGATATGCAATCAAATACTGAATGTCCCATTTCAAAAAATATAACTTCCTGTCACCCTAGTTTTTCAGCGCGCCCTAGACAGGGTGTTCCTTAATGACGTGCTAATATTTCAGGGTGTGATTCCTTAGGTCATTTTATAAAGAAAAATTCATATGAACATATGTCCGCGACGGCTTAAATTTTTGGCTAAAGGGTGTTGAATTTTTATTTTTTAAATGGTTATTTTTTAATATCTCCGAAAATACTTTAGATATTATTTTCAGTTTTGGTCTTTGTTAATAGGATATAGAACCACAAATTTTAGTTAGAACAGTTTTCAATTGTTCCACCAGTGGCGTCCCTGTAAACATATCCTCTGATATTTTTTACAAAAACGATTGTATGCCACTGACGTTTTTCCATTTGGATATTTTTCTGATTAGCCTGGTCAATTTTACATGAAATCAGTCTCGAGTTGTTTTCGTCAGACGTCTTGCTTAAAACCACTAAATTCATACTGAAACTCATTATTAACATTGATAAAATAATTAATGATAAATTTTGTTTCATAAAAATTGTTGGAAATGGCCACCTTTACTTAAAAGGCATGCTTCCGCCCATCTTCGCATCGAATTGCCCACTCCAACAATTTTGATAAAACAAAATTTATCATTAATTATTTTATCAATGTTAATAATAGTTAGTTTCAATATGAATTTAGTGCTTTTAATCAAGAACCTGACGAGAAAAACTCAAGAGGCCGTTTTCATGTAGAATTGACCAGGCTAATCAGAAAAAATCCACATGGAAAAATGTCAGTGGCGAACCATCTTTTTTGTAAAAAATATCGGGGGACATGTTTGCAGGGACGCCACTGGTGGAACAATTGAATAACTTTCCCAACTAGAATTTGTGGTTCTATATCTCATTAACAGCAAAAAATTTAAGCCGTTGCGGACATATGTTCATAAGAACTTTATAAAAAGACCTAAGGAATCACACCCTGAAATATTAGCACGTCATTAAGGAACACCCTGTACAATTCAAAATATTTTTAAATGTGCAGAATATACAACCATACCTCAACACAGCAGCCCATTATCGATAAATCTTATTTTCAAGGCATAAATTTACTCCGCGCAATCATTGACTCACCCTGTACATACAAAAAAAAAACAGAAGTTTCAAATGGAAATCGAACCCTCAGTATATTTACCATTTTCCGTTGAGCGTTTAGACTCATCTGGCTTATTCCACATTATATTAAAAGCACCATCATTACCTCGAGTTATGTAGATCTGAATTATATTTAAATCTATAGGGACGGGACCAGGAGAGGTTATATTTACAGGAGGCCTATCTTCTACAAGATGCAGCTTCAAATTTTCCACAGAAATCTAAAAATAACTTATTTTATAGAAGCTACTACTTTGATTAATTACACTACTCGATGATTGAGTAAAATTAAAAAAAAAATTAATTGAGTAAGATATTTTGGGATAATTATTTTGTCATGAAATTATAAAGCGTGTGTGGTAGAAAGTGTAACAAATGGGAAACTTTCTTATCCTTAATTATTTCGAAAAAAGTCACTATTGCTAAAAAGTTTTGCTTGCCCATAGTCGAGTATCCGAAATATTGTAGAGTGGCTAAAATGTGAAATTGATCTAAGAATAAAATACCCTCTTTCTAGAATTATGTTCGCTCTCTAAACATGCTGACGACGAACAGCTACTTATGAGACTGGATATGGACTGGATATAACTTAATGACTGCAGTAAAAGTACCTGGGGCCATCCCATTATTTATAACCGTTTGTCATTATTATGTGGAAAGGACCGGATTGTAATAATTATAATTAAATATAGGCACATCAGGTAGGTTAGGTTGCTTAATTTATATTTAAATATCTTTTTGTGGTAAAATTTGTTAGTTTTTGAGGAATGGTTCAAGAATTGTCTTTTATGAAACATTCCTCAGAATAGCGTGATAGTAATGGACAATGCGAGCTATCGCAGTCGCCAATTACATAAAGCTCCAAGCTCAAATAATACAAAATTGGAGATTCAGAACTACATGGCGGCGAATGATATATATTTTGAAGAAAGTTATAAAAAAAGTGATCTTTTAGAAGTTTTAAAGACATTTTGTATAAAAAAAGTATATGTTTGTGACACATTGGCAGAAGAAATTGGACATACAGTGCTACGGCACCCACCCTATTATTGCATTTTTAACCCCATATGTGGAACCAGTTAAAATCACTGGTTAGGTATGAAAATATTTCTCCGACTTTAAGTTCTAGTGTTGTAGAATTAATACGAAAATGCTTTAATGATATTCCCCCAGGTAGTTGGAAAAATTCAGTCCGTCACGTAATAACTGTAGAAAATTCGTATATTAGTCTGGATCGTATAATTAATCCAATTATAATTAATTTTGATGCGGATAGCGATAGCGAAACAGAACTATCTATAGAATGACATTATAAATGTAAACAAATATGACTAGTAATATTTTTTAAAAATGGTATTTCATTTGATTACATTAATATAATCATATCATTACTTGTTTTCCTTAGTCCGTCCCTTCATACTTCACTTGTTTATTGCCAAGCTTTTGTCGACACAATGGGACCCACCCAGGAAATTATTAAGTCGTATCCAAATTTCGTGAAACGTACTGTACTTACTTTCATCGGTAATGGTATAGGAATATACTCATCTTCAGCCAAATCAGCTAATCCAGTTACGGTACTCATATTCAGACTCAATGCCAAATCTCTAACTTCTACCGTCAAAATATCGTTAAACACTTTCCGTATACACTCTTTATCTGTCAAGTCATAGTTCAATAGTAACCTGGAAGAGGGCAATGCAAACGTGTGATCGAAACGAAGCTTAACCTTGGAAGTAGTGGATGTATTTTCTGGATTCTCCATCCATCCTCTAGATCGCATACTGAACTTTCCCTATGAAATAAAAAAAAACTCGTTTGAACGATGCAAAAGAACAAAAAGTAGCTATGCATGCTTTTATAGTATTCCCAAACCTAACTGAACTGTATTAAAAACTAAGTATAGCAAAGATCCGCTGGCAGGTGACGACATATCCGAAATATGTGTGGTCAGGTCAACAGATTATATAATCCTTTTGGTTCGCAGCCAGCCATTAAGGCAGCGGTGTTACCTTTGAGCATTAAGTTTTATTTAATTCAATTAGTTCTAGTAAAACTACACCAACGTAATAAATTTACCTTAAAATATTTGCGTGCACTTTTGTTGTCAAGGATATTTTCAGTAAAGAAGCGTTCCACAAGGTACACCGTTTCAAATTTTACAAAAATGTGACTTATTTTTCAAAACATACTTTAAAATTTTAAATAAGTTTGCTGTATTTCATTTTATGGTATTCAACATTTTGCATATTCAACTTCCAACATTCGATATATTACAAAAGTTGACGGGATTATAAAAAAACCCTTTGTAGATGCATTGACAATATTGCATTACGCAATAAGTTTCTCAAACATTTCGTTTTAAAAGTAAATAGTAACTTCCCAGAAATAAACAGATAAGATAGATGAAAAGGTGGCAACCACCGAACTATAACTATGCATACGTATAACTTATGAGTGAAAAAATTGATTGGTGCGCACGGTTTACCGGTAATATTTTTAAAGGTTGCTCGTCGGTTGTCTAAGTGTCTGTTCTCACCAAAGCAACTGGCAACCGCAACGCGACCGCAATTTCAGTTGAGTTGCTCGCTTGTTCTCACCAAAGCAACTGGCAAGCGTTCCCACTGGAATCGACTGGTTTGAAGTATCTTTTGACGTGACGTCTTCGTCAGATGAAGATATGGCCGCAACATACTTGCTCGTTACTAAACTTAAAAAAAACTGAGCGACAATTTTGGGTTAACAATTTTTATACCATAAATTTGAGACATAGTTGGTGGCACATATGGTGGCACAGGAATTAAATAATGATCAGGTTAATTCCATGGGTTTTACCGAATGAGCCACAAAAGTTAAATATTTTGCTGTCTCGTCAGCCATGCCACCGGGATTGGAAGCAACTGACAACAGCAATGCGGTATGCCAGGCAACTCATAAGCAACTAGTTGCTTTGCAGTTGAGTTGCCTTAAGTTAGTAGGAACACGCGTATTTAAACATTAGTGCTGAGTCGCGATGATGTTGGGTTGCGGTTGCTTTGGTGAGAACAGGCACTTATGCACAATGTTGTCGCCGTCGTATAGGCAACCCCGCCGTATTGATGCCAGTTTGGTTGCCAACCTACGACGTGAATCGACGGCGACCGTCCAAAACATAAATCAGTCGTAACGATGTATCGATATTAAAAATCTATCGATACGTGGACCATAGTTATCAAGATTAATATAAAACTGACTTCTCAGTGATGGCCACAAGGCCTTCTTTTATGCGAGAAAATAGATTATTTATTTCCCAGTAAATAAGGTCTGGATGTACCAAAATATTGCCGTCTAATCATTTTCATTAAGGGCGAATTACGGTCCTGTTCGCCGGTTAAGATAAATAGTTTATCGATCGGCATTGCGCATGACATCTGACGATCAGCTGAGCGGAGCATTATTAATAAAAATTCGACCTTTAATACGAGAAAACATTTAAAAAAGATAGCTTGCTGTAACGTCTTCACTCTCATACTCGTCATTCTATATACAGGATCATTCACGGTGAGTGTCCAATTCAAAGATCTCGGGGACTAAAAAATATATTTGTTTGCAATATTGGCACTCGCTATAAAAGATACCAATATTTTTAATGAAGATACTTTGACATATCTGTCACTTCATAACCGGAAGTGACATAGGCTTAACATTGTTATTTTAAATAGAATGCCCTGTATATTATTTTATTTGTCCATTATATGTAAAAATCCAAGTAACTTCTCTTAACAATTTGCTATACCCATCTCCCACCGTTTCTGAGATAAAATTTAAAGACATTTTTTTATAAAAAAACATGTCTAAATTTGACCTTACTTGGTAACTAATGCAGTTAAAGAAGAGAAATTTGAGAAAGTTTAAGAACAGGAATAATTCTTTTTATTCCGGTATATCCGGAAGTGATAGATACGTCAAAATATATTCATTAAAAAAATCGGCAACTTTTATAGCGAGTGCTAATATTTCAAACGAATATCTTTTTTCGTTTCCGAGATCTTCCATTCACCATGTATGACCTTATAAATTTATTATCACCACTACAAATCAAAAAGCCCATTATTTTATTCAATGCCATCGTCAGCACTGATTTAGACTTCTTGTCAATAAAACTTTAGTTCTCAACGAATTACACTAATCATAATTAAACAATTACCTTTATACAATGAGGGGCAATGTTCTAACTTTTCTCCATTACAAAAAAAATGTTTCGTGTTGCCGCCACAATAGGCATCATTATACTCCTTCAAGTAGGAGGTATTATTGTTGAATACATGCTAAAGTACACTACAATAACGTTAACAAAATTACGTACAGTATTGACCAAAAACGTCCTGATTTGCATCGCATGTATGTCCCCCTTCTTCAGGACAAAGCGACTGCAATTATCGGCAAGTGTAAGTTTCTTGAACTGGACTAACGGACATATAGTTCAGATTTGGCTCCGGACAACTTCCTTTTATTCAGATATTACCCACATACTGGCCAATTGAAAGAGTTTATTAATACCTATTTTGAAGGACAACATAAATCAATTTTTCTGATTGAAGAAAGTCAATGTACCACACGTGGCTCAGGTTCGGAAAAATTGAATTATTAACTGTTAAGAAAAAAACCTTTCTGGTGCCCATGCCCGTACTTTCAAACACAGACAAGAAGCTTTTGTTTAAATACAATTTTCTGTACATATTTTATTATGGTTTGATTGGTGCTCCATTGTCTACGTCTTGTACCTTGCTAAATTCGAATAGTGATCGTGCATGACTTTCTGCTAGTTATCTAAACTAGATATCACTACCAGCAACGTTACAAGCGTCTCTACTTTTAAATACCTTCGGATCGGCCTGTGATACAACAGAGCAATAGAGACATGCAAAAGAGTAGAAAAAAAAACAATATGATAATGACCTTCTACAGTGATGATAATTTGCCACAAATCAAGTCAATTTTTTTCGTTATATCGCCGTAGCGTAAAGTATTTGGCCTAATTGGGTTTCTTTGAAACCTTTAATTCAACAAATAGATAAATTGGATTATTTAAACATTTCTGATATTTATTAAAAATCTATAAGGCAATTTTATTCTTTGATTAAATTCAAATAGAAATAAACATTCTCTTCAAAAATAAAATTCTTTTGTGGTTCGATATCATATCAGATCAAATTTTTGGTCACACTGCAATGTACAGATTTATTAAAATTATTTTAATATTTTAACAAACGTAAATGCTATGCAAGAACGCGAAAACAATTACCACGTCAAATATTGACTGTTTTAAACATTATAAAAGTACACATTATTATATTCATAACGAACATTACAGGGAATGTTAAATAATACGTACGTCAGATAATTATCGAATATTCAAAAATTTATGTCCAATTTTAATAATTTTTAACTAATAGAATACAGATTCTAGAGTTTAGCGCAGAATAGTTTACGTTCTGATATGTGTAAGTACAGGGTAATGAAGAAAATCTAGATGCATGTCAATTTCCTAAAATTTAAATTTGACGTATCGACATAAAAGTTGAATTTCATTTATTCTTTAAACTAAACCAATTAAATATGTATCTGGGTTAGCCACTGGCCCAAAAGAATCCACATGAGACGCGCTATGTAACAAACCTTTTGGTTTTAACTAAATTAAAAATAACTAATAATTTCAACAAATAAAGTCTATAATACAGAGTTCTGCGCAATTATCTATTCATTTACCTCACATTAAAAATACAAAAAAATTAGATACATAAGCCATACCTAGTTTTTATTTTGTTAAGTAAGTTAATTAAAAGATGATTGCGTGACACTCTGTATTATAGACTTTATTTGTTGAAATAATTTTTATTTTTATTTTAGCAGAAGTTTTCAGTCCTTAGCATATAACTTACTAAAATAAACTATTTGCCTGTAGAAACGATTATAATTTGCGAAATATATGTTACTTCCTGCATTAGAAAGCAATCTTAAAAGATTTTTTTAGAATATAGCTGCAGTATTCTAATTTGAATTTTAAAATGTAACGCCGGTCGCGTGTCCCCAGTCAATGATTTCTTACTTTACCCTTTTATATTTCACGTCATTTTACTAAATTTACTTATATATATATAAATAATTTACAATCCTAGCACAATTTATATTGAAAAAATAATGTTTACAGATCAACAGTTTAGTTTCTCTAACGCAATTATTAACCAGTTCCGTCATTAAACCACAATGTGCGGCTCTCAAATTCCAATATCAGGAAAACAGGACCGTATTTAAAAAAAGAAAGTTGTTAATGGCCCTTCGAAGACGACTCGTCGGATTACAAAACAATTAACGCTGTTAGATAGAGCGGAAAACGTGACAATGCAAAAGTGCAATTTACTTAAGAACTCGATCTCAAAGAAACCCAGGAAAACAATATAAAACGATTTTTCAAAATTTCGGTTTTTCCAGATATCTCCGGAACTACTCGGAATTTTAAAACTTTCTAAACGGCATATTATTAGGCACGTAAATGCGCAACTTTACCTCCATTTAACCGACTTCGTATCGGTTTCCGAGATTCCTGTACTCGCCCTCCTTATCGTGGACACGTTGTATAATTCCTTTAATTAAATACTATAAGAAACCCATTAAAAAATTAACAGGTGTTTTTGAGATTATTTATTTTTATATTCCGATTTACTGAAAGTTGCCTGTAAAAAAATTTTTACCCACAAAACGTTTTTCGACGATATAACGTGTTTAGAAAAAAGTGTAAGTTGTTACCTCGAGTGGCATGGTGATACTTTTGGGCCAGCGCCTAACCCAGATATATCTCTAATTGGTTTAGTTTAAAAAATAAATTAAATATATGTCAAATAAGTCAACTTTAAATTTTAGAAAATTTACATGCATCTAGATTTTATGCACCACCCCGTATAATCAGACGTATTAGGACGTAAACTGCTCTGCCCTAACTTCTAGAATCTATTTTGTATCAGTTAAAAAAAAATATTAAAATTGGTTCATTATTAACGAAATCACAGCTTATTAATTAGGACGTGGTGCGACTGGCCGAATCTCAGACCTGCAAAAGCCAAAAAAAATCTAGGACGTGAATTTTTGAATATTTGATAATTAAATGGCGTAGTGTATAATAAACCCCATAACGCCCCGTATACAAAAAGAATTATTTTAAGAGATGATCTTTATTTGTTTTAACTTCGATAATAAATTGTAGATTGTAATTATTGATAAATGAAGAAAATTCGGTCACTTTTAACCCGAACAAAATGACCTGAATTTTTTGTTATTACTAAACATTAAATGTAGAAAAATATAAATCAAATGCAACAAACATTAAGAGTTTAAAAAATAAAAACCATACGTAAAACTTCATAACTTACCTGAAATTCGTCCCAAGGAATACTACTGCATTCATCGCTTAGAACGTTGCCAACTTGAACTTTTATCGATGAAGAATAACCACAAGATTGTTGCAAAAATTCCACCTTACTTAATTTAAATGTTGATACGCAGACCTAAGTAAAGGAGGAGAGTAAAAATATTAAATATTGCAAACATGAATAGGTACATTATGTTACCCCACTCAACCACTTATATTATATGATAACATGAAAACAACTAAATAATCTTTTTTCTATTTCATCTTCGTTTGTAATCCTACAATTATTCAAAACTTTTATGGAAATTTGCAGCTGCATTAATAGCAATACCAGATACGTTTTGGAATGTTTGCTGCAGATTACTCGTAACATCAATATTTTTTTAGTATTGTGTTGAAAGCATCTGTTTTCTATTTTAATGAGGCCTATATGTAGCCCTCGGCGACAGTCGAAGATTTCTAACATCCATGCCCTTTAATTGTCATGAAATCTCCGCCATGGATAGTCAAATGCGGCACAGATGACCGTCTAAAATAGTGACCAGAATACTATTCAGGATTTGGCAATTCCAAAATATTGCCATGCTTTGGCCCATTGTGTCAATTCCAATATCTTTGCAAAAATGGGCGATTGGTCTTTTGAATAATTTACAGCAAAAATTCCAAAACCTACGTATTTACATCAATGTAGATGCAACAGTAATTTTTCTGTAGTAGGGAAGTTAAAACCAGTATTTTTTTGTAACCGGTATGTGCTGTTCCTGTTCCAAAGCAATATGGTGCAGAGTCCGATTACGGATATGCGTTTGGTAGCGTCACAACCTGTATTCCGACAATTCTAACCACAAATGTTATTTTTGAATGTCGGCTCAATTTATTGGTAGTATTTTTGTGTTAACTTTTAGTTTTTTGTGTTAATTTCGTTATGTTTTTTTTTTGTTTTATATAATTTAGTTAACAGTGTATTGATAGTTGTAATTGCATTTTGTATTTATTATCTATAAAACAACCACGTTTTACATTGAATAATTATAATTATTACTACAAATACTAAAATAACTTTTCTTCTTATTCTAATGATTATTCACAATGTCACAATTTTGTCACATACTAAATAAGACAATGTTCAGTATATATCCGTAAGAGATACCAACAATAATATTCCTAACGTTAAATGCTAGGTGGGCACAGCGTAACAGGTAAATTTCAAATCGTTGACTTGTTATGGACTGTTCCAGGCTCATACCTTTTACCAAATACCTGTGACAGATATTTTGCAACATCCCTATTCTGTAGTGAATAGTTGTAAATTTGCAAACAAAGATTAGTTAAACAATGAGAAGTAATTAAATGGTTTGCCGTTATTAAAATTGGTTCGCAGCAATAAAAACATTTGATCAGCATAAAAGATTTTGCTTGCAATTAATAAAAATCGGGCTGCAACACTTGTTCTGCAAAAAATGCTACAAACTATCAACAATTTAACCAATGTCAGTCCGCTTGTAATATCATGTGTTCGCTTAATTAACAGTCGAGCTGCGAAATGATTACTTGGTCAGCAAGATTTTACAATTAGCCAGTGGAAAAAAAAACATGCCTAGAAGCAGTTTACTGCAGAGGTTTGCATATTAGAGAATGGTTATCAATATAAATCATTGGATTGCGTTTGTTTTGAATAATCGGCAAAGTTCGTTATTTTGGGCGGAGCGAAAGCAGTCGAGTGATATGAGTAGCTAATTGTGTGCGTCTGTTTTCATTCGGTGTAGCAGTCAAAACCCAAAAGGTGTAGCGGGGGCGGGTTTTCACTTGTTTCCCCAGGGCACTGTCACTATTTCACGTTTTATTGGCTTTTTTTTGAGGACAAAGATTAAATATTTTGCTTACCCGCTGATTGCTTACCAATATCTGATTAAAAGTGGATCGCTCATAGCAGCTTATATATTTAATTTGCGTACCAAAATAATTTAGAGCACTCTAGTATGACATTAATTACTGACCGATTCAGAAATGTTTGCTGTCCGTAAGTTGCTGACCAACTACACACGCACCACTCCCAGAGTGCCTTAAAGGATTTTCCAATAGTGCTTGTGTTTGATCATAAAAACAAATGAAATTGGGAAAATTGTAACAAATCAACATTTTCACATGGAAATCCCAAATTCATTTTACATTATCTCTTCATAAAGCCAGAAAAAATTTAAACCCAAAACAGCGATTTTCTGTTCGCAAAAATAAGAATATTTTGCTAACCCTTAAACAATATTATTTATTTATGTTTGTGTTACTAAAACCTAAAATATGCGCTGACTTGACACCTTTTGATATTTGAATTGGCAAAACCACATTAAAAATAAAATGTTCCTAACTCGATTTTTAATTTTTTTTTACTTTTTATTTTGCAAATATAATGAAAATTGAGCCGAAATAGAAAAAATAGTATAAAATCCACCAACTACAAATGAACGAGTAGCTATGAAACTTGTATTTTAATATGCTATTTTATGCAATGTAAAAAGAATATATTTTTCGCGCACTATAAGACAATAATTGCATACGACAATTATTGTCCTAGGTGCTAATTTTATTTCGTTTACTGCTAAAAAGTTACTTAATATTAAAGCTACTCAACATTTTACTTGTCCCATTGGCAGAATAGTAATCAAGGTTATTCTCATAATCTACTATGGAAATGGATTATTACTTGTGTGTACCAGAGAAATCCTACATACTCCTAAAATCATCCCACATGTTACTACAAACTATTGCGCAGGCTCCAACTTTCGGTCGTAAGCTATCAGCCAGCGGCGAGGCTTCAGTGCCACTCGAGACATGAAGGCGACTGTATGTCGAATACGGTTCCCTTAAAATCGCGAGTGTATAGATTGGTTTTAAACATGTAAGGTGTTTTTTCTCAAAAAATGTGGTGTAAAGATTGATCACTTGTTATTATTTTAACAATGCGTAACTACCGTAAAGTTATGTTGTGTTGTGAAATTATTTACTTCCATGTGCGTATTGGCTATCTCGTTTGCAAAAGATATTTTTTGTTGTTATCTTTATGGAAATTGTTGAGGTAAGGACTTATTAAATTGTTTGATTGCAAAATGTCAGTAGTGCAAGTGGCTTTTTATGACAATAAGATAAGGCGATTTTCCTCGGTTAATAACTGAAAGACCCATTTATTTTCTGCAATTTGTTTCCATTTCAGGATGTGCGCGTTTAAATAGAATAAGTCATTTCCATAACACCGTGTATAATAGTTTATGATTTATTTTCTTGGTAAATAGTAACATTACTTACCAAATCTTTCCTTCTACAACTACTTGTTAAACTATGATCACTTGTTGATGTAATCGTACTTCCTTCCTCTATTACCTCTGCTGCCTCTTCTACATTTTCAAGTTCGTGAATTTCATTGACATAAAACTGATAATCCACACCTACCAATTACAATAACTTATTTTAAAAATAGTTATAATATAACCTGCAAATTAATTGGAAGTAAACATTGCTACAACTAATGGTATAGTAGAGGTCAGTCCTGCTAGTTTATAATAGGGAAAATTAACATCCGTACACAGGGAGTTAGGAAAATGGTTTGTTACTTTTAAATGGCTGACATTTCGGATGTCCTAGAGAAAGCTTTCTTTTAATCGACCATCTAAATACCCCTTTAATTTTTCAGGATATGTGGGTCAAATATAATAAGTCATTTCCATAACACGTTGTATTATACCAATTTAATAGTGTATTACACCCCGAGGTGGAAAGTGCCTTATTTTTATCCAGAGAAAAGGTATCGGTGGCTCCTCGGTAAATCAAGTCTCGAGACAGGATGACACTTTTCACCGAGGATTGTATGCTATTTTATTTACAACCATACCTTTTAAATGCAAATGATCATTTTTAATGACAAATGTGGCACAAGCTTCGCCACCGTCCACAAATTAAAAAAAAAACGTCAAGTTGTCAAGTCATTTTGGTTATTCAATGAATGTTAATATTTATCTAGATGGAAAGTGACATTTGTTGTAAAAATGGCTTTTTTTCAAATTAAGAAAATAAGGAGGATTTTTACGTTAGATTATTTTTTAATAATTCAACATATTTTCCTATATGTTACCAAAAAAGGATTATTTTTATAGCACGACAAGGTTATAACGTAATCTTCCAACAGGCAAAAATCAAACGGACTTTTTATATTTCTGCAAAGTCAACAGTGTGGTTCCCGCTGTCCGTTATCGAAATGCTTCGTCTGCACGAGATTAGATGGAATGACGAAAATTAAATCGAGTACGGCAGTTGAATTCTGGTTGCTTTGAGAGACGAATCTCCGCGAGATCGTTCGCTGGGAAAAAGTCCAGTACAGTCTTCACGAACACTCGTATTTTTGAATACAGAGTTTAAACTTTGAAGAAACCCGTACAACGAGGGATTTAACACTCTGTGTTTTTTAACGCGGAGTATAAACTTTCTAATTCAGCGTCCACCGATGGAACAGCAGGCCAGTGCGTAACCTGGCTCGGTCCCCCGCGATTTCAGTGTGAGCTTTATAGATTCTTCCTCGCAAGGTATCATCTATATACCGGCGGATTAATCTAGACAGTGTTGCACAGGCTCAATATTATTTCGATCGGGAGAATACCTCCTAATAAGTCGATCCCTCCTAACGAAGTGTATTGAGTTGCCCGCCTTGGAAAATATCGCTAATATTTGTCAAGTGAAAAGGCCAAAAAGAAGACATCTTTGAAGCAAAGAAGAAGTAAATAAATTCGGTCGGAGTAGGAATCGGAGTAGTCTCGTCGGAATAGTCATTTCTGTTCGGTCATTAAGGCATCGTTGTCCCTGCACTGAGGGCGGCGTCGGCCAGCGTGGCGTTAATAAAATCGAAAAAACTTCTTAAAGATGCGACACGCATAAGTTTCTCAAAAAACCGCAGGTTGAGAGAAATATTGCGTTAATCAATAAGTATTTCGTTATAGATATTTGCGTCCGAAATAACTTAATTAAAAAATATTCGTTTTTACCGATTTTTTCCTTTATAGACGCCTTGTGCCAGGAATAATAAGTAACGGTTATTGGGATTTTTTCTAAGTCCGTCGCGAAGTAAGGGTTCTTAAAAAAATCTTAAGTTGATATATTTAAGGCAAAGCTAGGATTCGCGTGTAGGGTCTTAGAAGACAGTTAGGTTGGTTAATTCCCTCTTAGTCGAGGACCATTGCTAGCTCAGGTAAATTTTTTTTATTGTAAAGAAAATAAAAGTAATTAATCGAAAATCGCCCCGGTCGTGAGACTCGACATACGTAAGACTAACCCATAAATAACCCTCAAGACAAAAGACTTAAAATTAAATAAACAAAAAGCCCTCCGTGTTCAATATAACAAACTTGCCTTGTTATATTCAATTGGACGAGCCCGTGCCAATAAACTCAAAAGTATAGTTCGAACAATAGTTAGGCTTCGTCCTACGTTCCAACAACTATACTTATAACAGTAAAATCAATCCTTTTAAATTCTAAGACAAAATTCTTGTCCTCATCTTCACCTTAATTGGTGGACTGCTGACGACTTCCTGTTAGCGGAGAAAGGTGGTGGGCCCCACTAAGACCGACATACACCTGTCGTCGGCTGGCATCCCTGACGATAGTACCGAATCAAAAAATCGAAACGTCGAAATATCGAAAAATGGCGGAAAACGATAATTTAAGTGATACCACATTTAGCACCGACTTTGATAGCCGTTATAGGACTGTTGACCTCACCGGTAGTGTCGACCAGTACCTTGACGCTACTTACAACGACTCAATGGCTCGGTCCGTCGCTCGCCGGGCAACAAAACTCTGGGTGGGGAATCACCGCCGCCAGGATTATAATTCAATTGGGACACGAGCAGCATACAATGCAGCGGCACAGCCGTTAATAAGAATCAAGGGGAAAAATGGGTCTACGAGGGCCCCCAAATAACGTTAAGTACCCTACGCGCCGCAGGCGACGCTACCGCTTTACCAACTATCACTACAGCGGAACAAAAACGTTATAACGGCGACACATTTACCAGGGTGGGAAGCGGTAAACAGAGTAAATGTCACTGTACACCTAGGTAAATGTCAAAGTTAAAAATATGTTTCTTTCAAACTTATAAAAAGTCTGAAACGTCAACATTACATACATGGTTGTGTAGGAAATTTCTACTATATTAAGTTATTTAATTTTTTTTATTATTTTAGTTATGGCTATTATTAGTATGTAGATAAGTACGGTTCTGGTTTGTTCGGGTTCTGCCTCAGATCGCGTTACTCCAGGATAAGCAACGACTACTTGCGCCAAGCGGAGCTGACTAGGACTCCCACATATTGACAGCTTGCCCGGTCGTGAGTTGGATTGGCTGAGAGTCACGGGTACCGGCAAGCTGACTGGCTGAGCCATTATGTCGTCATCATAGGTTCGTGCAGTCGCACCGTCAGCTCCTCTAGCGCAAAACGCATCAGGATAAGGGACGAGGAGGGAGGACAGGGGTTGGTAGCGAGGGGAAAGAGAAAGCGGATTATTTCAATCTGCTTTGAAGGTAAGAATCCAGCTTTGCCAGTCTATTACAATTGTAATAGATCTATTACTGTTTTAACAATTCTATTACTCAACTCACCAAATCTATTACTATTTTACGTGTCAGTAATGAGGTTCACTATATCGAGGGCTGACAAACTAACCGACCTTTTTTTTTTAGATATTCAATCTTGTGGGGGCCCAAATCAATCAGTGGCCCCCATATGCAAGTGACGACCTTTTTTTGGTACTCTTCTTACTCCGACACCGTTTTTTAATATTTTATTACGTTTCGAACCGTCAACCCATTATTTTTAATCAAATATTTCTGGCAACACTGTAGGTATCTAGAATTAATGAAATTTAAGTAATGGGCGCTTCGAAAAATGCTACTCTACACTATAAGAATTGTCTAAGCCCTAAGCTATACCCTTACGAACCGTAAAACATTTTTTGCCAACGTACCTCTTATATCATCTTCGTAGTTTATCATCACAATTTGTTCCGAATCGCTCGAGACATCACTTCTTATCGACATCGTATCTGATATGTCATCGGGGCTTGCTTTCAGAGCACTATCGATGGATGATATTAAACTTGTAAATCCTTTTTTCATGGATGAAATACCTACGAATAATTTAAATTTTTATTAGAAAATTAAAAATACACAACATATACAGTGTGGCCGTTTAAGTGTGCAACATATGGGAAAGTTTTTTATTACCGATTTCTCAGAAAATTTTATTCTCGATAAAAGTTGGTGCATGTTCGATAATCGTATTTGGTGCACTTGGAATGATTGCAAGTCAAATGACGTACAGGGTACGACAAAAAATATAAAACTTGTACAAGAATAAAGTACCCCTATTTCAGAAAATTCAGCGAAATTTTATTAAGAAAATGTGTTTAGAATTAAAAGTTATGCATAGGTTTGAAAACGTGGCCTCATAAAATAAAAAACAAAACATTTTTAAAAGTATTAATTATTTCCCAAAAAAAAATTTTTTTTTATTCACCCTAAAAACCTTGATAAATTAAACAAAATCAAATCAATTTCACACATCTTTGTTCAAATTCAAGCATATTTGTAAAATTAACTTAGCTTTTTAATTTATTAAGGAATCACAAACTTCATGTTTGTTGCAAGGTAATTAAACACAACTTTCAAATACCGTAAAAATTATTTTTAACAAGATAAAACATTAGTAATGATAATTTTCAAATTAAAAACTCCCATTTAAAGTGCAAAAATTTTTATTTTAAATGTTTATTAGAAAATTGTACAAAATAATCGACAAACATGAAATTCTACTAAAATAGTCGCAGATACCTATGGAAAAAAACAAATAAGGGTTAAAAAGTAAACATTATGACAGTTTCTTAGCATTATTCATTCTTAAATAATTATTGTTATTAGCTGATCTCAAATGCCTCCTCCAGTACAGTTAACGTTAGCCGAAAAGGCAGAATTAGTGCTAATATGTGGAGATAACTATAAAACAGTGCGTGAAGCAGGAGTTATATTCAATGAACGACATCCAGATAAAAATACATTATTCAACCATAAGCAGAGTTTTAAATAATTTTAAACAGACAGGGTCTTTAGAGTAATATAAAAATGAACGTACCAAAACTGTATGTACTGAAGAAAATCAATTAGAAGTACTTCAAGCAGTTGTTGAAAACCCTAGAAGATCCACCCAAGAAGTGCATGCTTATACGGATATAAAAAAAACCTCTATTAAGGAGATCCTTAAAAAACATAAATATCACGCCTATAAGCCAATGTTTATTTCCACGTTTCAAAGACGAGACTATGACTTGCGGTATGATTTCTGCATGTGGATTCAAGGAGAAATAGAAAATCAACGTGATTTCCATAGACACATACTTTTTGGGGATGAATCCACGTTCACTGCAAATGGCGTTGTTTCTTCCCAAAATTGTAGGTGGTGGTCGGACGCAAATCCAAATTTTGTCATTGACAACAAAAACCAGTATTACCAAAAAACAAACGTTTGGTGCGGTATTATTAACGACAAATTAATGGGCCGTTCTTTTTTCGCCAAAACCTAACTGGTGCTACCTATTTACATTTTTTGGAAAACGAACTAACAGATTTTTTGGATAATATGAGTATACAAGAACGACGTAAATTATGGTTTGTACATGATGGTTGCCGGCTCATTCTGCTAGAATTGTTTCTGAATGGTTAAATGGAGAATTTGGTGATAAATGATTAGGACGAAATACCGATCCACGGTGGCCTCCTCGTTCGCCAGATCTCACTCCACTAGATTTTTTTTATGGGGATATTTAAAGCAAAAAGTGTACAAGGATCGACCCTTTAATAATGTTGGGGAGTTTGAAATTTCGATACGATTTCATTGCAGAAATATTCCAGCAAGTGTTTTGCGATCCACGCTTAGTGAATTTTATGATCGGACAATTAAATGCATTGAACGTGAAGGTGGACATACGGAGACGCGTTGATAATTTGTTAATAATGCCACACAACGCCATTTTTTTAGTAGAATTTCATGTTTGTCGATTATTGTGTACAATTTTCTAATAAACATTTAAAATAAAAATTTTGCACTTTAAATGGGAGTTTTTAATTTGAAAATTATCATTACTAATGTTTTATCTTGTTAAAAATAATTTTTACGGTATTTTAAAGTTGTGTTTAATGTCCTTGCAACAAACATGAAGTTTGTGATTCCTTAATAAATTAAAAAGCTAAGTTAATTTTACAAATATGCTTGAATTTGAACAAAGATGTGTGAAATTGATTTGATTTTGTTTAATTTATCAAGGTTTTTAGGGTGATAATAATAATAATTTTTTTTTGGAAAATAATTAATATTTTTAAAAAATTTTTGTTTTTTATTTTATGAGGCCACGTTTTCAAACCTATGCATAACTTTTAATTCTAAACACCTTTTCTTAATAACATTCGCTGAATTTTCTGAAATAGGGGTACTTTATTCTTGTACAAGTTTTATATTTTTTGTCGTACCCTGTACGTCATTTGACTTGCAACCATTCCAAGTGCACCAAAAACGATTATCGAACATGCACCAACTTTTATCGAGAATAAAATTTTCTGAGAAATCGGTAATAAAAAACTTTCCCATATGTTGCACACTTAAACGGCCACACTGTATACTAATAAATATTTTATTTTAGTTAATATTTGTTCATTTTTAGAAGTGATTATTATTAGTTTTCTAGTGTCTTTATATTTTGCTGTTTAAATATGTAAGTTATTATTAATATTCCCTCTAATGAACTGTATAGTTGGCATGAAAACGGTATCTTGGTATCTTGTGTTATTCTCGTCAGAGTTCTTGATTAAAACAATAAAACCAAACTCATTTATTAAAAATTTGATTATTTCAATCAAGAACTGACCCACTAGAAAAAGTCAATAGACCGCTTTAATGTAGAATTTACCAGACTGACCCGGAAAATGTCACTGGCGTAGAATGTATTTTTATAATACATCAAACTTGAAAATTATACACTATAAAGTACTTTCGGAGAAGGAAAAATAACGAATTAAAAAAACTTTAGACGCCTTGTAGCAAAAAAATTAAATCCTTGCGGACATACATATATGCTTTCTCCATAAAATGACCTAAGACATGTCAACTGTATATATTAATACAAGTTCATTCAAGACGAACGCATGTAAAAACTTTTGGTTAAACTCGTATAGTATATTATGTTATAAGGACGAAAAATGAAGGACGAAAAACATTTCTTATCCGATTGTGATTTTGATCCGATTGCCAGTTATAAAACAATGTGGAAATAAAGTAACACATTTCATCTTGCACGGCAATTTGTTGCTCTTACTGTCGTCAGTTAGCAATTAAACCTGTAATATACGTATCCATGGAGATAACAGATAATTAAATTAATAATAATATCATTAGCGTCTGAAAAATATCTTTCTACTCCTATATTAGTAAGAACCCACTTACGCACTGTCAACTGTTACGTAAGGACTGTTACGTCCTATATACAGGGTGTGTGTTATGCAAATGACTTATTATATTTAAATGGGTGACTCTTAGGGTGTCCTAGAGAAAGTCTACATACTTTTTTTTATCGAATATCTAACTACTAAGGTAAAAACCCTTTTTACCCACAGACTGTCGCGCCGTTCCATCTGGATTCAGTTAGCAACAATGTGGGTCACTAGAGTAAAATAACAGTGTTGCCAGACCACACCGCATGTTTCGCCCTTGTTTGGATACCTGCCGCGCGCGACTATCGTTGCGTCAGTATGTTTCGAGACTCGGGGGTGGAATGCCGCTGTCGAGGGTTCCACGTGCTTGATGTGTAAGAATTTTAAACGTTTTACTGGTTTTAGCATTACCCGATTTTTTTCTGTTGTGAAATAATTCATAATAAGAAATATTGTGATTTTATTTCAATTATTTAAAATTTTTATGATATTACCTATTGTTGGTTCTATTGCAAAACATACTTTTTGTGTTTTATTTTTTTATGAAATATAATTATAAACGGATTATTTTAAAATAAGATCGAAGGTAAGAGAGTATGTACCTTAAAATTGTAGTATTTTTTTTTTCTAAAAAGTTTGAAAAAGAAATGATAAAACGGGTCAGAGACGTCTTGTTGTCAAAAACTGAACACGTGCGTTTACAATTCTGTGTTGCAATATATGACAACACCGCCTCAATAAACTATTGATTGCGAACGTTCTCAGTACCGGCCACGTAAATTTTCAGCTTTCATATAAAGTGTATATTTCGTACAATAATTCAAAGCGCCATTTAAGGTTATTTTTCTTCAAATTTCAGGATTTGCCGGTTTAAATATAATAACTCATTTCCCTAACACCCGTATATATTACGTAACAGTTCCACGAATCACATTACCCGTGATAGGCCAAAACCGTCAATGGTTTCAATGATTTTATGCAAAGTCGGCTGTGAATTCCATCGGGTCACCTTGACAACGTAAATGTTTGAAATTTTAAACGTCAACATTTTTAATATGGATATTTTTGGGTAACGTATGAGTGACTACGATATTCAGATTGAGGGAACGTCACTGGAAATTACGTTATAAGCTGCTTCCGTAGCAAATAATTTAAAATGTATCAAAAATGTATTCGTGTAGGTACTGATAATCATGTGAGTACCGACTCGAATTGTTTTATTAGCATATTTCGATAATTTAACATAAAAGTAAATATGAAGTCGTAGAAAAAGTATAGTACACAACTCAAGTGGTAAGCATATTACACACTCTTTTGAAGTACGGTATGAGCGTATCGACGTCCGTCGATTGTTTGTTTTTCCTAACCAAGATATATCAAACCGATCAGCTGTTACAATGAAAACAACAACAACACGGGTTCATGTTTGTTTCAAGTCGATGGTGTTACCTTTTTTTAATGATCAAATACAAGCATTATAGGAAAAATCCTTTAGGGCACTTTGGGAGTGGTGCGTGTACGCAAAAAGCGATTCACGTTGGTTTTGAATTGTTGGAGGTTATATTCGTTGGGAAAACGACCCCGGGAAGGTCGTTCCACAAGGATGAAGTTCGAGGAGTACTAAGCTTAACCACATATGGATGAGCGGCAGTGGTTCGTCGTGTATTTCTGCTATTCGCCGCTCTGGGCGGAATTAAGAGGGTAAGGTCAGCCGAGCACTTTCCATGGAAATATCTGTAAAAGAGAGTCAAATCCCCAACCTGTCTTCGATGTTCTAGGCTGTCGAGGATCTTCGTCAGCTCGTGGTCTCCAATCAGACGAATGGCCCTCCTTTCGATGGAATCCAGTAGCCGAAGAGTATGTTTGGGTGCAGAGCTCCAGACATAAGAGCAGTACTCTAGTAATGGTCGAATCTTGGATTTGTATGGATAGTATCAACAGTTGTTGAGGTGTGTACAACTTTTTGGTTCGAAAGAGTACACCAAGTTTCTGAGAAGCTATCTTGGCGATTGCCACAACGTGGTTATGCCAAGACATATTTCCTCCCAGATTGACGCCCAGCAAATTGATAGATGAAGCCAGTGGAATTGCATGTCCTGTCATGACTATATCCGGTTCTGTAATGTTAACCTTTTTAGAGGAAACCTATTCCGCTATTCTCCATATCAACACCATTAACTTCAAAATAACACAGTATTTAACAAAATGAGAATACTGACCGACATTAATATTATTTTGTAAGACATTTTTCTGTTCCAAAGATTGCGGCTGATTATTATTAGACGTTATATAAACTGGGTCGGCCATTTCACCAACGACCAAATTAAGATCGACTTGTGGAACTATGACGTATTCTGGTAGAGATGCAGACAAAATGGTGGTATTCTCAGAGTATGATACAGAACGACCTGTACTTTCCATATGGGGTATGGATCTGTTGCTATTTCGCAGTATACCTAAAAACAGACAAAGGATCAGTATTTTAGATAATATGGTATGCCCGGCCGTTTCTGAACATCGGAAGGAACCCGAACAAAAAATTAGGCTATGTTGTCGTTTGTTGGGTTGTAAAAATCCTTAACAGAAAAGAATCATGTAATTTCCAATTAGAACAACTAAACTTACCATTAATATAATATATTTGAATATAATATTATACCTAGTGTTATATTAATTTTTTTTTCCATTGTTTTCAGATATACAGGGTGTTATGGAAAGTCTACATACTTTTTTTTAAATCGAATATCTAAATACTAAGGTAAAAACCCTTTTTACGCACATACTGCCGCGACGTTCTATCTGGATTCACTTAGCAACGATGGGGGGTCACTAGAGTATACTAACAGTGATGTCAGATCACTCCGCGTGTCTCGCCCTTGCTTGTATACCGGCGAAGGTAAGAGAGTATGTAACTTAAAATTGTAGTTTCTTTTTCTAAAAAGTTTGAAAAAGAAGTGATCACGCGCGTCAAAGACGTCTTCTTGTCAAAAACTGAACACGCGCGTTTAGAATTACGTGTTGCAATATGCCAACATCGCCTATAATGCGCTAACCTCTTTTGAACCTCGAGGCTGCCTCAATAAACTGTTGATTGCGAAGGTCCTCAGGAGTGGCCACGTAAATTTTGAGATTTCATATAAAGTGTGTATTTCGCTTAATAATTCAAAGCGCCAATTATGGGTATTTTTCTTCAATTTATTTTCATCTCAGGATTTGCCGATTTAAATATAATAAGTCATTTCCATAATACCCTGCGAACCTGGTGCGAACAATGCAAGATTTTTCCATAGCTTTTCATTAAGCGAACGAGAACTAATTAGGACCGACAAACCCGAACAAACCCGAATGTAAATAAATAGAAAATAATTTGTTATATCGACTAATAATTTTACGTTTCATAGAATATACCATTAAATGCGTTTTATCAAATTTTACATCCAACACGCTCTTCGTAGTGCCGTTAAATCGCACGGAAATTTATTTCTGCAGTGGCGGGAAACGCGGGGAAAAATTTTTGTGTTTGTTTATTATATCGACGTTGGCGTTTTGTTAATATTTTTTTCTATCAATTACGTGAGCGATCTGACAATAATTAGAAATAAACATTTACTAATATTTACAACGTATGTAAAAAAGCCGGGATTAATAATTAAATAATACTATAAAAAACTAGTTTTGAATTTTCAGGAAGAATCCAACTGCGGAATCAACACAGCGTATTTATTTATTTTTTAATAGACTATTGTTTGAGCACATCCATGGTAAGACCCTAGTACTAGATGGCATTATCTCTAGAAAGATAAAGGCTACAAAGTTGGTTAAATAAGACAAATAATGGCCTCTTTCAGTTTAAACTTGAACAATATTCCCGTTGAGATAACAGAAAATTTGTATTTTTTTAGTAAGTAAAAAATAGGAATATACAAAAAATTGTAATAGTATATTACGTACCGAGGTGGAAAGTGTTTCATTCCTGTCGAGCGAGGTGGTAGTTAACCGAGGCGCGAAGCGGCGAGCGGGTTAACTGATGAAACTTTTTACCGAAGTTTGTATACTATTTTATTTACAACCACATCTAACATCCACTTCTTATTATTTTGAATTAAAATTATTAAAAGATAGATGTCATTTTGACTTTTCCATTGAAAAATTAGACAGAAATTTCAAATAACCGCAGGTGGTAAAATAACGTAGGTAATAATACACATCAAGATGGCAAATATCATGTATTGAATATGGTTTCCATGTCACTAAACAATATATTATTTTAACAACAGAAAATCAGATGAGGGATTTGATTTTGCTGCTACTCCACCAGAAATTCGAGAAGCAGCAAAAATAGAAGAAGCTCTTGTGCCAACTAAAAGCCGCCCGAGATATGACAAGGCATATAACTGATTCAAAGAATGGTGTACGGGAAACAAAGTTCAAAGTCCTGGTTCTGAGTCGGCGTTACTAGCTTATTTCAGTGAAAATGTCAAAATAAAGAAGATATCAACGATTTGGTCACAATATTCAATGCTGAGGACCGCTCTATCAATTAGGGAAAAAGTAGGCATATCTAAACACGCAAAGCTATTAGCATTTGTAAAAAAGTGTGTTCGTATATTATTTTGAGATATCGATTTTTTATTTTAAATTACAAAAAAATTATATACTTTCCAACTTTCAAAGATAGATGAAATGTCATTATTACATGCATGGTTGTAAATAAAATGTTCATCTCGTTTACTTTAAATACCGACAGACCTGAATATGTTATTGCACTTTGTTCTAAATGCAACCATGTATCACAGTTGATCAATATACACCATAATATTTTGCTTAGACTGTGACAGTTTTTAACAGACACAAATCTTAATGGCTTAAGGTTAAGAGAACCGAACATTTACTCAATTTTTGTTCAAAATGGAATCCAAAACTGCCTCTAAAATAGTAACTATTTGCCCATTTAATCAACAAAGATAGCAACCGTGGTATCAATTAAAGTGATCATCAAGTATACATACCAACTGTGATATCGTCAATACTGGAAAAATCTGGAACAAAAGATTCACCATCCCCTCCCGATGATTCTTTTCCTGGGCTTTGAGGGGGCATCACAAAAGTTACTTCAAGTTGGGGAATTAAGGCACCCACGGCCAAAGATGAATTATTTTCAACCTTAAAAAATAATAAAATTTATTGAACCATATTAGCAAATAATTTTCGAAGTGGTAAAAAAACTTAAAATCTGCTCCACTAGTTTGATGAAAAAAATTTGTATTCAAATTTCATACATGTTTCGAAGGCATAAACCTTCATCTTCAGTGGAAAATCTACAGGACGTTGTCAAATTAGAATATAAACTTTGTAGCAGAAAAGAGAAAATTAAAAATTAACTAAAAAGAATGAAAATGTCAATTTAATTTATATTTAGCCCTTTTTCTAAGTCCAGTATATTCTCCTTTGGCAATGTCATAAGTTTCTCCTGTGTCTTTTCCACTGAAGATGAAGGTTTATGCTTTCGAAACATGTATGTAATTTGAATACTAAAGTTTTCGTTACTAAACTAGTGGAGCAGATTTTGAGTCTCTTACCTCTTCATAATCTCACTCCACTGAGAGATGGACTATTTAAAAAAAATGTTTACATTGCGTCTGCTAACGGGATGAATATTCAACAAAATCCATATATTTTATGTCAATTGACTAATCAAAAGACAACAAGAATATTAAAATTTCTTGTATTAAACATTTTTTTTCAACATTAAAATCGATTTGTATAAAATTAAATTTTGAAGTAATTCGTAATTGAACATAGGAAATCCCATGTAATTTTTGAAGTGGCCGAATATTGGCTCCCCTGTACATTTTATAGAAAAAGTGCCTTATAACTTCTTGAAGAGGCATGATAAACCCATGCGCCGAGTTTGAATACAGTTTGGTGAGGCAATCCTAAGCTATTAAATTAAAAGTGACAACAAAAAATTCTAACATTGACGAAAAGAAAATTAGTGTAAGTGACAATACAGGGTGTCCGCTAATTAATGGTACATGGAAAACCCACAGACTCCTTACGTAAAAATATTATGATTTAATTATACTTACTTATATCCGAAAGTTGATATTAACCGAGATACAGGGTGTTAAAGTTAAAAATTCATTTTGGTTTTTCTCTAATAACTTTGCGAGAAACTAACGTTTTTTTACAAAATTTAACAATTATGTTTTTTAGGACGAAAAATTGATTTCTTTGTGAAATTTTAATGTACAATGTAGGGGGCGCTGTCTGCGGCATTTTTCGCACATTCATTGGGTCATAGCTTTTTTGTGCCTCAGTGTATTTAAGTTTTTAATAAAAATAATACTTCTCTCATATTTATTACATAAAAAAGGTATCCTAAGTTCAGGTCGATCAGAGTTACCGCTTCGGAGATATTTGCATTTAAATTGCATACATTTTTAAGGAAATAAATATGAGAAAAGTATTATTTTCATTAAAAACTTAAATACACTGAGGCACAACAACGTTATGAACTAACAAATGTGCAAATAATGCCGCAGACACATTGAACATTAAAATTTCATAAAAAAATCAATTTCTCGTCCTGAAAAAAACCATAATTTGCAAATTTTGTAAAAAACGTTAGTTTCTTTATTAGAGAAAAACAAAAATGAAGTTTTAACTTTAACACCCTGTATCTCAGTTAATATGAACTTTCGGATATAGGTAAGTATAATTAAATCCTAATATTTTTACGTAAAGAGTCTTGGTTTTTCCATGTATATTCATTATTCGTTATGTTCAGTTTTACGTCAATTTTGGGCAATAACTTCATAGAAATTATTTGCTGGTGTTTACTGTATTATCTGAACTATGAGAGATTCGTGGTTTTGCCATCACGTTTAATTGAATAGCTCACCAAAATGTATTCAATCTCGGAACATGGGTTTATCATGTCGGCATCTTCAAGAAGTTATAATGCAGTTTTTCTATAAAATGTACAGTGGGCCAATATTCAGCCACTTCAAAAATTACATGGGCATTCTTATATTCATCTCAACGATGCACACCGGGTATAGATTGCAACGTTATTGTAAAAATAACTTAAGTACAATCTAATTCTAACCAGTGCTTACTTTAGAGATTATTCCAGTTCTGAAAATACGGACTACATAAATCTTTAGCCATGAAATTTCGACTTACTTTTAAGATTCTATCCGAATCCATACTTAAAAACGTGGATAATTCTGCAGCTTGATCTGCCAGTCTCAACAAAAACAGAAATTGATAATGATTAAGTTGTACGCTAACTAAATTTGATATGTAGGCTAAGGCATGTATATCTGCAAAAAAATCAATGTATTAAAAACACAGAATGCAGATTTTTTAGATTAAAAATACTCCTCAATTAGAGGAAATATATTTTTCTAAACACAAATTATGTTCACTGTGTGTATCAATCCTACTGGAGAGAATGCATGTAATGTTACCCAGTACGGCTGCTTGCCATTGACATAGAATCATATTAATTAGAAAATCAAGAGCCCTTATTCTTTGGCAAAAATATTTGTATTGATAAGGATTTTGATGATTAACATCACTAGTAGTAGTTCTTTATTCTCCTGTTCCTCCATCGATATTGACGAAACTGTTTTTTAAATGAAGAGGAAAATAAACTGTCTGTTGTTGAATCTTCAGTGAAAAAATTATTCATAAGCAGAAACTTTCACATTGTTAGGGCATATTGTAGAAGAACAAAAACGGTTTAAAGGTTCTTTAAGTTAAAAGATAAAAAGAAGTGTCAATGTCAAAAGTTAACACTTTAAGTAAAATGAGTAATAAGGTTTAATGAAAAGGGACAGAAATATGATAGAATACTTGTAAACCATATAAATTACATTTATTTTTCTTTTACAACAGGTAAGATATTTGACAGTTGTTCTTCTACCTTAATTTTCCGAACTTTCATACCCTTTTTTAATTTTTCCTAAATCATAATTTTCTCTTCACATAAAAAAATGCTTAAATATGTTTTTCCTCTTTTACAGTTTGCCTTAACGATGTCATAGTTTCTGCTTATGTATAATTTTTCCACTGAAGATGAGGCTATGCGCGGGTTTGTGTCTTCGAAACATGCATGGAAATTAAAAACTAACTATTGTCGTTTTTTTTTATTGAATTATGAATTTCTTTTCTTCTTCATAATTTCACTCCTGAGATGCGACTACTTCAAAAAAATATTTTTTAAATGTTTGTCATTTTGTGGAAGATATTTATGAAAGGGGGGAGGAAAAATAAAATGAAAAGGGTTCTATTTTTCTCATTTGGACCTTCTTAAATTAAAAATATAGAAACTTTTTGTCATTTATGATGCCAACAACACCACCAAGGATATAAAAGCAAATTATAAAAAAATTAAGCAATATGCTGTATTTTTATTACTAATGGAAATATATATACATATTTTTTTTATGATTAAACACAAGCACTATAGGAAAACTCCTTTAAGGCACTCTGGGCGTGGTGTGTGTGCGCGAATAAAGTGATTTACGTTGGTTTTGAATCGTTGGAGGTTATATTCGTTGGGAGAAACGAGCTCGAGAAGGTTGTTCCATAAGGGATTAAGTCCTCCAGATGAAAGAATTCTTAAATAATAAAGTTCGAGGAGTACTAAGCTTAACCACATATGGATGGGCAGCAGTGATTCGTCGTGCATTTCTGCTATTCGCCGCTCTGGGAGGAATTAACAGGGCGAGGTCAGCCGAGCACTTTCCGTGGAAATATCTGTAAAAGAGAGCCAGATCCCCAACCTGCCTTCGATGTTCTAGGCTGTCGAGGCTATTCGTCAGCGCGTGGTCTCCGATCAGACGAATGGCCCTCCTTTCGATGGAATCCAGTAGCCGAAGAGTATGTTTGGGTGCAGAGCTCCAGACATGAGAGTGGTACTCTAGTGATGGTCGAATCTGGGCTTTGTATAGTTTCAAAAGTTGTTAAGGTTGTTAAGGTGTGTACAACTTTTTGATTCGGAAGAGTACACCAAGTTTCTGAGAAGCTATCTTGGCGATTGACACAACGTGGTTATGCCAAGGCATATTTCCTCCCAGATTAATGCTCAGCAAATTAATAGATGAAGCCATTATTTTATTTAACTAAAAATAATAGGTAGGGATTCCCTAGGATTTGGGAATCCCTAGGATTTCCCAAACCCTCTCTTTAACCACCATTCTAAAAACATAAACAAACCCAGTATCCAAAATGTAAATAATGTTAAATATGCACACCTCACTGCTAAATGGTATAACTAAATTAGTTCACGTCCAATCGTTAAAAATTCAACATCAAACAAAATATAAAATGTGAACAAATTTAGTGTGAGAATTGTACAAGGTATGTTCATTTACATATTTTTTCATGTCATTCTATACATAACTAATATTAACATAAAATAAGTAATCTATCACTAACACCATCAAAAATGTCGTTTCTTTCTATTTTATTTATATGCTTTTTTTCTTTATTTGTAACACATAGTTCTGACGATGGTTTAGTACAATAATCCGAAACGTAAACCAAATAGTTGAATTTCATTCCGAAATCCAAAACGAACTACCCATAATTTGAAAAAAAAACAGAATAGTAACTAAAAATAACTTTTGACACAATCCCTTCATATATTCATATAGATATATACAATATGTACAATTATACCGTTGATCACCCAGGAGATAATATAACATCATTTTTGGTACAAGTATTGAAGAAATTCTTATATATTAGTTAATTACCTGCATTTTTGTTTTCATTGCTGTTTTTTCTAATTGTACTATTTGGATCTAAATTAGTATGCACCCATATGGTAATAGGAACAGCATCCAGAAACGGTATGGGCTTATTAATGTCAGTTTGGGCGCCAAGAAAATCACCATAAACGGGATCCAAAAAAACGCACCAAATATCTTTGGCTTCTGTCCATAAAAGTTCTTTGTTCAGTTGTTTTTCCTAAAACAGAAAAGTTGATATTACCCAATAGTTAGCCGAATTACTACTTTTTTTTAAGTAGTCCGTCTCTCAGTGGAGTGAAATTATGAACAAGTAAAGAAACTCATAGTCTGCTCTACTAGTTTAATAAATATTGTTTTAAATTTTTATTCCCTGCATGTTTCGAAGGCATATACCCTCATCTTCAGTGGAAAAATATACATAAGAAGAAAACTTATGACATTGTCAAGTAAACTGTAAAAAAGAAAATAATTTATTCTGTATCTGTATGCTTGGTATCACTTTACTTTAACAAGCTCGAAATTTGAAGATATTTTACCTGTATTCATGACAGTTTTATAATGTTTCAAATTACTTTTTGTACCGGAATGTGATTTGTTCGGGTTGTTCTTTCCTATCAGAAATCATTATTATTTACCTCCATTATTTACTTAGGTGAACAATAGAGGCATCTGGCAAGACCAACGATGAAACTTTTAAAAGCAGTGATAAAAAAAAATCAAAGAGACAGTCGGCGTCACGTTAAATTGTTTTTTCAAATTGGTTATATGTGTTTCGCCCTTAAATGGGAATCATCAGACCTAACATACAAAGAATCATCATCATTAAAAAGTTAAAAACAAGTAATACACATTACATTTAAAAACGAGTCTCTTATCTTGTTTCTTGTTTTTAACTTTTTAGTGATTCTTTGTATTAGGCCTGATGATGCCCATTTAAGGAAAAAAAATGCTCATAAAGGCGGGAGAAAATGCTTATAAACATGCGGTAAGAAAAGGTTCATTCAAATTTTTTTCGTTTTCATAATATTTTCCGAAATAATTAATTTAAATGATACACTTATGAGTTTTTTGAATCTCTTCAATAATATGTCAAAGTGTATATCATACAGGTTTGTTCGGGATTGTTCTCAAAAAAAGTTCAGAAGAGTGAAAATGTTGATAGTGTAAAGACATGTAACGCCCTGTATACTGCCTTTGGCAATTTTATTGTAGATATTCCAAACACTAATAAGTGTAACAAATTTGAAATGATTATCTCGGAAAATATTGAAGAAAAAGGAAAAAATAAAATAAACACTCTGCCGTGCAATACAAGAACCTAGTAAGTCGACTTACTATAAAATCGAGTTTTCTATGTTCAATGATATCTAGCTGTAGGTATTTACTTTGTGGAATTATCTTTCCAACTTACGAAATAATTTGACATACTAATTTTAGGGTTTAATAGAAACGAGAGGAAATCTTTGATAAATGCAAATTAAAAACGATGTATCCAATATTTCCCACACTAAAAACAAGTAAGTATACATGCTACATTCATATTTTATTCACCAAACTTGCTATGGCATAAATATTAGATATTACAGTATAATGATTTACTACCTCGGGATTTATATTAAATAGTCTAGTGAATGGACATACATAACGTTCTTTCAAAACGGTTACGCGAGTCAGGTGACTTGCTACATGTGCCACCAATAAGAAAACGAAACATATACCACGTCATTGCTTTCAACCTGTCCTATCTTGATGCCTTGCCGCCGGGGAATCCTAAATCATAACCATTACTATTTCAACGACGAAAGGGATAGGACACGGCGTTGCATCCTGTCGTCTAGTGGTATCTATCGTTAAAAATATGGACAAAACAAATATACAGAATGTAGTGTCAAATAGATGTCGATGATGATAAAAATATCAATTTCACAATAGAAGAAGAAAACCAGAATTACATTAACTTCGTAGATTTAACTGTAAAAAGAGGAAATAATAAACATATTTTCTCAGTTTTCCACAAACCATCTCATACAGATACAACTATCCATAATTCTTCTTGCCACCCAATACAACACAAGTTAGCAGCTTTCCACAGTATGATTCATAGGCTACTAACTCTCCCACAACAAAAATAACTTTCATACAAAACTAAATATCATTAAACAATTAGCAGTCAATAATGGTTATTCTTCGAATTTAAGAAAAAGACTTACAAAAAAACTATTGATTTAGTTTTCCCAAATATTAAAACGTCAGCAGTAAATTTAAAGTTGTCACTTTCATTGGAAAACCTAGTAAAAATGTGGGTAGGACAGCTTACAAAACCAACAATACTTGAGGGAAATACATAAAAAACAGTAAAACTAAAAATCATAAAATAAAATGTAAAGATTGCCAGAAAACATACATTGGCCAAACAGGTAGATATTTTGGAAAAAGAATACAAGAACATTATAATAGCTACATAAAGGATAAAACAGATTCTAATTATTCCAACCATTTAAAAGAAAACCAACATAATTTTGATTCAAATTTTATAATTTTACATATTGACAACAAAGGCATAAAACTATCGATCAAATAGACCTTAACAATTCTCCTTTGTTAAATTTATTTCACTAATCCGCAATTACTTGTATTAATAAACCTATAATATAATTTATATAATCACTATTCTGACCATTTGGAAATTCCCATTGTTACTATTAGATCCCCTGCACCCTACAACATCATTATACCTGTAATAATATTTTAAGATTGTACATTTTGTTAGATATAGGAAAGTATTCATTCATTCTCAATCTGAAGAAGCTACAATGATAGCGAAACATGTCATTTTTAAGAATATAGTGGAAAAGAAAACAATATAACGTAGTTTTAGTGTTTCTCATAATATTAAAATTTGTTTCTAACTGTTCACTAAAAGAAGAGCAAGGTTCAAATATTTCGTTTCATTTTACGTGCTTTAATGTTACCTACTCATGGTCATAAATAGTAAAAATTAAAACTATTTTCATTTTATATCAAGACTTTAATTTCACCCTATTCATATAATGTAAACCTGAAAACCACATATGTTACTCCATCGAAATAAACTTACTAATACCTAGTTTGTAAAAGAAAATTATCCCAATCAAAAAACAAATATGTTAATTTCCTAATCTGAAGTGAACTAGTATTTTGACTTACCTGTTTTTACTTTAGGAACTCATACCATATCTGTCTATTCGATTGAAAATATAAGCCAACTTGCATCAATTTATAATTCTAGTAAGTTTTTAATATTTAGTTAACTGTTTATTTATTAATAAAAATCAATCATTTTCTGGAAAATGAAACTATTTAACAAGAGCTTAATGTGTATAAAATTTTAGAACAATAAATTAAATATTAAAGAGTAATTTTTAAGTATTTTTTATACTAAAAATTGATTTTCTAAAAACTCACTTTTATGACTTACTAGGTTCTTGTATTGCACGGCAGCACTGTATATCAAAAACTAAGCCTATTGACCGCATGTTGATAAGTATTATTTTCCTATTTTGACGAACACTATCACTCCCTTAAGTATCATTATTCATTAACACTCTGTATTGTCAGTAGTTAGATCTTTTGTAATATATTATCTATTTATTTCGAAATTCAAGGACCGTGTGAAGGCTACAGAAACAGGACAATGATAATTTAAATAAACGGAATAAATATAGCCAAAATACTTACAATAATTTCTAACGACGAAACATCTAATTGTTGAGGCATTTCTCTTATATTATCCATAGCAGAAATATGATCAAGAAACTTTTGAGTAACGATGTAAAAATCATCCGGCTGACTGGGAAAATCTGAACCAAAGAACAACGATCCCATGTGGAAAGAGTCAACACATTTGGCTAGAAAAGAAAAGAAAATTAGTTTAAAAAATTTGATTCATTTAATCATATACAGGGTGATTCACGACGAGCGTGCATTAGAACTTTATGGAGAACTACTGAATATATGTTCCTGAAACTTTGGGGATTTGGGTTTATCGATATGCTCTCTTGAACTAAAATATTGACATGTTTCTGTCATTTCCGGTTATACCGGATGTAGCAGCCAACTTTCGTTTTTTAAATATAACATGGTAATTTTTATTACATTTTTCGATTAAGCATTAAATACTAAGCACATTTTATAGAAAATGTTTTTGTCAGACTCTATTAGTTTTTGAGATATCTGGACTTTTTGTAATTATTTGGCAAATGCATGACGATGAAATAATCCATATAATTTTTTTACCTTAGCGCTTGGACTAAAAAATTTTTCTCACCGAATAGCTCATCAAGTCTCAAAAACATTTCAAATTCGGCATAAAATGTACAGGGTGGTCACAATTCAAGCCTCATTGTGAAAGAATTCAACCATTAAAAACTTTCTTATTTTAAATGGAACACCCTGTATATTTTTATTTAATTTGATGGCAAATTAGTTGTTCTTTATAAATAGTATTTACTGTCCTATACCTATATCGAAGCGTTTTCTCAAAAAATCCAATTTTATTCCGAAAATACTATTTGTTCAAGTGTGCTATGAAAACAATTGTACTTAGGGGCTGTATACTGATGTCTATACGACATAAATAAAGAAAGATCGTAGATCGAATGTTGTATTTTTGAGATTCTTATATTTTTTTTATGGTCAAACACAAGCACTATAGGAACTTATGCACTCTAAGAGTGGTGTGTGTGCGCATAAAGTGATTCACGTTGGTTTTGAATCGTTGGAGGTTATACTCGTGAAACACGATCTCGAGAAGGTCGTTCCATAAGGATTACGTCCTCCAGATGAAATAATTCTTAAATAATGATGTCCGAGGAGTACTAAGCTTAACCACATATGGATGTATGATCGTGTATTTCTGCAATTCACCGCTCTGGGCGGAATTAAGAGGGCAAGGTCAGCCGAGCACTTTCTATGAAAATATCTGTAAAAGAGAGTCAAATCCCCAACCTGTCTTCGATGTTCTAGGCTGTCGAGGCTCTTTGTCAGCTCATGGTCTCCGACCAGATGAATAGCCCTCCTTTTGATGGAATCCAGTAGCCGAAAGTATGTTTGTGTGCAGAGCACCAGACATGAGAGCAGTACTCTAGTGATAGTCGAATCTGGGCCTTGTATACTATCAAAAGTTGTTGAGGTGTATACAACTTTTTGGTCCGGAAGAGTACACCAAGTTTCTGCGAAGCTACCTTGGCAATTGCCACAACGTGGTTATGCCAAGACATATTTCCTCCAGGATTGACGCCCAGCAAATTAATAGATGAAGCCAGTGGAATTGCGAGTTGTGCCATGACTATATCCGGTTCTATAATGTTAACCCTTTTAGAGAAAACTGTTTTTTTTAGCATTAAATTCGACTTGGTTACTGTCACCCCAGGCCAAAATTTCTTCCAGGTCTTTGTTGAGTTGAGTATAGAAGATGTATATGACATTTGTTAACTTGCATATATTACGCTTTGCGTTTGATTTATCTATTATTGTCAAAAATTTCAAAGCGGGTTACTTTTATTTCGTGTTGATAAACTTTGTATTGAAACAAAAATAAAATTGGGGAAAGTCTCTAAAATCGAACGAACAGGACAATCGGCAACCTGGCCCGGTTGATCAGAATGCACCGCTGACGCGACGCGGCTTTGCGATGTAACAGGAGAGCAGCGAACCTTTTGAAACAGTTTGAAACTGAAACAGGTTTCTTGAAACGGGTACCTTGAAACAGGTATTTTTTAAAACCGGAACAGGTTGTACCTGTTAATTAAATTACCCTGTTCCAACCATCCCTATTTCAAAGGCAGTTTAAATTTATTTCTAAAAATACCATAATTTATTACTTTTTTTTTAGTAGTAATTTCCAAGAAATCGCCTTCCAGAACTTACCATAACTCACATTTATAGTTTTTGGGTTGTTATTTAAAAAACACTATTGTGTTAACTCCTTTTTAGTAGAATGATTAGCGGTTGGCAGGTAGTCACTCCGGGTGACAGCCTTTCCAATTCTTTACCAGGGGCAAATTCACCCCCTAAAAATTTACAAAAACGCGAATTCTGGGAAACTACCAAGTATTAAAAATAATAAATGATTTAAACGGCGTGTAAAATGATCTGCCACTTGACCCCCTTCCTATTTAAGATTTTAAAGGTAACATCTACACCTCCCATGGAGTTAAATCATGAAAGCAGCGAATATTTTCTAAAAGCGTCTTGCCGTGTCATTCCTATTTTTCATATTATTTACTGGACACCCTGTATTTTATGGTTTCATCGTGTATCTGCTAATCTACGTTATTCATACAATAAACTCCAGTATTCTTAATTGGCGCGGCCCAAAAGGCTAGGCAACAGTCGCCAGCTTTGTAACAAGTCCAATGCAGATCATTGATGTTACAGATTAATTCAAGAAAAATGGGTACACTAAATTTGTTACAATGTAAATCGATCTTAATTGATTTTGACTTTTTCAAAAGTTTACGGTTACGAAGACTGTCACTGTCAGAATTCTCAAAATGCCTCGTCAATTAACAGAACTTGAAAAAGTTCAGATAGTAGCCAGAATTGAAGATGGGTGGTCAATAAGGGCACTAGCAAATTTTTACGGAAAAGACACAATACACAACAGTTAAGCAACTTTAAGGGCAAGAGGGACATTTGAAAAGAAAAACTGGTACTGGTCAGGCCCGCATTTCCGATCCAAAAGAATCACAGCTAAAAGACTGAGTAGCTGCGTAAAAAAATAATGCTCACAGATGAACGTAGACAGTCTCGGATAATTATCACCATAAATTATATATTCCGGAACTATCAGTTGTGGAACACGACAGTGTTGACTGACGAAAAGGTTTTTCAATCTAAATATAGGTAATAAATTCGGGTATACCGTTATATGTTCTGTTTCAGAAATATTTTTATACATTTAACTCATTTATCACATTTAATTAAATTATTTTATTTTGTTGTAGAGACGCCAATGCTTTTCGCTCATAACCTTAAAAACAATAAATCAATCAGCAAAGCCTGATTTACGCAAATATGGCAAACACTAGTCATAAGGCTTGTCCCCATTTTCAATGAATACAACTGTACCTCAAAAATGGTAAATACTTTTTATTATATTACATTCTCTACGAACAATCCAAGTCCAAAACTTGGGCTGACGGCAAAATGTTCCATAAAAAATGCATTTTTGTTAAATTATATACTGGTCCTCTGCACCCTGCTATTCATGCGATATAAAAAAATATTTCAATTTAACAACAACTTTACCTAAATCAGCTCTCGATGAATGTTCCAACGTTCTTACATTTGTGATTGTTGCCCTTGTTACTTGCATACTCAAGCATTTAGGCCTATCTCTTTGGTTGTGGAATTCTGTACTGCTTTCAAAATTTAACTGAAAAATAATTTGAAACAAATAAATATCTCTATAATACGTGTCAGGAAGGTGTTTCGCTGTCGCATTTAAATAGGTGATCTTTGCAGTGCGTCTTAATCTGAATTAAGATCTGATTATATTTTTTAAACATTAGGTTTTAGTTAGTTTAATTTTGGGAAAGATGGAAAAAAGTAAGTATTATGAAAACAAGACTCTGTACAATGGCTACATTGGGCTACATCTGTTCATATTTTCAAAACCGGGACAGATAGCTATTGCAAACCGGGAGCGCCTAAAAACAAATAAAACGTCTCAAGTGATTTTTTAAAATTATAATCAAAAAATCCTACTCGCTAGTGCTCCAGCAACAATATAGAGCACTCCGTGCTAGTATTAAGAGAAAGATCAATGTTGCCTATAAAGCCTACACCAATAAAGCCGAAACTTCTATATCCAACGATCCGAATAACTTCTGGTCCTTCATCAACTCAAAAAACAAAACCTGCGCTTTACCTGAGATATTCACTGACAACACCACCCAATACTCTAAGCCTAACGATATCGTAAATGCATTTGCAAACTTTTTCAAATCTGCTTATTCCACCCATTCCAGGCAAGCTCTTACACCACACTTATCTATGGAGAGCTCATCTATCTCCCTGGAACACCTTCCTGACGAACTAATCTTGAATTCTCTAAAGAAATTAAAAAATAAGCCAACACATGGGCCCGACAATGTGCCTAGTTTTCTTGTCAGAGACTGTGCCGCTCCCTTTCTTAAACCTCTATCTTTTATTTTTAACCTATCGCTTAAAACTAGTTATTTTCCTGATGTATGGAAGGAAGCAAGGATCACCCCAGTACTCAAAAAAGGTAATGCCAGTGTGATATCCAATTACAGACCTATCTCTATATTGTCGGCCTTTGCCAAGGTCTTCGAGATGGCGGTTTATGAATGTACTTTTAATCAGGTAAAACTGCTTATCTCACCTCATCAACAACGTTTTCTTCAATGCTCGTAGCACAGTGACTAACCTGGCTTGTTTTACCCAATTTGTTGGGCAGGCTATGGATGACCGCAAGCAAGTAGATGCGATATATACGGATTTCTCGAAGGCCTTTGACAGAGTTGACCACTCCATCCTGTTACATAAACTGGCCGGCTTGGGTTTTGTTAATAAATTTGTTTCTTTTCTTAACTCATATCTTAGGGATCGTGTACAATATGTGATGATTCGTGGTCATAAATCCTTTACTTCTTTAGCCTCGAGTGGTGCTCCGCAGGGTAGTAATTTGGCCCCCTTGTTATTCCTCTTGTTTCACAATGACATAAGTGTAAATCTATCCAGCAAAGTACTACTATTCGCTGATGACTTGAAACTTTTCAGAATAATACTTGATATAACGGACTGTATATTGTTGCAAAGGGATTTGAACATTCTGGAGATGTGGTGTAAGACAAACAACCTGTCGCTAAATTTAAGTAAATGATTCATTATGTCTTTTACGAACAAAGCCGATTACGTTTATTTTGATTATACTCTTGACAACACAACCATTGAGCACTGCGGAACGTTTAAAGACCTCGGGGTAGTTTTCGACAATAAGCTTTCCTTCTCCCACCACTTTAGGAGCATTCACAGCAGTGCGATGAAGGCCCTGGGATTTATCATACGGAATTCGACTGATTTCTCAAACACCAAAACCCTGAAAACCCTTTATTACAGTTTTGTGCGGTCTAAGTTGGAGTATGGTGGTGTTATTTGGCATCCGGTCTTTCATAAATATATTATTTTACTAGAGAACGTACAAAGAAGGTTTGTCAAGTTTATCGCCTATAGAGAAAATGGTATATATCCTACCCGGGGCACTAACCAGAATGCACTGTTGTCTAGATTCCAGATCCATCGCTCCTCAACCGCAGATACCTCATGTTTATGCAGTTTTTGAATCGTATTTGCTGTTCGCTCATCGATTCCGCGGACCTGCTGTCTTGTATTCTTTTCCATGTTCCTCTTCGTTCAGTTAGGCACCATCCCGTCTTTTATCTCCCAACTCCCTCCTCTAACTTTCTGATTAAAACACCTGTATACCAATCCATGTTGATTTTCAATAATACCCTTAATGACATTGATGTATTCGGTCTGTCCAATACCCAATTTACTAAACTTATAAAGCATAAACTGTTACCTTGATGCAACCATTATTTCTCTCTCTTTTTTTTTTCTTCTTTTTCCTATCTCTTGGATTTTTTGTTGCTTATGTATAATTTATTTTTCTTTTTATAGGTCATATTGTCTTGTAATTGGATTTTACTCTGTTAGACAATAAAGATTATTATTATTATTATTATTATTATTATTATAATTTAAACAATAAAGATTAGTCTGCCTTTTTCGTGCATGACATTTGTCGTTTTGTTATATGTATATGTTAAAATATAATCAAAAAATGTTATGTTTGCTTGTTTATAAACTTTTTCCAAAAAATTATTTACAGTTTCAGTACGACTCTCTAGTATAGGGGTATGTCTCGGCGAATCGGCAACCCTCCGTACTGTGAACTGAATGCAAAAAGTCTGGTTATAAAGATATATAAATACACTTAAATACAAAACCCCCTTAACATTATAAGGACATAACTTGATTGCTTTGTCCATTGCCAGTATGAAATACCGATGTATCATGAAACGCTGCCATGATACAATGTATAACGAAACGCCGCCATGATACTGTCACGGGAACGTTTAAAATAAAAGATTCATCACTTCAATGCAACTTGTCTATATTCCCTTTTCCCTAAAGGCATTAATTTATACAAAACCCCAGTCCTACCTTAACTGATTACTCCTTATAGATGGGGGTTATTAGTGCCGTAGTACCGCGTGCCAGGTTGCGCGCCGCACTTGTGCCGGGCTTGGAATTGGTGACAATACAATCACAATCGTATCATGAAATGTTGCAACACCCACCGGGAGTGTCATAAAAGCGTAATTGTATCATATGAGACAGCAACGCTGTTTCAAGACTTGCGACACCCAGGCAGGTGTCAATACAATAGTGTCATTAAACACAGTGTTAACCACGCCTAGGTCGTTGCTCCATTCTCAGTTGTAAATATTTTTTACGTTAAGGCCATACGTTATTTTAAATTGTTGTTAAGCGCAGGTATTGAGTTATATAAATTAGCGTAGAATAAATAGAGCCAAGAAAATTTAAATAAAATAAACATACCCTTGGGAGTATAGCTTCAATCTTAATATCTATGTAAGTATAACTTGATGCCTGCAGGTCATTCTTTGGATCCATTAACGACTGATAAAGATTCAATCCAAAAGAATTTAACCAAAGACATGTATCTAAGTCGAAAACTATTTGCACTGGATTAAGCTGGACAAAAAACTTTGGTGCTGGCACTAAAAAATAAAACATCAAATTATCTTCATTACTTACATTATTCTTAATAACATGCTAACATTTAAAGAGGTTATTCTTGGGTCCTTTTTTAGAAAAAATCTTCATATGAACATATGTCCTAAACGTCTTAACTTTTGAGATATAGGATGTTAAATATTTTCAAAAAATCTACTTTTTTATTAATATCTGTGATACTGCTCTAGATATTTTTGTGAAATTTGGTACACACTTTCTATTTGTCAAGAGACATTTTATGATCTATAATATGTTTTTTATTCCGACCAGTGGCGTTCGTGCGGGAATTGCTTTCGGTCTTTTTAAAGAAAATAATGGTACGCCACTTTTTTTTAAATAAAAATTATTATTGAAATTCTCATTTCTTGCTGAGCAAATGTCGTCTCTTGATTTTTTTGTCGTTTGAAGTACAGTTTTCGTATAAAAAAATGAAATTCATTCAGTTGCACCCTGTTATGAAATCAGGTATTAACAAAGATTAAAAAGGATCTAGTAGGCAAGAAGCAGATCTTGTTTTGTAAACATAAACAGTTTCGATAGTTGTCTACCGAGTCCAGTTGTCACGTGTTTAAGTCATTAACCTTAACAAATTATTTAAAAGACATGGTCCAATCCAACAAAATCTTTAACACCCTGTATCTCAAAAGTTAAGACGTTTAGGATATTTGTTCATATCAAGTTTTTTTTTCTGAAAACAGACCCATTTATTTTTTTAAAAACCACTTATTGGAACGGCCGTGAAAGCAGGTATGAAACTGCTTTCACGCTTGACACTATCGGATTAACAACTTACCATATTTGTCATAAATGAAAATCTTTGTTGTTTTTCAGTGGTTGTGTGTTAAATTTACGTATTGTTTGTGGAGAAAAATAGTAATTGGTAATTCAATATGGTAAGACTGTGCCAAGTCTAGTAGATTTCTACAGCTTGTCGTTTCGTTGTGTGGCTACCAAAACTATTTAAAGAATGCAGACGAGATATTTTCGATGTTGTCAAATTAGTAAGTTTTATGAAATTTATTATTTATACCTGCTATGAATACAGAATTTAACCTAATAGTTAAAAAGTTAGAAAATATTATTATTCAGGCTGAAAAACAGAGGTATTTTGAGTTTTAATTAATATGTTCACACCTCACTAATTTTAATTACCGGACGAAATTAAAATATTAATTGAATTATCTATTTATTAGCAAATCTGACATGTGAATACGTATTTACTCCAAACATTTAGTCGGTTAATAGAATCACTTCCGCCTCTATTTTGTTTTACAGCAGTAAACAGAGACAAAAATATAATATGCGAATGATTTGGACACGCCTCCGCAGACATACGCCAGACACATGGCACTGCTATGCGCAGACGCGCTATGATTTTTGACCGGCGGCAGCGAGCGGTGGAGGTTACGTATATTATATAATAATTAATAGCGCAAATTGTAAAAAAAACTTCTTTGCGTTTTTCTTTGTATTGCAATGGCATATATTCGTGGAAATACATTGCATGGCCAATCTCGGAAAATTATTGCAAATTTTTATAATGCTTGTGATGAAGAAGCCAGAAATAATGCATTTAATTTGCCGTTAAAACAATTTGGACATGGCCTCGATGTATACAGGAGCTGGTATTAGCGTGATTAAAAAAATTCACAAGGAAGATGAAGCAAAGCAAATAATCCTGAAAAGTTGTTATCGTATACCGACAAGAAAAGGCCTCGTTTATCAGTTACAGACAAATAAAAATTTGACTTTAGTGTAATAAGACGCATTATCGAAAAGTTATATATATAGTTTAAAACAGGTATGTAAATTTAATTAATATAGTAGAAATTATTTAAAAAGACAGAAACCCCAATAAAACGTGCAATAGAGAACGCTGTAGGGTCTAATCTTCTTTCTTTCTTCTAAACAAATCATACACATGCAATCAGCAAGTACCAGCCTTCAATTGCCTATCTTTATCAGGTATGTGAAATTAAAGCGGAACAAAGAACCATTTCCAGGTACCCCAAAATTGCAGATACGGCCGAGGAATTTTGGGGTTTATTCGACATTAGACTTATACTACAATATTTGGTGCAAAATGTTCAACACTGAGACACAGAAAATAATTTTAAACGTTTTGGAGTATTTTCAAAATGAAAAAGAAAATAGCCTTCAGCCAATTTCAGCTGTGAAATGCACTGCAGCAACCTGTAAGATTAGTGAGACAACTGCTTCAACCAGAAAAGCTGATATAATTTCCTGGCTAAAAAGCAATAATATCAATGTTATGGAGAACGCACTCAAACCCGAATTGCTACAAATAGTAAAACAATTAACAACAATTAAACGTTTCTGAAATAATACATTCCGGATCTGACCACAGATACCCATCAGGATACAAAATACACTCTCATATTACATTAGGTCTCTCTTCCTCAGGTACACGCTTGGGTACCTGGTAAAAGATAGAACACTAAGACTTTATGTCATTTATTATTTTACTGTTTTTGAAGGGCGTCAACTGGACATTCCCTTTAATTTATTCTTGCTTTTGATTTGTATGAAAACAAAGAATACCCTGTAGCGTTCTCTGTTGAACGTTTTATTGGGGTTTCTGTCTTTTTAAATAATTATATATATTATAAAATACTTTATACTGCTTGCAAAAATAATAACAGTTACGATTACGATTATCAAATTAAATAACGAATTAAGAAGAAAACATGAATTTATTAAGGCCTATCGTTAAATATATATACAGTGTGTCAAGGGGAAAAATTTTTATTATTGATTTTACGACCAAACCCCATTCTTCATAAAAAAAATTCCGCTTGTTTAGATTTTAGTTTATAAACAACATTGTTTTATAGATTTTAGTATTTTTATATTTAATTTTAAAATATTAGTAGCACGCTCATGGATTGGCCCTATGACCTGTAGGCTTCCTTCCACCTTACGGATACCGCGTAGCCACAGATCCAAACGACAAGCTATAAGTCACGTCTGTCAATTATTTGTTTTTCCCAACCAAGACATATCAAACCGATCAATTGTCACAATGGAAACAGAAACAGATAGAAGATAAAAAGAAATGGATGGGAATTCTACAGATAGAATCCCCATCTCTTTTTTGTTGTGTTTATTTTCGTAATAACAGGCGCCACATTGACGTGTACAAAGCAGAAATACCGGGTCCATGTTTGTTTTAAGTGAATGCATATAAACTGTCAACAAGTGGTAATACTAAATACTTACATGGAAACGGGACATCGTTAGGATAATAATAGTAAATATATTCGGCATGAACAATACTCGCATCTTTCGGCAAACTCATTCTGTTTCGATCACCTAAAAAAATTGAAAATCCTTTAAAATATTTCATTTCAACCAACGTCTTGTTCTAAGTCTGACTAATTTGTTTCGGAAAAATTATGTGAGCTTTACTTGCACTATTCTCTAATGTGATAATTGACTTGAATACTCGCTTACTAAAGAACATTACCTTAACATTGCAAAGGAAATTTTTGTCATATTTTATTTAGGGAATAATATGCCATAAAATACAGAATGTCCCACTTCAAAATATAATATATTTTTGCTTCCGATTTTATAAGTTACCCCCAAAAAATAGTTGTTCTGTGTTTTTCTATACTTTAAATAACAACGGATATATTATCTTATATACAATGTGTTCAAAAAAGTATGCAACATATGGGAAACTTCATTATTATTGGTTTCTCCGAAAAATTGTTGATAAAAGTCGGTGCTTGCATTAAAACAATAAAAGAGAGATATTAGTAAAGATAGAAGGCTGCGGTTTTCGCAGCATTGTGCTCCTTTTTTGTGACACAAAAGATGCCCCAATTAGAATATTTCTAAGCCTCCTCGTTTTTCATATACAGGATGTTTTTGAAAATTTTATATTTTGGGACACATCCATATTTCGGTTACCCTGTAACTTATTAAAAAGAAATAAAATGTTCTCTTTGTAGTTTTTTGTTACGTAGAAGTAACGAACACAGATTTTTATACGTTCAATAGTTTTCAAGGAAAAAAAAACTTTTTTTAAATGAATCGAATGAACTTATATATATTTTTAATAATGTAATTCAGTTTTTAACAAGTTTCTCAGAAATATATAATACTTTATTTTTAGTCTTAATATTATGCCCAAAATTTACGTTTTTTAAAAAATATACAATGTCTTTGTGCAGGTCTAGCGGATTATTTAAAAAAAAAATACAATTACTCTAGCGATTAAATATAATAAACAAAAATTTAACGTTTATGGAACTTTCTCATAAATATTTCTCAAAGTGTTTTCCATTATGCCTTAGACATGCTTCACGCATAGTTATTAGTTATTATTATAAGAAGATTTGTTTCAATTGAAGCAAAAGCACAATTATTTCATCGGTCTCGTAATATTCCTTATGGTAGATTTTAGGCCGAGGTTTAGAAAATGAACCTTGTTAAATTAAATTTGATTTTATCCTTGGATAAATTATTTTATCCGGCTGTCGTCTTTTGATAATTTCATAGAATTAATTACATACTACAACAAGGCTTATATTTACCATTGAAATACACTTCTAAGGCTCCATCTGCAATGTTGTTACACTGGATATAGCAAACGAGCATGTCATATTTTAGTTTACATTGGCTGTAATAATTAGGACAAACTGATTTTTTATTATTAATTAGAAATTATAAAACAACTTAGAAAACCTGAATATTCTGACAGAAACAGAAGAATTTATCATTATGACATAACTGACTGTGTTCTTCTATTTTTTTTAATATCCGTCATGACCTATTCAAAAAAAATTATATATTTTTTAAGAAACGTAAATTTCGGACATATTAAGACTGGAAATAAAGTATTATCTGAGAAGCTTGTTAAAAACTGAATTACATTATTAAAAAATATATAGGATGGCCCATTTAAAAAAAAAAGCAAATTTGTTTCTTTTCTTGTAAACTATTGAACGGTGAAAAAAAATCTGATTGCGCTCATAAAAATATGCCGTATATCATACACGAGGAGGCCTAGAAAAATTCTAATTGGGGCATCTTTTGTTTCACAAGTGCTGCGAAAACCGCATCCTTCTATCTTTACTGATAACAGATATACTCCGTAAAACCACCTAAAAAGCCGAGAAAGTGAAATTTATTTTTGTACATCTCTTCGAACAAAGTCAGGAAAAACTAAAAACCGAAACGCCAAATTTTATATTTTTCCAAATATCTTTCACAGCTCATATTATTGGGCCCATAATTACGCAACTTTGCCACAATTTAACTGATTTCGTATCTCTTACTCCCAATGGTGAAGGCCGAATTTGTAACACCCTGTATATGTATAGGTACTTTATTCTTGGCGCGATTTCGGAAAATGACATTTGTTCCCACAGTAAAAGCATACCCGTTTATTATTTCCTGAGAAACCAATAAAGATTGCATATTTTTTGAACTGTATATACATATACTTTCTTTGTGCCACTAAATGGCCACCCTGTACAAAAAGCCGCATTTAAAATTTTTTACAAATTTCATAAATAAAACTAATCACCCAAGTACTCAAAATTTTGTTTAAACATTTTTTTGTTTAAATACATTTTGAACATATTATTAAACATTTGGCACAGATATTTTTTTCCAAAAAATTTTTATTGTATAAACGACTAATAAGTTTCATTCATACCATGTTCTGAAGATGTCCATATACAATACACAAGAAAAACAATTAAATATAAAATCTAATGTTTTTGGAATATTAACATTCCTATTTTGGTAGCGGTAGCGCTTTAATAAAGCATCATACAGAAAAATTGTTGCAGTATCCATTTTTCATCCCAAAAACGAATTAAGATGCATCGTTAGTGAACTAAAGCCCGACGAAGTTCAATAAATGTATAATTTTAACACCTACTACTTCACAAATAGCAGAATTCTTCACCTGTTGGGTATGCTATGCTACATCAAATTGATCTATAATTTTATATAAACATCAGAAATGTAATATAGAGTGTTCCATTTAATATTAGCAAAAATATCCTAACTTTCTCCAAAGACACAAAATGTATGGCCTCTTTATATTATTTATATCTACCAGCCCAATATTTATAAGTAAATATTATTTGTGCCAGTTCTGGAACCGTTTCCAAAATTAAGTTGTACCATTTAGGTTGTGTGTGAGTGGTATGTTAAGGATATGTAATTTAGAAGCGTCTACATTATATGACACAAACAGACAAATCAGATTTTATAACATAAAAAGTCACATCTTTATGAGTTAGTCTAGTGAAAACACTACTGATGCTACATTTTCCTATTTATACCTGACGAATTTTTGTCTTTCCTCTTATGTTGAGCTAAGAAACAAGATATATAAGTTATTCTTAAAAAGGAATTATTAAAATGATTATTTCGTATGAGTATTACAAATATTATTATTATATCTTACCGCATAAAAACTCTTTTAAAGCCTGTTTCTTTCCAGATGTCGTAACCCTGTAGACTGTAAAATCATCGATTCGCATGATCACACAGGTCGTCATTAATTTATTCATTTGTATCTCTAATCTTTTTCTAATTTCTTTTTGATTTGGGCTGATATATTTTTTGTTTTCCGGGCTTGTTGCATTGGAAGATGGATTCGTATCAGTCGCATTTTGCTAAAATAAATTACTGATTATTTAATTTTTTTGAAATATAAGTAGCAGGAATCCTAGAAACATTTCTTTTAACGTGGGCAACGGGTAAAAAAATTAACAATTATGCAAATTTGGAAGTTCACATATTTACTTTTCTGTTTATTTAAAATAAATAATTTTTGTGTTTCTTTTTCTACTATCCGGTTTTGTTCGGGTTATGGCCTCGCGCACGTAAACAAAACTGATCGTCAGATGTCATGTGCATGTCGACTGATAAACTATTTACCTTAACCGGCGAACAGGGCCGTACTTCACCCTTAATAAAAATGGTTGCACGGCAATATTTTGGCACAATGGGAAATAAACAATCTAATTTCTCGCATAAAAGAAGGCCTTGTAACGATCCCTGAAAATACACTTTTACCATCAATTTTGATATCTATGGTCCACGTATCGACAGATTTTTAATATCGATACATCGCTACGACTACTTTCGGTTCTGGACGGTCGTCGTCGAATCACGTCGTTCGTTGGTTGGTTCGGCGGAGTTGCCTATATGACGGCGACAACATTGTGCACAAGACAACCGACGAGCAAACTTTAAAAATATGCCGGAAAACCGTGCGCACCAACCCATTTTCACTCATAAAATGTAACTTTTTACTGCGCACTCCATAAGTTGCACGTATCCATAGTTATAGGTAGGTGGTATTCATTGGCTCATATTTTTATTTTGGCTTTTATTAGGCATGAAAATCACTTTGGCATTTGTGTCCAGGCAAATACATTAACGAAATCTTATAATATTTTAATTAAATTTATTCACTTCATGGACTTTACTTACTTTTGGTAACCTAGCTAAAGGCGTGTGCTGTACTTTATTCTTATCAAATAAGTCCCAAAATTTACTTTTAAAGGAAGTTAATGCTTGTTCTTGCCACATCGCATGTGGTACCGAGGAAGAATTATAGCTTGGCCAATGTTTTCTATCACCTAAATAATGAAATAAAAATTAACAAGTATTGGGTACAATGTCCTCCCCCTCCCCGTAACTTTTATATTTTTTATACTTGAGAAAAATTAAAAAGATTGCTATACAAGGTGTTTGTGTAAGGGGATCAAATATCAGTTTAGGTCTGTTGATATGCAGGCGAGATCAAAAAGTTTTTTAACATAATTTATGTAATACAGGGCGTTATGGAAATGACGCATTATACTTAAACCGGCAATTCTTGAGATAAAGACAAACCTGACGTGAAACCAGAAAAACACCTGTGGAGCACTGCGATACATGTAAACAAAAAGCGAATTCTGACCGGTGTTGTCATATGTACACCTTAAACTCCTTAGACAAAATAAATAATTTAAACAATTTCCCATTCTGCAATACCTTATTGTACAATTAATTTAAGAAACTTTACGACAAAAAATGTTTTAAACAACCAGAACAAACATAAAGAATAGTATTAAATAAGTTTGAAATAGGCACGTATGTCACTAGGTCAAATGCCAATGACCTCTTGACGGCTTACAACGGCTAAGCCGAAGTGTTTGTATAGCGCCGCACGCTTGCGGGGTGTTAGTTGAATACCAACCAGCGGCCGGATACGTTGTATTTCGTCGCTAACCAACATTCAGTCCCAGCAATCCGCTCTGTTATTTCGGTTTACGCGTGTATCTTGCAGGTCCATAAATAATCTTTGAATATTGTTTTTATTGACGAAACTAATTTGCTCAGTTTAAGACCGGTTGTTTTTTCTAGATGTTAAATTTCGTCGCGTGTAATAAAATCTAATAATCTGTATTATTGTATTTTCAAAAGGTAACTATCGGTTTTGTTTCACTATTACTGTGTGTACATAAAGTGTTTCCAGGAGTGTTCCCATGAAAAAGAAGGAAAACTGATTGTGTTTGTGCCTGGATTTCCTCGCTCTTTAGGTATAAAGATAAATACAAGTAGGTAGATAAATAATTTATTTTTATAATTTTATATGGAATTTCAGTTTTACATTAAGTTTGGCAACATGGCCATTGGGCCTGGGTGATATATGTTTACAGTAGCGCGGACTGACCTGTAAGTAAGTGTTTGTTATCCCACTTTTAAAACGGTCGATTTAAAAAAATATATGTAGCGCTTCTCTAGGACACCCAAGGAGTCACCCATTTCAATATAATACGTCATTTCCATAACACCCTGTATGTAATAGTGACCTACTATCAATATTTAATCGATAGCTTTTAATTCATAAAACCCTAGAACAAAGGTCATTACTCGGCATTTATAGATCACCCCCCTTCGCCCCTGTGGCTACGCCACTGTCAACCATATAGTTTTAGTTTTGTTTTGTGAAACATAAATGTTGATAGAAACGATTTGTTGAAAAACATTGTTGTTGTTTTGTTTTTAATTTGTTGGTGTTTTGTTTTTATTTTGTTGGTGAAACACGAAACAAAACCAAAACTATAGTTACTACATAGACTTTTGTTGACATTTTGTCTCGCCAGTGTGGACGCAAGTTTTCGTTTCGTGTTTTTTTTTTCCAGCAAGTTGCTAGTTTGTTGTGTTTCTGTTTTGTTGGATGTTTTTGATTTGTTGGTTTGGTGTGGACGCGGCATAATGTATCAACTATCATTTTAAATGTACCCGTGACGGTCCGCCGACAGACACCGAGATAATCGGAAGAAAGAACGTGATCGGAGTCTATATTATTATTTTCTACGCTGAAAAAAGGAGTTTTCGCTTCCTATGAAAACGGTACATTTAAAATAAAATTTTTAACGAAAGATGTCTAAATTTTGATAACAACTCGAGGAAAGTTCACATTTTTTTCTATATGGAGCAGTAAAAAAAATTAAATTTAAAAATCTTCCATTCCATTCTTCTTTAAGAATTTTTCACACATGCCCTCTAAGCATCAATAGCCTTTTTTTGGTGTAGAAAATTTTTAAAAAATTTTAACCAGTGGCGTCCTGAAAGGGTTTGGACTAGACATTTTGGAAAAATATTATGTACGCCACTGCTTTTTCTCAAGATAAAAATTATTTTTAAAATACTCATTCATTTTAGGCCACATTTAATATCTTGCCTTTTTATCGTCCGACAAAGTTTCCGACAAAAAAAATAAAAAGCATTAACTGCACATTCGCTATGTGCCTATGGTTTATTTTTAAAAATTAAATTAAAACAACTAACATTAAATAACGTGTGAACAAAAACGAAAATAACTTAGATTAGCTGTTGAAAGTAGCCACCATTGAGTTTCGTACCCTTTGAAAAATTCCTAGGGTATTCCTGATAGTGTCGAAACAAACTATTATGCGGTTTCTCAACTCCTCTTCAGTATTTATTGGGATGCTGTAAACCACCGTTTTCAGATGTCCCCCACAGGAAAAAATCTAGACCGTTTAGATCAGGGGATCTAGGTGGCCACGATTGTTCTGCGCCCTATCCATCGATTACGCTAATGTTGATTTAAAAACCCTCGTGCTAAGAGACTGAAATGGGCAGGCTATTGATGCTTAGAGGGCATGTGTGAAAAATTCATAAAAATAGCTAGAAAGTTGTTAAAGTTATGATAGAAAAACGATTTTTTTCTTAAAACTTTAACGCCCTGTAGTTCGAAAGTTGATAGGTTAAGGATATATGTTAATTTGAACTTTTCTTCTTAAAATCACCTAAGGATTCACAACGTTAAGGATCAGCATCTTATTCTGAAACATCCTGTATACAGTTTTTATGAAAATAGTCGAATTTCAATATGCTTAATTGAATACAATTTACTGTCTAGATATCAACATTGTTCAAATTTAAAAAAAGTACCTTTTGCTAAGTGATAAGGATAGAAGTCGACCTGGAATCTTTTTACGCTTATTTGGAGAGCACCACCATCTTTGAGGTTCGGATGGGAAGATCTGCCTTCTAAAATAAACAAATTTTAAACGTTAGGGTATTTGTGGCCTCACAAATAAGGTGTTAAATTTGCCAGTTGTAGCATTACCGTTTTTGCTAATTTATAATAATAAATATTGTGATGTGATTTCAAATTTGTGTGATATTACTACATACAGCTAAATTCTAAATAAACAAGTACAAGCATCGAGGTAAATTAAATGTACTCACCACCGGGATCGTCACATAGATGGAGCACAATATGATTCGACATAAAATGATAAGAAGTCTCTATAACGTCGTACATAGCAAACATGCGAGTTGAAGCCTTTGCTGGCTTGCTGGGCGTACCATGACGTGCGGCTTGAGCCAGTTGCGCTTGATATTCCGGAAGTTCCTTAAACATAAAAGTAAACTAGTAGTATAATGTTGAAATACATCTATTAACAAAATTATCACTTTCAGCTAAGAATTAGACACCTAACATTTTGAGTCAAGTTTTAAAATTGAGCTTAGAGGGGAGGAGGGGGAGTATATCTAAAGGTGATTAAAAAAGGAAATTGTCGGGTTTGTTGCTCTTTAAAAATAGAGAAAAATAAAGTCAGACCTAAAAGAGAGTAGAATTTAAATACATATAGCGCCACAGGCGAAATTTTTGCAAATATTTTATATGAAGCTCGTGTAAATTTAGTTCTGGGCTGGTATAATGGCAAATTTCTTGAAATGCGTTGGTAACTTCTAGCATAGTAAGCATATTTTGTAACCCTCACTGCATGACTGAGGATTAAAAATGTTCCGTAGATTAAGAGCACTTATCAGTGGTCTCCATTAAGGTAAAAAGGTGTGACAAACTACAAGAAAACTATTGGATAGAATTTGTTAAAAATTTAGCTTCGAAATATATTATCTTGAATTTCTCGAAAAAGAATTTTTATTTTTTTCAAAACGGTAAATAACGTTTAAATTGAAAAAATATGGTTATACAGTCATTTCTGAAAGTATTGCATGCAGTATCAATAATCTCAATTAACTTCATAACTTAGTTTTAATGCAAAAATATGTCACACCGAGGTTTTCAGGAAAAAAATCTAAAATCGCAACTATCTAAAATGATTTGGCAACGGTTCGGGTGATCAAAGGCAGTCGAATAAGTAAAACGTGTCCTACTCCCTCGATATAGCCGGCCAGCGCGCTGGTTCGTCGTGTCTTGGAATGGCGATGTTGTCACATTGTTCAATAACAATGACTTATGCTGTTCCGCGGAGAAATCCCAAACCGAACCACGCGGTCCACTGATAAATACTCTTAAAGAGTAAAAGGGATATCGAATATATCGATTACATATTTTCGTTTAAAACCACTTACATCCAACTTTCTTGCTGCCTTCATTTTCCTGGTAATTTGCGTGGCCCTTTGTATTAATCCTGATAAGGAGTTTAGGAAGTGCAAAGCTGCTTTTAACTGAGAGTCGGTAAGTACCCATAGTAAATCATCTAATATTATAACCAGTCTAGAGCCCAATATAAAACAATCTGAAAAGAAGGGTATACTTGAAAAGGTATAAGTACAGGGTATTATGGAAATTACTTATTATATTTAAATGGGTGACTCCTTGGGTTTCCTAGAGAAAGTCTACATACTTTTTTTTTAAATCGAATATCTAAATACTAAGGTAAAAACCCTTTTTGGTTTCAGTTAGCGACTGTAGGTCACTAGAGTAAACTACAGTGATACTAGATCACACCGCGTGTCTCGGCCTTGCTTGGATAACCGCCGCGCGCATATTGATATGTTTAACTTTCAGTATCGTTCCTTCAGTATGTTTCGATTCGATGTTGGAACGACGTCGCCGAGGATTCCACGTGCTTAATGTATACGAATTTTAAACGTTTTGTTAGTTGGAGCATTACCCGATTTTTTTTCTGTTGTGAAATAATTCATAATAATAAATGTTGTGTGATATTATCTACTGTTGTTTCTGTTACAAAACATACTTTTGTTTTATTTTTTTATGGAATTAAGATCGAAGGTAAGAGAGTACATACCTTAAAATTGTATTTTTTTTCCTAAAAAGTTTGAAAAAGAAGTGATAACGCGGGTCAAAGACGTATTGTTGTCAAAAACTGAACACGTGCGTTCACAATTCTGTGTTGCAATATGACAACACCGCCTACAATACGCTGACCTCTTTTGAGACTGCCTCAATAGATTATTGATTGGGGACGTCGCCAGTAGCGGTCACGTAAATTTTCCGATTTCATATATAATATAAATACATAATTCAAAGCGCCATTTATGGTTATTTTTCTTCAATTTATTTTCATCTCAGGCTTTGCCGGGTTTGTTCAAATACATACTCTCATATAAAAGTTTATATGTAGAGTACGTTTCAAGAAAATTAGATACGACTTAATGATTTCCTGGGTCGGTCCCATTGTGTAGACAAGAGCTTGGCAATAAACAAGTCAAGTATGAAGGGACGGACTAAGGAAAACAAGTAATGATATGATTATATTAATGTAATCAAATGAAATAACATTTTTTTTAAATATTACTAGTCATATTTATTTACATTTATAATGTCATTTTCTATAGATAGTTCTGTTTCGCTATCGCTATCCTCATCAAAATTAATTATAATTGGATTAATTATACGATCCAGACTAATATACGAATTTTCTACAGTTATTAAGTGACGGACTGAATTTTTCCAACTACCTGGGGGAATATCATTAAAGCATTTTCGTATTAATTCTACAACACTAGAACTTAAAGTCGGAGAAATATTTTCAGACCTAACCAGTGATTTTAACTGGTGCCACATATGCTCTATGGGGTAAAAAATGCAATAATAGGGTGGGAGCCGTAACACTGTATGTCCAATTTCTTCTGCTTCACTTCTTCTGTGTCACAAACATATACTTTTTTTATACAAAATGTCTTCAAAACTTGTAAAAGATCACTTTTTTTATAACTTTCTTCAAAATATATATCATTCGCCGCCATGTAGTTCTGAAGTTTTGTATTATTTGAGCTTGGAGCTTTATGTAATTGGCGACTGTGATAGCTCGCATTGTCCATTACCATCACGCTATTCTGAGGAATGTTTGGTAAAATACAATTCTTGAACCATTCCTCAAAAACTAACAAATTTTACCACAAAAAGATATTTAAATATAAATTAAGCAACCTAACCTACCTGACCTGCCTATATTTAATTATAATTATTACAATCCGGTCCTTTCCACATAATAATAACAAAGGGTCATAAATAATGGGATGACCCAGGTACTTTTACGACAGTCATTATGTTATATCCATTTTTCTTGAAACAATCTTTAACTCAAACGATCATTTTGTAAGTGGAAAATAAATAGCATTGAATCTTAAAAATATCCGGAAACCAGTCCATAGAGTAAACTTACCCGATAATCTCTTTTTAATAACAATACGACATCTAGCTTGATTGGTTAGCAACCTTAAAGGGGTTAAATTTTTGTCTTTGGTAGATTTAGCTTCTATTCTTACAGTTTGCCATTGAAGTTCTTTAAATATTAGTAGCTGCCCTTTCTCTGGATTTTTTAATCGTGTCATAGGCAATTCCATTCGAGTAAATTTTGGTGTTACAGATTCGACCAAAATGCGTTGAATCTATAAATTAATATAATGATGTTTCCATTTTTTTAAAATTAAATACAAATTAATGTATGGACCTATAATATTGATATTATGCCATAATGGTAAGTGATCTACTTATAATTAACATAATTTTACTAGGTTTTTACTCCTAATGGTGTGCAAATCAATCTTGTAGAGGAGACCGAATCAGTCACTACCCGATTTCAAAAATGATCGCATCTTTTCAATCAATCATTCAATCCATCTTTTTTATTATGTATAGACAGCACACCAGTCTTAACATTTATCGGTCAGTTCCCCCGTTTACCGAACGATTGATTATGAATTCTGATATTTCATAATATACGCGATGTAATGCGGATTGGTTGAGATTATTGTAGAATAAAAATATAGTCGTCCTTGTTCGATACACAATAGTATACATTATATTTCATTTCCTTCGAGAGTGCCGAGTATATTGACACCGACAAAGCAAAAGTGGGAGACTGAATTGCTGGTCTCTGTTACTTTTAGGTTAGATGTCATTTTTTATTTTGTTTCAATATTTCATATTCTTCATTCTCCGCTAAACAATAATTGGTTTGTGGCGCTCCGTACTCAGTAGTCAGCATCAATCACAAGCCTGTATATTACGAGAATGAAATAAATGATTGATATTAACCGGTAAGGATTCGGTTATTCAATACTTTCTACTAATCAATCAATCATTCACGATTGATAAACCTCTACTCCGAACGGTAGCCAAATAAAATATTGCATTAATAACCGTCTAGGCCGGCATTATAGGCCCGTGGTTGTGGTTAGTATTTTTAATTTATAATAATTCCAAGTCCGATTGAAAGTTTTTGGGTTAGTTAGCTGTCTGGTGTGGTTGTCTGTTAGTTTGTAGTTTTAATTAAATATAATTTATGTAATCCAAGTTGTTATTTACTTTTAAAAGCGATCAATCATTTGATGTCCATTCATACCTGGTGGATTTTATTTACCTATAGCTTAACTGTAAACGACGAAATACGCTTATCGTAATTCCAATAATTTCAAATTAGTTAAAGATTCATTAAATAATGCCATCAATAAATACGTCTAGCGACAGGATATTTATTTCATTATCTTAATGTAAAATAGTATTAGATAATAAAAAGATTAATAATACATTTTGTCTTATGTATGTATGTATCATACGTGTATAAAACTAAAAAGGAACTGAGTACCGTAACGGCTTGTAGACTATTTTTTTACAAAAGTGGGCAAGAAAAATCTCTCGAAATGAACTTACCCGCTAGGGGGCGTATCCATATTAGCCCACGAGTTTAAACCTCTATTATATGGGTTCCTTGTAGTCATATTCCTTAGACTGTGGTTTGAATGGACCTTATGTTTTTGCCACACCTGTATATACTACCGACGTACTGGTACGGAATTGTGGGTTTGGATTCTGCGTATTCGCTCGATCAGCTATTGTTTAATTTTGACATGTTTATTTTTACCGATTCATTTTATTTTTTTTACTTTTAGCATTCATTCAGCAGTATTCATTCGTTCACAGATATAAAAAGCAGTAACCAGTTAGAAACTCGTTCACAACCGAACATGCGCAGAACGAAAAATGTTTATAGTTCCAATATAGCATTGTTGTAATATCTTTGCTTGTAATCGCATAGGTATCGCATGCTAAAATATCGCTAGGATAAAAGAACATACATACATACATACATAGACATATCCTTATACACCGATTTCTTACTGGTAAAAAATCATAATTGATACATTTTAATTAGGTGCCTTAGAAGAATAGTTAACGTTTCCGACATTTTTTTCCCTATAACCACCTAAGAAAATGAGCAAAAGAGCACAGCTAATTTGGCTACAAAGTGTATTATATCGTACGTGTGTTGAAATAATTTTCAAACAACTATATTTGAACAGATGATAGATGGTGCTACTTACTAAGTAAAACTGTTTTATAACAATGTTTCGGGACCCGTGGAATGCTGGGATGGGATAAAGGGCACTAGGGCAATATTGCACATTAAAAATTACATATATTTGTCTGGGGAGCCTTTTAGTGATTTTATGATAAATATATAAAATAAGTAAGAGTTGTTAGGCAACCCATTAAATATATGACAATGACATCCACAAGCATGACCCCCATTTAGAGATAAAATTATTAAGCCTCGACTTAAGCTGCGCACAAATACCACTAGTGGTATTGACTGGTTTAATCTCCTACCACACTTGTTCAGGGGGCAAGATTTTCAACTATTCAAGAAACGTTTAAAAAAGTATATTGTCGCAATTACACCTTACTCAATAAGGAATTTCAACAGGCATTGATAGGGAAGAAGGACTTAAATATTTTAGTTTAGTTTCCATTGATTTTATATTGACTAGTAAATATGCACGTGTTTATTCATTTTGGTGTGTTATTGAGGAATTTTGTTAATTTTTTTTTATTTTTTCATTTTCTTCCTATTGTACTTGTTTAGTGACGTATCACTCAAATGTAGTTTTTCTCTTGACAAGTAAAAATTGACCGATTATTTTCGATTTTTCCAATTATCAAAGATAGAATATCGACTCATGGTAGGGAAGAGAGGGGATAGTTGATCAGAAGGGATACATGATCAAATTGGCTTTATTTATAATATATTTGCGATAGATCTGTATTTATCACTAATAGTTTGTTTGGCAACACTGGAATGTGAAATGTCAATGTCATTTTAATGCAGGCTATTTCAGAGGTTATTTATTTTAGAAAAATGTAGTATCCCTATCCCTATGATCAAGTATCCGTTCTAAGGGGGATACTTGGGCATATTCTTATTTTTAAAAATTAATTAATTTCTAAATTATACATAATTTTTTCTTTGTGGAACATGTGAAACCGTATTTAAAATACCGAAAGACATATTATGTAACTAAAGAAATATAGATGAAATAGAAAATGATGATAATTCTTTAAAAAAGTTAAAACTGTCTGCAACTATCCCCTCTCTACATAAAAGGAGTGAAAGCAAATATGAGAAAAGCAATTTTTTTTTTACAACCAGCTAGTAAGTTATGTTTAAATAATTGGATAATGATTTGTAGTTGTAGGAAAAATTGTGTACAGTATAGTGATTTTCTTGACAGATTTCCTCACTCTGCTGGCGCATCGAGTTAAATATTTCCTCATTTGAGATCTACCACTTTCAACACTCGTTATGTAATATACTAGTTACTCAGATAGATAAATCCCAGTTACCGGTGGAGGCATAGAAAGATAATATTTACCTGAACTGTAGCAATAAATGCAGGACTATTGAACAAAATATTTACAGTATTTACAGTAACAGTAATGCCATCAATAACTTTATGGATAAAACTGTACTTTCCAGGTGTAGTATATGATGACATGCCACCCTCTGGGGACATAGATCTTAACTCTTCACATGTTTCGACTGTTATGTCAACTTCATCTAAGCTCTGAAATATAAATCATGAAAAAATAATTGAAGTCTACTTCTTCATTTTCGCAATTCAGTAGACAAAAACGAATACACGCAACGAGCACGTGAACAGCACACATGGTCGCATTAAGAACAATATAAGAGTACAATCTCGAACCATGCATGAATACACCTGAAATAATAGCCTACACTGAACAACAACCCTGTTCTCGCCAGCATCGGAAGTTTTATCGCCGTTTGACCATAGCAATGAGCTTATGCATTGAGCATGTGGCTATCACGCGCTGATGTTTTTTTGTGCTCCTGAATTTCATTTTCATTTATTTCATTTCATTTATTTTATGCAAAACTACATTTGTAACATTATCCTCTAATACAATTTAAATAAATCAAAATTTAGTAACATTTCATTGAGTAACACCTAGGTACTGAAGTACCCGTATGTGTTATGTTGCACTTGAATACACAAAGAAGAGAAAAAAGAAAAACAAAAGAAAAATAAACAAAAGCAACGCAGCGACAAAGTTTAGACAGCAAGGCACATAGTCACCCGGTAACAAGTATCACAATTAAGTCATAAATCACAATAAGATTCTTGCGCCAATTCTAAAACAATTCAGTGTATATCCTGTCATAATTATAAAAAATAAATTGAGAACAGTCTTTATTAAATTTTTTATTCGAATGTATATGACGAATGTTTGCAGGCAAGTAGTTGTATATCTTAGGACCCAAGTAAACTATTGATTTCAAATTCAATGTTGTTTTACTTGTTGGCAGAGACAAGTTTCCTTTCAGTTTATTTCTAGTGTTTAAATTATGTGCTATGTTCAGGCGATTGATTTTTAACATGAATTTACTAATAGTGAGAATATATAGACATCTGACATTCAGTACATCCTTAGAGTATAGCAATGAGGTATGTATATGATCTTCAAAATGTAATTCTGAACAATCTGTAAGGGATGCAACGTAGACCTGTACACACCACCCCAGACCAATATTCCATATCTAAGTATAGATTCAACAAGCAATTTGTAAATACAGACTAATAGTTTCTCATTCAAAAACTCTCGTAGCAAGTAGAACTTATGCAAAAGTCCTTTTAAACTTGTTATAATTTTATCAACATGGCTGTTCCACTTCAGATGGGAGTCAATAATGACTCCCAAGTATTTCATATGGGTGACACCCCGCACCATACTTCCACCCACGCGTAACTCATTGAAGTCTGGTCTCATCCTCTCTGTTGGTGAGAAGACAATATAATTTATTTTTTTAAGATTAAGTGATAGCTGAAAAGAGTCAAACCAATTCTTTACTAGCCTCAGACCCTCTTCCGCCGTGCTTTTTACCTCATCCCAGGAATCACTACTAAACACCAGAACCGTGTCATCTGCGTAGGACAGCATTGTTCCACCCATTTCCATCTCTCTAAGCAGTGGGTTGATATACGAGATGAAGAGTATAGGTCCCAGGACCGTTCCCTGGGGAATTCCAATAGAAATAGTTCGGGTGTTGCTTATGGAGTCATTAACTTTAACAACCTGTTGCCTGTCCCTCAGATAAGATTCAAACACACCAAGCACAGTACCTCGAATGCCATAATCAGCAAGAACTTTCAATAGGGCCTCATGCGGCACCGTGTCAAATGCCTTTGCAAGATCGAGGAAAATGGCCATTGTTTTTTTACCCTCATTCATATTGCAGGTTATTTCATACCCTTCATAAATCCGTATTGCTTGCACGACAGAATGTTATTAGTATCAAAAAAATTTACAAGTCTTTCTTTTAAAGCTTTTTCGAGAATTTTACTAAAATTGTTTATAACACTTATTGGCCTATAATTTGTGATGAGTTTTCTATCACCTGACTTAAATATAGGGGTTACAATCGAGGATTTGAAATACTTGGGAATTATGCCAGAAATATATGATCAGTGCAACTTCGGGCTTTGTTACATAATCTAGTAGTTGATATATGAGCAAAAACCATATTGACTCAGTAAGGCAATGTATTCAGTAGAGACAATGGAGCCTTCATCTAAGTTTATGTTCAGATCTCCTAGAAAAATTTCTGTCTGTGCATGCAGACTATTCAGAAAATAGTTATTTAGGTCATGTAAGAAAAGATTTACATCGGTAGAAGGTGGTCTGTACAAGGCGTTGGCCGCATATGACTCACCGTTGATCGTAAATGAGATTCTAGTCATTGTTACGCCAGAATATTCAAATTTAAAGTCAGTAAAATTGGTGAAATGAATAGAGTATAGCATCTATTATAAACTAAATATGGTCATTAAAGGTGGTTCAGTACTATGTTTTGAAATGTGATGTCAAGCAGTAATATATATATCTGTGACAGACATATAGGCTATTATTTATTTATTTATTTATAATGCAGACATATGATGTTGCATATTAGATGTATTGCAATTTAGTTGGTGATGGCGCAAGGGTGGGGGCGAGCGCCCAACCTACTAAATTGAGCAAGAAAATATGGAACCAATTGTACAAAAAGCTCTACCTATTACCCGAAATAATGCATGTTCTTGCTGTCACCCTCATAAATTGTCCAAGAGATGTTGCCCGTTGTCAATTGACTGAAAATAGTTGTCATAAGTAGTATGTTCTAATTTTCTTCTAAATTTTAAGATAAATATTTCCTTTGGTAAAGAATGAGTAAAGAATCATACAATTATTATAGCTTGCTAGAAATATAAGTTGCCCAACGTATCAAATAAAACTACAAAGGACAAAACTTCGTGTCAACTACGATGAACATGGAAATTTTTAAATAAAGCTGACGGAACCATCCCCAGAAAGAAGGCACAGACAAATCAATTAGTCAAAAATCAAATCTGTGTTATACATCAAAATGTTCAGTCGATTGGGAACTCTGTAGAGTACTGTAGACCTTCTAGAAGATTTTATGCGTGAAAATAATGATTGCGATTTTCTTTGCGTCACGGAACACTGGAAAACAAAATATCAGCTTGATAATTATGGCATTCATGGCTTCACCCTAGCCACTAGTTTCTGCAGGAATGAAGAGAACAAGCATGGGGGAAGTGCAATATTTGTGAAAAAAAATATGCAAGTTAAACCAAGAACAGACATTAACAGTTTGAGTGAAGAATGAAATTTTGAGTGTTGTGGATGTGAAGTCAAGATGGGATCTAACAAAACTATTATTGTTTCTATATATCGGCCTCCTGGTGGAGATTTTGATATATTCTTAAGTAAAATGGAAGATTTATTACACCTATGTACTAAAAATTTAAATGATGTTCTTATAATAGGTGGGGATTTCAACGTAGATTTCGCGTCCAAAAACACTAATATGTCAAACCTACAATCCGTTATTGCATCTTTTAATACTGCATATACCATATCAGATTATACGCGTATAACCAGTACAAGTAAAACTTGTATCGACAATATATTAACGAATTTTGAAGGTGACATGACATCCCAAATTTTACACTCATTTATCTCAGATCATACGGCTCAAAAGTTGACAATACATACGGAAAAAAAGAAACCTGCAGTTAGCGAAAAAAGAAATTTTAATACAACTAACAAACTAAAATTTAAAAATGCTCTCAAAGAAATAAACTGGCAACAACCTTATGCAATTGACAGACACTCAGTAGATGAGCAGTGGTCTACTTTCATGACACTCTTTCTGGACAAGTTTGATGAGTGTTTTCCAGTTGCAAGGGTAGTGGCTAGAAATTTTAGTAAAGCTAAGTATATATCCAATAATCAAGAGATTAATGAGTGTAAAAATCATATGGATATCCTGTATGTCAATAAAAAGAAAGATTACGACAACCTATTAAAAAAATATAAAAGAAAAAACTATGTAGATAGGTTAAAGAACTCTGATAACAAAAGTAAGTGTGCCTGGACTATCGTAAATGAGATTAAGGGATATAGTACAGTCAAAGACTTGAAGATTGAAGGTGATAAGGAAGTAATAGCAAATAATTTTAATGACTTTTTAGTGAATATCGCCCCTAATTTAATAACACAATTAAAGAATGTACCTTTTAGCTCAAACATTGAATATAACCAGACGGCTATTGAGTTAGAATTTGCAAGCAAAGAGGAGATACTACAGATCGTTAAGAAATTAAAAAATAAATTCAGCTCTGGTTATGATGAGATTTCAACAAGCTTAATAAAGTTTATCATAACAGCAATAGTAGATCCTCTCGTTTATGTCGTTAATAGTTCTCTTGAGTTTGGCGTATTCCCTGAAAAATTAAAACATGCTTTGGTAGTTCCAATTCTTAAAAAAGGTGATTATAACAACATGGAAAATTATCGGCCGATCAGTCTCCTCCCATCATTTTCCAAAGTATTTGAACATGTAATAGGTAAACGCATTTTAAGTTTTATGTCAGAAAATAACTTATTTAATGAAACACAACACGGATTCCTACAAGGTAAGTCTACTCATACCGCAGTATTTAAATTTGTAGAACATATCTTAACTGCCCTGGAGAGTGGCGACATTCCATTGGGGTTGTTCCTTGATTTGTCCAAGGCGTATGATACATTAAGTCATGATATCCTTGTTAAAAAATTAAATCTTTATGGAATAAGAGGAGCAACGCTTAAATGGATTGAGTCGTACCTGTCAGGACGCCAACAAAGAGTAGTAGTAGGTAAGGGTAGCAAAAAAGTTTTTTCACAACCAAAGAGTGTTTTGATGGGTATACCGCAGGGAAGCGTCATTGGCCCAATTTTATTTATTTTATATGTTAATAATATAACCGAATTAGGCTCTGTCAATGATTCACGCCAAATTACAAGTTATGCCGATGATACTAATGTTCTGTTACGTAATAAAGAGCTGGATACCCTTAGACAGGCTATTCAAGCGTTCATGACAGAGGCTGATGACTGGTTTTGCAAGAACAGATTAATTATCAATAGTTCTAAAACAGGTTTGACTATTTTCAGAACGAATAGATCACGATTCGAAGAACCTGAAAGTTTATGTATAAAAGACGATTGTAATGTAGAATTAAAATGTAAAACTAAGTTTTTGGGTGTTTTTAGACAATACGCTTTCTTGGGACTGTCATGTCGATTATGTTCTGAATAAATTAAATAGGGTATGTTATAGTATGCGTATACTAGGTAGATATATTCCCCCAGAAACCAAGAAAATGCTGTACCATGCGAATTTTGAATCGCATGTAAGGTATGGACTTATCATGTATGGGAATTGCAGAGATATAGGAAGAATTTTTATTTGCCAGAAACGAGCTCTTCGAATTTTGATGAATCTAAATTATCGAGAGTCATGTAGGGGAAAATTCAGGGAGTACAGAATATTGACTGTGTCTGCAATTTTATTCAAGAATGCATACTCTTCTTCTTTAGGAATAGACCGTTCTTTGTTAAGTGTGAAGCACAACAAATATATCCAACAAGAAGTCTAGAATATACATACCCAAGACATAGATTAGCAATGACAGAAAAGGGTGCATACTATCAATGCTTAAAACTTTACAATCACCTGCCAAACGATATAAAAAAAATAGATAACTTAAAACAACTAAAGAAAAAGATTTTTAATTTTCTGTTGGAAATGGAACCATACAATGTGGATGAATATTACAGATGTCTCGGTTATGGATAAGATCTTGTAGGATAGAGATTGTTATTTACAGACACATCTACATACTTATTTACAGTATTTGAATTCGACACTATTTAATTGTATTTACTCTTACTCTTAAATAAAGATAATTTATTATTATTATTATTATATAAATTACAATTTGAGTACTCTGGTGATTTTTTATAAAAGCCATGGTTTGGGCAATCCAGTTGGAAAAAATTTCTGGCTCAGCTGTGAATATTTTCATGAGTAAGAAAGTTCTATTTACTTTTATGAGAATATGTAAATACATGTTCATAGTTCACAAAATTTGTATTTTATACTTTAACCTTTCCCAACAGGACAAGAAAATATCCCAATTCTATGATTAAGCAAATAATAATATTTGTGAGCAATAAATAATTCTCCAGATCGTTATATAATAATTGGAGTAGACCATGGCCTTGTTGTAAGTTAACAGGTTTTCTTCTTAAAGTATTTTTCATAATAGAAATTGTAATTTATTGGAGATACTATAGTCAATCTGATGAGAAAAACTTAAATGGTTAACAATAAACACAACAAAAAATTTAGCCTGATATTGGGGTCTTATACTTTGATACTCTTGGCAAGAACCTTTCTTATGCATGTTAATATGTTTAGTTTTTAATTTTTATTCTTCTAAGTAACTTTTAAAAGAATAATTCTTACCAAGTGAATAGGTACATTCTTAAGTTTTGTCCATGATATTCTAAATGAAACTTTGTTGCACCAAGCCTTTGTTAGCCTTAACCAAGACGGTAACTCTAAAAGGTCAGTTAAGACATCTTCATTAAGCTCCAAATTTGTTAATTCACCTTCGCCTTTAAATGTGCTCAAATTTATTTTATCTGCTGAGAGATTCTTTGTAAACCTAAAACATGTTTATTGTTTATATCATGTAGTAAGTAAACAATTACTCTTTAAGTAGATTCAGCTTGCTTACCTAGACAAATGTTTTAGTAACTGATTTTTTATAATAGAAACCATTATAACTGCCGCTAACTAAATAATGTTAACTATATTATAATAATTGTCAACCACTTATATTACCCTATCTACGTTTATGTTATTTTTATGGTTTACTCATTTAAATGTTTGTAATTTTACTATATATTCAATTAACTCCTCTCACAAAGGTTACACTACTTCCACCACAAACTTCCACTTTCCACTTTGTAATCATATGTTTTTGATGTTTGGATGACAGAACACTCAGAACAGGATGATATTCCCAGTGTCGCCAATGTGACGATTTGAATTTAAAATTACACGTACTACACAAATTACATTTTCGTGAAATTTGGTGTCCGAGGTAGGGGTCAGTGCTGCCAGAGCTACCGCTTTTACGGTAGATCTACCGCTTTGAGAGTCGTAAAAAATGAAAATACGGTAGTCTACCGCTTTTTGAGAGTCGTAAAAATGAGAAGCAGAAGCAAAACGACCGAAATTAAAATTGGATTTAGTAGGTTTTCCCTTTCAAAATTATCATTAGAATAATTTTTTTTTCTTTTAGTAACTTGCTAAACAAAGTTCTTTATGTTTACCGCCTACCGTTCTCTATTTGTGTTTAATTTTACCTTTTTTCTTAGTATTTTGTTTAAAAAAATCTATTTTATGTGGTACCGTCTACCGTAATCTACCGTTTTTTAAATGTCAAATCTATCGTTTTTGTCATTTTCGATCTGGCAGCACTGGTAGGGGTGTGTTTCCGACTATTTTAGTTCCAAAAGGGATTATTTTATTGATAATTGTAAATGTGCATGGTGTTAGTAGGTACTTTAAATGTAAATCTAGATAAAAGGTAATTACCCGGATACGGAATATATAACGGAACCATCCATTTTTAACAAATTTTTTTGTCAAAAGATCGGAGCATTTATTCGCAGTTTGTGATTCACATATGCATGACAATCGTGTAATTGGAGTAATTGCACCTCAGCCGTCCTCAGCTGGCAACACTGCACATTCAACGAACAGGCCTAGAGAGTGTTCATATTGGAACTCTCCCTTGTATTTTCCATTGGTGAAAGAAGTGGAAAAATTTTAAGGATGAAAATAAAAACAGGTACATGTATTCTTTCGAATTATCAGACCATTGTAATCAGAACCATTTTGTTCTTTACGTAATGGCTTAAGTTATTATCATTTATCGTTATCGGACGAATAATAACGAGATGCGCCTTAAGTCTGAAGACCAGTTTAAGAACATCGCATGCTCAGCACGTACACATCTGACATCTTTTTATTCACAAATTTAAGAAAACACCTTTTGGGAAATCATTTTTCAGACAATATCACTATTCAATTGAAAGAGAATATAATGCTTACTTTGAAGACCAATCATGTTTTTCTAATAGAATAAATAAGTAATTGCAGCAGTGGCGGCGATAAGGATTAGAGGATTTCCCTGCCAGATTTCTCTAAATGTGTTCTTATTGGAAATTAAGAAGGAAATTAGCATGGAGGCCCTTCTCCAAGCTAGGGTCTCCCTTATCGCCGCAAGTCATTCCATGGCAAGTGGCGGAAGTGTGTGAAAGAGAAGAAGAGTTTGTTAAAAAATAACATTATCGAAAAAGTGGTTATAGTATTTTATTTCATTGTTAGCAAAAAACTACATACTGTAATATTGCTTACGTTAATATCATTATTAAGAATAATATAATTAAAATTAAATAAATCTAGCTTATTAACTTTTATTAAATATTTCTTTTTGACACACAATATTTCTAAAGAAAACCTTCTGAAAATAAACAAAAATAGTTACACAAATAAAGTAGATTGGTCATTCTTTTACAAACGCACGCTTTTTAACCTTGGCGTCCGAAAATTTTTTTACAACTTATATACATAAAATTAATTGCTACGTATTTCAGGATTTTGCTGAAAAAATGTTTTTTTCGAAAATTCCTGGAATCCTGAAATATGTGTCAACAAATTTTGTGTATATAACTTCTTAAATAAATTTGGGACGATTCTAAAATGTTAAGGTTAAAAAGTGTTCTGTTTGCAAAAGAATGACGCATATTTATGAAAGTATTTATTTTCAAAAAAATGGCTCTTTTGAGGAAACCTGAAAATTTAGGTATAGGGATATGATATATCGTCCGAAAGAAAATTTAACCTTATGTTAATTTTAAAAATAATATACAGAGGGTTTCATTAAAAAGAGTCATTGACCATTTTAGACTTAACGGAAATATACATAATTTCAACCTCTCATACGATATCGAATCGATTTTTCCATGTGGATTAAAATATACATGGGGTTTCCTTAAACTGTCACCATTATTTCAACTGTTCATGAATTCAGACCACAAGTGTACGTGTTTAATTAAGGTCAGGTTTTGGGAAATATTTATATTAGATATCTTGGTAATTATTAGAACTAAAAGGTGATTCTAAAAACTTAATAATATAAGGGGTGATCCGTTTAAAATAACAAGTTGCTATAATTTTTCGGTAAGAGCGGCAACGCCGCAACGCTGAAAATATTTTGGATCGATGCATCAGGTGCGTTTAGGTATATATGAAACCAAATTTTTGAAACGATCTATTACTCGTTTTCCACATACCATAGACTGTGAATCGTCACCGTGTATATACGGGTATTATGGAAATGACGTTATATTTAAATGGGTGACTCCTTGGGTGTCCTAGAGAACCGCTACATATTTATTTTTTCAAATCGACCGTTTAAAAGTGGGGTCCAGCCCCATAAACCCACACTTCATCCGTCGTTTGTTCGGGTTCGTTCGTCATGTCACCCTGGGGTGGCATATCAGGAATGCAAACTGAAATTCCATATAAAATTATAAAAATAAATTATTTATCTACCTACTTGTATTTATCTTTATACCTCCAGGCACAAGTTTTTTAAAAATACACTCAGATATATTTTATTACACGCGACGCGACGAAATTTGACTTATTCATCGAGGACATTCCATTTTTCTGTCAAGTCAAAAGTACAAAACAAACTACTCGTTTTAACTGAGCAACGTAGGTTCGTCTATAAAAACAATGTCAAATAATATACAAAGTTTGGACGCGTAGCCCGAAAATCATTACAACTATTATACGCGTACCTTCTGAAAACATAGCGGATAGCCAAGAGTGTAAATGGTTATCAACAGAAACGACTGCACCCTAAAGCTGTTCTTCTATTACTGACACTTGCAAGTCGCACGCTTGTACCCATAGACCTACGTCGGCCCGGCGCCGAGTTGATTGTGTGAAAGAGAGAAAGAAAATAAAATCTTCGTCGGTCTTGTCATTTGGAGTAGAGCTGAGCTAATTTAATTTTTTAAGCTTCTCAAAGGAAAAAGTACAGTCGCAGTATTATCAGCTACCACTATCATTTTATTCAATTTGGTCGAAATTCCATTAACGTCATATCAATTAAACGCCTTGCAAGAGATCTCGTGGTAAATAGCCAAGTAATAGAGAAGAATCTCGTGAAATATCAAACTGTCAAATATTGCCTATCTCTATTCCGAGATTTGAAGGTATCTATTTCGTTCGTTCGTAGGTTAACTGTTTTATGGTTCGTAGATAAAATGTCATTTTTAAACTGAAGGATTGCATTGTGTGTATTTAAAATGTGTGTGTTTTAAATTAGTTAAATAAATACTTAAATCTACGCGAGAAAGGAAGGACCAAAATTGAAACAGCGTTCGCGTGTATTCTTTCCATGTGAATAGCTGCTATTTTTGAGGTTATGTGAGAGGATTTTTCCTAAAACTTAGATTCTGTGTGGTTTCTGTGAAATTATGAAACTAACAATTGTATTTAAATAAGTAAAGGTAAGAAAGCATGTGTCCTAAATAAAATTGCATTTTTTTAAAAGAGTTTGAACGATAATTATTATTTAAAAGATCAATGACGTTTGACCTATTTACTTTCCTGTGCTTGTAACGAATTTGAAATTGGTGTGTGATATTACCATTATTTGTTTGCAAAGCATCTTTAGCCGTCGGTTTTCTGGAATCATATTTGTTCATAAATGATATAAGTAATATAAAATTGTTAAAATTAAAAAAAAATTTCTAAAGAGTTTGCCATGTAGATATGACAACACCGGCCAAAATACGCTGACGTCCTTTGGTCCTGCAGACCTCAGTGTTGATTGTTTACATATTACGCCAGTGCCCCACATGTGTTTGTCTGATTTGACATAAGGTGATATAATCCGGTCATTAATTGAAAGCGCCATTTATGGGTATTTTTCTTCAATTTATTTTCATATCAGGATTTGCCGTTTTAAATATAATACCATACCATTTCCATAACACCTTGTATAGTACATTTTTAAAAGGAGTAATTATAAACCGTGAAAAATTACTTTAAATAGCGTACTTATAAGTACGTGTTATTTAAATTGAATGTCAAATTATGTTTAATATCTATAAGCGTGTTAAAATAATAACGTGGAAATTATATTTCTTATAATAATAAATTAAATATGTAATTTGCTAAGAATTTGAGTTATCGATTTCCGACTAATGTGATTAGGCAGGGAATCTAATTACCAGCGTGAAGGTAAGCTAATTAAATAAAGTGGATTCAAAATAATAACAGTTAGTAGGACGTTAAAATTTGTTTTTAAACGTCTATTCAGTACGAACATATAAATGAGAAAGCCGATATAGAAAAATCGACGCGAAAGCCCAAAATTAGGTATTGAGAAAAATGGGAAGCATTATAGTAATTATTTGTAAGTACCTACATCTAGCTAGATATCCCTATTTGAGTGTTCCATTGAAAAAATCGTGGTACGTAATTATGAGACAGCTCCTGGCAATCTATCTATATTGTACCATAAAGAGAATAATTTGTATATGTGTGAATAAATTATATGTAAAATGTCTAGTGGGTCACAGAGCATTATATAGCCCCCTCCTGGGTGCGCCAGATCAGTGTGGGTCCATTTTAGCTAGATCACTGTTTAATAATTTGCTTGTATGTAAACTTATGGTGATTTTATGGTTTCTGCCTTGTTTATCTCTGTTTGTTTTAAGGTGCTAGTATTTTGGTAGTTTAATATTGACAATAAACAAATTTGATAGATACCTATAGATAAAAACTAGAGGAAAATATAGCCATATAGGTCATATAGTAGCGTCGCTCAGCTTTTAGGCGCGTAGCGAGGGAGCCAACATCAACGGAGGCGACATGCAATTTTGCAAATATAAAAATATCAACCAGACGCAACCATCGATCTATATCTATGGAGAGCCAAACCCTAAAAACAAAAATGACAAATTTATAGTTTCGCGCATGTAAACAAAGCTACTCGTCAGCTGTCATGCGCAATGCCGACTGATAAACTATTTACCTTTACCGACGAACAGGACACATCAAGACCTATCTTTACTGGGAAATAAACAATATATTCTCCCGCATAAAAGAAGGCCTTGTGGCCATCAATGAAAAGCCACTTTTAGAATTAATTTTTATATCTATTGTCCACGTATCGATAGATTTTTAATATCGTTATATCGCTACGATTGATATCGGTTCTGGACGGTCGGCGTTGGTTCACATCGTTGTTTATCCCTTACATTGTAGGTGAAAAACTTGCAAAACGTCTCCTATTCTTTGCTGCATATTAATAGCAGTTGCAAGCGGCTCTTCATAAACAATTTGGTTACCGGTTCCCATAAGAAAGCCAAGTTTTGGATAAGATGTTTTCAGTTTAGGATTATTAGTCTAGGCGCCTATGTTATTTAAACAAGGTAGTTTATGAAATTTGGAATTATTTCGAATACGGCTGGAAATAACTTATATGTATTATTCAAAATCTAGATAAATTATAAACACCCTGTATAAAATAGATGAACGCCATTATATTCATATAGTATCTCGACTATACCTCTTGTTATAATAATCTCACTCAATGCAGGTTAAAAAAATAATTTTGGATTGTTTGTGATTTTTTTTCAGGACTGCAAAACTTTTTTTCTCAGTTTTTAATTTATTGCTCCTAAACTATACAGAACCAAATGAAATAAAACTTTAGGTAATTATTAAGTTTACGTTTCACGAAATTTGGATAAGACTTAATGATTTCCTGGGTCGGTCCCATTGTGTCGACAAGAGCTTGGCAATAATCAAGTGAATATGAAGGGACCGACTAAGGAAAACAAGTAATGATATGATTATATTAATGTAATCAAATGAAATAACATTTTTTTTTAATATTACTAGTCATATTTATTTACATTTATAATGTTATTCTATAGATAGTTCTGTTTCGCTATCGCTATCCTCATCAAAATTAATTATAACTGGATTAAATATATACGATCCAGACTAATATACGAATTTTCTACAGTTATTACGTGACGGACTGAATTTTTCCAACTACCTGGGGGAATATCATTAAAGCATTTTCGTATTAATTCTACAACACTAGAACTTAAAGTCGGAGTAATATTTTCAGACCTAACCAGTGATTTTAACTGGTGCCACATATGCTCTATGGGGTTAAAAATGCAATAATAGGGTGGGAGCCGTAGCACTGTATGTCCAATTTCTTCTGCCAATGTGTCACAAACATATACTTTTTTTAAACAAAATGTCTTTAAAACTTCTAAAAGATCACTTTTTATAACTTTCTTCAAAATATATATAATATATCATCACCATGTAGTTCTGAATCTCCAATTTTGTATTATTTGAGCTTGGAGCTTTATGTAATTGGCGACTGTGATAGCTCGCATTGTCCATTACTATCACGCTATTCTGAGGAATGTTTGGTAAAAGACAATTCTTGAACCATTCCTCAAAAACTAACAAATTTTACCACAAAAAGATATTTATATATAAATTAAGCAACCTAACCTACCTGATGTGCCTATATTTAATTATAATTATTACAATCCGGTCCTTTCCACATAATAATAACAAACGGTCATAAATAATGGGATGGCTCCAGGTACTACTTTTACTGTAGTCATTAAGTTATATCCATTTTTCGTGAAACAATCTTTACACTAATGTGAACCTAAATATGCAATAAAATACTGGGTGTCCCATTTAAAAAATTAACTTTGGTATCACACTTTTTGTGTCACCCTGTATAATGCAATATATTTTTAAAACATGCGGCTTTTAATCCCAGACCTCAATCCGTTTATTTTTAATAAGTTCGGGGATAATGATTTAATATATTAATATAAAAATGAAAAATAGATGTGTGCTGTGTAGATAACGCCATAACGTAGAAATTATACTGGACGGACTGGACCTGACCCTTACTACTTCTGGGGCAAGTTTCTGAACGAGGTTTAATGTTGTTCTTTATTCAAAGAGGCAAATGCAGAACTTGACAATTGAAGTTTCGCGCAGCCAGAAATCTTGAAAAAAAATTCATAAAATATTCAAAAAATAAACAATTTATCATACATGATACCTACGATGTTACGCTTTTCAGTTTATTTTCGTACGTAGCAGTTTATTTATTATGCTTAACCGTAAATCGTCCAAGTAGTTAAATATCCATTAATTTAAAAATTTATATTAGCTTGTGGTTTGATACTCTAGAAACCGTTTTTTAGGTTCTAAATGGGTGCATAATTAATGTAAAACCACCGAAGGAGAAGATCTTAAAGGATTAAGCAGCCAATATGACGAAAAAGTTCGAGTTTGACTGGCATGTTTCAGTTCCTGAACCTTTATTAACTGGTTGTGTTATGGATAGGTGGACTGAGGAAAGGGATAACTTTGAACTTGAACAAAGGGCTACATTTAAAGTGGATGATTATGGTTTCTTCATTTATTGGAAAAGTGAGGGACGAGTAAGTACTTTTGTGTCTTGTTCATTGATACTATATCCCGCCACGGTGCAGACATATCTTGTTTGCAACAACTTATATTTTACATTACCTCAGACGACAACTTTCCAATGTAGATATTGGGTAGGTCAGCAAGTCAATTTACCAAAAATAATCATTAGTCTGTTAGTTTTAGTGCTTGATATGTATTATCCTTTCTAAAAGCCCGATAATTTCCATTGTAATCCAGGGGAGAGTAGCTATGCCAGGTAGACACTTTATTCTTTGTAAAAGGATTTATATTTTCGAACCCATTTTTAAATTATGTAAGTGTTCACCTACACCTAAAACTAAAATTGTAATTGTAATGGTCCTTCTGTTGTTTGAATCGGGGGAATAAGAACATACAATGTAAATGTCACCCAAAATATTAGCATTTACAATTTTTTACTTGTGAACCAAGCTTTTGTCAAGGACAATTCACATGTGGCTGGGTGAACCTTTTTTTGTTTTGTACTTTATTTAAATTACAATAAAAGTTGTATTTGTGTTATACAAATAAATTGACTATTTGGGTGGCTTGCTGAAATATTTGTTAAAGTTACTGTGTAGTATGTTATAATCAGCGATTGTGTGAATATATTTTAAAATGTATACAGTGTGTTTTAGTAGCAAAAAAGGATAAATACAGAAGCTATACAAGGTAAAAGAATGTTTAGTACTAGTAAACTTTGGGGGTTAAGTTTGAAATAATTAGAGACTTAGGGCAATATATTATTATATCTTTGTGATTTGTGCTAGGTACAGTTGGGTGAGGGAAAGAATGAATGAATGTGCATCATAACTTTCAGAATATTACTAGTATTCACAAAACGAAGAGGATAGAAAGTGCTAATGAGAATGTAAAATTTATTTTTACATATCTCTTCAAATAGAAGTGGAAAACCAAATTGTAAAAGTTTGGTTTTGCTTAAATATCTTCGGAAATATTTGGATTTTTTAAATTTAAATACGTGACGTTCCAGAATTCACTAATGCTTACCTTTCCTCTAATTTAATCATTTCTATATGTCCTATGATTAATGAGATCCCTGTAGAGTGCATTCTTATCTGGGCCACTCTGTATATGAAGTTTTAAACTTTTACTTCAGTACGTAGGTAGTTTACTGGGTAAATATACCTACTAAATTTTGTATAAAATATTGACAAAAAAAAGATTTTCATTATTTAAGTAAGTATTTATATTTTAGGAAGGAGATGTAATTGAACTTTGTCAAGTAAGTGACATTAGAGCTGGAGGAATTGCTAAGGATTCAAAACTCTACAGTAACTTACTAAAAAAACACGGAATTGATTTGGAGGAAAAATCTTTAACTATTTGCAGTGGCACAGATTATATCAACATAAACTACCAGCATATTGTTTGCCCTACACCTGAAGTTGCAAAGGTACATTAAAATATGAATCATTTTGCTTCTTAAACTTTACTTTATATCCCAAAAAGATTTTTTCATCTAAGAGAGTGAATGTATTTAAATAAATCATAGCTATGATTATTTTTAAAGGAGAAGAAATGAAACAATGGAACAAATAACCTTGTATTCAGGGTTAGAATAAGTATACTGGGTCCACAAACGAAGCGGGGACGGAAGATTACATTGTTATTGAAGAACTTATCAACAATACTAAAACAGCTTGAGGTCTTGGATTAAAAGCGGCATGTTTTAAAAATATTTTACATTATACAGGGTTGCCCAAAAAAGTGTGACGGCATAAAGATATATTTTTCTAAATGGGACACCCAGTATTTTATTGAAGATTTCGGTTCGTATTAGTATCAGTATCGTTTATAAGTGCCTCAAATTTTATTTTATTTGGTTTCGTAGTTTCGGAGAGATAAATTAAAAACTAAAAAAAAAAAAAAGTTTTGCAGTCTCAATAAAAAAATCAAAAAAACAATCCAGAACTATTTTTTTTAACCTCAGCATTAGGTGAAATTTATAACAAGAGGTCTAGAGATACTATGAATCTAATTGCATTTATCTATTTTATACAGGGTGTTCATAATAAGCTTTCAAAAACGCCACATTTTAAAATAATTTTTCTCAAGTTTTTCAAATGAAACACCCTGTATAGTATTTGGCTATTTGACGTAGAATTCATAGAAAAATTTTTGATGTAATACAAGCATATAAGTTATATCTAGCCGTTTTCGAAATAATTGTAAATATCATAAATTATGTTTTTACATAGATTTTTTATTGGGAAACTTTGATATACGCGACTAGCGTATTGCGTATTCTAAAGTAAATGTTAAAATAGCTTCCTTTTACTCTAAGACTTTACCGTATTTATTTAATTTAATTATTTATTCTTAATCGAGTTGCCATGACTCTAATAGTAAAGGGAAGCTATTTTGAACTTTTACTTTAGTTTACAATTATTAGTCTAGTCGCCTATAACAAAATTTCCCAATAAAACTCTTTAAACAACATAATTTATGATACTATATAATATTTTGAAAACGGCTGGATATAACTTATATGCTTGTATACAAAAAGACAAAAATTCTCTATGAATTATAAGTCAAATAACCAAATAATATACAGGGTGTTCCATTTGAAAAACTTGAGAAAAATTATTTTAAAATGTGGCTTTTTTGAAAGCTTGTTATGAACACCCTGTATAAAATAGATAAACGCAATTAGATTCATAGTATCTCTAGACCTCTTGTCATAATTTTCACCCAATGTCGATGTTAAAAAAATAGTTCTGGATTGTTTTTTTTGATTTTTTATTCAGGACTGCAAAACTTTTTTTTTCAGTTTTTAATTTATTTCTCCGAAAGTACAAAACCAAAATAAATAAAATTTGAGGCACTTATAAAGATACTAATACGAACCTAAATATGCAATAAAATTCTGGTTGTCCCGTTTAAAAAAATATAACTTTATGCTGTCACACTTTTTTGGGCCACCCTGTATAATGTAAAATATTTTTAAAACATGCCGCTTTTAATCCAAGACCTGACATTGTTTTAGTATTGTTGATAAGTTCTTCGATAACGACTTAATCTTCCGTCCCCGCTTCGTTTGCTGACCCTGTATAGGTAATAGGTATTTTGATTAAAATATCTGAACATTTAGATAGGTTTGGTTGCCTCACTCATCATTAATTAAGTCGATTATTTAGTCTACATCGTGATGTAAAAATAAAAAGATAAGTTGACTTGCTTAAAATTAAAACAACAAACCCGGTGGGTATTTTGTAGCTCATTTGTAGCTTTTTTGTTACGCCGGTCGCGCATATGTAGCTTGAGCATGGTCCAAGAAAACCGCGGTACCGCTAGCTTGAACGTCCATGGTAGCGGCACAACCTCGGACCAGGCTAATTTTTCGTAACTTTTTTGTAGCTTTTTGTTACGTTGGTCCCATTTTTGTAGCCCTTACAAGTTTCGAGAAAAACGCGAATCTGCTAGTTTAAACTTCAATTGTAGGGGCACAACCTTGGACCAGCCTAGTTTTTTGTAAATTTTTGAAGCTTTTTTGTTACGTTGGATCTTAAGATACGCACCTAGGGAGCGTTGTCGACCAAATTACGAGGATGAAACCTACGTAGTAAAAAAGCTACAAAAAACTAGCCTGGTCCGAGGATGTGCCGCTACAATTGAAGTTTAAGCTAGCAGATTCGCGTTTTTCGCGAAACTGGTAAGGGCTACAAAAATGGGACTAACGTAACAAGAAAGTTACGAATAACCAGTTGGGTCCGAACATCTGCCGCTACCATGGAGGTTCAAGCTAGCGATTCCTCGGTTCTCTCGGACACTGCTCAAGCTACATATGCGCGACCGGCGTAACAGAAAAGCTACAATCGAGCTACAAAAGACCCACCGGGTTTGTTCGAACAAACCCACCGGGTCTTTTGTGGTGCCGCTACAGAGTGCCCGCTAGCTTAATAGGAGCTATGTACCAGCTATAAATTAAATAAAGAGGAAACAGATTTCTTTGTCATATCCTAATTCGCTTGATTCTACCATGCTAGGGGAATTTCGTACTATCTCTCGCAGACTTCTTGTACAGCTTACAATATCGAAGCGGCTCGTAATATTTTGTGCACAATTGCGTTATTTCTAAAGCGTAATTAGGTAGTGTACTGCTCGCTTGCTACGAAGGAAGGCCGCCGCCTTGCCGCACCGTGTTAAATTATCATGTCTGTTTGAGTAAACTCATTCACAAGAAGCAGGGTTGTTAATGTCGCAGAAAAATTGAATTTACTACATTGTTACGTTGTAAACGTAATTGTTGTAATAAATGTAATTAGTGTTTTGATTGGCTGAAAGTTCAAAACACAACATAACCGCATCTTTATCATTATAAATTCGATGTTAAAAGTTGGGAATTCGAGTGGAAAAGTCAAGAAAAATGGCACAAGAAAAAGTTCAAGCAACGTGTCTGCTAGGTTAAGATCAAGCTAGCAGACACATGGTTGTTTTTTAAAAACAGCGAGCAATAAAATTGAAAATAGGATAATAAATTAACAATAAAATAGCTAAGAAAAATGCAACAAGAAAAGGTTCAAAGATACGAAGTGTGCCTGTTAGCTTGAGATCAAGCTAGTGACACATGTTTTAAAAAAAAAAACGACGAACAATGAAATTCAAAATAGGGTAATAAATTAGCAATAAAATATCCAAAAAAAAATGGTACAAGAAAAAATTAAAAAAGATGAAGTGTGTCTGCTAGCTGAGATCAAGCTAGCATACACATGGTTTGTCCGAAGAAAACGACGAGCAAAAGAATTCAAAATAGGGTAATAAATTAGCAATAAAATAGCCAAAAAATAACATGAAAAAGAATGTAAAAATCCGTTGTGCGTCTGCTAGCTGGATTGACATGAATTTTTGGTATAAGAATGAATTTATACGATGAGTATTGTATAAATGAATAGATTTACGGTGGTAGGGTCGACTTCCGTTCTCGGTGAAAATTGACCAAAAATAGATAAAAAACAAAAAATTATCATAATTGATTCAAATTTGGCATGTGGACATTACAACCCAAACAACTGTTCCAAATAAAAAATTTTTAAATTCGATCAGTAAATGACACTTATCGACATTTTGTGGAAAAAATGTCAAATATGACAGTTACAAAAGTCACATGGTCCCATTTAATTATGTAATTTTTGTTTTTTATTGAAGCAAAAACTTATGGTCAAAAGTCAAATTTTACCTAAATTGAACAATGCATTTTTCCCCATGGGTTTCAACTTTAATGGTGACAATGAATAAGGGTTTAATAAAGACATGTTCAAATTCAAATTCTTTATTCATGTGGAAAAATTAAAAAAAAAAAAAAAAAAAAGATGTGCTGCTTAAGGCAGTTAGTTATCAATAAAAAATAGTAAAAAGACAGGACAATTCATATGCCTAATTGACAATCAGTCAAGATAAAATCGGTTATAAAATCAGTTTTAAAAAAGGCAAAACAATACAGTACAGCACGAACAATCAAAACAATACAGTACAGCACGAACAGTTTAAAACAATTTAAAATTATGACAGGCAGTCAAGGCAAGGGAACATCATAGATATGGTCTAAGAACTCCTGAATGGAATAAAACGGATGGGAAGTTAGATATTTTTTTACAGCCCTCTTAAATGTGTTCGTCTCTAAGTTCCTGATAGATACCGGGAGCTTATTAAAAAACGTCGGAGCATAGTGCAGAGTCGCATTCCATGATCTTCTCAATCGCAAGAAATCGAAATTCATGAAGCATTATATGAAGGTTTACACAGTATTATCAAGAGAAAATAGATTTATTAAAAATATTTTGTAGCAATGTATAAAACATTTGTAAGCACTTTCGTGGTACTTGGATTGCTTTCTGCTTTGCCTGAGACCAGAACGACCACTGATTAGGATGAAACCGTTCGTAGGATTTCCTCTTTCTCCGCGCTGCACACAAGCGAATTACAGGTAAAAGCTGGTCAAAATAGATAAAACCAAAGTTATAATTATGTCGTAAAATCATTAGCACTTAATTAAGAAACAACCAGGGTGCCATAAATCACCCCTGTTATATTTATATTATGGCCAACCTTAAAATTATTTCAGTTCAAAGTTTGTTTTTCTAGTGTGGTGTGTAAATGAAATTAGAGTGCTTGAAAAAAATCAGTGTATTTAGTTCTGTTATTCCGCTAAGTTTTTGTAAAAATTTTGAAAAACCAACATGGAGCCTATTGCTGGTGGTAAGTACAATCCTATAAATTTTTCAAATTAAAAATATTTACACTAGTACTTTTGATTTCATACATTTTGTTAACATAAGTTAAAATAAATTAAACAATTTTTTTTTAAATTTTGTATCAGGCAAAATGTAAAAAAGGGCGCGTTAGAACGCGACCAAACTATTTGTTTACTATTCTTTGAAGGGTCCTGAATAAGGTCCAACTGAGAGTTGCTGCGACAATTTGCGACCTTGCCCAAAAATTGAATTTAAAAAAAAAATTGTTAGGTACATTTTTACAAATATGTGATTAAGACATCGAACCAATTTTGAATAACTTTATTATTACTAAACCGATTCCGATAAAACGTACATAGTTTCATGGAGAATTGAACATACTTTTCAAATGGTGGCCATTTCTTTCTGAGTATATAAATTTTTACAGAAATCACACGGTTTCTCAATTTTTTGTTGTTCTTGCAGGATCCACAGCATAATCAGTATCTTTCACAATGATTCCGCTCGTGGAATGGTTAAGAGACTGTCCATCCAAAAGCGCTAAAGAACAAATGAATATTTGGAAAAAAAAAGTTAAATCTTACATGCCATCTGATGACTTGTCGTTCTCGTGAAAGATTGCATTTTTTTCTGAAAGCATATCACAACAAGTGGTCAACGGCATCCAGAAATAAAAACAGATTCCAAAGTAAAAATTCCGCTTGGCTAAGTACAAAATTAGAATTTTGTTCGACAACAGCTTCCAGGTCAAAAGAAAGACGTGGTAGGCCTGTTCGGACTTTCTCTCCTCAAGTAAACGAACGAAGAGAAGAAAAGCTACTCAGTTTCGATTAGAACGTAGCCCAGAAGAACTTACATATGCAGCTCAAATGCAATATAGGTCTAAAGGCAAGATGGAAGCAGCAGAAGTAATAAAAGATATTGCGTTTTCTACACCCACATTTATTAAGAAATAATTTTGTTTGAAAAAATCAGATATATAAATAAATGTTTCTTCAATAATAATATTGTAAAAATAAACCACCTTTGTCTATTCCAATTTCTATAATTTAATAACCATAAAAAGGGGTGTTGAGGGGGCAAAAATGTAAGATATTAAAAACAAAATGCAATGTTACCATATTCATAACGGTTTCTTAATTAAAAACATTTTTGGTCTCATGTTACCAAGATAATCTTTTTGGCCACGATTCTGTGGAAATTCGCCTGTGTGGGCTGGTCGCGTCTTATTGGTTGAGGGAGGAACGGTAGAAGGAGAAATCAATCTGGTTTAAGTTACTATGGGGAATTTTACTTCTCTTTATTTAATTTATTGCTGGTGTATTACGTTCTCTTTTCTGCCCGTTAGGCGTCTAATCATAATAGTTTGTTGCCGAATCTATATAAGAGCAGCTTATAGCTAGATATCGTTGTCGATTGAAATAAAAATAATGAAAATATAATCATTTTCGTCATTTCAGTTTTCCAGGTAAATTACTGTATGTAAATCCAGCATGTGTACCATTTAAACTTAGTTCCTAACAATATTTGTATTTTGACTAACCAATGTAACTTATAATTTAATATAAAATTCCACCTATAGTTTTTTAGCTGTATCTAAATAAGTAGGACATTTTTGAATAAGTTTGGAACATGTATACTGATTAGAGAGACAATATTAATTACAATATAATTTTTAAGGATTGGTTGGATGGCCTAAGAAAGATCACTCACAATGTTAAAGCTAATAACTTTTGCCCAATGACTTGTTTGAAAAAACAGTAAGTTTGTAAAGAAACTATATGCATGTGGGATAAATGTTGGTAATTTCCTGTCTCTTTGGCTCTGCATGTATATCATTCAAATATCTGTTATGTGCATACTAGGATAAACTGTCTCGAACTGCTTAAATAAAGCATGTATTATTCCTCGAATCTTATTCATATAAAAAATTGGTCTATCGCCTTCATTGGTCTAAATATCATTGAATTACAGGGTGTTATGGAAATGGTTTATAATATTAAACCTGCTAGTCCTGACAGACAAACAATCATGATGGCGCTTTAATTGACGCTTAAATTAACCGGGTTGAAAAAAATTAGAAAAATTAATGGATAGATTTTGTTCAAATTTTGAATTTAGCTTTGAAACGTTGTACTACATGACTAAAGAACCTTGGATTTTTCAAAGAAGAATTTTAGTATTTCCAATACGGTAAATAACGTTCAGATTAAAAAAACATTGTTATACAGTCATTTTTGACAGCATTGCATGCACTATCAATGATCTCAATTAATATTATTGCTTTATTTTAATGCAAAAGAACGTCACACCGAATTTTTATGCAAAAATACCGAAAATCGCAACTATCTAAAGTTATTTGGCAACGCTTCCGTTGATCAAAAGTTGCCTCCCATCTTCCGGCGAGGTAAATCTATTTGACGGGTGTAGGATGTGAACGGCGCGGCGTCGTGGCTTGGAAAGGCGATGTTGTCAGATTGATCAATAACAATGACTTACGCTCTTTCGCGGCCAACTCCTAAATCGGACCAGGCGCTTCACTGATAACTGCTCTTAATAGTACAAAGATAAATTTTATTTACAATTTTTAAATTGTGATAGGTCTTTTGGCCTCCCCCCCCCCCCCCCCCCCCCCCCCGAACAAACCCCCCATCATATTTAAAAGAAAAAAATTTTAAATATTATTTTTTGATATAAATACCTTTGTTATTATTTCTCCATGGTATTTCTGTATGTATAGTATGTATATAAACCAATCTGGGACAATCTCGTATGATTCTATGTCACTATTTACATTTATTTTACTTGTTTTACAGCTCAGAAAATAAATGAAAACTTTAATTTAAAAGTTTAAACATTAAGAAAATAATTAGTTTGACTTAGATCTTGCAAGAAAAATTCGAAAACCCAGACGAATGTTGAACAATCAATAAAATACCTATAAAAGCACGTCCTTTCTTGGTAGTAACCGAAGAGGTTCCAGAAAAATGGTTGCAATATTTGTCGACTTAAAAGAACACCACGCGATTAATACATAAGGTCAAAAGACCAGAGGAAGGCCGGAAAAGACCACCGACCTATTACACGTACACCTTATGGGTTGCGCAGCAAAAAGTTAAATTTTATGAGTGGAAAAATGGGTTGGTGCGCACGGTTTTCCGGTCATATTTTTAAAGGTAATGGTCGGTCGTCGGTAGTCTTGCGTACAATGTTGTCGCAGTCATGTAGGCAACCCCGCCTTACTGGTGCCGGTTGGTTGCCAACCAACGACTTGCATCAACGACGACCGTCCAGAACCCAAATCAGTCGTAGCGATGTAGCGATATGTGGACAATAGATAGCAAAATTAATTCTAAAAGTGGCTGTTCAGTGATGGCCACAAGGCCTTCTGTTTATTTCCCAGTAAAGAACGTCTTGATGTGCCAAATTATTGCCGTGTAATCATTTTCATTAAGGGCGAAGTACGATCATGTTCGTCAGTTAAGGTAAATAGTTTATCAGTCGGCATTGCGCATGACATCTGACGAGCAGCTTGGTTTACATACGCGAGGCCATAACCTTGCCACTTTCGCGTTTACAGTTCGGCTATCCGTAGATATAGGTCGGTGGGAACTACAGATTACACCGAAATAATTAACTTTCTGCGGTTACCGATAGAGCAACTCAAATTAATTTAGTTAAAGCACGTGATATTCCATTTACTTTTCCAGGAACTAGTAAAAAAAAAAACATTATTCAATAACAAATCCATTTGTGACAGAAATGGGCTGTCGGACAGATCCGCCTTATCAGTAGCATCAACTGCATGAGAGGCTATTGGGATAATAGATAAAAATAAGCTGAGAAAAAAATCATAAATAGCCTTCCTGTATCGTCAAAGTACAATGTAGATCTCATAGGCGAACAATAGTCGAGAAACATACATATTTCACTCGTGCAAAAAAGATATTGTTAGTTTTTTTTTAAAGAAAATAATATACAGTGCTTAACACGGGTTTAAAAAATGGAGTAATAACACAGCTTGAGTCAAAATTAGATCGTCCTTTACAATAGTTTATCCGCCAACTTCATGGTAACGAACTACAGAGATCTTTTTCAGCATCTTGACAGTAACACGACAGATGGTTTTAACAAAGAATATAATCACGTAAATGGAAACCACGATCCCAAAACAAATAAGTTTTTAAAAAATAATTCTTATTATGGATGAAGGTGGGTGGGATGGAACTCGATGTGTACTCAGCAGTTACCTTCCCGTAGTGAGTTCTGGGCTGTTTATTTAATAAATTGCTCCAAAATGATTATCTCTTGAAAATTCAATATCTTTGAGTGATGGTAGAGGGTAACAGACATATCTCAATCAAAAAGTTGTAAATAAAATGTATCTTAGGTCAAATAAAATGCTTTGGGCGGTATTCCAGATCGAAATTTAAAAAATATTTTTGAGTTGAGTAAAACCAATTTTAAGACTTTTATTTTTCGGCCCACCTTACTGTCTAGCCCTAAATGTACAGACGAACATCTGGCGTTCATGTTTATCTTCAGAGAAGAAGATATGCGTCAGCTACAAAACTGTGCGGTTTCACGCAATTTAATATACGTTTTCATCTTTGGCATGTTTTCTTGCATGGCTTTCCTAATGACTAGACCTGGCAGCAAGGACTGAGGAGTATCACTCATAATAACAAAATCGGTAATGTTTGTCCTAGGACAGCTTTGATGAAACAGTAAGTGTTTATAGTAGCTTTGTAGCGATATTGTGAAGTATGATCCATATGCCGATTTGAGCAATAACCTTAGTTCACGCTAAAATATTACATGGAGCCGCTTATCCCTCCGTTAAGTCGGGAAAATCGGAAAATTACAAATTCGTTGACCTCTCAGCGACGAACACGATGGAAAATGCTACACTATCGGGCAAATAACATTGGACCCATTTTACTTTCCCGCGATATATTCTATAATATGTTTACAGGGTGATTCACGATCTAAGTTATTTTCAGCGTTGTCGAATTCTTAATAATATGTTTGCAGCGATGACTAAAATGTAGTCATTACAGTTTTTTTTTTTGTGAAAACGGACTCGACCAAATTTCAATCATCGCAACTAAAACAAATTTGTTGCAGATGTACTAGTGAAACCAGTTAAATATGTTAACTGCAGGAGCATTTAATTTTAGTTACACTAATTAATGGCTGGGTTCCGACTAATTGAAATATTTGTTACTTATACTTAGATTTATGTTGTCAATTTTAATTTAGATTAATGTTTCTGACATAAATAAAGGTTGTATTGGCCTACTTTATTCCTAAGCACAATTAAAAAATGTAGCTAACTAGCTAAATATGTTAACTAAAGAAGCATTTAATTTTAGTTGCTCGGACAAATTTGAGATCTTAAATAGATCTAAGATTTATATAATTTTTTCTAAAATAAATGAAAGTTGTTATCAGCAACTTTATTTCGAACAGATTTTTTTTTAAAATGTTTGATAAAATTATTATTAAAGATATTTTTAAATTTTGTTTAGTAATAATGTTGGCCATGATGACAACCTTAATCTAGAAAGTAATTATTACTTTTTATATACAGGGTGGTCCAGCGAACACTTAACACCTCGATTTTCCTGCTTTAAAATGAAAATGTACAAAATCGCTCGGGCCCGTCGATTTCTGATCCGACCCCCCTAACGGGGGTGAACACAACCCCCTGATTTTGAATAGGGATGAGGGGTGTTGCGATACCTCATTTTGAAGATCTTATCGAGTACCTACTATATGACCCTAAAATTTCGCTTCAAAATTTTCATCTTTAACGAAATGACAGCTAAAATAGTGGAAGACTACTTACTTTTGTGATTAGTTTATTAAATGCTGAAATTGACCACCATTCGCTTCCATGCAGTAAAGAACGCTGGTGTATGTGTAGAGAATGTGGAATTTACCTCGAGGATATTACTCTTATCAGACGCAGTTGAATTTATTTATTTATTTGTTAATTTTTTGTCCAAAAAAGTAGACGGACTATGTTTTTTATTTACCTTAGTCTATCGTGAATTTTTAAGAACGTTAAAACTGTGTCAATTCGATTGTACCTTTGTAGTAGAATTAAAATGGTGTATTCCCTAGAAGAAAGGGTGGAAATTATAAAATTATTTTTTAGAAATAACGACTCTGCGCGAGTCACAGCGGCTTTATGTAACGAACGGCATCCTGAAAAAAATGTATCCGCTGCTTACGTTGTGCAACTAGTTGCCAAATTTGACGCTACTGGTTCAGTCGGAAACAAAAAGAGGGTGTATGACAGAGACGAAGCGAGGGAAGTGGCTGTCTTAGTTCAAGTAGCAATGGATCCGACCCTTAGTACTAGGAAATTGTCCGATGTATCTGGTGTTTCACGCACAACAATCATGAGAATCCTTAAACAACATAAGTTCCATCTGAACTGAATGAGGATGATTTCGATCGCCGACTCCAGTTCTGTGAAGTGGTCAGTGGAATTATTAACAATAATCCTAACTACATGTTCAATATCTGTTTCTCGGACGAGTGTTCATTTTACCTTAATGGCATTGTAAGCAGGCATAACTGTCGGTATTGGTCAGATGAAAATCCAAGATTATTTCGTGAAGTGCATACGCAGCATCCCCAAAAGTTAAATGTTTGGGCGGCTATTTATGGAAATTACATAATCGGCCCTTTTTTTATACCCGGTAATCTTACTGGCCAAATGTATTTAGAACTATTAGAGAACGCTAGTTATCCAGCCCCCGTTCAAGTATTGGAGAATGAAGAAGACCATGTAACGATCATTTTTCAACAAGATGGCGCACCACCTCATTTCGCTCAACCTGTGCGTCAGTTCTTAGATGAAAATTTTCCTCAGGCCTGGATTGGAAGAAGGGGACATATTGAGTGGCCACCCAGATCACCTGATCTGGCTCCACTGGACTTTTTTCTATGGGGTCACCTGAAATCTAAGATTTACGCTACCCAGTCTGAGTCACTGGAGGATTTGCGAATGTGGATCATTAATGAATGCCGTCAAATTACACCACAAATGTTGAGTAATGTCCGTGAACGTTTTGAGCAAAATTTATAATGGTGGCCATTTTCAGCATTTAATAAACTAATCACAAAAGTAAGTAGTCTTCCATTATTTTAGCTGTCATTTCGTTAAAGATGAAAATTTTGAAGCGAAATTTTAGGGTCAGATAGTACTCGATAAGATCTTCAAGATGAGGTATCGCAACACCCCTCATCCCTATTCAAAATCAGGGGGTTGTGTTCACCCCCGTTAGGGGTTTGAAGTTACGGAGATGAAAAAAGCGAAAAAGTTATTCCCCCTCGAATCAGAAATCGACGGGTCCGAGTGATTTTCTACATTTTCATTTTAAAGCAGGAAAATTGAGGTGTTAAGTTTTCGCTGGATCACCCTGTATAACAAACTGCACTGCATAATAGTGTATACACTTTTGAATAATTGTATTCACGTTCATAATTATGTATATAGAATCTGACAGATTTTTTGAAATCCTCAATTACGATACTACTGAAAAACTTGTTTACATTATTTGAAGGGCTTATTGTAAGAATGTGATAAGCCACAAAAAGTTAAACTAGAGATATTCAGCTTGAAGTGTTAAAGGCGCCCTGAAAAATCTATATTTCCAATTTTCGTGCTAAAACCACCTTAGTATTAATCAACTAATTTGAATAAAGCATTTTGACTAAAGAAGTTAAAAAACACACATCTGGTTTAGGGAAAAAACATTTTTTTAATGGAAACGTGTGGCTTGTCATATTATTGCAAACACAAAATTGTTACATTTTAATAAGTACTAACAACTATTGATGAACTACAAAAAGAAAGAAAATTTCAGTTAAGCTCTTCATCGACGATCTCTGTCATTTCTTCTGGATCACCATTGGTCGTTTTTAAGTTAATGTAAAATGGGTGATGGATAGGCGGTATGTATTTAAGTAAGGACATGACATTTTTAACTTTTTTTTCTGCAAGTTTAATCGATTCCCCATATTTTTTCTTAAGATTGCTTAAGGATGTAAGATTTGGCCTGCCTTTTCTTTTTATAATAACTTGTTTAAAATGCCCGTTAACCGAATGTTTTATGTAAAATGATTGTGTGTCATCAGCTCTAAATTGAAATGAATATACTTTTGCAAAATCCAAATTTTCACCACATGCAGTACGAGTGGGTTTAGTTAGGCCAGTTAAAATTGATTCAAATGTAAAAAAATCGTCTTGTTCCATAACTGTTACTACAAAAGGGTTTTTAGTATTGCTTTGGCGTATTATCTTATACCATCCTTCTGGTGAGTATACTTCCGGTGCATATTTCCGATGACGCTTCTCAATGAGCGCAAAATCACGATCTGAGGGAAGATGTGTATGACCGCTAACCAAAAAGTGATGTGTTATGGTATTAAAATTTCCTTCCTTGATCAACTGTTGCCACAAAGACACCAAAAGCCAATTCTTATTTTGACCAGGACAGTTATCGGTAAATATGACAAGATGTTCTATGTCTGTTTTGGTGCGTAGAAATTTTAGTAAAATAGATGCAATTTCATCCGCTCCTCTCTTTGCTTTATCCTCCGTCCATAAGTACATATACCCTTGTCCGTTTGTACAGTCATGAACACCCAAATTATACAGCCACACCTTCCTGCAATAAAAAGCAGGACCTGTAGTAAGTTTTGGAATTGGCATGGCTTGTTGGAGGTCGAAAGATAAAACACACTTTTTTTTGTTTGTCAGGGAGTCTTCAATTTCATGCTTTAATAAACTTTGCATGGCTTTAGCTCTGATTTTGTGAAGATTTAATTCGGTATTTAGTTTTTCAATTTCTGACTGGTTCTTCGAGTTTATTGCAGTGTCAAGTTTTATTGTCGTTTCATCACAAGTCTTGCACGTATCAGACTTAGGGAGCTTAAAACCTATATTAAATTCTGTACAGAAAATTTTTCTGTATGCGTTCTCCTTAACTGGATTTAGTTGATGCTCGTTACACCAAGGAAGATAATATTCTTTATAAAGTCGGGCAATTGTCATATCGCAATTTAAGTACACCTTTCCAAGGTTATCTGTCCTACTATAATGGCTTTGGTATTTGGGCATCATGTTTATGTGGTCCCTAACAGACTGCTTTTGTTCGTCACTTAACTGATTTCGCCTATTGTGATGCCTTCCTCTTTGATCCTTATTTACTACTATGGAGCCTTGTATTTTCTGTGATACAATGTGGTTAATTCTTCCACGTGAAGAATGTAGGCCATGCACACTCATAAATTCAGATTTGCATATCTTCACACTTTCAGAATTTACGTTAACTGTGTAGATAGCATTACATTTCCTGCTCGATTCTTGCTTTTTTTGCTTTTTTTTATAGCTTCTTTTTTTCGGAACCACTTGTATACATCCGAAAAGGTAACTATTTTGCAAATCATATGATCCCAGGTCCCAAAAGCTGTTGAATATTATTTTGTGTGTTTCCTGCAGCTTCTCTCTACACTTATTTTTACACCTACATGGTGATCCTAGTTCACGCGCTTTTATTTCTTTTTTTGTGACATCGCTTAGGTATCCTTGCTCCAAATTTCGCCTTGCCTTCCTTTTGTTTCGAGCATATCCTTCTGTATTCTTTGGCCTCCAACGGCCCTTAGGAGTCTTTTCTGGTGTCGGCTCATTAAATCTGCATATTTTCACTGGAACTGCCCCATCTTCAGTGTCTGACCAATTTTCGTTCTGAAAAGAAAATGCAATAACATGATATGCCACAATTTAGTTTAAAATAATAGTCTCTTGCTAGAACGTGATATGCCACAAAAACAAAATCTGTCGTTACCTCACCATTCTGGTCATTTTCCTCTTCATCACTCGGTACATAATCTTTATCGGCTATGCTGTCATCACATGAGGTAGTTGAATCACTACTATAGCCACTATTTTCACTAATATTCAATAAAACACTCGCACGATATTCTCTTATGGCCGCCATTTTTATGTGGCTTGTCACACTATACCCAAATATTTCGGCCAATACAGTTATTGCAAGAAGATGATCCAGCTACTACTGGCGCCATCTTTCAAAGAATAGCTATACTATTTCTTCTGTGGCTACTCATGTTATTGCACAGCCCAACCTCGACAAGAACTGAGTTTTGAAAATAACGTGGCTTGTCATGTTCTTACAATAAGCCCTTCATTTGTTTTACACCTACTTAATTTTGACTTATTTTATGTAGTAAGTTGAAAAAAGATTTGAAATAATCAATTAGAAAAATTTTCAATAAAGAACATTATTTGGCTTAATATACACCGTGTCCAAGATAAGGAGGGCCAGTACAGGGATCTCGGAAACCGTAAGAGATACGAAGTCAGTTAAATGGAGGTAAAGTTGCGCATTTACGCGCCTAATAATATGCCGTTTAAAAAGTTTTAAAATTTCGAGTAGTTCCGGAGATATCCGGAATAAACCGAAATTCTGAAAAATCGTTTTATTTTTTTCCTGGGTTCTTTTGAGATCAAAACCACTTTTTCCACTCTATCTAAGAGCTTTAAATTGTTTTGTAATCCGAGTCGTCTTCGAAGGGCCATTATCAACTTTATTTTTTTAAATACGGTTCTGTTTTCCTGATATTGGAATTTGAGAGCATTTTTTCTTCCGAATATAACGATGGTTTAATGTAGTTTCGAGGACTTTTTGAACAACATCAGGATATTTTGGGATACGGTCCTGTATTTCTCCTAATTTTATAAATAATATCTCATAAATGCTCTAAATTTTTACTTATGTTGGACTAGTTCTAAGCATATGGAAATTAAATTTGTACTTTTTGTGTATATAATTTGCAGCTTATTGCTTGTTGTTTTTAATTTTGTTGTGTGATGTATTTAAATGTATAAATCTATAATCTCTATTTAGTATCTAACCGTTCATTTCTCCGATCATAAGAGAAGGGGAAGGGGACCAAATATAGTTAAGGATCTGTACTTTTGGTACATGGTGTCAATTTGAAAACCCCCACCCTTAATATCTCGTTTCCAGTAAATTACAATAAAAGTCGGACACGTCAATTTTATTATAAAGAATATTTGTAGCCTTAGTGGTTTACCCCCTGGGAGGGGTAGATGTTACCCTTCAAAAGCTAAATGGGAAGGGGAGGGGTCACCATTGTAACGGGTCATTTTTGCCATTACGGAAATTTGTCATTTTTATCTTCAGTTTAGTTTTTATTTCAAGTAAATACCATAGATTTATGCCTATATTTTTATTTCTCCCGTTTAAAATGCGTTGCGGAGGTCTATTTCTGTAGTTCTTATATATAACCGAATCATTTTACGAATAACTTTCTTATTTTTGTTGAATTCTACCTGTCGACCCGATTCTAGTAGATATTACAGGGGCCACCGTTTGGTTGTTAACATGCAGAGATATTATAACTTCATTCTTACTTGTAGGGTTACTCGTAGCAAAGTTTATAACTGGAAACAAGCTTATTATTCCGGACTTTCTGTTGGAATAGAGGAGGCCTAGTCGGTGCCTTCGACATTACGGCGAATACTGTATGTTTTTCTCGAGCGTTTCGACCGGTTTCCTTGCATTTATTCGGTGAGACACGGCCAGAGGTTCCCATTTCACTTGGTTGTTTACCTTTTGAACAGGTCGATCAAATGACACCAAAGTCCTACGATTAATATTTTACCCAGATTAGTATATTGGGGATAATTATTTGATTACCTTCACGTTTCATTCTCTTGCCTTAAATTTTGTTTTATTCAGGGGTTGTTTTGATTAATTTTTGGGGTTAAATCTGACGACTGTCATTTCTCGGGTCATAGAATCCTTGCGTGCGCCGCCGCAAACGTTCCAGATGGAGCCACTTTACCGTGCAGAGGATTGGAGCTGGAGGATGTTTATGGGCGTTTGAATCGATCCAATTCGTACGTATCGACGACGTATGTTGAATGAAGTTTTGGGAGTATATTCTGGGTTTTGATTTTCGTAACTTAGATTTAGTAACTTGTTTTCATGCATTATGGTTGTTGCCGATGATAATCTTTCCTTCTTAACTAAATAGATTTTTTTTATATAGCGTATCGATATCGACCATCAGTCACTTATCGACTTGATATCTCATTTTCTGGTAGGAATTTCACATTTGTTAAAAACATTTATAAAAAAGGGGTTAGTTTTTTTTAACGACAGGCAAATTTGGTAGAAATGCATGTAAAATCGTCCCTTTTGACTCGTGACTTCGACGAAGTTACCAGCGTTTTTGGAGACAACATTTGGAAAGTTTTTCCTGCCCTAGAAGGCGTTTCGGTTGTGCCAAAAAATTAACAAGTAGTGTCTATTTTGAGTCGTTTGGTTATTTGGTTAGTGTGGGCCTACTTGTACCAATTCTTTTGGATTTTATTTGCTGGTTCTTGTCACTGGGGAGACTCAGCTTCGTTTTTGTTCGAGCTCCTAGATCACCTAGAGAGATTACCCTCTGCTTAGAGGGTTTTTCCGGAAGGGAGTGTTTCCGGTAGGAAGTTTATCCTGTGGGGAGTTTTTCCGGTAGGGAGTTTTCCCTGTAAGGAGTTTTTCCTGCGAGAGAGTTTTGGGGCTAAGCAGTCTACAGCTGTAAGGAGCAAACCTTCCACCGCTCTAGCAAGTCCGAGGACAGAGGGCAACCGAGTTAAGCGTATACCTTTCTCTTATTAATTTTATTAATTTTGATTTGCTTTTGTAGTATAGTAACAATATTGCGCTTATTTATATATATTACAGTTGAATTGACTGAGTTCACCTTGTTTGAACCAGTGCTATAAGCGAGTATTGTGTTTTATATATTTGGTTTTACCTAATGTTGAATGTACGCACCGTATATCTGGTCTTGTAAACCAAGTGATCACTAGTGTTGGGACGCAGTATCAATTTCCCTATTTTTAGGTTTGCGGTGTTACGTTATAAGTATATTGCTGCCACTCGAGTTACTCGAGTTAAATATCTTATTTTCAGGTTTTATTTTTTTTTGCGGAGTTATTCCGATTAAGTCAACTGATTACAATTTTCCTATTAAGCCCTTCAGGCATTTGAATTCATAAAGGTATTATTGCTTGCGATTTCCGTGTACTATTTTTGTTGTCATCAAATACCGAAGTCGGGTATAGGTGACATTATTATTATTGTTTTAGTTGCTTTTGTATTGAGTTGATCACACGCTGTTGTACTAACTTATTTTTATTTTTAATTCATTTAACCTCTTGTACGATCGACATATTGTACGGCCTACCTTCAGTGAATTTCTATTGAACATATTTTCTTTATTTTATAATTGTACCTTATAGTTCACCATTCAAAGTCAAGTAATAAATAATGTTTTGTTTTAATAAAATTTAGTTTGTTATTTCTTAGTGGGGACCGAGCCAGTCTGCACCATTAATAGCAGGAATTTCCGGCTTCTTAGCCAAAGTCGGTGGCGCATACGGACTCACACCCGTCGGGCATGTTATTTTGTGACACTAGATGAAGCACTGGGTCGGTTCACACTAAAATAAATCCAGCGTTCCCTAAGATATTTGATTCTTATTCATATTTTATTTCAATTCCTTTAATTCCCGTTAAAGGGAAAAACCAGTGTCGCAAATTTGGCGCCCAACGTGGGGCCAGTTTTAGGCAAAAGAGGTTAAGTGTAACGGTGATCAACCTAATACAGGGCATTATTTCATTATTTATCTATTTGTTTTTATATTTTGGAAATACTTGACTACGTATATTTTGAATATTTTTTTTTCTTATTTTTGATTTTTGAGTAAAGTAAAAGTAAGTTTAGACTGATACGGTACGGTGTAGGTGCGTATTCTTTTATCGAGTTTATTGGTGATTTTAGTGCTTACGTGCACTGCACCTTTTTGATTAATTTTTTTTTTGTGTGTGCCTTGTGCATAACTTGGTGACTTTTAGTTTTTTTTGTGTGTAACTTTTATTAAGTGTTGATAATTTGACCATCATGGATTACAAAATGGAGATTAACTACCTGAGAAAGGACATGCTTATGTATGAACTCGAAGTACGAGGTATAACTGCGGACGACACAAGAACAGTGGAAGACCTCCGTAGTACCTTGAGACCACTCCTCAAACTGGAAAAACAAGGTAAAAGCCTCACTTATCCCGATTACGACCGAGATACGAAGGAGGAGTTCGACTTCATTACTACGACCCTCGAGCAAATTACCTCCACTTTTGGAACGATTGGCGCAGGAGATGCCTTGAAGAAGTTTGCGCGTCATCAGTCCAGACTAGTTCACTTGTTGAGAAGAGTAGATCGTATTCCTGCTCACAGCTTGATTGAGGAAGGGAAACAAATTAAATCGAATTTATTAACAGAGATCCTCACTGCCTTGAGCCGGCTGGAAACTATTTCGAAAATAGACCCGAATTTAAGTATGCTGTTGGAAAACACTCGTGTGGATCCAATTGATGAGGACCTCAACTCAGTTCATTCTCAACAGGCTAATTTACCTCCAGTGACTTCTGCAACTCCCAGAGCTTCTTCATCTATGGCTGGACCTTCTAGATTTGTGCCTGTACAGAAATGGGGTTTAACATTTTCAGGAGAGTTCAAACAGATGACCGTCCATGCTTTTTTAGAACGAGCTGAAGAACTTCGGATAGCACGACATGCTACCGAAAAGGACCTATACGACTCAGCTATTGATTTGTTTACCGGCAAAGCCTTGAACTGGTATCGTGCGAATAGAACCAGATGCAATGATTGGTACGAGCTTTCGGAACTCTTACGAGAACATTACGAGCCACCGGATTACAAAGCCAGGTTATTCCGGGAATTATTAGATCGTACACAGGATCCGTCAGAGCCTATAGTAGACTATTTGTCCACGATGAACGCGTTATTTAGACGATATGGTAATGTCCCAACTCAAGCACAGCTGGACATTTTAACACGAAATTTGGCACCTTTTTACACCACGCAGCTACCAGTGGTAAAAACCATAGAAGAATTGGAGCATGAATGTTTAAAGCTAGAGCAGAAAAAGTATAGAGCTGAACATTACGTGGCGCCTGCTCGCCGTAAAGTAAATCTAGTGGAACCGGATTTTGCCTTTGTTGAAACCTTCACAGACCGAGAACGCCCTTCAGTTATGGAAGTGACGCAGACAACTGGCACTCGAAGAGTGAATTTGGTGTGTTGGAATTGTCAAGGTACTGGACATATGAACAAAGATTGCACTAGACCACGCAAAATGCATTGCTTCAAATGTGGCCATCCCAATGTCACAATACGCAGCTGTCCCAAATGTTCGCCTTCGGGAAACGGAGCGCGGAGGAATCCTTGTTAGGCCGTCGGATATCCTCCATTACTACTGATACGGCACCCGCATCTAATCTGGATAGTAAGGCTGTTTTGGATTTCATTCTCTCTCATGCTACTGGCGATCAGCGACCTTATATCAAGCTATCAATCTTAGGAATGTCTGTCCTCGGATTATTAGACAGCGGAGCATCCAGAACCTTAGTAGGATTACCAGGCTACGAAATGTTGCAGAGTTTAGGATTGAAGCTTCAGAGACAAACCGTTCATTGTACTGTGGCCAACGGTCAATCTTGTGTCAGCACGGGTTACATTCAAGTCCCTATCACTTTAAAAGATAAAATCCGAATAATAGATATTTTGGTTCTACCAGAACTATCACATAAATTAATTCTGGGAGTGGATTTCTGGTTAGCTATGGGAATTGTTCCTGACCTAAGACAAGACGTATGGCAGTTTTCTGACAATGATGAGCTTCCTACCATTTGTAGCATTCAAGATGAAACTACCTTGTCACCTAATCAACAAGAACGATTGGACCTGTTAGTGAAAGAAAAACTGTCACTGATGGGAGATGGTTTAGGATGTTGTAACACAGCAGAGCATGATATTGAAGTAGAAGCTGGTACTAAGCCCGTCAAACAACGATATTATCCAGTTTGCCCGTTTAAGCAGAAAATCATCGATGAGGCATTGAACGAAATGTTAGCATTAGGTGTCATTGAACCTTCGAAGAGTCCTTGGTCTAGCCCAGTTTGTTTGGCACGCAAAAAGGACTACACTTATCGCTTCTGTTGTGACTTTCGCCTTTTAAACAAGCTCACCAAGAAAGACAGCTACCCAATTCCGTACATTTCGGCTATTTTGAGCAATCTTCGCAACGCCAAATATTTGAGCAGCATCGACATCAAATCGGCATTTTGGCAAGTACCTTTAAGTGAAAGTTCTAAGGAATTAACAGCATTCACCGTACCTGGAAGAGGCCTTTTTCAATTCAGACGTATGCCTTTCGGATTGACCAACGCCCCAGCTACATGGCAACGAATTATCGACACAGCCCTAGGAGCAGACTTGCAGCCCAATGTGTTAGTGTACCTGGACGATATTATTTTGATAAGTGAAAGCTTTGAAGAACATCTCCGTCTACTGGGTTTGGTGTTTGATAGACTACGAGAAGCTGGCTTACTAGTTTCTTTGGACAAGTGTAAATTTTGCCTCCCACAGCTTAAATATCTTGGATATGTCGTGGATCGCGCTGGCCTCAGACCAGATCCAGAAAAAGTGGAAGCAATTGTAAATATTGGAAGACCGCGAAATGTACATGAAATTCGAAGATTTACTGGAACCGCATCCTGGTATAGAAGATTCGTTCCCAATTTTTCGTCAATAATGGCTCCTCTGACCAACTTAATTAAGAAAAGTTCCAAATGGTGTTGGACCAAAGAATGTGAACAGTCGTTCACGAAAATAAAAGAACATTTAGTAACTGCCCCTGTTTTATCCTGTCCTGATTTTAACCGAACATTCACTTTGCAGACCGACGCATCTTCCTATGGAATAGGCTCTGTCTTGACTCAAGAATTTGAGGATGGTGAAAGAGTTATTAGTTATTTGTCACGCTCACTAACAAAACAAGAACAAAAACTAACTGTAACGGAGAAGGAATGCTTAGCCGTCATTTGGAGTGTAGAGAAGCTACGGCACTATTTAGAGCATACTCACTTTAAAGTAATAACTGACCATCATTCGTTACTATGGCTTCACCGATTGAAAGATCCTCAAGGACGTTTAGCTCGATGGGCATTGAGACTCCAACCGTATGATTTCGAGTTGATACATCGAAAGGGCAAAGAACATATAGTCCCTGATTTTTTATCACGTTCAGTGCCGGTAACTATAGAAACTATTGACGCATGTGACCCTACGTCGTTCATTAATTCAACTGATAAATGGTATCACCAGATGTTTATCCGATTAGAACAAAACCCGAAGAAGTACCCTGTGTGGAGAGCAGAAAACAATATCCTATATAAATACGTAAAAAGTTCACTCCCCGAGTCGGCGACGAATGACTGGAAGATAGTAGTCCCGAGCGATAGAAGAAAAGGCATTCTAGAACGTAGCCATGATATCCCTGCATCAGGACACGTAGGCGTTTATAAAACATTTTGGAGAGTGCATGAGTCTTTCTACTGGCCAAAGATGAGATCTTATATAGCCAATTATGTCAGATCCTGTAGAACGTGCGCACAGCATAAGGTAGAACAGAAGAGACCAGCTGGGAATATGGGTAACCGACCCGACATTCAGGAACCTTTTCAAGCTATAAGTCTCGATTTTATAGGACCGATGCCACGCTCGCGGAGCGGAAACACTCAAGCGCTGGTCATTTCCGATTATTTCAGCAAATATGTATTGATATTTCCTTGTAGAGCTGCAAATGCCAAGACCCTCGTTAAGCACGTGGAAGAAGGAGTATTTTTAACGTATGGGGCTCCTCAGTACCTGATGTGTGACAACGGAACGCCCATGAAGTCCAAAGAATTTCAAAACCTGTGTGAGAAATATAAAGTTAAAATTTTCTACACCGCCTCGTATAATCCTAGAGCCGACCCTGTCGAAAGAGTCAACCGAGTAGTTAAGACTATGATTAAGTCTTACATCAAACAAAGTGATCATAGAACTTGGGATGAGAACCTAGCATCCATCGCGTGTGCCATTCGAACTGCCAAGCATGAAACTACCGGATATACACCTTACTTTGTAAATTTCGGCAAAGAACATAAACTTTACGGTCAGGATTACTCTACTATGATAGGAGGGCGAAATGGCAATATAGTTGACCATGTCCAAAACAAAATTGAAACATTTCAAAAGGTTTACGATGACGTTCGGAAAAGAATTCGGACTACACAAGAAAGGAATCGACATACTTACAACCTACGTCGACGACCTGGTTATCAATTCGTAGTAGGACAAGAAGTTTGGCGTAAGAACAAAGCTATTTCCGATGCAGCGAAGTACTACAGTGCAAAACTAGCTCCTGAATATCTAGGACCTTTTAAAATTAGAAGAAAAACTGGAACTTGCACCTATGAATTAGAAGACCTGCAGGGACAGTTTAAAGGAGTATGGCATGTAGAAAACCTTAAACCAGTAATTCCATGATTGTCAAACCAACTGCTCATTAAGTTACACCATTTGTTTAGTACTATTTTATCCTTTCTTAATTTTTGTGTTTTAATTAATTGATTTACGTTTTTCTACCTTTTTACCTTATTCTCTCTTGTTATTTCAGTTAGTTTTTTTTTTCCTCTCTTCTTTTCTCTTATTCCGTAGTTTATTTTTTTTTACATCCAACGGAAGTGGGTTTCCGATGAAGCTCGTTATTGTTCGGCGCGAAACGTGACAATTTCGGGTCTAGTCGGTTAGAAAAACTCCGTGCCGTGAACTAGGCGTTAGTAGAAGTCTAGCAAGTGCAGTCATAGACTATTAGCCTTCAGCAGGTCTATTTCTTGTGTAGTAGATTTCGCCTTTTGCGGGTCGCTACTTTTTGGGTGATAAGTTAGACCTTCAGTTAGCTTATCTTTTTACTTGTACGAGGAGTGTGGTTCACCCTCAGTGGATACATTACCTCTTGGTAGGTTAATCGGCCTTCAGCATGTTAGTTGTTTCGGTAACGTTAAAACTTTGTATAATGTATTTTGTAATGAAACTTCAGCCTTCAGCTTATTCAGCTTATTAATTTACCTTAGTTCTTTTTTTTCCTTGCGTTACGCGTTACTTTTATTTTTTTTGGTTTCCTTTTTTTTAATCACTTACCTACCGTATCTGTCTCTTACTGTTTGGAACATTATTTATCTATTGTGACTTATCTTTTACTTACCGTGATTTTTATTTTTTTTTCTGGTCTTTTGGATCTGAATAATTTATTTTGGATCTATTTCTTATCTATTGTGACTTATCTTTTACTTACCTATTACGATCATTTTGGATCTATTTCTTATCTATTGTGACTTATCTTTTACTTTTGCTTATCGTAACTTATCGTTACGTATTTTTTTTTTTTATTTTGGTCTTTGGATCTTAATAATTTATTGTGACTACCTTCGTTGTTTCATTCTGGGTCTAGTGGGTAAGTTTTCCTTGTCATATATTTATAGGCCGTGTGACGGAATTTGTACGAGGAAAACTAAAATTTCTATCTCTACATTTTGTTGGTTTTGCTTCGTTGATTGAGTTTGCTTGGTTGATTTAGTTTTGGTTAGAGATAGATAAACCTTTTTGGTAATTTAATTCCACGTTCAGTCCAGAAAACGAACACGGAGGGTATTTTGACTAGAGACTTGAGCTTAGTTGACTGGGTCTCGCAGTCGTTTATTTTGCGTTTACTGATTATGTCTTAGTTCGGGAATTGCCCGCTACTAGTATTTACTTACCGATTATGTCGCTATTACCGATTGTGTCTTAGTTTGGGAGTTTCCCATTACTAGATGACTTACTGATTTTGACTACCTTACCGATTGTGTCTTTGATGTTGCACTTTGTTGTTTTAAACACGGGTGTATCTTTTAGCTTAGTGTGTGTGTGTTCTTTTGATTGGTGGAACATTTGGGTTACAATTATTTTATTTTATTTTCTTGCTTACTTCTTTTTAGTTGTATTAGCGGCTACGTTAGTAGCGTTTAGTTTTTTTTATATCTGATTATTTGAGCGTTCATATCTATGACGTATATCGTTACGTAATTTGTTTTTTTTTTGGAATGAATTTTCCTCATCGTCGGTTAATTTTCTTTCAGAAAATTTCCCTCCTGTTGAAGGAGAGGGGGTGTTTGTAACGGGTCATTTTTGCCATTACGGAAATTTGTCATTTTTATCTTCAGTTTAGTTTTTATTTCAAGTAAATACCATAGATTTATGCCTATATTTTTATTTCTCCCGTTTAAAATGCGTTGCGGAGGTCTATTTCTGTAGTTCTTATATATAACCGAATCATTTTACGAATAACTTTCTTATTTTTGTTGAATTCTACCTGTCGACCCGATTCTAGTAGATATTACAGGGGCCACCGTTTGGTTGTTAACATGCAGAGATATTATAACTTCATTCTTACTTGTAGGGTTACTCGTAGCAAAGTTTATAACTGGAAACAAGCTTATTATTCCGGACTTTCTGTTGGAATAGAGGAGGCCTAGTCGGTGCCTTCGACATTACGGCGAATACTGTATGTTTTTCTCGAGCGTTTCGACCGGTTTCCTTGCATTTATTCGGTGAGACACGGCCAGAGGTTCCCATTTCACTTGGTTGTTTACCTTTTGAACAGGTCGATCAAATGACACCAAAGTCCTACGATTAATATTTTACCCAGATTAGTATATTGGGGATAATTATTTGATTACCTTCACGTTTCATTCTCTTGCCTTAAATTTTGTTTTATTCAGGGGTTGTTTTGATTAATTTTTGGGGTTAAATCTGACGACTGTCATTTCTCGGGTCATAGAATCCTTGCGTGCGCCGCCGCAAACGTTCCAGATGGAGCCACTTTACCGTGCAGAGGATTGGAGCTGGAGGATGTTTATGGGCGTTTGAATCGATCCAATTCGTACGTATCGACGACGTATGTTGAATGAAGTTTTGGGAGTATATTCTGGGTTTTGATTTTCGTAACTTAGATTTAGTAACTTGTTTTCATGCATTATGGTTGTTGCCGATGATAATCTTTCCTTCTTAACTAAATAGATTTTTTTTATATAGCGTATCGATATCGACCATCAGTCACTTATCGACTTGATATCTCATTTTCTGGTAGGAATTTCACATTTGTTAAAAACATTTATAAAAAAGGGGTTAGTTTTTTTTAACGACAGGCAAATTTGGTAGAAATGCATGTAAAATCGTCCCTTTTGACTCGTGACTTCGACGAAGTTACCAGCGTTTTTGGAGACAACATTTGGAAAGTTTTTCCTGCCCTAGAAGGCGTTTCGGTTGTGCCAAAAAATTAACAAGTAGTGTCTATTTTGAGTCGTTTGGTTATTTGGTTAGTGTGGGCCTACTTGTACCAATTCTTTTGGATTTTATTTGCTGGTTCTTGTCACTGGGGAGACTCAGCTTCGTTTTTGTTCGAGCTCCTAGATCACCTAGAGAGATTACCCTCTGCTTAGAGGGTTTTTCCGGAAGGGAGTGTTTCCGGTAGGAAGTTTATCCTGTGGGGAGTTTTTCCGGTAGGGAGTTTTCCCTGTAAGGAGTTTTTCCTGCGAGAGAGTTTTGGGGCTAAGCAGTCTACAGCTGTAAGGAGCAAACCTTCCACCGCTCTAGCAAGTCCGAGGACAGAGGGCAACCGAGTTAAGCGTATACCTTTCTCTTATTAATTTTATTAATTTTGATTTGCTTTTGTAGTATAGTAACAATATTGCGCTTATTTATATATATTACAGTTGAATTGACTGAGTTCACCTTGTTTGAACCAGTGCTATAAGCGAGTATTGTGTTTTATATATTTGGTTTTACCTAATGTTGAATGTACGCACCGTATATCTGGTCTTGTAAACCAAGTGATCACTAGTGTTGGGACGCAGTATCAATTTCCCTATTTTTAGGTTTGCGGTGTTACGTTATAAGTATATTGCTGCCACTCGAGTTACTCGAGTTAAATATCTTATTTTCAGGTTTTATTTTTTTTTGCGGAGTTATTCCGATTAAGTCAACTGATTACAATTTTCCTATTAAGCCCTTCAGGCATTTGAATTCATAAAGGTATTATTGCTTGCGATTTCCGTGTACTATTTTTGTTGTCATCAAATACCGAAGTCGGGTATAGGTGACATTATTATTATTGTTTTAGTTGCTTTTGTATTGAGTTGATCACACGCTGTTGTACTAACTTATTTTTATTTTTAATTCATTTAACCTCTTGTACGATCGACATATTGTACGGCCTACCTTCAGTGAATTTCTATTGAACATATTTTCTTTATTTTATAATTGTACCTTATAGTTCACCATTCAAAGTCAAGTAATAAATAATGTTTTGTTTTAATAAAATTTAGTTTGTTATTTCTTAGTGGGGACCGAGCCAGTCTGCACCATTAATAGCAGGAATTTCCGGCTTCTTAGCCAAAGTCGGTGGCGCATACGGACTCACACCCGTCGGGCATGTTATTTTGTGACACTAGATGAAGCACTGGGTCGGTTCACACTAAAATAAATCCAGCGTTCCCTAAGATATTTGATTCTTATTCATATTTTATTTCAATTCCTTTAATTCCCGTTAAAGGGAAAAACCAGTGTCGCACCATTTTAAAGGTCATTTGAAGCTCTTTCCAATAATACTCTTTTGATCTACTTTTTTGAGTAGTATTGTCCAAGAAATCGCGTAAAAAAAGAGGTAATCGGAACATTTCTTATGACCTTGCATCTGGTAAAGAATTGGAAAGGGCGTCACCCGGAGTAACCTACGGAGTCCTAATCGTTCTACTAAAAGAGAAGTCGACACAATATTGTTCTAAATAATAACCTAAAAACTATAAATATCAGTGCAGGTACGTCAATTTTTGCGATTTCTTGGAAATTACTACTAAAAAAATATTATATTATGGTATTCTTAGAAAGATATTTAAACGACCTTTAAAGTAAAGTCCGACCTTCCCTAATATTTCGTACCGTCAAACCAAACTGTATATAGGCGGCTCTCACCGTGGCGCGAACTGGCCGGCGCGCCAGACGTTAGATTGATGACGAGAAATGCTGGCATATGCGCTCAAATAGGCGGGTAATGCAGTTTCTCTTTGGTATCAGGTGGCGGGGGATATGGCGGTTTTACGTGGAAAAGTCGCACAATTTTGGAATGCGCCTTTGTCTGTTTGTTCTCGCATGTATGTATGTAGTAATTCGAGCGTGGATGTTTCAATTTCAATATTTTAATATTACATATTTATTAAGTTAAAATGAATAGTTTGACGGTGGACTATGTAAAAAATAACTTTAGCTCTTTGAGTTTAGAGCAAAAAATTGAAGTGAAGAATGCGGGAAGACCTAAATCCGAAATTAATTTAACGCAGACCACAAAGGGTAAATCTATGGACTTTATTAGAAAGTTTAAAAATGAAATATACGAAAAAAATAACTGAATTTGTGGATGCAGAACAACTAACCGTTTGTTTTGTTTTTCCTGTTTTGTTGTTTGGTCGCGGCGTTGCGGAACCTGCCTGGACAAAAAATGGAATAGAAAATAATCTTCAGAGCATATTTTCTGCCACCGTTACCCTTTTACAAATAATTGTTACCATACCAATAACCACGGCCGAAGGTGAACCATGTTTTTCAATATTAAAACGATTAAAAGCATTTTTGCGAAATTCTATGAATGAAGAAAGGATAAAAGCCCTAGCAATGCTATCTATTGAAAAAATAAATGTCTAGAGAGTATTCCAAACTTTAATGAGGAACTTATTGATACATTTTCTACAATTAAGAACCGAAGAATGGACTTTACATATAAACATTATACACTAAAAAAAAAATTTCTTATTTTCCCAAACTTGTATTTCCTTGTGTAAAATTTAAAAAATTAAGAAAAATATGTTTTACCTAACGCATTTTCTTATTGCTTTTTTCTGCCTACGTTTAAAACACCGAAGAATATAATTATTTGGTCGTTAAAGAAGAATAAAATTTTAAAAATAATTTCAATGATATTGTGAACCCCCATCATAGGTCACGAGCCGCCACTGGGTAACATTCACACCCTCTTTCAGGGGGTTAAACAAGGTTGGCTGGAGATATTCTTTATGCTACTTCACAATAAAATTAACGTGACTTTTCGATTTTTTACTGTTAGCGAGATATAAAAAAATATTTCCTATTTAACTGGAAATCCAAAATCACTATCTGTTTAACTAAAAGTCATTCATAATTGACACGGTAAAAAATTATCAAAAAGAAGAATCGTGTTAGATGTGCCTCTCGTATGATTTTTTTATTAAAATAATATATTTTAGCTGGATGCGCTTGGGCTTTTTGGTGGATCACAAAGGAAAAATTCCAGTGAAGGTTGTTGCGAGAACGTTTGCTTCAGGCCGAACGGAACGATTGGTCTACCAGTTTTTGTCCGAATTAGGATTACCCAGCGAGAAAAATGATAGTATAGAACCTGAAGAGTTTACATTTGACAAGTTTTACGCTTTGTACCACAAGATTTGTCCGAGAAATGACATCGAGGAGCTGTTTAGAGCCATGTATGTTCAAATGAACGTATTAACAATGTTTATACAGGGTGTCCCACCGGGAACCGCTTCGATCTATACAGTGTGGTAATTTAAGTGGGCACCATATGGGAAATTTTTTTATTACCGATTTCTCAGAGAATTTTATTGTTGATAAAAGTTGATGCATGTTCGAAAGTCAAACGGCATACAGGGTAGGTCAAAAAATATAAAACTTGTACAAGAATAAAATACCCCTATTTCACATGGTATAAAGAACTAAGAGGTATGATTCCACGCCGATGGAGGCGTGGCTGGTGACGTCAACGGGCGAGTGATTTTTAAATCTTTTCTCTTCTAAAGGTACTAAAAGGTTTTACGCATTTAATGGTATGTGAATTGAAAGAATACTATCATGGTATATTGTATATTTATTTCATAAACATACAACAAAGATTAAAGAGAAAATACAACCTAAGTAGTTATAAACAAATTAAACTATTTCTCTTAATTAGTCCATCTCTTAGTGGAGTGACATTGTGAAGAGATAAAGAAACTCATAGTCTGCTTCAGTAGTTAAATAAACAATATTTTAATTTCCATACATGTTTCGAAGGCATATACCATCAGCTTCAGTGGGAAATACTTAAGAAGTAAATGTTAACAAAATAAATAAAACCGTATCCATTCTAATTTTTTGTTTTTATCCTTAGGAAAGCGGAAACAGCTTATATTTCTATCAAATTTCTTTGCCTGGTTATCCATATCATAACCGAACACAGCGCACCTCATTTTATCAAAATTCAGATATTTATTTTAATAAACACACGACTAAATAAGAAAAAATTCTGATGAACTTTCAAAATTTCCATGGAAAACTACGGCAAACGGCACTACGTGGCGACCAGTGTTGCCAAAAATATTTGATCAAAAGTAATAGGTTAACTGTTCGAAACCTAATAGAATAGTAAAAAACGGTGTCAGAGTAAGAAGAGTACCAGAAAAAGGTTGTTAATTTTCTATAATATGGGGGGCACCTCCAGATTGAACATAAATTTCATATGGGGAGCCCCATAACAAGAATGAACATATAAAAAATTGTTAAAATAGTAATGGATATATTACAATTGTAAAAGACTTACAACGCTGGTAGCGACCAGCAGGGGTCGCCGAGCAGCTTCGGCTATCGTCGACCGGTTCCGATGGCGCGGCTGTTTTAAAAGTTTTTCGGAATCTTTTAATCTTTTATTATTTTAATGGTATTTTAGCATTAATGTGTGTTATATTTCTATGAAATTAATATACGTAAATACTTGTCATATATTAATCTTTCATTTCACATACTATTAATTGAATAAAACCTTTTAATACCTTTAAAATAGAATTAAAGACGCTAACACGGTATAAATCTCCACAAGAAATTTGAAAATCGCTCTCCCTTTGACGTCACTGCGCGCAGGCGAAATTGGTTAGATATCTTAGCTTTAGTAATTGTATCATGCCTATTTGAGAAAATTCAGCAATATGTTATTTAATGAGAGTTTTTAATTTGCATCATTACTAATGGTTTATCTTGTTAAAAATAATTTTTAGGATATTTTAAATTTGTGTTTAATGTCGTTGCAACAAATATGAAGTTTGTGATTGCTTAATAAATTCAAAAATTTAAGTTAATTTTACAAATATGCTTGAATTTGAACAAATATATTATGTGAAATTGATTTGATTTTGATTAATTTATGAAGTTCTTTATGATGAATATAAAAAAAAATTTTGGGGATTAGTTATGTCTATTTTAGGAGGTCACGTTTTCGAATTTATGCATAACTTTTAATTCTAAACAACCTTTCTTTCTTAATTACATTTTGCTGAATTTTCTGAAATAGGGATATTTTATTCTTGTAGAAGTTTTATATTTTTTGACCTACTCTGTATGTCGTTTAACTTGCAACCATTCCAAGTGGACCTAATATGATTATCGAAGATGCACCAACTTTTATCGAGAATAAAATTTTCTGAGAAATCGGAAATAAAAAAAATTTCGAAATTTTGCACACTTAAATGACCACATTGTATATGAAAAATTATACATAGGAAAACTTTGAGAATTGGACAATATGCTAATGCAATATGTTAATGTGAGCAACTCGGCAAAAATATTTTCCATATGGTGGCACTTACAACTTGCATATTTCAAACGGAACACCCTATATATTATTGCATTTTTGGACGCAAGATTCTAGGCAGATTTCATATATCATGTCCTATACCTATGTCTAAGCGTGTTGACATATTTGAGTTTTTATGTAAAATACAGCGTGTCTTCGGAAGTTCTTACCAAATGGGAAACTTTTTAATTATTAACTCTACGAAAAAAAGTGCCTCTTCCCAAAAAGTCCTGCTTGGTGAGAAAATAAATTTGCACAAGAATATTTGTATGTTGGACATGGCTTCAAAAAGTACCGGGTTTAAAATTTATAAAATACGTCGGCTATATTTACAAAACTAATACTATTAAAGATTTGGTAATAAGTATTTCTGGATAAGTAGGCTTTGAACAATTGATTGTTGTTGGCAACAGAATTGGCGTTTTAGCAGTGACAGTTTGGCAATTATAATTTCTGTTTCAAAACGTGAACTTCTTGTTAAAAAAGGTTTTTCCGTTTCTTAGTTACTTTAAACAATAATAGTAATGATTAAACTGACTGTTAATGAAAAAATTGAAAAAGTTCTTATTGTTGGCGATCATTATAAGATGCATCGCGAGGCTGCCGACATTTTTAATACTAGACACCCAAATAAACATATTAGCCACGTTACTGTCGGCAATGTCGTCAATAAATTTAAAAATACTGGCTCTGTCGAAAATAATTTCAAGAAGAAACATGAAGTTCGAACACTTACTGAAGAAAATCAATTACAAGTATTTCAAGCGATTGTGGAAAATCCAAAAATTTCATTGGAAGGAATGAAGAAGACAGTTCAAGATAACGTGTCAAGAGCTTCCCTGGCCACCTAGGTCACCGGACATTACACCCCTAGATTTTTTCTTGTGTGGTCATTTGAAGCAATTGGTGTACAAGCACAGACCATTCCCTGATATTGATCACCTAGAAGAAACTATAAGGCAGTGTATCCGGCTAGTTACTCCTCATATGATCAGAAACGCTGTGTCAGAGTCTAGAAGGACAATCATTTGTATGCAAAAAGACGGGGGCCATGTGGAGACCTAGATTATTTTTGGAGTCATTTAGTTTTATTTGTTATTGGGAAATTAGAAATTGGCCACCTTATAGAAATTAGTGAACTAATTTTTATCCGTCATAAAAGTAGTTCTCTTAAGTAGAGTTTTTATTGTGTAATTGTTATAGTCTGTTAGCCTTTAAACATGCACTATCCAAGTTTTTAGTTTTGTAAATATAGCCGACGTCTTTTTATAAATTTTAAACCCGGTACTTTTTGAAGCCACCCTGTATGTCCAACATACAAATATTCTTGTGCAAATTTATTTTCTTACCAAGCAGGACTTTTTAGGAAGAGGTACTTTTTTCCGTAGAGTTAATAATTAAAAAGTTTCCCATTTGGTAAGAACTTCCGAAGACACGACGTTTGCAGACCTTAAAATAATTATTAATTTTTCCTAATTGTTTAATTTGGGTTGGATTCCCTGTTGAAAAGAACCTGCTTTAATATATTTTTTATAATATTTTGCTAACTATTAATACAGGGTGTTTAATAATAATGAAATTGAGAAAACTGCAAAAAATCTACATTTTCAAATGGACACCCCCCAATTTTTATAATTATTTTCTATTTTGCATTAAAAATAAGGGTACGTTTGTATAAGGTTGTCTATGTCGAAAATTTTTACTTTTTGGCTCAATCGGGCAAAAAGATAGAGCACTTTTTTTCCAATAATTTGATATTATACACCCTTCTGCCAAGTTAAAAGAGGAGATTTATTAAAAATACCAATTCATGACAAAAGAGCGCAAACGGCTTTGCATTTATCTTGGCACCCATGACGCCATAATGCTAACCAACAAATGAACATAATTAAAATTTAAAATCCGCTGGAATCGTTGGAATGGTGTTCTGAATCGATGTAGCTAAAAATATACTGAGTGTTTCTTTTAACAATCTAAAGTTGAGGTCATTTGCGGTTAAACCGGAAGTGAAAAAATGGAGTCCGTCATGTCATAAAATGCAAAATAATATCACATACAAACCCACCAAATTTTATTTCTGTCATTGAAACCATAATTAAGTCATCTTTGCAATTAAAAAAAATATACAGGGTGTTCCTTAATGACGTGCTAATATTTCAGGGTGTGATTCCTTAAGTCATTTTATAAAGAAAAGTTCATATGAACATATGTCCGCAACGGCTTAAATTTTTTCCTACAGGGTGTTGAATTTTTATTTTTTAAATGGTTATTTTTTAATATCTCCGAAAGTACTTTAGATATTATTATCAATTTTGGTATGTGTTAATAGGATATAAAATCACAAATTTTAGTTAGAAAAGTTATTCAATTATTCCACCAGTGGCGTCCCTGCAAACATATCCTCCGATATTTTTACAAAAAAGATGGTACGCCACTGACATTTTTCCATGTGGATTTTTTGATTAGCCTGGTCAATTCTACATGAAATCGGTCTTTTGAGTTTTTCTCGTTAAAGCCACTAAATTCATATTGAAACTCATTATTATTACCATTGATAAAATAATTAATGATAAATTTTGTTTTATAACACGTCATTAAGGAACACCCTATATATACGCGGTTGGGCATTGTTTTAATGGTATACAGTGTGTCCCGGGATAAGCGAACCTATAGGTGTAAATTAAATGATGAAATTTTCGAATTGAAATTTGATCATTTGGGATCTTTGCCTGCTTGATCAGACAGAACATTATTATTTTTGCATTATTTTTAAACCTCTAAACAGAAAAAAATTTCATGATATTAAATAAATTTATTAGAAAATATTATTTCGGAAGTAATATTTGATAACCAAATTTCATTCCCTAGGCTAATATGACAAACGATGGGGAAATTGAAGAAATTGAAAATTTCTAACCAGGGAAAATATTGTATAAAATGAAGAAATAACAATGCAAGCTGATGGTTATTAAATTCGGCACACCTGAATGATTTTGAATTCCGAGCAATTTTGCTTAATCAAATCTTTCGATATTTTGTGAAAAAGAGGCACTACCTAGACAGAAAATAAAAATAATGCTCCGGTCAAGGCCTGCTTGATTTCATAAAAATTAAACTATCTTTAATTTTATTTTCTAATCAAGCAGGCCTAGATCCCAAATGATCAAATTCGCGCTTATCCTGAGACACACTGTATGTTACGTAAAAGTATTCTTTTTAGAAACCAGGGTAAAGGAGATCTTATGACGATGGACCAGCTTATAAATTTTCTTAACGAAAGACAAAGAGATCCTCGGCTTAACGAGATCCTGTATCCACTTTACGATGAAAAAAGAGCCAAGGAAATTATTGAAACGTATGAAACGGATGAAAGTGCCAGAAAGGACTACACGATGACCAAAGACGGGCTTATAAGGTATGTAATGCTTCAACATACAAAAATATTTCGTCGCTTGGATTGTAAAATCTCCAATGTGAATATTTTTCGAAATTTTGGTTATCATCGAAATTTATATCCGAAAAGTAATTTTCGCGTTTACAACCTTGGAGGTCACTACTTTCTTGTGGCATTGCATAACATTGCTCTATTATTTTCCCAACAGTGTGAGATGCAGTGGCGTATCTACCGGTGTTCCATTTGTGCGAGGAACACGGGCCTTGCCCCGAAAGGGGCCCGGGAGCGTCTGTGTAAAAACAATATTATTCTATTTATTTAGTTTTTTTTTTAAATAGTCCATCTCTCAGTGCAGTGAAATTATGAAGAGGAAGATAAACTCATAGTCTGCTCCACTTAAGAAAAGTTCAGTTTTTAATTTCCATAAATGTTTCAAAGGCACATACCCTCATCTTCCGTATAAAAATTATACATACATTGTTAAGGCAAGCCGTAAAGTCGAAAATTATGATTTTGGAAACATTAAGAAGGTTTACTGAATATTCAGAAAATTAAGGCAGAAGAAAAAGGTGTAATGCCTTTTGTAGCAGAGGAAGAAGAAAAAATTTGATATATGAAAGTTACGTTAATAAATTATTGAAAAAACTTTTTTGGAAAATAGCCAAAAATAATGTTCAAAAAGGGCAAAATTAAAGGGGCGAGCCCCCTACATTTTGGGCTCGGCTGGCCATGCGAGTCCAACATATCCTTTTAATTTTGCCCTTTTTGAAAATTACTTTTGGCTATTTTCCAAAAAATCCAATAAAAACTATGATGTTTCTATTTTCAAGTTTTTTTCAGTAATTTATTAATGTAACTTCAATATATAAAATTTTTTCAATGTCAAAAGTTTCTGCTTATGTATAATTTTTTTGCCTTCGAAAACATGTATGGAAATTTAAAATTGAACTTTAATTAAACTAGTGGAGGAGACTAATGAATTTATTTTCCCTTTAATAATCTATTTGATTTGGGGCCCGGCGAAACTTTCGCACACAGGCCCGTGTCTGCGTTAATACGCCACTGGTGAGAAGAGTCGCCTGATATCTGTTTGTTTTTTGTTTTATCAAAAGGTACCTAATGTCGGATGAAAATGCTCCAGTGTTCTTGGATCGTTTAGATATCTACATGGATATGGATCTACCTCTGTGCGCCTATTATATAAATTCTAGTCATAATACTTATCTAATTGGTAGGCAGTTTGGAGGAAGATCTTCCGTAGAGATGTATCGGCAAGTTCTCTTGGCGGGCTGTAGATGCGTAGAATTGGACTGTTGGGATGGTAAGTTGTTTTAATTGAGCAATTTTTCGATTCGCTTAGTTTACTCGTACGTATTATATTAATATACAAGGTGTTATGGAAATGACGATATACCGTGTGTCCGCGGATGGAATCCCCAAGAATTAATATATATACTTTGAGATTCTTTACGTTTAACTATATTATCTATTCAAAAAGTGTAGTTTCGAATATTGGATGTTTATAAAAAAGATAGAAATATTGATCCAGTTTTTATATACAGTGTATCCAAGGATGGATTTAACTATTTATGCTTAGCATCAATATTTTTGGTGTATTCATTACTGGATGATACTCTCCAGATATAAAAGTGTATATTTCTAGCCAGATTGTCATATTTATCACTAAGACATCTTGCAAAATCCCAATTAAAAATTTGTAAATTTGACAATTACAACTGGTTTAAGGTTAATCCGCAATTGCTCTTAAAATAAGTTTATTTCTAATAATTTTACTATAAACTGTGAAAAGGATGATTCTTTAAAATAATATTATTATACTTAAAGGTATCAAATAAATCGTGAAATAATCCAACTGCACTCTGGTCATCTATCTTTAGTTTATTACCTGCTCACATGCATTGGGTGTGGCCAATTAGCAAGGAGGGAGAAACGGAATGGGTGATGCAAACTCAAAATCAAATTTCTAAATATATTTACTAACCTGTGAAATTTTAATTTAACACCATTGCATCTTCTAGTGAAGTATTTTATGGCCGCACAAGACTCAACCGTCTTGTAAATGCAAGATTTATATTAAGAAATAAACCAACTCGACTGCTTTTTGCCCGGACTAGCACCACGGACCTGTCCATAACCTTTTAAACGTCAATGGTTAGTCAGAAATCATATCAATACAATCATATTAAAACATAACCATACTTACCGAAGAAAAGATAAATCCTTGCTTAAATTATCCACTCTTTTACAAACTATACATGAATGCACCATCATTGTTTATAATAAAGACGATTTTTCACCAATACTCACAAAAAAAAACAAAAAACAACCAAGTATATAAACACTCCCTTAAAAGCGGTTAGCAGCGAGTAGCAACAGTGTATTCTTCTTCCATTGATAAAGTTTGATCGTTTGCCGTCGAGCGTAGTATCTTTTAACTTGATGTTGTCAGAGTGCAGTCGGTTTATTTCAAACTTTTATGTATAATAATAATAATATTTTTTTTCTAAATCTCTCAAGGCCTATTCACAATTTATTTTAAAATTATTGGGAAATTAATTGGGATTTTGCAGATACCTTAGCGATATATAGGACAATCTGGCTATGCTGCAAGCATAACAGCAAGGTGGGGAGTGCACGTTTACAGTCCTTACGTCGACTTCAAATGTAAACAATTCTATCTGGAGTTTGTAAGATCTTTGGTTATTACGTACTACTACTGTTTTTTTTTTAATTTCAAACTAATCGTTGTATCAAATCTCTACTTAGCGTACCTAAATACAAGTAATTTATTTTAATAATACAAATAAAATTTGACTCTTAAAGCCTGCAGTTTTTTTAAGACTTTTAAATGAGGCATTTAGTTTTACATTTTCGAATTATACCGAATTAAAAAAAAAGTAAACTACAGGAACTTATTAGGGGTATTTTAAAGAACAAAACGTCGGAAAACCAGTACGTGTTGTATACCACCGGGTCCTCTTTCATAATTTAAAATATTAAATTGACGATGGTGATCCAAAGACGAAACGTCGCATGAAAGATCTGCCATCTTGTGGAGAATAAGAAGTAACAATGAGAAAGTGAATATTATTTTTGGACATCTCTTCGAGCAAAGTCAGGAAAAAATAAAAACCGAAACGCAAAATTTTAGATCTTTACAAATATTTTGAAACCCCTGGTATTTATTTTTGATTTTTTTGCGGCATATTATGTGCCCATAATTATGCAACTTTGTCCCAATTTAACCGACTTCGTATATCTTACCTTTTTCATTCCCCTAGTTTGTTAATGGCTAGGAATTCTTAAATTGATCTAAAACGTAAAAAGAACATGTTAAAAATCCAAAAGAAATTCATAAACTTTAACTCAGTGGCGTATCTATGGTACCTACAGGGTGTTATGGAAATGACGTATTATATTATTTAAATGGGTGACTCCTTGGGTGTCCTAGAGATAGTCTCCATAGTTTTTTTTTGAATCGAATATCTAAATGCTAAGGTAAAAACCCTTTTTACCCACGTACTGTCGCGCCGTTCCATCTGGATTCACTTAGCAACAATGTGGGTCACTAGAGTATACTAACCGTGTTGTCAGATCGCCCTTGCTTGTATACCGGCTGCGCGCCACTATCGTTGCTTAAGTATGTTTCGAGACTCGGGGTTGGACTGACGCTGTCGAGGGTACCACGTGCTTGACCTATACGAAATTTAAACGTTTTGTTAGTTTTAGCAGTACTCGATTTTTTTTCTGTTGTGAAATAATTCATAATAATAAATGTTGTGATGTGATTTCAAATTTGTGTGATATTATCTACTGTTGACCTGTTGAAAAACATACTTTTTGTGTTTTATTCTTTTCTGGAATTTAATTATAAAACGGATTATTTTAAAATAAAAGGTAAGACAGTATGTACCTTAAAAGTGTAGTTTTTTTTTTCTAAAAAGTTAAAAAAAGAAGTGATAACGCGTGTCAAAGACGTCTTGTTGTCAAAAACTGAACACGTGCGTTTAGAATTCTGTGTTGCAATATGACAACACCGTCTATAATGCGTTGACCTCTTTTGAAACTCGAGACTGCCTCAATAAACTATTGATTGCGAAGGTCATCAGGAGCGGGCACGTAAATTTTGAGATTTCATATAAAGTGTATATTTCGCTTAATAATTCAAAGCGCCATTTATGGTTATTTTCCTTCAATTTATTTTCATCTCAGGATTTGCCGGTTTAAATATAATAAGTCATTTCCATAACACCCTGTATATTAATATTATTTATTGAAATATTTTACCTTTGTTATCTATAAATCATTCCCAAATTATGATTGTTTAATTACATAAAAAATATTAGAAATAGAAATGGAACTAAAATAACTAAAACCAATTGGTTATATTAAAATAAGGAAACAATTTATCCATTCCATTCCACACACTTTACGTTAATAATTTTTGTTAATATTATTTATTTACTCGTACATACCTACATATACAGGGTGCACCAAGTAAAGTGGCCTATTAGAAGTATCTCGAGAACTGAATGAGATTTTATTTTGAAAATTTGGTTGTCGGATCATACCGAAAGTGGTAGCAACTTCGGAATTTTAAATGAATTATCCTATATATTTTTTTTTTTTTGGTATATGATTTATACAGAAAACTGTTCTAGATTTTTACCTAGATTCCAAAAAAAATATAATGGGAGGGTAATTCATTTAAAATTCCGAAGTTGCTTCCACTTTCGGTATGATCCGGCAACACCGCATCATCCAAAATATTTTAGAAACGTAGAAAACCATCTCTTATAGCAACAACCAAATTTTCAAAATAAGATCTCATTCAGTTCTCGAGATACTTCTAATAGGCCACTTTACTTGGTGCACCCTGTATAGAGTTAACGGAATTAAAAAATAAAATAACATAACAATACATACCAATATAATAAACCGTAGAGAAAATAAACGGCAACTGCACTTGTGGTAAATGAACCGCCAGACCAAAGAAAATATAAACGCCAGACGGCACGGTAGTCAAGGAAGCGCTCCGTTGCTAAGGGAGAGCGGCGCTTGGTGCAATTAGGCTGATTACGTAGCGGTGTTATTTTTTGCAGTTCTACTTCTTTTAAAATTATAAGCTCTCTGGCTGATAGTGGGAATTCTGGTAATGGAGCTTATTATTTGAAAAATCTAAATATGTTGTATTTTTCAGGTAGAGGAGAGGACGAAGAACCTATTATAACTCACGGACGTGCCATGTGTACTGATATTCTATTCAAAGACGTCATTTACGCCATCAGAGATACAGCTTTTGTGACGTCCGACTACCCCGTAATTCTTTCCTTTGAAAACCATTGCAGCAAAAGTCAACAACTAAAGCTTGCTAATTATTGTGAAGAAATATTTGGGGATTTATTGTTAAAGGAATCTTTAGAGGATTACCCATTGGAACCGGGTAAGATTTCTTATTTATTTTGATTCTCAAAAGGAATTTTAAACAGGACTATATTTTTTTATATTATCTTATTTTATGCCAAATTTCCTTTTTAACGACATACGACGTTTATTTTTAAAGTTGTGAGGTAGCAACGATATTAAAAAACGTTAAATTTACACTAAATTGAAGTAACTTTCTTTCCTGAATTTCACTACCTTGTAGCTTCTTTGGATGTTTGACTCGTACCTTTGAATATCGAAGGTTAAAGAAAAACGGATCAATATAAAAATCTAACAACTTATATTGGGACACAAATGCCTGGTTTACACGGATTTCTACGTGAAATCGCACCCGAACAAACCACGTCGATTTGGGAGTTCATCGCATTATGCATAAAATTTGTTGTCTTCTTTTTTCTTAATAGTAGAATAATTTTAAAAAATTTTTACGCTAAAATGTTGTAATTTCTTTAAGGAGCTGAATCTCAGATTACCGAATAGTTAGGAAAATGATTCAGACAACCAAATGTTACTAAAGGACCATCCTAAATAACAGTTTTTAATAAGTTGAGTTTTGGGTGTCATGGCATTCTACAGGGCGTTTAAAAAATTAGCAAAAAAGCATACTTTTCTTTTATTTATAAATAGGTTCATTGCAATATAAATAATAAAACACTATTAACAACATTTTTTGCCAACAAATGGTTCTATCCAATAGTTAAAACCTCCATGCCATGGCACAAGTAAATTTCCGTTTCGTCACTTTTCCCGGGTAAGTGTACATTAGGCTGGCCCATCTTTTTCAACTTTTGATTTTAATTCGGGGCACCATCTACGTCTGTTCTACCTGTGCCAAATTTTATTTTAATTGAACAACATTAAACATAAATATAGATATTATATTATTATAGTATATTTAATTCTAAAAAAAATTATATTGTGTTTATATTTTAATCTGTTAAAAAGAGTAAGCAAAGATAACTACTACATCGGTTTTAATACTGTTGATTTTTTTGAGTCTGGAAAACGTTATACAATATTATTGTTTCTCCAGGAATTTGTTTATAAATAATCTAATGCAAAAAGTTGTTGTTTAGTTGTTAAGTTTAGTTACCGCAGTGTTTTGTATTAATTATAACAGATTAATTTTTCGGGCATAAATGACTCGGAGAAAACTGGCAAAACTGAATAAGGTGTTAATATTTATAAAGGCGAGTGCCTCGTATTAGTACCTACTTTAGCTAGGTAGTTCTAGGTATACCATAAGAGGCCTTTCCCAGTGTGATAAAAACATTAATTAAAGATTGTTCCACGAAAAATGGATATAACTTAATGACTGCAGTAAAAGTACCTGGGGCGATCCCATTATTTATGACCGTTTGTTATTATTATGTAGAAAGGACCGGATTGTAATAATTATAATTAAATATAGACACATCCGGTAGGTTAGGTTGCTTAATTTATATTTAAATATCTTTTTGTGGTAAAATTTGTTAGTTTTTATTTCTTGCTGGAAAAGTTTAGTTGTATTACCGATATTATTTTACCAAACGTATAAAAAAACAGTATGTGGTGTCCATGGAAAAACATTGATGCTAGGGAAATTGTAAAAAGAGTATATACTTCTTTACTCAACAGAGGACTTTATGCTAGTGCTGCTGTGACTGAAACGTCTAATTTGACTAAGATACCTCTGACTACAGTGAAAAGAATCGCGTCAAATCCCATTAAATCTAGAAAGAAGCGTAAAGATGCCGGTTTCACCAAATGTTTCGACGAAAGCGATAAGGACTTGATAAGGCGAAAAATCTACACCATGTACGAAGAGCAACGGGTACCTACATTAGATTCTCTGAAGCAACGGCTCACCAATGATGAAACCCAAATAAGTTGTAGCCGCACTAGCCTTTGGAGAGTTTTGTCGGAAATGGGATTCAGATACCGCAAAATTGACAAAAGGCAAGTACTCATGGAATCCCACCGTTTACAAAAATGGCGTCATGAGTATATAACTTCTGTAAGGAAATCCCGTTCTGAAAACCGTCCTATAATTTACCTCGACGAGACTTGGTTTGACACGCATGAAACACCAGGCTGGTCTGATTCTTCCGATAAGCGTAAAACAAAAGCTCCGTCAAATAAAGGAAAAAGAATAAGCATTTTACATGCTGGGTCAGAAAACGGTTGGGTTCCAAATGCCTTGTGGCTTTCTGGAAAAAACATTAAAGACTCTTGTGTGGACTACCATGAAGATACAACATTGACAACATGACATTATAAATGTAAATAAATATGACCAGTAATATTTAAAAAAAATGGTATTTCATTTGATTACATTAATATAATCATATCATTACTTGTTTTCCTTAGTCCGTCCCTTCATACTTCACTTGTTTATTGCCAAGCTCTTGTCGAGACAATGGGACCGACCCAGGAAATCATTAAGTCGTATCCAAATTTCGTGAAACGTACTTTACCTGTAAAAGGGTCCAACTCGGTGGTAATGTTAGTATACAACACCCGAGGAAGCTAAGGTAGCTAGATGTGTCATTAAGTGTCCAAATTTATTTTTATCGTTAAAAAATATTATTTTCTATTTAATAAAAGATTTCCGTCTTTTTAAATTTAGAAAAAAATTATTTAACGTATGTATAGGTGCTCCACTACCACCCCCTTCAACTCTAAAAAGAAAAATTCTAATTAAAAATAAACGTCTACCGCCCGAAGTTGAAAGACGAGAACTGGAATTATTTAAACAGGGACAATTCGTGATTGAAGATGAAGAAAGAGAAGATGCAAATGCAAGTGCAGATCGGCCCATTCCCCCCGATTTATCAACAGAAGTGAGTTATAATATCCATTATATAAATATTAAATTAGAGTACGGACGGGATAATCGATGCGAATTCATGCAGTTGTATGATTCAAGACGCACGTTCCGAATCGGAACTTCGTGTCGTTTTTAGATGCCATTTATTGTTGTATTTATGCTCTAGTTGGCATTAAGAACCATTTTTTTATTTTACATTATATTTACAATAATAATAAGGTAATATTATTTATTTTTCATTTTCGAAAACGTATCAACTCGAATTATGGGCGACTATGAAATTGGATAACTTTTGCAATTGCTTTAATAAAAAAATATGTTTAAAGTCAATTACAATGTAAACACAACAATAAAAGCAAGAATATTTTCAATAATATTAGTTTTGAGATAGCTCAAGCGAAAAACTGTTCGTGTACTCGATTATTGAAATAACCGACATCGCTCGATTATTACAAAAACTGCTCGAGTTATAAATTTAAGCGAAAATCGTCGCTTATTACTTGTTACCTTTCACTCGATACCCGAGCTTCGCTTGATGCGGACCGAAATGTGCTGCTTGGTAGTGTGATTGCTCGAGGTAAAAAACGGCTCGTATCTTCTAATAGTTTTCGCATAGGAAATACTATTATAGTTCTAACTAAGAGCGAAAAACCGAAAATCATCGCCTTTCACTTGATACCCAACTTTCGATCTACGCGCCTCGCCACCCGAAATGTGCCGATTGGCAACGTTCGAGTTTGACGGTCAGAAGGCTGATACGACATACGTCTTTGTTAAAGGCACATAAACGAGAAGGTGCATATAAAGAAGTATGCCAAATCCCTTAGTGGATTAATCGCGACATGGGTTTTGTTTTGACTGGGACTGGCTAGCCAGCGGCGATTGTAAATTCTTAAAAATTAAAGGATGTAATTTTTTAAAAATCGGAATCAACTGTTCTTCCTTAATAAAAACTATAGACTAAACTTCTAAAACTTACAAAAAACAACCCCTGGTGTTTTATCAACACATTCTTCTCAGTCATAAAAATTTAAAGTGAAATCGCTCGTGCAATTCACTCGATTATTAAAATCGTTCGAGTATCAAGTACGCGATTATTAGAATCATCGGTTTTCCCAACACAAATTTTATTATTATTTAATATTATTTGCATTGAAGTAAATTTTTTAAGGCCAAAACGCCTATTAAATAATAGTTGTGATATATCGTTTGATTTAGAATATAAAGTGGCGTTCATAAAGCATAAAATAAAATGTTTCTACTATTTCAAAATTAAACAAAGTTGATGATGGTTGTGAAAAAACGAAACGTCCGATTGAAAATTTAATTAAATTATCTTATTTATCTGTAGAGGGCGACAATTATTCCTTTGTTTTATGTGACCAATAACTGGCCATTATCTGAATTTATGCTTCCTTGCTTATTCGCATCATATGTTGCGTTCTGAATTTCGTGATCTCTGCTGTTGTTCGGGTTTGTTCGATCACCTGGTATAACCGGTTCTTAGGGGCGACATTTGAATGTTACCTTAAGTTACACCTTACCTAAGGTAGCCTTAGTATTAAGGTAAACCTTAAAAAAAACATGTTTTAAATTAATGTGAGGGTCGATTAACGCGTTAAGTCTAAGAACATCACGTCCTTAAAGATCTATTCCTTTCGATGAGAGTTAAAGAGAACTTTAATATACTATCAAACTTGTGTTAAGGATGATTTACATCAATTTGTACGTTAAGGTGACTTTGGAATATCGGCCATTAAAGAATGAAATGAAGAACGAATAACTAGTGGCAAATAGTAAAATAATTTATGCTGCTAAAAGGTTCAAATATGATGATATTTTGTGGCCCTCAAACCTTTTTTTATCGCTCAATGGCATTATTAGGGTTATGGTATGAATATTTACTATACTTATATGGCTAAAAAGACCCTTTTAGGTGGATAAATTAACCTTATATACTTTTTTAAGACTCCTGCAACTGATGTACCACCAGGAGAGGGAGGTGAAGTACCTCCAAATGTTAATTACCCGTGTTCAACAACAAAAGTACATCCATTCTTAAGTGCCATGGTTAACTATGCCCAGCCAATCAAGTTTCAAGGATTCGACTATGCCGACCGTAAGTTGTAGATAGTATACAGGGTGTTCCATATGAAGAAATTATATTATTTTAAATTGTGTCATTTTAGAAAGCTTATTATGAACACCCTATATAAAATAGATAAACGCTATTAGATTCATAGTATCCCTAGACCTGTTGTCATAAATCGCAGCCATTGCCGAGGTTAAAAAAATTGTTTGGATTGTTACAAACTAATAATGTCTATAATACAGAGTGCTAAGCAAATTCATTTACGCACAAAATACGAATTACGTATGGCTTATGTAATTAATGTTAAGTAAATGAATTGATAATTGCGTAGCACTCTGTATTATAGACTTTATTTGTTGAAATAATTTTTATTTTTAAATTAGTAAGAGCCAAAAGGGATAAAAAGGAAATTTATATACATCTAGATTTTATGCACTACCCTGTACAACTAGACATATCAGGACGTTAACTATTCTGCGCCAAACTCTAGAGTCTGTATTCCATTAGTTAAAATAACAATTATTAAAATTGATTAATTTTTAATTAAATTAAATAACAGCTTATTAATAAAATTAGGACTTGAATTTTTGAATATTATGAGCGATATTGCAAAACTGGTGTAGTTTTATTAAGCGTATAGTTCTTCTAAAAGTGGAGGGTCATGAAGTGATTCCATACATTGATTTTTGATGGTGTTTTTCGCTATTTTATTATCGATTTCTTCTTGTACCTCAAAACGCGACATTTTGTTGTTATAATTGTACTAACTTTGACAGTGTGTCGTAAATAATAAGCGTTATGTTGACAACAACAATTTGGTTCCTATGGATATCTGAATTGAATTACGGCTGTAATTTTTGACATTTCATCGAATTATTAAGGGACAGTTGTTCAGTTCAGTTGAGTTCAGTTCCGCTGGTTGTCGTACGATTTGAACAAATGAAAATATACCACACCATTTATAAACTCCGCGGCCGTTTCAGGTCTTTGTTGAGGCGTGATACTTCATGCTGTCTGTGAAGATGTGAGTTGGCAGCTGATGTTTGTGCATTCAAAGATAAAGATGAGACAAGTGTGCTATCGTCAGCAAAGCTAAATATCGTATTTTTATTTTCCACTTCTTCTTCTTCTTGTTCCATCTCCTAGCGGAGGTTGGATATCATCATGGCAATCCGGACTTTGTTTGCAGCCGTTCTAAACAACTGATTGGATGTCATTCCGAACCAGTCTCTCAGGTTTTTAAGCCAAGAAGTTCTTCTTCTTCCTTGGCTCCTCTTGCCCCTGATCTTCCCTTCCATTATGTTCTGTAGCAGCATATATTTCGGTCCTCTTATAACATGACCAAGGTATTCTAATTTATTCTTTTTGAGGGTGGTAATTATTTCCTCCTGCTTTTGTATTCTCTGACGTAGTTCTACATTTGAGACTCTGTCTACCCAAGAGATCTTCAGCATTCTACGATAACACCATCTTTCGAAAGCCTCCAGTCTATTCATTTCAGCCTTTTTGAGCGTCCAGGCTTCGGAACCATATAAGAGAGTCGAGAAAACATAACATCTCAGCATACGGACTCTTAGTTTTAAATTGATATCCCTGCTGCAAAGAAATTTCTTAAGTTTTACGAAAGCGGATCTCGCAATTTCTATACGCCCTCTCACTTCTTGAGATTGATCCACAGTTTCGTTCAGCCAGGTTCCCAAGTATCTATATCTTCCCACCCTCTCCATTGGTGTGTTGTCTATTGTAAGATTTCCGACAGCGTTTGCATTCTTCGTAAAAATCATAAACTTGGTCTTTCTCAGATTCATGTTCAGCCCATATTCCTTGCCATTATTAAATATTTTTTGCACGAGAGTTTGGAGATCTTCCAGCTTATCGGTCATTACGACCGTGTCATCGGCACAACGTATGTTATTTATAACCTGCCCGTTTACGATAATACCCTCTTGGCAGTCGTTTAGAGACTCAGAGAAAATGGCCACTGTATATATTAAACAGAAGTGGGGAACGTATACAGCCCTGGCGTACGCCGCGCAAAATCTCTACTTCACTGGAATACTGATCTTCAATTCTAACTCTCGCCTTTTGCTTCCAATAAAGATTTGCTATAATTGTGATGTCTCGACTATCAATATTTTTTGATTTTAAAATTTCTATGAGTTTATGGTGTTGAACTTTATCGAAGGCTTTTTCGAAGTCAATGAAGCATGTATACACATCCTGATTCATGTCCATACATCTTTGTGTTAACACATTTATTCCAAACAGAGCTTCTCTAGTACCCATTCCCTTTCTAAACCCTACCTGGTTGTCACTGATTTCAACTGATTTCAGAGTCTAGTTTGTTGAATATTCTATTATGAATGATTCTTAGGAAGACCTTTAAAGTATGACTCATAAGAGCGATTGTACGATGGTCGGAGCATTATTTAGCATTTAGATTCTTTGGAACGGTTATAAAAGTAGATGACAGCCATTGATTTGGTATAGTTCCCGTTAGATATATCATGTTAAAAAGTTCCACCAATATTTTAATGGTATCTTCATCTAAAAGTTTTAGGAGCTCTACTGGAACCTCGTCAGGGCCATTGGCTCTTCCCCCCTTTGTTTGCTGAATGGCATGAAGGACTTCCTGGCGTAAGATCTCCGGTCCCGTGTCTTCCGCAAACTCAAGTTCAGGTTCCCGTCGTTCATCATTAAAAAGTTCTTGGATATACTCCGTTCATCGAACCAATTGTTGTTTAACCTCAGAAATAATAGTGCCGTCTGAGTCTTTTAGAATTGTCGATTGTCTATATCTTTTCATACCAGTCATATCCTTTATCTTCCTATGCATGTTAAAACTATCGTCTTTTCTTTCGAGGTCTTCTATTTCGTCACATTGTTCACGCATCCAGTTTTCCTTGGCTAGTTTTATTTTTCTTTGGATGATATTATTTAATTCTCTATACTTGATGACGTTATTCTTATTCTTACGTCTTTCGTCCATTAAAATTAGAACCTCTTCCGTCATCCACGCCTTTTTAGTTCTCTTTGAAACTAGCGTTTGTTGGCCTGCTGTTAAGAAAGCTTTTTGTATGTTAGACCATGTCTCATTTATATTTATGGTTTCCTGCTTACTTGGTATCATTTTTATGCTATTATTGACATTTTCCCGTGTTTTCTGGAGAACTTCTGGTTCCTTAAGAACTAGACTACTAGAAGATCGCTAATGTATAGTAAGAAAAGGCTGGGAGACAATATGGACCCTTGAGGAACACCGTCATTGATGGTGAAAGTGTCTGAGAGAAATCCGTCAATCGCCACTTGCAGAGAGCGGTCCTTATGAAAGCTAGGCAACCATGCACAGAATCGGCTGGGCATACCATGCAGTTTACTTAGAAGCCCCTCATTCCAAACACGATCAAACCTGAGACGCCCCATGATGTTCGATTGCGTTGCTCCAAAGATCATACTATTTATAAACTCCCCGGCGGTTCGTTCAAGTCAGTTCAAATTTATAAATAGGAAATTGTGTCCCAGTGAATTGTAACTGCGAGCGCAGCACAACTGAACGTAAAAGTTTATAAATGGGCCTTACTTCGGTATAAATTGCACGCTTGTTATGTCGAATTTTACACACGAGGCAAATATTCAAAATAATTGTTTGGGTTTGGCCTTCTGAAAGTTTTTAAATATTAAATTTTATTTTTAGAACTGAACATCCACCATAACATGTCGAGTTTTTCTGAACCAGTCGGTTTGGCCTTGCTAAAAACGCAGGCAATAGAATTTGTTAATTATAATAAGAGACAGATGTCACGTATTTATCCGAGCGGAGCAAGAGCGAATTCCTCGAATTACATGCCACAGGTAATGGGATATTAGCTGCTTTCAATAAATTATTTGGTGTCACCTTGTAACTCTTTACATATGTACAGTTGTATTCATTGAAAATGGGGACACTAAATTTGTTATAATTTAAATCGGTCCTCATTGATTTTGGCTTCTTCAAAAGTTTACGGTTGACAACGCTGTCACTGTCAGAATTCTCAAAATGCCTCGCCATTTAATAGAACTTGAAAAAGTTCAAATAGTATCCAGAATTGAAGATGTGTGGCCAATACGGACACTAGCAAATTTATACGGAAAAGGCAAGAACACAATTTTTTTCTTTGTAAAGATAAACTGCTACTGATCGGGCCCGAATTTTCGACCCAAAAGAATCGGAGCTGAAAAACTGGGTAAACGTAGACAGTCTCGGATAGTTTACACCTTAAATTATAGATTCCGCGACTGTCAGTTGTGGAATGCGGCAGTGTTCACTGACGAAAAGGTTTTTCAATCTAAATTTGGGTAATAAATTCGGGTACCTATACCGTTATTAGTTATGTCACGTTGAGTAAAAGATATGTGCTATTACATAAATATTTTTATACATTTATCACATTTAATTAGATTATTTTATTTCGTTTAGCGACGCCAATGCTTATTGCTCAAAACGTTAAAAACAATAAATCAATAAAAAAAGCAAATATTGCAAAGACTTGTCCCCATTTTCAATGAATACAACTGTACAAACAGAAGAGTTAATAAGTTACTCGAAAAAAACTGAAGTGTCCGAACCAATAAAATAAAAAAACTACCACTAATTAGAAAAAATAATAAATAAAAATCTAAAAAAATTTCCACTAAATGTCGACTGACACAATTTTATTAGAAACGGTCATTTTTATATAATAATTAATCATTAAAATTTACTTAATAATAATGTTTGAAGTACTGAAAATAAACAGAGGAATTCATACCCGTTAAAACACTGAGAAAATTACTTTCTGACGTCAACGATGGCAACTTTATTGCTTCCCTCCTTTTAAATCCCAACTCGCGTTGAATGAATATTTTCTAAAACAGTAGGAGTTATGATTTACGGTACTGTACAGGGTGTCCATTTTCCGATGATTTTACGGGGTATCTCCTTTATTAGTTAAGATAGCAGGATGCGATGCGGTTTTCGCAATACTGTACTACTTTTTGGTGAAACCAAATAGTATATCGAGATATCTTAAAGTAATTTAAGAAATTTTTGTAAATTTCATAGAATTACTATAAAAGGCTTGAATACACTTCTAATGTTCCATCTGTAGACGGGCACGTGGTAAGTTTACATTGGCTGTCATAATTAGAAGAAACTGATTTTCTACTATTAATTAAAATTTTTAAAACAACTTGGAGAAACTGAATAGTCTGACAGAAATAGAAGAATTTTTCATTATGACACAACTGACTGTCTCTTTTTCAATACCCGTCATGCAACAAATTATATATTTTTTAAAAAACTTAAATTTCGGGCATAATATTAAGACTAAAAATAAGTACTATATATTTCTGAGAAACTTGTTAAAAATGAAATTACATTATTAAATACAACGTGTGTTGTAGTAAGTATAACAAATGGGAAACTTTTTTATCCTTCATTTTATCGAAAAAAGTCACTTTTGCTTGGTTGAAAACCTCCTAAGCCATAGTCGAATATCCGAAATAGTGTACAGGGTGGTCAAAAAATGCGAAATTATGCCGTTTTGAATTTCTTTCTCGAATTATGTCCTCTTTCTAAACATGCTGACGAGAAACAGTCACCTATGAGATATAATTCGGTCATTTTATAAAACGAAATAAAATTTTATTTCAAGACAAAACATAAAAACACTGAGTTAGATTACATAAGAAATACATAACTTAACGTAAAAAAAGTTCAAGCTGTATAAAACACCTGTCGAATTTCTGCTGAGCCACCAGTCGATACATCGTTCTAGTTTTTGTTAAATTTTTTTATTGCTCATTCTAGTCTAATTTCAGCACTTGCGGGTGTATCTCAGTAGACAAGGTACCATGTCCTATCCATCTGTTTGGGAAATTAATATTCAGCCAATGAAAAAAAAAATAATAATAATAGAAATAAAATGAACAATTATGTCGTACCTCAAAACGGCAAAGAACCCGAGGGATTGGAAGGGGTAGGACGCGATATCCAACACCACCACCGTGCTCAGCATCCTCGAAAACGGGGGGAAAGTGTGTTTCTCTGCAGGGAAACCACTTGAAGCGTGTTTAACACATGGGGGGGGGGGGCGTTTTGAGGAGTTGCGCAACCCCAAAGAGAAATTCTGACGCCACCATCGTGTTCAGCATCCTCGAAAACGGGGGAGGGAGGTACTCTTGTTTCGGCTGAAAATATTTCGATGTTCGTCCTACTCATAGACGCCACTATAAGTAGCTGGCTCTTCGTCAGCATGTTTAGAGAGAGAACATAATTCTGATGTATTTTTATAATATTCTTAGATCAATTTCGCATTTTTTGGCCACTTTGTACAATATTTCAAATCAAGCAAAACTTTTTAGTAAGGGTGAGCTTTTTCCATAAAGAGAAGGATAAAAAAGTTTCACATTTGTTACAGTTTCTACAACACACGCTGAATAGGGTGACCCATTTAAAAAAATAAATTTTGTTTTTTCCTTGAAATATATTGAACATAGGAAAGATCTGAGTATGTCGCTGGTTTCTACGTAAAAGAACTACAAAGAGAACATTTTATTTGCTTTTGATCAATTACGGGGTAACCGAAAACACAAAACACAAAAAAGTAGCACAGTGCTGCGAAAACCGCATCCTTCTATCTTTACTAATAACGGAGATACCCCGTAAAACCATCGAAAAATGGACACGCTGTACACCTTGACCTACACTTTTTTTTGTTAAAACATTTTATTATTAAACTGTAGGTCTTCTGGAACGCTGGCTGCCAAATGGTGTCGCTGAACTTTCAAACGTCAGATTTACCGATGCAACTGAATCAAGGAAAGTTTGAATATAATGGAAACTGTGGATACCTATTAAAACCCGATTTTATGAGAAGACCCGACAGAACGTTCGATCCTTTCGCCGAAAGTCCAGTGGACGGTGTAATTGCCGCTCAGTGTTCAGTTCAAGTTATTGCCGGCCAGTTTTTGTCCGATAAAAAGGTGGGTTTTTAATATTAGTGTACGAACGGAGAGTAACGGGAAAGAAGGGTGGATTTCTATATTTTTAATATTTTCAGGCGAGCGATTTTAGAAGACATTCATGAATACATTGCCATGTCGTTAAGAATGGTAAATATTTTTACTCGACAAAATTACGAGGCATTTTTTGTACGCCTAGCGGGACATTGTAGCTAGGACCTAAAGTTTTCACAGTATAGCATAGTAGGTTGTTGCAAACGTCCGAAGAAAACAAATACACGGTTGCTATTTGCTAGCATTTGTTTACAACACCACCGTTTTCGCAATCCTTTTATTTGGTAGTTGCATAATAAGATTCAATTTTTTTACGTTCACAATTCACTTATTCTCATATAATAAAATTCGGTTCCTTATCTCGCCTCGGGACTAGCTTATTGCTGCATTTTTCACACGAACAAACCTTCAATTTGAAAATCCAAAAATTGAAATATGAAAGCTTGACATATGTACAGATATGCTGATCATTTGGTTTATACGGAACCATAAAACCAAGTCACACACATGCGTATACAGGGTGTTTCAAAAAACAAGTGCCATCGTTCGTGTGACGATTCCTTATCCAAAAATAAGAAAATAGTTACTTATCACATACCCTGTATTAGTTAGAGAGACGGTGATATTAGGGTGTCCGTGAAGTGGAATATCAGTAATTTGGTTTTTCGTGGAGTTTAGGTCCCCCTCTACAACTTTTTTATCTGATGAAATACCGTACCGCTTTAGATATGAAATTCTCAATAAATTCAAAATTATATCGAGTTTGTTCGAAAATGTAGTTGGTCTGAAAATGAATTTACAGCATCTGCGTGATCCCCAAAGTCATGGGAAACACATTTTCTGACAAGCCAACCCTTGCATATACTTTTCCGAGCGTGTCAAAACAAATTTATGGAAAAATTATAAAGTTTCGAGTGACATGGGTCCAAGTGGGCTTAATCGATTTGTATTCCCATGGAGATGAGGCGTAAACAATTTTCTGATAACAATAATATTGCGAAAGTGCGGTATTTTTTCTCAAAATTTTTTTTATTAAATGTCTGGTTTATTCTGCTATATTTTCTAAAATATTCCTCTTGCAGAATTATTTCTAGGTTTATCTGATTTCTTCAGCTTTTCCGAACATTTTTATATATATATATAAAGTTACTAGAAACATGTTCTATCTTGGAGAAAATTAAGAGAATCGCAACGGCGATGGCAAAGTTTCTAAACATCGCTCGAAATGCATGAAAGGCGTGGCTTTGACTGTAATTAGTGAAAAGTAGACAAAGGCAAATGTTTAAATTCATCACATTTGAATAAATTATACACACCTTATGGAAAAATAGGCTTAATTTGATAATATTGCGAATATAATATCCCGTCATACAACTGAACGATACCTGCCTTCCGGTATCTCTGCGTAATATTGTCAGAATTCCGCCTAGCTAGGTGCGATTCCTCTGAATTTTTTTTTCCACAATATTTGGGTGTCAAGGAATGTAGTGTGACAATTTTCTGACATGTCACGATCGTTTTCCGAATTTCCTCCGAATATTTTTAAAAAATTCCAATAATGAAATGGCGAGACCTGAATCGATAACATTTTTTTCACATAATCTTTCACGCAGATGCTGTAAATTCATTTTCAGACATGGCTCGATATAATTTTGAATTTATTGAGAATTTCCTATCTAAACGGCTATCTACGGCATTTCATCAGATAAAAAAGTTGTAGAGGGGGAACTCCACGAAAAACCAAATTCCTTCACGGACCCCCTATTGTCACCGTCTCTCTAACTATATCTTTCAAACAAAACATTTTCGAACCCATGCTGATAGGGACTAATTGTCTTATTTTTGGCTTTGAAATAACCACACGTGCAATGTCACATGTTTTTTAAAACACCCTATATGTACGAATTTTTTGTCGGGAAGTGTATGTTATAACTATTGAACATTGAAGTTGATCAGTCAGTTAAAAAAAAAAAATTGCTTAGCCTGTTTTTCACCAGTTATTCCGGTGTATCCTCAATACATACATATGTGGCTCGGAAGGTACGTAGATTTGCTACTAGATGGCGCTACTATCTCAATTGGACCAAAAATTGACTTGGCCGTTTTTTCACGTCATGATCATTGAACTAACTAACTGACTTTTGTCACATGTATTTATTTAATACAGCCAACAGAAATAAACTAACATACGAAATATTATTTTTAGATCGGTACATATGTGGAGGTGGACATGTACGGTCTGCCCACTGATACAATTCGAAGAGAATTTAGAACGCGATTGGTTCCCGCGAACGGTTTAAATCCAGTTTATAACGAAGAACCGTTCTTGTTCAGAAAAGTTGTCTTGCCAGATTTAGCAGTTCTTCGGTTCGGGGTGTACGATGAAAATGGAAAGCTGTTGGGCCAAAGAATTTTACCCCTAGATGGGTTACAGGTAATGCGAAAGTGTTGAGCAGAGATGGGCTTAACTTACCGTTACGGAAATATTTCATATTTCATTTTATCAAAGCGGTAAAGTAAGAATTTGGTCATGTATATTCATATTATATAGTGTGTACATAAAGTAAGGAACAAATTCATTATCTAGGAATCTAAAAATATTTCGGAAAAATCCTCGGACACGTGTATAATAATTTTTAATGGCGCATTTTTTTCCATACAAACTTAATATACAAGGTGGCTCATGTAGTAGATATGACATTATCGACGATTTTTTTAAATGAGAACCCCTATATTTTAGTTCAGATCTGTAATCTCCAAGAACAGCTGATTTCAAAAACATAACACACTTAGGGCCTAAAATTCATAGTTTCGTTACTACAGGGTAAAACAAATAATTTTATTTAAGATATTTTTCTTTGGCTTGGGAGGCATCAATTAATTACGTGAGGCGTTTTTAGCGATTTTTCAACCGCCCTTCCCCCAATAAAAGATTTCCTGACATTTGGCTCAATCCCTTCCGCCATCACCCAATTTTACCTGAAAGCCTTACGTAATTAATGGACGCACCATCATTTGCTGTTACTTATGTTTTTTCTCAAGTAGGCTTATTTGCTGTTGTAACTATGGTATTTAGATAATGTCATTGTCGTTACATTGTATTTTTCTAGTAAGTTTATTAGAAGTAAAAAATTTTATTTTAAAACATATTGAGTTACTATGCGTTTATCTTTAACACAAAGATAAGAAATAGAGATATGGTGATAGGATCCGTACTCAACAAGAAGTTTGCATTTTGTTTAACACTAAGTATCCAGCAAGACCAATTACTAGATCAACTGTGAGTAAACTTGAAATAAAATTTCGGGAAACGGGTTCAGTGGAAGATATTCCCAGAAAAGGCCGTCCAACTATTCCGGATGATAAGAAATTAGATATTTTATTGGCTATGGAAGAAGATCCCCACAACAGCGTCCGCCAGATTAGCATTGATCATGGGGCGGCTGCTATGACCGTTCATAATCTATTGACGGTAGAAAAATGGCACCCGTTTCACCGTTCATGAGTTGAATGAAGATGATCCAGATCGTAGGATGGAGTTTTGTCAAATATTAACGGAAAGATGTAACTTAGATCCTTTGTTTGTTGAAAATATCCTATTTTCGGATGAATCTACCTTTAAATTAAATGGACAAGTGAACCGGCAAAACTGCAGATACTGGGCAAAAGAAAATCCCAGGTGGATACGTGAGCACCATACTCAATATCCTCAAAAAATTAATGTTTGGGCTGGTATTGTGAAAAACAAAATTATTGGGCCATATTTTTTTGACAACAATGTAAACGGGCTAAATTATCTTCATTTTCTTCAGAACTTTCTTATCCCTACGCTAGTTAACTTATACCCTAGTAGAAATAATCCAGGAATTCTAGATGAAAATTTGTGGTACCAACAAGACGGCGCACCTCCACATTATGCAGCAGTAGTGCGCCATTACATAAACCAAGTTTTTCCGAACAAGTGGATTGGAAGACGTGGGCCTGTTGAATGGCCGCCTAGGTCTCCAGACCTTACACCACTGGACTTTTTCTTGTGGGGTCACCTGAAAAATGTTGTATATAAAGTCAGACCTGCCAATATTGAAGATTTAAAAAATCGAATAACAACAGAATGCAGGAACATTTCAGAAGAAACCATAAGAAAAGTTCAACAAGAATTTATTGATCGCTTGGGGTACTGTCAGGCAGCAGGAGGACAATTTCAACACTTAATTAAATAGCTTATTTAATTTTTTTACATTTTTTTAAATTAAAAATATCTTAAATAAAATTATTTGTTTTACCCTGTAGTAACGAAACTATGAATTTTAGGCCCTAAGTGTGTTATGTTTTTGAAATCAGCTGTTCTTGGAGATTACAGATCTGAACTAAAATATAGGGGTTCCCATTTAAAAAAATCGTCGATAATGTCATATCTACTACATGAGCCACCTTGTATATTAAGTTTGTATGGGAAAAAAATGCGCCATTAAAAATTATTATACACGTGTCCGAGGATTTTTCCGAAATATTTTTAGATTCCTAGATAATGAATTTGTTCCTTACTTTATGTACGCACTGTATAATAATAATATTTATTTATCAAAAAGAAAGTACAATATTCTAATTTATTTTAGTGCATTCTGCAGACGATTATTGGTTGCTTACAAACGATGAGCTCTGCAGAATGCGCCCAATATTTTCATTATTCGTTATGTTCTGTTTCACGTCAATATTTGGCAATAGCGTCATAGAACTTATTTGCTAGTGTTTGCTGTATTACCTGAACCTTTGAATTTCGAACTATAAGAAAGACGGATTGGTTAGGTTGGTCACATGGGTTTACAATGTCGGCCTCTTCAAGAAGTTATAATACGGTTTTTCTATAAAATGTACAAGGGTGCCAATATTCAGCGACCCGAAAAATTATATTATATTTCCTATGTTCAACTCAACAATTCATCAGCCGGTATGGAAACTCTATTCATTTTAATAGTCATTCAGACCGTGAAGGAAGTATGTTTAGAATCTGGTAGAAGTTAAAAACAAATTTAACTTGTCTGGGTATTTTTCCAAAGGCCAAGTTATATTGGTGTTCCTGGGTGACGTGCTTATGTATTTTCTAGGCTGGCTACAGACACATCTCATTAAGAACCGAAGCAAACTTCCCTATGTCCTTGCCAATGTTGTTTTGTAATATAGAACTAAAGATTTACGTACCTGATGGTTTTGAAGACTTTATGGCAGCCCTTAGTGATCCCCGTGGGTTTATGGGAGCACAGAAAAAACAAAACGAACAGATGTCTTCCATGGGCATTGAGGTAGGAATGAATATTAGCTTTTATTAACACTTATTAAGGGTTTAAATATGTCTTAGTGTTAGTTTAGTTTTTAGCGAGCAGGTCAGTGCAACGCTTTTTATCAACTCGATTGGTTCGAGTAACGTTATCCAAAGCCGAATAATTGTTTTACCATCACAGACTTCGACAAATAGGGTCGCTTACGTCTCTGTGGCGCGAAATGAAGTTCGCGAAATATCCGACGTGCCTGTCCGCTGGACCCTATGCCTGCTTGACTTTACGATTTAAGTACTCTGTGTAATTTAATAATTTTTTAATATGATGATTACTAGACAAGTCTCCTAAAATGAATCATTTTAAATACATTTGACTTATTTAGTTTGCCAGAGACCGACTAGCTTAAACACAATAATGCTAATTTTTTTTACGACCTGTATAATGAGCTACAACAATAATATTTTTGGACCGCTGAAAGCTTAAACTAAAGAAACGATACTCTTGATCGACATCAATAAAAGAAACTGTTTATAAATAAAAAAAAATTAATTCTATTACTAACCTATAGAGAAAAAAACTACTGTATCTTGGCATACATGCATTACTAGGTATTATACAACGTGTCCAAGATTAGGAGGGCCAGTACAGGGATCTCGGAAACCGTAAGAGATACGAAGTCGGTTAAATGGAGGTAAAGTTGCGCATTTACGTGCCTAATAATATGGCGTTTAGAAAGTTAAAATTCCTAGTAGTTCCGGAGATATCCGGAAAACCCGAAATTCTGAAAAATCGTTTTATTGTTTTCCTGGGTTTTTTTGAGATCGAATTCTAAAGTAAATTGCGCTTTTACATTGCCACTTTTTCCGCTCTATCTAACAGCGTTAATTGTTTTGTAATCCGACGAGTCGTCTTCCAAAGGCCATTATCAACTTTCTTTTTTTAAAAACCTGTCCTGTTTTTCTGATATTGAAATTTGAGAGCTTTTTTTCTTCCGAATGCAACGATGTATGATACATTGTCGTTTAATGACGTTTCGAGGTTTTTTTTAACAACATCAGAAAATTTTGGGATACGGTCCTGTATTTCTCCTAATTTTATAAATACTATCTCATAAGTAAGCTCTAAATTTTTACTTATGTTGAACTAGTTCAATAAATAACAAGTAATTTAATAATAAACCACAAATAAGTGAACAAAAATCATACCAAAACAGTAATAAAGCGAACAACGAAAAAGTAAGAAACTAAATAATCAGGTGTTCAAAATGATTTCCGTTATTCTCTAAGCACAAATAACATCTTCTAACTACCACATAACAGTTTTTTTGAGATAAAATAAAACACGATAGAATATCAAACTTTTCAGCATTTGTAAAATTATGCTCCATATTTTCTCGAAAATAGAAAACCTCTTAAAAAGGCTTTCAAACGATCACAATGGGAATGTCAAGTGAAACAAATCACGCGTCACCATCTTAATTTTTTTGTTTCAAACGCCTATTTTTCTTTTAATCCCGAATCAACAGAAGTTTGAAATAATGTTTCTGTATTTTGTTCATTTATTTGTGGTTTATTATTAAATTATTTGTTAATTATTGAGCTAGTCCAACATAAGTAAAAATGTAGAGTTTACTTATGAGATATTATTTATAAAATTAGGAGAAATACAGGACCGTATCCCAAAATTTCCCAAAAGTGGCAATGTAAAAGTGCAATTTACTTTAGAATTCGATCTCAAAAAAAACCCAGGAAAACAATAAAACGATTTTTCAAAATTTCGTTTTTTCCGGATATCTCCGGCACTACTCATAATTTTAAAACTTTCTAAACGTATTATTAGGCACGTAAATGCGCAACTTTACTTCCATTTAACCGACTTCGTATCTCTTATGGTTTCCGAGATCCCTGTACTGGCTCTCCTTATCTTGGACACGTTGTATACTAGATTTTACCTTACTTTTTAATGTTGACACGACATATGTCAAATATATTTACCACCACCTGATTTAAAAGTAACTGAATCCTTGAACTCAGTCGATGTTGAATTGATAAAAGATCTCTTAATCGATCGAATCTTAAACGAAAAAGCGTCAAAACGTAGAATAGGTGCAGCACATCACATCTAATGACATGTGGATGCCATCCTTGTCTGACGCGTTTATACTAGCATCTATTTCCGGTAGTTGTGCGTTCGGATTAGTTTGGTTGGATCACAATCGTATTACAGATTTCATAGAGCCAGTCCGAGTCTCGATCGTCGTTTAAATTTTGATTGAACACGTGTGTTATGTTTGTAAAGAAGATCTCTTATTTTTTTTAGTGTAAACTCTGATCACTACTCTGAATCTATGACAATGGTCATTTAATTCAATATTTTAATATTGTCTGTATAAAATATATTATTTTTAAATTTCATTTTGAAGTGTGTCTGCTAACTGGATTATTTTGTCGTATCAATATTATTATTACAATGTATGGAAATATTAGTTATTATTATTATTAATGTTTTGACCAGTCACAGAACTACCAGTAAGTAAAAATATGAGAGATTTCGCTTAACTAGTTGGTAACTGTAATTGTACCAAAAGCAGCTTGCGGATTGGTGATATCATGCACTTATTTGTATGTCTAAGAATACGTTTACACCATGTTAATTTCACGAAAATGTTTTATTACTATTAAAAGTAATAAATGATCTTTTGATAAATTTAATAAAGAATGTGAAATCCGGCCCTGACCAAAGTTTAAATTGTGTAAACAGAATATTACTAGAAATGAGATATGTCGTGTAAAAAGTAAGGTAAAATCGGGAATAACAACTATAGTCATTATGGGATCAGAATAGTATCACTTCATCCTGACACTTATGAGGCATGCGTCCATAAGTGAGAACTACCAGTTGCGGCTCTTCTATGAGAGAACATGGGCACGTGCGCCCCTAAGAAAACTAATAATCATCACAAAAATGCATCATAATCATTAAGTGTTTAATATTTTATCTATGTATAAAATTTTAAAGAAATCTACATAGATTTTTTTAAATATCTCTAATAAAATCTCATTGCTCCTCTGCCGCCCTCTACAAACAATGATCCATAATAATATGTGTCATTCGATTGTTTTAGTCAAATGTGCCATCAAGATGCCATCGATAAACATATTGTTAACTATGTCCTTGACTGTTTAACTGAATTTTAAGCCCAAAATTCACTCCTTTTCTATTACTTTTTTCTGGTGCCGAGTCGTCCAGGCTAACAGGCGATGATCTTAGACCTTCGAGTATTCTAATAGGTGAAAAGTTCGATATTATCGCTCTAGTTATCGACGTAAGACGAAAATTATTGTTTATTTATGAATTTTTAACGATACTGTGAAAAAAAATATCGGGCGGTCCCAAACACTAACGAAGTTAACGTTTCAAATGGTGCAAAAAGTGATTTTAAATTTCTGTTTAAAACGAAACTGTATGTAAAATATGCTTGGTTATGCGGTTGTGAAAAAAAAAATAGTTTCTTTTGTTTCCCACGTATACCAGGTTTACACCATAGGGGTGTTAAGAAATGTAATTCTTTTTCTAAAGCTATATTTGTGATTCCTCTAGTTTTCGTCACGACCCGCCACTGGCAACTACATTTTGGTACAGTTGAGTTATTATGTCCGATTTCCTTACAACTGGAGTTTGTCGTTATAAATTTACTATGAAGTATGTTAACCTGGCACTGGGAACGGAATAACATAACAAGTCCAGTCCGGGATAGAAACGGGAACCCTTCGCATGCATTGCAATAACGGTATCGCTGCGTTAAGCTGCCACCTGTGGAATGCTTAACTTTATGTCGCTAACATACTCATATCGTTTGAGAAAAATGTACCTATCAAGACCAAATGTACATTTTTTGTTTTTGTAAATAATATTTGGTAACATTGTTTTCGCTTTAATAGGTAACAGATCAAAAAACGGCCGATAAGCAAGTTAAAAAGGAAGAAAAAAAAGTTGGTAAGTTTTGAAATAAATTATAATGCATGGTTATTCTACAATTGCTATATTTAATTAAATGTATAAGCACAGTTAAAGCAATGGACTAACCTTGGCCAAAGAGTACCCGGCTATAGTCATAGTCAAAATAATAATAAACATATTTTATTAAAAAATAATCATACAGGTTTGGCAAACGACTAATACAATCAGACGCTTAACGGGCAGAAAAGAGAACGGAATATAACAGCTATAAATTAAATGAAAATAAAATAGATTTCCTTGTCGTATCTTAATTCGCTTGCCTCTTTCTACTACTGTAGGAGTTCTCTTCTCTAGAAATTTCATACTCTCCTCTCGCAGACTTTACGAGGCGACCTGCCGATACAGTGTTACCAGGTTTAGTAAAATTTACTAGATCTAGTGTGTTTTTTTCAATCTAGTGATTTAAAGATACTATTTTCTATTCACATCCAAATTGTAATTTTTATTTTAAAATTAGAATCTATTGCTTTACCATTTAATTTCCTTAAATACCTATATTTGGGTTTGCATCAATGTGTAATACCTAAATCAGGTACTTATAAAGAAGATTTTTCGAATTTTTATAATTTTGTTCTTTAGTTTTTGTGATTTTTAAAATTTTTATATTTATTTATTTAATGATTATTATTAATTAACCCTTAGTTTTAAATCTAGTGAAATTTTAGTGAATTCTTAAACTAGTTAGTGTTTAGTTTGGTAAGTTTACGTCAATAAACATGATTGAGCTAGCTAGGGATGAAGCCGGTTGCATGATTTCCCTTTCTCCGCGCGTAACATATGACGGGGAATTTTTATTCTCTTTATTTAATTTATAGCTGGTATACTATGTTCTCTTTCCTCTCCTTTAGGCGTCTTATTGTAATATACAGGGTGTTATGGAAATGACTTATATTTAAATGGGCGACTTCTTGGGTGTCCTAGAGAAGCGCTACATACTTTTTTAAAGCGACCGTTTTAAAAGTGGGGTAAACAAACCCTCTTACTCACAGGTCAGTTCGCGCTACTGTAAACATAGGACCCAATGGCCATATTGCCAAACTTAATGTTAAACTGAAATTGCATATAAATCATAAAAATCAATTACTTGCTATAACTAAACAGCGGGACATCCAGGCACTTACATAATAAGTTGTTTTTTCTTTTCCTAAGAACACTTTATGCACGGGAGATCTTAGATTTTCACTGCAACGCAGAACAACACATAGTGAAAGAGAACTAATAAGTTGTTTGTAGATACACTATCAGATTATTAGATTTTATTACACAGGTCATAGGTTTCGCGAACAAAAGCACATTTCAACACGATATTTGGCAATACTTAGTAGATACACAAAATTTACAAATGATAAAAACGCTGATTTCTGTACAATAGTCATCACAGCAATTTTGTAGATTCTAATATTTAAAATAACCGACTGCTTCACTGGTAGTGAAGTGGACGCCTCATGTTCAGCAATTATTTTATCTGCTGCATCCAATATCTTATTTCGCAACTGATCCATATCTTCGATTGACTCTTTATAAACTATTTCTTTATTCATCGTACCCTGCCTTCGACTTGATTTTTCTGTAGGTCCTAAACATTTTCACACTTTCTCGCACGTTCTTGGCTGTTACGCTGTAAAATGATCGATTTAATTTTTTCAAGCTTCTCGAATGAAATAGAGTAGCAGAGCAGCGATTAAAATGGTTTTAAATCTTTATTGGTAGTGAAAGAAAACAATAAATAATGAATTGTGTTCATACTGTAGATTATTATTTATTTCAACCTTTTTGGTGAATGCGCGGGAATCTACAGGTCAGCACGCATGCCCCTTTAATGTATGCTAAGAAAAACACGCATTTAAGCGACATTCGCTCGTCCCGTATAGCCAAACTTCCAATACCGTGACCCGAGCAAATATAAAATAATAAAACGGCAAATCGGTGGAATCGCAGATTGTTCCTTCATTAAAAATCACCGACTGTGAAATATCGCGCATATCTAGTTCCAAGTTTTGACAACTCGTTATGAACGTTTTCGTTTGATTAGATGTCATGTCATTTTTATTGAAATCCTATTTAAAATGTGTCTTTTTGAATCAGTTAAATACAAAAGTGCGTACAAACTACGCGAAAAAAAGAAGGAGACCAGCCAATATTAATAAGAACGACGTGGCCATGTGAATTTTTGCAGGGTGGCCAGTGTTCATGTGAATTTCTACTAAAACTTATTTGGTGTGTAATTTTTTTATAGAAATTGTGACACGAATTTTTAAATAAGACCGATATGTGAGCATGTGGCTTTTTTTCTAAAGTAAAAAATAGACAACGAGGAATAACTCAAAAGGTCATTGGCATTTGACCTAGTTACGTACGTGCGTATTTCAAACTTATTAATACTATTCTTTGTGCAAAACATTTTTCGTCGTCATTTTTCTTAAATTAATTATAGAAAAAGATACGACAAAATGACAAGTGTTTAAATTACTGTATTTTGTCTAAAGAGTTTAAGGTGTAAATATGACAACACAGGTCAGAATTCACCCTACGTATTTTGAAAATGTTGATTGTTTACATGTGTCGCCAGTGCCTCACACGTGTTTTCTGGTTTGACGTCAGGTGACTTATACCTCTGAATGAATAGAAAGCGTCATTTATGGTTATTTTTCTTCAATTTGTCAAGGATAAGTACATATTGAGCATTGTCCTTGTTCAATCTCAACAATTCTTTAAATTGAGATTTTATATTGGAATGTCTTCCAGTCCTCGGCCACTAAAATATTAACCGCATTCATAGGCAATATTTTGCCACAATTATCATCACACATCCAAAAAATAAAAGTAATATAAAAAATTCACTCTAAAATATGTTTAAAAACAAAATAAATTTATTTTTTTGCAGTTATCGTTTCGTAGACCTCGAATTCACAGGTGACATTTTTCCAACTATACCTACTGTAATAACATCAAATGTCACTAGAAATCGCCAAATTTCAGCTAATATTTTTCGTTTGAGTAATAAACTATCTAAAAATGTCCGAAGCGTAGTCGATCGCGACGTGGATTGGCAAGAAATTCAACTGTTGACTTCATGAGTAGAATTCGACGTTATAAATCTATATGTCGAATTCTATGTGACATAGAGTCCCACCGCTGAGTTACCCATTTAAATATAATAAACTATTTCTATAACACCCTATAAAATATTAGATTCATAACCATGCAAATAGCTAAGCTACTACAGACAGGTATTCTTTTAGTGATAATACTGCTACTCTTATGAATCAAAACACGCATGCAGCTCGTGTTGGACATTTCATCTTGATTAAATAATATTCTATTATTTTAGAACCAATTGTATTTGAACCGATAACAATAGAATCGATTAAACAAGATAAGGCCTTTCAAAAGACAACAAAAAAGCAGCAGAAAGATTACGACACTTTAAAGAAGAAGCAACTAAAAGAAAAAGCAGCAGTACAAAAGTCGCAGTGCGTTGCTATTGAGAAGCTCATCAAAGGAAAGAAGTAAGTACAGTTGAATCGGAGGAAAGAATGAACCTTCGTCATAACTTTACAGTAACATCAAAGACCTGTTATGGTAATCATAAACATGAAATTAGTTGTCTAGATGAAACGTGGACCTATTCTAAGGGTAATGAAAGCTTTTCTTGGCATGTTTTGTAAGCAATTGGTTTACCTATGTGAAGAAATATTATATTTTAAGAGCTGCGTTTAATCAGAGGTTGCCAAGCTGAACTATTTTATGTGAAGGTTTAGCCAAATATACTTTATTTTTTTCTAATCTAAAACTGGATTCGTAAAGTTGAAGGATTGGAAAACGGTATGAGAAAATTGCGCAAAAAAAATATAATGTAATAAGAATAAGAATAACAATTTCAAATATAAACAATTTTCAAATTTTTGTCACGGATATTTCCGAAACTTAATTGATACCCCAATCAACATGTCAGACAATCAATCTCGAAAAAAAAAAAAATTAAATGATTACGGCGAAAAACTGGCGTTCTCATAAGAGTAATTATAATCAAACCTCGATCGCCATTTATTTCGCTGTCGAAATTCGGTATGTTCATAATCCACATGAATACATCCGTTTAGGGGACTTTAGCCAGCCCTTAATTTTCGACATGCTATGACTTTACAAAATAAGGTTAGAAGGTTATATTAGTAACAAATGTCCATAAAAACTTACCGAAAATACAAAAGTCCCATGAAATAGCTCTAAAAAGAACTGTATTTAGGTTACTTTATATGATTTTTTTATTAAAAAAGACGTAGAATAGAAAAAATAGTTTCATTTAATATTTTATCCACAGAAGTGATGTGGTGAACGATCCAACCCTGCGAAAACTGGTAACAGAACAAACAATCGAATGGAGCAGTCTTATGGAGAGGCACCGAAAACAAGAATGGGAGTTTTTACGGAATCAGTTAGACGACCAAAGAGATTTGTTGAGAAAGCACATGGAAATTTTACAGGGCCAGCAGATGCGTCAGTTGGAAGCCAAACATGACAAAGAGATGAAAGAGATGAATAGTCAGCAAGCCAAAATTGCAGTTGAGACTGCTAAAGAAGTGAGTGTACAGACAGAAAATAAATATTTTTGTTTAGAATCATTTTTTAGACATTATTATCTAGAAAGTAGGGTAGAAATATTGATTTTTGACTAGCTGATATAGCAACTTAAAAAATTACCCATATTTGGAGGAACCACCGTATTCAGCCGATATCAGTTTGTGTTGTAGAGGGTGCTTACAAACAAACCCGGTGTGAACGAACCCGAACAAACCCCCCTCGTAACTTTTTTATTTTTCATACTTGAGAAAATTTTTAAATATTGCTATATAGGGCTTTTCAAGTAATAATTGCAAGGGAATCAATAATATCATTTTAGGGCTGTATTTGTGGGACATCCTGTATAATAATTAATTTTCCAATTCTACGTCAAATTCTGAACGTAATGTATGTAATATACCCTATACCCAACCGTTTTCGATATATTGACAATACTTGAAAATTGGCAAGATCCAATATTAAAATGCAGGAATGAAAGATAATCCAGAATATCGAGAAAACAAAGAACTGATAATCCGTCTCACGTTTGTTCTTTCTTCATTTAATTAATGCATTTTTAGATATTTTTAATATTGGATCTTGCCAATTTTCAATTGTCAATACATATATCGAAAATTGAATGTAGTTATAGGGTATATTACATAAATTACGTTCAGAATTTGACGTAGAAACTTTTTGATCCCCTCTGTGAATCAACATATCTAAAATTATATTTGATCCTCTTTCAAATACTACTTGAAAACCTTGTACTATAGCAATATTTTTAATTTTTCTCAAGTATGAAAAAAAAAGCGAGGGGGACATTATATGTGATCACCCTGTACAGTAATATGTAGCATTTTCACACATACTATATAGGGTGTTTCAAAAACATGTGCTATAGCTTCTGTGTTAAGTTATTACGAAAAAAAACGATAATTAGTTCTTATCACTATATTATTGAAATGTGGGTTATGAAAAGTACCTAGTAATGTGCACATACTGCAGCAAAATGTGTGAACAGGTTTACCAGAGGCGCGTGTGCAAATAGGTGCTCTAATAGTTTTTAATAAAAAATAGGTAGGTACGACACTGACTTTTTACATTTTGATAACACAGTTTGTTAGAAATTTAATCACATTTAATTTGAAATCGGCTTCGTTTACAAGATAAATGCAATTTTATTAGGTAGCGTATGAAGACAACGTAACACAATTTTAGCAACTGAGGTATTTATTGCTATTCAAAGATGTCTACCTAAATAAAATTGCAGTAAATGTTGAAAATGACCACCCTCAGCTTCATTACAAGTATTCAACATTTGTAAACCTGTTCACACATTTGCATTGCTAAACGACGCGCTATTTTAGGTAGGTACTTGTCATTAACACAAATTTCAGTAAAATTACTAAACCCGCCACTGAAAAAAATTAAAAATTCTAACACCCTGTATCTTTCAAATAGGGTATCTGCGGACCCATATTGATAGGAACTATTTGTTTTATTTGTTGGTAAGGAATTACCACACGAGAGATTACACGTGTTTCTTTAAACTTTTTGAAACATTTTTTTAGTAGCGATACACTCTGTATAATACAACAGTGGCCTCAGAACCGAGCCCCGAAACAGTTGATATATTCGACGTTAGTTGATGGATTATTTGTTATCGACTTGACTTTTCCGATTTTTTTTTGACAACTGCAAAATCACTCCGACATCCGACGTTAGTTGAAGGGTTATTAGTTATTGACTTTACAAATTTTTTATTTGATAACTCTCATACCACGTTGACATTTGATGTTAGTTGATGAGTTATTTGTTATTTTGGGTTTCCAAATTTTTAATTTGACAACTAAGATCACATTGACATCCGCTGTTAGTTTATGAGTTATTTGTTATTCTTGGGTTTCCATTTTTTTCACACCAGTTATACCACGTTGACATCCGACGTTAGTTGATGGGTTATTTGCGAGATCGACTTGACTTTCCAAATTCGTCTTTGGACAACTGCCATACTATGTTAATATATTAGTTCCCGTTTGATTAGAACAATTTAGCGGTGTCGGGTACGATTACTGATTGTGTGGGTGACCGCTCGGGAACCACAACATAAAATTCTTTTAAAAATAATGTAAAATATATTTCCTTGAAATATTAACGTTTTCTAAAATACATTACAGTTTTTAATGTATCATTAGATAAAATATAATTTCCATATTAAAAACTGTTCCTTGGGAACAATATTTTGAACAGAAAAAAAAAGGCTATGTTAATTTATGCCGGTTTTATTTAAAAAATTTAAAATTGTCAACTTAAATAAATAAATTGATATATTTATTTACTGTCATTTTAAAAAGTACACATACATTTTTAGATTAATAACGATAAAGCTCTGAAAACCAAAAAAGACAAAGAGAGAAGACTAAAGGAAAAACAACAAAACAACACGAAAAAATTCGTGGACGAACGAAAAACGGCCCACATCAAACAATCTCGAGAGAAAGAGAAGTTGCAAATCACCCATGACAAGCAGTTAGAAATGTTGTCGCATGACATACAAAAAATGATTGATATGTACAAGAATGAAGAAAAGGAATACGATATGTCATCTAAAACCGAATTTTTCGCCTAAACTGTTCAGAATGAATATACATAGTTAATATTTTCATTTGGTTGTTTCAAGTTGTTAATTTTAAACTATAGTTACAAGCGATAGGATTGATCCCCCGAAGGTTTTAATTTAATATTTCACTACATTAGTGAGGCAAAAACGTGTTTTTTCAAATAGTGTTGTGTCACACACAACATGACGGGATTATACAAGGTGTCCAGAAATTAGTGGCCATAAATGATAGGATATACAGTATGTCTACTTAAGTTGGCGCCATATGGGTAACGTTTTTATTTTAATTTTACGAAATACAGTTATTCGTTATAAAAAGTTCTGCATGGTCCAAAACCTATAATGCAACCATCAGATGTAAAAAAATTTCAGTCATATACGAGGTTTGTCAAAATATATAAATTTGGCTCAAGAGTAAAGTACTTTTATTTGTGACAATATCAAAACTGTAATTACGTTGTTCCAATTACAATTCTTCTACACTGAATATTTTTTTAATTTTTTCTCAAATTACCGATACCAAACATTTTTTATTTATTAAACACACACCTTTCTGTTCCGTTCCGAAAATAATAAGTACATTTGAATAATACACCATTAATTAAAAATACGTTCAAACTGATTTTCTGGTACACCCTGTACAGTTTTAAGACGATCCTGTATAACTTTATTTTTGAAAAGATGTAGAATTTAATATCTAGTCGCTATGGAATACTGAGTTAAAAATGGACCACCTTATAGATCTCTATGACACGAGCTTTTTAGATGCTTTTGATATCGCATCTTTGATGAGACATACGTTATTTACATATAGTGAAAGTAATTCGAAAACTGCAGTTTTTGAGGAATTACTAAGTTTGGCATAGATAGAAAAATTGCTTAATTTATTTCATAAAATGTTACAAATTTTAAGTTAAATTTTAAAACAAATAATATGGCAAAATGTTTGTTCGGGTGCAGTAACCTTACAATTCATTCAATATATATGTGTATATATAGCATCTTACATTTTACCCTTTATATTAACATAGCCTGACTTGTTTTAAAAATTATTATTAATTATTTAAAAAAAAAATTTTTAAGTAGCCCATTTATTCAGTGGAGTGAAATTATGAATAGGTTCATAATAATGCTCCATTATAATGAACAATATTTAAATTGTAATTCCAAACATGTTACGAAGGCATATACTTTCATCTTCAGTGCCAAATACATAAGAGGTAACACTTATGAGTGAACTTCTTGGATCAGAAAGAATTAAAAATTTTTCTTTTAGTAATAAATTATGAAAAATAAACAAGTCCAAAATGCAAAGTGACATTTTGGATTTGTGTTACCATGCGGACCCATTTTGACTTTTCTTAGAAATATTTTTAAATTTTTTCATATTTGTGTGTATGTTCTACTTAATAAATTAATGTTTGAGCACGCCTATGGTAAGACGCTTTCTAGCATTGTTTTTATACATTTTTCTCCCCTCGCTCTTCATAGGGAAACGTTGAAATATAACTGAGCAAAAAATGAACGAAGCCTTGCATTAAGTTAACAAGAAATAATTAGGTCAAAATTGACTCGAATGTAAATAAATTCAAGATAATTGGTTATACTGACTCAATTTTATCAAATTTGATATCTTACACTAAAACAAAAACTTCAGTGCTTTAATTTTATTTCTTAAGTAGTTCCGCGCTTCGTAGCGCCGTTAAAACGCACATAATTTTGTCTATACAGTGGCGTGAGGAACTACCAGTCAGAAGGCACAACTTTATGATATTAAGTGTTTTTAACGTTTTTGCCTGACTTAGTGATTTTTTCTTGTTGTGAAATAATTTTGAAAGCTTGATAAATTCATACATTCAAATTTCGTCCACATAGATTGAAAAATACCTACTACAACAACAAAATGTGAGTGTAAATTAGCGGTAGCGTAACAATGTTATTCTATTGATATTTAAAACATGTTATTATAGTTTTACTAATACTAAGTGTCTTGTTCTATTTAGATTAACAGAAACTGACACAATGTTACTGCTTTATGGTTTTCTCTCATTACGATGAATATCGCTGTTAATGTAGTAGTGTGTAGAAGAGATACTGTCACGTCAAGAAAATACGCTGGTGTTTATGTTTTTTTTTTAAAGCGAATTTATATTTGGGTTTGTTAATTTGACATGTTCAGAGTGCGTTTCGACATGTCAGATAAATATTTTACAGTACGGATAGGACGCCCTCTTCAAGTATGCAGTTGTTAACATTGTAAGGTTAATCTTTTCATAGCTTACAAGCATATTATTATAAAAAAAAACTAAATTAAGTTAATATTGTCAAATGATAATATTGTTAACAGTTTTTATCTACCAAGTCGAAAAACGTTGTGAACACAATTTCCGAAATTTTTTTCGTAAATACAGGATGCCCAAGATAAGAAGGGATCTCGTTAATGGTTACAGATACAACGTAGACTCAATGGGGAAAAAGTATCGCAATCAAGGCACTAACAATATGCCATACAAAAAGTTTTGGTAAGATTTCACTCATTTAGTACACTTTTTGGAAAATTAATTTCTAATAATCTACGGTTAGTTTTACTTTAATTAATGTTATTTTGCCGATGTACCTATTTGTTGTTTATTTTTTCATACTTACTGTTTTGTTATTGTTAATAAATGATCTTGTTTTATGATTATTATGTAGTGCATTATTGTAAAAGAATTTTAAAAATATTCATTTTAGTACCTACTGCATTGAACTGTTACAAAATTATGGAAAATACAGGTACGTATCCTGAAAATTTCATGAAGATGATTAAAAAGACTCGAAACGTAATTAAACGATAATGTGTGGTACATCATTGAATTTGGAATAAAAAAAGTTCTTAAAATTTGATATTATAAAATCAGAGCCGTATTAGAAAAAATCAAGTCGATGATGATGCTTGAGTATAAAAGAATTTGTTATGTATTCTTAGAGTTTACTAAAAGTTGCCGTGAGAATGTTTTGTCAGTTCTGCTCGAACTTTAATATTAACATCGAAAAAACATTAAATTAATTTCAGTTTTTCTGAAAAAAACTCGAGACTTAAAAATCCTACCAGAACTTTTTGTACGGCATATTGTTCGTGCTTTGATTGCGATACTTTTTCCCTATTTAATCGAAGTTGTATCTGTTACCATCAACGAGATCCCCGTAGAGGCCCTCCTATATATGTTTATTTAAGAGCTGCAATTAATCACAGGTTGCCAAGCAACCACTATTTTATGTGAAAGCTTAGCCAAATATACTTAATTTTTTTCTAATCTAAAACTGGATACCTAAAGTTAAAGGATTGGAAAAGGTTATGAGAAAATTGCGAAAAATCTCCGAAAAAATCTCTAATATAGCTTACAGAGTGGTCAAAAAATATACAAAAATGCTAAGAGTAAAGTAACATTAATTTACATCGTACAAAAAAACTTGTAAAATAATCAAATTTAATGTCAAAATATCAAGTAACAGCCATCTACGAAGAAAAAATATTTTCATCTATTTTTTTTTCTTGCGAAAATATGGAAAACATCATTGTTTCTAAAGGTAAAGTAACAATGAGGTGTCAAAATAAACGTAAAATTCTTAAAACTTAATTGCTCAAATATGCGACTTATTACTAAGAAAAAGTAGAAATTGTGCTTATTGTGGGCAATAATTGAATTAAAAAAAATAGAATTACATAAGCCTGCAACGGAATACAAGGATTTGAAATTGAAAACGCTGTTCGAAGATTACGAAAAACACTCCGTAAATGCATTGAAAATGAATAGCTGAAGCCTAATAATAGAAAAACCTTTTTTCTTTTTTTTTTTTCTTTTTAATAAAGTATTTTTCATATCTGGGACAAGAAAAAAGAGATGATTTTTTTTCGTATATGGCTCGTTATATTCTGACATTAAATTTGATTCTTAAAAACTTTTTTCTTTACATTATATTTGTGACAATTTCGGGGATTAAGAATTTTTAAGATAAGCAAAACTTTTTATGAAAAATAATTTTTTTTTCTAAAATCACATAAAAAGTTTTCCATACTGTGCCAAAATATTTTCACACACTCTGTATGTGTAACCTTGTCAAGGGGCTGTTGCCAAGCAATGAGCCATATTTCAATAAGGTTTTGTCTGGCCAGGACTTAAGTATAGTATTTTTGTTTAAAATTCAGTCTTCCTACTGATGCTAATGATCTGTTTTCCCGTACCTTTATTACCGTCTGGCACGTTCTTAAGACCGCCTAAAGTGTATGACAATTTTGTTTTTTGTATCAATTATTTTGCAAAATACAAGTTTTGCTGAAATGACGTAAAGTTACCACTCTTTGAACACTAGGTGGACCTACCTTAGGTAGCCATATTTCACTTTATGTTTTCGCTTTGTAAATTAGAAGCCCTCACCAAATTTGAAACTTGCTGAAATGTCGTAATGACAAATTTCGCTAGCTCTTATGTGTTTGTACATCTCATCTAAGTCAATGTTGAAATTTTTTTTCGAGTTTGTTTTTATGAGATTCTCTATATTTTATGTAATTTTTTAATTTTTCTTAATAACCTGAACAGCTTCATCTGTCTAAATGTAAACACACTTGTTTATATTTTCTTGACCTGATTTTTAACTATTAAACTAAATATATTCACGACCAAAATCTAAAATTAGAAATAAAATTTATTGTCTGTTAAAATTTTTGAAACCGTTTGTTGCTGCTTAACTAGAACTTATGCGAGTTTATATGTAGTTAGGATATATTAGCCTTTCTAAGGCAATAAGTAATTTCTAGAAACATACGACATTTTAATTTATTTTATATACTACAACGAAGTGATAATTTTCATATCTAAAATATCTTTTGTCTTTTTAAAAAGTTACGATAATTTCACGTAAATTTCCAAAATTATTCTACTACGAAAGTATACAGTTGACGCATTATGGTCCAGACGATAAATGGAGACTTATTTAAGATATCTACTGTTACTTTAATTAGTAGTAATTGGGATATTTTATATAATAAGTACTTACATTAAATTCCCTGAAAGTTTCGGATATTTTTTAGATTCTCATCAGGTTTAAAGAATACATATTTTCAAACTAAATAGTTTTCGAGATATTAACGTTTGGCAAATGACATTTGTTTCATTATTTCAATATTTTTTGGTTGTATTGCCTACGATTTTATTTAGGTGATTCAAAAGTACTTTTACAAACTTCGGGATATGGTTGCTGACATTATTTTAAGAGGAAAAGTTTTAATGAACTGTGCTCTTTAAGTGCCTGTTCTCACCAAAGCAACTGGCAATCGCAACGCAACATCAACGCCACACAGCACTAATGTTTAAATACGCGTGTTCCCACTCACTTAAGGCAACTCAACTGCAACGCAACTAGTGGCTTATGAGTTGCCCGGCATACCGCGTCGCCGTCGTCAGTTGCTTCCAATCGCGGTGTCATGGCGTACTTGACAGCAAAATATTTAACTTTTGTGGCTCATTCGGTAAAACCGGTTGCGGTGTCAGTTGCTTTGGTAAGAACAGGCACCAACAGGTTCGTTTTGGAACTGCAGGGTGTCCAAAATAAAAATTAAGTAATTTTTAAATATCTGAAGAAGGAGTAAGTAGAGATTTTTTTAGGTTAAATTTGGTGAATTAAATAATCACTTAAATATGAATAATTTGAAAGTACAATCCATTCTCGCAGATACCAACTGTGTCGGTACAAAATGCTCTCATACTTTTTCTGAAAATTTAAAATATTTTTATGAATTTTTTATGAAAATTTAATTGTAATAAAATCTCTTTCTTGTATTTGTTGATACGGAGAGTGGTTTAAGAGTGAAGTTCGAACAAACTCGAACAAACCAATTAAATAAATTATTGAAATTGTTCAACTTTCATCAAGATACACGCAGGCATCTAAAGATATCTACGCATTTGTTAATTATTTAAAAGTTACTACATTTTTGAAAATTTTGTATTTGAAACGAAGCTGTTAAAGAACATTTTGAAAATTTTGTATTTGAAACGAAGCTGTTAAAGAACATAGTTCTATAAAACTTTTCCTCTTAAAATAATGTCAGCAACAGGGATCTTACATCAAGGAGGATACGACTTTGGTTCACAGTCTTTGAAGAATAGACAATTCACATTTTTAGGTGGATTGTAAACAACTTTTCAGAAATACAATCGTGGAGCTCTGACAATTAGTATAACTTTTCTTTGTGGTTTTCTGTTAATTAGACAAAGACATTGCGTCGACTTTGAGCGTTCGGAATATACTTTTTATAAAGCCCTTATTGGAACGACCATTCCTGCCGTCTCTCAATAGTTTGTGAGACCGTGACTTTGAGTTCACCCCTTGTTAGTGACCAAACAGGGCTCTTGGAGAAAATGGACTTTTTCTTTGATGGCAAGACTGTGCCAAGTCTGCCGTAAACTGGGTAGACTTTTAAGTTCGTCGATTGTTTGTTTTTCCTAACAAAGACATATCAAACAGGTTACCTGTTAGAATGAAAACAGTAATGGACAGAAGATAAAAAGAGATGGGGCTTCTACAGATAGAATCCCCGTATCTTTTTTGTTGTGGTTATTTTCGTAATAACAGGTGTCACATTGATGTGTACAAAGCAGATAGAAATACCCGGTCCATGTTTGGTCCCTATCACAAACATTATTTACAAAACGTGAAATTAGAGTAGAGTTAATTAATACCTTGATTGGTGGTATTCATTTGGCATTTGTCGTTCAGTTTTAGTTTTTTTTTAAACTACCCAAAAATGTTCATTTGTGGTTTGCTTTAAACTAATGGACCTAAATTTAACGAGAAGACGATAGCATGCGTTTTGTTTTGAAAAGCCCAATTAAAAAAATGACTAGTAATTAAACCTTACTTTAATTATTTCGTGCTTGGTCAAATTTAGACTTAGTAAAGGTTTAAAGCAGGGCGAATCGTCTGTCTGCGGAGGGTGGACGGTTAAAGCACCCCCAGGAACTAATTTAATTAAACAGTTTTGAAGAATCACCCGAATATGAAAAGAAAAACCAAAGGGGGATTCGGAAAAGTGGTGAAGTAATATTTTATAACGATTTGTTGAAAATAGTGTGCCTGGGCGGTTATGTCCTAACTCCTAGAACGACGGCTACTGTGCGCCACTGGTTTAACGCCACACTGACTGCTTTAACTTTTAGTTTTTCATATTTCTGCAATTTAGGGCTGGATGAATGATTAACAGCTAAATGGGAACATATAACTGAGCATAGCCAATATATTTATACACAAATTTATATTTCTACAATGATTTTGCCATTAGGATACTTTGTAGTAGCATGATAAGCTGTTACTTTTGTTCGCATACTGGGCCCGTTCATCTGCTCACATTACCGTACTAGTGATATAGTCAAATAAGGTCGGTAAAGGCACATTTTCATCCAATTGTGATCTTATTATAGCGCAATCGGTGCCGAGCCATTCAGGGCGTGTCCTTCGTTGATCATAGAGGGTGTTATGGAAATGACGTATTATATTTAAACCGGCAAATCCTGAGATGAAAATAAATTGAAGAAAAATAACCATAAATGGAGCTTTGAATTATTAAGCGAAATTATACACTTTATATGAAATCTGAAAATTTACATGGCCGCTACTGACGACGGTCGCAATGAATAAAATAAAAGGTCTGTAGTGTGAAAACACTTCAGCGTATTTCGGCCGGTGTTGTCATATCTACACGGCAAACTCTTTAAAAAGAAATTATAACTTTAACAATTTTTCATTCTATCGTTTATGAACAAATATGATTCCAGAAAACCGACGGCGAAATTACCTGTCTTAAAATTAGCAATTTAGTTTCGTCAATAAAAACAATATTCATAGTTTATTTATGGAGTGACAAGATACACGCGTAAAATATTACACACTACACAACGACCTGAAAAAACAGTTGCAAGACCGACCCGGTTGCTTGGGTATTCGACAAAAACCTCTATATCCCGCCGGTGTCTGTTTTATACTGATAGCCCGCCGTCGCTAGCAGGTACTCATATACAAACTACGTCTGCTCAGTCGAGCCAAGTGTGTGACATAGATGGGGAGATGGCAGTGAAGCCTTTCTCACTTCGTAATTTGAACGCAGGGTTGTTCTAGGGCGTACTTTTGTACCGAATTCGGTACACTTTACAAAGTATTGGCACGTTGGTACATCTTTCGAGTTTTTGATACACTGTACACTGTACAAATGTTGTACAGTAGCGCGGACTGACTTGTGAGTAGAGTGTTTGTTACCCCACTTTTAAAACGGTCGATTTAAAAGAAAAAAAATATGTAGTGCTTCTCTAGGACACCCAAGGAGTCACCCATTTAAATATAATACGTCATTTCCATAACACGCTGTATAGCAATTTATTACTTTTATTATATTAAAAAATTATTTGAAAAAAATTGTATTGTAAACGAATTGTCTCAAAATAGTCGAATATTGCAGACAGTAAGGCCTCTTATCGTTATTATTATTGAATTGTTTTTTTCTCTTTCAAAACAAGGGATATGGATATAATGTCTTGGGTAGAGGTATAGGTGGTCCCTTATTCCTAGCTTAAACTTTAGTTTAAAACATTTCTGCAACGCAACATTCTTGCGTCGCCATTTGCATAGCAATATTAAACTATTTTGAGCCCTATATTGGATAGGCTGTGTAATAAGGTAGGTGGTCAATCGCCAAAATTTATCTCGGAAAAGATTGGCTTCTATATAGTACTCTGGAGTGCGGTTAATAACAGTGTTGGGAAAACTCCTCGAATACTCGATTATTGAAATAATCGACGTCGCTCGATTATTGAAAACACGGCTAGAGTTATAAATTCAAGCGAGAATCGTCGCCGAAGGCGCCCGATAATTATGGTGGCCAGATTGTTTTCGGGGACAAATTTTGTTTTCATTGAGAATTGAGGATGATATCCGGGATTTCAGGCAGATTATTATAATTTGGCAAAAAACAGTAAAAGAAAATAAAAAGGTAATAAATTCCGGGATTATACACAGCCGCGAAAAATTGCGGGAATATCCCGGCCACCTGGCAACCATAGCTATAATATCTGTAAACGTAATCGCTTGATGAATATGAATTTCCAGTGAAATCGCTCGAGTGTTAAGTACTCGATTATTAATTATCGGTTTTTTCCAACACTAGTTAATAATAATATAACCGAAAGCATGACCACGAGGTGGTAGGCAGTAGTGCTTTAGTAAACAATAATCTCAAAATAACGGAAAAAAATTATATATATATAAGTCGATAGAGATTTTAACGTGACTGATTTTCGGCTTAGGTACCTACTATTATTTTCTTGGCAGTTTACTTTGAAATGATTGAAAACACTGCGATAACTAAACTTAACAAGTAAACAACAACTTTCTGCACTAGTTACATAAATAGCTCAAATAACTTTATAGTTGATTAAATTATTAAGAATCTATGCATTACCCAAAAATAATTTTGTTGTGCAGTTCATATGAGGGCCAACAAACTCGAACATACGGATGAAATTTATCCAAATTTGTTGTCCAGTTCGTGTACAGGGTGTCCATTTTTCGGTGGTTTTGCGGGGTATCTCCGTTATTAGTAATGTTAGAAAGATGCGGTTTTCGCAGCACTGTGCGACTTTTGTGAAACAAAAGATGCCCTAATTAGAAATTTTCCAGGCCTCCTCGCTTTTGATATACGGGATGTTTTGGAGAATTTTATATTTTGAAACCCCCATTTCGGTTTATTTAAAAAAAGCAAATTTTTTTTTTCTTGAAAACTATTGAACGTTAAAAACATCCGGTATATAAAAAACGAGGAGCCCTGGAGAAATTCTGGTTTTGGCATCTTTTGTTTCACAACAATGTATCATGCTGGGTTTGTTCGATACCCCGCAAAACCACCGAAAAATGGACACCCTGTACATCGGATTTTCGTACTCTCACCGAAAACAAATCACGTTTCAGAAATTATTAATACATTCATTTTATACATACGAGTTCTGTTTTAGTCCGACCGTTGTCTTTGCCAATTTAAACCTTTACTTTTCCATGTCAATAACCTCCTGGTCAAAGCTTAAAGACTGTGATTATTTCAGGATGTGGGATGGCCCTGTTTTATAGGTTTATAATTTACTTTCGTCTGTATTTTGTTAAGCATTAACTACTAAAAACATTTTAAAAGTATTCTCTGTGAACACTGTTCATTTGAACCTTTTCATACAGAGTGTTATGGAAATCGTAGTATTTAAAAAGACATCTTGGGTGTTGCAAAGAAACACTCCATACTCTTTTTTGTAAATCGTCCTTCTAAAAATTGGGTAATGACTAAAGAGAGAACGGAGAGAACGAGAATCGGAAAATATTAAAACAAAACCGGAAAATTTATTTTTTGTTAGGTTTGTAATATACCTAATGTGCATATGAGTAAAAACTACATAAGTAAAGACCAAATATACCTAATATCTTATTTTAAAGTATAAAAACAAAACATTAATGTACTCTTTGTTAACATAAAAAGTAAAAACAACAACCAATACAAACTACAGGAAAGTTTATGTGGCCGAAGTCAAAGCCAAATTTCATCGTCAATGTCAGAGCCTGATGGTTCTTCGGCTTCGGAGAAATTATTTAATAAATATTATTAACTTACCCAACAAAATCACAACATTCCAAAAATTTCCGTTTTTTTTTTCAACTTTTCTGGAACTGGAACACTCAATTTTTCCGGGAATAACAAGGTACTTGTCTACGCTGTTTTTTTTACAAATCCAGCAGGCATGGCTTTCAATGGAGAAAATATGTAGTGGACATTCTCGCCCATCGCAAAACTCCATATTTATGATTATTTATCTACAATTTGTTCTTATGTCGAGGATTAAATATAATTAACCATTTCCATAACATATTCTTTAAAATCGAAAATAACAGACAGTCCATAGGTTATAACGAGTTAAAATCGAGAATAAGATATTATTGAAAAGGCCATCCGATTTTATTGGATGTAAATTATAAAAATTTATTAGTTAATGGTTAACATACTTTGTCATTCGAGGAGTGATCATATCAAAATATAAGTAATCTATTAGAATAATGGTTTTTTAAAAAATTATATTCATTTTATCTATTATGTTCTGTTGATGGACATTGCAAATTATAATTTAAAATTTTGGTTATATTTTTAATCAGGCGATATTTTTAATCAGGCGATATTTTTAGGTTTATGTTTTGCACTAAAAGTATAATGATATTACGTTATACATTTAGTCACATACCTAGTAGGTTCTTTCAGATAATTGAAAGTCGTATGTTCGGTGGGATTCAAACCCGCGTCTCATGCAAAGCTTAACCGATTAAGGACATCAGCAGATGGGAGTTCTATAATAAAATACATAATTTTTACATGTTATTTCTTATAGGAAAGTTGTTAAACAATTATCGTATATTTTTGCGTTAAAATAATTATTTTTATAGGTATGGTGTTCACGTCAATTCGTAGGCACACTATTTGAAGTAGACTTCTGGCGAATAACCAGGGCTATACTGCCGTCCTAAGTTAAAGCACCGAAATAGCGATTATGATCCTTTCGAGTAAATCGTGTTTTAATGTTTGAACACAAAGTCATTTACCTACCTATTTAATTTATTCGTTTATAATAGAATTATAACATATCGCTACTGGCAAGAAACGGAATTCTTACTTCAAGGGGATACCGAAATCCTTAAATCTCGAGGAAAAATCAATCTCAAGAATCCCAGGATTAAGCACTTAAATCCCGGGATAAATAATTATATAAGTTATATAATTTGGAATAAAATTGTTAGTTTTAAAATAAACACAAGTTAATGAAGAATGTCTTAGTGTTCCAAATATCTGCGAAATTAGATCCGAATGGGTAAAACTTCTAACTATGTTAGATAATGGAAGAACACAGAAAAAGCTGAAAATAGCGAGGACGAAGATCTTCATATTGATGCCACGAACAACCACAAACTAGTAAAATAACCAGATACATGATTTTTTTACATTCTTGTTTTAGAAATCTTTAATGTTTCTTTTTTTCAATTTTGTTAACAGTATATAGATATTTCTGTTTAGTGTATTTAGAAAACACAAATAAACTTTCATGTTAATTTTTTTTTGGGATTTGATACTTTTTATTCTGAAAATGCCGGGATTGGAACAAGGGTTTGAGGGTGACAGCGCAGACCTCATCTTTAACAGAAGCTATTAATGAATTTTAATTAAAATAAAATATATTAACTGTTAAATGTTCGGTGTTTTTCTACTTAAATAGCTAATATAGGTCCTTCTGAATCCATTACAGCAGCAAACTCAATTTTCCATTTTCTGGCACTTGCGATGTTTTTGCTTAGGACGGCCCGTATATTACAAAGCATATTTTTTTTGTATGTTTTTGTTTGATGTAGTCTTTTACATTACTTATAACGTTTGAATTGATCCTCCTTATTTACAAAATCATCTATTTATTAATACATTATGTTATCAGTGTTAAAACATTTCAAAATAGGTTATGGAGATAAAAAATGATGTTAAGGTAAATGATTATATTAATATTTAAACTTTATATTTGTTTAAAATAAAGTAGTTATAAAGGAGTTGCACTTATCTCTAGTCTAAATAAAACGATGTTTTAAATTTAACTAAATTGTTTTTATTACAATTAAGAATCATTTTATGTACAAAATTTAATACACTATAAAGGAAATAAGAAAAATCTAGTAAGTCCTACATTAAGAAAAAAGAATAGGAAAAATTACAATCCGTTTTGATAAATTAGAGGAACACTTTTCGTATTTATTAATAAGATAAAGCAATAGAATTTCTTAAAAATATGGCAATTTTTTAACTCCCCATATTTCCTAGTTCGTGGACCGCTTTCCGCAAGCACCAAGTAACCACAATTCATTTGTAATAAGTAAGTTAAATCTAAATACATAATTATAATTATGTTATGAAGTATACAAGTTTTTAATTTTTTCATATACAGTGACTTTTAACCGACAAATAATATAATTAATCCAACTCTGTACGCAGTCCAGTTTTGTCTAAAATCTCCATATTTTATGGTGGGCTCCTACACCCAAGCATTAATTAAATAAGTCATTCCATTTAATTCTGGGCGAAGTATACCACTAGTTTAAACATATTTTTATAGAATGAAATTTGTACTTTATCAAATGACACCAAAGTGTTTCCCTATTTCAAATTAACCATCACAAGCACTTTTTGTATTTAAATAGTTTTAGTAATTACTGGGTCCAGTAATCTCTACGAAACACATACTGTTCTACGATATCAAACACATTTTTTCATAGTTAATAGTCTAGCATTATTATGTTTGTTATTATATTCTCCAAACAAAATTATTAAGACTATAATACTACAAAAATTACATCAGGGGCTTTTACTTTTGAAGTAATAGTTTTGCCCAGTACTTGAACTATGTGATGGAGTGGCACTAATATACCGGGTGTTTTAAAAAATACGTGCAATCGCTCGTGTGGTAATTCATTATCCAAAAATACGACAAATGGTTCCTATCAATATGGGTACTTAATTTTCGTTGATTTGAAGATATTTCCGAAACGGCTTTTAATAATTTTAGTGAAATTTGGGTTAATGAAAAGTACCTATTTAGCAATAAAAATGTATGAACAGGTTTTACAGGGGATTGCTTGTATCAGGCGCTCTAATAATGTCAGCAGTCGGCAACATCCTCATATTTGAGTTAGAGTGAGAAAATCTTTACGTAGAAGGTGGATTGCATGTAACGAAGCTGATGGTGGCCATTTTCAACATTTACTGTAATTTTATTTAGGTAGACATCTTTTCATAGCAATGAATATCTAATTAGCTAAAATCATGTTACGCGGCCTTCATTCCCTCCCTAATAAAATTGTATTTATCTTGTAAACGAAGCTGAATAGTTATAAAGAAATGTTTTTTATGCATGCCCCTGTTCATACAGTTTTATTACCAAAATATGTGGTATTTTAGGTATTTTTCATAATCCAAAATTTCAATAAAAGTACTAAAGCCATTTCGGAAATATCTTGAAAACACCGAAAAAATTTTAACACCCTGTATCTTTCAAATAAAGAATCTGCGTACCGATGCTGATAGGAACTATGTATTTGTCTTATTTTTGGGTACGGAATTACCATACGCACATCTTATTACAACACCCTATATTTTGATCGAGCGGCAAAGTCATACTAGTGACTAGATAAGTTATTTTAGAATACCACTTAAAACAATGTATTTATGTAAACGGCAAGAATGATCTCGGCATCGTAAGGAACACACACCGAATTAATTAACCCATTTTTGGCTTCTCGTTTCGTACACCGGCCATTGTGATGGTCTGGTTTGTTCGGGTAGCTGTAGGTCTAGGTCAGGGGTCGGCAACCTTTTGAGACGGAAGAGCCAAAAGTTATAATTTACACAATTTCTCAGTTTTTAAAGAGCCCCTAACGGCCGCAATTTGATATCGAAAGAGACACAACTTGACATCAAAAGAGCCGCATGCGGCTCGCGATCCGTAGGTTGCCGACCCCAGGTCGCAGCCAAAGCACTGGTGAAGACGCCAAATTGTCTTGCGTCGAAAACGAATTAAAATATACATAGAAACATCCCACGACGGCGTCATTCGAGAGCTTTCGACGGACTGACGACGGTAACGACACGTGTCACGGGGGACGGGGGAGGGGTGCGGTGAAAAGCGAGTACAAGCGGCTGAGAGATAGAATCGGTGCCTAATCCTCGTTAATCGATTCAGAACGAATTTTTAATGTTTTTTTTTCGATAAAATAAATAACATTTGCGTATAGAACTAAAGAGCCGCAGCTTCACATCCAAAGAGCCGCATGTGGCTCGCGAGCCGCAGGTTGCCGACCCCTGGTCTAGGTGGGTAGGCAATTTTATAACTAAATATCATAATATTTATGAATTTAAAACACTTTGTTACTGTGTCTCCTATTATATTATATTCATTCTATGAACTGGGTTGTATTTGTACGTTTTGTTATAGATATTTACATTAAAATGATCCACCTAAATAAGTTTTACAATATACAGGGTGTTTTCTAACCTCTCTGAAAAAATGAAGGAGGTGAATCCTCACCTTATTTTAAGACGAAAATGTGATGTAAAAGTTTTTCGCATGTCGCTTCGTTTTTGAAATAGAGGGTGTTAAAAAAATATTGTATTTTTCATTTTATTAATTAATGCCAATGATTTGATAATACATATGATTTAAAAACTTTGAATAATGAACTCATAAGAACAAAAGTCAAATAAATTCCTGCAAATGTCCTCAATGAGCCAGTAAACAGCCATGTACACGACGTGCTAGATTATCTCTTACGTGATGGAAAATTTCGGGACTGGCGCGAATCGCATTAAGACTCTTTTACCCAGATCCCCGCAAATGAATTAATTGTAAAATTTAAAATTGACCCAAAGTAAGGTGCTCTCTAATCCTTTATATTTAACAAATATCATTAGAAGGTCGTTTGCCATTAGTTAATAAAGTAAAAAATACAATATTTTTTTTAACATAATGTATTTCGAAAACGAAGCAACATGCGAAAAACTTTTATACCACATTTTCGTCTTAAAATAAGGTGAGGATTCACCTCCCTTCATTTTTTCAGATAGGTTAGGAAACACCTTGTATATTAAACGATTTAACATCTCAACTTCCATTCTTTTATGTAAATATTCGCTCAATATTTTCTCGAACAGCAGAGCAAATCAGTGTATTTTTTAGAACGTTTCGGTGTAGATCACATCACTGCTGTACGATATCCTAGTAATGCATTTCTTCTTTAAGTAAGTACTTTGAAGGTTCAAATATACTATTTTCACGCCTGTCGCTCGGCTTAAAAAATCACGGCGTCTTCTAAACACATGAAGAACGCCATCGTTGGATAAAAGCGCACATTTAGAACAATGGGTTTAGAAAACGCCGCGATTTTTTACGAGTGACAGGCGTCAAAAAACGTGCTCATTAAAGTCTATTGGTACCTATATTACCTGGTACCTACACTCCTTTTCGGGCCATCATAACGGTCGGTGTACGAAACGAGAAGCCGAAAATGGATAAATTAATGCAGTGTACCAAGCAAGAATATTTCAGGTCAATTTTTGACGTGTACAAAACAAGAAAACACCGCAAGGAATGGCAAATTTCTTATGACGTTTTTGATAAAAAATTGGTACAAATTTTAGTAACATTTGCACTGAGCTTGTCCAAAAATCGAAACCCCGTAAACTTTTTTTTATCGCAAGATTTATCATCAAACCCAGGGAAATCTTTATCGCATACAAGGAAATCCAATGTTAAGGAAACTTAAATTAGGAATAACGTTTGCTAAGCCCCTATACATTGTACAAGTCCATTTCCTTGTTAACTCAAAGTCCCTCACTCACTAAAGAGGTATATATTTAGTCGATCAAAATATTTAGATCTAGATTGAGATAGGTCATTTTATGAGAAAAAGAAAAGTTCATATGAACACATGTCCGGAATGGCTACAAGGTGTTAAATTTTTTTTTTAATTGTTATTTTTTAATATCTCTTTTTAATATTATATATTTCTGAGAACCTTGTTAAAAACGAAATTAACATTATCAAAAATATCTAGGTTTGTCCATTTTAAAAAAAGGAAATTTGTTCGGGTTTATTCGTTCCTTGACAACTATTGAGCACGTTATTGATTCTACGTAAAAACTACAAAGATGGCATTTTATTAATTTTTGAGAAGTTACAGGGTAACGGAAATATGGGGGTTCCTAAAATGTAAAATTCTCATAAACATGCCATATATCTAAAAGTTCTTATTCCGGCATCTTATACTTCACAAAAAAGTTGCAAAGTGCTGCGAAAATCGCATCCTTCTATCTTTACTAATAACGGAGATACCTTGTAAAAACATCGAAAAATCGACGTCATAATTCTTTCACCCGGCTTGCTACGTTCTACATTGGTTTAAGTGTCTGCAGAATTTTATGCAAAAAATATGTATTTAGTCTTGCCATCAAATGTATCTTTAAAATGGTTACTATCAATTGTTTTATTTTTTAAATAAAACTTTCTAGTTTCTCTGGCCTTCTCTGCCGTCTATGCAAGATCTCTTTAGTGACTCCTGTCAAGTTTTCTGATAACACCAAACCTAAATTAATATAGTCCAATTTTTCTACAAAACATTCAAACCCCTACTTTTTTCATGTTCATTGTGGATATACAGGAGGGTGCCCAAGACAAGGAGGGCCTCTATGGGGTACTCGTTAATGGTAACGGATACAACTTCAATTAAATAGAGAAAAAGTATCGCAATCAAAGCACTAACAATATGCCATACAAAAAGTTTTGGTAAAATTTTTAAATTTTGAGTCATTTAAAACAAAAACTGACGGAACAATCTCACAGCAACTTTCAACGAATACAACGATTACACAACAATTTTTTTTATACGACGTTTCGTTTTCAAGAAATCATCATCAACTTAATTTTTTCTAATACGGCCCTGAGTTTATAATGTCAAATTTTAAGAGCCTCTTGATTCTAAATTCCATGATGTATTACACATTATCGTTTAATTACGTTCTTAGCCATTTAAATCATCTTTATGGAATTTTCAGGATACGGATTTGCCATTAATTTGGAAAAATAATTCAATGCAGTATGTACGAAAATTAATATTTTAAAATTTTAACATCATATCAAAACTTTTGTGTAGCAAATTGTTACTGCTTTGATTGCGCTACTTTTTCACTATTTAATCGAAGTTGTATCTGTTGCCATTAACGAGATCCCCATAGAAACCCTCCTTACCCTGTATTTTGAAAACAAAGTCGAACACAGAGAGATACAAATGGACTAAAAACGTCTTACATTCACGAACTTTTAAGACAAAAATTTCTACTCTGAATTTTAAAACGTTTAAAATGCAACATTTACATAAAAAATGATGATTTTCTTGGAAACAGCTGTCAATTTTCTAACCATTTAAATATGAATCGTTTTTATGACACCGATGTACCCAATTTCAAATTATAGGCTCTATCGGCATGCCTTGTCTCTCTGTGATAGTTCCTAGCATACCAAAAAGTTTATAGGCATGCCGCTTATAACTTAAATATACAGGGTGTTCCTTAATGACGTGCTAATATTTCAGGGTGTGATTCCTTCGGTCATTTTATAAAGAAAAGTTCATATGAACATATGTCCGCAACGGCTAAAATTTTTTGCTACAGGGTGTTGAATTTTTATTTTTTAAATGGTTATTTTTTAATATCTCCGAAAGTACTTTAGATATTATTTTCAATTTTGGTATGTGTTAATATATATAGATATAGAACCACAAATTTTAGTTAGAGAAGTTATTCAATTGTTCCACCAGTGGCGTCCCTGCAAACATGTCCTCTGATATTTTTTACAAAAAATATGGTACGCCACTGACATTTTTCCATGTGGATATTTTTTCTGATTTGCCTGGTTAATTCTACATGAAAACGGTCTTTTGAGTTTTTCTCGTCAGAATTGATTAATTAATTGATTAAAACCACTAAATTCATATTGAAACTCATTATTATTAACATTGATAAAATAATTATTAATGATAAATTTTGGTTTATAAAAATTGTTGGAGTGGGCAATTCGATGCGAAGACCTTTTATGTAAAGGTGGCCATTTTCAACAATTTTTATAAAACAAAATTTATCATTAATTATTTTATCAATGTTAATAATGAGTTTCAATATGAATTTAGTGGTTTTAATCGACGAGAAAAAACTCGTTTTCATGTAGAATTGGCCAGGCTAATGAGAAAAATATCCACATGGAAAAATGTCAGTGGCGTACCATCTCTTTGTAAAAAAATATCAGAGGATATGGTTGCAGGGACGCCACTAGTGGAACAATTGAATAACTTTTCTAACTAAAATTTGTGGCTCTCTATCCTATTAACACATACCAAAATTGAAAATAATATCTAAAGTACTTTCGGAGATATTAAAAAATAACCTTTCAAAAAATAAAAATTCAACACCCTGTAGCAAAAAATTTAAGCCGTTGCGGACATATGTTCATATGAACTTTTCTTGATCTAAGGAATCACACCCTGAAATATTAGCATATCATTAAGGAACACCCTGTATAAAACTTACAATTTTAAATTTTAGAATTAAAAAAATTAACAAATGAAATCGAATAACCGTGACAAAAAGTATACGACAGTAGTAGACAGCGGTTTCCAATCAAAAAATATGACAGCGTTTTTTTTAAGAACTAATTTTAAAATATTGTCTTTATTTAACACATCGTACGGCTTGCTATTTCGCATCCAAATCAAAATTACCTATTCTGTACTATGGATATTAAAAAGTTTCGCAACTTCGTTTAAGTCGTCGTATTTCCTTTGATCTTGTAACACTTGTCTCGCAATTGACATCCTGTTAAATACATTCCACAGAACTATGCCCACAACAATGTCGTCGCGTAAGTAGAAAATAACGCCTTTGCCATAATCCTCTCCATCCGCGGTGTTCGGTAAGAGTTTTTTTAGTTTATCTATTTCTTCTTTCTCTTCATCGGTGAGGTATTTATCGCATTCCGGAGGAGGAAGCTGAAATAATGGTACATTCTGTTATAAGTATACAGGGTATTACAAATTCGGTCTTCACCATTGGGATTTCAGAAACGAAAGAGATACGAAGTCGGTTAAATTGGAGCAAAGTTGCGTAATTATGGGCCCAATAATATGACGCAAAAAAATCTAAAATAAATTCAGAGGTTTTCAAAATATTTGGAAAAATCTAAAATTTTGCGTTTCGGTTTTTAGTTTTTCTTGATTTTGAGAGATGTCCAAAAATAAATTTAACGTTCTCATAGCTACATTTTATTCTCCACAAGATGGCGCTATCAGATCTTTCATGCGACGTTTCGTCTTTGGGTCACCATCATCAACTAATTTTTTTAAATAAGGAACTGCATGTTTAAATTACCGAAATCTACGTTCAGTAGTATACAACACTGGCTTTCCGACGTTTTGTTCCTTAAATTTACCATCTTCATTAAAATATCCCTAGTACGTTTCCTAATTTACTTTTTTTTTTAATTTGGTATAATTCGAAAATGTAACTCAATGCCCTTTTAAAATCAAATACTAATGTATGGAAAAATTATCATTTTTCCAGACCACTCGATGATATCTTATACAATAAGGGCATATTTAGTCTACACAGTAGCACTTTAAAATACTATATCAAATTGAATGGTACTACCAAGAAAAGGAAGCCCTCTCCATTGATAGGATGCAACCACCTGCAGACCGGTTCGAACTCATTTGTTCTCGTCAGTACAGGGTAGGTGTACATACCCATCATAAGAGAAGACCTGTATTATCAACGGCAGTTGAGAAAATACAGCGCGCAGCGCTATCTCTTAGCAACTCTTTTAAAAGTCCTAAGAAAGTGTTGACTTTAAGAGTAAAATTTTATTTGTATTAATAAAATAAATTACTTGTACTTACGCTAAGTAGAAATTTCATACAACTATTAGTTTGAAATAGAAAAAAAATAGTAGTACGTAATAACAATTTAAAGACAGAAATAGCAATAATAACTTAAAAATCTTCAGTTTCTTCGAAAGGTCAATTTTAGGACCAAAACGCCGTATGCCACTGATTTCGGTCCTCTTTCATAATTTAACAGAAAAATACAGGATCGTATTTAAAAAAATTAAGTGGATGATGGTGACCTAGAGACGAAACCAAGACATATCAAACTAATCTGCTGGTAGAATGAAAACAGAAAGAGACAGAATATAAAAAGAGATGGGGATTCTACAGATAGAATCCCCATCTGTTTTTTGTTGTGTTAATTTTCGTAATAAAAGGAGTCACATTGATGTGTACAAAGCAGATAGAAATACCGGGTCCACGTTTGTTTCAAGTCGATGGGTGAAACTGAGACTGGGACACAATGGGAACAGAAAATATTAAAAAAGGTTTATAAATATGTATCGGAAAGTGCCAGAACGTTAAAACAATACCTCAACAATATGAAAATCTTAAGCGGAAACTAAATATTGATATAAAAAATTATTGGAAATATTACCTGTTCAGTTATCGACCTATCTCCCTCGCCCGTGCTTTCTACAACGGCTAAGGGTGTATCTTCAGGGGTCTGTTTAGCAAAAACTGCCACGGTAGGCAGACTAGAATCAACAATGCCTATAGCTTCATATCCAACATTTGGCCCCAAATCACTCCAAAACATACTTTGATGAATGTAAGGCTTGCGAGCACCGGCCATGTTCTCACCTAAAAGCCTTACTTTTAGTACAGCAAACTCGAACATACATGACATTTTCGGACTGAACACGACTGGGGATGTTTACCAGTTAAATGTTGTGTTATAAATAAATAAAGACAATGGAAGTCCCATTCTATTTAAAAGTTAAGGTATCAATGTCAATTTTCAGTTAGTTCAATTTCTGTTACAATGTCTGAAAGGGAACATCAACATCAAACAATTTCTTAAAATGTTATCATTTTAGAACAAGTACTGTTTTCCGCGTGCAAATCCTATTACTATAAATAATATAAAGCTCGAGAAAACTACAGTTTGGCTACGCCGCGCGTTTGCGACCAAATAAGCGCCAGGAAGCGGCTTTTTAGGTAATTTTAAACAGACAATAGCGGGTAAACGTACAAGATATTATCAACCGCATTCGCTGCATTGTTGTTCGGACTATGAAATGAGTCACAGTCTACAATTGTGGACTTTGAGTATAGATGCGCTCAGGTATTTATATGGTTCGTATGACGCAAAACGAATCTCGAAAAGGGGGATATTTTTTTGGCCTACGTGAGAAACCGTGTGACCTGCCGTGGGTAGCATCCGTTCGTTCAAGTTTTTTATTTTAATATTTCGCAATCTTATTTTTCAGTTTGGTCCATCTATCCAAGTAAACGGTGATTTCCTTTAGGTCGGCGCATCCGGTCACCTTTTTAGCGCAAGGTGAGGCCTTTTTCTATTTTGCAATTGTTCAATGACATCATCATGGCGTATGTGCGATGGATCCCTTCCTATCGTATTATTCTGCAATGTTTTTGGCTTTGGGAAAGGGAAATAATAATCTTCAATTTAGTTTCAGCTGAATATTCTGTGCGTTCAGCAGTGTGTTTTTGCTCTCGACTTAAAAAAACTGAAGGTAGGGGTTTTAATGAACTTTGAATAAAATAGTTTGATTGACTTTTTATTTTTCAACATTAGTGTATTTGGTTTACTTTTTGAAAATAATTTCTTTTTGAAAAACAATTTATTAGACGTATTTACTTTTTGAAAATATTTCTTTTAAATCATATTATTTTGGAATTTCGTTTAATTATTTTATTTCTTAAAATAATTTATTAACTTTATTGAATTTTGAAAATTCACTTAATTATTTTTGAAATTTATTTAAATATTTTATTTCTGAAAATAAGATCTTAAACTTTACTCAATATTTGAAAATCACTTATTTTTGTAAATTCATTTAATTATTCATTAACTTATTATTTAATTGAAACTTGAGCCAACTTGGCTACGCATTTATAATTCTTTCCGTCTTAAGAAATTATAATTCATTTAAGTGTCCCCTCGTATTTCTAGATGTAACAAAACGCTGAAGCATTTCTTCGCGGGCGTGATACGTGATTCCGCGTGACGCCAGATAGTCTCGTCTTTTATTTATAAATTTCTAAATGCTCCTTAGATTCCTTTTATCATTTTATTCTAAATTTCCAAAATAAAAGAAGGGTAGATAGTACTGGTCACTATAACGGCTATCACTCATCCATCATAATGACCAACGCAACTGTTAAAATGATTCAGCAATCTTACCTGCCAGCCGTCCCGAAACCACCGCATGATCGTGATGTTCTATACGTCGACGACCTAGAGTAGGATCGTAGAAACACGAGCAGTCTCCAGCAACGTATAAATCCGTACGAGCCTAAAATAATATCAAATGTAGTCAACTGCGATACAAAATATGAGACAATCCATTTCAGTCCTAGTGATATTTTTGTATATTGAAAGAAAATGAAAGCAAACTACCTGAAGCTCTGTGTTAACCAAATATCCTCCCAGATCTGGATCGACCTCTAAATCAGATTTTTCTGCAAGTCCCGTATTCGCTTCAATACCCAAATTCAAAAGAACAAAGTCGACCATTAGATGTTTGCCGTTGCTTAGTATCAATTCAACTTTACCATTCTTTGACTTTACGCCGAGAATTTCTGTGTTGGGGATAATCTGTAATTAAAGTAAATACAGGGTGATATAGAAATGATCTATTATACAGGGTGTTATGGAAATTACGTATTATATTTAGATGGGCGACTCCTGGGCTGTCCTAGAGAACCGCTACATACATTTTTCTTTAAATCGAACGTTTAAAAAGTGGGGTAATTCACCTCTAAACCCACACACAACTCCTCGGCACATTCATATATGAAGATATTATATTGCCCAGCTGATTAATCAACAGATGTTCAAGCAGAATGTTGCCAAAATGTTTAAAAGTGTAAAACTTTAGTTTCTTATAAAAATAAATATTTAGCTTACTTAGAAAGTAAATCCAGGACACGATTAAGGAATCCAGGGCACAGACACTTTCATTTCTTTTTTCTATAGGAAAAACTTTATGCTCATCACGTGTCCTGATGATAGTGTGGGAGTGCATAATAAGCTTATCACGAAACCCCAACACTAACGCATAATTACACTTTACAATAACACACATAGAACAAGAGCACTTAATCATTTCGCAATAGAAATAATAAAAACGCTAATTTCTATGGGCCATTAACCCCTTACTAAAGATAAAATGAAACAATAATGTTAACAATTGACAGGAACTACCCTCTGAAATAATGGTCTGTCTTCGGACCAGTCGTCAAACTTTCTTTCCGAGAAATCTCCGCTCTCTAGAGCCAGCGCGGTTGCCATTTCCGAGACTATAATTATACAGGAAAGTAATATTATAAGGAAATTCGGCAATTTATGATAGTCGCTTATAAAACATCGAAAGCGGCAACGCTGTATTTTTTAAATATTAGCCCGATGTCCACAATCAGCTGTTTAAAGAAGCAGGCCGATATCGATGAGAGAAACAACGTGTTATTTATTTTTAAAATTTTTAGATGTTAAATACATTATTTCCCAGACCGCTTAGACAATAAGGGCGTATTTTTGTCTACACAGTAGCACTTTAAAATTCTAATTCAGATTGAATGGTATTTAGATGTGTTATGTGATTTTATTGTGCCGGTTTGTTTTTGTTCAAGTTACCTAGGTACTTGGTGTTTTTTATAAATTAAGTTGGTGTTAAATAAGTTCGAAAAACTAAATAAAATTGCATTTTTTTCTAAAGGGTAAGTGGCATTTATAAACTTTTAAGTTGTCCAGATCTGACGGGTGTCGTTCGAATTGAACAAATGAGAACATATCTGACCATTTAAAAACTCCGCGGCGGTTCGTTCGAGTTAGTTCAAGTTTATAAATCAGAGATTGTTTCCTAGCCAACTGAACTGAACGTAAAAGTTTATAATAATGTACTCTGAAAAATAAACAACTTGCAATCTGTCAAACGGTTATTGAGTTTATACCCTGAAGATATGACAACACTGTTGACATATGTTGCTTTGTTTACCTTCCTGAAAGGGGCAGCACGCGGTAATTTTTGGTTTGATATAAGGTCATGTACAGGGCATATTAAATTAAAGCGCCATTTTTGGGTATTTTTCTTCAATTTGTTTTCATCTCAGGAATTGCCGATTTAAATATAATACGTCATTTCCATAACACCCTGTATTTAAACCCGCAAATTCTGAGATGAAATCAAACTGTAGAAAAATTACCATAAATGGCGCTTTGAATTGTGAGTTATATGCAGTTAAGTCACCTATATTAAACCCGAACAAAGATATGGGAGACACTGCGAGTTATATACAGGGTGTTTCTTAAGAATATGTTAATATTTAAGAAGGATATTCTTGGGTCAATTTTCAGAAAAAAAACTTCATATGAACATATGTCCTAAACGTCTTAACTTTTGCGGGTGGTAAAGATTTTCAAGAAATCTCCTTTTTTATTAATATCTGTGATACTGCTCTAGATATTTTTGTGAAGTTTGGTACACACTTTCTATTCACCAAGAGACGTTTTATCATGTATAACATGTTTTTTTTTATTGCAGAAAGATTTTAAACAATAATTAACTACCCAAACCAACTTTAACTGTGACAAACGGTTTCTTGGGCCATGTCGAATCGACATTGTCGATTTTGGTGTTTTCTTGTTTCGTACACTCGCGTTTCGTACACGTCAAGAATTTACCTAAAATATTCTTGTTTGGTACACCGAATTAATAAATTCATTTTCGGCAGCTCGTTTCGTATACCGACCATTATGATGGCCAAAAGGGATTGTTTTCGAGACGGGGGCAAAAAATTAAAACTGCTGCCGCCCCCGCATATCCTCCATCAATTGTTGTTTTTAGTAGTTGTTTTAGTTATTTAAAAAAAACTTCGCGTCCGTGCTCCCGCGCATTTCGACCAGATTGGGCTATATACAGGATGTCCCAAAACTAATAGTACCTATACAGTAAAACTGCAGATCATTTGGGTGAAAATATTGCGATTTGGTCAAACATTGCTTGCTCAAAAGTTGATAATAACCGAGCTGTGTATATACAAGTGAAAATTTTATTTTCTATAATTTCTTGATTAACTTACTTTTTTACTAACATTTTTGCATACAATTATGTGATTGGAGGTTTTTAGTATCGAGAAATTTGAATTTGTTAATTATTTTATTTTTAAGTAGATTGTAATGGGTGCTCGCTGCGGCACTCCGGGTACATAGAACCAAGTGCCACTTTCTTGAGCTTTACTGTATTTATGTCTCTATTAAATATATTTTCTATTAAATCTTTGTATTTGTATTGTTATTTTTAATGTGTAAATGAATGTACAGGGTGTTATGGAAATAACTTATTATATTTAAATGGGTGAGTCCATGGGTGTCCTAGAGAAAGTTTACATACTTTTTTTTTAAATTGAATATCTAAATAATAAGGTAAAAACCCTTTTTACCCACATACTGTCGCACCGTTCCATCTGGATTCACTTAGCAACAATGTGGGTCACTAGAGTATACTAACAGTGGTGTCAGATCACACCGCGTGTCTCGCACGCGAGACTCGGGGGTGGAATGACGCTGTCGAGGGTTCCACGTGCTTGACGTATACGAATTTTAAACGTTTTATTAGTTGTAGCGTTACCCGATTTTTTTCCTGTTGTGAAATAATTCATAATAATAAATGTTGTGATGTGATTTCAAATTTGTGTAATTTTATCGACTGTTGGTTCTGTTGAAAAACATACTTTTTGTGTTTTATTTTTTTATGGAATTTAATTATAAAACGGATTATTTTAAAATAAGATCGAAGGTAAGAGAGTATGTACCTTAAAATTGTAGGTTTTTTTTCTAAAGTTTGAAAAAGAAGTGATAACGCGTCTTGTCAAAAACTGAACACGTGCGTTTAGAATTCTGTGTTGCAATATGACAACACCGCCTATACTGCGCTAACCTATTTTGAACCTCAAGAGTGCCTCAATAAACTATTGATTGCGAAGGTAATCAGGAGCGGCCACATAAAGTTTCAGATTTCATATAAAGTGTATATTTCGCTTAATAATTCAAAGCGCCATTTATGGTTATATTTCTTCAATTTATTTTCATCTCACGATTTGCCGGTTTAAAAATAATAAGTAATTTCCATAACACCCTGTAGAATTGTGCAGAACTCTGTACTATACGCTTTATTTTCTTTAATGATTTTTATTTATAATTTAGTAAAAGCCAAAGGTGATAAAATGTCGCAGTGATTGTTGACGAAGCGTTTTTTCGGCAATAAGTAATGTATTTAAAAGAAATGGTAATTTCCTTGTTACCTAGAGTGGCATGGCGAAACTTTTGGGCTAGTGTCCAACCCAGATATATCTCTAATTAGTTTAGTAAATAACAATAAAATAAATTCAATTTTTATATAACATTTATGTCAAAGGACCCCTCACAAATCAAATGGAAATTGGCTTTGGGTGAAATTGGCCAAATTTTAGATATGTTCTTCTTTTCGGTGTCCAGATCAAAAGTCTCCACGGACACAAAGCTCGAAAATCTTCCCTGCGAGCAGTACCCAGCTCTGAAGGTTTTCGCTGATTTTACCTCTTCTCCCCTTGTATTTTCGGGATATATATTTATATAAATATCGGGGATTACCGGTCTCTAACCTTGAGAGCTGGGTACTGCTCGCAGGGACGATTTTCGAGTTTTGTGCCCGTGGAGACTTTTGATCTGGACACCGAAAGGAACAACATATCCAAAATTTGGCCAATTTCACCGAAAGCCAATTTCCATTTGATTTGTGAGGGGTCCTTTAAATATTAGGAATTTTACATGCATCTTGATTTTATGCGCTACCCCATACAATTCGACGTATCAGGATGTAAACCGCTCTGTCTAAACTTCAAACTTTCAAACTTAAATTCATTTTCTATCAGTTAAAAAAATATATTAAAATTGGTTCATTATTAACGAATAACAGCTAGTCTTCCTTTAAGTACGGATTTATTCTTGTTGTAACTATGGAAATTAACTCTTAGGTCGCCAGTTATGTCTCGGCTTTATTCTTTTATTCCTGTGATTATATTACACTTATTATTGTATACCCCTAAATTATCAAATAAAACTGGATTTTAATTTAAACTTCCTGCATAAACTTGAATGAAAATAGTATGGAAAAATTATTATTTCCCAGACCACCCGATGATCCCTTATACAATAAGGTAGTACTTTTGTCTACACAGTGGCACTTTAAAATACTAATTCAGATCGAATGGTACCACCAAGAAACGGAAACCTTTTCCATTGACAGGATGTCACCAACCTGCAGACCGGTTTCAAGCTCTTTTGTTCTCGTCAGTACAGGGTAGGTGTACATACCTATCATCAGAGAAGACTCTATACTCACGCTGTATTATCAACGGTAGTTGAGAAACCACAACGCGTAGCGACATCCTATCAATGGAAAAGGCTTCCTTTTCTTGGTAGTACCATTCAATGTGAATTAGTATTTTATTTTAAAGTGCTACTGTGTAGACAAAAATGCGCCGTTATTGTATAAGGTATCATCGTGGTGGTTTGGGAAATAATAATTTTTCCATTGATATTAATACCACCTGAAAAGTAAATAGAATTTTTATTTTTGAATGAAAATGTTTACATACTTGCACTCCTTCAGCTTTTACTTTCTCAGTAGTCCATAAACTAAGGTATTCGGGTAGTATTCTTCCCATATTTCCAGATTCCATAAATATTTGATAAATTTCTCTGTTATGTTTCTTGTCTAAAAATAATATTCTTAAATTTAAAAAATACTCATTGCACTAAATGTTTGCGTTGCCCCCATCGCTTTATCTGAATGGTTAGAGAAAAAAATGTGTTAGTTGTAAAGTTGTTCATGATACCATGCAAGATTTATTTGTAAGGATTTTCAATATATCTTATGTAAGCAAATTGGAGAAAAATCAACTGTTAACAAATTACTATTAGTGTTACGGCCCCCTAACGGCCGTCCTACAAACTTGCAAATAATTCCCAGTCGCCATTTCTCTTCTTTTTCTATAAATTTTTTATTTCGAAAGATGTATGGTGAACGGTTACCGAGATACAGTCGCGTACCTCCAGACATCGTTCGCCGCACATTGATTATATTATTGATAAGCCCATGTAACATATCTGAATTTTGACATTAATCCGCAGAAGTGTTTACCTTTCCTGCCAAAGGCACATGCTAATTCGCTTCCTAAAAATCCACCCCCAACTATTGCAATTGAATGAGCCTCTTCATAAAGTTCCAGAAATTCCTTAAAATCGTCAATATATCTGTAACTTTTAATTTTATCTTTTACATTGTCGTCGGCCAAAGCTACTTCAAATACCGGCGAAATACGGGGTATACCACCTAAAAACATGATACAATAAGTAAAGGTAAGATACCGTCCCAATTTCGTCTGTGGCGCGCAGTGACGTCAAGGGGAGAGGGATTTTTAAATTTCTTATGGGGATTTATGTTGCTGTCAGCATTTTAAATTCTATTTTAAAGGTATTAAAAGGTTTTATGCAGGTAATGGTATATGAAATGAAAGAGTAATATATGACAACTATGTACGTGTATTAATTTCATAGAAATATAACACACATAATACCACTAAAATAAGGAAAGATTCCGATAAACTTTTAAAACATCCGCCGCGCCTTTCGAACCGGTCGACGATAGTCAAAGCTGCTCGGCCACCCCTGCTTGTTGCCACCAGCGTCTTTTACAATTGTAATATATTCATTACTATTTTAACAATTTTTGAGATATTCATTCTTGTTGTGGGGCTCCCCATATGAAATTTATGTTCAATCTGGAGGTGGCCCCCCATATCATAGGAAAGTAACGACATTTTATTTCGTTCTCTTCTTACTCTGACACTGTTTTTTACTATTCTATTAGGTTTCTGAAGATTTCTGGCAACACTGATCGCCACGTAGTGAGTGCCGTTTGCCGTAGTTTTCCATGGAAATTTTAAAAGTTCACCAGAACTGTTTCTTATTTAGTCGTGTGTGTTTATTAAAATAGATATCTGAATATTCATAATATGACGTGCGCTGTATTCGGTTGTGATATGGATTACCAGGCAAAGAAATTTGACAGAAATATAAGGTGTTTCCGCTTTCCTAAGGATAGAAAAATTAGAATGGATACGGTTTTATTTATTTTATTAACGTTTACTTCTTATCCATCTAAGAAATAAAAAGTCTATGCTTGTCAGGTGGTATTAATATCAAATACCAATATGGAAAATTATGATTTCCAGACCACCCGATGATCCTTATACAACAAGGGTGTATTTTTGTATACACAGTAGCACTTTAAAATACTAATTCAGATTGAATCGTACTACTACCAAGAAAAGGAAGCCCTATCAATGGAGAGGGCTTCCTTTTCTTGGCCTCTCCATTGATAGGATGCATCCTATCAATGGAGAGGGCTTCCTTTTCTTGGTAGTACCGTTCAATCTGAAATAGTATCTTATTAATATTATATAACCAAGTACCTAGGTAACTTGAACAAAAACAAACCGGCACAATAAAATCGCATAACACATCTAAGTACCATTCAATCTGAATTAGTATTTTAAAGTGCTACTGTGTAGACAAAAATATGCCGTTATTGTATAAGGATCATCGGGTGGTCTGGAAATCATAATTTTCTATATTGGTATTTGATTTACTTCTTAAGTATTTTCCACTGAAGCTGATGAGGGTATATGCCTTCGAAACATGTATGGAAATTAAAATATTGTTTATTTAACTACTTGAAGCAGACTATGAGTTTTTTTACCTCTTCATAATTTCACTCCACTGAGAGATGGACTATTTAAAAAATAGTTTAATTTGTTTGTAACTAGGTTGTATTTTAGCTTTGATCTTTGTTGTATGTTCATGAAATAAATATACCTAAATACCATGGATACTATTCTTTCATTTCACATACAATTAAACGCTTAAAACCTTTTAATAGCTTTAAAAGAGAGTTAAAAACGCTGACAGCAGTATAAATCTCCATAAGAGATTTAAAAATCGCTCGCCCGTTGACGTCACAAGGCACGCCTCCATCGGCGAAGAATCATAACTCTTAGATCTTTATACCATGACCTAAAAACAAACATGCTTTTTTTACAAATAACCATTTTATCTGAAATAACCAGGAAAAAAAAATTATTTAAATGACAGTAGAAAATAAAATGACATTTTATTTTTAGATTACCTGTAGCAATAAGGCACTTGTTATATTTAATTGGTTCGCCGTCTTCTAAATAGGCAAGTTTTTCTAGAACATCTAGATGTGTTATTGACCAACCGCGTGCAACTGCCACCCCTCCATTCGCACTATGCATCAAGTCTCTACAGTCAATATAGAAGTCGTCTGGTTCATAAAATAAGCTAAAAAAGACTTAATTGATAAGGTCGTCAATCCAGCAGCAACGAAAACGGAATTAAAAAATGGCTTGTTGAATAATGGGACAGCACCCTTCCTTGCAACATAATGAACAACTTTTGATGATTGGTATACATTTGAAATGTCAATAATTTCATCGAAAATAATTGCAATACAATTTCACTATCGACATTAGGTATTACAAAAATTAATTTATAATTTCGAAAAAAAAATTGAAATCATAAGAGTATTATAATCCCCGGTAGCCATTTATCTCGTTTTCAAGATGGCGAGAGCGAAAAAAATCGTGATTACATCCATTCAACGGGCTTTAGCCAGCCCTCAAATTTTCGATATGTTATGACATGACTTTACAAGGTTATATTAGTAACAAATGTCCCCAAATGCTTACTGAAAATAAAAAAGTACAATGAAACAGCTCTCAAAGAACTGTGTTTTAGGATTAAATTCAACTTGAAGGCACAAAAACCTATAAAAACCAATATTGACATTTGTATGCTAAGAAAAACACGCTTTTAAGTGACCTTCGTTCGTCTCGTATCGCCAAGCTTTCAATACCGTGACCGGAACAAACATGAAACGCCAATCGGTAGAATCCCAGGTTGTTCTTTCAGTATGGAAAAATCACCGACTGTGAAATATTGCTCATCTCTTGTTCCACGTTTTTGCGATTACATATGGTTATGTGCCGGTTTTTTTTACTAAAACGTTTTGGTGTGTATTTTTTTATAGAAATTGTAACACTAATTTCTAAATAAGAGCGACAAGGTAAGTGTGTGTGTGTGGGGGGCTTAAATAAAATTGCATTTTTTTCTAGAGTAAAAAATAAACAACGAGGAATCACTCAAAAGGTCATTGGCATTTGACCTAGTTACGTACGTGCCTATTTCAAACTTATTTAATACTATTCCTTGTGTTCCAAACCATTTTCCGTAGTCATTTTTCTTAAATAATTGTACAAAAAGGTATTACAGAATGGAAAATTGTTTAAATTATTATATTTTGTCTAAAGAGTTTAAAAAAATCTATTTAAGAAAAAAGAAGTCTATACTTGTCAGGTGGTATTAATATCAAATACCAATGTATGGAAAAATAATATTTTTCCAGACCACCCGATGATATCTTATACAAGGGCGTATTTAGTCTACACAGTAGCACTATTCCTATCTTTTGGTAGTGCCATTCAATCTGAAATAGTATTTTAAAGTGCTACTGTGTAGACTAAATACGCCCTTATTGTATAAGGTATCATCGGGTGGTCTGGAAAAATATTATTTTTCCATACATTGGTATTTGATAAAGAGTTTAAGGTGTAAATTTGACAACAACGGTCAGAATTCACTGATTGTTTACAAATGTCGCAGTGCCCCACATGTGTTTTTCTGGTTTGACGTCAGGTCACTTTTACCGCTGAATGAATTTAATTTATGGATATTTTTCTTCAATTTGTTTTCATCTCAGGAATTGCCGGTTTAAATATAATAAGTCATTTCCATAACACCCTGTAGTTATTAATGTTTTTAATTACTCTAAATTCTCAATATATTTAACACATTTTTTCTATACCATACGTCTAAATTCAAGTTGTTTCTTAAATATTGACAAATAAATGAAGAAAACCAATACATTTTATTTTAAAAAATAAGTAACGATTTTTACATAATCCTTCAGTCATCTAGTGTCCAAGCTTCTTGGGAAAACATGTTTTACAAATGTTGATGAGCATGTAAAATTTTACTACTTGCTTATTCTTACTTACTTACTTCGACTTAGAATTATACCAAACTTAATTACTTATACCATGATCAATATAACGATCAAATGAAATTACGGAATGACATTTAGTTTCAACGAGATGGAGCGCCACCGAATTTTGGTATGTATATCCGAAACTATTTCGATGAAACGTTTTCTGGAACGTGGATAGAAAGGCGAGGCGGCATTGAATGACCTCCTAGATCTCCAGATTTAACACCTCTACCATTGTGGTAATTTAAAGACTGTCATATATCATACGAAAACTCTTTGGAGGATTTTGAAAATAAAATTTTCCATGCTCGTTAGTACTGGTGAGTAATTTAATAGGTTCGTTCCAACCACCCTAAAGATCGTACAGTGTACGGTCACGCACATGCGTAGTAGTCGAAAACCGTTCCAACCGACACAAAACGGTGTATCTGGCGATCCCGTGGGTGTTCCTATCAAATTTGTGATCGTTCGCAAACCAGTTCCTGAACGGTGAAAACGATACATGGCCAAGAGCAGCAACCGCTTGTACTGATTTGCGCCGTAAGAATTTTAACAGTTGTTTTTGTATTCCTGGCATTCATGCAGTTCTTTTAGCCTTGTTTTGTAGGAGCTGTTGGTTAACCCCATTTTATTATTTTGATTATTCAATCTATTCTTATTAAATTTGGATAGTCCGGTTCCCAAACCTACAAGATATTCTTACCATTAGACACGTTATATTCTCTTCTATAATTATTAAATACAACAAAACGGAACGACAAAAGATAATACTCAAGCTTAGACGAAGAAATCAAGCAACAAAAGTAGGGTTATGATTTATGAATGTTATGATAATTAACTAATCTTCCTTCCTAGTCTAAGAACTAATCAGACAGGCGATCAGCTGAGATTTTTACAGAGAATGGTCACAACCTTGCGTCCCTTGTGCATTGGCAACAAACAGTGCAAAATTAACGCCTGCGCACACAACCCATCCCAACAGTTTCGTGACGGTTCCAGAACGATACAAAAATAGGGCGTTGGAACAAACCTACTATCACATATGGCCTTACCTGTAGTGGATTCTCACGCTTCCCTCGAACTATCGGTAAAATAATACGAAAGTACAAAATTCAAACAAAATTTGCAGCCCAAAAATGTTGTTAATTATTGACACTTTCGACGGATATACGAGTATATTAAAAGAAATGTTGGGCGAAATCATCTGGTTATCGAGTAATTAGTCATTACTTTTTAAAAGTGTTAAACTTACCTCCGTTCTGATCCGTTCCACTGCTTAAACATTAACGTTTTTGCTGCATTTTTATCATCATGAAACCATATTTCCTTCGACAGTGGTGGTCGCATATAAGGATAATATGATTCATTTGTAACTATTAATACCTATAATGGAAATTATTAAATAAGGTTAAAAAATGTTCAGAGTAAGAACTGTAAATGTTTTTGTGTAATTAAATACAAAATAGTTTAACAACAAAATATCAAAAATTAAGTAAACGGTAATTGATAATAATTGAAGGTAATTATTGTTAATTTCCATGGCTAACTTAGACGTAAAGATTTCAAATAATTTTTAAAAGATGGAATTCACCGAAACTTTTGAGAAAATCATCACGATTTGGTAACGCCGCAGATAATAATAAAGGTTATAAGGGGAATATACAGGGTCACAACCTCCTTAATTTAACAAGCCGAGAAGTACCATCTGACAACGCCGCATCAGCTCGCAGTTGCGGATCTATGGCGGTGTAGCGATACGGCACCTGGCAGCGGGCGTATTTTTTGTTTCTTTTTAGAATGTTTTTTTTTTGGTTTTGTTAACAAATTAGTTAGATACAACAGAAACTTTAACGATTTTCTCGTTACAATTTAAAAAGCGGGATATTCTTACCTTAAGTCATAATAGAAGCCGACACCATCTGCTTAGTTTCATTTCAAAAGGTAAAATCGATTTTAAATCATTGTACGCCACTGCTGTTAAATTTAGTCTCACTTTAGTGGGAGTTTTTGTTATACTCCCATCAGATAAATCACGAATAATGTCACTTGGGAGAAAATGTTTAACACAAACTACGGAGTATCTTGTCGGCGACCAATCAGCACTTGGAATGTCTCTTATTCATTGAATTTTCAGTTTTTGGTGTTTTGGGAATTGAAAAATTGATACATTCTCTTCACCTGCCATTAAAGCACTTTTATATAGTTCGAATTGCACTCAGGAATACAGCAGGGACTTGGCATATTGCTAAATATACAAAACTAAATTTAAAAAATAGTACTTACCCAAGATCTGTACCCGTATCTACTTACGAAAGCTTCAAACTAGCATGATTTTGCAACTATGTATGTATGTATGTAGTAATTTTTAACCTAATCCTAATTCACTTATTCCTTCAAGCTAAATAAATAAACAATACTGGTAGAATTCAATAAATTAACTGTGGGCAGGAAACAATAAGTTTATCAGCTTAGAAAGGACGAAAAACACAGCGTTAAATAATTAAAAGACTTAAAATTTTACCGCCATTTACGTATAAGAAAATGGTAAACAAACGCCGGTAGTTTGTCCCTTTATTAATAATATTGGAGAAACACCGCATTAACTTATGTTCCATGGGGGTCTTATACATATAAACACTCCACTTAAAATTCAAATAAACTTTACGTTAGATATCAAGAAAAACCGATTAAAAAGGAAAACTAACCGCAGGATTAACAACCTGTTCTGCACTAAAAATAACAAGGTCACACGACTCAAAGATCTAGAAGTAGCGTTGCCGATGTGAGCATCTATAGACTTGTTAAGTTAAGGAGGTTGTGACAGGGTGTTCCATTTGAGATATTGGGTAAATTTAATCCAAACGTCGGGAAATCTGGAAGTCAAATTAAAACACCCTATAAAATAATATCTTACAGCTTAATAAATAGTAGGTACTTTATAAACAGTAAATTATCAAATTAATATCATAACGAAACTATAATATTTTTATTGGGACCGTACAAATGCAAAAAAAGAAAATAGGAAAATAATTAGTATCTTGGCAACACTACAATTGATTGGAAAAAAATAATTCGGATTACATAAGCAATAAGGAGGGACACTAATATAGAGTAAAAAATATAGGGTTCCATTTAAAAATATTTTAATTTTAGTGGTGCCGCTTTTGTATATTTAAAAATATTTTCACAATTTACATCTTCATCTAATTTTTATATTAAAAATTTTCCTCTATGATGATATTACATGAGATATCCGAGTATTACACACTAAATGGAGACCCTGTATTCGAGTTATCGCGCCTCGTCCGTTTTCAAGCAGAAATCGTGTATTGTGGCTCGGAAAATGGCCGGATAATATGAACTGACATTATTACACACGCATTTTTTAACAAAGTCGTTTTCGGTTAAGAAAAAATGTGTATCAATAATAATGCAATATGGGGACATATGATGCCGAGTTGTTATAGACAACCAAGCCACACAGCAAGCCGCCCTATGCGCGTGCCGTGTACCGTGATCATGAATTATACAGATACGAGATCCAACACCGCTGCCCTCCCTGCAGCTGCGCAACTGCAAAACGTCCGTTGTCGATGAATTCACGTTTTTTTTATATTTTTTAATATGATTTCATCAAGAACGGACAAGGCGTAATAACAAAAAGACGACCTGCTTTCTTACAGACTGAAATCACTCTGACCGGTAAGCGCAGCGTTGCCGAACTTTTTCGCTCCAATTTCTTATTTTTTAATAATCTAGCGATTAGTCATTGACTAGATGACGGCGTGATAACAGGACATTTTGGTAACGGGCTGCCTGACCATTATTACAAATTAGAAAAACTTACTTTAGCAGTGGGATCAGAAGACTTAATAGCACGAAATGCCGAAAAAGAAGCGGTTCCACCTCCAATGAGCAAATAAGGAACGTCTTTCGGAATATCATGGGATTTCTTTGGTTCTTTAATAACTGGTATCTTTCCTACAAAAACAGTTATTAGCTTTGAAGCAGAATTTAATTATCAAAACTAGAAGATTAACAATGTTGTTTCCTTTTCTGCAAGTGTAAGTAGTGTTAAATATTGGATATTTAGTTATAAAATTGTATTTTGTTTGAATAACCTATAACAACCAGTGCTGGGAACCGGCATTGTCTAATATACCATTGAAAAGGACAAATATTACATCTTTAAGAGCTTGGTTTCTACGAAAATTACACTCATTCATTAAGCTAGAGGTGTTGTTTTCGATTGATTACATCGAAAACAATACGCCTAGCTATCGAAAACAACCCCTCTAGCCATTGAACGCGAAACCATAGTAACCTTCTTACAACGCCATTATTGGAATAATATGTCAGTCCGACATTCTCATTGTTTCGAGTTTAGTTTAAAAAATGTCACGTTTTGAAAAGAAATCAATCGAAGTTATTCAAGAAAAGATCGCACAGAGTGTCCCAAAAAACAGTAAAAATAGCAAGCAATATGTCTGGCGTCAGTTTATGATGTTTTGTGAAGATAGAAGGTATGTTTTTAGAAAGGAGACTTAGATTAAAAAGCTTGCGGACATACTTCAAGACTGGGCTTATAACATGAAAATACAAAATGGTGACGAATACAAAGATATAAATGCCGAACCTAGTTGCTCGAAAATGTCGAAACCAACCTCAAGAGATTCTTCAAATTCTAATATTAATTATTACAACTGCGTTATAATTATTAAAGTGAAATTTATAATACATTATTGCATTTAACTTTTGTTAATTCGAGTAATTTTCTCCCTAAATTACACTCGTGCATAATAAATTCTCAGATAATTTTGCATTTAAGCGTATTTCCTTTGAAAAACAACATTCGTTCATTTTCAAATTTTTTAAAATAGCCAAAATATGAAAATGAACTCTTGTTGTTTTTACGCAATACGCTTTCATGCAAAATTATCGAAATTTTTTAGGCACTAGTGTAATTACCTCCGAAAATATTTTGAAAATCGCAATAGTATCCATGAATGTGAAATTATTTTCCTGAAACATGGAACTATTCCAAAAATACCGAAACATTTTCCTGACATGTTTTGTAAGCAATTGGTTTGTCAAGAAATATTATGTTTTAATCAATAAATCATATTTGAGTTGATATAATTAAATAAAATATAAAATACGTATAATGCATCAATTACCATTTTATAATAAAATTTTTGACTTTAGTACAATGATGAAATATAAAAAAAACGTGAATTCATCGTCTTCACGTCCATTAGCTGCTAGCATGGTTTTATCTTATTTGAGTTCTACATAACTATTTTAATTATACTGTTATAGTTCAACTGTACATCAATAAATCTAGAGTTGTATGTAATCTTGGCATCTACAGACGAGATATTATGTTTTATTGATTTAACATATTTGGTTTAGAAATCTATACATAAATATAATATATAAATATTCAAGGAAAAAATTGCCTAACCTCCTGAAGATCATAAATCCATTGTGTTTCTGTTCTGAGCGCTTTCTACCCACCTAAGTATGAAGGTTACACGGGAAATAGAGGCTAAGGGCCGATATTTCTAAGTCACTTAAGGTATAGAATGACATAAGTCATCCTTATCAGAAGTTTGACAGTTAAAGTTCTCTTTAACTCTCATCTAAAGGAGTAGATCTCTAAGGACGTGGTAATCTTCCACTTAACGCATCAATTGACCCCCAAATTAAGCCAAAATATTCTGAATTGATTTTTTTAAGATTTACGCTTTAAGCTAAGGTCCAACTTAAGGTAACATTCAAATGTAGGCCCTTAGTCAATTTTTGATTCAATTGAAATAGCAGCGTTGTCTAGATACTTTTCGAGCCACATATGTATTCAGACCCGAACAAACCACTCTTACGTTCTGTAAAATAAATTGAGGGGGTCAGAAGTAAAAGGGTTCAAGTGCACTTTTTATTAAAAATGAGTTAAGTGAATATTCTCGTAGTTAAAAGTATTTGGTGGTGAAAAGATTCAAGTGCATTTCGGTGTTTTACTGCAATCTATTAGCCTGGTAAAAAACGTAGGCAAAGAAATGATGATTTCATTTGGAAGTAAATGGGTCCAAGTGCACTTGAACCGTTTTACCACTAACCTTTACTGATATTCTATGGGGCATTTAAGGTAAGTGACATATCTGACTTTCGGTGTTTATTATCTTTTTACTTAATTTCAAGAAAATATTGTTTTCTTTCAATTACATTTTCAATGATAAAGACAATGATGGTAAGTAAATAAAAAAAAAATATTAATAAAAATAGTAAAATACAAGTTTCAAAACGTAATGCAAACAAAAGCTACTTTTGAATACTTCAAATCTGAAAAACTCTCATTGAAATACAAAAATACTTTAGGCAACGACTTTAAGTTTTCGATGTGTTCAATAGGAGCGTCAAAAGTTGGCCGCCCATCTTTCCTGTTGTCAACTTTGAAACCTCTCAATAAAACTACACTGCCAATTAAAACGGCTAAGTATAAAAATCTTATAAGCCTCTTAGACTACATTCCCCCTCTACCATTCGTTTTACAAAAACTTGAAGCATGATAATACCCAATCTACACATCCAAGTAATAATGCCACACAACAGGTATCGGCCCCAGATACTGCCAATGACGAAGGCGAAGAAGACATTATGGTACTGGAAACAGATTATGAATAACATAACTTTTATATAAACCTATTTTTGATTAATAAAATTGTGTTTAATGATTATAAAAGGCATGTTTTTTTTTGTAGCTTATAACTGTACTTGAACCATTTTACTAGAAAAAATTTTGAACATTAATTTGGGTTTAAGTACATTTTTGCAAAATGACCAAAGGTGAAAAAAGTTTACGAAATGCCACTTTTCCACAATAATTTCAACAATTTAAATTAGATTATATAGTAGAAATATATGTTGTAAATATTTATCGAAATTTTTAAACTTTAATAAACTTTAAAGCCAATTATCTCAGAACAATGAAAAATGCACTTAAACCGTTTTACTTCTGACCCCCTCAATTGTTTAAAATACTCATACACCGGAATAACAGGACAGAAGATAAAAAGGCTGTAGGTATAAAGTATAGTTTTGGTGATTTTTATTATTGTTATTATTAACATCAGAATTATTATTATTTTAGTTTAGATATTTGTACTTAAATAAAACGTTGGTAAATACAAATTTGTTCCAAAACTAGTGGAAAACAGGCTAAGTCATTTTTTTTTTGGAAACTGGCTGATCAACATGCCTCAAAGTTCAATAGTTATAACATATATTAGAATAATAAAGTGAAATTTTTGTAAGATATAATTTTAGAAAAAAAGTATCCCAGATACCAACCTTGTCAGTGACCTCCATTAAGGTAAAAAGGTGTGACCAACTACAAGAAAACTATTGGATAGAGTTTGTTAAAATTTTAAATTTAGCTTCGATATAAGGTACTACATGGACTATATTATTTTGAATTTTTCGAAAAAGAAATTCATTTCTTCAAAACGGTAAATATCGTTTAAATTGAAAAATATGGTTATACAGTAATTTTTGAGAGTATCGCATGCTCTATCAATAATCTAAATTAATTTCATAGCTTAGTTTTAATGCAAAAAAATGTCACGCCCAGGTTTTCAGAAAAAATATCTAAAATCGCAACTATCTAAAGTGATTTGGCAACGCTTCGGGTGATCAAAGGCAGAAAGAATAAGAAAAACGTCTCCTACTCCCTCGATAGAGCCGGCCAGCGCGCTGGCTCGTCGTGTCTTGGAATGGCGATGTTGTCTCATTGTTCAATAACAATGACTTATGCTGTTGCGCGGCAAAATCCCAAATCGGACCACGCGGTTCACTGACAAATACTCTTTAAACAGCGATAACTAAAACCTACAAATTTTGACTAGCCTCCTTTTCTTGTGTACCCTTCACATGTATATATTATACAGGGTGATTCACGACGAGCGTGCATTAGAACTTTGTAGAGAACTACTGAATATATGTTCCTGAAACTTTGGGGATTTGGGTTTATCGATATGCTCTCTTTAACTAAAATAGTGACATGTTTTTGTCATTTCCGGTTATACCGGAAGTAGCTGCCAACTTTCGTTTTTTAAATACAACATGGTAATTTTTATTACATTTTTCGATTAAGCGTTAAATACGAAGCACATTTTATAGAAAATGTTTTTGTCAGACTCTATTAGTTTTTGAGATATCTGGACTTTTTGTAATTATCTGGCAAATGCATGACGGTGAAATAATCCATATAATTTTTTTACCGTAGCGCTTGGAATAAAAAATTTTTCTCACCGAATAGCTAGAAGATCATCAAGTCTCAAAAACATTTCAAATTCGACATAAAATGTACAGGGTGGTCACAATTCAAGTCTCATTGTGAAAGAATTCAACCATTAAAAACTTTCTTATTTTAAATGGAACACCCTGTATATTTTTATGTAATTTGATGGCAAATTTGTTGTTCTTTATAAATAGTATTTACTATCCTATACCTATATCAAAGCGTTTTCTCAAAAAATCCAATTTTATTCCGAAAATACTATTTGTTCAAGTGTGCTATGAAAACAATTGTACTTAGGGTACTGATGTCTATACGGAGGAAAATTAATAATGACGGCAACATTTTCTAGTGTACTTGACAAGAAAAACAATTGTCATATATTTCTTGGCGTATTTTCAAACTGTCAATTATTCTGTTACTAAAAAATGTCACGCTCCGGATTTTCAAGTGAAGATTTTTAAAATTTATTTACGGTTTACATTGAATGTGGCAAAATTAAGCTAAGAGCTTGTCGAATATATCGGGATAAATATTCGAATAGGCAAATTCCCACACCTGTTATTATTAGAAGACTAAATAATAATTGTTTAAAATTTGGATCATTAATTTGAAGCCAAAGTACGAAGAATTAAACCAATACTGGACAATGCGGTATTTGAAGTTACCATTTTAGCCAATTTTTACGCTTTTCCAACAGACTCAATTCGTGAGCTGCAATGCAATTAAGAGTTTCGTATTCAAGTATACAAAGAATTTAAAAAAAATATAATATGATATCAGTACCCTAAGTACAATTGTTTTCATAGCACACTTGAACAAATAGTATTTTCGGAATAAAATTGGATTTTTTGAGAAAACGCTTTGATATAGGTATAGGACAGTAAATACTATTTATAAAGAACAACTAATTTGCCTTCAAATTACAAAAAAATATACAGGGTGTTCCATTTAAAATAAGAAAGTTTTTAATGGTTGAATTCTTTCACAATGAGACTTGAATTGTGACCACCCTGTACATTTTATGTCGAATTTGAAATGTTTTTGAGACTTGATGATCTTCTAGCTATTCGGTGAGAAAAAATTTTTAGTCCAAGCGCTAAGGTAATAAAATTATATGGATTATTTCATCGTCATGCATTTGCCAGATAATTACAAAAAGTCCAGATATCTCAAAAACTAATAGAGTCTGACAAAAACATTTTCTATAAAATGTGCTTCGTATTTAACGCTTAATCGAAAAATGTAATAAAAATTACCATGTTGTATTTAAAAAACGAAAGTTGGCAGCTACTTCCGGTATAACCGGAAATGACAAAAACATGTCACTATTTTAGTTAAAGAGAGCATATCGATAAACCCAAATCCCCAAAGTTTCAGGAACATATATTCACTAGTTCTCCATATAGTTCTAATGCACGCTCGTCGTGAATCACCCTGTATACAAAAGAACGAACACTTGCATTTTTAAAACATCAACAGTCCGGTAACATCCTACCAATATAAAAAGCTTCCTGTTCTTGGCATAGTAGATTATTTAAAAAGACCAGAAGGACAATAAAACGTGCAACAAAGAACGCTGCAACTTTTAACCATCTTTCGGACTAATTTTATACCTCCGGACGATGATTTTTTAAAAATTATACAAGTATAAAATTGGTTTATATTGTTTCACTTAACTTTTTTTAATTCAAAAACTAGAAAATATAGTTCGTACTTGTTGAGCACATCACTGACCACCGACCTCAAAAGCGATACAAAATACACCTTCCAGTACATTATATCTCTGTCTTTCTCAGGTAAGCGGTAAAAGCACAGTAAAAGGTAGAAGCTAGGACTTATTTTATAAATTATTGCTTTTGATTTGTACAAAAACGAAGAATACCCCGTTGCATTCTTGGTTGCACGTTTTATTGCCCTTCTGGTATTTTTAAATAATCTCTGCTATAGTACCATTCAATCTCATTTATATTTTGCTATCAACTGTTTCTAAACAAATGCAAATTTTAGCTCTGGAATTCGGCGCCTCGACGGGGCCTATAGCCCAGAAAATCTCTACTTAGCATAAGTTATCTTCAGGTGGTTAGAAAATGATCTGACAAGTAAAGTAGACTTCTGTGTTCTTACAACAAATTAATTATATTCTACTTGCCTCTTTTAACTTTAACCTCGGGTTTCTTTTTGTCAGCTGGTACTTTACCAAACCCAATATAGTATACCTAAAACAATTAGATGTTTTTACTTCATGCTAAAACTGTGAGTGACGGGCTTAACATCACAATGTCAGAAGTTATGTTATGACCTTGAATTTCGAACTAAAAGAAAGACGGATATACAGTGTGTCCCAGGATAAGCGAAGCTATAGGTGAAATGACAAAAAAATTTCGAGTTGAAGATCATTTGGGGTCTAGGCCGGCTTGATTGTTTGTTTATGTCAATATTTTATAAATAATTAACTAGTCAAACAAATTTGACTGTGAGAGTCATGACATTGGCAGAAATGATTTTTTCGTAACGAATCTTGAATGTAAGTGAATCATTTCTACCAATGTGACAATCAAAGTTGTTGTAAAATATTTCTGTTAGAACATAAGTCTAACTAAGTTCTGTATTGTATAATAAACTAAGTTTTCTATAAAAATTACGAAGAAAATTATATTTGGGTTTATTGCATTAAAACTTAACCAATTACTGATTATAATTAATGCATAAGAAAAATGAGTCCGTTGCATTATGAAATTTACACTATTTATATGCTTAGAGCGATGGAAGATTCGAGATATACAGGGTATCAATTAGAAAAATTCCCACCCTTAATATCTCGCTTCCAATAAATAAAATTAAATATCGGAAAAACACGTCAATTTTAATGTGAAGGGGGACGCCTTTAAAGAATATTTGCAGAGGATATTGCACTGGATATTTCCAAAGCCTTTGATCGTGTTTGGCACGAGGGGGCTTGTAAGTAAACTGCGATCCTATGGTATGCCCAGTTGATTCTGTGCATGGTTGTCTAGCTTTCTTAAGGACCGCTCTCTGCAAGTGACAATTTACGGATTTCTCTCAGACACCTTCACCATCAATGCCGGTGTTCCTCAAGGGTCCATATCGTCTCCCACCCTTTTGTTACTCTACATTAACGATCTTCTAGTGAAAACTAAAACTCTTAGCTTTGCTGACGATAGCACACTTGTCCCATCTTTCTCTTTGAATGCACAAACATCGGCTGCCGACGCACATCTTCGCAGACAGCATGAAGTATCACGCCTCAACAAAGACCTGGAAGAAATTCTGGCTTGGGGTGACAGTAACCAAGTCGAATTTAACGCTAAGAAAACCCAGGCAGCAGTTTTCTCTAAAAATGTTAACATTACAGAACCGGCTTCATCTATTAATTTACTGGGCGTCAATCTGGGAGGAAATATGTCTTGGCATAACCACGTTGTGGCAATCGCCATCTCTGTACTCTTCCGAACCAAAAAGTTGTACACACCTCAACAACTTTTGATACTATACAAAGCCCAGATTCGACTATCACTAGAATATTGCTCTCATGTCCGGAGCTCTGCACCCAAACATACCCTTCGCCTCCTGGATTCCATTGAAAGGAGGGCCATTCGTCTGATCGGAGACTACGAGCTGACGAAGAACCTCGACAGCCTAGAACATCGAAGACAGGTGGGATTTGCCTATCTTTTACAGATATTTCCACAGAAAGTGATCGGCTGACCTAGCCCTCTTAATTTCGCCCAGAGCGGCGAACAGCAGAAATGCACGACGAACCACTGCCGCCCATACATATGTGGTTATGCTTAGTACTCCTCGAACTTCATTATTTAAGAATTCTTTCATCTGGAGGACTTCATCCTTATGGAACGACCTTCCTTAGGTCGGTTTACCCAACGAATATAATCTCCAACGATTCAAAACCAACGTGAATCGCTTTATTCGCACACGCACACAAGTGCGTTGTTTAACCCCCTGGGAGGGTTAGAGTTACCCTTAATATTTTAAATGAGAAGGGTGGTCAAGTGGTACGTCATTTTAAAGGTCATTTAAATCTCCAATAATATCATAATTTATTATTTTTTCAGTAGTAGTTTCCAAGAAAACGCGTTTCAAAACTTATTCATGTAAATTTTCAGGCGGTGACTTTAAACCTGGAAAAAAAATTGGAAAGAGTGTCGCCCGGCGTGACTACATACGGACCTAATCATCATCAACCAACCAAAATCTTAGTACAGGTAAGTTCTAATTACCTTCCTGGAAACGAATTCTTGAAAACGACTATTGAAAGAATAATAAATTATGGTATTATTGGAAAGAGATTTAAAATGATGTGTCACTTGACCCTCTTCACACTTAAAATTGTAACTTCTTTGGTGTCTACCCCTCCCAGGGGTTACACCAAAAAGGCTGCGAATATTCTTTAAAAGCGTCCCCTTCACAATAAAGTCGACGTGTTTTAATACTATTTACTGGAACCCAGATATTAAGGGTGGGAAGCTTTCAAATTGACACCCTGTATATTTGACAATTGAAGTTTATGTAACAAGCTTTATAATAGATACTTACGGCACCGATAGAGGCAGCTGTCAAAAGAGCTCCAAAAATAAGTACTTTTCGACCTTTTTGTCTATGCTTCTTCTCATTATCACTCCAGGACCCCTCTGGTTGAGGTAATTTACTAAGTTCATTTGGCGGTTCACACCGAGTTATTGATGGTACTTTCTACAAAAATATCAGTTCGTGTTGGAGTAATAAATAATTAAACAAAAGTAAACTCAAGGGCCACTTTCTGGTTATTTCAAAAATAAGAGCATCAAGGTGTAAAAATGTAATGTCACGGCTAAGTAAAGCCTGTAGTCTGGTGGACAAAAACAACAGATTGCGACAGCGATCAAACTTAACAGTTTACAGAGGCTGGCTTGCTTGTGTTTCAATGGGGCGATAAGAAGCACCCCCACCGCAGCAATAGCAGTCATATTGGGACCCTTAGATATTTACATCAAAATTGGGAATGGACACAACACCCCGTAAAAATTGGACACACAAAAGCCACGGTTCTAATCAACGACGAGCTCTTGCAAATGCAAACCGATCGTATTAGGGCGATCTATAAGATTTCACCAAACCTTTCAAGATCGACTGGGCCTTTGATAAATGGACGAATAGTGCACCCGTCGTTTGACAAGGGTCAAGTTTGCAACACCGATGGATCAAAAACCGCCAACGGTGTGGGCCCAGGATGGATATAAGAATCCCACTGGGGAACTACGCCACAGTATACCAAGCGGAAGTTCATGCGATACAAGCATGCATACTACAGAATCTTGAAAAGGGCTACCACGACCAAAAGATATACATCCTGTCGGACAGCCAAGCTGCTCTTAAAGCTCTGAACTCCAATCGGTTTACTTCAAAACTCACACTAGAGTGCCATACCAACCTAAAAGAACTAGCGGCTAGGGGGAACAAGGTGGAACTCTGATCACTCTGGGATATTAGGTAATGAGTAAGCGGATGAATTAGCGAGAGCCGGATCCGCTCAAAGTCTCAGAGACCCTGCACCGGCCTTTGGGATATCAAAGCAGGCAACGATAAACCAACCAACCATCGAATGGGATGCTAACCCTGACGCAGCTCCAGTTGAAATAGTTTGAAAACACATTCAGCGTATAGAAATCTACAATGGATCCATTGAATGCAGACTCTGCGGCGAAGAGGATGAAACTGCCTCAAATATACTCCTGCGAAGCGCTCTTTCGCAGAAAACTTAAGATCTTCGGGAACATTCAACGTGGAGACAACCTCCCACATCACAGACTTAGTACAAGGTTATTAGACCTCATAGAAGGAACAAATATTTTCTAACAAGATCGTGTAACAACAATAAGCTAGAAGGCTGCAGTGATAGAAGTTCGGGCCTCATACACTAACCAACCTAAGTAAAGCGAATGTCAATAACAAGAACTGTTTTGACAGGAAGAAAGTTGCCAGGCTTACATTATTTTGAACTATTTAACGACCAACTGTGGTTTACTAATGTAATTCGCCAATAAATTCAGCGTTTTATTCCAAAATTGTTGTTAAAGAAAAAATAAACGTTCCTTATTAATGATCTTATATTACTGTCTGGACGTGTTATCCCATTATTTTTGACGATTTCTCTTTTGTGAGTTCGGGTTTGTCCCCTTTTGACGCAATGAAGTTTAATTTTTTAACCAGAACATGGCCCCAGCTCTCTAATTGAGGTAAAAATCACAAAATATGACAAATATTTCTAGTATCTTGGCGTTAATTATATTAGTCAACAAAAAAATTATTATATTTACCTAGAACTGTGCTGAAATTCGTGGAAGGTATTCGTAAAAAAACGAGAATTTTTTTTTTTTAAATAATGATGGAGCAAGAAAAACAAAGCGTCAGACTCAAAATGCCGATAAAATACACACGTACGTAAATCAAATTAGGAAAAAAATAAACGACGGTTTTTACGAATATCTTTCGAATAAAGCCCAATTTATAAACTTGACGTTACGATTGACGGTGCAGTTTGATGGTGCCGTTAAAGCTTAAACATATTGAAATGCATAAGACCATTTATATTTGACGATGACGGGGCCGTTTGACGGCCGACATATACCAATTTTATCTTTTGACGGTCGTAGCAAGTTTACACAGCCAACCAAAATCGTGTTTGCTTATCACGTGATATTTAGTAAATATTATTTTACTTTTTACCATCTTATTAACCATTTTAAAGTGTACTGTTGATAAGTGTTGATAGTATCATTCAGATCACATAAACACCGGACATTGGACAACGTTAACTTGAACCAGGGGGTATTTGGGTTTGTTGGGGAAATTTGACCTCGAACAAGATTTCAATTTTTTGCCGTTTTGACATCATGATGTCTTTTACATAAAAAATTAAACGACTTTTACATAGTACCATTTTTATGTAAAAGGCATAGGAAAATCATAACTGTCAAAACTGCAAAAAATTGAAGTCTTAAGTGCCTGTTCTCACCAAAGCAACTGGCAACCGCAACGCAACTTCAACGCGACTCAGCACTAATGTTTAAATACGCGTGTTCCCACTGACTTAAAGCAACTCAACTGCAACGCAACTAGTTGCTTATGAGTTGCCCGGCTTACCGCGTCGCCGTCGTCAGTTGCTTCCAACCGAAGTGTCATGGCGGACGAGACAGCAAAATATTTAACTTTTGTGGCTCCTTCGGTAAAACCTATGAAATTTAAACGCATCATTATTTAATTCCTGTGCCACTATATACGAACTATGTCTGAAATTTATGGTATAAAAAGGGTTAACCCAAAATTGTCGCTCAGTTTTTTTTAAAGCTTTTTAACGAGCAAGTATGTTGCGGCTATCTCTTTATCTGACGAAGACGACATTTTGCCCATATCAAAAGAGACTTCAAACTAGTTGATTCAAGTGAGAACCGGCACTTAGAGGATTGGGGTTAATTTTACCCAAATAATACCTCCTGGTTAAAGTTAATAACATTGTCCAATAGGCCCAATAGAACTCACTAACAGTATGTATGTCCCAAAATTGGTTGCGGCAGCTGAAGTAGCTCCGGAGCTACAAAACGAAAACTAATTTATGAAGGCAATCTCCACAGGAACCTTTTTTTATATTCATGTACATAACCTAGAAATTTGTAACATGATCACATTAACACCCTGTTTATTATTTTAGTTGAAAACGTCCGTGTTATACAACTACTGATTATTTATCCGCAAATGTGTTTTTAAAAAGTAAGCTCGACAGGTCACCTCATTTTGTTAGTTCATCGTGTGCTCGGCAATATACCTCCAAGATATATACAGGGTGTCCTAATAGTAACGACAAGTAAAATAACTATGTTGCGATCAAACATACAAAAAATTGTTATCCCTAAGTATGCATTTTACATTATACAGGGTGTCCAAAAAATAAGATATAATATATTGGGAGATATGAAATACTTAAGGGTGTTTTATCATCTGCCTATATGCCCTATCGACATAAAAATACAGCTTTTACGATATAAACTAAAAAAAAATTATTTTCAATTTGATCACCACCATCAATATAAATACGAGCCGGGGAAAGAATGAATGTGCGTCATCAGTTGATAGTAATAGCAAAGACCTGTTATTTTCAATGTCTTTATGTTTTATCAGTTAATGAAAACGAATAAAGCTGAATTTATAAACTCGACGTTGACGATTGACGGTGCTGTTTGACGGTGACGGTACAGCTTAAACATATTGAAATGCATAAGACCATTTATATTTGACGATGACGGTGCAGTTTGACGGCCGACATGAACCAATTTTATTTTTTGACGGTGGACGGCCGTAGCAACGTTCGTAGCAAGCTTACACAGCCAATCAAAATCGTATTTGCCTGTCACGTGATATTTAGTAAATATTATTTTATTTTATACCATCTTATTAACCATTTTAAAGTGTACTGTTGATAGTATCATTCAGATCACATAAACACCAAAATTAATATAATCACATAAAAATACAGAAAAGCCGAGAAAAACAGGTTATGTTATCGTCGCCACCGTCAAGTTTATAAATCCAGCTTTTGACGGCACCGTCAAACCGCACCGTCAAACTGCACCGTCAATCGTCACCGTCGAGTTTATAAATTGGCCTTAAAGGCCAATTTATAAACTTGACGTCCGTTTGCCGGTGGCCGTTGCAAATTAAAAACACTGAAATGCATAAGACCATTTATATTTGTCGTGGACGGTGCCGCTTGACGGTCAACATAAACCAATTTTATGTTTCCGGTGGCCGTTCGTAGCAAGTTTACAGCGCCAATCAAAATCGTACTTGCCTGTCACGTGTTATTTAGTAAATATCATTTTACTTTATTCCATCTTATTAACCATTTTAAAGTGTACTGTTGATAAGTGTGGATAGTATCATTCAGATAACATAAACACTAGAAATAAAATTAGTATAATTACATAAAAATAGCCGAAAAACACAGGTTATGTTATTGTCGTCAACGTCAAGTTTATATAGGGTCGAATCTTGCATCTACGAACGGTGGACGGAAACGGAAACAATTTTAGCAAGTATTTTTAAAATATAAACACAAATGAGTTGCTTTACGTCCTCGATCTATTGAGACACCAGGTATGTATCAATTCTTAACATTAAAAGATAATAAAAATATATATAAATACCGGTCTGATGAGGTATGGGGATGGTTTGCAAGGATTAATCTCTATAGGATTACACTCCCTTAGCTTCACAGCCTCGAGGGTTTCTGAGGGTTTGTCAGGTATAGCTTGTTTCGAGGAAGGATGGGACTTGGTGGGAGCATTACCTTTTTCATCACATACCTTTTTCCCTCCGTCACTACTGAAATTCTTTCGAGGGATGAATAACGACGTGGCAGGAAAAGGTTCTGAAATAAGGAAGAAAATTTAATAAATACAAATATACTGGATGGTCAGTTTGAAAGAAATCATCTAAATAAACAGAAAAGTCAAAGTAATCATTTATATTATAGCGGCCTATTTTTTTACATAAGAAAATCGAAATATTATAAAAACTAGAAAGCCATATTAAAAACAAGAAGAGAACACCGGCAAAGGAATGTTACTCTTATTTACTATACTATCAAGTAAAAACGATTACAGTTTTGAATTAATTCACTTAGTTTCTAACTTCAAATCAGCGAAGTTTACAAAACTAATGCATTGTGAAATAAAATAACTTGAAAAAAGTTCTACCGATTTCGCTGAAATTTGGTGTGTAATACAGATATGTATTACACACCAATTAATTTATCACTAATTTATTTATAATAATCCTAAAAATAATTACATGGAAAATTCAGACTTACTGCATAACTGTCTAAACCGTAAATAAGTAAGATTTATACATCAGAATACAAAAACAGCACATTGTTTAACACTTGATAATTATCGATACTATACAGGGTGTTATGGAAATAGTTTATTATATTTAAATTTGCGACTCCTTGAGTGTTCTAGAGGAATTCAAATTCAAATTCAAATTCAAATTCAAAAAGTACTTTATTAGTCAAAAAACATAAATTTTTGTTGACAAAGCATGATCTAATACTCCTAAAATAAACATTTAAAATGAAGAGAGATGAGAAAAAAAAAAATTTATAAATACTTAGTAGCAAGCTTAGCAAAAAATTATTAAAAATTTAAACATACAGTCAATACACCAAAACAGTAACAAAAAGAACATAATTTAGATACAAAACAACAAATGTACAATAAACAGTTTTCAAATAAAATTAGGGGTAAGCTAAAATTAATAATTGTACAAGCCAAACATATACCTTGACACTCACAAAAAAAATAAAAAAAAAACAAAAAAAATAAAAAGAAGCATACAGTATAAAAGTGCACAATGAACAGCACTAAAACTCAACATTCTCAAGAGCATCGCGATAGAATTCATCCAGACTATAATATGCTCTACTCAGAAGCAATCTTTTAAGCAAACGACGAAAGGTTTTTAGTGAATTAACCGTTCTGATATTTGTTGGTAAATGATTGAAAATCCTTCGACCCCCATAAGCCTAGATAGCCTAGATATATTTCAGGTACCAAGGCAAAAACCCCTAAAATCATTCCACATGCGACGCCGCCGTAAACATACGTGTTGCGTTATTGCCAAACAACTGCACGGGCTCCGACCTTCGTTCGTTCGCTACTTTCATCTGGCGCCATCGAACTTCTCCCCACAAATCTTTTCCCGCTCTATGGTTCAATGCAGCCGCCAGGAGGCCGGCGAGTCAGTGCAGTAGATTGCTTTATTTACTGGGGAGGTAACCATACCGAATCCGGTTAATAATTTGAGGTCGCTTTTTAATAAGTGGTGCGAACGAGTGCGTCGAAAATGCAATGAATATTCATGGACGTTGGGATGACTTTCAACGGTTTTTTCCTATTTATATGGGGGCAAGGTGCAGGCTAAATTATTCCTATATATTGCCTCAGTTGGGGATCCTTGAGTGTAAATTGTGGATTATGCCTAGTTTCAGGTAATACTTATAGCATAGCAATCCTGATCTCTTGATATAATGTATTTTCTCATTGGCTAGTTAAGTCGGACACTTTAAAAAATTAATAGAAGATCGTGACGCGTTTAGCCACAAATTAGGAAATTTAAACGGAATTAACTTATTAAGAATCGTTGATAATTATGGAAGTGGTAGAACCGAAAGGTGAATAGATGACAATATATTTTTCAAAAATTCTAGAATAAATTACATTCAGTGCCGAAGTTTCAATCTACTAGTATCTGATATATTCTAATATTTTATAATTTTACTGTAAATTACCCTGTATATTTAGATGTTACCTACATATTCTGGACAGAAAATATGGTGTGATCGGAATAATATTTGTTTCCATGAATGTAAAAAATAAAATTATTTAGAATATTGAAATAACTATCCGTGTAATGGGACTTATTATGCAGAAACATTTTGACAATACATCATGTAGAACAATATTAAACTTTTATTTCCATACACAAAAGATGAACTCGCTGAGCAAACTCCCTCCCTCTTTAGTGTTCTCAAGTCATGAGAGCATGACTTTTACTAAACTACACTTTTACTAAAAAACATACAAAACTTATTTATCAATATCATATAAATGCTAACGCAATATCATCCTGCAATAGCTATAAGGACCTGGGAGTAATGTTTGACACAACACTGTCACTTGCGGAGCATATAGAGAATATCTGTAACTCTGCCATAAGGATGCTAGGATTTATATTTCGTGTTTGCAAACATTTCACCAATGTGGAAGCCATTAGAACTCTGTATTTTGCTTATGTAAGATCAAAGCTTGAGTATTGCTGTGTTGTCTGGACTCCCTACTATGATAAATACATGGTTGAATTGGAGTCAGTGCAGCGTAAATTATTAAAATACCTTGCATATAAAGTGGACAACATTTATCCTGCAAGGGGTTATGACAGCAAAGTACTACTTCAAAGATTTAAAATAAACACCATTGAAGACAGGCATAGATATCACCAAATACATACATTATATAAAATATGTAATAACTACGCTGAGTCATCATATTTACTTGGTCAAATTAACTTTTATGCTCCGATACTACATCTAAGACCAAAAACCAATCTGTTCTACCTGCATACCCCAAATACAAATATACTTCATAAATCCCCAATATACAGCATGTGTGCAAGCTTTGACTCCTTGCATGACAAAGTAGATTTATTTTTTACAAATAAAAATGAAATTAAAAGAGCTGTGTTGAGTATATGTTAATTTAAGCAACACAAAATTAAATTGAGCTGTATGCAGTGCTGCCAGATCGAAAATGACAAAAACGGTAGATTTGACATTTAAAAAACGGTAGATTACGGTAGACGGTGCACGGTACCACATAAAATAGATTTTTTTAAACAAAATACTAAGAAAAAAGGTAAAATTAAACACAAATAGAGAACGGTAGGCGGTAAACATAAAGAACTTTGTTTAGCAAGTTATTAAAAGAAAAAAAAATTATTCTAATGATAATTTTGAAAGGGAAAACCTACTAAATCCAATTTTAGTTTCGGTCGTTTTGCTTCTGCTTCTCATTTTTACGACTCTCAAAAAGCGGTAGACTACCGTATTTTAATTTTTTACGACTCTCAAAGCGGTAGATCTACCGTAAAAGCGGTAGCTCTGGCAGCACTGGCTGTATGCTGTTGTAGTTAGGTTAAGTTAAATTGTCTTATAAATGGTATGTTTCTGTACTGTTAGATAATTAAAGCTATTTTATTTATTTATTTTATTTTATTATTTATTTTAAGTCGTTCTCATTGATATTTTGTAAGTGGAATCACATATTTAATTATAATTTTATTTGGGTTGCTCTAAAATAATAAATAATTATCCATGAAGTAAGTACCTAGTCATTTTGTATGGTATCAATTTTGTTTCATTATATCACTAAAATAGATAATTGACAAACACGAGTAAGTAATGGGTAAAGGAAGCAGATTTAAGTATGATTTAATGATGATTCTTATTATAAATATCATTCTCTTCTTTAAATTTCGGCAAAACTGCACAATTTATTTGAGTTGATTTTATGTAAATTTTGATAAGTATATATTTGGAGATGAACGCTTGGTTTACATGGATTTCTGTCTATCTCAGACATACCGCCTTAGATATTCGCGCGCTACAAAACGAAACGGCCGCTGAAGTCATGTCAATTCTGAGATTAAACATATAGTGAATTGGTCATATCTATCAGTCTTTCTTAGGGATGGCTGATCCACAAATTTTTGCGGATCAGTTCGGAACTGATCCCAAACTAACAATTATCTAGTCCGTGGATCAGTTCTAGTTTCGAGTCCGGAGACTGGACTGGTATCAGAGAAGAGCCCGGCAATCGGCATCAGGACGCGCCCGCCTTCGTAGCCGTTTCGATAATCGTTTGCTTTGACTTTGCTATGCGATTACGTCTCGCCGTCTCAATGGAGGGAGATCGGCACGTCGAAACATCCACCGACCGACAAGACAAGACAAGATCGAAGTCACCCGAAGTGTTAGAACAAATTATGCTTTCAGTTACGCTTTGCCGTTTAGTACTGTTTTTTTATTGTTTAAACTATTTTTTATCTAAAATGTCAAAAAGGAGTCCTGTGTGGCTATATTTTTCCGTAGTAGACGACGTGAATAAAATCGGTAAATGTGATGTATGCAAAGAAAATTTAAGCTACAAATATTCAGTATCAAATTTAAAAAAACATTTTAAAAGGAAGCATCCGACTATACAAATGGTACAAGAAAGTACAAATAAGCAAAATATTTCTAATGACGATGCCCAAGCTATTGAGAACGAGAGCCAGGCTGGTTTAAAGATTAATAAGAATGAAGAAAAAAGTAATTTTAACTTAAATGTGGTTGAGAGTAATGACACCAAAGCTACAAGTTCTACAAAAATTCAAGGTAGTATTTCGTCTTATTTGCCAAAAAAAATATCTACAAGTTTAAAAAAGAAGTTAGATGCTGACCTCTTAGGCCTTTTTATTTATGATTACCAACCGTTTAGTATTGTAGAAGATAGTGGATTTAATAAATTTGTAAACACATTAAATCCTTCATATCAGTTACCAAATCGTCACACTATTTCTGATAGTATGATTCCTCTGGAATACGAAAAATGTCTTCAAGAGGCCAAGGAAGAAATTAAAGATGTTTTAAATATATGTTTAACTACAGATTGCTGGACTTCAGCAAAAAATGAAAGTTATATGGCAGTAACTGGCCATTTTATTGATAAACAATTTAAAATGAATTCAGTCTTGTTAAGTTGTGAAAAAATGGAAGAAAACCATACTGCAGTAAATTTAGCAGCAAGACTAAAACATGTGTTGAGTGAATGGAATTTGGAAAATAAAGTTATTTTGTGTGTGTCTGACAATGCAAGCAATGTTAAAAATGCAATAGCCAAGGAACTGGGTTGGAAATACTTCGGGTGTTTTGCGCACACACTAAATTTGACTGTGCAGGATGGTCTAAAAATAGTACAAAATGTTATTGAAAAGATCAAAACAATTGTTTCTCATTTTCGTAGAAGCACAGTCGCTAATTCAAAACTAGAAAATTTTCAAAAACAATTTGGGATCGACCAACCCAAAAAATTAATTCAGGATGTAGCTACAAGGTGGAATTCCACTTTCTACATGTTACAAAGATTTATTCAACTAGAAAACCCAATACGGTCGGTTTTGGGTCTCCTAGACGTCAGCTTACCGATTCCAACATCTGATGAGTGGCAATTGATAAAAGAACTGTGTGAAGTTTTAAAGCATTTCGAAGAAGCAACAAAATCAGTTAGCGGAGAAAAGTATATATCCGCATCTTTGGTAATTGTACTTCAACGCGGACTTTTAACAGTTTGTGAAAAACTAAAGCTTAGTTCTGAAAAAGAACTTCTGAAAAAGACAATTACAGTAATCGAGTGTCTGGAAAATGGTTTAAAAACGAGAGTTGGGAATGTTGAATATAGTAACACTTTGGCAATTTGTACATTTCTAGACCCTAGATTCAAAACATTTGCATTCAAAAATCTGGACGCTATAGACAATATAAAAAAACTTGTAATTAACGTGTTAACAGAAATGGTCCGGAAAGATTCGGAAACAGAAGAACAAAAAAATTTGATTGCAAATTTTTCGAATGAAAATAACCAGCAAACAAAATTATCTCTGTGGGATTGTCTTGACGAAAAAATATCAACAAACAAACCACAATCTTCATTTTCAAGCCGGGCAATTATTGAGGTGCAGCGGTATTTGGAAGATGTGACTTTATGTCGTCAAGGTAATCCCTTGGAATGGTGGAAGAATAATGAATACAATTATCCATACCTAAGCAAACTTGTTAGACAAAAATGTTGCGCGCTTGGCACGTCGGTACCATGTGAGCGATTATTTTCTAAGGCCGAATATTTACTTAACGACCGGCGCACGCGACTAGGTCATAAGAAATTAAGCATGTTATTATTTTTAAATACTCACTGTTCAAGATTTAATCTTAGTAAGCAATAATACAGAGCTCAATTTTTTTTTTGTTTTGTTTAATGCTCATATTTTTATTACTTGTTTATATTTTTATAGGATGCAATTTATGTTGACAGTTACCAAATTTTTTGAGAAAGTGTTATTTTGTTATATAAGTAAAATACATATTAATAAAAGCATCTGTTTTCTTTCATTAACCTTTTAAGTAATATAATAATATATTATTCTGCATTGCCTTAAAAAAGGCGCTTTATCGTACAAGCAAACTCTTTAAAACGCAGCGAATCAGTCCGAATCACCTATAAATTTATGACACATGGCGCAAGTCCGCTACTCCTCCACTCGAGTTCGCTGTTCCGCTGTTGCCTTGGAGTTTTGAGAAGCTTTCGCGTCCCGCCCGCATATTTGTCAAGATGTCGGACTCGTACCCGTACCTGATCAGGATCAGTTCCACAAGTCCATCCCCAGGGATCAGTTACGTCGGATCAGTTCGCGTATCGAGCAGCCATCACTAGTCTTTCTTATAGTTCAAAATGCAAAGCACCTAGTAATAAAAATATAGGAGAAAAACTAGAGATATAGTGTAACTTACTTGTAGTACAAGCTGCTCCTGAAAAATAGGCAGTCTTGGCAGGTAAACTTCTAATAATACTAGTGAAGTGACTCACTCGGAACATACTGTGTATGATGTAAGCTTATGTTTTACAGCTTATCTAAACTTAATATAGTGAACTTATTAAAAAAAAACCGACTTATTTTCCTTTAACAAGAGCATGAACACCTGAGCATTAATAAAATAACTTTGTCATGATTGTCATTAACTTTCAAACTTCAGGAATCAATGAAAGCCATGACACCAAGTAAGGTGATGTTACTAAACAAAATGAATTTATTTGCAACGTTTTTTAAATGTGTGCTCAAATAATTAATTTTACTAGATTCTCTTGCAAGAAGCTCTGAATTTAGTCCAATTTTCACACTTTGAAAATTTAAAAAATTTTTAGGTTAGGCCACAGAGGAATCATATCCTCGCTGAACCATGCACAGAGGAATGATAGGTTTCTCTCGCTGGATCACAGAACACTGACTGAGTATGCAGGACACTTTGGCATTTGACCAATCAGGAAGTTTAATTTTTCCCATATGACCGAAATTTCAACGGGAATGTGTTTTTACATTGGTTTGTGAGATTTTTTAGTCAATTACAAACATGGTAGTTAGATTTATACTACAGACTTTGATATTTTGCCGATTTTATGACCTAAACGTTGTCTACACGGACGACTACAAGGTGGTAAAATGGATTATTAATGATTATGAACACAAGAATAGTTTAAAAATCGTTTAATTTATTGAAACTTTTTTGAATTTTGTTATTTTGATAATTCAAGGTCCTGCTAAAAGTGTTGGAGCAAAGAGGAGTGATAGGTCGACAATATCGCTAGACCAGAGAGCATATTTCTGCCACCAAGAATCTTAATCAAGGAGGATACGGCCTTGGTTCACACGCTAATAGAATAGAAAACTTGCCTTGCCTGCCTCCCGCCAATTCTATTTACATTTTTATACATATTTCCTAAGTTAATTAAAATTAACAACTGCAATATTTCTCTATGAAGGTTTTTAAATCTTATTGTCATAAAAATTAAAGTCCAGGAACATCTAATAAACTCCGAACATCATTCAAAACCGAGAGTCAGTACACGTAAATAAATGTACGTAATCTTTAAAATTCACCAGGACCGCACTAATGGTAATATCACGACGTACCTATATTTTCATACAAAAGGGAGACAATCAAGAACGATATAAGTTCATCTGCGGTATTTGTGCTGATAGACATATTTATTTAACGGTAATTAAAAGCAATGCCTCAGTTTAGGCACTACGGTTATAATACTATTATATACATATAGTATAGTATTAAAAATACAACAAACTGAATAAGTCCAATCCTGTCGCAAGCAGCGCCTTCCGCGTTGCCATTAGATACTTTATGACTGATTAAGCAATCGCATAACATGTTTAAAAATTACATCAGCGACGCGATTTTTTGTAAAAAAATCAATGTTTTGACAGTTAACCTGTTACAAATTTATTTCTTAAAATTTTCGTTCGTTTACGTTAATTAACGTCATAAATTGCAACAAAAAAAAAACGATAGCTGACGTTAGATGACGGTACGTCATTTAAATCACGTTGTTATTTGTCATTTATTGGTCGACCAAACGTCGTTTTGACGTGATATTGACGTAACTGGACCTATCTCTGCTACTTGGGTACTGTTTATATTTACTGACTCTTGGGTTTGAATAGCATATAGTCAACATGAGTTTTTATAGAAATAAATATTTATTATCCCGTCCAGTAAATCTATACTTACCCCTGTACTCATTGGCCGCTGGTAAATGGATCATTGCATGCAGTATTAGATAGCGTAGTGTGTTGCCTATAGCAACCATGTTTTGATTTTAGAAACAATGACTTTTCCTTACGATTTTTGAAAAGTTGTCACTTAAAATTATAAGAAATAACACAAAGTACACAAATATAGCAATTATTTATTGGTGTTCCTGTGTCTTATTGAATGTCATCGAGTCATTGATAGAACACAATTCCATATTATTTGTTATATCTATTTAATGATTTTGTCGGGATTAATTTTTCTGTTACTTTCGCAACCTTAATCGTATTCGAAATCTCCATAATTTCCTACACAAAAGATTGGGAAATACCTATGTCGGTACATACCTACTTATATACGGTTATTGAAGCATCCAAAATAGTTGAAATCGGAGCATTAATAGACCAGACCATCTTAAAGCACTGTTTTTCGGGAATTTCTGTATTGGAGCACAACCGCGGATCTAGGGGGGGGGGGGGGTGTCATGACCCCCCCCAAACAAACAATTTAACACGAAAAATACCATATATACCAGTTTGACTAACGCGGAAGGGTATTACTTTCCGTAATTTTTTCTTGTATGACCCTCCCCCAAACGAAGTTTGATTCCCCCCCCCCCCCCCCCAGACCGAAGTTCTGGATCCGCCCTTGTTGGAGCAATCGCATTTATTGAAATGTTCATATTTCGGATTGATTTAACAAAACAAATGAAGTACTTATCGAGTTTGTCCTTTAGAAATTTCAATCAGAATCCCAATAAAGTTACCCACAAAAAATTTGGGCGTAATATAAGTGGCGGATCTAGGGGGGGGGGGGGGTGTGTCTAGAACGGAGCCCCCTCCATGAGTAACATTTAAAATAATTGTGATAAATTATTAAATTAGTTTTTCTAGTGCCTTATAGCCACCCCCGAACAAATCCTAGATCCGCCACTGCACGTGGGGCGTAACTAGCGCCCTCTACAAGTTATTTGAAAGACAGGAATAGATTCATGTTACTCAAAAAACCTCAATTACAAATTTTCATGTCTATATTTCAAGAACCGAAATTAATTTATAAATTAAACTTTAACACTCTATATCTCGTGCGGAATCTGTGGTACTCTATGGCGCATTCATTACCGACCATCCTGTATATAAGGGCCCCATGAAACCTAGCGCCCAGGCGTTGACTAGTCCTGGAACCGCCACTGGGCCGAAACAGAAAAAAAAAATAGTATAAAATTTACGTTTCAGAAGGCTAATAAGTTCATTGAAAAACGCGGACCGAAGCGGAACTTGTACTTTGAAACTTGTATTTTATTATACGATTATGTATTAAGCATCGGGCTGGATTTATAGCTATGCGAATCAGATTTGAATTGAATTATATAGGTACTATATATCGCACATCCCAAACAAAAGTGTATTATGTCTCAAAAATTTTAATTTCACTTTTTGGCAGATATATAAGGTATCCTACTCTACCTATTCTATTAACCAACAAAACCGCAACACCGATATTCCAAAACTCGCCCGCCAGAGGCGACATTTGTCTTTACAACATACGTTTCATACTGTTTCAGCGCTAAAGTGTACTATTTTATAATAGCCCGTAAATGCGCACTTTTTATTTCCTCAAAACAGAGTAGTATTTTGAGTTATTACACGTTTGTATGACAACTTATATTAAAAATAGCAAATGTTTTGGTGCAAAAGTGAATCATTTTAAATTAATGGATTTTTGTAGGGAATATTATAAATTAGTTTTGAATATTTTTTAAATTTAAATATAAAAAAAAAATTGTATTTACTGTTTAAGTTCTTAAAGTGTCAATATTTTAATTAAGTTTCGTTGCATCATTTCTTGTTTAGCTTTTTTTAAAATTAATGCGAAGGCAAGCAATCGTCAAAAGATGAAAGATTAACGCCTGGTTTAGGCTCAATCTGTACTATAATCCAATTTCCGAGTAAAAGTGTAACAGATCAACAAAATTATCAATAAGTAGCCCTAAAATGTTAAAACATTATTTTATAAGTATTTAAAAATAGACTTGTATACATTCCAGCCTCAAGGCAGAACTATATCTAAAATATATAAATAATTATGTTAAAGACAAAATAAATATGAGCAATTTAAGAATCGAAATCATTTATATTGCTTGTCCTATAAAGTTTACTTTTTTTGAGCTAATACACTTTTGTTCGGGATGTGCGATTCATCTTATCTAATTATGTAACTGACAAACATAAATTAAGTTGCTTAACATTATTTATTAAAGATACACAAGAACACAGAACGTTATTTTCTTATATTTAAGATTTTCTGCCTCTACTTCTTCGAACTTGAATTCGCAGGGCAAAATAAGCACTTATCCTAATAACAACGAAAAGACTTAATAAAAAAATCACAGATAAAGAATAAGTGGCGTTTTCCATATCCATAGTGGATAAGAATTTTTGCGGGTTTACAAAATGGCAATAGTCGGCACTGCAAGGTAGTTTCGGTCTCTCGTAACCCAACACTGAGAGCACAAGTCCCTCAAATCCATATTTTAGAAACGATATGTGAAACAGCCATTGCATGTAAGGATGACAGTCATTTAGTTGTACAAAAAAGCCGGAAAAAATCGTAAATGGTAGGAAGCAGAATGGTCCAAAGATCACTCCATTCTAAAAAAAAGAGAAAATATGTTTTTTTGAGTTATATAATTACAGGAGGTCACATACTCGACACTTTCTGGGTTTAGTTATTATCGAAGATCAGAAGTTCACTTTAGTGTCCCATTTTTTAACGAAACGAAACACAATTTTAAAAATATTCGCTTTTTAGACACTCGTATCTCGCGTTAACTTATCAAAAAGTTAAAAACTGCTGGCATATGCTGACGATACTGTCATCGTCTTCTCCTGTAAGACTTGGGAAGGAGCGAGAGCTAAGTTGAGGTTCGGTTTTGCTAAAGTTAAAAGCTATCTAGACACTTTCAAACTCCGTATCAATATTCAAAAAACACATTACATAGCTTTCTCATTAACAGAAGCAAATAGACCGGATTTTAACAACATCTTGCTGGATAATATCCCCGAACCCATAACACAATGCGAAAAAATTGAGTACCTTGGTGTCATAATATAGAAGAATTTGAAGTGGAACGAGCATGTGCCGTACATCACTAAAAAGATAAGATGTTTGATTTACATATTTTATACTCTGAGAGAATTTCTGTGCCGTCAATCTCTTATAATGATCTATAAGGCGCTGGTTGGACCACTTCTAAATTACGCAATTGTGGTGTGGGGACGGGCATATAATATACATTTAGAACAACTTAAAAGAATTCAAAATCATATTGCTAAAATCATATTAAAGAAACCCAGAATGTATCCTACTAATTTGTTATATTTTAATGAAATAAATAACTTGAAAAGTTTACATATTATAACTACTTGCAAATTTATACATAACAATGAAAAGTATGACTCGAGATATAGAGTACATATGCATTGCACAAGAGGAGTTGAAAATAAACTTTTAAACTTTGTAACAACAGTTTGGGTTGTTCGTTGTTGTAACATGTCTGGGTCCTAAATTATACAACAAAATAACTTTGGAAACACGAAATATAAAAGATGAAAAACATTTTAAAACTCAGTGTAAAAAATTCTTTTCGACTAAGTTAAATATTTTTACTGATATATTGTGATAGCGGTGTTATTTAGACTGTTGCACTCCCTGCAGGTTATGTGACTTTCGCTGCTTGAATTTGTTGTTGTTGCACTGGTAGTGCTTTAACTGATTTTTTTTACTAAGCATATTATTGAGGTTTATAGAAATTAATTTACTGCGACGCTTAAGTAGCTGTGCTAGCTATAAATATGCCAAATTCTAAAAATAGACACATACAGGTATTTGATACCTAGGTGCCATATGTAACTGTTTTAAAATTTTTATAAAACTATACGTTTATTTAATTTGTATTCTGTGTAAACGACTTTGAAATAAATAAATTTGAATTTTAATTTGCTCTTGTTTGAGATTTTTCCGTAAAGTTCCGTTGTGTCGTCAGTTTTTTCTAAAAAGTTTATTTTTTGAAATATTAACAAAAGTAAAATATTTTAAATGGGACACCCTATATATCCTTTTTTTGATTAATAGGGTTTTTCAAAAATGTATAGTTATATTTGTTATACTAAATTTTTAAAATTTATTTACGTTACTTATGTATAACAGTAGGCCATGGTCAATTTATTAGAAACAAATTCAAAATTTTGACAGCTATTCTAAATATTAAATAGGATTATACAGTGCGCGTCTAAAGTCACTTCCCCCCCTGTTAACTTTTGATTAACAAATGTGAGAATAATGAGATTTTGGCACGTTCAATAATTACTGAAATACTACTTTTTTGGCATAAATTCTTTACTTATTCTTAAAAGATGGCTGCTGGGCGCCATTTTGAATAAGATTTTTAAATGGCAGGTGGGGTCGTGTGATACCTTATTCGAAAGGTATTTTCAATCTACAAACAGTCCCCAAGTTTGAGAAAATTTTATCGATTCATTTCAAAATGGCGACCACTTTTCTTAATATAATTACACTTTTAGTAGTATGGCTAATTTTAGTACTTTATAATGCTCAAAAGTTGGCAACTACTTAATCAGATGTTCAAAATGTCCACCATTCACTTCTTGGCAGATGTATAGCCTATCGTGAAATTCTTCGCGAACATTATGAAACATTTCATGACTAATTGATGCGCACACTTGGATTATTCTTTGGCGCAAATCCTCTAATGACTGCGGTTGAGTTATGAACACTTTAGACTTAATGAATCCCCACAAAAAAAGTTCATAGGAGTTAGGTCCGGTGAGCGAGCTGGCCATTCGATAGCACCACGACGACCAATCCAGCGCCCGGGATAGTGTTCATCAAGGTAGTTCCTAACATCTCTGCTATAATGCGGCGGAGCTCCGTCTTGCTGAAATGCTATGGGCATATTACTAAATTCGTCAGGATTTTCCTCAATACACTCCAGAATCAAATGTTCTACGGTATTTCCTAGCATATCAAGATACAGCGGTCCAGTTAAATTTCCCTGTATAAAAAGTGGTCCTATAATATGGTTTCCCTGCCCAAACGTTAAGTTTCTGAGGGAACTGAGTATTGCATTCCATATAAACATGAGGATTTACATCGCTCCAATGCCGAACATTTTGACGGTTAACTTTACCGTTTAGAAAGAAAGTACACTCATCACTAAAACATATCCATTTATGGTAATTTCGGTTCCGGTTCAACCTTACAGCCATTAATTCACAAAATTCTAGTCTACGATCCGGATCATCTTCGGTTAACTCGTGTAACATTTTCAATTTGTAGGGATGAAATTTAGAACGTTTCAAAACTCTTTGAACACTTTTAGGACTTACTTCGCATTCAGCAGCTACACGGGATGTCGGCTGCATCGGGTTGATAATCAATTGAGCCACTATCTCAATCTGTTTATCCTCTGGTAATGAGTGCCGTCCACTTCTTTTAGCATTTCCAACACTTCCGGTTGTTTGAAACTTTCGAATTAATTGCCGCAAATATTGCCTTGAAATTGGGCGATCGGGATAACGTTCATTAAAAATGCGCTCAGCAGCATGGTAACAACGTTGCGCTTCCCCAAAAATTAAAACTGCCTCTGTTTTTTCTTCCATAGGACGAAACATTTTAAATGAATTATTAATCAAATCTTTGTATTTTAAGACCACAGGTGGCAGAATAAGCGATATAACTTAATGGCAAATACTTATTTATTTGACAGGCCGAAACAAATTAATTTTTGGCAAAGCCTACTTTGATTTACAAAAAAAAATGTATCATTGTACTCAAGATAAATGGCGGCTAGAAGTATGTTTCGACTTCTTGCAATGTTTTGATGTTGATTAACAAAATAAAGGCTTAACATTCTGTTGATCCTCACAACCCCCGAAATCGATAAAATTTTCTCAAACTTGGGGACTGTTTGTAGATTGAAAATACCTTTCGAATGAGGTGTCACACGACCCCACCTGCCATTTAAAAATCTTATTCAAAATGGCGCCCTTGATGCCAAAAAAGTAGTATTTCAGTAATTATTGAACGTGCCAAAATCTCATTATTCTCACATTTGTTAATCAAAAGTTAACAGGGGGGGGGGGGGGGGGGGGGGAAGTGACTTTAGACGCCATATCATATTTTTCATAATTATTATCATAAATGGCCATTGTTAAAAATAATTAAATGAAAAGCATATTATAAAAACTTTTTACGTATTATAGGGATTTCATAAAATAATAAGAATATGATAGAGATCTGTCAAGTATTGATCATTTGCATTTGTTTCTAATAAATTACCAATGGCATAAACTGTTATTAGCAACGTAAATTATTAAAAATCTCGCATTATTAGGTTAAGTTTGAATATAAATATAACTATATATTCTTGTAAAGCCCAAAGTATGCATAATTAATTAAAACCATACTATACAGGGTGTCCCATTTAAAATTTTATTTTTGTTATTACCTCAAGAACGAAATTTTTAGAGAAGAACTGGCTATGCCATTGAACTTTACGTGAAAATCTCTTACAAGATCAGTTTTTACCTTTTTGAGAAGTTAACGCATAACGGAAATACGACATGACAAATTTGACACCAGAATCTTTCGTTTCGTTAAAAAGTTTGGACACTAAAGTGAAAGCCGCAATATTCTATCGTTGATAATAACTCTAATATCCCCAGGAAGTGTCGAAAATGGGACACCCTGTACGTTAAAGCCAATGCCGCGGATCGTTCCTTCCTAAATTGTTTTTGTCTAAATCACTTTATAATATCTTTCTTACCTTCACATCCATACATGCTCCGATGAAAAGGCCAAAACTTTGCGCAACCAACGAAATCAGCACACACATAAATAAAAATGATACTACTCTGTAAGTTTCTACTGGCTGCATTGTAAGAAAATAGGTAACTGAGCCGTAGATTAGCGTTGCAATTATCTAAAAAGAAGAAATTATTTTGCATACTGTTTTTCTCAACACCTATACGTATAAAAATGTATTTTAATCATCGATATATCAACACTAACAGGGTAATGTAATCACAAGTGAATAAAAAGAGGTCCTTTATCGAGATACCATAGTAACCATTCACCGTCGTAGACTACACTATTTATAATCGGTATACAGGGTGTTCTTTAATGACGGGCTAATATTTCAGGGTGTGATTCCTTAGGTGATTTTATAAAGAAAAGTTCATATGAACATATGTATGTCCGCAACGGCTTAAATTTTTTGCTACAGGGTGTTGAATTTTTATATTTTCAATGGTTATTTTTTAATATCTCCGAAAGTACTTTAGATAATATTTTCAATATTGGTATGTGTTAATAGGATATAGAACCACAAATTTTAGTTAGAAAAGTTATTCAATTGTTCCACCAGCGGTGTCCCTGCGAAAATGTCCTCTGATACTTTTTACAAAAAAGATGGTACGCCACTGATATTTTTTCATGTGTATATTTTTTCTGATTAACCTGGTCAATTCTATATGAAAACGTTCTCGAGAGTTTTTCTCGTCAGACGCACCGTTCTTGATTAAAACCACTAAATTCATATTGAAACTCATTATTAACATTGATATAATAATTAATGATAAATTTTGTTTTATAAAAATTGTTGGAGTGGCAATTCGATGCGACGATGGGCAGAAGCATGCCTTTTAAGTGAAGGTGGGTGGCCATTTCCAACAATTTTTATGAAACAAAATTTATCATTAATTATTTTATCAATGTTAAAATAATGAGTTTCAATTTGAATTTAGTGGTTTGAATCAAGAACGTCTGACGAGAATAACTCAAGAGATCGTGCTAATGTAGAATTGACCAGGCTAATCAGACAAAATATCCACATGGAAAAATGTCAGAGGCGTACTATCTTTTTTGTAAAAAATATCAGATAACATGTTCGCATAGAACACTGGTAGAACAATTCAATAACTTTTCTGACTAAAATTTGTGGTTCTATATTCTACTAACACATACCAAAATTGAAAATAATATCTAAAGTACTTTTGGAGATATTAAAAAATAATGCCATTTAAAAAATAAAAATTCAACACCCTATAGAAAAAAATTTAAGCCATTGCGGACATATGTTCATATGAACATTTCTTCATAAAATGACATAAGGAATCACATCCTGAAATATTAGCACGTCATTAAGGAACACCCTGTATAATTACTTAACTTTGGATTCATTTAATAATTTTAAAATAACATTTTCCGACTTCTCGTAATTTGTAGGTGTTGAAAACAATATTGAACACCATTCCTGATTACTGGCGAAATACTTTATTCACAGGCAGAATATAGTCACCGGGATTCCCCCTCGTGTATATACTAAACATTCTGCTTGGGGACAAAATATGTCTTTAATCTTTTATAGTATCAGTAACTAATAATAACGGAATTTAACTACAAAATGTTAAACGTCATGTCAGAACGGCTATTGATGATGATGATGGTTTAGATAATCGATCATATAGCAAATCCGTAGCTGTGTCACAAAGGATTAATAGGTCGGTCTTCGTGTTCGTTGGCAGAAGCTCGAAAAGGAAAATTTTTGAAAACAATAATAATTTTTTTGGAAAAAATAATACTGCACCGACAATATCAGATAAAGAAAATTGTATAGAGTTACTGCGTTAAAAATTCCCCTACCTTTGAATGATTAGGGAATGTTTGAGATGACATTATCTACCAGCTGGCTGTTTAGCCCAAGAAGCTGACGTCAGCATTTTTGGAAAGGACTGAACTGAAACGTACAAGTATTGTTGGAAGCTTTCTTTGGGTGTAGTGAGGTTCAAAATATACCGTTGATCTTTTGACTGCCATAGAACCTAATTAGCACTGTGACCATAAAATACCATAAACGTTACATTTTTTCGGGCAGAACCGGAGTACAAATTTTATTTACCTGCATTCCTAATTATTATACTATTTTAAGTATATAGGTATAAACAGGGACGCGCCAAGTATCTTCGGCGCCATCGTGCGCAATACTGATACGCGCCTTTGTACAAAAACTTACTTTCACATGAGACGTACGTCCCATAGATTGAACATCTAAAAAAAAAGGTCGCGCTCTGCTTGCGATCGTATGCGCCTTTAAGGCACTGGCGCCTTAAGGATTGCGCGTCTCTGGGTATGAAAACCTAATAATATTTCTTTATCTTCAGTAAAGGATATAGTACTGAAACCCGACATTCCAAGAAAGAGGCGAAGTGACTCTTGCACATTTAGAAGTATTGACGAGAATCGGAACATTGTAAATTTTAATGACGACTGTATATAAAAATTTAATTTTTATTGAAACGAATAAATCTGTATTTCAGTTCCATTAATTTTTATGATACTTACTATGTCTCAACATATTATTATTTTAATTGATCTTTATTTTCATTTGGGTTAAAAGTCTCTTTAATTCAATAAATCAAAATATAGCTATTTTTTTAAAAATCATTAAAATCAAAACAATTTAAAATAATCAACTGCATTTTATTTATAAATTCAATGAAGGAACGCTTTAGAAAGTTATTTTTTAAGCAATCAATCAATTTCGCTCCGTTTAGACATCGGTACCGTTACACTACCTGATAGGTCCGGGTGGTTCAATCCTCGAACTTACTGGGTTACCACTGTATCTCCTTAGGTATTGGTCGCTGGTTGGTTTTAGGTAAAATGTAAGGTTAGACAATTTGTAGGTTAAAATATATCTATTTTCTTCTGGTAAGTAATGAAGTACAGAAAATACAATCTCTACTGTATATACAATCTGTGATGTTAGGCTTACTTACATGGTAGTCTTAGTACTAATTATCTTTAACACATTGTTCACTAATCTGTTGTGTGAGACGACCTGTTGTGACTCAGTACTTAGACGTTAAACTGGTGGTAAAATGGTAGTAAAATAAATGGTTAGAATGACTTCAATGTCGGTAGTAAGAATGACCTCACTGTCGGTAGTAAGAATGACTTCAATGTCGGTAGTAAGAATGACCTCACTGTCGGTAGTAAGAATGACTTCAATGTCGGTAGTAAGAATGACCTCACTGTCGGTAGTAAGAATGACCTCACTGTCAGTAGATAAGAAAAGTATTTCACTTTAATGACTGCGAAACCCCTTCACTCGCACGTACGACCCTGTCGCTTTGTAACACACAGTTCGGAGGATTTCTTCACAATGCTAGTAAAAGCGGTGGTTAGAAACTGCAAGATTGCACGTACGCATTAGTTGGCCAATAGAAAGACGAGATTCCCGTCGAGACCTGCCACGTGACTGGCTATTTTGTATTATAGATGGAACGCTAAACAGTCATGAGCCATAGGTTAAATGTAGGTGAGAAATAGACAGGTCGACTTGTACAGCTGTTTAGTAAAATCGATTATTACACCTTGCACGTGCTTTGAAATAAGGTTAAATATTCTTTGCTACCGGGTGTGACAAAGAACGAATATATTGTGTGTCTTTCCGATACATGCATGTATTTATAATAAGGGAGATTTTTGTTGGCGTGTCTAGCTTTGGAATGTTTGTACAGTCATGTCAAAATATGCAAACATGGTTTTATGTTGATTTGGGCATTTATATATTATCTATTCCTTGATTTTGCAGATATTAGGTTCGGAAAGCATGCTTAGGATTGATATATAGCGCAAATTACTCGAAAGGAGTTATTGTTAATGGTTAAACTGATAGATTATTTGGCTATTACCGATTCGTGCCTATTCTGACGTGTTATAAATTGCATGGACATGTTTTGTAAGTTCTTGAATATAATAAGCGAATTATTAAGCGTGTTGTTAGTGGGATACGGGTACTGTTTCACAACATTCTTCCCCCTGTTGAATCCTCCTGCGATTCAACTAAACTGACTCACAATATTTTGAACTTTAAATGAAAAATCGATCTGATGAGTTAAGCTCGAAGTAAATGAAGTTTTGCTCGAAGTAAATGAAGTTATGCTCGAAGGACCAGTATTATTAAGCTAATACGACTGAAGAGAATATAAATAATAATGCCACTCTGGCGTTAACTAAAATAACTATTAGATAAGTGTAAATATGAATGAAAGCTCCAGATAGGTTGTAAATCTACCTAGGTTTCATCGAACAAGATAATAACTAACTAAAGGGTAGAAAGCTCAATCCGAGCGTAGTAATGGTAACCTCTTACCATGGTAGACATCAATACTCATGAACACAATCGCACAGGTTGTAAGGCTGAACTATGGGTTTCACAAGTAGTGAAGGTAGAAAGTAATGGATAGAAAATTGTGCCTTCTTGGCAACGGGTAGAAACTTGTGTTGCACACTTGGCAACGGGTAGAAACTTGTTTTGCACACTTGGCAACGGGTAGAAACTTGTTTTGCACACTTGGCAACGGGTAGAAACTTTTTTGCACACTTGGCAACGGGTAGAAACTTTTTTGCACACTTGGCAACGGGTAGAAACTTGTTTTTTAGGGATCCTCTCCTAAAAAGAACTTGCTGCCTAGAAGGATAGACAGGTAGAAGAAAAGAAGGGTGCCTTGTTCCTGAACACTGACATTTTTGCTTGTAAAGACACTGTAATGCCCCAGTGAGAAAATTCAAAACAAAAAGGCTCTGAGAGCATGCTAGAGAGTCTAGCCGGTGTTGCGGACAGGTAAACTGTAACATACAACGAAAGTGCAGAAGAAAAATCTGCCGTGAAAACACGCTATTAAGTTTAGCCACTAGGAGCGTATCTAGTGTAGAAAAAGAATATAGATTAAAGAGCTGTTAGGCGGTTAAGCTTAAGCAAACTCGGTACGATGTTTCACCTTGAAACAAAGGGCCAAATAAAAAAGCAAAGATCAATGACATGTTTAGGTTTCCCAGGGAGACAGGCCGTAGCTCCCAGTAACGTTTATGGTACGATACCAAACCGAAATGTAGTAAGTAGAATGTAATATAAACACAATATTATTTATTGTATTTCAATGCAAGAAAAGTATACGCAATTTTCGTTGCTGCATAATTTTTAGTCAACATTTATATTTAAGTCATTATATAGAATCGGGGATACTTTAGTGATAGCTCTAGTGAACGTACTAGTGGGAGTTTTTAATTTAAGAACACGAACTTTACCGTCTTTACCGGGATATGTTTCTAACACTCGGGCTAAAGGCCACTGTAACGGAGGTACGTTGTCTTCTAGTAGTAACACGATGTCGTTTATTTTAATGTTCGCGGTGTTCTTCAACCATTTTGGGCAATTTTGAAGACGACTCAAGTAGTCTACAGACCATCGTTTCCAGAATATTTGTTGGATCTTAGTACATTGTTGCCAAAACTTTAATCTGTTATCTGAAATTTCACTTACATCTTTTTCCGGATAAGCCGTTAAATTTTCACCAATCAAAAAATGTCCTGGGGAAAGGTAACTGAAATCTGAAGGATCATTTGTCATTGGACATAAAGGTCGTGAATTTAAGATTGCTTCTATTTGCGTTAGGATCGTGTAAAATTCCTCAAACGTAAAAGTTAAATTTCCGATTATTCTATAAATATGATGTTTCGTGCTTTTCACTGCAGCCTCCCATAGACCGCCCCAATGTGGAGATCTCGGTGGAATAAATTTCCATTGAATTTCATTTTGTAAAAGATAATTTATAAAAGTATCACAAGCTGGCGAATTTTTGAAAAAAGTATACACGTCGTGTAGCTGGTTGTTAGCACCCTGAAAATTGGTACCGTTGTCGCTATAAATAATTGTAGGGTTACCTCTCCGTGAAATGAAACGTTTCAGGGTCATAATAAAAGCTTCAGACGATAAACTTGTAACTAATTCTATGTGAACTGCTTTTGTAGTCATACAAACAAAGATGGCAATGTAAGCTTTGATTTTTGGTGCTTTCTTTAACCGTGATGATTTTATTAGGAACGAGCCTCCGTAATCGATACCTACTTTCTGAAATGGGCGTGAAATTTGAACTCTGTCTCCTGGCAAATCTGCCATAACTTGTTGTGCTGGAAGAGCTCGAAATCTACTGCATACTATGCAGTTCCGTATGACGTTTTTAACTTCTTTCAAACCGTTCAAAGGCCAGTACCGTAACCTAAAATTTAACAACACTGATTGAGCACCTGCGTGTCCTAACCTTAAATGTTCTTGCTTCAGCATGATTCTGACAGTGACGTTGTGAGATGGTAGTAAATAAGGATGTTTCTGATCGAAAGAAATGTCAGCGTTCTCTAGCCTACCTCCAACTCTGACTAACTTGTCTTCATCTAAGAATAATTTGAGCATTTTTAACTGATGGTGTGAAATTATTTCATTCTTTTTTAATTCTGAGATTTCTTTTGAAAAAGATTGAGTCTGTAAAATGTTCACTATGAATGTTTGAGCCTTTGTTATCTCATTAACTGTAATAATTGAATCTGTAATTTTGTTATTTTTATTTTTTGCATTATGAATAAACCTTAACACGTACGCCAATGAGCGTGTAAGTCGAGAAAATATTGAAAAATGTGAAAAATATTCCACCCAAAATTCGTACGCCTTTGGTTGTTGAACTGAAATAAGTGAGATTTTCTTTTGTTCGGGAATGTTCTCTATCTTTACTTCCTTATCAAAGGAATCCAGAACTACATCGAAATTATGTAAGAACTTAGGACCGTGAAACCAAAAATTTGAAATTGTTGTGTCTGTAGAAAAGTTTCCTCTTGATAACAGATCAGCTGGGTTGTCTGCAGATTTGACATATCTCAGTTTACTATTTTGAGTAAGAGTTTGAATTTGAGACACTCGGTGTGACACAAACGTAGACCATCTGTTAGGTAAGTCACTACACCAGGCTATAGTAATTTTAGAATCTGACCATAGGTTTATTGAGTCATGCGTGAAAGTATCTTTAAAAATGTCTAAAATTCTACTTGTTAGTTTCGCTAAAATTACCAAGGCACAGAGTTCAAGTCTCGGTAGGGTTATTGTCTTTATAGGGGCTACTCTCGATTTTGAAGAGATTAAATTCATCGCTACTGTTTTATTCTCATATAACACTCTGATATATATGCAAGCTCCGTACGCTAATGTGCTTGCGTCCGCAAATCCGTGAAATTCAATTTTTGAGATATTCTTATTATCGCAAATCATTCTGGGAATTTTTAAAGATTTCAAAAAAGAAACAGTATTTAGAAAAGCGTGCCACTCGGTTAGTAAGTCTGTGTTTGTTACTACTGTGTCCCATCCTATTTTAATAATCCATAATTTTTGCATCAAAATTTTACCTTTTACTATGACGGGATTGATGAGACCTAAAGGGTCGAAACATTGAGCTATGGTGGACAACATAATTCTTTTTGTCGGTTGTTTATGTGACGTGTCTATTGGAATCGCGATTTTTAAAACATCCTCTTCAGGGAGCCATTTTAGACCTAATACTTTATTTGGAGCGCTATCAAAATTTAAATCGAATTCACTAAGCTGAGTTTGTGATATTGACTTTAAGAAATCTTGTGAATTTGAACACCACTTGTGTAATGAAAAACCTGACTTGTTGAGCAGTGTATTTAGCTGTGAGTGTAACTGCGGTAACTGTTCTATGTTGTTACAACCTGCTAAAATGTCATCGACATAGCACTGTGAGCTGAGGGCCTGAGACGCCTCTGGATAGGTTTCCAAATTGTTATTAGCTATTTCTTGTATTGTCCTTGTAGCTGCAAATGGTGCAAAGTTTGTCCCGTATGTTACCGTTTGGAGTTCTATGCATTTTAAAGTGTCCTGCGGACTTTCTCTCCAAAGTATATTCTGTAAAAACGTGTGATCTGGATTTATTTTGATCTGTCGGTACATTTTCTGGATATCTGATGTCAAAACAAACTGATAATAACGAAATCTACACAAAATGTCAAAAAGTTCAGGCTGCACCTGGTACCCTTTCAAAGTTACATCATTCAGAGAATGACCCGATGAAGACTTCGCGGAAGCGTCAAATACTACTCGTAATTTTGTCGTCACACTGTCCTCTCGTACGACACATAAGTGAGGAATAAAATACTTATTGTCATTATTAATGTTAGTCAAGGTCAAAGGAACATACTTGGCGTGGCCTAGTTCTACGTATTCATTTATAAAATTTTTATATTCCGCAAATAATTTTGAATCACCGTGTAATCTTTTTTCTAACGAAATAAACCTTTTTTCTGCCATTTTATAGGAATCACCCAACTTTTTGTGTTCGTTTATATTTTTAAAGGGCATATCTACTTGAAATGATCCGTCCTGTAAAATGTTTGTGGTGTTAGAAAATATTGTTTCTGTCAGTTGTTCGTCAGTCGTCAAAATGTTTTTTACTGGTGTTTCTTCTATGTTCCAAAACTTTGTTAACATGTCGTCTAGTTCGTTTGTTTGCGTAAAAAACGATGCTTTGTTTTCCGAGTGTTTAACTGTTTTATGGTTCGGAATGTTTCCTCCTATTATCCAACCTAACGAGGTACAAACTAATGTCGGTTTACCCTTTCCTAATGAATGAAGTCCATTCTGCAAAATGTCGCTGTACACATCGGCACCTATAAGTAAGTCTAATTCTGATGGTACATGGAAAGTCGCGTCTGCTAAATTACTTTTCAAATCTTCAGGGATATTTAATGCGCTCACTTCTACTGCCACCTGGGGTAGCTTATAAGTTATGTGATCTAAAATCACGCATAACACGGAATAACTTTCTTCCTGTATTTTTGAATGAACAGTGACATCTGTCATTTTATTTGAAGGGAACCCGTGTTGAGCGATACCTGAAATGTTTAAATTATGTCTGTATACGTCACTTCCTATCTTGTTTACTAATCTCTGGGTTATAAAAGAACTTTGACTTCCGTTGTCGAGGAGCGCTTTGGCAGATATTATTTTTCCGGTTTTTGCGTTAATTAAGTTGACTTGCGCAGTCGACAATAACACTGTACTTTGTTTATTAACTGTTGCTGACAAAGCCACTGCTTCCGGTTCGGTATTTTCACTAGAGCCATTGCGTTCACGCCTCGGATGCGTCGTTACGTCACGTGTCAAACCAGGTGGTAAGTGTGGTTCTTGTGTCGGTGTAGCTGGAAGAACGCGTTGTCTATTTAAGTTTGTAGGAGTCGCGCGCGGTTGCGATCTTAACGGTTGATTGTTTCTGTTTGTTAATGAGTGATGCTCACCTGCGTAGTTCGGGTTTTGATTCTGTCGCGGAGTATTGAAATTAGACTGAAACTGTTGCTTATGCAATAAAGTGTTGTGTGGTTTGTTACAATACGAACATGTACGTATTGACAAGCAATGTGCTGCTGAATGCGCGCCAAAACAATTTAAACATAAATTTTTCCTTTTAATTGACTCTGTGCGTTGCTCCACTGATAAATCTAAAAATCTTTGACATCTGAATACTGTGTGGTCTGTCGAGCCACAGATATGACAATGAAATTTACTCTGACCGTTACTTGCAAATAAAGATATTCTGTCATTTTTAACTTTTGGACTACTACTGGTACTTGATAAGTTCTCAAATATAATGCAACGTTTTTCTAAAAATTCAAACAAGTCTTGTAACATGGGTAGTTCGTTTAAGTCCCTGTCTTGTTCAAATGCTCGTCTTGTCGCAAAGTCTAACTTGTTTTCCAGTATGTAAACTAACATATACTCGAATAGTTGTGTCTCCGTTAATTTTAATTTTTTGAAAGATTCAATTGTCTTTTTATTTGTCGCTACAAAATCCCGTAAATTACTTGAATTTGACCTTGTCATAACAGGGGCGTCCAACAGCTGAATTAAATAACTATTTAGCACACAGGTTAGGTTCTCGTATCTATTTGTTAAAATATCCCATGCCAAATCAAAATTGTCTGCTATGAGTTCAAGTGAGTCTACCAATTTAAAGGCTTCCCCCTTTAAGGCCGATTTTAAATAAATTAACTTTTGAACATTTCCGAGGGTCGAGTTCTGAATGATCAGAGCATTAAAAACTTCTGCAAAAGATCGCCATTCTGCGATACTACCGTCAAAAAAGGGTACCTTTAACTCGGGCAACTTGACATTCGACACTATTTGGGGTGACGATACTTTATGCGAAATTATGATTGGCGCTGCACTACTATTTTTATACTGTTCAAATTCAGTCATCAGTTCATAGTACTTATTCTCAACCTCGTCCCTATCTAAGTCGTCAGGATCTAACTCCTCGATTTCGTCTTGTACGTCTGTGTATTGTTTAAAAGCTTTGATTAACCCTTCCTCCCTTTGGGGGACTTGTGTAAGCTGTTGTATGTCAGTTTTTGTCTTGTCATACCAATTTTGTGTTCTTGTTATTGAGCCTTTCGCTCTACCGCGTAACTTTATTAACGTATCTATGTCGTGTCCTTCCATTTTTGAATAAAAAGTTTACTTTACCGTACTGAGATTGAAAATAGTACTGTCACTGTACGCTTAAAAAATGGTTTTATTGTTTGACTGCTGTAAAAAATATCAAAAACAATATACACTGAAACGTTACACTCTTTTAATATTACCAAAAAATCAATAAATGGTTGATAAATTTCCTGAAAAACAAATATCAAAACACTGTTTATGAAATACACTCTGTACGGTATCAATAATCAAATAAATTCTCAATAAATTTCCTGCAAAAAATATATGACACTTTCCATGGAATATACTGTACTTGATTTCATAAATCAATAAAATAAATTTAAACTCTTTCCATGGAATACACTGTACTTTATATCAACAATAATAGATTCCTGCAAAAAATATATGATAACTGCCTGAAAGAAAACCTCTTTTTGTCACCTTTTGTTGAACTGACACTAACCTGTGCTTATTTTTATACCTTTTTGACTACTTTTAACTAAATTAAATTTGCTTCTTGCTAGAATATTGTTGTTTTCCTTGAATTCTAGATTTCTTTCTCACTGCTGAGCTTGTTTTTATTAATTACAACAATATTCTACCAATTAAAATCTCAAAAAACCAGTTGAAAGCGTTTTAATTGACCTTCCAACCTCGATACCTTGTACACTTGTTGTAAAATCCTGTTTTTAATCACTGGTCTCGTCTCTGACTGGAACCTGGAACTGGAAGTCTCTTTCACTGCACTTCTATAACGATCACAGCTTCCTGCACCTTGGCACTAATGACAGTTTATTTATTCCACTTCCACGGAACTTCTCTTGCAAATTTTTCCACTTTATTTTTCTCCGTTTGAACTGCTCTGCTGAATTTTCACTATACTTGTCACTTTAGCTTTCACTTTGCTTCTTTTACTTTGTTAAACGTGTGTGTTACTGACGTTGGGGATTGCTTTTTGTTTTACTGCTGGTACTTTATTTTTTCCTCTTCTTGGGACTGGTATTTCTGTATTTTTTCCCTCCTTCTGGGACTGGTAGTGTTTTATTTTTTCCCTCCTTCTGGGACTGGTAGTGTTTGTATTTTTTCCCTCCTTCTGGGACTGGTAGTGTTTGTGTTTTTTCCCTCCTTCTGGGACTGGTAGTGTTTTATTTTATACTTTTTTCCTACAACTGTCTAACTTTTACAAATCCGGCTCTAATGGGCCATATGATAGAGACGGATTGATCTTCCACTTCCTTGGAACTTCTTGTTTTCCTTGCAAATGCTTACTTTTACGAATCCTGCTCGAAGTGAACCATATGATAGGTCCGGGTGGTTCAATCCTCGAACTTACTGGGTTACCACTGTATCTCCTTAGGTATTGGTCGCTGGTTGGTTTTAGGTAAAATGTAAGGTTAGACAATTTGTAGGTTAAAATATATCTATTTTCTTCTGGTAAGTAATGAAGTACAGAAAATACAATCTCTACTGTATATACAATCTGTGATGTTAGGCTTACTTACATGGTAGTCTTAGTACTAATTATCTTTAACACATTGTTCACTAATCTGTTGTGTGAGACGACCTGTTGTGACTCAGTACTTAGACGTTAAACTGGTGGTAAAATGGTAGTAAAATAAATGGTTAGAATGACTTCAATGTCGGTAGTAAGAATGACCTCACTGTCGGTAGTAAGAATGACTTCAATGTCGGTAGTAAGAATGACCTCACTGTCGGTAGTAAGAATGACTTCAATGTCGGTAGTAAGAATGACCTCACTGTCGGTAGTAAGAATGACCTCACTGTCAGTAGATAAGAAAAGTATTTCACTTTAATGACTGCGAAACCCCTTCACTCGCACGTACGACCCTGTCGCTTTGTAACACACAGTTCGGAGGATTTCTTCACAATGCTAGTAAAAGCGGTGGTTAGAAACTGCAAGATTGCACGTACGCATTAGTTGGCCAATAGAAAGACGAGATTCCCGTCGAGACCTGCCACGTGACTGGCTATTTTGTATTATAGATGGAACGCTAAACAGTCATGAGCCATAGGTTAAATGTAGGTGAGAAATAGACAGGTCGACTTGTACAGCTGTTTAGTAAAATCGATTATTACACCTTGCACGTGCTTTGAAATAAGGTTAAATATTCTTTGCTACCGGGTGTGACAAAGAACGAATATATTGTGTGTCTTTCCGATACATGCATGTATTTATAATAAGGGAGATTTTTGTTGGCGTGTCTAGCTTTGGAATGTTTGTACAGTCATGTCAAAATATGCAAACATGGTTTTATGTTGATTTGGGCATTTATATATTATCTATTCCTTGATTTTGCAGATATTAGGTTCGGAAAGCATGCTTAGGATTGATATATAGCGCAAATTACTCGAAAGGAGTTATTGTTAATGGTTAAACTGATAGATTATTTGGCTATTACCGATTCGTGCCTATTCTGACGTGTTATAAATTGCATGGACATGTTTTGTAAGTTCTTGAATATAATAAGCGAATTATTAAGCGTGTTGTTAGTGGGATACGGGTACTGTTTCACAACACTACCTATGTACAATTGTATTCATAGCACACTTGAAAAAAATAGTATTTTCGGAATAAATTTAATTTTCTGATTAAGTGAATTCCGGAGTACCTCTGAATCAGTTTTCTCCCTAAGCGTTTTCTGTTTTAAGAAAAAATGTTCGAGGAGAAAAAACTTGGTAATGACACTAAAATTGAAGGAAAGTATATATTTTTTGTTTCGGAAAATTTTTAGATTTAATTTTATTTACTGTTCCGTGTAGAACGAACGTATGGACTTTCCTCCAATTATTAATAAAATTTAGACATCTTTTGTTCGACATTTTAAAAAATGCAGCATTTTCATAAAAAGAGAAAACTCATGCTTTCAGTGCTAAGAATTGAAATCTAGACCCCGATCACGTTCGGTCTCTTTCGTCCGATTATCGTTGTGTATCGACGTATTGTTCTAACGGCAAGGGAATGTCCAATTTGCTTCATGACTACAAAGCGCTTACAAACAGGGGCCAAATCGGAGAGTTCGACTGACTCCGGCGTCGTCTTAAATGCTTTGATATAGGTATAGAATACTATTTATAAAGAACAACTAATTTGTCATCAAATTAAATAAAAATATATAGGGTGTTTCATTTAAAATAAGAAAGTTTTTAATGGTTGAATTCTTTCACAATGAACCTTGAATTCTGACCATCCTGTACATTTTCAGTCAATATTTTTGAGACTTGATGATCTTCTAGCTATTTGGTCAGAAAATTTTTTTAGTCCAAGGATTATTTCATCAACGTGGATTTGCCAAATAATTATAAAAAATCCAGATATCTCAAAAACTGGAAAAGTTAGACAAAAAACATGCTTTATAAAATTTGCTTAGAATTCAATGGTTATCGAAAAATAGAATAAAAATTACCATTTATGTTGTATTTAAAAAACGAAAGTTGACAGCTGCTTCCGATATAACCGGAAGAGAGCGTGTCGATAAACCGAAATTCCCAAAGTTTCAGAAACATAGATTCAGTAGCTCGTCGTGAATTACGTGTTATGTCGTTACTTTTGATCTTGGGAGTCGAGGGATAATGGTAGAAATGCAGTGTCGCAGGAAACAATCCTGGATAGTTCATGCCTTAATCTGTAACGTGTAGGTATTGCCAATCCAACCACAAAGTATTATTAATTTGGAATAAAAAAATTGCTGTGCACTCTTTTTGGATTTCATCAAGAAATCTACACATTACATTAAGGCCTTCTGCGCACGAAGCTTATCGTCATAGAAGCGTAAAAGATTCGTCTTGCTGCGAAATAGTATTCATTTACGCCTTAACTTCTGCGCACGAAGCAGATCGTCATAGATGCGTAAAGATTTGTTCTCCAGCGACGATTTGTCTCGCCTTTAAAAAATCCACAAACAAAGAAAATGCTTATTCTCCGCTAAGCGTACGGAAAGCGACTGACACCCCTGGACGCCCGCGGCGTATTACAGTTTCTCTGCTTTAACGACTCCGCGTTGCTGACGTCTCATATGCAGTTCGCTATTGAAACCCAAAGGAGCAGCACTAAAGCGTACACCTTGCGTATGTCCCATCTAATACGAGCGTTGCAGACGTCTCATAATATGCAGTTCTCTATTGAAACCCAAAGGAGCAGTACTAAAGCGTACACCTTCCATATATCCCATCTAATACGAGTATATGACGATAAGCTCCGTGAGCAGAAGGCCTAAGTCATGCATGAACAAAATTATTTATACTTCTTCTTTTAATTATTTTACCTACTTAAACCCTCAATTTTAATTTATTAAAGTAAAAATTACTTAATTAATTACATATCATTCACCTGCTTATTTAATTTTATAATAATTATTTACTTACTTGAATGGGAATGTCTGCCATAGTAATTGCTAAGTAGTATGATTTTAAGGAATACCACTTATTAAAGTTCTCCCGCGTTATTATGGGCAATTCGGACGGAACTGAAATAAAAAAAAATTGTATTGTAATATAAACTTTACGGCCGCTTATTAGATACTGAACAGTAATTTATGTAACTACAAATAATGAATTAAACAGGAATAAACACATTAAGAGCTGCGTTTAATCACAGGTGGCCAAGCAATCACTATTTTATGTGAATGCTTATATAGTGAAATATACTTAATTTTTTTCTAATCTAAACTGGATTTGTAGAGTTACAGGATTGGAAAACGGTACGAGGAAACTGCGTTAAAAATATATAGTGTAAATATAACAATTTCAAATATAAACAGTTTTAAAATTGTTGTCACCGATATTCCCGAAACTTGCTTGTTTTCAAAATGAATAGGTCAGATAATGTAAATATCAATAAATTAACTAAAAAACTTAATTATTAACGGCTAAAACTTCACGAAAATTAATACTAATCAGCTTATGTCTCGCGACTCTTTCTAAGTCTGTGTCCACAACGGCGCACCGCCCCTCGCCCATAGCCTTGTACCATAGCACCGCACAGCCTTGCTTGAGCTTCGCACAGTAGTCCCTCGTCATCGAGATATAAACATGAACTGTGCGTTGTTATCTTCTTCCAATGAAGAAGATATTGTTTTAGACTCTAATAGAACAAAGTGGTACTTATATGCTTAAATAAAAATCTAGTATTTATATGCATTCTCATATATTCACAAAAGCGGTTCCTTAGATCTTTATAAAGGTTATAAAATTCTCCATAGAATCTTCGCTTTGCGTTAATAGGATGCACTGGTAATCTTGATTTCTGTTTAAACAGATACCACTTGGTTATATTAGGGTCTAAAATAATATCTTCTTCATCGGAAGAAGATGACAACGCACAGTCCATGTTTATATCTCGATGTCGAGAGACAAACTGATCGACAGGCAAGGAAATGAGCGAGGGTCGGTGCGCCGTTGTGGACACTACTGTGTTACTGAACATCGAAATTATAAAATTACTTATTTTATTTAGTTAAGCTAAATTTTTTTTTTATTATCAAACACAAGCACTATATAAAAAATCCTTTAGGGCACTCTGAGAGTGGTGCGTGTGCGCAAAAAGCGACTCACGTTGGTTTTGAATCGTTGGAGGTTATATTAGTTGGGAAAAAGACCTAGGGAAGGTCGTTCCATAAGGATGAAGTCCTCCAGATGAAAGAATTCTTAAATAATAAGTTCGAGGAGTACTAATATGGATGGGCGGCATTGGTTCGTCGTGTATTTCTACTATTCGCCGCTCTGGGCGGAATTAAGAGGGCAAGGTTAGCCGAGCACTTTCCATGAAAATATCTCCGATCAGACGAATAACCCTCCTTTCGATGGAATCCAGTAGCCGAAAAGTGTGTTTGGATGCAGAGCTCCACGCATGAAGGCAGTACTTTAGTGATGGTCGAATCTCGGCTTTGTATAGTATCAAAAGTTGTTGAGGTGTGTAAGTATAACCTTTTTGGTTCGGAAGAGCATTATGCCTTGGTTATGCCAAGACATATTTCCTCCCAGATTGACGCCCAGCAAATTAATAGATGAAGCCATGAAGCCAGTGGGATGTTACAATTATTTCAAATCTGTACTTTGCAGAAGGTCTACCCCGTACACGACCCGCTCTTATCGTTTATCACAGCTCCAACATAAACCCGAACAAACCCATACGTGATGTGTAGCCCCCCCCCCCCCCCCCCCCCTCCCTGTATATAATTTAAATTCTCGAAATTAGACCCTCCCCATTTTGAGGTATAAATCCGATTAACATGAACCAGCGTTATTGCATAAATTCTTGCGTTGATGTGCACATTATACTTTACTGATATTAAATGGACAATGAAATAAATATTTCTTAATACTTACACGTCGTCGTAACACAGTTGAACGCTGTTAACATCAAAAACATAACACTAAAAAACATATAATTAAAATTATTCAGCATATTTGATGCATCCTGTCCAATTCCAAAATACAAAACACCTAAAACAAACATAAATAAGAAATAATAATTAACTGTTTTATGGTGATCTTTTATCGTATATTTACAGTAATAATTTGGGTAAAGATTGTTCCACGAAAAATGGATATAACTTAATGACTGCAGTAAAAGTACCTGTGGCGATCCCATTATTTATGACCGTTTGTTATTCTTAACAGGAAGGATCGGATTGTAATAATTATAATTAAATATAGGCACATCAGGTAGGTTAGGTTGCTTAATTTATATTTAAATATCTTCTTGTGGTAAAATTTGTTAGTTTTTATTTTTTGCTCGAAGAGTTTAGTTGTATTACCGATATTATTTTACCAAACGTATAAAAAAACAGTATGTGGCGTCCATAGAAAAACATTGATGGTGCTTCTTCTAGTGTTGCAGTGAAGAAAATGCATTTATCTCTCGATGCTAGGGAAATTGTAAAAAGAGTATATACTTCTTTACTCAACAGAGGACTTTATGATAGTGCTGAACGACTGAAACGTCTGATTTGACTCTGACTACAGTGAAAAGAATCGCGTCAAATCCCATTAAATCTAGAAAGAAGCGTGAAGATGCCGATTTCACCAAATGTTTCGACGAAAGCGACAAGGACTAGATAAGGCGAAAAATCTACACCATGTACGAAGAGCAACGCGTACCTACATTAGATTCTCTGAAGCAACGGCTCACCAATGATGAAACCCAAATAAGTTGTAGCCGCACTAGCCTTTGGAGAGTTTTGTCGGACATGGGATTCAGATACCGCAAAATTGACAAAATGCAAGTTCTCATGGAATCCCACCGTTTACAAAAATGGCGTCATGAGTATATAACTTCTGTAAGGAAATCCCGTTCTGAAAACCGTCCTATAATTTACCTCGACGAGACTTGGTTTGACACGCATGAAACACCACATCCAAAGGCTGGTCTGATTCTTCCGATAAGTGTAAAACAAAAGCTCCGTCAAATAAAGGAAAAAGAATAAGCATATTACATGCTGGGTCAGAAAACGGTTGGGTTCCAAATGTCTTGTGGCTTTCTGCAAAAAACATTAAAGACTCTTGTGTGGACTACAACGGCCGAACTTTTTGAGGAATGGTTCAAAAATTGACTTTTACCAAACATTCTTCAAAATAGCGTGATAGTAATGGACAATGCGAGCTATCACAGTCGCCAATTACATAAAGCTCCAAGCTCAAATAATACAAAATTGGAGATTCAGAACTACATGGCGGCGAATGATATATATTTTGAAGAAAGTTATAAAAAAAAGTGATCTTTTAGAAGTTTTAAAGACATTTTGTATAAAAAAAGTATATGTTTGTGACACATTGGCAGAAGAAATTGGACATACAGTGCTACGGCTCCCACCCTATTATTGCATTTTTAACCCCATAGAGCATATGTGGCACCAGTTAAAATCACTGGTTAGGTCTGAAAATATTTGTCTTGTCGACACAATGGGACCGACCCAGGAAATCATTAAATCGTATCCAAATTTCGTGAAACGTACTTTACAAGACAGTGAAAAAACTTGATTTTCGCACGGTTCTAATTTTGTCTTTCTCATGGTGATTATTGGTGAAGGATGGACCCGAATAAAAAAATTTTTCGGTCAAAAGATGTTTATTTTTGGTCGGAGAACACGATACGCCAATAAAAAATATGGGTTTGTTCGGGGGTTGATAGGGTGGGGGGTGGTTTAAATTGCAAACTATTCCCCCTTCAAAACCAAACCACTTTTTCCCTAGACATTTTCCGCTGCAATGCGATGCACCGGAGTTATTCCGGGGTATCGACCTTTTTAGACAGCGTGTGTGTATAAATTAAATTCCTAATGTATTTATTTGTATATTTTTATAGTTTGTGCTATTGTACAGGTCAAGATTAAATTTAATTATGCACTGCTGTTTAGTCTTAAGTGTTATCATTGTTCAGTGTCTTGAACGCTGATTAAAGGATTATTTAGTCTAAGAATTTTTATTGGTTAAATAATGTTTATGAATATACACTCCCGGCTAAGATAATGTTCGTCTTTTTTATAGTCCTGTAACTTTTTTTTAATTGTTTTCCAATTTCGGTAAAATTTTTAGTAAAGTGTAGACTTGTGTTTTGGTATGATAACCTGAATTCTAGTTTTCAAAAAATACTCATGTCTTGATATTTAAACAATTAAATTGTTATTATTTTGTTTTGCATGTGTTCACAATGACATTGTTTTTAATACACTTAGAAAGCTAGCATAGGAAACTGTTAGACCCACATTGATACGATCAGTACAACTGGAGATATTGAAGAAAATCCAGTAAATTATCAAAAATTCGTGTGTAAAATAAATTCTCTTTAATCAAAATCCTGAAAGACTCGTCAACTAATTGTAAATTTTTCGGACGATCCTAAAATGTCAGGGTTAAGAACAAACCCGAACAAACCCATATAATAAGCCATTTCCATAACTCCCTGCATGAGTTTAAGCATAATTAATTCAGTTTTTTAGAGTACTATCATGCCGATAAAAAACTAGGACAGCAAAATCACAAAACTGGGAACGGAAAACTATCATAGACTATAAAAGGTGCTCGACAGCTGTAAAGGTAAAAACACCTAACTTTCAGAAAGTAACCTAGGTTATATAATTTAAGGTTTGTATTTTGCGATACGAGGTGGTATCAAAATATGTTACTTGTTTTATAAAGTTTAAGTTTATATGGAAGAACTAAATGTATTACGCATTTTTTATTAGAAAAAGTCAAATGATTTATTTAAAGCTCCGAACCCGAAACCCGAACAAACACGGTATTTCTGTTTACTCCCAGTTCGCCTGCAATATCCCTAATAAAAGCACCATCTCGCAAAAAAAATGTGCTCGACAAGTTAATGATAAAGTGTAAAATTTGCATATGACATTTTACTGGTACCAGACTCGACAGTAAATAATTCCTAATAGTCGAGGATAAAATAAGAAATTCTGCTGTCCTAATTTTTTATCGGCACGATGGTACATTCTTTAGCTATACATATAATAATAAACCAACTTACCTATAAATAATGCTATTAAGGAATGTGTTCCTAGCCTACTGAATGTTAACGTTTTGTCTCTAGATATAATTAAAAAAGTCCTTTTTACTAAAACTAATATTTGGTACGGGAATGTAGTCGGATATGAACCTACACACCATCTGTATGGTTCGTTTTCATCACAGTCTTTTACTTTGGGGTATACAATTTGGGGAGCGTGCACAGGGGTTATCATTCCGGACCTCATCATTTTTTCTGAAACCAAAAATAGTTTACTTGATAAATGATGAAAATGTATTAAGAAGAAATAATACATAAAATGTAAAGAACAACGTACACGAAATGCACTAGAAAAGTTTTCTCGTTAACAATGAAACAAACCACACACAACTTCAACATACTTGCCCCATCTGTACAGGGTGAGTCAACGATAGAGTAAAGTTAATTTTTTCCTTTACGTTAAGAATTAGATACAATTTCGAAGAAAGAGAGTAGAAATCATTCAGGCGCACATTCTACAATTATATTGTAGTATACAGGATGCCCACAAACAGGTGGCCAATGTAAATTAGGTTTCTTTAAATGGAACACCCTGTATTTATATCAATTTTTCGATTATGCATAAAGTTTTGAATATTTTTTATATAAGTGTTATATAGGGTGTTTCCTAACTTCTCTGAGAAAATTAAGGTCAAAAGTTGACACTTTGTCAAATATTCACAAACAAAGGTGTAATTTATTTCGTGAACAGTTGAAGTCACGCACGCTTGATATTTTCAAAGAGGGCATTCGTAATGTAATTAGGAATATTTCCCCAGAAACCGTAGAAAAAGTACAGCAGGAATTTATTGATCGTCTGGGGTACTGCAGAGCTGTTAATGGCGGACACTTCCAGCATTTGCTAAAATAATTTTAGTTTTTACAAAATGTAATTTAGGAATCAATTTATGTTGCAATAAAGTAATATTTTAATATTTGAACGTAAATGTTTCGTGAACAGTTGAAGTTGAAGTAGGTTTAGGACATTATACATGAAACATGAGTAGGATTTTCCGGAGAACCCGAAAATGCAATAATATACAGGGGTTTCCATATAAATATTTTTTCTGTCACACTTTTGTGGGACATCCTGTATACCTACATTTTATGTCAAGATACGCGCAATCCAAAAAGAAAATCGACAGATTCGAGCGTTGTTCCGAAAACGCCCCCATTTAATTTGTATTGAATTTATCCGTTTTTATATAACTTTATGTTGATTCACCCTGTACTGGGACGAATTTAATCTATCAGAAACAATGATTACTGTTGGCCTACAAAATAAATATCAATATTTTCCTTTGATTGGTTATCCTCTGAGCAAGTCAAAGAAAACTTTTAGTGTCGCTGAGCTTGTACTTTCTTTCTTTCTTGGAACGGATGGAATATCTATGCCAATGGTGCTTCCGTATAGGAGAAACTCTTACCTAGGTGATCCATGGTTTGTAGTTGTAAGGAACTAGCTTGTTTTCTCCTCCAATCGTTGTTAAGACCATTTTCTGATTTTTGCTCCAAGGCCTCGCAATAATCACCGTACTCGCCGCTTACAACTTCCAATACTAAAAAGGAGATAAATTATTGTATAAATAATTGTTTTAAGAAAGAACTGACGAGAAAACAGCAAAATACCGTTCTCGTTCAGAATTTACGACGCTAAGCAGAACACTTTTTTTTATAAGAAATATCAGATTTACAGGAACACCAAAGGTGAATCGATATAATAACTTTTCAAACTAAAATATGTGGTTTTATATCCTATTAAAACATACCAAAATTGAAAAGAATCTAAAGTACATTCGGTTCATTAAAAAAATTACAATTTAAATCCGCGGTTTAATTATGAAATAATGCCTAATATAGGGTGTTATGGAAATGGTTTATTATTTTCAAATGGGTGACTCCTCGGGTGTCCTAGAGAAGGCCAACATATATACAATGTGACACAGAAGTTCGGCAACGGTCTTTTTTTCGTAAGCCCCTGTATCAAAATGCTTCAAATGTAGTTAAGAAATGGATTTGCATTCGCTGGAGATATCTGCGACCTTGTCAGACCTACCGCTTGTCAAGTATGTTGACACTATGTTCTGATTACTTTTTCGAGTCCAGATCCAAAATTCTTCTTTACAATCTTTCTGCCCAGTATCGGGCTACGTCTACGGCTTCAGTGTTAGCATAACATAAGTTATCAAGGGTGCATTTCGATGGGTATTGTATACATGTACTTAGGTGGTCGGTGGACTGTACTTCTCCGCAGTTGCAGGTCATCTCGTCATCATTTCCCATTGTCAGGTTAGACTTGACGGTGGCAACACCAGTTCGCCATGTCTTCCATTCCAGGTTCCTCCCTCTTGGCGGTTTTTGTTGGAGTTGGAAACTGGCTGGTGGTTCTATTCCTGTGTTGCGCATGTATCTTTTTCTAGATTTTAGGCGGCTGGTTCCGTGGGGTTCTTCAAGGCTATGGAGAAGGTGTCTTTCATCAAAGGCCTGTTTGAACCTTTCAACATATTGAGCTGCCTCGCGTCGATCTTCTGGGGAGGTAAAGCCCGCAGCCTGGTACAGCAGGGGCACAGGTGTAGGTTTCATACAGCCAGTTACAATTCGGCATGTCTCATCGTCACCTGTCCGGCATGTTTGGATCTACTCCACACCGGACAAGCGTATTCCGCTGTCGAAAAAGACAAGGCTTCTGCCGTCGTCATCAGGACGCTCGGGTTGGCACCCCATTTGCTCCCTGCGAGTTTCTTCAGGAGATTATTTCGGGTTGTGACCTTGTGTCTGGTATTTTTGCAATGGTCTATATATGTTAGTGACCTGTCAAGGACGACACCCAAGTATCTTGCCCTCTCAGTGTGCTCCAGGCTCTATCCCTCCCAGGATACATTGAGTTTTCTATGTGCTACGTGCGTGTTTATATAGGTGAAAGGCACATACCTGGGTTTTGGCAGAGTTCGGTTTTAGGCAGTTTTGTGTTGTGTTCCTGTATGTAGGTCATTCGTACCAAGGTTAAGCCATGATGCGAAATCACTACACGCTCCGCGACTTCGAATTGAAAGTTGCACTGTGTGATATTACAGTTCTTTGTGTTGGAAAAAAAATTTCGCCGTCATTTTTATGAGAATGACGGTTCAAAGAGGTATGACAGAATAAAAAAGTTTTTTTTTAACGTTTGACTTGTAAATATGACAACACCGGCCAACATTCACTGACGTTCTTTGAGAGCTTAACTGACCTACCTCATTGATTGTTTACATCTCTCGACAGTGCCTACTATATTGGTTTTCCGATTTGACAGAAGGTGACTTATATCATTTATTAATTCCCAGTGATATTTACAGTTATTTCTCTTCAATTTGACGGTTTAAATATAATAAATCATTTCCATAACATCCTGTATGTACTTACAAAAATCAGCAGGATTATGATAGGTGGGACACGTTAAGTGAGCTTCTTCTAAATATGGCACCAGCCCCTTAACGGATCCTTGATACATACATTTACCATTTGCTACCACATATAAATGATCAAACAGGTCAAATATCATTGCACTAGGCTGGTGTATAGTACAGATAATAGTTCGGCCTGTCGCAGCTAATTGCTTTAGTAGCAGCACACATTGCTTCGATGAGAGACTATCGAGACCACTAAAAAAGGTATAAAAACTAATTAAGCTTTAAGCGGCGTTCACACAAAAGGTTTAACCAGACGTCTTACCTGACGCTGTCTTAATAGCGGCGTCCACATTATAGGTAAGGGTTTACGTGACATCTTACCTGACGTGTTACCTGACAGTCTAATAGTGTTACCGGGTCAACATATTTTTACAGGCAACTTTCAGTCCTTAGGATATAACTTACTAAAATAAACTATTTGCATGTAGAAGCAATTTTAAAAGTATTTTTTTAGATTATAGCTGCATAATTTAAATTTGAATTTAAAAATGTATCGCCGGTCACGTGTCCCCAGTCAATAATTTCTTACTTTACCCTTTTAAATTTCACGTCATTTTACTAAAGTTACTTTTATATATAAATAATTTACACTCTACGACAATTTGTATTGAAATAATAATGTTCAAAGATCAACAGTTTAGTTTCTCTAACGCAATTATTAACTAGAAGTTCCGTCCCCGCAGCTGCATGTATCGGTGGTCACGGCAGAAATTGCTTAGTTAAGGGAAAAATACTACACGAAGCCATTCTCTTGAGTACAGATACTCGTTTCAGTCTAAAAAAGTTTAAGAAATAGCTTGTATTAGCTGTTCTCCACGAATTTGTGCATTTTTGAATGTGAATTCAATTCAATTTGTGAATGTTTGAATGTTACCGGAGATGCATTGATGTAACGGTTTATTATACGAAGTTATATACAATATTTTTTTACTAACCATTTATAAACCATTAAGGAAAAATATATTTTGATGTGCAAGTTTCGTTTACACTTTTACACCATAGGTAGATTAAAAATATGACTAATTTTCTTAGTATTTTAACATTCTATAAGGAACATTCTAAAACTTTAAGCCAATATAAGACCGGGCTGTTATAAATAACGGTTATAGTGACTGATTAAAATAACTCAGTTCCAAATAGTGGCGTTATATGATTCAGAAGAGTAAAATTAGCCATGTGACGGGCGATAAATTATTAAAAAATTGATGCTTTAGACCAAGATTTTTGTGACGATGATCTTTTCCGCGGACATATATAATTCCTCTAATTAGATACTATAAGAAACCTATTAAAAAATTAACAGGTGTTTTTGAGATTATTTCTTTTTAAAATCCGGTTTACTGAAAGTTGCCTGTAAAATTTTTGTGACCCTACTGCAATTTAACCAGATCTGGTAATTTTATGAATGATCTGGTGATTGGTGAAAATTTAAAAAAGAAAGTTCAATTTCTGGTGATTTTTTGTTTTTTTTGTGAATTTAGGTATTTTCTAGTTTATTTGCATATTTTTGTAAAAGTAGGACATAAAATATACTTTGATCGTTTCCTTTTTTTTTTGCTCATTGAAATATTTTTTGGTACGATATTGACATTTTTTTCTGCTAATACGGTCATAGTATGCTTTACTCTCTTTTTGTTTTGGGTAATATTGATATTTAATAACAATTTCTGGTGATTTCTACTTTCTGCAGTCTAACTTGAATACCTAAAACTTAAGATAAGACGTCAGGTAAGACGTTAGGTAAAACCTGAAGTTTTACTTGTCATGTAAGATGCATCAGTTAGTTATATTAGGCGTGGACAGCGTCTAACATAAGGTATTACCTGACGTCTTACCTGAAGGGGAATCGATCTGGATAGAGAGAATGCGGGCAAAAATAAAAATCTAAAAGCAATGTTTCCTCCATAGTGACCTTCCAAAACTGATCTGAAATATGAACAATAAACTGTGTCAGGTAAAACGTCAGGTAAAACCTCATGTGTGGACGGGGCTATTCTAACAACTTTATTCGACACTCTTACTTGAAGACATAAGACATCACCTTATGTGTGGACAATTCCTTTATGCCTGCTTTCCACTTGGACATTTTTTAGCAAAAGTGCAGATATTTTTATTGCGCATGTGCACATATTGCTATTTTCAATAGTGGTCACAATTTTTATTTAATTGTCTGAGATAGGAGTGGTTCTAATTTTATTAGACTTGGGAAGTGGGCATCGGGCATTGGTGTAAATCTGAACACGCTTATGATGATGTTGATTTATTTGCATCTGCGCTTATTATTCGTGCCGTTTAAAAAACGATTAAATTTTATTCAGATGTTTACAAATAATTTTTAAAATTTTTTTCTTTTTTCTATCAACCTCAGCGAAACAAAATATTCCAAAAGTAAGGGGAACGTTTAGTCTAGTGCTATTGGATAACTATAGAGAAGAATGTTGGTTACCAATAAAATGATTTTAGATTTAGGGCTTCAATATTGAGATAATAATTAAAGAGTAGAAATACGTTAAATCCATTTATCAAAAGAAATATTTTTGCGCTGGAAAGGTGGTAAGTAGGTACCATCAATGCCTCCTAGCTGTAGGGGGTGTCGGTACCATGCTGAATATACTGATAAAACGTACACGTTCCAAGCAAAAACGTGTATTATACAGGGTGTTTCAGTAAGGTGTCTGGCTTCGATAGCGCCTAAACTATTTAGAAAAAAGTTCCATACAAAAGTTAAAGGGTTTACTACGATGTATAACCCAAAAATATTTTACTCTACACGGTGGCCTCAAAAAGTGGCACTGAATAAATTTTCTTTTTTTAAATGTGACAACCATATCTACATACACCGTGTCCAAGATAAGGAGGGCCAGTATTGAACTAGTCCAACATAAGTAACAATTTAGAGCTTACTTACGAGATATTATTTATAAAATTAGGAGAAATACAGGACCTATCCCAAAATCTCCTGATGTTGTTCAAAAAAGCATCGAAACGTAATTAAACCACAATGTGTCGTACATCGTTGCATTCGGAAGGAAAAAGCTCTCAAATTCCAATATCAGGAAAACAGGACCGTATTTAAAAAATAAAGTTGATAATGGCCCTTCGAAGACGACTCGCCGGATTACAAAACAATTAACGCTGTTAGATAGAGCGGAAAAAGTGGCAATGTAAAAGTGTAATTTACTTTAGAATTCGATCTCAAAAAACACAGGAAATAAATAAAACGATTTTTCAGAATTTCGGTTTTTTTTTGGATATCTCCGGAACTACTCGGAATTTTAAAACTTTCTAAACGGCATATTATTAGGCACGTAAATACACAACTTTACCTCCATTTAAGATACGATGGAGAATTTTGCTTCTCCTCATTTAATTTATAGCGATATATCACGTTCTCTTTCCTGTCAGTTAGAAGTCTGATCGTAATAGAACTTTGTTAAACCTGTATAGTTGTTTCTAATTTCTTAGTATATATTATTATAATAAAGAAAACAGAAGAATAAGTTTTTCATTTGATTGGTGTTAGTTTATCGTTTGTCTGGCAAACCTCAAGACGGTTTAAGTAAGACCTGTATAAATGGAATCCTAACTTAGGAGCTTGTACATAAATATGAAAAGGACTGTGTGATAGTTAGTTGATAAGTATGTTTTGGTGTTTACCTGGTCGGTTCATCGAAGAACATAATTTGTGGATTTTTTAATAATTCTAAAGCTATTGATAATCTTTTTTTCTGTCCCCCTGATAACAATTGGGTCCTTGTTTTTAGATGCTTCAATAAAGTCATCGATTCCAGAATTTCTTGAATCTAAAATATAAAAGATAGATATTAGGTATTGTTCAAGTTCAAGTTTTCCACACATTTGTTATAATTGTAGAAAGTTTAGTCAGTAGCCGCGTAAAAACAAATTATACAAAGTGTTGTGAAAATTATTTGGTAAAAATGAACATTGTAATAAAAAACTACCCCGTTTTCAATTTTACAAGTTACTTTTCTGTAAGTTCCAACTCTAGAATTTTCATAAAAAATTATAGAGAAAATGTACACGACACTAATTTTAAATCAAATTTTCACACACATGCACATGGAAACAAAACAATTGCGACCACTGAAGGCTACCAGGAACGACGCACCGGCAACGAGGCATCGGCAACATTCACTTGCTGTCCATGTTTCGATCGATTGCGTATTGCGGCCATTGGTAGATGGCAACCCATGGTTCCAAACCATAAATTAAAATAATACACTCACAAATGTAAAATTAAAAAACATTTGCTGAAATGTTAAATAATGAAGTGCTTGTCAAATGGTGTCCGTCAATATTTTTTTAATTTAATTATTAGTGTTAAAATATCGCTTTACATACTTTAAAAAGTATTGGTCGCAAAATCTAAAAAAAAATTTAAAATATGGTTTTGCTAAAGTTTTGTCATCTCCAAGTGATTTTCAAACAATAATATAATACATCAGTACATTGAAAAAATATATATTTACACAAATGTTACAAACCCAGAATTTGCCAAGCGCGGATCCACGAAAAATACCATATATACCGGTTTGACTAACACGACAGGGTATTACTTTTTCGTAACTATTCCTTGTATGACCCCCCGAAACGAAGTTTTACCCCCCCCCCCCCCCCCAACCGAAGTTCTGGATCCGCCCTTGGAGCTTGCGCTATGTGGGTCATGTCATGTTAGTGCAACAAGAGGAATTATTTATTAAATTTTTAGTTTAAGGCGACTTTAAAACAACAAATATTTGGTACTTCCTTTCTAACTGAAAAAGTTACAAAAAAAGTTTTATTTTATGGTCATTTATGGGCCTCAACGACAAATGTTTTAAGAAATTTGGGGTAAACTAATCCTTAAATTATAAACCCTTAAATAATTTTAAAAAATTAATTTCTACTCTCAAAGTTCCATCAGATGTTTTATTAATTTTAATTTTATGATAATATAAAGCAATATTTCACTAGTCACACTTTGAAATAAAATATCTGTTTGCATCTCAGGTGGTATTAATATCAAATACCAATGTATGGAAAAATTATTATTTCCTAACCACCCGATGACAACCTTATTCTATAAGGGCGTATTCTTGTCTACACAGTAGCACATTAAAATACTAATTCAGATTGAATGGTACTACTAAGAAAAGGAAGCCTTCTCTATCATGATATAAAGATCTAAGAGGTATGATTCCACGCCGATGGAGGCGTGGCTTGTGCCGTCAACTGGCGAGTTATTTTTAAATCTCTTATGGAGATTTATGCTGCTGTCAGTGTTTTTAACTCTCTTTTAAAGGTATTAAAAGGTTTTAGGCATTTAATGGTATGTGAAATGAAAGAATAATATCATGGTATTTAGGTATATTTATTTCATGAACATACAACAAAGATTAATGCTAAAATACGACCACTATTTTTTAAATAGTCCATCCCTCAGTGGAGTGAAATTATGAAGTGGTAAAGAAATTAGTAGTCTGCTTCAGTAGTTAAATAAACAATATTTTAATTTCCCTAAATGTTTCGAAGGCATATACCCTCAACAGCCGCAAAACCGTATCCATTTAAATTTTTTGTTTGGAGCGGAAACATCTCAAATTTCTTTTCCTGGTTATCCATATCACAAACGAATACAGAGTACGTCATATTATAAAAATTCAGAATTTTATTTTAATAAACACACACGACTAAATAAGAACCAGTTCTTTCAAAGTTTCCATGGAAAACTACGGCAAACGGCACTCACTACGTGGCGTGTTTCCAGAAAAAAAAAGGTGTCAGAGTAAGAAGAGTACGAAAAAAAGGTCGTTACTTTCCTATGATATGGGGCCACCTCCATATTGATCATAAATTCAAGAATGTACATCTAAAAAATTGTTAAAATAGTAACAGATATATTACAATAAAATTGTAAAAGACTGGTGGCAATAAGCAGGGGTGGCCGAGCAGCTTCGGCTATCGTCGACCGGTTCGAATGGCGTGGCGGGTGTTTTAAAAGTTTGTCGGCATCTTTCCTTATTTCAGTGGTATTTTAGCTGTAATGTGTGTTATCAGTCTTGTCAGGTCTACGTTTTAGCGGTAGATCTACCGTTTTTAGGGTATGGGCTACCGCCCTACCGCCAAGCTATCAATTTCTACCGCTAAATATTATCTTCCATTTAATTCACACTTTTAAATAATTATTTAATACATTTTCCAAACTTAATAGCAGAAAACGATCTTCAAAAATTGATAATAAATGGAGAATACTTAAAAATTCAGATTTGTCCACAAATTATAGATACGATGAAACAATTACCTCACTTTGGTTAAATGTGCAAGCCGAAAAATATGCGGATGGTAAAGATTGTTTCACGAAAAATGGATACGACTTAATGATTTCCTGGGTCGGTCCCATTGTGTCGACAAGAGCTTGGCAATAAACAAGTGAAGTATGAAGGGGCGGACTAAGGAAAACAAGTAATGATATGATTATATTAATGTAATCAAATGAAATAACATTTTTTTTAAAAATATTACTAGTCATATTTATTTACATTTATAATGTCATTCTATAGATAGTTCTGTGTCGCTATCGCTATCCTCATTAAAATTAATTATAATTGGATTAATCGTACGATCCAGACTAATATACGAATTTTCTACAGTTATTACGTGACGGACTGAATTTTTCCAACTACCTGGGGGAATATCATTAAAGCATTTTCGTATTAATTCTACAACACTAGAACTTAAAGTCGGAGAAATATTTTCAGACCTAACCAGTGATTTTAACTGGTGCCCCATATGCTCTATGGGGTTAAAAATGCAATAATAGGGTGGGAGCCGTAGCACTGTATGTCCAATTTCTTCTGCCAATGTGTCAAAAACATATACTTTTTTTATACAAAATGTCTTTAAAACTTCTAAAAGATCACTTTTTTTATAACTTTCTTCAAAATATATATCATTCGCCGCCATGTAGTTCTGAATCTCCAATTTTGTATTATTTGAGCTTGGAGCTTTATGTAATTGGCGACTGTGATAGGTCGCATTGTCCATTACTATCACGCTATTCTGAGGAATGTTTGGTAAAAGACAATTCTTGAACCATTCCTCAAAAACTAACAAATTTTACCACAAAAAAATATTTAAATATAAATTAAGCAACCTAACCTACCTGATGTGCCTATATTTAATTATAATTATTACAATCCGGTCCTTTCCACATAATAATAACAAACGGTCATAAATAATGGCATGGCCACAGGTACTTTTACTGCAGTCATTAAGTTATATCAATTTTTCGTGAAACAATCTTTACCCAATTGTAGCATACAAGGCGGCATACAATTAATTTTTCTTACTTCTTACAAAATTATTAAGTTCGTAAAAAAATAACAAAAAAATGTCTAATTCTGTAATAATTAATTTTGCTAAATAAATGCTTATAAGTAAAAGCTATTCCAGATATGCATAGCAACATGACACACAGATAACATATTATTAATTTTGTTAAATAAACGTTTATATATAAGTTAAAAACTATTCGATATATACAGGGTGTCCGCTAAGTAATGGGACATGGAAAAACCACAGACTCCTTACGGAAAAATATTAGGATTTAATTATACTTTCCTATATCCGAAAGTTGATATTAACTGAGATACAGGGTGTTAAAGTTAAAACTTCATTTTTGTTTTTCTCTAATAACTTTGACAGAAACCAACGGTTTTTTACAAAATTTGGCAATTATGGTTTTTTTAGGATGAGGAACTGATTTTTTGGTGAAATAATGGTCATAAATAATGGGATGGCCCCAGGTACTTTTACTGCAGTCATTAAGTTATATCCATTTTTCGTGAAACAATCTTTACTCTGGTGTATCCTCTGCTAACAAATTTTACTTTTAATATTCTTAGTCTTCCCCATTTCTCAGCGGACGCAGATCGGAAATTTACACAAATAAATTTGTTGAAAACAAAAGCATAGAAACTTGTTATCCACAAATACTATTGTTCGATTAATGCATTCAAAATATTACATCGGCAGTGACTGTTTTAATTTAAAAGTTAACCAACAATTGTTGTCATAATATCACAACGACAGTATGTACAAAAAATCTGAACAGTTCTCTGATTCAGATTAAGATCGTTAGAAATTTTACGCTTGTTATCAGATGGCATAGCGCTTTATTTTTGTTATCTTGAAAATATTTACTTATATTCGTTTATTTTTACTTAATAAAGTAATTTGTTGAATGTATTATATTTATTTTAATAAATATTAATTTTTACATGGGTATATTATGTTGTTTTGTTATTTACTTAATTACGTAGCAAATAAATCATTTTTTTTTTACCCAAAAACAAATTTAAAACATTAAATAAGCATATCTATCGTTTTATTTTTAAATCTACCGGTTTTTAAATACTGGCAACCGCATTTCTTATTTTTCACCTGGCAACACTGTGTGTTATATTTCTATGAAATTAATATACGTAAATACTTGTCATATATTATTCTTTCATTTCATTTTATCATTACATGCATAAAACCTTTAATACCTTTAATACAATTAATTAAAATCGCGCTCCCTTTGACGTAACTGCGCGCGTCAGACCAAATTTGGACGGTTAGATATCTTACCTTTAGTTATTGTATCGTGCCTCTCTATTTCTACCTACATTGGTATTTAGTCACACTTTCATTCATCAATTATTTTTCAGGGGTACAGAAGCCTATATAAATACATATATCGGGAACATCTTTTCTTAAAATAAGATTTTATGAATCATTACTTATTTATTGATGTTATTACTTTTATTACTGATAACAAAAGAGTAAATCTAAATAATAACGCTAATTTTAATTTTGTTTAACATATCGTGGGCTCAGTATTATACTGTTCTAACAGCACTTTTGGCACGAAATCCGTTTTAATGCTAGAAAAATAGTACAAAAAATTTCTGTTCTATGTGTACGTAATAACCTATATAATATAATACACAAACTTAAATAAAACCAGTATTAAATTGTTCTATCACTCATATTTAAAAACCGTTAACTATTATAATGTTCAATCATCGTTTCCCAACAATTTCATTTTGGATTCATAGAACAATATAATACTGAGCCCACGATATACAAATAAAGTTAAGATTTGCCGCCAAGTCAAAATTAATTAAGAAATAATTATCTATACAGGGTGTCCCAGCGCGCGGGAACCGCTCCGATTTATATATGAAAAATTATATAATTTTAAAAATTGGACAGCTTGCTAATGTTGATAGATGCAAGTCGGCTAAAATATCTTCAATATGGCGATACTTTCGGTTATGCCGGAAGTCGGTGTCACCTTGCTTATTTTAAATGGAATACCTTATATATTATTACATTTTTGAATTTTACGCAAGATTCTAGGCATATTTTGTATATTATATACTATACCTAAGTGGAAGCTTATACTCCTTGTTGAAAAGGAACTGCTCTAATAGATTTTTATAATATTTTGATAACTATTAATACAGTGTATTTAGATAATAGGTAAGATTAGAAATGAAATTGAGAAAACACTCCGAAACTCATTCAAACATTTTCAACTGGAAACCCTATCTTTTACAATTATTTTCTATTTAGCATTGAAAATAAAGGCAAGTTTGTTTAAGGCTACCTATTCCGAAAACTTGTAGTTTTCGAAATATTTCCAATTTAATATTTTTATATGACGATTTTGGTGCGAATCTTAAGTTCAGTTATTCCATTCATGTAATTTTTGACAAAACCGATATAAACTTCGCTAAAAACTTTTCTAATCTTGTTTAATGAATGAACGCTCTAACTCAAAAAACAAAAAAGTTACAGGCTCTTAAAACTGGGATAAACTAAAATGATAACCCTGAAGATTGGTCTAGTGTTTCTAGTTCATATGGGCTGTACAAAATTACAAAACTCTATTAAAATATACAGGATTGCTGAAAGTTATAATCGAAAATGTAAAATCTTCAAGTGTACCTCTGGGGCCCGATATCTTTATTAGGAGGGACATTAGAAAAAATGATTATATGAACTATTAGAATTATTTCGACCTCCCCTGTATGCTGGAGGACAATTTCTTTATTTACCGGACACCCTACATAATAAAATACTTACTTTATTCTGCTTTTCTTTGGCACTTAACGAACGAGGTAGTTTAAGGTTTGCAGCAACTGTCATGGCTTCTTGGACTGTCAGCAAAGGCTGTAAATTGTCATCTTGCATTATGTAACAGGACCGCCTTCTAAATGTCGTTTCATCCCTAATTACATCATTGGTATAAATTGTTCCCGATACATCATGTGTTCTGAAAACAATAACAGACAATTCTCAATAATTCGTTTTCTGTAACAGACAATTCTCAATAATTCGTTTTTATAATAGACAATTTTCAATAATTCGTTTTCTATAATAGAAAATTCTCAATAATTCGTTTTCTATAACAGAAAATTTTCAATAATTCGTTTTCTATAACAGAAAATTTTCAATAATTCGTTTTCTATAACAGACAATTTTCAATAATTCGTTTTCTATAACAGAAAATTTTCAATAATTCGTTTTCTATAACAGACAATTTTCTATAATTCGTTTTCTATAACAGAAAATTTCCAAGAAATCGTTTTCTATAATAGAAAATTCTCAATAATTCGTTTTCTATAACAGAAAATTTTCAATAATTCGTTTTCTATAACATACAACTTTCAATAATTCGTTTTCTATAATAGTAAATTCTAAATAATTCTATAACAGACAATTTTCTATAATTCGTTTTCTATAACAGAAAATTTTCTATAATTCGTTTTCTATAACAGACAATTTTCAATAATTCGTTTTCTATAACAGACAATTTTCAATAATTCGTTTTCTATAACAGACAATTTTCAATAATTCGTTTTCTATAACAGAAAATTATCAATAATTCGTTTTCTATAATAGTAAATTCCAAATAATTCGTTTTGTATAACAGAAAATTTTCAATAATTCGTTTTCTATAACAGACAATTTTCTATAATTCGTTTTCTATAACAGACAATTTTCAACAAATCGTTTTCTATAACAGAAAATTTTCAATAATTCGTTTTCTATAACAGAAAATTATCCATAATTCGTTTTCTATAACAGACAATTTTCTATAATTCGTTTTCTATAACAGACAATTTTCAACAAATCGTTTTCTATAACAGACAATTTTCAACAAATCGTTTTCTATAACAGAAAATTTTCAATAATTCGTTTTCTATAACAGAAAATTATCAATAATTCGTTTTCTATAACAGACAATTTTCAATAATTCGTTTTCTATAATAGTAAATTCTAAATAATTCGTTTTGTATAACAGAAAATTTTTAATAATTCGTTTTCTATAACAGACAATTTTCTATAATTCGTTTTCTATAAGACAATTTTCAACAAATCGTTTTCTATAACAGAAAATTTTCAATAATTCGTTTTCTTAGGTACCATGAAATTTAAAAGTAGCCAGTTGTAATATACAGAATGATTATTAAGTGCCTATGTCCTATAGGTGTTGATTTTAAATATGCAGTGTTTCTGAACTTTCTCCGGTTAGCACAACATGTCCCCAGGATATTAATGTCCTGTCGCCGATATCCCAGGACGCAACATTATGAGGATATCTGAAGGACATCCTAATGTACAGGGTGTCCTAAATTAAATAAATAATTCAAGGGAGAATTTTTAATTCCGTGAGAATTCGATCGCAGGATTGAATATCAACTATACATGAAAGGTAAAATTGTGGTAAAGTTTCATAATTGGGCGTTTAAGTTTTAATGCAGGTGACAAATTCTGAAAATTCTCCGAGTATTTTCGGAATTTAAAGATAGTCTCTAAATTAAAAAAGGACCGTGTTGTTCAATAGGTACTTTTTTTTAAATAATAGAAGTTAATATACTGAGCAATTGCTCAGTAAAATTTTACAGGTTTTGTACAATGACGTATAGCAGTAGACTGCACTAAGAACCAAATAAATAATATAATCGATGTTATGCCATCTTAATCCGTGTTTGATTTAGATTAGTTTATTTTTCATTCCGGAACTAAGTTCATAGATATACAGATCTAAGTCTTACAATGACAATGTATGAGATAACATAATTTTTAATTGAAAAATAGTTTTCTCCCTTCTTATACTCAAATCATACAATGAAATAAGTAACTAAAATTTTATAAAACTTTATACTATTTTTGCTTATTAGTTGTCTGGTTAAAGTAGATCGGGTAGATTAGTAAACGGCGCGCGGCGTGTCAAGAAGATCGATAAAATATCTGTCACAATTTTTCGCAAGGCTTTCGTTGGTTACGTCACAGGATCACCATTCTATTAATTCCCGAAAAAGGATCATTTGAAAAATGTCAAGAAATATATTACGAAAATAATAATCTCAATAGAACATGGAAATTCTTCTGAATTTTTGATTTGACAACTGTCTGATTTTGTATCTATTTGATTTTATCCATAATATTGGTTGCATCAGTCAGCAGTGAATTCATTAGTAAAGGTTAAAGGCATTAGAATCTGCAATTTGGTTGCTGCAAGTTAGTTCTTGACATGAGAGTTGCAAGCAATATATCATGCAAATCGTTTTACAGTCCGGCAATTCTATTGCAGTTGCGGTTTCAACGGTGCGGGCTGCCAACCCAGCAAAGAAAAGTACAGAAACAATAATCGAACAATCCCGTTTTTTGGCAAGGCCTTTAAAACCGTATTAGAGTCGGTAATGGCAATTATAATTGCACGTATTCATGCGCACTAAATCGTTCTCGATCAGCTGGCCTAATACTGCTCCCATTGCCTGCGCAATGCGATAATGGAATCCGTATTACAGTCGGCAATTCTAGTCTTCTGGCAATTAAAATTGCACTCATTCATGCGCAGTATACCGTTCTCGGTCAGCTGTCTCGCATTGCCAGAAATAGGACACGCGCCATTTTCATTGCCATTGCCGATGCAACTCTGGGTAGAGATTGATTATTCTGTTATTTTTAAATGTTTATTAGTTGGTCGAAGCACCTATAAACAGCTAATGGCTATTTAAACTAACTGGTACTTAAATTAACAGTTCACATTCTTTATTAAGCATATGTACTGCTAATTCGTAGAAACTTTTTTTAACTGTAATTTGTAAGTAACTTAAAAGTGCTTTAACTGCTAATCAAAACGAACAGGTTTGCCTATCTCTAATTCTGGGGGTTTGTTCGATTTTAGGGATTTCGACACTACCAACTGCTGTTTTGACTGGCAATGCGCCAGATGATCGAGAACGGTTTAATGCGCGAATTCGTGCAATTATAATTGCCATTGCACCGGAAACTGTTATTGCTGACTCTAATACGGCTTTAAGAGATTTTTGATCGGTGACGTAACGATGCGTAGCGATTAGTAGATCTCTGAATACACAATTTTGACAACTGCGTGAATTTCAATTTGTTATTAGTTTTTTTTTGTTTGGTTAAGATCCCTCCTTTGTACAGTTTTATTTAATGAATTAGAAGATAATAGAAGATAATCGGATTCTGTAAGAAACAAAACTAGGGATCGACCGATACCGATATCGGTATCGGCCGATATGTAACCACGATATCGGCCTATATCGGTATCGGCCTAAAAAAATTAAAATTGCTTAATATTTCAGTTGCTAAGCCTTTTTTTAAAGAAATTAAAACAGAAATACTAAATAAAAATCAAACAACAAACAAACAAATTTATTCTTATTGAAAATTTAACAAAAAAGTCATTAAAAATGTAGAAGTAAAGTAACACACAAAATTAAACAAAATTAGGCTTTCTGCTCTTTCCGGAGTTAGACGATTTCTTGCGCTTTCATAAACATTTCCGGCTGAAGAAAATAGCTGTTCACTCGCAACACTACTTGGCGACGACGCCAAAATAAACTATGAGAAATTGAGCCCGGGACATTTTCCTGAATTTGTTGGTTTACCTCGTGTGATTTTTTGGCGATTTTCGCTAACGGAACATCATCGTCGCTTACTTCAGATCCTCCTGCATTATCTTCCAGCAAGTCTGATTTTTGCCCATTAATTTTTAACAGTTATTCGGAAATTCTTGTATTCCCGACCGAGCGAACGCCGCGCCGCCGAATTACGGTTGCTCTTCTCGGGCCGAATGGCCGGGCTTTGTTGAATTCGGGGAATTACCGTATTTATTTTTATTCCGTTAGGTGATTTCACAAAATATTGAATTTGCTCTGCATTTTGTTTAGTGATTTTATGGTTAATCCATGTAACGGTAACAGTATATCATTATAAATCACTTTTACCTCATTTATAAAGCAAACAAATTACGACAAAATTTTATGGCCGATATATCGGTATCGGCCGATAACGGCTATGTGTATATCGGTATCGGCCGATATCGGTATCGGCCACAAAAAAATCATATCGGTCGATCTCTAAACAAAACTTTAAATGAATTTTTAACGAATTAAAAATATAGGGCATAGAAATCTTAGGATAGACAGTCAAGAAAGAATTGTTTCCTAACCCAACAAACCGATGAAACAAATCGTAGCTAAATCAAAAATCGCTACTTAAATTCGATGAAAATGATGGCGTCCATCGATTAGTCGAATCGATTTTTTTTAGTGCGTTCAGCAGACGATTATTAATCGCTTACTCATGGATTGGCTCCGCTAAATGCAGCAATCGATTAACTGAAAGATTATATTTATGATTGACAGGGTTAAGAGTATAAAATAAGTACTTAGGATCCGATTAGCTATTGCTAATAAATCGATTTGGAACTGTCACTTTGAATATATTTAAAAAATATAATACACCTATGATAGGTATATTTTAAAATTATATTTGATCCATGTTTGGGGAACATGTGGCATTACTATATTAAATTACTCTTAAATCTTTCCCAATAAAGTAGATAAAACAGTATTAAACTCTCAAATTAAACCAAAATTCTCAAAAATTCAATATACAAATGTGCTCACCGCTGATTACGGAGACGGAAAATTACGTCTTTATCCAAGGATTTTCAAAAAAATGTTAAGACGGCATAAGTTGTTAAAGTTAATTAAAAGAGATTTACAAGAAGCCACATTTTTTTTATGATCAAATACAAGCACTATAGGAAAAATCCTTTAGGGTACTCCGGGAGTGGTGCGTGTGCGCAAAAAGCGATTCACGTTGGTCTTGAATCGTTGGAGGCTATATTCGTTGGGAAAAATGACCCCGGGAAGGTCGTTCTATAAGGATGAAGTCCTTCAGATGAAAGAATTCCCAAATAATGAAGTTCGAGGAGTGCTAAGCTCAACCACATATGGATGGGAGGCAGTGGTTCGTCGCGTATTTCTGCTATTCGCCACTCTGGGCGGAAATAAGAGGGCAAGGTCAGCCGAGCACTTTCCATGAAAATATCTGTAAAAGAGAGCCAAATCCTCAACCTGTCTTCGATGTTCTAGGCTGTCGAGGTTCTTCGTCAGCTCGTCATCAGACGAATGGCCCTCCTTTCGATGGAATCCAGTAGCCGAAGAGTATGTTTGGGTGCAGAGCTCCAGACATAAGAGCAGTACTCTAGTGATGGTCGAATCTGGGCTTTGTATAGTCTCAAAAGTTGTTGAGGCGTGTATAATTTTTTGGTTCGGAAGAGTACACCGAGTTTCGCAAAAGCTATCTTGGCGATTGCCACAACGTGGTTATGCCAAGACATATTTCCTCCCAGATTGACGCCCAGCAAATTGATAGATGAAGCCAGTGGGATTGCGTGTCCATCCATGACTATATCCGGTTCTGCAATGTTAACCTTTTTAGAGAAAACTGCTGCCTGGTTTTGATATAACTGAAAGCAATGCGACTGGTCGATAGTTGCTAGGCAGGGTTCTCTTACCTTTCTTTGGTATAGGCTGGACTCGCGTCGTCTTCCAGCACGATGGAAATATTTCTTGTTTGTAGGATAAGTTAAAAAGTCTACAAAACACTGGTGTTAGTTCATCGGCGCTTCTCTTGGGAACTATAACAGGAATTTCGTCTGGACCAGAAGCTCTACATATAAAAATACTCTATTTCATAGTACCTAACCTAATACCTAAGTTTAATTTTCTTAATAAATTAGTAGGTAAATACCTTTTCTTTAATGCATAATGAAAATTAAGAAATAGAAAGTATTTTAATAAAATAAAAGTTCCAAATACTGAAAATACGATGAAGTCAGGGGGCATTAAGCATGGGACCATCAAAAGTTAAGGCCTTTCTAAAAGTCTAAGAATTTAAAAATAAAGAATATTTTGTGATCTTGCATACTGTATTTGCTACTAAAATTATTTATTGATAGGACAGGCAAGGACAGGCAATTTTCTGAAAATGTGTTCTATTTGATTAAATTGTTTGTAGTAATTTAGAAATGTTTACTAAACATTTTTTTTATGATCAAATACAAGCACTATAGGAAAAATCCTTTAAGGTACTCTAGGAGTGGTGCGTGTGCGAATAAAGCGATTCACGTTGGTTTTGAATCGTTGGAAGTTATATTCGTTGGGGAAAAAGACCTCGGAAAGGTCGTTATAAATATTGTTCAATAAAAAAAATTTTCAAGTCCTTTAAAATAACTACTAACAACGACTTCCTTCACTTTTCAATTGTTTTAATTACGTGGTGAAATTGAGCCAACCAAGCATAAAAATCCTTTACTTCATATTTTTACGGTTGAAACTATTTGTGGTTAACCTTTTACCTAGTATTTAAAAATCACTATATCATATCAGGGTCCGAAATTGGGAAACAAATTACCAAAATATTGCAGTACATTTAAAGTATTAAAAGCTTTACAACATAAAATAAAAAATTCTACATTTCTTTGCATTGATAGGAAATAAAATTAAACCTTCATAATTACCTAGCCAGAGACTCCCGAACAAACCAGACACAGGGATTAAAAAATTGTAAAAATCGCTACTTGAACCCCTTGTATTATTTAATAAAATAAAATATATATATACAGGGTCCTGCAATAGTGCGCCAAGCGTCCATCGTTCCTATCCGAATGAAGTTAGGAATTTCATTCACATGCTGATTTATCTTGTATCATAGGGTGTATCCGGAAAATATTTTTCCATTTCCCAAAAAAGTGTGATAATATAAAGTTGTATTTTTTTAAATGGGATACCCAGTATTTTATTACACATTTAGGTTCGTATTATAGTATATATTATTTAGGTTCGTCTATAATGACTGAAAATGTTATTTAAATTGCTTGGGTAGTTTAAGAGGAATAAATTAAAAAAATAATAAAAAGTTTCCTGGAATGAAAAATGAAAAAACATTGTAAATTTAATTTTTAAACACGGGATTGTGTAAACTTTATAATAACGGGTCTAGAGATACTGTGAATCTAATATTGTTTATCTCTTTTATACAGAGTGTTCATAATAAGGTTCAAAAAACACATATTTCAAAATAATTTTTCTCCAGATATTTAAATGGAACACCTTGTATATTATTTGGCTCTTGGATGTAGAATATATCGGCAATTTTTTTTTGTATTACGAAGATATTTCGAGTTGTTTTCGCAATAATTCCAAATTTCATAAATTATGTTGTTTAAATTGCCATATTTCTTCAATTTCATGCAGAAGTAAAGACGTTCTTTAAGATCTGTTTACTCAACATTTTTCAAGTGAAAAACTAGCAAACGAGTCTCTTATTCTTTGCTGCATATTAATCGCAGTTGTAGGCGGATATTCATAACAATTTGGTTTCGTGTCCTCATAAAAAAGTCAAGTTCTGGATAACGTGACGCCAAATGACTCCTTGATATCAAACAATCTTTTTCTCTCCCACCAACTACAAAGATGGTATGAAACAACCAATAAAATCCATTTTAACTTCTTATTATAATTTATTTGCACTAAATAACAATTTTTTAAAGTTAAATAACTATTGAAACTAAGTATAATAAAATTACGAATTCTTCATCTAATAGCTAGGTGTTCCTTTTGAAAATCTTGACAAAAATGATTTCGAAATGTGTCGTTTTTGGAACCTGATTATGAACATCCTGTATAAAATAGATAGAGATGAACCCAGCGGACTTGCGTGTTCTCCCATAACTATATCCGGTTCTGAAATATTCACCTTTTAGAGAAAACTGCTGCCTGGGGGTTTCTTAGCATTGTGTGTAAAAAGGCATGTTGGCTCGTAATTATTACGAAGTACTGGGTTTTATGAGAATTAATATTACTGTGGTATTTGGTATGTGCGAAATTGCAGATATTTTGTATTTAACGTATGTAAAATGCCTAATTTTTTTTATATAATAATGTTCAGTATTTATAATGTATTGCATTGGACTCTTGTTTTCATGTCTAGAATTAAGTTTATTTTCGTGTTCATTGGGTGGTAGGAGAAAAAACTAATATATATATCTATTAAAGCAGTAGAGTTTTCTATACCACTTCTATACAATATTATTTTTCGCACGGGTCACCATCCTATCAAGAAGTGGAAGACTATAATTAGTTTCCTGCTCCATGTAATAGGCAATTATTGTATCCAATGTTTTGTTACACAATATTATACATCTGCCTGTCGCAACTCCATAACTTTTATAATAATGCATGTATCTTGACAATAGATAATTGTGAAAGTAATGGAGGTCTAATATTCTATATTCATGAGCAAAGAAATAAAATTATTCCAAATCATAAAAATAAATATTCGAAAATTGGTAAGATTGCCTTTTACTAGATACTATTTAAACTTTTTCCATTATATTTAGATATCTATATAGATATATATTTTATTTAGTATCACTGCTCTTTTTGGTAAGTAAGCACAGTCATTTGCTGGGTGCCAATCTGGGAGGAAATATGTCTTGGCATAACCACGTTGCGGCAATCGCCAAGGTAGCTTCACAGAAACTTGGAGTACTCTTCCGGACCAAAAAGTTGTACACATCACAACAACTTTTGACACTATACAAAGTCCAGATTCGACCATCACTAGAGTGCTGCTCTCATGTCTGGAGATCTGCACCCAAACATACTCTTCGCCAACTGGATTCCATCGAAAGCCATTCGTCTGATCGGATACCACGACCTGACAAAGAGCCTCGACAACCCGGAACATCGAAGACAGGTTGGTGATTTGACTCTATTTTACAGATATTTCCATTTAAAATGCTCGGCTGACCTTGCCCTCTTAATTCCGCCCAGAGCGTTGAATAGTAGAAATACACGACGAACCACTGCCGCCCATCCATATGCGATTAAGCTTAGTACTCCCGAACTTCATTATTTAAGAATTCTTTCATATGGGGGACGTCATCCTTCTGGAACGACCTTCCCGAGGTCGTGTTTCCCAACGAGTGTAATCTCCAACGATTCGAAACCACCACTCCCCAGAGTGCCTTAAAGGATTTTCTTATAGTGCTTGTGTTTGACCAAAAAAAAACGGTCGGTCGGTTTCTAGCTTATTGACGAATCGATCCGTCATTTATTTATTGGGCGCGTTTAGTAGATATGCTCTTGTCTAGATAATATTGATAATTACTACTAAAATAGATTTATAATTATTTTCACAAATTTTTCTGTGCAGGTGCTCATAGAAAGATAAAAAAATAGTATTACGGGATATGTTTCAATATATTCGGCGATAAGAAAATAAGATTGGAAACTGTTCGTAATTACCATAATACCATATCGAACTTTTTCCAAATCAATGTTTGCGTTACCCCCACCACTTAATTTGAAGGGTTAGAGAAAAAAGTTGATCATTAGACATTTATGGCACATTATGTAAGTATTTTCAATATACCTTATCTTAGCAAATTCGTCCTACAAACTTGCAAATAATTTCCAGCAATTTCTCTTGGCAACTTTTCCTAAATATTATTTTCTGTAAAAGGTGAACGGTTTGCAAGATACAGCTTCGTACCGCGTTTAGTTGGCCACCCTGTAGATACATAGATGAATATTTCGAAAACGTTACGAGAAACGAAGACGATTGTTTGCAGCAAAGTTGAGGGCTTAATAATTTGATGGAAGAAAATTGCAAATATCTCCAACGATTTGAAGAAATTAGATTTTCATGCTCTACAAAATTGACGAGATTAAAATATGAAATTCCGTGTTTCAGATATCATCCTCAGGTCAACTTTTTTAAAAACTTGTATTTTTAAGTACACAAAGTTAAGAAAATGGTTTATCGTTCTAATAAAATTGTACTACCATAGGTGTACTTAACAATTTTTATAAATTAAGATAAGATACCTACCTACAAGTTTAAATAATTCAGTAGATAAAATGAAAGTAAATACAAAGTTTGTAATACAGAAATAAATAATCCTATTTCGAAGTATTTTATTTAAATTTTAATCCACATAGTAAAAATGTATCGTAAAAAATTAATAAATGTAGTAGTTAATTATGTACTTACTTGAAACAAAATTAAAACATTTAATAATAATAATAATAACAATAAATTACTATTGTAAAAGACTACAAATGGCGAAGTTGAGGCCGAGCCTCCTAGCTTAACCTAGATATAAAGATTAATACAGACCCTATATATACGCATAAAATGTAGAATCCAAAAAACATAAAACAACGGGAAAATGGTAAATTAGTACAATTCATATTCTTCTGACCGATTCCTACATAGAAAATGAACCCAATAGAATTATAAAGGCAGAAAAAAAATAAATAAATAACATTTTTTTGACACTTTCACACCCTTACAAAACACTAAATTCCAAACCAGAGAGATCAAGATGAGTATCCCTACAAACTACATGAATCTCTATCGCGGCTTTAATTCTGAACACAATTTTAATTCTGAATCAACTTTATTATATAATTTCAGTATATTAAATGAGAAAGATCTTTGGAAATAATTTGTACGATAAACTGGCGGGGTAATAATGAGTTTATGACGCAGATCCAAATTATGCGAGTCATATCGAAATTTAATTTTGTTATAGAGATAGTCTGGGCACTTTTTACAAATAATTTTATTATAGAAAGTGAGTGCATGCAACACCCGTCTTTCATCCATTCTTAGCCATTCAAGTTCACGCAACTTAGCAGCAACACAACGATCGTATGTTCTAATTCAAATGTAATTCCAAGTCTGCTAACAATTCCATTGCTGTAGAGTCACCTCTATTCTTTGTATACTCTTATAATTCCTTTACCATACTAATGGCTTATTGATAATTGGTGACATTTGTTTGATTACTGCATTTAACTTCTTCATCAGAGTCGTCAGGTAGTGATGTGGTTTCAGTTTGGACTACATAATCGGTAGGAATAGGATCGTTATCATCTTCTAATAGCACATTGCTATCAATGTTAATGAAGTCGCCCAAACCATTGATATCAAATTACAAATTTCCACAACATCAATATTCTCTTTCAGACTCAAAACGCGACATTTTTGTGTTTACATTACATTATTTACGATTTTAACCTTACAACTCACAAATAAACGGATGGAAGGAATCACATATACTTTCATTCGACGAAGTCCTTTCGCGCTGCGACGCATACGCGATTGGTTGCCGTCTTCGGAGAGTTTTTGCACCGTACTTATTCGTCTCCCAAATACTTTAAAACTTTTTCTTGTCCGTTTAAAGGAGGGTTTTCGCAATCTTTGTATGAAAACAGCCTGTCCGCGTCCGCCCAAAGGAGAGTCCGCCCAAGACAGGTTGATTTTCATGGAATTTCATATACCTAGTTGCGGACTATGAAAAAATGTCCGCTTAATAGAGATGTCCGCATATTAGAGGTGTCCGTTATGAGAGGTTTCACTGTATTTAAAAAATTCTACTTTCAGTTTCTTTATTTGATAAAACAATAAATATTATTAAACTTTTCATGGTAACGCAAAAAAAAATAATGTAAATGAAAATATGTATTATTTTTGACACTGACGTTAATGCGCAAACATTGTAATTTTTGGACGCATGTAGAAAAAATAGTTTAACACTATTTTGAGATCTGAGCAAAATTTATAAAATGATAATTGGTTAGAGGATAAATTAGCCAATTTCTAGCTAATAGTGACAAAAAGTAGAGCAAAACAAAAAACATATGGGGATTCTATCTATCTATGGGGGTCCCGATGTCTTGCCGACATTCCTCTACAACTCGATTATATTTTATTTATTGGTTATCCGTTTTTAAAAAATTGTTTTTTTTTAATTTAACATTTTTTACATTTAAAAAAATCCCTATACGCATAACTTAAAACCAACCATCAATGTTTGCTGCGTACGTTCTTGTAATTTTCTCTAACGCTAATTTGTTAGGTTATATCTCAGACAGTTGATAGCGCATGCGTCTCGTGGGACACCCGATGGGCCATCGGGCTTGTTCGACGATGTCTGATATTTGATGGATGTACCCACCCAGTTGCGTAGTGATTGAAAGGACAATAGTTATTGTGTTAAATTGTGTTTTATAAATAAATGTTCGTTGTGTCATGTTTTAGGGTTATTTTAAAATTTTAAACTTTGTGATAATGAATGAGTATACTTCTGGTAAAAAACGTCACAGTCAGACCCGTTTAGTGATTGCAAATGTTTATAGGTATGTGCAGAGGAATCACACATCAATATATTTAAATTGCCACTTAAGCGAAAGCTAGAAAGTGACATTAATACGACCAAAACTGAAAAATATTCATTAATCAATAAATCATATAGCTGCTTTTTTCAATGTTGAAAAATTTACATCTTGTAAATATTTTAAACGATATCGCTTCTCCCTTACCGATACGTCGGAGACACAGATTCACTGACCTATACCTACTTTATACATTTCAATTAGGGTCGGAAATAGATATACCTTTTAATTAAATTTTAGATACCTGGGACCAACCTTCGTCGTAATATAATTAAGAAATTCTGGGGGAGGATCCGGATAACATTTTAATTTTTCTTTACTGGGATCACTCTCTCGAACAAACCCGTGCGTAGAAGTGACACACCTGGTATAACATAATTATCATTTATCAAACATCATGAGTCGTGACACAAATGTTCTGCTTCTCCGTCCGTTGTTCTCGGTTCTCGGTACACTTGCACTAAGCAGGCAGGCCCGCTTTGTTTGTTTACACTCGGTGCATATGCACCCAACTTTTACTAGGAAGTCAAGAACTCACAATCGGTCAGGTGTGGAAAATTATTGAAACGCGAGTTTACTCTGTGTTCTTCAAACTTGTCCATGATTTATGAGTTTTAATGTGATTTTGGTTAAATATTACTACCTCTTGGTGCGGTGGTATATTTAGGGTTGCCAGACGTCCGGCTTAGCCGGACATGTCCTTTTTTGGGAGTTTGCTAACTCCGTTCGGCTTTGTTGTGGTCGCAAAAATTAAAAACACAAAAATTTTATTTTTATTTTATATTTTGTTACTTAAATGAATTTGTGAAAAAAAATCCGGCCTTTTCATAAAAAATCAGGCTTTACTTATACAATTGTCCTACTTTTACCCATTGTCCATCCATCTGGCAACCCTATCTACATTGTCTGTAGGAGTGTCGGCACTAGGGTTGCCAGGTGTCCTGGATTTCGCAGGATGTCCTGCATTTGAGGCTGGAATATAAGCGTCCCGCGGAGACCTGTGACAGGTCGCCTAATATCCTGGATTTCATAAATACTCAAATTATAAATTGTTTTTAAACTATATAACTCAGCGCCATTTTTTTTCAGAAATAATTTGTTTTCAAAATGATCTATTTTTTCTCTAAAAAGACCGTTCAAGTTTGTTTCAGTCGTGGAAATTGTTACTAACTTGTCCATTGAAATAAACCTTGATAATTTATATGAAGAATTTTTTTAATAAAACCCACCTTTGAGAAAGCTTGCACCTTACTGAAGGCTCTATTCACAAATGGAATAATATTTTCATAGCTAATCCCGAAATGAATAATTTTTTGAAAATAATACAATTTGTTTTTCAATATATTAATATATTTTTAAATACATTAAAGCAGAGCTTCAGATTAAAATAAATTTTGGTTTAACTTGCAAATAATTTTATAATAATGGCAGTTAAAAACAATAAGCTCTTGGAAGCGTGATAAGAAATATTCTTTTTCAATCAAATAATTCATTTTCATAAAGCAATTTAAAGGTATGCCATATTAAATAACTATTAAACATGTTAGAAAATAACTTTTTTGATTATTTTTTATATAAAATAAATTGTGTTTAGTTTAGTTAAAAATTTCCTTCCTTATTTGAATATGTCCTTTCAATTTCAAACTTGTGTCCTGCGATTTCAAAATTTAAACCTGGCAACCCTAGTCGGCACGTACCAGGGTTGTCATCTTTTGAAACAACTTTGCGAGGACAAATTAAAAAAAGTCTATTCCTGAAATGCGCCGCAGGCGATTCGACCCGCAATGTAATTATTTTTGAAAACATACTAGGTTTGGCGAAATTTTTTTATTGTTTTAAACATACGTGTAGAATAAATATAAAAATGGAACAAAATTATTCAAAAACATAGTGAACAAGGAACATAATTAAATATAAAAAATGAATTATAGCAACAAAATCGTTGAAATTCCTTTCTCGGCAAAATACATGCAACTTAAAAAGTGCAGGGTAATATTATCTTCAATGTTTTGTTTTATACAGGGTGGCCCATCGAAAACAGTCCAGCAAGGTTTACGGCTGTGTACGTGAAAATTAAAAAAACCTCGGACCCGTAAACTTGTGTTTTCAGGGGGACACGTTCCACTATTAATTTCACCCCAGTAACCTCAACCCCCCCTAGCGGGGGCGGCTACTGCCCTTGTTTTTTCAAATGGAAATCGCTATGTTGTGATACATCTTTTCAAAGGGCATTAAATTCTCTTTAAAATGGCGCTTCGTTTTGTAAATTTGAGCTACGCGCCGCCGAGCAACGGAATTTGAAACATTTCACTGCACCTCTTATCAAGTACACAGGTTTGTGCGTAAACAATTTTTTTTAAGTAATAAGTATAAGTAAAGATGTTCTTCACAATGTCCGAAAACAATTTGAACAGTTGTTGTAGTATTGTATGGACGTGAATGGCGGACATTTTCAACATTTAATAAGATAACATGTAAGTCTTACTCAATAAAATTACATTTTTTAAAACGCAATTTCTCGGCGGCGCGTAGCTCAAATTTACAAAAAAAAGCGCCATTTTAAAGAGAATTTAATGCCCTTTAAAAAGATGTATCACAACATACCCATTCCCATTTGAAAAAACAAGGGCAGTAGCCGCCCCCGCTAGGGGGGGTTGAGGTTACAGGGATAAAATTAGTGAAACGTGTCCCCCTGAAAACACAAGTTTACGAGTCCGAGGTTTTTTTTTTAATTTTAACGTACACAGCCGTAAACCTTGCTGGACTGTTTTCGATGGGCCGCCCTGTATAACTCATACCTATTTATGAACTTGTTAAATTAATCAAAAACAGTACCCACCATGTTTGAAATTAGGCTCTTTTAAAGAAAGCACTGAGCTGATTTCAAAAGAATTGCTCATTTTTCGATTTTCAAGTGGTTTAATAAAACCTAATAAAAATATTAAAATGCTCTAAAATGATTGTATTATTGGATCTTACTTAGCTGTTCTATTAGTTTGTGGAAAATATTATAAAAAAATATATCAAAAATACCCTTTGTGAAGATTCTAAAGATCAGTTCCAATATCGAGTTCAAAACCCCACATGTAGATTTCTGTATACTTGACGTAATGCGGATGGCAGCGACGACGCACGGTCGTACATTTTAACTGATCTGCATAGCGCAAAATCAGTCCGGTGAGACTGCTTATGGGGGTGATCGAAACACGTAAGAAGGCCTTGGAAGTGATGGTAAGCCTACTCTGCTCCATACGCTCACAAGTAATCTACTTTTATCTATCTGTTTCACTCAGCGTCAAGCGTCAATATCAGACTTACGTAGAGTTAATATGAAATGCCAAAAGGTGATCGTTTATGCAGGCGACTTGATCCTGGTCATATTTGTCTCACTTTACTGAATTAGGGAAGGTTGCTGCAGACAGAGACAGGCATAGAATGCGAACAGCACGAATTGTTAAACAAGCTAACTTCCTTCGTCTGGCGGGAATGAAAATCAAGCAGCATCTGATGTGATTTAAAATGGTGGAGAAGACGGCAGCATCTTTAAATTTTAAAATCATTATTAATTTTCTACTCTTTTCACGGAAAACGTCGTTTCGTTTTTGATGCAAGCGAGTAATTTGTAATTGAAATATTCAGTTAGTCATCTTTACTGAGAGTAAGCATCAATAATAATTTCTTTTCCTAAATTATATGGGGCCCAAAAATATGCTCGGACTTGAAGCCTGAAATATTTGCTAGGACCTAGAGCCCAGTTGAAGATGGTAAAATATTTTATGTAAATTATGATTTACTTCCTATTTTTTAATAAAACTACCTACAAGCTTATTTCTGAAGTTTAATTTTTCATTTGTAGTTACGTTACTAGTTCAAAAAATGATATAAGAGTGTGTAAGGATTATGTTAAAGTGATATTTACAGCTTAAAACATGTCAGAATCCTAATATTGATTTTCACCACTAGTAAATCAAATAAAAGGGTTTTGAATGTTTTTTGTTTTTGTTGGTTAAATGTCACTTTAAAATATTGACAGTAATAAAAATTTGGACAAAAGTGACATTTGAAAAGCACGTGCGTTTGTCAGCTGATGCCAGACGTAATGGGTGCCGGGTTTATTCGTTTGTTCATACTTGCTTCGAGTTGTTAACACGGCTGTTTGTCTTCTTCCTGTTCATAAGTATTCGTTGCGCAAAACTATAAACATATAATATTGATTAAATGTTTTTGCGCAAAACCAATCTCAGTCTATATCGTCAAGAACTAATTAATACGTGTACTTGTGGGCAGGGTTGTTAATGTCGCAGAAAAAATTAATTTACTACATTGTTACGTAGCAAACGTAGTAAATGTAATAAATGTAATTATTGTTTTGATTGGCTGAAAGTGTCAAAAACACAGCATAACCTCAACTTTATTATAAATTTGATGTTAAAAGTTAGAAATTCGAGTGGAAAAGTAGAAAACAGTAGTTTTTGGTTATTGTTTTTCTGTTGCTTTTTGCTTTACGGTTTGATCTAAATAAAAATTGTAAAATGAAACGTGAAAGTAGTAAAGGTAGTAAATGTAACAAAATACATAGTAAAAGTAAGTTGCAAATTACATTTACTACGGTAGTAAATTATGTAGTAAACGTTAGATTAACTACTGTAACAACCCTGCTTGTGGGTTGATTTGCGGTGGATCAGGTCCATTGATTTTAAGGTTGGATCAGTTTCAGCATTGGATTCCCATCTTCATTAGTGGATCCTTTTGTCAAGACCGAGCTTGTGACCTAAATGAAGGAATGGGTGGTGCTGACACCCCAAAAAAATTAACATTGGTCATCATGAACATTTCCCAAAGTCTGCGGACTGCGGCCCGGAATTATCAGCGGCTGCTTTAGATGATCTTACCATACTAAATACAAACTGGAAGAGTTTGGACGTATTTTTAATGGTTTTTTAATCATGATTACTGGGCATATGCCGTAACCATTGGTTATTATTGAGAATGATGATGACATAGCAGAATTCATGCTAAATCAATCCAAATTGCAAATCTGGTTATCCGGTAAGTAATGCAAGTCCATACAAAAAGATGAGAAATTCAAAATGTGATCGGTAACACAAATATCCCTATAAGATTTGGTTAGTATAGACTGGGTATTATATACAGTTTGCATTAGAACTTTATGGAGAACTACTGAACATATGTTTCTGAAACTTTGGGGATTTAGGTTTATCGATACGCTCTCGTTAAATAAAATATTCACATGTTCATGTAATTTCCGGTTATACCGGAAGTAGCTGTAAACTTTTTAAATACAGCATTGTAATTTTTATTATATTTTTCGATTAACTATTAAATTCTAAGCAAATTTTATACAATATCTTTTTGTTTGACTGACAGGGGGATCACAGTCAACGTTCATTGTGAAATAATTAAAATCTTTCTTATTTTAAATGGAACACTCTGTATATTTGTATTTTATTTGATGACAAATTAGTTGTTCTTTATACATATTATTTACTGTTATATACTTATACCAAAGCGTTTCCTCAAAAATTCAAATTTATTCCGAAAACACAATTTTTTCAAGTATGTTATGAAAGCAATTGTACATAGGTGTATACTGATGTCTATACGGAGGCAAATTGATTGATAGCTTGAAAAATTTGTTTTGAATTTAATGGTTTAAAATTATTTTTTTTAAAAAGAAATAAGTCTATAGACTTTATTGAAATTAAAAATGTGTTTTAAAATTAAAATTATAAATTTAAAATAATCAACTGTATTTTATTTATAAATTCAATGAAGAAACGCTTTAGACACTTGTCTTTTCAAGCAATCAATCAATTTTCCTTCTTACACTTGTCTTCACAGCACACTTGAAAAAATAGTATTTTCGTACTAAATTTGATTTTTCGAGGAAACGCTGTGATATAGTATATAATAGTAAATACTATTTATAAAGAACAACTAATTTGTCAAATGAAATAAAAATATACAGGGTGTTTATATTATTATTTAAAATAAGAAAATTTTCTATGGTTGAATTATTTCACAATGAACCTTGAATTGTAATCACCCTGTACATTTTCTGCCAAGTTTGAAATATTTTTAAGACTTGATGATGCTCTAGCTATTCGGTAAAAAACGATTGTTAAGCGTTCATCGATCAGAACTTTGCCAGTTAATATCCAAAGCATGTTAAGGGCATACTTAAACTTGCCTGAGATTGAACAGAAAAAGAAGCTACTCCAGATTTTTGTGTATTTTTCCAAGAAAAAAGAACAAGAAGTCAAAGAACGATGTGTTAGCTGTTAACGGGGAATTTTATTAAGTCGGTAATTGATGAATTTTTGTATTTATAGCCTACCAGCTACAATATTACACTGTCAGAATGTTTTTACAATAAAATTATAAAATTGTTTTATAGTAGGTAGTCACGTGACTTATCATGGGTCCGTTCTTAATTGCATAAACCCCATCGTTTTTCTTAAACATAGAGACTTAACCCAAACCTAAATGACACAGAACTATTAAACTTACGTGTATCCAGCTAAGATATTCATTAGTGTCGTCTTCCCAGATCCTGATGGACCCATAATAGCTGTCAATTCGCCAGTATAAAAATCTCCATTTATTTTATCCAACAAAATTCTTTTTTCTGTAAACAAAACATCAATTTAGAAATAAAATTTAGATAGTGTAGACAAGAGTATAATTACGCACCCAATTAACGTATAGTTTAAATTCGTGCAATTCATGTTATTGTTTGATAGGAAGAGAATATCTTGCTGACATTCGAATCACTCATTGTAGCGGAATCATTTATTAGAAATTACTTTTTGGTTATTTCCTCTGAAGAAAAAAAAACATTTTTTAAATAAACAAAGTCTGTGTTGCAGATTCGGCCTTCACCATTGGGATTTAGGAAACGGTAAGCGATACGAAGTCGGTTAAATTGGGGCAAGGTCGCGTAATTACTGGCCCAGTAATATGCCGCAAAAAAATCAAAAATAAATATAGGGGCTTTCAAAATATTTTAAAAAATCTGTTTTTAGTGCCTCCTGAATTTGTTCGAAAAGATGTCCAAAAATAAAGTTCCCTTTCTCATTGCTACTTTCTATTCTCCACAAGATGGCATCATCAGATATTTCATGCGACGTCTCGTCTTTAGGTCACCATCATCAACTTAATTTTTTTAAATACGGGCTTGGATTATTTTGTTTAAATTATGAAAGAGGACCAAAATCTACGTTTAGTGGTATACAACCATCTGTATTAAAATATCCCTAGTACGTACCTGTAATTTACTTTTGTTTCGAAGAAACTGAATATTTTAAAATTATTATTACTATTTCTGTCTTTAATTGTTATTATGTACTACTACTGTGTTTTGTTCAAACTAATAGTTGTATTAAATTTTTACTTAGCGTAAATACAAGTAATTTATTTTATTAATACAAATAAAACTTGACTCTGAAAGCCAGCACTTTCTTAAGACTTTTAAAAGAGTCATTTAGTTTTACATTTCCGAATTATATGGAATTAAAAATAAGTAAATTGCAGGAACGCACTAGGGGTATTTTAATGAAGATGGACAACTTAAGGAACAAAACGTCGGAAAACCAGTAAGTGTTGTATACCACTGAACGGCCCTCTATCATAATTTAAACAATGAGATCCAGGCCCGTATTTAAAAAAATTAAGTTGATGGTGGTGACCCAAAGGCGAAACGTCACATGAAAGATTTGATAGGGCTATCTTGTGGAGAATAAAAAGTAGTAATGAGAAAGCGAAATTTATTTTTGGACATCTCTTCGAACAAAGTCAGGAAAAAATAAAAACCGAAAAGCAAAATTTTAGATTTTTGTAAATATTTTGAAAGTCCCTGTATTTATTTTCCATTTTTTTACGGCATATTTTAGACCATAAGTAAGTATAAGTGTATTTATACGTGACTTTTGTATCACATTTAATATATTCCTAGTATAGTAATTGGTTTTGCGGAAATCAAGTGTATGCCAGGGGTGCCGCAGTATTGTATGCCCAGCCGTTCCTGAACATCGGAAAGAATACGAGCAAAAAATTAGGCTATGTTGCCGTAAAAATCGTTAACAGAAAAGAATCATATAATTTCCAATTAGAATAAGTAAACTTACCATGTAGTATAATAAATTCTAATACAATATTATGCATACCTAGTGCTATCAAATCCACTTAAGACAAACGAAAAGATGTGTAAAAATGATCATTTTTCACAATATTTAAGACCACTTATCAGTGACCTTCATAAAGATAAAAAGGTGAGACAAACTACAAGAAAACTATTGGATAGAATTTGTTACAATCTTAAATCTAGCTTCGACTACATGACTACATTATCTTGAATTTTTCGAAAAAGAATTTAATTTTTTTCAAAACGGTAAATAACGTTTAAATTGAAGAAATATGGTTATACAGTCATTTTTGGAAGTATTGCATGCACTATCAATAACCTCAATTAATTGCATAGCTTAGTTTTAATGCAAAAAAATGTCACACCGAGGTTTTCAGAAAAAATATCTAAAATCGCAACTATCTAAAGCGATTTGGCAACGCTTCGGGTGATCGAAGGCAGAAGAATAAGAAAAACGTCTCCTACTCGCTCGATACAGCTCGCCAGCTCGTCGTGTCTTGGAATGGCGATGTTGTGTCATTGTTCAATAACAATGACTAATGCTGTTCCGCGGCGAAATCCCAAACCGGACCACGCGATCCACTGATGAATACTCTTCAATGAATAACATAAATCTATATTCATTGTCTTCAGACTGTTTATTGCTGAGATGCAAGAAACGCGAGAGCATAATTGTTAATTTTTTGTAATATTGATACAAATTTTGGTAAAATGGAAACGGGACGTGGACCTAGGTTTGATTATAATATGTAGGTACTCTTATGATAAAAAATAGGATGCCAGATTTAAAAAGTGACCACACCATTCATTTCTGAATTAAAATTACTTTTAAACCAAATTTCCAGAAAATATTTACAAAAGTGTAACTTTTCGTAAAATTAATTTAAAAATACATAATAAGATCGAATAATTAGAATATCATACAGGACAGGTTTAAAAAAATAATTTAGACTCACAAGCCTCCCCAAGCATCAATTTACCACGTAAAATACCATAAATACCGGTTTGCCTAACAGTATATGAACAGTGTATGTAGATGATGAAAACATTATATACATATTTTTTAAACTACCCAAGTACAATCAGGATTTAAATTTAACTTTGGTAACAGGGTTCCCTTAAACGTTAAAAATTAATGTTTTTCTTTTAAAAAACGCCAATTATAATAATATATTTTCTTCTTTTAGTAAAGTTTTAAACATTGTTTTCCTCTAGGAGCGATTCTACGCCCTTTTTGTGTCTTGTAAGTGAAATAGAGCAAAACATTTTATTTTCGCGTACCGTAATACCATGGTTGAAACTCTCGTTATGCAGTTATATTTGTACTGGAGGCTTTCATTTTTGGTAATTAAAATGAAGTTGATGACATTGATAATTAGGCAATTAAGAAATAATTTCGTATGGTCTGCTTATATGCTAATTTTACAGTAAGTATATAAGTCTTAACTTCTATTAATGAATAAGTAATAAATATAAAATTTTAAATGTTGCCGTAGTTCGTGATAATTTTTCTTGTTATTTTTGCGATTCAATATAACTTAAGATCTTTCTCAAAAAGTAGAGGTATGGCAGAAAGTGTGTAACATATGGCAAGGAGATTTATTATTAGACATATAAAAAATATGCCAATTACATCATTTGAATAGCAGGAACCTGGTTTGCTGGTAAAAAAACTTTATAAGGAAACATTATAAATTCCTTTTTGACCATATACCAAATGAGAAAATGAAAATAAAGTGTACCTACACTTGTTTTCATTGAAAATGGGGAAGTCTTATGTTTTTGCCATATTTGCGGAAATCAGGCTAAACAACATAAAATAATCTAATTAAATGTGATAAAAGATATATGTATAAAATTATTTCTGTAATCACATATTTTCTACTCAACGTAACATAACTAATAACGGTACACCTACCCGAATTTATTACCTATATTTAGATTGAAAACTCTTTTCCTCAGTGAACACTGCCATGTTCCACAACTGATAAACTCGGTACGCTATATGAAGTCCGCTAAGCAATATAAAACCTCTTGAGCAGGGTAGTCCGTGGCTCTCAAACAATAAATTATATATTAGGTATTTTCTAAATAAAATAATTTAAAGTAAATAAAAAATTACTTTAGGTAACCACTATCTTAATTCTTAACTTTTCCAGCTGCTTGCAGGAAATTTGTCTTCGAGCCTCGTATGGTAACAGGCATTGTCTAAAACAATTAAGGAAAGGTTTTCTTTAAAAGTTTTTTCTCGAACCAATACTCAAAAATTTAAGCATCCATATTGCCGTGATAATCATCAGTTTTTTTGTTGATGAAAATATGGCACTGGCATTTGAAACAAACCCTTCTTCATTGCCAGTATGTATTATTATATACCTTTTTCCATTACTGGCATGGGCACTGAAATAGCAATGTTTCGAATCATCCTGCCAAGACGATTTTGTTGAAGTTCCGTTTGCATATATCCATGTTTCGTCAAGAAAAACAACTTGCCTTGACAATTCCGATTTTTTGTTTCTTGAATATTCCCTTAAAAATTCCAATCTTTTTGAAATATTATTGGACAGCTCGCAAAGCACTTTTCTGTTGTTCGTTTTTTTGTATTTGAAGCCCAGATCTTTTAAAATTATGGACAAACTGGTAGTTCCAATATCGAAAAGTTCTTTCTTCTTTATCTTTTCAAGAATAGCTTTGAGGGTAACAGATTCCTTGGCTTTATACATATCATAAACAATATTTCTAATCGATAGCTGAACATTTTCTATAACTTTGCTTTGCTTTTAATTCACACACAATGAGAAACAAACTAAAAGCAAAAAGCATAACTACTTATTTAAAATAGAACATACCATCCTGCACTTGAGCAAATTTTAATTATTGCTTGGGAAATAGTGATTATTATATAGATTTAACTATAATGATCCCAAAATAACTAAATTGTAGGAAAAGGTACCCGAGAAAATCTTTAACTTAATAACGCAAAATGTTTTTCATTTGATAAATAAAAAAAACTATGAGTGAAAAATAAACAAGATAAAAATATTTATCGCGGTACATAATTCTAAGATGCTTTTGTTTTGGAAGCGCTGATTTTGCCCAGCCGGCTACAGTGAACCAATGGAATGTTCGGTATGATCAAGTATAGCGAAGGTATTGTTAACTTAACCGTCTTACTGTTGAAAGTACTTTAATCCGATATCGGACTTCATAAAACGAACCGACTTTAGTCGCGGAATATATAATTTAAGGTGAAAATTATCCGAAACTGTCTACGTTCATCTGTGAGCATTATGTTCACGTGTTCACCAATTTAATTAAGAGCTTAAAAGTCCGAATAAAAATCTAAAAATTTGGAAATTGCCTTAAAAGTGTTCCACTTATTTCTAAAATAAAAAAAAAAATGCTGAATCATTCAGTGATTTTATTTTATATGGAGGCTCTTAATAGTAAAATTAATATAATAATTACTTTGGCATTATTGATCCCATCCATATATTATTGACCCTAGGTATGTAGCAAGTGGGTTGTATCTAAGGTCAAGTGTTTTCGGCGATCTCAGCCAGCGATATTTAGATATAGCGATTTTAGAGACATGAAATCATTATAAAAAGATGCTAATGCAGACTTTCTCCGTGTTCATGGTATAAATAACTAAGAGGTATGATGGAGGCGGAGCTTGTGACGTCAGCGGGTGAGGGATAACAACAATACACTAGTTTTAGTTAGGATGTAGTACTAAAAAAATCTAATAACGTAGTTTGACGTGCTTGCGTTTTAAACTTGCAATCTAGAAAATGTAATTCCAAGTCTGATAACAATTCCATTGCTGCAGAGTCACCTCTATTCTTTGCATACTCTTGTAGTTCCTTTACCATACTAATGGCTTGTTGATAATTGGTGACATTTGTTTGATTACTGCATTCAACTTCTTCATCAGAGTCGTCAGATAGTGATATGGTTTCAGTTTGGACTACATAATCGGTAGGAATGGGGTCACTATCATCTTCTAATAGCACTCAATGTTAATGAACTCGCCCAAATCATTGTTATCAAATTACAAGCCTCCACAACATCAATATTCTCTTTCAGACTCAAAACGCGACATTTTTGTGTCATTGTTTACGATTTTAACCTTACAACTCACAAATAAACAGCGGACTCCTTTCGGGGAATCACACATATTTTCATTCGGCGAAGTTCTTTCGCTCTACCACGCATACGCGATTGGTTGCCGGTCTGTCTTCAGAGAGTTTTTGCACCGTACTTATTCGTCTCCCAAATACTTTTAAAAAATGTTTGTCCGTTTAAAGGAGAGTTTACGCACTTATATATGAAAACAGCCTGTACGCGTCCGCCCAAAGGAGAGTCCGCCCAAGAGAGGTTGATTTTCATGGAATTTCATATACCTAGTTCCGGACTATGAAAAAATGTCCGCTTAATAGATATTTCAGCTATCAGAGGTGTCCGTCATGAGAGGTTTCACTGTATTTTTTTTAAATATAATAAATAAAAATAATAAATATTTAAATTTACCATTACGTGTAGAATTATATTCTTTATCTAATTGATCAGTACACACATACGTGTTCCTAAGTTGTTTTTAAGTTCAAAAAATTGACTGATAAGTGTTTATTATAATTAATCAAGACAGGTGTAATTTTTGAAATATCCTTTAGAAAAGATGTCTAGTATTCTTATAAAATAAAAAGACCAATACCATTTCTAATTATCTGAAATTTTTAAATCTCTCACCGCATTAGATGTAAGGTCAAATTACCTTTGGCATGTTTTTTTATAAAAAATTCCTGTAATGAATTTTATCTCAGAACCGGATGGAGATGGCAATAGGAAATTGTTAACAAAAGTTACTTGGATTTGTACATAGAATCGAAAGATTCCAAAATATACAGGATATTTTAAATATTAATGTTAAGCCTTACTTCTGGTTTAACCGGAAGTGATGATACGTCAAAATATATTTATTAAAAAAATCGGAATCGTATATAGTGAGTACCAATATTTCAAGAAAATATTTTTTAAAGTTACCCACATCTTTTAATGGGCCACTCACCCTAAATGACCCTGTATAAAACTGATACAGACAGGGCCGGATCGGACACATTTGCCGCCCGGGTGCAAGACAAAATTTGGGTGTGACAGAGTTTTTCAGTTTTTTCCTACACGCTTTTATAGGACACAACTAATAGAAGCAAAGTATTATGATGTTATGATTATGTATCTTTGATCATTAAACTTTCCGTTTTTTGCGATATAACATCAATAACAATATTATCTCCTTTATTGCTTTTTCTGGGGAAATTTCATCCTCCTTCTTGTAAATTAATGATTCACTTCTTAACGAGCTTTCAGATAAATTATCGGAGACATTAAATTTGATGTAGATGCTTCAGATGGGAGAAAAAGGTGGTTATATGTAATTTTTTTTTAGTTTTTCTCGATACTGCGAACCTGATAGACGTTTGCGTTTATCAGACATCTATAATTAAGAAATACAGTTGTAAAATGTATGTATACATATTTAGCATTCAGCGATAACCATTCCCATTTGCGGCTTTCTTTTATTTCGAATTTACATTTAAAATCAAGCTGTCTATCGAAATTTAAGATGTACCATTAAAAATGCAATTTTAATTCAAAACGATGACTTTTTTGAACTAAGTTCTTCGCATTCCACGGTAGATTTCCAGGGAAGAACACCACTCAACATTCCTGCAGTTCAATCCGAAATGACCGAAATCGTGTTCCGTCACCGTCCCGTCAAACGAATCCTGAATGGTCTCGACGTCAAGAAAGCTTCTGGTCCAGACGAAATTCCTGTTATAGTTCTCAAGAGATGCGCCGATGAACTAACACCAGTATTTTGTAGACTTTTTAACTTATCCTACAAACAAGGAATATTTCCATCGTGCTGGAAGACGGCACCAGTCCAGCCTATACCAAAAAAGGTAAGAGAACCCTGCCTAGCAACTATCGACCAGTCGGATTGCTTTCAGATATATCAAAAGTAATGGAGAAAGCTATTAACCAACATATTCTAAAGTACCTGGAAGGCTTCAACATTATCAGCGATCATCAATATGGTTTTCGGAAGTCCATATCAACTGGAGATCTTCTAGCCTATGTCACCCACCTTTGGAATAACGCAATCGAACATCATGGGGAGTCTCGGGTTGTTGCACTGGATATTTCTAGCCGTTGATCGCGTTTGACATGAGGGACTTCTAAGTAAACTGCGATCCTATGGTATGCCCAGTCGATTCTGTGCATGGTTGTCTAGCTTTCTTAAGGACCGCTCTCTGCAAGTGGCGATTGACGGATTTCTCTCAGACACCTTCACCATCAATGCCGGTGTTCCTCAAGGGTCCATATTGTCTCCCACTCTCTTCTTACTCTACATTAACGACCTTCTAGCGAAAACGAAAAACCCGATATTTAGTTTTAGATAGTTAGATATAGCACACTTATCTCATCTTTCTCTTTGAATGCACAAACATCGACTGCCGACGCATATCTTCGCAGAAAGCATGAAGTATCACGCCTCAACAAAGACCTGGAAGAAATTTTGGCTTGGGGTGACAGTAACCAAGTCGAATTTAACGCTGAAGAAACCCAGGCAGCAGTTTTCTCTAAAAAGGTTAACATTACAGAACCGGATATAGTCATGGACGGACACGCAATCCCACTGGCTTCATCTATTAATTTGCTGGGCGTTAATCTGGGAGGAAATATGTCTTGGCATAACCACGGTGTGACAATCGCCAAGATAGCATCTCAGAGACTTGGTGTACTCTTCCGAACCAGAAAGTTGTACACACCTCAACAACTTTTGACACTATACAAAGCCCAGATTCGACCATCACTAGAGTACTGCTCTCATGTCTGGAGCTCTGCACCCAAACATACTTTTCGGCTACTGGATTCCATCGAAAGGAGGGCCATTCGTCTGATTGGAGACCACGAGCTGACGAAGAACCTCCACAGCCTAGAACATGGAAGACATGTTGGGGATTTGACTCTCTTTTACAGATATTTTCATGGAAGGTACTCAGCTGACCTTGCCCTCTTAATTCCGCCCAGAGCGGCGAATATCAGGAATAAACGACGAACCACTGCCGCCCATCCATATGTGGTTAAGCTTAGTACTCCTCGAACTTCATTATTTAAGAATTCTTTCATCTGGAGGACTTCATCCTTATGGAACGACCTTCCCGAGGTCATTTTTCCCGAATATAACCTCCAACGATTCAAAACCAACGTGAATCGCTTTCTGCGCACACGCACCACTCCCAGAGTGCCCAAAAGGATTTTTCCTATAGTGTTTGTGTTTGATCATAAAAAAAAAATAAAAAAAAATAAGTATGAATTTCGTTACTAAGAAAATTATACGTTGAAAGCATTGAAAGCAAGTATAAAGCAAAACTGAAATTTCTTACCTTGGAAAATAAAATTAAATATTTTCTAAATGTGCCTTACTTATTTCACAAAATCTAATTTATATTAAACAAATTATATTATTCTATCTTACTTAACGTCTTAACGGGTAGAATGCTAACCAACAATTCCATATATTTACGTCCATGATTTCCAAGAAAAAAATAACAAACGATTGGTAAAAAGTGCTTTATTAATCTTTACCGACTTGGCTTCAAAGCAGCCGCCGCCGCCGCAGCCGACGCGCTTGTCACACCGCATAGATAAAAGCGGTGATGGCTATTTTCAGTTCAGCTTAGTTTTGCAATGGTGCACGACAAAAATACATAATATCTTACAAAATTTCTACTCTACATATTTTTAGGTCGGCAAAGGGCATAAGCCCCTACGCTATTGAGTTTACTGATGATATGTATTTCTACTTTACACTGTCAAAATAATTATAAAAAATGTACATAAAAATAAAGCCCAGGAAGATTAATTTTATTGTGATGTTTTCATCGAAATACTAAACAAAGAGTATGATAAGAGAGATTTTTACTATCAAATCTCTCGTGGTCAGATAAAAACAATGACATTGTCCCACTTTGGCGTCCGTCTACTAAATAATTAACTATATAAATAAACAGTCAACTGAATAGGTAGATAAATGAACATTTTTCTTCTTATTTAACAAGAAATGGAAAATGTCGTTGGCGTACAATAAAAATGTCGAATAATATTTTTTTCTTCGTTGGGTAGCTACCAAAAACATTTAATAAGAGAGTCTAAATCTACCGCCTGCTTTTGAAACGGAAAAGTATAATATTATCCCAACATCAAATTGCAATGTTTTAAGGAAATCACTGTGGCAACGCTGTATCCTCATTTGTACCTGCTAGTATAAAAATGACCCTGATGTTCAATATTTTCATTCATTTTCGTCCGCAGTGTTGTTATCCGTTTATCGCTTCTGCTATTGTCATCTATTGTGTTTTTGGATTAATTGTTAGTGTATTTTCGAACTAAATCTATTTAGAGCTATTTATTAGCCATCTACAATGGTTCGTCATTGCGCGGTGTGTCGGTACATAAGAATGACGAGGTTATGTTTTTTTTAGTTAAAGCAGTGGTGTAGCTAATTCTATATTTTAAGTAAATGTTGCAAAAATATGGATTATTTCTTTATATTATCTGAATTTCTGTAAAAAATACCTACAGCGATTACCTATTTATGACTAATGATAGATCGAAATTATCTAAACCCGCACCTTATTAGAGCGGTGCCATTTTTTAAAGACATCTTCTTCTAACTTATTTGAACCTGTTGAACTATGCATGATTGTAAATAAATGGTGTTTTATGAATGGAATCTTTTGTCCCCCCTTTTAAATTATATGTTTATGGTAGCTCGGTTTGATTTGATTAGTGTAATTCTAAAATCTCACAACACGATACAAATTTTAACACGAGGAAATTCCAATATTTAATTTAATAAAATGTCGTCCTTTTCAATTATTATTTGTTGATGTAAAAATAAAAACGTTTATTATTCATACTTCTTTATGAGGACTTGTCAAATACAACGTCAATAAGTCGGTGTAGACTAATCAAATTAAATCACATATTGAGTTACGTTTATAAGCAAACCTCTTTTTTGTTGGGTTGCAGAATAATTTTAGTCAATAATTAATCAAATAACTTGTACAGGGTGAGTCAATGTTATGTTAAGAATTAGATAAAAACTCAAAATATAAAAGTTGTAGAGATCATTAAGGTGCACATTCTAAAATTATATTGGAGTATACAGGGTGGCCCACAAAGAAGTGGTGAATATAACTTACGTTTTTTTTAAATGGAACACCCTGTATTTCTATCAATTCTCGGATTATGCATAAGATTCTGAATATTTTTTATATATAATGTTATATATCTAAATCTTATAGTTTTTCCAAAATTTCAATTTTTTCAGAAAAATGTCAGTTTTCAGCGTTGGATTTAATTGTTAATACCTACACTACCTTTGCAAATTAAAAGTCCATATTTGGAATGGAGATTATATGGAGTTAAGGCAATTAAATTGTGGAAACAAATTTATCTCACTTTTTACAGGGTGTTCAAAATAAATTAACAACAAAACTTTAAACAAAAAAATCTCGGTTTTTTTTTAAATGGTACACTCTGTATATTTTAATTCTTTCTGATAGAATACGTAATTCTCTTTAACTTTTTATTTTTTAACGCTGAAAACTGACATTTTTCTGAAAAAATTGAAATTTTGGAAAAACTATAAGATTTAGATATATTATAACATTATATATAAAAAATATTCAGAATCTTATGCATAATCCGAGAATTGATAGAAATACAGGGTGTTCCATTTAAAAAACGTAAGTTATATTCACCACTTCTTTGTGGGCCACCCTGCATACTCCAATATAATTTTAGAATGTGCACCTTAATGATCTATACAACTTTTATATTTCAAGTTTTTATCTAATTCTTAACATAAAGGAGAAAATGAACTTTACTTTATCGTTGACTCACCCTGTACTGTGATATTGTGCGATAATCCCTAAAGTACCGGCATTTCTGGATCGATATACAGGGTGTCCCAGAATATGTGGACAATCTCCCGGGTTCAGATAGAACACTTAAAAATAACAGGAGAAGTTCATATACATTTTTCCTCCTACGGCCCCCCCTACGGAAATAACGGACGTCCCTGGAAATCGTTGATTTTTAAATAATTTTTTAAGTACTAGGTATAATTTAATAATTTCTTAGTATAATGTTTACTAGTCTGAGTCTCCTTAAAATTATCCCTTTTAAACACATTTGGCTTATTTTGTTTGACAGGGACGGACTAGACGTAACACAAAATGCTTTTTTTACACCCTGTATGATGAAGGAACGACAATAATATTTTTTTTTGGATACTCTAAACCTTAAGCTCAAAAAAAATGTACTCTTGATCAATGTCGATAAAATGAACTGTTTTCGAAAAAAAATTTTTTGTTCAATATGGTTTTTTGCATTGGTTGTTGTTTTATGTTCATAAAATTCCCTCATTGTTGTTATGGTATTTCTCATATGTAGGTACCTACCGATTTAAATAGGAATATTTATGCCAGTGTCAGTTTATGGTTTGCGGTTTTTCTCCTTTGTCTTATTAGTTACCAACTTAGTAATGGAATTTACGTATACTGAATATGCCGACATGCATTTAATGTATGAAAAAAATTATTGTCGTTCCTTAAGTTTAAGTGTTCTATTTGAACCCGGGAGATTGCCAAACATTCTGGGACACCCTGTATATCGACTTGGAAGTACCGGTCTGTATTGCGGAATCACGACAGAGATGGAGATTATGCTAGTCTTTTGGATATTTTCTTGACGTCAAACCCAGATCTATATACAGTCACCATACAGCCTCCGTTAGAATCTTCCGATTACAAACCTATTTTAACTCTAAGTGAACTACCAATTAATTCTGAACAACCTCCTAAACCTCGCAAGATTTGGCATTACACATCGACCAGGTGGGAAGACCTGAAAGACCATTTTCGCACCTTTCCTTGGATGAGAGTATGCTTCTCTTCTAATGACCCATCCGTCTGTGATGGGGAGGTCTCCGATGTTATTCTAACTAATATGGAAGCATTTATTCCCTCCTCCAAAAAACGCCCTTCCAACGGCAAGCCCTGGTTTAGCAAGGATTGTGAGCATGCTGTCAAGCCAAAAAATCTGGCTTCCGACAGTGGCGTAATAACCCTACCACTGAGAATCGTACCATCTTTGTTACCGCTTGAAACCAGTGAAAGCTAACAATAGATCAAACCAAAGAAGCTCACAACGAGAAGATCAAAAACAAACTTCTTGACAGTCCAAACGGATCAAGGTCAGTCGCTAAGGTCGTCAGTCAAAATTTTACCAAATCAACTATTCCACCTCTAACATGATACAATAGCATCCACAGCCGGAGACAGAGCAAACTTACCTGTTGCACTATTTTCTTCGCATTCCACTGTAGATTTCCAAAACAACGGGATACCTTCTAGCATACCTATGTCACCCATCTTTGGACCAACGCAATCGAACATCATGGAGAGTCCCGGGCTATTGCACTGGATCTAAAGCCTTTGCTCGTGTTTGACATGAGGGGCTTCTAAGTAAACTGCGATCTTATGTTATGCCCAGTCGATTCTGTACAGGGTTATCTAGCTTTCTTAAGGACCGCTCTCTGCAAGTTGCGATTGACGGATTTCTCTCAGATACCTTCATCATCAATGCCTGTTTCCTCAAAGGTCCATATTGTCTCCCACCCTCTTCTTACTCTACAATACTCTACATTAACGACCTTCTAGTGAAAACTAAAAATCCGATATTTAGCTTTGCTGACGATAGCAAACTTATCTCATTTTTCTCTTTGAATGCACAAACATCGACTGCCGACGCACATCTTCGCAGACAGCATGAAGTATCACGGCTCAACAAAGACCTGGAAGAAATTTTGGCTTGGGGTGACAGTAACCAAGTTGAATTTAACGCTACTATGAGTACCGGTACATTATTTTATATTAAATGATATAGGATATCAAAGATGGACAAAAATATTTTTTGAAATTGCTTTTGGAGATAATTTCTGAAAAGCGAATGACAATTTAGTCAGTGGTGGCTCGTGGGCGAAAATATAGAGGAAGCTGCAAACTAGTCCAATTTCCCAATCCAATAATTGTAAACGAAATAAAATAATTAATAATTAAAACAAGTTAACACTAATAGTTAAATAATTAAATAACATACTATAAAGCGCTATCGTTAATTAATTGCCCACTTATCGTTCAATACAAAAAATATGAACAATAAATATTAAACAGTTTTATTTTAAATATGTAACACAAACTATTTGTGTTTATAATAATTTTGTTATGGTTTGCCGGATAAACCAGACAAAATACTTATAAATATCAATCAATAAATGATTATTTTGTTAGATTTGTGACAAACCTAGCAAATAATCATATATTATATCATAAAACCTATAAATTTAACGAATTAAATTATATCTAACTTATTTTGAGCATGATTTTGATTGCTTGTAAAACAGTTGAATGCACAGTAATTCTTATATTAAAATATTATGCAAAGCACATAAGCATGTATACGATAGGTACTGTGTATCGGACCGTATCGTACTGTAAAATACCGGCAAAAAAATACCGGCACACAAAAATATCGTATCGTACCGCACATCCCTACTCTGACATGCAGAAATTATTTTTTCATAATCAAATAGCCCAGTTAGCTAAATAATTACTAATCTACCAGAAGTATTAATGCCATTAAATGTCATCAAAGTAGTCTGGTTACTTATTCTTAACCAATAACAAGGTACGATCTTCTGACAGATGTTGGGATACTGGTTTATTTGCAAAAACTGTCACTAGTAAGTCGTATTGTCGTTAAGATGTTTATTTCATGTCTATTTATAATTAACAAAAATAAGAACAAAAAAATAGACAAGAGACGTTTGAGTATAGAGTCGAACTAAGTGAAAAAGAATAATGATTAATCCTGCGTTGGGCCAATCAGTTTTATTAAGAAGCTTGAACGTGTGAATGGGACATTCATACGTGACAAATAAACTGTTTATTTTGAATAAGAGTCGTTAAAACAAAACTTTAGAAAGTATACTATTAGGGAAAAATGCATCATGGAATTAATAATGAGATCCTCATCTTATTGATTATTCAAGATAGAAAAATAGTAATTTGAAAGAAGGTAATTATTGGAAAACGTGAGCTTCCTGAGATTTAAGTTTTAAGCTTTTAGTTGTGTTGCATGATTATTAATTTAGGAAAATACAGGGTGTATGGTGGATACAACAATCCTCCCTCGTTAAGTGTTTTGATAAGGGTGCAATCACGCTATCAAAACATAAAACTGTTTGTTCCAATAAGTTAAGTAAAAGTTGACATATGAATATTAATTTGCAAATTGTCTCTGTCTTTTCTCTTAAATATTTAACCCTTAAGATATATTATATCTGTAAAATTAATACAGTTTCGCATATTATAATACAATAATAACTTAAATATTTGGAAATATTTATCCTAGGTATTTAAATATAGATAGATGAAATAATCGTTGTTAGCGATCTAGATTCTAAACGTAAGATATTTTGTTCCTAATTATTCAATATTAATTAAAATATGATAAAATTATTTTTTATAAAGTATAGTGTAAATATATATAGAGTATGTATGATATAAAATACAAAAGCATTGTAATAATAATAATTAACCAAAGTTATTCATATTAATAAAATAAATCGGATAAGATAGAAAAGTTTTTTAAATTTTGAACATTTTCCGTTCTTTGCGTCTGTCCTTTGAAGTTTTTGGATCGCCGTTTTGTGAATCTGGTTCATTCAGCGATACAACGTCCATTTGAAGGTTGGAGAATACATCATTGGAGGTGAGTCTGCGTAAAGTTTGCTGAGGCTCCCAATCCATGGAGTGTACGTCATTGTTACTTATGGTGTTATGACTGTTTATACAAACTAGGTATTGGCATCGATCAGAGTTGAAAAGTCGTCTCAACCATGGGAAACGTCTCCAGTGACAACATCGACAGCATCCGCAACAGAATAAGATAATTAGGATGGCGGTTGCTATTATTCCCAAGAATACATTGTACCATTTAGAGTGATGAACTATAAAGGGTTGATTAATGTTTTGTCGAAGCTGGTCGTCGAATTGTTGTAATTTATGTTGTGCATGACGAAGTTCGTTTAGATTAAGATTGTTAAGCTTGATGGTGTCCATTTTTTCACTTTGTAAAAACTTTTGTTCCTGGACGCAACAGTCGTCGTTAGTTATATCGACTGATGGGATGAAATTGCTATAATTGGCAGACAAATTTGATGTGGCTACCAATAACGTAGACAGAGTATAACATTTGCATTTTGCTTTTAAGGTGAAAAGTCCGGTGCCGTGTAGTACGAAATCCAGCACAGGCGTGGAATCATCGCAGCTAACTGTACCCGCCACTGGTTCAGTTAGGATATACAGCCATTGATTTGGCGACAATGGGTGCCATATTTCAATTTCGGATTTGATTGTCTTCGTCGTACAGCTTTTAGGTATACTTTGCGGTTGTCGTAATTTCAAATCGGTCTCGCAGGTAGGTCTCTCCTTGACTAGGTGAATGGTCACGTGCGAGCAGATATAATCGGAGGGCGGTGACTTCTTACAGGATGATAGGTCTTTAAGGTGCCCATAAAATGTTCGTGTCGTACTTAACAAGAGGTAAGGAAAAGAAGGATTTATATATGAGTATATGGTAGTGTTAAAGGACTGTATAGGAAGTGGAATAAGATTATACAGTTGATAAAGTTCATTTGTAACTAAAGGAATTTTTATTGCATAAATTAAAATTTTGTTCACGTAAATTACTGAAAGTTCACAAATTTCGAAATATTTATAAGCATTTTCAATGTTGTTATTGTTTATTGGAAATTCGAAATTGGCATTAATTCTAATTTTTGAAAGTTCATTTAATAAATGTCTAGGCGTAATAATAGATGGGTGCAAAACATTTTGTTTTGAAAATAATATAGATGATATAATTACGTCAAATTCTTCATTTAGTTCATTTATGAGATGAGATAATAAATTAAAATGATCGACAATAGTTTGTAAATAAGTAAGAGAATTTATAGTGGTTACTGTACCTTCAGAAAATTTATTAAATTTAATTATGTTATCGTTCAACTTTTGTTCGTTTAAACGAAGAGCTTGTGCGCTTTTGTTATAGTCTGAAATTGCATCGGAGATTATATGAATTTGTTGTTTAACTAATATTTGCATATCGCGGTTTTGTTGTGCAATAGATTCGATTGCATCATTATAATATTTCGCGTCTTCTGCGTCAGGTGTGCCAAAAAGCCATTTAAATGCATATGAAACTCCGTCGAATAACCCTCTTTTAGAGCGCTTAGCATCTAATTGTATTCCGTGTCCTGTTAAGTGACTTAAAGAATCAAATTTTTCGTTTAAAGTGTTCTGTGAATTTTGAAATAATTCAACGCGTTCTTTACATAAAAATTTACTTTGAAAAGTTAAATTTTTATTGTTACATAAAGGAGTAGATTTTTTATAGATATTATGAATGAGTTTTAGTTTTGTTTCGTAGATACTAATATTAGTATAAGATAAAAGTGTAAAATAATCGTGTGATATTTTTACTTGTCCAATGTGATGGAAGAAAATACCTGTTTTGCTATCGATGGGATTAATGTGGTATGGTAAATCATTTGCATAGGTAGAGGTCAATAGGTTAGTCAAGAGTATGATGGTTGTCAGTATCATCGTCATCTGAAAAGAACGGCTTAAGTAAGTTATGATGATAAACTGCGGATTTATTTCTTTTTATTTGCAATTTAACAGTTCGATTTGGAAAAACTTTTAATATTTTATAAGGTCCTTTATAGGTTGGTTGCAACTTTTTGCTAATGCCTGGTTTAAGATTTTTATTTTGAATTAAAACTTGATCGCCTACTTTATATTTATAAATGTTTATTTTCTTATCGTAATTAACCTTTGAGGTTTCTTTTGATTTAAGAATATTGTCCCTTGCAATTTCAAAGGATTTTTGTAACTTTAGTTTTAAATTGGAGTGATAATCGTCATAAGTGTATTTGAATTCTGGTTTAGCGTTTAAAGTATTAGGTATAACAATTTTGTGTCCGAATAAGAGCTCATGAGGTTTGAAATTTGTAGATTTGTGAAAATGTGTATTATAGGTAAACATGGCTAATGGAACGTATTCGTCCCAATCGGTATGTTTTTCGTTAATGTAGTGTTTTAGGTATTCTTTTAAAGTAAGATGTGATCTTTCTAATGCTCCATTAGTTTGTGGATGATAAGGACTTGAGAGAATGTGTTTTATTTTGAAAAGTTTATTTACTTCTTTTATTGTGTTTGATGTAAAATCTGTGCCCTGATCTGATAAGATGCTTTCTGGAATTCCAAATATAGTAATAAATTTCACTAATTCATTTGCGATTGTTTTCGCTTCATGGTTAGGGACGGGAACTGCATAAGAATATTTTGTAAGATCGTCTTGCATAGTAATTATAAATTTATTACCGTTTTCTGTTAGATCTAAAGGACCTACTACATCTAATGCTAACCTTTGGAAGGGGCGTTCGCTTGTAGTAGTAATCTCCATAGGTGCGCGTGCGGCTTTATTTTCGTGTTTATTTCTTTGACACGATTGACATAGTTTTAAAAAATATTTTATGTCGCCTTTCATGTTAGGCCATTTATAGTTTTCTTTTATGCGTTTATAAGTTCGTAAGAAGCCTGCATGACCGGCTAGAGAAGATTCGTGGTTATCTCTAAAAATTTGTTTTATTTCTTCGCGAGTTTTGGGCATAAAACGTGGTCTATTTACTAATATAATTGTTATATTTGTTTTCGAGAACAAAAATTCTAACATTTCATTAAACATATTTTGTTTTAGATGCGGAATTTCTTCCACTGGGTTTTTTAGATATATCTCGGTTATTTTATTTTGTTGTAAAGAATTTCTTAGATTTAACAAAGAATGGAATAAATCATTATATGTTAATTTGTCGAAATGGTTTAATTTTGCAAACAAAAGGAAAGTAGTTTTATTCTCAAAGTTTAATAGAAGAGAATCATACTGTTCTATTTGATCACCTTGTAGACTAGTGAAGTCATAAAGTACTGATAGATTTTCAGAATACGTATTATTATCGTCAAGATCTTTCGAATAAATTAAAGCGTTAGGAAATTTAGAAAATAAGTTATCTTTGATTATTTTTATGTCGGGAATACTTTGATTCTCGTAATGATACTTAATAAATTCGCTATATCGTTCTGAATATTTTTCATTTTTTATTAACGAGTTTAATTGTATTGGGTTTCTAGAAAGAGCATCAACGTTTGAATTAATTCTACCCGGTTTGTAACGAATCTCATAGGAATATTCCTCGAGCTTTAGTCTCCAACGAATAAGACGACTACTGGGATCTTTGCAATTGAAGAGCCAGGTTAACGGTCGATGGTCAGTAAGAATAGTGAATTTTCTACCATAAAGATATGGGCGGAAGTGTTGGACAGCCCACACAATGGCTAGTAGCTCTCGTTCAATTGTGGAGTAATTACATTCAGCTTTATTCAGGGTGCGTGATGCGTATGCAATAGGGAGGTCTTTGCCAATTTCTCCCTGTGAAAGGATTGCGCCGATTGCATAGTTAGATGCGTCGGTCGTCAGCAGAAAATCTTCAGAAAAAACAGGATATTGAAGGATGGGCTCCTTCGTAAGGATGTCTTTAAAATAGTCAAGAGAAGAGTCTTGTTCTTTATTCCAAATAAAAGGTACATCCTTTTTTAATAGGGAAGTAAGTGGTTTTGCAAATTTCGAGAAGTCTTTTATAAAACGACGATAGTAGCCAATGAGGCCAAGAAATTGTTTGATTTGTTTTGGATTTTGAGGAGTTGGGTAATTTTTAATTGCCTTTATTTTATCAGGGTTAGGCGATATTCCTTTATCGCTAATGACATGACCCAAGTAAGCAACTTCTTGATGCATAAATTCGCACTTATCAGGTTGAAGGAGGAGAGAATTTGTTCTCAAACGATCAAAGACATTACGGAGTTTATCGGAGTGTTCCTCCAAAGAACTAGCAAAAATAACAACATCGTCCAAATAGGTGAAGCATTGAAGACCCTGAAGACCAGAAAGGGCGATTGTCATCAACCTTTGGAAAGTACTAGGGGCATTCTTTAATCCGAAAGGCATTCTTAAATATTCGTAATGCCCTGAAGGAGTGGAGAAAGCCGTTTTGCAAACATCATCCTTGTGCATTTGGAGTTGGTGAAATCCTGATGCTAAATCTAAGGTGGTGAAATATTTTGAGTGCCCTAGTTGATCGAGGATATCCTCAATGTTTGGAAGGGGGAATGAGTCACCTACCGTCACGTTATTTAATTTGCGAAAATCTACTACAATGCGCCATTTTTGTTCTCCAGATGCATCCCGTTTCTTCGGAACAATCCAGAGAGGGCTATTGTATGGGGAAACCGAGTTTCTGATAATACCCTGTTTAAGCATTTTATTAATTTGTTTATCTAGTTCTTTTTTATGAACTTCTGGGAATCGATATATTTTAGAAGAGATCGGTGTGTTATCAGTTACTCTAATTTCGTGTTTAAGGACTTCTGTACATGTTAATTTATCATGCGGTAACAAAAATATATCATTATATTCGTCACATATATTAAGGACTGACCGTTTTTCCTCAGAATTTAAATGAGTCAGGCGTAAGTTCTCGTGTAAGAGTTTAAGCCTGTCTTGAATATTAATTGAATTATTTTCATTATAATTTAAAATTCGAGAAGTATTCTCTAGAAATGGTTCGAGCTCTAATTGTATTTTATTAATTCTTAATTTTCTATTTGCAGTATTTAAGATGGTCGTTAAAGCTTTACCATTATTTACTTTTACAAGAGACTTTGCTAAATATACGCCTTCCGCGATATTTATTTGAGGACAGATACCTTCGGTTATATTTTGGTTTAAAATATCAACTTCAATGACAGTTTCTGATCGGGGCTCTAATGTAAAAGCTTTAGAACTATTTTCATTTTTACAAAATAGTTTAATCGGTGTTTCGAGAGATGCAAGAAACAATTGTGACTTATTTAAATTTATCACGGCTCCGTTTGATAAAAGAAAATCGTTACCTAAGATACCATCGTGTGGCAAATTATGATTTTCGGTTACTAAATGAAATTTAGCGGAGAGTTTTTGAGAGGAGAAATTTAAATTTAAAATACAGCTACCTGATGTCTCGACAGGTGCGTTGGCACTTAGGCCTGTTAAAGTAATTTTATCGTTTGTATTCAGATTATAAACGAGATTATTTAATTTTTCTTGATTTTTTAGGAGAGATACTGATGCTCCAGTATCAATTAGAAATTTAAACGAATTATTTTGACAATGACATTCCAGATAAGGATTTTTATCATTATTATTTAGATATATTTTATATTCTTTTAAAGAGTTTAGATTCGCAAAATTTTGACAAGTTTCTTTAGAGAATTTATTTGAAACCTTTGCATTAGATCCACGCGGTGAATAAACAGAGCGAGAGTCGTATTTACTATTAAGGTCACGCTTGTGGAGTGTAAAGATATTTTTATTTCGCGAATTTTGTGATTGAACGTCGGATTCGTTTATTCCCAGTCCGTGGAAACGACGCTGTTCCCGGACGTTACTTCGTTTAAATTTACGCGATTTAACCCCTCGTGTAGAGTGTTACCAGAATTATTAGAATTATTTTTATTTTCGTTGTTTCGTTTCCTTTTAAAACATTCTGAAATAATATGCCCTTGTTTCTTACAATAATTACAAACTTTATGACCTTTGGTGTCATTCGAAAATGGTTTATTAAAATGAACTTCCTTTGGTACATTTCTTTTCTTAAAACAATCTTTCGTAAAGTGGCTTTTCGTTTTGCAGTGATTACAATATTTGTGTGTATAAGAAGAAGAAGAAGATGAGCTAGATTTTGAAATTTGAAGTGCTCTTTCTTCTTCAATAGCAGAATTAAAAGCATCGGATAAGGTTTTTAGTTCTTTGGCTCGTAAAAATCTAGAGATATCGGGATTGCTATGCAAAATAAATCTTTGTAATGACAATTCTTTAATAGTTTCGACTCGTCCTACACGTTCGTTTTCGTTTTGACATGTTAGACAATTCAATAAACGTGTGCAAAGTTTATCTACTCTATTATAAAAAGAATTTACTGTCTCGTTAGTGTTCTGTCTAATGGTGTTAAGTTCTTCCATTAATTGAGTATAGTGTTTTTTGTCTGAATATAATTGTAACAACAACCCTTTTAATTGAGCCCAACTTTGAATAGTTTTATCCCTTAATTGTGCTTTAGCGCTACCCGTGATTTTAGAAATTACAAATGCTATTAATGCATCCTTTTGTTGATCATTTGCAAATCGAAACGCATTATTACAATTTGAAATAAATTCGTGTAACTCTGTGCGAGTGCCATCAAAAGATTTTGAAATTAGTGAACACAAAAATGATAATTTGTAAATAACTTCTGCTGGAGTAGCAGGGGTACGGTCATTATTATCAGTTAATATATTAGTTGTACTATTTGCAGTACTGGTTGACGAAGTTGCCATTTTTCTTTTATAATTATGTATATATAAAAATTAAAGTACAAAGTAGAGGTACAAGTGTCGAAACGAAAAAGAAAAAATATCAAAAAGAGAAACAAAAATAAGATATAAAAATATGTAGAGAACTTTATCAGCAAAAATTATAAATGGTGGGATAGGAAAAAGAAAGGAAAAGTACGACTTACTCTAGTGGTCCTTGCAAATTGTTCGTCTTCTCGGATTATTGATCTGCTTGCCTTGGCTGAAGATCTTCCCCGTGTTGCGAACTGGTCCCGAAGTCTAAGGAGTTGAGACTCGCCGATTTGTTTGGTTATCAGTTGCCTTTCCCGACACAAACCGTGACTTGTTGCAGAATTGTGGATTTCTGCACACCCTTACCGAACTGCGCCAATTTTATGTTGGGATACTGGTTTATTTGCAAAAACTGTCACTAGTAAGTCGTATTGTCGTTAAGATGTTTATTTCATGTCTATTTATAATTAACAAAAATAAGAACAAAAAAATAGACAAGAGACGTTTGAGTATAGAGTCGAACTAAGTGAAAAAGAATAATGATTAATCCTGCGTTGGGCCAATCAGTTTTATTAAGAAGCTTGAACGTGTGAATGGGACATTCATACGTGACAAATAAACTGTTTATTTTGAATAAGAGTCGTTAAAACAAAACTTTAGAAAGTATACTATTAGGGAAAAATGCATCATGGAATTAATAATGAGATCCTCATCTTATTGATTATTCAAGATAGAAAAATAGTAATTTGAAAGAAGGTAATTATTGGAAAACGTGAGCTTCCTGAGATTTAAGTTTTAAGCTTTTAGTTGTGTTGCATGATTATTAATTTAGGAAAATACAGGGTGTATGGTGGATACAACACAGATGGAAATATGTGGCACATCATTTTCGAGGTTTACTTCTGTTTCCAATTATACCAAAAATGGACGTAATAACAACGGAAAAACGACTTTAGAAGAAGATTTTATTGTAAAATTTCTTATGACATATAGTATTAATTACATTTTTATTAGTAACATTGTAAACATAATTTACAAAATCCATAGTTAGGATTTCTAAAATTTTTAAATTTAGTAAAATCAAGTAGGGGAAGGAGGGGAGGGGGGGGGGGGGGCACAATTTTAAACGGGGTACAGTATTCTAATCGGAATTATAGCCTTACGCGAAGCAGCATTGCGCTGGAATAATTGCGACTTCCGGTTAAGACTATATTATCCGGACGCGTGGTGAAATGTGAATTGTTTATACCACTCAAGTATTTTTTTTGTATCTTTACGTTTTAGTTAAAAAGTAAATTATTTATACAGATTTACAGTTGTCTTGTACTTTTTGACAATAATATATCGTAAACTTTATGGTTGAAGGCTTGACATATTTATAGATTAGCATGTCATGTGAAACATAACCTAGAAAAATAGTGTTTCCTTAAAAACTGGCGTATTTTTAGAAAACGCGATTGGGGCAGTGTTACACTTTACTGAGGGTACAGTATTTCGTGTAACACTATACTCCTCATTCAATATCATATTGATTTACACATATACTATAATGAATTAAAATAATGTTTAATGTATATAGTAGCGCAGACAAGAGGGGTTTTGAGGATCGAAACCCCCCTAAATTCTTTATCATACACATTTTAAAGCAAATTTAACATATAACTATATATAAACCATAAATTTAATAAGCCCCCCCCGAAATTTTTATAAAATCCCCTAAAAAAATTCTGGGTGATCCACTGAATGTGTACACTCTTTGGTTTATTTTATATTCATTCACCTATAAAGATTTTGAATTATATATTTGAGTTTTTTTAAATTTTTTATATTTCGACGTTTCTGTCTGAGTTTGACTTGTTTTTAGAGTCATATTTACGCTGTTAACTTGTGTTTCTTGTATTTACCAATAGTTTGAATAAATAGAGCACTGCTAATAGAGCTAATATTAATTTATTTGAAACGTAACATAGTGTGTAACAGAGTATCCCGCTAGAGGGGTACAGTGTTGCATTCGACATGCGTAGAGATAATAATTTCATATAAAACAATATATAAATTTAATACAACAAGGACTCAGGAAATCTGTTGCCAAGGCATCAATAAACCTATGCAAAATAAAAATTATAATTTCACTCAATATATGAAAAAAGTCTAAATGTTTTTTTGTGTAACACTGTGCCCCCCTTCCCCTAATTACAAAAATATATTGTAAATTTTACAACGAATGTACATATGGGCACGCAACAAACCTTATAGTCCAATTTTTACAGTAAATATAATATTGTAGATACACATAAATTATAAACAAGCATAGTTAGAATTTCTAATAAATTCAGTAAAATCAAGTAAAATATATTCAAAATTTTACAACGAATGTAGGTGAAAATAATTTATTTACAACTCCAGTATTTAAATATTTTAAAATGTATGGTACATTTTACTGCCGACTATTATTGTATTTTTTGGTCTAAAAATGGTCAAGTTTAAATGTGTAAAAACATTTTTACAAGAATAAAAAGCCTAAATAAGATGCAACGGATCTTGGAACGTCGTTCGTCTTGAGAAATAATAGGACGACAACTTAATAAGAACCATAAAATAAGTACGTCGATCAGCGAAGTCAAGCGACATTTGGGCATGGTTAGTACTTGGATGGGTGACCACCTGGGTGACCACTTGGGAATACAAAATTTTTACAAAAGATTTTAGTAAATTGTAAGAAAGAGTGTAGTAAATTTTACAAAAGATTTTAGTAAAATTTACAAAATGGTTTACTGAATATTTTTATAATTTTTACTACAAAGTTTTGTTAAAATTTTGCTATAATTTTATGGAAGTTCTTAATAGAGGTTATTCCAGTCACATATAGAACAATAAATTATGGTTAGTTTTACTATTTTTATATTACCCCCTTCCCATTTAAGATTTTAAGGGTAACATCTACCCCTATTTTTCTTGGTTCGGACCATAAAATTTCTTAGACGCATAGTTTCCTGATCGATGCGATGTGACAAGAAGCACACAAAGAACGCAAAGTACACACCAGCAGCGTTGACAATTTGCCTAATGAGTAATAGATACAATTAGTATTGGTCATGGATAAAATTATAATAAAATTTCTATATAGCTATTCTGTTCCACAGTAGGGTGTACTGTTTACCTACAATAGAATGTCTTCAGTGTGTTTTGTTCTTCTATTAGTTCAAATTATTAAGTACGAGAGATGACTAACACACCGCTGTTTTTAAAAATGGCAACACCGCAAAAGTAAACTTGGATTATTATTCAAAGCTGGTTTATCGAAAATATTCTCTTTCCTTTATGCATCAACATATTGAGGTCAAATGCCTGCATCAGCTGATCTCCGATTTTGTTTTGTTTACGTTCCTTCTTTGTTTAGAACGGTGGATATAAAATCGACATGCACATGAAATGTTTAATAATAATGTTAAGGGGTTTAAATAGATAAATAGTTAAATAATATAAAATAGTAATATTTGTTATTTTCTTGTTAGATATAAATTGAGACTGTATATTTCTCCGCTCTATATTCACTGAAATCTGTCATAACGGACACCTATAATAAGCGGACATCTCTATTAAGCGGACATTTTTTTATAGTCCGGAACTAGGGTATATGAAATTGTATCAAAATCAATCTCTCTTGGGCGGACTCTCCTTTGGGCGGACGCGGACAGGCTGTTTTCATACAAAGAGTGCAAAAACCCTCCTTTAAACGGACAAAAATTTTTAAAAAGTATTTGGGAGACGAATAAGTAAGGTGCAAAAACTCTCTGAAGACAGACCGGTAACCAATCGCGTATGCGTGGCAGCGCGAAATAACTTCGCCGAATGAAAGTATGCGTGATTCCCCGACATCAGTCCGCCGTGAGTTCTAAGGTTAAAATCGTAAACAATGGCACGTTTGTCTGAAAGAGAATATTATGTTGTGGAAGTTTGTAATTTGATAACAACGATTTGGGCGAGTTTATTAACATTGATAGCAATGTGCTATTAGAAGATGATAGTGACCCCATTCCTACCGATTATGAAGTCCAAACTGAAACCACATCACTATCTGACGACTCTGATGAAGAAGTAAAGGAATTATAAGAGTATGCAAAGAATAGAGGTGACTCTACAGCAATGGAATTGTTATCAGACTTGGAATTACATTTTCTAGATTGCAAGTATAAAACGCAAACACGTCAAACTACGTTATTAGATTTTTTTAGTACTACATCCTAACTAAAACTAGTGTATTTTTGTTATGTTATGTTTATTTGTATAGACATATACATAGTAATAATTTTGCGTTCACATATTACTTAATAATAAATTTCCCATGGGCGGACACCTCTATTAGGCGGACACAATTAGACGGTCCCGTTGTTGTCCGCCTAAGAGAGGTTTCACTGTATGTATAAATTATATTAATATATAACTATTTTCGGCCAGAGCCGGAGTACAAATTTTATTTACCTGCGTCCCTAATTCTTATACAGGGCGTTACAAATTCGGCCTTCATCATCGAGATTTCGGAAACGATAAGAGATACGAAGTCGGTTAAATTAGGGCAAAGTTGCGTAATTATGGGCTCAATAATATGCCGCAAAAAAATCAAAAATAAATACTTTCATGCTTTCAAAATATTTGGAAAAATCTAAAATTTTGCGTTTCGGTTTTTATTTCTTCCCTACTTTGTTCGAAGAGATGTCCAAAATTAAATTTCACTTTCTCACTGCTACTTTTTATTCTCCACAAGATGGCGCTATCAGATTTTTCATGGAAAACTAGTATTTTTGGAATAAATTTGATTTTTTGAGGAAGCTCTTTGATATAGGTATAGAACGGCAAATACTTTTTATAAAGAAGAACAAATTTGTCAACAAATTAAATACAAATATACAGGGTGTTCTATTTAAATTAAGAAAGTTTTTAATGGTTGAATTCTTTCACAATAAACCTAGAATTATGACCACCTTGTACATTTTACATCAAGTTTTACATATTTTTGAGACTAGCTGCTATTCGATAAGAAAAAATTTTTAGTCCAAGAGCTAAGGTAAAAAAATGATATGGATTATTTCTTGCCCATGAATTTGCTAATACTTACATACTATATCTCGAAAACTGACAGAATCAGGCAAAAACATGTTTTGTATTTAAAAACGATAGCTTTTCCGGTATAACCGGAAATTACAGAAATATGTCAATATGTTAGTTAAAGAGAGCATATCGATAGACGAAATATTTGGTGGTCCTGAAGCAATAAAGCAGTTTTTTTGTTGGCAACCAATTAAATCACAGAATTTTGGAACAAAACCGAATTACTTAGGTAAGATAAATACATCACATGAAAATGATGGTATTTCTATCAAAATGATATGATATTTATAAAACATGCTTGAATATTAATTTATCCTTAACCATCCATTGATATTTAAAAAAATGGCTTCTATTTTTATTTAATCCAAAAATAACATACTTCCAATTTTTTGATTTTTTAAAGATTCAAAGGCATCCCTTTGATGCATCTGCATCGGTGTGTCTATATTTCTTCTTTAATTCTCATATTAACAATTTCTTTGAAAGCAATTTCAAAAGGTCCTTTAAATATTTAATGATTATTACATAGGTACCTACTCATTTTATATTGGTTTCAAATTAATATTGACCACAAATCTCATCTATTGGTATGACTGTTTAATTAAAATTGAGTTAAATAAACATTAATATTTGCAGGTTAATATCGAGTAAACGGTAATTAGATTATGGTAAATTCTTTTTATTTTCTGAATATGCTTTTATAATAGAGAGTATTCTAATAACATCTAAGTTTAAAAGGACCGTAAATGCAATTTCTCACAAAAAGTTTCTTTATTTTTGGTCCACGGTGTCCAAGGCATCTTTTAGGGATTTTTGACTGCGTATCCAAGTCTTTAGTGAATTTTTGTTGCGTATCCATGTCTTTTAAACAGCCCTATGTTTTTAATATTTTTTCTGACTCTGATCATTTTAAAGCATTTTCAGGTATCAGTCATCACTGGTAGCGGTTCAGTACTTTTTAAATTACTAAGTAATTAAAAAATTTGTTGATCCATTTGATGTTTACTGGGTATCCAAATAAAAGTCCTGCGTATCTAAATGGATACTCATAAGTACGTTAAAAGATGCCTTGACTGTGTCTAATCTTAAGAACTGTACCAAAGTTTTTTTTCTAGAAATATTGCTTTGCTTCCTCACTTTATACATCAGCATCATAAATTTGTTATCTTGTTTCCGAAAAATATTTTGTATTTCTCGCAATACTTTTTCTTCGTTTTAAAGACATTTAATTTTTGCAAAAAGCGATATTTTTCTTTACATCCTTGTTTCAGTTATGACATAAAAAATTAAAATAAGTACAATATCTGGCTTGGAAGAAAAGGTAGTACTCCATGCTTCCAGGCACGTTGTGCTATTGCGTGCTATACAGTGGCTGCCCAAAAGCATGAGGAAACAATTAGGGTTAGAACTACTCTCTGGATATAATTTTTCCCGGTCCCATATGCTTTGTATCTAAATTTCTCAATGAATTGTTCCATGTTTTTTAAGGAATCGTTCTTTATTTCTTCTGATTCAACCTAGAGCGACGAATAGCATAAGTACAAGACGAACATCCACTGCCGCCCATCCATATGTGGTTCAACTTAGTACTCCTCGAACTTGATTGATTAAGAGTTCCTTGATCTGGAGGATCGCATCCTTGGCTCCTCCTTTAATCACACGAACAAACCCCGACCTAAGGTCGTGGGGGGGGTTAAACGTCGTTTTTTTTTAAATCACTTTAAGGTGCGGTTTCCTCGGAGCGGCCATCACAGATCTGCCGTGCAATACAAGAACCTAGTAAGTCGACTTACTATAAAATAGAGTAGTAAGTTTTTAATATTTATTTAACTGTTTATTTGTTAATAAAAATCGATGATTTTCGGAAAATGAAACTATGTAACAAGAGCTTACTGTGTATAAAATTTTAGAACAATAAATTAAATATTAAAGAAGTTGTGCAATTTTTAAATGGAATGTCTCAAAATTTACTTCTACGACTTACTAGGTTCTTGTATTGCACGGCAGAGGTGATCGTCGTTCGGCGATGATCGCGAATCACCGATCCAATGTAAATCAATGTAAGCGTCTTCCTCCAAGCGGCTATGTTGAGCGATTTTTCTTTGAGCAGCAGTTCACGATCATGACCAATCGACGATCGCTTATCTTGGCTGCTCTGAGGAAACCACATCTTTGTTTGCACACGCATCACCCCCAGAGTGTATTAAAGGATTTTTCCTATAGTTTGATCATAAAAAAGAATCTAAAATATTTCACTGTCTTCAAACTTTATTATTAGTTTTATTGGTATAGATTACATATGTTGATAAATTTATTTAATTTTGAATTAAGACCGAGGTCAATAATCGAATAGTTTAAAACAGGGGGACTTCGGGTACCGTGCACCATTGATAATATCTACTTATTGCTAATTGGACGGATATCATGGTTTTTAAAGAATGATAATATAGTGATAAATTAATAATAGCTTAAGGCGATGAGGTCACTATCCAACATTTTTTCCTGCAATACTGCAGGCCAAAAATAGAGAACAATAAAATAACAATTAACAATAAATGTGGCAATCAGATTCCACTGTGTTTGTTTGAAGGTGACAAACAATGCTGTATCATGAGTGATAAAGTCGGTTCGTTTTATGAAGTCCGATATCGGATTAAAGTATTAAAGCATTTTCAACAGTAAGACGGTTAAGTTAACAATACCTTCGCTATACTTGATCGTACCAAACATTCCACTAGTTCACTGTAGTCGGCTGGGCAAAATCAGCGATTCCAAAACAAAAGCATAGAATAATGTACCGCGATAAATATTTTTATCTTGTTTATTTTTTACTCATAGTTTTTTTATTTATCAAATTGCGTCATTAAGTTAAAGATTTTCTCAGGTACCTTTTCCTAGAATTTAGTTATTTTGGGATCATTATAGTTAAATCTATATAATAATCAATATTTTCCAAGAAATAATTAATATTTGCTCAAGTGCAGGATGGTATGTTCTATTTTAAATAAGTAGTTATGCTTTTTGCTTTTAGTTTGTTTCTCATTGTGTGTGAATTAAAAGCAGTTATAAAGAAAAGTTATGGAATATGTTCAGCTATCGATTAGGAATATTGTTTATGATATGTATAAAACCAAGGAATATGTTACCCTCAAAGCTATTCTTGAAAAGATAAAGAAGAAAGAACTTTTCGATATTGGAACTACCAGTTTGTCCATCATTTTAGAAGATCTGGGCTTCAAATGCAAAAAAACGAACAACAGAAAAGTGCTTTGCGAGCTGTCCAATAATATTTCAAAAAGATTGCAATTTTTAAGGGAATATTTAAGAAACAAAAAATCGGAATTGTCAAGGCAAGTTGTTTTTCTTGGCGAAACATGGATACATGCAAACGGAACTTCAACAAAATCGTCTTGGCAGGATGATTCGAAACATTGCTATTCCAGTACCCGTGCCAGTAATGGAAAAAGGTATATAATAAATAATACATGCTGGCAATGAAGAACCGTTAGTTTCAAATGCCAGTGCCATATTTTCATCAACAATAAAAGCTGATGATTATCACGGCAATATGGATGCTGAAATTTTTCAGTATTGGTTCGAGGAAAAACTTTTAAAAAGTTTAGAAAACCCTTCCTTAATTGTTTTAGACACTGCCTCTTACCATACGAGACTCGAAGAGAAATTTCCTACAAGCAGCTGAAAAAAGGAAGAGTGGTTACCTAAATTAATTTTTTATTTACTTTAAATTATTTTATTTAGAAAATACCTAAAATATAATTTTTTGTTTGAGAGCCACCGACTATCCTGCTCAAGAGGTTTTATTGCTTAGCGGACTTCATATACCGTACCGACTTTAGACGTATTTTGACCTTCCATTCTATTTATATCACAGCGTTTCAACTGGTAAATATCTCCAGTCGTCTTCAGACATTTCCAGTTGTCTTCAGGTGATATACGCAAATACCTGGAGATATTTACCAGTCGAAACGTTGTCATATTATTAAATAAAGACCATGGAAATACGTCAATCACTCAGATTCCACTCAATTCTGTAGTAGCACTTACTCTACTTTTTTGACTTGGTCGAAAATGTTTATTCCTGATTATTAGTATCCTGTACGTCGGCGTCGTATTCGTCAAAATAACGAAAGGTCGGCAGTCACAATTCCAAATGGTGTACAATATAAATACAGTATTCGACAAATAAAATAGCGGGTTTCATTTATAACTTTAATTAGATGTTGCACAATAGATATAGTTAAAATTACTCTCATCTATAATTGATAATGTTTAAATTACATAAATCGCGATATAAATAAGAATATAATATGTTAGTTCTTTCAAATTTATTAGCTTTAAAAATAATAAATTTTTCCTGAAATTCATAAGACCAACCTATCGAAAGAAATAGTTTGACTTATAATTATTATGTAACGTCACACATACGGGAAATAGGGAAATTTATTCCATAAATGGCAAATATAAATTCTGACTTTACTAATCGTTTCAGGTTTAAAAATGATGTTCAATGACATAACATCAGCAGACAAGTGACTTTTTTCAAACTGAAAAATATGGCATAATTTTTCAAAATTTGACAAAATGTTACAGGAACTAAATATAGAAACAGGTCAGCTGACGAAGAACCTCAACAGCCTAGAACAGGGGTCGGCAACCTTTTGAGACGGAAGAGCCAAAAGTTATAATTTACACAATTTCTCGGTTTTTAAAGAGCCACTACACGGCCGCAATTTGATATCGAAAGAGACACAACTTGACATCGAAAGAGCCGCATGCGGCTCGCGAGCCGTAGGTTGCCGACCCCTGGTCACAGCACTGGTGAAGACGCCAAATTATCTTGCGTCGAAAACGAATTAAAACCTACATAGAAACATCCGACGAGGGCGTCATTCGAGAGCTTTCGACGGACTGACGACAGTAACGACGCGTGTTATGGGGGAGGGGTGCGGTGAAAAGCGAGTACAAGTGGCTGAGAGATGGAATCGGTGCCTAATCCTCGTTAATCGATTCAGCACGAATTTTTAATGTTTTTTCTTCACATCCAAAGAGCCGCATGTGGCAAATAGCAGAAATACACGACGAACCACTGGCGCCCATCCGTATGTGGTTAAGCTTAGTACTCCTCGAACTTCATTATATAAGAATTCTTTCATCTGGAGGACTTCATCCTTATGGAACGACCTTCCCGAGGTCGTTTTTCCCAACGAATATAACCTCCAACGATTCAAAACCAACGTGAATCGCTCTTTGGCCACACGCACCACTCCCAGAGTGCCCTAGAGGATTTTTCCTATAGTGCTTGTGTTTGAACATAAAAAAGAAGAAGTTGTTTGTTTCTGCATTCTTTACCCGCATGCCAACTTTGAACTCATCGGATTTCTGTCGAAGGACCGGAATTCTCGCCACATTATTAACACTGTGATTTCCCGGTTTAGTATCTCTCACACTGAACTTTAAATACTGAACTAAATCTTCATTTATTTATTTATTCCGTATTAAACTTATTTTGTTCTAAATTTGTATATTTATACATCAGCAAAAATGTCGGCCAATACAGACTATCGTCAAAATATGCCGATAAATATATCGGTATCGGTCAATATTTTCACGATACTCTAACCCTCTGGCAATTGCCAAAATACGGTTTTATTGTTTAAAAAGTAAAATTATTTTATTGGAATTATTTTTAAATTTGGTTTATAAAAGTAATAAACTGTGTACTATGAGAAATTTACATGTTCTGTATAGTATTAATAATGGTAAAACATGTTATACGGAGGATCATATCTCCCTGAGGATGACCTCATGGATGTCGAAACGTAGGCCAAAATACAAAATTTTATCTTCTAAGTGTGTTTTACTGACCTGTATCCAACGAGTTACCCCTTTTGGAAAATTAAAATAATTATTAATATTTTCTATAAGGAAGTTTTTATTATTTAAAATGGGTTGGACTTCTTGTTGAACAGGACATGCTTTAATAGATTTGTTTTATCATATTTTGATAACTACTATTACAGGGTGTTCAAACAATAAGATTAAAAAAGAATGGGATACCCAGGGCTGTTTATTTATTCGTCCACTTTTTATTACTGTTTTATTGGTTCTGACCCCCTCCCCCTTGTCTATAAACCCAGGTACATAACTAGTGGTGAAATGGTTACAAACCCCTCTTTGTTTATACAGTATGTCCACGGATGGGCTTTACAAGAGGACAAATGGACTAAAAATTGAAAGATACGAAAAAAAGTCACTCTTAATAAACGTTTTTGCTTGTCTAGAAAATACGATTCATCATAAGAAACTTCAATTTTTTTATGCAGGGTAGGGTAAAAACTGCAAAAATGTTATTTTGCTTAAGAGTAAACATACTTTATTTTGAAAGATACCACCGTGGGCATACTGTATACGGCCCTGGGGACACTCAGTAGTTTCTGCTGGCGTTTTTTATATTTCTAAAAAGAAACAGTATGCAAAACAACAATAATTGTTGATGAAAATTATTGACAAGATAAGTATTTTTTTAAATTTTGAACGCCTCATAAATTTGCAAAAACTGACAAATTATATTATTTTAATAATGAAATTGATTTATTGATACATATAGCGATTTATGTAATTTAAACATTATTAATTACAGATGAGAGTAATTTTAACCATATTTATTTTGCAACATCTAATTAAAGTTATAAATGAAAGAAGCTATTTAGACGTATTTTGGACTCCCATGTTCTTTATTTATTTACATGACAACGTTTCACCTGGTACTGTATGTGGATACTGTATTCACCTAAAGACGATTGGAAATATCTGAAGACGACTGGAGATGTTTACCAGTTGAAACGTTGTGATATATAAATAAATAAAGACAATGGAAGGTCAAAATACGTCCATCACTCATGATACAGCATTGTCTCTCACCTTCAAACAAACACAGTGGAATCTGATTGCCACATTTATTGTTAATTGTTATTTTTTCTCTCTATTTTTTGACTTGCAAGTTTTGTAAAGGTTTGATAGAATTTGAAAAACGTAAAAATAACCAATTTAAAAAAAAATATGGAAAAAAGTAATAGGAAGTTGAAAACTGCTAAGGAATGAAAATAAACAACTATTTTCTGATATATTTTAAACAACGTCATATTTTGTAATTTTTTGTAAGAAAGATCAAATTTGACTGATAGAAACATTCACGTGACTGCTCAAGTGCACGCAGGCGTGCAACGCAGGGGGGGCCCAGGCATCCAGGGGGCCCTCGGCCCAAAGTGGCCTCTGTTCCGCCACTGTGTGCACGTCATTTAGCATGATTTTTAAAGTAGAAACGAATAGCAAAGTAAATTGTTTTCAAGTTTCCCATTATGATGCGGACTTTTTATGTGTGACACACAGTGTATTTATCTACTCGTGTTACTATGAGACTATGATTTATGTCGCTATTATTATTTTTTGTCTCCATTGTGTGAGATATCAAATGAAAGGTTACAATATGAGGAATCCAAATATATACAGGGTGTCCCAGACACCACAACAATCTCCCGGATTCAGATAGAATACTTAAAAATAATAGGAGAGGTTCCTATAAACTTTTCTTCCCACGGCCTCCCCTACTGAGATACGGGACCATAACGAACGTCCCTGGAAATCGTTGTTTTTTAAATAATAGGTGTAATTTAATAATTTTTTAGTATAATGGTTACTAGATGAGTCTCCTTAAAATTCGCCATTTTAAGCACAATTGGCTTATTTAGTTTGCCAGGGACGGACTAGACGTAACACAAAAATATTTTTTTTTACACTCTGTATGATGAAGGAACGACAATAATATTTTTGGATACTCTAAACCGTAAGCTGAAGAAAAGGCACTCGATAAAATGAAGCGTTTTCGAGAAAAAAATATTTTTGTCCATAAATTCCATTACTAAGTTAGGAACTAATAAGACAAAGGAGAAAAACGCACATCGAAATATTGTCAAACGGAATAAGACCCCCCCCCCCCCCGTTTTCGATAATGCTGAGGCGGCGTCAGAATTTCTCTTTTGGGTTGCGCAACCCCTCAAAACGGTCAAAAACAACTCCCGAGAGGGGTTAAACTCTGCAGAGAAACACACTTTCCCCCCGTTTCCGAGGATGTTGGGAATGAGGAAAATAGTTGTACTTCTCTTTTTGGTTATAATGGTCTCTCATTCCGGTCCAACTGAAAAAATATAATCAAATAGTTTGCGCGAAAAAACGCCAAGGAGTGGTCAGTTTATTTTTAATTTAAAAAAATGGGGGAGGTAGGTCCTCTTGTTCCTGCTGAAAATATTTCGATTTTTCGGGGTTTTTTCCGACTCACAGACGCCACTAAGAGACTACCATAAACTGACACTGCCATAAATGTTCTTATTTAAATCGGTACATGTGAAAAAATCCATAGCAACAATAAGGGAATTTTATGAACATAAAACACAATCAATATTGAACAAAAATATATTTTTTTCGAAAGTTCATTTTATCGACATTGATCAAGAGTACCTATTTTTTTTCAGCTTAAGGTTTAGAGTATCCAAAGATATTATTGTCGTTCCTTCATCATACAGGGTGTAAAAAAAAATCATTTTTGTGATACGTCTAGTCCGTCCCTGGCAAACTAAATAAGCCTCATGTGTTTTAAAGGGATAATTTTAAGGAGACTCATCTAGTAACCATTATACTAAAAAATTATTAAATTACACCTTGTACTTAAAAAATTATTTAAAAAACAACGATTTCCAGGGACGTCCGTTATGGGCCCGTATCTCCGTAGGGGAGGCCGTAGGAAAAAAAATTATAGGAACTTCTCTTGTTATTTTTAAGTGTTCTATCTGATCCCGGGAGATTGCCCACATATTCTGGGACACCCTGTATATACAGTTGAACAGGTGAAAGAATGACCGTGCGTCGTAGATCAAATAAGACAAAACTACGTCAGCAAGGAAAGGACGTGATTAATATTATAAAGGCCATAGATATGTAAAAAACTACTGTACTAAAGCAAAAAATAAAAAAAATAAAAATTTAAAATGGTAATTGATGCTTTATAAGTATTTTAAATTTTATTCAATATTATCAACTCAAATATAATTCATTGTTTAAAATATTATATTTCTTGACAAAGGTAACCAATTCATGCCAAAACATGCCAAGAAAAACGCGATTTGCAAAAATTTTAATTTTGCCATTTCCGTCTAATGTCACTGTTATTGTATTTCGTTAACTGATAAGAACGAAAAGACATGCAGAATAACACAGATCATTGATGTTACAGTAAATTTATGCAACACTAAAGTCTTCGTTGTATCTTTTATATAAAACTATGAAAAAGTTTTGGAAAGAAAAATTGATACTTAGTTTACACCAAGTAAAATTTGTATGAATAATAATGAAAATGTTTAATAATTAGAAACTTTTAACAGGCAAGAAGAACTCGCACGTTATTGTTTTCTTTTTTACTTAGAAAATATTTCTGTATTATTTAAAATAACTAACGTTATTACTTACTTCGTTTAATAAATCCTTTGTTAAAACTATAACCCACATTCCTAAAACTAACGTTCAGTTCATCGTCTTTATTGCGAACGGTCGCGGGCGTTTCGAACTTTTCAATAAAACCATTTTCAGGAATGGTCAATAAATCTAATTTTAGTGAATCGGGCCTAAGCTTCGCGAACTCTTTCAGCCGTCCTGACGGCGACGTATACGCTGCTTCCATGCCAACGTTGATATCCGAACTAAAGTTGTACAATCCTACAATCACAATCGAAAGAGAAAAGCGGTTAGTTGCATTCAACAGGTTTCGTTTACACATTACTGGTAAGATGCATCAGTTAGATATAAAATTCAAACGTTGACAACAATGTGTAGTTGCGTTCCTTTTGCAAGAAATAATGAATTAGCTAATTTGAAGAGATGGAAAGTCGCAATTTTTATCGACAAAACATCATTTGTATGTAACAATACATTATGAGTTTTGTTGTAGATTTAGCGATTTTATTAAATATTATATCATTTTCTTCTGGTGAAGAATATAAGAATATACGAGGTGTCAGTGGCATTGCATGGGAGCGGGATGGGTGAAGTCCTTTTGGGGCGTCTATATTGTTTAGTGTTGTGATCGCTCGAGCGAAAAACCGCTTGATCACTCGATTATTCAAATAACCGACATCGCTCGGTTATAAAAAAACCGCTCGAAGTATCTATTCAGGAGAAAACCGTCGCTCGTCACTTATTATCTTTCACTCGATACCCGCGCTTCGCTTGACGCCGACGGAACTGTACCGCTGTAGTGTGATCGAGTTAAAAAACTGCTGGTATATTCGAACAGTTTTTCCCTCGATAGGAAATACTCTAGTTATAAATTCAGGCGAAAAACCGAACAATATCGCCTGTCACTTGATACACGACCTTCGGTCCGATCCGATTGGCGACGTTTGAGTTTGACGCTGAGCAGGTACACGACATACGTCTTTCTTAAAGGCACATAAAGGAGAAGGTGCATATAAAAAAGTATTCCAAATCTCTTAACGGAGTCATCGCGACATGAGTTTTGTAAAGTTTGGTCTTAACTGGCTGGCCAGCGGCGTAGTTTAGGCCTCCGATTGTAAATATTAAAAAATTTAAGGATATAATTTTTAAATTTTCATTTACTATAAACTCGAGAAAACTTCTCAAAAATAACATAATAATAGAAATTGTAAATAAAAATAACAAAACGAATAAAATGGTTAACAAAATATATAGAAAAATTCCTTGGTAATCTTATAGTAAAATTTTTAAATCTAAACAGGAACTTTTTATTATTAAACTTAAGAAGACTTCTTAAAAATAACATACATTATAGAAAATGTTAATGGAAAATAAGAAAACGAGCAAAATAGTTAACAAAACATAGGTATCGACAAATTTTTTGGTAACCAAAAGTAAACATTCTTAAATTTAAACAGGAACTTTTAGGTAACTATGAATACATGCATACAATTTTCTTATTTTGCCAGTCGCGTAAATGAGCCTAAATTTTTGAAGTGCACACAGTGGGCACCTCATAATTTAAAGTGGAAGAATTTGACAAGCTATTTTAAATATCTACTTATTTTATGCTCGTAGATTGAGAATGATGTGAAGAAAAATAACTCTTGGTAATACTTTTTGTTCGGGTTAAAAACGCACAATAATAAACCCGAACAATAAATACATATTTGGGTGATTTTTTGCAGTTTTTTTGTTTGGTATCGAGACACGTGGTAAAAATTCATTATTCACAAATAAATAAATTTCTGGAATTTTTTTGGTGGCTACTACAATTTTTTAGCTAAACCTGTGCCAACCCGTAGTTACGCGCCTGCTAAATACCCTACCTGATCACATTTGAACGGCTAGGCTGCCGGTCGAGCAGTCGGTGACGTCATCGCTTGGTGAATTGGAATTTCAAGCGATTCACTCGATATTAAAATCGCTCGAGTATCAAGTACTCGATTATTAAAATCATCGGTTTTTCCCAACACTAATATTTTTAAATACACATTTTGTCAGGTCCGGATTTAAGCATATGCTATATAGGCTGCGGCCTATGGGTCCGCACCACAAAGGTCCTGCGCGATCACCGTCCACAGGGACGCGCCGCCCATATGGGCAAAGTCGTGCGGAGCATAACGGCGCCAAGGCACTGAAGGCGCCTTTGATTAGGAAAGAGAGGGATACCAAGGATCGTACTCGGGCCAGGTTAGGAATCTGTGATCAAAAACCAACAGACACGTGTAGTTTTGGTGGATAACAAACGATTTGGTAAAGTTGTGTTTTATGTGATATGTTTTAAACGCAATAGAAAAACTGCACTGCATAATGGTGGGATATGCAGCTTATTGTTGTAAAAGCCACAGCAGTAGGAAAGTGTATGGAGATACTTTTCACAGGTAATTAATATACAATGTGTACATAAAGTAAGGAACAAATTCATTATCTAGGAATCTAAAAATATTTCGGAAAAATCCTCGGACACGTGTAGTAATAATTTTTAATGGCGCATTTTTTCCCATACAAACTTAATATACAAGGTGGCTCATGTAGTAGATATGACATTATCGACGATTTTTTTAAATGGGAACCCCTATATTTTCGTTCAGATCTGTAATCTCCAAGAACAGCTGATTTCAAAAACATAACACACTTAGGGCCTAAAATTCATTACTACAGGGTAAAACAAATAATTTTATTTAAGATATTTTTTTTTGGCTTGGGAGGCATCAATTAATTACGTGAGGCGTTTTTAGCGATTTTTCAACCCCCCTTCCCCCAATAAAAGATTTCGTGACATTTGGCTCAATCCCTTCCGCCATCACCCAATTTTACCTGAAAGCCTTACGTAATTAATGGACGCACCATCATTTGCTGTTACTTATGTTTTTTCTCAAGTAGGCTTATTTGCTGTTATGTAACTATGGTATTTAGATAATGTCATTGTCATTACATTGTATTTTTCTAGTATGTTTATTAGAAGTAATAAATTTTATTTTAAAACATATTGAGTTACTATGCGTTTATCTTTAACACAAAGAATAGAAATTCTTATGATGTTTGGATATGGTGATAGGATCCGTACTCAACAAGAAGTTTGCATTTTGTTTAACACTAAGTATCCAGCAAGACCAATTACTAGATCAACTGTGAGTAAACTTGAAATAATATTTCGGGAAACGGGTTCAGTGGAAGATATTCCCAGAAAAGGCCGTCCAACTATTCCGGATGATAAGAAATTATATATTTTATTGGCTATGGAAGAAGATCCCCACAACAGCGTCCGCCAGATTAGCATTGATCATGGGGCGGCTGCTATGACCGTTCATAACCTATTGACGGTAGAAAAATGGCACCCGTTTAAAATCCGATTGGTTCATAAGTTGAATGAAGATGATCCAGATCGTAGGATGGAGTTTTGTCAAATATTAATGGAAAGATGTAACTTAGATCCTTTGTTTGTTGAAAATATCCTATTTTCGGATGAATCTACCTTTAAATTAAATTAAATGGAGAAGTGAACCGGCAAAACTGTAGATACTGGGCAAAAGAAAATCCCAGGTGGATGCGTGAGCACCATATTCAATATCCTCAAAAAATTAATGTTTGGGCTGGTATTGTGAAAAACAAAATTATTGGGCCATATTTTTTTGACAACAATGTAAACGGGCTAAATTATCTTCATTTTCTTCAGAACTTTCTTATCCCTACGCTAGTTAACTTATACCCTAGTAGAAATAATCCAGGAATTCTAGATGAAAATTTGTGGTACCAACAAGACGGCGCACCTCCACATTATGCAGCAGTAGTGCGCCATTACATAAACCAAGTTTTTCCGAACAAGTGGATTGGAAGACGTGGGCCTGTTGAATGGCCGCCTAGGTCTCCAGACCTTACACCACTGGACTTTTTCTTGTGGGGTAACCTGAAAAATGTTGTTTATAAAGTCAGACCTACCAATATTGAAGATTTAAAAAATCGAATAACAACAGAATACAGGAACATTTCAGAAGAAACCATAAGAAAAGTTCAACAAGAATTTATTGATCGCTTGGGGTACTGTCAGGCAGCAGAAGGAGGACAATTTCAACACTTAATTAAATAGCTTATTTAATTTTTTTACATTTTTTTAAATTAAAAATATCTTAAATAAAATTATTTGTTTTACCCTGTAGTAACGAAACTATGAATTTTAGGCCCTAAGTGTGTTATGTTTTCGAAATCAGCTGTTCTTGGAGATTACAGATCTGAACGAAAATATAGGGGTTCCCATTTAAAAAAATCGTCGATAATGTCATATCTACTACATGAGCCACCTTGTATATTAAGTTTGTATGGGAAAAAATGCGCCATTAAAAATTATTACTACACGTGTCCGAGGATTTTTCCGAAATATTTTTAGATTCCTAGATAATGAATTTGTTCCTTACTTTATGTACACATTGTATATTAATTACCTGTGAAAAGTATCTCCATACACTTTCCTACTGCTGTGGCTTTTACAACAATAAGCTGCATATCCCACCATTATGCAGTGCAGTTTTTCTATTGCGTTTAAAACATATCACATAAAACACAACTTTACCAAATCTGAACTAAAATATAGGGGTTCCCATTTAAAAAAATCGTCGATAATGTCATATCTACTACATGAGCAACCTTGTATATTAAGTTTGTATGGGAAAAAATACGCCATTAAAAATTATTATACACGTGTCCGAGGATTTTTCCGAAATATTTTTAGATTCCTAGATAATGAATTTGTTCCTTACTTTATGTACACACTGTATATATTTCATATGCAATAAATAATCGCATATAAATATAATTTATTTTATACCGTTTTAAAGTCAATAATAATACCTTTTAATTTTCATTCATAAATTAGCCATCTTTCCGGTGGCGTTCCTTTAATTCAGGACAACTATTTGTTTTATTCTATAATTTATTACTTTTATTTTATAAATTGTAGATTCAAAGGATTCGTGATACTTTGATTGGCAGCCATCCAACAATGAGAGAAATAGTGTGCCTGTTGAAGGAACTATATTTTAAGAACTTCCTGAATATTTGCAATCACAAGTGGTATGTTAGCTTTATTCGGGTTCACGCAATAACTGTTCTAGGACTGTCGGGAGTATGCGCAATTTAAATATACCTGTTCGGGTTTTACAGTTCTAGAATCAGAAGTTTGGCGTTCGGATTTGTTCGTTCGTTCGAGCATCAGAACTATTTTGGAACAGTCCTAGAATAGTCACAATCGAACTTGTTTATTTTTCAGGGTACATTATTATAAACTTTACGTTCAGTTCAGTTCGCTGGGGAGCAATCTCTGATTTATAAACTTGAACTGACTCGAACGAACCGCCGCGGAGTTTATAAATGGTCAGGTATGTTCGCATTTGTTCAATTCGAACGACACCCGTCGAATCTGAACAACTTAAAAGTTTATAAATGCCACCCTTTAGAAAAAAAATGCAATTTTATTTACCTTTTCGGACTATCTAAAAGCAACTTAATTTATAAGCAAACACCAAGTAGGTAACTCCAACAAAAACCGGCAAAATAACCACACAAAAACACATAAACCGACATTAGTTTTCGCGCAGATTTGTATGCGTCTCATGAACACATATACCGTACCATTCAATGTGAATTAGTATTTTAAAGTGCTACTGTGTAGACAAAAATACGCCCTTATTGTATAAGGTTTCATCGGGTGGTCTGGAAAATAATATACTTAATTTTTAATTTGACATCTAAAAATTTTGAAAGTGAAACACGTTTGAGTCTGGTTGACACGTTCGGGTTTACTCGGTCGATCGATATTGTGCTACCTTGGGTTAATATCTAAAAATACAGCGTTGCCACTTTCGATGTTTTATAAGATTATATTCATAAATTGGGGAATTTCGTTCTGTAATATTATTTCCTGTATAATTATACTCTCGGAAATGGCAACCGCGCTAGTTAGTTAGTTATTTTCCGAATATGCACGAAGCATTCTACCCTTGGACGCATCTATAATCTATATGAAAGGGAGGTCCTGTCTGTCAAATTATTTCATCATTCTTCAGAAAATGATTAATAAATTTATGTTTAGGCCAATCCATTAGAAATTAGCGTTATTGTTATTTCTGAATTTCTATTTCGAAATAATTTGTATAAGTGCTGTTGCTCTATGTGTACGGTAGTGTTATTATTGTAAAGTGTAATTATGCGTTAGTGTCTAGTGCTAATCTCATAATAGGTGCATATCTTCAAAAAAACTAATTTGAAACTCGTGGGTGTAGTTTAATTTGTTCTGTTCACTATGTGTTTATTTCTCTCGACAACATGCCGGTTATGTTCCGAGATTGGAAAGAAGATGCCGAATGGGATTTACTGGGTATAAGCTTATTATGCAGTCCTACACTATCATCAGGGCACGTGATGAGCATAAATCTCTTTCCATAGAAAAGAGAACTGAAGGTGTCTGTGCCCTGGATTCCTTACTCGTGCCGGCGGCCTGTATTTAATTTCAAAGTAAATATTTATTTTTATAAGAATCTAAAGTTTTACACTTTTCCACAGTTTGGCAACATTGCGCCATGTGTTTATTACACAGCTGGGCAGTGCAATATGATCTTGCCGCGGAGTGACCTGTGGGTTTATGGGTGAATTACCCCACTTTTTAAACGTTCGATTTAAAAAAAAATATGTAGCGCTTCTCTAGGACACCCCGGGGGTCACCCATTTAAATATAATACGTCATTTTCATAACACCCTGTATAATGTAGTAATCTAGTGCTTAAAATTGATATACCTGCACTGTCCGTTGAAGAGGCCCTTTAATGAAATTATCTATTATCTTTATAGTCTAAAGAATGTGAAGTGGAAATTGTAAGCACTTCGTAAACTAAATCAATATTTTTAGTGAAAGCTACAAAAATATTTAGGTACTACTTAGCGCGGTTTCACACACACCAATATTATCGATATCGGTGTCGGATTGACCCTAAATTAATGGTTTCAGATAAAGTATTTCACACAGTCTCCGATCCGATAAAAAAGGTGGCCGGTGGCGATATCGCTGTTTCTGTCGGAGTGCTCTGTAGGAAAGGGATGCCCGACACCGACAACGACGCCGATAATATCGGCGTATGTGAAACCGCGCGTAATGTAACGAATCGCGTTATTTATTATACCATTGTGACTTTTCTCATATATATTTTTTGTTAATTACTTAGAAACGTAAAAAAATATCTTTGTCGATAGCGCTTCCGATCTAATTTATCTAAAACAAGACGTGCCATCTAAAATTAACAAACAGTTTACTTACTTCGCTTAAAAAATCCCTCTTTAACACTATAACCAAGTTCCCTAAAACTGATATTCACTTTGTCTGTATCACACGATGAAGGAGTTTCGAATTTCTCCACAAAACCATTTTCAGGAATCGTCAAAAGGTCTATTTTTTGTGAATCCGGTCTAATCTTCGCGATCGCGAGTCTCTTTAGTCGCGCTGATGGCGAAGAGCATGCCGCATCCATACCGTCAGAACACACACTACAGCTGTTTAATCACAAGAGAAAAGTTACTACCTTAAAGAGGCTGGACTAACAGTTCGTATAGATGTATGTGCTCGATTAGTTCATTCAAGTAACAAAATTTGGTACTGGGCCAATAAATAATAGTAAGCACGGTACGGATAGATCAAGACTGTAATAATTAGTACTATATGTGTGTTGACACGGTTTTTGTTCCTGTTATCAGATATGACTTATCAGCGCACGTTGCGAATTTCGCCCGTCAGTTTATCACTTTATCGGACTTTTACTGGATTTGTGTGCATGTGTGCAATCTGCATATACCTACAGGTCGACACAAGTTTATCTGTAGCTACGAAAAAAAAATTCTGGGATTAACAATGTTGTAACATATTATTAAATTTTAATTTAATAATCTCTCAGCGGGAAAACTCTAAAATTACATTTACCCATTAAAAATAAATTGTAAAAGGTATACAACGTGTCCAAGATAATGAGGGCCAGTACAGGGATCTCGGAAACCGTAAGAGATACAAACTCGGTTAAATAGAGGTCAAGTTGCGCATTTATTTGCATAATAGCATGCCGGTTAGAAAGTTTTAAAATTCCGAGTAGTTCCGGAGATATCCGGAAAAAAACCGAAATTCTGAAAAATCGTTTTATTGTTTTCCTGGGTTTGGTTGAGATCGAATTCTAAAGTAAATTGCACTTTTGCATTGCCACTTTTTCCGCTCTATCTATCAGCCCTAATTGTTTTGTAATCTGACGAGTCGTCTTAGAAGGGCCATTATCAGCTTTATTTTTTTAAATATGGTCCTGTTTTCCTGATATTGGAATTTGAGAGCTTTTTTTCTCCCGAATGCAACGATGTATCACACATTGTGGTGTAATTACGTTTCGAGGCTTTTTTTGAACAACACCAGGAAATTTTGGGATACGGTCCTGTATTTCTCCTAATTTTATAAATAATATCTCATAAGTAAGCTCTAGATTTTTACTTATCTTAGACTGGATCAATAAATAACAAATAATTTAATAATAAACCACAAATAAGTGAACAAAATACAGAAACATTATTTCAAACTTCTGTCGATTCGGGATTTAAAAGAAAAGTAGGCGCTTGAAACCAAAAAATTGGTGGCGCGTGATTTGTTTCTCTTGTGGAACGTAAATTTACAAATGCTGAAAAGTTTGATATTCTATCGTATGTTTTATATTATCTCAAAAAAACTGTTATGCGGCAGTTAGAAGATATTATTTGTGCTTAGAGAATAACGGAAATCATTTTGAACACCTGATTATGTAGTCCCTTACTTTTTTCGTTGTTCGTTTTATTACTGTTTTGGAATGATTTTTGTTCACTTATTTGTGGTTTATTATTAAATTATTTGTTATTTATTGAACTAGTCCAATATAAGTAAAAATTTAGAGCTTAGATAATATTTATAAAATTAGGAGAAATACAGGACCGTATTCCAAAATTTTCTGATGTTGTTCAACAAACCTTCGAAACGTCATTAAACCACAATGTGTCATACATCGTTGCATTCGGGAGGACAAAAGCTCTCAAATTCCAATATCAGGAAAACAGGACCTTATTTAAAAAAAGAAAGTTGATAGTCGCCTTTCGAAGACGATTCGTCGGATTACAAAACAGTTAAAGCTTCAATTTACTTTAGAGTTCGATCTCAAAAAACCCAGGATAACAATAAAATTATTTTTCAGAATTTCGGCTTTTTCCGCATATCTCCGGAACTACTCGGAATTTTAAAACTTTCTAGGGCATATTATTAGGCACGTAAATGCGCAACTTTACCTCCATTTAACCGACTTCGTATCTCTTACGGTTTCCGAGATCCCTGTACTGGCCCTCCTTATCTTGGACACGTATAAGAAACCAATATTCTATTATAGATTGAATATTATTAAAGCTTTCTTTTCATACTATTTATTTTAATATTTAAACGCAAAATAATATATTTTTTTGATTAAAGTACTTTTAATCTAAAAATATGACAACATCGTGCATTGTCAGTGGTTACAGGTAGCTACAGCTAATTTAATTGGTTATATCCCAGACGGTTGATAGCGCATGCGTCTCGTGAGACACCCGATGAGTTATCGGGCTTGTTCGGTGATTTCCGATATTTGATGGATGTACCGACTCAGTTGCGTAATGTTAGAAAGGGCAATAGGTATTGTATTGTGTTTTATAAATAAGTGTTCATTGTGTCGTGTTTTAGGGTATTTTTTTAAAATTTTGAACTTGGCGAATGAATATACTCCTGGTAAGAGTACATACAGTCATACTCAGTGAGACCCGTGAGGTGATTGCAAATTTTTAGAGGGTATGTGAAAAATCAATATATTTAAATTGACACTTAAGCGAAAGCTAGAAAGGGACATTAATACGACCAAAACTGAAAAATCGTCATTAATAAATTAATCATGTAGCTGTTTTTCCCATGTTGAAAAATTTGTAGGAAGTAAATTTTTAAACCTTGATAAAAATAGTTACCTACCTTCAAACATAAAATGCAATTACTGAAGAATTTCTTATTTTTATAATTTAAAATAATAATAGCACGCCCATGACTATATCGAACGATATTGCTTTCCCTTTACCGATACGTGGGAAACACAGATCCACTTATCGACCTTATAGATGTAACGGAATATAAATAGAAGATCGAATGATGGATTACTAACTAATTTCGAGATTGTTGTGTGAAGTTAGAAACAAGTTAACAGGGTTATGTTAAAACGTGGGCGTTTTATTTAGATTGGACTATGCTAAATTCAAACATATACCATAGGTGTAACCTTCTATTCGCCGTCTTTTACATTCAGGCGAAGCATAGCTATAAGGCATAGATATGTTCCGCTTGTTGTCTTTTTACCAAGAACTACATGATATTATTTCCATTTTTTAGTTATTGATTTTAGCTAGTCTTAGGATGATTGTCGCAATTTAATTAATTTGACATTTTAAAAACATAAAAAAATATATTTAATATCATTTCTATTTTTGGCAGGGTTCGAAAATATCATGATATTTATATAAATATCAAAATATCGGATATATATATCGATATATAGGGTGAGTTTTTTAAAGTGTTACAAGGCGATATCTCGCAAACGGTTTAAAATATTTTCTTGAAATTTTAATGAGGTAATAGTGAGATGGGGGGACATATTTAAACATATTTTTGTTATCTACCCCCTTTCCCCATTTTGAGGGGTGGGGGGTAACTTTGAAATTTTAAATGAGAATATGTACTTTTGTTATTATATTCGGATCTACGTAAAAAACTACGTATTTGTACAAAAAAAAATTTTGGTTAGCTCCACTGGTTACCGAATTATAATTAATTAGGTTATAAAAATTTAAAAAATATTATTTACCCTGTCATGTTTCAGAAGATGTTCGAAATGTCTCCCTTCAACTTCCAAACACTTTCTCATTCTTTTTTTAAACGAATTTCGTACCCGCTCTAACATTTCAGGTGTCACTAATAAGCAGGCAAAGCGGATTCGGTCTTTCATATTGTCTATAGTTGTATATGCAGTCGCCATCACTTTGTCCATCCCCAGAAGAAAAAGTCAAGAGGGGTCAAATCCGGAGACCTAGCAGGCCAATTGACCGGACCAGCTCGACCAATCCACCTGTTTTCAAACAATTCGTTTAAATGATTACGGGCCTGTATTGTCCATATGTCAGGATTTATGTTTTGGTTTAATAATAGTGGTAATTCGTTCCTTAAAAAATCTGTATACATTTCTCCATTTAAATGGCGTTCAAAGAAATGCGGACCAATAACCCTATCTCCAATTATACCACACCAGACATTAACTGACCAAGGATGTTGATTTGGCACAGTTCTCATCCAGTGGGGATTTTCCGATGCCCAGTAGTGCATATTGTGTCTATTTACCTTTAAGAAAACAAACAATAAAAAAAAATTAATTTCTACCGACAAGGGATAACTTAAAATCCTACCTGGCCACAATTCTGGAAACTAGCTTCATCAGAAAAACAACATTCTTTAGAAACCTGTTATTTCCTTGCATTTGCCCTGTTACCCAATTGCAAAATGTAACGCGATTTTCAAAGTCTTGCCCATAAACCTCTTGGTGGAGTGTAATGTGTTATGGATGAAATTTGTACATATGCAATATGGTCACAACCGATTTTTGGCTTATTCCAGCATCTGCAGCAAGCCGTCTGGAACCTACATGCGGGTTAATAGCCACCATTCCTAAAACTCCAACTGCCCTATCTGCATCTGTTTTAGTTCGCTTCCGAAATCGTGGTTTTGACTTCAGGCTGCCAGTAGTGCGACATCTAGTTTCCAGCCTTTTAAATGCCATGTGAGATTTCAGGTTGTTAGGAAACCTTTCCGCCCACCTTAGTGAAGCTTGTCTGTAGTTTCTTCTGCACTCCCCCAACATTAACAACATATCAACTTGCACACTAAAATTCGCTTCCATGTTCAATTGACCAAGCTGAGAAATAATCGTTGATATGTAAAAATTCTCAACTGACTGAAGTCAAAACAACGCATTTCCATATAAACGAATAATAATTTTGAAATAAGTGAACTTGATTTATTTTAAATTTAGTTATTTTTTAAATCCAATAGAAATTTAATAATAAATTAATTATAATTCGGTAACCAGTGGAGCTAACCAAAATTTTTTTTTGTACAAATACGTAGTTTTTTACGTAGATCCGAATTTAATAAACAAAAGTACATATTCCCATTTAAAATTTCAAAGTTACCCCCCACCCCTCAAAATGGGGAAAGGGGGTAGATAACAAACATATGTTTAAATATGTCCCCCCATCTCACTATTACCTCATTAAAATTTCAAGAAAATATTTTAAACCGTTTGCGAGATATCGCCTTGTAACACTTTAAAAAACTCACCCTGTATATCCGATATATATCTTGATATTTATTTTTATAAATATTTTTTGGAATAAAACTAACAAATCAAATGCAATAAAAAGGAGGTTTAACAAATTTTAATGTAAAAAAAGTAAACAAAATTCTTAAAAACAAAGAAAAGAACATAATTAGGTAATGCAAAAAAATTATTTTAAAAAAAAATTGACCAAAGGTTCGTCATCTGAATCAGAAGAAACTTCCTGTGCAGACGCATTGACCTCACCATCCCAGATCCATTCGAAATTGCTACTATTGCAAGGTTTAGTTGTAGCTGCATGCTTTCTATTTAAATATTTAAACATAAAAACAGGTTTGGCTGCTTTGTCACGTCCCAATCGATTTCTTAATTTTGATTGTACCAATCCAAATGTTGAAAAATATCTGTCTAAGGATGCTGAGGATGCAATTGCTGTTAGTAGCTTTTCGCATAATTTTAGAAAATTTTCTTTTTCTGTAGGCCAACCGGTAAGAGTTAATGACTTCCACCATACCATTGGACTTGTGTTGCGGAAATGTGGTCCAAACATGAATTTAGGAAATGGTTGTGAGTTGGATGTTAAGGCCATTACAAATGGCAAAAAATCTCCATTCTTACTTGCAATAAATTCATAAGCTTCTTCTTTCTGCGTGTTGTTTAGTCGTTGTCCGAGAAATCTATGGTCTAACATATTTGCAGCAAAATGACGCCTCCTAACGCCATATTTTTGCGCTTATGAAAATGTTTTTTCACTTGTAGTGGTTGATCTTCTAAATCTTTTTCTAATTTATTCCAAATTTCAACAGCCACGGGAATAGTTGTTAACGCTCTTTGCATTCGATTACGAGCCACTGCAATTGGCGTTCTTCGGTCTTGACATATTTACACAAGAATATCTCTATTATCTAAATATGATTTGACTGCATCATTCATTGTGTTCCATCTTACCTCCTGTGGCATAACAAGCTTTTTTCCCCCGCTTCTTTAAATAATGCACCAGGCACATGTTTATTTCTAAAATATTTTATTACTTTAATTATAGCTTTTGTAGCTTCTGGAATTTCTAGATCCTGTGCTAGTAAATTGAGCATGTGGGCTGAGCATCCATTCTGAATAATATCAAAGTAATTAACAAGATCCAAGCGCATTTTTTGCACGTTTGCGGCATTGTCAGTTACAAAACTCCCCACCGTTACTTGAAAATCTTCGTGAGCAATTTCTACAGCTTTTACAACAAGACCTTTTAAATTTTCTGCAGTATGACGATCTACGCCTGTGTCTACGCAATCTATCAAAATAGATTCACCATTTGAAGTTACTATACTACAACAAATAAGTGGTTCATTGTGGATATTGCTCCAACCATCCACATATTGTAGAATTTTCAATTTCTTTACTGCAATCCGCTTTTACTTCTTTGTGCACAGTATCTAAAATAGAATCACCAATTTGCTTCGCAGAGGGGCCTTTACAACCTGGGCGTAGTATGGAACATATTTTTTTAAATTCTGGATGATCAGCGTGGTGGAACACCGTGGAACGGCGTATTTGTGGCATAAAAATATCGAGCAATTTGCTTGTTAATGTTGACTGAATATTCTTTTGACGAGGCAATAATGTCCAAGTCACTAAGAGTAAGAATATATATCTGCTTTTGTTTCTTTGCAGGTTGTAAAATATCGCATTTATCGATGAAAAAAAAGACCTAGTTATAGTTCGTATTTTTAGGAATGTGTGTCTTAAAAATCTATTGAACCGTTGAACCTAATATATTTGTTTTAATTACCTTCTTTTTACTTGTTGACGCTATCGGCTCTATATTTTGTACAAAAACTGTTTTTTTTCCCTGCAGGTTGTAAAATAACGCAATCATCTGAAAAAAATATCGAGTTTAGTTCATATTTTTAGGAATAATCGAAGGAATATATATTTTACATTCTATTAAACGTAATATTTTTTGAATTACCTTCTTCTTTACTTCTTGACGCTATCGGGTCGATATTTTGTACAGTATTGTCCGTGGACTCTTTGGTAATACATCTTTCTAAGTGTTTTTTCATTCGCGTAGGTATACATTTCTCTCTTACACATTTTGCACCTCGCCCAATTACCACTATTTTTCGATGTAATACATTCAAATTTGGCCCATACTATATCTTTGTTCTTTGGCATTTTATTTTTTTATATGTTATCACCACGAAATTAAAACAATCCAACAAAACACAGCGTCGCACATTTCAGTAGTTTTATAAATATCCGTGATATATATCATTGCTTATAAATAGCGATATTTATCGTGATATATAATATCATGATATATATCGGCGATATATGATGATGTAATGTAATGAATTAATGTAAAAAGGAAAAATGCAACCCTAACAAAATTAATATTAATTAAAGATTTTTAATTGATTTCAGAGATTTATTTATTTTTTTATAAAGAACAAAATCATTATGTGATATTGCTTGTTTAGCTTTGGCGCCAGTGTTTGTTGTAGTAAATTTTAATGTTTTTAAATTGTTGCTTAATGAACTTCCATAATATTTATTAATTTTACTAGTATTATTATTTATATTATTGATATCAATTTTATGAATTAATTTTATTTGTTGCTGCAACAATATTTCATCAACATGAAAAAAAAAACCTGTAATGGCACGCTATATTAATCGAACGCCGATCATAAGAAAACTGTAATTTATTTAAATAATTTTTATTTCCTTGACCCCAAATAGGACATAAATAAAATAAGTTGGACTGAATAAAACTGAAATGAAGTATTTTTATGTTCATTTAACTATGATGAAAATGAAAATCTTGTTTGTCTTTAGTTAGCTCGAGTTTGTTTGTTTACATAATTTTAGTAATTAAATATTCAATATGACCTTTAAAATAACTCAATATGACTTTTAAAGTTATGTCAAATATAATTGCAACGAACATACAATTTTGTGGGTCTATAAATTTTTTTACAAATTTTCTTGAATTTGAATGAGTTATGGCCAATTGCCTTTTTTTGTGGTGTAATTCAATAGGTACTAAAACTGAATATGAAAAAAATTATTATTAGAATAGAGATTACCACTTTCAGCATATATTTACAACTTTTCTTCATAACGTTTTTCTATACCAATAAGGATACTTATGAATAATTTAATCTTTTTTACCTCCCCTGTATGTTGTTTGACTTGAAGCCATTCTAACTATACACCAAGCGTGCAAAATGTTTGTGCAGTTGTTTCGTGGATAATGATAATGGGCCCAGCACACTAACTTGTGGAATTGCGTTAATATCTAGGTATGTAGTTTTTCACTTTTTTGAGAAAAGCCTGTGTACGCTTTCTTTAATTCTTCTCATGAATGTCAACTTACATATACCACGGAAAGTACTTTTCAATTTATTTTTCTATAGTAGTTGGAATAATGATCATTTCTTCACTTATAAGATAAAAAAATATGGCAAAATTATGACCTTTTTAAAATTTTTTTTAATCCACCATGTATTTATTACCCAAACCTGTTTTAGGTGATTTTATTTCATATATTGTTTTTGTTAACTATTTCTCTTATCTCCATAGTACACGCCTTGTGTGCTCTTGATAAGGTTATTCGGTGAATCGTTGAATGATAGGTATAGTATCTAATATTGTTTGATATACAGTGAGACAAAGCCTTGGACTTTTACAAAAAAATTAGCAGGAACATACATAAACCTAAATCATTTACTACTGAGTATTTTTAAAATGATCGGTCTTTCATGTAATATTATGTATATTATAATATTATTTAGTTTTGCTGACGATAGCACACTTATCTCATCTTTCTCTTTGAATGCACAAACAACGGCTGCCGACGCCCATCTTCGCAGACAGCATGAAGTATCACGCCTCAACAAAGACCTGGAAGAAATTTTGGCTTTGGGTGACAGTAACCAAGTCGAATTTAACGCTAAAAAACCCAGGTAGCAGTTTTCTCTAAAAAGGTTAACATTACAGAACCGGATATAGTCATGGGCGGACACGCAATCTCACTGGCTTCATCTATTAATTTGCTGGGAGTCAATCTGGGAGGAAATATGTCTTGGCATAACCACGTTGTGGCAATCGCCAAGATAGCTTTTCAGAAACTTGGTGTACTTTTCCGAACCAGAAAATTGTACACACCTCAACAACTTTTGACACTATACAAAGCCCAGATTCGACCATCACGAGAGTACTGCTCTCATGTCTGGAGCTCTGCACCCAAACATACTGTCCCAACGAATATAACCTGCAACGATTCAAAACCAACGTGAATCGCTTCTTGCGCACACGCACCACTCCCAGAGTGCCCTAAAGGATTTTTCCTATAGTGCTTGTGTTTGATCAAAAAAAAAATTATAGGTCAGGGAGGGGATCCCAACTTCTTTGAGTTCGCGGCGAAGAAATTTAGTATCTTGTCACGGCGCCCTAAAAAAAGGTCGCTACTTTCAGTGGACGCCAAGAGATTGAACTCCTACAAGAACAGTCCCTTGTGGTAGACAGAAGTGGCCTAACAGTCCTAAAATAAGGTCGTTATTTTTATATGCGCGCCTACACCAGAAAATGTCTCATCAAATTGATTGTTCAATAGCACAGATGCTATGATAATATATAATTCCTATCAGTGGCGGATCAAGGATTATATTCAGGGGGGGCTAAGAATAACCCGCTGTAGTCAAAAAAATTTTCCGGACCACTCCCCAATATCACTAAATTTAATAAATAATTTATAGTCAGATAACTAACAGAAATGTTGATGATTTTTACATTATGTTAAGTAACTTTATTTACACTTAATTACATTTGCGGCTCGTGGGCGAAAAAATTGAGGAAGAGCCAAGGAAGAATATTTTTAAACACACCGACTATCGTTACGCGTCAATATAATTCATGCCAAAGGCGAGGAAGTAGCAACTCTTAATTAATAATTTTTGGAAAATGGTCCGTATTTTAAAGAGATGATCTATAAAAAAGCGACAACAAATGAACCGCCAACGTTCGAAATTTCCAGCCATTCAGCTAAGCCATTCAACCTTACCTCACACATTTTAAATCTTAGTCATGGGAGGGGGCGCTAGCCCCCATACCCCCCCCCCCCCATAATGAATGAATTTAGTAAATTTATATTGTTGTATTGTTGATAGATTGCAATAGCTACCACTCCTGTTTCAAAAAGGTTATAACAGCATATTAACTATTTTTGACCGCTCTTCACTTATATATTGGGATTATGCGAGGGTTTTTGTTTATTTTCCAAAAAGGGCCCTCGTTAGAGGTAGCTACGCCACTGGCACCGAGTCATGCCTAGATAGCATTTTTATATCCCTATCATATGCTAGAAGAAAAAATAAATTGAACTAATTTCTCTACAAAAGTTTACTCTTTATAAAACAATTTTGCTTGTAAAAAAGACCTACGAAAGATACCACGAAATTTACTTTTGCACAGACTTTATATTAACTTTGCCTATCGTTATTTTTAATTATGAATTTTTCTGTCGTATTATACTGAAAAAATTTTTACAGTATAGCCCCTATTGATCTCCTATTTTTTGTAAATTTTAGATAACAACTGAACTATTGTTGTACTTTGCCACCCGCAACGGCCATCCTAATACCTAAAATCGTTTAACAGACCTGTCATTTATATTTTTTTGAAATGCATTTAAAAAAAAAACGTATATTGTATGAATCAGGTAAATACGAATATAGTCGATATTCTATCCTATTATGGAATTTCCATGTAATCAAGAATTCTCTTTTAAATTATTTTTTCAAGAATAGTACATTTTTTACCGAGTAGGAAGTGCCTAACATTCCTGGACGACTGGCTTGCGCCTCGACTTAGCAACACAGAGTCCAGGAATGTGGCTTTTCCTACGAGATAAACGTACTACCGAAAATCGTTTAAAAATCGACAGATATTGATTAATTTGAAAAATCGCGAATAATCTCATTCACAAATAAATGGTGCTTTGAAATTCGTAATAAAATTGGTTGCGTTACTATGAAAACGTATTAATGTTGAATTGTCAAACTTGAGGAATATAAATTTAATTCTTTGTGTTTCCGAAAGCAAAACAGTATAAAATGATAAGTGATGATGAATTTTCCATTTCTGGGACTCCTTCAGCGCTGGTTGAGGCAGTGAATACTGCTACACTAGAATTATTGCCAAAAAAATCAAGAGAAAATACAAATATGCAAACGTTTTATGGACTATCTCAAGAGTAAAACACGAGTTCTTTCTCGGAAAATGTTGTATTGGCATACTTCCTAGACCTTTGTTTAAAGATGAAATCTTCAACATTATGGGCCAATTATTCAATGCTGAAGTCAACCCTTGCACATAAACACAATGTAGATATATCTACTTATTCAAAACTTCGTTCTTTATTGAAACGGCAATCTCAAGGTTATAGGGCAAAGAAATCTAAGATTTTAACGAAGGAAGAAATCCACAAATGTATCCAGGAAGCTCCAGATAAAGAAAATTTAATGATTAATTTAATTTAATGTTCAATAATTGTACTAACTGTTAAATAACTGTGAATATAACAAACTAATTTCAAAATGTATTCTGCAATGCATTGAGGTTTTCAAAATATAAATTAATTCCTTATGAATAACGTGTTTTCAATTATTTATGTATAACACTACCAACTGTAAGGAAATATCATTTCATATATTATCATATATGATATCATATCATCATCAAATAGTAAAGCTAACCATAATTTATGGCTCTATATCTAAAATTTACTAAGTAAAATCTATTGTAAAATTTTCTAAAATCTTTTGTAAAATACCAGAATCTTATGTAAAATTTTTGGACACATGATATTTCCAAGCGGAGGAGGAAATATCATTTCCTTACAGTAAGGAAATAAATATGCCCTAACAGTTATTTTCCGTTGCCTAGCAACGACTAAGTGTAGGGAAATATTGACTTTTTCTTTCAAAAATGTTAAAATGTAGAAAATCTCAATATTTCCGAATGATTTTCGGAAAATATTATTTTTTGGGAACGGCTGGAAAGAGCAGAAGACGCCGATACATTTAAAAAAAGAAAATGGACAGATGCTGTGACAAGTGAGATTTTACAGGGTGTTACTTAATGATATGTACTTATTTTAATGGGTCTGGGCCAATTCTAAATCTAAAAGTTTTTACACATCTGTCCTAAATTGCTTTGTCTTCGATATACAGTGTGTTAAATTCCTCTTTCTTTATTTCTCATGTAATAATAATAGGTATGAACTTTGTCCATCTATCTAGCTTCAACTGTTTTCGAAATTTTAGTGCAGCAAATAATAAAATATGAAAAAAATTTATCTGTTGTACATTGTGAACCACTTGTAGTAAACAAATCTAAAAATTGTGTTGTCCTAATACAACGGCTTGTTGAGATAAGCTGAAATACCTCACCAATAACAAAAATTTCCATTACATCGATTAATGCAGCGATTCTCAAACTTTTTTGACAACGGACCCCTTTTGATTTTAGAATCTTGTTGCGGACCCCACAAAAATGGTAAAGCTAACCATAATTTATGGCTCTATATGTAAAATTTACTAAGTAAAATCTATTGTAAAATTTTCTAAAATCTAAAAATATACCAGAATCTTATGTAAAAATTTTGGACACATGGTAATTCCAAGCGGCCACCCATCCAAGTACTAACTGTTATTGTGAAGAACGACATCCTCGGAACCCGTTGCATCGGATTTATGCCTTATTCTTGTAAATGATGATGAACTAACACTAGTATTTTGTAGACTTTTTACCTTATCCTACAAACAAGGAATATTTCCGTCGTGCTGGAAGACGACGCGAGTCCAGCCTATACCAAAGAAAGATAAGAGAACCCTGCCTATCAACTATCGACCAGTCGTATTGCTTTCAGTTATATCAAAAGTAATGGAGAAAGCTATTAAACAACATCTTCTAAAGTACCTGGAAGGCTTCTACATTATCAGCGCTCATCAATATGGTTTTCGGAAGTCCAGATCAACTGGAGATCTTCTAGCCTATCTTTGGAACAAAGCAATCGAACATCGTGGGGAGTCTCGGGCTGTTGCACCGAATATTTCTAAAGTCTTTGATCGTGTTTGGCATGAGGGGCTTCTAAGTAAACTGCGATCCTATGGTATGCCCAGTCGATTCTGTGCATGGTTGTCTAGCTTTCTTAAAGACCGCTCTCTGCAAGTGGCGATTGACGGAATTCTCTCAGACACCTTCACCATCAATGCCGGTGTTCCTCAAGGGTCCATATTGTCTCCCACTCTCTTCTTACTCTACATTAACGACCGTCTAGTGAAAACGAAAAATCCGATATTTAGTTTTGTTGACGATAGCACACTTATCTCATGTTTCTCTTTGAATGCATAAACATCGGCTGCCGACGCACATCTTCGCAGACAGCATGAAGTATCACGCCTCAACAAAGACCTGGAAGAAATTCTGGCTTGGGGTGATAGTAGCCAAGTCGAATTTGACGCTAAAAAACCCAGGCAGCAGTTTTCTCTAAAAAGGTTAATATTACAGAACCGATTATAGTCATGGACGGACACGCAATCCCACTGGCTTCATCTATTAATTTGCTGGGCGTAAATATGGGAGGAAATATGTCTTGGTATAACCACGTTGTGGCAATCGCCAAGATAGCTTCTCAGAAGCTTGGTGTACTCTTCCGAACCAGAAAGTTGTACACACCTCAACAATTTTTGACACTATACAAAGCCCAGATTCGGCCATCACTGGAGTACTGCTCTCATGTCTGGAGCTCTGCACCCAAACATACTCTTCGGCTACTGGATCCCATCGAATGGAGGGTCATTCGACGAGCTGACAAAGAACCTCGACAGCCTAGAACATCGAAGACAGGTTGGGGATTTTACTCTTTTTTACAGATGTTTTCATGGAAGGTGCTCGGCTGACCTTGCCCTCTTAATTCCGCCCAGAGCGGCGAATATCAGAAATACACGACGAACTACTGCCGCCCATCCATGTGTGGTTAAGCTTAGTATTCCTCGAACTTCATTATTTAAGAATTCTTTCATCTGGAGGACTTCATCCTTATGGAACGACCTTCCCGAGGTCGTTTTTTCCCAACGAATATAACCTCCAACGATTCAAAACCAACGTGAATCGCCTTTTGCGCACACGCACCACTCCCGGAGTGCCCTAAAGGATTTTTCCTATAGTGCTTGTGTTTGATCATAAAAAAAACAATATATATTTTTACAACAGTTCATTTAAATTTGGTAATTTTTACAATAATAGTCATCAGTAAAATGGACCATACTTTTAAAATATCTAACACCATAGCGCGGGAACTATCGCGGAATGGCCAGAAATATCGAAAAAGAAGAAAGCAACCAACCAGCCAGAATCCCTAGATGCTGCCCGTGCATTAAGAAGAGTATATTTTGCTAACAACCGGGTGATAATGATGGTGATAAAAGTATTTCACACTAAGCAACTCCGAAACGAAAGGAAATGATGGTTATACTGACAATATTACAGAGGTCCCTGATAATGTCAAATTTATACAAATTTCGAAATTCGCTGATATATGTTAGTATGGTGCGCTATTTCCACCAGGGGTGTATCCAGGCCTTTTATGTGGGTCGAGTAAGAGGTGATGCCCTGGATAATCAATTGTATATCGATAATTGTCTTACGAAACTGGTTAATTTTTTTGAAGAAGAACATCTTGGAGATGATATTATGTTCTGGCCAGACCTTGCGTCCAGTCACTATGCAAGACAAACCCAAAATTGGTTAGCAGACCAAAACGTACCATTTGTTCAGCGAAACGACAATCCTCCTAACCTTCCCCGGGTAGGCCCATAGAAGATTTTTGGGCTCTCTTATCTCGAAAATTTACGATAGAGGATGGGAAGCACAAAATGAGGAGGAACTTCGATGCAGGATATATGTATAGAAAAATCAGAGAAATCGATATAAATTCCGTCCAAAAACCTAATGCTAGGTGTCCCCATAAAGTTGCGTCTAGTGGAAGACCATGGTCCTCTATATTTAATTTAAGTTCATCATTTTGTTGCTTATGAAACAATTAATTACTATGTATTACAAAACTTTAGTTAAATATATTTTATTATATAAACCAATTGCTTGAAATTTGTGGCAAAACTTATGGGACATACGTTATAATAATTTTACTATGTTCTTTTTCAATGTAAAGAATTAATTCTATGACAGGATATCATGCCTATTATCTTTAGTTAAATTTTTTTTTAATGTTATTGTTTTTAATATATCAAAAAAATAATATATAACTAGTTGAATCAAATGTTCTAGTGAGATGGATGGTACTGTTTTCTACTTCCACACGGCTTCTTTGTTCATTTTGCGGACTTCCAAGGGATCACTCCCTGACCACAAGGGTTCCGTGGATCCCAGTTTGAGAAACGCTGATTTAATGTAAATACGTTTATTACACATTGTGTAGCTAACAGACTTTTCTATAAAAATCGTCTAATTGTTGATACCCTTATTAATCTCGTATTAATATTACCCATATTAAATACAATTAACTTTTATATTATATAACCTATCAAATCATTGCCAACTACCCACCAGAGATCAGAGAGGTCAATTATGGATACATGAGAGAAAATATGTATTTTGTAGTTCTCACAGCTATCTATAAAAGAATAGATGTTATTATCTATTAAACAGTCGCATGCCAGTTCTTATAATATTTCCATAATTCCGATAATATACTATTTTTTAATAAGGGCTGTAATATTTAGCAGTGACTGTAGGGAGAGTGGAGTATTATTATTATAAATTGTCTTCTGGAGCCCGAATTTGGAAACGAGCTCAGGACAACATGCATTAAGCAATATATTCTCCATTAAAGAAACCATCAGAGGGGGCAAGCCGGTGCCCATGTCCCGGACGGCAACTTCAGTGGGCAGCAAAAACAAGTACAAACCCGAACAACCCCGGGGCTTTGCGCCCCACCCGATTATTAATCGATTAAAAACTTTTATCAGTGTCGAACTATTCATAATATCGCCCAAATTGCGGTTTTGTTAAAAATCTTATACATAGTGTCCCAAAAGAATAGTAGATACACAATAAAACTGCTGATTCTTTGGGTAAAAATATTGCGATTTAGCCGAAGTTTACTTAGTTCGAAAGTTGATAATAACCGAGATACAGGGTGTCCAAGTGAAAATTTTATATTGATTTTTGGTTTTGGGGCTTTTAGGGCCAAAAATTTGAATTTGTTAATTATTTTATTTTTTATATAGATTGTAAAGGGCGCTCGCTGCAGCACATAGCACAAGTGCAACTCTTTTGCGCTTTAGTGTATTTATGTTTTTATTAAAAATATCAATTTTCTCATCACATTTACTCAAAAATAATGTGTGTATCTTGTCAATGTCGCTCCGAGCAATTGTTTTCGATATTTTTGCATTTATAGGGCCCAGTGCGTTTTAAAAAATATTACAACAATTATTGTCAGTTGATAGTTTATTTATGTAACAATCAAATTTTTGTTTAACTTTAAATATTTTCAATTACGGATCTTTTAATTTCTTTGTAGTCTGGATTTTTTAGGATATTTTAAATATTAATAAAACTTTAAAAAATATAGGTTAAGTTAGAACTCCTGTTGCAATCTGAATTATTTATAGCTAAAATCTATTACCTCAAATGTAATGTAATAATTATTAATATCTAACATAATAATGTGTTATTTCAATATTTTAAAAAGCGTACTAGACACCATAAATGCAAAAATCTTGAAAGCAATTGCGGAGCGACATTGACAAGGTACACATACCATTTCTGGGTAAAAGTGATGAGAAAATTGATATTTTTAATAGGAATAAATACACTAAGGCACACATAAGTTGCACTTGGTTCTATGTACCCGGAGTGACGCAGCCAGCGTCCTTTACAATCTATAAAAAAATAAAATAATTAACAAATTCAAATTTCTCGCCCCTAAAAACCTTCAATCACATAATTGTATGCAAAAACGTTGGTAAAAAAGTAAGTTAATCAGGAAATTATAGAAATTAAAATTTTCACTTGTATATACACAACTCGGTTATTATGAACTTTTGAGCAAGCAATGTAATAAATACCAAATCGCAATATTTTTACCCAAAGAATCTGCAGTTTAACTGTGTACTATTAGTTTATGGATATACTGTATATAGCCCAATACTGGTCGAAATGCGCGGGAGGACGGGCGCGAAGTTTTTTTTAAATACAACTACTAAAAACCAACAAGGGATGGAGGATATGCGAGGGAGGCAGTTTTAAGTTTTTGCCCCGTCTCGAAAACAATCAAGATCCTGGGCTGCATAGGCCGTATTTCCCCCTCATACTAAACCAATTAAAAATTACACCGCGAGAAGATTTTTATTACCGTTATAAAAATTTTAATTTCGATAGCCAAAAAAAAACCTACATAGGGGATAATAAAAAAAATAGCTGCGACAGTAAATTGATTTTGCTGGGTATATCACTGCTGCAGTGACGGTTCTTCCACAGGAGCACATGCGCACGTGCACCTCCAAAACAAAGCGAATAAAAAATATTAATTTATATTCATTGAATATTATTTATCATATAAAGTCCGACCCTCCCTAATATTTTATCGTACCGTCAAACTAAAAAAGTCCGACCCCCCCTACTATTTTATCATCCCGTCAAACCAAACTGTATAGATTCGGCAACCGTGCCTCGGTCGAGGTAAATGACGATTATGACGAGACTTGCTCGCACGTGCGATTAAGTAGTGCAGTTTCTCTGTAGCAGCAGGTGGCGGGTGGCGGGGGATAGCGGGGCTATGGTGATTTTACATGGAAAAGGCGCACAGTTTTTGTGTCGTGTAAATCTAGGGACTTTATTAGAAAGTTTAAAAATGAAATATATGGAAACAAATTTATAGAGGATATTCCAAACTTAATGAGGCTGTTATTGATCAGTTTTCTACAATTAAGAACCGAAGAATGGACTTTACGTTTAAGCACAATTGTGCAGTTTCGATAAACGATACTCGATATGATTTTAAACCATTTTATTTAATGATTTAAACTAAAAAACACTGAAAATATGAAGAATGCCAATTTGTCATTCTCGTGGCTCGATTCGTTCTCGTCATAAAACAGTTAACTATTGTTCTCGTCTTGGTTGCGCCTAATGACGTAGCCGTAGATGGCGTAGTGGTATTAGACATCATTCGGTTTTCTTGATAGCTCGTAGATGGCTTTAGTAGTATTAGTAGTGGACTGTATAAATATTGTTACGAGGGTTGCATGCGACGACGTTAAGATCCGACACTAAGAAAATCTTTCTTATTTTCCAAAAGTTGTATTTCCTTGTGTAAAATAAAAAAATAAATAAAAATATTTTTTCCTAAACGCATTTTCTTATTACTTTTTTTCTTTCTACATTTAAAACGCCTAGAAAGTAATTGTTTGGTCGTTAAACAAAAATGAAATTTAAAAAATAATTTCACCATACTTGTGAACCCCATCATTGGTCACGAGCCGCCACTGCACTGCTGTAGTAGTACAGTCGCTTTATAAATATTATCACACGTCACAGCAAAGGAAAAGTCATATTCTTGCAAAGCCAGTTACCACCGATTGCAAAGATACTTTACTGGGATAATAAAGACATTTTCTTACGCTCAGAAAAAGAGAGGTTATGTGTGGTAACTTTTTAAAGGATTTTATTCAAAATGTGTTCTACAATATATACAAAATTCAGCACAATCTACCAATCTACCCTGCCAAATTAGGCACTAAAAACGAAAATAATATGATCGAACTTTAAGTTAATTAATTATATATAAATCATAGGTTGGTTATAGTTCTAACAACTCATATTTTGTTTCTGTTCTTTAGTAAACTCGTATATGAAATCCGTGTCTGCTCCTCTGTCATCGACGCCATGGATACGGTCGTGTTCTATTTTGTGTTCCTGACGCAACGTATATCGGATAACTCCGAAAGTGGCCGAGAGTATCCGAACAAGCGACGAAGGTCGTTTTTCAATCAAAATATTTACCGTGCAAGTAAAAAAAAATTTTATAAAGTTTTTTTTTTATTCACAGTAAAATACATTCCTTCCCCGGCATATATAAAGATTAATGACAGAAAATAATATTTATAAAGATTCATTTAATTATCACTATAAAGACATTATTTATAAAATAGTTTCTTATAAAAAGAAAAAAGACTATATCCTGGAAAATGGTTCCTATTAATTTGCTGCTGCATATGCTAAACCATGAATGTCTTTCTACCGCACTAAATTTATTATTATAGATTATTTTAAAATTATTTCCTTATTATTTGCAACACTTTGTAGTTTGTTGTTCATCGTAAATTGTTGATAAATACTACAAATCTGTTATCACATCACTGGTTATCTTCTGTTTGGATATTATATAGCTGGAACTTATTTCAATAACGATTATCACTTATGAATCATGCCATGATGGATGAGGAAATGAGCTTTTCGGAAAAATTAATCTCCTATAAACTAGAAAAAATGTGTTATAATTGCTCGACTTGGTTTATTCTGTTAGATATTTCAAGTAATTTTTATAAATTATTTTGATTTAAAAATGTATGTTATAAACCATTTTTTATTCACCGATGATTCTCTCCACTTTTCGGTAAATTCCCGAAAAAATTCATCAGACACACAAAACATGCGCCCCGTGGCACAATTCTTTTTAAACTAAGCCGAGTATACGAGTTTTCTATGGTTAATTATATTTTTATTAAACTATTTCTCTGAAGCCGAAGAACTAGACCGGACTCGGATAATATGGGCGATGAAATGCCTGTGTTTTAGTTTTGACTTTCTTAAAGATTTAACTCATATACATATTATATACCATGGTGCCGATAAAAAACTAGGACAGCAATATTTCTTATTTTCTCCTTGACTATTAGGAATTATTTACTGTACCAGTAAAATGTCATATATAAATTTTACATATCAACATAGATTGTCACTTTACCATTAATTTGCCAAGCACATTTTTTTAAAAAATATGTAACAATTAACCCCCCAGCAAAAGGCTATTATCTACAGTCGGTTGCGAGATGGTGCTTTTATTGGGAATATTGCAGACGAACTGGGAGTAAACAGAAATGCCGTGTTGTCGGCAAAACGAAAAATAGCAAGGCATCGAACTGTTATTAGGAGCAGTTTCAGGTTCCCCTAGAATGCTTGCTAAAGATGAAAATAGAAGAGTACTAATTATCAAGAAGTAATAAACAGGAATGTTCTGTGACTACATATTAAAAAAAATTTGTGCTACGACAAATTTTGTGTTTGTATATTTTTTACTTTCTGTTAAATTTCTTTTATTATTCAGTTTTATTTCATCTTTTGGCGACATTAAATATACATACTTTAAAAAAAGCATTTGACTATTTCTTAATAAAAAATGCATATTATATTTAGTTCCTCCATGTAAACTTCCGCTTAACTTTATAAAACAAGTAACATATTTTGATGCCACCTAGTATCGCAAAATACAAACCTTAATTATGTAACCTAGGTTACTTTCTAAAAGTTAGGTGTTTTTACCTTTACAGCTATCGAACACCTTTTATAGTCTATGATATATGTATTTCCGTTCCCAGTTTTCAGATATTGCTGTTCTAGTTTTTTATCGGCACGATGGTACCTTAAATCACATAATAGAAAATATTTTTTCAGGTTTCCCGTTTTATTTTAATATTGTTTAATTTTTTTCCTATTCCAATGTCTCCAAAAAAGGAAGAACTTTTTTTTTTGTAATTTCTCCTTTTTTCCCCAAACCGTTAAATTTTTAGCAGTAAACTAAATTTGGTTTCGACAGAAACGCCCTCACAAGTTTATAGTCGCCTCTAAGAACCTAATCTGCATATTTTCTTGTCCCGTCAAAGTATATAGGGTGCACCAAGTAAAGTGGCCTATTAGAAGTATCTCGAAAACTGAATGAGATTTGATTTTGAAAATTTGGTTGTAGCTATAAGAGATGGTTTTCTATGTTCCTAAAAAATGTTGGATGATGCGATGTTGCCGGATCATACCGAAAGTGGTAGCAACTTCGGAATTTTATTTTTGAATCTAGGTAAAAATCTAGATCAGTTTCCTGTATAATATCATATACCTATCTTTAAGACTTTTTGAATTATAAATAATCTTGTGATTTTTTAACGCCGTATCGGGACCTGAAAAGAAAATCATATCTTTTTAGCGGTTACAGCTAGAAAGCTGATATTTTTACAATAGTTTCACAAGACCATCGAAATTTTATAATTTTCAACGGTATTTAATTAGTTTTATACAGGGCGTCTCCATAATAATATTTCTGAGGGACATGAATTATTGCAAAAGTCTTCTATTTTTAAATTGGACACCCTGTATTTGATATGTTTTGCTAATGGAGGATCGAATTCCTATACTATATTTTCAATATTTTCGGACTTATAGCGAAATTTAAAACTTATCTTGGAAAAATATATTTGTTGTAGTTGGCTGTGGAATGGATTCAGAAACAAAATAATGAAAAATCCATTTGACGTTATGTCTGTGTCGTTGTAAAATAAATAGTTAACAAATGAGCAATTTATTAATAAATAAATAAACAAAATTAAAATTACGCATCAACACCAATAAAATAACTAATAACTAAATTGTTGGCTCTTAAATATTCATGAATTGTAGTGATAACATGTTCATTTGTCACCTTTTTTATTTCTTCCCCTTCTAGAGACCCCAGAGCTGTTCTTAGTCGATTTTCTAAATCTTTCCGTGTTGTGACTGATTTCTTGTATACTATTTCTTTAATCCTACCCATATATAGGGGGGGGGGGGGGGGGGGGGACTCCGGAGTTCACAGCCTACTACCAAAAAATATATTTTTTTAAGATAAGTTTTAAATATCGCTATAAATCCGAAAATATTGAAGATAGGTATAGGAACACTTAATATCATTAGATAGAAAACTCGATCCTCCATTAGCAAAACATATCATCCCATTTAAAAAAAGAAGATTATTGCAATAATTCATCTCCCTCAGAAATATTGTTATGGGGACGCCCTGTATTAAACTAATTAAATACCGTTCGAAATTATAAAATTTCGATGGTCTTGTGAAACTATTGTCAAAATTTCAGCTCAGCTTTCTAGCTGTAACCGCTAAAAAGATATGATTTTCTTCTCAGGTCCCGATACGGCGTTAAAGAATCACAAGATTATTTATAATTCAAAAAGTCTTAAAGATAGGTATATGATATTATACAGAAAACTGTTCTAGATTTTTACCTAGATTCCAAAAAAAAAAAATAATATATAGGGTAATTCATTTAAAATTCCGAAGTTGCTACCACAGCCTAATTTTCAAAATAAAATCTCATTCAGTTCTCGAGATACTTCTAATAGGCCACTTTACTTGGTACACCCTGTATACTCCCGCAAAACCACCGAAAAATGGACACCCCGTACATGTTGGCGCTACGATTATATGGTAGTGATGAGATTTAATAAAATGGTATATGGTCAATAATCTTGGTTAATTCAATAATAATCAATGGTCAATGTAACATAAATCTGGCGAGGTTTCAAAATTAGGTCTAAATAAAGTAAAGGGTTCTTCATTCACACCGAGTGGTCGTTTTATATTCAAAGGGAATAACAGAATATTCCAATAACTCTCCAATGCAGATTCCTACAGTGCTCTCTAGTGGAGAAAATATACATTAGCATTCTGTTCGAGTATCGAGTTATTACAAGTTAAATGTAGTAAAAGTTTGTTTGGCTCACGTGCTAAAAGATGTCGCCATCATTATTAATGTGAATATAGTAGATATACTGGGTGCGGTAAAAGTTTGGAAATGGTCCGATACTTCCGGGTGGTTAGGTTTTCGAATAAAAAGTTAAGGACAAAAGTTGCTTGGTTTTTAGTTTGCAATCGATTGGCCACTAAGTTCTTCAGAGAGCAAAAGTAGGCAACTTTTGTCCGAAGAATTTTTTACTCGAATCCGCGAAAAATCATTGGGGTCGCCATTTGAAATTTCAAAGTCACCCCCATCCCCCACATGGGGAGAGTGGTTGAGGGATGTGGCCAATCGATTGCAAACTAAAACGGGCCGTTTCCAAACTTTTGCCGCACCCGATATAAAATTATATGGTTATATTCAATATCGATAATCTTTTATTTCGGTAGCGGAAAAGATGTATGTTTTTTTCTATTTTTTTCTCAAATTTGGCAAGTATTTTTAACTTATGTAAATTCGCCATTCGCAGTTTGTTTTCCGTTGTCTCTTTTTGTATATGGGTCGTACTGGCTTTTCTAGCACGTAATATCTATAAATTATTCCATAAAAAATTTCGCGACCTTTTCTCCGTTTTGCTACCACTGGCGTCCTAGTTTTTAAGTTAATAAAATTTTTATTAACTCATTTTACCATTGCCACTCCTACAAAACTTTCTAACGGCGCCAATGTTTGTCTTCCGCACTGATAAACATATTTTTTAACAATCTGATGACTGATGAAAATGACCTAGGAAGGGAGAATTTTTCAAATAAATACCCCAAAAAAGGTGACCAGTCTCTACACTCCATACGTATGCCATAAAACAGTAAGAGCAGATGATATTAAATAGCAAGGCATCTTTTAACGTACTTTTGAGTATCCATTTGGATATGCAGGCCTTTTATTTCGATTCCCAGTAAACCACAAATGGATCCAGAAATTTTTTAATTACTTAGTAATTACTGAACTGACACCAGTGATGACTGATACCTAAAAATGCTTTAAAATGATCAGAGTCAGAAAAAATATTAAAAAAATAGGGATGTTTAAAAGACATGGATACGTAGGCAAAAATTCACTAAAGACATGGATACGCAGTACGTACGTTGTGCACAACTTATGGTTATAGTGGTATATAGAATACGAATAACAGATTTTAAAAGTTTTTAGAGTAAGATACCCTAGACATTTCGGCAAGGGTGCCAAATAAAAGTGCTGTTAATACACATCTGTATAGTAAGTAAAATAGTATTTAATAAGTAAAATAAGTAAAATAATATTTAAGATTGAATCAGGCTCTGCAGAATAGCGTATCAAGTAGAGGTTAGATTGCAAAATTACTCTACAGGATGTTATAAATTTAAGGAAAAAATCTTCTTTAGTTTTTTGTATACATGGTGGTATGAAATTATGAAAATATCTTATTAATGTTACGGATGTAGTCTGTCTATCTCGCAGTGGAGTACTTGCTGCCAAAATGGGGGATTTGAAATAAAGAAAGAGTCAGTGGACTGTATACAGGATGTCCATTAGTTAATGATACATAGAAAAATCACAGACTCCTTACATAAAAATATTAGGATTTAATTATTCTTACCTATATGCGAATGTTGATGTTAACTGAGATACAGGGTGTTAAACTTACAATTTCATTTTTGTTTTTCTCGAATATCTTTGAAAGAAACCAACGTTTTTTTCACAAAATTTGGCAATTATGGTTTTTTTAAGAAAATTTAATGTACAATGTAGGGGGCGCTGTCTGCGGCATTTGTCGCACATTTATTAGGTCATAACTTCTTTGTGCCTCAGTGTATTTCAGTTTTTAATGAAAATAATACTTTTCTCATATTTATTACGTAAAAGGTCTACTAAGTTTAGGTCGCCCAGAGTTACCGTTTCGGAGATATTTGAATTTAAATTGTTTAGTGCACACTGCCCAATTACTATTAATTTGCAAACAAAATTTTTTTCTTAAAGTAACCTATGATAAAACAAATGAAATTTAGAGATGCAGTTGCTATGAAACTTCCATGTTGTTATTTCTTTGTTGAGTATTGTAAGATAGCTTTGTGAGAAAATGTTTCATTTTTGAGTTTATCGTAAGTTAAGTAACAATGCCGAGACACAGTTTGTTTTCAAACGTAGAAATGCGGGATACGTGGTATGTATACGCGCTGGAAAATTTTAATGGACGAGGGCCTAGAGACGATATTCGGAATTGTGTCCAAATCGAAGACAACCTAATTTAAAATCTTCAAAAATATTTACGACCGATTAGGTGAAACAGGTACGTTTCATTCTAAACGGAATTCCAAAGGGCCCCGAAGACTTTAACTGTGGAACAAGAAGAAGAAATTCTGGTCCGCGCCCTATGGAATCCCGGTTAGGACGAAAGGTACCTGTTTCGTAATCGGTCGTAAATATTTTTGAAGATCTTATATCATCTCTGGGAACCTCGTCCATTAATATTTTCCTGCTCGTATATACACAACATGAGGAAAACAAAAATGAAGTTTTAACCTTAACACCATGTATCTCAGTTAATATCAACTTTCGGAGGTAAGTGTAATTACCTAAATCCTAATATTTTTACGTAAGAAGTCTGTGGTTTTTCCATTTACCATTAATTAACGGACATCCTGTATACTGTTGGTTGAGGAGATAATATGATTTAAAATAGGAAAGCAAAATGCAGCGACAACGGGACTCAGAGACAAAATGGCTTCCTGGCTGGTCCTGTAGACAACCTCGCATACTCCTGCACCTTGCAGGGTGGTTTTTTATATTAAGGGGTTGCCGATTCGCACTATGATTTTTTGTTAACGCGCGTTCTCGGGAAAGTTATATAGAGTGTCTCATCTGAGAGACTGTGAGTTTTACTTTCCTTTGAATAACTTACTATATTTAAACCTGCAATTTCTGAGGTGAAAACAAATTGCTAAAATAAAAATAAATGATTGTTACGGAACAGACGTCAGTTATCAGCGATGTTATCAAGTTTAAACTTTAGAAAAAAAATGTATGCAACAATTTTAAATTTTTAAATTTAATAAGTTTTTATATCAACAATTCCTTCCATAAAAAATGTCCATAAAAATGATAACAAATTTCTTAATGCAAATGAGATACACAATAAGCACAACAATGCACAAGAAACAAACAACCATATGTGGTTAAGCTCGAGGTACGTCTCGAACTTCATTATTTAAGAATTCTTTCATCTGGAAGACTTCATCTTCATGGAACGACCTTCCCGAGGTCGTTTTCCCAACGAATATAACTTCCAACGATTTAAAACCAACGTGAATCGCTTTTTGCGCACACGCACTACTCCCAGAGTGCCCTAAAGGATTTTTTCTATAGTGCTTGTGTTTGGCCGTAAAAAAAAATTACTTCGATTGCGCTAGATCATGATGGCAAGCGACGGAAGGTCGAGTAACGCGCAGAGGTTTTACTACAATGGTAGACCTTGGTAGATTAACCTACATTACAGTAGTTAAGTGAACATAGACAGTATGTTGGGTAGTTTTAGGGATATTCACCTAAGTATTTAAACGTCCAATTAAAAAGAAAACTATCTAGTTGCTACACCTTGTATTTGAACATAAAAATTATTCCTTTGAAAATTTAATGAATTGTACAGGATACACGGAAAAAAGGCTATAAATTATTTTAGTAAAGATTTTATTGTACGAGTTCCCATAAAATATTGCATTAATGACGTTTTTAATTAATAATTGTATAATATACAAATAATTTATAAAAAAGTATAGTTAGTATCTGTAATAAATTTAGTACAATGAAGTAAATACTATAATATATTTTAAATTTTACAAGTGAAAATGGCTAGTTTATAACTCTAGGAGGTAGTTAAACATTTTTATGTCATACCAGTGCATTATTGTGTTTTTATACCTTAGATACCATCTACATAATAGCTTACTTTATGCCCGTGCGGGCATAAAGTACACATTATGGCCCGCGCTGGCATTAAGACGCAAAAAACAGTTTTCGATTAACTTATTCTTTATTAACAAAATAGCAAAATATAAATTTACGTTTATATATTATTTGGTTGTATTTACATAGAACTGGCAATTCTGGAAGTTCCACTGATAGCTAAATTTCCTGCAGCAAAGGTTGACTTATGATTCATTATCTGGTTCTCTAGTTTCTGTAAGGAAATGCGAGATCCAGATGGTACGCCCGCCAACATCTTTGAAACCTCACTTTTTGAGGATATGCTATCCTCTAAATATCCTCCAGCAACTGTGGTAAAGGTAGTTTCATGAAAAATGGATATAACTTATTGACTGCAGTAAAAGTACCTGGGCCATCCCATTATTTATGACCGCTTGTTATTATTATGTGGAAAGGACCGGATTGTAATAATTATAATTAAATATAGGCACATCAGGTAGGTTAGGTTGCTTAATTTATATTTAAATATCTTTTTGTGGTAAAATTTGTTAGTTTTTGAGGAATGGTTCAAGAATTGTCTTTTACCAAACATTCCTCAGAATAGCGTGATAGTAATGGACAATGCGAGCTATCACAGTCGCCAATTACATAAAGCTCCAAGCTCAAATAATACAAAATTGGAGATTCAGAACTACATGGCGGCGAATGATATATATTTTGAAGAAAGTTATAAAAAAGTGATCTTTTAGAAGTTTTAAAGACATTTTGTATAAAAAAAGTATATGTTTGTTGACACATTGGCAGTGCTACGGTTCCCACCCTATTATTGCATTTTTAACCCCATAGAGCATATTATTATGTGGCACCAGTTAAAATCACTGGTTAGGTCTGAAAATATTTCTCCGACTTTAAGTTCTAGTTTTGTAGAATTAATACGAAAATGCTTTAATGATATTCCACCAGGTAGTTGGAAAAATGCAGTCCGTCACGTAATAACTGTAGAAAATTCGTATATTAGTCTGGATCGTATAATTAATCCAATTATAATTAATTTTGATGAGGATAGCGATAGCGAAACAGAACTATCTACAGAATGACATTATAAATGTAAATAAATATGACTAGTAATATTTAAAAAAAATGATATTTCATTTGATTACATTAATATAATCATATCATTACTTCTTTTCCTTAGTCCGTCCCTTCATACTTCACTTGTTTATTGCCAAGCTCTTATCGACACAATGGGACCGACCCAGGAAATCATTAAGTCGTATCCAATTTTCGTGAAACGTACTGTACTTTTCCATCCACCATGGCGCTTCAGCGTAGTCATACTTGCTCCAGCTTCTGCTAAAAGAGTTGCCGACGTTCGATGTAAACAATGACCAGTGTACTTTTCTTGGTCGTTCAAACCCAAATATTTTGCAATAATATAGGGAATTTTCCCAAATGTGTTTTTGCCAACAGGTTGTACAGTAAGCGGCCTTGTCTATAGGTTTTGGGTTGCCTTTTAAGCCATTTTTTCAATTCTTGTTCCATTTTTGATTTTTGACTTTGACACAATAAACATTTGAATACTTATCTCCCTAGCAACAAAAAACGCAGGCTATAATGTCAAGATAATGTCGCAGGTAAATATAAAAAATTGGTAAATCAAATTAAATTAAAATTTTTTTTTATTTTTAAATACGAACTGGTATGACATAAAAGTTTGTATGCACCATGGGTACTAATAGATATATACCCTCGGGCGACTTGCGAACCCTCGGGCCATAGGCCCTCGGCTTTGTAAGACTGTCGCCCTCAGGGCATAATCATCTACTTAGTACCCTTGATACATAAATAACTATTAAATGTATGGTACGTTTTACTGGCGACTATTACTGTACTTTAAAAATTACTTATTGTAAAAATGATCAAGTTTAAATGAAGTGTTGTAAAAACGCTTTTTACAAGAATGACAGGCTTAAATCAGATGCAACGGATCTCTGGTAACAAATAATGGGTAGAACTTATACGAGGAACATACCACCGATCGAAGAAGTCAACCAACTCAACCCGTAGTTATCACTTGGATTGGTGACCGCTTATAAAAAATTTTAATAAATTTTATAAAAGATTTTAGTAAATTTTACAAAAGATTCCTAAAAATTCATTACTAATAATTTTTGTAATTATTACTAAAAATTTAGGTTAAAAATTTGTTGTATTTTAATGGTACTTCTTATTAAAAGTTATTCCAGTAACATATAAACAAACCAATAAATTATGGTTAGTTTTATTATTTCTATAGTAAATTTAACTAAGGGCCGATATTTTAAAGTCACTTTAAGGTACATAATGACATAAGTAATCCAAATATTAAAGGTATTTTTAACTCTCATCTAAAGGAATAGAGCTTCAAGAACGTGGTAATCTTAGACTTAACGCGTCAATTGACCCTCAAATTAATTTAAAACATAGATTTTTTAAGGTTTACATTAACGTTAAGGCTACCTTAGCTAAGGTCTAACTAGAGGTAACATTCAAATATCGGCCCTAAGATTTCCGCGTGCCATCGAAACATTTATCTACACTATAAAAAATTGAAATTAGATTGTGGAACAAAAAGTTATCATATTGTGCATTATCATACATTAAAAAGCTATTAACCAACATCTTCTAAAGTACCTGGAAGGCTTCAACATTATCAGCGATCATCCATATGGTTTTCGGAAGTCCAGATCAACTGGAGATCTTCTAGCCTATGTCACCCATCTTTGGAACAACGCAATCGAACATCATGGGGAGTCTCGAGCTGTTGCACTGGATATTTCTAAAGCCTTTGATCGTATTTGGCATGAGGGACTTCTAAGTAAACTGCGATCCTATGGTATGCCCAGTCGATTCTGTGCATGGTTGTCTAGCTTTCTTAAGGACCGCTCTCTGCAAATGACGATTGACGGATTTCTCTCAGACACCCTCACCATCAATGCCGGTGTTCCTCAAGGGTCCATATTGTCTCCAACTCTCTTCTTACTCTACATTAACGATCTTCTAGTGAAAACGAAAAATCCGATATTTAGTTTTGCTGACGACAGCACACTTATCTCATCTTCCTCTTTGAATGCACAAACATCGGCTGCCGACGCACATCTTCGCAGACAGAATGATGTATCACACCTCAACAAGGACCTGGAAGAAATTTTTGCTTGGGGTGACAGTAGCCAAGTCGAATTTAACGCTTAAAAACTCAGGCAGCAGTTTTCTCTAAGAAGGTTAACATTACAGAACTGAATATAGTCATGGGCGGACACGCAATCCCACTGGCGTTGTGGCAATCGCCAAGATAGCTTCTCAGAAATTTGGTGTACTCTTCCGAACCAGAAAGTTGTACACACCTCAACAACTTTTGACACTATACAAAGCCCAGATTCGACCTTCACTAGAGTACTGCTCTCAGGTCTGGAGCTCTGCACCCAAACATACTCTTCGGCTACTGGATTCCATCGAAAGGAAGGCCATTCGTCTTATTGGAGACCACGAGCTGACGAAGAACCTCGACAGCCTAGAACATCGAAGACAGGTTGGGGACTTCACTCTCTTTCACAGATATTTTCATGGAAAGTGCTCGGTTGACCTTGCCCTCTTAATTCCGCCCAGAGCGGCGAATAGCAGAAATACACGACGAACCACTGCCGCCCATCCATATGTGGTTAAGCTTAGTACTCCTCAAACGTCATTATTTAATAATTCTTTCATCTGGAGGACTTCATCCTTATGGAACGACCTTCCCGAGGTCGTTTTTCACGAATATAACCTCCAACGATTCAAACCCAACGTGAATCGCTTTTTGCGCACACGCACCACTCCCAGAGTGCCCTAAAGGATTTTTCCTATAGTGCTTGTGTTTGATCATAAAAAAAGCTAATTTTATAATTTTTAAATATTCGGTCAGTAACTGATGGACGCTTTTATCAATTTCCATAGATTTAATATAATTTTCCAATACGTAACGTCTAATGGAAACTCGTTGTCAATAATTCAGTGTATTTTTGGATATCGTATTTGATGGGTGGTCCTTAATTACGTTGTCGTAGACCTCCATAGGGCCAATTCTCTCACGATGGCAACAGCACACTTCGGCAATAATTTGAGCCGGACGTTGCGATGGCACTGGCCCGTTCAGCAAATGCATTTGGCAGATTTATAGACCGTCCGCAATCCGCGGTCGTTGCATCGCCGGACGAAAGTCGCGGCATGGAGACTTGCAGTTACGCCCCCGCTATGAATAATTTATCAACAGACCTCCGTATGGGTACATAATGTGAATGCGTTTATAACAAAGTTGGGAGATTGATGTGAGGGAACTGTTCGTATTTAAGAATATCAGACTTTCTCAACTTTGCAATACATTGGTGATTCACGGCAGAGAGAGAGAGAGAGAGGGGGGGGGGGGGTTAGCCCCCCTGTTGATGATCTTTACAATATGTCAAATAACTTTAACAATTAAATACAGTGGCGGTTCGTGAGCGAAAATATAGAGGAAGAGTCAAGAAAAATATTCTTAAACACAGAGACTATCTTTACGCGTCAATATAATTCACGCCAAAGGAGAGGAAGTGGCACTTCTCTTACTTCCTCTGCATAGCCGCCACTGCTTAATTAGTAATTTTTTTAAGTCACTGCCTTCCGAAAATGAACCAGAATTGTTACAAAAATGAAGTTCTTAATGAATTTATTTATTTTAAATGGACAACGTGATCAAATGTAATGGAATCCTGATTTACCACAAGTGAACGAGAGATCGAAAAGAGTCACTGCCTTCCGAAAATGAACGAGAATGGTTACACGAATGAAGTTCTTAATGAATTTATTTATTTCAAATGGACAACGTGATCAAATGTAATGGCATTCTGATTTACCACAAATGAACGAGAAATCGAAAGAGTTATTACAGTTTTGACAGATTAACAATGAATGAAATTGTTCTGTATTCGAACAAACTTCCTCTTGTTCATTTGTGATAAATCAGGATACATTACATAAACTAGAATAATATATTTAAAATAAAAACAAAATCCTTCCTGTATATTCATCAGCAGGATAATTAAGTAAATTATTTTAATTTAGGGATTTAGAAATAACAACCGGAAAAATAAGTCCACTTCCTATCGTCTTGTAATTGAATCTTTTAGATTTTCTTTGAAGCTGCAAGGATTTATGTATGCATACAGGATGATTCGGAAGGAAGGGACTAAGCTCCAGAAGTGTATTGTTTACGTGAAATACGTTTTTTTTTTTTTTGAAAATAAATCTTTATTTTTCCATCAAAACAATAATATACATTCATCTAAATATTTCTCTAAACAGTGCCTATAGCACTGGCCTCGAGAATAAATCAGTATTAATTTTACAGTGTTGGACGTGTTCCTAACTAAATCCCTAAAAACAATTTAACTCGTTTTACAAATTGACACAATTTTCCAAGATCTCTGATATCCTGTGGTATTCTATTGTAAGCCTTTGCCGCTCTTACAATCGGGTTACTCAATCCTATATTCGTCCTGGTACTTACACAATATATATTATTTTGTGATCTGGTTTCGTGACTGTGTATGTTGTTGGACATTAAAATATTTATATTACACCTTTGGTTATTTTTTAAAACTTTATAAACTAATTTAACCTGTTCTAATTCTAGAAGTATCTCCAATTTTGGTATTCTCAACTCTCTATATAAAGTTTCTGAACTTGTCAACCTATCATAGTTAAAGAGAATTTTTAATACTTTATTTTGGAGTACTTGGACCGCGTTAAAATTAGTTTTCCCACATGTTCCCCATATTGGCATTTGATATCTAAAGTGTGACAGGAAGAAGGCATCCATTCAATTTGGTTTTATTAGTAAGATAGTTTCGACATCTGTATATTATAGGTATCATAGGTAGTATTTTGTTTGAGAGATGCCTAATGTGTTGGGACCAGTTAAGATCATTATCGATCACCAATCCCATATACTTTACATTCTGAACTTCTTCTAAAATTAAGTCATTTATTTTAATATTGAAATGGTCTATTTGTTTATTTTTTTGTTTAAATATCATATATGTTGTTTTGTCAACATTTATTTTTAGTTTATTATAGTATAGCCAATTAAGATATAAATTTAAGTCATCATTAACCATATTATTCAATGCCTTCTCCTCCTCACCGGTATACACTAATACTGTGTCATCGGCAAATTTAAAATATCTCGCCTTGAGATTTGCATACCTTAGATTCAATACATAAAGAGAATTCAGCAGAGGACCCATATTTTTTCTTATTAAATCAGTTATTTTTCAAAGAATTTTCTTGAAACTAGTTGAATTGTCAATGCGATTTAGGTGCTCCCGAAAATTGTCATTTTACGAGAAAATAAATATTTCCAGGTTCGGAGAGGCCGACGTGAAATTTATTTATAGATTTTTGCTTAATAAAGCAGTTATTTTTTAATGAATTTTCATGAAACTTGTAGCACTGTCTATATGATTTAGGTGCTCCCGAAAAATAAAATTTTAGCAAAAAAATAGCAGTTCCGGAAAAAATTAGTACTATAAAAAATAACGTTTTTCCTTATTAAATCAGTTATTTTTCAAAGAATTTTCTTGAAAGTCGCAGAATTGTCAATGCGATTTAGGTGCTCCCGAAAATTGTCATTTTACGAGAAAATAAATATTTCCAGGTTCGGAGAGGCCGACGTGAAATTTATTTATAGATTTTTGCTTAATAAAGCAGTTATTTTTTAATGAATTTTCATGAAACTTGTAGCACTGTCTATATGATTTAGGTGCTCCCGAAAAATAAAATTTTAGCAAAAAAATAGCAGTTCCGGAAAAAATTAGTACTATAAAAAATAACGTTTTTCCTTATTAAATCAGTTATTTTTCAAAGAATTTTCTTGAAAGTCGCAGAATTGTCAATGCGATTTAGGTGCTCCCGAAAATTGTCATTTTACGAGAAAATAAATATTTCCAGGTTCGGAGAGGCCGACGTGAAATTTATTTATAGATTTTTGCTTAATAAAGCAGTTATTTTTTAATGAATTTTCATGAAACTTGTAGCACTGTCTATATGATTTAGGTGCTCCCGAAAAATAAAATTTTAGCAAAAAAATAGCAGTTCCGGAAAAAATTAGTACTATAAAAAATAACGTTTTTCCTTATTAAATCAGTTATTTTTCAAAGAATTTTCTTGAAAGTCGCAGAATTGTCAATGCGATTTAGGTGCTCCCGAAAATTGTCATTTTACGAGAAAATAAATATTTCCAGGTTCGGAGAGGCCGACGTGAAATTTATTTATAGATTTTTGCTTAATAAAGCAGTTATTTTTTAATGAATTTTCATGAAACTTGTAGCACTCTCTATATGATTTAGGTGCTCCCGAAAAATAAAATTTTAGCAAAAAAATAGCAGTTCCGGAAAAAATTAGTACTATAAAAAATAACGTTTTTCCTTATTAAATCAGTTATTTTTCAAAGAATTTTCTTGAAAGTCGCAGAATTGTCAATGCGATTTAGGTGCTCCCGAAAATTGTCATTTTACGAGAAAATAAATATTTCCAGGTTCGGAGAGGCCGACGTGAAATTTATTTATAGATTTTTGCTTAATAAAGCAGTTATTTTTTAATGAATTTTCATGAAACTTGTAGCACTCTCTATATGATTTAGGTGCTCCCGAAAAATAAAATTTTAGCAAAAAAATAGCAGTTCCGGAAAAAATTAGTACTATAAAAAATAACGTTTTTCCTTATTAAATCAGTTATTTTTCAAAGAATTTTCTTGAAAGTCGCAGAATTGTCAATGCGATTTAGGTGCTCCCGAAAATTGTCATTTTACGAGAAAATAAATATTTCCAGGTTCGGAGAGGCCGACGTGAAATTTATTTATAGATTTTTGCTTAATAAAGCAGTTATTTTTTAATGAATTTTCATGAAACTTGTAGCACTCTCTATATGATTTAGGTGCTCCCGAAAAATAAAATTTTAGCAAAAAAATAGCAGTTCCGGAAAAAATTAGTACTATAAAAAATAACGTTTTTCCTTATTAAATCAGTTATTTTTCAAAGAATTTTCTTGAAAGTCGCAGAATTGTCAATGCGATTTAGGTGCTCCCGAAAATTGTCATTTTACGAGAAAATAAATATTTCCAGGTTCGGAGAGGCCGACGTGAAATTTATTTATAGATTTTTGCTTAATAAAGCAGTTATTTTTTAATGAATTTTCATGAAACTTGTAGCACTGTCTATATGATTTAGGTGCTCCCGAAAAATAAAATTTTAGCAAAAAAATAGCAGTGCCGGAAAAAATAAGTACTATAAAAAATAACGTTTTTCCTTATTAAATCAGTTATTTTTCAAAGAATTTTCTTCAAAGTCGCAGAATTGTCAATGCGATTTAGGTGCTCCCGAAAATTGTCATTTTACGAGAAAATAAATATTTCCAGGTTCGGAGAGGCCGACGTGAAATTTATTTATAGATTTTTGCTTAATAAAGCAGTTATTTTTTAATGAATTTTCATGAAACTTGTAGCACTGTCTATATGATTTAGGTGCTCCCGAAAAATAAAATTTTAGCAAAAAAATAGCAGTGCCGGAAAAAATTAGTACTATAAAAAATAACGTTTTTCCTTATTAAATCAGTTATTTTTCAAAGAATTTTCTTGAAAGTCGCAGAATTGTCAATGCGATTTAGGTGCTCCCGAAAATTGTCATTTTACGAGAAAATAAATATTTCCAGGTTCGGAGAGGCCGTGGCAGTGGCAGTGGCCTCGGTAGTGGCCGTGGCCGTGGCAGTGGCAGTGGCAGTTGCAGTTGCAGTTGCAGTTGCAGTGGCAGTGGCAGTGGCAGTAGCAGTTGTAGTGGTGTTGTATAATCTAAGTTCTATTGATATTCTTACAGCTATTACAGCTTACAAAATTAGTATTTTATACTAAACTGATATAACTGATATAATTTTATTTATTTTAATTAGATGAATAATATCAATTATTTTTATTTTTTTAAATCATCCAATATCATTTGGCTTTATTCTCCTCCTTCAAACTATAGTTATCTCTTTAATCTTTGGAACTTTAAATCTAAATTTTTGATTTTCCTATATTCTATTCTTAATTATAGTAGGGGGAATATTAGTATTATTTATTTATATAAGAAGAATTGCCTCTCATGAAAAATTTTATTTTTCTAAAAAAATTCCTTTTATTAGAGTAAGAATATTAATTATAATAACATCAACAAATTTAATCCTATATAATTATAGGTATATAAAAAATGTAAATAATTATGATTTTATTAATCAAAATATTTTTAATATTAATTTATCTATAAATACAAATTGTAAAATAATTATAATTTTATTAATAATTTATCTATTAGTAACTTTAATTGTTATTGTTAAAATTACTCAATAAACACTAGGTTACGATCTAATTTATACATAAATGATAAAACAAATAAACAAAAACCCTATAATTCAAGTTCTTGAGTCTTCCTTATGAAACTTACCAGCTCCTTCTAATATTTCTCAATATGAAATTTTCACAGCCTATGTGTTTATGTTTAATAATCCAAATTTTAACTTTAATTTTTTTAGCTATGCACTATTGTCCAAACGTGGAATTTTCTTTTAATAGAGTAGCTCATATTTGCCGAAATCTAAAATATGGAGTGGAATGTGGAGTGGCAGTGGCAGTGGCAGTGGCAGTGGCAGTGGCAGTGGCAGTGGTAATGTATTATTAGTAATAATTTCTCTATTATTTTTACACCAAACAGGCTCAAGCAACCCATTAGGTACAAAAACTAAAGTAGATAAAATTACGTTTAACCCATATTTTACATTTAAAGATTTAGTAGGATTTTCTATTATAATCATAATTTTAACTATTTTAACTTTAAAAAGACTCTATTTCCTAGGAGATTCCGATAATTTTATCCCAGCAAACCCTTTAGTAATCCCTGTTATTTAATTAATGTGGCCGTGGCGGTGGCGGTGGCGGTGGCGGTGGCGGTGGCAGTGGCGGTGGCAGTGGCAGTGGCAGTGGCCGTGGCCTCGGCCGTGGACGTGGCAGTGAAAGTAAACTATCTCCTGATATAATTTTATATATTTTAATTACTAACCTTGTTTCAGCTATCCCTTTCTTTAATAAAACAGTTATTTTTTAATGAATTTTCATGAAACTTGTGGCACTGTCTATATGATTTATTTGCTCCCGAAAAATAATATTTTAGCAAAAAAATAGAAGTGCCGGAAAAAATGACTACTATAAAAAATAACGTTTTTCCTTATTAAATCACATGTCCTTTTCCGATTTTCTTTTAACAAACCCGAACAATTAAACAAAGTTTCATAAATTAACATTTTTTAATCATAGGTCGATCAATTTAAGTCGAGCGATGTTGGGCACGGTAAGTACTCGGATGGGTGACCGCTTGAGAATACCATCTGACCAGAAATTTTTACAAAATATTTTAGTAAATTTAACAAAAATATAAATGGTTTACTAAAATTTTGGTAATTTTTACTAAACATTTTTGTTATACTTTTATGGCAGTTCTTACTAAAAGTTACTCCAGTCACATAAAGAGCCATAAATTATAGTTTTACTATTTTTATATTAAGGTTAACTAAGTTTTTCGCTCCATGTCTTTTCAATATGTCGAATTACTGCATCCCGAGTGCAGACTTTTACTTTGTAAACTTCATTTTTTAAGAAGCGGTTACAAAATTTTATTGGTGTGAGGTCTGGAGATCTTGGAGGCCAACTAGTAGGATCACCGCGACAGTTCCAAATCCCTGAAAACTTTTCATCCCTTTCGTCTTGACAGGACTTCATCCTGCTTCAGCTTATTAATCAGTTGCATTCTGATGTTTAGAGGCACATTATCTACTAATCCTTCTAATTTATTTCATTGATGAAAAATTAAATACTGCTCTCCAGTGAGAGGATTCTCCAAAATGGAAGGGCCAATTAAATAATTATGGACTACACCACACGTTTAATGCCCCCAGGGGAGGGGCAGTGGCGGATCTAGGATTGGATTTAGGGGGGTTAAAGAAGAACCCACTGCAGGCGACACACATTTTCCCGACCGTGCCCAAATATCGCTAAATTTGATAAATAATTTATAGTAAATAGTACTAGAAGAACTGATGTGGTAACCGGTAAGGTGTGAATTTAGATAACTCACAGAAATGTTGATGATTTTTACATTGTGTCATATAACTTACAGTGCAGGATCGAGGGCGAAAATATAGAGGAAGAACCAAGGAAAAATGTCAAGACGCCATAGGCGAGCAAGCAGTACTTCCCCTACTTCCTCTGAATGACGGTCGCAGGTTAATTAATAATTTTTGGAAATTAGTCCGTATTTTAAAGAGATAACTTTTAAAAAATCGAAAACAAGTAGACCGCTACCGTCCGCAATTTCCCGCTTACGATAAACGTTAATTAATTTTTATAAATGTTAAATTAGTTGTTGTATGTTGGGTTGCATTACTTGAAAGTTATACGGTAGGCCGGAGAACTGTCCCTTATAAGTTATACCTGGTCCTGCATTAGTGGGTCGGGCATCCATAGCGTCCTTATTTACAACAGTAGAAAAAAAAGTTTAATGCAAAAGTTGTAGGATGTGGTTTGATGCATATTTTAAAAATATTTGTAAATATATAGGGTGGTCCAAAAAAGTGTGACGTCATAAAATATATTTTTTTAAATGACACACCCTGTATTTTTGGCACAATTAGGTTCGTTTTGAAGTTCTCTCTTATGTGCAAAAATATTTTTTTATTTGCTTCGATATTTTAGCAGTAATAAATAAAAAAAGATAAAAATATCGTTCTGCATGCTTGGAAAAATTAGAATAAAAATCTTCTTAGATCTGTTTTGTTCCAGCTAAATAGTGTGAACAGTAATGCTACAGGTCTAATAATACTCTGACAATAAACAGGGTTTTCTTATTTTATACAGGGTGTTCAAAATTTGGTTACAAAAATAGCAACTTTCAAATCAGTTTTTCTTAGTATTTTTAAATGGCACACCCTGAATTTTATTTCATTATTCAAAGCAGAATTTAATTACAAGCATATTTTGTTATAACGAATGTATTAAAATTCTCATGGGTTTTACAGATATTTACCAAAAACCATAAATATCCTGATTAAACTAAAAAAGTATTGTTTTTGTACAATATAACTATTTTGAGTTTCGATTTATTATCAAGAGTTAAGGTGCATTTACACATGCATGGATTTAGTGGCACCAGTGGTCGCGCCAGTTCTATTTGCACGCCAGTAAAGGTTTATACTTTGTTGAGGAAACAAAAATAAGTGGCACGCCAGTTTCATTTTTAAAGGATTTTTCATAGTGCGCACTATTTCGAGTGAACTTTCCGACGCCTGTAAAATAGTCTCTGAACTTTTAGTGGAAAAAAAGGTAAAAGAAATACCGAAAAAGAAACGACGAAAAGGCCGTGTCTGGATTAAACCATGGATTAATCGTCGACCTGCTTTGGGTGCTTCTGCAAAACTGGTGGAACTCGCAGCAGAGGATCCTGCTAGCTATAAAATCCATCTTCTACCAACCAACTATATAAACTACAATCAACAATAATTAGAAGCGCAACCTAAACGAAAAACTGGCGAGCGATCGCTGACGTGCAAGCACTTGTTTACACTTGCAAGTTTTGATTTTCTGTATGAATTTGTCATCACTGGAGCAAGTGATTTCAGGAGGATGCTGACTTTTTGATCTATGCATGCAAAAATTAATTTTTATGCAAGTCGATGTTTACACTTGCTAATTTTATTTACTGGCGCGTCAATTTTTATTGGCGTCACTAAATCCATGCATGTGTAAACGCACCTTAAAAAGTGTATGCGCGTTGGCGACCGCACGCCAGTATTTAGTTTGAATTTCGTTTAGGTTGCGCTTCTAATATTTGTTGATTGTAGTTTATACATACAGGGTGTTTCGGGAGGAAATGGAAATATTTTGGGAACATGTTAAGAAGGTCAAAATAAGAGAAATTAACCCATATGTTTTAATCCGATTCTTAACCGTCTCTGAAATAATCGGTTCTAAAGTTTTTTTTGTAAAGTTTTGGAGTAATTAAGAAGTTTTGTATTTCTAACTCCAGTTTATAGGTATTTCATTGCTTGTCAATACCTAATTTAATTGACAAGCATGGTTGTCAGTTTGATTTATTCTGAGCGTTTCGACTCGAAAAGAGAAAAGGTTCCATACGTAATGCCTCACACATTCACCCATAGGGAGTATGCTGACATGATATTCGTGTATGGTTTCTGTAATGGTAGTGCATTACGGGCTGTTGATGAATACCGACGTCGTTTTCCAAATCGAAGAGTTCCTAATCGAAAAGTGTTTCAAAAAGTTTTTGCAAACGCTCAGGAAACAGGAATGTTTGCAAGCGTAAGGATTGATTCTGAACGAGCGGCGGGTCTAAATGTGGAAAATGAAGAGAATGTTCTGGATATGGCTGAAGAGAACCCAGGTGTTAGTACGAGGCGGATTACGAAAGAACTTCGATTAGAATCACATGTGGGCGTTTGGAAGACAATTAGAAAAAACGGTTTAAAGCCTTTCCATGTTCAACCGGTCCAACATCTTCAAGAAGGTGATTATGGCTTAAGGGTTCAATTTTGTGAATGGATCCAACAAAATCGAGGCCTACATAAATACATTTTATTTAGCGATGAAGCTCAGTTCACCCGCGATGGAATCAATAACTGTCACAATGAACATCGGTGGTCAGATGAAAATCTTCATGCCACGTTTGAACGAAACTTTCAATATCGATTCAGTATTAATGTGTGGTGTGGAATGCTCAACGCCCAGTTGTTTGGTTCGTTTGTATTGAATGAGCGTCTTACTGGAGATGGATATTTACGGTTTTTGGAAGACCATTTAACACACATGTTGGATGATTTTCCGCTAATTGTTCGACAACGAATGTTCTTTCTGCACGATGGAGCCCCACCTCATTTTAGTCGCCGGGTGCGTAATTTCATGAATAATCGTTTTCCTGATCGTTGGATTGGCAGAGGAGGACCTCAAGCTTGGCCACCGAGGTCACTAGACCTAAATCCACTGGATTATTGCCTCTGGGGGTGGATGAAATCACTAGTATACGAAACCCGAGTAGAAACCGTGGAAGGACTCCACAATCGAATTTTTAATGCCGCAAATATCATTATAAACAATCCCCAAGCAATTCAACGCGCAACACAAGCGATTAACAAACGTGGTGCAGCTTGTATTGAAGTTGGTGGGGGTATTTTGGAAAACATTCTAAATTAGTGGAATTTTGTTGTTTTACTAGTATCTATTGGTGTTGCTTTTGAAATAAAAAATAGTTACAAAAAAAACTTTAGAACCGATTATTTCAGAGACGGTTAAGAATCGGATTAAAACATATGGGTTAATTTCTCTTATTTTGACCTTCTGAACATGTTCCCAAAATATTTCCCTTTCTTCCCGAAACACCCTGTATAGTTTATTATGGCTAAAAAAAAGTGGTCAGCAGAACTGACAATCAAATTTCTTGTGGGTATGACTCATATCCGTGTTTATCGGATATGCACATAAAGCAGGTCGACGATCAATTCATCGTTTAACCCAGACACGGCCTTTTCGTCCGTTTCTTTTTCTGTATTTCTTTTATCTTAATTTTTTCCCCTAAAAGTTCAGCGACTATTTTACAGGCTTCGGAAAGTTCACTCGACATAGTTCGCACTGTGCAAAACACTTTAAAAATGAAACTGGCGTGCAAATAGAACTGGTGCGACCACTGGCGCCACTAAATACATGCATGTGTAAATGCACCTTAAGAAACTAATTTCACTTTTATTTATAAAACGTCGTATTTGCCTTATTTTTTCAAAATATTTTCATGAAACAATTTTTTTTGACAAGAGTAATGTTAAGCATATAATTCTTGATAATTAATCGAAAATCAAAATAGTTGTATTGCACATTAGAGAAAAAATATTATACTTTGACATTTTTCAATAATACAGGGTGTTATGGAAATGACGTATTATATTTAAATGGGTGACTAATGGGGTGTCCTAGAGAAGCGGTACATAATTTTTTTTAAATCGAACGTTAAAAAAGTGGGGTAATTCACCCCTAAACCCACGCACTCCTCGGCACATTCATATATGAACATAATACATTGCTCAGCTGGGTAATCAATAGATGTTCTGGCACAATGTTGCCAAACTGTTTAAAGGTGTAAAACTTTAGTTTCTTATAGAAATAAATATTTAGCTTACTTAGAAAGTAAATCCAGGACGCGATTAAGGAATCCAGGGCGCAGACACCTTCAGTTCTTTTTTCTATGGGGAAAACTTTATGCTCATCACGTGTCCTCATGATAGTGTGGGGGTGCATAATAAGCTTATACCCACTAAACCCCATTCGGCCTCTTCTTTCCAATCTCAGAATATAACCGGCATATCGTCTGAGAGAAAAACACATAGTGAAACAGAACAAATTACACTAAATAACTTAAAGAAACACAGACACCCACGAGTTTCAAATCAGTTTTTTTGAAGATATGCACCTATTATTAGCTTACACAAAAGCACTAAATACTAACGCATAATTAATAACACTACAATATACTTAGAACAACAGCAAACCCCATTCGGCCTCTTATTTCCAATCTCTTAAAATAATCGGCATATCGTCGGAAGAAAAAAAGACAATGGAACAGAACAAATTGCACTAAATCACTTAAAGAAACACACGGACACCCACGAGTTTCAAATTACTTTTTGAAGATATGCACCTATTATCAGATTACAATAAAGCACTAAACACTAACGCATAATTACACTTTACAATAACACACATAGAACAAGAACACTTCGCAATAGAAATAATAAAAACGCTAATTTCTATGGGCCATTAACCCTTTACTAAAGACAAAATGAAACAATTATGTTAACAATTGACAGGAACTACCCTTTCAAATACTAATCGACCAGCCCAAAAAGATGCTTCCTTTCTCCGAAAACTGGTAGTAGCGCGGTTGCCATTTCCGACACTATAATTGTACAGGAAAGTAATACTATAGAAGGAAATTCGGCAGTTTATGATAGTCGCTTATAAAATATCGAAAGTGGCAACGCTGTATTTTTAAATATTAGCCGATTGTCCAAAATCAGCTGTTTAAAGAAGTCGGCCGATATCTATCCACAGAACCAACGTGTTATTTATTTTTAAAATTTTTCGATGTTAAATACATTATTTCCCTGACAATATGGGCGTATTCTTGTCTACACAGTAGCACTTTAAAATACTAATTCAGATTGAACGGTACTTAGATGTGTTGTGAGGCGAAAACTAATGTGATTTTGTGATGTGAGTACTTGGTGTTTTTTATAAATTAAGTTGGTTTTAAATAAGTCCGAAAAGGTAAATAAAATTGCATTTTTTTTCTAAATGGTAAGTGGCATTTGTCAACTTTTAAGTTGTCCAGATCTGACGGGTGTCGTTCGAATTGAACAAATGAGAACATACCTGACCATTTATAAACTCCGCGGCGGTTCGTTCTAGTCAGTTCAAGTTTATAAATCACAGATTGTTTCCCAGCGAACTGAACGTAAAAGTTTATAATAATGTACGCTGAAAAATAAACAACTTGAAATCTGTCAAACGGTTATTGACTTTCTAAAGAGTTTACCCTGAAGATATGACAACACTGTTCAAGATTCACTGTCTTATGTTGCTGTGTTTACCTTCCTGGCAGGGGCACTACGTGGTCATTTTTGGTTGACATAAGGTCATGTACAGGGCATATTAAATTAAAGCACCATTTTTGGATATTTTTCTTCAATTTGTTTTCATCTCAGGAATTGCCGGTTTAAATATAATACGTCATTTCCATAACACCCTGTATAAGTCCCTTTATCTCAAAACTACCTATTTGAATATAGGACCTTACGTCATTATAGTAGCGATAAGACAAGTCTAGTTTCAACTACTAGTTAAATCTAGAATTGACTAAGAAGGATAGTTAAAACTCGTTTTTCCTACGACGATCGGGTTTTTACGGTAACATGTCCAAATAGCCAATTAATTCATGATGAAAACTTTGTAAATTAATTCCCTCATACCTCCTCTCCATACAAGTTTTCTTCGACAGCTCTCCGTCTATTCGCTCATCGAGGACGCAACAGCCCGAGGCGGCACCTAAAGTGTGCTCGCGGCAATCTGTGCCGCATATTATGCGCCGGCCGGCCGCATAAAACTCCGTCGCTAGCATGGAAACTCCATTACAGAAAGCTATACTCGTAAATCTGGCGGATGGTGTAGCAGCTCCGGTGCCGAAATGCATGAAACGGGAACAAACCGATATTTCGTTTCTTTTATCTTTTCCACAAATTTTTCCTCAGGTTATTTCTACGTTTTTAGCTATACTTTCATAGGTCTTCTGTGAAACTCAGTTGTTTTTTTTTAAATAATTTTATGGAATAAATTATTTCATTATTTTTCGGTGCACGTTCGAAGCCCATATCATTGACCAAGTTGTAAAGGCCGTATTACAGTCGGGAATTTTTATGGCGCCAGCAATGGCAATTATAATTCAAGGATTCATGCGCAGTACACCGTTCTCCGTACTACAGTCCGAAATTCTACTCCTCTGACAATTAAAAATGACACGGATTCATGCGCAGTAAACCGTTCCCGATCAGCTGTCTCTCATTACCAGAAATGGGGCAGGCGCCATTTAAATTGCCCTTTCCGGCGCAATTGGGTAGATATGGATTATTCTGTTATTTTTAACTGTTTAATAGTTGGTCGAAGCATATATGAACAGCTAATGGCCATTTAAACCCACTGGTACTTAAATTAGCAGTTTACATTCTTTATTAAAATTATGGACTGCTAATTCAGCAACTTTTTGCACCTCCTATTTGTAAATAGCAGTAGCTGCTTTAACTGGTAGTCAAAACGAACAGGTTTGCACATCTCTAATTCTGGGGATATTTTAGGGATTTCAACAGTACCCCCTGCTGTTTTGACCGTTGACAATGCTCCAGCTGATCGAAAACGGTTTACTGCGCATGAATACGTGCCATTATAATTGCCGGCGCAAGAGAAAAAATTGCCTAGTCTAATACGGCCTTAAGAAATATTGCTGTTTATAGTTGAAAATTTATTGTATCATAGGGATGGTTGGAACCATGATACAATAACTGAAGGTCAGATATCTAACCGTCCCAATTTCGTCTGCCGCGCGTAGTGACGTCAAAGGGAGAGCGATTTTTAAATTCCTTATGGGATTTATATTGCTGTCAGCGTTTTAAATTCAATTTTAAAGGTTTTATGCATGTAATGGTATATGAAATGAAAGAATAATATAATATGCTAAGAATTTACGTATATTAATTTCATAGAAATAAAACACACATTACAGCTAAAATACCATTAAAATAAGGAAAGATTCCGACAAACGTTTAAAACATATCCGCCGCGCCATTCGAACCGGTCGATGATAGCCGAAGCTGCTCGGCCACCCCTGCTTGTTGCCACCAGCGTTGTCAGTCTTTTTCAATTGTAATATACCTATTCATTGCTATTTTAACAATTTTTGAGATGTTCATTCTTGTTGTGCTGCTCCCCATATGAAATTTATGTTAGGAAACTAACGACCTTTTTTTCGTAGTACTCTTCTTACTCTGACACCGTTTTTTACTATTCTATTAGGTTTCGAACCGTCAACCTATTACTTTTGACCAAATATGTATTTCTGACAACACTGGTCGCCACGCAGTGAGTGCCGTTTGCCGTAGTTTTCCATGGAAATCTTGAAAGTTCACCTGAATTGTTTATTATTGAGTCGTGTGCGTTTATTAAAATCTTCTTCAACATTATCAGCGATCATCAATATGGTTTTCGGAAGTCCAGATCAACTGGAGATCTTCTAGCCTATGTCACCCATATTTGCAACAACGCAATCGAACATCATGAGGAGTCTCGGGCTGTTACACTGGATATTTCTAAAGCTTTTGAACGTGTTTGGCATGAGGGGCTTCTAAGTAAACTGCGATCCTATGGTATGCCCAGTCGATTCTGTGCATGGTTGTCTAGCTTTCTTAAGGACCGCTCTCTGCAAGTGGGGATTGACGGATTTCTCTCAGAAGGGTCGATATTGTCTCCCACTCTCTTCTTACTCTACATTAACGATCTTCTAGTGAAAACTAAAAATCCGATATTTAGTTTTGCTGACGATAGCACACTTATCTCATCTTTCTCTTTGAATGCGCAAACATCGGCTGCCGATGCACATCATCGCAGACGGCATGAAGTATCACGGCTCAACAAAGACCTGGAAGAAATTTTGGCTTGGGGTGACAGTAACCAAGTCGAATTTAACCCTAAAAAACCCAGGCAGCAGTTTTCTCTAAAAAGGTTAACATTACATGGCCGGACACGCAATCCCACTGGCTTCATCTATTAATTTTCTGGGCGTCAATCTGGGAGGAAATATGTCTTGGCATAACCACGTTGTGGCAATCGCCAAGATAGCTTCTCAGAAGCTTGGGGTACACACCTCAACAACTTTTGACACAATACAAAGCCCAGATTCGACCATCACTAGAGTACTGCTCTCATGTCTGGAGCTCTGCACCCAAACATACTCTTCGGCTACTGGATTCCATCGAAAGGAGGGCTATTCGTCTGATCGGAGACCACGAGCTGACGAAGAACCTCGACAGCCTAGAACATCGAAGACAGGTTGGGGATTTTACTCTCTTTTACAGATATTTTCATGGAAGGTGCTCGGCTGACCTTGCCCTCTTAATTCCGCCCAGAGCGACGAATAGCAGAAATACATGACGAACCACTGCCGCCCATCCACATGTGGTTAAGCTTAGTACTCCTCGAACTTCATTATTTAAAAATTCTTTTATCTGGCGGACTTCATCCTTGTGGAACGACCTTCCCGAGGTCGTTTTTCCCAACGAATATAACCTCCAACGATTCAAAACCAACGTGAATCGCTTTTTGCGCACACGCACCACTCCCAGAGTGCCCTAAAGGATTTTTCCTATAGTATTTATGTCTGATCATAAAAAAAAAAAAAATCTGAATTTTTATAATATGACGTGCGCTGTGTTCGGTTGTGATATGGATAACCAGGCAAAGAAATTTGATAGAAATAGAAGGTGTTTCCGCTTTCCTAAGGATAAAAACAAAAAATTGGAATGGATAGGATTTTATTTATTTTATTAACATTTACTTCTTAAGTATTTCCCACTGAACATGTATGAAAATTAAAATATTGTTTATTTAACTACTAAAGCAGACTATGAGTTTCTTTACCTCTTCATAATTTCACTCTACTGAGAGATGGACTATTTAAAAAAGAGAAGTAATTAAATGGTTTGCCGTTATTAACAGTTGAGCTGCGAAATGATTACTTGGTCAGCAAGAGTTTACAATTGGTCAGTAGAAATAAGCATGTCTAGAAGCAGTTTACTTCAGAGGTCCCAGGGCACTGTCAATTTATGTAACTTTCTTGCGTTTCCTTTTGCCGAATACAGAAGGAAATCGGTTAGAAAAGGTGTAGCGGGGGCGGGGTTTCACTTGTTTTCCCAGGGCACTGTCACGATTCAGAAATGTTTGCTGTTCATAAGTTGCTGACCAACTAGCCATTTTGGCGGACCGATTACATTTTTCTGTTCACAAAAATATGAATATTTTGCTAACCAGTTAAATTATACCCTTTAAAAAATAGTTGAATTTGTTTCGTTTAATTCGATTCGATTCGATAGTAAGCCATCTTAATTTTGTGTCACGACGTCACCGTTTTTAGTATTTAAATTCTCTCAATTTGTTATTTTTCTCCAATTATAAGTACTATACAGGATGTTATGGAAATAGTTTATTATTTTTAAATGTGTGACTCCTTGGGTTTCCTAAAGTAACCACCCTACATGACCCTCACGACCCACCCCTGGATCCGCGCTGGTGTTTAATCTTCGCTCTCTCTCTCTTTTAATCTACCTTCAATATCAATCGGATGGTAATAATAATAAGGCCATAGGCCATGTGGGGCTGGCACTTTTCGCTGTCACAAATCGCTGGCACAAGTCGACCACCTAATTTTATTTTAATACAATTTTAATATTTTTGACTTTTTTTAATTGTTTTATTTCATATCCTAGATAATCTAAAATTTGACAGATCATTACGATTTGAGAAAAATTAAAAAAAATCGTGAGTTCATATACACGTATCGCGAGATCACGATAAATTGTGAGATCACACGCCCCAACACTATTAATTTGAAAAAGTTAAAAACCAAATGAAACGCCACTACAGTAGATCAAAACTATCTTGCATGTTATCAAAAAATATATCCGGAAAAATGACCAATACGTACAATACATAGTGGAATGAAAATCGATCTGTCCATATATCGTGCACAGGTACAGTTGTTGCATCATGTAGTTCCAATTAAAGTGTCCCGTCGGGAAATTACCCGAATTCCCAGAAGCCCAATACGCCCCTGATTCGCATTACGTAACACATGAAATTCTAATTATTGCTCTGGTTTAGAATGACTTATATTAATCGATTGCATAGTGGCTTGGCGTAATAAAGATTACTTATTTCTTCAAAATTTAGTTAGTTTAGTTAAACCAATAGAAATGTTATAAATATTAGAACGACGGAAATTATATAGGGACAGTCAAAATAAATGGACTATATTATTTGGATCTTAAATATCAAATATAGTGGAGTGGTTCTAGCAAAATCCCTTGACGAAATCGAGTATCGATACCGTAGGATCCGCTCGACATTCTGGCATGATTTGTAGGGGGCGCCGCATGCGGGGGAGGGGGGCAAGCTCCGTAAATCTAACCTACAACGGGAAATGGAAAATATGCCGGTTTTGATGCTACAAAAAAAATGTGAAGGGCAAAATTGAAGAGCTTGACAGAGCGCGTAAGCTCGAATAAACCTGATCCCGATATCCCAATGAGTTCGCGCGAATTATCGCGATTTTCAACTGCATAAAACAATAAAATTTAATTAATCATATCTCGAGAAGGAGCGTTAATTTTTCACGAAGCAACGATTGACACCGAGTGCTTTGATGGGTCGGAGGCTGGGGTTGGTGGGGCAATTAGGAGGGGGGTAATTGGGGGAAAAAATATTACATAAATGCTAATAAGTAGTTTATTAATCGAGTTTCGGAGATCAGGCCGGATTCAATTTGTTAATTTTTTTATCAGCTACGAGGGGGGATGGGCGAAAATTTTTTATTTTCCAAAATGCGCACATGACGCGTAATATCTCCGACAATACTTTAGATATTATGTTCACTTTTGGTATGTGTTAATGTGATATAGACCAACAAATTTTAGTTCCAAAAGTTATTCACAGTTTTCCACCAGTGGCGTCCCTGCAAACATGTCCTTTGATATTTTTTACAAAACGGTACGCCACTGATATTTTTTTATGTGGATATCTTTTCTGATTATTATCTATATATTCTACATGAAAACGGTCTCGTGAGTTTTTCTTATCGCACCGTTTTTGTTTAAAACCACTAAATTCATGTTGCAACTCATTATTTTTAACATTTTCAGTTTCATAAAAATTGTTGGAGTGGGCAATTCGATGCAAAGAGCATGCCCTTTAAGTGAAGGTGGCCACTTCCAACAATTATATGAAACAAAATTTATAATTAACTATTTAATCAATGTTAATAATGACGAGTTTCAATATAAATTTAGTAGTTTTAATCAAGAAGTGTGACGAAAAAAACTCAAGAGACCGTTTTTTTGTCGAATTGTCCAGGCTAATCAGAAAAAATATCCATATGGAAAAATGTCAGCGGCGTACCATCTTTCTCGTAAAAAATATCAGAGGACATGTTTGCAGATATGCCACTGGTGGAACAATTGAATAACTTTTGTAACTAAAATTTGTGGTTCTATATCATATTAACACATGCCAAAATTACATAACATCTAAAGTGTTTTCGGAGATATTAAAATGTGGCCATTTCTTGTATGCCGCGCCAAGCGCGCATCCTCGTAGCTGATAAAAAAATGAACAAATTGAATCTGGCCTGATCCCCGTAACTTGATTAATAAACAATTTATTAGCATTTATGTAATATTTTTTCCCCCAATTACTCCCCTCCTAATTGCCCCCACCAACCCCAGCCTCCGGCCCATTAAAGTACTCGGTGTCAACCGTTGCTTCGTGAAAAATTAACGCCCCTTCTCGAGATATAATTAATTAAATTTTATTGTATTTTGCACTTTAAAATCGCGATAATTCGCGAACTCATTGAGATTTCGGGATCAGGTTTGACTCGAGCTTACGCCCTCTATCAATCTCTTCAATTTTGCCCTACACATTTTTTTTGTAGCATCAAAACCGGCTGAGTTATTTTCCATTTCCCGTTGTGGGTTAGATTTACGGGGCGTTCCCACTCCCCCCGCATGCGGCGCCCCCTATGTCAGAATGTCGAGGGGATCCTACTGTATCGATTGGGGAAAAAAAATTACTCGATTTCGTCAAGGGATTTTCGTAAACCGGAACGACTCCACTAATAGACGAGAAATTTAAATTAATCTAGTATTGGTAAATTTGGAGAAATTTGGACAATAGTTGATAGTTAATAAAATAGAGCGTTGATCTGAGTAGCGGCTCGTGACCTATGATAGAGGGGGTTCACAAGTATCATGAAATTATTTTAAAAAATTTTTCTTCTGTAACGACCTAATAATTAATTCTTCGGCGTTTTAAACGTAGGAAGAAAAAAAGCAATAAGAAAATGCATTATGTAAAACATATTTTTATTAACTTTTTTAATTTTACACAAGTAAATACAATTTTGGGAAAATAAGGAAGGTTTTTTTAGTAGTATAGTGCTTAAACCTAAAGTCCATTCTTAGGTTTTTAATTGTAGAAAATTTATCAATAACAGGCTCATTTTAATACCCTCGTTACATTTTTTTTTCAATAGATAGCATTGCTAGGGCTGTTAGCCTTTTTTTATTCATAGAACTTCGCAAAAATGTTTTCATTCGTTTTAATGTTGAAAAACATCGTTCACCTTCGGCCGTGGTCATTGGTATGGTAACAATTATTTGTAAAAGTGTAAAAGTGGCAGATTATTTTATATTCCATTTTTTGTCCAGGTAGGCTCCGCACGCCGCGACCAAACAACAAACAGAAAAAAAAACGCAAAACAAACGGTTAATTGTGGTGCATCCACAAATCCAGTTATTTTTTTCGTATATTTCAGGTTTAAACTTTCTAATAAAGAATATCATTTGTGGTCTGCATTAAATTAATTTCGGGTTTAGGTCATTTTTGTTCTAAACTCAAAGAGCTAAAGTTATTTTTTAAGTAGTCCACCGTCAAACTATTCATTTTAACTTAATACATATGTAATATTAAAATATTGAAACATCCACGCTCGAATTACTACATACATGCGCGAGCAAGCAGACAAAGGCGCACTCCAAAATTGTGCGACTTTTTCATGTAAAATCGCCATATCTCCGCTATACCCCGCCACCTGATACTAAAGAGAAACTGCATTATGTCCCGCCTATTTGAGGGCATATGCGAGCATTTCTCGTCATCAATCTAACGACTGGCATGCCGGCAGGGTCGCGTCATTGTGCCGCCTATATTCGATAAAATATTATGGAGGGACGGACTTTATACCATAAATAATATAAAATGAATATAAATTAATATTTTTTTTTATTCGTTTTGGGGGTGCACGTGCTCTTGTGCTCCTGTGGAAGAACCGCCACTGGTTGGTCTTTAAATTAGCGTATTTATTGTGTCGAAAATTTTCTTAAATTTAACTCAATAATTGAAGTTGTTTTAAATGTTGAGGAAAAAATTAGAACTCTTTAGGATAAACAAGAAAAATAGAGTAAATTTGTTGATTAATTGTCCTCTAAGCTGGGTATAAGATGAAACAAATTTTCTTTTAAATACGTTTTTAATGCTATTTATGGAATTAAGAAATATATAGAATGGAAATAAAATTAACAATATGCAATCTGATTCACTAGTTTAAGAGGAACCAACTACAAATCTAAATTTCTCAAGAGCAAAATAAACTCCTGGACAAAATTAACGCAACATCATAAATTTAACATATTTTTGATGCTATTTTTTTTCTGAATTTATGATCCGATTTGAATGATTTTTTTTTGCATTATAGGTTGGTTCCTTGACAATGTCATAGTTTTCGCTGTTTATAATAAAAATTTAATTTTCGGGTTTGTTATACTGGATGTACTAAAAATGCTATTTTTTTTTTCGAAAATTCGCATCACCCTGAACAAACCCGAACAAACCCAACATTTTCTTTTTTGGTTTACTTCATTATCTCTGTTATTAAAGGAGATACACCGTTTTATAGCGTAACATGTTTTTATAGACTTTAATATTCAACACATTCATTGTTAAATGTTTTCAAGTAGACTATGGACTTTTTCTGACATTGCAAGCGATGTGTCAGCAGATGGTGTGTTTTAAAGTTACGAGGTCAAATAAAATTGCCATACGAGTATTTTAATCTTGAAACATACTTCTATAAAAACATGTTACGTATGGTGTACTCCTTTAATAACAGAGATAATGAAGTAAACAAAAAAAGAAAATGTTGGGGAAAGATGGACCTACCGTTTAATGTTAACTGCAATATGCTTCGGTTGCTAATATACTCCATAGGGTGATACGAATTTTCGGAAAAAAATATTGCATTTTTAGTAAACCTTTTTATCATAAACAGCGAAAACAATGACATTGTCGAGGAACCAACCTACAATGAAAAAAAATCATTCAAAGCGGATCATAAATTCAGAAAAAAAGTAGCATCAAAAATATGGCAAATTTATGATGTTGCATTAATTTTGTCCAGGAGTTTATATTGATTAGAAAATGTATGTAGACTTGAACCACATTTTAATTTATTAATGATTTTGGTTAAATTATAATTAATAAAAACTCACCTTGGGGCATAGAATAGAAAATTTTTAACAAATTTCCAAGTTAAATGAGACATTCCTGCGGGAGAAACTGTAATTTATTTCTAACTACGGCATCTATTCATATTAATAGATATTTTTTAATGACAAGAAAATAAGAAAATGGAAATAAATCAATTTATCTCTTAAATATGCATTAGAATATAATGGGAGATGAACATTACGATGTCAAAAGCTAAATGTGAAATTACGAAAGACTTTTGATGGACACTTTAGTGAACAAGGGAGTTATATTTTAATTTATACTGAAAAAATATGGATAAATAATTGAATTACTTTTAAAACTAATATTAAAAACATTGACTTGAAGCAAACATTGATCCGGTATTTGTATCTGCTTTGTACACGTCAATGTGTTGCCTGTTATTACGAAAATAAATACTAGTGTTGTGATCGCTCGAGCGAAAAATCGCTTAATTACTCGATTATTGAAATAACCGACAGCGCTCGATTATTAAAAAAACCGCACCAGTTATCAATTCAGGCGAAAACCGTCGCTCGTCACTTATTATCTTTCACTCGATACCAGTGGCGGCTCGTGACCTATGATAGAGGGAGCTCACAAGTATGGTGAAATTATTTTTAAAATTTTATTTTTGTGTAACGACCAAACAATTACTTTCTAGGAATTTTAAATGTAGAAAGAAAAAAAGTAGTAAGAAAATGCGTTAGGTAAAACATATTTTTATTTATTTTTTAATTTTACATAAGGAAACTTTTGGAAAATAAGGAAGGTTTTCTTAGTGTGTATAGCTGTCGGATCTTAACGTCGTCGCATGCAACCCTCATAACATTATTTATACACTCCACTACTAATACTACTAAAGCCATCTACGAGCTATCAAGAAAACCGAATGATGTCCAATACCACTACCGCAATCTACGACTTATCAAGAAAACCGAATGATGTCTAATACCACTACGCCATCTACGGCTACGTTATTAGGCGCAACCAAGACGAGAACAATAGTTAACTGTTTTATAATGAGAACGAATCGAGCCACGAGACTGACAAGTTGGCATTCTTCATATTTTCAGGGTTTTTTTAGTTTAAATCCTTATATAAAATGGTTTAAAATCATTTATCGAAATACAAAACATTTATCGACCCTACACAATAGTGCTTAAACGTAAAGTTCATTCTTCGGTTCCTAATTGTTGAAAATTGATCAATAACAGCCTCATTAAGTTTGGAATACCCTCAATACATTTTTTTTTCATATATTTCATTTTTAAACGTTCTAATAAAGTCCCTAGATTTGCCCTTTGTGGTCTGCGTTGAATTAATTTCGGGTTTAGGTGTTCCCGCATTCTTCACTTCAATTTTTTGCTCCAAACTCAAAGAGCTAAAGTTATTTCTTAAATAGTCGTCCGTCAACTATTCATTTTAACTTAATAAATATATATTTTTTTTTTTTTTTTTTTTTTTTTTTTTTGGCATTTGACTAATTAGTCATGCAGCCAGTCGCAAAGTAAAAAAATAACAAAAAAGTACGAATTTAAAACATATAAAACAGGGTCACACGCTTCACGCCTCTGGGGTCTGTCAGGGCGACTTTATCTTATGACACACAAGGAATGAAGACCACTTCAAAAAGGGAATACATATAAGGATAGACTAGGATAAAATATTTTACGCGTATTGAAAGGCTCAGAGTTTTAAATTGATGTTGTATAAGTATCTCATAAGTACATTATAAATTTTAATATTTTCCAATGATAAGAGGTTTAGGATATTATAGGGACATTCGATTTTACACTCTTGAATTAATTGTTGAATTAATGAGTTAATGTGATTGTTGTATTTTTTGCACTCAAAGAATATGTGGTCCAAATCACATTTGACGTGACAGTAATCACACTTGTCAGAGGGTACAATATGAATTTTATTCAGATGTACTGGATAACAGGCATGTCCTAACTTAAGTCGAATAATAGTTGTAATAAAACGTCTTGGAACTATTATATCTTTATGCCAGTAGTTTTTAGGTATATTTTTAACAAGAAATGAATATCTTGTTGAGGAAGTGCTGCAATAGGTCTTCCATCTTACATTCCATTTATTCAAGATTGCTGATTTAAGGACAACAGCAGCATCACTGAGAGTAAGGCTAGAGCTGATATGCGATCCATTAAAAATGCTGTCCTTGGCTAAGGTATCTACGTATTCATTATCCGCCAGGCCAGTATGAGCCTTAACCCAAATAAATTTTATTTGTTTTTTTTGTAGCGTAATCTGTCGTAATAATTTTCGAATGTGCCATAATATAGGATTAATTCTGTATGACCAAGGTTTGATATTCATTAATGCCTTAAGAACAGACATGGAGTCAGATAGGATAACAAAAAAAATGATAGTCATATTCGAGTGCAAAATTTAGTGCCTTAAAAATAGCAAGAGCCTCTGCAGTGAAAATACTACAACTTCTTTCAACTTTGAATTTAAATTCATTTTTTATTTGAGGAACATATATGGCTGCTCCATTGCCATCTGCTGTTTTAGAGGCATCAGTATAAATGAGAAGACCATCTTTATGTTGTGCAAGTTCCGCTTTTAAAACCATACTATTAATCACTTGGATGTCAGTGAACGGAGGAAATGTTACAACAACCTCCTGAAAACCACTATGGTATTCATAATCTGATATGCACCAGGGTGCAATCTGATTTAAAATATCATTAAAATTTCTGTATGCCTCACATAAGGGAGGAGAGTTTTTATGATGCCAATACTTGTTAGTTAGATCGTAGGTATTTAGTCTAGCTATATTTTGAAGAATGCTTGTGTCAAAGAATCTATGTTTGAATATAAATTTACCACTCAAAGCCTCTCTGCGTAAACACAATGGGGGTTCTAAGGCTTCAACTAATAGAGCCTCTACAGGAGAAGATCTCATTGCACCTAAACAAAATCTAAGAGCCCTGTATTGCAGACGATCCACTTTTTTTAAGTGGGTTCTACAAGCAGAGCCATACAGAATACTGCCATAGTCCAGAATGGATCTAATGTATGATTTATAAAAAATCAAAGACGTTTGAACGTCACATCCCCACCAAGTCTTAGAAATGGAGCGAAGAAAATTAATTCCCTTTTCACATTTATCAACAAGATGCTCAATATGCTGTTTCCAGCTTAACTTTTTATCTAAGACAATGCCTAAGTATTTCACTTGTGTTTTGAGAGGAATAACAAAATTTTGCAAATTAACAGAATCCAAGTTCGGAGTATTGTGTCGAGAAAAAACACATACTACTGATTTTTCAGGTGAAATATCAAAACCATTTATTCTACACCAATTTAGTATTTTTCCGAACGCTTCTGAGAGTAGCCTCATAGCAATATCGTATCTACTGTTTTGAATGTAAATACAAAAATCATCAGCGTACTGGACAATCTTAAAACATAAAAATTTGTGTATTTCAGCTGTATAAAGATTAAAAAGTAGAGGGCTGAGTACCGATCCTTGTGGTAGGCCAGTAATAACATGTCTAGGGCCAATTTTTTCATTAGCACCATTTCTCAAATAAACCCTTCTCAAGTTAAACAATCTGACTATCGACCTAGAAATATTGAGTGGAATGCGAAATTCATTAACCATTTTTGATTCTAAAATGTTTAGGTTGACTGAGTCATACGCACTTTGAATGTCAAGAAACAGAGTTGTGAGATACTCATTATGTGAAAAACAATTTTGAATGTCGACCACAATATCCGCGACAGCATCTACAGAACCAAACCCCTTCTTATATCCATATTGGTTTTCCGGCAAAAGCTCCTGATTGCTTAGCCAATATTCCAACCGAAATTTAATGAGCCTTTCCAGTGTCTTTAGGATGCAAGAAAGCAACGAAATAGGTCGATAAGAGTTACTCAAATTAGGATCTTTACCAGGTTTTTGTATTGGAATTACTATAACCCTCTCAAAATCCTCAATTTTTGTGCCACAAAGATAAATATTATTAAAAATTTCTAACAGTAACATTTTACCATTAAGAGGTAAATTTGACAGCATGCAATACTGCACATCATCAAAACCTGGAGCGGTATTATTAGTGTTTCTTAGAGCACATTCCAATTCGTTGACAGAAAAAGGTCTACATAGAAAATGATTGTTTGTAATAAATATATAATATTGAAATATTAAAACATATACGCTCGAATTTCTAACTAGATGCACGAACAGTGCGCCTTTTCCATGTTAAATCGCCATAGCCCCGCTATCCCCCGCTGCCACCCGCCACCTGTTACTACAGAGAAACTGCACTAATTAATCACTATACACAAAATACTACACGACTATTGTAAAAATACACCGCCTACCACACACCTACCGCCAACATGTTAGGAGCCCTTATATCTTGCTCATTTGATTAAATTCAAATTAGAAAGATACTAGAGCTGACACCAAACATCATCAACAACGCCTAAAGGCTTTACCCAAAAATCATACTTATGATAGACAAAAATAACACGTCGAGTGAAAGGCTTTATACCTGACTCAGACGGTGAGTTTAGTCGGTCGGCTCGCCTCCCAGAGGCGGATCTTTTCCCTCAGAAAAGATGATGTTGATGGAGGTATAATCCCCACAAGTTGCTAAACCCGACACTACCTTGCAGCCGCGTCTGTAAGGTGTCTGTGTGCAGATTCTCATCGGCTGTCCAAAAAAAAAAAAAAAAAATGCACTAATTAATCGCACGTACTAGCAAGTCTTGTCATAATCGTCATTTACCTCGACCGAGGCACGGTTGCCGGATATATATAGTTTGGTTTGACGGGATGATAAAATATTAGGGAGGGTCGGACTTTTTTTAGTTTGACGGTACGATAAAATATTAGGGAGGGTCGGACTTTATACGATAAATAATATTCAATGAATATAAGTTAATATTTTTTATTCATTTTGTTTTGGGGGTGCACGTGCGCATGTGCTCCTGTGGAAGAACCGCCACTGCTCGATACCCGCGCTTCGCTTGACGCCGACGGAAATGTACCGCTGTAGTGTGATCGAGTTAAAAAACTGCTCGTATATTCGAACAGTTTTTCGCTCGATAGGAAATACTCTAGTTATAAATTCAGGCGAAATACCGAAAAATATCGCCCGTCACTTGATACCTTCGTTCTACGCGCCGCGCCATTCGATTGGCGACGTTCGAGTTTGACGCTGAGCAGGTAACACAACATACGTCTTTCTTAAAGGCACATAATCGAGAAGGTGCATATAAAAAAGTATGCCAAATCCCTTAGCTGAGACATCGCGACATGGGTTTTGTAAAGTTTTGTTTAACTGGCTAGTCAGCGGCGTAGTTTAGGTCTCCGATTGTGAATATTCAAAAATTAAAGAAATATAATTTTAAAATTTTTATTTACTATAAAGTCGAGAAAACTTCTCAAAAATAACATAATAATAGAAATTGTTTATGAAAAATAACAAAACGAACAAAATGGTTAACAAAATATATAGGAAAATTCGTTGGTAATTTTTAAATCTAAAAAGGAACTAATCGTACATTTTTGAATGGCACACAGTGGGCACCTGATAATTTAAAGTGGAAGAATTTGAAAAGCTATTTTAAATATTTACTTATTTTATGCTCGTAGATTGAGAAAGATATGAAGAAAAATAACTATTGGTAATACTTTTTGTTCGGGTTAAGAAGGCACAAGAATAAACCCGAACAATAAATACATATTTGGGTAGATGCAGCTTTTTGCTTGGTATCGAGACACGTGGTAAACATTTATTATTCACAAATAAATAAATTTCTGGAATTTTTTTGGTGGCTACTACAATTTTTTAGCTAAACCTGTGCCCACCCGTAGTTACGTGCCTGCTAAATATCCTACCTGATCACATGCAAACGGCTAGGCTGCCGATCGAGCAGTCGATGACGTCATCGCTTGGTGAATTAGAATTTCAAGCGATTCACTCGATTATTAAAATCGCTCGAGTATCAAATAGTCGATTTAAAATCATCGGTTTTTCCCAACACTAATAAATACAACAAAAAATACATGGGGATGTAGAATCCCCATATCTTTTTATCTTCTGTCTGTCTGTGTTCAGCGGATCGGCTTGATATGTCTTGGTTAGGAAAAACAAATAATCGATGTAAGTTACTCAGAAGTCTATATTGTTATCCAGTTTACAGCAGACTTGACACAGTCTTACCAAACTGAGTTTAGAATTACTATTTTTTCCACAAACAATACTTAAATTTAACACACAAACACTGGAAAACAGCAAAGAATTTTATTTAACAATAGCGACAAATGACAGTTGTTAATTCGGTAGTAGGTTTGTTCCAACACCCTATTTTTGTATCGTTCTAGAACCGTCACGAAACTGTTAGAATCGATTTTGTGCGCAGGCGTTAATTTTGCACTGTTTGTTGCCGATGCACAAGGGATGGAAGGTTGGTACGTTTTTGCGACCATTCTGTGTAAAAATCTCAGCTGATCGCCTGTCTGATTCTAGGAAAGAAGTTTAGTAATTAGTTAATTATCATAACATGCATAAATCACAACCCTACTTTTGTTGTTTTGATTTCTTCGTCTAAGCTTGAGTATTATCTTTTTTCGTTCCGTTTTGTTGTATTTAATAATCATGAAAGAGAATAACGTTTAATGTTAAGAATATCTTGTAGGTTTAGGAACCGGATTATATAAATTTAATAAGAATAAATTAAATACTTAATCAAAATATTAAGCAACATAAGCAACAACTCCTACAAAACAAGGCTAAAAGAACTGCATGAATGCCAGGAATACAAAAACAACGGTTAACATTCTTAGGGCGCAAGTCAGTACCAGCGGTTCCTGGTCTTGGCCATGTATCGTTTTTACCGTTGTTCATACTTATTTCTACATTTATATCGTTTTCTTCCAAAACTTTTATCGAATATCACACACATTCCAAAAAAAATGTATTTTACAAGTTATTAACAGAAAGTTTTTCGGTAACTAACAATACACATATCGCGTGTCCCGCTAAGGTCGACGAGTGGCTGTATCTCAATAATTATTTCTCCTACATTTCGAGAAAAAAAATTATTACAAAAGTGACCCCTAGAAGTGTACTGAAATTATTATCAACTTTGAACTTTTATCGCTAGGTGGCAAAATCGAAAAATGATGATCTCTTGAAATCAATCGCCATGGTATGTCACATGGAACTGTTTTAGACTCTCCAATTAACATTCTACAAATTATTTATTTGACATTTTGGTCTATCTCCTATAATAAGGGGTGGGGGAGGTTTGATTCGTGTTGTATAAAACGCTTGATAACTTCCGAATATATTAACCGATTTTATCGAACTTGGTCTTGTTTTAAAGGTATTTGATAGCTGTATTATAGTTTATGATAATACTTAAGGTTTAGTTTAAGCCTGAACCGCCAGATAGCGTTTTTTGATTGCTTTAATAATTTACTTCAATTTCAATGAAAAGTTAAATGGAAAACTTTTTAATTCACTACTTAGGGTCGATATTTGAACGTTATCTTAAATTAGACCGTAGCTAAGGTAGCCTTAACGTTATGCTACACCTTAAAAAACGATGTTTTAAATTAATTTAAGGGCCAATTGATGCGTTAAGTCTAAGATTACTATGCTCTTAAAGGTCTATTCGTTTAAATGAGAGTTAAAAATAACTTTAATATACTGTAAAATTTGTGTTAAGGATGACATAATTCATTCTGTACACTTGATTCTTGAAATATCGGCCATTGTTACTCGTAACATTATTTAAAAAGTGGCATAAACCGGAAATCGATACAAGCGCGAATCCGGGGGGAGGGGGTCATGGGGGTCATGACCCACCCCAAATAAACAATTTAACACGAACAAGATCGTATATACCGGGATGATTAACGCTGCACGGTGGTTACTTTTCGTAACTTTTGCTTTTATGACCCCCCAAACCGAAGTTCTAGCCCTTGAGTCGATTTCGCTTTTCAAACTATTATGAGCAAAAATATATTTTACAATTTTTAAACATGAAAGTGTTCATTACTAATAAGTAAGGCATGAAACTCCAAACAGTAATAATGACAGTTAGCTGTCATTAGTTTTGCTGTAATTTGTAATTTTGAATTCTAATATTGTGCTTTGTTGTTAAAAACCGTTTAAATAATTTGAAAGTTGTCTTATTCTATTGCTGACAGATATAATATGCTGGCCATGTGTACTCAATGCTTTGAAAATGCAGTTATTGCCTATCGGGAGTACGCTATAAGATATTTGGAGAGACAACATTTTTCGTGGATGCGGATGGTTTGTAGCGGTAACACATGTCCAGTTTCTCGCATCCGTCTTGCTAAAAGCTAGTTTTCCCTTTAACTTTTCATGGGAAATGGAGTAAATTACTAAATCCATCAAAAAAACGCCATCTGGCGGTTCAGCTTTAAACTAAAACTTAAGTATTAGGTACCATAGACTATCATTCGGCTATAAAAAATTTGTAGTTTAGACAGAACTTTATTTCTTTTATTTTTACCTCAACCACTGTGAAATAATGGACCACTTCCTAACAATTGGTTGCCATGCAACTAATAACAAGAACAAGTAATTCACTTGATTTCGGATCTTTACGGCTTTAATTTTGAATATGGTAGAATAGGTATTATTTTTTTTTGGTCATCATTTTTGTGTCTATGGTTTAATAGTGTTTGTAGATAAAATATTGTATGATGAAAGTATTTTGTTGTCAGTTTTTTGTTTGGTTAGGAGCCCTCCTAAATATTCTGATCAAATATTACGTTTTTTTCTGTACGAAATGAATAATTTTATTTTTAATGCTCCTCTTTACTGGCGGAGACCGTATATAATATCTTTTATAATTATAATTGAATTTCTTCAGTCATTTTCTATAATTTTCAGTCCTCAAGATGACAAATCAAACCGACTAAAATGCTGTCAAATGACAAATGGCTTCTTAAGTTATTGGAAAAAAAATGGCGTCCCATTTACCATTCAGTGGCGCACACACGTGGGTTTGTGGGTCCAACCCCCTCTCCCCCCCATTGGCTGATAATGAAGAATTTTTTTCAGGTATGGCGCTGCGCCTACTCAATCATATTTTACGTATCATTATTTGTTTTTCGGAAACGCTAAGATCATAAATAACCATTAAGTACCTAGGTAACTTGAACAAAAACAAACCGGCACAATAAAATCACATAACACATCTAAGTACCATTAAATCTGAATTAGAATTTTAAAGTGCTACTGTGTAGACAAAAATACGCCCTTATTGTCTGAGTGGTCTGGAAAATAATGTATTTAACATCTAAAAATTTTTAAAATAAATAACACGTTGGTTCTGTCGATCGATATTGAACTGCTGGGCTGGGGAACTGCCGTCACGAAAAGAACAAATATCTTAATAATTTATACTCGGATTTAAGTATTAACACACAAATCTGCTTGAAAATTGGTAAAAACAGTAGGAAACCGATAACGCGTGTGTAAATCGGCCGGCTTCTTTAAACAGCTGATTATGGACAATAACGGGTTGCCTGTTCTTTTCGCCGGCTGGGGTTAATATTTAAAAATACAGCGTTGCCACTTTCGATGTTTTATAAATAAATTGCGGAATTTCCTTCTATAATGTTACTTTCCTGTATAATTATAGTCTCCGAAATAGCAACCGCGCTCAAGTTAGTTCTCTGAATGTGCACAAAGAATGCACCATGGACGAGCCCATTTATTTCAAAGGGTAGTTCCTGTCAACATAATTGCTTCATTTTATCTTTAGTAAAGGGTTAATGGCCCATAGAAATTAGCGTTTTTATTATTTCTATTGCGAAATAATTAAGTGTTGTTTAGTGTTTGTGTGTAATCTGATAATAGGTGCATATATTCAAAAAAACTAATTTGAAACTCGTCGGTGTCTGTGTGTTTCTTTAAGTGATTTAGTGCAAATGTTCCGAGAGATTGGAAATCAGAGGCCGAATGGGATTTAGTGGGTATACCTAAGCTTATTAGCAGTTCCACATTGTCATCAGGGTACGTGATGAGCATAAAGCTTTTCCCATAGAAAAAACCTGAAGATGTCTGTGCCCTGGATTACTTGCTAGTGTACTGGCACCTGGATTCACTTCTATTTGGATACTAGGTAAACTAAATATTATTTTTATAAGAATCTAAAGTTTTACATTTTTTACACAGTTGGCAACATTGTTCCTGAACATCTGTTGATTACATAGCTTGGCAATGTAATATGAATGTGCCGAGTAGTGACCGGTGGGTTTAGGGGTGAATTACCCCACTTTTTAAACGTTCGATTTAAAAAAAATATATGTAGCGCTTCTCTAGGACACCCCAGGAGTCACCCATTTAAATATAATACGTCAATTCCATAACACCCTGTATGTTCGGGTAGAGAATAATATTCCATCTTTAGTATTTGAAATGCAATCAAAAGTTCCCTCCGATTTATCTGACAGGCCAATCACGAAAGTTATTTGCAACAATAGCAAAAATAACATTTTTTCCAAAAAAAAATATCGCATGCGCGTTTTTGTTCTTCGTGGAAAGGCCAACACACTTCTTGCAGCATCCAGTTGCCGCGAAACGCGACGCTTTCACGGACCGACCCGACGCTCAAAGGACGCTCACGTGGTGAATCACGTGCTTCTCGAGAAGCCGCCGGTAAATGTGCAACGCGTGAATTTATCAGGATCAAGTGTTCATGAGGATTCTTGGTTTCAATAGAAGGTAAGGCTTTAAGGAATAAGGCAATTATAGCCAGTGACGTGGAACGATTATTGCTTCACCGGAAAATGTTAAAAAATTAACGAATTTTAATTAATTTTTTAAATGATAGAAAATAGATTCTAGAGTTGAGGTCAGAGCAGTTTCCGTCCTGAGATGTCTAATTTTATGGGATAGCGCATGAAATCTAGTAGATGCATATAAATTTCTTAAAATTTAAATTTGACATTTATTTATGTTTTAGACACTCGAGGTAACAAAAATTACCATTTCTTTTACATACGTTATATTGTAGAAAAAGCTTTTCTTAAAGAATTAATGTGTTGTTTGATCACTTTTGGCCTTTGCTAAATAAAAAATAAAACCATTTCAACAAATAAAGCCTATAATACAGAGTTCTGTTCAAATATACAGTGTGTCTACTTATGTTGGAACCATATAGAAAACTTTTTTAATGTTGGTTTTATAAAAAAAAATATTCTTGATAAAAAGTAGTGCATTGTCCAAAACTTAATATGCAACCATCAGATATCAATTTTTTAAAAGCCGTATACGAGGTTTGTCAAACAATATCAATTTTACTCAAGAGGAAAGTACCTTTATTTTTTACAATACATAAGAATATATAAAGTTAGAATTATAAGTTATATTCAGATATGCAATTACAGCCAAATATATTTTATAGAAATTTATAATTACAAATAATTTATAATGTAAAACGTAAATAATCACCAAACCTTCATTTTTATGCTAAATGGCTGTAATTGCATATCTGAATTAACTTATAATTCAAAATAGCTGTACTTCATAACATTCTTCTGTATTGTAAAAAATAAAGGTACTTTATTCTTGAGTAAAATTGATATTTTTTGACAAACCTCGTATACGGCTTTAACAAATTGATTTGATGGTTCTGCATTTTAAGTTTTGGACCATGCACCATTTTTTTTATCAAGAATAATTTTTTTTATATAACTAATAATAAAAAAATTTCCATGTGGTTCCAACTTAAGTAGACACACTGTATATTGATTTAATTCATTTACTTAACTTAAAAATACAAACTAGGTGTACCTTAGGTATCTATTGATTTTGTATTTTTAGTGTTAAGTAAATGAATAGATAATAATTCTATATATTATAGACTTTATGTGTTAACTTGTTTTTATTCTGTATTTAGGAAAAACCAAAAGTGATAAAATGTCGCATTGGTTCTTTACGAACCGCTTTTTGGCTAATATAACGCATTATAAAGAAATCTCGAATGGCATGGTGATACTTTTGGGCCAGTGTTTAACCCAGATATATCACTAATTGGTTTAGGTTAAAAAATAAATAAAATTCAATTTTTATGTAAGATATGTCGAATTTAAATTTTAGGAAATTTACATATATCGAGAGTTTATTCGCTTCCCCGTACAATTATTAGACGTATTAGGACCGGTACTGCCAATCTGAATTTGTAAAATTACACAAATAGCTGGATAAATTACACTTTTTTACACGTTTTTAGTCACACAAATACACGTTTTTTATTCACCATTTATAATACAGTCAATTTGTGCCCACAAAGGCCCCTAGCAGGAAAGATCTGGGGTAGTTTTAGTTTCTTCAAGTTCATATGTTTTTTGTGCTGCTGAATCCAAATCTGTGGTTTGCTAACAATATTTCGTGACGCCACATTAACAAAAAGATAAAGAACATTTTTTTGGTTTTTTTGATTATAACTCGGAAACTGTCAACTTTTCGTAAATAACCTTGAGAGCCTTTTAAGAATAAATTCGAGTTTTGATGTGTAAAAAATGGGTTTTTGGCGGAGATATCTGAACTACGTCAATCGTCAACTATCGCTTCAGTCCGAAGGGTTGTCGGAGAAAAAAACTTAAAATATATAATTTGTAGGAAATTTTTACTATTATTATGATTAGGAGGTTAGGATATAGTTTGTGAGTTATAAGCAAAAAACGGCAAAAAATGAGATTTTTTAAAATTTTTTTGGATTTTTTTCAATGTTGCGTCAAGAAATTTTGATAGCAAAACTCAAATTCGGATTCAGCACCCCAAAGAATATGTAGAATGGAAAAAATCAAAACTACCCCACAACTTTCCTGGGACCTGGTTAAAACACAATTTAACTTGAGTATTACAGGTACTGTTGGGCTCTGCTGTATAAAACAAGGCCTACAAGGCCGAACAAACCGTCGTCAGAACTATTTGAACATAAATAAAAAAGGTGTATAAACAAAATTCGAAAGAAGCAACATTTTTTGATGGGGTTAAAAGCAAAATTCCTATTTTATGTTAGAGTTAGTCATGTTTAGAATGAAAACAAGAAAATATATAAATGACAGAATGGACATACCTTGTACAATTCTCACCCACTTACACTAAGATAGCATTGAAATTAGAAACATTTTGTCAGGTTGTTTAATGGATGTGAACTAAACTATTTTAGCAATAAGGCAGGTTAATTTTTACTAATATTTAGTAACAATAATATACCTTCTATTTTATTGTAACTAAATATTAACCTGCCTTATTGCTGAAATAGTTTAGTTCACATCCATTAAACAACGTCACAAAATGTTTCTAATTTCAACGCTATCTTAGTGTAAGTGGGTGAGAATTGTACAAGGTATGTCCATTCTGTCATTTATATATTTTCTTGTTTTCATTCTAAACATGACTAACTCTAACATAAAATAGGAATTTTGCTTTTAACACCATCAAAAAATGTTGCTTCTTTCTAATTTTATTCATACGCCTTTTTTATTTTTGTTCAAATAGTTCTGACGATGGTTTTAAATAAAATGAACCGAAACTTTGACTGAAAATTGGATTTTCATTTCAAAAGTGACCGAGACCCAGGAACAAGCTACCTATAATTTGTTAAAAAATGGTCAAGAAAACAAAACTATGGCAATATACATCATGTGGGCTCTGATGTATTTGCCAAAAAAAGGTCAACAAAACTGAATAGCAACACACTTACGTGGTGGCTTTCAAATTACAAGTAAATTACACACATCTTGTGCTACATAAAAATTACACACGAGGCAATGAAAACGCACGCAAATCGTGTAATTACACGCTAATTGGCAACATTGATTAGAACGTAAACTGCTCTGATCTAAACTCTAGAACCTATTTTCTATTAGGTGGTGCCATCCTATCAATAGAGGAGGCTTCGTTTTCTTCGTAGTATCATTCAATCTGAATTAGTAGTTAAAGGCGAAGTTTCTGGAAGTACATGTTGACCAGCGACTTTTGTGGGAAAACATATGGCGGCGGTGGCTTCCAAGCTTGCAAGCGGCATATTTTGGCATATTTCAGCCACATCTGTCATATGCAATTCTGATATGGGGACACCCCTCTAGCGTGGACCGTCTCTTTGGCCTCCAGAGGAAGGCAATCCGAGTCTTGGCAGGTTTGGGGAAGACTGTCGACATGTTTTTGTGGAGCTTTGTGTACTTACCCTACCTTCTATTTCTATATTGTATATTGTATAATCTTTTGTATGTGAGGGAGAATCGGAATCTGCTTAGGAATCACGAAGACATTCATCAATATAGAACGCGAAACAGAGGCGACTTTATGCCAGATTTTTGGCGCTTGAGAAGGTGTTAGGGTGGGCCTGGCTATTGGGTAATAAAATTTTTTAATAAACTTCCTGTAGAGTTGAGGGTTCTCCCTATCAGCGTGTTTAAAGGGACAATTCGTGAGATCCTTGTTACTAATGCCTTCTACTGTTTCAATGATTTTTTAAATTTTAACTTTAATTTGACTAATTAATATCACTGGTATGATTTTAATAATTTATTTTAAATTTTAGATTTTAACTGTGAAACTAGTATGTTATAATTTATCTTGATGATGTGTTTTAACAATTTAATGTTTTAAATGTTTTGTCTTGGATTTTAAATTGGTAATTAGTAAGGTGCGCTGGAGGAGGATGATAGGATAGATCTATTTTACTATACATATATTGACGTGTGTAAACAAGATTTTTTGTAATAACAGGAATAAATTAATTTGATTTGAATTTGATGGACTCGAATTGCTATTTTGAAGATATACGATTAGATACCTCAGGAAGTTATTGGCAATCTCGCCTCCAAATATCATATGAGCGGGCGATTGTGTCTGTATTATATGCGTTGTTGGTACATTAAATTCACTTATAAGCAAATATTTACAAATTTTGAGTTTAGACGGATTTATTTTAAATACCTAGTGGCAATCTGTCATTTTAGCGAAAAACTGAACAGTTCTCTAAAACAATTTTACTTCTTACAAGAATTGATTTAAAGGCATTTCCTTGTCGGTTTTATATCTGCATTAAAGACAGAATATTTTTATCGCTGTATGTGTGAAATCGGCTATATTGGCAGGTTAGAGACAGCGCCGATTCTTTTCCTTGGGAAATATGGACTTTGGAATATAAGAACCAATATATAGCTGTAAATTTATTAAGTATGTGTTCCATATGTACCCATGTAGGTTAATGACGTCTAGTTCATTTAGGGGGCGATATTTGAATCTAACATTAAGTTAGACCTTAACGGCCCTAAGGGCCGATAATTGAATGTTACTTAAGTTATGCCTTAGCCTCAACATAAGGGTAAATCTTTAAAAACTATATTTTAAATTATTTTGAGGGCCAATAGATGCGTTAAGTCTAAGATTACCACGTCCTTAGGGCCGATATTTCACGGTCAAGTTACGGTACAGAATGAGATAAGTCATCCTTAACACAAGTTTGACAGTATATTAAGATCTACAGGATTTGACCTTTAAAGATGTGGTAATCTTCCACTTGACGCGTCAATTGATCCACAAATTAATTTAAAACATATTTTTTAAAAAGTTTACCATAACGTTAAGACTACCTTAGCCGAGGTCTAACTTAAAGTAACATTCAAATATCGGCCTTTAGTCTCTTAAGGCCCGGTACTTTCACGTACAAATAGACGGATTTATTTTGCAGAGTTAATTTTATCTACAAGATAAGTAATAATGATATCTTATCGCTTATGGATAGCGCTATTCCTCAAATAAATTACAGTTTTTCGTCAGATAATTTATTCGTCGATAACAGCCCAACAGAACAAATTTTTTGTCTTGGTGCCGAAGAAAAAATAACCGATTTTAGTTATTTTGGATGCGGTGATTCCAAAAATACTTAGCTTTTCTTCGTATCAGCTCTAGTTTTTGAGATAGAGCCTACTCATAATAAATTGTGATATTAATATATTTGACAACTATAATGGTCATAAATGTTATCAAAAATTTAACTAATTCCAAGACTAATGCCCTTTTAATGATATATATTTATTCATAAATTACTGGAAATACCTAATCTTATAATGGCAAAAGACCATATAATTATTACAGATAAGAAATAATTTTTGCACCTGCAGATTTCTTATTTTCGTATTTGCAATAAGCACAAAATATATATTAGAAGGCAATAAAAGAGAATGAAATTGTATACCGTAAGCCTCATGAATTAATTCGTTAACTTGGCTTGTGTCCTAGGGTATTAGTACCTATGTAATCCCCATATGCGGAATATTGCTTGCGTGCATTTGCAAAATTTAGTTGAAACTTGAATTTCATTGCAAGAGTGTGTTTTTGAAAAATCGTATTTAACATGGCTTCCATAAGTAGGCGTAGTTGGGTAAACCATGCGCGCTACATATTTATGTGGCGAGTACATTTTAAAAGAAAGTAGAAGAGTGATTTGTGACTTTGTGAAAAAGCTTATTGGGCCTATTTTGGTGTTCACGTAGGAAGATAAAAACTGGGCTACGCATGTTGTACGCAAAACCTGTATCGAACACTTGCGACAATGGACAAAAGGACAAAGAAAGTGTTTAAAGTTTGGTGTTCCGATGGTATGGAACAAAAAAGTCACTTTGACGATTGTTACTTTTTTGTGAAGATAAAGGGCATTAATCATAACAACATTATGTCTACATGACATGAAAACACTCGCGCATGGAGAATGTAAATATCTATTTATTATTTTTGACAAATAGGCTCGGTGGCCTAGTGGTATAGCGTACGCCTTGTGATCTGAGAGTCGCTGGTTCAAATACCGTACTCGGCATCTCTGGTTTTATTTATTTTTTTTACAAGTGCCCGAGTCTTTGAGGCCATATAAATAAAGAAACTCTTCAGACATTTTTCTAAAATATCTTTGAAAAATAACGGCAAATTTAATTGATGTATAATCCGCTATTTATTATCGCTTGTGGTAAGGCTCGGTTGGTAGAGTGTCCGCCTGGCGATCTGAGGGTCGCGGGTTGAAATCCCGCACCGATAATTCTGGTTTTATTTATTTATGAGCACATGGTGACTCCAAGCGGGCGGGAAAAATATTTCCCGCCCGCTCTCTTGGAAAACGCCACTTTCGGCGAAGAGAACATGCATGAAAAGGGGCACTTTCGGGGCACATGTAAAAAAAAGAATATTAGAGCGGATAACGTCAGGATCAGCATACAAGCGATCGGTTCAATACTATAAAACTTGATATTATCGATGTTAATTTTATAAAACGGAAATATTAAGAAGAGAACATTGATAATCATTCCAATTTGGATACATCAAGAGAATGAAATAATATTAAAATTTTCAGTATTTCAAATAACCTTATATTCAAGTCAATATACACTTGAAGTTTAATTTCAATGTTTCTTTAAAAATATACAAGAACCTCTTTAAATTAGGACTGAAAAAACTTGTGAAAAGTCCAACCTTAAAAAATACGCCACATTTTATTATTCTATGTTAAATCATTTCTCATATTATTAAAGAAGGTAAGCGGTCAAGTTGATTCCCCGAAGGACTGAAAAAAACAATCACTTATATGCGGTTAGTCCTTTTCCATTTCTTTTTTCTTGCCAATTTTAGCTTTGATCAGTCACCGTATATAAATTGGGGGGCGTTTTTCCGGAACTCGACATCTATAAAAAAAAATTTACAGGAAATGCATTTAATTATTTAAGGACCTTTGATGGTATAAATTCTGTAAAAATTAAATATATCAATGTTATTTTTGTACATTCCAATAATTGCCCAGAAATTTAGGTACTTTCAACAACTCTTTGTATGAAAAAAATTAAATTTATTATACATATATATAAAAAAAATCATAACCTTTCGAGTTATTAAAGAAATTAATTTTAGACGTTTTAACAAATTGCCCTGTATCTCACGAATCAAAAACAATTCGGCAATATCGATACAGGATTCTAAAAAAGCTTTAAAAATACACATTTTTTCTCTAATTTAACCCACTTCGCAAATATTACCATTCAAAAGATACCCATTGTGATCAATTAAATAGTTGACACCCTGTATTTAAGGAAAATCTTCCTTGTCTTTGTGACCTATAAAGTTTTCTGCATCCCTAACACAAAATACACTTTTTTACACATTTTTGTACAGTATAACATCCCTTTTCCCAGAACTGGTTCAGTATACAGCATAATCGAAATTTACTTTTTCTATTACGATATCAATTGTACCTTCCATGCATGCCATCGTATTCAAAAATAGAGGAGTCGTTTCGCGCAATACTTTAAACTTCTGGAGAGAAAGTAACTCCCGCGCTTGATTTTGCTGGTGGAATCTTAAGCATACCATTCGCCTGAAAGTTACGACTGCATGTTATTTTTCATGCTAGCTTTTGACCCGCATTTTTTTTTACAAAATTTGCATGCGGCGTATATGGGAAGGAAGGAAGGATAAATACTTTTTGACCGAAGAATGACTGTCAAGATGGCGGAATGGGCGCCACATCATTTTGAAGGTCCTATCGAGTATTTTACGATACCAGAATATGATTAGTGACACCATTCGTACCCAAAACAAAATGGCGGATCTTTAAAAAATAATAGTTACTATTTTTTTTCGTTTGTTTTTCTTGTTTAGATTGTACAACTTTCTAGCTTCCTAGAAAGTTAATTTATCAGTCGGCTGATACTCACTGCTTTATGGCAAGTTGTAAAATCTAAACTAAAATAACAAAAAAAAATATTATTTTTAAAAACGCCGCCATCTTGCTTTAGGTACGAATAGGGACACAATAGTTTGGGATCCTAAAGTACTCGATAGAACCCTTAAAATGATAAGTATATCGCAAGAGCCATTTCCTATTCAATTTTTTTTATCAAGATGTCGCCCTATCCGCCATTTTGAATTTAAGCACCATGAATATACAAGAAAGTGTAGCTGTTCCTACTACACTATGCCAAGTTGCATTAATTTTTCTAAGACGGTAAATGAAATTATTCAATTTTTGAAACGCCGCCATTTTGATTTCGTTGCGAATAGAGAAGTATTAGTCTAGCGTCGTAAAGTACTCCATCGTACCTTGAAAATGATGTATCGCAAGACCCCTCTTCCCATTTAATTATCTTTGCCAAGATGACGCCCATTTTGACAGGTAGAACTGTCATTCGTTCGTCAAAAAGTAGTTTATCTTCCTATATAGGCCACTTTGCAATTTATTAAAAATAATATTAGCGAATCAGAAGTTAGCTTGGTCAGGATGGGTTGGATTGAGAAGAACCGCACTGTATAATTATTTTTATGTCGAAACAAACATAAACGAGTTTTCTTCACAAGCGTTTATACCTGTTTTAGGAAAGAAAATGTCAAATGAAGAAAACGTTGTAATAGAACTAGAACTCGCGGAAAGTCTATATTTTTTTGTTTCGGAGGATTTTTAGATTTAATTTTTTTATACTCCTCCATATAAAAAAAATTATGGACTTTCCTCGAGTTGTTAACAAAATTTAGACATCTCTCGTTAAAATTTTTTTTGTTTAAATGTACCCTTTTCATAGGAATCGAAAACTCCGTTTTTCAGCGTAGAAAATTGGAGTATAAACCCAGATCACGTCCAGCCTCTTTCTTCCGATTATCGTTGTTTCTGTCGGCGTACCGATTACGGGCGGACGCTCGACGTATTTTTCTAACTGCAAGGGAAGATCACATATATATGGGAAGATCCAATTCCTCCCATGCCTTCAAACCGTGAAACGAACAGGGGTCAAATCGGAGACTTCGACTTACTCCGGCACCCTCTTAAAACTGTAGGCTGCAGCAAGTACATAGTGAAGCAATTTGAAACTGAAATATGATATTGGGTGTGTTTGTTCTATTCCATTTTAATGCAATATTGTTTAAATTACTAAATTATATCCATTATAGGAAATATAATATAAAAATTATAGCAAAATATTTATGGCTCTATACGAGACCGAAGAGGCATTAAAGACCATTTATCGCACTTCTTGACGCATACTTTTGTTAGGTAAATCTAATAGCTAAAATGTTCACTTGTAATCTCTGTAGTGCTTGGGCTATTACCGGAAATTTTTTCGAGCACGAAAATGTTCCTAAAACATTCGTGAAAGAGAAAAAAATTCTGGTTATTAATTCAAGATTTCACACTTAAAAAATCAATTTTTATTTGACAATTCCATTCCATGTCTTATGACTTAAATATTTCCACTTATTGGCTGCATTCAGCAGAACCCATCGATTTATAAGCGATTTTTAATGGGTGACGTTACGATACGCATCAATCTGATGAATGCATTTTGCTGTCAGTTTTTTATTTGGTTAGGATTCTTTCTAAATATTTTCATCAAATATTACGTTTTTAGCTCTACGAAATGGATAATTTTATTTTTAATGCTCGTCTTATATTATAATCTACTTTCGTAATTTTTTATAAATTTTACTCCTCAAACAATCAAAACTGACATAAATCGCTGTCAAATCACAAAACGCTTTTTATATTCGATGGAAAATATGGCGTCCGATTTCCCATCGATTTGTGAAATCGAATTTTTTAAATGCATTCAGCTTACAAATCCATGTGTTCTGCTGAATTAATATCGCCCAGGTATAGACCTTGGAGGATGAATATTTCCGGACATGTTTTGGGTTTCAATGGTAACCAAACAAAAAAACAAGTCTCTGATTGGCTGAAAAATGCCTGTGTGAAAGGTTCACTGAAATGTAGATAAGGTAAATACATAACATTTTTATAAAAGTATGAGGTTCGAAGACCTTCATGAACTAACGGCTTCAATTTAAAATTCCTGAATTTTAAAATAACAATTTCGTATTTCATTCAAAATTTTCATACACGCCTCGTGTGCAATATTCCTCCCTTATTTCAGGGATAGGCTGGCGCTTTTAGGCAAAGAGCTTTTTTATAGATCGCCACTTTATGTCCAGCAATACGTTACAGGCACATAAACGTAGAGTTGTAAACGCGGATTGTTCTAGGTATATAAATAACTCTGGCTGCTTTACATAAAAGCAAAGCATCTGGACAAATTAACAATTTGCCATATACAGGATGTTATGGAAATGACTTATTATATTTAAATGGGCGACTCCTAGGGTGTCCTAGAGAAGCGCTACATATATTTTTTTTAAATCGACCGTTTTAAAAGTGGGGTAACAAACCCTCTTACTCACAGGTCAGTCCGCGCTACTGTAAACATATCACCTCAGACCCAATGGCAATGTTGCCAAACTTAATGTAAAACTGAAATTCCATATAAAATTATAGAAATAAATGATTTATCTACCCACGTATTTTTCTTTATACCTAAGAGCGAGGAAATTCAGGCACAAACACAGTCAGTTATTTTTTGTTTTTCATGGGAACACTCCTGGAAACACTTTATGCTCAATATCCAACACGGAACACAGTAATAGTGAAACAGAACCGATAGTTAGCTTTTGAAAATACAATAATACATATTATAATACAGATTATTAGATTTTATTACATGCGACGAAATTTGACTTGTTCGTCAGCGACATTCCATCTTTTCTGTCAAACGTCCAGAAGAAACAACCGGTCTTAAAATGAGCAATTTAATTTCGTCAATATAAACACTATTCAAAGTTTATTTATGGACTGGCAAGATACACGCGTAAACCGAAAAATTATTTTAAAACGAGTACCACAATGCAATGCTAATAATCTTCCGAAACCACAAACAAACAAATTTTTCCTTGGACATTTTTTTCCTAAAACAGAAATAAACGCTTGGGAAGAAAACTAGTTTAGAGGTATTACGGAATCCACTTAAATAATATCGAAGGTAAGAGAGCATGTGTCTTTTATCGTTTTTTTCTAAATAACTCACAACGCGGGTCAATGACGTTTTGTAAATGAAAACTGACCATCCACATTCGTTAGTTTAGACAGGTTTCCCGTGAACTACTACGTGTTTGTTCGCGTTTCCACACGGAAAAAGACTATATTAATATTTTATAGTAAAGATTTTATTATAAAATTTCCTAGAAAATATAGTATTAATTACATTTTTTGTTAGTAATATGTTCAAAATAAACATAATTTCTAAAAAAGTAACTTATATATACTAAGGATGTGCTGGTTTAAATATAATAAGTTAGCTCCATAACGCCCCACAGCAGTTAATTTAGTATTTATATTACCGTTCTTTCATAGCTTAAAATACTTCTTTAAAATAAGTAGATACCTTGTAAGCAGGGCCGACTCCGACACATTTGCCGTCCGGGTGCCAATCAAAATTTGCCGCCCGGGTTTGACAGTTTTTCAGTTTTTTTACTACACGCTTTTATATTAGCATAGGACACAACTAATAAAAGCAAAGTATTATGATGTTATGCTTATGTATATAGAAATGTAGCATTGACGTTTTATTATTATAGTAAAACATTTTTTTATGTTTTCATGGCCTTTCCAGGTATTTTTAAAAACAAAAACTATATGTCGCAACTTACAGCATGACTGAAAAATGAAACACCTTGTACATAAACAAATATAAGACGTACCATTCAAAATGCAATTTTAATTCAAAACGATGACTTTTTTGAACTAAGTATGAATTTCGTTACTAAGAAAATTGTACGTTGAAAGCATTGAAAGCAAGTTTAAAAGCAAAACCTTAGATTTCTTACCTTGGATAACAAAATTAAATTTTTTCTAAATATGCGCTACTAATTTCACAAAATCTAATTTATATTAAACACCTTATGTTATTCTAGCTTACTTAACGTCTTAACGAGTAGAATGCTAAGCCAACATGATTTCAATTCCATATATTTACGTCCATGATTTCCAAAAAAAAAAAACGATTGCTAAAAATTAATCTTTACCGAGTTGGCTTCAAAGCCGTCGTCGCCGCCGCGCCAATCACACCGCATAGATAAAAGCGGAGCGGTTCGTCCGAAAAAGTGTTTAAATCTGGACCAACATCTTTCGTCGGTATTTTTATTCTTTATAAACCGGCATATATTATATTTAAATAAGAAATTGCAAACAACAAATAGAATAGTGGAGGTTGAAGGCATGGTGTGCTGATTTTTTACTTTTACTGATTGATGCCAATTTTCGAGTTCAGCATTGTTTTATCGTCCGGGTGTTTTGAACCCGCTGCACCCAGATTTAGCCGGCCCTGCTTGTAAGCAAGTTCTTTTTCTGGATTATTCAATAAGACCATTTCTAGAAACACTGCTTCAGTCCTCCCACAGAGGATATAACCTCTAAATAACCGCATCTGTAAATAAAACAAAACAAAACACCAAAAATAAAGTGTCCCTTGTGGAATATTCAGTGTCAGTGGAGCGGGATCTAAGTATATTGGCAAAACAATCCAGAATTTAGAATATAAAATATAAGGATCCCACTAAAGTGAAAAAACTTTTACGCATTGACGTGACTCCAGGAGTAAGTGAGTTACCTGGGATACTAGAACATTTCTTTCGTAACAGTGAAAGAAAATATTTCTTTTTGATAACTTTATTTTTTAACGTAGTAATTCCGCTACTGTCTAACAGTGATGCAGCGAAACCATCAGAAAATAACTATTGTTTTCGAATTATCAGTTGAATAAAAATATCGATATATTGAATAATTTTTAAAAAATGAAACATCAGTGTATCGATATATCTAAGAACTACTTAATATATGATTCTGAAACTTTGGGGATTTAGGTTTATCGATATGCTCTCTTTAACTAAAATATTCGCATATTTTTGTAATTTCCGGTTATACCGGAAGCACCTGTCAACTTTCGTTTTTTAAATACAACATGGCCATTTTTATTACATTTTTCGATTAAGCGTTAAATACTAAGCATATTTTATAGAACATGTTTTTGTCAGACTCTCTTAGTTTTTGAGATATCTGGACTTTTTGGAATTATTTGGAAAATGCATGACGATAAAATAATTCATATAATTTTTGTACCTTACCTCTTGGACTAAAAATTTTTCTCACCGAATAGCTAGACGATCATCAAGTCTCAAAAATATTTCAAATTCGGCAGAAAATGTACAGGGTGGTCACAATTCAAGGTTCATTGTGAAATAATTCAACCATTAAAAACTTTCTTATTTGAAATGGAACACCCTGTATATTTTTATTTAATTTGATGGTAAATTAGTTGTTCTTTATAAATAGTATTTACTGTCCTATACCAACATCAAAGTGTTTTCTCAAAAAATCCAATTTTATTCCTAAAATACTATTTGTTCAAGTGTATATATTATTGAATTTTTGAGAAAACGCTTTGATGTTGGTATAGAACAGTAAATACTATTTATAAAGAACAACTAATTTGCCATCAAATTAAACAAAGTTCTTAATGGTCGAATTCTTTCACAATGAACCTTGAATTGTGACCACCCTGTATATTTTCTGCCGAATTTGAAATATTTTTGAGACTTGATGATCTTCTAGCTATCCGGCGAGAAAAAAATTTTTGGTTCAAGAGGTAAGATAAAATAATTATATGGATTATTTCATCGTCATGCATTTGCCAAATAATTCCAAAAAGTCCAGATATCTAGGAAACTAACAAAGTCTGGCAAAAACAAAATGTGCTTAGTATTTAACGCTTAATCGAAAAATGTAATAAAAATTACCATGTTGTATTTAAAAATCGAAAGTTGACAGGTACTTCCGGTACATAAAAAATACAGCGAGAAATTTATTTTTTGCAAACAACATAAAGGAAGGTAAGATATACTAATTTCAAATTAAAGCATACAGGGTGTTTCTTAATAACATGCTAATATTTAAGGCGGTTATTCTTAGGTCAATATGAATAGATGTCTTAAACGTCTTAACTTTTGAGATACAGGGTGTTAAAGATTTTCAAAAAATCTCCTTTTTTATTAATATTTGTGATACTTCTCTAGATACTTTTGTGAAATTTGCTACACACTTTCTATCATCAAGAGGCATTTTACGATGTATAACATGTTTTGTAGTGGCGTTCGTGGAGAAATTGCCCTCGGTATTTTTGTAGAAAATAATGGTATGCCACTTATTTTTTGTTAAATAAAAATTATTTGTGAAATTCTCATTTCTTGCTGAGCAAATGTCGTCTATTGATTTTTTGTCGTTTGACGTACAATTTTTGATGTAAAAAATGAAATTCATTCATTTGCACTCTGTTATGAAATTAAGTATTAACAAAGATTAAAAAGGATCTAGTAGGTAAGAAGCAGATTTTGTTTTGTAAACATAAACAGTTTTGACAGTTGTCTACCTAGTCTAGTTGTCACGTATTTAAGACATTGACCATAAATTATTAAAAAAACATGAAAATCTTTATCATTCCAAATTCAACGATATCCCATACGTCACTTTTTGACCATTTAAAAAAAAAAGATTCCCTTCTTATTTTTTCATCTAGATTGCTATGAACTCCCTGAAATGGTATAGTTCTAAGCTAAATTCTCGATATAAATCAATTTTCAAGTTTTATTATGTTTTAAATATTAAATTTCTAAATTGTTCTATATTTTCTTGGTTAAAAGAGGTACAGAAAAATGTTTTATACATAAGTTTCTTTATAATGATTGTTGAATAATTTGAAGTTTCAGAATAAGTATACGGGATCAGGTAAAAAAGTTATCGGACCTAAGCTCATGTTTTTAAATGAAACACCCTGTATATTTTAATCTAAAAGGATAGCATTTTGAATTCTCTTTTCAAATTTATTTTATTTATTTATTTAAACTTTATTACTTTGAAACGAAATAAAAGATTCAGATTAAGGTAAAAAATAACGGGAATCATCGCAAATGTTCCGGATATGTCCTTAAATGGTTGCCGTCTTTCCGGATAGCGAGCAAAATAAATTTTGCGCCATTTCTTCGATTTTTCTCACTTTCAATTTAAACTGATATCATATAAAATTTTTCAAAATGTTGATAAGTCATTTTCACAAATGAATATATAAAAATGAAATTGACGTTAGATGTTAATAACAACTAGAATGTCAAGCTGGTCTTATGATATTAGCTTTCGTTTCATGGTCTACTGTGGTTTAAAGTCATAACGTCTATTATAAATCGCCTAGGAAACCAATGTCATCCATGGCGTATTCATAATATATTTGAAAAAATAATTTAAAATGCTATCATTCTAAATTAAAATATACAGGGTGTTATATTTAAAAATTGATGTTAGGTCTGATAACTTTTTTACCTGGCCCCGTAAACTTATTCTGAAAATGGTAGATTATTCAATAATCATTATAAAGAAACTTCTGTATAAAACATTTTTCTTTATCTCTTAACTAAGAAAATATTGGGCAATTTTGAAATTGACATTTTTTTTATTTTCCCCCGTATGAATGAAATATGATTTTACCATTCGAAAAGAGCACATGACACCTACATTACTTTTTTAATAGCACTAACAATTACGGAGATACCCTATAAAAGCGTCGAAAATGGGGCACCCTGCACATGAACCAATGTTCCATTGCCAATTTCACAATTCGTCATTTTTCCAAACGAATATAACCTCCAACGATTCAAAACCAACGTGAATCACTTTATTCGCACACGCACCACTCCCAGAGGGCCTTAAATGATTTTTCCTATAGTGCTTGTGTTTGACCATAAAAAAAAATTGCCTCATCACACTCGTACCACAAATGACCCATATTTTAACTCGTCCTATAATTTTTAACTTTTTAACCTACTAATCCTCATTTTTTGTTCATGAAATAATTATTTTTCCTTAGCACGCTGCAAGGGAAATTAGCAGACCCGAAGTAATTATCGCAGTGCTCTCCCGGAAAATTATGTGCGACACTAACTAAATTATAATTCAAACATTAATTTTCTTAATTTCTTCGCGTTGTGTATTAAGATCTTGGCTTGTTTGGCTGTAAAAGATTGATAGTTACGGAAATTAATGCTGAGCAAAAGCACATTAATCGTATAGTCGTGGATATTGTTTTTGTTTAGATTTTGTTAAAGTTACGTCGCGTTCAAACTGCTCCAGCTTGAAAATTAAAATAAAATGGTTGAGAGCATCCGATTTACACATCACGTAGCAAAAATAAATATAGTTCCGGTTTAACAGAAAGTAGAGCTAACCATTTATTTCAAATACAAACAGATATAACTCAATAAAAGTTAAAAAAAAAAATTTTTTTTATCGAAGGTACTATAACTAGAACTCGTTTATCTATCGATGAACGTTTTCAGGTTATGATCTGATTAAATCTTGAGAGCGAAGCTCGAGTGATTTAATCTATGAATAAACATGCCCAAATGATTATTGAGTAAAATTTCCAAAAAAAAAACAAACCTTTGAGTGTTACAATGAAAAATTTAATCGATAATTAAAACGACACTCGAGTTATACAGGGTGAGTTTTTTAAAGTGTTACAAGGCGATATCTCGCAAACGGTTTAAAATATTTTCTTGAAATTTTAATGAGGTAATAGTGAGATGGGGGGACATATTTAAACATATTTTTGTTATCTACCCCCTTTCCCCATTTTGAGGGGTGGGGGGTAACTTTGAAATTTTAAATGGGGTTTATTAAATTCGGATTTACGTAAAAAAACTACGTATTTGTACAAAAAAATTCTTGGTTAGCTCCACTGGTTACCGAATTATAATTAATTTATTATTAAATTTCTATTGTATTTAAAAAATAACTAATTTTAAAATAAATCAAGTTTACTTATTTCAAAATTATTATTCGTTTACATGAAAATGCGTTGTTTTGACTTCAGTCAGTTGAGAATTTTTACATATCAACGATTATTTCTCAGCTTGGTCAATTGAACATGGAAGCGAATTTTAGTGTGCAAGTTGATATGTTGTTAATGTTGGGGGAGTGCAGAAGAAACTACAGACAAGCTTCACTAAGGTGGGCGGAAAGGTTTCCTAACAACCTGAAATCTCATATGGCATTTAAAAGGCTGGAAACTAGATGTCGCACTACTGGCAGCCTGAAGTCAAAACCACGATTTCGGAAGCGAACTAAAACAGATACAGGGCAGGGCAGTTGGAGTTTTAGGAATGGTAGCTATTAACCCGCATGTAGGTTCCAGACGGCTTGCTGCAGATGCTGGAATAAGCCAAAAATCGGTTGTGACCATATTGCATATGTACAAATTTCATCCATACCACATTACACTCCACCAAGAGCTTTATGGGCAAGACTTTGAAAATCGCGTTACATTTTGCAATTGGGTAACAGGGCAAATGCAAGGAAATAACAGATTTCTAAAGATTGTTGTTTTTTCTGATGAAGCTAGTTTCCAGAATTGTGACCAGGTAGGCCCAGGTGGCCCTTGTCGGTAGAAATTAATTTTTTTTATTGTTTGTTTTCTTAAAGGTAAATAGACACAATATGCACTACTGGGCATCGGAAAATCCCCACTGGATGAGAACTGTGCCAAATCAACATCCTTGGTCAGTTAATGTCTGGTGTGGTATAATTGGAGATATTATGGTTATTGGCCCGCATTTCTTTGAACGCCATTTAAATGGAGAAATGTATACAGATTTTTTAAGGAACGAATTACCACTATTATTAAACCAAAACATAAATCCTGACATGTGGTTTCAACAGGATGGAGCTCCACCGCATTATGCAATACAGGCCCGTAATCATTTAAACGAATTGTTTGAAAACAGGTGGATTGGTCGAGCTGGTCCGGTCAATTGGCCTGCTAGGTCTCCGGATTTGACCCCTCTTGACTTTTTCTTCTGGGGATTTATAAAAGACAAAGTGATGGCGACTGCACCTACAACTATAGACAATATGAAAGACCGAATCCGCTTTGCCTGTTTATTAGTGACACCTGAAATGTTAGAGCGGGTACGAAATTCGTTTAAAAAAAGAGTGAGAAAGTGTTTGGAAGTTGAAGGGAGACATTTCGAACATCTTCTGAAACATGACAGGCGGTAAAGGGTAAATAATATTTTTTAAATTTGTATAACCTAATTAATTATAATTCGGTAACCAGTGGAGCTAACCAAAAATTTTTTTTGTACAAATACGTAGTTTTTTACGTAGATCCGAATTTAATAAACAAAAGTACCTATTCCCATTTAAAATTTCAAAGTTACCCCCCACCCCTCAAAATGGAGAAAGGGGGTAGATAACAAAAATATGTTTAAATATGTCCCCCCCCATCTCACTATTACCTCATTAAAATTTCAAGAAAATATTTTAAACCGTTTGCGAGATATCGCCTTGTAACACTTTAAAAAACTCACCCTGTATTTGATAAGATCCTTTCCAGAACCTAAATTAAATATTATAATATTCGTGAAATACTTTTAATATATCCAATATCGATACTCGTCGATATCGATACTAGATTATGCTCTCTACTCTATGCTTCAAACCCACACATATATAACCATTATATTGCTAATACCATCTGCAGTTTGCGCAGTTCGGAAATTTCCTTGTGAAAGTAAACATTCGACAGGACCGGATTTTCACTTTTTTAATGTAAATTTCACTGGTTAGTTAGGAAAAATATTGCAATCAAAATTTCGATTAGTTCCATGCATACGATTTCTGACGATATGATGATACGACGGTGCCCTGGATTGGTGTAAACTTTTGGTGCCAAATTCCGTCCGAATATTTGTAACAATCGACACGATGACCTTTATTTTAACTTTCATCCGACGTCCGACTCACTTTTTTCTAAACCAAAAATTAAGAATGAATGACTATATTTACTATTTTAGGAATTATTACCAGCTACTAGTGCACCAAATTAAAAATACATTCATTTTAAGGTTAGGTAGTGACCACATATATATTATATTGTATACGAGCGACACTCTCTTCTTTTTTTACAAGTTTTTTAGTGAAATTGTTCCGAAGATCGGATAATGTGATAAGTGTACATATCTGAAATACTTAATATATGGTATTGATCCACGAGTTTTGCAAAAAAGCATCATGCACTTGTATCCTTTCATCTTAAACAAAACAAGTCACTAATCTATCAAACAGCGAATCACCACAAATTAAAAACTCCTTCACAAAAATTGTTAGGTAATGAAAGTTTATAAGGACTAATATACCGACAACAATGTGGATGAACCACTTTTTATTCTTGAAATTGAAAAAGCATCCAGAACCAAAGATGGCGACGAATAACAACAAACAAATAATCTAGCATGGATATCGACGAATATCGATACTAGATTATGCTCTCTACTCTTGCTACAAATCTTTTGACGTTTCGTAAGTTTAAGGTTATGTGACTAAAATTTCAAAAGTTTTCTTGTCAACAATGTCGGTAAATAGGAAAATACATTAAAAATTACATTTTTTGTAATTAAATCCTACCTTTAAAGTAGTTTTTCGTTTGTCACGAAATAATGATGAAAATCTGAAAAAATACGCATATATTTAAAGAAAAAGTAATTTAAACTTGAGATTTATTAGTATTCGGCCTACTTAAAAATGTTTAAGACCAATGACACAGTTTTATCACTTGTAAGGAAGATGAAGAATTTATCAAAATAATTACGTGTGATTGGTGTAAATGAAACAAATTGACTGGTGGAAACAATATATTGGTTATGTGATCGTTATGAAAGTTTGTTGATTGACAAGTTCGAGAATGATATTTTTAATGTCATGAACGAAATTGTCAAAAAGTAACAAACTTAAATAATATAAGTGAATATTTTACGCACGTACGTTTTTTTCCCATAAGAGAACTGGAATTATCGAAAAATTACAGCGGAAATTTCCCTTGTGCAAATTTAACTGAAAGTTATACCCGAAAATTTTCGAAAATTAATAAGTGTGAATTTTTGTTTTGATAGTTTTGAACTGAAGTACCCAAATTTGCTTTTTATAAATGGGTCACCCTATATATTTTTTAATAATATAATTTAGTTCGTAATAAGCTTCTCAAAAATATATAACACTTTATTTTAGTCTTAGTATTAGGCCCGAAATATACGTTTTTCAAAAATATACCATTTTTTTTTAGTAGGTCACGCCACGTCACTGAATTCTACGTAAACAACTACAAAAAGAACATTTTATTTCTCTTTGATACGTTACGGGGTAACCGAGATATGGGGGTGTCCCAAAATGCACAATTCTCAAAACTATTCCGTATATCAAAAATAAGGCGGCCTAGAAAAATTCTGATTACGGCATCTTCTGTTTGACAAAAAAGTAGCACAGTGCTGCGAAAACCGCATCCTTCTATCTTTACTAATATCGGAGATACCCCGTAAAACTACCCAAAAATGGACACCCTGTACAAGGAAAGTTCCTATGCCTTCTTAAAATATTTTCGCGAAGTAAATGCGTTTTGGCGAAATAAATCCGTTATTTCTGGGGGGTTTTATTTATTTAATAATTAGTGTTTATTTTTGCATTTTATTTGGTTAATACTGATTGGACCGAAATTCGCAAAAATTAAAATTTTTATTTGTTGATTTGTGAAAATAATTGAAAAACTGCAATATTTTCTTTAGTAATTTGCATCTTCTTTTAAAAACAGATAATGACGTGAACCAAAAAATATTATGTTAAGGAAATGTCACACTTCAAAACAAAACATACTGAAGCTAAATTATACTGCTCAATTTTTCCACAGAGCGTTAAAAAATTGAGGGTAAAAAAATAACTTTTGTTTCTGCATGAATAATGATCAGTATTTTTTGAAAATTAAAACTTAGGCTAACGTTCCGAGATACAAGTCTACACTGCTAAAAATTTCACCAGGATCGGAAGACAATTTGATTAGTTACAGAACTATAAACCTGAAGAACAATATCTTTGTTCGGAATTCATTATCGGGTAGTGTATTTTATCTATGCTCGAATTTAATTCATAGTATTATTAAAATTAAATGTTCTTTCATCACAATTGCCAGGATAAAGTAATAAAACAAGGAAGTATAAATTGTTTTAAAGTTATTTGAAAAAGTTTCGTTTAACTACTGAAATATTGCTATTCATTTCGCTAAGAAATATTGCATGTTATTTATAACCTTCTATTAATTACATATAAACTAAAAACTAATTAATTATCAGAAACAAATTATATTCCGCCATTAATAGATAAAAATTGAAAAAATACGAAAATATAAGATTCATCTTTAAGTTAGCTATAAAACTTTAATATAACTAAAGTTGCAAAATGGCACCTTATTTCACTAACAAATTTGTTATTTATGCGCTACAACTAATTACCTAAAGTAGTATCAAAAATAAATGTTCCATGGACATTAGTAAATTCAAATTGATAAAAAATTAAAACATAAGATGTATTTAGGTTATCTATACGGGGTCCTGCTATAGTGTGTTAGTTGATGGCCATAACGGCACACCGCCCCTCGCCCATAGACTTGTACCATAGCACCGCACAGCCCCGCTTGAGCTTCGCACATTAGTTCCTCGACATCGAAATATAAACATGGACTATGCGTTGTTATCTTCTTCCGATGAAGAAGATATTGTTTTAGACTCTACTATAACAAAGTGGTACCTTATATACATAAACAAAAATCAAAATTACCAGTTCATCCCATTAACCTAAAGCGAGAATTTTATCACCTTTATAGTGGATCTAAGGAAATATTCCCAACGATTTTTTGAACATATGAGAATTACCATTACTCTTTCTTCCACTGATATATTTTGAGAATGGCAGTTCTTCCAATTTTAATTTATTATCCTTTCATTATTGCTTACGATATAATCAAAGGCATTTATATGCATTCTCACAAAATCACAAAAGCGTCGGGGATCTTTCCTTAGATCTTTATAAAGGTGATAAAATTCTTCATAGAATCTTCGCGTTGCGTTAATAGGATGCACTGGTAATCTTGATTTCTGTTTAAACATATACTACACTTTGTTATATTAGCGTTTAAAATAATATCTTCTTCATCGGAAGAAGATGACACCGCTCTCGATGTCGAGAGATAAACTGATCCACAGGCAAGGCAATGAGCGAGGGTCGGTGCGCCGTGATGGCCACTACTGTGCGGTGCTATGGTACCAGGCTATGGGCGGTGCGCCGTTATGGCCATACACTCAGGTTTCCATAGCTTCAATATGAATTAAGTTAGAATTTTCATTCATATGCTGATTTATACTATATCATAGGGTGTATTTCAGGAAATATATTTTTCCATATACAAAAAAGTGTCATATCATAATGTTGTATTTTTTTAAATGGGACACCCAGCATTTTATTACATAATTAAGTTCGCATTAGTTACTTAAAATGTTATTTAAGTTGCTTGGGTAGTTTAAGAGCAATAAAATAAAACTCCAAAAAAGATTTGGAGCCCTGGAAAGAAAAATCAAAAATCACTCTAAAATTATTTTTTAAACAACAAGATTGGGTTAGCTCGATAGCAAAGAGTCTAGAGATACTATGAATATTGTTTATATATTTTATATTCGGTCTTCATAATTATTTCGGTATTGGATATAGAATTTATTAGCAATTATGTTTTGTAATACAAACATATAAGCTATTTTCAGCCGTTGACTAATAATTGTAAACTACAGTAATGTCTTCCATTTTGACCTGTGCATAAGCAGATACGTTCTTGAAAAGATCTGTTTACATTCCTCAACATTTCAGGTGAAACACTAGCAAACACGTCTCTTATTTTTTGCTGCATTTTAATGGCAGTTGCAGGCGGATATTCAGAAACAGTTTGGTTTCTTTTCCCCATAGAAAAAGTCAAGTTATGGATAACGTGATGCAAAATGACTTCTTTCTAACAAACAATTTCTTTCGCTCCCACCAAATACAACCAAATACAAAGATTATATCAACCAACCGTTTCGATTTCTTATTATAATTTATTCGTCCTAACTAACAATTTGCTAGTTAAAGAAGTAGTCAAACAAATGAATCCCTATTTTATTTCAAAGCCTGACATTCTTGCTATGCTTAACAATTATCAATGAACTATTATGCTAATATTGCACCTCAATGATAAGGACAGTAAACAGATCTTTTCAAGAACGTGTCTACTTGTGCACAGATCAAAATGGAAGACATTTTGAATATTTACTGTAGTTTACAATTATTAGTCGAGGCGGCTATGGTAGTTAAACAATACAATTTATGAAATTTGGAATTATTTCGAAAACATATATTTTTATTACAAAAAATAATTGCTTATGAATTGTACATCCAATACCCAAATAATATACAGGGTGTTCCATTTGAAAATTTTGAGGAAAGGTTTTTAAATGTATCGTTTTTGGAACCTTATTATGAGCACTATGTATAAAATAGATAAACACTATTAGATTCATACTATCTTTATGCACATTGACATAAATCTCACCTAATGCCGTGGTTAGAAAAATATTTTTATTCCTTTGATTTTACTTACCAGGACTACAAAATGTTTTTTTTTTTGATTTTCAAATCAAATATCATTTTAGGTCATTACAGAGGATACTAATACATACCTAAATGTGCAATAAAATACTGGGTGTAACATTTAAAAAAATACAACTTTATGTTACTACCTTATTTTAGGCCACCCTGTATATGGAAAAATATACTGAACTGATACTGACTGAAATACTCCCCATGATACAGTATAAATAATTTATTATTTAATTTTTTTTTAATTTTAGGTTAAATAAAGGAATTCGGCAAATATATTTTTCCATGAATGGAATTTATAACTTAATTCGCATGGAGGCAGGACCATGTATAAAGGTTTAATATAACTAAAGTTTTTAGTATTATCTGGTATTAAGTTTTGAACCTTTGGCATTATTAGGGAAGATATTTTCATTTTCTTTCCAAAATGTGATATTTTGGATTCATCTGAATAAATATTATTATATTATTTTGTTTACCTATTTAATATAATTTGAATCCACGATACATAATTCCTTAATAGTAAATAAATATTTATGCTCAATATATTAAATGGTTCGCCTTATAATTAAATTACTTGTTTGCCTGTGTTTATTTAAGTCGTCATGTTCTCTGTAATTTAACTTGTATTTGTTATGGTGACAAGCATGACAAGGATCAATAATAATTTTATTCAAATATATTTTTAAACTTATTATTTTCCCTCGTTTTATAATTTTTGTATTCTCTTTTAGATTTAAGTATGTTTATTATAGTCATTAATATTGTTGGAAGCATATTATATATTTTTATTAATTATTCAGTGGTTTTTCAAAGATTTATTGTCATGCACGAATGCTGGCTGATCATATACATAGTTTTAATATTACAGATGTCACTCGAGAACCTCAACTAGATTTTTAAAATATATTTTTGGTATTCAAATGATAGGAGCATATCACAAATAAACCCGAATCATTGCACACCATCTCGCTGGCAACAAAGCACGCGTTTTGTCACAGATCTGTCATGTGACAGCTTTCGCGTTTTGCCGTGTAGTTTTCTATAATTATGATATTTGTGCGCTTCTACCTGTTAAAATAGAAAATATGAACGAAAGTAATTCGGAAGCATTCATTCATTCATCGCCACCTGAAATTAAAAAAGCTGCTATCGCAGCTATATCGAGTTTTCGGGTCCGATAATTCATTACTTGATTTGATGATTTACATTTCTGCGGTCCATTCTCTACATCGTAGGCCATGCCATGCTGATTTTCGGCAGTTTTCTTCGTTGAATTTTAGTACCGCAGTACCGAATAGAGAATGTTAGGCATGTGGGATTTTTTGATTTTTCGCCTAGCGATGCTCGCATTCGAGTACCGTGTTCTATTTTTACATTTTCGATTCCCGGTGATAATGAGGCCATTTTCGACATCATCTTTGACCTGTGAGCAAGCAAATTAGTTTCTATCCTGCATGGGCCCTTTAAGGGCATTTTGAAAGTGGACAATGATTGGCATTGATGCCTATACCACAAAATAAATAAGGTAATAATTAATATTTCTAATCAATTGTTTCCACATTCCTTTTGTTTCAAAGTTCGTTCTGTCCTCATCGTTTTGCTGGACCACGAGGTTGAAACTTGGTTTCTGTTCTTTGCAGCTCATAGGAAAAATACCCAAGTTAAATAGACAAGCTACAAAATAGCCAAGCTAACGGCTATCATCCAGCTATGCCTTTCTACCCCTGCCTTTTATCCTGCCTCTTGACGGTTGGCGTGGCAGCATCTTTGAGGGTGATGAGCCTAGGAGCGTGTCGTGAGCTTTGGGGTCACCTGAGTATGTATGTGGAGCCTTCCAACTAAAGTATCAGTCCTGCTATCTGGGGAGTTTCGAGGTGATTTTACATTGTTTGAATACTTCTTCAATTATTTTATAAATTAACGGTAACTAATTTATAATGTTTTATTTATCCCCAGGTTCAGACATATCCACTTACAGGGGTATATACTACATATTTCAGATTTAAATTCTTGCTTTAAGCTGTAAGTGGCGCCTTAACTAGTATCTTTACGGGTAATCTGAAATCTATAGGTGTCTAGAGGGTAAGTATTGCGAATCTGCCATAAAGCACACCGACCTACCCCCATATGCCACGACGAACGACAAGTTAGCCTGGACATCCCTTATCTTGCACAATAACGTAAGATAAGGGATTTTATCACTATTACGTGGGAATTTTCATCTGGCTATATACAAGAATTGTGAGTATTGTTAATACCACCACCGGTCACAAGTCAAAATTTGAACCATTTACAAGAACGTTAGATAATTTTTTTTCTAATCACTCTATAACTTGAAAACAAATGAAAATCGGATAGGGACATGCATTTTTTTACATTATTGTGATTTGTAGAGGGTGTCCCATTTTCGACACTTTTATAGGGTATCTCTGTAATCAATAAAGTAATGTAGGTGTCATGTGCTCTTTTTGGATCAAACTTAAAATGGTAAAATCAAAATTAGAAAATGTTCGCTCGATTAAGAGATACGGGGGAAAATCAAATAATTTACAATTTCTAAATTACCCTATATTTTCTTAGTTAAAAGATTTACAGAAAAATGTTTTATACAAAAGTTTCTTTATAGTGATTATTGAATAATCTACCGTTTTCAGAATAATTATACGGGGTCAGGTAAAAAAGTTATCGGACCTAACCTCATTTTTTAAACTACATATTTTAATCGAAAAAGATAGCATTTTAAATTCCCTTTTTAAATATATAACACACCATGGATGGATATTGGTTTCCTATGCGATTTATTTAAACTTTATTATTTTGAAACGAAATAAAAGATTCGGGAATATAACGGGAATCATCTCAAATATTCGGGATATGTCCTTAAATGGTTGCCGTCTTTCCGGTTAGCGAGCAAAATATAAATTTTGCGCCATTTCTTCTTTTTTTCCACTTTCAATATAAACTGATATCATATCAAATTTTTCAAAGTGTTAATAGGTCATTTTCACAAATGAATATGTAAAAATGAAATTGACGTTAAATGTTAATAAGAACTATAATGTCAACATAGTTGTTTCTATAATATTAGCTATTGTTTCATGGACTACTGTGGTTTAAAGTAATGAAGTTTAAATAAATCGCCTAGGAAACCAATATCATCCATGGTATGTTATAGTATATTTGAAAATAGATTTTAAAATGCTATCTTTTTTGATTAAAATATATAGGGTTAAAAAATAAGGTTAGGTTCGATAACTTTTTTAGCTGACACCGTATGCATATTCTGAAGCAGACTATTCAACAATATTATAAAGAAACTTATGTATAAAACATTTTTGTGTATCTCTTTTAACTAAGAAAATTTAGGGTAATTTTGAAATTGTCAATTTATTGATTTTCCCCCGTATCTCTTAAGCAAGCGAGAATTTTCATTTTTACCATTTTTAGTTTGACCCAAAAAGAGCACGTGACACCTACATTACTTTTTTGATAGCACTAACAATTAATGGGACACCATGTACAATACACTCCTGGAGTTTGCTCCGTTTCTCCCGACTGATCCTATACAGGGTGTCCCATAACTATTGGTACACAGGAAAACTGTAGATTCCTTGGGTAAAAATACTGCGATTTGGCCATACTTAGTTTAGTTCAATAGCTGGTAATAACCGAGATACAGGGTGTCCAAGTAAAAATTTAATTTTCAATTTTCCTAAATAACTTATTTCTGAATCAATATTTTTGCACAAAATTTTGTGACTAGGGTTTTTTTGGGGAAAGGAATTTGAATTTGTTAATAATTTTGATGTAGATTATAGGGGGCGCTCTCTGCGGTACTCTGAACACATAAAAAGTAAAAATGTAACTTTTTTGTGCCTTAGTATAATTATATTTTTATTAAAAATATCAGGTTTTCCGTCATTTTTAAGCAATAAAGGTATATTTTGTAAATGTCGCTCCGACTAACCGTTTTCGAGATATTTTCAATTACAATTTCTAATGCGCCCGTTTAAATTTTGATTTGTAAATGGGAAATTTGTCACAGTAGGCTTTGGTAAAAACAAATACAATGAAAGCACTTTGAAACCTCATTTCTGTCAAAGTTTATTTTCATTTGTCAGCATTGTGGGTGTTTTTAAGGAGTTTTTGAAGATACTGTAATCAAAAATTAAACTAAAAATGCCGCGAGCTAACTCTAACTTTCTAAGGTAGAAATGCGAGACATATGATATGTTTATACGCACAAGAAACTTTTAACAGACGCGGGGTGCACATCGGCAGTATTTGGAAATGTACCCAAATAGAAGGCAGCCAGATTTAAAAATTTTTAGAATCCTATACGACAGACTGGGAGAAACAGGATCCTTGCGTCCAAAACGTAATAGTGGAGGATCCTGTTTGTCCCAGTCTGTCGTATAGGCTTCTAAAAATATTAAAATCTGGCTGCCTTCTATTTGGATACATTTCCAAATACCGCCGATGTGCCTTGCGTCTGCTAAAATTTTCTTGTGCGTATAAACATATCATGTCTCGCATTTCTCCCTAAGAAAAGAGTTATGTCGCGACATTTTTAAGTTAATTTTTGATAACAGTATCTTCAGAAACTCCTTAATAACACCCACAATGCTGATAAATGAAAATAAACTTTGACAGAAATGAGGTTTCAAAGCGTTTTCATTGTATTGGTTTTTACCAAAGCCTACTGTGACAAATTTCACATTTACAAATCAAAATTTAAACGGGCGCATTAGAAATTGTAATTGAAAATATCTCGAAAACGGTTAGTCGGAGCGACATTTACAAAGTATACCTTTATTGCTTAAAAATGACGGAAAAACTGATATTTTTAATAAAAATATAATTATACTAAGGCACAAAAAAGTTACATTTCTTTTTATGTGTTCAGAGTACCGCAGAGAGCGCCCCCTATAATCTACATCAAAATTATTAACAAATTCAAATTCCTTTCCCCAAAAAAACCTTAGTCACAAAATTTTGTGCAAAAATATTGATTCAAAAATAAGTTATTTAGGAAAATTGAAAATTAAATTTTTACTTGGACACCCTGTATCTCGGTTATTACCAGCTATTGAACTAAACTAAGTATGGCAAAATCGCAGTATTTTTACCCAAGGAATTTGCAGTTTTCCTGTGTACCATTAGTTATGGGACACCCTGTATAATATTAAAATTTCATAATATGCATCCGTTGTTGTTCTAGCTATTTCTTTTCTTCTATAAAATCCAACTTATATTTTTAAGTAAAAGTAAAGTTTTGAAATAAAGGAACAAATAAGTACGTCAGATAAAATTTTATACTTGCGACCAATCTTTACTTAAACACTAAAAACTTTTGCATATAATACAGCATAAAGAATCAATATTAAAATAAGTCAAGTTTTGCCATAACCGAGAGCCGATAACTATAGAAATTATCGTCAGAAATATATAATAAATTCGTAATGTCGCCCCAAGCACCTCTTAGAATTTTATTTGCTGTTTATGTCCTCATATTCTTCGTAATTGGACCATAAAAATTCACGTTAACATATCAATACGGCGATAAACAAAAATTAAAGCCTTTATGTCTACATTAAGACTAGCTTATATCCGCGGTTTCGTTCGTACTAACGTAGTTTATTGAGTTATTTGCCACATTTCCACTATGTGAAAGTTGATAAATTATTTATTTCAGCGATTACTATTATTTTAAGGGTCAGGGCCAGTCAAAAGTATTTTTTCTTTTCCGGGGCTAAAATCAAAATCTTAAGACACTCATAATGGTTTAACAAATTGACTTTAATTTTGATAATCAAAATATGTTTTAACCTTAAATTGTTTATTATTATATTTAAAACCATGCATGTAATAATGACATTTCATCTATCTTTGAAAGGTGGAAAGTTGACGTTTTTTTTCTTTTACTTTCACCCGGGCGGAAAGTAAATTATTTTTTTGAAATTTTTTTAAATTCGATTTTTTCGGCTTGTATCCTTTGTTTGCTTTTTTAAAAATGCTAATTTGCGTGTTTAGATATGTCTTTTTTCCTAATTGATAGAGTGGTCCTCTCCTCAGCATTGAATATTGTGACCAAATCGTTGATATCTTCTTTGTCTGGGCATTTCCACTGAAATAAGCTAGTAGCGCCGACTCAGTACCAGGATTTTGAAGTTTGTTTCCCGTACACCATTCTTTGAAACAGTTATATGCCTTGTCATATCTCGGGCGGCATTTAGTTGGCCGAAGATCTTCTTCTACTATTTTTGCTGCTTCTCGAATTTCTGGTGGAGTAGCAGCAAAATCAAATTCCTCATCTGAGGAGCAGCATTTTTCTGTTGTTAAAATAACATATTGTTTAGTGACATGGAAACCATATTAAAAAAATTATATTTGCCATTTTGATGTGTATTATTACCTACGTTATTTTATCATCTTCGGTTATTTGAAATTTCTGTCTAATTTTTCAATGGAAAAGTCAAAATGACATTTATCTTTTATTAATAATTTTAATTCAAAATAATAAGTGGATGTTAGATGTGGTTGTAAATTAAATAGTATACAAACCTCGGTGAAAAGTTTCATTACTGTCTCGAGATTTAGTTAACCCCGCCGCTTCGCGCCTCGGTTAACTATCGACTCACTCGACAGAATTGAAACACTTTCCACCTCGGTACGTAATATACTATTACAATACTTCATTTAAATTTGGTAATTTTTACAATAAACAATACTTAAATAAAAACCTGTGAACAGTACATACATTTTAAAATATTTAACTACTGGAGTTATAAATAAATTATGTTCGATATATAAATCATTGTAAAATTTATAATATATTTTAGTAATTAGTTAATTTATCATTTGGTACGGATTTATAATGAAAATTATAATTAATACAATATTTTATAGGAAAGTGTACAATAACATCTCTTATATAGAAAAATTACACAAACCAATGATATTATTCCATCTCATTCCAACCACCCCTTTAACCACAAAATGGCTGCTTTGAATTGCTACATCAATAGAACTCTTAATATACATATGACACAAAATGACCGTAATTAAATACTATCAACAAATATCAGTCAACAACTGTTACTCTCATGAAATTGTCGATAAAATAACAAACAAAATAAAATTGAAGAAGAACAAAAAATTGCATACAATCCTCCAGAAAACAATTTACCTTAATTCATTTCTTTATCTTATAAAGGTCCGATATCCAACCAAATTACAAAGCTACTCAATAAAAATGTTAAAGACATAACAATCTCCTTTAAAACAAAAAATAAACTCCAGTCCCACTTGGTCAGGAATAAAGGAAGTGTTTCACATCTTGAAAAAAGTGGAGTGTACACGTTATCCTGTAGTAATTGCCCGGCTTCGTACATTGGAAAAACTGTGAGGAGGCTTGAAACCAGAATTAGGGAATACATCAATAGACCAGGTACTTTTGTATTTGGTCAATATTTTCAATTTAATAATCACAGTTTCTCATCAACATCTTCCAGCAAAATTTTGCACCATTTTGACCATGGTAACTCCAACTATATATGTCTAAGCTTTTATTATTTCTTGTAGAGCCTTAGCCCTGATAGAGTTGAATATAAATTGAGACGTTTTTTTATAACATCTTTACTATAATAATTTTACTGTAGTGTTTGTTCCGGGCACATGCATTCGTTGTATTTTACAATATACAGTGAAACCTCTCATTGCGGACACCTCTAATAAGAGAATTTCTCTACTAAGCGGACATTTTTTCATAGTCCGGAACTAGGTATATGAAATTCCATGAAAATCAATCTTTTCTGGGGCGGACTCTCCTTTGGGCGGCCGCGGACAGGCTGTTTCCATACAAAGAGTGCAAAACCCCTCCTTTAAACGGACAAAATTTTTTTTAAGTATTTCATAAGACCAATAACTACGGTACAAAAACTCTCTGAAGACAGACCGGCAACCAATCGCGTATGCGTGGCAGAGCGAAAGGACTTCGCCGAATGAAAGTATGTGTGATTTTCCGGCTGCAGTCCGCCATTTATTTGGGAGTTGTAAGGTTAAAATCGTAAACAATGGCACAAAAATGTTGCGTCTGAAAGAGAATATTGGTATTGTGGAAGTTTGTAATTTGGGCCAGTTCATTAACATTGTTAGCAATGTGCTATTAGAAGATGCTAGTGACCCCATTCCTACCGATTATGTAGTCCAAACTGAAACCACATCACTATCTGACGACTCTGATGAATACAGAGGTGACTCTACAGCAATGGAATTGTTATCAGACTTGGAATCACATTTTCTAGATTACAAGTATAAACGCAAACACGTCAAACTACGTTATTAGATCTCTTTAGTACTACATCCTAACTAAAACTAGTGTATTTTTGTTATCTTATGTTTATTTGTACATACATATACATAGTAATAATTTTGCATTTAAATATTACCTAATAGCAAATTTCCCATGGACGGACACCTATATTAGGCGGACACATTTAGACGGTCCCGTAGGTTTCACTGTATTTTAGTAGTTACCTGATTTCACTAAATTTATTAGAAATCGTTACTATAGTTATTTGTAAATTATGTTTACAATATTATTTTGATACGGAGTACTAATAAAAAATGTAATTATAGGAATGTTTTGCTTATTTTACAATAAACTATTTACTATAGTCTTTTTTCCGTGTCTCTGATCTCTAATCCTGAAATAATTGTTTTAAATTCGTCTCTGGTTGACTGAGAGAAACAATTTCTCCTTGTCCAGCATCGCTTCGTACCGAAAAAGGGATTTCTTCAGGACAAGTGTGAGTATGATTCATATTGTTTTAAAAATATCGCCAAAGCCAAAACAACATCCTTTTACTAAAATATAAAAATGTTTTTGGTAAATTTAATGAGGTATATTAATTAGGGTGCTTTTAAATTAAACTGTTACAATGAAGCGAAAATTAATTATTACAACGACGAGTTTTTAAATGAAGCTAATGGTTTACATTAATACAGTGTGTTTCAAAAAACATGTGCCATCGCTCGTGTGGTGATTCCTTACCTAAAAATAAGATAAATACTTCTTATCAACATGGGTACGCAGATCCTTTGTTTGAAATATACAGGGTGTTCAATTTTTGTATTTTTCTCGATGTGTTCAAGATATGAATGACTAGATTTAAACCTTTAAAACAAATTTATTACAAATTAAGCAATGTAAACGATAATTATTAATTATTAAAAAAATTAAGTGGTAAAAAATACATAAAAAATTATAGGTTGGTTATAGTTCTATCAGTTTTTACGACATATTAACCGATTTTTGGTTAAGGCTCTCAGTGCAGGATAGTTTTAACTGATTTACCTTAGTAAAAACTAGTTATAACTAGTAAAACCCGTTGTCAAAGGAGTAACATTTTTAGTTTGAACTAAAATTATAAGACAATTCTAGTTTTAACGAGTTAAATCTAGAATTGACTAAGGAGGATAGTTTAAACTAGTTTATTCTTAGGAAGAACGGGTTTTAACTGGAATCGGGTTTTTACGGTAACATATTTATTTTTATTCAAATGAATGTATGCACAATGGACTAAAGTCTGTGTGTGCACACTACCATATAGTAAACATACAATATACTCAATGAATAAGTTCTTGTTCCTTATTATTATTCAATAACGTTAAATTATCAATTACAGACTACTTAAAAAAACTCAACTATGCTATTAATTAACAGGGTATTATTTCCTATCCATTTGTTCGGGTTCGTTCGGGTCTTTTTATGGATTGGATTTTTTTCTTTTGAAATGCTCTAATAATTGTCCGGGTTTCGGATAATCGTAAAGACACCAGACTGTTGGAATAAGAATTCTGAAGAAAAACGTTTCGGCTTCAAGAAAACTATCTTGAAAATATATTTTTGAGCAATGCTGACATTAATCAAAATATTTTTGTTAGGCGATCCCCAACAAATTAATCCATAATTAAGACAAGATTCTGCTAACGATTTATAGACATTAAGCACAACCTCTCTGCTTAGAATATTACGCAGTTCATAGAACTTGTACACTAATTTTCTTAATTTACTTTTAACGTATTGTGAACCTATCGAAATACACATAATATATAATTGTTTTGTGTATTTGGAATGTTATTTATTTTATTTAGTTCAGTTTTAAGTTGAAAATATTCGTTAATGGAATTATAAAATTTTGTGATGATACGATACTTGTATACTCTGGTACATCAAAAGAAGAACTTGAATACTTTCTCAACAATGATCTTAAGAAGTAGTTTGATTAGTTATATTACAATAAGCTGACCATAAGTGGTATTAAACCAAGCAGGCAAAAGTCCGGTTCATCTCAATGTTAAACTTAATGAAAGGGAGCTTAAAAGTGTTGGACAGTACACATACTTGGCACTCATAATTACAGAAAGTACTGTGAGTATTGTTGAAAGAGTCATTTCGGCTCTTTGAGCAATTAGAAGATATGTTGAACAAAAACAAGAAATATCTATTGTATAACAGTTATATTGAACCATATAAGATACTTATTGACACGTTCTGGAAATGCTAGTGAAAATTTAATAAATAACCTTTAAAGTCTGCAAAATAAGCAAATAAAAACAATTGCTAGTGAAACTTTATACATGGCATATTATCCATTCTTAAAAGTTAAACAACTAAAAATGTTTGAAACGGCTAAGCGTATTTTTAAAATTAAAAATGAATTGAAAACAAATGTGGAATTAATACCAAGTAAGGATTTTCATGACTTTCACCAAAGAACTAGAGACAAATTAAGGAACACCTATCTAAGAACCAAAAAGTCACCAAACTCACCAATATACAGGGTCCTGCATCTTACCTCCCGTCTTCCAAAGCTCAGTTATTAATTAAGTTATTATGTTGATATTTTGCAGACTTTTCTCGTATCTCAGGTTTCAGGAAAATATTTTCGTTCATACAGGGTGTCCCAAAAAAATGCGACGTCACGATGATATATTTTTTTAGATTACATGCCATATATTTTGTTACTTCTTTGGATGCCTCTTATGGTTACTTACATTCTCCAAAAATTTTATTGAAATCGGTGCAGTAATATCGGTGAAAAAAATAAAAACAAAGAAAAACAAGTTTTGCATCACTGGTTTTAAAAATTAAATAAAAATGGGCATAGTGCGTCATTAATAACATTATACAGGATGCTTATTAAATAAGGTCCAACAATGTTGTTAACCAAGTTTGATTGATAAGAACTTTACAGGGTGTCCAAAATTTCGTGTCAAACCTTCTAAACTTTCAAACACTTTATTTTTCTTATTTTCAATTGGAGCCCCTGTATATTTTTATGTCATTTTTATTACAACCCTATCGCAATTCGTAACACATTCAGAATTATTTGCAGAAAACTAATTTTATCAACATTCTATAGCAATTTTAATGAATAAAAATCTAAGTTGGCTTTGAAAAACAATTTATTGACATATGTATCACCGTGAGAAGAGCCCATGTTGACTTTAGTACTATAAAAATTTCAAGCAGTGTTAGCTTATTATTAGTTATTTAAGCTGTTTGTACCCAATTATTGTTTTTCGTCATGGAGTATAACCGAGAAGAGTTCGTAGATATCATTTTCATATTAGGAGAATGCGGAAGGAACTCTCTTTTGTTTGGCAAGTCGAGTTTGCGCACAGCGTTATCCGGAACGAAGACAGCTAGACGAAAGGAGCCTACAAAACCTATTAGAGACATTCAATAAACGGGTAATGTAAACTATACAAAACCAGTGAGAAATAAACCTATTCGAACTGAAGAAAATCAATTCGCTGTGTTATTATCTGTTACGGAAAATCCTTCCGCCCCGATCATCCGACTTAACAGAATTATATTTTTTTTGTGTGGATATACAGGGTCCGCAAACGAAGCGTGGACGGAAGATTAAATCGTTATCGAAGAACTTATCAACAATACTGAAACAGCTTGAGATATTGGATTAAAAGCGGCATGTTTTAAAAATATTTCACATTATACAGGTCGGCCCAAAAAAGTGTGACAGCATAAAGTTATATTTTTTTAAATGGTACACCCAATATTTTATTGCATATTTAGGTTCGTATTACTATATATATTATAAGTGCCTCAAATTTTATTTAATTTGGTTTTGTAGTTTCGGAGAAATAAATTAAAAACTTTAAAAAAAAGTTTTGCACACTATACAACATGCAACAAAGAATTCGAAATGCATTTCAAAACATTACACCCGAACTATTACGCAGAATATAAAAATATACAGGGGCTCCAATTGAAAATAAGAAAAATAAAGTGCTTTAAAGTTGAGAAGGTTTGATACGAAATTTTTGACACTCTGTAAAATTCTCATCAATCAAACTTGGTTAACAACATCGTTGGACCTTATTTAATAAGCACCCCGTATAATGCTATTAATGAGGCAGTATTTCCATTTTTAATAAATTTTGAAAACCATTTCTTTGTTTTTATTTTTGTTTCGCGGATATTACTGCACCAATTTCAATAACATATTTGGGTTTGTTCGGGTTTGTAACCATAAGAGGCATCCAAAGAAGTACCAAAATATATGGCATGTAATCTAAAAAATTATATCATCGAGGTGAGATGCAGGACCCTGTATAGAAGCGTGCAAATTTACAGTGGGTTTTCAGAGACTTTATTTGAAAGTGAAGGAAATGTTGTAAGTCGTAGTCGTAGTCGTGTCAAGAGATATGATAATATAAGAGTGAAATTTCTGTTAACTTTATGCTTTTGAATTTGCTTTATTATTATTTTGTTAGTTGTTTATAATTTTCTTTTTCGAGGCCTCGGTGTTCGTTCTTGTACCTGCTTGAGGTCTGTGAAGAAATTGTTTTAAAAAAAAAAGTGTAAGCAACAAAAGTAATCAAGATTTTAGATTAGACGTCGCCATACTTTCTTTATCTGTAAATCCGCCACCGAGCCAAACGAATATAAATTAACGTAAACTGTACATTTTACCGAATGTTTTTCAGTTGACTCGCTAGCTCATTCAGTAAAATATAATTTTCCAGACTGATAACGTAAATCACTACTATTCTACCATAAATATACTTTAAAGTTAAAAACTCAATTGGAATTTCGTTAAAAAGTTTTTCCAGTTCTTTTCTACGTAATAATATGTTAAGCAGGAAAGAGATTTTAATAATATTCCAGTTTCTTTTAAAAACACTTTCAATAGAGAGCTGCAGTGCGAATAAAAGTTGGAAAACAAAAACTTCTTTAAGTTTTTTCCACTAATTGAATTTATTTCCTGCGAAGAACGAGAGTTTTCGAAAGTTTCAAACAGTCGAGAAAATAAATTTGTCCTGTCGGAAAAGTGGGAACAATTAACACACCAATTATTACCACTTAAGTTTAAAAAATATATACAGGGTATCAATTTTAAAGCTTTCAACCCTTAATATTTCGCTTCCATTAAATATTATTAAAAATGGAAAGGAACGTCAATTTTATTGTAAAGAATATCTGCAAACCCTCGCGGTTTAACCCCCCGGGAGGGGTAAATGTTACTCTTAAAAGCTTAAAGGAATGTGGCACATCATCTAAAAATCGTATAAATCCATCCATGCCAATTTATTATTTTTTAGCAGTTTCCAAGAAATTGAATTGAAATTAGAACTTTCCTGCACTAATGGTTTCTAGGTTATTATTTAATGCACATTAATGCATCGACTCCACTTTTAGTAGAATGATTAGGAGTCGTCCCTAGATAGTCACTCCCTGTCAAATTATTACAAGAGGCAAAGTCACCACCTAAAAAAATTATAATGACTTCCATTTTCAGAACGCGATTTCTTCGAAAGAACTACTCAAAAATTAATAAATTATGGTATTATTGGAAAGAGATTTAAAATGACCTGTAAGTAGGCCTCATTTTGGTGTATTCTAAAGAATACTACAACAGCAGTTATTTACGGTAAAGCGCAAGAACGGCAAAGAGCAAGAACGTTTTGGGTACCTATTTTTTGACTACGCAGGAGTAATTCAACAGAATACACTCGCAGTTATTTACGTCCAAGCTGTTCAGCAAGAACGTCTTGGGCACCTATTTTGGGACTACGCAGGAGTCATTTACCAAAATACACTCCAAGGAATACTAAACAACATTTACGGCAATGCTATTGACCAAGAACGTCTTGGGCACCTATTTTCGTACTACCAAGGAGTTATTCAACGGAATGCACTTATTTAAGGCAAAGCTGTCCAGCAAGAACATCTTGGGCACCTACTTTGGGACAACGCAGTTAACAAAATACGGTCCAAAGAATACTAAAACAACAGTCACTTACGGTAATTCTATTGACCAATAACGTCTTGGGCACCTATTTTCGTACTACGCAGGAGTCATTTTAAAGAATACACTCCAAAGAATTCTACAACAGCAATTATACGACAAGAAGAATAGCCTGGTCACGTAATTTGGACTAGGTAGGAGTTATTTAATAGAATTCATCCCAAAGAATATTACAACAACAGTCATTTACGGTAATGCTATTGACCAATAACGTCTTGGACACCTATTTTCGTACTACGCAGGAGTCATTTTAAAGAATACACTCCAAAGAATTCTACAACAGCAATTATGCGACAAAGCTATTGAGCAAGAACAGCTTGGTCGCGTAATTTGGACTATGTAGGAGTTATTTAATAGAATTCACCCCGAAGAATATTACAACAACTGTCATTTACGGTAATGCTATTGACCAATAACGTCTTGGGTACCTATTTTCGTACTACGCAGGAGTCATTTTAAAGAATACACTCCAAAGAATTCTACAACAGCAATTATACGACAAAGCTATTGAGCAAGAACAGCTTGGTCACGTAATTTGGACTAGGTAGGAGTTATTTAATAGAATTCATCCCAAAGAATATTACAACAACAGTCATTTACGGTAATGCTATTGACCAATAACGTCTTGGGTACCTATTTTCGTACTACGCAGGAGTCATTTTAAAGAATACACTCCAAAGAATACTACAACAGTAATTATACGACAAAGCTATTGAGCAAGAGTCACGTAATTTGCACTAGGTATGATTCATTTAATAGCATTCACGCCAAAGAATATTACAACAATAGTTATTTACGGTAATGCTATTGACCAAGAACATCTTGGGCACCTATTTTCGTACTACGCAGGAGTCATTTTTAAGAATACACTCCAAAGAATTCTACAACAGCAATTATACGACAAGAAGAATAGCCTGGTCACGTAATTTGGACTAGGTAGGAGTTATTTAATAGAATTCACCCCGAAGAATATTACAACAACTGTCATTTACGGTAATGCTATTGACCAATAACGTCTTGGGTACCTATTTTCGTACTACGCAGGAGTCATTTTAAAGAATACACTCCAAAGAATTCTACAACAGCAATTATACGACAAAGCTATTGAGCAAGAACAGCTTGGTCACGTAATTTGGACTAGGTAGGAGTTATTTAATAGAATTCACCCCAAAGAATATTACAACAACAGTCATTTACGGTAATGTTATTGACCAATAATGTCTTGGGCACCTATTTTCGTACTACGCAGTAGTGATTTTAAAGAATACATTCCAAAGAATTCTACAACAGCAATTATACGACAAAGCTATTGAGCAAGAACAGCTTGGTCACGTAATTTGGACTAGGTAGGAGTTATTTAATAGAATTCATCCCAAAGAATATTACAACAACAGTCATTTACGGTAATGCTATTGACCAATAACGTCTTGGGTACCTATTTTCGTACTACGCAGGAGTCATTTTAAAGAATACACTCCAAAGAATTCTACAACAGCAATTATACGACAAAGCTATTGAGCAAGAACAGCTTGGTCACGTAATTTGGACTAGGTAGGAGTTATTTAATAGAATTCACGCCAAAGAATATTACAACAATAGTTATTTACGGTAACGCTATTGACCAATAACGTCTTGGGCACCTATTTTCGTACTACGCAGGAGTCATTTTAAAGAATACACTCCAAAGAATACTACAACAGTAATTATACGACAAAGCTATTGAGCAAGAGTCACGTAATTTGCACTAGGTATGATTCATTTAATAGAATTCACGCCAAAGAATATTACAACAACAGTTATTTACGGTAATGCTATTGACCAAGAACATCTTTGGCTTGCGTTATAAAAATGTCTTTCTGCTTTACGATAATAGGCAGGTGAGTGTAACCTTCTAGAGCTGGACCACTTACCATATAGTTCCTATTTAGCTTTGTGTGATTTCTATTTATTCAGAAATATGGGAAACAACCTTAGGGTACAAAAGGGGATATTAATCTCATTTTATATGTTGAACAATTGGATTATCACAAAAGTTGTATTTCCTTGTTTTATAGAGAAGTAAGTACTGTCAATAAATTAAAAAAAAAAACAAGTTATACACTACAGACGAGAAATGAATTGATTTAGTTGGATTGTAAACAACGTATTAAATCGTATGTGATATTTAATAAAGCGAAACGATATGCGACATCAAAGAGCAGATGATGTTCTTGATGAACGCATCTATGATTAAAAAAAGTACTGTTTAATTACTCGTTCGATTTGCATTATTAAATTTTGCTAATTAACTTCTGTCCGTAATTTTATTTTATTAAAAGTTCCTCGAAATATTTCGTAAATTTTGTATGAAGGGGAATCACAAAATTTTATAAAACAAACAAATAAAATGATAACGATATTAAAAGGCAGAAAATAATATTTAATTTTAAATCTTTCCTTAAATGCTCTTGGCTAAATCTAGTTAAAAAAAGTAATAATTATATCAAACCTTTGAGGGTATTATACAAAGAATATTATCTTCGAATTGTTGTCTTAAAACGTTTTTTAAATTAAATTTGGCCTTAATAAGGAAAAGTTAAATAGGATCTTAAAAGCAAAGTATTATACAAATTGCTATGTCGTTTATTTATAAAGGAAAAAAAACTTGCATTATTATTAATAATTAATCACTAATCATTCGGTATTAATTAATTAAGAAAATATAATGAACAGTAACTAGTTACTACAGAATTTCGTATTAATTATAATCAATACGTATTTTATTTACCCTGTATGGATCGCGATACTACAACATTGCAGATATTGGATATGCTTAAATTTAGAGAGAATTCGCCAGAAGGTGGCCAAGTCATGTGGTATTAATGTCATGCCTGGTTATTTTAAGTTTATAGGTTGGCATGAGTTTGACATAAATTCCAGGACCGGACTTAGAAATTACACATTTTTAATATAAAACAATATACTTTAGATCAAATTCCAATACAGAAAATTATTATTTCCCAGACCACCCGATGATCCTTATACAATAAGGGCGTATTTTGTCGTGTCACTTTAAAACACTATTTCAGATTGAATGGTACTACCAAGAAAAGGAAGCCGTCTCCATTGATAGGATGCAACCACCTGTAGATCGGTTTCAAACTTATTTGTTCTCGTCAGTACAGGGTAGGTGTACATACCCATCATCAGAGAAGACTTTAACTTAACGCCGTACTATCGATGGTAGTCGACAAAATACAGCGCGCAGCGCCATCTGTTAGTAGTCCCGCATAATCTGAACAGACGTTATTTGATTAAATCAAATATTAAAAATCTATTTAAGAAATGAAAAGTCTATGCTTGTCAGGTGGTATTAATATCAAATACCAATATGGAATATTATTATTTCCCAGACCACCCGATGATCCTTATGCAATAAGGGCGTATTTTTGTCTACACAGTAGCACTTTAAAACACTATTTCAGATTGATTTGTACTACCAAGAAAAGGAAGCCCTCTCCATTGATAGGAAAGGGTATGTACACCTACCCTGTACTGACGAGAACAAATAAGTTTAAAACCGGTCTAAAGGTGGTTGCATCCTATCAATGGAGAGAGCTTCCTTTTCTTGGTAGTATCATTCAATCTGAAATAGTGTTTTAAAGTGCTATTGTGTAGACAAAAATAAGCCCTTATTGTATAAGGATCATCGGGTGGTCTGGGAAATAATAATTTTCCATATTGGTATTTGATATTAATACCACCTGACAAGCATATACTTTTCACTTCTTAAATAGATTTTTAAAATTTGATTTAATCAAATAACGTCTGTTCAGATTGTGTGCGATTAATAAGAGATGGCGCTGCGCCCTGTATTTTATCGACTACCGTGTACACACTAGTGTATTGGTTTCAGATGAAATACTGGGCAAACAATAATTATTATCCATAATTAAAGTAAAAAATGGGATAACAAAAGTTTATAGCCTCAAATATTTTGGAAAAATGAATCTTTTACTTAACGCCAATTCAGTAATAATGCCATAAAAAAATATTCAAATAAAAGTTCAAAAAGAGATTAAGGGTTAGCCCTGCACTAAAAACGTCCGAAAAACAGTTGGCAACTATAATTAATCGGCTGAAATTGGCCGAGTCCGCCTCTTTGCAAATTTGGGGAATTTCGGAAATTGTTTGTTAACTGTCGAAAACCTGAGCCCTACTATTCAGATTCTAGTACCTTTAATATTTACACGGAAGCGTTTCAAAGTTCTAAGTTTCAAGTTTTTCTGTTGATACCATTCTTGTAAATTTTAATAAATATTATTAGTGTTCATTTAATTCTACTATTTTAAACAACAATTTATATTTATTTTTAAATTATTGATATCTTGAACATACAAAAATGTTGTTGCTATACTCTCATATCCACGCAAATTTTGCTACTTAAATTTTCACTCTTTTACTTTTCATATTTCTAAGAATATAAATTTCCACAATGTTCACTATTTGGAAAGTTATGGTGACTTTTCATTTTATCTTATAAAATTTTCAATATTCCAAGAATATATTCATTACTGTACAGTTTATAACGTCTCCATCTTTTCAAATATTACGACCGATTCTTTTTCCTAAGCTTGTACATTCGTTGCAAGAACATTATCGGTTTTATATACAGGAAACATTATTAGTTTTTCTTTATTCTGAAAGAGATTATTATTTTTAAATGGGTGATTCGTTGGGTGAACAGAGATATTTAGGTAAGAAAACACACAGCCATTTTCACTTAATAACTGTACGTAGAGTGGCAAGGTTAAGGGGTGATGTCAAGTCATTACGTGTTCCACGAAACACCGAATTAAAAATTAAATGATGCATGTGGCCAGTTTCGTTTGATAAGCGAAAGAGATTACATTGTCTATTCGGGTTTCCCTTGATTTTCCACGTGCTTGTTCAGGATTGTTCACTTTTAAAAGGCCAATGACGTCTTTTGAGAGCTTGACTGACTTAATACATTGATTGTTTACCCCTCTCGCCAGTGCCTCTAACGTGGTTTAATGAAACTGACATAAGGTGACTCATCTGACTTATTAATTCAAAACACCATTTATGGTTCTTTTTTCAATTTGTTTTCATCTCAAGATTTGTGGGTTTAAAAATAATAAGTAATTTCCATAATATCCTGTATACACTGTTATGCAATTGTTACTTCTTCCAAACCAACTGCTTTTTCTTCTGTAAGTTGTAGCTGATTTTTATTATTCTGGGAATTTGTAAAATCTTTACTACGTCTGAGAGCAAGCTTGTTTTGTAACTTATTTTTGGTAAAATATTCCGCCATCGTTAAGGATACAATTTGTGAAATAATTGTAAATGTTCGAGAATTGAATTGCTTCTTGTTCCTTTAAGTTGTATACTTTTTACTACATCTAATGATTCTTTTCTATTATATATATTTTTTTAATATTACTACTCTCAAGAATACGGTTGTTTTTATTGATTGATATATCTTCGTTACTTACTGATTTATGATTGCCGCTTATTTCAAAATTTGCAGAACTTTCAGTATTCCACGAATATTCTTATTATTGTACTGTTTACAGTACGTTATAATTATTTTCAATATTACAACTGCTAATATTTTAATTGGAAAATTTTTTATTACTTCCAAGAATTTGTTTTTTATTATAGATTTTTACTTCTTCCTAAAATATATTTGCTTTATATTCTGAGAATAATTCAACTCCTTATTATCCTTTAATTTGCGTAATTTTTAGTACATCCAATGAATGCTGTTTATTATGTAATTTTTTAAACGTCATTACACTAAAAAATACGATTGTTTTTATTCCCTGGTCTGGACATATTTTCATTACTTACTGGTTTATGATGGCCGATTTATTCACATTTTGCAAAATTTTCAGTATTCTACGAATATGGTAATATTGTACAGTACGTTACAATTATTTTCAATATTGCCACTGACTCTTATATTTGAATTGGTAAGACTTCCAAGTTTTTTTTTTATTATACACCTTTTATTTCTAATATGGGGTGTTATAGAAATGACTTATTATATTTAAATGGGTAACTCCTTGGGTATCCTAGAGAAGCGCTACATATATATTTCTTTAATCGACCGTTCTAAAAGTGGGGTTCAGCCACATAAACTCATAGCTCATTCCGCGTCACTGTAACATGTCACCCCGTGGTGGCATGTCAGAACACAGGTGTTACGTGCAATGTTGCCAAACTTAATGCAAAACTGAAATTCCATATAAAATTATAAAAATAAATTATTTGGAACCTACTTGTATTTATCTTTATAACTAAAGAGTGAAGGAATCCAGGGCACCAACACAATCAGTTTCTTTTTCATTGAAACACGCCTGGAAACACTTTATGCTCGAAACATCTTAGATCTTGACTGCAACACAGAACACAATAATAGTGAAACAGAACCGATAGTTAGTTTTTTGAAAATACATAGATTTTATTACACGTGACGCCACGAAATTTGACTTGTTCGTCAGCGACATTCCATATTTTCTGTCAAACGCCAGCTGTTGCGTCCAGAATAAACTACCGGTCTTAAACTGAGCAATTTAGTTTCGTCAATAAAAACAATGTTCAATGTTTATTTATGGAATGACAAGATACACGCGTAAACCGAAAAATTATTACAACACAACGAGTACCACTTACAAAACCGATCGGATTGCTGCGAGTGTAATGGTTATCAACAAAATCGACGGTATCCCGACACTGTTGGTCTTAAACTAACAAGCCGCAAGCGTACGGCGCCTTATACGCACTACGTTGCTCAGTCGTTGTAAGCCGAGTGTGTGAAAGAGATGGGGAGATGGGTATGTAACCGTTGCCATTTCGTAATTTTGAATTTTGTACGCACGTTTCTATAAAATTCGATACAATTTTGACAATCCTGCCGGTACAAAAATTTAAAACTTTGGAACAACGCTGTTAACGTTTCGTTCGTTAGTTCGTTCGTTTTCTATGGATAGATATAATGTCATTTTTAAATTGAAGGAATCGTATTTAAAATGTGTGTTTTTTTAGTTAAACTAATAAATCTAAGCGAGAAAAAAAAGAGCCAAAATTAGTTAAATCAACGTTCCCGTGTATTCTTTCCATGTGAACTGTGAGAGGATTTTTCCTAAAACTTAGATTCTGTGTGTTTTTTTTTTATAGAAATTATGAACCTAATAATTGTTTTTAAATAAGTAAAGGTAAGAGAGCATGTGTCTTAAATAAAATTACATTTTTTAAAAAGAGTTTAAAGATAATCATTTAAAAGGACAATGACGTTTGACCTATTTACTTTCCTGTGCTTGTGACAAATTTGAAATATGTGTGTGATATTACTATTATATCTTTTGAAAAACATTTTACATTTTTAAAATTATTTGTTGTATAGATATGACAACACCGGCCGAAATGCGTTAACATCTTTTGACGCTGCAGACCTCAGTGTTGATTGTTTACATATTACGCCAGTGCCCCATACATGCTTGTCTAATTTGACATAAGGTGATAAACTTCGCTTATTAATTAAAAGCGAAATTTATGGATATTTTTCTTCAATTTATTTTCATCTCAGGAATTGCCGGTTTAAATATAATAAGTCATTTCCATAACACTCTGTATATTCGGTTTATATTCTGAGAAGAAGTCATGTACTTATTGTTCTATACTTGTTACTACATCAAATGACTGCTGTTTATTACGTATTTTTTTAAATATCACTACACTCAAAAATATGATTATTTTTCATTCTCTAGAAATATCTTCATTACTTACTAACCTATAATTGTCGTTTATTTTATAATTTGTAAACGTTTTAATACATTTAAGTACTCGATTGCATTTTCTTTTAAATTTCCTCCAAGACAATAATTGTCTTATTTTTCGTCAAAGAATTGTATAAATTTGATTACGTTACAAGATATGGTTGATTTATGTTCTGTAACTAGGCAGCTCAAAAATATGACTAATTTAGCCAGTTGTTTTCTATAAATTTTAATTTTTGAGATATTAACAAAAATAAAAAATTTTAAACGTATCTTAAAAATGAAACTGTTTAAAGAGGAAGTGGCTACGCAATCACGTAAAAATCTCTAACAAGATCAGTTTTAACCTTTTTGATAAGTTAACGCATAACGGTGCCTAAAAAACGAAGATTTCCAAAAGTACCCTGTAGTGTAAAACTAAGAGAGCTAAAGCAAATTTGACACCGGAATTTTCGCTTCATTATTTTTGATAATAACTCTAATACTATTAGAAGGCGAAAATACATACGTATATCAGCTGGTCAGGTTAAAAAAATTGAAGAAAAATAAATTCATAAATAATTTAGAAATGTTGGATTAGACTTTTATTTACTAACACTAAACTTCGTGTATATATACTTATGTCAAGAATAACACACTAGCACATACATCAACACCGTTTAAAATTATTATTTTGGAAAGAAAACAGTAATAAAAATTTATTTTATACATAATACCTGAAGGTTTTTACGATAAAACTAAGGCAAGGCGTGAAGTTATTGTTTTATGCTTAAGAAAAAGTTCATAAATAACCTGGTAGAAACATCATATGGGGCATGTCATATCCATTTACCACCAGATGTTTCCAACACTTTTCGAGGTTCGAGCCATTCTTCGCATCTTTACTTTATAAAAGTCAAAATAAAAAGTGAATTTTAAGGCTCATAATTTATAATTTACGCACAGTGAGTCCCTTTGCCCAAAAAATGGGCGTAAAAAAATGATCCAACTAACTGGTACGAACGACACAAACAGCCAGTGTAGAAGGAGTGGTGAAAGGAAAACGTGAATATTATTTTAATGCGTATTTGGATAATCTCGTTTGTTTTTGTATATATCCACGTCTAATGTAAAATTATACAGTGGGGGATCTCCAAATTGACACGAAATTCAAGGGTGTCCCAAATTCGATGCTCAACATTGGGATCTCGGAAAAGATACACGGAAGGTTAAAGTGTGTCAAAGTTGTTGTTGTTTTTTATGACGTTAATTATAAACATTGAAAAACGAAAAGCACTTTCTACATGCACTTTTTTCCGCTTTATTTGAAAATAGTTTCTAATTTGAAAAATGACGTTTCGCTTTTCAGATATCCCCATCAGGTCAAAATTTTTAAATACTGACATGAAATTTAAATATTATTTTATAAATTATTTCGTTCCCCCAAAACATAAACCAATAACATTTTACCAAGATCTCATCATGTTGAACAGAAAATACATTAGCAGCAGCTTAATATTTTTTTGAAATACCGTCCTGATATAATTATGTTTGAAAAATATGCTATTTAAATTAGAAAAAAATATATTTGATAAGCAATATTTTGGGCAAGAATGGAATTCTACAGTAAGGATTATAATATTTCTAAAATATTTATTCTAACAAAAAAAAATTATTTTTAAAAAGTGAGATTTTGGTAACAAAGGAAGTTATATTAAGTATTTAAATTGTAATCTTCCTGCTTCAATACATTTTTCTGTTAACCGTCTAGTTTTATAAATTGCATGTTGAATAATTACACATATTTTTGCTTCTTAGAAACTTTATTTTAATTATAATACTTACTGTAAAATTCCATCGTTGCCAAACTATTGCTTATTAAATATCTTTTTTTCTGATTTGAGTAGCATATTTTTCAAACCTAATAATATCAGGCCCTATTGCAAAAATAATTAAACTGCTGATGATATATCTTGGATTCAAAACGGTGAAATTTTGGTAGAATGTTATTAGTTTATGTTTTTGGGGGACGAAATAATTCAAAAAGTAATATTTAAATTTCAGGTATGTATTTAAAAATTTTGACCTGATGGTGATATCTGAAAACCGGAACGTCCGTTTTTAAATTAGAAACTCTCTTTAAATGTAGGGTAAGAAAGTGCCTGCAGAAAGTGTTTACCGTTTTTCAATATCTTTATAAATAACGTCATAAAAAAACGAAAAGGGAAAATTCAATTTTCGTTCTTCTTCGGATATCTCCGGAAGTAGTCGGAATTATCTCAATTTCTCACCGGCATTAATTTAAGTTCCACATTATTTAACTTTTCGTGTATCTTTTATAGTTTCCGAGATCCCAATGGTGAGTATCGAATTTGGTTCACCCTGCATATAACACCTTCATCCAGTAATTGATATTATCAAACCCGAACAACCAGTTCATAGAATTACATGAAGGAAGGTGTTATGTGTACACATAACTCTCTATTCAACAAAATTTTTTTAAAATATACAATTATTGTGGACGAATGTACCCCGACAACCTACAGTTTACCGCTAACAACATAGCTCTCGCAATAGCCGAGACAGTTACATGTTTGGGCTGTACCTTGAATAAGGACTGGGATCACTCTCGAGAAATAAGATGCCGAATCGAAAAAGCAAGAGGTACATTTAACAAGATGCGTAGCATATTATGCAATCTATCTCTCAACATCCTTACCAGAATAAGAATTTTAAAATGCTATGTACTCTTAAGCCTCCTATATGGGACAGAAGCGAACAAACCCTCATGCGAGGTGAAAAGTACCACCACCTTCTTCAACTCATCCTACGAAGGAAAATAGAGGGTCGAAGATCAGTAGGACGCAGACGAATATCGTAGCTGTGAAATTTACGAACATGGACCGGAATGACATCAACAGCTCTATTCAGAGCGGCAGTGAATAAAGTAATTTGGACCAACGTGATAGCCAATATCCACAGAGGATAGGCACTCGAAGAAGAAGAATGTACAAACCCGTTCAATCTTCATTAAATCTAGATTAATGTCACTTAACTGAGCCACATAAAAGATCGGTACAGATTGTTTCACGAAAAATGGATACGACTTAATGATTTCCTGGGTCGGTCCTATTGTGTCGACAAGAGCTTGGCAATAAACAAGTGAAGTATGAAGGGACGGACTAAGGAAAACAAGTAATGATATGATTATATTAATGTAATCAAATGAAATAACATTTTTTAAAAATATTACTAGTCATATTTATTTACATTTATAATGTCATTCTATAGATAGTTCTGTTTCGCTATCTCTATCCTCATCAAAATTAATTATAATTGGATTAATTATACGATCCAGACTAATATACGAATTTTCTACAGTTATTACGTGACGAACTGAACATTTTCGTATTAATTCTACAACACTAGAACTTAAAGTCGGAGAAATATTTTCAGACCTAACCAGTGATTTTAACTGGTGCCACATATGCTCTATGGGGTTAAAAATGCAATAATAGGGTGGGAGCCGTAGCACTGTATGTCCAATTTCTTCTGCCAATGTGTCACAAACATATACTTTTTTTATACAAAATGTCCTTAAAATTTCTAAAAAATCACTTTTTTTATAACTTTCTTCAAAATATATATCATTCGCCGCCATGTAGTTTTGAATCTCCAATTTTGTATTATTTGAGCTTGGAGCTTTATGTAATTGGCGACTGTGATAGCTCGCATTGTTCATTACTATCACGCTATTCTGAGGAATGTTTGGTAAAACACAATTCTTGAACCATTCCTCAAAAACTAACAAATTTTACCACAAAAAGATATTTAAATATAAATTAAGCAACCTAACCTACCTGATGTGCCTATATTTAATTATAATTATTACAATCCGGTCCTTTCCACATAATAATAACAAACGGTCATAAATAATGGGATGGCCACAGGTACTTTTACTGCTGTCATTATGTTATATCCATTTTACGTGAAACAATCTTTACCTAACACCGTCATTCACACCAAAAAAGTATATTTTTTAAAAATATAACATAACACCTTCATCCACTCGTGTCTTCAAATGTATGTTGACTTAGAGACCTTTCAGACGACGACCCAGTATCTCAGATACAAAGAATACAAGCTTTTAAATGGAGGTTTTCACACTGGGGCTGCGTGACGCAGTGGCATACTGCGGACCGGTCGAATTTTGTAATCTCAGCTGCCGGCAAATCTCCCTGAATCCTATATATTGCTTGTCCAGTTTTATTTGAACGTCTCCATATGATTTGGAAATAAATAATGACACTGTCTTGATCCGCAGTTGGATTCTTCTCGAAAACTATTTTTTTTTTCAATGTTCTTTTGACGGGTATTATTATTTAATCCCCTCTTCTTTACATAGTCCCCACTTTTTACATACGTTGTAGATATTTTCCACGATTTATGTTGCTTGACTCTTCACATGTTAATTTCTAATTATTGTCTGATCCATTATGTAATTGATAGATATACCAATATTAGCAAAACGCCAACGCTGATAATAAAAAGCAAACACAAAATTTCCATTTTGCGTTGCACGCCACTGTAAAGACCAATTTCTGTGCGTTTTAATGGCGCTACGAAGAGACGAAGAGCGAAACTACATAAGAAATAGAATTAAAGTAATTAAAATTTTATTTCAGTGTAGGATATCAAATTTGATAACACATTTAATGATATATTTTATGAAACGCGTAATGTGTCTGTACAATAAATTATCTTGATTTTATTTACATTTGAGTCAATTTTGACCTAATTATTTCTTGTTAGCTTAATAAAAGGCTATGGAAAAATCTTGCATGGTTTCGCCCCTTATTAAACAATAGACTGCAGCTACATCTTAGCCATATATCTGAAGATATTTAATAGATATTTATTTTATTCATTTATAAATATTGTGGAAAATGATCCACATGATTTGTGTCGATTTTCTTTGTAATAAAGGAAAATGATCGCATGCATCAGGCTGCTGTTCATCAAGTGAGCATCGTGGGTCATAATTTGATAATACACATTATGAGTTATGTCTGATAATGATTAATTTATTTGGGCACCACGTAATTTTTTTTTGGAAGTTGATTAATTTGGGAAAAATTACGAAACCCAAATAAATAAATAAAAACGCTGTTAAATACCTGCACTAGCCTATCTTGACCATGAGTAAAACAAAAAAAAATGTAAAAGGGAATTTTCATTTTATATAAGTGAGACGGATGAAATTATGCACAATCTAAAGTATAAAGATTAATTTTTATTCCACATTATTGAGTGATAATTTTTAATTGTATACGTATGCAGATATTAGAATAAATAAGATAAAATAAAAATAATTTTAAAGGTCTTTAAGGACTTAAGTATTGGTATTAAGAAGATGAAATAGTATTTTCATTATTCGTTATATTCAGCTTTACGCCAATTTTGAGTAAAACGTCATAGAAATTATTTGCTGGTGTTAGCTGTTTTATTTGAACTATGAGAGTCTCGTGGTTTTACCATCACGTTTAATTGAGTAGCTTAGAATTGGCTCACCAAAACGTATTCAAACCTGGAACATGGGTTTACCATGTCGGCTTCAACGATGTATCACCCGGTATAATGTCTAGTAATTTCTGTAGTCCTATGTATTCAACGACTGGTGACTTTAATATAAATTGAACATTAATATAAAAATGCATCATATGGAGGACATAGATTACTGCAGTCGCCAAGATACTCTAATACGTCCGCTTAAATTCCTCTGGGGTTTGCTCGAGTCGCTCCAGTCAACACAGATTCGATTAGCTGTAATGTCGAATTCCGGAGACATCGAGAGGGATTTGGAAAACAGAAGGCGCAGCGCCGACACATGTGAACAAGTGAAGCACGCCAAAGCACGGCACACACGATCGCCCTATTTTTATCGGGCCGTTTGTCGAACGCACACTTGATTTACTATCAATAGTTTACGACTGCTTAATCTCCCGCCCTTTCGTTTCGGATAAAGACGTTTTAACGAATTAAATGGATTGGGAATGATATACTCAGTGAGAAGCCGGACGGACAGTGGCGTAGAAAAATAATACCTGTTGTTTTAAATGTAATATTACTCAATTTTGTTTTGATAAAATATTATTTCAATAGCGTATCAAATTTGAAGAAACTATTTTTTATGATCAAACACAAGCACTATAGGAAAATCCTTTAAGGTACTCTGGGAGTGGTACGTGTGTGCATAAAGCGGTTCACGTTGGTGAATCGTTGGAGGTTACTATACTCGACAACACGACCTCGGGAAGGTCCTTCCATAAGGATGACATCCTCCAGATGAAAGAATTCTTAAATAATGAAGTTTGAGGAGTACTAAGCGTAACCACATATGGATTGGCGGCAGTGGTTCGTCGTGTATTTCTGCTATTCACCGCTCTGGGCGGAATTAAGGAAAGGTCAAAAGAGCATTTTCCATGGGAATAGCTGTAAAAGAGAGTCAAATCACTAACGTGTTTTTGATGTTTCAGGCTGTCGAGGTTCGTTGTCAGCTCGTAGTCTCCGATCAGTCGAATGGCTCTCCTTTCGATGGAATCCAGTAGCCGAAGAGTGTGTTTGGGTGCAGAGTTCCAGACATGAGAGCAGTACTCCAGTGATGGTCGAATCTGGGCTTTGTATAGTGTCGAAAGTTGTTGAGGTGTGTACCCCAAGCTTCTGAGAAGCTATCTTGGCGATTGCCACAACGTGGTTATGCCAAGACATATTTCCTCCCAGATTGACGCCCAGAAAATTAATAGATTTAGAATAGAATTAATACAACTTTCTGGTTCGGAAGAGTACACCAAGTGTCTGAGAAGCTATCTTGGCGATTGCCCCAACATGGTTATGCCAAGACATATTTTCTTCGAGATTGACGCTAGACAAATTAATAGATAAAGCCAGTGGAATTGCGTGTCCTGCCATTACTATATCCCATTCTGTAATGTTAACCTTTTTAGAGAAAACTACTGCCTGGGTTTTTAGCGTTAAATTCGACTTGGTTACTGTCACCCCAAGCCAAAATTTCCTGCAGGTTACTTCTATAACATTTTCCTTCTTCTTTCTATCACTATAACCGAAAATATATCTTTCGGTGACTGTGACAATGAAAACGTCGATTTCGTATCGAATGACTAAAAATCCTATAACGTTATTTCGGATACTTCAAGCCTATATCATAGCATATAATATTTTGGCGACTTACAATTATTTATAACAAAATATAACAATAATCTTTAAAACGAAAATGTATTTTTTCCCACTTTAATTACCGTTAAAGCAAATTTATTTTACCAATACGTCATCAGAAATTTCAAAAATTGCTGAGGAAACAATTGTTACATATAAAATCCAAGTAGAGACGGCAAAGTTGCTACGTATTTGTTCGTATTTAAGGTTTTCTTTGCTTAATAAATTAGGTGTACAATTTACCAGTGAAATTATTTGCTTCCGTGTTCTTGAGTTGTAATTTCAAACTTTATTACTATTCTTCGACTTGCAAATCATTTTTCGCCATCATTTTTATAGAAATAATTGTGTAAAAAGTGATAAAAATATAGTATTATTTTCTAAATGACTTTCGCGTGTAAATATAACAATCTATTGATTGTTTACATCCATCGCCAGTGCCCCGCAGTTTTATAAAGATAAGATAAGGTGGCTTATTTCGTTAATTAATTCAAAACATCAGAATTTGTAAGTTTAAATATAATAAGTCATTTACATAACACCCTATATTCAAATCAGCAAGTCCTCAGATGTAAATAAATTGCAGAAAATAACCATAAATGGCGCATTGAGTCATTGTTATAGAAAGAGACGCCAGTCGTTATCAATTTTAAAAACACGATTTCTTGGAAATTATTACAAAAAAAATAATAAATTATGGTATTATTGGAAAGAGATTTAAACGAACTTTAAAATAACCTGTCACTTGACTAACCCCCTTCCCATTTAAGATTTTACGGATAACATGCTACTACCTCTCCCAGGACGTTACACCACGAAGGCTGCAAATATTCTTTAAAAGCATCCCCTGCACAATAAAATTGTGTCCTTCCTATTTTTAATATCATTTACTGCAAATCAGATATGAAGGGTGGGAAGTTTTCAAATTGACGCCCTATATACACTCGCCGGCACAAAATTCCACCAGCCTGAAATTTTGGTCAAGTTTGATATTTTATAACTTTTTTATTTTTTAAGCGATTTTCATGATTTTCAAGTTGTAGATCCATTTATTTTGCTTTTCCCTAATTATTTTATAAAGTAACATTTTTCGATTAGGCTATATTATACAGGAGTAAATAAAACTGTTGCTTTTTGTCTTAATTTCAAAATTGAAGTGGATAATTTTATTTACTGTTCCTTATAATCTTTGATGTATTCTAAACATTTCATTTTTTGATTCATTCCATTATTTCATTTCTGCTGTTAGCTGCAAAATTTTAAATGAAACGATTTTATTTTTATAAAATAAAGCTTTCGGTTAAAAATTAACGACGTTGCGTTGGCTAAGTACGCGATTATTGTGACAGAATATTTGACAGTGACAATATTTTTACGTACTATTCACTGATGAATCCAGGGTTTGCTTAAGGTCGCCGGATGGCCGTGAGCGGGTATACATACGTAGAAATGAAAGATATGCTGACTGAATCATATCACAACGAATCTCATATCATGGCGTTTCATGATTTAGGCAGGTGTTACTACCGAAGCACGAACCAATCTTGTATTTGTTGAAAATGGAGCTTTAACCGCCCACCGTTACATTGAAGAAATCATCCAAGAAGTTGTTGTAGCATTTGCTCCTTTCATTGTGAACCAATTTACATTAATGCATGGCAATGTTAGACGTCACGTTGCACATGTAGTGAGCGAATATCTGGATGAAGTTGGACTTCCAAGATTAGAATGACCCGCATGTAGCCCGAATCTCAACCCAATCGAACATCTTTGGGATCAACTTAAAAGGCCCGTTCGTCGTCATCCTGTACAACCACAAACCTTACAAGACGACTGGCGCTTACCGAAGCATATCAGGCTATCCCTCAAGAAAGGATAAGTAACCTTATTCATTCGATGCCACGAAGGCTGCAAGCTGTCATTACTGTTAGAGAAGGATATACATAATATTAAAATTATTTTTGTTAATTAACTTTATGATATATCTACTGTTTGTTTTTCTTAATAAAACTAGGCTTCAAATCAGCGTTTCATTTAAAATTTTGCAGCTCGCAACAGACATGAGATAATGGAATCAATCAAAAAAACGAAATGTTTAGAATACATCAAAGATTACCAGAAACAGTATGTAAATAAAATTGTCCGACTCAATTTTCCTACAGGGTGTTTTGAAATTACGACAAAAAATAACAGTTTGACTTACTCCTGTATAATATAGCCTAACCAAAAAATGTTATTTTATAAAATAATTTAGGAAAAACACAATAAATGGATCTACAAACTCTTGAATATCGCATAAAATCGCATAAAAAATAAAAAAGTTATACAATATTAAACTTGACCAAAATTTCAGGGTGGCGGTATTTTGTGCCGGCGATTATATATTATAATACGATATTACTATTACCTGACAAGCAAGCAGACTTGCTTTTGACGTAAAACTTTTAATTAAAAAAAAAACAAACAAAAAAATTGTGTTTTCGTTTAAAAGCCGCCGTATCAACCACGGCATCAAATAAAAAGAAATACGTTTTCTTTAAATATTCCTCTCGAATACACAATTGCAATAAAACTCTCAAATATTTGGCGATCCTGAAAGGAAATAATGAGAAAAGAATTATCAGGGACTGTCACTATTCATCATAATTCCATTTATTAAACTAAATAGAGGGACGCCCGAAAAAACAAATAGAAAGACGGAGAGAAAAGAGGTCGGAAGTTGACAGGTTAAAGAATTAAAAAGTTGGCCGAAAGCCGCTTGGCGCTGAACAGATACCGAAACCGAGAATTCAAGTGATGGAAACTTCTTTAATATTAAGATCGATTACCGAGAGCTGGTCATGTTATTTGAGGAAGATAAAATATTGGTTTTAATAACTTCATTTTTAAAGAACTAGAATTTTTTTTAGGATTTTATTATTATACAGGGTGTTATGGAAATGACTTATTATATTTAAACGGGCAAATTCTGAGATGAAAAAACATAAATGACCCTTTGAATTTATAAAATTAAATATACACTTTATATAAAATCTCAAAATTTACGTGGCCGCTACTGAAGACCTTCGCAATCAATAGTTTATTGAGTTAGTCTCGAGGTTCAAAAGAGGTCAGCGCATTATAGACGGTGTTGTCATATTGCAACATAGAATTGTAAACGCACGTATTCAGTTTTTGGCAACAAGATGTCTTTGACGCGCGTTATCACTTCTTTTTCAAACCTTTTAGAAAAAAACTACGATTTTAATGTACATGCCCTCTTACCTTCGATCTTATTTTAAAATAATCCATTTTATAATTAAATTCCATAAAAAAATAAAACACAAAAAGTATGTTTTGCAACAGAACCAACAGTAGATAATATCACACAAATTTGAATCACATCACAACATTTATTATTATCGGGTAATGCTACAACTAACAAAACGTTTAAAGTTCGCATACGTCAAGCGCGTGGAACCCTCGACAGCGTCTTTCCATCCCCGAGTCTCGAAACATACTGAAGCAACAATATTGGCGCTCGGCGAGGATTCAAGCAAGGGCGAGACACGCGGTATGATCTGACATCACTGTTAGTATACTCTAGTGATCCACATTGTTGCTAAGTGAATCCAGATGGATGGTATGTAGGTAAAAAGGGTTTTTACCTGAGTATTTAGATATTCGATTAAAAAAAAAGTATGTAGTCTTTCTCTAGGACACCCTAGGAGTCACCCATTTAAATATAATAAGTAATTTCCATAACACCCTGTATATGTCTAATAATTCTAGGGGTCAGGCAAAATTAGAGCATATGAATTTGTATAACAGAAACATAAAATGAATCAATTTAAACTCAAACTTTTTTATTAATCCACAAGATCTATTTTACAATTGTGTCTGTTGTACACGTCATAAAACTGAATACAAGACACAATAACACTAAGGCCCAGTACCTTCACATGCAAATAGCCGGATTTATTCTGCAGAGTAAATTTTACCCACAGAATAAGTAAAAATGATATCTTATCACTTATGGATAGCGCTATTCCTCAAATAAATTACAGTTATTCGTCAGATAATTTATTCGTCGATAATAGTTACGAATAGTGATTTATTGGACGGATAAAGACATAATGTGATAAAGTGTAACAAGTTATTATTTAAATATTTTATTTTCAGTGAGTTTTTTCCTAAATGGTTCATGGTAACACTATATTTTCTACTTTAAAGGTGTCGACAGATTTAAATTCATCATCTGATATTGACAATATCAACAAAGAATTTGTATTTGGCTACCGCTACAATCTTTAAATTGTTATCTGCCCGATAACGTTACTTGAAAATACCCAAATAAGTTATTTTCCATATTGCAAATGCTCGCTAATGTATCTAACAAATTGTTCTCTATCAGATAGTTAAAGTTTATATGAAAGTGAAAGTACCGGGCCTAGTAGTATAAATTATAAATATTTTTCCTAGTCGATTAAAAACTCAATCAATATAATAAAAATGTATTTGATATAATAGATATAGACATATATTTGAGGTTAGGTTATGTAAATATACTTATGTTAGAAATGGTTTTAATATGAAAAGGTAGATGTCAGTGGTATATCTACGGGTGTGCCAAGGATACGGCATCGAAAGGGGCCCGGGTGGGCCGGTGCAAAAACAGTATTCTATTTATACATAAACAGAAACGTTTGACGTTGTTAAGGCAAACTGTAAAAGAGGGAAAAATATTTAAGAATTTTTCATGTAAAGAAGAAAATGATTATTTTGGAAACATTAATAAGGTTTACTGAAAGTTCGGAAAATTAAGTTATAACAAAAAAGTGTAAAATATCTCAACTTTTGTAGATGAAGGAAGAAAAAAAAAATTATATATGAAATTTACATAAATAAATTAAATAACTTATTACTGAAAACCTTTGAAAAAAGAATATAGGATGAAAACATCATAGTTTTGAATTTGATTTTTGGAAAATAGCCAAAAATATTTTTCAAAAAGGTCAAAATTAAAGTGACTAGCTCTCTCGGGTCATCATGCATCATGTCCCTTTAATTTTGCCGTGTTTGAAAAATATTTTTGGCAATTTTCCAAAAATCAAATTAAAAACTATGATATCTCTTAGATTCTTTTTTCAGTAATTTATTTATTAATGAGACTTTCACATATAAAATTTTTTCTTCTGTTTCGCTTACAAAAGGTAAGCTATCTTACACTTTCTTCTTCTAGGTACCTACCCTAATTTTCTGACCTTTCAGTAAACCTTTTTAATATTTCCAAAATCATAATTTTCTTTTTTAGATAAAAAGTGCTTAAATTCTTCTATTACAGTAACATGCTTTTTAAATGTTTAATAATTTAAAACTAACAAATTTTCTTGTAAATTATATTTTATTAAAAAATCCCCTAACTTGACAACATGTTTGGATAGCCCCTAATACAAATTAAATTTACAAAGTAATGTAATTTTTTAGCGCAGATCTTCAGAGATCAACGTTATAAACCTATAGACTACAAAGACAGTTTAGTCATGCCCTTTATGTACTATTTGATGCACTTTAAGAGCATTTATCAGTGACCTCCATTAACGTAAAACGATGTGACAAATACAAGAAAACTATTGGATATATTTGGTTCAAATTTTGAAGTTAGCTTCGTACTACATTACTATATAACCCTAAATTTTTCAGAAAATAACAGTTTAGTTTTAATGCAAAAAAATATCACACCGAGGTATTCAGAAAAAATATCTAAAATCGCAACTATCTAAAGTGATTTGGCAATGCGTCGAGCGATCAATGGCAGAAAAATAAGAAAAATGTCTTCAACTCCCTCGATAAAGCCGGCCACAGCACTGGCTCGTCCGTGTCTTGGAATGGAATTGTTGTTTCATTGTTCAATAACAATGACTTGATAATAATAAATGACTTTATTATAAGAGATTTCAAATGGAGAAGTTGAGGCCGAGCCTCCTAGCTTAACCTAGATATTAAGATATAAGTTGATATACTCTAACTGCCCACTATACGCATAAAATGCAGAATATAGCAAGTAGTCAGAGTATAATAGAAACCAGAGAGATCAGGATGAGTATGCCTACAAACTATGTGAATCTCTCTATCGAGGCTTTAATTAGCCTCCTAAATTTAAAATCTGAACACAATTTTAATTCTGAATCAACTTTATTATATAATTTCGCTATATTAAATGAGAAAGATCTCTGGAAATAATTTGTACGATAAACTGGTGGGGTAATAATAAGTTTATGACACAGATCCAAATTATGCGAGTCATATCGAAATTTAATTTTGTTATAGAGATAGTCTGGGCACGTTTTACAAATAATTTTATTATATAAAATGAGTGCAGTAACACCACGATCGTACTTTCTAATGCCACCTATCAGCCTTACACAACAATTCTGTACTAATTGAATACGACGAGCATCCTCACCTAAAACACAAGGACCATATACAACATCTGCATAGTTAAAATGTGACAAGACCGGATACTCGCACAATATCTTTTTCAGCGAAACATTAAGTAGTTCTTTCTGACCATAAATTAATTTCAGATTGCGAAGAGCTCTTTTAATATTACTGCTAATGTGCGAAGAGAATTTAAGGTCCTTATCTAACAATAAACCCAAATTCTTTGCAACGTCAGACAGCTTCAACTGAATGTTATTCGCACAAATCTTAACACTCTCCGCATATAACTCTCTACAATGACCTTTTCCAAAAAATAAAACTTGAGACTTGGTGGGGTTCAAACTTAAACAATGGGCATGCGAAACATTCAATAGCATATCCAGGTCAGAATTTATTTTTCGGTTAGGTTCATCAATTGCATCAGGTGAGAATTAAATATAGATCTGCGTGTTATCTGCATAGAAGTGAACTGAATAGTGTTTTAGGTGCGTATAAAATTGGGACGTATAAAGAGAAAATAACAATGAACCAAGTATCGTATTATGCTTTTCCGCGGCAAAATCGCAAATCGCACTACGCGGTCCACTGATAAATACTCTTAAGATATGAATAATTGAGTCTTAAAAAAGTCCCGGGATTTTCGGGATTATATCCCGGTATTATATACTCCTTATCCCGAAAATCTCGGGATAGGATTAAAGCTTCGGGACTAACACCATTGGTACTAACATAACTTCACTAAAGCAATTACATATGTTTCCTACAACATGTATTACGTAATATACTATTTTGCATTTGTATTGGTAAAAACTCCAGCTATTGTAACAACGGTGAAAAAATATTGCACTTTTCAGGTTGGCGACGTCAGTGAGGTTAATGTGTGCCGCATAAAAATATAGGCTTTTAGCGAAATATTACCATGGGAGCAATTTTATTGTTTGTCAGGTCGATACGGGTGCCTAAGAGGATAGTATAGTTTATACTATAGTCCGAGAAAATGTGGGAAATCTCCTGGATATGAAGGAAACAAGTGAAAAAAGTACTACAATATAGGCTTCCTCTTCGGAGATCTGGACTCCCAAAGAGCTTCAATGGAATCAAGTTTTTTACACATAATTATTGAACCACCGGGTATATTTCAATTTTTTTTTTTAATATGAGGTATACCAGGTAAGACTGTTCAAATTACTCTCAAAGAAAGTGTTGTGAATCACTCACAGCTGCAGGGACGTACTAGATGTGACCCTCATGGCCCCTATCGCTGTATGATAAGAACTTTGGACAACGCTTTTTACATACCTCTAACTATTGACTAAAAATTAAATACTTTTCATTCATGTCCCTAATCCTAACTTCTCACAGGTTAAATATGAAAAAATGGAATTTTGAGGGTTGAACATTTGATCGGAACAAAAATGTGTATTTTATTGAAATTCGTCAAATACATAATGTATATGAAATACCGTTTTTTGGGAAAATGATTAGGATTAACGACATGAATGTACTTAAATTTTTAGTCAATAGTTAAAGGTATGTGGACACAGGAGTATCCCACTTAGTCCGTCCCTGCAGCTGTGAGTAATTCACAACACTTTCTTCGATAGCAATTTGAAGGGCCTTACTTGGTATACGTCATAATAAAAAAAAATTTAAATATACCTGGTGGTTCAATAATTATGAGTAAAAAACTTATTGGAGCCCCTTGCGAGCCCATATATCCGACGAGGAGGCCCATACGAAAAAAGTTTATATGAACTTGTGGTACCCTTTTCACTTGTTTTTTTCATATCTGGGAGATTTCTCACATTTTCCCGGACACCTTGTATGTCTAGTATTCATAATAAATTTCTCGCTATTCTGGTGGCTCACCACTGAAGAGGGAGGATCAGTGGGCGATCTGGATTATTAATTGGTCTAGTTTAGGATACCAAGATCTTAGTCTTAATAACAAGAAAATTTAGTGAAATTGACGATAAGAGGAAATTTAGTATCGAAGGCCAAATTTTATTGCTACGATTATTCTAGTTGAAGTCACTAATAACTATTTTGAAGTCAACTTTCTAGTACCCGAAAGAATAAATATTTATGATAACCAATATAGTTAGTTATTAGGAGCAACATCATATTGTTGTTTCAACAATTGTGTTTGTTAATTATTACCTATTTTATTGTTAAAAAAAGAGCAAAGAAATATTAAATACCAATGTATGGAAAAATTATTATTTTTCCAGACCAGACCACCCGATGATACCTTATACAATAAGGGCGTATTTTATCTACACAGTAGCACTTTAAAATACCATTTCAGATTGAATGGTACTATCAAGAAAAGGAAGCCTTTTCTATTGATAGGATATAACCACCTGCAGACCGGTATCGAACTCTATACTTCTCGTCAGTACAGTGAGGGTGTACATCTAATACTTAACGCCGTATTATCAACGGTAGTTGAGAAAATACAGCACGCAGCGCCATCTCCTAGCGGCAAATGGCGGCAGTTATTGTGACGTCAGGTTTCACATTATTACTACTATATCTGGCCAATAACAATAACTGAGTAAATTAGTATAGGGAGCTATTTAATAAAAAAGTGTTGGTTTCAACGTGATAATGTAGTTATGTTAACTAAGAAGTAGTTAAAAATAAGAGTTGTTCTGTTCTAGATCATCTTATTCATCGTAATTCAGTTAAAACAAAAATTTGTTCTGCTAACTAAAAATTACTTTTACATATGCTAAAACTTTAACAGCAAGATAAAATTAGTTAATGCATTTTTTACAGTTTATAGGAGAAGAAGAAAAAATAAATTTCGTTTTATAAAAACTGTATTCATTCCTCCGACGAAAGTTGTGTAGAATTAATTATAGAATATGAGAATGTCAATATATTGTTGCTAAATTAAAAAAATAAATTATTTAAAAATATACTTATATGTATGCTACCGTAAAAATCCAATTTCATTGAAAACCCGATGTTCCTAGAAAAAATTAGTTTTAACTATCCTGCCTCGTCAATTCTAGATTTAACTAGTTAAAACTTGAACTGTCTTATAATCTTAATTAAAACTAAAAATTTCATACTCTTTAATAGAAAACTTTTACTAGTTAAAACGAGTTTTTACTAGGATAAAACTATCTTTAGAAGAGATTTAAGGTTACGGTTTCACTTGCTCGAGAAGACGAAACAGGCGGGCTGGAACGGGTTTGTTTCTTTATTAAGGTTAACAATTTAGAAAAGTTTCATCTTCGTCACAATTATGTTAAAACAAACGTGAAATTTCATGATGGATTAAAACCATATACATATTATTATGACCTAAACTTAAGAGGATGCCGGAGTCAGTCGAAATCTCCGATTTGACCCCTGTTCATTTCGCGCCTTATAGGCACGAGGCGAATTGGATCTTCACTTGCCGGTAGAACAATATATCGAGCGTCCGCCCGTAATCAGCACGTGGACAGAAACAATGATAATCGGAAAAAAGAGACCGAACGTGATCGGGGTCTAGACTTCAATTTTTAGCACTGAAAAACCGAGTTTTCTCTTTTTATGAAACGCTGCATTTATAAAAAAAGGTGTCTAAATTTTATTAAGAATTGGAGCAATGTTCATAAATTCGTTCTACATGGAACAGTAAATAAAATTAAATCTAAAAATATTCCGAAATAAAAATATATTTTCTCTAATTTTAGTTGCATTACAAAGATTTATTTCCTTGAACGTTTTTTTCCCTAAAACAGAAATAAAGGCTTGGGGAGAAAACTCGTTTAGAGGTACTCCAGAATCCAACTAATTAAGATTATAACAACTTCACCTATATAGGGTGCTATGGAAATTAAATGGGTGACTCCTGGGTGTCCTAGAGAATCGATACATATATTTTTTTTTAAATAGAACGTTTAAAAAGTGGGGTAATTCACCCCTAAATCCACACACAACTCCTCGGCACATTCATATATGAACATATTACATTGCCCAGCTGATTAATCAACAGATGTTCAAGGACAATGTTGCCAAAATGTTTAAAAGTGTAAAACTTTAGTTTCTTATAAAAATAAATATTTAGCTTACTTAGAAAGTAAATCCAGGACGCGATTAAAGAATCCAGGGCACAGACACTTTCAGTTCTTTTTTCTATGGGAAAAACTTTATGCTCATTGCGTGTCCTGATGATAGTGTGGGAGTGCATAATAAGCTCACTAAACCCCAACACTAACGCATAATTACACTTTACAATAACACACATAGAACAAGAGCACAATCATTTCACAATAGAAATAATAACAACGCTAATTTCTATGGGCCATCAACCCTTTACTAAAGATAAAATGAAATAATTATGTTAACAATTGATAGGAACTACCCTTTGAAATAATGGTCTAATCCATCTTCGGACCAGTCGAACTTTCTTTCCGAGAACTCTCTGCTACTAGAGCCAGCGCGGTTGCCAGTTCCGAGACTATAATTATACAGGAAACTAATATTATAGAAGGAAATTCTGCAATTTATGATAGTCGCTTATAAAACATCGAAAGTGGCAACGCTGTATTTTTAAACATTAGCCATCCATTAGATTGTCCAAAATCAGCTGTTTAAAGAAGCCGGCCGATATCGATCGAGAGAACCAACGTGTTATTTATTTTTAAAATTTTTAGATGTTAAATACAATATTTCCCAGACAATAAGGGCGTATTTTTGTCTACACAGTAGCACTTTAAAATACTAATTCAGATTGAACGGTACTTAGATGTGTTGTGACGCGAAAGCTAATGTGATTTTGTGATGTGAGTACTTGGTGTTTTTATAAACTAAGTTGGTTTTAAATAAGTCCGAAAAGGTAAATAAAATTGCATTTTTTTTCTAAAGGGTAAGTGGCATTTATAAACTTTTAAGTTGTCTAGATCTGACGGGTGTCATTCGAATTGAACAAATAATGAGAACATACCTGACCATTTATAAACTCCGCGGTGGTTCGTTCGAGTCAGTTCAAGTTTATAAATCAGAGACTGTTTCCCAGCGAACTGAACGTAAAAGTTTATAATAATGTACCATGAAAAATAAACAACTTGAAATCTGTCAAGCGGTTATTGACTTTCTAAAGAGTTTACCCTGAACACTGTTCAAGATTGACTGTCATATGTTGCTGTGTTTACTTTCCGAACAGGGGCACCACGTGGTAATTTTTGGCTTGACATAAGGCCATGTACAGGGCATATTAAATTAAAGCACCATTTTTGGATATTTTTCTTCAATTTGTTTTCATCTCAGGAATTGCCGGTTTAAATATAATACGTCATTTCCATAACACCCTGTATAAGTACCACAAAACAACATTACAAGGAAAAATTGAAAGTCCATAAACTTCTGAGCATTCTATAGGATGATTCAGCTATTAATAACTTGCTTATCCCCTGTTAAACATAATAATTATCTCCTCCACTGCAAATGGTGTTTTGTTCATTTTTATTTTATAAAGATTCTCAAACGAAAATGACTAGATCATAGAACATCATTGGAAACTTAAACAAGAAGATAGATAACCCTTTCAAGGCATGATTACCTTAGAATTTCGACCTCTCTAGATTCTGTCAAAGTGTACAATATTTTTCAAATGTCAATCTTTCAAGAGCAGCAAGATAGGAAACATTACCGCAACTTCATTACGATTACTACGCGACTGTGATAAAGTCACTGATATCGCTCTGGATAATTATAGCGCATTAAAAAGTTAACATTTATGAATGAACAAACCCGAACAAACCTGGACGAACAACAAAAATTTTTTGATCACTTTGTCTTTTTAATAATAATGTCAAAATGTTGAATATTCGATAATATTAAAAAAAATCGTGGAAACTTGGAACAACAATAAATGCCAGAAAGTCATATTGAACAAAAATAGTAGATTGTTTTGTTAGAATTATACTTGTTAACGAGGAAACTTTTCGAGTATTCCTCGTATATGGGTTATTCTTTTACAAACGGTACATTTTTTAACCTTGACATTTTAGAATCGTCCGGATTTTTTTTACAACTTATATAGATAAAATTAGTCGATACGTAATTCAGGATTTTGAGAAAATTGTTTTTTATAATTTGCTGCATTTTCTCCGTATGAAATTTAATATCCTCAGTTGTACTGATCGGATCAATGTCGATCTTTTTTCATTTTGCGCTTTGTTATGTTTGCTTTTCAAGTGTATTAAAAAGAAATTATCATCAGAAATGAAAAATAATAACAATTTAACATGCTGTTAACCCATCTAAATTAATTTGAAAAAATATTATTTTGTTCTTTATCCTCTTATCTACAAACCCATGGCACCTCTTTTAGTTCGGATGTTTTTAAATATGGGCAATTACAGCGCGCAGCGCTGCTCAGTCTTACGGTCGGGCTGGCTACCGTGTGAATCATTAATACTTACATTCTGTTGTTCGAAAGCATGCCCATGCTCATCTCATTGTTATAAGTACACTGTTTTTATATAAAATTATACGTGGAGTTTTGATAAAATGCAAGAATCAACAAATTTCTTGAGTGGTTCGAAAATTCGATCAGATCGATGTTTTAATCCTTTCGATCTGTCTCGTTATCGAAAAGTAGGTGTTAGAAAAGTTTTGAAGCATCATTTAACAAATAATCTGTAGTTACTGCCGTACTAAAGTTTCTGAACTGCACGAAGATTGTGAAAAGATGGTAAATTTTACTGTAAATAATGATTTTTGAGCAATATGATGGAGTGTGTACAATAAGATGGAGTGTGTACAATAACCGTTTAGGCGAGGTTGCTTAACATAATTTATGAATTTTTCAATATTGTATTGACTCATATTTTTGTCCTTTTTTGAAATGAAAATGCGCTTGCCAATTAGCGCACTGCGTTACTGGCGCTCGAAAACATTTAATAACTTCCGAACTAAAAGAGGTGCCACTTTCTCGCAAAATGGGTTCTGTAGATAAGAAGATAAAAAACGACATAATATTTAAAAAAATTAATTTAACATGGGTTAACAGCATGTTAAAACTATTTAAACAATTAAATTGTTAGTATTTTTCATTTGTTCACTACGATCATTTTGGAGAAAATCCAGCAAATTATCAAATTTATGAGTGGATATTGTCAAAAAACAATTTTTTTCTCAAAATCCTGAAATACGCGTCGACTAATTTTATGTATATGTCGGCTTCAATCAGTGAAATTCGTCATTCTCTGAAATGCCTAGTCATTTCACGTATTGCCGGCAAGTAGTGTAACTCTACGTTTTGTACACCGTTTGCCTAAGAGTATCAGGCATTCCCTGTAATGAGAATTCAGTCAAACGCTGTACTTAACTAAATGATTTCAGTTACCCTGTTTGCCGGTTTTAGTCGAACGCTGTAATTGTTGTTAACATCTGTGTAGTGATTTTTTTTTTGAAATTGAAATGTCGAAGCATTCAGAATTGTTTCATAAGAAATTAGATGACCATTACTGCAATCAAAGTAAAAGAAAACCTTGGAATTCAAACATAACCTCAAACTACTTCAACCTACAAAATCACTTCAAATTCGTACACTGTCGTCACGTTTAACACGGTTTTATAATTCATATGCTTGGGAAAGGAGTGATTTTGTTGTGTGTCTTTTTATTGGTTTTTGTTAACCGACTTCAAAAAAGGAGGGGTTCTGAATTGGGTTGTATTTTTTTATGTCGTGATTTCAGAACTCCTCCATTTATGAACCAATTTAGATTTTTTTTTTGTTGGAGAGGGAATATTTTCAATTAGGTCTCATTTTAAAATTGTACTACAAAATTCTCGAAGGGGGTATTAATTGCCAAAAAATTACGTTTTTTTTTAAATATAAGAAAAAAAAATGTCATTTTAATGGTATTTAGTTGCGCAATTTTTGCGTTTTATGATTTGTTGTCTTAGAAAAAAAATTGAAGGGATGAAAAAGTGAGAGGGGGTGAAAAGGGTGAAAGAGTCAAAAGAATAAAAAATAAACCGATTTGGATAATTCTTTTTTATTGAAAAGGGGGATATTTTCAAGGCGGTTCTATTGGAAATAAAAAAAGTCTAGTGGAAACCAAAGAGGCATTTCTTCAAGTAGGTGACGTTCCTGAAAAGTTTGTATCAGTGTACGAGAAGCTGTGCTGTCGTTTTCACTTTCCGGAGGTCAAGGATATTTTAAGTGTTGCAAACCACCGAAAAACAATGTTTGTCAAACAGATGCGTTTGTGTAAAAAAAAAGTTCTTTGCAATTCATTATTATCAGTCATTTGCTTTTAGATTTTTGTATCTAGCTATTAAGTTAAAGGTGAGTCTTTTGCTCATCTGCGGAGAGTGGGCGCGGGTATAGGATAGTTTAAAATATACCGTTAATCTTTCCTGCAATAACTAAACCACCTGAATAATACCCATTGTGTATACCCCTAAATCTTTAAACTGCAATAAATGGGTGCTAGGTAGGGTTGAAAATATATTCATTTATTCTTATTTTATATTAAAAATAAAAATTAATGAATTGCTGATATACAGGGTGTTATGGAAATTACTTATTATATTTAAATTGGTGACTCCTTGGGTGTCCTAGAGAAAGTCTACATATTTTTTTTTTAAATCGAATATCTAAATACTAAGGTTAAAACCATTTTTACCCAGATACTGTCGAACTGTTCCATCTGGATTCACTTAGCAACAATGTGGGTCACTAGAGTATACTAACAGTGATGTCAGATCACACCGCGTGTCTCGCGCTTGCTTGGATACCGGCCGCTATCGATGCTTCAGTATGTTTTAAGACTCGGGAGTGGAATGACGCTGTCGAGGGTTCCAAGTGTTTGACGTATATGAATTTAAACGTTTTGTTAGTTGTAGCATTACCCGATTTTTTACTGTTGTGAAATAATTCATAATAATAAATGTTCTGAAGTGATTTCAAATTTGTGTGATATTATCTACTGTTGGTTCTGTTGAAAAACATACTTTTTGTGTTTTATTTTTTATGGAATTTAATTATGATACGAATTATTTTAAAATAAAATCGAAAGTACGAGAGTATGAATCTTAAAATTGTAGTTTTTTTCCTAAAAAGTTTGAAAAAGAAGTGATAACGCGCGTCAAAGACTGAACACGTACCTGTGTTGCAATATGACAACACTGCCTATAATGCGCTAACCTCTTTTGAACCTCGAGGCTGCCTCAATAAACTATTGATTGCGAAGGTCATCAGGAGCCGCCTGTAAATTTTGAAACTTCATATAAAGTATATATTTCGCTTAATAATTCAAAGCGCCATTTATAGTTATTTTTCTTCAATTTATTTTCATCTCAGGATTTGCCGGGTTAAATATAATAAGTCATTTCCATAACACCCTGTATGGGATTATTATTACATGATCCGATTCGCTTCTTTCTGGGAATGGTAGATTTCAGTAATATATCCTTTACCGAATTTAAAGAAATATTATTAGATATTTATACCTATATACTTAAAATAATTAATAATTAGAGATGCAGGTAAATAAAATTTATGCTTCGGCTCTGCCAAAAAAATATACATATTTTATGGTCACAGGGGTAATTAGAATTTTATGGCAGTTAAAAGATCAACAGTATATTTTGAAATACACTATATCACAGTATTATAGTTGATTTGACAGAACCGGTCTGAGTCCCGACTATCTTCTCATTTTTGATTAAACACGTGGCTGATAGCAAAGTTTGTTTTTTAGTCGGTTTTAGTGTTTTCAGGAAGGATTTTTTCATTATTTTCTTTTTATTGGGCATCTTGGTAGCATATTGTTGGATGTTCAATTACAGAAGCATGTAACGCTACAGTTGAATAATTATAGGAAAAATTCCTTAAGGCACTCTGGGAGTGATGGGTGTGTGAAAGAACTGATTCACGTTGGTTTTGAATCGTTGGAGGTTATACTCGTTGGAAAAACGACCTCGGGAAGGTCGTTCCATAAGGATGAAGTCCTCCAGATAAACGAATTCTGAAATAATGAAGTTCGAGGAGTACTAAGCTTAACCACATATGGATGAGCGGCAGTGGTTCGTCGTGTATTTCTGCAGTTCTGTGACCTTAAACTAGTAAAATATCATCAATCGAAAAAAGGTATCCATGTATATGTGAAAAGATTAATTTTCTTAGTATTGCAGAAAATTTCGACAAAACTATGGTTCAGGGCATTTCAGTGATTATAGCTTACTAAACTTAACTATCAATTTCAAACTTTTCCTTAGAATTATTGTTTAAACAACAAAATAGAGCGGAAAGTACAAATTAAAATGTTTTTAAAATAAACTCTAAAATTTCAGGTTTGACGTCGCGTCGCCTTCATTGCTTTACCTTTAAATTCGCCAGGGATCAAAATATTTGAGACTTTTCAAACACATTCAACGATTTTCTAAATGCAAACTAGTTAGAAACGTCTAGTCTAGAAATTTTCCGTTCGCAGGAAAGTAGCGTTTATCCCTGCATGAGAACAAAGAACATTATAGCTATGCAATAGAAGTTTTATTTTTATGTCTTATGTCTTTGTTTATACAGGGTATTGTGCAAATGGCTTATTACATGTATTTAAATGGGTTACTCCGTGATTATTCTATAGATAGCCTATATGCGGACTCTGATCTGCGCTCGTTCACTACCATGATCGAGTCCACTGTGTCTCTTCCCGTTCGATATTGTTCAATCCAGCGGCGAGGCTTTAGTTCTATTCGAAAACAGATGACGATTGTGCGTCAACTACCGTTCTGTTAAAATCGCAAGGTTTTAATGTGTAAGCTGCTGCTCTTTATCAAGTCAAGAAGGCGTAAAATTTACCAGTTGTTATTATTTTAACAACGCAAATATAAAATCTGATCGCGTCGTCTCTTTCACCTTTTGTTTTCGAATAAAATTGACAACATTGCTCACGACCATCATACAATAAACATAAGGTAAGATATTGCACATGAAGCAATAGCGGCTTAGTGCCGCTCGATGCGTGCACTTCTGTGGTTCCCATGTTTTGAAAGTTTAATGGAAGTTGTTTTTATTTTAATGGTATTTACTCAGGTAGTGGTGTATTTATTACAATAAATATTCTCATACCCTTACTATGGTGTGCCGTGTTCGGGTTTGTTCGGGTTAATTTTGCAACTCACAGCAGAAATGAGATAATGGAATGAATCAAAAATCGAAATGTTTAGATTACATCAAAGATGACAAGAAACAGTATGTAAATAAAATTAGCCACCTCAATTTTCCTACAGGTTATTTTTGAAATTACAATAAAAAACAACAGTTTGATTTACTCCTGTATAATATAGCCTAATCGAAAAATGTCACTTTATAAAATAAGACTGTACTATTTTTTATTTCTAAATTAAAAAAAAATGTTTGACTTGTCTTATGCTTAGCCGAACAAATGGTTTTAAATATAATGTCGACTGTAAAAGTAAATTTATATTTATCTATACTTGCAACGTAGAAATATCAACTTTTATCCAATACCTATTTATCCGGGGCAAAAATTATTTCCTAACGGATCGAAAGGGAAGTCCGGCATGTCACATCAGTTTTGCAAGGGTCAATGAAACAATTGACAGTTATATAAATGCACAGGACAGGAAACTGACAACACGAACCAGCGGTAATCTATTAGTAATAGTTATATTAAAACAGAATGAATGTGTGGTATGGAAATATTTTAATGGTTTAGTTTTTGGCCATTAAAATAGTTTTGTTTTATTTATATACTTAATTTGCAATTTGTCTATGATGTTCACCACGTCGAAATTATCGGAAAGTTATATTTAAAGGTGCATATCCACCACATATGTCATTGTGTATTGGAACAGCGATATACAGGATGTCCGCTAATACTTTTCTCATATTTATTACGTAAAAAAGGTATACTAAGTTCAGGTCGGCCAGCAGAGTTGCCGTTTAGGAGATATTTGCATTTAAATTGTTTAGTGCACCCTGCCCAATTCTTATTAATTTGCAAACAAAATTTTTATCTTAAAGTAACCTATGAGAAAATAAATAAAATTTAGAGATTGCAGTTTCTATGGAACAGAAAATGTTTCATTTTTGAGTTTATCGTAAGTTTGTGTTTTCATTGCTGTGGCTTTATTTCGATACGATATTCTCTAGGGTCAAAATTATTTTAATTAAAGTACCTAAGTTAAAGGAAAATCCAATTGTTGTATTTATTATTCCCAATTACCATTACTAGAACATTATCATGAAAAAGTTAATTGGTAAGAAGTAACAAAATATTAATTGCTTGCCTAAGCTAACGCGCTAACAAATTAAATGCAAATATCTCCGAAACGGTAACTCTGGGCGACCTGAACTTAGTATACCTTTTTTACGTAATGCCAAATTTTGTAAAAAAACGTTAGTTTCTCGCAAAGTTATTAGAGGAAAACAAAAATGAAGTTTTAACTTTAACACCCTGTATAATTAAAATTAATTAATGTTAATATCAACTTTCGGATATAGGTAAGTATAATTAAATCCTAATATTTTTATGTAAGGAGTCTGTGGTTTGTCCATGCACCATTAATTAGTGGATACCCTGTATAGGGTATTATAAATTCGGCCCTCACCATTGGGATTTCGGAAGTTGCGTAATTATGGGCCCAATAATATGCCGTAAGAACATAAAAAATAAATACAGGGGCTTCCAAAATATTTGGAAAAATCTAAAATTTTGCGTTTCGGTCTTTATTTTTTCCTGACTTTGTTCGAAGAAATAAATTTCACTTTCCCGTTGCTACTTTTTGATCTCTACAAGATATCATCATCGGACCTTTCATGCGACGTTTCGTCTTTAGGTCGCCATAATTAGCATAATTTATTTTATTATTAGGAATAAAATTTGACTCTTAAAGAGGCATTGAGTTTTACATTTTCGAATTATAAATAATTAAAAAAAAAATAAAATTAGAGGAACGTGCTAGGGATATTTTAATGAGATGGTCAATTTAAGGAACAAAACGTCGGAAAACTAGTAAGAGCCGATATTTGACTGTTACCTTAAGTTAGACCTCAGCTAAGGCATCCTTAACGTTATGGTAAACCTTGAAAAAACTATGTTTTAAACTAATTTGTGGGTCAATTGACGCGTTAAGTGAAAGATTATCACGTCATTAAAGATCTATTTCTTTAGATGGGAGTTAAAAAGAACTTGAATAACTGGTGTTAAGGATGACTTATGTAATTCTGTACCTTAAGTTAAGTTGTTGAAATATCGTCCCTAAGTGTTTTATACCAGTGAATATACATTTCAGTTCTCTTTCATAATTTAAACAAAAAGATCCAGATCCGTATTTAAAAAAATTAAATACGACATGTCGAATGAAAGATATGATAATGCCATCTTGAGGACAAAAAGGTAGTAGTGAGAAAGTTAAATTTATTTTTGGACGTCGTTTCGAATAAAGTCAGGAAAAAATAAAATGCGATACGCAAAATTGTAGATTTTTCCAAATATTTTGAAAGCCCCTGTATTTATTTTTAATTTTTGCGTCATATTATCGTATATCTTACCGTTTCCGAAATCCCAATGATGAAGGCCGAATTTGTAACACTCTGTGGGTCAAAATTTTTTACAGGCAACTTTCAATCGTTAGCATATAACTAAAATAAACTATTTGCCTGTAGGAACGATTATAATTTGCGAAATATATGTTACTTCCTGCATTAGGAAGCAATTTAAAAGTTTTTTAGATTATAGCAGCAGTATTCAAATTTGAATTTAAAAATATATCGCCGGTCACGTGTCCCCAGTCAATAATTTCTTACTTTACCCTTTTATATTTCACGTAATTTTATTAAAGTTCCTCTTATATATAAATAATTACACTCCTACAACAATTTGTATTGAAAAAATAATGTTCAAAGATCAACAGTTTAGTTTCTCTAACGAAATTATTAACCAGAAGTTCCGTCCCCGCAGCTGCATGTATCGCCGGTCACGGCAGAAATTGCTTATAAATAACGCCACTAGAGGTCGGCTTAATAGTTGTACAAATATGACAGTATGTGTTTGAATTTGTGTAAAGCGTGCTCCTATTTATGTGAGTTCCTTCTTATGTTTATTTAGGTATAAACTATAACATTGCCTACTTTTTGCCAGGCATATGTTGTATCGCCGGTCACAGGGTTAACTCTAACTAGTAGTGTTATAGGAAATAATACTACACGAAGTCATTCTCTTGAGTAAAGATACTCATTTCAGTCTAACAAAGTTTAAGAAATAGCTTGTATTAGCTGTTATCCACGAGTTTGTGCATTTTTGTATCGCCGGTCACAGTAACACCGGTCACGCATGAAAATGTTACCGGAGATACAGATTAATTTTCTTAGTATTTTAACATTCTATAAGGAACATTCCAAAATTTTAAGCCAATATAAGACAGGGCTGTTATAAATAATAGGAAAATGGTTATAGTGACTGATTAAAATAACTCAGTTCCAAATATTGGCGTTATATGATTCCCCCAGCCATATGACGGGCGTTAAATTATAAAAAAATCGATGCTATACAAAAATAGACAAAGATCCTTGTGACGATGATCTTTTGCGCGGACATATACAGAGTGTCCCATAACTAATGGTACACAGGAAAACTACAGATTCCTTGGGTAAAAATATTGCGATTTGGCCATACTTAGTTTAGTTCAATAGCTGGTAATAACCGAGATACAGGGTGTCCAAGTAAAAATTTAATTTTCAATTTTCCTAAATAACTTATTTCTGAATCAATATTTTTGCACAAAATTTTGTGACTAGGGTTTTTGGGGAAAGGAATTTGAATTTGTTAATACTTTTGATGTAGATTGTAGGGGGCGCTCTCTGCGGTACTCTGGATACATAAAAATAAATGTAACTTTTTTGGGCCTTAGTGTAATTATGTTTTTATTAAAAATATCAGTTTTTCCATCATTTTTAAGCAATAAAGGTATACTTTGTAAATGTCGCTCCGACTAACCGTTTTCGAGATTTTTGCATTTAAAATGGTCAGTGCGCTTCTTAAAATATTTAAATAAAACTTTAAGCGGTCACTAATATAAATAAATATAATTTTATAATTTTATTATTTTAAAAATAAGAATTCAAGCTTTACATAAATAAATAAAAAACTATCAATAATAGAAATGGTCTGTTTTTGACAATAATTGTTCAAAGTGATTGCCGTTATCTTCAATGCATTTGGCTACACGCTTATCGAAGGATCTCCTGATTTGAAATAACAAGCGTTCGTCTTGAAACATTACCGCCGCATCTTAAATTCTTTGCCATAGTTGCTCCCGACTATTTATCATTTCATTATAAACAAGTGATTTCATGTATCCCCATACACAAAAATCAAGGGGATTGAAATCGGGACTTCGGGCAGGCCAAGGTAATGGGCTTCCACGACCTATCCATCGATTAGGAAATTCGGCATTTAAGTAGTCTCTGACAAGTCTGGAATAATGTGCTGGGGCACCATCTTGCATGAAAAACATATCTCTTCTTAGCTCTAACGGTACAATATCCAAACAGTCGGTCATCTGATTTTGCAAAAAATCAAGATTGAGCTGTCCGTTTAAATTGGGTGGTAGCTCGAACGGACCCAACATGGAGTTGTCAATGAGGCCACACCAAACATTTATTTTAAATTCGTGCTGAAAATGCCGTTCGGTTACTAAGTGAGGATTTTCTAAATCCCACACATGTTTATTTCTAAAATTAAAGATACCCCTTCGTGTGAAAGTCGCTTCATCGGTGAACAAAACCCTATTCAAAAACATTGGGTTGGCGTTTTGCTGAATACGACAGAAATGGGAAAATTGCAATCTAGCTGGAAGATCAACAGCCAGGAAATTCTGAACAGGCGTAAAGTGGTATGGATAAAGCCCTTCGTGGTTAAAAAGTCTAGAAATAGTGGATTTACTTGCCGGAGCTGCTGCAGCCATATGTCTTGTGCTAATTTCTGGGTTTTCAGCCAGACGAACAAGTATTTCTTCTTCCTGCTCGGCTGTGATAATCTTCGGACGTCCTCCACTATTACGTTTTGGGCGCAAGGATCCTGTTTCTCCCAGTCTGTCGTATAAGCTTCTAAAAATTTTAAAATCTGGCTGCCTTCTATTTGGATACATTTCCAAATACCGCCGATGTGCCCCGCGTCCGTTGAAATTTTCTTGTGCGTATAAACATACCATGTCTCGCATTTCTAAGTTAGAAAACAAGTTATGTCGCGGCATTTTTAGTTTAATTTTTGATAACAGTATCTTCAAAAACTCCTTAAAAACACCCACAGTGCTGACAAATGAAAATAAACTTTGACAGAAATGAGGTTTCAGTGCTTTCATTGTATTTGTTTTTACCAAAGCCTACTTTAACAAATTTCACATTTACAAATCAAAATTTAAACGGGCGCATTAGAAATTGTAATTGAAAATATCTCGAAAACGGTTAGTCGGAGCGACATTTACAAAGTATACCTTTATTGCTTAAAAATGATGGAAAAACTGATATTTTTAATAAAAACATAATTATACTAAGGCCCAAAAAAGTTACACTTATTTTTATGTATCCAGAGTACCGCAGAGAGCGCCCCCTATAATCTACATCAAAATTATTAACAAATTCAAATTCCTTTACCCAAAAAAACCCTAGTCACAAAATTTTGTGCAAACATATTGATTCAGAAATAAGTTATTTAGGAAAATTGAAAATTAAATTTTTACTTGGACACCCTGTATCTCGGTTATTACCAGCTATTGGACTAAACTAAGTATGCCCAAATCGCAGTATTTTTACCCAAGGAATCTGTAGTTTTCCTGTGTACCATTAGTTATGGGACACCCTGTATATAAGAAACCTATTAAAGAATTAACAGGTGTTTTTGAGATTATTTATTTTTAACTTCCGATTTACTGAAAGTTGCCTGTAAAAAAATTTTGACTCCTGTATAGATCGAAGAGGTTCCCGCTGGGACACCCTTTATGCCTACTAAACTCTGTTCTTGGCTTGTCGTAAATTTGGTGTAATTCTATACACAATAATCATCCAAAAAATGTTAAATGCCTACAAATATTCTATTTCATATACTGCTATAGTGCATTATTTTTTTTGTTTCACCAACCTTTTTCGTTCACTACGGCCAATACTGAGACACCTTGTATTAAAAAAAAGGTATTGTCAGATGAATAAAATCGTAAAATGCATTTTGTCACCATCAGCAGCGAAGTCCTTATTTGGTTGGCTATACATATATAAACAGAAACGACAGCGAATAGCAAACCAAATGCCGATATATTATTCCCCTTGAATCCTTCAATTTGCATTTACGGGTGATATTTCTCAGCCCTAATGCCTATTTACACCTTTACTCGGAGATAGCATCGAACATCTTTTATGTTTTATATGGATTTGTCATGTATGTCGCTAAAATCGAGTCGACCCCAAAATATGACTATGGATGTTTTTATATTCTCGGATAAGAATTTCAATAGGAACACCGAATATATTTTAAGGATAAATAGAGAAAAAAAACAAGTATGCTCATATATCAGGATCAAAGAATATTCTAAATTCTGATCAATTATGAACAGTTTTTAAAATTATTAGTAGAAATTTATTAGAATACAGTATACAGGGTGGTCAGTAACCAGTGGTGATAAGTAATAGGAAATATCCCATGTATATTCGAAATAATCTCAGTACTATAATAAATACTTTTCCTATCTGGCTTACTTCTTGATATACAGGGTTCAAAAGTTACAAGTAATATAATGAAAAAATGAAATTTTAGTTCTTTGTATTTCATTTTATGGCTACCCGAAATTTGGGTGATAGCAGTAACTCATAGTAATACAAGTTTCGTTATTGAAATGATTTTTTTTACAGGTACGGTTGAAATAAAATTTTATTATAAATATAATTTTGACGGTGTTGCCAAATTTGACGGGGGGATTCACGGTGGATGGAAAGTGAAACATTTCTGGAAAACGGATGATACCCTTTTTGTGAAAGTTTGGCTTTCCAGATAACCGACCACGATCTATCATTCTAAAGTATTATCAGCATGCGGCGTTGCCGCTTCTACCTAGAACCGATGAAATCGTTATTTTAAATGGAACTTGGTACATGTTTAGATATATTCAAGTTTTACATCTATTTCTGGGCAACTTTTCTTAATATTACCCATCCTGTATATCAATTCTGATTTGGACTGATGTAAGTAGCTTTTTAACAACAACACTATAAAATTTCTAGGAGTGCAAATTGATGAGCATCTGAATTGGAAAAATCATTGTGATCTGCTCAAATCAAAATTAAATTCATGCTGTTTTCTTGTGCGTTCGCTCAAGACAGCGATTTCTATGAGGGAGCTCCTCATGGTGTATAACGCACAAGTTGATTCTCGTCTGCGTTACGGGGTGATCTTCTGAGGCTCATCTGGTGTGGTTGGGGAATTGCTTGTGTGTCAGAAGAGAATATTGAGGACTTTGGTGGGTGTGTCGAGGACTTACTCGTGCAGAGGGCTCTTTAAGAAATACAAGATTTTGACCATAATTTGTGTATACTTATTTGAACTATGTATATATATTTTAAAAATAAAGGTCGATTTGCCATTAACAGAGATATTCATACCTATACATACATACATCACCAAACTCATTGGGGCCAGCAATCTTTAACAAGCTACCACCAAACCTGAAGGCTATTGATAGTCTTATGTTGTTTAAAAAACGTTTAAAGCAATATTTGTTGTCTGAGGCTTTTTATTCAGTTAATGAATATCTTACAAGGGTGCAATAATGCCTGTACATTTTTTTATATTTACTTTTTTTTTAACAATAACATAACTTTCATTTTAGGATAAGTTTGCTTTTTCTAAATTTTGTATATTGTGTATTTGTATATCATACATTTTATATATACTCATGTATTTGACTCTGACGTTTTCCATACATTGTAAATTGTAATGTCTAAGGAAATAAAGTATAAAGTAAAGTATAAAGTAAAGTAAAACAATATATGCTTGCTTTTGTTTTACTATTCAAGTTTTCGGTTTATCAGCATTTTCTTCGTGAAATTTCGTAAAATATTATTTCAACAACTTTACTAGTAAAGGCCAAGGAAACAATTGTTAGGTCATATGTCAATTATTTAATAGAAGTGGCATTCCTTGTTTTGTTATTGTTAAGTGTGAAAATTAAATGAAATATTCCAGACTTATCAAAAATGAAAGTATGCCAAAACGTTTATTGAGCAAATTTCGTGGTTCTTTTAATGTTGAACCAAAATCTCTGAAATTGTTCTGCATTCGATTGAATTTTTCAATATTCATTTGTGATAAATCTGGATACATTTCGTTACATTTTCTACACTTTCTGCCTATAATCTTATAACACAATCAATGCAGAATAAATAAATTCATTATAATGCATTCGAGTAAGTATTATGATCTTCCATCGTGATCGTACCGTCAACTTAAAATAACAAGCGAAGAAATTACACTTCTATTAAATAAGTACTTGATAAATGGCCTAACAATGGTTTTCATGGCTTCCTACTACTAATATCGCGAAATTTATATGTTTTATGAAATTTCGCAAAGAAATGCTTATAAATCGAAAACTTGAACAGTGAGATATAAGCACGTATACATTCTTAAAAAAAGCTACTTATTTTTGGAACACTCTGTGTATAAATTAAGATATGACCAAAAAATCAAGTAGCTAAATGTATTTTTAACCCGTACGCAACATTTCAACTTAGTAACATTTTAGAGTGCGAAGAAGAAAATTTATTAGATGTCATGTTTTCGTTAAAGAAAAATTAATTAATAACTAAAAAATTGCAACAAATAGGTATAGGGTAGTATTAACAAAAGTTGCTCAGAAATAGATGTAGAATCTGAGTATATATATATATATATATATATATATAGGAAAGGTAGTCGTTGCTGACTAGTTAGGGATAACGATTTGGGTAATATTGGGCTTTGCAGCAAATGAAAGTGTACTCTTTAAAGTTGGTCCAAGCTTTCGGAAATCTTTATTTCCATCATCAGGGAAACTACAATACAAGAAAATTGACTGAAATCAGAGTTAAGCTCTTAATTTAACAAAACAACTTTAGTTACTTACAACTTTGTTGAGGATGTTCATAAATTTGTAGTTAATTACTAATAGTAACACAGTAAAATTAGAAAGCACTGAAGCAGCAACAAGCCAAAATCTTTTGTGGTTGGTATATACATACAAAACACACCATAATTCATTAATTAAAAAGACAGCACAGATTAAAATAATTTAAATTTTCAAATAAAATTACTGGTCTTTATCGACCATGCCTACGGAAACGGCCATTTTGTACCGGTATTATTTGATGAAATCGGCGCAGAGAATTTATAGGAACAATAATGATCACATCTTACTCTGTGGTATGCCACCATTCCACAAAGGACTTTCTTATGTGTATCTTTCGATACTGGATACAAAAAAAGAGGGAAAAAACCTTATCGATCTTAATTCTATTGGTTGAGGTGTTGATTCAAATGTGTGTATGCAACACTTGAAACATATCCGGAAACAATCATGTGAATTGTAAATATGAGGTTTATTTAATTTATTTATTATTATTATTATTTATTCTCAGAATGTAGATATTTATTATTGATTAGTTATTAATTGTTAATATTTTGCTTTATTATTATTCAATTTATTATTGACTACCCATGTCTCTGTGGAGGGTGGGATTTTTATCTAACGCCAATAAATAGGCATAAACCTCACTTAAATGGCTGATGTCAGTTCGTCTGTTCATGTTGTTGGGGATCTGAGAAATCCAGGCCATCTCCAGGAAGATTCTTTTTGTGTAAACCGACTGTGTTGATAAGACTTTAGTAGAGCCGTAGTTCATATTATGACCAAGTGTATTGGCATGTTCAGCCAACGCACATCTCTCAGGGTGTAATCTACAATCACTCCTATGTGACGCAATTCTTTTATTTAATGGTCTGGCAGTTTGGCCAATATAGACTTTATTGCAATCCTCACATGGAATGATATAAACCACATCTGAGCGTTGGCCAATTGGGACTTTGTCTTTCAGACGTGAGTGTAAATTTTTAATAGTTAATACAGACTTATTGGCAATTTTAATATTACAAAAATCATTAATTATTCTCATGATTGGTGGTGATATCTCTCTTATAAATGGAAATGAAGTGAATTTAATTGTGACTGAGTTAATTGGGACTGCATTTTGCAATGTATTATTATTAATGTTCGGAGTATTTAAGTTTGTATCATTCGTGGTTCTAAATAGGATTTTATTAATTAGCGAAGGAGGGTACGAGTTATCTATAAAGAGTTTTGAGAGGATATCTAGATTTTTCCTCAGGAAAGAAGCATCAGAAATTTTCGAAACTCTCGTTTTCATTTGTTTGATTAAATTCACCTTCATGGCTTGTTTATGGTAGGAAAAAAAATTGAGGTATCTACCAGAGCTACATGGTTTGCGGTACCAGTCTATAAGAATTTTATTATCTGGTGTACGTATGAAACGTGTATCCAAGAACGGCACTGATCGTTCTGGACATTCTGTCTCGATGGTGAATTGTATATGCTGATCAAAATCATTGAGAGTATCTACTATTTCATTTATGCCATCCTCCGGAAGTGCTAAAATGATATCATCTACATATTTTTTTATGAATAATGGAGTAAAAGATAGAACCGGTAAGACAATATCCAGGATATCATCCATGACGTAATTTGCCAAAATGGGTGATATTGAAGATCCCATCGGCGTTCCAAAAATTTGTTTATAAAATTTATTGTCAAATGTGAAAAAAGTGTTCTCGAATAAGAAAGAGATAATTTCTAAAAAGGTGTTTTTTTCAATGTTACAATAATCTTTAATGCGGTACCAATTTTTATTAATCGCTCTAAGAGCTATATCTAAGTAAACGTTACTGAAAAGAGAAATCACATCCAAACTGGCTAAAACGAAATTAATTGGGAGTTGCATCCCGTTAAACTGTTCAGCAATCTCGAATGAGTCTTTAATGTAATATGGATTTTCTTTATTATAGGCTTTAGTGAGAATATCTGTAACAAATGTGGCCAAGAACTCTGTAGGAGCGCCAATAGAGGCTACAATAGGTCTGACTGACAACGTAGGTTTATGAATCTTTGGTAACGTGTAGAATCTAGGTGCAACACCCCTATAATTTGTTAATTTTTTTTTTCTTTGTTTGTTCATCTATATATTTTGAACTGTGCAAATTTTTAACAAGGGTATTGCATTTATTTTCTATTGAAGACGTAGGATCCCTCAGAAGTTCAACGTAAGTGTTATTGTCGTTAATCAAAACATACGATAATCGTTTGTAATCATCTAAATTCATGACAACCGTCACATTGCCTTTGTCCGAATTCGTTAAGACAATCTGAGGGTTATCTTTCAAAAACTTTCTTGCTTTTTTAAACAAAACATGAAAAAACGAATTCTGCCATTTGTTAGAATGGATGTGGTTAGTGAGAATGTTAGTAATTTTTGCTGTAGCGATAGTTTTGTGGATTCCGAAAGCTTGGACCAACTTTAAAGAGTACACTTTCATTTGCTGCAAAGCCCAATATTACCCAAATCGTTATCCCTAACTAGTCAGCAACGACTACCTTTCCTATATATATCTCAGGTATGGGCTATTACCAGACCATCTTGGCTACTTATGGAGCTAACGCAGTAAAAGAACTCAAAGCATGGAGCAAAATAAAAATGAAATTGGCTAAAGAATATAATCGCAGATCCTTCCTCTTGAAGTGTAGACAATTAGGAATCAAACCACAACATATCACAGCATCGACCAGATCCATTGAGGACCTCCTCTTTCGTCAGGATGCACACAATGCTGTGCATTATTGCAATAGGTTAGGTGATAAACTGATTAATATTGAGATTGCAACTAACCACAAACTAATTGATAAACTTGAAACATCTCTGAACACAATCAAGACAGATATTATACAACATACGTCAGAAGCTAATTTTGCCACTTTTTCTTACAGACAAAATAGACATTACAATAGAATTTTTCATAACACTAAACAGAATAACATTAATAAATTAGATAATCTTAAAACAATATTAACTCAAAAGTCACTTAGGACAAAACCAGAGTGGATAAAAAACCTCACTGACATAGACATACCACCTGACATTTTAAGTTTCTTATCACTAGGACCTAAGTTCAGTATCGAGCCTATTGTAGGCAAAGATTTGTCCATAAAACAGATACTTTCTGACGTAGATCACCTCACTTCTTACATTGAACAACCAATCCACAAAACTATCGCTACAGCAAGAATTACTAACATTCTCACTAACCACATCCATTCTAACAAATGGCAGAATTCGTTTTTTCATGTTTTGTTTAAAAAAGCAAGAAAGTTTTTGAAAGATAACCCTCAGATTGTCTTAACGAATTCGGACAAAGGCAATGTGACGGTTGTCATGAATTTAGATGATTACAAACGATTATCGTATGTTTTGATTAACGACAATAACACTTACGTTGAACTTCTGAGGGATCCTACGTCTTCAATAGAAAATAAATGCAATACCCTTGTTAAAAATTTGCACAGTTCAAAATATATAGATGAACAAACAAAGAAAAAAAAAATTAACAAATTATAGGGGTGTTGCACCTAGATTCTACACGTTACCAAAGATTCATAAACCTACGTTGTCAGTCAGACCTATTGTAGCCTCTATTGGCGCTCCTACAGAGTTCTTGGCCACATTTGTTACAGATATTCTCACTAAAGCCTATAATAAAGAAAATCCATATTACATTAAAGACTCATTCGAGATTGCTGAACAGTTTAACGGGATGCAACTCCCAATTAATTTCGTTTTAGCCAGTTTGGATGTGATTTCTCTTTTCAGTAACGTTTACTTAGATATAGCTCTTAGAGCGATTAATAAAAATTGGTACCGCATTAAAGATTATTGTAACATTGAAAAAAACACCTTTTTAGAAATTATCTCTTTCTTATTCGAGAACACTTTTTTCACATTTGACAATAAATTTTATAAACAAATTTTTGGAACGCCGATGGGATCTTCAATATCACCCATTTTGGCAAATTACGTCATGGATGATATCCTGGATATTGTCTTACCGGTTCTATCTTTTACTCCATTATTCATAAAAAAATATGTAGATGATATCATTTTAGCACTTCCGGAGGATGGCATAAATGAAATAGTAGATACTCTCAATGATTTTGATCAGCATATACAATTCACCATCGAGACAGAATGTCCAGAACGATCAGTGCCGTTCTTGGATACACGTTTCATACGTACACCAGATAATAAAATTCTTATAGACTGGCACCGCAAACCATGTAGCTCTGGTAGATACCTCAATTTTTTTTCCTACCATAAACAAGCCATGAAGGTGAATTTAATCAAACAAATGAAAACGAGAGTTTCGAAAATTTCTGATGCTTCTTTCCTGAGGAAAAATCTAGATATCCTCTCAAAACTCTTTATAGATAACTCGTACCCTCCTTCGCTAATTAATAAAATCCTATTTAGAACCACGAATGATACAAACTTAAATACTCCGAACATTAATAATAATACATTGCAAAATGCAGTCCCAATTAACTCAGTCACAATTAAATTCACTTCATTTCCATTTATAAGAGAGATATCACCACCAATCATGAGAATAATTAATGATTTTTGTAATATTAAAATTGCCAATAAGTCTGTATTAACTATTAAAAATTTACACTCACGTCTGAAAGACAAAGTCCCAATTGGCCAACGCTCAGATGTGGTTTATATCATTCCATGTGAGGATTGCAATAAAGTCTATATTGGCCAAACTGCCAGACCATTAAATAAAAGAATTGCGTCACATAGGAGTGATTGTAGATTACACCCTGAGAGATGTGCGTTGGCTGAACATGCCAATACACTTGGTCATAATATGAACTACGGCTCTACTAAAGTCTTATCAACACAGTCGGTTTACACAAAAAGAATCTTCCTGGAGATGGCCTGGATTTCTCAGATCCCCAACAACATGAACAGACGAACTGACATCAGCCATTTAAGTGAGGTTTATGCCTATTTATTGGCGTTAGATAAAAATCCCACCCTCCACAGAGACATGGGTAGTCAATAATAAATTGAATAATAATAAAGCAAAATATTAACAATTAATAACTAATCAATAATAAATATCTACATTCTGAGAATAAATAATAATAATAATAAATAAATTAAATAAACCTCATATTTACAATTCACATGATTGTTTCCGGATATGTTTCAAGTGTTGCATACACACATTTGAATCAACACCTCAACCAATAGAATTAAGATCGATAAGGTTTTTTCCCTCTTTTTTTGTATCCAGTATCGAAAGATACACATAAGAAAGTCCTTTGTGGAATGGTGGCATACCACAGAGTAAGATGTGATCATTATTGTTCCTATAAATTCTCTGCGCCGATTTCATCAAATAATACCGGTACAAAATGGCCGTTTCCGTAGGCATGGTCGATAAAGACCAGTAATTTTATTTGAAAATTTAAATTATTTTAATCTGTGCTGTCTTTTTAATTAATGAATTATGGTGTGTTTTGTATGTATATACCAACCACAAAAGATTTTGGCTTGTTGCTGCTTCAGTGCTTTCTAATTTTACTGTGTTACTATTAGTAATTAACTACAAATTTATGAACATCCTCAACAAAGTTGTAAGTAACTAAAGTTGTTTTGTTAAATTAAGAGCTTAACTCTGATTTCAGTCAATTTTCTTGTATTGTAGTTTCCCTGATGATGGAAATAAAGATTTCCGAAAGCTTGGACCAACTTTAAAGAGTACACTTTCATTTGCTGCAAAGCCCAATATTACCCAAATCGTTATATATATATATATATATATATAGGTAGTTCCCTTTAATATAACGATGTTTCCACCGGTTTTAGGTAGAAGCGGTATCACCGCATTGCTGTAAATATTTTAGAACGATAGATCAAGGTCGGTTATCTAGGAAATCAAATTTTCAAAATGTAGATATCACTCGTTTGCCAGAAATCCGTTATATCTTTACATTTAAACTATTGAACATACATTGATTACAAATTAAGCAATAAGAACGAAAATTCTATGAACGAAGCTAAAATACAATCAATATAAATCATAGGTGGTTATAGTTATAACAGTTCATATTTTTATACCACATATCGAGCCGAGCTTATACGTAGGTGAATAGAATATAATATATAACTAACATACAACTTTTTAAAATTCTTGTTTTGTTCCTTACAATAGCTCACAACATCGCACGTTCAATTGAAACGATACATCAACCGGTCAAATACGTTTGTTTTTGATGTACAAAACTAAAGAGAAAAACAATTAAAGTCATTTAGCAAACTGCAGCTATGAAATTGAAGTCCGTGTCTGCTCTGCTCTGCCACCACGGTACCGGCGCGATAGCTATGGATCGTTGTATTGTACTGACCCAACATTACATCTACCGACTCAACGTACTCAATTGATGACTGATTTGCTGAAACGGATATTTGGTGTCTCTGAAAGTGACCGAGAGTAACCTTACAAGTCAAGAAGGTCGCTTTCCAATAAAAATATATGTCAGGAAAACAAAATTAGAGGCTTATTTTTTCTGATTAGCCTGGTCAATTCTACATGAAAATGGTCTCTTGAGTTTGTTCTTGATTAAAACCACTAAATTCATATTGAAACTTATTATTATTAACATTCATAAAATAATTAATGATAAATTTTCGTTTATAAAAATTGTTGGAGTGGGCAATTCGATGGGGCTGACGAGAAAAACTTAAGAGACCATTTTCATGTAGAATTGACCAAGCTAATCAGAAAAAATATCCACATGGAAAAATGTCAGTGACGTACCATCTTTTTTGTAAAAAATATCAAAGGACATGTTTGCAGGGACGCCACTGGTGGAACAATTGAACATAATATCTAAAGTACGTTCGGAGATATTAAAAAGTGGCCCTTTCTTCTATCCCGCGAAAATAAAAATTTCTAATCCCCCCTCGTAGCTGATAAAAAAATGAACAAATTGGGGAATCCTACTGTATCGATTGGTTAAAAAAAAATTACTCGATTTCGTCAAGGCATTTTCGTAAACCTCCACTATAAAGATAATGAAACAAAATAATGTTTTGTATAGTATTTGCAGAATTATATCGTTAATCTTTTGACTACAATAAAACCTCATTATCCCTTCGACCATAAAATAAATAAGGAAATCCCAAATTTTAAAACCTTTTCGAGCAGAGCCGGACCAGGTATGCAAATTCAATTTATACCTATGCCTGATGCATATATAAATACAAAGTGATTTTCAATAATTTTAATATTTAGTGGTTTTCCGGCGAGTAATTTTTAGTTAGGCTTATTAGTGGTAGAATGTGGCGTCCTTGGAATTGTGCTTATAGGGGGGCATCTTCAAGTGTCATTTTTAAAAGAAAGCATTTATCTACCGATGCCAAACTAATAATTAAAAATGTGTATCAATCGTTGTTGAGTAGAAATTTTAATTCGATGGTTGCTTTAGCAGAGACGTCTACTTTGACAAAAACTCCTTTATCTTTGGTAAGAGACATAGTACTTAAACCTGTTAATCCTAGAAAAAATCGGAGTGATTTTGGCACATTTAGAAGCATTGACGAAAATGACATGGATTTATTAAGAAGAAAGATTTACCAAATGTATGAGGCACAAACTGTACCCACTTTGATTTCACTCAAAGACCGGCTGATTAAAGACGAAACAAATATCTCTTGTAGCCTTTCAAGCCTTAGGAAAATATTGCGTAAAATGGGTTTTAAATACCGAAGCATTGATAAAAGACAAATATTAATGGAATCTCAACGTGAATGGAGACTTAAATATTTAACAGCGGTCAAACAATTTAGAGAAGAAAATCGTCCAATTATTTACCTTGACGAAACATGGTTCGATACCCATGACACTCCAAGAAAAGGTTGGGATGATTCTTCCAAAAAATGTCAAACCAAGGCACCATCAAATAAAGGCAAAAGAATCACAATATTACATGCTGGTTCAGAGAACGAGTTTGTTCCAAATTGATACCGACGCACAACTTTTTGAAGATCGGTTTAAACATAAACTCCTTAAAAATATACCTGAAAATAGCGGCATTGTAATGGACAATGCTAGGTATCATAGTCGGCAAGCAAAAATCATTCCCAATTCTAATAATACAAAAGCAGAAATTCAAAATTCTATGATTGAAAATGATTTATATTTTGAAGAAACTTACAAAAAACGAGAACTGCTTGAAGTATTAAAAGCTTTTAAAATAAATAAGGAATACGAATGTGACAAACTTGCAGCAGAAAATGGACATACAGTGTTGCGTCTTCCTCCGTACTATTGTATATTCAATCCTATTGAGCTAATATGGCACCAATTAAAATCCAATATTAGGAGAAATAATATTTCTCCTACATTAAATGCATCTGCAGTAGAATTAATTAAAATTATTTTAAATTATAAAAATAAATCATGTGGGTGTGGTATACATTTTCAAGCCGGCCCTGGTCCCATTTATTGAGCTTTGAAAAGGTTGAGGCGTATACAATAGGGTTTAATCAGGTAGTTTATTTATCAGTAAACGGTATAATTCTGCAACAACTATACAGATTTATTTAACTATAAAATAAATAACAGCAAAGTTTCTTCTAAACAACAAGAGTAAAGAATATCCAGGAAAATGGTTTCTACTCTCATAAGAAATCAATTTTGCTGTTGTATGTAGAAAATATACTATCGCAGCTAAAATAATCCTGGCAAAGATTTAGTGGTTAAAGCTTTTTTCAGTGTATTTATAAACTTACTTCTAATAAAAAATAAATAGACCAAAATTATATTTGTTTTAATCCAAATTTCATAATACCTACCTAATATATTTCTTAAAATAATTGTTATAATTGTGAGTAAAGGCCAATTTATAAACTCGACGGTGACGATTGACAGTGCAGTTTGACGGTGCTGTTTGACGGTGCCGTAAAAAGCGGGATTTATAAACTCGACGGTGGCGAGGATAACATAACCTGTTTTTCTCGGCTTTCCTGTATTTTTATGTGATTATATTAACTTTGGTGTTTATGTGATCTGAATGATACTATCAAAACTTATCAACAGTACACTTTAAAATTGTTAATAAGATGGTATAAAATAAAATAATATTTACTAAATATCACGTGACAGGCAAACACGATTTTGATTGGCTGTGTAAACTTGCTACGAACGTTGCTACGACTGTCCACCGTCAAAAGATAAAATTGGTTTATGTCGGCCGTCACCCACCGTCAAACTGCACCGTCATCGTCAAATATAAATGGTCTTATGTATTTCAATATGTTTAAGCTGTACCGTCACCGTCAAACAGCACCGTCAATCGTCAACGTCGAGTTTATAAATTCAGCTTAAAAGTATTATCTGTATCATATCCGTAAGATCAATGTGCTTCATTAAATTATCGGTCAGATAGGATATAACAAGACCCATCAAGTTTAAATTATCCTTTGTCAAATTCTATTTGACTGGTAACGTAAACCTAATAAAACTTAATTGTTTTCAAATGACTTTAATGGCGATCTTAACATTTTACCTGACTCGTCAGGTTACAGAAAGATTCCTACTTTTTAACATGAATTATAATGGCAGAAATGGTTTCGTGTGGTTAGCAAATTCTTAGTTAAAATCTTTCTGTCACACAGACGACTGGATGCAGGTATTATGGAACCGTTCTATACTACCAATTAAGGAGAATAAACAAAAATCAGCGCGTGATAGCTACATGCTCGATGCTTACTTTTTTTGCTGTTGGTCAATCGACGATAAAACATCCCCTGCCGGGGCCACTGCATTTCTAACAGGTTCATTGTTCAGTGTAGGCTATTATTTCAGGTTTATTCATGCGTAGTTCGAGATTGTACTGTTATATTGTTCTTAATGCGACCCTCTGTGCAGTGGCGGAACTTCAAAAATTGCCCCCCCCCCCCCCTTCAAAATTATTTATTGGGCCTCCTATAAAATGATTAAAAAAGTGACCACACTATTCTTTCCTGAATAACTTTATTGTTTAAAATTACTTTTAAACAAATTTCCAGGAAATATTTACAAAACTTTGAGTTCTCGTAAAATTAATATCATACAGGGCAGGTTAAAATTAGAAGTTACTTTAAACAAGTCGCAAAAAAAGGTTTTTCTTTCCTTAAATAATTTAGACTCACAAGCCCCCCCCCCCACACAAGCATCAATTTAACACGAAAAATATCATAAATACCGGTTTGACTGACACGCTTTTCCTTTGTATGACCCCCTCAAAACGAAGTTTGACCCCCAAACCGAAGTTCTGGATCCACCCTTGTGTTAAATCTTCTTATATTCTGACCAAAAATATGTTAAGAGATTTTTTGATATTTCACTCGATTAACCATTTATAACTAATGTTTCTAAGCAGTTAATAACTGAATATCACAATGTTTAGTCATCAGTTAGCCATGGAAACAATTATTGTATAAAATGGAACATAAATGATATTTGAATAAAATGAATGTATTTCAGCTTACTAATAATAATAATCTACAAAAAAAAATATTTGAAAAATTGTTCAATGCATTTCTGTAAATGTATTTTCCCTAAATTGAACCATTGACCAACTTTTTAATTAATTTTGTTTGTAGATTAGTATATTACTAGTAAGTTATTCTTCTGATGTTAACAATTCTCAGTAAGAAATAATTCTTTGAAAACTTAGCACCGCCATACCGCCAAATAAGTATAAAAAATATTATTTATAAATAACAAGTTCTATATTTAGACCAGTTTGCTGTCGCTCCGGAGCGCCTACTTCGTTGCGCTGGGATATTTTATATTTTAAATTCAATTTCCTTAAATTATTTGTTTAGGAATAGGAAGTTTGCATTCAATTTAAAATACCTACGGTGTCATAAAAGCTTTAAAACATTGTAGTTGTTAATTCCTTGTTACTATAAACATTATCCAGGACCTATTTTCCTGCTAGGCCCGGTGGGTCTGGGCCTGGAGCCCCACTTTCAGAGGAGCTCAGCACTTGGCTTGCGCGACGCTAACTTATTCAACACAAGCAAAACAAAAACTTAACTTATTTGTAAAACGAAAATTTGTAAAAAAAAAATTGTAAAGGTTCTTAAAATCTAAGGCGATCGACAGATGTTTAGGAACTCCTTTTCTTGATGATAGTATAAAATCATAATAAATTAGTGTTGCGTAAGAAAAAATACACTTTTTGAAGTGGCGAAGGGCCTCGCATTCCGTAATGGGAGGCCACTTTGGGCCGAGGCCCCCCTGGACGCTGGACGCCTGGGCCCCCTTGCGTTGCATGGTCTTGCTGCATAGTAGTTTCGCGCCTGCCTCTGTGCTGTTCACGTGCTAGTAACGTGTATTTGTTTTGAACTTCTGAATTTTGAAAATGAATAGACTACAGTATTATATATTACAACTAAAAATTATAAAATCGGCATGAATATAAAAACGAAACAATCGTAACGTAACTTTCCAGCTTCTTGCAAATTGTGTTCTATGTATGTTCGGTTGTAGATCACGCCACGGTGAGAGCGGTACGATTAAATATTACTAAGATTCTAACTTTATACGATAAATAATATTAAATAAAAATGAATTAATATCTTATTAATTTTTTTTAATTATTTTTGAGGATGCCCGTGTTCATGTGCTTCTATGGACGTACCGCCACTGCTGGTACCGTACGTTTCACGAAATTTGGATACGACTTAAATATTTCCTGGGTCGGTCCCATTGTGTCGACCAGAGCTTGGCAATAAACAAGTGAAGTATGAAGGGACGGACTAAGGAAAACAAGTAATGATATGATTATATTAATGTAATCAAATGAAATAACATTTTTCTTTAAATATTACTAGTCATATTTATTTACATTTATAATGTCATTCTATAGATAGTTCTGTTTCGCTATCGCTATACTCATCAAAATTAATTATAATTGGATTAATTATACGATCCAGACTAATATACGAATTTTCTACAGTTATTACGTGACGGACTGAATTTTTCCAACTACCTGGGGAATATCATTAAAGCATTTTCGTATTAATTCTACAATACTAGAACTTAAAGTCGGTGAAATATTTTCAGACCTAACCAGTGATTTTAACTGGTGCCTATGGGGTTAAAAATGCAATAATAGGGTGGGAGCCGTAGCACTGTATGTCCAATTTCTTCTGCCAATGTGTCACAAATATATACTTTTTTTATACAAAATGTCTTTAAAACTTCTAAAAGATCACTTTTTTATAACTTTCTTCAAAATATATATCATTCGCCGCCATGTAGTTCTGAATCTCCAATTTTGTATTACTTGAGCTTGGAGCTTTATGTAATTGGCGACTGTGATCACATTGTCCATTACTATCACGCTATTCTGAGGAATGTTTGGTAAAAGACAATTCTTGAACCATTGCTCAAAAACTAACAAATTTTACCACAAAAAGATATTTAAATATAAATTAAGTAACCTAACCTACCTGATGTGCCTATATTTAATTATAATTATTACAATCCGGTCCTTTCCACATAATAATAACAAACGGTCATAAATAATGGGATGGTCCCAGGTACTTTTACTGGAGTCATTAAGTTATATCCATTTTTCGTGAAACAATCTTTACATAGTATAACTAAACATACTTTCGTAAGCACATGTAGATTTGTTCAGGTCATTTATAAAACATATTAACTCCAAAAATAAAATATATTAGAGGGTATGTTTTAAATGACATGAACTTCATGGTTACCAGACCTGTACTAAAATGTATGACCCTTAGAGAATACGGAGGTTAAAGTTTTACTTTTAAATAATTAATATAACAAGAAGCAAATAATATTTAGGGAAGAGCTTATTTTGTACAGTATTTTGGAGGTTACAATTAAAAAACAATAAATTACTACTGTGAAAAAATATTATACAGGCTGTAACAAATTCGTTCTTCACAATTGGAATTTCGAAAACGATCAAATTGAGGCAAAGTTGTGTAATTAGGGGCCCAATAATATGCCTCAAGAAAATCTAAAATGAATACAGAGGCTTTCAAAATATTTGAAAAATCTAAAATTTTGCGTTTCGGTTCAATTTTCCTGTCTTTGTTCGAAGAGATATCCAAAAATAAAATTTACTTTCTCAATGATACTTTCTATTCTCCACAAGATGGCATCATCAGATCTTTAGTGCGACGTTTCGTCTTTGGGTCGCCATCATCAATTTAACTCTTTTAAATACGGGCCTGGATTATTTAAATTATTAAAGAGGAACTGCATGTACGTTCAGTGGTATACAACACTTACTGGTTTTCCGACGTTTTGTTCCTTAAATTGACCGTTTTCATTAAAATTTCCCTAGTGCGTTCCTGTAATTGACTTTTTTTGAAGTTCGGTATAATTCGAAAATGTAAAACTCAATGTCCTTTTTTAAAGTCTTAAAGTGTTATTGTACCTATACTAAGGAGAAATTTGATACAGCAATAGCAATAATAATTTAAAAATCTTCGGAACAAAAGTAAATTATAGGAACGTACTAGTAGTATAATGAAGATGGTCATTTAAGGAACAAAACGTCGGAAAACCAGTAAATGTATACTTCTGAACATAGATGTAGGTCATCTTCTTAATTTAAACAAAAAAATCCAGGCCCATATTTAAAAAAATTGACTTAGTTATTTAATTGTCACTAAGTTTGTTTCTAAAATAGCAATGTTTCTTCTAACGAGAATAAAGAATATCGAGGAAAATGGTTTCTAATCACACAAGAAATGAATGTTGCTGTTACAGGAATTAAATGTTCTATCCCAGCTTACATAACCATAGCAAATACTTTTTAGCTGAAGCTTTTCTCAGTATATAGGGTATTATGGAAATGACTTATTATATTTAAATAGGTGACTCCTAGGGTGTCCTAGAGAAAGTCTCATTACTTTTTTTTTAATCGAATATTTAAATACTAACGTAAAAACCCTTCTTACGCCAATACCGTCGCGCCGTTCTATCTGGATTCAGTTAGCAACAATGTTGGTCACTAGAGAATACTAACAGTGTTCTCAGATCACACCGCGTGTCTCGCCCTTGCTTGAATACCCCCTGAGCGCAACTAATGTTGCTTCAGTATGTTTCGAGGCTCGGGGATGGAATGACGCTGTCGAGAGTTCCACGTGCTTGAGGTATACGAATTTTAAACGTTTTGTTAGTTGTAGCATTACCCGATTTTTTTTTCTGTTGTGAAATACCTCAAAATAATAAATATTGTGATGTGATTCAAATTTGTGTGATATTATCTACTGTTGGTTCTGTTGCAAAACATACTTTTTGTGTTTTATTTTTTATGGAATTTAATTATAAAACGGATTATATTAAAATAAGATCGAAGGTAAGAGGGTATGCACCTCAAAATTGTTTTTTTTTTCTAAAAAGAAAATGAAGTGATAACGCGCGTCTAAGACGTCTTGTTGTCAAAAACTGAACACGTGCGTTTACAATTCTGTGTTGCAATATGACAACACCGCCTATATTACGCTAACCTCTTTTGAACCTCGATACTGCCTCAATAAACTATTAATTGCAAAGGGCCTCAGGAGCGGCCACGTAAATTTTGAGATTTCATATAAAGTGTATATTTCGCTTAATAATTCAAAGCGCCATTTATGGTTATTTTTCTTCAATTTATTTTCATCTCAGGATTTTCCGATTTAAATATAATAAGTCATTTTTCCATAACACCCTGTATAACTTTAAATCTGGCACATCCTGTGGAAAGTAGTTAAACAAATAAGAATCGTGGAAATTGTCTACATTGGACACACTTAATTAAAAAAAACTACGGCTGACAGATCAAATTCTAATTTTTTTTTACTTGAACGCAATATTTGAATAACCCATTAAAAATAAATGCAATAGAGATTTCCTGTCATTTCTCTTGGGCCTATAGATTCAATATTACTCTCCCTAAAAAGGGCAGAACAATCATTAAATCTTCTAAGATAACAAAACGGGACCTAGTATTAAAAACGGGGATAAAGAAAACTACATATTTTTATTACGAATGAAAATATCCTTGAGCTCTTTTTCTTCTCTTTGTCCCCAAGAATTTATGTAGAGGCTTTATTTCTTGGCTTGCACTGCTAAGATAAGTATTTTTATTTAGCATCTCTAATGGAATGTTTGAGTACGTTCTTTTTTCGGTGGCTTAATAATTTTCCACAAAAAGTTATTAGGGCGACTCGTTTGTTTTTCAAGATTATCAGTAATAGGAAGACAAGTAGTAAAAATTAGATGTATCAAACTTTAAGTTTATTCTACTGACATAATTTGTATATCATGTTTATTTTTTTAATTTTTATTTTTTTAAAGTAGTCCAGTGGAGTGAAGTTATAGAGAGGCAAGAAACTCATAATCTGCTCCACTAGTTTAATAATTTGATACAAAACTACAAACCAAACATGTTTCGAAGGTTCAAACCTTCATCATCAGTGGAAAAAGCCAAGACTTAAGAAAAACTCATGACATTGTTAAACTGTAAGAAAAAGAGAATTTTATAAGTTGAGTTTGAGTAAAACTAAAATGAGTTGAAAGTAATAAAATTGACTAAGTGATTGTTAATGATTAGGAAAAATAAAATACATAAAGTTTATGTATTTTATTTTATTTTTTTTTTATCAAATTATTAAACTAGTGGAGCAGATTATGAGTTTCTTTGCCTATCTATATCATATTAGTGAAGAATGATTTAATTAGCACCAACGTTTACCATATTAAAATTAGATGTATTTTTTTTTTTTTTTTATGATCAAACACAAGCACTATAGGAAAAATCCTTTAGGGCACTCTGGGAGTGGTGCGTGTGCGCAGAAAGCGATTCACGTTGGATTTGAATCGTTGGAGGTTATATTCGTTGGGAAAAACGACCTCGGGAAGGTCGTTCCACAAGGATGAAGTCCTCCAGATGAAAGAATTTTTAAATAATGAAGTTCGAGGAGTACTAAGCTTAACCACATACGGATGGGGGCAGTGGTTCGTCGTGTATTTCTGCTATTCGTCGCTCTGGGCGGAATTAAGAGGGCAAGGTCAGCCGAGCACCTTCCATGAAAATATCTGTAAAAGAGAGTCAAATCCCCAACCTGTCTTCGATGTTCTAGGCTGTCGAGGTTCTTCGTCAGCTCGTGGTCTCCGATCAGACGAATAGCCCTCCTTTCGATGGAATCCAGTAGCCGAAGAGAATGTTTGGGTGCAGAGCTCCAGACATGAGAGCAGTATTCTAGTGATGGTCGAATCTGGGCTTTGTATAGTGTCAAAAGTTGTTGAGGTGTATACAACTTTCTGGTTCGGAAGAGTACGCCAAGCTTCTGAGAAGCTATCTTGGCGATTGCCACAACGTGGTTATGCCAAGACATATTTCCTCCCAGATTGACACCCAGCAAATTAATAGATGAAGCCAGTGGGATTGCGTGTCCGGCCATGACTATTTCCGGTTCTGTAATGTTAACCTTTTTAGAGAAAACTGCTGCCTGGGTTTTTTTAGCGTTAAATTCGACTTGGTTACTGTCACCCCAAGCCAAAATTTCTTCCAGGTCTTTGTTGAGGCGTGATACTTCATGCTGTCTGCGAAGATGTGCGTCGGCAGCCGATGTTTGCGCATTCAAAAAGAAAGATGAGAAAAGTGTGCTATCATCAGCAAAACTAAATATCGGATTTTTAGTTTTCACTAGAAGGTCGTTAATGTAGAGTAAGAAGAGAGTGGGAGACAATATGGACCCTTGAGGAACACCGGCATTGATGGTGAAGGTGTCTGAGAGAAATCCGTCAATCCCCACTTGCAGAGAGCGGTCCTTAAGAAAGCTAGATAACCATGCACAGAATCGACTGGGCATACCATAGGATCGCAGTTTACTTAGAAGCCCCTCATGCCAAACACGATCAAAAGCTTTAGAAATATCCAGCGCAACAACCCGAGACTCCCCATGATGTTCGATTGCGTTGTTCCAAATATGGGTGACATAGGCTAGAAGATCTCCAGTTGATCTGGACTTCCGAAAACCATATTGATGATCGCTGATGATGCTGAAGTCTTCCAGGTACTTTAGAAGATGTTGGTTAATAGCTTTCTCCATTACTTTTGATATAACTGAAAGCAATGCGACTGGTCGATAGTTGTTAGGCAGGGTTCTCTTACCTTTCTTTGGAATAGGCTGGACTCGCGCCGTCTTCCAGCAAGATGGAAATATTCCTTTTTTGTAGGATAAGTTGAAAAGTCTACAAAATACTGGTGTTAGTTCATCGGCGCATGTCTTGAGAACTATAATAGGAATTTCGTCTGGACCAGTAGCTTTTTTGACGTCGAGTCCTTTCAGGATTCGTTTGACGGGACGCTGACGGAACACGATTTCGGTCATTTCGGATTCAACTGCAGGAATGTCGGGTGGTGTTCTTCCCTGGAAATCTACAGTGGAATGCGAAGAAAATAGTTCAGCAAGTAAGTTTGCTTTGTCTCCGGCTGTGGATGCTATTGTACCATCGGGACGTATTAGAGGTGGAATAGTTGATTTGGTAAAATTTTGGCTGACGGCCTTAGCGACTGACCAAAAGGACCTTGATCCGTTTGGACAGTCAAGAAGTTTGTTTTTGATCCTCACGTTATGGGCTTCTTGGTGGTATGGTATGGTATGGTATCTAACAGTTATGCCAATTAGCGTGTAATTACACGATTTGGGTGTATTTTCATTGCCTTGTGTGCAATTTTTGTGCAGCGCAAGGTGTGTGAAATTTGAAAGTGACCACCTAAGTGTGTTGATTAAGTTTTGTTGACCTTTTTTTCGAAAAGTTTGGCTACTTTATTTTTTACAAATCAGAGCCGAACAGTACCTGTAATACTAACAAATTGTGTTTACCAGGAAAGTTCTGAGGTAGTTTTGATTTTTCCATTTTACATGTTTTTTGGGGTGTTGAATCCGAATTTGAGTTTTGCTAACAAAATTTCGTAACGCAACATTGGAAAAATCCAAAAAACATTGGCATCTATACACTGGTATCTAACCTACAAGGTTGTTCACCTAACATATATACAGAGAGTCAATTTGACAGCTTCTCCCCCTTAATATATCGCTTCCAGTAAATAATACTAAAAATCGAACATATAGTTTAATTTGTAAACGGGGAGAATATATCCATGGTTTAAGTCTGGTAATACCCGTAAAATCTTAAATGGGAAGGAGAGATATGTGGCTCATCATTTTAAAGGTAACTTAAATTCCTCTCTAATAATGTTATACTTTATTATTTTTTAAGCAGTTTTAGTTTCCAAGAAATCGCGTGGACGTAGTTTTATGTACATTAGGGTATTTTAAAAAAACATTATTCTTTTGATAGAATGATTAGGTTGTCACTCCGGATGATACTCTTTCCAATTCTTTACCAGGAGCAAAATCACCTCCTAAAAACTAACCATAATTAATGACTTTATGTGACTAGAATATCTTTTATTTAAGAAATGGTGCTTTAATTTAATATGCCATGTACATGAGCTTATGTCAAACCAAACCAAAAATTACCACATGGTGCCCCTGTTCGGAAGGTAAACACAGCAACATATGGCAGTGAATCTTGAACAGTGTTGTCATACCTTCAGAGTAAACTCATTAGAAAGTCAATAACCGTTTGACAGATTTGAAGTTGTTTATTTTTCAGGGTACATTATTATAAACTTTTACGTTCAGTTCGCTGGGAAACAATCTCTGATTTATAAACTTGAACTGACTCGAACGAACCGCCGCGGAGTTTATAAATGGTCAGGTATTTTCTCATTTGTTCAATTCGAAGGACACCCGTCAGATCTGGACAACTTAAAAGTTTATAAATACCACTTACCCTTTAAAAAAAATTCAATTTTATTTACCTTTTCGGACTTATTTAAAACCAACTTAATTTATAAAAAACACCAAGTACTCACATCACAAAATCACATTAGTTTTCCCGTCAAAACACATCTAAGTACCGTTCAATCTGAATTAGTATTTTAAAGTGCTACTGTGTAGACAAAAATACGCCCTTATTGTCTAGGAAATAATGTATTTAACATCTAAAAATTTTAAAAATAAATAACACGTTGGTTCTCTCGATCGATATCGGCCGGCTTCTTTAAACAGCTGATTATGGACAATCGGGTTAATATTTAAAAATACAGCGTTGCCACTTTCGATGTTTTATAAGTAATTATCATAAATTTCCGAATTTCCTTCTTTAATCTTTAGTAAAGGGTTAATGGCCCATAGGAAATAGCGTTTTTATTATTTCTATTGCGAAATGATTAAGTGTTCTTGTGCTATGTTTGTTATTGTAAAGTGTAATTATGCGTTAGTGGGGTTTAGTAATAAGCTTATTAAGCACTCCCACACTATCATCAGGACACGTGATGAGCATAAAGTTTTTCCCATAGAAAAAAGAACTGAAAGTGTCTGTGCCCGGAATTTCTTAATCGCGTTCTGGATTTACTTTCTAAGTAAGCTAAATATTTATTTTTATAAGAAACTAAAGTTTTACACTTTTAAACATTTTGGCAACATTGTGCCTGAACATCTGTTGATTACTCAGCTGGGCAATGTAATATGTTCATATATGAATGTGCCGAGGAGTTGTGTGTGGGTTTAGGGGTGAATTACCCCACTTTTTAAACGTTCGATTGAAAAAAAAATATGTAGCGATTCTCTAGGACACCCCAGGAGTCACCCATTTAAATATAATACGTCATTTCCATAACACCCTGTATAATATGATTTTGATACCCATTGTTAATAAAAAATAATTAATAGTATACTTATACTATATTTATAGGAAATCGTGCAATAAAATCTTTACTATAATAATTTTACTATAGTCTAAGTCTTTCCGTATATGGAAAACTTACTGTCAATAACTCAATCCAAAGATCTTTTTACTAATTATTTTTTACTTTCCATGCCAAATTAATTATTTGGACGCAAATTCATTTATAAATTATTTAAAAAATATCCTCTCTTTAGATAGCACAATATGTATTCTACGCATGCACCTTATTAATATAGACGAAAAGGTGTTGTTACAAATCTATGCATAAAATAAGGGAAAGAATGACAAAAGAAATATACAAAACCTCTTTATTTTCTATTAGGGTCGTTACATTCAATGTAAAACACTTTTCCCAGTAGTGAGCGCCAAGAAATTCAAGCCAACACATAAAGTTCGGAAACAGGAAGAAAATTGCCCCAAGAAGTTCTCGATCCAAATAATAATGTTTGGGGTCCTTTATTCACTTTTTTGGTAATGTATCTTTTTCTGTTATTTTTTCAGATTTAAGGATCGAGAATTTTTTCTGATATTTTAAAAGCCTATACAGGATGTATAGGCAATATTTTTTATAACACTCGAAAACGAAGAGACATGCGAAAAACTTTATACCACATTTTCGTCTTGAAATAAGGCGAGGATTCACCTCCTTCATTTTTTCAAAGAGGTTAGGACACCCTGTAGAACTTAACTCTTTATTTTATACAGGGTGTCCGCTAATTAATGGTACATGGAAAAACCACAGACTCCTTGCGTAAAAATATTAGGATTTAATTATACTTACCTATATCCGAAAGTTGATATTAAGTGAGATACAGGGTGTTAAAGTTAAAACTTAATTTTTGCTTTTCTCTAATAACTTTGAGAGGAACCAACGGTTTTTTTACAAAATTTGGCAATTATGGTTTTTTAGGACGAGAAATTGATTTGTTTCTGAAATTTTAATGTACAATGTAGGGCGCTGTTTGCGGCATTACTCGCACTTTTATTAGGTCATAAACTTTCTTGTGCCTCGGTGTATTTAAGTTTTTAATAAAAATACTACCTTTCTCATATTTATTACGTAAAAAAGGTATATTAAGTTTAGGTCGCCCAGAGTTTTCGGAGATATTTGCATTTAAATTGTTTAGTGCGTTAACTCCGGCAAGCAAATAATATTTTGTTACTTCTTACAATTAACTTTTACATGATCATTAATGTTCTAGTAATGGTAATAATAAATACAACAATTGGATTGTTCTTTAACTTACTTTAATTAAAATAACTTTGACCCTAGAAAATATCATGTCGAAAGAAACCAACAGCAATGAAAGCACAAACATACGATAAACTCAAAAGTGAAACATTTTCTGTTCGATAGCAACTGCATCTCTAAATTTTATTTGTTTTCTCAGAGGTTACTTTAAAAAAAAAAGTATGTTAGCAAATTAATTATAATTGGGCAGGGTGCACCAAGCAATTTCAATGCAAATAACTCCGAAACGGCAACTTTGGGCGACCTGAACTTATTATACCTTTTTAACGTAATTAATATGAGAAAAGTATTATTTTCATTAAAAACTTAAATATACTGAGGCACAAAAAAGTTATAACCTAATAAATATTCAAATAATGCCGCAGGCAGCGCCCCCTACATTGTACATTAAAATTTCATTAAAAAATCAATTTCTCGTCCTAAGAAAACCATAAATGACAAATTTTTTTAAAAAACGTTGGTTTCCTGGAAAGTTATTAGAGAAAAACAAAAATGAAGTTTTAACTTTAACACCCTGTATCTCAGTTAACTCAACTTTCGGATATAGGTAAGTGTAATTAAATCCCAATATTTTTACGTAAGGAATCGTGGTTTTTCCATGTACCATTAATTAGCGGACACCCTATATAATAATGACATATCATAGGGGTTATCAAGATGTAAAATTTAAACCTTTCCAGATCTTATTTATACAAGCGGTACAAAAAATGTTGTTTGGAAATTTAAGAAATTTTAAATTGAGAACTCATATTATTCTCAAATTGGTATAGTATTCCCAAACATGAACATGAAATAAAAATTTATCTTAATTTTTCAAAATTCATAGCCCATAAATCAATCAGTATCATATATTATATTAGACAGGTAAATTAAAAATCAAATCAAGTTTATTATTAAAATGTTTATAACAAACAAATACAAATATTTCAAAATGTTTCTTATTAAAATGTATTATGTAGCCATGTGTTAAATAAATCTTGTTACTGCTACTATTAAAGGAATTAAGTAAAAAAGTAAAAAAGAGAAGTAAGTAAGTAATGATAAGTTATTTAAGTTCAGTTGCAAAACTAAAAATCGTACACTCATAAAGTAGGTAAACCAATAGCAGAACGCTATAGCGAAAAATCCGCATTTATCGCTAATTTGTGTTATATATTCCTTCAACAAATTTAATAAGTTTTCCTGTACCAAAAGGGTTGGAAATTTGCTTAAGAGCATATTATAAAAAAAATCGCTTCAACTTGGCACAGCTTTCACTAATAATATGCATCTCCATGTAAATCTTGCAAACCGCATTTCTTTAATAATATATCAGCGTTTCCCTTAATTTTCTGCATGAACCGCTCTTTCGTTGAAGTATGGTCATAAAACTTTCAAGCTCACTTCATTCCGTTTTCCAGTAGTTATAAAAGCCACTAATGTTAAGGTAATGGAATACTTTACGTAAGCCTTATCTCGTGGCCGTTTTTCTGTCTACAGGGTGTTCAGGGCAAGTAGTAATGGGTGCGTCGCTGTTTGTCAACCAAATAAACGTATACAGGTGTTATGGAAATGACGTATTATATTTAAACCGGCAAATCCTGAGATGAAAACAAATTAAAGAAAAATATTCAACAACATATGGCGAGAAATGTCAGTGAATTTTGACCAGTGTTGTCATATCTTTAGGGTAAACTCTCTAGAAGGCCAATGTCCTTATGATTGAAGGAAGTTCTTTATCAAAAGTTCAGTCAACCTTTTGATTGATTCGGCTTCATTTAAAAAAAAAATGGAGTTTTCTTTAAAACACATGCTCTATTCCCTTGTTATTTAAAAACTAGTTCCATAATTTGTATAAAAAAAATTATTTATACACTAAATAATAAATGTTTTAGTACACCGGCGCACTTAACCTAACAATTTCACACACGGTTTTTAACACAACGTACAAATCCGTAAAAATTTGTGGGTACTTTTGTTTTCGACACACATATTAAATTTACGGCATTTAAAAACCACTGGAATAATAAACAAATAAACATTTCAGCCATTCTTTGTTTATTTACGGTGTTTGTTTGAGTGCCGGGTGAATCGACCTGTCAATTTCGGATCGGTGTTGCCAAATTACCAAATATTAATAACTAGAAATCCAGCTTGTCGACAAAGAGTTTTTGCTATTTTATATGTTTAAATTCATACGCCGAGTAATTTCCTTTCGTAATATTACTTTTCCGTATTATTTTCTTTCTCTGTTGCAGGTACAAAATTCATATTTTTTAAATTTAGTTTCAAATTTTAAGTTTGCTGCGCAAATGCAACATGGCAACCCCGCTCGACCAGCTGTTTTTCATAAAAAGGTTAACTTTAGAAAATGGACTATTACATTTTTTGTTATTCTACTTGAAAGCGCAAAGAACTTCAATCGAGCTGATATGGTTTTCTGCCCCTAAAACAGGAAAAGGCCCGAGAAGCAAAGATCTTGTACATGGATAGATTCCCCAAACGGGGAGATGCCGGGTAAAGGACATTTAAGTGGTTCAACAACTAAGAGATTACGATAGTTTCAATGGAATTGTTCGTAGAGGACTAGCGAGAAACCCAAACACGTTAGCCGCAGGCCCGCAGAGGAACATGTTTTTATAACACAAGACCTGAAGTTTTCAGCCTTAATAAAGCAAAGAGGACTTGTATTACATAGCGTACTCTTAACGATGAACTGTACACAAAAGTTCAAAAGTTAGAACCCCAAGATTACCCTCTACAAGAAGGTTACTGGCTTTACCCGAGATGGAATATTTATCAGTGAGATCAATAGCCAGGGTTTTTTTGAACATATTGGCAGGTATTATTGACAATTACCTAATAGGACCACATATCCTGCCAGCAAGGCTAAATTCAGAATAATTTAGAATATTTTATAAAGGGCCAATTTGTATCTTATCTCCTATTTGTGTGTTTGTTATAAAGTGTAATGCATTAGTGTGTATTTATTTAGCGTATGGCTACAATCACAGGTAAGTACACAACAAAATAACAAAGATTTTACAAACAAACATTAAGATTACAAATATATTCTATTGACTCTCTTGTCGCAATCAGGAATTCGGATGGATTGCCACTGTAGGAACTAATTGGGCAGTCCTCTACCAGATGTTTAATAGTCTGTCTTTTAGCGCCGCAGTCACAGTTTGGGGAAGGTATTTTTCCCCACCTGAAGAGTGAGTCGGAGCACCTGCCGCAATTCGTCCTTATTCTGTTAAGTGTTGTCCAGATTAGTCTTGGTTGATCAAAGCCCTCTGGCCTGCTTGTAACGCATGGCATATCCCGGTTGGCAGGTGTGGCCTTCTTCTCCCAGTCTTCTTTCCACCGCTCAATTATGTTAAAGTTTTCCTCGATAAGAGTTTCTGCCGTTCTCAGAGGGGGTTTTCGTGAGCGTAGTCTATTTATGGTCCTACCGGTAATTCCAACGTGGGAGCGGAGCACAGGGTCGTCGTTAATTTTTTCATATTCCCTCACCAGAGCATGCTCTCGGCGAATTTGTGGAGGGGCTATGTGGCTCAGTGTAGGTAGCCAATAAGTGGGCGTGGCCTTGATTGTGCCTGATATGGTACGCATAGCTTGATTGAGTTGGGCTTCAACACGTTTGGTGTGTGGGCTGTTGATCCACACCGGTGCACAGTATTCCGCGACGGGGTACACTAGGCCCAGTGCTGTCGATCTTAGTGTGGGCGTTGTGGAACCCCATGTGGTGCCGCATAGATTTTGCAGGATATTATTTCGGGTTCTGAGTTTTGCAGCTGTCTTCATAAGGTGTTCTTTGAAGCATAGCGTTCTGTCGAGTATGACGCCCAAATATTTTGGGTGTTTATTGTGTGTAGCCATTTTGTGTGACTATGTTCAAAAAACTAATTTGAAACGTGTGTGTTTCTTTAAGTGATTTATGGTAATTTGTTCAGTGTTTCATTATGTGTTCTGTGTCTTTGACGATATACAGGGTAATGTTCTGAGATTCAAGAAAAACGCCAACGGGGTTTTAGTGAAGTATAAGCTTTAATCACTAAAACTAAAAAAACTGATATATAGATATCTGTGCCCTGGATTGCTTGCTAGTTCAGTGTCCTCGATTACTTTCTATTTAGACACTAAGATAAGCTAAACAATTATTTTTCAAAAAACTAAAGTTTTACATTTTTACACAGTTTGGCAAGATTGCGCGGAACATGTGTTTGTGAAATAGGTCCGCAGGGTAATATGATACAGTGCCGCGGAGTGACATGTGGGTTTATGGGAGTGTTATCCCACTTTTAAAACATTCGATTAAAAAAAAAATATGTAGCGCTTCTCTAGGACACGCCAGGAGTCACCCATTTAAATATAATACGTCCTTTCCATAATACCCTGTATAGCGGTTAGCGATATTTCATGAAATGTGATTTACTCAATGATATCAACAAATGAAAGGCAGTCACAGTTCCTTAGCAGCAATAAAAAGCCTGATGTGATCACAGTTAAAACAAATCAATATAGTCACAATACCATATTCATCTAATTTTTCTATTAAAAAGTCGATATAAATTGTTTTACAGGCTCGCTTAAATATGTTATTTTTATTTTTAGGCACTTCTCCTATTTTCTATTACATATTAAAAGACTTTTTCAGTACAATAACCTTTTTAAACCCAGCTTAAGAAGAAATTAAAAGTTTCTTTTCATTCAAGAAAGTCGTTAATTACTTTTAATTGCTTACCTGATTTTGTCCTCTTAATTACATACTCGCCTATACTACAGTTTAATTCCCTTATTATGTTGGCGACCCTCCGCTGTCATCAATTTGTTTCTATATTTATCAAAAAATAGGGTGTCCTGGATAAAAATGCACTCTATAGGGCTCTTGTAGATCTTGAATATACAGAATAGGCGACCTTCTCGATGTCGTTTTTCCCAACGAATATGAATATAACCTCCAACGATTCAAAAACAACGTGAATCGCTTTATTAGCACATCCACCATTCCCAGAGTGCCCTAAAGGATTTTTCATATAGTGATTGTGTTTGATCATAAAAAAAAAGATAAAATTAAACAAAAATTGTGCGCGGAAATGATAAATCATTGATGGTTTTTTTACCTTTCAAAGTAAGAAATTTTCATTGTTTCATGTTCTGACATTCTGGGACTTAACAATAGTTATGGTTTATTTGTTATTTAGTTTGTAAAAAAAATAAAAATGTAACGAAGCAAAACAAAACACTACAAAAAGGTGGTTTAACGTGGCAAATGCTGGAAATGTCCTCCACCAATGTCACAAAATGTTGGATCGTGAAACAATGAAGATTTCTTACCTTGAAAGGTAAAAAAACCATCAATAATTTATCATTTGCGGTTATTTAAAGATTTTTTAAAAACTTTTAACAGTCGCCTTTTTGAAATAGATTGACAGAATCGCGCTAAAATTTATGAGCATACGTACGAGATATTAGCTTTCAAATGATATATCACATGCTGTATGTTTCTATTTAAAAAAAAAGATCGATGTTGTCATATCTTTGACAAATGTCTATAAAAGAAAACGAATAACATTAAAATGTGAGCATATATAAAACTAAATTGACGTGTCCGAGCGTTTTCCCCAAAAGTTACAGGTTAAGGTTATATTAATTTTATTCCGGACCTCTGGGCAACCCTGTATATTATCTTTGCGCAAAGAACATGTTTTAAAAAAATAAATTTTGGTAATTATTTATCCGGTTTGTTAAATAGGCGGCGATTTATTTTCGTTCCATTTATTCACAAGATAAGTTTATATCTCGATCACCGGTGATACATTAGCCAATATTTACTTTAATATCAATTTCCTATTGGGTATATATCGATGTTAATTAGAAATCTGCTTGAAAACAATGTTTAACAAACAACAACAAAAAATTCAAAGTCTCTCGGTATTGTTATCTTTGGTTTTAATTTGCCGAACAGAAATTTGAAAACAGTTAATCCAATTTTACATTTTCGGATTTTATAATCAATTCTAGTAATTTTCATGTAACATTCCCTATACAGGGTGTTATGGAAATGACTTATTATATTTAAACACGCAAATCCTGAGATGAAAATAAATTGAAGAAAAATAACCATTATTAAGCGAAATATACACTTTATATGAAATCTCAAAATGTAGGTGGCCGCTCCTGAGGACCTTCGCAATCAATAGTTTATTTAGGTAATCTCAAGGTTCAAAAGAGGTTAGCGCATTATAGGCGATGTTGTCATATTGCAACACAGAATTCTAAACATACATACTCTCATACCTTTTATCTTATTTTAAAATAATCCGTTTTATAATTAAATTCCATAAAAAAATAAAACACAAAAAGTATGTTTTTCAATAGCTCAACAGTAGATAATATATTATTATGAATTATTTCACAACAGAAAAAAAATCGGGTACTACTACAACTAATGAAACGTTTAAAATTAGTATACGTCAAGCACGTGGAACCCTCGACAGCGTCACTCCACATCGAGTCTCGAAACATACTGAAGCAACGATAGTGGCGCGCGGCCGGTATCCAAGCAAGGGCGAGACACGCGGTGTGATCTGACAACACGGTTAGTATACTCTAGTGACCCACATTGTTGCTAAGTGAAACCAGATTGAACGTCGTGACAGTAAGTGGGTGAAATGGGTTTTTACCTTAGTATTTAGATATTCGATTTAAAAAAAAAATATGTAGACTCTCTCTAGGACACCCAAGGAGTCATCCATTTAAATATAATAAGTGATTTGTATAACACCCTATATACTGAGAAAAGCTTCAGCTAAAAAATATTTGCTATGGTTATGTTAGCTGGGATAGAAGAGTAATTTCCATAAAACCCTGTATATATTTTTTAATCCACCGTTTTAAAAGTGGGGTTTGTTAACTCTCTCACTCATAAATCAGCCGCGCGCTACTATAAACATATCACCCAGACGTAACGGCAATGTTGTACAATAATGTTGTAAAACTGAAATTGCATATAAATTATAAAAATAAATTACTTACTTGTATTTATCTTATAACTATTTATAACTAAAGAGGATATCCGACACAAACATAATCAGTTTTTTCTTCTTTTCATAAGAACACTTTATGCATGGGACATCTTAGATTCTGACGGCTTCTTGTAGATAGACACTAGACAGATTAGTAGATTTTATTAGACGGGTCATGGATTTCGCGAACAAAAGCACATTTCAACAGGATATTTGGCAATACTTAGTAGATGCCCATAGAAAATAATAACGCTGATTTCCATACAATAGACATCACAGCAAATTTGTAGATTTCAAACCCTTTTCATTTAGAATGGAATATATTGAACATAACTGAACTGCTTTACTATCGGCTTAGGCACGTTGAACTATCTGAAAAATGTTCAGCAATTTTTTATCTGCTTCACCCAATATCTTATTTCGCAACTGATCCATATCTTCGATTGACTTTATTCATGCTTTATGTAAGATCTGGTGACCTTGCTGCGGCATGTCCATGTCTCTTACTAAAGGAGCATTTTCTAATATCCCTTCGACTTTCTTCGATTTTTCTATATTCGATACTAAACATTTTCACACTTCCTCACACGTTCTTGGAATATTATCGCAGATTAATAGCCCGAAAAGAACCGTTTTTAAATTCGAAATGACGCGACGACGAAGAGGAATTCATCTTTTTGTCAAGCTAAACGTCAAACGTCCTTCTTCGTTCGATGTCGAGTAGAGATGAGCTAAACTGGCATTTTAGAATCACGCTATGAAATGATCGATTTAATTTTTTAAGTTTTTTAAATGAAAAAGAGCAGCAGAGCCGCGATTAACAAGTTTTTTTTTTAAATCTTTATTGGTACCTACTGGAGTGAAAGAAATAAAAATAATAGTTGTAGTTTATTATTTATTTCAACCTTTCAGCCGGAACGCAGTATCTTTTAATATATGCTAAGAAAAACATGCATTTAAGAGTATTTATCAGTGGATCACGTGGTCCGATTTGAGATTTCGCCGCGGAACATCATTCGATTGTTATTGAATAATGAGACATCGCCATTCTAAGATACGACGAGCCAGCGCGCTGGCCCGCCGTATTGAGGGAGTAGGAGACGTTTTTCTTATTCTTCTGTCTTTGATCACTCGAAGCATTGCCAAATAACTTTAGATAGTTGCGATTTTAGATATTTTTCTTGAAAACCTCGATGTGACATTTTTTTGCATAAAATATTAAGTTAATTGAGATTATTGATAGTGCAATACTTTTAAAAATGACCATATTGCTGAAATTTAAACGTTATTTGCCGTTTTGCAAAAATAAATTTTTTTTCGAAAAATTCAAGATAATACGAGTATAGTCATGTAGTACCATATTTCGAAGTTAAATTTTAAATTTTAACAAATTCTATCCAATAGTTTTCTTGTAGTTTATCACACCTTCTTACTTTAATGGAGGTCACTGATAAGTATTCTTAAGTGACCTTCGTCCGTCCCGTATAGCCAAGCTATACCGTAACCTGAACAAATATAAAATAATAAAATGCCAAACGGCGATACAAAATCACACTTACCGGTTTCGTATATCGGAGGAATCACAGGTTATTCTAAATCATTATGAATAGTAGAAGTAGATGGCGTGTGAGTAGTAGCATCATTGTCTGTGTCTGTGTTTTAATGAATTAAAAAATTTGATTGAGGATAATGATTTTGATATTTTTCTTCTATCTGAGACATGGCTCTCTGATGGTGATAGCTCTGTCATTTTTGAAATCCCTAGTTATCAGTTTTTCAGGAGGGACCGGATTGGTAGGGGTGGGGGAGTAGCAGCATATGTTAAGACTGATCATACTATTGAAACTATTACATTTGATTTTAACATAAATATACAATTGGAGTTCTTAGTATTTAAAGTCAAATTCGCAACAAAAACATATGCTTTCTCTGTTTTTTATAAACCACCCGCAGTGAACTTTAACAGCTTAATACCTGATTTTGATAATATATTTTCTGCTCTTTATCCCACAGTTGATGAAATTTTTTGTTTGGGTGATTTCAACATTAATCTACTTAATTTGCATAATCCTTTAACTCCACTATTTGAAAATTATAACCTTGTGCAAATTATAGAGGAGCCTACCCGCATATCTGGGTCTGTAAGTACCTTGATTGATGCAATATTTGTAACTAATCAGTCTTTAGTAAGTAAGTCTGGAGTTATTCCCGCTGATAATATTTCAGATCACAGAGTTATTTATTGTGACTGCAATATAGCGAAACCGCCTTCTGTTCCCAGAATGATTCGATATCGCTCTTATAAAAATTTTAATGTAAATAACTTTTTAACAAATATGCATGACTTGCCTTGGGATAATATACTTTATGAACACGATATTGACAAAAAAATTAAAATTCTAAATGATGTAATTTTAACCTTGTTTGATGCGCATGCCCCAATGAAAGAATCGCGAATAACCAAACCTAGAGCACCCTGGTTAACCGCCAACATAAGAATATATATGAAACAGAGGGATGGTGCTTTGCAAAAGTTTAAAAGGACCAGGCTGGATGAAGACTGGGCCTATTATAAATATCTCAGAAATTTTACACTGGCTGCGATAAGACGAGAAAAGAAAAGTTATATTGATAATTTGTCTGTTGAGAATGATACTAAGAAGTTGTGGTCGGCTTTAAGAGATAATAATATATGTGCTAGTAAAAATAATTCAATACCGAAAGCATTATCGAACCCTAATGATATTAATAACTTTTTGCCACCTTTGTTCAAAATACATCTAACTGTAATGATAAAATTAACTTTTATGATAATAATATTTTTAATGATAACTTGCAATTTTCATTTAGGCTAGCGGAGATATCTGACGTTAATAAAATTTTAAATAGTATTAAAACAAATGCGACAGGGGTGGATGAAATCTCGCCTTTAATGCTGAAATATTGTAGCCCGTATATTGATAAGTATATTACCCATATAATCAATTGCTGTCTGGAGGTAAGTTATTTTCCTGACCGGTGGAAGATATCAATTGGAAAACCGTTATCAAAGGTAAATAATCCAACTAGTTTGAATGACCTTCGCGTAATAAGCATTCTTCCAGCACTTTCTAAAATTTTTGATAAACTTATGCACAATCAAATGTACACTTACTTTACTGATAATAATATTATTCCTCCGACACAGTGTGGATTTAGAAAAGACTTTGGAACAACTGTAGCTTTAACTAACGTAATTGATGATATCATACGTGCCAATGATAAGAAAATGAACAGTATACTAATACTTTTGGACTTTTCGAAAGCTTTCGATACGATTAATCATGAACTTCTTGTTTCTAAATTAAAATATTATGGTTTTAGCAATGAATCATCTCTTCTTATAAAGTCATACTTATTTAACCGATTTCAAACAATTTTTTCTAACAATAGCTATTCTGACCAAGTCAACATACTTTCTGGTGTGCCTCAGGGCTCAATCTTGGGTCCCTTACTCTTCCTTATATATACTTCGGATATACTTAAGTCGTTAAAATATTGTAAAGTTCAGGCTTTCGCTGACGATACCCAAATATATTTTTGTTTTGATGCTGAATATTGTATGGAGACTGAATTTTACATAAATCACGATCTAAAAACATTAAGTACACATTCTCGGAGCCACAATTTACATTTAAATCCTTCTAAGTCCTGTATGCTAATTTTCGGTAATAAGAATAAGGTTTCCATCCTAAAAGACACATTAAATATATCCATAAATGGCTCAAGGTTGAACATTCTTGATTGTGCAAAGAATTTGGGTTTATTTCTTGATACTGAATTAAGGTTTAAAGAACATCTTAAGAAAATATTTCAGCATACATTTCTTTCTTTAAAAATGTTATATAACAATAGACACGTGTTAAGTTTCAAACTAAGAAAGGATCTGTGCGAGTCTCTCGTTCTGTCCAAATTCAATTATTGTGACTTCGTTTATGGTTTTTGCCTGGATGCTGAAAGTAGATCTCGAATACAGAAAGTTCAGAATGCCTGTTTACGTTTTGTGTATGGTGTGCGAAAGTTTGATCATATTTCGCATTTATATAGGGTTATTAATTGGCTAAGGATGGATGAGCGTAGGATCCTTCATTTTTGCACATTCCTCATCAAAATAATGAATAACGCAAATTCCCCTCTCTCGATTCGTGAGCGTTTGCTTTTTCGTCATGACATTCATGATAGGGGGGTCAGGGGGAGGGGTAAGTTGACCATGCTTCATCATCAGAGTGCCATGTTCCAGCGTTCATTTTCTTTTAATGCTGTCAAATGCTATAACTCGTTGCCCACTGAAATGTTGCTTTTGAATGCGGATTTATTTAGAGTAAAATACAAAAAATATCTTTTGCACATACAGAATCACTGAAATTTATATTTAATGCATTTTTCTTTTTTTTTTTTCTGTTTTTCTTTTTGTTGTTGTGAATGTATTAGGATCAATTTAAATTTGGCTCTTTATCGTTGTTTCCTGTTATGTATTTTTTTTTTTTTAATGTTGGTTGTGAATTCTATTATTATCTAGATATTAATGACTAATAAGTATGTGTTATTTAATTTTTTTAGTAATTAGTTACGAACATGAAAATTTTTATTTAATTATTAATAATCAATAAAATCAACTTAGCTACTTAAAGTATGCGTATCTGACTGGTTCAGTAGAGTAGCTATCGTAGCTAGACTGCGCCAGGCTTTTATGCTGCCTCATTTATTTATTTTTTCTTGCAGTTATTTTTTTACTATTATATATTTTTTTTTTCTTTTTTGTTTTGTATTCTGCTATAATTTCTGATGTTATTTTGAAATAAAAGACGTTTATTATTATTATTATTATTATTATTATTATTATTATTATTATTATATTATATATTATTATATTATATTATATTATTATTAAAAAATCACCGACGACGATGAAATATTGCTCATCTGTAGTTCCGAGTGTTGAAAACTCTATTTGAATGTTTGCATTTTAGTTTTAAATCGATTAAATAAAATGTCATTTTTATTTGGAAGAAATCCTATTTTTAAATCACTGTTTGAATCAGTTAAAGACAAATCTACGCTAGAAAAAAAGGGACAGAAGCCAAAATTAATAAAAACGATATCGCCGTGTGAATTTCTGCAGTGCAGCCAGTGCCCGTGTAAATTTCTGAGATTATACAACGTGTCCAAGATATGGAGGGCCAGTACAGTGATCTCGGAAACCGTACGAGATACGAAGTCGGTTAAATGGAGGTATTTACGTGCCTAATAATATGCCGTTTAGAAAGTTTTAAAATTCCGAGTAGTTCCGGGGATATCGGGAAAAAAACGAAATTCTAAAAAATCGTTTTATTGTTTTCCTGGGTTTTTTTTGAGATTGAATTCTAAAATAAATTGCACATTTGCATTGTCATTTTTTCCGCTCTATCTAACAGCGTTAATTGTTATGTAATCCGACGAGTCGTCTTCGAAGGGCCATTATCATCTTTCTTTTTTTAAATACGTTCCTGTTTTCCTGATATTGGAATTTGAGAGTTTTTTTCTCTCGAATGCAACGATGTATGACACATTGTGGTTTAATGACGTTTCGAGGGTTTTTTTGAACAACTTCAGGAAATTTTTGGATACGGTCCTGTATTTCTCCTAATTTTATAAATAATATCTCATAAGTAAGCTCTAAATTTTTTACTTATGTTGGACTAGTTCAATAAATAACAAATAATTTAATAATAAACCACAATAAGTAAACAAAAATCATTCCAAAACAGTAATAAAACGAACAACGAAAAAAGTAAGGAACTACATAATCAGGTGTTCAAAATGATTTCCGTTATTCTCTAAGCACAAATAAAATCTTCTAACTGCCACATAATAGATTTTTTTGAGATAAAATAAAACATGCGATAGAATATCAAACTTTTCAACATTTGTAAATTTATGTTCCATATTTTCTGGAAAATAATAAACCTCTTAAAACGCTCTCAAACGATCACAATGGGAATGTCAAGTGAAACAAACCACGCGTCACCATCTTAATTTTTTTTGTTTCAAGCGTCTACTTTTCTTTTAAATCCGGAATCAACAGAAGTTTGAAATAATGTTTCTGTATTTTGTTCACTTATTTGTGGTTTATTATTAAATTATTTGTTATTTATTGAACTAGTCCAACATAAGTAAAAATGTAGAGCTTACTTATGAGATATTCTTTATAAAATTAGGAGAAATACAGGACTGTATCCCAAAATTTCCTGATGTGTCATACATCATGCAATTTACTTTAGAATTCGATCTCAAAAAAACCCAGGAAAACAATAAAACGATTTTTCAGAATTTCGGTTTTTTATTAGGCACGTAAATGAGCAACTTTACCTATATTTAACCGACTTCGTATGTCTCTGGGTTTCCGAGATCCCTGTACTGGCCCTCATTATCTTGGACACGTTGTATATGGTTATTGTGATGGTATATGTGAAATTGTGAAACTAATTTTTAAATAAGACCGAAAAGGTAAGAGGGCTTACCTTCACTTTACGGTTCATATTTCGAGACAAATTCCTTCTTCTTTATCTACGGTGGTGGAGTTTGGAAAAGAGGCGGGAACTTAATATGTTGCTTTACTTACACAAAATATTACATAATGATGTTGACAACCAAAAGATATTAATCAATCTAAATATAAATGTTCCGGCCTATCCAACGAGAAATGCAGCAGCATTTTATGTGAACAATGCTCGAACAAACTATTATTATAATTCTGCTATTAACTCTATGTGTAACTTGTATACTAACTATCAAGCGGAGTGTTACATATTTTTCCTAAATTTTAAGCAGTTTAAAAAACATTTATTGCAAAGTATTTTGACTTCCCATGCAGTTCTCAGCATCTCTTAGTAGTAATAAATCATAGAACCACGAAATTCTTATAGTTCAGGTAATACAGCAAATACCAGCAGAATCAATTTGACACTAATAATATGAAAATTAGTATCAGTGGCAATATTTTCATTATTAATTATGTTCAGGTTTACTTCAATTTTAAATAGCGTCATAGAAATTATTTCCTGGTGTTCGCTGTATTATCTAAACTATGAGAGTTTTTTGGTATTGCTATCACGTTTAACTGAATAGCTTAGGATTGGCTCACTAAAATGTATTCAAACTCGGCACATGAGTTTACAATGTCGATCTCTTCAATACGTTATAATGCAGTTTTTCTGTAAAATATACAGGGGAGCCAATCAAAAATTGCTTGTGATTTTCGACTCAACTTCAACTTGCTTTATTCCAACATAATACACTAAGTTTAATGTATTATCTATAGTATTTTATCATGCAGTTATGTTTACCAGTTAAGTACTGTAAACTAAATAAGGAAATAGCTTTCTTGTTCATATATCTGTTACTATTTTCGAGATAAAAAATATTTCTGTCGAATATTGGGCAAAACATAACCTTTTAATTAAGCACTTGTAAATTTGTGAACAAACCCGAGATAAAAAATATTTCTGTCGAATATTGGGCAAAACATAACCTTTTAATTAAACACTTGTAAATTTGTGGTCTGAATCACATACAGGGTGACAATTTAAAAACTTGAAATGGCCATATATTAGAAACGAGAAACTGAAGAAAAAAACGCAAAAAACAGTTTCTATAAAACAAAGGGGGAACAAAAACAAGCGTATTAGCCCACCCCTATCTGCAACCCCTTGGACAGGGTGAGATAAACCCTTAAAATCTTAAATAGAAAGGGGGTCGAGTGATACATCATTTTGAAGCTCTTGAAAAATGCTTTCCAATGGTACATTTCAGGAAATTCTTCTCTGTTTATTAAGGAAAACAATAAATGAAAAGACAATTTTGAAATTTTTTATTATTAGTTAATTAAATGTTCAAAATGATTTCCGTTGTTTTGAAGACAATAATAAAGCCTACTTTCAAATTCTTCACGTACATTTGCAAAGGTTTCTCTGGATATAGCACGGCATTCCTGAAATATTCTATGCTGAAGTTGCTCTAGTGACTCAGGTTGCGCTTTAAAATCCACAGATTTTAGGTGACCCCACAAAAAGAAGTCAAGAGGTGTTAGGTCCGGGGATCTAGGTGGCCATTCAACAGGACCTCTTCTTCCAATCCACTGGTTGGGATAATTATCATTCAACCACTGCCTAACGGTAACTACATAATGCGGAGGTGCTCCATCCTGTTGGAAATGTAGTAAGCGTTCTTCTAAAGATAAATTTCCGAGTATTCCCCCTGATTTTCTAATTCTCGCACTATTAGCGGTTCGATAGACCTCTGTAGCATTTCAGCATACCTGTCGCCATTTAAATTTCCTTGTATAAATATTGGGCCGATAATACCATCTCCCAATATACCAGCCCAAACATTAATTTTCTGGGGGTACTGGGTATGCCCTTCATTGTTACAAATATTCGGACGGAATTTGCAATATTTTTCCTAACTAACCAGTGAAATTTACATTAAAAACAGTTGAAATCCGGTCCTGTCGAATGTTTACTTGAACAAGGAAATTTTTGAACTGCGCAAACTCACAACGCTCCCTTCGATGCCCCTAGCGGGGACATAATTGCAGATGGTATTAGCAATGTTTATATATATGTGGGCTGAATTCATACAAAATTGAAACTTTGGTAATAATTTAAGGAGACCTAAATGCAATTTAATCTCCATTTGAAAATCTATCCTATCCATATTTTAATGGAACTCCTTGTTTATTAGTTTTAAAATTCAAATAATATTAAATTTGCTTTTAAACGATATACCTATACGTAAACCTTCAGGTTTATTTATTATCATATTGATAGTTTTAGCGACTTTCTAGTTGGCATTTTGTATAAACATTAAAAAGATAAAGGTTTGTACGTTACCCTATTTTTATAGGCAACATGCAATTAGACAATGAAAATAATACGATAGTTATCTGTTCGCTTAAGTTTAATAGATATCTTCGCATTTTCATTCTCTTGGTTTTTATTTTAATATTTTAAACCATTTACACCGAAAATTGTATTCACATTGTTCAAAACGAATAAAAGCAAACATTTTTTGAATTCCCGTCCTCTGGTGGTTGTTTATCCAGCGATTTATTTTTACTCCATTTATTTACAAGGTACCTAAGTTCATATATCAATCACCGGTCCTATATCCGCCAATATTTACCATAATATTAATTTTCTATAGGGTTCATGGCATCGATGTTAATTAAAAATCTACTTGAAACAATGTTGATCAAATAATAATAAAAAAATTAAAGGTTTCTTAATGGTATTTCGTTTTTATTTGCGTGGGGCTAAGTTCGTATTAAATAAATGTGGGTAAAAAATGAATAGCTGTTGATATAATCCAGCTATTGTATGCCCAGCTATCTCTGAACTGTGCTGCCGTTAGTTGTGTTGTGAAAATCGTTAACACAAAATAATTTTCAATTAGAACAACTAAATTTACCAGTAATATCATAAATTGTAATATAATGATAGGAGAGTTTTGGACTTGCATTGCCTTTATTTGTTATAAATCACAACGTTTCAACTGGTAAGTATCTCCAGTCGTTTTCAGGTGAATACTAAATAAGAGAAGTAACTCAATTGAAGCCCTCAAAGAATAAACTGACCACATCAAGACCGACCTCAACAAGAAATGGCTTTCCCACGAATTTAGTTGACAAAATTTTGAAAAATCGTAAGACTCGGCCGAATACACAAAAAGGAGAGACAAAAGAGGCTCAACCATCATATGTTCATTCATTCATTCATTCCATATGCTAAAGGAATATCCGAGAGAATTAGGAGACTAGGACAACCATACAACATCAGAACGGTATTCAGCTCGAGAGACACCTTAAGAAGCCATCTAACGAAGATGAAACCAACTAGCCAAAAATACAAGAAAAACTGTGTCTACCAGATCCTCTGCGAATGTGGCCGATCGTATATTGGGGAAACACTACGGCCACTGGAAACAAGGATTAAAGAACACAGAAATAGAGACTTAAAAATCAGGTGCAGCCGACCATGCTTGGACACACGGCCATCACATCAGGTGGACAGAAGCCGAGATCCTGCTCAAAGAACCACACTGGAGGAAGAGGAAGTTCAAGGAAGCTGCTACTATACACCAGAACCCAGGTTGTTTTAGTAAACCTTCATTAGATTTAAGAAATGTCTGGAAACCTTTGTTAAGTAGGTGTAAGCTTAAAATTACTAATATCGCGCAAAACTGAATGCATGACTGCACCCATCTCAGTTATGCTTCAGTGCACATAGCTAGTATAAATATAGCTGTAGTTACTTCTCTTATTTAGTATTCACCTGACGACGACTGGAGATATTTACCAGTTGAAACGTTGTGATTTATAACAAATGAAGACAACTCTACAACCTTCAAACAGACATTGTAATATAATGTTATGCATCAACCTAGACAAACGTGAAAATGTGTAAAAATGATCATTTTCCACGATATTTAAATGAACAAACTAAATCTATATTCATTACCTTCAGATATATGGCCACGCTGTAGCCGCGTTCTATTTCTTGCCAAGGGATGAAGCGATACAAGATCTTTCAATAGCCTCTCGTTAAGCTAACAAGAAATAATTAGGTTAAAATTCACTTAAATGCAAATAAATTCCAGATAGTTTGTTTTACTGATTTATTATACCACCATGAACCTGTTCACCAGTATCATCGAGAGCATCCTCGAACGCACCATAGAAAATAAAGAGGAATAACAAGGATTTCGCAAGAACAGATCGACAACTGATGCCTTCTGGCTGGTGAAAAAGAAAGCTATCGAGTTTAACCGCTCCGCCTACGTGTGACTTATTGACCTAACAAAGGCGTTCGACAGGGTACGACTGCCCGATATACTGGACATATTAGGAAGGAAACAAATATCGCCACTGATAATAAACATCATCAGCAAATTGAACACACATAACACAACAAGAATGAAAGTGGACTATTAAACAACAAAGGAGACGACACTAAAAAAGACGACACTAAAAACCACGGAAACCCCGGAAACATTCGGCATCTTTCGGAGATCCGAATCCGGAAAGCTGGCGGGCATTTTGAATGGTGATGCTTGACAACTTGCACGTTTCGGAGGATCGGTTGCCTGGCGCACAGCTCGTGAACAATACCGTTGGTGTTGGTTGCGACTTTCTTTGGTCGTAGACTTCAAAATAGATTATGTTATCGCTTCAGGCCCCTTCAGTATCTAAAATTTCTGTTTAGGTTTTGTGGATTATTTTGCTTCCTTTGTAGCAAATATGGTTTTAATTCTGGTCTCGTCTTTATTTTGAAGTACTAGAATAGTTTTTAATATTAGTAAAATGGTTTAATTGTGTACCAAATTACGTTAAAATCTTCATTTATATTTTGATACATAATATACTGATTTATTGCTTGTCATGAAATATTGGACAAAAAATATTAAAACTTCTTTTTGATAAAATATGCCCTGAAAATTAGTTATTAAATGCCACCCTTTATTAAATATGTGGTGTACTCGAGTCACCTTTATTTAACTGAAATAAAACACGGGATATTTTGAACTGTTTCTTTATTGTCGGTCAAAAAGTCAGGATGGGGGAACAATGTGGTCAACCAATTTATGTAGCAAAGCAAATTCATGCACACAATTAAACTTATGATACTGCTGAAACCACTAAAACTACATTACAATGACTAACAAAATAAAAAACATACATAATAATATAGTACTTTATTTAAACTTACGTAGTTTTCAGAAATCCGCAGCTTCGATTACAACCCGTAAGAAGAAACTGCAAGAAACTTAAGAGGGATGTTTTTTTCAAATTCCTTATTATCCTGCATTATTTTTACAATTTACAAAAGGTACAACACAATAAGCATAGCTAACATCTAAAAAAATCCTAAACCATACTACGCAACTACAATAATTAATTTTTTAATTATAAAATACAAAATCCAGCCCTGTCACCATACAAAATAAGAACCATTAACCAATATTATTTCTTTCTCGTTGCTGGAAAGAATTCTTGCTTTCCTAATTTCCTTTTATGAACTGCTGATCTATTTTCTTGTTCCATCACCAAACTAATTTGCCCCATACACCTTATAAAAAAATATAGCTTAATTTTTAGAATACACTTCTCCATTCGTTTAGAGTATTTGCTGACATACCCTACGGATAATAGAAATATGTTATAAAATAAGGCAACATTAAAGGTGCATTCTATATTTTTACCAAATGAATTACTACGATTGCAAGTGTAGGATTTTTCCACATGATCATTATATCGTTTTGTCCTGGCCGCTGCATAGGTCGTCTGAATTTTTTGTTCTTCATACCATTGTTCATAATCTTCTTTGCTAAAAAAATTATGTGTTTGCATTTGTAATTTTATTTTGCGACTTACCTCTAAATGCGTTTCTAGTTTATTATAAGTTCCACAGATTAACTCAGTTCCAATACACAATGGGCAAATAATATGCGATTTCGTAGTATCGGAATTATGCTGTTGGTTATGAACATTTTTTACATGTCTATTCTTTGCTGAGGGGCTTGTTGGGCTTCCATGCTTGATGATTGCAAAAGTAGATAAACACAATATTTTTCACAAAATAAATCAGAAAGCAAAGAGATTCAAGAATCACGTGTGGTAACACAGCGATCAAACAAAAAACTCTAAAAAAGGGCGGCAAAGAGTTATAAATGTTAGGTTAGGTATTGTTCACGAGCTGTGCCGGCTGTGCGCCAAGCATCCGATCCAGCCGATCCTTCGAAACGTGCAAGTTGTCAAACATCACCATTCAAAAGGCCCGCCAGCTTTCCGGATTCGGATCTCCGAAAGATGCCGAATGTTTCCGGGGTTTCCGTGGTTTTTAGTGTCGTCTCACTAAAAATCGCCGATACTCCGGAAACATTCGACATTTTTCGGAGATCCGAATCCGGAAAGCTAGCGGGCATTTTGAATGGTGATGTTTGACAACTTGCACGTTTCGAAGGGTCGCCTGGCCAGAGGCAATGGTGACGCTAATTGGAATTTGCGCAGAGCTCGTGAACAATACTTAACCTAACATTTACAACTATTTACCGCCTTTTTCTAGATTATTAAGTTTCATCGCTGTGTTAGCGTTTGATATATACTGATTTATTGTCATGAAATATTAACCAAAAAAAAAATATTGAAATTTCTTTTTGAAAAATATGCCCAAAAAATTAGTTATTGAATGCCACCTTTTGTTAAATATGTGGTGTACTTGACTCACCGAGTTAACCGAAATAAAACACAAGACATTTTGAACTGTTTCTTTTTTGTCGGTCAAAAAGTTGGGACGGGGGAACAATGTGGTCAATCAATTTATATAGCAAAGCAAATCCATATACACCATTAAGCTTAAGATACTGCTGAAACCACTAAACTACATTACAATTGCTTACAAAATAAAAAGCATACATAATAATAAAGTACTTTATTTAAACTTACTTAGTTTTCAGAAATCCGCAGCTTCGATTACAACCCGTAAGAAGAAACTGCAAGAAACTTACGTGTGATGTTTTTTTCAAATTCCTTATTATCCTGCATTATTTTTACAATTTACAAAAGGTACATCAAAAACAAGCATAGCTAACATCTTAAAAAATCCTAAACCATACTAAGCAACTACAATTATTAATTTTTTAATTATAAAATACAAAATCCAGCCCTGTCACCATACAAAATAAAAACCCTTAACCAATATTATCCCTTTCTCTTTGCTGGAAAGAATTCTTGCTTTCCTAATTTTCTTTTATGAACTGCTGATCTATTTTCTTGCTCCATTACCAAACTAATTTGCCCCATACACCTTATAAAAAAATATAGCTTAATTTTTAGAATTACATGGCAAAAATGATTTCATTACTTCTTGTACCGCTCATCATTTAGGGATCTTAAAAAATTTGACAAAGATTTAATTTCTACCTCCCTCTTCACGTTTTCATTTATTGTACTCGTAGTTGAAGATTGATTCTCTCTCTTCTTTGTAATAAAGTTTTCAATTTCCTTCCTCCTATTCTGCTGTTGGCTATGTACATTTTTTACATGTCTGTTCTTTGCTGAAACACAAGATAACTCCAAATTGCAGAACGGGCACGTTTTGTTCAGTTGGGCTTCCATGCTTGATGATTCAAAACTGCACAAGTGAAGTAGATAAACACAATATTTTTCATAAAATAAAGCAAAAAGCGAAGGGTTTCAAGAATCACGCGTGTTAACACAGCGATCAAACAAAAAACTCTAAAAAAGGCGGTAAACAGTTATAAATGTTAGGTTAGGTATTATTCACTAGCTGTGCGCCAGGCTTCTGATCCTCCGAAACGTGCAAATTGTCAAACATCACCATTCAAAATGCAAGCCAGCTTTCCCGATTCGGATCTCCGAAAAATGCCGAATGTTTCCGGAGTATCGGCGATTTTTAGTGTCGTCTCAACAAATGATATACCAACACTAATACACGAAGTGACAACAATGAACAAGCAATACAGATTGAACCACAAGCCAATCAGAATGGTGTGTTATGCGGACGATGCAGTATTCCTGGCAGAAACGGAGAACGATTTACATAGCACATAGCACATAAGTTTTGTCAGACGGGTGAACAATACAACATGTTAATCTCCATTGATAAAACAAAATGTATGACTTTCTCCAAGGAGCGCGTAAGATGTAAACTCGTGATAAAACATCAGATCAATTGAACAGGACCTTCCGTTATTTAGGAGCGGGTACATCAAGTAGCCACAATCGGATAAACGACATAAAAACTCAAGTCAGCAAGGCAATATCAGGTTGTCTAAGTGATATCATCTGGAAAATAACTTTATGCACATCGACAGTAAAATGCGGATATATAAATCTTGTGTTAGACCTATGGCATTGAGACTCGAGCTGACACAAATAAAACAAAGAGCATCTTAAGAACAGCAGAGATGAAGACTTTAAAAACCATCGCAGGAAAACCACTTAGAGACATAGTAAGAAGCAGTGACATATGAGCACCATGCAAGGTGGATGATATAGTTAGATAGGGAAGAAAAACAAAGGAGATATTGGAGTGGCCATGTAGATAGGAGAAACGAGATTAGACTGGCATATATCATTAAGGACGGAAAACCAGCAGGCCGACGACCATTAGGAAGACCATCCAAGAGATGGAAATACAGGTGGAACTCCATTTCACAGGAAACCCAATAATACGGGCGAAGTCTTCGCATTTAACAGACCTTAAGGTCTACTTGAAGATTATTAAGAAGAGAAGAAGAAGACTTATTATACGTTCCATATAATAGTTTCCGTCAAAGAGTAGTTTACCTTCCCCTATAAGCCAAACCCAAAGTTTGCAAAAAAATAATTAGCTCGTCAAAAGTTATTAAGTCGTTTCCAGACTATAAACACAGTGTACATGCCTGCAGTGGCATGTTCCCAATAGAAACTAGGGAAACACAGCTTCCCCTAGGAATCCCCTGGAATTTCCTATTAAAATAACTATTACAACGATAATAATAGAACCCATATTAGCAAAATATAATAGGTATATGAAACGCACCTTGTCAGTAACCCTTCCCACCTACACCTTCTAATCTTCTGATTCCCACTATATGCTGGCTTCATGAAGCTCAAACAGAGCGTGTCTAGACGCCCCACAGACGTCGTGATTTTTTTATCGGTTTATCGGTATTCGTGACAGGCCATCGTGCCAAATCTACAATTGTAAGATATCCATCGTGATGGTGTATCATGACAGTTTTCGCCCAGACACTTCGGTTTTGTCATGACGATGTATTACCGATGAACCGATAAAAAATCACAAAGTCTGTCGGGGGGCTTTAGCAATCCATTCCTTTTGTATGATTTTTTCTTAGATTTTAGGATTAAAAAAGTGTTTAGTTCACGTCGATTAGTTGTTAGTTTATTATTATTTGTTAATCAACAGTTAACTAGTAACATTAATAACAATTATTTATAATACGATTATGTGAGGTTTTAAAGTAAGTGGTGGCCGGTTCACAAGCCACTTTGGTGTGGGTGCAAGCTGTTACCAGCTGTTTTTCAGTACTTACGTGCGTTTCTATAGTCCATAAAGTCCTCAACAGGCATCCTTTATTAGTGAATAATAGTTATTTATGTATCAAGGGTACTAAGTAGATGATTATGCCCTGAGGGCGACAGTCTTATATAGCCGAGGGCCTCTGGCCCGAGGGTTCGTAAGTCACCCGAGGGTATATATCTATTAGTATCCGTGGTGCATACAAACTTTTATGTCATACCAGTTCGTTTTAAATATTAAATATTTTTTTTTAAATTAATTTGATTTACCAATTTTTTATTTTTACCTGCTACATTACCTTCGCGTTATTATAGCCTGCGCTTTTGTTGCTAGGGGGGTAAGTATTCAAATGTTTAATGTCTCAAAGTCAAAAATCAAAAATGGAACAAGGTTTTGAAATTCCCGACGAAATTGAAAAAAGGCTGAACAAACCTGTCACCAATAAAATCCAGAGACTCATTCACAAAGAATATGACCAATTTTTTATGTTGATGTCAGGCTGAAGCGCCATGGTGGATGGAAAAGTACCACAGTTGCTGAAGGATATTTAGAGGATAGCATATCCTAAAAAAATGACGCTTCAAGGATGTTGGCAGGCGTCCCATTTGGATCTCGCATTTCCTTACAGAAACTAGAAACCCAGACAATGAATCATGAGCCAACCATTGCTGCAGGAAATTTAGCTATCAGCGGAACCCTCCAGAATTGCCAGTTCTATGTAAATACAACCAAATAATATATAAATGTAAATTTTTATTTTGTGATTTGGTTAATAAAGAATAAGTTAATCGAAAACTGTTACTTTATGCCCGCACGGACATAAAGTAATCCATTATACAGGGTGTAACTAAATAAGTGTAAAACATTTAAGGGAGTGATTCCTCATCGAAAAAAAGATAGGATCTTTCATATAAAGAAACTTCATTGGATCATCCCTTGTTAAGATACAGCCCCTAACATAACATGTGTTTAACAATTTTTTTCACAAGCACTAAAAAAGTTACAATATTGAAATTAACCTGACATTTTCTACTACCAAAAAGACAGTAATTTATTTGGTTTACCCCATGGTTGTAAGGGGTGGAAAACGCAACCCCTAAAATTTATTTCCAATGTAAGTTTTTGTCTTATTATTTGTTTACCATCTAAAAATTTATTTCCGATAGCCTGTTTCATTCTAAACAAAAAACGTCTCTTGAATTTTTTGAACAAAATAAACCAGTTCGCAGCAAAAAATTATTTTACGAACAAGATACATATCGCCATAAAACGAAAATACGAAACTAATTTATCCAGTAGGCCGCTATTAGCGATAGTGACAATTAAATTGGTATCAAGCTGTCAGTTTGTAAATTTTTGAAATTGAAGTAATACTAATTGTGTATTGTTGTTCTGTTCTTAATTTGTTGTTACTTTAATAATTCACTTGTTATTAAAATGGCATACACAAATGAGGAAATGGCTGATATGCATTATGTTTACGGTCTGTCGCAGGGGAATGGGTTAGAAGCTTCTAGAAGATATGCTGAAATGTATCCTCAACGGCAGCATCCTTCACATAGAATATTTGCCCGACTTCATCAACGATTACGAGAATATGGTTCATTCGACAAAAGAACGCAGGATTGTGGTCGCCATCGAGAAGTAAGAACACCACAGCTTGAGGAAGCAGTACTTAATTTGCTTGAAGAACAGCCTACTACAAAGATTGCTTTCCAGCTAAATGTTGATCATATGACGGTATTTCGAATTTTAAAGGAACAACTCTTATACCCTTACCATCTGCAACGAGTACAGGCACTGTTATCGCGAGACTTTCCGAACCGTCTTGAATTTTGCAATTGGATGCTGGAAATGATTAGAAGAAATCGTGACTTTCTGAAGACGATCGAATTCACAGACGAATGTAGTTTTTCTCGGGACAAGATTATTAATTTTCATAATTACCACATATGGGCTGATGAAAACCCTCACGCTATTGTCGAAACTAACCATCAAGAACAGTTTTCACTTAACGTGTGGGTCGGAGTTATTGGGGATTATTTAATTGGGCCTCATTTTCTACCTCTTCGATTAAATGGTGAGGCATACGTTCAATTTTTAAGAGCAGTGCATCCCGTACTGCTGGAGAAAGTTCCTTTGGGCGTCAGAAGGGATATGTTTTTATGCATGATGGGGCTTCCGCCCATTTTAGTCAAGTAGCACGTCAGCATTTAACTGAAACATATGCAAATCAGTGGATAGGTTGAGGATTACCTCAGAATTGGCCCGCTCGATCCCCGGATCTCAATCCTCTCGATTTATCTACTTGGGGCCATTTGCAGCATTTGGTTTATCGTACTCCTGTTCGCGATGTAGAGGACTTAAGAAACCGCATCATCGATGCGTGCAGGGTAATTAGAGAGACTCCAGGAATATTTGCGCGAATACGTGGCTCAATGCGCCGACGTCTAGACGCATGCGTCATGTCTGAAGGTAGACATATTGAACATTTACTATGATTTCTAGATGTTGTATGTTTTGTTATTAATAAATTAGTTTTGTTTATTTATAAATTTTATGTACCCCCTTTAAGGGGCTGTATCTTAACAAGGGATGCTCCAATGAAGTTTCTTTATATGAAAGATCCTATCTTTTTTTCGATGAGGAATCACCCCCTTAAATGTTTTACACTTATTTAGTTACACCCTGTATAGATGGTATCTAAGGTATAAAAACACAATAATGCACTGGTATGACATAAAATAAATAATATTTATTTCAAAATTTTAACCTGTTAATTGTACTAATTTATGTTCTGTGAATAATTTTAGATTTTTGGAAAAATAATATGTTCTATACCTCGCAGTAAAAGCCACATTTCCGGACTCCGTATCGCTCCAGTCCCGGCTTGCAATCTTTACGGTCGCCGGGAATATTTAGCTTTTTCTCCTAGGTCTGCAGCCTGCATTGTCTGCAGAAAAATACATGCCTTTTCAGTTAAATTATATTTAACGTCAGTTTCGGAGCTTTTAATTCATTTTGTAAGTCAACAGTGTCAATTTTTATATTATGTAAATTCTTGGCAGAAGTCTCTAATCACCTAAGAGAGAAGTTTAATTCCATGTCGGTGTCGCCTTGCAATCTTTTTTAAAATATCAATCTGTTGGATATAAAAGTAAAAATTAGATCTTACAATATATAGAAGATACTCATTGTATTGGTGATGCAAAAATTGCGTGCACTGGTTTTTGCTAATTAGGGTTTCTATAATCAGTATTTTCTTGTTCAAAAGATCGAATTATCGTATTAAAGGACATCCCCAAAATTAACAGATTACGATCCTGAGAAGACAAATACACGCCCAAATTCTCCCACAAAAAACAAAATTAATTTGCAAAGCAAATTCGGTAAATCCTCGACAACGTATGATCGGACGCTTTTAGTCATTTTAATCCCAGAAAGAAAGATTTGGACATGCATCACATCCGATAACGTTACAGGGAAATATTTGCTGACTTTTTTCTGTGTTAATACATTCGCCGTTTTTACTAAATGATTTTAACCGTTGCATTAACACATTTTGCTGTAACCGCTTAGAATTAAAAGGGGGATTTTAAATTTAGTATGGTTTTTGTAGCCATATTTTAGATCTCCATTGTGTTTTATTCTTGTCGATGTTCTTGAATTTCATTAAAAAAATTCCGGTTTTATTTTGTTATTGTCTGTTGTCTTATGGACCGATATTTCAAACTCACTTTAAGGTACAGAATAACATAAGTCATCCTTAACACAAGTTTGACAGTTTTTTAAAGTTCTCTTTAATTCTTATCTAAAGGAATATATCTGTAAGAACGTCGTACTCTTCCACTTAACGCGTGAACTAATCCTCAAATTAATTTAAAATATAATTTTTTAAGGTTTACCATAACGTCAAGGCTAAGGTCTAACTTAAGGAAACATTCAAATATCGGCCCTAAATTACTCTTTTTTCTAAATTTCCATGGAAAAAGGACAAAAATAATTACGAAAAATGTTTAGGAAATGCACATTTTAATGTACAGGGTGTACTATTTTTGACACTTTTATAGGATCTCTTTAATTGTTAGTGCTATCAAAAAAGTAATGTAGGTGTCATGTGCTCTTTGGGTCAAGCTTAAAATGTTAAAATTAAAATTTGAAAATGTTCGTTCGCTTAAGAGATACGGGGGAAAATAACAAATTGACAATTTCAAAATTACCCTATATTTTCTTAGTTAAAAGAGATACAGAAAAATGTTTTATACAGAAGTTTAGTTATAATGATTGACGGGGTCAGGTAAGAAAGTTATCGGACCTAAAATCTTTTTTTAAATGCAACACCCTGTATATTTTAATCTAAAAAGATAGCATTTTAAACTCTTTTTTCAAATTTATAACACACCATGGATGATAGATATCATCAAATTTTTCTAAATGTTGATAAGTATTTTTCACAAATGAATATGTAAAAAATGAAATTGACGTTAAATGTTAATAACAACTAGAATGTCAACATAGTTGTCTCTAGGATATTAGTTTTTGTTTCATGGCCTACTTTGGTTTAGAGTACTAAAGTTTAATAAATCACCTAGGAAACCAATATCATCCATGGTGTGTTATATATTTGAAAGGAGAATTTAAAATAGTATATTTTTAGATTAAAATATACAGAGTGTTCCATTTAAAAAAATCATGATAGGTCAGATAACTTTTTTATCTGACCCCGTATACTTATTCTGAAAACGGCAGATTATTCAACAATCAATATAAAGAAACTTCTGTATAAAATATTTTTCCATATTTCTTTTAACTAAGAAAATGTAGGGTAATTTTGATATTGTCAATTTTTTGATTTCCCCCCGTATCTCTTAAACGAGCGAAAATTTTTGATTTTATCGTTTTAAGTTTGGCCCAAAAAGAGTACATGACACCTTCATTACTTTTTTGATAGCACTAACAGTTACCGAGATACCCTATAAAAGTATCGAAAATGGGACACACTACTTACCATACTTAATAAAAAATAGCAAGAATATGCTTAAAATATGCAAAAATCGCAGAGAATTATTCTGGTTCGTTAATCAACTGATTTGATACTTAGCAGTTACTGCATAAAACGGTGAGTCTATTAAAATATTTTGGGAACAAAAAATACTCTGCATCATCTGAGTGCATGTTAACATTGTTGTTTTTTGATTATTTTAGCTTGAAGCTGATGTTGAAGGTATTTGCCTTCGGAATATGTACAGTTAAGACATTTTAATGTTTTATTAAATTAGTGGAACAGACCGAGAACTTTACTTCCCTTTTTATAATTTCACTCCACTGTGGGATGGACTACTACGTCAAATTTAAAAAAAATGATTCAAATTTTGGTACTCGCCATAAACATCGCCAATCTTTTTAATGCAGATATTTATAACTTACAGTTATTTTTTAATTCTATGTAAAAATCCAAATAACTTATTTTACCAATTTTCTATACCGTTTCTGCGATAAAATTGACTAAAGGGATTGTTTATAAAAAACATGTCCAATGTAATTTTATCTTACTTTCTAACTAATGCAGTTAAATATTTAAAAATTTGAGAAAATCTGGATATTTTTTAACAGGGCATTTTAAATTTTCAACCTTTCTGATCCATACAGTAACAAGGCCAAAAGTTGGCCTCATAGGTATGGGAAACTTTTTTATTATTGAAATAATGATTAAAAAAAATTTTTACTCCGATTACCTTTGCATGATGGGAACATAAAAATGTATTTTGACATTTACCACGTGACTATTCGTTTGGCTGGAAAATTTAAAAAAAATTATCTTGGAAAACTGCTATTAATGGCGAGAAATCGAAAAAATATTATTTGAACAAAGTGTTGTAGATTTTAATATTACGATCTATTGCAAAGAGCTAAAATTCCAAAAATTATATTTCTTGATATTAAGTTAAGAAATATCATTAATCCTGTCTTGGGTATTTGCCGTTCCTAAATAATGTTTTATCAGTTTCAGTTTTGAAAACGATCGTTCTTCATTAGCAACCGAAACAGGCAATGCTAAAATTGTCCTTAAAACAATATACATATTTGGAAATTCTGAAGTTATATTATTTTTATATATAAAATTTAAAAAATCTTACAGAGGTTCATCTGTTTTAAAGTTTTCTAATATATAAAAAAAAATTAGCTTGAAAAATGCATGAATTCCCGGGTAAGGACGGTCAGATTGTACGGACTGGACTCTCTTGCCGTTTATTTTCTCAACCTTACCATAATTTATTAATTTGGTTCGATTTTTATATTCGTATCTTAATCCACTAATGGAGATATAGGAAAATTTCTTATTTTTATTCAATCTTTGTCATTATTTTTTTAATTCTGAAAGGTTTCGACGTCAAAAAGCTTCTGGAGACGAAATTACGATTATAGTTCACTAGTATTTAGTAGACTTTTCAACTTATCCTACAAGAAAGAATTATCTTCTTCGTGCTGGAAGACGGTGCGAGTCCAGCCTATACCAAAGAAAGACAATAGAACCCTGCCTAACAACTATCGACCTGCTTTCAGTTATATCAAAAGTAGTGGAGAAGCTATTAACCAAACAATTTCTAAAGTACCTGGAAGGCTTCAACATTATCAGCGATCATCAATATAGTTTTCGGAAGTCGAGATCAACGGGAGATCTTCTAGCCTATGTCACCAATCTTTGGAACAACGCAATCGAACATCATGGGAAGTCTCGGGCTGTTACACTGGATATTTCTAAAGCCATCGATCGTGTGTGGCATGAGGGGCTTCTAAGTAAACTGGGATCTCGTGGTATGCCCAGCCGATTCGGTGTTGACTAGCTTTCTCTGCAAGTGACGATTGACGGATATCTCTCAGACACTTTCACCACCAAGCCTCATATTGTCTCCCACCCTCTTCTTATTCTACATTAACGACCTTCTAGTGAAAATTAAATATCCGATATTTAACTTTGCTGACGATAGCACACTTGTCCCATATTTCTGCACAAACATCCGCTGCTGATGCACATATTTGCAGACAGCATGAGTTATCAGTCCTCAACAAAGACGTAGATAAAATTTTGGCTTTAGGTGACAGTAACCAAGCCGATGGCAACCCTAAGAAATCCCAGTCAGCAGTTTTCTCTAAAAATGTTGTCATTACAGAACCGGATATAGTCATGACAGGACACGCAATTCTGGGAGGAAATATGTCTTGGCATAACCCCGTTGTGGAAATCGCCAAAATAGCTTTGCAGAAAGTTGGTGTATTCTTCCGAACCAAAGAGTTGTACTGTACACACTCCAACTACTTTTGATACTATACAAAGCCCATATTCGACCATCATCATGTCTGGAGCTCTGCACCCAAACATACTTTTCGGTTACGGATTCCATCGAAAGGAGAACCATTCGTCTGACTACGTACTACGTACTACTACTCGGAGACTACGAGCTGACAAAGCGCCTCGACAGCCTAGAACATCGAAGACAGGTTGGGGATTTGACTCTCTGTTACAGATATTTCCATGGAAAATGCTCGACTGACCTGGTCTTCTTAATTCAGCCAAGAGCGGAAAATAGCAGAAATACACGAAGAACCACTGCGGCCCATCCATATGTGATTCAGCTTAGTAGTCCTAGAACTTCATCATTTAAGAATTCGTTCATCTAGAGGACTTCATCCTTATGAACGAATTTCCAGTGGTTGTTTTTCCCAACGAATATAATCTCCAAGGAATCAAAACCAACGTGAATTATGCACCACACCATAGTGCTTGTGTTTGATCATAAAAAAAGATTTCTGTTCATAAAATTGCAGCTAAATCTGTGAAGAAGATTTTCATTTCACCAGATATTTTTTAAGATAAATAACATATTAGCTCTGAATAGTGGTTATTATGTTAATATAGAGCTTTACTAGACTAGTGCATTAGCCATATTGAGTTGTCATATCTACTGTTATACTCCCAACATAAAATATTCAGAGAGCAACACAATGCGCCACTACGTTGTGTTGTCGATGCTAATGACTAGAATCTGAAATCAGAGGATCATTTTTTGTACAAACGTTTCGACGGCATTTGTAACTCTTGAATGCGAAAGCAACTCTTGTGGTTAGCAGGAACAAAACTAATATTATTGAAGCCATGGTAACATCGATATACAGGGTGATATGGAAATGACGTATTATATTTAAATGGGTGACTCCTGGGGTGTCTTAGAGAAGCGCTACATATTTTTTTTATAAATCGAATGTTTTAAAAGTAGAGTAACACACCCATAAACCCACAGGTCGCTCCGTACACTGTATCATATTACCCTGCGGACCTATTTCACAAACACATGTTGCGCGCAATGTTGTCAAACTGTGTAAAAGTGTAAAACTTTAGTTTCTTACAAAAATAATTATTTAGCTTACCTTAATATCTAAATAAAAAGTAAATCGATGACACTGAACTACCAAGGAATCCAGGGCACAGATATCTTCAGTTCTTTTAGTTTTAGTGGTTATATACCCCACTAAAACCCTTTCGGCGTTTTTCTTCCAATCTCAGAACATTACCCTGTATATCGTCAGAGACACAGAACACATAATGAAACACTGAACAAATTACCATAAATCACTTAAAGAAACACACATATGTGTCAAATTAGTTTTTTGAAGATAGGCACTTGTCACACTAATTCATTACACTTATAACAAACACACTGCGTGCGTGTCTTGGTTATAAAATAAGATCAACCGTATCCCGACGCAGTCCGTCTGAAACTGACAATATATCTGACAAGCCCGCTACGGCGACCGAGCCGACTCGATGTAAGCCGAGTCATTTCGTCGTTTTGAACGCAAGATTGTTCCAGGCGTACTTTTGTACCGAATTCGATACATTTTACAAAGGCTGTATTCATCAGAACCCATCGTTTTATAAGCGATTTCTAATGGATGACGTCACGTTGCGCATTGATTTGTAGTTCTGCTGAATGCATTTTGTTGTCAGTTTTTTGTTTGGTTAGATTACCTTCTAAATATTTTCATCAAATTTTACATTTTATTCTATGCGAAATGGATAATTTTATTTTTAATGCTCCTCTTCACTAACGGAGATCGTGTATAATGTTTTTATAATTTTAATTCAATTCTTTCGTAATTTTTTATAAATTCGATAGAAAAAATGGCGTCCGTTTTCCCATCGATGTGTGAAATCAATTTTCCTTAGTGCATTCAGCAGATGATTACTAATCGCTTACAAATCGTTTTTGGTATACCTACTTTCCATCCAAGGATTTGTTTTGTTATGTAGGGCCGTTGAAAGTAACGACTTTTTTTTAAAGTTCACATTTTTTTTTCTTAGAACTCTAAGTTTTTTAAGTGTCCAGTGAGCTAGCGTCCTTTTTTTAGGCGCCGTGCTGGTACATTTCTATCAAATTCGGTACAATTTTGCCGATCCAGCCGGTATAATAATTTAAAGTTATAATAACGCTGTTTGAAGTAGTTTGAAGGTTTCCTTCAGTTTCTTCATCGCGTGTGTCATTTTTAAATTGAAAGAATCGTATTTATTTTTAATTACTCAAACAAATAAATCTAAGCGAGAAAGAAAAGGACCAAAATTAATTAAAACAATGTTTCCATGTAATATTTCCATGTGAATAGCTGCTATTTGTGAGGTTATGTGAGAGGTTTTTTCCTAAAACTTAGTTTTATGAAACTAATAATTGATTTTAAATAAGTAAAGGTAAGAGAGCAGCATGTGTCTTAAACAAAATTGCATTTTTTTTAGAACAGTTCGAAAGATAACCATTTAAAAGGTCGTGACGTTTGATCTATTTACTTTTCTGTGCTTGTGACGAATTTGAAATTTTTGTGTGATATCACTATTATTTGTTTTGCAAAACGTTTCTCGCCGTCAGTTTTCTGGAATCATATTTGTTCATAAATGAAAAATTTCTAAAATTATAATTTTTTTTCTGAAGAGTTTGCCGTGTAGATATGACAACACCGGCCGAAATGCACTGAGGTCTTTTCACACTGCACACCTTTTATTTTATTGATTGCGACCGTCGTCAGTAGCGGCCTTGTAAATTTTCAGATTTCATATAAAGTGTATAATGCAAAGCGCCATTTATGGTTATTTTACTCCACTTTATTTTCATCTCAGGATTTGCCGGTTTGAATATAATACGTCATTTCCATAACACCCTATACCACCCACCCAACATATACAGTGTGTTGTTTCTTAATGACGTGATAATACAGGGTGATTGATGTTGGATGGCCTCTTAGACGTTTATGAATAACTAGTAAACGGATCAGTTTGAAAATTTTGCAGCTTATATAATGACCTCTATTCTAAAAATATTCTCAGCAGTGCTGCCGCTTCTATTAGAAAGTTTCTGTAACTTTGATTATTTAAATGGAACACCCTGTGTATTATTTTCTATTAGAATCCCTATTAATTTCTTAATAACTTTCCTTATCATTTTCCTATATCTACACTGAGCGAAATGGCGAGTTGATATAAGTCAAATATGAGTTTACTAGACCGAAGCGTGTTGCTACTAGGGGATAAGTTATGATAGCAAAGAAGATGGGTTATTTTATGCGTTGGAACAGTTCACGCCCCACCGTCTTAAATTATTGATGGGCTATCGTAGCTACCAGTATGTGAATTGTGATGCGTTACCAGTCGGGCTAGATTAATTCATGATTCGAGCTATCAAAACTTGACATTTAAGTTGTTCTAGCTTACGATGGTGGATGGAATAACTAACTCACTCTTTGGGCTACCAGACTCCAAATTTTGGACTACCAGTACCTAAATTGACGACTATCGGAACTCAAAATATTTCTTTGATTTAACGCCTGCATATTGTGGACTTCAATTGCCTTTTCTTTTTCCAAGATATGACATTTTTGTTGTATATTTAAAAAATAATCAAATGAATTATAGACAGGAGAGCATACTACGGCTAAGAAACCATGCGGACGAAGTTATGACGATTGCTTATAAATAATAACAATTATGCATCTCCCTCCTGTCCCTCCATTTTACGCCAACTGACCAAAATTATGCAAAACATAAATTTTCACGTACAGAGAACAAAGATGAAAAATCCCGCAAACGGCACAACGGCCAACAGGTGTCTATACGCGCGATCGAAGGAGAATTGACGAATAACAATGGAATGAAGCGCGCCAAACCTGCACGAGCTTGAATTCGGAACTTTCCGTGACCTTACGATCTTGCGATTTACCCTCGATATGGGGCTTTGGACCACGTTTCCTGAATTATTCCAACTGAAAATAATTTACACATGGTAATGAGTTAAAAGAATGCACGTCCGGGTTAACACGACACTGTTTGATCAATTAGTAAGTTTTCCCAACCCATAAACTGAGTTCAGGTAACTCATAAAATAGTTACAAGATGAGGAATTGTGGTGATCCCAAATATGTTTAAAATATTGTAGCGTTTTTAGATAATTTGTGATAATTCGTAGGCTCAGTTAGAACAACATAGAGAGGTGGGTTGAGGTAGCTCCAATTTTGTAACCCACGACATTGGTAAATGCATTTTTTTAAGTGTATATCTCTTTTCTTATATCTGTGATCGTTCTAGACATAATTGGTAATTTATCTTTTTTTTGGAAAATATATCCTTCAAAATTATCTGAACTTTGATAAATTTGCGCACTTTGCGTGTTTTTGTGTAAAAACTTTATAGTAAGCATATCGTAGTTTTAACATTGAATAGTATTTATATATATATAACATCGGTTTACAACGTTCTACGTCTTCCGATTCCCAATCTCCATCCTTCTCTATCTCTCCATGCACCTTCTTCCAGTCGGAGCTTTTGGACCTCTTCGTCTACTCCCTCTCTCCAGCTTCTTCTTGGTCTTCCGCGTTTCCTCCTTCCGCCTGGTTTCCACTGCATCACTTGTTTAGGTATTCTTGTCTCTGGCATTCGTTGTACATGCCCAAACCATATTAGTTGTTTATCCTGGATCAGGATAAACAACGAATAGTATTTATATTTTGTGAAAAATAATTATGTAATTAAGTCACTCAACAGTTACAAATTTGACCTCTGTAAGCTATAATCCATCACACTATTATGTAATAAGAAGATTGCGGTTAATGAGATAATGACAAACGATAGATTGCAGGCAGCCATCCCACTTCTGAGTTATAAATTATCTCTGCATTTCAGCGAATAACGAAGGGGCGCATCGGCTTCGCGGATTGTCGTTAAGACCCACCCGCGCCACTTTTCTCTAACGAGATCGGAGGCGCTCTGCTGCCACAAAATTACGCCACCAGCAGAGACCGACCGTCAGCATGCCAAAAATACGGGCCGGTCCCTAATGACCGCGAAAGCGAATTAAGAAAACGATGCCACGCTTCGAATAAAACTAATGGGTTAAACGGTTTCCTTTAATAATTCATATTTTTTGTTTTAGGCGTATTTCCTCAAGGAAATATTCAATTATTATTAAAATGGAAGAAGAGAAAAACGTTAACGAAACAAAAAAAATGTATTTAAGGTGATTATCTGAGTATATTTTACTTCCATCTTTGAAATTTTACTTTATAAAATGTATTATTAGCACAGTGATGTTTAAACACGAAAATAAAATTAGTCCGATCATTTGGTGCTCTCGTGTCTGGAGCTCTGCAGCCAAACATACTTTTCGGCTACTGGATTCCATCGAAAGGAGAACCATTCGTCTGATAGCAGATGACGAGCTAACAAAGAGCCTCGACAGCCTAGAACGAAGACAGATTGGGATTTGACTCCCCTTTACAGATATTTCCATGGAAAATGCTCGGCTGACCTTGCCTTCTTAATTCCGCCCAGAGCGGCGAATAGCAGAAATACACGACGAACCACTGGGGCCCATCCATATGTGGTTCAGCTGAGTACTCCTAGAACTTCATTATTTAAGAATTCTTTCATCTAGAGGACTTTATTCTTATAGAACGACCTTCCAGTGGTTGTTTTCCCCAACGAATATAACCTCCAACGAATCAAAACCAACGTGAATTATCTGAGTATATTTTACTTCCATCTTTGAAATTTTACTTTATAAAATGTATTATTGGCACAGTGATGTTTAAACACGGAAATAAAACTAGTCCGATCATTTGGTGCTCAAAGATGCGATTACTTGGAAAGTTATCTGGGAGTTTGGAAAGTTGGTATGTTTATAGATTTCGACGTGTTATTTTTGAATTTTCACTTTACCACCTTGCGGCGCCATATTGTAAAATTGGTGGCCAAAAACAGTTTTTGACGATATCTCCTACTCATTTTATGATGCAAATAGTTATGTGATAAATTAAACTAGAGAAAAATTCCTATAATTTATGTTATAATCCTTCTTTTTTGTGAAATTAATAATTTCAGCGTACGAGCACCGCATATACTCTACTCCAACATGCGCATTGGCGAGAAAACTAATTTTCACACTACCATGTGTTTCCAAAGACTAATAGAATCTGCAAAAACGATGCTTCACCATTTAAATCTTGTATTGGAACTTGCAAATTATCACAGATTCCACTGCAATTCGCTCAAATAACGGAGCACCATAATCCAGCCTTTCTGCATCCATAAGCTTCCCGGCATCCCTTTTTGATTTGAAAGAAATAAGTTTTAACAAGGTTTCAGAAGCTGGGAACTCGAGTTCCTTTCCATCCTCATCGCTCTGCATTATGTTCAACTCCATGTCCTGTCGGACAATGCCCTTAAGGCTCTAAACTTCAATCGGTTTACTTAAACTTACATTGGAGTGCCATGCCGACCTAAAAGTACTGGCGGCCAGGGGAAACAAGGTAGAGCTCTTGTGGGTCCATGGTCACTCTGGGATATTAGGAAATGAAAAAGCGGATGAACTAGCGAGAGCCGGGTCCGCTCAAAGTCTCAGGGGCCCCGAACCGACCTTTGGAATATCAAAACAGGCAACAAAAACAACATTAGATTGATGGTCGAAGAAACAACACGTATCTCGATGGCAAGGGTTACCTGGTCAAATACACGCACGGGCCGTAATTGTAAAACCATCGAAAATACTATCGAATGGGATGCTAACCCTGATGTGGCCCGAGTTGAAATAATTGATGAGTCTACTAACAGGCCACTTCCACTTGCGAAAACACCTTCAATGGATAGGTATAAACAACGGATCCATTGAATGCAGATTCTGCGGCAAAGAGGATGAAACCGCTTCACATTAATATATCGCTGCGTAGCGCTGTCTCGTAGAAGACAAAATATCTTCGGGAACATACAACGTGGTGACAACCTCCCACAGGACAAGCTTGGTAGAAGGTTACTGGACCTCATAGAAGGAACAAACATCTTCTAACAAGATCGGGGTACACAATAAGCTGAAAGGCTGCAATGATAGAAGTTCTGGCTTTTAAACCGACCCCACCTCAACCAACCCTGGTGGACCTGATAATAGGTTCGGAACGAATGTTGTCTTGCTGCTGCTTCTATCTTTGGTACCGATGCAATATTAATTTTGTGCTGATTTTGTGAAACAAGTAGTAATATATTTTTCGTTAATATATGAAATACGTGTGTTGGAGTATATATGTGTGGATTTACGGCCCTCTTACTCTGAAACTATTCATTTTACAAAAAAAGGGTGATTTCAAAACGCCCCGAAAACTTTCCAGGCAGAACTACCAAATGATTTTATTAAACTGGTTTTAATGAATTGCTCTAATTACAATCGCCGAAAATATTTGTTGACGAATGGGCTATCTATGCGCAGTTTCGCAGAAGTGAAAATATCGGAGTTCACAGGCTGGCGAATTAGTGCGACCACGGTAAAAATCTCATGTGGAGGTCTTGGGGCAAATAGAAACCATTAGTATCGGAGCTTGGCAAAGCCTTTAGGTAAAGTGCTTCAAGCATCAATCACTTGTTAAGTTATTAAAGGGTTATAAAATATAAATTACTTTTTAAAGTAATTGTTCTCCAGGAACTAAGCTCTTTTGAATACAGATTTTAAGAATTTTCTCAGGGTCTCAAGTCGTCAAAAAGAAATTCAAACCCTCAAAAAAAATTTCAAGTCCTTTAAAAATGCTTCAGGCTCTCGTATTGATTAATAGAACGATAAGAGTTATTTTAGTTTCCAAGAAGAGATACAGAAATCAGTATCCTGATAACACTATAAAGATAAGAAATATAAATAATAATAATAATAATGTTTATTCCCAACGAGCTATTGTAGTCAATTACATGATATTGATTCCTGTTCAATTTTAAAGATACCAAAATTTAAAATTAGGATTGTATAAGACTGCACTCTACGCGGAAATCCTGAATCATGTGAAATACTGGGTTTATTTGGGTTTGTTCGAAATATAAGGGTTAAATTAGGAATAATCATAATCAATCGCCATCACAGAAATTGTAGATATTTAATGGTTTCAGAATCCTCATCAGTAATTAAATCTTAGTCGGTTTGAATGCATGAAATAGTGAATCCGAAACATTTCACAAATACCAATTGTGATACAACGTAGAATTCTGAGTAGGAAGAGGAATTCAATTCTACATCTGGTGATGATGAGTTCGCCTTTTGTTTAAACGGGCAGGTAGATACTCAGAACTATCGTTATTGATCAGACGTGAATCCGTGAATTGGCTGAGTGAACAGCATTCTCGGTACAGTAGAAAAAAAAAATGTATGGATCAGTATTGTGGGTAATATTTTTATAGGTACAGTAGTTTTTGAAAAAAGTTTTTAGAAGAAGATCTAAGTTCAGGTTTAACCATATTATATTTCCGGGAGAAGAAACTCCAGACGCACCCCATTCGGTTATCTGATATTTTTTACCAGATAGTGAGACGTGTTTCCATGTGGATATTTTTTCTATTAGCCTTATGAAAACGGTCTCTTGAGGTTTTCTCGTCAGACGTACACTTCTTGATTAAAACTATTAAATTCAAATTGAAACTCTTTATTATTAATATAGATAATGAATTGTACAAATTGTTGGACATGGCCATTAAGGAACGCCTTTCATAGAGAATATTTTAAAACGTATCTTGACTTAAGTATTATCTCTGTAGTGTATACAAGGCGTCTAGCTTGGATAGTGCCTAAACTATTCAGGATAGAAAAAAAGTTACATACAAAAGTTAAAAGTTCTAGTAAAATGTATCAATAATATGAATTTGATATATCGGAACAATAGCTTTACAACCGTATGTAATTTTTTGAAGTGAAATGCACCCTTGTCAAGTAATTGTTTTTTTTTTCTGAAATTCTAGTTATTTTTAAGGATAGGATTTAAAAATCGTAGCAACCTGTTGATTCAATCTGAAGAAATATAATTTACATTATGGCTACCCTAAAGTACGTAATATCGATCTATGCTACTATGTTTTAATTCTCTTATACAAAGCGTTCGTTAGAACTTGGACAACTCAATGGTTTTAAAATAGGACACCCCTATAGAAGGTTGTTACAAATACGGCCTTCACCATTGGGATTTCGGGAACGGTAAGAGATACGAAGTTGCGTAATTATGGGCTCAATAATATGCCGCAAAAAAAATCAAGAATAAATACAGGTGCTTCCAAAATATTTGGAAAAATCTAAAATTTTTTTTTTCCTGACTTTGTTCGAAGAGATGTCCAAAAATAAATTTCGCTTTTCATTGCTAGTTTTTATTCTCCACATGATGGCATTATCAGATCTTTCATGCGACGTTTCGTCTTTGGGTCACCATTATCAACTTAATTTTTTTAAATATGGGCCTGGACTTTGATTATGAAAGAGGACCGAAATCTACGTTATACACCCCTAGCAAGTTCCTATAATTTACTTTTTTTCTAAATTCGATATAATTCGAAAATGTAAAATTCAATGCCTCTTCTAAAAGTCTTAAAAAGTGCTGGCTTTAAGAGTCAAGATTTATTTGCATTAATAAAGTAAATTACTTGTACTTACGCTAAGGATAAATTTGATACAACGATTAAAGACAGCAATAGCAATAATAATTGAAAAATCTTCAGTTTCTTCGAAACAAAAGTAATATACAGGAACGTACTGGGAGTATATTAATGAAGATGGTCAATTTAAGTAACAAAACGTCGAAAAACCAGTTATTGTATAGTACCGGTCCTCTTTCATAATTTAACGAAAAAACCAATGATCATGCGTATTTAAAAAAATTAAATTGATGTTGGTGATCTCAAGACGAAACGTCGCACGAAAGATCTGATAATGTCATCTTGTGGAGAATAAAAACTAGCAATGAGAAGCGAAATTTATTTTTGAACATCTCTTCGAACAAAGGCAGGAAAAAAAATTTTTGTATCTTGTAGAGAATAGAAAGTAGTAATGAGAAAGTAAAATATATTTTCGGACATCTCTTCGAACAAAGTTAGGAAAAAAGAAGAACCGAAGCGCAAATTTTTTGATTTTTCCAAATATTTTGAAAGCTATTGGGCAACTTCGCCCCAATTTAATCGACTTCGTAGCTCTTACCGTTTCCGAAATCCCAATGGTGAAGGCCGATTCTATAACACCCAGTATATTATTAGGCATATGGATATATCTTACGAATAGCTTCCTTTTTTGTTAAATATGTCCCATACCAAAATCTTAATTTCTGAAATATTTTAAGGTTTGTCTAAACTCGGGTAAAAATTGGATTTAGTTATTAGATATATAATTTAGTCAAGATTATTTTGGAACAAAAAAAAATTGCTTTTACGCAGCTATCATTATTAAATTAGTTTTCTAAAGTTTTGTGCGTTATTACCGCTTAGAGTTGAATTCCTTCAGTTAACTTTATCGAAAATATGAATTTTTCAAAAGAGGAACTGGTTATCACAATCTATGTTTTGGGCGCAAGCGAAAACTAATTTAATAATGAAATTTTGAAATGAAATAATAAAGAAAATTATGTTCCAAAGCAATTTTGACTAAATTATATATTCAGAACTTCCCATTTGTACCCGAGTTTAGACAAACCTTAAATATTTCAGAAATTATAAGGTACAGGATATATCTAACAAAAAGGGAAGGTATTCGGAAGATACATTCATGTACCTAAATATATATTGGTTGTCCTATTTAAGAAAACAAAATTAAAGCATACTTAAAATCGTTGGGATGTCGAAGTTCTATCCAGCGCCTTGTATACTGCCATGTTAATTCAAAGGGGCGGATATGCCAATGTCGTCAAAAGTTACTTATACTGTTCAAGCAACATGCCACGAATGAGATCATCTAAATGTTTGTTAAAATTCGAAAGCAGTAGGTATATGCTACCAATTTTTTTTTTTTTTTTTTTTTTTTTTTTTATGATCAAACACAAGCACTATAGGAAAAATCCTTTAGGGCACTCTGGGAGTGGTGCGTGTGCGCAAAAAGCGATTCACGTTGGTTTTGAATCGTTTGATGTTATATTCGTTGGGAAAAACGACCTCGGGAAAATCGTTCCACAATGATGAAGTCCTCCAGATGAAAGAGTTCTTAAATAATGAAGTTCGAGGAGTACTAAGCTTAACCACATATGGATGGGCGGCAGTGGTTCGTCGTGTATTTCTGATATTCGCCGCTCTGGGCGGAATTAAGAGGGCAAGGTCAGCCGAGCACTTTCCATGAAAATATCTGTAAAAGAGAGTCAAATCACCAACTTGCCTTCGATGTTCTAGGCTGTCGAGGTTCTTCGTCAGCTCGTGGTCTCCAATCAGACGAATGGCCCTCCTTTCGATGGAATCCAGTAGCCGAAGAGTATGTTTGGGTGCAGAGGTCCAGACATGAGAGCAGTACTCTAGTGATGGTCGATACCTATTGAACTACAAATATGGACGTAATTGAAATTTAAAAGCTAAATAATTTATATATTTCACAATTAAATTTTCACTAGATACGCCCCTTTGAATTAACATAACAGTATAACATATTTAAAAAATAGTAGCATAACGTACTTTAGGGTAGCCAAAATGTAAATTGTATTTGTTCAGGTTGTATCATAATACTCATAATACTCATAATACTCATAATACTCATAATACTCATAATACTCATAATACTCATAATACTCATAATACTCATAATACTCATAATACTCATAATACTCATAATACTCATAATACTCATAATACTCCTTAATAGTCATAATACTCATAATACTCATAATACTCATAATACTCATAATACTCATAATACTCATAATACTCATAATACTCATAATACTCATAATACTCACATACTCACACCAACCAGATATTGGCAAACAATATTAAAAACAAAATCAACAACAAAAATGACGATTATGTGACTAGAATAGCAATAAGTTAGACAAATATTATCCACATAAACCGTTTTTCTTTTTTGAAAAGTCATATCTAGAGATATAATTAAGTTTATATACTATCGATAAAAAATTCTTTAGTAGAATAATAACATTTGTTTAATAATATGTTTTTAATTTCCTTCTTAAACTGGCCGTATTGTAACTCCTTAATATAATTTGATAATTTATTAAATAATTTTTTCCGGCATATACCGGGGATCTTTAAACTTTTGTCAAATTATGATTATCGATAGTAAAGAGGGGACCCCCGCTCGTTTGGTAACTATGATAGTCCGAATGCCTATGCGCATTTTGTTTAACAAACAATAAAGTTTTGAAAATGTACATGCATGGAAAGGTCATAATCTAATATGCAATAAATATTGGTCTAAAGCTCGCCCTAAGGTCCAGATTAAAAATACAACGAAATGCCTTTTTCTGGGAAATAACTTCTCCTACACTTGCTCCCCAAAGTGGAGTATTATAGCTAAGGTAAGGTATAAATGAGTAGTACATAGTGATAAGTGTCTCCTGGTTTACAGTATGCGTTAATCGATATATGGAGTACACCCCCTCATTAATCTTACTGCAGATATGGTCAATCTGCGCAGTCCAGTTTACTAATCTATCCAGGTAAATACCTAAGAACTTGGTAGTGTTTGAGCAGTTGGGAGTCTCTACCTCCACTCTTGCTGACATTCAAAATTAAATTATTTGATGCACACCATGAGCTGAACTGTTCTATAATCCTTAACATTTTCAATCTGAGCTCGTCCGGACTCGATGCTGAGACCACCACCGTTGTATCATCAGCAAACATTACTTTTAAGAAACATAAGTGGTCCCAGAACCGAGCCCTGAGGGACCCCTATGTCAATGTGTGCAGCTTCAGCCAGATCATGTCAGATCATATCAACAGGTTGCTTGATTTTTGAATCGCACCTATAAAAATTAATAAAATTTCAGAAAAATACTAATTACTTGACAACTTTGCATTTTTATTAAATATGGCTGTAAAGCCCTTGTTGTACTAAATCAAATTCTGGATAAATATATCCTTTAATTTTGTATTCTCTTTTTTAAAATTTAGAATAGTTTAGGCGCTATCGAAGCCAGACACCTTACTGACACACCCTGTATAAACAATGTGGTCACCAATTAACTGAATTTATTCCAAAACAATCTAGGCATTCTAATTTTTATATTTATAACTAATTTTGCCGATATTTTTCTACGTGATTGCATTTTATATTTAGAACACAATTATTTGACTCTCTGGCAGAGGGTTTTATTTGTATCGGTTAATTAAGTTGAAACTCTGATTTGGTTATATCAAAAATTAAAATTATTTTCTGTTTTATTATATTCTATTATTTCGCTAGAAAATAATATTCATATTGGATCGTAAAAAATAAAACCCACCATAAAATTTTGTAAATATACAGGGTGTTCCTTAATGATGTGCTAATATTTCAGGGTGTGATTCCTTAGGTCATTTTATAAAGAAAAGTTCATATGAACATATGTCCGCAACGGCTTAAATTTTTTGCTACTGCTTCAGCCCATCTTCGCCCCGAATTGCCCTGGGTCCATTTATGATTTTAAGGGTAAAATCTACATTATTAAAAGTGTTCCAATTTAAAATAACATGTCTTTCCGATTTTTAGTATTACAGTAGATATTCGATAGTGTGAACATCGCCTAACGTAAACCTCGCATAGTGTGAATGAGATGTCATTGACCCTAAAAATTTACATTATGTGGCAGTCGTTGTTCCGCGGTGCTGTAAATTCCCGATACATGCGGTACTTTCCCATCGAGGACGCTGTCTTAGCTAGAAACGCATACGTTTTGTGACAGTTGTTCGATGTTAAAACGTATTTGGGTGACGTAATTTCGGTAAATATCCGTGAAATGTCGCAATGTTGCAAAATCCACAATTTGTAAATAAAACAAAAGAAGGAACTGATTTCTAAAGCTGTGAAAGTTACATATGTGGGCCCAGGTAAAAGACAAACATTAAAGAGTTCGGGATTTCCCAGAATGGAAAAAAAATTATATAAGTGGTTCCTGGAGCAAAGAAGTAAACATTTAATTTTAAGTGAGGATATGATCAAGCAAGAAGCAAAGCAAATTTATTTACAAATTAAAGAAACTGATAAGCAATTTACAGGCAGTGAGGGATGGCTACAACGCTTTAAAAAGAGATTTGGAATCCGCTTTTTGAACATTTCTGGAGAGGAATTGTTCTCACAGCCAGAACTTGTGGATTCATTTAAAATCCAATTAAAAACAAAGTAGAAGAACTTGGTATCACGTTAGACTAACTGTGCAATGCTGATAAAACAGGACTTTACTTTATTACCAGACAAAACATTTGTCTCGGCGGCTGGTAGGAGAACTGAAATGCAGCGAATAACTTTTTTAGCTTGCAACTTGAAGTTGAAGATACTGAAGACTATTAGAGCGATGAGATTGAGATAGCCGAAGAAAATCCGGAATCATCAACTCCATTGGTTTCACTAGATAGAGTCTTTAAATGTAGTAAACCAGTGGGCTGAGGAAAGTAACATTAATATTAATGATCTTGTAGTTATAAAAAGGCTAAGAGACAAAGCCATCATGCAGAGAATTAAAGATTCGCGATAACAAACAAAAATTTCTGAGCTTTTCAACAAAAAATAATTCTTTATCCCTTTTTTTAATTTCTAATGAGTATTACTAATTTATATGTTTATTATATTAGTTCTAACATATTATATATAATATGCGTTAACGTGAATAAGTCGATAATGTCAACGGACGTTGTTTTTCTCGATTCACACTATCGAGTGTCTACTGTATTTACTGGAAGTGGGATATTTAGGGTGGGAAGTTTTAAATTAACACGCTGTATATAAAGGATTTTCTCTGAGTGCAGAAATACTTTTACTATTCGACTGCGGTTGACTCCTAAAAATTGTAATCACAGTACCATAGAATTAATTGAAAATTTTAATATACAGTTGGATAACATTAAATTTATTTTATTTTGTCGTATTGAAATTTACAGTTAATTTTGTTTTAGAAATGGGTAGAACTTGGAAGTCGTACCATTACAGCTGGCTGAGCAGGTGGACAAGTATTTCTAGGCTGATTATTTTTTACTACTTCCTCACTGGTAAGTTGGCTTTTTTGGCCATTTTTTTTTGACAAAAAAATATCTGAAAATTGAATAATTGCAAGTCATAAAACAATATATTATAGAAAATGTTGTAACATAAAAAATGGTAGGTCATATTTAAATATATATTATGACCAAAAAAATGGCATGTCATATTTAAATATATATTATGGACAAAAAATAATTTAAATGACTTTATTATTAGATAGGGAATTATCATATTATACAGAATTTGTATTAAAATTAATACCATAAATTTTCTCTTTAAATGTTAAAAATATGAGGAGTATTTCTGAATATTATAAATAAATGATACTAGGTAATGAATTTTATATTTTCCGTTGCAATCATTCTTAATATACGGATTTTTCAAAGTGGATATTGATTCCATTGATGTGATTTAAAAATAAATAAAAATGAAGAATTATCTTTAACCTAATAGTGCTCCATTTCTAATAGAAGATATAATATATTTAGGAAAAACTTAAAGTGAAAAGTGGGTGATGCGGTGAAAACAGAAAAAATAAAACATCTTTCATCCAGTCAAATTTGCTTCCTCGATATTGGAAAAATATTGTTAATTTCAAGGATATAATATTGTTCACGACTACAGTACTATAACATTGTCCTTATACAACTTGAAAGAAAGCAATTAGCACCTTTGTTCAATTCTTTAAGTAAATATGTCGTTTTTCGGTTTAACTGTTAAATCCGTGAAATCTATTTTTGAGAATGGAGAATTGTGAACTTAAATTTAATTAGGTTACGGGGTGGAAATTTTGTACATTCTTACTTACACTTATATTTTTAAAATATTAAATTTTAACAAAAAAAGTTCCAATCATCTATTACCAGTAGCACAGCTATTGTTATGTTATACTCTTATGAATATGCAACTACGCAATGGACTTAGATATCTAAACCTTTGATTCCCAATTTCTTTAATTTTTATATTAGTTAGTAAATTAAAATACGAGCTATCATAAGTCCAGTTAGTCGTGCACTTCAGCAAAAGGGTTTATACAGAATTTTATGGTCTTTAATTTTTGTCCTTAACTATTTTCTGTAAAATGTACAATCTTTGAAACAAATAGAAAAAATCGATTACCGGTTTTTGATGTTTTTTGACCAATTTTATTTTCCATTGGACACAATGACTTCTTACACACTGTATCATTATCATTTATCTTTTGTGGATATCATTTGTGGAAAGCATTAAGAAAAAACGAATCGAACATCGCCGCATTAATTTTTCGTGAGCGAGTTATTTTTGTAAGCAACAAATTTAAAATTATATCTTCCTGCTATAACATAATAACTACTCACTAGTCAATTTTTTTAAAATGGAACACACTGTATTTTCTTCTTTCATTTTACGTGTAGAATTACATTATTAATCTAATTGCTCTCTAACAAATGCAAAATTACCTATCAATAATTAAATTTTTTACATAATTTCTAATGCTATATGAATTCAGTATTTTCTTGGACAAAGAATAGGTTCCATGAAGGTATGAAGCGAAATAGGTAGTAATTAGGGCTAGAGAAGGCAATCCAAAGTATTGAGGCATATTTAAAATGATTGTTTTTCAATTTTTTTTTAATGATCAAACACAAACACTATAGGAAAAATCTTTTAGGGCATTCTGGAAGTGGTGAGTGTGCGAATAAAGCGATTCACGTTGGTTTTGAATCATTAGAGGTTAAATTCGTTTGAAAAAACGACCTTGGAAAGATTAAGTCCTTCATGAAGACATATTTCCTCCTAGACTGATGCCCAGCAAATTAATAGATGAAGCCAGTGGGATTGCGTGTCCTGCCATGACTATATCCGGTGCTGTAATGTTAACCGTTTTAAAGAAAACTGCTACCTGGATTTTCTTAGCGTTAAATTCGACTTGGTTACTGTCTCCCCAAGCCAAAATTTCTTCCAGGTCTTTGTTAAGGCGTGATACTTCATGCTGTCTGCGAAGATGTGCGTCGGCAGTCGATATTTGTGCATTCAAAGAAAAAGATGAGACGAGTGTGCTATCGTGAGCAAAGCTAAATATTTGATTTTTAGTTTTCACTAGAAGCTCGTTAATGTAGAGTAAGAAGAGAGGGGGGGGACAATATGGACTCTTGAGGAACACCGGCATTGCTGGTGAAGGTGTCTGGGAGAAATTCGTCAATCGCCACTTGCAGAGAGCTGTCCTTAAGAACCATGTACAGAATCGACTGGGCATTCCATAGGATCGAAGTTTACTTAGAAGCCCCTCATGCCAAATATATGCCAATAATATAACATATTAAATTTAATAGGCATATGTAAGTAATAATTGGTAGTTAAGTTTATTTCTAAATGAATTTGTAGTTAAATCTTGATTACAACAATAATTTCTGCGTCCTGAAAATTATTCGTTTATATATCAAAAATGTTATTCTTTTTAAAGAATGCCTGATCTAAATTATTTTAAATTTTAATCTTTTTAACATCATTAGTTACAAAGTTACCTGTGAGACATTTTTTATAAAATATTTCTTTAGTAAATTTTATTTCAGAAACAGTTCGAGATGGGTATAGGAAATCAGGTAACAAAATTACTTGGATTTTTACAGAGAATTGAAAAATACAAAATATGCAAGGCATTCTATTTAATTATAACAACGTTAAGTCTAACTTCCGGTATAACCAGAAGTGATAGACACGTCAAAATATCTTCATTAAAAAGATCGTCATCTTTTATAGCACCTTCCTTAGTTCCCGAGATCTTTTAATATGCTACTCTCCGTAAATGAACATGTATAGCAAAAGTAACATCCACGGTAGTACAATGCATATTTACGTAAAACTATTTCACGAAAATAGGGTAGCTAATTTGTCTTAACTCCATCTGCGAATTCTTCCTCGTAATAAGAATTATAAAGCAATGCAACAAATGTAGCGAAATTAATGGGAGCCAATTTGTTCGGAGCTCCGCGAGGGCAATATAAAGAGGGTAGTCTATAATAAGTTCACTCGGAAACACTCGATATTTATGCTGCGGATCGTGACAGAACATTCGTCTTACAAAAGTCACGGCGAGCCGGTTATAATGCTTCTCTGTTGCTCCTGCTGGGATTAACTTTCGAAAATAAATATGCGTTAATAAACAACTAATACTGGAGTCGATCCGGTTTACGAAAATCCCTTGACGAAATCGAGTAATTTTTTTTTCCCAATCGATACAGTAGGATCCTCTTGACAACCTGACATGATTTGTAGGGGGAGCCGTAAATCTAACCTACAACGGATTTTCCTAAATAACTCAGCCGGTTCTGATTCCACAAAAAAAATGGCAAAATTGAAGAGCTTGACAGAGCGCGTAAGTTCGCGAATTATCGCGATTTTTAACTGCAAAAACAATAAAATTTAATTAAGTATATCTCGAGAAGGATCGGAGTTGGGGCATCAATTTTTCGCGAATCAACGGGTGACACCGAGTACTTTGATGGGCCGGAGGCTGGGTGTGGTGCAGCAATGAGGAGGAGAGTTATGGTGGGGAAAAAATATTACATGAATGCTAATAAGTAGTTTATTAATCGAGTTACGGGGGTCAGGCCGGATTAAATTTGTTCATTTTTTTATCAGCTACGAGGGGGGATTGGCGAAAAATCTTTATTTTCGCAAATGCGCGCTTGACGCGGCATACAAGAAATGGCCACTATTTAACATCTCCGAAAATACTTTAGATATTATGTTCAATTTTGGTATGTGTTAATAGGATATAGAACCACACATTTTAGTTAGAAAAGTTATTTAATTGTTCCACCAGTGGCGTCCCTGCAAGCATGTCCTCTGACGCCACTGACATTTTTCCATGCGGATATTTTTCTGATTAGCCTGGTCAATTCTACATAAAAACGGTCTCTTGAGTTTTTCTCATGAGACGCATCGTTTTTGATTAAAACCACTAAAGACATATTGAAACTCATTATTATTAATATTGATAAAATAATTAATGATAAATTTTGAATAAATGAACAAATTGAATCCGGCCTGATCCCCGTAGCTGGATTAATAACGTACTTATTAGCATTTATGTAATATTCTTTTCCCTTTCATAACTCTCCTCCTCATTGCCCCACCACATCCAGCCTCCGGCCCATCAAAGTACTCGGTATCACCCGTTGATTCGCGAAAAATTGATGCCCCAACTCCGCCCCTTCTCGAGATATAATTAATTAAATTTTATTGTTTTTGCAGTTAAAAATCGCGATAATTCGCGAACTCATTGAGATATCGGGATCAGGTTTATTCGAGCTCTGTCAAGCTCTTCAATTTTGCCCTTCACATTTTTTTGTAGCATCAGAGCCGGTTGAGTTATTTAGGAAAATCCGTTGTAGGTTAGATTTACGGGGCGTCCCCCCCCCCCCCCCCAATGCGGCGCCCCCTACAATTCATGTCAGAATGTCGAAAGGATCCTGCTGTATCGATTGGGGAAAAAAATTACTCAATTTCGTCAGGGACTTTCGAACCGTTTATTTCGCCAGAACGACTCTACTATAAGTAGTTAAAAGCGAATTAAAATTATAAATGTTTATTTTTTTGGTGAAACTCTTAAAGAATATGTTGATACATTTAGGAGCTCAGTTTTTCCGTTTAATACAATATGTTGGTATATCTAGCAAGTGAGTTGCCAGATAGATAAATCTGATCTAACACATCTAACCTAAAAATATGATTTATGGAGTGGCCTATTACAGTGGTTAAGGTATAAGAAATAGATCTGTATAAACCACAAATATAGAATTTTTTCCCTTCTTCTTCTGTCAAACTCATTCTTAGACGCGTTTCGCCGTATCACTGCTCGTCAGTAAGGATGGATTTGACAAAAGTAGAAGGGAAAAAATTCTATATTTGTGGCTAATATAGACCTATTTGTTTTATTTTACCTTAACCAATGGGAAATGGACTACCTCTTAAATATTTAAGTCGTTAGTCTGGCATATTTGGTCCTCTAATTATTAACAACCGCCCACCACATCTGATCTTTTCTAAGATAAGGCTTTCGGTTGATAAGATGGTACAATAGCATCCACAGCCGGAGACAAAGCACACTTACTTGCTGAACTATTTTCTTCGCATTCCACTGTAGATTTCCAGGGAAGAACACCACCCAACAGGACTCGACGTCAAGAAAGCTTCTGGTCCAGACGAAATTGCTGTTATAGTTCTCAAGAGATGCACCGATGAACTAATACCAGTATTTTGTAGACTAACTTATCCTACAAACAAGGAATATTTCGATCGTGCTGGAAGACGGCGCGAGTCCAGCCTATACCAAAGAAAGGTGAGAGAACCCTGCCTAGCAACTATCGACCAGTCGCATTGCTTTCAGTTATATCAAAAGTAATGGAGAAGTGTATTAACCAACATCTTCTAAAGTACCTGGAAGTCTTCAACATTATCAGCGATCATCAATATGGTTTTCGGAAGTCCAGATCAACTGGAAATCTTCTAGCCTATGTCACCCATCTTTGGAACAACTTCAATCGGACCACCTACACAGGGTGTTTCCTAATAACATGCTAATATCTAAGGAGATTATTCTTGGTTCCATTTTCAGAAAAACGTCTTAACCTTTGAGATTAAAGATTTTCAAAAAATCTCCTTTTTTATTAATATCTGTGATACTGCTCTAGATATTTTTGTCAAATTTGGTACACACTTTCTATTCATCAAGAGGCATTTTATGATGTATAACATGTTTTTTATTCTGACCAGTGGAGTTTGTGCGGGAATTGCCCTCAGTATTTTTGAAGAAAAGAATGGTACGCCACTTCTATTTTGTTAATAAAAATTATTTTTGAAAATCTCATTCCTTGCCGAGCAATTGTCGTGTCTGAAATTTTTGTTTGACGTACAGGTTTCCTATAAAAACATTAAATTCATGTTATGAAATTAGGTATTAAAAAAGATTAAAAAGGATTTAGTACGTAAGAAGCAGATTTTGTTTTGTAAACATGAGCAGTTTCAACAGTTGTCTACAGGCCGAGAACTTTATCTGTAGCTACAAAAGTAATGCGGGCAAAAAAATTTCTTGGGTTAACAATGTTGTCACATATATTAAACTTTAATTTAATACCATGTTACCAAGTAAACCCTAAATTTAAATTTACCCATTTAAAGTAAATTGTCATAAGTATATAAGAAACTAATATTCTATTAGTTTCAATGTTCTTAAAACTTTCTTTTCATAATATTTATTTTAATATTCAAATGCAAAATATAATATTTTTTTATTAAAGTATTTCTAATCTAAAAATAGGGCAACATGGTGCAATATCAACGGTAACCATGGGTAACCGCTGGCTAGAGCTAATTTGATAGGTTATATCCCAGACAGAGGATGACGACACTCGTCTGGTGACACGCCCATTGTGCCGGCGTGGTTGTTCGGCGATGTCCAATATGCTTTATCCAGTTGCGTAGTGATAGGGTTTGGTTTAAAAATCTGATAATGAATGAATATACCCTGGTAAACTCGTGATGTGTACAGGGTGTGTGAAGAGGAATCACAAATTAATAAAAGGGCCCGTCTCTCTGCTGTCGAAAAAATCGAAGGCTTCGACTTTGGCATTGTTAGGAGAACAATTCAAAAGTTTTATTTGGAAGTAAAAGTGGTTCCAACCTTAAAAAAGTTTCTACAACAGCTGAGAAGTGACAGGTTTCCCCGTGAAACTTTGGTGCATGTTGAAATCAAATGGATTTTATTGGCGAAAATGCCAAAATAAGCGAAAAATATTAATGGAAAGGCCTAATATATTGCAATGGTGAAACAAATATATTCATGCCATAAAAAAATTTATATTATTACATTATTAAGATAATAATAGCACGCCCATGACTCGGCCATGTTTTAAAAGATATTGATTTCCCCTTACCGATACGTCGTAGCTATAGACTCGCTTGTTGAGCTGTATCTAGTCTAGTTGTCACTTATTTATGTCATTAACCTTAACAAATTATTAAAAAACATGAAAATCTTTGACACCGTGTATCTCAAAAGTTAAGACGTTTGGGACATACATTAATATGAAGTTTTTTTCTGAAAATGTACCCAAGAATAACCTCCTTAAATATTAGCATGTTATTAAGAAACATCCTGTATAAAATGTAATTCTTGTATGATACAACTACAATTTCTGTATACTGTCTAGCCTGATCTCTTGTAAGCGTAATGTTAACTTTACCAGGATATACTCGATTTATGTTGTGTATCCTGACACAACGTTCATCCTGCAGGAAGCATCTGCGATTCGTTGCATTGTTATAATGCGTCTTCTGTTGCTAATGTTGGTATTTAGACTAGGAACTATAAATATAACAAATAATATTATGCGGTAGGTTGCGGGCATTATTACACAGTAAACAGGATAATGCTTTGATATAAAGAAAAAAAAAGGAAATAATTCAATTCTTTAATTAAAAAAATAATTATACCATTAATCTTTTTATCTTCTAAAACTTCGATCCGTCATTTAAGGTTTTTATTCTTTAATTATTTTTTAATAGTGTTATACTATATACATGGCATTATGAAAATAGTTTACTATATTTAAATGGGTGCTATAGAAAGTTCATACAGGGTGTTTCAAAAAACAACAAAAAATAAGACAAGTAGCTCATATTTTAGCAATAAAGCAACATCGTACAGGGTGTCCGATTTCGACGCTCTTATAGGGTATCTCTTATTGTCAGTGCTATCAAAAAAGTGTAGGTATCATGTGCTCTTTTTGGGCCAAACTTAAAATGGTAAAATCAAAATTTTAAAATTTTTGCTCGCTTAAGAGATACAGGGGAAAACCAAAAAATTGACCTTTTCAAAATTACCCTATATTTTCTTAGTTAAAAGAGATGCAGAAAAACATTTTATACAGAAGTTTCTTAATATTGATTGTTGAATAATATGCAGTTTTCAGAATAAGTATACGGGGTCAGGTAAAAAAGTTATCGGACCTAACCTCATTTGTTTAAAGGGAACACCCTGTATATTTTAATCTAAAAAGATACTATTTTAAATTCTCCTTTGAAATATATAACACACTATAGATGATATTCGTTTCCTAGGCGATTTATTTAAACTTTATTACTTTGAAACGAAATAAGAGATTCATATTAAGGTAAAAAATAACGGGAATTATCGCAAATGTTCGGAATATGTCCTTAAATGGTTACCGTCTTTCCGGAGAGCGAACCGAATATACATTTAGCGCCATTTCTTCGTTTTTTCCACTTTCAATATAAACTGATAGATATCATATTAAATTTTTCAAAATGTTGATAAGTCATTTTCACAAATGAATATGTAAAAATGACGTTAAATGTTAATAGTCAACATAGTTGTTTCTAGGATACTAGCTTTTGTTTCATAGTCTACTGTGGTTTAAAGTAATAAAGTTTAATAAATTACCTAGGAAACCAATATTATCCATGGTGTGTTATATACGTATTTGAAAGGAGAATTTAAAATAGTACCTTTTTAGATTAAAATATACAGGTAACTTTTTTACCTGACTCCGTATACTTATTCTGAAAATGGCAGATTATTCAACAATCAATATAAAGAAACTTCTGTATGAAACATTTTTCTGTATCTATTTTAACTAAGAAAATACATGGTAATTTTGAAATAGTAAATTTTTTGATTTTCCTCCGTATCTATTAAGAGAGCGAAAATGTTCAAATTTTGATTTTACCATTTTAAGTTTTACTCAAAATGAGCATATGACACCTACATTACTTTTTTGATAGCACTGACAATTACGGAGATACCCTATAAAAGTATCGAAAATGGTACCCTGTACCTAAAATAGCATATATTTTAACAATAAAGCAACAGCGTGAACAGGTTTACATTGGGCGTGCGTGCGATCAGGCGCTCTAATTATTTTACCAAAAAATACTTACGCTAATAACATTTCACTTGTGTATAGACAATTTGGCAGAAAAAAATTAAATTACTAAAAAAAAACTTTTCACAGATTTTCATTGCTAAAATATGTGCTATTTTAGAATCGGCAATAACGTACTAGCTTTTTTAAATTATTTATTTAAAGCGTGATATTTAACAGAAGTTGATAAAGTTGCATTTATCTTGAATTGAAATGGATATTAAGACATGTGTTTTTTAAATTTAAATTTCTTTAATAAATTGGCTACCAACTATTTTTTGTTAAAAATTATTAGAGCGACTAATCGCACGCATGCCCCTTGTTTTCTGTTCACGTATTTTTATTGCTAGAATATGTACTGTTTCAGGTAACTTTCATAACCCAAATTTTACTAAAATTTTTAAATCCATTTCAGAAATATCTTGAGAGTTAACACCCTGTATCTTTCCAACAAATCATCTGTGAACCCATAATGATAGAGACTTAATGTTTGATACTTATATATTAATATGAAGCCGACTTTTCTTAAACAAATCGAAAAAATCGATTTTCTTGGGTCACACTGTGTATTCATCAACTCTGAACTATTTATGCAATAACAAAAAAAATAATGTGACAATGGGACCATCCAATATTCCATTTTACGAAATAGCACAAGCATTAAAAACTTTAATAGTATTTGTTTTGTATCAACGTTCTTGCTTTGTTGAGACAAATCTTCGGAGAGTGTTATAAGTGATAAGCAAAACATTAAACTTGGTACAACATTTATCTCGAATTTTAACGACACAACGAGGTCCAAGTTTCGAGCTACAATAGCTTTAAAGTGAATTAAATTTCAAACATTGGTATAATACTAAGAGATTTTCAATCGAAATTAATAAACGTTTTTCTACCAGTCGATTCGAGACAATATGCAAAGACTATTTGGTAAATTAGTTTAATGGTAACATCCACTTCGCCAGTCGCAGTTTCTTGAAGATTTTTAAAAAATTTAAAAAAAATTTTAATTATTTTATTGGTAAGTATTATTCTACCCTCTATTCATGGGCGTTATTAGAAAGTTTTGTAGGGGGTAGCAACGATAAAATGAGTACTTTTATAAACTTAAAAACCAGGACGCCAGGGAAACCGGGGAAAAAACCCGTTGTAGGCGACATTTTTTAGGACCACGCTCCACGAGCAAACCCAAAATACACACCTAAATTTGGTTAATAATTTATAGTAAATACTAGAAAAACCGATGCGGTAAAGTATGAATTCAGATAACTTGACAGAAGTTTTGATGAATTCTCATAATTTAAAAAGTGCGACATTTTTACTTAAGTCACAACAGACGAACAAAAGTATTTTTTTTCATTTTCTGAAGAATTATCAAGATTTTTGAAACGATCCCCGTTTTACGACCCATGTACAAAAAGTGACAGCCGGAAGCAATCCCAAAAATATCTCCATATTTAGGGAAAGTGCCCTATCTTGCCCCTCCCAATTGACGTTTGGGAGGGGTTGCGACTTGATCCTGGCCATATTTGTCTCACTTTACCGAATCCGGGAAGGTTGCTGCAGACAGAGACAGACACAAAATGCGAACAGCACGAATTGTTAAATTGTTTAACAAACTACTTCCTTCGTCTGGTTCGTCTGGAATGGAATAAAATCAAGAAACATATGATGTGATTGAAAATGGGGGAAGCGTCATTAAATAATTCTAAAATAGTGTTTCATTTTCTATTTTCCTGAAAACGGACCTTTTCTTCTTGTTCCAAGTAAGTAATTTGTGATTGAAATATTTTTTTTAGAAATTTTTATTTTACATTATAAAATTGTCCCAATTTGTTTAAATTTGTCGCGAAGACTATTTCAAAACTAGTAGCAAAGCGAAAGCAAAGCATTTTTAAAGAATTTTACTTAAATTTTAGTTAATCAAATTAATCTAGATATCAAAAGCTACAACATAGTATTTACATGTTGATTATATTAACCGGCCAGTCATAGCCATCATAATTTTATTTAGCAGCAGAGCAGTTAACATTAATTCAATCATACTATAAAATTAGAGAGGCCTATTGCACAATTCAATTAGGCCTAGGCCGCAGACAAATAATTAAGGTGGCGCTTACGTATATATATTTTTTAAAAGTATGCTTTTTCACTGCTGAATACGGAAAGATAAAAATAACTGAAGAACGAAAATTAACCAAAAGTAAAAAAGTACTAAGATAATATTTTTAGGTTGAAATTGAATAATACAAGAAAAAAAATAAAGTGGCGAGGGAGTAAGCATCCATAATAGTAATTACTTTTCAGAAATCATATTGAGACCTAAGAACGTGCTCGGGACATGGGGCGTGAAATATTTGCTAGGGCCTAGAGCACAGTTCATTTCAAAATAGGTGGAGATGGTAAATTATTTTGAGTAAATTATAATTTACTGTCTATTTTTTAATAAAACTACTTACAGACTTATCTCTGAAGTTTAATTTTTCATTTCCAGTTACGTTATTAGTTCAGTAAATAATATAATAGCGTCTAATGATTATTTGAATCAATGAAAGCCTCACAGGAGGAAGATATCTAAATTTACTTCGAAATAATCTGGCTTCAGCTCTTGTCACTCTATTTCCAGATGATAATGACCCTGAATTATCATGTTTAACCTTATGGTACGAACAGGATGGTGCTGCCCCGCATTATTGTTGCTCATTGTAAGGGAGTACTTTAATATAACTTTTCCGATGGGGCGGTGTATAGGTAGAAGGGGATAAATAGAGGGGCCACCCAGATCGCCCGATCTTAATCTACTTGAAATTTTTCTTGTGGGTCTACATAAAAAAGTGTTGTTCATAAATTGCAACTTAATTCGATAGATAGATTCGACGAGTTATACGATAGTACAAAATGTACAACATGGATTTTTAGATCGGTTGATTTACTTCAGAACACACGGTGGAGGACATTTTCAACATTTAAAATAGTTTCTTTTCATACTTTGTTGTTTGTCTGTTTTGTTCGAGCCTGATTTGTGAAAAATTAATTGTAGAATGTAAAAATATAAATATATTTCATTTAAAAAATTAAAGCTGAAACAAGTAGAATTTTTATGATCCTCTCTGTATAGTATATTTTTTGCTAAAAAAATGCATTTCAGAAAAATAAATTTGACGGGTCCGAGCGATTCTTAATTAATTGAACGGAATTCTGTATAAAAGGCAGATCCTTTTCTTTATCATAACCCTGTATATTAGGTATTTAATATTTCCCGTAATAGGCTTTTATAGTTCGTTGGGAATTAAGCAAACATTACATTACAATATCTTATTTTCGAACGAATGCGAAAAATCAATTACTTTTCACACTCAAATTAATGTGAGGAGTTTAACATTTCAGTCAGTCATGAGTAATAAAAAAGTATGTATTTGTTTTTCTAAAGGAGGGAGAGAGATTGTAAAAGAAATAATAACGCCGGATCAATTTTTACTGATTATCATTACTGTTGCCACACAAAAAATAGCCTTAAAAATGCTTCCCTAATTAAACATATTTTTGTTCGTGAATTTCCAATATCCAGATCGTAAATAAATTTTATGTTATTTTAAGTTGGCAAAATTACAACTCAATTGAAACCGAGCTGTTCTCTGTTTATTTAACTTAATTTTAAATTAATTTGCTTGTTCTGAGCGTTGCTATATTGAACCTAGTTAACGATATTTAATACAATTTTTTTTGATTATGTATCATTAAATTTTTCGAGAAAAAAATTAGTATCTATTGAGAAATCACTTTTAACTCATTAATTTACCTATGAGTGCCGACAGCATAGCAAATTTTGGACACTGAATTATTTGTCTCTATTGCCTTTAGCTTAGATCGTATTATTTATTTAATTTTATTCTTCCATATCCTTCATTCTCCGTCTGTAATTGGTATGGGGATGCTCGCTACTCGGTGGTCATCGGCAACCACGAGCCTCGAAATTATTACGAATGAAATGAACGATCTATTAATATTAAGCGGCAAGAATTCGATTATTCAATACTTCCTACTGATTCGGTCTTTTTAATCCAATCAATCGCGACATACCTTTACTAGTTATATTACCTTAGAAAAATATTTTCTGAGAAATCAATATAAAAAGTTTTCCATATGCTGCGAGAACTGTATGTTTTGAATTACTCTTACTAGTTTATCATTCATATCTACATATATCATTATTATTATTATTATTATTTGATCAGTGAATTGATTCTAAAGTATTCATATTCTATGGTTAGGGTTGATATGTCGCATCTCAATTTTTCATTCTCTGGCATTAAATTTTCAGTGATATTTGTATAGTTCTTCTGCCTGTATGTCTTCTCGACTTAGAAGAACGATGATATAGAAAGAAGTGCGTTCCTTAGATAGAGGAGGAATCACGTCTATCGATATGATCGTTCTCGTAGGTCAAGAGTAGACACACAGGCCTCAATACAGTTCACTGAAAACATTATTGGTATATGAACAACTCGAATAAGAACTCTGACGTTGAAGGCCTGGATGATTCCAATTTAATGACGTTAAAACTGTTTGTTTCGCTGATGATACAGTTCTGCTTATTAAGAAATCATTGTAGAATGATGTTTTTAAGACGGCTGTTAAAATTTGGATGTATTATAATTGTTTAACGCTAAAAGTTAATAAAACATGTTTCATGTGTTTTCCAATGAATAAAATTGGTCTGCTATGTTCATAAATTGCAAATTTTCTGAGGATTGTGTACTGGTAAAGGATACAAAATATTTGGGTGTATATTTCAATTCGTTTTTAAAATGGAATTGTCATTCAGAATACGTTCAAAATAAATAAAGAAAATTAGTTTATAAGTTCTATTAACTGCGTAATATTTTCAGCACAGAGGTTATGATAAATGTCTATAAATCAATAGCAGAATCTTGTCTTAATTATGGAATAATTTGTTGATAATCAGCTAACAAACATATGTAAGTAATGTCAGTATCGCTCAAAAATATATTTTAAAGATAGTTTTCTTTAAGCCATGATGTTTTTCCTCGGAACTCTTATTTCAGCAGCCTGCTGTCTTTACGGTTACTGAACTGTACATAAAGAAAATGTTTAGATTTTCTCGTACCAGAAATATTTTTCACAATTACATAAGACATGTCATAATGACAAGAGCAAATGTCCATCGTAATTTGACTTTGCCTCAGTTAAATGCCACACAAAGATCAGTTTCTTATGTGGCTCCCAAAATTTTAACCATATTACCAGAGTATTTCAAAAGAATAAAAAAAGACTTAACAGGATTCAGGAGTACCTGTCAACGAGTTTTCTTTCCAAGCGTTTATTGCTATTTTAGGAAAAAAATGTCATAGGAAAAAAACTTTGTAATAGAACTAGAACTAGCGGAAAGTCTATATTTTTTGTTTCCGAAGATTTTTAGATTTAATTCTTTTTACTGCTCCATATAGAAAAAAATGTTGGACTTTCCTCTTTCGTTAAATTTTTTTTTAAATGTACGGTTTTCAAAGGAAGCGAAAACTCCATTTCTCATCGTAGAAAATTGAAGTATAGACCCCGATCACGTGCAGTCTCTTTCGTCCGATTATCTCTGTTTTTGTCGGCGGCCCGTCACGGGTGGGCTCGACCAAAGGCTCGACGCCTGAATTTTGTATTCTAACGGCAATAGCGGCGTCCACGCACCTTCGACCGACCCGCCTCGTGCCTACACAGCGCGAAATGAACACGGGTCAAATCGGAGATTTCGACTCACTCCGGCGTCCTCTTAAATAAGTGGATTAGAAATAACACCCAGATAATTAATAGTTTAGTTAAGATTTTTTGAAATATGCTGTAATTGAGTATTAAGCGTATTGAATAATATGTAATAAGGAACATGAACTTATTAATAAGTATGTTGATATTTACTTTATTGTAGTGTGCACACACAGACCCATGTCCATTGTGCATTCATTATATTTTTAATTTAAATAACTGCATTCTTTGTAAATGAATAAATAAATTTATCACAATTACTGCAATTATTCAGCATGTTCTTCAAACACATAAAACTAAAAAAGCTGGAACCAATGTGGTTTCAGCTGTGGAGAAATGTTGTCACTTTGCTTTAATATCTCCAAGCTATAGTGGTTTTAATACGGAGTGTAAAACTAACGAGTTCACTCCGCGAGTTGTAGGTGGATCTAAAACTAATTATAGTTTATAACGTAAAGCCAAACAATTAAAATGCAAATGCAATGTTTTATATTATTTTTTATGGTATCCGGTGTTTTAATTCTTAATGTATTTCAATTCATTTTCAGTTTAATTACTTACATCATTTCCGTAAATATACTTCGTGAGCTTGATTATAGGTATCATTTTGGGCAAATATACTTATTCTTAAGGCACATTCATGGCGCATGCGATACAAGAGAATGTAGATAATAGTTAATTTGGTGACTATGGTGCATTCAACGATGTATAAATAGTTGTTGGGTCAGGATACACGGAAAGAAAACCTTAGGTAAATTTACAATAAAAATGTTATGGAAATAATTTATTATATTTAAACCGGCAATTCCTGAGATGAAAATAAATTAAAGAAAATATATTATTAAGCGAAATATACACTTGACGTGAAAATTTACTGACGACGCTCACAATCAATAATTTATTGAGACAGTCTCAAACTCAAAAGAGGTCAGCGCATTCTAGACGCTGTTGTCATATTGCAACACAGAATTGTTTTTGACAACAAGACGTCTTTGACCCGCGTTATCAGTTCTTTTTCTAACTTTTTAGAAAAAACAAACTACAATTTTGAGGTACATACTCTCTTACCTTGATCTTATTTTAAAATAATCCGTTTTATAATTAAATTCCACAAAAAGATAAAACACAATAAGTATGTTTTGCAACCGAACCAACAGTAGATAATATCACAAAAAATTGAAATCACATCATAACATTTATTATTATGAATTATTTCACAACGGAAAAAAATTGGGTAATGCTACAACTAACAAAACGTTTAATATTACCCGAACAAACCCGAACATACTGAAGCAACGATACTGAAAGTTAAATATATCAAAACGCGCGCGGCGGTTATCCAAGCAAGGGCGAGACACGCGATGTGATCTGGCATCACTGTAGTTTACTCTAGTGACCTACATTGTTGCTAACTGAAACCAGATGGAGCGGTATTTAGATATTCGATTAAAAATTTTAACCTACATTTTTAGTAATAATAACAAATGTATTTAGTAAATCATTTATATGAAAAGTTTTTGTAAAATATACTAAAATCTTTTGTAAAATTTACTAAAATCTTTTATAAACATTTTAAAGCGGTCTCCCAATGAATCTTGAATTGTGACCACCCTGTACATTTTCTGACAAGCTTGAAATATGTTTGAGACTTGATGATCTTCTAGCTATCCGGTAAGAATTTTTGTTAGTCCAAGAGCGAAGGTAAAAAATTTATGTGGATTATTTCATCACCATGCATTTGATAAACAATTACAAAAAGTCCAGATATCTCAAAACCTGGCGAAGTCCGACGAAAGATATTCCATAAAATTTGCTTACAATTTCATGGTTAATCGAAAAATATAATAAAAATTTCCATGTTGTACTTAAAAAATGAATGATTATTTCCGGTGTCATAGGAAATAACAGGGACATGTGAATACCTTAGTTAAAGAGAGCGTGTCGATAATTCCCCAAAGTTTCAAAAATGTTTAATAGTTCTCCATGAAGTTGTGATGCAACTGACGGTGATGGTGAAACCATATACAGTGTCACCATTAAAGTCCGCACCATATGGAACTTTTTTTTATTAATGAGGTTAGTTAAAATTAAATTTCGGCAATCGTTTTTGCTTCAAATTAGACTAAAAATTATATAATCAAATGTCACCATCTGTCATTCGGTATCTGTCAAAAATTACATTCTAATCAAAAAATGCTGAAAAATGGCATTGTTTTACCGAATTTCAAAAAATTTTATTAGAAAAAGTTGTTTCTAGTACAATTCTTGGCCTAAATACAAAGTTTCAGTTTTCTAGCTCAAAGTTGATTTTTTTGCCATTTTTTCTAATTAACTTTTTTTTTATTTAATGTAAGTTCGCTTAATGGATATTAAACTATTTGCTTATACCATACTCAATATTTTATTTAGTTTGTATGAGCTTTTTTTTACTAGAATGCCATTTTTTTTCGAAATTTAAAATTAGAGGCAAAAAAAATTGACACAGGTGGTGCAAAGTTATCCTAATTTAAAAATTTTAACAGATAGACGTCAGATGTTTCGTTTTTCAAATGACAAATACATCTAAATATTTGATAAAAATTTTATTTTATACTTAAAACTATCATTATTATTAAAAGGAACAAAAAGGAACTTTAATCATTTTAAATAGGTAACACAAAAGCAATATAAATTTCACATTTCAGTGTGACGTCCTTCTCGCTCTATACAAACACCCGTCCGTCTATAAACGTCTTTGACAGCATTTTGTAAAAAGCTTGGTCTTATATCGGCACAACACTGTCCTATCGTTTGTTCCAAATGCTCGATATTTGTAAACGGTCGATTCTTATAAACTTTCTGCTTAAGATAACCCCACAGAAAAAAGTCTAGTGGGGTTATGTCAGGCGACCTGGGTGGCCAGTGACATTCTCTATCACGCCCTATAACTCTGTTTTGAAATAATTGGTTTATGCGTTCTTTCACTGCTACAGTTTGATGTATGGGTGCACCATCAAGCTGATACCATAAGTTATGTCTATGGTGTAAGGGCATGTTATTAAAAACTTCGGTAATCTCGTTATCAAGAAAATTCAGGTACCTTTCACCAGTTAAGTTTGCTCTAAAGAAGTATGGTCCAATAAGCTCATCTTTCAAAATTCCACACCAAACATTGGTTTTAAAATGATACTGGTCGCGACATTCAATTGTGAAGTTAGGATTTTCTTGGGACCACCATCGGCAATTTTGTGAGCTCACGGTACCATTCGAAGAGAAAGTGGCTTCATCTGTCCATAATATCTTGTATGGAAAAAGAATATTCTCCTCATATTGTCCCTGATACCAAAACGAAAAATCAAGTCGGATATCAAAATCGCGTTCTTTTAATGTGTTTATAAACTTGGGTTTATATGCCCGAAATCGATTTTTCTGAAAAAATTTTCCAAACGCTTTCCCTCTTGCACCCTGTTGCATCACTTATCTTGGTTACACTAGTTTGACCGTGGTCAATAACAGTTAAACAAACATCAAGTTGTGCTGCTTCATCGTATTTACTTGCCGCGTGAGGTTTCTTAAAATTATTTCGAACAGATCCAGTTTCTCTAAATTTTGACATTATTCTTGAAACAGTGCTATGCTGCAAATTTTTTTCTGGATGCCTCTCATTAAAAATGGCAGATACTTGCCGGTGAGGCATATTCTCTCCACAAATTAAGACAATTTCTATTTTTTCTTGAATGGACAACATTGGTGATAACACTGAAAACTATAACTTGCGAAAATATTCACATTTATGACATTTCTTTTATTTATTCGGCACTCTAATTCGTTTTTTTCCATAGCCTACTTATAAAATTCAAAATTGCCTTGATATTTTATTGTGGATAAAAAGAAAATGTGTCTAAATTTTGAACTAATCTGATATCTGGGAATTTTATTATAAGTTTTTTAAACTTCTTAGGTGTATGTACTATCAAAAAAATGGAATATCTGATGTCTATCTGTTAAAATTTTTAAATTAGGATAACTTTGCACCACCTGTGTCAAATTTTTTTGCCTCTAATTTTAAATTTCGAAAAAAAATGGCATTCTAGTAAAAAAAAGCTCATACAAACTAAATAAAATATTGAGTATGGTATAAGCAAATAGTTTAATATCCATTAAGCGAATTTACATTAAATAAAAAAAAAGTTAATTAGAAAAAATGGCAAAAAAATCAACTTTGAGCTAGTGTATTTAGGCCAAGAATTGTACTAGAAACAACTTTTTCTAATAAAATTTTTTGAAATTCGGTAAAACAATGCCATTTTTCAGCATTTTTTGATTAGAATGTAGTTTTTGACAGATACCGAATGACAGATGGTGACATTTGATTATATAATTTTTAGTCTAATTTGAAGCAAAAACGATTGCCGAAATTTAATTTTAACTAACCTCATTAATAAAAAAAAGTTCCATATGGTGCGAACTTTAATGGTGACACTGTATAAATCAATTTTAATTTTTTCTATTTTTGGAACATAGCCAACAATTTACATTATTATAAGCTTCTGTGAAGTTAGTAATAAAAAAAAATACATAAATGCTTTATTAACGTGACGTACCTGAAGTCCAATGAACATATGCACATTATGAACCACTTTGCTTATTGTTTATTATTAAACTTAAAATGCTGATAACACGTACTCCAATCAACTACAAGCAAACCAATACGTAATTCGTAAAGGTAAAGTTGAGCAAACATTTAACCTCTTTTTTTACAAGAACTACGGACTATAATGGGGATAGGGACACTGCTTTATACGCCGTAATTAAAAATGTGGAAGAAAATCCAGCTGTAATTAAAAAGTGTATTTATCAACAAATCTGCGAAAAACATTTTTAAATTTAATTAATTCCATTTGTTGTAGTTTACGACTGTGGAGACGTAATAGTGTCGGGTGACCGTGAAACAAGTTGACATTTGATACTTTTACAAATTGCCATAAATCGGAAGAATAAATAATTTATTTTGTATGTTAGGCTTAAACTCTTATCTTATCTTTTTCTTTATGTAGTTTTATTTACATATTAAGGGTACCCACACGGGAAAAGGAGGCTAAGTCAAAATTTCTAGTTATCGCTATTTTAAGGTTGATATCGTGCATTATTTTTTTTCTAAAATGATATCGTACAAAAATTTCACCTCATTTTGGTAATATATGTTTTAACTATTGTACTTTGAAGCATGTTGATTATCCAGTTTCCAAGAAAAAAATTACCTAGCCTGATTTTCACCAGTCTTTGCAGAAATTTTTATTTAACCGAAAACTGTCCGAACATGAAAAGGCTCAGAAAAATCACATCGACATTTTCTTCCCCAAAGCCACGAGGATTTCGCCTGTTATTTCGATATTTGTTAGTATCACATATATGTGGCTCGAAAAGTACCTAGATTGCCACTAGATGGCACTGCTATCTCAATTAGACCAAAACAATTGAATCTAACTTGAAAATCTGCTGATGACAACAAATGACGATCTTAAATGAGAGATACCCGCTAGCTATGATGGCTGCGATTCTTGTCATTGCAATTTTTCCAGTTAGTCATATTACCAACATGGTATAAATAACTAAGAGGTAAGGTTCCACGCCGATGGAGGCATGGCTTGTGACATCATCAGAAGAGTGCTTTTTAAATCTCTTATGGAGATTTATACTGCTGTCAGCGTTTTTAACTCTCTTTTAAAGGTATTAAAAGGTTTTACGCATTTAACAGTATGTGAAATGAAATAATAATATCATGGTATTTAGGTATAGTTATTTCATGAACATACAACAAAGATTAAAGCTAAAATACGACCTAAGTAGTTATAAACAAATTAAATTATTTTTTTCAAATAGTCCGTCTCTCAGTGGAGAGAAATTATGAAGAGGTAACGAATCTCATAGTCTGCTTCAGTAGTTAAATAAACAATATTTTAATTCCCATACATATTTCGAAGGCATACATCCTCATCAGCTTGAGTGGAAAATACTTAAGAAGTATAATATGTATGTAATGTTGACAAAATAAATAAAACCGTATCCATTCTAATTTTTTGTTTTTATCCTTAGGAAAGCGGAATTTATATTTCTATCAATTTCTTTGCCTGGTTATTCATATTAGAACCGAACCTCATTTTATTAAAATTCAGATATTTATTTTAATAAACACATACGACTAAATAAGAAAGTGAACTTTCAGAATTTCCATGGAAAACTACGGCAAACGGCACTATGTGGCGACCAGTGTTTCCAGAAATTTTTGATCAAAAGTAATAGTTTAACGGTTCGAAACCTAATAGAATAATAAAAACCGGTGACAAGTAAGATTAGTACGAAAAAAAAGGTTGTTACTTACCTATGATATGGGGGCCAACTCCAAACTGAACGTAAATGTTATCTGGGGAGCCCCACAATAAGAATTCATCAAAGCTGGTTTTTTTGAAACTTTTTCCAGTAGTAATAAATTCTTAAAACACAGTATATCAGTCATACAAAACATAAACATTCAATATAAGCTAAAGTTATCAATTGTCGACAATAAGCACTGACTTGAAATCGACTGATTATCACCACGGCAAGCATGCATGCAATCCAAGGGCTAAAACCGTCCCCGGCACAGGCCTCGATCTGGCCGCGTAACCTAAGTGGGTGGTCTTGGACTTACTGTACTTAGAGAATAGACACATATATTATATCGCTGTATATATATATAATTAGATAAGATTGTGACCATGTACATATATATTCCAAACCAAAAATAATAAAGATATATGAGATACAATAAGAATGAATATCTCAAAAATTGTTAACGCGAGGTTAAGGAGAGGTCGCCGAGCAGCTTCGGCTATCGCCGACCGGTTCCATCGGCGCGGCGCATGTTTTAAAAGTTTGTCAGAATATTTTCTTATTTTAGTGATATTTTAGATGTAATGTGTTTTTTTTTGATCAAACACAAGCACTATAGGAAAAATCCTTTAGGGCACTCTGGGAGTGGTGCGTGTGCGCAAAAAGCGATTCACGTTGGTTTTGAATCGTTGGAGGATATATTCGTTGGGAAAAACGACCTCGGGAAGGTCGTTCCACAAAGATGTAGTCCTCCAGATGAAAGAATTCTTAAATAATGAAGTTCGTATACATATGGATGGGCGGCAGTGGTTCGTCGTGTATTTCTGCTAATCGTCGCTCTGGGCGGAATTAAGAGGGCAAGGTCAGCCGAGCACCTTCCATGAAAATATCTGTAAAGAGAGTCAAATCCCCAACCTGTCTTCGATGTTCCAGGCTGTCGAGGTTCTTCGTCAGCTCGTGGTCTCCGATCAGACGAATAGCCCTCCTTTCGATGGAATCCAGCAGCCCAAGAGTATGTTTGGGTGCAGAGCTCCAGACATGAGAGCAGTATTATAGTGATGGTCGAATCTGGGCTTTGTATAGTGTCAAAAGTTGTTGAGGTGTGTACAACTTTCTGGTTCGGAAGAGTACCCCAAGCTTCTGAGAAGCTACCTTGGCGATTGTCACAACGTGGCCATGCCAAGACACATTTCCTCCGAGATTGACGCCCAGCAAATTAATAGATGAAGCCAGTGGGATTGCGTGTCCGGCCATGACTATTTCAGGTTCTGTAATGTTAACCTTTTTAGAGAAAACTGCTTTCTTCCAGGTCTTTGTTGAGGCGTGATACTTCATGCGGTCTGCGAAGATGTGCGTCGGCAGCCGATGTTTGCGCATTCAAAGAGAAAGATGAGATAAGTGTGCTATCGTCAGCAAAACTAAATATCGGATTTTGAGTTTTCACTAGAAGGTCGTTAATGTAGAGTAAGAAGAGAGTGGGAGACAATATGGACCCTTGAGGAACACCGGCATTGATGGTGAAGGTTTGTTATATTTCTACCAAATTAATATGCGTAAAACATTTTAATACTTTTAAAATAGAATTAAAAACGTTAACACCGTATCTCCATAAGGCGTATCGTCATCTTACCCTGATCTCCCCAATTACTGCTCATTGTCGAAGAGTGTAGGAAAACGTTATTCTTTAGATAATTGTACAGTTTAAATAAGCTCCATAAATGTGTGTAATGTGTATATTAAGCCTATATAAAGAGAATATCTAATGAAGCGCCCCCAAGAATAGAGCATTTCAGCCCGTAGGCGGCGTATAAGATTAATGTGATGGTGTGATTGCCAAAGTTGCAAAGTCACGTCTGTACAAGCAGTGAGAGAGTGATGATAGTTTTTGCCTGTCGTTTCGGAAGGAGAGTCCTGTAACACGTACCCGTTAATGTTCTTAGGTCCTGTTGTACATGTCTTAATTTAAACATGGGGAAGAAAATAAGCATGGGGAAGAAAATCTAATTTATTTTTAGATACGATTTTACGCATTGCTGAAGGCCGGGGAGTCCCAGATATTTCAACATGTACTAAATACGTACACTAAACAGTAAACAGATTCTCGTTTCCAACGTTTATATTATTGAAGGGATACTTTTATCAATGTTAAATAAAATAGATACTTGTAGATTTTCGATAGATATTTTAAAAAATATGTGAAAAAAGTAATATACGTGTATAGTTCGCTCTACGGATCTTTGTTGGCGATGCCTGAAGTGGCAAAGGAGAAATACGCACTAAAAATATACAGTGAAAAGTCTATTGGACGGATACCTACGGGACCGTCTAAATGTGTCCGCCTAATAGAGGTGTCCGCCCATGGGAGATTTGTTATTAGTTAATATGTAAATTCAAAATTATTACTATGTATATGTATGTACAAATAAACATAGCAAAAATACACTAGTTTTAGTTAGGTTGTAGTACCTACTAAAAAAATCTAATAACGTAGTTTCACGTGTTTGCGTTTTAAAACTTGCAATCTAGAAAATGTAACTCATAGTCTGATAACATTTTCATTGCTGTAGAGTCACCTCTATTCTTTGCATACTTTTATAATTCCTTTACCATACTAATGGCTTGTGATAATTGGTGACATTTCTTTGATTACTGCATTCATTTTCTTCATCAGAGCCGTCAGATAGTGATGTGGTTTCAGTTTGGGCTACATAATCGGTAGGAATGGGGTCACTATCATCTTCTAATAGCACATTGCTATCAATGTTAATGAACTCGCCCAAATCATTGTTATCAAATTACAAACTTCCACAACATCAATATTCTCTTTCAGACTCAAAACGCGGCATTTTTCTGTCATTGCTTACGATTTTAACGTTACAACTCACAAATAAAAGGCGGATTGCTGTCGGGGAATCACGCATACTTCCATTCGGCGATGTCCTTTCACGCTGCCACGCGTAGTTGCCGGTCTGTCTTCAGAGAGTTTTTGCATCGTACGTATTCGTCTCCCAAATATTTAAAAAAATTTTGTCCGTTTAAAGGAGGGTTTTCGCACTCTTTGTATGAAAACAGTCTGTCCACGTCCGCCCAAAGGAGAGTCCGCCCAAGAGAGGTTGATTTTCATATAATTTCATATACCTAGTTCCGGACTATGAAAAAATGTCCGCTTAATAGAGATGTCCGCTTATTAGAGGCGTCCGTTATGAGAGGTTTCACTGTAGTTCTGAGAGTGTAGCTTGAAAACGTCGCTTGGACCTTTTCAACAATGAACAATTCAATTAGTATAAAATAAATTTACTTAAATAATGAAGTAAATTAAATTCAATTTAAGTCATAATTTATTTCATTATTTAAGTAAATTTGAATAAGGAATGAAGGAATAGGTAAGTCCCACATAAAAATTTGGAAATTTAGGGGCGTTATTTCAAAATCACCTCAAAGTACAGAATGACATAAGTCATCCTTAATACAAGTTTGGCAGTATATTAAAGTTCTTTTTAAGTCATCTAATGGAATATATCTTTAAGGACGTGGTAATCTTCCACTTAACGCGACAATTTTCCCTCAAATTAATTTAAAACATAGTTTTTTTAAGGTTTACCATAATGTTAAGCCTACCTTAGCTGAGGTCTTACTTAAGGTAACGTTCCAATATCGAAATTTTATATAAAAAATGTAAAATGTAGCTACTTAATTAATAATAAACAATTTCAACTATTTAACATTTGCAACTCAATATTTTTATAGAACAATACTATCCAGCCATCAAACAGTTGCTACGCTTGTGCCTAATCCATCCAATGATAGAAATCCTTCAGGCATTCGCTAAATAGACGACGATCGACACTAAATCTGGGCCAGCGGATTGACATTAGTTCGTTAAATCATCAAAGCGATAGGTAACTAAGCATTGATGCCGACGGGGAAAACTAAGGGCGTTTTGAATATTTAATTCACCTGACGGGATATCATAAATAAACTACAAAATAATTGTAATGAAATTAAAAATATCTACGTTTTATTAAAGGCTGTAATTTTATTTCATTGACCTATGGAAAATTAAAAAATAAAACATAAATTAAATCACGATTTATCAGCATGACGTGGCAATGTTTCAATAACCAACAAATTTTTATCGAATTCTTTTCATGAATACAGATTCGCGAGGCGTAAAGTATACAGGGTGTTATGGAAATTGTTTATTTTTTATGAATGGTTGCCTCCCTGGATGTCCTAGAGGAAGCATTAATACTTTTTTCAATCGACCGTCTAAAGCCTGCTTCAGACGAAATGAGCGAGCAAGATCATATTTATATGAATGCTCACATAGTGTAGACAGATTTTAAAGCGTTTACTGGCTACGAAACAACGTAGGTGAGAGTGGCCAAAAATGACGCAATAATGATCGATTTTCTTTTCTGTTTGTTGAGAAACAAATGTCGGACTAGAAGCAATAGATAGATCATTCATTGGTCAAAAATTATGGTTATGCCAATATTCCTTATTTTTTCACAGCTTAAAATTACTAAGCAATTTTGAATAGATATCAGATATATTCATTTCGTATTAAGGATTATTAAACGTAAATTATGAACGTGGATACGTTTCTTCTGTACACTATATTTAAACATTGATGAGGCGGACATTTTGTCCTTTAATAGAGGTTGACTAACAACCATAATTATTATACTTGTGGTATAAACGAAAATTAGACGTTTATTTGACTATTCTGTGTTTCTTGGGATGCATTGCGTCATCTTTTCGGTGATCCGAGGCTAAGATGACGCGCTTCAGATAATTGAAAAATGATTGTTTAAAACTCATAACCAGAGTTATAAACTAAATAGCATGACATAGTTGTATTTTTAACCCAATCATTAAAATGTATAATTCTGACGTTAGTTACTAAAAAATAAATATTTATATTTTTTAAACCACAAGTATTGCAAATATATTATAAACATATATAATTACTTATAAAACAGAGTTTGAGTATCATGAGTGTATCCTCCGCGGGTTGTCATTCTTGTGTACTTCGTCATCTAAAAGAAAAAAAGTAAATGTTAAGATATATTTTCACATTTTCGTTGTGCGTCATCTTTGCCAAACTTGCAAGCTAATAAATAATGATTGTTAAATATATTATGCTACAATTTAACAGTAAGTTGGCTATTTCGTAATAAATGGCACGTAACAAGAAGTATTTTAAAAAAGTGCAGTTCTTTTTACATGTTAAAAAAGTAATTATTTTAAAAAATATCGCGAGCATCCCTTAAAAGAAAACACGTATTTTCACTTTGCCGCGGCTGGCGTTTAGCAGAGCGACCTTGAACTATCGTTGCAATAAGGCAAATGGTAATCAAAACAAATAGTTAGACTTCCTTCAGTAAGTAGGTTAAATTAATGTACCATCGTGCGAATAAAAAACTAGGACAGCAAAATCACAAAACTGGGAACGACTATAAAAGGTGCTCGACAGCTGTAAAGGTAAAAACACCTAACTTTTCGAAAGTAACCTAGGTTACATAATTTAACCTTTTGTATCTTGCAATAACTTTATTTAAAGTATGTATATTTTACGTCGTCTAAAAATGAAAGTGAAACTAAATTTAATAGAAGGTAAAAACACAAAACGTGTCAAAGCAACAGAAGTTTTTTAATATTTAGTCATAGAACCATTCCTGTTTCTTACTGCTTTATAATTAAGTAGTCTTCTATCTTCATCTTCAGCAGAAATTCTAGGGAGACCTGAACTTGCTTTCCTAATAATAGTCCGATGCCTTGCGATTTTTTGTTTTGCCAACAACACGGTATTCTTGATTACTCCCAATTAGTCTGCAATATCCGTAATAAAAGCACCATCTCGCAACCGACTGTTGATAATAGTCTTTTGCTGGGGATGGCATATTTTTAAAAGAAAAATGTCTACAAATCTACAATTGTATATGACATTTTTACTGGTACCAGACTAAACAGTTAATAATTCGTAATAGTCAAGGAGAAAATAATAAATTTTTTATCGGCACGATGGTACGTCATCTTATCAACCGCGTCATCTTCGGCCACTCTCTCCAATTTTGAAAGAGTGTGCAATAGGATTACCACTCGGGTTGTGTAATATAATTTTTCTATGACTTCATATTTATTTTTATGTTAAATTATCGAAATGTGCACGAAACATGTTCTGAGAGGTACTCACATAGGTATCAGTACCTATACCAGTCAATAAATTTTTGATACAATTATTTTTCTTACCCTGGTTTTTCTAGCAATAAATTAGTTGCTGCAGAAGCTTGAACTGTAATTTCAAGTGGCGTTCCGTCACTCTGAATATCGTAGCCACTCATACTTTACTAATATACACAAAAATAATATCCAAATCAAATATTAATAATGTTGACATTACATTTACGTTGTCAAGGCTATGCGATGCATTACATAGCCAACTTTGCCCAAAATCTATTGGCAAATTTTATAGAACATCTTTTTTTCCGACTCTACCAGTTTCTGAGATATCTGGATTTTTTGTAATTATTTTGGTGACGAAATAATTCATATAATTTTTTTACCTTAGCTCTTCGGCTAAAAAAATTTTCTTACCTAATAGCTAGAAAATCATCAAGTCTCAAAAATATTTCAAACCTGGCAGAAATTATACAGGGTTTTCACAATTCAAGGTTTATTGTGAAATAATTCAGGCATTAAAAACTTTCTTATTTGAAATGGAACACCTTGTATATTTTTATTTAATTTGATCAAAAATTAGTTGTTCTTTATAAATAGTATTTACTATTCTATACCTCTATCAAAGCGTTTCCTCAAAAAATAAAAATTTTTCCGAAAATACTATAAAAAATAATTGTACTATATGGAGGAAAATTGATTTATCTCTTGAAAAAAACAAATTTCAGAAGCGTCTCTTCATTGATTTATAAATAAAATGGAGTTGATTATTTTAAATTGTTTCGAATTTTATTTGTTTTTAAAGTAACAAGGAAACAAGTTTATAAACTTTAGTGAGATAAAAAATGTGTTTGAAAATCATAATATTTTAAATAAATAAGGAATCCTACAGAAGACAGCATGATGAAAAGAATACATAAATATTTAGAAGTAAATCACTTCGAACAATTATTAAAAAATAATCAAAAAATATTACAATTTTTTAACATATTTTTAATTTCGCTAAAGTTTATAAACTTGTTTAAAAACAATATTTAAACAGTTAATTCAAAACTATTTAAAATAATCAACTCCATTTTAGTTATAAATTCAATACAGATCCGTGTTATAAAATTGGTGTTTCAAGCAGTCGGTCAATTTTCCTCCTTATAGACATTAGTATACAGTACTTATGTATAATTGTTTTCATAGCACACCTGAAGAAATAGTATTTTCGGAATAAATTCAATTTTTTGAGGATCGGTTTGAAAAATTTTTGAGACTTGAGCTATTATGTAAGAACATTTTTTTTGTCCAAGAGCTAAGGTAAAGAAATTATATGGATTATTTCATCATCATGCATTTGCAAAATAATTACAAAAAGTCCAGATGTCTCAAAAAGTAGTAGAGTCAGACAAAAATATGCTCTATAAAATTTGGTTAGAATTTAATAGTTCATCTAAAAATATAATTAAAATTAGTAAGTTGTATTTAAGAAACGAAAGTTGACAGCTACTTCCGATATAACCAGAAATGACAGGAACATATGAAATTTTTAGCATATCGATAAACCTAAAGCCCTAAAGTATCAGGAACATATGTTCCGTAGTTCTCCCTATAATTGTAATGCAAACTCGTCGTGTATAAAATAGGAAATATAAGATATAAGAGTAACTATACAGGGTGTTATGGAAATGACTTATTATATTTAAATAGGTGACTCCTAGGGAGTCCGAGAGAAAGTCTACATACTTTTTTTTTTAAATCGAATATCTAAATACTCAGGTAAAAACCCTTTTTACCCACGCGCCGTTATATCTGGATTCACTTAGCAATAATGTTGGCCACTAGAGTATACTAACAGTGTTGTCAGATCACACCGCGTATCTCGCCCTTGGTTCAATACTGGCGGCGCGCCCTTCAGACTTCAGTATGTTTCGAGACTGGGGAGTGGAACGATGTCGTGTCGAGGGCTCCACGTGCTTGACGTATACGAATTTTAAACGTTTTGTTAGTTGTATTGCCCGATTTTCTTTGTTGTGAAATAATTCATAATAAGAAATGTTGTGATGTGATTTCAACTTTGTGTGATATTATCTACTGTTGATTCTGTTGAAAAAATACTTTTTGTGTTTTATTATTTTATGGAATTTGGTTATAAAACGGATTATTTTAAAATAAGATCGAACGTAAGAGAGTATGTACCTTAAAATTGTAGTTTTATTTGTCTAAAAAGTTTGAAAAAGAAGTGATAAGGCGCGTCAAAGACGTCTTGTTGTCAAAAACTGAACACGTGCGTTTAGAATTCTGTCTTGCAATATGACAACATCGCTATAATGCGCTAACCTCTTTTGAACCTCAAGACTGCCTCAATAAAATATTGATTGCGAAGGGCCTCAGGAGCGGCCACGTAAATTTTGAGATTTCATATAAAGTGTATATGTATTTCGCTTAATAATTCAAAGCGTTATTTATGGTTATTTTTCTTCAATTTATTTTCATCTCGGGATTTGCCGGTTTAAATATAATACGTCATTTCCATAACACCCTGTATATGAAAAATGCTCTCTCTCTCTGTAGTTCTTATAACCCAGGATGGGTCTTGGCTGACTCCACAATTCCCCTCCATCCTGTCCATCATTAGCCCTTCTGCTTCCGCGACATTCAGAGTTCTAAGATCTGAAGCTATATTATCTCTCCACCATAGTCGTGGTCTTCCTTATGGTCTTTTGCCGATTGGGGCCTGCTCCCATACCAATCTGACAACTCTTCCATCATCCTGTCTCCTGACATGACCGGCCCATCTCAATCTGTCCGCCTTAATTATTTTTACAATGTCCGGTTGACCATACAGCTCCTTTATTTCCCTGTTTTTCCTACTACGATATTGTAGTGTAGTTTCATCCCTTGTAGGTCCATATATACGTAGTAGGATTTTCCTCACTCCAATCCTCAGTCTGTTCTCATTCTATTTCGTCATGGTCTAAGTCTCACAGGCGTATGTCATAATCGGTCTTATAATGGAGTGGTATATTCTTATTTTTGTCGTCCGCGATACATTTTTGGATTTTATTATTTTCTGTTAATTTCCTTCCACTTTAATCCTTTTTGTCTTATATAATTTTTAAGGACATTTTTTAGCTTATTTCTCAGTTTGAATATTTAATAACAGTCAACAGTCAATACATAGTTTTACTGCAATTGCTATAATACTGAATCAAAATAATTAGCGTATTTTAAGTATATATTTACAGTTTTTAAAATAAGGGGCGCATTTTTTAAATATTTTTCATGCAGTTTCTCAGTTTTCTACATATCGATAATTATATACTATTAACAACAATATAATGAACATTGCCCATTCTTAAAAATAGTAGGAAAAATTTAAGGTAGTCTGTTGCTTGTTTTATATAAAAATAATATTAAATCTCTGAATATAAAATAAATCGGCATAAATCTCTCTGCCTTATATTTCTTATAATGCAATAAAATAAGAAATAGAGAAGAATAGGTAGACTATAAAATAAAGAACACCTTATAAGCTTTCTTTTTTATCAACGCCTGAACTTGTATTATTACCCTTTTCTTTGATATTCTTTTGGGCTTTCCTACAACTCCACTTTAAGTAATACATATTTATATTAAATCAGCGCTTTTGTGTATCTACCTATTCAAAGAGTTTTCTTATTTTCAGTGTTCTGATGAGGAAAATAAGTGCTTTGTCGTAAATATTTGAACTTTCTGTTGTGAGAAGTCCTAATTTTTAGTTTCTTTATGATAGACCTTCAGTGTTTCGATTAATAGAAGCCTGCTGGATAATAGTAGGGGATGTTGGGGCAAAGCGGTCCTTGGAGGCAAAGTGGTTTTGCACAATATTTTCTGTATCGCCAGAACATCTATAGACGTCTTCACGTATATTTAGAGATGTAAAATTACCGGTAATTTAAAAATCGGTAATATTACCGGTAATATTACGCAATATTACGGTAACATGGGTAATTTATAAAAAAAACAGCTTTTTAAGTAATACAAGTTTTTTTTATTTCAAAACTGTAAAAACATTACGAAAACCAATAAGAACGTTTTTTTAAACTAGTCAGAGTCAGAATGGACTACGTAATAGAGTGGATAATGGTAAATCATCCTCATCATCATCCCCAACCTCGTCATCTGATTCTTCTTTCTCTTTCGTTAATTGAGTCAAGTCTATAACTTCGAAACCGATATCTTCTTTTTCTATTTCTTCCTCAGTATCTTCTACTATTCTCGAATGAAACCCGATAAATGAGAGTATGGAGGAGCGGAAAAAAAACAATATTTCCAATGTTACCGATCTTGAGGTAATATTACGTAATATTACCAAAATTACGGTAACATTACCTCGGTAATATTACCCTTTACATCTCTACGTATATTACTTCCCGAAGCGAAATAGTCTGCATTTAGTCGCCATCGAACATGCATTTTTTCCTGGCAAGTGAAAAGTTTTCAAACACGTGCCTGTAATATTCATAGGTAGGTAAAGTAGCAGTTTAGTTGAAGCTATAAATTATTTCTTTAATATTGTACAAGTTTTGAATGGTATTTTGTATATACTTAAGTATGTACCGTGCAGTGACGGCTCGTGACCTATGCTAGAGGGGGTTCACAAGCATGGTGAAATTATTTTTAAAATTTTATTTTTGTGTAACGACCAAGCAATTACTTTCTAGCGTTTTAAATGTAGAAAGAAAAGAAGTAATAAGAAAATGCGTTAGGTAAAACATATTTTTATTTATTTTTTAATATTACACAAGGAAATACAACTTTTGGAAAATAAGAAAGGTTTTCTTAGTGTGTATAATCCTTAAACGTAGAGTCCGTTCTTCGGTTCTTAATTGTAGAAAATTGATCAATAACAGCCTCGTTAAAGTTTGAAATACCCTCTATAAATTTTGTCTCGTATATTTAATTTTTAAACTTTCTAATAAAGTCCCTCGATTTACCCTTTGTGGTCTGCGTTAAATTTTTTGCTCCAAACTCAAAGACCTAAAGTTATTTTTTAAATAGTCCACATATTCATTTTAACTTAATAAATATATAATATTAAAATATTAAAACATACACGCTCGAATTTCTAACTAACTGCACGAACAGAGAGCGGCGCGGCGCTCACTAAAATTGTGCGCCTTTCCCATGTTAAATCGCCATACCCCCGCTGTCTCCCGCCACCTGTTACTACAGAGAAACTGCATTATGCCCCGCCTACCTAATCGCACATGCGAGCAAGTCTCGTCATAATCGTCATTAACCTCGACCGAGGCACGGTTGCCGGATCGAGAGCCTATAATATACAGTTTGGTTGACGGTACGATAAAATATTAGGGAGGGTCGGACTTTATACGATAATTGACGGTACGATAAAATATTAGGGAGGGTCGAACTTTATACGATAATAATATTCAATGAATATAAATTAATACTTTTTATTCGTTTTGGGTGCACGTGCGCATGTGCTCCTGTGGAAGAACCGCCACTGGTACCATGTACATAAAAGCCATTGAACAAAAACTTATTATTTTATGACTTTTTATATACTTTTTTGGTGGATATGGGGGCAAAGTTGACTTCTCACCATGAGACAAAATGGTCACCACAATTTCAAATCTAGGAAACTACAAATCTTTTAATTTTTGAACTTTAATACTTTTTACACAATAAACCAAAAATTTTGGATATGTTGGAAATTTATTGTCAAATAATACAAAAATCAATCCTCCAAAATGCTTTCAGTCATTAAAAAATATTTATAGATTTTTTTTTGTTAAGGTAGCCACTTTACCTCAACTTTCCCTACATTATTCACCGATCGGAAATTACACTTGTAATACAGTGACCGGCAACCAGTTGGCCACATATGGTAAAGTACTCGAGATTACCTTTAAGATGATGTAGATGAAGACCCCAGTTCCTATTAAATTTTTTTTTATCAAGATGGCCATCTTAAATTTAAACACCATGAAATATGAAAGAAAGTGTGTAACCAAGAATTGCTTTAGTTAAAAAAATGAATTAGATTCAATTTTTATGCAAGATATGTCAAATTTAAATTTCAGGAAATTTACATACATCTAGATTTTATGCACTACTCTTTACATTAGAGATATCAGGACGTAAACTAATCTACCTGTCGAATCAGTATTCTATTAGTTAAACTAAAAATTATTCAAATCGGTTCATTATTAACGAAATAACAGCTTATTAATTTGGACGTACATTTTTTAGTATTCGATAATTAATTGGCGTAGTGTATATGTTCCATTCAAAATAAGAAAGTTTATATAATTTTTTGATAGAAAGCGGCGACGCTGCAACGCTGGCAATGGACGTCTAACCTAGACCGTGAATCACAATGTATACTAAATATCCAAAAAACTCTCGTTTCACTCACAACTCAGCTTTAAAATTTTCATCATCCAAGGAAGCTCTCCTACGAGTCCAGGTCAGCTATACAATTTTTGTTATTATCCAAGAAAGCTCTCCTACGGCCCCAGGTCAGCGTTAAATCTTTATTATTCAAGAAAGCTCTCCTATGGGTCCAGGTCAGCTATACAATTTTTGTTATTATTCAAGAAAACTCAACTACTGTTCCAGATCAGCGTTAAATTTTTTATTATTATCCAAGAAGCTCTCCTACGGTCCCAGGTCAGCGATACAATTTTTTGTTATTATTCAAGAAAGCTCTTCTACGGTTCGAGGTCAGCGTTAAAATGTTTATCCAAGAAAGTTCTCCTACGATCCAAGGTTAGTGTTAAAATTTTTATTATTATCCAAGAAAGCTTTCCTACGGTCTCAGGTCAGCGTTAAAATATGTATTATTATCCGAGGAAGTTCTCCTACGGTCCCAGGTCAGCGTTAAAATTTTCATTATTATCCAAGAAAGCTCTCCTACGCTCCAAGCTCAGCGTTAATTTTTAAATTATTATCCAAGAAAGCTGTCCAACGGTCTCAGGTCAGCGTCAAAACTTTTTATTATTATCCAAGAAAGCTCTCCTACTCTCCAATTTCAGCGTTAATATTTTAATTATTATCCAAGAAAGCTATCCTATGGTCTCAGGTCAGCGTTAAAACTTTGTATTATTATCCAAGAAAGCTCTCTTTCGGTCCTAGGTCAGCGTTAAAATATGTATTATTATCCAGAAAGCTCTACTACGGTTCCAGGTCAGCGTTAAAATTTTTATTATTATCTTGGAAAGCTCTTCTACGCTCCAAGTTCAGCGTTAATTTTTTTATTATTATCCACGAAAGCTGTCCAACGGCCTCAGGTCAGCGTTAAAACTTTGTATTATTATCTAAGAAAGCTTTCTTACCGTCCTAGGTCAGCGTTAAAATATGTATGATTATCCAAGAATGCTCTACTACGGTTCCAGGTTATCGTTAAATTTTTTTATTATTATCAAAGAAAGCTCTCCTACGCTCCAAGTTCAGCGTTACTTTTTTAATTATTATCCAAGAAAGCTGTCCTACGGTCTCAGGTCAGCGTTTAAACTTTTTATTATTATCCAAGAAGGCTCTCCTGCGGCCCCAGGTCAGCGTTAAAAATTTTCATTATTATCCACGAAAGCTCTCCTATGCTCCAAGTTCAGTGTTAATTTTTTTAATTATCATCATAGAAAGCTATCCTACGGTCTCAGGTTAGTGTTAAATTTTTTTATTATTATTCAAGCAAGCTCTCTTATGGTCTTAGGTCAGCGTTAAAATATGTATTATTATCCAAGAAAGCTCTACTACGGTCCCAGGTCAGCGTTAAAATTTTTATTATTCATGAAAGCTCTTCTACGATCTCAGGTTAGCGTTAACATTTAACATTGGTAAAAGCCTCCCCTTAAATTGAAAACTATTCCTATAGAAATCTGTTCAGTATTAAATAAAATGATCCGAAAGAGAAGTTCGTTAGCATTTTCCTCTTAATATGGTATATTCCATAAAGCAGTTGAGAATAATGTCAGAGTATGTTATATGTAAATGCAGGAAAGATTTACATATGTTCCTCAACTTATTATTCCCCTGGGAACCGGAGCTTAAATCTCATGCATTTCAATTTCGTGTCAAAGATATATTTAAGAAAGTTTAAATTTATAAAAGATTTTAATTTTATATTTTTCTCAACAAAGAACTTTTGCATTATCCAACTTTTACATTTGAACAAAGCTTTTTTGATGGCGATGAAAACTTTATATTACATTAAATCCGACAGAACTTTTAGTTGTTTTTTAAAGACTACCTTTGCCGGAATGGAAAAAACGGTCGTCATTGAAGAAGTATAAAAGGAGCGACCTTCAGGCTTTTATTAGAGTTCGGAAAAAACTGATTTGATTGAAAAATGTACAGTGTATGTGTTATTGAACTGGTAAGAAATTTAAAATTTCCGGAGAAATTAAGTGTTGTTGTTGTTGTTGCCAGAAAAATTGGAAAACAGAAATTGTGAGAAAAATTAATATTTTCTTATAAACTAGATGGAAGATGTTTCTATTGCTACATTTGTTTTGTATTATTAAATATAAGTACCTATATCAAATAATACTCGATGGATCCATACCACAAATGGATCTAATTTTTAATTTCTCGACAAAAAGTCATTTTTTATAAAAAATGTTGATTGTACAAATATTAAGATTTATCATTAGAAAATTTAGTTTTGATATACAGGGAGGCCAAAATCTAAAAAAAATGTTGATTTTAGCTAAGAGTAAATTTTAAGAAAAATGCCATTAGGAAATGTTCGTTGGGACTTTTTTTGTCTTTATTCAAAATTTAATGAAAATTTGTTGTTTGTCTAATAAATCATCAGATGATTTATTCTGTTTACAGTGAGTTTAGAAGATGACTAGCAAAGTGTGTAGAAGTTGGGTGCTTTCAAGTTGAATAAGAAGTTTTTAAATCAAATGTTATTAATACTACATATTTATATTAATAAAAAATGAAGTTGACCTCGTTGTATACAAAAACGAATTTTCTTCTAATAATCTTGAATTATCACGAATAAGGTAATTCTAACGAATATTTCCTAATGGCATTTAATTAAGGTAGTTTACTCAGTTTACTCTTAGATAAAATCAATATTTTTTAAGATTTTTGACTTTGTATACAAAAACTAAATTTTCTAATGACAAATAAAAATTTTTTTACAAGCGAAAGTTTTTATAAGGAATGACTTTCAGTAGACCAGGATTTGGGCATAGGCTATATAGGCTGAAGCCTAGGGCGGCAACATTTAGTTGACCCAAATAATTATTAAAAAAAAAATTATTAAAATTAAAAATAAAAATATTAAACTATCATATTTTCTATAGCATTGTTCCTTAACTGAAACTTAGTTGGAAATAATATGACAGATTTTTTAAAATGGTTAACGAAAATGAATTTAAAAGACATATATTCAAATATTGATATTTTTTTTCGGTAGAACAATTAGATATAGGTTGGTAGAGTCACCTACCTATATCTAATTGTTCTGCAGAACGCCGTTTTTCAGTGTTAAGACAAATTCTTAAAGCCGTATTAGAGTCGGCAATAAAACCCGTTCTCGATCAGCTAGCGCATTTCCAACAGTCAGAACAGCAGTTGGTAGTGTCGAAATCCCTAAAATACCCCCAGAATTAGAGACAGAGGGCAAACCTGTTCCTTTTGATTAGCAGTTAAAGCAGCTACTGCTACTTACAACTGGCAGTTCGAAAAAGTTGCGACAAATTAGCAGTACATATGCTTAATAAATAATGTGAACTGTTAATTTAAGTACCAGTTAGTTTAAATACCCATTAGCTGTTCATAGGTGCTTCGACCAACTAATAAACATTTAAAAATAACAGAATAATGCATCTCTACCCAGACTTGCACCGGCAATGGCAATGAAAATGGCACGTATCCCATTTCTGGCAATACGAGACAGCTGATCGAGAACGGTGTACTGCGCATGAATCTGTGCAATTTTAATAAACTAGAATTACCGATTGTAATACGGATTCCATTCTCGCATTGCGCCGTCAATGCGAGCAGTATTGGGCCAGCTGATCAAGAACGGGTTTAGTGGGCTAGAGATAAAAATTGCCGACTCTAATACGGGTTTTAACTATTTAAGATCCAATACGAAACAAGAATGGTTGGAATTTATGGCAATTTTAAATATAGAGTTAGATCTAACCATGTCGTTGGGCTATGACCATACACAGGTTGTTAAATGGATCTGTGTCTCCGAGACGTATCGGTAAGGGGAAAGCAATATCGCTTAAAACATGGCCTAGTAATGGGCGTGCTATTATTGTTTTAAATAACGTAATAAAAATAGTAAGTTCTTCAGTAATTGCATTTTATGTTTGAAGGTAGGTAACTATTTTTATCAAGGTTTAAAAAATTACTCTTTATAAGATGTAAATTTTTCAAAATGGAAAAAACAGCTACCTGATTAATGATTATTTTTTAGTTTTGGTCGTATTAATGTCCCTTTCTAGGTTTCGCTAAAATCTCTATTTAAATATTTTGATTTGTGATTCTTCTTCACCTATCCTATAAACATTTGCAATCAAGTCACAGACTATGTAGGTTTTTACAAGGAGTATACACATTCATTATCACAAAGTTAAAAAGTTTAAAATGACACCCTAAAACATGACACAATGAACACTTACTTATAAAACAAAATTTAACACAATACAATAACTATTGCCCTTCCTATCATTATGCAACTGGGTGGGTACAGCCATCAAATATCGGACATCGCAGAACAAGCCCGATGGCCCATTGGGTGTTTCACGAGACGCATGCGCTATCAACTATCTGAGATATAACCAATCAAATTAGCGCTAGCTACCTATAACCATTGACAATGGACAATGTTGCCATATTTTTAGATTAAAAGTACTTCAATCAAAAAAATATATTATCTTGCATTTAAATATCAAAATAAATAGTTTCAAAAGAAGGTTTGAATAATATTGAAACTATAATAGAATATTGGATTCTTATATACCTATTACAATTTATTTTAAATGCGTAAATGTAAATTTAGTTTTTTCTCGGTAAGAGATTATTAAATTAAAATGTACTATATGTGACAACATTGTTAACACCAGATTTTTTTTTGCCCGCATTCCTTTCGCAGCTACAGATAAACTTGTAGACCTGTAATAACGACTTTGCCCAAAAATTCTTTGGTTTACACTATTTGGTTTAGAAAGTATAAAGTTTAAATTATTTTTTGTTATAGATTTTTATTTATTTGTTGCGTTGTCTAATAAAGATTAATTTTTGTTTGGGTTTGTTTATGTTTAATTTTTTTTATGTAATCTTTAATTACATTTATATAAACTTATCTAAATTTTACTTAAAAAATACAATACGATAAATTTATTACTACCTATTCGATTTTTTTCGTCGCCAAACATTTCTGCAATTCAATTATTAAATACAGGTGGCAAATTTTTTTTTCAGTTTAGGGACAGAAAAGTTGTAAATTCGGCCTTACTTTCAGAAATTAAAAATTAAGTCCATTTAATCATTAAAACGAAACTACTTTAGTAGGTTTAGTGAAATTTATATTAATACCTAATTTGCTAAAATCGTGTTACGCTGCCCATATACCAGGTGTCCATTTTTGGGTAATTTTACGGTGTATCTTCGTTATTAGTAAAGATAGAAGGATGCGGTTTTCGCAGCTGTGCTACTTTTTTGTCAAACAGAAGATGCCGTAATCATAATTTTTCTAGGCCACCTTGTTTTTGATATACGGGATGTTTTTGAGAATTGTGCATTTTATGGACACCTCCATATCTTGGTTACCACGTACCGTATCAAAAAGAAATAAAAATATTCTTTTTGTAGTTTTTTACGTAGAATCCAGTGACGTACTCAGATTTTTTGTAGATTCAATAGTTTTCAAGGAAAATAAACAAATTTGCTTTTTTTAAATGGGTCACCCTATATATTTTTTAATAATATAATTTAGTTTGTAACACTTTATTTTTAGTCTTAGTATTAGGCCCGAAATATACGTTTTTCAAAAATATACCATTTTCTTTTAGTAGGCCATGACGGATATTTAAAAACAAATAAAAGAACACAGTCCTATGTGTCATAATAATAAAATCTTTTAATTCTGTCAGAGCATTCAGGTTCTCTAAGTTGTTTTAAAATTTCTAATTAATAGTGAAAATTCAGTTTGTCCTAATTATGGCAGAGCATGTAAACTTTGAGAAGTACGACATGCTCGTTTGTTATATCCAGTGTAACGAAAATGCAGATGGAACATTAAAAGTGTATTTGAATAAGTAAATATAAGCCCTTATGTAGTAATTCTATGAAATTTATAAATTTTCTTAAATTACTTGTAGATATCCCGAGAGACGACAACCGGATAAACTAATTTTTTCAAGAATAAAATCAAATTTAATTGAACACGGTTCATTTTCTAAACCTCGCCCTAAAATCTACTACAAGGATAATCGGGAGACTGATGAAATAAATGTGTTAGCTTCAATTGAAACAAATTCAAGTAGTTCTTGCAGAAAAGTTGAAGGTTCGGTTGGAATAATTAAATCAAGAGTGGAAACATTCCTAAAAAACACAATTTTAAGCCATATAAATTCCACCGTGTACAAAACTTACATCCTGGTGATGCACAGCGCCGTATAGAGTTTTGCAATTGGTATTTATAAAATCTGAACAGGGAAAACAATTTTGAAAAAACCGTTATATGTTCTGATGAGGCTCATTTTACCAGTGCTGGCATATTTAATCGACACAATACGAGGTTTTGGTCTCAGGAAAATCAGCATGTAATATTTCCAATCGAACGGCAAGGCAGATTTGGCGTCAGCGTTTCATGCTTTATACTGAATAGCAAAATAGTTTATAATATATTTGAAGAAAGCCTTAATGCAAATAAATATTTGAAAATTGTGGAAAACGTTGTGCCAGAAATAATAGAAGATGTGCCCTTAGGGGGTCTCAATAACTTGCATATTCAACAGGATGGAGCGCCCGCTCACAATGCCCAAATTGTAAGGGCCTACCTAGATAATAACTTCCCAGGTCGCTGGATTGGAACTAAGGAATCAGTGCTGCGAAAACCGCATCCTTCTATCTTTACTAATAACGGAGATACTCCGTAAAACTACCCAAAAATGGACACCATGTACGCTACCTGAAAAAGTGTCGTTCCAATTTTTTGTTAAAAATTATTAGAGAGGCTGATCGCGCGCATGCCCCTGGGCAACCTGGTGACTTTTATTACTTAAAAATGTATTATGTTAGATACTGTTCATTAACCAAATTTTGCTACAATTACTAAAGCTGTTTCAGAAATATCTTAAAAACACCGAAAAAATTTTAACACTGTATCTTCAAATCAAAACATCTGCGGATCCATGTTGATAGGAACTACTATTTGTCTTGTTTTTGGGTAAGGACGACACCAGCGTTGATATATGAAACATCCTGTATAATATAATAATATAATAATATAATAATATAATAATATAATAATATAATAATATAATAATATAATAATATAATAATATAATAATATAATAATATAATAATATAATAATATAATAATATAATAATATAATAATATAATAATATAATAATATAATAATATAATAATATAATAATATAATAATATAATAATATAATAATATAATAATATATTATTATCTTCGCCGAAAAAACTTTTACGTTTAGGTTGAGGCGAGAAAACTCCTAGAAGTTTTTTGCAAGTTGTTAAAGCAAATCGTTTCTATGTAAAATGCATTAGAATAAATATTATAATCTGAATACCTCAGGTAAAGTTCGCACTATTTATTTGTAAAAATGATGAACAGTTGAATGTAAATTTTTATTATAAATATGATAATACAATAAAGGTAAAACGATGAATTGTGACCTGTTTAAATCAAAGACAATGAGAATTTAAAAATCTTTTGAGTTCTTTTGCCAAAAATCTCTTTAGAATTTCAAATAGGTCTGTATAAATGCGAATAATAAATAATATGCATTACCGTATAAGCAAGTTGCAAAAATAAAAGACGGAAAAACTTCGGCATGAACTCATAAAGTGTAATAAATATGTTGAGCTCAACGTCACGCCGCTGAATAATATGCCATTATTTCTTGGGGAAGCGCACTACGCGAGAAGGCCATCAAGTTTGGTAAAAACTCTGAGAAAAATTAAAATTTATTTTAACTTAACCTTGTTCTCATAAACCTGTGGATTTAAAAGATTCCATATTAAGGCCTTAAGTTCATTATATCGGGTAACTTTTAAGTTCTTCAGCCGGATCCACGAAAAGATTTAAATTTAATAGCATCCTATCAAATTAACCAATAAAATTGGTGGTGTGTGGCTTTCGTTTGATTTTTCAATAAAACTATCGGATTGGTTGACTGGAAATAATAAATTAAGAATCGAGAACAGTAAGGAAAGTTTACTGATTGGAAACAATTTTATCTGAGATCGATAAACTCATTAATTTTCTATGAATGGTAGGAGGATTGCCCATGCACGAAGATACCTGTTAGCCATAGGTTCGGCCCGGGTTCTTGATATTATCAGATCATTTTAATGTCAACAAAAATTATGTTTTCATCATTATTAAAAATATCAATTTTCTCATCACATTTACCCAAAAATGGTGTCTGTATCTTGTCAATGTCGCTCCGAGCAATTGTTTCCGATATTTCTGTATTTATAGTGCCCAGTGCGCTTTTAAAAATGTTACAACAATTATTGTCAAAAACAGATCTGTTCTTGATAGTTTATTTATGTAACAATAAAATTTTTATTTAAATACTTTAAATGGAGGGAGATAGGTATAGAAATTGTTAACAAAAGTTAATGCCTTTTGTACTATATAATTTAAGTTAATTAATAAAGTTAATAAAGACGATGGTCGGATAAAATAATTTTTCCAAGAATAAAATCAAATTTAATTGAACAAGGTTCATTTTCTAAACCCCGGCCTAAAATCTATCATAAGGAAAATGGCGAGACTAATGAAATAAATGTGCTCTTGCTTCAATTGAAATAAATCCTATTGTAATAATAAATAACATCTATGTGATGTGAAACATGTGAGGAGAAAAATTTCAGAAATATTTATGAGAAAGTTCCATAAATGTTCAATTTTTTTTTCTTATATTTAACCGCATCAGTAATTGCTTTTGTTTATATTCGTCATGGCCTACTCAAAAAAATGGTATATTTTTTAAAGAACGTCAATTTCGGGTACAATATATATTTATGAGAATCTTCTTAAAAATTGAATGTATTACATTATTAAAAAAATATTTAAGGTGTCCCATTTAAAAAAAAGACATTTGCTTTTTTCTTGAAAACTATTAAACGTAGAAAAAGTCTGAGTACGCCCCTGGATTCTACGTAAAAAACTACAAGAGGAACATTTTATTTCTTTCTGATAAAAACGTAAAATTGTCAAAAACATCCCATATATCAAAAACGAGAAGGCATAGAAAAATTCTAATTGGGTCATCTTTTGCTTCACAAAAAAAGTAGCACCTTCCATTTTTATTAATAGCGGAATTATCTCGTAAAACCACCGAAAAATGGATACCATATGTACAGGGTGTCCCATTTTCGGCACTTTCTTTTATAGGGTATCTCCGTAATTGTTAGTGCTATCAAAAAACTAATGTAGGTGTCATGTGCTCTTTTTGAGTCAAACTTAAAATGGTAAAATCAAAATTTGAAAATTTTCGCTCGCTTAAGAGATACACGGGAAAATTAAAAAATTGACAATTTCAAAATTACCCTATATTTTTTTAGTTAAAAGAGATACAGAAAAATATTTTATACAGAAGTTTCTTTATAATGATTGTTGAATAACCTGCCATTTTCAGAATAAGTAAGTATACGGGGTCAGGTAAAAAAATTATCGGACCTAACCTCATTGTTTTAAATGGAACACCCTGTATATTTTAATCTAAAAAGACACTATTTTAAATTCTTGGTTTCCTAGGCGATATATTTAATCTTTATTACTTTGAAACGAAATAAACGATTCAGATTAAGGTAAAAAATAACGGGAATCATCGCAAATATTCGGGATATGTCCTTAAATGGTTTCCGCACACAACCTGAACAACAACACTACAACAACACCACAAAACAATAATAATTTTCCATATTGGTATTTGATATTAATACCACCTGACAAGCATAGATTTTTCATTTCTTAAATAGATTTTTAAAATTTGATTTAATCAAATAACGTCTGTTCAGGTCGTGTGGGACTATTAAGAGATAGCGCTGCGCGCTTTTTTTGTCGACTACCATCGATAGTACGGCGTTAAGTTAAAGTCCTCTCTGATGATGGGTATGTATACCTACCCTGTACTGACGAGAACAAATAAGTTCGAAACCTGTCTACAGGTGGTTGCATCCTATCAATGGAGAGGGCTTCCTTTTCTTGGTAGTACCATTCAATCTGAAATAGTATTTTAAAGTGCTACTGTGTAGACAAAAATACGCCCTTATTGTATAAGGATCATCGGGTGGTCTGGGAAATAATAATTTTCCATATTGGTATTTGATATTAATACCACCTGACAAGCATAGACTTTTCATTTCTTAAATAGATAAATTTTTTTAGTTTGAGTTCATATTTTATATAATATTAACACAAATAAAAAAATTTCTTTAAAATAAAAAAAAGGATTTTTAAAAGCGCGCGGGGGGGGGGGGGGGGGGGGAAGCGAACTAAATCCCAATTTCGCTGGCTTTCTACGCACTTTTCATTTCTAATAAATAATTTTTTTGTGGGTTCTCATTTTAAATTCTACGCTTTGTCCATTATGCTTTGTCTACCCGGCAGAAGGCAGTACACATACACTTGTCCACTATCCCTTTCCTAATTTTATTATTACTGATGTTAAATCTTCTCGAATTTTGAGTTCCTACTATGTTGTATTATTTTTATTCTATGACATTTCTCTGAACTATACCTATCTTTATAACCATTACTACTTACAGTAAAACTTTAATATAAGAGCATTTCGTTAAATTTAAAATAAGTAGGAAAATCGTAATAAATGAACTCCAGCCAAATACGGTTTCTCGGTACTTTAAGCACCCTTCCGGCTGTTCAACCATAACCGATGAAATTACCGTCTTGTCATCTATAAAATTTGGAGACAGATGTTAAGCCCTACTTATTCTCCATAAGATTCAAAGTCTGGGGCGGATTACGACCTATAATAGTAAAATGTGGTATTTAAAGTCAGCTTTGAAAATTATTAAAAATAAATGAAGCCCACAAAGTTAAATGCTAAATTGCTTTTAAAGAATTCTCTAGATTTACGGGAAACTTCATACTGGGGTTGTTTTTTAATAAAATTTCACTTTTCAACAGCTTACCTGCGCTTTTATTCGGCAATCGTGTGAACGGTAGCCGTTTACACGGGTTGAGGTATACAAATCTACGAGGAGCACAAAAACTCACTCTAAAAATAAAATAAATGAGTGATACATACATCTTAGGTTAACTTATCTAAGGTGATGGTTGAAAAAAGTTTAAAATTATCGTAAATAAACCCAATTATGATATAATAGATCAATAGGGTTTAATTAAATATAAAATAAATCAACTATAACTAAGTAAATGACATAAAAACTCGCAGACGCTTTTGGGAGGTTTAAATCTCTGACAAGGTCACTTAGCTCCTCCTGAGTAAAGGGTTCGAGAAATCTCCTGCAAATTGCTCTCCTCTTTATCAAATCGCTTACTCTGCAGCTTCGACTGTATCCTCTGGTAACGTAGGCAGGCTGCTATATGTTGGAATTGGTATTTCTTTAGAATGCTGAATAGGTCTTCTTGCTGACTGGTTAGGATAGTTCCACTTATGCCGATTGTTACGATTAATGCCATTTATCTTCACAAGACAAAAATAACAATCGTCAAAGTGGCTTTATTGTTCCCTCCATACCATCGGAACACATAACTTTAAACACTTTCTTTGTCCTTTTGTCCATTGTCGCAGGTGTTCGATACAGGTTTTGCATATAACATGCGAAACCCAGTCTCCTAAGTGAACACCAAAATAGACCAAATAAGCTTTTTTCACAAAGTCACAAATCACTCTTTTACTTTCTTTTAAAATGTACTCGCCATATATGTAGCAAAAACATACATGCCATGTTTAAATACGATTCTTTAAAATACACATCTTGCAATGAAAGTCAAGTTTTAACTAAATTTTGCAAATTGCAGGCAATACTCCGCATATGGGGATTATATACATATGTACTAATACCACCAGCCAAGTTAACGAATTAATTTGTGTGGCTTACAGTATACAATTTCATTCTCTTTTATTGCCTTCTAATGTATATTTTATGCTAATTGCAGAAACAAAAATAAGAAATCTGCAGGTGCAAAAAAATTCAAGGAAAAATTATTTCTTATCTGTAATAATTATAATAATATGACCTTTTGCCAATATAAGATTAGGTATTTCCAGTGATTTATGAATAAATATGTATAATTAAAAAGCCATTAGTATTGGAATTAGTTAAATTTTTGATAAAATTTATGACAATTATAATTGCCAAATATATTAATATTGCAATTTATTATGAGTAGGCTCTATCTCAAAAACTAGAGCTGATGCGAAGAAAAGCTAACTGTTTTTGGAATCACCGCATTCAAAATAACTAAAATCAGTTGTTTTTTCTTCGGCACCAAGACAAAAATATTTTTTTCTTGGGCTGTATTATCAAAGCCTTGTAAACTCCGATTACGTCAGGTTTAAATCCGGAGAATCAGCATACAATATGTATAGTTGCTGTGCAAAAGCAAGTATTGATAAACTATCTATTGATATCGGTTGCTCAGAAATAATTTGGGTTATTTCAGATAAGATAAGAAGACATTATTAATTTGTTGAAAAATTATTCAAAAAGATCAAACTAATATTGATGAGATACTAGCATGATACGCGCCTTGTTTGAAATCAAGATCCTTTTTTCTGAATCTGGTGGTTATGCTGTTCAAAGAAATTATGTAACAAAAACTTATATTGAACTCGATATGAACTCCCTTTCTGGTGGCGGTTTCACGGTTTTTTATGTAAAAGCTCATAGTAAATCTGACAGGGCTGTCATATGTAGCAATAATACAGACGCTCGTAAAAACTATGGTTCTCTTGTCGTTGAAAGCACACTAACTGCGAGACTGACAGTATACAGGATGTAACAAATTCGTCCATCGCTATTTGGATTTTGGGAACGTTAAGAGATACGACGTCGTTTAAATTGGGGCTAACCTGCGTAATTATGGACCCAATAATATGCCGCAAAAAAATCGAAAACAATATAAAATTGTCATTCTCGACTAGTTAACGAAATTAATTAAACGAGATTTAAGCATCTCATACACACACACTCGCAAATATTTATCATTAATATAACATCTTGACGATATAAACAAATTTAGGTATAAGCTTTGATTTGTTTATTGTGATCTATATTGAACAGCCAATACTATGTAGGTATAATATTTCAAACTTCTAAACATTTTACAAACTTTTTTTGATATTTATGGTTAGAGATGTTTCTAGAATGTATTCAAATTTTTCTTGGGTCCGATGATTTTTAATAAACTTATTGAAAAAGTAGGAAACAAATACATCGCAGTTTTAATTGCTATTTTTTCGAAAAGTATCTGCAAAAAATCTACAAATTTAATTTAAAAAAAAATTTATTCATAAAAGTTTTTACTTGTTACTAAGATGGTAAATTACATTCATTTTACTTTTACGTTAAATATATGCTGTGGACAACGATTATTTCGTAAATGAGACATAACTCATTTCTTTACAAATTCTGGCCCCGTCCAGTCATCTTTCGCTGAACTTTCTTCAGGTGCAGTACTTATTGACGGTTATAGAATACATATTTGTGGCAATCCAGAAACATACTGAAAGGGGTTCAACTCTATATCAAAACGTAATTTAAATCTGCAAAACCCTTTCCAGGTTTAAAAATAAATCCTACTATTAATTTATTTTCCTACTCTTAGGGCCGATATTTGAATGTTACCTTAAGTTACATATTAGCTAAGGAAGCCTTAACGTTATGGTAAACCTTAAAAAACTATGTTTCAAATTAATTTGAGGGTCAATTGATGCCTTAAGTGGAAGATTACCACGTCTTAAAGATCTATTCCTTTAGATGAGAGTTAAAGAGAACTTTAATATTCTCTTCAACTTATGTTAAGGATCACTGATGACATTAAGGTGGCTTTGAACTATCGACCCTTAATTTCCTTCACTTAGTAAATCCACCTCAATTCTTGCTGGTTACCTAATATCAAAGTGCAGTAAGTAAAATCAGTTTTGGCATAGAAGGTTGTGGGCACAGATTTCCGTATCTTTGAGAAATCAATATGCTATATGCCAATAACTATACATGCCGGTAAAGTATATAGACATTTTATTTTTCAATGAGTAATCCATTAAAGACCCGTTGATACATGTCTCTACCCTCACCTCTCATCTACCAGAAAAAAGAGAAAATATGCTGGGGCTGGAGCTTAATATTAAAAATGAGGAGTACTATTGGCTTCAGTTACTTTACGAACCTTTAAATTGCAAGGATAAATACTCTTGGCAAGAAAATCTCTGGCTGCCGAAACTATTTGGTTTCCTAGTTATTATTAGAGCAATTAAGATTATAGTTTTACCATTATGATAAAATCTTTATTAGATACAACACCAGTCACTATATTTATGACCAAAAAAAATTCACAAAAATGTTTTTCATGAATTTTATTAAAACAGTAATTTACAATACTTTCAACTTATGCACCGTTCCCGATATTAGCATATTCCCAGAATCTATTATGAGTGTTATCATCCAAATTTCGATTAGATGAAGCGTTACCAGAATACGCTCTACCGCTGGTGGCAGCTTTGGTATATGGAGCACTAGTTGGTATAATTAAATCAATAGTAGTTTCTCGTATTACCAGCTGGCCATTTGGAGAAGTTCCCGCTACATAGTCGCTCGCTGACTCGACACCAGAATCCCAAGATCGTGCTAAATGAACGGATTTCGATTTAAACCATGAACTATCTCCTGTAATAGTACAGCCTGTAGCCAAATAACCATATTTCTTATTAGGATCGGTATTAGGAGCAAAAACAACTGCACTATCGGATCTACGGTCCGATTTTACATGGAAAATAGTATTTTCGAAAATGGAGGAGCCTCCACCAAAAACGAAGTCCATATCACCCTCGATATAGCTATCGGTATAATGGCTTTTTTCGTTATTGTTGCCACCAGATCCAGAACAGAGGGTATCTTGATGTCCCAACAGGCGAGCATTGTGTACTTGGATTTGATCAGCGTTAGTTTCCAGGGCGACAGCTTGGCCGTCTTTGGATGAGTTCTGGATTGTTAAGTTAACTATTTGTACCTGATTTGCCTTTACCCAAAATACAGATGAGCAACCGGTACCAATGGTTGGACTTTTATTTGCACAACCATTATACATACTATAAGCTGGATCTCCATTCTTAAATCTGTCACCATTGGGGTTAACCAAATTCTTATACGTTTCCGGTGGAGTCGAAGCTGGTAAACTTAAAGTAATAATTGTGTCAGAAGGGGAACCGCCACCACCATAGATCGTCAAAGGAACATTAGTACTTGAAATGTAAACGACTTCATTGTACGTTCCAGCAATAATTTTGATATATTTTCTAGTTGAACCCCCACTCGAGATAGCGGCGTTAACAGCTGATTGGATTGTACTAAAATAACATGAACTACAAACGAGATAATCTTCTTGAGTTGTTGCAATAGTTGGGGGTGTCCATCCTTGTAGGTACGCTTCTTTGGTGTAGGATGCGGCTTCATTTTGAGTGAGAATAGGGCGTGACGATGTACCAGGAGGATCGTGAGCGGCTAGTGAACATGCCACCAACAATGATAAGAAAGCTAGAACAAAAAGACATACTTTTATTTTCATCTAAGTACTTTATTTTCAAAAGTTTAAGTTGCAGTGAAACTAATATATTTTTTTTTATTGTTGATATAATTATTTTGAATTTAATCCACGTAAAAAAATCTATTTCCTTCTCCTCCTTTCTCATGTTAATCAGTATTATCTTTTACATCTACAGGAATACCGTTTAGTTTCAAACCTACAAAGTTTCGAGTCTCTACAATTGCTTGTATATAATGTAAAACAAATAATCACAATCCTAAAATTTTCTGTGTGAATAATTATTTACTATTTACGATTAAATGCGCAATTATTTTTATCTTTAATAGTGGAAATAATGTTTAAAAAGTTAGTAATTTAAAAATAATACAGAATGTATGTTGTCTACTTTTTATTTATGATATTCTTTGTTGAATTTGTAATAGTTTAATTTTCTATTCAACGTGTGCAATAACTAAATGCAATTTAAAGACATCTTTGTTTAATCGTCATGATTATTCAGAACAAAAACTTACCTAAAACTTTCATTTTTCTTAAATTATGTATTTTTTTATAACAGTTAGTTTTTTATCTGTCACAATTTACTACACAAAATATTTTATATAATATTATTATCGATAAAAAATATAATCTGATACTTCACATTGTTACATTGTTAAGACAAATACTTATTTTATCGATAAGGATAATGAATCTGCTTTTAAAAGTTCGATAAATTGTTATTCGTTTGCAATATTTTTACATTGATAAATCTTAAATAACAGAACAGGCAAATATATATATAGGGTGTTGAAAAAAGGTCGGTACCTACCTGGAATAACTCCGGTGCATCGCATTGCAGTGGAAAATGTCTAGGGAAAAAGTTGTTTGGTTTTGAGGAGGAATAGTTTTCAATTTAAACCACCCCACCCCGTCAATCCCCGGGCGCGGATGGGGGTAAGTTAAGATTTTCAAATGTAACCCCATATTTTTTATTGGCGTGTCGTGTTCTTCGACCAAAAATAAACATCTTTTGTCCGAAAAATTTTTTTATCGGGCCCATCCTTCACCAATAATCACCATGAGAAAGAGACAGAGAAAAAGAGTATTTCCGGGATAAAACTTGATTTTCGCACGGTTCTGATTTTGTCTTTCTCAAGGTGATTATTGGTGAAGGATGGGCCCGAATAAAAAAAAATTTCGGACAAAAGATGTTTATTTTTGGTCGGAGAACACGATACGCCAATAAAAAATATGGGGTTCCATTTGAAAATGTTAACGTACCCGCGTCCGGGGGTTGAGGGAGTGGGGGTGGTTTAAATTGCAAACTATTCCTCCTTCAAAACCAAACAACTTTTTCCCTAGACATTTTTCGCTGCAATGCGATGCACCGGAGTTATTTCGGGGTACCGAGCTTTTTTCAACACCGTGTATAGTGTGTGTATATAGTCTGGACACGGCTGATTTCTTTACACAAAATTTTGGTGTGGCTTATAGGGGAAGGTAAACTACTTTTAACGGAAGATTGACAGTACTAATTGTCAAAATGTATTGGTATTCGCAACGCAACAAATGGCGACGTTTAAAAAATTGCATACTTATTATTTTTTTTAATATCCTTTATTTCATTTGCCTTCTTAGAAAAATAAATACACCTTGGCAAATTGCAGTAAGATCAGAGAGCTTTCTTGAAAATTTGATTGTGATCAAATTGAAAATGGCGAATGGGCTACAAATTGAATAGGAAGTGAGGTCTTGTGATACATCGTTTCAAAGGTTCTATCGAATGCTTTACGATCCTAGAATTTTGTGTTCCTATTCGTACCCAAAACAAAATCCTATTCGTACCCAAAACAAAATGGCGGCTTTTAAAAAATAATATTTACTATTATTTTTTTGGTAGTTTAGTTTAGATTTTGTATATATCTCACTTCCCGTCTTCTATACTCGATTCTTAATTAAGTTAACATTTGGATATCTTGCAAACTATACCCGTACCGCAGGGCGCGTTTCAAGGAAATATTTTTGAAAATACAGGGAGTCAAAAAAAGTGTGACGTCATGTTGGCACATATTTTTAGATTACATGATATATATTTTATTGCTTATTTGGGTGTCTCTTATTATTACTTACATACCACAAAGATACGATTAAAATCGGTTTAGTGAATGGAAAAAGAAATAAAATAAAAAATAAATGTTTGCACCAATTGTTTTAAAAACTAATAAAAAATAGAAATAGTGCATCCCAAAATTTTGTGTCAAACTTCTCGAGTTTTAAAGCACTTTATTTTTCTTATTTTCAACTGTATATTTTTATGTCAATCGATGCGGAATTAAAAATCAAATATTTTCCTAATTACAACCCTAGCACATTTCCTATCACAATAAGAGTTATTTACAAAAAACTCTTCCTATAGCCATTCCAACGAATAAATGGTTCGATTTTTATGCATTAAAAGTTAAATTACCATTGGAATCGCTACTACAATTTGTTTTCTATAAATAATCCTTAATAGGTTGGGAATTGCGATAGGGGTTTAATTCGAAAATTGTTTATTTTTTAACTTCGTATCGAATGACAAAATTATACTACACTACGAGAAGTTTGGCAGTAAATTCTGGACACCCTGTACAACTAGTACCAATCAAACTTGCTTAACAAGGCTGTTATACCTTATTTATTAAGTATCTGGTATAATTTTATTAACCACGCACTATTTTTATATTTTATTAATTTCTAAAACCTCTAGTGCAAAACTGATTTTTTTAATTATTATTTTTTGTCGCTGATATAATTGAATCGACTGCAATAAGTATGCTATACTAACTATAAGATATACCTAATTAAGCAACAAAATATATGGCATGTAATCTAAAAAATATACCATCATCATGTACATTTTTTTGCGACTCCCTGTATATTCAAAAATATTTTCCTGAAATGGTACGGGTAAAGTTTGCAAAATATCAAAGTTTTAAATTAATTAATTACTGAGTTATAGAAGACGGAAGGTAAGATGTAGAACATTGTGGAGGGCCATTTTGCCGCAGGCCATATCGCAGCCAAAGAGATTTTTTGGACGTGGTTGTGTTACTTTTGGTTCGTTTTGCATATATATAATTCGAAATGGTCTGCAGGTTTTAATTTATAAATTAATATGTTTAACATTAAATATATTTATAATATTAATAAATAAAGAATTATTAAATAATGAATATACTATTCTATGTACAATAATTTTATTGTTCGTGTAATTCACAAGAAAATGTAGTAATAACAATAATAACATAACACTTGTGTATAATTGATTTGATTAACCATGTCAAAATGTTAAAATAAACCTTAACCTTTGTACTAAATACTAATAAAATTATAATTTGTCAATGACATATGGCAGGTTGTGCTAAGCAATATGCTGTTATATGCAGATGATGCAAAAATATATCGTAAAATCTCGACCATTAATGATTCTTATGCGCTGCAACGTGACATTGACAGAATAGTGGAGCGGTGTCTGAACAACCGTTTAGAACTTAACATAGACAAATGTAAGACAATGACTGTTACTAAAAAACATACAAAACTTATTTATCAATATCATTAAATGCTAACGCAATATCATCCTGCAATAGCTATAAGGACCTGGGAGTAATATTTGACACAACACTGTCATTTGCGGAGCATATAGAGAATATCTGTAACTCTGCCATAAGGATTCTAGGATATATATTTCGTGTTTGCAATCATTTCACTAATGTGGAGGCCATTAGAGCTCTGTATTTTGCTTATGTAAGATCAAAGCTTGAGTATTGCTGTGTTGTCTGGACCCCCTACTATGACAAATACATGGTTGAGTTAGAGTCAGTGCAGCGTAAATTATTAAAATGCCTTGCATATAAAGTGGACAACATTTATCCTGCAAGGGGTTATGACAGCAAAATACTACTTCAAAGATTTAAAATAAACACCATTGAAGACAGACATAGATATCACCAAATATATACATTAAATAAAATATGTAATAACTACTAACTTTTATGCTCCGATACTACATCTAAGACCAAAAACCAATCTGTTCTACCTGCATACCCCAAATACAAATATACTTCATAAATCCCCAATATACAGCATGTGTGCAAGCTTTGACTCCTTGCATGACAAAGTAGTTTTATTTTTTACAAATAAAAATGAAATTAAAAGAGCTGTGTTGAGTATATGTTAGTATAAGCAACACAAAATTAAATTGAGCTGTATGCTGTTGTAGTTAGGTTAAGTTAAATTTTCTTATAAATGGTATGTTTCTGCACTGTTAGATAATTAAATCTATTTTATTTATTTTATTTTATTTATAATTTCAAAATTGTACCCTATTAAGGATATTTTTCTTAACAAAGAAACGAATATATACTTAGAAATCATAATAAATTTAAAAGGAATGTTCAGAATTCTTTCAAAAGTAGGCAATTAGATTTTCCTAACCGACCTATTCCAGGAGGCAGATCAATAATAAGACAAATAATTAAATTTCGATCTAAATAAAAACTCAATTTCAACAGTTTGCGATAGAATCTCGATATACACATCTGCCCAATGTAAGAAGGGAGTTTTATAATCATTTAGGATATTGTTTGGAGGCTAACGGAGGGTTATTTGAGCATCTTCTTAAACATTATCAAAATAATTCCTACCACTGTAAATTTTATTATTCAATTTTGTTTAAATTTTGTAAAAATTTATCATTACGTTTTTGGTTGTTTATTGTGTAGTATAAAATAAATAGATAGTTTACTGTCTATTGATATTTTTTACTCGAAGGTTATTACAGTTATTGAATACTTATGAAGTAATTTTATTCAACACTTGTTCCTAATATTAACAATGACATAAAATGACTTTTACAAATTTTTATCATTTATTTGCTAGTGTATTGTCAGAAATGTGTGAGGTCCATATTTCCTAGTTAATCATTTTAAAAATACATTTTGTTTAATAACTCTTAAATTTCTAGGAAAATACACTATGAATTGAACAAAGACTGTAGTCTTTGAAAAGTTTAAGTACATTTTTGAGCTAAAATAAATAGGAGAGCGAATATTTGACCACCTCGCAATTTACATGGGAAATCCTATGTATCCTGACTGGACGCACCACCCGGTATATAATTCCTAACTAAGAAGTTAATCATATTCAAGTAAATAAAACAAATATATGTTGGCTCCGTGATTTAATAAACCCGCTTTTAGGATCTTAAATCGGCTACAGAGCTTTCACTGGAACGAAAACACCAAAAATGTTTCACACGACACCACGGTGTGTCGCTAAAGAAAATATATTAAAGTAAGGCCTAAGCCGCGTTTAAAAAATGAGATCATATAGAAGTACTTGAAAAAAGGTAAAAGGATAATAAAGCCCGTAAAATGCAAAGCAGGGGATGACTTTTTGCGTTTCGCAGGCAGGTGGAATAAAAAGAACTTTACAAAAAGATTTCATATATGGGGCGAGAGCGTATATATTATTATTTTATTTGAAATTAATTCGAAAATGTTATTTTTATGTAAAACAGTCATGAATTCAAAAATTATATTAAAAAACGGTCAAGTGTTAGTCTCACTTGCGTAATAAACTTCTATAGCATATATTTTTTATTTTGCTCAAAAAGCGGAGAAAGAAAAAATTAAAATATACTTTTTTAAATATACCTATCTTGTAATTTATGACATTTTTAAATTCTAGGGATTCAACTAAGTAACATTGCTGCAATATTTCTTATACTTAAACCCCACCTTTTTAGATATGACATTTCCTACACTTGGCAGACTACAGCTTTTCTATTCGAAATTAATGACCTGTAGTGAATACGGCTGTAGGAGTTTAGTGCATTAAGATTAGTATTGTGATCGCTCGAGCGAGAAACCGCTTGATTACTCGATTATTGAAATAACCGACATCTCTCGATTATTAGAAAAACCGCTAGAGTTATCTATTCAGGCAAAAATCGACGCTTGTCACTTATTACCTTTCACTCGATACCCAAGTTTCGCTTGACGCCGACGGAAATGTACCGCTATAGTGTGATCGAATTAAAAAACTGCTCGTATATTCGAACAGTTTTTCGCTCGATAGGAAATACTCTAGTTATAATTTCAGGTGAAAAAACGAAAATCATCGTCTGTCACTTGATACCCGACCTTCGATCTACGCGCCGCACCACCAAAACTATGCCGATTGGCGACGTTCGAGTTTGACGCTGAGGAGGTAAATACGACATACGTCTTTCTTAAAGGCACATAAACGAGAAGGTGCATATAACAAAGTATGCCAAATTCCTTAGTGGATTAATTGCGACATGGGTTTTGTTTCGACTGGCTAGCCAGCGGCGATTGTAAATTCTTAAAAAATTAAAGGAGGAAATTTCTTCCTTAATAAAAATTCTAAACTAAACTTCTAAAACTTACAAAAACAATCGCCGTTGTTTTATCAACACATTCCTCTAAGTCATGAAAATGTCAAGTGATTAATCGCTCGAGCGATTCAGTCGATTATTAAAATCGCTTGAGTATCAAGTACTCGATTATTAAAATCATCGGTTTTTCCCAACACTAATTAAAATTCCAGTCTACCAAAGTTTTTCTTCAAACTACGTATCAGTGGTTTATAATATAGTATTACCAGATATCTCTATTGGTATTTATTTTTGTAGGGAGAATTTTTCAAACATTGAGTAAGTGTGTAAGTTGTGTAACTCTAGATTGGGGGAGTTACTGTTGCTTTAAAAAATGTAGCTAAATCCCTGGGCATAATTATTGATAGTAAACTAAAGTATATTCGGGTTTGTTCATGCGGTTCTTGGGAAATCATTTCATAGTCTTAAGTTATATGCGAATACAGATATCTCTATTGGTATTTATTTTTGTAGGGAGAATTTTTCAAACATTGAGTAAGTGTGTAAGTTGTGTAACTCTAGATTGGGGGAGTTACTGTTGCTTTAAAAAATGTAGCTAAATCCCTGGGCATAATTATTGATAGTAAACTAAAGTATATTCGGGTTTGTTCATGCGGTTCTTGGGAAATCATTTCATAGTCTTAAGTTATATGCGAATACCTACTACCTAAATATCTAAAGAATCTTATTTATGAATAATTGATTTTGAGCCACTTTACCTTGTTCTTTTGTCTACAGCAATTTTTTTAAGGGTCTTGAGAGGAGAAAAATGCAGAGGGTTCAGAATTTGCTTGTTATAGTAGTAATATGTATTATAGTATATTACATATCAAGAGTGGTAAGACGCCTATTATACACGAGTTCGAAAGAGTCTATAATATGCTTACCACTCGAGTTGTGTACTATACTTTTTCTACAACTTCCTATTTACATTTATGTTAAATTATCGAAATATGGTAATAAAACATTTTGAGTCTGCATCTGCATCCAATATCTTATTTCGCATCTGATCCATCCATCTTCGATTGACTCCTTATAAACTATTTCTTTATTCATCGTACCCCATGGAAAAAAAATTGCACGGTTAAGATCCAGTTACCTTGCGATGTCCATTGTCTCTTACTATAAAGGAACATTTTCTAATATGCCTTCGACCTAATTTTTCTGTATGTACTAAAAATTTTCACACTTTTTAGGCTATTAAAGATGATTAAATATCCCGAAAAAACGCTTTTAAACTCGAAATCACGCGACGACGCGTCAAGCCAAACGTCAACTTCTAACCTTCCTTCGATGTCGAGTAGAGATGAGGTCAAATGACGCTGTCGATTTAATTTTTTTAAGCTTCTCGAATGAAAAAGAGCAGCGATTAAAAAGTTTTTTTTTTAATTGATACCTACAGCAGTGAAAGAAAACAATAAATAACGAGTTGTGTTCATTCTGTAGATTATTATTAAAACCTTTTTGGTGAATGCGCGAGAATCTACATCAACAACTACTGTGACATATTGCTCATCTCTAGTTCCACGTTTTGACAACTTGTTGTTTTGAACGTTAGTTCGTTTGATCAGATGTCATGTAATTTTTAATTCGAAGAAATCCTAATTAAAATGTGTCTTTTTGAGTGAGTTAGAAACAAAAGTGCATACAAAAAGAGACCAGCCAATATTAATAAAAACCGCCATGTAAATTTTAACAGTGCGGCCAATGTTCATGTGAATTTTTGCGATTATGTATGGTTATGTGCCGGTTTTTTTAATGAAACGTTTTGTTGTGTAATTTTTTATAGAAATTGTGACACCAATTTTTAAAGAAGACCGACAAGGCAAGTGTGTGTGTGTGGCAAAAAAAAATTGCATTTATTTTTTCTAGAGTAAAAAAATACACAATGAGGATTCACTCAAAAGGTCATTGACATTTGACCTAGTTATGTACGTGCGTATTTCAAACTAGGTGTAAATATGACAACAACGGTCAGAATTCGTTGATTGTTTACATGTGTCGCAGTGCCCCACAGGTGTATTTCTGGTTTTACTTCAGGTCACTTTTACCACTGAATGAATTGAAAGCGCCATTTATGGATATTTTTCTTCAATTTGTCTCCATTTCAGGAATTGCCGATTTAAATACAGGGTGTTATGGAAATTACGTATATTTAAACCGGCAATTCCTGAGATAAAGACAAATTGAAGAAAAATACCCATAAATGGCGCTTTCAATTCATTCAGCGGTAAAAGTGACCTGACGTCAAACCAGAAAAACACCTGTGTGGCACTGCGATACATGTAAGCAATCAAGGAATTCTGGCCGGTGTTGTCATATGTACACCTTAAACTCTTTAGACAAAATACAATAATTTAAACACTTTTCCATTCTGTAATACCGTTTTGTACAATTAATTGAAGAACATTTACGACCGACTATGTTTTAAACAACCCGAAAAAACATATGGAATAGTAATAGCCACGTACGTCACTAGGTCAAATGCCAATGACCTCTTGACGCCTTACATCGGCTGGGCGAAATAGTTTCATATAGCGGTGCACGCTTGCGGTCTGTTAGTTGAAGACCAACCAGCGGCTGGATACGTTGTGTCTCGTCGATCACCAACACACTCTCAGCAATCCGCTCTATTTTTTCAGTTTACGCGTGTATCTTGCCCGTCCATAAATAATCTTTGAATATTGTTTTTATTGACGCGTTTCTTCTGGACGTCAAATTTCGTCGCGTGTAATAAAATCTAATAATCTGTAGTATAATCTGTATTATTGTATTTTCAAAACCTAACAGAACTATCGGTTCTGTTTCAATATTACTGTGTGTACATAAAGTGTTTCCAGGAGTGTTCCCATGGAAAAAAAACTGATTTTGTTTGTACCTGGATTTCCTCGCTCTTTAGGTATAAAGATAAATACAAGTAGGTAGAAAATAATTTATTTTTATAATTTTATATGGAATTTTAGTTTTACATTAAGTTTGGCAACATTGCCACTGGCTCTGGGTGACATGTTGTACAGTAGCGCGGACTGACCTGTAAGTAAGAGTGTTTGTTACCCCACCTTTAAAATGGTCGATTTAAAAAAAATAAAATATGTAGCGCTTCTCTAGGACACCCAAGGAGTCACCCATTAAAATATAATACGTCATTTCCATAACACCCTGTATAATAAGTCATTTCCATAACACCCTGTATATATATATATATTACGTAACAGTCATTATATATTGGAGTAGAGCAAAACTTTTACATCACTAGCTGTAGCCAGATACAGCGAAATAAAAATATTAAAAAATAGAAATTATAGAAGTTACAAGTCATAGAACAAACACAAAATGGAAAATAACTATTTTTACCGATTTCTTACTAAACTGACAGCATCCATTTTTCAATAAAATGGAGAGATAAATATAAATTTAAACTAAATTTCATGTCTCTTCTTCCAGACGTCAAATAGTCGCTTTAAATTATTTCAAACGAAACTGCAGATTTGGTAATGGATAATAGCTTAAATCAATTCAGTCATCAGTCACGAATGATTATCCCAGGGATATTTGGTAAAGTGCTTGAATCAGCATTCATTATAGTAAAGCCGACGACTGATTATGGCTGCTGCTGACATGCTGACGGGAAATGTCTCGCGGAAGGCAAAAGGATTCGTTTCCGACTCAATAAAATTTCGCTTAATAAAGGGGCTATTACCGCTAATATTATATATTATAAAATTAGAATATGTTACTTGGAAAAATAGTGAACGGATGCAGAATATTTTTATAACAATTATAATATATTACATTTTATTGCATTTTTAAATTTTAGAGATCAGACCAAGTACCTAATTAGCAATAATATTATCCAGACTATAAATCTAATAAACTAATAAATTTAATTGATTTGAAACTAATATTTGCGTTATTTATTCAACCTATTTTTTTAAAAATCAATAATAAAAAGGCTATACTTTTCAGGTGGTATTGATTTAAAAACCAATGTATGGAAAAATTACTATTTCCCAGACCACCCGATGATACCTTATACAATCACCAGGTCGTGACATCCTATCAATGAAAAAGGCTTCCTTTTTTGGTAGTACCATTCAATCTGAAATAGTATTTTAAAATGGTACTGTGTACACAAAACACGCCCTTATTTTATAAGGTATCATGGGGTGGTCTGGGAAATAATCATTTTTCCCTACATTGGTATTTGATATTAATACCACCTGAAAAGTATAGACTCTTTATTATTGATTTATTCAAATAACGTCTGCTCATATTATGTGGGGCTGCTAAGAGATGGCACTGCGCATTGTATGTTATATATAATACAGCGTGAAGCTCTTCTCTGATGGTAGACATGGTGACATCCTATTAATGGAAAAGACTTCCTTTTCTTGGTAGTACCATTCAATCTGAAATAGTATTTTAAAATGTTACTGTGTAGACAAAATACGCCCTTATTTTATAAGTTATCATGGGGTGGTCTGGGAAATAATATAATATAAGCTTAATAAATAATTCCATACAGTGGTATTTGATATTAATACCACCTGAAAAGTATAGACTTTTTATTATTGATTTATTCAAATAACGTCTGTTCAGATTATGTGGGACTGCTAAGAGATGGAGAGATGGTATGTTCTCGATTATCGTTGATAATACAGCGTTAAGCATAGAGTCTTCTCTAATGGTAGGTATGTACACTTATCCTGTACTGACGAGAACAAAAGAGTTCAAAACCGGTCTGCAGGTGGTGACATCCTATTAATGGAAAAGGCTACCTTTTCTTGGTCAATCTGAAATAGTATTTTAAAATGCTACTGTGTATTGTTGTTGCTTTTTCGTCGTGGTGTAGTTATTATATTATTAGTAAATAGTTATAAATTCTTTTTTTTATGATCAAACACAAGCATTATAGTAAAAAATCCTTCAGGGCACTCTGGGAGTGGTGCGTGTGCGCAAGAAGCGATTCACGTTGGTTTCGAATCGTTGGAGGTTATATTCGCTGGGAAAAACGACCTCGGGAAGGTCGTTCCATAAGGATGAAGCCCTCCAGATGAAAGAATTCTTAAATAATGAAGTTCGAGGAGTACTAAGCTTAACCATATATGAATGGGCGGCAGTGGTTTGTCATGTATTTCTGCTATTGGCCGCTCTGGGCGGAACTAAGAGAGCAAGATCAGCCGAGCACTTTCAATGAAAATATCTGTAAAAGAGAGTCAAATCCCCAACCTGTTTTCGATTTTCTAGGCTGTCGAGGTTCTTCGTCAGCTCGTGGTCTCTTTTTGATGGAATCCAGTAGCCGAAGAGTATGTTTGGGTGCAGAGCTCCATACATGAGAGCAGTACTCTAGTGGTGGTCGAATCTGGGTTTTGTATAGTGTCAAAAGTTGTTGAGGTGTGTACACAACTTTCTGGTTCGGAAGAGTATACCAAGTTTCTGAGAAGCTATCTTGGCGATGGCCACAACGTGGTTATGCCAAGATATATTTCCGCCCAGATTGACGCCCAGCAAATTAATAGATAAAGCCAGTGGGATTGCGTGTCCGGTCATGACTATATCCGGTTCTATAATGTTAACCTTTTTAGACAAAACTGCTGCCTGGCCAAATTTCTTCCAGATCTTTGTTGAGGCGTGATACTTCATACTGTCTGCGAAGATGTGCGTTGGCAGCCGATGTTTGTGCATTCTGTCGCAATCAACCATAAATCTTAATTATCTGCCATCACAGTTCCTTCCCTTAAACAATATTCTTCTTAAACTTCTAAACGTAAATCATAAAACTTTCTATTAGACCAAAAACCAAATCCATCCTGTTTTTATCACAAACCACAAACGCTTATTTAAGTTCAAAGGAAACCCCATTTCATAAAGTCTCCTTAAGATGAAACCATACCTGTGTGTATTGTTGTGCACTGATGTTCGACCCCCTAAGTAGTTTTCGCAATGCCGTGAATCCCAAGAGATTTAAAGTCAAATGGAGTAAAGTTTCTAACGACGGGAATGTCGTATTACTTACTCGAATAGTATGTGTGCTTATTTTTCAGAAGCACAGATTCTTGTTTTTAATTAAGTATCTTGCTAAACAAAATTAATATTGTGTTCATTAAATAATGTATGATTTTGATATGATGATGGATGATATATATTCGTCATTCATAAGTAAGTAAAGAGGGAGCTTGGCTAGGAAAGTGTGTTATATCATTCATGTATTGAAAAATACTTTTTAAACAACTGTATTTGAGCAGATGACCGCTGGTGCCAATTTGACATTGAACCTGTTTATTTAAAAAATAACAAACTTTCAGAGTCAATGGAGGGTGTTGAGTTGGGTAAAAGGCAGTAGAGCATTATACTGTATATTTAAAAAATTACATACAGGGTGTCCGCTAATTAATGGTACATGGAAAAACCACAGACTCCTTACATAAAAATATTAGGATATAATTATACTTACCTATATCTTAAAGTTGATATTAACTAAGATACAGGGTGTTAAATTTAAAACTTCATTTTTGTTTTTCTCTAATAACTTTGAGAGAAATTAAAGTTTTTTACAAAGTTTAGCAATTATGGTTTTTTTAGAACGAGAAATTGATTTATTTGTTAAATTTTAATGTACTTACAATGTAGGGGGCGCTATCTGTGGCATTTTTCGAACATTAATAAGGTCATAACTTTTTGTGCCTCAGTGTATTTAAGTTTTTAATAAAAATAATACTTTTCTCATATTTATTACGTAAAAAGGGTATACTAAGTTCAAGTCGTCCAGAGTTACCGTTTCGGAGATATTTTCATTTAAATTGTTAGTGCGTAAGCTCAGGCAAGCAAATAATATTTTGTTACTTCTTACCAATTAACTTTTACATGATAATAATGAATGTTCTAGTAATGGTAATTGGGGATAATTACTAAAACAATTGGATTGTTCTTTAACTTACTTTAATTAAAATAACTTTGACCCTAGAAAATATCGTGTCGAAGGAAACCAACATCAATGAAAACACAAACTTACGATAAACTCAAAAATTAAACATTTTCTGTTCCATAGCGACTGTATCTCTAAATTTTATTTGTTTTCTCATGGGTTACTATAAGAAAAAAATTTTGTTTGAAATTAATAATAATTGGGCAGGGTGCACTGAACAATTTAAATCCAAATATCTCCGAAACGGTAACTCTGAGCGACCCGAACTTAGTATATCTTTTTACGTAATAAATATGAGAAAGTATTATTTTCATTAAAAACTTAAATACACTGAGGCACAAAAAGCTATGACCCAATAAAAGTGCGAAAAATGCCGCAGACAGCGCCCACTACATTGTACATTAAAATTTCAGTTTCTCGTCCTAAAAAACATAATCGCCAAATTTTGTAAAAAAAACGTTAGTTTCTCTCAAAGATATTAGAGAAAAGCAGAAATGAAGTTATAACTTTAACATCCTGTATCTCAGTTAATATCAACTTTCGAATATAGGTAAGTATAATTAAATACTAATATTTTATGTAAGGAGTCTGTGGTTTTTCCATGTACAATTAATTAGCGGACACTCTGAATATTTCTCCTCGTTCTTAATTGTTTAATTATGATAAATATAAAAATGGGTACCTAACAGAGAATTGTTACTCAACCCATTAAACGCATAACTACTTGGGTAAAGTAGAAATGGCATAAGGACCGATTTATTTTCGATTTTGACAATTATCAATGATATAATATCCATACAGAGTAATTATAATAATTATATTTGTTCTAATAATAATTATATTTGTTCTAATAATAATTTGAATATAGATTTAAGCAAATCCAATGTTAAACTTGCATAATTAACTAACGACATCTAATTCCATCTCTATAAATATATAAATGTTGAGGTTAGATTGTGAGTTTTATTATTTTCTTGGAACGATCTACTATTAATTCAAAGTTGAGGTTAGTTTAATTTTGTTTGTAGGTATTAATATAATTTAAAAATCAGAAACTATAAATTTTATAGGCAGTACGTAATAATTAGTATAAAAAAATAAGAGGAAAGCGAGTATTTTTATTTACAACTCGGTAAATGAGTTAAAATATTCGTTGGGCATGTATTTGTGGTCGTAGGAAAATTACTTGCGTGAAAGTGATTTTCTTAGACGAGGAGGTATTTAGCACAAGGCGCCTGCCAAGTGAGGAAATTCGCAACTTTCAACACTCGTTATGTAATATGCTATTACAATATTAGTTTCTTGTTGGATGATAGAAAAGTTTTGGACTTGCATTGTCTTTATTTGTTATATATCACAACGCTTTAACTGGTAAGTATCTTCAGTCGTCTTCAGGCGAATACTAAATTAGAAAAGTAACTACAGTTCTATTTATACTAGCTATGTGCACTGAAGCATAATTGAGATGGGTGCAGTCGTGCGTTCAGTTTTGCGCGATATTAGTAATTCTAAGCTTACATCTACTTAACAAAGGTTTCCAGATATTTCTTAAATCTAATGAAGGTTTATTGGGGAACCACTACGGCCACTGGAAACAAGGATTAAAGAACACAGAAACAACACTCAAAAAGGAGAAACGGAAAAATCAGGTGCAGCTGACCATGCCTGGACACACGGCCATCACATCAGGTGGCAGAAGCCGAAATCCTGCTCAAAGAACCACACTGGAGGAAGTTCAAGGAAGCTGCTACCATACACCAGAACCCTGGCTGTTTTAGTGAACCTTCATTAGATTTAAGAAATATCTGGAAACCTTTGTTAAGTAGATGTAAGCTTAGAATTACTAATATCGCGCAATACTGAACGCACGACTGCACCCATCTCAATTATGCTTCAGTGCACATAGCTAGTATAAATAGAAAAGTCCAAAAATTTTCTATCATTCAAGAAACACCATTATCTACAACCTTCAAACAGACACTAGTTTCTTGATGTCTGTACGAACAATGTCAATTGGATGTACTAAATCTTCTCTAAATTAAAAAAGATTTATATCTCTACTGGTAATAGAAGCTCTGACAGGCGAACACTCACGCAATCAATTGCACAATAAAGACTTTCTTAGGAAACATTAAAATACATGATTTACAACAAGAAGTATATAACTATTTTTCAATGTAAAGCTGTATAAGTTCTATTGACCTTCTTACAATTACTAAAAAAAAAATTGTTCGAAATTTAATATCTTCAGGTCTACTGATCGGATCAATATCGGTCTTTTTTTATTTTGCAGTTTGTTACGTTAGCTTTCGAAGTGTATTGTCATTGTGAACAAATGAAGAATAATAAAAATTTAGTTGTCTAATTAGTTAACATGCTGTTAACCTATCTTAAATTAATTTTAAAAGATATCATACAATACCATCACTCCCTAAAGCATGAATTATTTCCGGAAATTATAAATAAAATTCCGGAGATTCGGTATAAGAATTTTCTGCTAAAATTATTAAATCAAAATAGAATTAAATTGACGACAAATTTATGTAAGGGATGTCATAGTAGGCTGTTGTTAGTGTTGCATAAGAATGGTAAGCTAAGACCGCCACTATGGCCATTTTGACAGTCGATTTCTCTACAAGTTGCTTAGATAATATATATGAAAATACTTACAAATAAATCTCTCATGTATCATGAACATATCTCAGGAACTCCTTATCAGAAAATATTAAAATTAGTGTAATTTAAAAGAGTTCTTTTACTCAAGATCACTACAGTTCTTCTTACTTCAAATTAGTTGCAAGAGAGGTCTATGTCATTTTTAGTGTACTCTCTAGATGGCCCTTTCTATAGATTTAATATATCTTATGTGTTTATCGAAAAACTTAAAGGCGACGGTAAAGATGTTATTACACTCTTACAAAGTGGAATAATTGCCTGAGTAAACGGTGAAAACCGCAAGCTCCTATCTTTTTTCTAACCGGAGATATCGATGAAAAATGAATTTACATAATTAGTACTTATTTATCGCTCCGGTAATTACATACGTTGTAAAAAATAAGAAGCCATTGGAAACAAATGATATATATATTTAATAATAATATTTTTGAAGAAACGTCAAATTATTCATCTGTACAAACCGGCATCTAGCTCCAGTAAGAATGGCATAGACATCGCTTGTAGTATAGCTGATAGAGCAAGAATAAAACAATTCTTTTAAATAACACTAATATTAATATTTCTCGATAAGGCGTCGTTCTTGAGAGAATTTTTTCGAAATCAATGTTTGCGTAACCCTGACAAGTTTATTTGAATGTCAATTCATTGGCCACCCTGTACAGGGTCATCAATTTAGTTTGTCCCATTGTATTTTGAGTTAGCGCGTTCATTCAAAAATTGGGATGTAGCATTTTTAGCCAAGTTTGTGATTGAGTGTTGTCAAAAATGACAGTATGTGTCATATTATGTCCCACCGAAAAGTAATTATAATTTTTTTTTTAATATGACACTCTATATATCAGAAGTGCACTAGTTGGCGCCTTCTCTTCCGATCTCAAAAATATAACACACATATGCATTCTTTTCTTCAAGTTAGTAGTACAAAAACAATTTTATTAATATTGGCATAACTAGAAAATAACAAAAGTTTATAACATTAATTTAATAACTAGAATTATATAATAATTATTTCATAATCTATATTGTTCTACATGACCACCTCCAATTTCGATACATTTACGAAACACTTTTACAATGTCAATATTAATTTTTAATAAAACTTCTCTATTAGTTTGAATCTGAATGATGGCTTTTTTAATTCTAATATACAGTTCATTCAACGAATAACACGGTGTATTTTTTAATAAAACCCCAAAATAAAACATCACAGGGTGTTAGGTCTGGGCTGTTCGGCGGCCATTATATAGTACCCGATTTCCATTCCTTTGGACTTATCTTGCGTTTAAATATGCAGTTACTGGAGCTACACTGTGTGGCGGCGCTCCATCTTGATGCCATATTAAGTTTCTTAGGGTTAGAATGGGTAAATATCTAAGCGATCTTCAATTTCCTCCTGCAGCATATTCAAATACCGTTGGCCAGTTAAGGAACCTTCGAAAATTATTATAACTGGAAGGTGCTATTGGGAAACTGAATCCTATACCTACTAGGTGCTAAGATTGCACTGCCTGTTTGACGAAACACATCAAACATAAAACACTTTTCCCCCACTGAATAATAATATCTCATATTATTTGGTTTTTACATACAAAATAACTTTTGTACAATATTCGAAACGACTAATGCTGAGAATGACAGACTGAAATATAAATAAAGATAAAATCCATAGCAACCAAAACAGTTGCATAGCTATCTTGATGCTTTTTAACAATAATATATTTTTACTTATTTTTGTCAATTTTTGATGTAATAATGCATATATGTGTTATATTTTTGAGATCTGAAGAAAATGCGCCATCTAATTCGCTTCTGATATATAGAGTGTCCCATTTAAAAGTAATAATAATTGCTTTTCGGTGTGACATATGACACCTACTGTCATTTTTGACAACACTCGTAAGAACGTGGCTAAAAATGCTACATCTTGTTTTTTGAATGAACGCGCAAAGTACAAAAAAGTTACAGGCTCTTGAAAGTGGGACAAACTAAATTGATAACCCTGTACATAATATCGTAGGTGAGTCGTCTAATTAGATAATATAATATATATAAATTTAATGATCGTATTAAATCGTTTACTCCTGTATCTATAAAACTCCATTCTCAATGACTTAGATCCTGAACTAGCGTCATTTAATTTAATTTACTACGCAAACGGAAGAACCCTCTAATTTCAAAAGTTTAAAAGGGGAAGTGGATCCTAGTATTAATCAAGATGCCTAAATTAACTTTTAACGACTTGGTAAATACTACGCCTTGCAAAAATCTCCGATTTCGCTTTGCTTGATGCTGAAAAGCCAACCACTGTTAACATGTTAAGTTTCCCCGTCTTTTGGGAATATGAACTCCTAATTTTTAATCACGATCAAAGGTATTTGTCGCAATTAAATCCAACGTAGATTTAAATAAATAATTAATAGAAATCATTATTAATGAATGGATAATGAAAATAGCAGGTGTATGATTACTATAATACGGAGTGGAAATTACAGAATACTAAAGTAAAACTAACCTCTCTGTGGTTCGAGCTATATAATAGTTATTGGTTTAGGTACTTTTTTACTTTCCTGCATAATTGAGAAGCATATTTAAAAAAAATTAGATAATTTTTCTGGTAACGTAATAACTGTAGACTTCCCAGAAAAAACACCACCCGATGTTCCCGCAGTTCAATTGGAAATGATTCCATCAGCGTCCCGTCGAACGAATCCTGAAAGGATACGACGTCAAAAAGCTTCCAGTCCCGATGAAGTTCCTATTCTAATTCTCAAGAGATAAGCCAATGAACTTACACCAGTATTTTGTAGACTTATCAACTTCTCCTACAAGAAAGGAATATTTCCATCCTGTTAGAAGCCTGTACCAAAGAATGGTAAGAGAAACATATCAAACAACTCTCGGCCAGTCGCATAGCTTTCAGTTATATCAAAAGTAATGGAGAAAGATGTTAAATGAATCGCTTTATTCGCACACGCATTGCATTGATTATAAAAACCAACAATTTCTAAAATATCTGGAAGTGGGGCCGGATTTACGATCTGTCGGCCCATAGACTAAACTTGTTGCGTGGGCCCTACTGTAAAATTGCACTATTTAATTGATGTATTGTTGGGCTCTCATTTACAAAGAAAATTTGAAAAAAGTCAACCAAAGCGGTTATTTTGCCAAAAAACTCAACAAAATTGAGTAGAAAGTAAATGTTGGAGATTATAATGAAACCTTTGTGGTGCAGGACCATAGACTGCAGCCTATGTAGCCTATGCGTAAATCCGGCCCTGCCTGGAAGAGCTGAACATTATCAGCGACCATCAATAGGGTTTTCGTAAGTAGATCTACAGAAAACCTTCTACCCTATGTCAGCTATCTTTCAAGCAACACACTCTAACATCATAGAGAGTCTAAGGCTATTGCACTGGATATTTCTAAAGTATGTGTTCGTTTTTGACATTAAGCGCTCCTATATAAACTGCGATTATATGATCTGCTCAGCCCGATGCTGTTATCGGTTATCTAGCTTTAACTTCAACAACTTTTAACACTATACAAAGCCCAGATTCGAGTGCTGTTATATCTGCTGCTTCATACCAAAGCGTACTCTTCGCCTACTAGATTCCATTGAAGGAAGAGCCATTGGTCTGATTGGAGACCACGAGCTGACAAAGACCCTCAATAGCCTAGAACATCGAAAATATTGATGATTTGACTCCCTATTACAGATATTGCGCCGATGAACTAACACCAGTATTTTGTAGACTTTTCAACTTATCTTACAAAAAAGGAATATTTCCATCTTGCTGGAAGACGGCGCGAGTCCAGCCTATTCCAAAGAAAGGTAAGAGAACCCTGCCTAACAACTATCGACCAGTCGCATTGCTTTCAGTTATCTCAAAAGTAATGGAGAAAGCAATTAACCAACATCTTCTAAAGTACATGGAAGGCTTCAACATTATCAGCGATCATCAATATGGTTTTCGGAAGTCCAGATCAACTGGAGATCTTCTAGCCTATGTCACCCATATTTGGAACAACGCAATCGAACATTATGGGGAGTCTCGGGCTGTTTCACTGGATATTTCTAAAGCTCTTGATCGTGTTTGGCATGAGGGGCTTCTAAGTAACCTGCGATCCTATGGTATTCCTAGTCGATTCTGTGCATGGTTGTCTAGCTTTCTTAACTACCGCTCTCTGCAAGTGGCGATTGACGGATTTCTCTTAGACACCTTCACCATCAATGCCGGTGTTCCTCAAGGGTCCATATTGTTTCCCACTCTCTTCTTACTCTACATTAACGACCTTCTAGTGAAAACTAAAAATCCGATATTTAGTTTTGCTGACGATAGCACACTTATCTCATCTTTCTCTTTGAATGCGCAAACATCGGCTGCCGACGCACATCTTCGCAGACAGCATGAAGTATCACGCCTCAACAAAGACCTGGAAGAAATTTTTGCTTGGGGTGTGTGTTTGACCATTAAAAAAAAATTTGCATGGCAACTATTCGATTGACAATGCCCGCTGAATTTAACTTAGAGCGACGAACCACTGCTGCCCATCCATATGTGGTTAAGCTAAGCTAAGTAAATTTCATTAATATAAATTTTCGAACTTTCTATACCCTTCAAAGTTCTTATTTTTTCCCACTGAGTAACTTTTAGCATCTGTATCATCCTCAAATATCTAAATAATATGAATCAGCCGCTAAAATCTTTTTAATTTCATTTATTTATGCCCGAAATTATCTTCCAAAAGGTATTTTAATTAATACAATTATAATGAAACACTATGGAAAACTTTGAATAAACTTACATATTTTATTCCTATGAAATTTACTACACAAACTAAGTTTTGAGCACTTGACAGTATGCCTCGCTGATGCGAGGTTGATCTGATATAACTTTTAATTTAATAAATTCAGAAACACGAACGCAACAATCCCTGCTTATACTTATAAGTTAGTGAAGTCAGTCAACAAGCCGTGAGTTCCAAGGAAGTTTAAAATCCAACTTTAGTTGTTACTTGAAATTTGTAATTTTGTAACAAACCCAATTTGGCAGTATTATGATGCTTATTTAGAGTTCTATATGACAGAAATATATTGACCATATAACATTAATAATGACGATTTGGCAGTACGTTTGAGATTGGGTACACGGAAAAAAGGATATAGTAAAATTATTATAGTGAAGATTTTATTGTACGATTTCATATAAAATATAGTATTAATTAAATTATTTATTAATAATCCGTACCAAAATAAGATTATACACACAATTTACAAAAAAAAACTATAGTTAGCATTTCTAATGAATTAAGTACAATCAAGTAAATACTAATATACATTTAAAATTGAAAATAAGTGAAAATAATTTATTTATAACTCAAGCAGTTAAATATTTTTAAATGTATGATACATTTTACTGACGACTACTCTTCTTTAAGTATTTTTTTTTTGTAAAAATGACCAATCAATAAAGTGTTGTAAAATTGCCTTTTTACAAGAATTAAAAGCTTAAATCAGATGTAACGGAATACTGGGATTTCACTTTTCGTAACAAATAATGGATGAAGAATTTATACAGGGTACACCATGTAAAGTGGCCTATTAGAAATATCGCGGGAACTAAATGAGATTTTATTTTGAAAAATTGGCTGTGGCTATAAGAGATGGTATTCTACGTTTATAAAATATTTTGGATGGCGCGGTGTTGTCAGATCATACCGAAAGTGGTAGCAACTTCGGAATTTTAAATGAATTATATTATATTTTTTGGAATCTAGCAAAAATCTAGAACAGTTTTCTGTGTAATATCATATACCTATCTTTAAGAGATTTTGAATTATAAATAATCTTGTGATTTTTTAACGCCGTATCGGGATCTGAAAAGAAAATCATATCTTTTTAGCGGTTACAGCTAGAAAGCTGAAATTTTGCCAATAGTTTCACAAGACCATCGAAATTTTATTATTTTGATCAGTATTTAATTAGTTTTATACAGGGCGTCTCCATAACAATATTTCTGAGGGAGATGAATTATTGCTAAAATCTTGTTTTTTTTAAATGGGACACCATGTATTTGACCAATAAAATAGCTAATAACTAAATTTTTGACTCTTAAATAGTCATGAATTATGGTGATAACATGTTCATTTATCACCTTTTTCATTTCTTCCCCTTCTAGAGACCCCAGAGCGACTCTTACTCGATTTTCTAAATCTTCCCTTGTTGTGGCGGGTGTCTTGTATACTATTTCTTTAATCCTACCCTAGATACAAATGTAGATGGATAAGATACGGAGACCTTGGAGAAATTTCCATTGGGAGTCATAGGAGCTGCATCAGGATGAAGTTCATTAAATTTTCTTCAAGTTCTAGATAACACTGTACCACACTCCCCATAAATATAAATGAAAATATCTAAGCTCGAATAATGTGAATTAGCCCTTTTTATTACAATAACACAGGCATAACGTCAAATGGATTTTTCATTATTTTGTTTCTATGAATCCATTCCACAGCCAACTACCAAAAAATATATTTTTATAAGATAATTTTTAAATTTCTTTATAAGTCCAAAAGTATTGAAGATAGGACCACTTAATATTATTAGATAGAAAATTCGATCCTCCATTAGCAAAACATATCAAATACAGGGTGTCCCATTTAAAAAAAAGAAGATTTTTGCAATAATTCATCTCCCTCAGAAATAGTGTTATGGAGACGCCCTGTATAAAACTAATTAAATACTGATCAAAATAATAAAATTTCGATGGTCTTGTGAAACTATTGTCAAAATTTCAGGTTTCTAGCTGTAACCGCTAAAAAGATATGATTTTCTTTTCAGGTCCGGATACGGCGTTAGAAAATCAAAAACTCTGAAATATAGGTCTATGATATTCTACAGACAATTGTTCTAGATTTTTACTTAGACTCCAAAAAAAATATAATATATAGGGTTGAAATTCCGAAGTTGCTATCACTTTCGGTATGATCCGGCAACACCGCACCATCCAACATATTTTATAAATGTAGAAAATGATCTCTTATAGCCACAGTCAAATTTTCAAAATAAAATCTCATTTAGTTCTCGAGATACTTCTAATAGGTCACTTTACTTGGTGTACCCTGTATAGGGAACATGTTATCAATCGAAGAAGTAATGCTATGCAACGCGAGGTTACCACTTGGATGGATAACCGCGTGTGTCAAACTTTTTACAAATGATTTTAGTAATTTTTACAACAGATTTTAGTAAGGTTTTAGCATATATAGCTGCTGTAAATCTACAGGTATGGATATTTAGTGTTTGTCCATATCATAATAATAAGTTAGAAGAGTAAAAATATTAAGTATCGCAAAGCAATCAGAAAGAGGTAGATTGTATTTCCCCCGCTCCATCCATCTCATGTAGCTCATTATTCACCTGGTGGCACGGCTCCCGCTTCGATTCAAATAATATTAAATAAATATTCATTATTTCCTCAGTCATCGCCTGAAAGAAGGAAAGTAAATTACAGGAACGTACTAGGGGTATTTTAATGATTTAAGGAACAAAACGTAGGAAATCCAGCAAGTGGGGTATACCGCTGAACATAGATTTAGTTCCTCTTTCATAATTTAAATAAAAAAAATGCAGGCCCGTATTAAAAAAAATTAAGTTGATGATGGTGACAAAAAGTCGAAACGTCGCATTGAAGAGCTGATGATGCCATCTTGTGGAGAATAAGAAGTGGCAACGAGGAAGTGGCATTTAGTTTTGGGCGTCTTTTCGAACAAAGTCAGGAAAATTAAAAACATAAACGCAAAACTTTAGATTCTTCCAAATATTTTGAAAGCCCTGTATTAATCTTTCATTTTTTTGCGGCATATTATTTTGCCTATAATTACCTAACTAAACAGTATCTCTTACGAGTACCGAAATCCCAATGGCGATTGACGAATTTGCTACACTATGTATACAGGGTGGCCGTTTAGTGTGTCAAAGTAAAACAGCTCCGTTACTATTTCAAATACAACAAAAATGCTAATATAAAGAAGGGCAATAAGTGAAATTATTTTTGACTCAAATAAGCGGATAATGAAATTTTTTTAAATGGATTTTTTCATTTTTAAATTCCCCTCGAAATTCTGCGAATCGTGGTATATATAATTTTTAATTATTTTGCAATGTTGTAAAGTTATTTGAAAAAATTATTTTTTTTAAGAAAAAACTTTACTTTTTTAAAAAAATTTTTTAAATTTGAAATATAATTGAATTAGAGATATTCCGAAGATTTTCGGGGATATGAAAGACAAAGACTAATTTAAGGCTGTATAATACCCTCGGAACATTCCATATTGTGTACAGGGTATTATCTACAAACGTGTCAATATTTCACATTTTAAAATTGATTTACTCTGTTTTTTTAAATGTAACACCATGTATTTTAATATCATATCATATATAGTTTTTTGCCCTCTACAACTTATATTAAAAGGTTCATATAGTTAGTTTTGCTCATATAGTTATTAATCATTATCTGTTTTTAATAAAATGTCTGAAGAAATGTTTTATAATTGTATTTTATAGTTGGCCATGACAGGAAGAGGCCCTTAAAATCATCATCATTAGTTATTTAAGATGCTTTTTAGCATTTCTCTTCTCAGAATTCGTAATTACATACTTTAAATAACCTAGAAAAAACTCCGAAATAATAGTTACAAAGTTAAAAATATTTTTATAATATTCATCTTCAATAGTCCTCTAACTTTTATATTTAAGTTTTCCTCTATCGATGACCTTAGGTGAGATATCGAAGAATTGCACACTAAATGACACGCTGTATATATTATATAATATTGACACCCATGGTATAAATAACTAAACAGGTAAGATTCCACGCAGATGGAGGCGTGGATTATGACGTCACCGGGTGAGTGATTTTTAAATCTCTTAGGGAGTATTGCTGTCAACGTTTTTAACTCTCTTTTAAAGATATTAAAAGGTTCAACGCATTTAATAGTATATGAAATGAAAGAATAATATCATGGTATTTAGGTATATTTATTTCATGAACATACAACAAAGATTAAAGCCAAAATACGACCTAAGTACTTCAAAATTTAAACAATTTTTTTTAATAGTCCATATCTCAGTGGAGTGAAATTATGAAGATGAGAGTCATAATCTGCTTCAGTAGTTAAATAAACAATATTTTGATTTCCATACATGTTTAGAAGGCATATACCCTCATTAGCTGCTGTGGAAACTTAAGAAGTAAATGTTAACAAAATAAGTAAAATCTATCTATATCTTTAATTGGACACACAGTGTAATTTACCTGACTTTCATATAATTTGGAAGTTCTTTAGTCTAGATTTATAAACGCTCCTTAGAGTATATAAACGTAGAGATCAATTTTAAATCTGAATTATATATTAGCCTGACCTTTCACTAATATTTAATCCTATAAATAACTTTAAAATGAATAGTATTCTAAGCTATAATACATGTATTCGGGTTGAGGGAGAAATTTAATCCTAAATGGGATAGAGACAAATTTATGAAAATTAATGTCTTAATGATAGTTGTATCAATAAGTTTGGGTTTGTTCGATTAGTTCAATTCAGAGAGTAAATGTAACTAGGCATTGTTTACTTTTTTTTTCTTCCTTCATAGTAAATTTATTCAAAGAAATATTTTTAACGGAAAATATTTATTTCCGCCTGAACACTGATAAAAAGAATTTGTGCCCGATCCTGAAATAAATATATTTTTTATTAGTCTCGTACCAAAAACTATGTTTATAATATTGAAAATCTTACTAATATAATTTATTAATGTTTTAGTAATTTTAGAGCTAAGGAGGATACAAAACTCGACTTAAATTTTAGTATTTATAATTGAAGAAAAAATACACCAATGTGTGTTATTCTAAAATCTTGATGCCTTATAAAACTGTGGAACTTAGTACAAACTCTTATATATGACACGGATTATAGAGGAATCTGTAAATCTACTTGGGTTTGTTTGGGTTGATATATTTCTGGTATTTTTGGTTGGCGCAATTTTTAATATTTCGAGGTATATCAGATGTCATATGAAAATACTGATACTTGTACGTACATTATAAATAAAAATTAATTGATTGACTGACGGTATACCCCATAAACAACTGAGGTTCCATTATTTAAAATTACTCATTGGTTTCAGTAACATTTTAGGCTAGTTCTTGAAAACTGTAATGTTCAAGCTTCCAGCATAATATATTATGATTAATTGTATTTAGTGACTTAGTTAGAGAGAGTTAAACAGCACCAGCGCAGATCGAGGCCCATGTCCTCCTCTATTCCGAAAAGGGTTGGTTGGTTGGTTAAAGGCGGGCGTCGGTTTAAATGCCCGAACTTCTATCACTACAGCCTTTCGGCTTATTGTGTATCCCCGATCTTGTTAGAAGATGTTTGTTCCTTCTACCAGAAGCTTGTTATGTGGGAGGTTGTCACCACGTTGTATGTTCCCGAAGATATTTTGTCTTCTACGAGACAGTGCTACGCAGCGGTACATTATGTGTGAGGCGGTTTCATCCTCTTCGCCGCAGAGACTGCATTCAATGGATTAGTTGTTTATACCTATCTGTTGAAGGTATTTTCGCAAGTGGCAGTGGCCTGTTAGCAGACCCATCACTTGTTTCAACTTGGGTCGCGTCAAGGTTAGCATCCCATTCGATAGTATTTTCGATGGTTTTCCAATTACGGCGTGTGCGTGTATTTGACTAGGTAATCCTTGCCATCGAGATAATTGTTGTTTTTTCGACTATCTATCTAATGTTGATTTTGTTGCCTGTTTTGATATTCCAAAGACCGGTTCGGGGCCGCTGAGACTTTGAGCGGCTCCGGCTCTCGCTAGTTCATCCGCATTTTCATTTCCTAATATCCCAGAGTGACCAGGGACCCACAAGCTCTACCTTGGTCCCCCTGGCCGCCAGTGCTTTTAGGTTGGTATGGTATCCAGTGTCCGACATAATGTAAATCTTTTGGTTGTGGTAGCCCTTTTCAAGATTTTGTAGTACCCATGCTTGTATGGTATGAACTTCCGCTTGGTATACTGTGGCGTAGATTCCCAGAGGATTGCTTATGTTCATCTTGGGTCTTTCCCCAAATATACTTGCGCCCACACCGTTGGCGGTTTTTGATCCATCGGTGTACCAAACTAGACCCTTGTCAAACGATGGGGGTGCACTGTTCGTCCATTTCCATCCGAAAAGGGTGGAACCATATGGATTTTTCTGGACAAGAGTGCGAGGCAGATATCTGAGAAGTAGCTGCGCTCAAGAAAATTAAACCTACGTAACGGACCCTATCCTTACGAGTGTACTAAGACAATATATTATAATCTGCACTGATACTATCATGTGTCACGAAATTTTCTCAGTTAGACGTTATGGGGATTTTACGACTGCACAAATTTCCCAAATCGATAATACCGAAATAGAACAGAAAATACTGAATGATACAGTGTGCCCAAGATAAGGAGGGACTCTTGGGGATCTCGTTAATGGTAACAGATACAACTTCGATTAAATGAGAAGAAAGTATCACAATCAAAGAAGCACCAGTATTCCGCACAAATAGTTTTGGTAAGGTTGTTAAGTTTCGAGTTATTTAAGAAAAACTGAAATTTAGAATTTTAAATTTAATTTAAATATTTGCTCACAACCGATTTTTACCATTTCGTTAATTTTGTTTTCTGATCTATTTGAAGAGATATAAGAAAATAAATTTACATTCTCATTGCCACTTTTTTCTCCTCCTGAGATAATATAGTTCAATTTTCAATCCAAAGTTTTGTTTTTCTCAACCATCATCAACTTTTCTTTTTAAATAGCATTAACATTAAAATAACCATTAACATTAACATTTTATGCTTATGAACCCACTTTTATTCTGAATATTTGAACTCAGTAAATCTTTTTGGTGTTCCAAAAATCATTATTTCCTTCTTTTCATAAAAAATGCTTAAATATGTCTTTCGTCTTCTACAGTTTGCCTTAACAATATCAAAAGTTTGTGCTTATGTATAATTTTTCCACTGAAGATGAAGGTATGTGCCTTCGAAACACGTATGGAAATTAAAAACTGAACTTTTATTAAACTAATGGAGCAGACCATAAGTTTCTCTCCTCTTAATATTCTATTTGACTTGTAGCCCGGCGAAATTTTCGCACACAGGCCTGTGCTGCGTTGTTACGCCACTATTTTTAATATTATATTTTTAATGCAACACACAAACAAATACATTGTATAGCTAGCTACATACATCCCATTAAATTTTCTGATGCTTGTTTTGAATAACCTGAAGTATACATAGCATTTCTAAATTCAGATTCCAAAGAACAAAAGGCAAAGTTACTTTAAGAGTAATAAAAGTATAATTGCGAACATACAGCAATATCTAATAAACGATAAAGTCATTTTAAAGACAATCTCGAATTACGTTGTTCCATATACGAGCCATTCAAACTACTTTACTAGCAGGGTAATTTCCGAAATCCAATTAAGCTTGCCAAATTTGCAGGCTTAGTGTTTTCATTCGGATTATTTAAGCCATTACAGTTTAAAAACGTATTTATTGCTGTTAGTGGGCTTTTCATGATTTGTGGGGTTTATGTTTTGATATATGTTTTGTGTAGAAAGATTAGTTTTAGTTAATTAATATACATGAAATGGTTAGAAATTCTAATATACTTAGTACAATATATTGCAAAAAGAGGGTTAAGTGCGTAATTAAGAGAGAATTTTAAGAGATGGTGTGTAAATTATCGGCATATTAAATGATTTAATATCCAGTTTTTAAAACTTGGATTTTAAAATAGTATGTAGTCACAAGAAAATTGAGTCCCAACCTAAAACTTGGAAACTTTAAAAACTTTATATGTAGAAAAAATGGCTTGATGTTCTATACGTTTACAATTTTCTTCTTTATCGAACAAGCAAAGTTATTGAGCACATTTCGTAATGGGTTACACAATTTGAGAATGTATAACATATATCTTGTTAATTGTTTCACAATTCGCTAATGTATAACACACTTTTCGTAATTGGTTACACAATAGACGAGTGCATAATATACATTTTGGTAGTGTTTTCACAATTTGCTAATGTATAACAAACATTTTGAATGGAACACGAATGTATAACTTCAATAAAATTTAGTTTAAAATGTTTAAGCTAAAGAATTATGTATTTCAAACATTTTGAAAAAATATATGCTCTGTAAGAATAAAAACAACATTTAATTTTTTCCTAAAATTATTTTTAGTTTAAACCACTTGTATTCTGGTCAATTTTAAGATTTTTTATATTTATATTTATTGAGTTCTATTTTATCGAAAGACACCGAAAAAGCGTGACAGGTACTTTAAAGTAATTTCGTTAATAATAATTGATAGTTCTCAATTCTATGAGACAATGCTATTGATATATTAACTATCGTCTTTATTTGTCCGTTATACTCACGTACAACAACCAATAAAGTTTGTCCATTTTTTTGTATTCTTTAAAAACTACTACCGACTCAAAAATGTTAAATTAATTGTTAACTATGTTACTAACTACAATAAATTGTGTAAAATACAGGGTGTCCCACCGGGAACCGCCTTAATCTATATATGAAAAACTATACATGGGAAAATTTTGAAAATCAGCTAATACAAACTTACTCTTAATTTTAATGCAAAATAGAAAATAAGTTTCCATGTCAAAATGTAGACCTGTTGCAGTTTTCTCAATTTCATTTTTAATCTTATTTTTTGAACACCATGTATTAATTTAGTTATCAAAATATTATAAAAAATCAATTAAAGCAGGTCTTTTCAACAGGATATCCAACTAAAATTAAACAATAATAAAGGCTTGCTTATAGGATAAATCAAAAAATTATTTTAAGGTCTGCAAACGTCATTTTAGACGTAAAACAAAATATGTCAAATATGCGTAGACTTAGGTATAGGACATGATATATGAAATTTGCCTAGAACCTTGAGTAGAATGTAATAATATACAACGTCTTCTGTGAGGAACGTCAAATAAGTAAACGAATTCTTATTTCTAGTTAAAAAGTAATAAAATTATTAATTATGAATAACACTGAAAATGTTTCTTTACTGTATCTCATTAATGACTCACCTTTTTTTAAGGCTACCATCTCTAACATCTACCGTTACCCTACTACTCATTCAACAACGACAACCAGCGCTTGTTTAATTAATGCTCTTTTAAGTGTAAAATGTAAAATTTAGGAAATAAATTAAATCCCGAAATATCGATTTAAGAATATTAAATTTACCACTATTTCGTTTAGTTAAGATTTTCAGTTTTTAGAATTTAATCATGATTTGGGAGCTCCGAAGAGAATTAGAAATGACCGTTTAAATATAGTTTCTAAGAATTAATCATTGGTATCATTTAGAAAATACCTGCAATTGATGGCCAACAAAACGGGCGTAGTTAGTAATCTCATGAAAAATCATTGAAGAAGTGGCATACATAAACCAATAATACGCAGTGGGATTAAGGAAGCGAATTTCATAATATAAACTTTAAATCATTTAATAGAAAATATACATTAATTTACCTACATTCCCAAAAACACATTCTACATTATAGTACACTATTCGAGGATATTCAAATCGGTGTAGGTTAAGTGGGAAAAGGTGCGTAATGGTCTTAGAGACTTTTAAAAGAGGATAATGAGAATAAAAAGCCTAATTCTAACTTTCTCATACATATTATTTTTAAGATATTAAGAAACTTATGTCTTCAAACCACCTTAAATCTGGAGTACTGTGCTGCTTAATTTTAATTCAGGTTAAAATGATATAATCACCTTTATAATTAGATTACATTTGTCAATATTTGACAACGTTTTTAATTTTTTGAAATATTTTAGCTTTGAATATTTCTAATCGCAATAAGCTATTCAGTTGAGGAAAAAATTACAATGATTAAATGGTACTACAGCAGAAATAGTATCTATAACATAAATTAATATTGACATAAAATGACAAATTTTTAATAATTTTTTTTCTAGTGTACCGAGAGAAATGTGTCAGGTCCGTAGTTTCTAGCTTATCATTCTGTTAAAAACTCTTAAATTATTAGGAAAATACACTTTAAATTGAACAAGGACATTTTTGTTATTGTAGTCTTCAAAAACTTTAAGTATATTTTTGGATCCTAACTGCACGCACCACCTGGTACAACAAAATGTCCTTCTAGGAATGCAAAATTTTTTGCAAGACATTCTTTATTTCTGGAATCAACATCATCACATTGACAGACATTGGTTACGTCCAATGGGTGTAATGCAATGAATCTAAGATGATATTTGGAAATCTACAACCCGCTTTCAAATTGGTAAAGCTGTTTCGGAATTCCAGGCATATAAATTATGGTGATAAAAAACAATTTAAATAACTTTTTGACGAGCTTTTTAGTTGAAAATGTAATTATGATAAGTACCTAATAGAAAATTACCCTATTTTGCTTCATAGTTGTTGCCATAAAAAGTTAAATAACTTCCCATAACAATGTCATCTTTCCTCATTTCTAAAACACCTCCCTTAAACCCAAAACTGCACGTAGGTGCAATAAATTGCAAAGTTTATGAGCGGGAAAAATAAAGTGAAAAAGACACATTGTTCTTTGTGGATGCTTCCATGCGTTTGAAGCTTACACATTACTGCATTTTGCACAGGTTTATGGCTACGGGCACAATAAAAAATACCATATTCTAGAAAAGCCTTTGCGTAGGTGAAGCAACTTTATTTGTTTAATGGCTTTTATAAGCTACAAAAATATCGACAATCGAATTTATAAATGCATTTTACCTCAAAAAAATGAAAGAATCCGATTAATTATTGTATAATAACATATAACATAAGTTTGTAGCGTGGCTTGGACAGTAATACTTTACAGTATTTAAAAATCGAATAACATTAAAGAAATCAAAATTCAATAACATGTTCCATTATACAGGGTGTTTCTTAATAACATGTTAATATTTAAGGATGGTACGATTTTTGGGTCAATATTCAGGAAAAAACATCATGTCCTAAACGTCTTAACTTTTGAAATTAAAGATTTTCAAAAAATCTTCTTTTTTATTAATATCTGTGATACTGCTCTAGATATTTTTGTGAAATTTGGTATACACTTTGTATTCATCAAAAGGCATTTTACGATGTATGACATGTTTTTTTATTACGATCAGTGGCGTTCATGCGGGAATTGCCGTCGGCATTTTTGAAGAACGTACGCCACATCTTTTTTTTAAATAATAATTATTTTTGAAATTCCCTTTCCTTGCTGTACAAATGTCGTCTCTTAATTTTTTGTTGTTTGACGTACAGACTTTTAAGATATTTAGAAAAAACTAAAATTTTGCGTTTCGGTTCTTAGATTTTCCTGACTTTGTTCGAAGAGATGTCCCAAAATAAATTTTATTTTCTCATTGCTACTTTTTATTCTTCACAAGATGACATCATCAGATCTTTAATGCGACGTTTTGTCTTTAGGTCACCATAATTAAGTTGATGATGGCGATAGACTAAACGTCGCATGAAAGATCTGATAATGCCATCTTTTGAAGAATAAAAAGTAGCAATGAGAAAGTGAAATTTATTTTTAGACATCTCTTCGAACAAAGTAGGGAAAAAATAAAACTCGAAACGTAAAATTTTAGATTTTTCCAAACATCTTGAAAGCCTCTGTATTTATTTTTGATTTTCTTGCTGCCTTATAACGGACTTCGTATTTCTTACCGTTTCCGAAATCCTAATGGTGAAGACCAAATGTGTAATACCCTGTACACCCTGTATAATTCCTATCTAGGACACACAAGGAGTCATCACTCAATATAATAATCCACTTACATAACACACATACATGTGGTAAAATATGATCCAAAGTAATAAAAAGTGAAACAAATATTTATCTGGAATCCATAGTTTATTTAGCACTAGGTAGTATTTTTTATTAAATCGTCGCAACTCTATCCAGAAGGTGGTCATCATGTTAAAAATAATCTTTATATTGTTTCCAAAAAAATGGAGTTACTTGCATTATTTCAAATCAACAACAAATTTGTTTTCTTATTTAAATTTAAAATATAAAACGGAGAACGGGAATTTCTTGTTCTGTTTACACAACAAGGTTAATAAAACTAAAGCTTTTGGTCCTTTTGTGTCTCGTCAAAAAGAATTTTATTATTCAAAACACATATTTTTATCTTCTAAATTTCTTAGAATTAAAGTTTTTCTAGCGAAATACGATAAGACTTTCGAACGACCGCCACAGAACTGTGACAAAGAGCCACTTTTAGTTAAATTTGAAAGCAAATTTGTATTCTCGGCCGCAGATAGTATACAGTACATGTTTAAAATATGCAATGCGATAAGTTAGTATTTTCTTAATGCATTTTTATATTTTTATACTGAAATGGCCATTGTTAAAGAATTATTTCGTTACTTTTCTAAAAAATATCGTAATTTTTATGATAAGAAAACTAATTTAGTTAGAAATTAGGAAAGAAAAACTTAGTTAAAATAAATAAAAATAATAAAACTAACCATAATTTATGGCTCTATGTGTGATTGGAATATTTATGAAGAAATGCCAATTAAATTATAAGAAAATAATAATTGCAAAATTATTGTTTTTTTTTATGAGAACGAATGGCACTTCTTTCGATGGAATCCAGTAGCCGAAGAGTATGTTTGGGTGCATAGCTCGAGACATGAGAGCAGTACTCTAGTGATGGTCGAATCTGGGCCTTGTATAGTATCAAAAGATGTTGAAGTGTGTACAACTTTTTGGGCCGGAAGAGTACACCAAGTTTCTGTGAAGCTACCTTGGCGATTGTCACAACGTGGTTGTGCCAAGACATATTTATTCCTAGATTGACGCCCAGGAAATTAATAGATTAAGCCAATGGAATTACGTGTCCTGCCATGACTATATCCGGCTATGTAATGTTAACCTTTTTAGACAAAACTGCTGGCTGGGTTTTCTTAACGTTAAATTCGACTTGGTTACTGTCACCCCAAGCCAAAATTTCTTCCAGATCTTTGTCGAGCCGTGATATTTTATGCTGTTCGCGAAGATGTGCGTCGGCAGCCGATGTTAGTGCATTCAAAGAGAAAGATGTGCTATCGCCAGCAAAGCTAAATATCAGATTTTTAGTTTTCACTAGAAGATCGTTAATGTAGAGTTAGAAGTATCTAGGAGAAATCCGTCAATCGCAACTGCAGAGAGCGGTCCTTAAGAAAGCTAGACAACCATGCACAGAATCGACTGGGCATATCATAAGGTCGCAATTTACTTAGAAGCCCTTCATGCCAAACACGATCAAAGGCTTTAGAAATATGCAGTGCAATAGCTCGAACCTCTCCATGATGTTCTATTGCGTTGGTTCAATGATGGGTGACATAGGCTAGAAGGTCTCCCGTTGCTCTGGACTTCCGAAATCCATATTAATGATCGCTGATAATGTTGAGGCATTCCAGGTACTTCAAAAGTTGTTGCTTAATAGCTTCCTCCATTATTCTTGCTATAACTGAAAGCAATGCGACTGGTCGATAGCTGTTAGGCAGGATTATCTTACCTTTTTTTGGTATAGACTGGACTCGCGCCGTCTTTCAGCACGATGAAAATATTCATTTGTTTGGGTTTGTTGTAAAATTTTTTTACTATTTTTCACAATACTTCATTTTTATTTTCACTTACATTGGTTGTAAAATTTAAAATATATTTTAGTATTAATTTGATTGTACTTTTAAGATATCTTAATTGACAGAAAATATCAACCTACTCTTAAATATTATAGGTTAAAGAGAACGTCTAGTTTTTCTCATAATATCAATATTCTGCCGCATAAGTCTAACAGGAACAAAATGCGTAATATTATAGCTATCTCACTCAAAAAACAAAAATGTAACCCAGAAGACCGTTGTACAACAAATTTGAAAATCGGAAGCTTTAATAAAACTCTTATAAACCAAAAAACTCTCTAAACCAAATCTTATAAGGAGCGTTGCTATAGGAAAAGATTGTTCCACGAAAAATCGATATAACTTAATGAATGCAGTAAAAGTACCCGGGGCGATCTCATTATTTATGACCGTTTGTTATTATTATGTGGAAAGGACCGGATTGTAATAATTATAATTAAATATAGGCACATCAGGTAGGTTAGGTTGCTTAATTTATATTTAAATATCTTTTTGTGGTAAAATTTGTTAGTTTTTATTTCTTGCTGGAAGAGTTTAGTTGTATTACCGATATTATTTTACCAAACGTATAAAAAAACAGTATGTGGCGTCCCTGGAAAAACATTGATGGTGCTTCTTCTAGTGTTGCAGTGAAGAAAATGCATTTATCTCTCGATGCTAGGGAAATTGTAAAAATAGAATATACTTCTTTACTCAACAGAGGACTTTATGCTAGTGCTGCTGCGACTGAAACATCTGATTTGACTAAGGCCGTGTTTCCACTGGCCACTTTTTGAAGTTGACATCGACGACAAAAAGTGGTTCGTGTGTAGCCGTCCCAACCACTTAAGATGGCCCGACCCAGCCACATTTTGTAGTTATGCCAACGTCAAGATGTGGTCGATATTGGCGCGGAAATTTCAGTGTAGCCAATACTTCGCAGTAGTTAACATGGATTCCGATGAAGCTTTATTGCTTCAACGAAGACGTAAGCGAAGAAGAAAATCTCCGAAGTTTCGGGTCCATCCCATTTCTAGGACTCGGCTTCAGTTGGGACAATTTCATATGTTATACCACAAACTTCGTAGCTATCCCGTTACATTTTTCCGGTTTTTAAGAATGTCAACTCGTTCCTTATAGTCCCAAATTGCAGGTTCAGCCTGAATTTCGGCAATAAACGTGTCCGTGTCAAACAGTTCCATTTCGATAGTCGATACTGACGATTGGACGACAACAACAAAGTGGTCGCCTTGCACGTGGTCCATGGAAAAAGGACCGCGCTGAAGCCAGCTAGTGGCTCGACCACTCACGGCGGCAGAAGTTTAATTGTGGTCGACAAAACGTCCGTGTAAAAAGCACTAAACTTTTTACATTGCCTTAAATGGAACTACAAGCTGGCGACAGTAGACCAGAAGCGAACCACTTTTTGTCGTCGATGTCAACTTCAAAAAGTGGCCAGTGGAAACACGGCCTAAGATATATCTGACTACAGTGAAAAGAGTCGCGTCAAATCCCATTAAATCTAGGAAGAAGCGGAAAGATGCCGGTTTCACCAAATGTTTCGACGAAAGCGACAAGGACTTGATAAGGCGAAAAATCTACACCATGTACGAAGAGCAACGCGTACCTACATTAGATTCTCTGAAGCAACGGCTCACCAATGATGAAACCCAAATAAGTTGTAGCCGCACTAGCCTTTGGAGAGTTTACCGCAAAATTGACAAAAGGCAAGTACTCATGGAATCCCACCGTTTACAAAAATGGCGTCATGAGTATATAACTTCTGTAAGAAAATCCCGTTCTGAAAACCGTTCTATAATTTACCTCGACGAGACTTGGTTTGACACGCATGAAACACCATCCAAAGGCTGGTCTGATTCTTCCGATAAGTGTAAAACAAAAGCTCCGTCAAATAAAGGAAAAAGAACAAGCATTTTACATCCTGGATCAGAAAACGGTTGGGTTCCAAATGCCTTGTGGCTTTCTGCAAAAAACATTAAAGGCTCTTGTGTGGACTACCATGAAGATACAACGGCCGAACTTTTTGAGGAATGGTTCAAGAATTGTCTTTTACCAAACATTCCTCAGAATAGCGTGATAGTTATGGACAGTGCGAGTTTTCACAGTCGCCAATTACATAAAGCTCCAAGCTCAAATAATACAAAATTGGAGATTCAGAACTACATGGCGGCGAATGATATTTTGAAGAAAGTTATAAAAAAAGTGATCTTTTAGAAGTTTTAAAGACATTTTGTATAAAAAAAGTATATGTTTGTGACACATTGGCAGAAGAAATTGGACATACAGTGCTACGGCTCCCACCCTATTATTGCATTTTTAACCCCATAGAGCATATTATGTGGCACCAGTTAAAATCACTGGTTAGGTCTGAAAATATTTCTCCGACTTTAAGTTCTAGTGTTGTAGAATTAATACGAAAATGCTTTAATGATATTCCCCCAGGTAGTTGAAAAAATGCAGTCCGTCACGTAATAACTGTAGGAAATTCGTATATTAGTCTGGATCGTATAATTAATCCAATTATAATTAGTTTTGATGAGGATAGCGATAGCGAAACAGCACTATCTATAGAATGACATTATAAATGTAAATAACTATGACTAGTAATATTTAAAAAAATGTTATTTCATTTGATTACATTAATACAATCATATCATTACTTGTTTTCCTTAGTCCGTCCCTTCATACTTCACTTGTTTATTGCCAAGCTCTTGTCGACACAATTGGACCGACCCAGGAAATCATTAAGTCGTATCCAATTTTCGTGAAACGTACTCTAAGTAGATATGACATAATGTTTTAATTTATAATCATAATGGGTAATGTTATTATTTGTGACTTACAGTATAACTGAGAATAACATAATGAGATAAGTTATGTATATTGTCACCAATTAACTCTATATTAATTAATCGTCGCGTCGGTTCCGTCTGGTTCCCCCGTAGCATCGAGTACGGCGCACAACAAGTTGCGTGCGGTAGTTAACATTGAACGTCCACTCCAGCAGCTTCTACCAGAACTACCCCTAAGACCTGTGTAGTGTTCGACTAAGACATAGTAAAGTTAGCTCAATAAAGAACCTCTCGCAGCAAGCATGCTGCCTAAATAATTGGTGACAGATCAACCCCCATATACAAGAAGTAATCAATTAAGGTAGGATTGGATTTTCAATAATAGCTGTAAATAGGGAAATAGAACAATAACACAGGCTGCATAAAATGATGACTCTATTATTTTAAACGTTCCCGTGACACTTGGTGGAGGCGCCGCGTTTAGGGTCTGTATGGCTGTTTTTTCTTTTACCGGTCGATTGCCTTTTGTCGTAATTAATAATTGAATAGAGTCATCATTTTATGCCGCCTGTTTTATTGTTCTATTTCCCTATTTACAGCTATTATTGAAAACGCAATCCTACCTTAATTGATTACTTCTTGTATATGGGGGTTGATCTGTCACCAATTATTTAGGCAGCATGCTTGCTGCGAGAGGTTCTTTATTCAGCTAACTTTGTTTTAGTCAAACACTGCACAAGTCTTCGGGATAGTTCTGGTAGAAGCTGCTGGAGTGGACGTTCAATGATGAAGTGTCTGACCCGTGCTCCCGCGCTTCCCAGCAAGCCTTCGGCCATCTCCACGCAGAGTCGAAGTACCGCGTGCAACGTGTTGTGCGCCATTCTTGAGGCTACGGGGTAATCAGACGGAACCGACGCGACAATTAATTAATATAGGGTTAATTGGTGACAATATTTTGACCAGCTGGATGCAGGATTATACAAATCGTTCATTATATTTTAATAGGTGACGCATTGAGTGTGCTAGAGAGAGCCTCCATACTTTTTTTAAGAGCTTGGACGAAACCATTATAGCCATTATCAGTCATCATCAGTTCAATTTAGTGACGAGGCCGGCGAGTTCCGTACTGTTTTATTGCTAAAATACGTACTATTTTATGTACTTTTCATAACACGAACAAACTGCATATTTTTTTTCCTGAAAATTTAAAGAAAACCAAAAAATTAATATAGTTAATATAGAACTTGTTCGACTACTTCTTATAGTTGTAATTTAAAACCCCTAGCATACAATTTAGGACAGTATTAAATTAAAAACCTTTTAGCGAATACGACATTTAAAATCATATTAGTTAATATTTGATGAATTTTAAAAATCCAATAATTCATATTATTTTTAGATTTAAAAGTTACTATAAATAAGATTTAGTGTCACCGTGAGATAGAAAAATAAATACATTTAAGCTCAGGGAATAGCTGTAATTTTGTTGCACCATGCTGTTTTATTCGACTAGATAAATCTTTCTTTAAAATTAATGGCCGAGACGGCGCATAGTTTCTTAAATATTGTTTCCGGTCTATTAGTAGACATTGAGTTCCTAATTATCTTGTTATAATTTGGACACTTTCAGCACAATCGATGAAGGTGGCCAATAGTAGGAGGGAAGAGAAGACTTGACGCCAGATAAGTATTCAATGACATTTCCCGATCTCTCCAGATCAATATTGGACGTGTTCTCGGCTTAATATGAAAAATGCGTAAACCCAAATCGTGAAACAACTTCGCTTGGTTTTCAAAGTTAATTGGTGATGTTTTATAAACGCATGTAAGCCTACAAGTGACTTATACAGGGTGTTATGGAAGTGACTTATTATATTTAAATGGGTTTGTTCGACTCCTTGGGTGTCCTAGAGAAAGTCTACCTAACTTTTTTTTTTAAATCGAATATCTAAATACTAAGGTAAAACCCCTTTCTATCCATATATTATCGCGCCGTTCCATCTGGATTCACTTAGCAACAATATGGGTCACTATAGTATACTAACAGTGATGTCAGATCACACCGCATGTCTCGCCCTTGCTTGGATACCGGCCGCGTGCCACTACCGTTGCTTCAGTATGTTTCGAGACTAGGGGGTGCAATGACGCTGTCGAGGCTTCCACATGCTTGACGTATACGAATTTTAAACGTTTTGTTAGTTGTAGCATTATCATATTTTTTTTTCTGATGTGAAATAATTCATAATAATAAATGTTGTGATGTGGTTCTGTTAAAAAGCATACTTTCTGGGTTTTATTTTTTTATGGAATTTCATTATAAAAGGATTATTTTAAAATAAGATCGAAGGTAAGAGAGTATGTACCTTAAAATTGTTGTTATTTTTTCTAAAAAGTCTGATAAAGAAGTGATAACGCGTGTCAAAAACGTCTTGCGTTTAGAATTCTGTGTTGCAAAATGACAACATCGTCTATAATGCGCTAACCTCTTTTGAACCTCGAGACTGCCACAATAAACTATTGAGTGCGAAGGTCCTCAGGAGCGCCCACGTAAATTTTGAGATTTCATATAAATATAAATTTTCTTCAATTCATTTTCATCTCAGGATTTGCCGGTTTAAATATAATAAGTCATTTCCATAACACCCTGTAGTTATATTCAATCGTTATGGATTAATACAAAATTGCTCCATGAACCACGTTTACATTTTGAATGAAGTTGTGCAATTTGCATATCATTTTATCTTTAAAGATATGAATATTTCCAATTTTTTTTTCTATTAATCAAAAGAATTTTTTTAATTAGTTAGATACTAAAATATTGTTAACAGTTTAAATTTTGTGAAATAAATTAATTCAAATAAGCTGTTCTTCCATGAGATTTGCACAAGTCCAAGTAGAGTTTAAACGAGAGAATAAATTTTACATAAGTCCACTATTTATTATTGACTTGCTGTGTCCATTCATACATCATTATACCCTTCTAATTAAAGCAATAAACCACAATAATTAATTTTTATTTAACTATATTTTTATTTTAAAACGGAAATCAATTTTACTCTCAACCAAAAAAAAAGTAAAAGAAACGTAAATTTTAGGAAGAATAATCATTTATTTTAAACTAGAATGAAGGTGTCTTAATTGCTAGACTTGTCCCATATTATAAAATTTAAGTATTTAAAATAATATTATCTTAAAGATACTGCGAAAATAGATTTATGTAAGAAGACATATTATGCACATTGCACATTATATAACATAATAAAAAATATCTTTTATGGTTTTGTTTTTATATTGTTTCAATTATTTCCTTCTCCAGTGTTCGGGACAAAAACAGCAAAACAATTTTTTCTGTTTTTTTAATTTTGATTTTGATTAAGAACTAAAAAGTCAGATTCAATGATCGTGATTCACTCATCGAAAATATCTTTTTGTAAGCGAGAGAGCGATACAAGAACTGCCGGGAGGAAACGACAAAACTAATAAGAATAAAGAAAAGAGAGTACGAAAAACAAAGATATGAAACCATAGAGAGAGATCGTCCTAAACCGGGCTCCAAGGAATTCTATAGAGCAGTTTCTTTGGAAAAGAGAGGCCATATACACAGATCCATCTCAACACTCAAGAACGACCAATGACACATGATATTCAGGGAGGAAAAACTAATTGAAGAGTGAGATATTTTGGGAAATATAACACAAGAAGAACCATACAAGGAGGAAACTTACAGCACAGCGGACCTACCAGTTAACGAACCCTCCTTGGAAGAAACACAGAAGGCATTGAACAAACTAAGGAACTAAAAAAGACGCCTGGATCAGATACGATACCCGCAGAGTTTCTGAAATATGGAGGGAAAACACACATCGACAAATCCATAATTAATAACTCGTATATGGCAAGAAGAGAGAATAAGGTGGAAAGAAAGCATCATCGTACCCATTCACAAAAAAGGGAATAAAACAAAATGCTCCAACTATAGAGGAATCTCCCTAATAAACACGGCATTTAAAGTACTCTCAAACATACTACTACACAGAATAACCCCATATGCAGAAACCACACTGGGCGAATACCAAGCTGGTTTTAGAACAAATAGGTCAAGAATAGACCAACTCTTTACACTAAGACAGCTCCTCGAAAAAGGATGGGAATACAATAGAGCAATACATAATCTCTTTATAGACTTCCGACAGGCATATGACAGCATAGAGAGAGCCCAAGTCTGGAATGCGATGGCGGAGTTCTCAATACCAGGGAAGTTCATCCGAATGACTAAGGTTTGTATGGAAGGAGGAGTATCTAAGGTACGAGTAAACATCAGCATATCTAGCAGCTTCGAAATACACAGTGGACTAAAACAGGGCGACGCCTTGTCACCACTACTTTTTAATTTAGTCTTAGAGAAAGCCATCAGAGCAGCCGAAGTAAAAACGGAATTACTAACAGCGAAAGGCCCCAAACTACTTCTAGCATACGCAGATGACATTGACCTCATCGCCGATACAATCTTAACTGTGAAAGACATATTTAGCAGAATCGAAGTTTCAAATACCTTGGAGCCACAATCAAGCTGACAATGACATCGCCGAGGAGATCAAGGGCAGAATTCAATCTGCAAATCGTTGCCTATTCGCACTCAGTAGCCTCATGAAATCAAGAAATCTAACGAGGACGTCAAAAATCAAAATGCATAAAACCATTATCATGTGCAGTCAGCCAAGACCCACTCAGGGTTGTAGCGCCAACGATGATGATAATGATGAAGCCAGAGAACATTATGCTATTACCCTACTTGACATGAAATAGACTGGCAGATCTTTCCAAGCATCCAAGAATCGCCTGTAGCTTATCCTGGAATGTACTTGGCGCCCCACACCTGCAAAACACTAATTTCCGGTCATTAGACGTAAATTTTTTTTAACTAAGTAGTTCCACCAACCACTAAAGTAATTAAAAACTAAACTTTTAAAATACAGACCTTTATGATCTTTTTATAACTTAGAACAATACGTTTTAAAGATAAAATTAGAGGATTAACCATTTTATTACACATAAAAGTCAGGCTCGCATAAAATAAAAATAGCATACCTTGAACTAAGTAAAGGAACAACATTTTTTTCTATTATTAAATTATAAGATGATTATGATTACTTTGTAACATTTTAGGTTCAACATCTTGGGCAATTAGTGAAAATGAACCAGATATCTTTTAGTGATTTTTAACTGCGTATCCATGTCTTTTAAGAAGCCTTATTTTTTAATATTTTTGATTAATCTGATACATTTATCACATCATCAAACACCAGAACTAGAAATGTCTATACTCATCACAGCAAACATGTCGGCATCGCATATTATCATTATTGTCGCAAAATGTTACTTTTAATCATATCGTGCAATTTGGCATCCCCGCTAGGCCCCTTGCAGTGTTTTGTTGTTTTTAGTTCAGTGCTACCGGCTGGCTGTCTTTCTGTGTAAATTTTAATGTATTTTTAGGTATCAGTCATCACTGGTATCAGTTCAGTAGTTTTTAAATTACTAAGTAATTAAAACAATTCTGGATCAATTTTATGTTTACTGGGTATCCAAATAAAAGGCCTGCCAAATGGATACTCAAAAGTACGTTAAAAGATGCATTGAAAATGAACGATGAAATTTAGTAGATGTTAAATAGATTTGGCAGATGATTGATTTGGCTCATGGGTACGAGAAACTAAGAAAAAATATCCATAATTTATAATTTTAGACCAACAAACTTATTGTTCGGAAGCCATAAAGCAGTGCCGTACCTGCCCATGTACTGTGTATTAAAAAAATAAATATGTGGGTCATTCCTTTACAAACAGCACATTTTTTTACTTTAACATTTTAGAACATTCAGAAAACTAGAAACATAAAATCTCCAGTTGTACTGATCGTATCAATGTCGGCCTTTTTTTTAAAACTTTGTTATATTTTGAAAATCATTCCACGTTTTTCTTCCAAAGTCATGTGTATCAAACCATGTTCCGTCAAGTTAGATACTTTTTTCTTCTGGAAGTTACACTACAGAATCTCGCCTTAATACAATGAAACAAAAAATAACCCACTCTAATATAACAAAAGTCAATATAGTCGGAACTAAAATTAATAAAAATCAGTTTGCAATTTAGGTATTATTAGCATTGACCTGAAACAAGCATGGACTCGGTATTTCTATCTGCTTTGTACACATCAATGTGATGCCTGTTATTACGAAACCAAAAAGAAAACATTGGGGTTTCTATCTACTGATTCTATCGGTAGAATCCCCATCTCTTTTTATCTTCTGTCTGTTTCTGTTTTCATTCTAACAGCGGAACGGATTGATATGTATTGGGTAGGAAAAACGAACAATCAATGGATGTGTCTCTATTTTTATCCAGTTTACGGCAGCTTGGCACTGTCTTATTGCCATATTGAGTTAAGAAATACTATTTTTTCCGCAAACAATATTTAAATTTAACACACAAACACTGAAAAACAACAAAAAATATTTAACAATAACGACAATACGACAGTTGTTAATTCGGCCGTGTCAAACGTGAAAGCAGGTATGTTATGCCCTGGTTTTTATTACATTTCGTTACGAAATATTTCGGTGGATTGGAACGGAAAAGTTCGTCGTTGGTCATCTGGTCACATGTGTGGTTTTTACTGCAGTACAAGGGCGTGGTTAAAAATGGACGATATTAGTAAATTCATTTGTACAGGGTGATCACGTTTTATGTCCCCCCATTTTAACCTTTTTATTTTACATACTTAAAATTAAAATGATTGGTATACAAGGTTTTTAAAGTAATATTTGCAATGGGAACAAATATCATTTACATTTGTTGATTTACAAGTAGGGTTGGTTTTACTCAATATGATGTTGAGGCCCTTTATTAGACACCTATTTTATAATATTCAACCAAGTAATTTACGAGGTAACCTACAGAGTTATGTACAGGATATATTAGACAACATTAACTTGTGATCGTATGATATTAGTAAATCATAATAAATTACTGTTTTTTATTATGTATTAATTTAAATTGGTTCCCAATGAAGGGAGCAAATGGAACTCCTTGGAGGATTTCCTCAATGTAACGGTGGGCGATTAGAGCTCAACAAATACAAGATTGGTGCGTGCTTCGATAGAAATACCCATGACGTACATTTTCTAAAAATAACATCGTTTCATTTAAAATTTTGCAGCTTGCAGCAGAAATGAGATAATGGAATGAACCAAGAAACGAAATGTTTAGAATACATCAAAGATGACAAGAAAAAGTATGTAAATAAAATTATCCACCTCAATTTTCCTATAGGGTGTTTTGAAATTACGACAAAAAACAAACACAGTTTGATTTACTCCTGTATAATATAGCCTAATCGAAAAATGTTACTTTATAAAATAATTAAAGACAAACTCAATAAATTGATCTACAAATTGATAACAAAATCATAAAAATCGCATTAAAGATAAAAAAAGTTATAAAATATCAAACTTGACCAAAATTTCAGGGTGGCGGAATTTTGTGCCGGTGAGTATATAATACTTCACATAAAAATAACATGGAGATCATGGGAAATACATAGGTATCAACATTAAAAAAATGTTATGTTTAAGGAAAATAGAAGTACCCAATTTTGGTTAATAATATAATATAAAATGTAACAGTTCTTTTTATACTACTTTGCAGTATTCAGCGAACATGCGACAGAATTTAGAAATATAGGAAGGTAGTATTAAATAAACACCGCGCAAACCGCACGAGTTTTGATCTAAAATTTATCAAAGGGTTCAGTGTTGCATAGCTTTGCCAGGGTGGATATTTATGCAGAAACGAGTAGTATCTTCATCTATGATAAGATAATTGAAGTTAACTACATATGTAACAATTTAAGTCACAAGGATTTTAAAAGAATATTGATCTTAAAATTTTTATTACTGCTACCGACCTGAAGCCGCGCCACTTAATTCAGCAAAAGCCAAACTCGCAGAGCAGATAGCAGAAGAAAAGAAAACTATCATCCGAACGGATTGCGGAGAGGATTCGCGCTATCCGCTTCTTCCAACTGCTTATAGTCCGGCAGCTCGTTACCAAAATGTCCTGTTATCACGCCTTCATCTAGTCAATGACTAATCGCTAGGTTATTAAAAAATAAGAAAGTTTTACTCGAACGAAAAAGTTAGGCAACGCTGCGCTTACCCGTCACGAAAAGAAATATTGATCAGCTGATCTCTCGTCTCTTTCTAACCTGCCAAAAAGAGGTATATTTTTTTAATTAAATTTGGAATTGTTTGGGATCCTCATCTTAATAATCGCAGATCGCAGGATTCCCGCTTCGTCTGGAACAGTCTAGACACCGAATTCGTAAAATGGCTTCTTTTAAACTGCTTCAACATAGCTGCTTCTTAAAAGCAGCAGTAGCTGCTTCAACTGTTATTTCAAATTAGCGGTTTTGCCCACCTCTAGTGTGTATCGCATCCGCTGATACCTAAATAAAACTAAAAATTTTAAAACTATGTGTTATTTTTATTTATTTCTCTCTTTGATACAGATACAGGTTAATACCCAACAGAGCACTTTACATTTTAAGTGTCAGTTCTATAACCAACAATAATCCTCAAACGTTTTAATACAGATTTATACCGTATTAAGGGACAGGGAAAAATAGATCTATATTGTTATAATAAGAATTTGCTTGTGTAGTGTGGCTAAATGACACATTAAAAGCTTGTGCACGTCTTAAAATCCGCGGTGGCACAGTCACTGGTATCGAGTTTAAATGGTCCATAGAGTCAATTTTCGTTTATAATTTATATAGTTGAATGCCTTAAGATTCTCTTCTCTAAACTAAAGAGTAACGTAATGGAAACCATACGGAGAAAAATTTTGAATATTAGACAATATATGTTGATGGCGGTAACGCGGCTAAAATAAATATGGCCCCACTTTCGGTTATACCGAAAGTCGATATCAATTTGCTTATTTCAATTGTTCAATACCCTTTAAATAGAGCCATTCACGGTGAGCTGTCTACTAAAAGATCTCGGGTACTAAAACAGATATTGATACTCGCTATAAGAAATTCCCAACTTTTTAATGAATATATTTTGACGTATCTATCTCTTCCGGTTATTTCCGGAAGTCGTGTCAACTTGCTTATTTTAAAGGGAACAACCTATATATTATTACATTTTTTAGATTATATTCAAGATTGTAGACAGAATTGGTTCATATTGGCTTATATTTTGGATGTTAAGGACTTTCAGAAGTGGCAAATTAATGACAACTAGCTCCATCTCTATTATTAAGATTAGGTTATGAGATTTATTATTATCTTCGAATTGAATTATATGTACATGTTTAGATTACAATCTTGAAATTAGTTTAATTTCGATTTTTTTGATATTTGTTAAAGTTAAAAAATAAACAGTTATTTTGGTTGGTTGATTGGTTGGTTAAAGGCGAGGGTCGGTTTTAAAGGCCCGAACTTCTATCACTGCAGCCTACTGGCTTATTGTGTACCCCGATCTTGTTAGAAGATGTTTGATTGTTGTCATGTGGGAGGATGTCACCACGTTGTACGTTCCCGAAGATATTTTGTCTTCTACGAGACAGCGCTACTCAACGGTATATGATGTTTGAGGCGGTTTCATCCTCTTCGCCGCGTCTGCGTTCAATGGATCCGTTGTTTATACCTATCCGTTGAAAGTGTTTTCGGAGGTGGCAGTGCCCTGCTAGCAGACCCTTCACCTGCTTTAGCTGGGGCCGCGTCAGGGTTAGCATCCCATTCGATAATATCTTCGATGGCTTTCCAATTGCGGCCTGTGCATTTATTTGACAAGGTAACCCTTGCCATCGAGATATGTGTTGTTTTTTCGATCATCTATCTAATGTCGTTTTTGTTGCCTATTTTGATATCCCAAAGGCCGGTTCGGGGCCCTTGAGACTTTGAGCAGATCCGGCTCTCGCTAGTTCATCCGCTTTCTCATTACCTAATATCCCAGAGTGACTAGGGACCTACAAGAGTTCCACCTTGTTCCCTCTTGCCGCCAGTACTTTTAGGTTGGTATGGCACTCCAATGTAAGTCGTGATGTAAACCGATTGGAGTTAATGGCCTTAAGAGCAGCTTGGCTATCCGACAGGATGTATATCTTTTGGTTGTGGTAGCCCCTTTCAGGGTTTTGTAATACGCATGCTTGTATGAAGATTAATAGTCTAGTATAGTTTTTGGATGACCAGCGACGCGATGCTACTCTATATTGTGTACTTTAAGGTAGCCACAATTTAAATCGTATTTGTTCAGGTTGTATAAACAGATTGCTATGATTTTTGAATCGTAACCTTAACAATTACTAAAATTTCAGAAAAAAATTAATTACCTGACAACGCTGCATTTCAGTTAAAAAAATTAAATACGGCTTTAAAGCTGCTATTAAATCAAATTCTGGAAAAATATAGCGGACGTCCTATTTCAAATTAAAATATTTTTATTCAGTCCCACCTTTTAGGGACCCCCTGTAGGTTGTAAAATATTTTTCAGATATGCATCTTAGTAAACACTTTAAGAGTTCCTTTTTCTATCTTGAATAGTTTAGGCGCTATCGAAGCCAGACACCTTACCGACACACCCTGTATAATAACTATTGATTCATTGTTAGTGGAGAAAACTCTTCTAGTGTAGCTCCTATCGTATGATAGTGTTACGTGCACCAACGAATAAAATATTCTATTATATTGAGGCGGGTCTAAAGCTTAACAGATTCTTGATAAATTTTATATCATGCCTTTGGTCGAATAGGTTGGCGCTTGTGCTAATTTAAACATTTAGTTCGCTACATTTATAAATTTTTAAATAACTTCTTAATTCTATAAGAAATTAATTTCTTGTCGAGTGCTTTGAGAACAGTTACTAATTGGAAATAAGTGGTATTTGTTTATTAATTGTTTTCTTTTCGTTCCTGGGAGAGCTTAATAACATGATCTATCTTTTAAAAATATACCGTTAATATTGCATATAAACATTTTGGGGAATCGTCTCACGTGAGAGCACTTCTTAAATTTTTTATAAAATAAATTAGGACTATGCCGGATGTTCCTGTTAACATCAGCATTACGTTTTATCAGCACGATGGAGCTCCTGCATATTTCGCTCATGATGTTCAGGAACATTTGAATTTGTTGCGGTGGTCCCCGAACCTACCTTTTACATACCATGTGTGGAACCATTCGCAACTCTCGTGGTTCAATTCTTCATCTTCAACATCTAGTGCAAAAAACACACCCATTTTACAACTTGATACATAAATAGCTATTTTCCTACATTGTAACGGATTTGAGCACGCCTACAATTTTATTTAGGTACATCTCATGAACACCGTAAACCGATAAAATCTGTCATAATTTCAAATGTAGCATTTTCTAATCAAGCTTCACTTGGCTTCTTACAAAGTTAAATTAACCGTCAGGCTGCTTTTTTGCATTAGCCCCGACACATTTTTCTTTTCAATTTAAACTGACGACTATAACTTGATAAAATATGAAAAGGCTTAGTAACGTTGAAAAATGAAGTCTAGTTAGTTAAGTTTAATCAGCTTACTGCATATTCTGCATTATTACATAGTACCTTACTACACAGATTAACATAAATAAGTTATGTTATTAGACCTAAACTGGGGATTGATATCGAATTTAACATACCAGGAAAGCACAAGGAAAGTTTTCTCGCTGACAATCAGCCCTATGCAGTAAGTAGGTACAGTTTTATTTATAGAAAAGTCATACAAGACTTATAACGAGAGTGACCGTCGACACATTTGCGTAAAACTGGCGGGGGTCAATACTGTTAAAGACTGTCTATTAGAGGTTATTGCGTTATCTACCTATAGTAAATCAATCTAATGCAACGGAGGGCGTCATAATATTGGGTATATACCCCGATTTTAGCCGCGCCGCACATCTTCTATGCAGCACAGGAGTGGCATTTAGAGAGGTTTGAACGCTACTGACGTAAAAGTAGTGTGTTTCCTTATTTGTGACTAAAATTTTAATTAATTTTTACATACTTGCACATGTAGTCTAATTCCTATTTTTATAAAAATGTGTCATGCCTGTTATCACCAAAGCAACTGGCAAGAGCAACACAACATCAACGCGACACAACACTAATGTTTAAATACGCGTGTTCCCACTGACTTAAGGCAACTCAACTGCAACGCAACTAGTTGCTTATGAGTTGCCCGACATACCGCGTCGCCGTCGTCAGTTGCCTCCAATCGCGGTATCATGGCGGAAGAGAGAGCAAAATATTTAACTTTTGTGGCTCATTCGGTAAAACCTATGGAATTTATCAGGAACATTATTTAATTCCTGTGCCACTACATACGAACTATGTCTCAAATTTATTGTATGAAAAGGGTTAACCCAAACTTGTCGCTCAGTTTATTTTGTAAGCTTTTTAACAAGCAAGTATATTGCGGCTATATCTTTATCTGATGAAGACGGCATTTAGCTCATGTCAAAAGAGACTTCAAACCACTTGGTTCCAGTGGGAACGCAAGAACAACTCAATTGAAGTTGCGGTCGCGTTGCAGTTGCGTTGCGGTTGCTTTGATTCCAGTAGGAACGCATGAGTAACTCAACTGAAGTTGCGGTGGCGTTGCAGTTGCATTGCGGTTGCCAGTTGCTTTGGTGAGAACGGGCACTTAAAGCTATAACAACAATTTTGCAGGTATACATTTCCAAAAATTTAATAAATTTCCGGTTAGCCCTTACTGCAACTCTACACAAACATTCGGACTTTTATAGATCACAAGATATTGTTTTGACGCTTTCCGCTCTTTCGATAGATTTAGCATATTATAAAATGCATTGGCGTCACTGTTATAAATTTTGAGAGTGCATGGTGACAATGTTTGACACACAGTGAAATAAAGAAGTCTCAAATAGTGGACAGAAATAAGAAAAAACGACAATAAAAATTAAATAACGTTGGAAGTAGCTGAAGTTCTCAGCAAGAAGGAAAGCTGGTTCAATTAGCTTCAGGCTTTCAAACCCTGAATAGAAGAAGGACTTTATTGATTCCAATATAATATCAAATATAATTGAGACAATGACGGATAGATTGAGTAAAGTTATAGAGAAATAGGGTCATAGAACCAAATATTAGATTTAATTTAATCGCCTTGCGTTAATACTGTTCCTGTTTAAAATTTTTAACTATTATGATTTTTAAATGCACTTTTTTATTTTATTGATCCCACCCCAATGGATGGTATTTTTGATAATGTGACGAAGGTGGTTCTCGTTATAATTCTTGTATGACTTTTTTATAAATACAACTGTACATTGACTTTGACGTCGATATTGAAATGATTTTAATTTCAATATTGGAAAAAATTGATATGCAGCAACAACACTTGACCAGAAATGATTGAATTCAAAGTTGGTTGAAATTAATATCAAGTTTACATATTTGGCAATATTGTTTTTCAAAGGACATTGGATTAAACAGAGGAATTATGACCTAAAAATTTAGTTGTTTCGATTTGTTTTTGTTCCTAGATTTATACTGAATATTTTTGCCATAATAATAATAACAATATGTGTTTTTAGTGGTCTATTTAAACTGTGTGGAATTCTAGTTTTCTTTTAATACAATATCTTATGAATTTTTTTTTTATAAGTATCCAGGTATTGATAATTATATTATTAATACTCTCTAAAGCCTTGCTCCGACGATTGGTATCCTTGGTCAATATTTGTTAATGGCGTATACTTACCATGTCGGTGTGAATTGTTTACTTGTACAATATTAAACAATTGACAATTATCTTCCATTCAATTTATTTACTTAACAATAAAATTTCAAAAATAACGGTACAAATACAAAGTTCAGCTATAAAATGATTACGTAGCACACTGTAATATAGACTTTACTACTAGATAAAATTATTTTATTTAATAATTTTTTTGTTACCTAATCCAGATATATCTTTGATTGGTTTAGTTTAAAAAATTTTATTCAAGTTTTGTCAAAGATCAATTTTACGACATTTACAATGAGACGTATCAGAACGTAAACTGCTCTGCCGTAAACTCTAGAATCTGTTTTCTATCATTTTAAAAAAATTATTAAAATTGGTAAATTTTTAATAATATTCGATAATTAATTGGGAAGCGTATTTTCATAAGTATGCGTAAGCACAAAAATTTATTAGGCCTTTACGTTACTGGTAGATTTTTATACTTGGCACACAAATTCATGGTAAGAATAGTAAAAAATAGAATAAATGCCAAGAAAAGAATAAACCCGGTGGCAAAAAATAGAAACTATGTTAACCTCCTAAAATAAGAAAAATGTTGACCTTAATATTTCCATCCATGTTGCGATCCAAATTATTAAATAATGAATGTTTTACTTGGTTTTTATGTCTTCTTTATAAAAATGGTCTTTTACGACAAAAAAAGTTTAAAAATGATATAATTAAGTTTGAAAACTGAAAAGTGTTCAACTTTCAAGTGGAAGATTTACGTTCAAACTGAAAACTTTTTATATAATTTTAATAAAAATTTGCATGATTTGTTAATCCTCAAAGAAGGGAGAGAGCTTCGCGAGATAAAAAATATCGGGGACAAGCAACCGCTGGTCTCTTGAAGCGATGAAGAGTTAATTTTGAGAGTTTTCCGAGAATCTGCGGCTGTCCGCACAAGCCCGAGCGCCTGCAGACACTGTTTTAACTCAACTTTTAATAAGTTAGGGGATTATCCTGGGGCCGTTGGGCTTTTCCTATTAGGACATCTCTTGTTTTCATTTAGATGTTTCCAGTATAGCGTGGTAAAGTGTTAATTTTATAATTATTTAATTATATAATAATTATTAAAAAATAAATTGTTAATACAGGGTGTTATGGAAATGACGCATTATATTTAAATGGGTGACTCCTTGGGTGTCCTAGAGAAGCGCAACATCCTGTAAACCCCCAATGTTGCCAAACTGTGTAAAAATTTAAAACTTTAGTTTCTTATAAAAATAAATATTTAGCTTACTTAGAAAGTAAATCCAGGACGCTGTAAGGAATCCTAGGCGCAGACACCTTCAGTTCTTTTTCTATGTGAAAAGCTTTGGTAATAGTGTGGCTTTGATGATAGTGTGGGACTGCATAATAAGCTTATACCCACTAAACACCATTCGGCCTCTTCTTTCCAATCTCAGAATATAACCGGCATATCGTCGAGAGAAAAAAAACACATAGTGAAACAGAACAAATTACACTAAATCACTTAAAGAAACACACATACACCCACGAGTTTCAAATCAATTTTTTTGAAGATATGCACCTATTATTAGGTTACACAAAAGCACTAAATACTAACTCATAATTACACTTTACATTAACCTACCGTACACATAAAACAACAAATTACAACAGTAAGATTCTTTTATCTCACATACACGCATTGCCAGACGCAACATACACACACCGACCCTAAATCAATTCTGACCCAAAAACACTAATACCTTGTCTAGCATAAATAAATAACACGCAACAAACAAATAAGACAACCTACGCCTACCCTCTACCCTATACGTCAGGAGCTCTTAAATTTTGCTCATTCGATTAAGTTCGATTGGGAAAGATTCAAGAGCTGGCACCCAACATAAATGTATAGCTTAAAAGCTAAATCTAATCACTCATACATGACGCAAAAACAACACACTCTAGTGAAAAGGAGTCAAAGGTTTCTAGCCTGGCTCACACGATGAGTTTAGTCGGTCGGCCCGTCCTCCTTCAGAGGCGGTTCTTTTCCCTCAGAAAAGAAGATATTGATGGTTTGGTATAATCCCCACAAGTTGCAGATACCCGACACTACCTTGCAATAGAAATTCAGAAATAATAAAAACGCTAATTTCTAATGGGCTAATCAAATTTATTAATCCTTTACTGAAGAAGAATGATGAAATAATTATGTTGATAGACGGGACAACCCCTTCAAAATAAATAGTCTCGTCCAACTAGCGCTGCGTCTTCTAGAGGGTCTTGTTTACCTATGATTACGTTTTTTTAAAGTTTCTTAATAAATTTAAATAGCATGGGGACACATTCCTTTATTATTGTGCTAAAAGAGTACTACTTTTGACAAAAATCGTAATTCGCTATCTTTATTCTTTCTCGAGTTATTTACAAATAACCAATTTGATTGAAAAGAATTAATGTACCTAACATTATTTACTTATCATGATATCCATGGAAACAAAATTTTACCAACTCTGCAGGATGCTAGGCAAATTTGATAAGTTAATTTGACATTTTTGTACTTAAAACATCGTTTATTATTTAAAAAATGAAGTTAGGTTGATTGTCATTGAGATATTCAATTTGTATATTTTAGACTATTAAAAATGTCTTATTTTTTACTTTTAAATGAATACAATGTAAAAATTGTTTTTCTATTCTTTTTAATCTATTTAGTAACAACATGTTTAGACTTTTGGTGCATTTGTGTTGTTCTATTCTCATACTGTTATCCTAAATAGAAATAAGTTGATACAAAGCCAACATCAAAAGCAAAAAGTATCTAAAGCTTATTATAACAACTAAATTACAAAACAAATTAAATTAAAAATCTCAAAAGCAATCAAACTAATTTCTATTTTAAATACTAATAAATTAGGTTTTAATTACACAAATGTCAAATTAACTTGCTATCAAAGTTGCCTAGCATCTAGCAGGGCTGGTAAAATTTTTGTTTCCATGAATATAATGATAAGTATGTATCTAACATTATTTTTTTTGAATAAGATTTGATTTGTTTTGTAAATAACTCGAGAATGAATAAAGATATCGATTTATGGTTCTCGCCAAAATATAGCTATTTTTGTGCTCTTTGAGTACATAAAATTGTATTTATCTTATAAGTGAACCTGACTTCGGAGAAGTTTTTTTAGTCATTTAAATTTCCCACAAATTTTGCTATGAAAATGTGAAAGTCAGTGGTGTACCTATGCTCTGTTAAAAATTACACAAGTCGACATAATTTTTGTAACATCGATGAGAATGCTTATTTTGCGTTTCATTTAGAAAGTTATTAAAACACATTTTACCAGAAATGGCCTAGCACGTCTCATTTTCAAGTACCTGTTTCTCTTTTATATAATGCGATCTTTGAAATCATTTTTACCTGAATTAGGACCGGAAAGTACAACAAGACCACAGAGGGGTTATTTTCACAGTATTTTACGAATCTTTAAGAGTTTTATTGTTTTCTGCAGTTTAGTTGGGTTTCTGTATCGTTTACAGTACAGTCAATTGTTCAAGTCGATTTTGATATAAATTGGCAAGTTCGAGTCGTCGATATTGCAAAAATCCAGCTGATAAATTTTGTTATATATGTGGATGATTTATTATAAAGTCCCTATATCTATATCTGAGGAAGTTAAAAAAGTCAATTTTTTTATATTTTAAGTGCTAAATTGGGGATCAATATAAAAGTTGGGCTCCTCATTGTTTGTTGTGTGAGTTGTCACGTAAATTTAGTGCAATGGATGTATCGCAAGAAACTCTATGCCGTTTGCTGTTCCTATGGTGTCTAGAGAACCTACTGACCATGAGATTGCTACTTTTGCATAACTGAAACAGAACGGATTTCAAAAAAGCATAGAGACAAAATAGAGTATCCAAATTTGGCTTCTGCGCTAAGGCCAGTTCCTCATTGCCAGGAACCACCGGTATCGATAGCGCCTTTAAACCTTTACAATCTTGTTTCCCGGTGATTCTAATTCTTCATCCGAGTCTGATAAAAAAACTTCCTGAGAACACCAGTTGTGACCAAACATTTTTACCAACTACCAGTGAACCTCACTTAATAACTCAGAATGAGTTAAATGATTTGGTACGTGGCCTAGGATTGCCAAAACAAAAATCGGAACTTCTTGGTTCCACACTTCGACAGTGGTACGTGTTAGATAAAAAACAAGTGTTTCACTTTACCGAAAACGGAATGTAACATTATCAAGTTTTTTAAAATGGAAGGGTCGCTATGTGTCTGTTGTGATATTGATGGTTTAATGAATGATCTTAATATGGAACATGATCCTAACGAGTTGCGTTTATTCATAGATTCGTCGAAATACAGTATAAAAGCAGTCCTGCTTCATAATGCAAACGAAAAATCATCCATTCCTTTAGCCCATTCAGTGACAATGATAGAAACGTATGACAACTTAGCAACCATATTAAAGCGTATAGCTGTTTGTATCTGTGGGACAGTAGGGTAATAAAAGAACACTACAGTAAAAAGGATTTGCCTCATAGAACTTCTTTTGAACCTGGTACTTCAAACATTAAATATGCCCCCTTGTTAACCAAAAAAAGGTGCTGCTACCGCCTCTCCATATTAAGCTTGGACTAGTGAAAAACTTTGTCAAAGCCATGGATAAAGAAGATAGTGGTTTCCAGTACTTAAGAGAAATATTTCCTCACCTAAGTGATGCAAAATTAAAAGAAGGCATATTCATTGGACCTCAGATAAGGAAACTCCTAGATAATCTCCGTTTTCAAGTACGATTAAATGAAAAGGAATTTACCGCTTGGACGTATTTTATACGTATAGTGAAAGGATTTCTGGGCAACAAGAAACATGAAGACTATAAAAGACTCATAGATGAACTGTTGAAAACTTATGAATTACTAGGGTGTCGCATGTCTCTAAAAATACTTTTTTTTGCACTCCCATTTGAATTTTTTCCCGGAAAATTTGGGTGCAGTAAGCGATGAACAAGGAGAGAGGTTTCACCAGAAGGATATCAAGACGATGGAAACAACATACCAGGGACGCTGTAACCTATCTATATTGGGCGACTACTGTTGGTTTTTAAAAAGGGATGATGTTACAGAACACAAAAGGAAAAAGTGAACGTTTTTGTCGCTGTATCATATCTTGAGCAATATATTTTTTTAACATAACAACCAATCCTCAGTAATGTTTTTGCAAAGATGCCACATGTTTTATATGTTTATATTAAATAAATATATTAGATTGTAAAAATATGTCGTCTCCTCTTTTTTCTCCACCACCCACCCCATATAACAATAAAACTGTATATGTTACAGTAATTAGCTTATCATTTTCGGATCTAAGACTCTAAAATACTTCAGACAAACCTATTTTCATCAATGTTACTTTACAAAAATTTAAATTTGTCGACTTCATATATTTGTTTTATTATTGTACAAGTTACACTTTACACATTTATATATTATGTACTTTCATAACACAAATTCCTCTAAAATTACTAAAGCATCTGTGGACCCATGTTAATAGGAACTGATTGTCTTATTTTTGGTTAAGGAATCATCACACAAGTGATGGAGTATGTTCTTCGAAAAACCCTGTATTTGTAATTGTGGTCGTTACAAAAATAATAGTTTTAAAACTATATAAATATAAAAGAGTTTTTATTTTGATGACGGGATTAATTAATAAACAGAAACCACATCATGACATTGTCCCATTTCAAGTTTTTACCATGATATACTCCCTAATTCATACTTCCTTCACCGAGTCACAATTCCATGTTGTTTTTGTGTGTGAAAATGAGAAATGTACATTATAATAACTGTGTTTTGCGGCCAAATGAAATATGATGTGGCGCTGTTATTATATCGTTGGTAACAAAAATATTTTATGTATAATACTAGGATTATGGAAGGGTAACAGTTTTAAAACATGTGAAATTTTGAGATGTCTAAATGTGGTTTGAGTAGAGGAGATCCGGGAAAGATGACGATACTAAGAAGAAATTCTTATACACTCGCCGGCGCAAAATTCCGCCACCATGAAATTTTGGTCAAGTTTGATATTTTTTATGCGATTTTGTAGATCCATTTATTGTGTTTTCCCTTAATTATTTTAGAAAGTAACATTTTTCGATTAGGCTATATTATACAGGAGTAAATCAAACTGTTGTTTTTGTCATCATTTGTCAATTTCAAAACATTCTGTAGGAAAATTGAGGTCGATAATTTTATTTATACAGTGAGTCACAGAAGAAATGTCTAAATTCATTTAAAATTCAGCGGTAAGTTTTTTCAAAAAACGCTCGTACCCGTCGATTTTGATTTTTTAATTTTTTTTGTGGTAATTTCATGTATACAGGGTAGCTCAAAAATAAGTTACGACCATCAACTTCATTTTTTCAAATGAAAACATATATTTTTTTTTTTACTTTTTAATTTTGCATTGAATTCTAAGCATGTTTCATGTACCATGTCCTATACATAAATTCAACAGTTATTGAAAAAATTAGGATTGAACATATCTATAAGTAAGACCTGTTTATTAAAAAAAACACAACAAAATCAAATTAAATGTTGAAAATGTGCGCCATTTACGGCTTGACAATATCCAAGACGATCAATAAACTCTCTTTGCACGTTTCCAACCATTTCCGGAGTTATGACACGCACTTTTCTTCGGATCCTTTCTTTCAACTCCTGCATATTGTTTGGCCTGTTAACAAATACTTTTGATTTGAGGTAACCCCACAAAAAAAAGTCCAGCGGAGTTAGGTCTGGCGACCTAGTAGGCCATTCGATAGGTCCTCTCCTTCCAATCCACCGATTGGGAAAGGTTTCATCCAAAAATGTGCGCACAGTGGCCGCATAGTGAGGAGGAGCACCATCTTGTTGGAATATCAGTTCTTCGTCAGGGGAGTCTGGATCAAATGGATTCGGAAATAAAGCCACTAATGCTGGAATTAATTCTAGTTGGAGAAATTCGAGATATACTTGTCCAGTTAAAGACTGTTCAAAGAAAAATGGACCAATTACTCTTTCGCGTACGATTCCACACCAAACATTTATTTTCTTAGGGTACTGGCTGTGAACCTCTATCATCCAATGCGGATTTTCTGTTGCCCAATATCGACAATTTTGTCTGTTCACATTACCATTCAAATAGAACGTAGCTTCATCCGAAAAAATAATATTTTTTACTAAATTATTATCTAGATTGCACATATTTTGCATGCGTCCGCAAAACTCACTTCGCCTATCGAAATCATCTTCAAATAACTCATGCACTGGAATAACTTTGTATGGGTGATATTTGTGCTTTTGAACTACTCGGTGAACAACAGATTTCGGCATGTGTAAATCGGCCCCAATGTGCGACAGGGGAGTACATGGATTTTCTTCCAAGGAAAGCAAAACGTCAAGTTGTTCATTTTCATCTCGAGTAGGACGACCAGATTTAGTCAAATCTCTAACATGACCGAATTCTCTAAACTTAGCCTCTATTCTACGCACTATCTTTTGACATATGGGAGGACGATCAGGATGGATTTCATTAAATAATTGGGCTGTTTCTATTTGAGTACGTGTTTTATCACCAAACCAAACCATGCATAGAATTTCAATTTTTTCCCGTTCCGTTAACTTATTATTGTGAAAACCGCAACTTTGAAACTACGCTTGACAATAATTATACTTATTTGAAATAAAATTGTCATACAGTTTCTATGGAAATAAACGGTGACAGTGAGACAGTACACTCTTACTTATTATGGAGCCCAAAATGCCATATTGCCAGAAGATTTGATAGATCGTTGGATTCCCTAAATGATATGTTCAATCCTAATTTTTTCAATAACTGTTGAGTTTATGTATAGGACATGATACATGAAACATGCTTAGAATTCAATGCAAAATTCAAAAATGAAATAAAAAATATATGTTTCCATTTGAAAAAATGAAGTTGATGGTCGTAACTTATTTTTGAGCTACCCTGTATACATGAAATTACAACAAAAAAAAATTAAAAAATCAAAATCGACGGGTACGAGCGTTTTTTGAAAAAACTTACCGCTGAATTTTAAATGAATTTAGACATTTCTTCTGGGACTCACTGTATACTGTTTCTGGTAATCTTTCATGTATTGTAAACATTTCTGCTGCGAGCTGCAAAATTTTAAATGAAACGCTGATTTGAAGCCTATTTTTATTAAGGAAAACAAACACTAGGTACATCATAAAGTTAATTAACAAAAACAATTGTAATATCGTGTATTTCCTCCTCTCACAGTACTGACAGCTTGCAGTCTTCGTGGCATCGAATGAATAAGGTTACTTATCCTTTCTTGAGGGATTGCCTGATATTCTTCGGTATGCGCCAGTTGTAAGCCTTATAAGGTTTGTGATTGTACAGGACGACGACGAATGAACGGTGGTTGGTTAGAGCTCCATTTTCAACAAATTGGTGCGTGTTTCGGTAGAAATACTCGCCTAAATCATAAACCGCCATGATATGAGATTATTTCTAATATGATGCAGTCGGCATATCTTTCATTTCTACGTCTGTATACCCGCTCACGACCACCCGGCGACCTTAAACAAACCCTGGATTCATCAGTGGATAGTACGTAATCATATTGTCACTGTCAAATATTCTGTCACAATAATCGCATACTGAGCCAACGTCGATAATTTTTAACCTTGACATACGCTTTCTAAAAATAACATCGTTTCATTTAAAATTTTGCAGCTCGCAGAGGAAATGAGATAATGGAATGAATCAAAAAACAAATGTTTAGAATACATCAAAGATTACAAGAAACAGTATGTAAATAAAATTATCCACCTCAATTTTCCTACAGGATGTTTTGAAATTAAGGCAAAAAACAACAGTTTGATTTACTCCTTTATAATATAGCCTAATCGAAAAATGTTAGTTTATAAAATAATTAAGGAAAACCACAATAAATGGATCAACAAGCTGATAATAAAATCATGAAAATCGCATAAAAAATAAAAAAGTTATATCAAACTTGATCAAAATTTCAAGATGGCGGAATATTGTGCCGGCGAGTATAGTATGCCTAAAATATTTATTATAAATCACAAAAATACTGAAGAACAAACTTATTTATACTCATAAGAAAAACAAAAGTAGGTACTTTTCTACAAAAGCGTTAAATGATAAAAATGCATTTTAACCATTTCACCCCGAACAAACCCCATAACCTCCGTATAATGATGAATACAGTGGGGTAAGGTGGCTTAATATAGAAATCACAATAAAAGGAATCGCTATTTATGAGCTTTACTATGACTCGATTAATATTCGGTCCATTCTTTATAAAAAAACCCCAATAGATTAGCATTAGAACGAACTAGCCTGTGGCCTTGTTGGAATGCGTTGTCTGAATACCTACACATCATAATATTCATAATTTGCAGTTTTGTTGTTGCAATCGAACAGTTTGTTTCCGGTTTAAATTAAAAAATAGTATGTTTATGACTTTTTATAGAAAGTTGTGTGGGTTTTTTTTTGCGGTGGAAAACCCTTTGTGGGCACTTAGTACTTGTTCTACCTTTCCTCGGTAGTGTGGGAGCCCTTATACCCACTAAAAACCACCCTCGATGTTCACCCAGTTGCGCTTCACGGAACCATCATACTGACATCTCCTTCGCGAAGGCAACATGTGTCCTTTTCTTCCTCCTCTCTCTCCTGTATCATTCTGTCAGTCATATTACCCATTTTTTCTGCCTCAGGTCTGGTTATGCGTTTCGCCCTCTCTGTTCTGCTTATTCCTCTCTTCGCGTTTCTTAGTTTCTAGTATCATTTTCAGAAATTTTTGGATTTCCTTCCAGTTTTCCCTTGATAAAAGCATAATGGCTACTATGTTGTCCGGTGTTATTTCAGCGTTTACTCTGGTTTCCGTCTCTTCCCTTAATTCCCTCCATCGTTTGCAAGGGAAGATTGTATGTTGCGGTATGTCAGCCACAGTGCAGATTGTACAGTTTCCATCCGTGTCTTTTCCAAAACGCTTTGCATTTGTCCTATACATCCCGTGTCCCGAGATAGCCTGGGTAACATAGTAGTCAATTTTTCTATGCTCACATTTAATCCATTTGTTGATATCAGGGATTAGTCTTTTGGTCCATTGGCCTTTATATGAATTGTTGTTCCAACTCTCCTGCCATTTCTTCAACGTCCTGTCCTTTACTTCTATGTATGTCTCTTCTGGTCTCCGTTTATACATTTAATTCCTTTCTTCTGCCCTCAAGTCGATGGCAGGTTGTTTTGTTTAGTGGTATTTGTATTAGAAATAATTCTAATATTTGGTCATTGGATAATTACGTATCTAACTACATTTTTATTAGTGTTGGGAAAACCCGATGATTTTAATAATCGAGTACTTGATATTCGAGCGATTATAATAATCGAGTTAATCGCTCGAGTGAATCGCCTGAAATTCCAATTTACCAAGCGATGATATCACCGACTGCTTAACGGGCTGCCTAGCCCTTTACATGTGATCAGGTAGGGTATTTAGCAGGCACGTAACTACGGGTGGGCACAGGTTTAGCTAAAAAATTTTAGTGTCACCAAAAAAAAATTCCAGAACTTTATTTATTTGTGAATATTGAATTTTTACCACGTGTCTCGATACCAAACAAAAAAACTGCAAAGATCACCCAAATATGTATTTATTGCTTGGGTTTATTCTTGTGCTTTTTTAAAATAAAAAGTATTACCAAGAGTTATTTTTTTTCACATCTTTCTCAATCTACGAGCATAAAATAAATAGATATTTAAAATGGCCGTCAAATTCTTCCACTTTAAATTATCAGGTGCCCACTGTGTGCCCTTCAAAAATTTAGGCTTAGTTACGCGACTGGCCAAATAAGAAAATAGGTGATTATTTTTTCAAATTCATGTTTATAGTTACCTAAAAGTTCCTGTTTAAATTTAAGAATGTTTACTTTTGGTTACCAAAAAATTTCTCGATACCTATGTTTTGTTAAATATTTTGCTCGTTTTCTTATTTTCTATTAACATTTTCTATAATGTATGTTATTTTTAAGAAGTCTTCTTGAGTTTTAGTTTAATAATAAAAAATTTCCTGTTTCGATTTAAAAATGTTTACTATAACATAACCAACGAATTTTTCTATATATGTTGTTAACAATTTTGTTCGTTTTGTTATTTTTCATTAAGAATTTCTATTATTATGTTATTTTTGAGAAGTTTTCTCGAGTTTATAGTAAATAAAAATTTTCAAATTATATCCCTTAATTTTTTAATATTTACAATCGGAGACCTAAACTACGCCGCTGGCTAGCCAACTTTCGGATCGCGCAGCGTGTGAAACGAAGGTCATTATAACAGTTGATATTTTTCGGTTTTTCGCCTGAATTTTTAACTAGAGTATTTCCTATCGAGCGAAAAACTGTTTGAATATACGAGCAGTTTTTTAATTCGGTCACGCTACAGCGGTACAATTCCGTCGGCGGCAAGCGAAGCGCGGGTATCGAGTGAAAGATAATAAGTTACGGGCGACAGTTTTCGCCTGAATAGATAATTCGAGCGGTTTTTTAATAATCGAGCGATGTCGGTTACTTCAATAATCGAGTGATCGCTCGAGTGATCACAACACTAATTTTTATAACAATTTTAATATTATCAGTCATACCTAATAATAATAAGTATTTTGTAGTAATAATATGCAGGGTGTTACAAATTAGGCCTTCACCATTGGGATTTCGGAAACGGTAAGAGATACGAAGTCCGTTAAATTGGGGAAAAATTGCGTAATTATTGGCCCAATAATATGCCGCTAGAAAAAAATAGTGCAACTTTTTTTGTAAAAGATATTAAATCAAATGTTTTTTTACCTCATTTAAACAAATTATAGCGACGTATATTTCACTAAAATATGCCTAGCTTCTGTTAAAACAATATAAGGGAGTGATTATGAAAAAGAACATTTTCCATTTTCATTAGTATTTTGTGCTAGTTTATTAAACTATAAAACAAGACCTCGCCACAAAGTAGACAGCAGGTTAATTAAAACTCAGTTTTTAATTTAAAAACCTGTTGCTCGCTCTCAAGCCTAAAAATGTTGAGGAAATATTGTGTTTTAGGATGAAAGTAAACTAACAGTCTTTCCCAAATAATATAATACGTATGTTATTCATAAGAATGGAGTTAAAAGGTGTACAAACAGTAAATTATCGAAACAAAAATTTTAAAAATCTGTTTTAGTAGTGTTGGTAGATAAATATTGTATGATGTAGATGTTAAAAGTGTTTTATTTTTCCCTTATCACACAATAAACACTAACATTATAAATAACTAATAAATATCATATTTCCATAGTGAATCATTTCTGCTAAACCTATTAATATCAGGGTCAAAGAATTCTTGGTAGTTGCTTATTGTTTACAGTCTTTTTGCAACTCAAAATTATAATTTAAAAGTGTATCCTGTTTTTTTTTTCTAAACTTTTCAAAAAATAATTGGGATTAAATAGAATTCTAAAATCTACATGCGCGCTCTGACAAAACTAGACGAGAAAGAATGGAAGGAAAGATTAATAATCTTTGAATATGAACCGTTCATTTTTTCACCTTAACACATACAAAAAAAAATTAAATTAATCTTGACAATAAATAAGTATATAACTTCATTTTTGTTTTTCTCTAATAACTCTTTGGAAAATAAACATTTTAAATCTGAAACTTCTTTAGGATTAGCACATTCTGTCACACTAAGAGTACTACTATTAGGTAACTGGCAGTCAAAGCCAACTAGTTTTGTAATTTATCTATTTAAAATACATGAGTATACTGTACTGTTTTCAAAATCAAGACGACTTGGGTTGACTTGTTTTATCTTTAACTCTTGACACCTCAGTTGTCAGATTGCAAATGATGAAATTTTTTCTTCCTTTTTCCCATAATATTATAGTTATGGATTTCCACCTAGTATCAACTGATTCAATTAATTTGTTTATAATCAAAATAAATAGTATGAAAAGAAAGTTTTAATAATATTGAAACTATAATAGAATATTGATTTCATATATACCTATTACCTACAATGTATTTGAAATGTAATTTTAGTTTTTTCTTGGTAAGAGATTATTAAATTAAAATTTACTATATGTGACAACATTGTTAACCTCAGATATATTTTTTGTCCGCATTACTTTCGCAGCTACATATAAACTTGTCGACCTGTATGTATATGACATACTTCCGTTTTAAATATACTTTAAACTCATTTTATTCATCCAAAAAACATAATAAAATTATAATTATTTATAAATAAAGAGATATCTCATAACTTACGAATAAGCAGATCACGCCTGTACTATGCAATGTAACAGTTCCGTATGTTTTTGCCTACACGATGCTTTACATTCGGAAACAAAAACCGCTACGTGACATTGTCCCTTTTCAAGTTTGTTCCCTAATATCATCTCCTAATTTAAAGTCGTTTTTCAGATGTAAATACGAAAATGTACACAACATTTGTGTTCCGTGGCTTGATGAAATATGATTCAATGCTTTTATTTTATGGTAAGCAACATATAGAAGCGCAAAAGGTTATTTAGCGTAGGACACGGGGTGTTAATTAAGTATGTACATAAACAACCTTTACTATAAGGGTTGATTTTTAAATTAAATTAATTAAAAATATACATACATTTCGGCCCGGTGTTAAAAGATAAATTATGACGACCGTTGTGGTTGCTGCAGTGTTGCCAATCTGAATTTGTGAAATTACTTAATTTTCTGGACAAAGTACACGTTTTTAGTCACACAAATACACGGTTCTTGCAAACCATTTACCATTATGTGGAAAGTATATTTTCAGGCACTGATTTGTAAAAAAAATTATACACACCTTAGACTGCACAAAAATTATACACAAAGCAATGAAAATACACGAAAATCGTCTAATTAGACGCATTGGCGACACTAGGTTGCTGTTACTTCAGAAAATGTTTTCTTCCTATACTGTGTGTAATAAATTCGTCACCATTGGGATTTCGGGAACGGTAATAGATACGAAGTCGGTTAAATTTTGGCAAAGTTGCGTAATTATGGACCAAATAATATGCTAAAATCAAAAATGAATACATGGGGTTTCAAAATATGTGAAAAATTGTAAAATTTACCGTTTCGGTTTTTATTCTTTCCTGACTTTGTTCGGATTTGTTTGCGAGGAAACTGAAGAATTATTATTGCTATTTCTGTCATGTAATTCCATGCTATGTTTCTCTAATTTCATTAAAAAAAAAAACAGTAATTGTTACCTCTAAATAAAAAAAAAAACATATATTTTATTTACTAAAATTAGGACCTATCAATACTCCTCGCGTAGAAAATAAAATAATCTTTTAAGTTTAAAAATATTTTCCTTTCACCTGCAGAAAATTAAGAGACTCGTTGTGCAATCTAAAATATAATTGAATTAAGACAATGGAATAAAAACCTCTTAAGCAAGAACACTATTATTTTTCCTATAACCCCTTGAACAAGTACACAAGGATTGCTTATTAAAAGTTAAACAAAAGTTTAAATGATTTCGCCCTTTTCTCCAACTCTACGAAATTTGGTTTAATTAAAATCTTCTCTTCGCTTCTCTTGTTTTTTAAACTTATTTCTAGTAATTTTACTCCTCTGTATCAAAAATTTTAAATAATTGGTTTATGTGCGATTTTAAAAGGATATGAAATTATATATCTAGTTGGAAAAACCAATATTTGTGTAAGAACGACCGGCAGGGTTTCTGCAGAATATACTGTTAATAATAAACACTATTTGTAATTTATTACATCAGTGTAATATACAGGATGGTTAAGAAAACAAATCGAAAACTTTTTGATTTCTCAGAAAATCTCATTTTTGATAAAGTTGGTACATGTTCTCAAACCTCTAATAATTATGTTAACAGATTTTTTGACACATTTCTATAGTAAGGCTCTAAATACAAAAAAAGCAAAAATGGCTCAAGAGTAAACGGGAAAAACTTTAATTGAAAATGTATTTTATCATTGCAATGTGAAATAGTTGTAAATCTTTTGTTTACTTTTATTTCTAAAATATAAATACTAAATAATTTTCATTCAAAAAATAATATTACTCTGCCTGATAAAACAGCTTTTTGTAACAACAAATTTATAAAACTTTAACGTTTTTCTATAATTAAATTACTTTCATCTAGATATGCATTTAATAAAAAAAACTCGGCATAATAATACAAATAGATTTAAATTACATTTTTCTATGAAAATTCATTAATGATCTTTATTATAAATTCGTTAAAATATGCAAACTATAAGACACTCTTTAAATCCGGTATTTATTCCTTGCATTCTGGAGATTATCCAGCTGTATTTATTGTCAGAGCGAAAAGTTTCCTGCAGAATCCAGTAACAACTTAGTTTTGTGGCAAAATATCAGAATACCGATGTAACAATAACGACATCGGCTCTTGCAATTTATATACTACAACCAATACATCAATCCAGGTCAAACTTAAAACGTGGGTAGGTACTTTACGAATGTCATAAGATGAAAAAGTAGGATTTACTCTAAAACCTATAACATCGAAGACAGGTTGGGGATGTGACTCTCATTTACAGATATTTTCATGGAAAGTGCTCGGCTGACCTTGCCCTCTTAATTTCGCCCAGAGCAGCGAATGGCAGAAATACACGACGAACCACTGCCGCCCATCCATATGTGGTTAAGCTTAGTACTCCTCGAACTTCATTGTTTAAGAATTCTTTCATCTGGAGGACTTCATCCTTGTGGAACGACCTTCCCGGGGTCATTTTTCCCAGCGAATATAGCCTCCAACGATTCAAAACCAACGTGAATCGCTTTTTGCGCACACGCACCACTCTCAGAGTGCCCTAAATGATTTTTCCTATAGTGCTTGTATTTGATCATAAAAAAAATTTGTTAATATTTTAAGATATATTTTATTCTCGGTACTGTCCAGAATGTACATGTTCTTATTTTTAATGTTTTTCTATGTTTTTTAATTATCAAATTGTTATGTAAGGCATCTGCAGGCAGGTTTCTTTATATAAAAAGAAAATGACTTACTTGCTACTATAATGACATAAGGTCGTATATTCAAATAAGTCGTTTTGAGATAAAAGGACTTATAATATTTGAAAATTTCAAAGTATAATATTTTTTGTTTTTGTGCAATATAACTATTTTGAGTTTCTATTTATTATTAAGAGTTATGTTTTTAACATTATGTTTGTCAAAAAAAATATTGTTTGATGAAAATATTTTGAAAAATAATGCACATACTACTTTTTAAAAATAAATGTGAAATTAGCTTGTTATTTACGACAACGGGCAAAACATATATATATTTTATGAAAGGCATTTTATTACAAAAAATTACAGAAATTGGATGTTAAAATGAGAAACATAAATAAAATAGTATATTACATACCGAGGTGGAATTTTTTTTTTGTTGAGTGAAAAGGAACCATTTCTAGAGAGATGAATGAAACTTTTCGCCGAGGTTTAGGACATAGTATTAGTTAAATTTTTATTTAATAATCCGTACCAAAATAATATTGTAGATACACATAATTTATAAAAAAAGTATAGTTAGTATCTTTAATAAATTTAGTACAATCAACTGAATCCTAAAATATATTTTAAATTTCACAACGAATGTAAGTGCACGGAACAAATAATATTGTAAAATTATTATAGTAGAGACTTTACTTTGGTAACTTTTATAAAATATTTTACAGAGGATTTCAGTAATTCAGTAAACTTTACAAAGTTGTCAGTAAATTTTGAAATAATATTTTTGTAATTATTACTAAAAATCTATGTTAAAATTTTGCTAGAATTAATGGCATTTCTTAATAAAAGTAATTCGTCACATGCAAAGCCACAAATGGTTATTATTATAGTAAATTTAACTAACTTTTTCTTTCCGTGTGCACGTCTCCGTTTACCCGGATAAGTTGTTGTTGACCAATCGGCTGCATCGTGCAATTGAGAGTCTACCAAGAGCTCTGGTACTCTGCGACAAGAACGTAATTTCGTATAAGCAAATATAAAAGTTGGATTTGTTTTTGAATGGACAGTATATTTAGTCTAATTCGACCACGACTTCATTTGAGTCAATAAGTTTCAGTAGATTTAATCGGTTTGAGACAATATTATTAGAAATACCCAGTTGTATCTATGTGTGTACCAAAACATAATAATTTTTTTTTTGAATTTTTTTTTGAAGTAGTTTATCTCAAAGTGAAGTGAAGTTGTAAGGATGTAAAGAAACTCACAATCTGCTCCACTAGTTTAATAACCGTTAATAAAAAACATACATGTTTCGAGGGCTTAAACCTTCATCCTCAGTGAAAAATACAACATCAGAAGAAACTTATGACATTGTTAAACTCTAAAGAAGAAAAAAGATGTTGAAATAAGTTGAGTTTAAGCAAAAATAGTTGAAAGAAATGGAATTGACTAAATAAAGTAGTATAATTAAAGGAGAGTTCATACTTTTTACTTAAACATCTTTTTTCTTCTTTACAGTTTAACAATGTCATAAGTTTCTTCTGATGTTGTATTTTTCACTGAGGATGAAGGTTTAAGCCTTCGAAACATGTATGTTTTTTATTAACGGTTATTAAACTAGTGGAGCAGACTGTGAATTTCTTTACCTCCTTAAAACATAATATTTTGTTGTACTTTTTATCGATTATGCATGTGTGTTGTATTTTTTTCTAAACTAACTAACTGATGCGGCCGATTCCCTGAAAAGGCCAATGATGTCTATTGACAGGAGTAACTGGCCTAGGATGGTCTAAAAAGGGACATAAATCAATCATCAATCAATATAGTAATAATAGAGCATAATATCTTATATTTGAAGTAAAATATTTATTTATTTTCATTTTTGTATTTTAGTAGCGTAAGTATTTAGTCGTAATTCAAATAAACGAAGTAAATCTGGAACATAATATGAAAGAAATTGGTGCTTTAAGGGAATTTGTCAAATTCTTATTGTTTCGAATAATTTCAAGCAGTTCTTGATCGAGTTGTCACTGTGGCCGACCGGCAACCACATCCAAGTAATTCCGTAAGTGTTTCGTTTTTCCAATTTTGATTGGAAAGACTAAGACGAGATATTTAATTAATTAATAACGCAAGACTTTAGTAATCTCCTAAAGCCTCTGTCATTTACGTAAATTCATATAAATTAACATGAACGTATACGCAACAGAGTAATATATTATCCGAAACTTTTACTGGAAAATAATTTCGGCCTAATTAAGCGAGTTCGTCTTTGCGGATGGTTAGTCTTCTCACAATTTCTAAGTACCCATGGCACATAATGTTCAGGTAAAGTTCCGGCTATAATTTATAAATGACAATAATAACACCTGCTGCCGCATCGACAGAGCTCACTCTATATTACGTTTAGGAAATATCTTCCGATTTTGTCGAAAATTTACTGCTTCTGTCCCTTAAAGAGACGCTTTATGTACAGGAATATTATTGAGTTAGAATATTTTAAATTTATTTTACCGGCGGCGCGTCTAATTTTAGTTACTCATACAGATAATTTATTTTTCAAGTCTTGATGAGGAGTAGTATTTACCAGTGGAAGACGAGTTTGGGCACTAACAAGAGTAGCAAGTTTAAAACTGTCCAAATAACTAAAATTATGAAGAAGAATAAATATTAGTTCCACTTCCAAAATCTCGATTTTTCCACTTCCATATTCGAATTTGCACCGGAAAGTAAAACTTAGTTAAATTTACTGTAAAAATAGTAAAACTAACCATAATTTATGGCTATCTATACAGAGTGTTTCCTAATCTCTCTTTAAAAAATGAAGGAGGTGAATCCTCACCTTATTTTAAGACGAAAATGTGGTATAAAAGTTTCTCGCATGTCGCCTCGTTTTCGAAATACAGGGTGTTGTATTGTATTTTTCATTTTATTAATTAATGCCAATGATTTGATAATTCATATGATTTAAAAAGTTTGAATAATGAACTCCTATGAACAAAAGTTAAATAAGTTGCGTCAAATATCCTCCATGAGCCAGTAAATACCCATGTACACGACGTGCTAAATTATCTCTTACGTGTACTCGGGACTGTCGCTAATCGTATTAAAACCATCAATAATACGCAGTCGAAGGTCTTCTTCAGTTTCAATAGGAGTAGTATAAATGAGTTGTTTAAGGTGATCCCAGAAATCAAATGGATTCAGATCCAGTGCCATGGATGAAGTTTAGTCCTCCTCTATCTATTCACCGAGCAGGATATTGTTGATCTAAATAGTTTCTTACACGTACTGCCAAGGGAGGGGGAGCGCCGTCATGCATGAACCACACCATCTATTTCGAAAACGAAGCGACATGCGAGAAAGTTTTATAACACGTTTCGTCTTAAAATATGGTGAATATTCACTTCCTGCATCTTTTCAGAGAGGTTAGGAAACACCCTGTATGTGACTGAAATAACTGTTATTAAGAAATTCTATTAAATAATAGCAAAGTTTTAACCGAAATGTTTGTAATAATTAAATAATTACAAAGATATTTAGTAAATCCTTTATGGGAAAAGTTTTTGTAAAAATTACTAAAATCTTTTGTAAAAATGTTGACACACGCGGTCTCCCAAGCGGTCACCCATCCAAGTGGTAATCTCGCGTTGCGCCGCTTACTAATAAAAAATGTAATTCATACTGTATTTTATAGGAAATCGTACAATAAAATCTTTACTACTAATTTTTTTTCCGTGTGAATATGAAAATATCGTTTTAATTTCTCATATTATTCTTTATTTGTGTTTTTTTTTCAATTATTTTCCTCTTCGCTCGCCCGATATGACCATTTCCGAGGAAACCTACAGTTTAACGTGGGCTCCGAACCACGATCGTGAGTTCCCCAAGGGCTATCAACACTTGGTTCCTCACATTGAGGTGTAACCTACTGAACAAACGCCGAACAGTAACGCAATGTCTTATATCATTAAAATCCACAGATATCGGTTCGGTTAACCGGCCTTCAATCTATGAACTTGTACAATGGTGAAATGGAAAAACTGCAAGAATTTCTGTTCTTTAATACTGTATGACAAATTCGAAAACATTACGAAACTTTTAAGAAATGTTTAAAGACTGGTGGGACCAGCGCAAGGAAATTACATCCCTGGCAAAATTCTCGCTTCTGAATATTTTCTTGAGAAATCCACACTTCTCAAGTCTCTCTCTTCTGTGTGCCCCCTTATTATCAAAATACTTAATCAAGTTGAAATTTTCATGTAAATATAAATAAAAGATTAGTCCAGCATATGGATTACAGAATCTTATTCTACACATCTATTCAGTTACAGGAAATTTACCCTTATTGTGTAAATGATTTGAATAATGCATATAATATTTATATATAAGGACCTTTACGTTCTATGTATTGTATGTATGTATTTTTAAAGTAGAGTATACCGATTAACGAACTACTGTGTATCTTGCATTTTGCATTGTATTCAGTATAATCACCGCTAATATTATCTCTCGTGTACTATATGTATAATTTACTGTATGTTTTGGTAATTCTTATCATGTGATCACTAATCTAGTATATTTTCTTCTGGTCTTGAGTATGTTCTCTCTAGATGGCGTGAGCATGAATTTAGTAAAACTTATTTTTTATATTTGGTGTTCATTTGGGGTCCTACAGTTGTTGAACTTGTTTAGGTTGTATATAATGTTGAATCCCAATAAGGACGAAGCCTTGCCATGAAAATATTATATGTCACACACTTTTCTAATATATTATTATATTATAAGCTTTTATTAATATTGTAAGTAGCCTAATATGAAATTTCCTTCCCATCACAGTAATATTCATATCTCACATAATTTTCACTTGGTGATGAACCAACTCGGTACCGTAACTTTGATATATCCGTTTTGGCTACTTAAAAATATTATTTCCTTTTTAACAATTTCCATTGAAAACACAATTCAATTCCCTTTAAAATAAGGTATTAAGCTGCAAACACACTATTATCACGTCACGTGATATCACATGCTATCACGCAATATCACGGCATACCTGAAATATCTGCAAGGCGATTTATACATGCTTATAAATAAGTTTAGAAGTACACTATAGTCACCTCATGCTGCTCACGGCATGTCATACTTGACAGCACAATTTTATTTCTGTAAATTTACATATTCGGCACGCGCGATAACACTGTGACAGAGCTTAACGCTAGAAGGCTACAAGATTCACTTGCGATCTTGACAAACACAAAATATGTAATAAAAATGATCGGCAGTGTACGTAGTGTATTTCTAAGCCGTGACAGCATGTGCTATTTTGCCGATATGACAACACGTGAATTCACGTGACGTGATAATAGTGTATTTGCGGCATTACTCTACCCCCTTTCCATTTAAGATTTTGATGGAGGAAGCCATATTATATGTGTTCCAGCATATTTTCATTTAATAACTTACAAGGAAATAATTCTGGGTGGAAAGTTTTCGATGGGCGACGCTGTATATATTTAGCAGATTCTTTTAGCAGTAGAAATGTGCAGCTACATAAAATTGTTAATAAATTTTAATTTATAATTCAAAAGCATGTCTACATTTCTTTTATTGTCTGTAAGAGTGAGCTTATCATCTAGACCCCAGCGTTTCTCAAACTGGGGTCCACGGACTCTTTGGGGGTTCGCGAGCAACGACTTAGGGGTCTGCAAAGGATAATACAATGCCACAAAAATAAAATATCGTAATCGGCTTAATGCCGAACTAGATATGTATATAAAGCGCAAGGCAATTCAAGCTCAACATAAAGTAGTTGTATGGAAGTAGAAAGCAGTACCATCCATGTTACTAAAGACTCCTTTTATGCACGTGTTTTGTGTGTCGCGATTTTTATCGCGCGACACAAAACTCGTGCATAAAAGGCGCCTAAGAAGATTTGCTGCAGCTAGTGATATATTATTCAGCTTATTGCTTATTAATGCTTTTTGATTTTGATTGCAAATGAGTTAAGTTTTTGTCTTGTTTGTGTTGAATAAGTTAGTGTCGCGCAATCCAAGTGCTGAGCTCCACTGAAAGTGGGGCCCCAGGCCCAGACCCACCGGGCCTAGCAGGAAAATAGGTCCTGGATAATGTTTATAATAACAAGGAATAAACAACTACAACGTTTTAAAGATACACCGTAGGTATTTTTAATTGAATGCAAACTTCTTATTCTTATTCCTAAACAAATAATTTAAGGAAATTGAATTTAAAATATAAAATATCCCTACGCAACGAAAGAGGTGCTCCGGAGCGACAGCAAACTGGGCTAACTACAGCACTTGTTATTTATAAATAATATTTTTATACTTATTTGGCGGTATGGCGGTGCTAATTTTTCAAAGAATTATTTCTTACTGAGAATTATTAACATCAAGAGAATAACTTACTAGTAATATACTAATCTACAAACAAAATTAATTGAAAAGTTGGTCAATGGTTCAATGTAGGGAAAATACATTTACAGAAATGCATTTAATTTTTTTTTGTAGATTATTATTATTAGTATGCTGAAATATATTCCTTTTATTCAAATATCATTTATGTTTCATTTTATACAATAATTATGTCCATGGCTAACTGATGACTAAATAAATAAATAAATAATAAATAAACTCTTTATTTTAAAAGTACGCAAGCATACAATAAAATAGTGTCAAAAGAAAAGAAAGTAAATTACATCATATATGACACTGAATTACTTCTAAATGTTTCTATTTAAATATCTATAGTATTCATCAACTGTATATGGCTCTATGTCTACAATTAACCTAAATATTGATTTTTTCAACTTTTTTAAATTTGTAATTTCCTTTATATAATTTGGTAGAGTATTGTAAAATTTAATGCACTGGTAATAGGCACCCTTTTCATACAAAGCCAATCTATGTTTAGGGTAGGTGTAATTATATGTTCGAGTGGAATATTTTTGTTGCGCTTCACTATCTTTAAAAATGTGTCTATATTTAAAAAAGAACAATATGCATTCCTGTATGTAAATTCCAAAAACGGTCAAGAGTCCTTGCTGTTTAAATTTACCTCTACATGTTTCTTTTGGAGCCATATTAAGAATTATCCTTATTGCTCTCTTTTGACAGACAAAGACCCTCAATACGTCCTTGCAACTCCCATACATCAATATTCCATATCTAATTCTAGATTCAAAATTAGAATAATACATGACTCTTCTAGTTTCCAAATTTACATATCTACTTAAAATTCTTAGGGTATAGGACACTGCATTTAGTTTATTTACAACATATTGAACATGGGTTTCATAGGATAACTTATTATCTAAAAACATGCCCAAAAACTTATTGCTTTCGTTCAGCCTAATATCACAGTTGTTTATATTTACAGTTTCCGGTTCATCTACTATTGATCGGCTAGTCTTGAATAGAGTAATACCTGTCTTCGAGTTATTTAAAATTAATTTATTTTTAACAAACCACCTGTTTACTTCTATCATAAATAATTGGATACTTTCAAGAGAGTCCCAGTCTCTGTGATGTTCAGTTATTAACTGCTTAGAAACATTTGGTCAGAAAATTAGTTATAAATGATTAATCGAGTGAAATATCAAAAAATCTGTTAACATATTTTTTGTCAGAATATTAGAAGATTGAACACAAGGGTGGATCCAGAATTTCGGTTTGGTGGGTCAAACATCGTTTTGGGGGGTCATACAAGGAAAAGTTACGAAAAGTAATACTTTGTCGTGTTAGTCAAATCGGTATTTATGGTATTTTTCGTGTTAAATTGATGCTTGGGGGGGCTTGTGAGTCTAAATTATTTTAGGAAAGAAAAAACTTTTTTTGCGACTTGTTAAAGCAAAATTCGATCTTATTATGTATTTTTAAATTAATTTTACGAGAACTTATACTTTTGTAAATATTTTCTGGAAATTTGGTTTAAAAGTAATTTTAAACAATAAAGTTATTCAGAAAAGAATAGAGTGTGGTCACTTTTTAAATCATTTTGTAGGGGGCCCAATAAATAATTTTGCGGGGGGGGGGGGGCAAATGTTGAAGTTCCGCCACTGCGTCTTTAGTCGTAAATTTGGTTGCGCTATCAGATAGACTTACTTATCTTAAACAAAGAAAGCAGCAAATCATGGTTGATTACATGCTTCCAAGTGTTGATTTATATTATCTATTTCAGTATGAATATCGATACGATAAGAAAGATTTAAAAAACCGCGCCTGAACCAACTCCTTCCTTGTTTGTTAATCTTTTTGCATTTTTTACCCATTTAAAATCCATTATTCTGTCAGCAAGCATAAGCTACACAAATTTTAATTTAAGCGACCTACTTTTTCTCAAAAACCGACCCGACTTCAGTATGCATACTTTTACGCAAAACCGTAAAACAAAAACCGCATGATAAATTATTCAAAGTTAATTAGCGTGGGGATTTAAGTTTTATAACCTGTTTCAAAAATGTGTCTCCTGCTTATTTTAATCCAAATAATACTGCTGAATGATATATAACATAGTCGTATGTTTTTGCCGACTCCCCACTATACATTCACAAACAAGACAGCTACATTGGGCCCTTCTCTCTGGGCTTTTTGTTTAGATTTTCTTCTTAAAGGTCATTTTAGGGTGTAAATGTGAAATTGTACCTAAAAAGTACAATCTATGTTTTACGCTCTAATACACATGGCATGATACGCAAAAAACAAAGATAAATGTTTTGTTATTTACAGGATGGTATCTGTTTTTTATGGTAAATTATAAAATTTTACAATTTATTTATTTTTAACGTACCGGGTGGTCATATAAGCGAGGAAGCCGGCTATATCTCGGTAACCATCAATCGTACAGCTTTCAAAAAAGGTTCTTTATAGGAAAAGTGGTCAAGAGAAATCGCTGGAAATAATTTTTAAGTTTACCAGTTGGCCGCTAGAGGGCGTAATACCAATACCCAACTGGGAAATTGAGGTTTTCTCTTTAATACGCCCACTTATGCCTTATTAAAAATATATGAGTAGTAATCCCGAGAGAAGTATGAGCAACTTCGGTTTCATACTTATTGCTTCAACTCATCAAATAAAGTGGTGGGGGAAGAACAAACATTTATTTGCAAAAAACTAAGTAACTCCGCTTAAGGTAAATGAAATTTATCAAACATAGTCTTGTTAGAAATAGATTTTATTGCTTTATCAATTGCAATATAAATTACGCCCTTTTAGTTTTAGCGGTAACCGCTAGAGAGCGCTTTTGGGAATGTCAACGAAATTTGCTGTTTTTCTTCAAAATTGTAAATTAAAGCATATGTTGGTTTTCACATAGTTAAAAGGAGAGCTACATTTTCAAGAACTCAGTGAAATCGCTAGTTGCTATGTCTTCTCGAACTAATGATATCAACAAAACATTGTGAAAAAAAATTATTCAGACTACTATCATGTCGCGCAAAACATGTGTCACTTTTAATTAGATTGCTTTTTAAAATGTCGATTTCCAATGAAGAAGCTTTTGATATGCTTGCTGTTTTCTTTAAGTGTATGCAGAATGCAACCATTGCCTCAAGAGTATGTGATGTACGGTACCCGAGAAGACATCGATATAAGCCAAAGGCTTTCATTAATTTGGCGCAACGATTGCGCACTACAGGAAATATTCATCGTCCTGTATATCGAAGACGAGGTAAGGGCCGCTCGAAAAAAAATGTGATCGATGTATTAGGTTATATTGAATTCAATCCTCGTGTCAGCACTAGAGTAATCTCCAAAGCATTGGGAATAGCAAGGACTACCGTTATAAATATTTTAAAAGAGCAAAGGTAAGCAAATAATGTTTGACGTCATTTATTTTTGTGGTCTATTTAAAAGAGTTTGTGGTTTGAAATAAACAAGTTTATTATTATTATTAATAATAATAATTATATCACATATAGTATAGTCAATGGCTCATATTCTGGTAAAACAATCTTTCATTTACGGTTTTTCATGATTTTAGCTTGGGCAGATATGCCATGTAGTGAGTTGAATTTCGTAAAATTTAAAATCGTTAATCTAACTTTTGATTTTATTTTTGTTAGGCTATATCCATATCACGTTGTTCTTCATCAAGCTTTAATTGAACAGGACTTTGACCGAAGATTGGACTATTGCTATTGGCTATTAAATATGTTGGCGGAAGATCATAGACTAATGTCAAATATTCTGTGGACCGATGAGGCAACCGTCAATAGTAGGGGGGGGGGGGGGGGGGGGGGTGAATTTGCATAATATGCACTACTGGTCGAGAACTAACCTACATTGGATGCAAGAAGTGCAGCATCAAGGTCGGTGGAGTGTGAACGTCTGGTGTGGTATACTAGGAGGGAGAATTATAGGTCCGTTCATATTTAATGAAAAACTTAATGGCCGCACATACCTACATTTTTTAAGAAATGAATTACGACTTCTTCTAGAAAATGTCCCCATAGAAACAAAATTGAATACGATGTTTCAGCACGATGGATGTCCAGCCCAGTTTTCTGCATCTGTCCGAGAAGACCTAGATTTAATATTCCCTGCTAGATGGATCGGACGGGGAAGTTTATTTCCGTGGCCAGCCAGATCACCTGATCTCACATGTTTAGATTTTTATTTATGGGGAAGGTTAAAAGGCATTGTTTTTCAAAGTAGACAACTACACGAGAAGCCATGATTAATAGAATTATAAGTGCGATTCGAGGACTTTCCACGGCAGAAGTAGAAGCAGGGCTTCTTTTCAACTCGGGATAGACTCAAATCCTGTACTGAAAATGATGGAAAACAATTTGAACCTCTAGGGAGGCAAAATGGCGACGGCAATCAGTTCTAGTGTTATACAACCAACGCAATTCTACCAGAAATGGAAGAGTTCTATTCCCAAATGCCACTGCGAAAGCCTAACACAAAGCAGAAAATTGAAGCAGTCATACAGGAAATTGTAGTAGCTAAGCAAAGACTGTAAGTGATTTTTTAAACCCAACAAACACAAGAAACGAGCGAAAATTGTTTACGTGTTGTTAACATTGCAGAAGTTTGTCAACAAGGATCTTCAGTACTGTGCAACTTATGTTCTGCCAGTAAAAATATTTCTGAAGAACGCGACGAAGCTAGAAATAAAACTGAACAAGCAGCCTAAAAATTTTAAGTAATTTGGCAAAAAAAATGTAGGCGATTGTGTATTATTAAATATTCCCAAAGTCGACAGAGGTCCAGAAGTTTCCAGTAATATGGTTTGTTTGATAATAGCTTTGTTTTGGTTCAAACTTAGAACCGTTCTAGAACAATCCGCATATGCGCAGTGACATATTTCTGTTTTGGTTTAGTTAGAACCGATTCCGAACTTAAAATTTAAGCGTTTTGGTTATATTTCGAACCGGTTCGTAACCGTTCTTTAACTGTCAATGCAGTTCTAGCTTTTTGATGGAACCGATTCGGGATTTTTAGTTGCCGCATGCGCAGTGTAATAAAAAGAAGGGATTTCCCCAGCTGATCACCATTTTAAATTGTTTTTGCGTGGCTTGTGTCCCTTTTTTGCTCGTATCTCGTGTCTTGCGTTTTGAATCTTAGTTCAGCTATTTTTTTTGTTAAAAGTAAAATACTATAGAATGGAGGATAATAATCCCATAGTTATGGTAGGTAGAAGTTTCTGTAAAGAAGTTAAATGCAACATAATTTCATTTTTCAAGAGTATTGGGAAATTATTTGAGTATTTTTTGTAGGATCAGCTTTTAAATAGTGCAGGCTTAGAATTATTGGTATCATATAATATACACTTAAATATCTGTATTTTCTGTACATAAATAAGGAAAAATAACCACCTCGAAATTTTGAGGTTATGGTTAATTCTCCTCTTCTTCTTTTTCAATAAGCTGTTTTGGTTTCTTCTACTGCGAACCGATTCTAAAACAGTTCGAGGATTTATTTTATTGCACATAGAGTTCTGCGTAGTTCTCGAACTGTCTAGAATCAATTCTTATTTTACAACCAAAACAAACCTAATAATAGATCAGAAAAATGGCGTAAATCAGATTGTTGGTAAGCACGGTACTATAAAAGGATGGTTTGGTGCTGAAAGTCTTACTGTTGCGGGTTCAGCATTTCTTAATAAAGAGGAAATCCCATTGGAAAAATTACTCAGCTCAAGAGAACCTGTGTCATTGGAATCAGGTGGTCAAGGCATACTGAAATGTTCGTGAAAACCTAGCAAACAACAGTGTACTAGGAATAAGTGTGTCTGTAAAAAAATAACGTACATTGTATAGTTGTTGCAGAATTATACCGTTGACTCTTACTGCCATAAATAAACTACCTGATTAAACCCTCAAACCTCAACCCTCAACCTCTTCAAAGTTCACTAAATGGGATCAGGGCCGGCTTGAAAATGTATACCACACCACATGATTTATTTTTATAATTTAAAATAAATAGATAGGTATTTTTAGTTTTAGGTACCTATAATAAATGTGAAATAATGATAACTATTAATGATAATTGAAAATAATATAATATAAAAGTATAACTATTAGGATAACAAGTACAATAAAAATTAATTAAATTCTAAGAAACTATTGATTCAAAATTTAACTCTGTATCACTATCACTATCTTCATCTAAGCCTAAACTTATAAATAAGGGTTGAACATTTGTAATCATACAATTGTAGGAATTTTCCACCTTAAATACATGGTGTACACAGTTTTTCCAGCTGTCTGCAGAAATTTTTCTTACTTCGTTTTTAATTAATTCTACTACAGATGCATTTAATGTAGGAGAAATATTATTTTTCCTAATATTGGATTTTAATTGGTGCCATATTAGCTCAAATTGGGAATGATTTTTGCTTGCCGACTATGATAACTAGCATTGTCCATTACAATGACGCTATTTTCAGGTATATTTTTAAGGAGTTTATGTTTAAACAAATCTTCAAAAAGTTGTGCGTCGGTATCTTGATGGTAATCTAAAGACGAATCTGCTATGTTTTTAGCTGAAAGCAACAGACAATTTGGAACAAACCTGTTCTCTGAACCATCATGTAATATGTGATTCTTTTGCCTTTATTTGACAGTGTCTTGGTTTGACATTTTTTGGAAGAATCATCCCAACCTTTTCTTGGAGTGTCATGGGTATCGAACCATGTTTCGTCAAGGTAAATAATAATATGCTAATCAATGCTTCTAAATGTGCCACAATCACTCCGATTTTTTCTAAGATTAATAGGTTTAAGTACATAAAGGAGTCTTTGTCAAAGTAGACGTCTCTGCTAAAGCATCCATCGAATTAAAATTTCTACTCAACAACGATTGATACACATTTTAATTATTAGTTTGGCATCGCTAAATGCTTTCTTTTAAAAATGACACATCAGCACAATTCCAAGGACGCCACATTCTACCACTAATAAGCGTAACTAAAAATTACTCGCCGGAAAACCATTAAAGATTAAAATTATTAAAAATCACTTTGTATTTATATATGCATCAGGCATATGTATAAATTGAATTCGTATACCTGGTCCGGCTCTGCTCGAAAAGGTTTTAAAATTTGGGATTTCCTTATTTATTTTATGGTCGAAGGGATAATGAGGTTTTATTGCAGTCAAAAGATAAACGGTATAATTCTGCAAATACTATAATAGCCTTGCCGTGCTTTAATAAGTAACATATCGTTTATTTTTTTTTATATAATTGAGGATTCTTCTTTCATTCATATTTTTGTTGATCCTGTACTGTAGCTAGCCGCTATGAGACCTTATTTGTAATAAAAGTTATTTTCTTTTGTAGTAGAAGTTATTTCATTGTTAATTCAGTAAGTGCAAAGTAGATTCGGAGCGTTACATGAAAAGTCTAGTAAAGTCAGCCACTTAATGAAATTTTGCACGTTTTCACCAACAGGCCTAAACAGTCAGACGTTTCATGTAACGTCTACAATTTATAGCCTTTTGGCGTAATAGTTATTTGTTTCAGTGTTTGGCAGCGTTTCATGAAGAGAGCAGATTTCATGAAACGGCTGCGACATATATAACAAATCCTTTATTGTGTCGTATAATGCGAGACAAGAAAATATGCATATTCCAACAGGCCACAATTTTTTTCTTGTTTTCTTAATAAGGTTATAATAATACCTAATAGTATTCGTACTTAATACGGTCATCCGACACCTATTTTAATGAAGATACAGTAAAATACAGGGTGGGCCCATAGAAAACAGTCCAGCAAGGTTTACGGCTGTGTACGTGAAAATTAAGAAAACCTCGGACCCGTAAACTTGTGTTTTCAGGGGGACACGTTTCACTATTAATTTCATCCATGTAACCTCAACCCCCCTAGCGGGGGGTTTGTTCGGGTTTGTTCCTACACTAATCGGGGGAAAACCCTAATTCTAGGCAATACAATAGTTTATTATTGACAGTATAAAGACCCGTAAAATAATTTTTAACTTTAGTATTCATCTGCAATGCTCTTGAAAAAGGCCTAAAAAGCCGAAACATGTAGAGTAATCCTCTAAATATATTGAAACATTTAAAAGCAAATTTCTCCTTTTTTACATTAAATTATTTAAATACCTCGTTAGCCAGCAGATGTACCCAGTTTAGCTGCTTCCTATAGCCAGATATTTTTACAAATCATCGTAAACCATAACGACTACTTGGGCGGGTTTGTTTGTTTTTATAAAGAAAAAGTAGAAGAAAATTAAAAACAGTTTATTCTTCACGAGAATAATAAATTTAGGCGCCTGTTGAAAAATATCCTGTTAAAATGTTATAAAATAAATTTAACCCGGCCCTGTTAAAGGAATCTTGCCGGCAAGCATCTGCATTTATCAAAAACCGAGCACATGACACTTCAATAATGTAATTAAATCCGCAAAACGACCTTCTTGGCTGAATTATAGCTGGCCATATTATAATTTTGATTCGCCTCTTTCTCCGACGGCTGCGGTCGTTCAAGTTAAAAATTAATTATCCCCAAATTTATATTACTCGCTCCTTATTCGCGGGGTGAATTTTCATTATCACTGCCTCGTTTTAAATGCGATATCGAAAATTTAATTTTTAAGTCGCAGTTTAATGCATTTTTGGAAGTTGGAATTTTAAAAAGGTGATAAGAAAATTTTATATGCTCGTCGGGACTATTAAAGAATTTATTTTTATTTGACTGGTCTCCCAATGTTTTTTGTTTTCTGATCAGGCTCCTTCCAAATACTATCGTTAGGAACATAGCTACACGCAGTGGCCTATGATACATGATCACAAGTATGGTGAAATTATTTTTAAAATTATATTTTTGTGTAACGACCAAACAATTACTTTCTAGGCATTTTAAATGTATAAAGAAAAGAAGTAATAAGAAAATGCGTTAGGTCAAACATATTTTTATTTATTTTTTAATTTTACACAGGGAAATACAACTTTTGGAAAATAATAAAAGTTTTCTTAGTGTGTATAGTGCTTAAACGTAAAGTCCGTTCTTCGGTTCTTAATTAAAGAAAATTGATCAATAACAGCCTCATTAAAGTTTGGAATACCCTCTATAAATTTGTTTTCATATATTTAATTTTTAAACTTTCTAATAAAGTGCCTAGATTCACCCTTTGTGGTCTGCGTTAAATTAATTTCGGGTTTAGGTCTTCCCGCATCCTTCACTTCAATTTTTTGCTCCAAACTCAAAGAGCTAAAGGTATTTTTTAAATAGTCCACCGTCAAACTATACATTTTAACTTAATAAATATATAATATTAAAATATTAAAACATACACGCTCGAATTTCTAACTAGATGCACGAACAGACAACGTCGCGGCGCACACTAAAATTGTAAGCCTTTCCCATGTTAAATCGCCATAGCCCCGCTATCCTTCGCTGTCTCCCGACACCTGTTACTACAGAGAAACTGCATTATGCACCGCCTACTTAATCGCACAGGCGAGCAAGTCTGGTCATAATGGTCATTAACCTCGACTGAGACACGGTTGCCGGATAGAGAGCCTATAATATACAGTTTGGTTGACGGTACGATAAAATATTAGGGAGGGTCGGACTTTATACGATAAATAATATTCAATAATATAAATTAATATTTTTTATTCGTTTTGGGGGTGCATGTGCGCATGTGCTTATGTGGAAGAACCGCCACTGGCTACACGGTTAGTTAAATTTACTATAGAAATAATAGAACTAACCATAATTTATTGATCTATATCTGGTACATGCTATTCCCAAGAGGTCACCCATCCAAGTACTAACCATTCCCAATGTCGCTTGACTTCAGTGATCGATTTATGTTTCCTATTAAGTCCTCCTCCTATTATTTGTTATGACAATTGCTATGCTAGGAATCCATTGCAAAATGCAACTCATGCCTTTTATTCTTGTAAAAATCATTTTTACAAAAATTCTTTTAAAATTGGTCGTTTTTTAAATAAAAGCCAGTGTAGTATACATTTTAAAATAATTAATTACTGGAGTTATAAATTAAATTATTTTCACTATACATTCGTTGTAAAATTTACAACATATTTTAGTAATTTTATTAGAAATTCTAACTATATTTTTTATAAATTATATATTTATCTACATGTAATGTTTAATGTAATTTAAAATATGTATGTAATTAATACAATATTTTATAGGAAATCGTAGAAAAAAATTTGTACTATAATAATTTTACCTAGTACCTAGTAGCGGATTGGTGTGTGGTTACTACAGTATGTTAAATTCAGAACTTGGTTTATTGTCACATATAAACAAATTAAAATTATAATGTATTTTAATAAAAATAAAATGTATTTTAAATTTTGAAAATTCAACCTTTAACTACTTGCGCTAGTATACAAAATGCACCAGCTTAAGTTGAAATATCGCAATTTTTGATAGCGATCCCTCCCTATTATCTATTACGAATAAATCCACATCTACGAGTATATAAACAGTATATTGCTAATACCATCTGCAATTATGTCCTCGCTATGGGCATCGAAGGGGGCCTTGTGAGTTTGCGCAGTTCGAAAATTTCCTTGTGAAAGTAAATATTTGCCAGGACCGGATTTTAACCTTTTTAATGTAAACTTCACTGGTTAGTTAGGAAAAATATTTCAATCAAAATTTCGATTAGTTCGAGCGTTCAGCGTCAGCGTTCCATGCATACCATTTCTGACGATATAATGATCCGACGGTGCCCTGGTTGGTGTAAACTTTTGGTGCCAAATACCGTCCGAATATTTGTAACAATCGACACGATGAAGTTTATCTTAACTTTCATCCGACGTCGTATGTTTCTTAACCTCACTTTTTTCCAAACCAAAAATTAAGAATGAATGACTATATTGACTATTTTGGGAATTATTATCAGCTACTAATGCACCAAATTAAAAATACTTTAATTTTAAGGTTAGGTAGTGACCACATATATATTATATTGTATACGAATGACACTTTACTTTTTTTACAAGTATAATATTTTCGTATATATGTACCTACAATCTACATATCTGAAATACTTTATACCTGGTATTGATCCACGATTTTGGCAAAAAAGCACTATGCACTTGTGTGATTTCATTTTAAACAAAATAAGTCACTAACCTAGCAAACAGCGAATGGAATTACCCCAAATTAAAAACTCCTAAAAAAATTGTTATTAGGTAATGAAAGTTTATAATCCCTAATATACCGACAACAATGTAGATGAACCACTTTTTATTCTGTAATTTGAAAAAGCATCCAGAACCAATGATGGCGACGAATAACAACCAAAGATGGCGACGAATAACAACAGACAAATAACGTCTGGCCGGCTCTGACGCGATCGATAAAATGTCCACCCTACTCCGCAAACTCAATAGGACCGCGTCATCTCCCATAGCGGGGATACTTTTTGCATTTTGGAACGTTTGTTTTGGCAATATACTGTTTATGAATATGTGGCAGTATCTACCCCCCACGTCAGTTAATTTTGTTGATTACATTCGCATCGATAAGTTAAAATTACATAAGATGATTTTTCTCGTTGATTGACTCAAGGCGTCATCTATGGTTATTTTTATGGAATTTATTTTCAGGATTTGCGGCTTTAATTAATATAATGAAGCAATTCCTTAAGACCCTGTATAAAATGGAATCTGGTACTAGGCATCTCATAAACGTTTTTTCCCCGTTTCGCCGTTTTGTTACTTTTTGAGAGAATTGTAATTACCTAGTAGTATTTTTTAGCGAAATAAACAACTTCGCTACTGATTCATTTCAACAGATCCGACATTACTCATTTTAAATCAACAGAAATAATTTCATTAAAGCTAAGATAATTGTGTCTCAAATTCAAGAACTAATTAATTTACTTTGTTTAAGGAAACCCCATTGACCCTTTCATTCCGATGAAGTTTAATCCGTCAGCTTGACTGGATTATCATTACTTTGTATTGATTAGAAACTGCGAGGATATTATTATTTGAATGTCCAATTTTGGTGCATTGTTTGAAATATAACCCAGGCTGTATGTATAGTCCTATCTTGACGTCTCTCAAATTTAACTTGGATTTCATGTTACCTTAAGATATTGGATGATGGTTATGAGATAATTAAAATAACTTCTTTTATTTCATATTCGGTTATAGGTACTACATTAACCGAGTTAAAAGTAAAATAAAATACCTACTTAAAATGACTATGTAAACTATTTGAAGGAGAACGGAAATTATTTTCATTTAAATTTATATTAGCGAATATGGATCATTCTTCTATATACAACCATGCATGTAATAATAACATTTCATCTATCTTTGAAAGGTGGAAAATTGACGTATTTTTACTTTTACTGTCCACCTGGGTGGAAATTAAATTATTCTTTTGTAATTTTTCAAAAAATCAATATCTCAAAATAATATACGAACACACTTTTAAAAAAATTCTAATAGCTTTGCGTGTTTAGATATGTCTACTTTTTCCCTAATTGATAGAGTGGTCCTCAGCATTGAATATTGTGACCAAATTGTTGATATCTTCTTTGTCTTGTCATTTTCACTGAAATAAGCTAGTAGCGCCGACTCAGAACCAGGGTTTTCAATTTTGTTTCCCATACATTCTTTGAAACCGTTATATGCCTTGTCATATCCCGGGCGGCTTTTAGTTGGCAGAAGATCTTCTACTACTATTTTTGCTGCTTCTCGAATTTCTGGTGGAGTAGCAGCAAAATCAAATTCCTCATCTGATTTTGCTGTTGTTAAAATACTATATTGTTTAGTGCCATGGAAACCATATTCAAAAAATGATATTTATCATCTTGATGTGTATTATTACCTACGTTATTTTACCACCTGCGTTGAAATTGCTGTCTAATTTTTCAATGGAAAAGTCAAAATGACATTAAATCTTTTATTAATAATTTTAATTCAAAATAATAAGAAGTGGATGTTAGATGTGGTTGTAAATAAAATAGTATACAAACCTCGGTGAAAAGTTTCATTACTGTCTCGAGATTTAGTTAACCTCGCCGCTTCGCACATCAGTTGACTACCGACTCTCTCGACAGGAATGAAACACTTTCCACCTCGGTACGTAATATACTATTACAAACCGCACACTTTTTAACCTGTACATTTTAGAATCGTCCCAAAATTTTTTTACAACTTATATACATATATATATATATCAATATATATATACATGATGGTTGACACGTATTTCAGAATTTTCCTGAAAAAAATTTATTATGCAAAATATCCACACATGAATTTTTGATAATTTGCTGGATTTTTTCCAATTTTCTCATACTTAAGATTCAATAACTACAGTTGTACTGATCGTACCAATGTCGGTCTTTTCTTATTTAATACTTTGTTATGTTAGCTTTTAAAGTGTTTTAAAAAAAAATTCATTGCGATCAAATGCAAAATAATATCAATTTAATTATTTAAATAGTTTTATCATGCTCGCCCGCACCTTAAAATATTTTTAAAAACTATCGTCTTATTCTTTATCCTTCTTTATGCCAAAAAAATTTTACGAAAAAGTTGCATCTCCATTAAATCAGTAGTTATTAAATATTTTCGATCGCAAGTCACCCAGCGCGTGAAGAGCGAAGCGCGCGACGGGTCTAAGAGTGGCAGAACAACGCTTTCGAATGACGCAGAGGACGTAAATATTAATGATTCACACTGCACCGAGCTCGATTGTAGACTCTTCGACTCGGCGCGGTGATGCATTCTCCGCGCTGTGCGTCTTGCGATCGAAAATGTTTAATACCTACCGATCTAATAGAGGTACAACTTAAAATGGGTTTTGCAGATAAGAGGATAAAGAATAAAATGGTATTTTTTAAAATTCATTTAAGTGGGGGGTTAAGAGTATTTAAACAATTAAATTGTTATTAGTTTGCGTTTATTCATATTTTAATACATTAATTAAAGTTAATATAATAAAGTGTCAAATAAAAGAATAACGACGTTGATCCGAAGTATAACTGGAGATATTAAATTTCAAATATGAGAAGATTGAAGAAAATCCAGTAAATTATCAAAAATTTATGTGTGGATATTTTCGAAAAGAAAAAAAATTTTTCAACAAAATCCTGAAATACTTGTCAACAAATTTTATTTATACAGAATGTCCCCGTAGGGTGGATCCATATGAAAAACTTTTTTATTATTAATTTTACGAAAAAAATCATCTTGATAAAAAGTTCTGCCTGGGCTAAAACCTAAAATGCAACTATCAGATATTAAATTCTTCTAGGCATATACGAGGTTTGTCAAAAATATGAATTTTGCCCCAAAGCAAAGTACCTTTATTTTTGACAGTATCGAAAATTGTTGTTAAAAAAAGTTGATCAGAACTAAAACCACGTTTAAACATGCAGTTACACCCATTTACGATGAAAAAATAGGTTTTGTTATTTTTTAATTAATTTTCTGCATTATTAAATTAAATTAAAAATAACATGATAACCTTTTAGTTTTTATCTAACAATGTTGCAATTTAAACAAGTACGCAATGAATGCATATGCATTTATATTGCAAATAAGAAAACATATACAAATAATAAATTGTGTAACTAACACAATAATAATACCAGAAATAAATAGATGCCTAATGCCACTGCACTAATGCCTCGACATATCCATCCTCGCGTTCAATACATTTCATCGTTCTATTGGCAAAGTTCCTTAACACTTTCCTCATCATTTCTGGAGAAATTTTCCGGCATGATTGTGTAATTATCCTCTCCAAATAATTAACATCATCAAAAGGCCATTGCTGGTAAACTTTATGTTTTAAGTAACCACATAAGGAGTAATCTAGAGGAGTTAGGTCAGGGGATCTAGCAGGCCAAAAGATATTTGAATATCTGTACATAACTTTTCCATTGAACAAATGTTCAAGATATATATGTCCTAACATTTAATGTACTGTGGCATGTTGTACCGGCTTGTTGGAAACAAATATATGGACGTTCTTGTAAAGGTAGTTCGTCCATGAAGTCACTGATTTGATTTTTGCAATAATTGTAAATAACGTTCGGCATTCATAGATTATTAAAAAAAATACGGTCCTATAAATCTGTCCTTGTAAATACTACACCGCACGTTCGTTTTAAATGAATATTGGTCACGAGACTTTATTGTAAAATTGGCATTTTCCTCAGACCACCAGCGTCTTATGTCTCGGAAGAAAACGATCCTCTTCTAAATCTCCTTGGATGAGAGAGCAAAAATCAAAGCGCCTATCATAATCCCTTTTTTTCAATGTATGAACGATTTTTGGTTTGAATGGTCTCAATTTATTTAGTTTTAAAATTCATCCCACTATATCTTTACTTACATTTTGTTGTATTAACTACTTCTTCTCATTGACAACCAGTTTTCGGTGGTTTCCATTAAAGTTATTATTTAAATTTCCACTAGTCTTAAATTTATTCATTATTTTTGTAACAGTTGAATGACTAATATTTTTATTGGGATGTCTATTATTAAAAATAATTGCTGCTTCTCTATGCGTTGTATAGTTTTCTCCCACAATCAAAACAATTTCAACTTTTTCTTCACAACTTAATGACACCATTTTTATATACTTAATAAATTTTACCGCGTTTTGACGGTCGCTGTCAAACATTTCTTGCTATCAACAATTCCTTTGTATCTCGGAGCATCCTAGATTACATGTAACTACAGTTCAATTTGCCTTGTTATTGTACACATACGTTTTAAAAAAGAAAAAATTATTTTTTTCATCGTAAATGAATGTAACTGCATATTTAAACGTGTTTTTTAGTTCGATCAACTTTTTTTTAATAACAATTTTCGATATTGTAAAAAATAAAGGTAATTTGTTCTTGGGCAAAATTCATAATTTTTGACAAACCTCGTAGTTAGAGAGACGGTGACAGGGTCCGTGAAGAAGTGGAATATCAGTAATTTGGTTTTCGTAGTTTAGCCCCCCCCTCCCCCCCTTCTACAACTTTTATATCTGATGAAATGCCGTAGAGCGTTGCTGAGAGGTGATGTACCGCTTTAGATAGGAAATTCTCCATAAATTCAAAATTATATCGAGCCATGTCTGAAAATGAATTCACAGCATCTGCGTGACCCTAAAGTCACGGGAAACACATTTTCTGGAAAGTCAACCCTTGCATATACTTTTCCGAGCGTGTCAAAAAAAAATTAAAATTTAAAAATTAAGAAAAAAAAGCGAATTTAAAGTTGAAACTTTGTAGAATGGAATAGTATATGTTAAAGATTATGTTAAGTTTTGTCGTTCCAGGTCTCGCCATTTCATTATTGGAAATAGAGAGAGATATCGGAAGGCAGGTATCATTCAGTTGTATGACGGGAAAAATGATTCGCAATATTCTTTTTATCAGAAAATTGTTTACGAGGCATCTCCATGTGAATACAAATCGATTAAGCCCACTTGGACCCATGTCACTTGAGACTTTATAATTTTTCCATTCATTTTTTTTTGACACGCTCGGAAAAGTATATGCAAGGGTTTACTTGTCAGAAAATGTGTTTCCCGTGACTTTGGGATCACACAGATGCTGTAAATTCCTTTTCAGACATGGCTCGATATAATTTTGAATTTATTGAGAATTTCCTATCTAAAGCGTTACAGCGCCTCTCAGCAACGCTCTACGGCCTTTCATCAGATATAAAACTTGTATACACTCCACGAAAAACCAAATCACTGATATTCCACTTCACGGACTCCCATTGTCACCGTCTCTCTAACTATCGTACACGCCTAAAAGAATTTAATATTTGATGGTTGCATTTTAGGTTTTAGACCATGCCGGACTTTTTATGAAGAATAACTTTTTTTTGTAAAATTAATAATAAAAAAAGTTTTCTATATGGTTCCAACTTACGGAGACATACTGTATAAGTTGTATAAAAAATTTCGGACGATTCTAAAATGTCAATGTTAGAAAGTGTGCGATTTGTAAACGAATGACCCATATACGTCACCCTATATACCTAAATATATAGACCATCAGCATGAACAGCACATCGCAGATGTATGTAAGCACCTGCTGGTGTGCTGCAGCGATGTTGTGGCAGCAGCGGCAGTATTACCGCATCCGACATTCGTCGTGCTCCGCGTTTCGAATGGAAATATAGCATTATACACACGACTAGTCGGCATCAGGCAGTCTCCATATTTACAATGCCACCTTATGGTAGCTTGTCTGTTCCGAACAATAAATAGTCTGATATTTCCGAATTACAAGGCGGCGGCGGCGTTGTTACGTCCCATTACAGAGAAGATACGAAAATACAAGGAATATGACCCATTTTGTATAATGGTGTTATATAACAAGTCTCGTGAGACATAAAAGATTTGATTTAAGTAACCTGGAATTCATTTTCTGAAGATAAATGATACGCTAGAAAAATCATCGCATCATAGCCAGACGCGTGATGATTACACGAGTCGACGTCCGATATGGCTGAAAATGCCAATTTGACGGGATAAATGTGATAATTGATTACTAAATTAACGCAGTGTTTTGTATATTTATACTTCTATGTATACCCTAGGGTGACTGAGGATGGATGGGCTATTTTTTTTTTATTATCAAACACAAGCACTATAGGAAAAATTCTTTAGGGCACTCTGGGAGTGGTGCGTGTGCGCAAAAATAGATGCACGCTAGTTTTGAATCGTTGGAGGTTATATTCGTTGGGAAAAACGACCTCGGGAAGGTCGTTCCATAAGGATGAAGTCCTCCAGATGAAAGAATTCTTAAATAATGAAGTTCTAGGAGTACTAAGATTAAACACATATGGATGGGCGGCAGTGGTTAGTCGTGTATTTCTCAGACGAATGGCCCTCCTTTCGATTGAATCCAGTAGCCGAAGAGTATATTTGGGTACAGCGTTCCAGACATGAGAGCAGTATTCTAGTGATGGTCGAATCTGGGCTTTGTATAGTGTCAAAAGTTGTTGAGGTGTGTACGACTTTCTGGTTCGGAAGACTACACCAAGTTTCTGAGAAGCTATCTTGGCGATTGCCACAACGTGGTTATGCCAAGACATATTTCCTCCTAGATTGACGCCCAGCAAATTAATAGATGAAGCCAGTGGGATTGCGTGTCCATTCATTCTATATCCGGTTCTGTAATGTTAACCATTTTAGAGAAAACTGCTGACTGGGTTTTTTAGCGTTAAATTCGACTTGGTTACTGTCACCCCAAGCCAAAATTTGTTCCAGGTCTTTGTTGAGATGTGATACTTCATGCTGCCCGCGAAGATGTGCGTCGGAAGTCGATGTTTGTGCATTCAGAGAGAAAGATGAGATAAGTGTGCTATCATCAGCAAAACTAAATATCGGATTTTTCGTTTTTACTAGAAGGTCGTTAATGTAGAGTAAGAAGAGAGTGGGAGACAATATGGACCCTTGAGGAACACCGGCATTGATCGTCAAGGTGTCTGAGAGAAATCCGTCAATCGCCACTTGCAGAGAGCGGTCCTTCAGAAAGCTAAACAACCATATTCAGAATCGACTGGGCATACCATAGGATCGCAGTTTACTTAGAAGTCCCTTATGCCAAACGGGATCAAAGACTTTAGAAATATCCAGTGCAACAGCCCGAGACTCCCCATGATGTTTGATTGCGTTGTTCCAAATGTGGGTGACATAGGCTAGACGATCTCCAGTTGATCTGAACTTTCGAAAACCATATTGATGATCGCTGAAAATGTTGAAGCTTTCTCCATTACTTTTGATATAACTGAAAGCAATGCGACTGGTCGATAGTTGTTAGGCAGGGTTCTCTTACCTTTCTTTGGTATAGGCTGGACTCGCGCCGTCTTCCATCAAGATGGAAATATTCCTTTTTTGTAGGATAAGTTGAAAAGTCTACACGACGGATGACGGAACACGATTTCGGTCATTTCGGATTGAACTGCAGGAATGTCGGGTGGTGTTCTTCCCTGGAAATCTACAGGGGAATGCGAAGAAAATAGTTCAGCAAGGAAGTTTGCTTTGTCTCCGGCTGTGGATGCTATTGTACCATCGAGACGTGTTAGAGGTGGAATATTTGATTTGGTGAAATTTTGGCTGATGGCCTTAGCGACTGACCAAAAGGACCTTGGTCCGTTTGGACTGCAAGAAGTTTGTTTTTGATCCTCAAGTTATGGGCTTCTTTGCTTTGATCTATGGTTAGCATACATTGGTTTCGAGCTGTGACAAAGATGGTACGATTCTCAGTGATAGGGTTTCTACGCTACTGTCGGTAAGCCAGATTTTTTGATCTGACAGCACACTCACAATCCTTGCTAAACCAGGGCTTGCCGTTGGAAGGACGTTTCTGGGAGGAGGGGATAAATGCTTCCATGCTCGTTAGAATGACGTCGGAGACCTCCCCTGCACAGACGGATGGATCATCAGAAGAGAAGCATACCACTTGGCCGATCTCTAATGCCATATCTTGCGAGGTTTAGGAGGTTGTTCAGAATTAATTGGTAGTTCGCTTAGAGTTGAAATAAGTTTGTGATCGGAAGATCGTAACGGAGGCTGTACCGTGACGGTATATAGATCACGATTTGACATTAAAAAAAGATCCAAAAGACTAGCAAAATCTCCAGCTTGGTCTGGAATCCGCGTTGGTTCTTCTACGAGTTGAGTTAGACCAGAACTGATCGCGAAGGATTCGGCCTCGCGGTCTTGCTCATCGTCTGTATTTGAATATTTAAGCCAGTTGACATTGTGGACGTTAAAGTCGCCAAAGATAGCAATCTTGGCATTTGGATAGTTGGTTTGCAAGAAGTCAATTGTATTGGCTAGTGATGAGAAAAGGTCTCTGTATTGGGTATCACTTGGAGGACGGTAAAGACAGCAAATAAACTTGGTGATTTTTGGCGTTGATATTTTAAACCACATTACATCAAAGTCTTTCGGTTCCAGTATAGGTTCTCGTTGTCAGCAGAGATCATCTCGAATAAAAAGACGGACGCCGAAGTTGCGTCGGAATCGGAAATGAAAATCGTATCCAGGGTATAAATAGCTGACGGTGTTTGTTGATGATCTGACCTTCTCGGTCAGTGCGAGCACGTGAGGCTTGGAAGATTTTAAGTGCTGTAAGAATTGATGTTCGTATTAATAATAATAATAATAATAATAATAAATGTTTTTATTCACCATATACATAAATAATATGAATTACATATGATAATAAATACTTTAATAATTGGTAAATAGGGTCCTATGATAGATAATAAATATCGATTCTTCCCCATAGGCCCGAAAAAGTATATAATATTTATATTCTTAGAAAAATGTAATTAATTTAATTAAATCATAATAAAAGAAAAAAATATATAGAGAGAGAAAAAAAAAATAATACAAATATGATAATAAACGGAGACCACTATTACCTGTTAGATGACAAGTAATATTAGGTAAGTCTCACATAGACATCACACACATAATATAATATAGGTAACACTTTCAAGTTCATTGAGTCCTAAAAATTTTGTCCTTTAAACCCTTTCTAAACATGTTGCAAGATAAGTGGAAACTTGGATCAACCATGACATCGCCGCAGGTAGATATATTATAAAGAAAAGACCGTTTATAGATTTCTTTTTTATGGCGAGGTATTGTCAAAAAATGTCCAGTTCTCAAATTTAAATGATGAACATCCGTTCTGTAGGATATCCTGGTGAACAGATATTTCGGGGTTTTAAATTTAAGAATTTTATAAAAAAGACAAGACATGTGTAATCTTCTGCGATTGCTCATTGATAGCCACTGAGCATCCCTCAGCTTATGGGAAACTCGATTAGGTCGCCTTATACCATAAATTAGCCTCAAGCAACTATTTTGAACCTGTTGTATTCGTCTCGTGTCCAGACTGTCAAGACACGGTCCATAGACGCTATCAGAATGATTAAAGTGTGAGAGCACGAGAGAGTCACAAAGTATTTTTTTTATTCCTGTTGTCAAATAGTGCCGTTGGTGATAAATGAGTTTTAAGGAAGTATAAGCTCGTTGTAGACAAGATGTCACATGTTCGCTAAATCTAAGTTTAAAATCAATAAACAATCCCAGGCTCTTACAGCTGGACACGAAGGGAATGACGTCAGGACCCAACCGCAATATCATTGTTTGCCGAGCAATGTTTCTTTGGTATTCATTACCAAATATAACGGCACACGTTTTACTAGCATTAAGCTTAAGGCCATGATCTTCCGAAATTTTAAGCAGAGCTTGTAGATCAGTGTTAATATTATCAACTGCAGTATTGATATCCCAAAGCATAAATGAGAAATAAAGCTGGGTATCATCAGCATATAAGTGATGCTTACAGTGTTTAAGACAGTGGTAAAAATTTGAAGTATATATTGTGCATAGTAGAGGTCCAAGAATGCTGCCCTGAGGCACACCTTGTTTTAGCACGCGACTGTTGGAAACTTTATTACCTAGCTTGACTTGTTGATGCCTATCCGATAAGTAAGCCCTCTAATATTGCAGAAATCAATTTTGAAGTTGCTAATTCTGGGTTGGTTAGCAACTGCAGGTGCAACACCATTTCTTCGTTGAATGTTGTTAGATCCCAATAAATTGTTGGAAATGGTTGTTGTTTGATGAACTTCGCTTGATGGAGCCCCAAGTCCAGCCCCCGCCCGGAGATCCGAATGGGGGGCGAGTTTACTTCCATCATGCTATTTTTGGGGGGTCCCACCCTGGTAACCGGAAACATCGGCACAGCGACGAAACGTCAACTCAATGAGCTAACTCAAGGAGCAAACTTCACGCCACCTAAACCGATGCAATGGTATCTCACCGGGCGAGGCCGGGTGGGCCAACATCTTCCTTCTTGCGGGTCTGCCATTCGGCCAATGTATCAAGCTGTCACCTTCTAAAAGTTATTAATAATCATGCCGGGGCGTTCGAGTTATACAAACAAAAATTATTTAAAGTTGTTTATAATTTATGGAGAATTTGATAAAGCAAGAACAAGAATGTGAGATGTGACAAATTTATTTCTTTGACATTTGACTGACTCGTCGTCATAGCCAACTAGGAGTCACTGAACTTCGCAGCAAAATAGTCAAATAAGAATATTACATTGGAAATATTTCGAAAACTAAAAATTTTGAGAATAGAGAACCTTATACAAAATTATCCTTATTTTTAATACTAAATAGAAAATAATTATAAAATTTAGGGTTTTTATTTGAAAATATAGATTTTTTTGCAGTTTTCTCAATTTAATTTTTAATCATATTGTTTGAACACCCTATATTAATAAAAAATAGTATATAAAAATCTATTAAGTCAGGTCCGTTTTAACAATAAATGCAACCCAAATTAAATAATAAAGTTTTCCTAATAGGAAACGTAAATAATTAATTTAAGGTCTGCAAACGTCCTTTCAGGCTGCCTTGAATATGCCAAATAAATAGGGTTGAAAATAAGTAAGTTGACTTCGACTTCCGGTATCACCAGAAGTGCCATCATATTGAAAATATTTTAGTCGAGGTTCCCCTATGAACATTAGCATACTTTCCAATGTTCTATATTTTTCTAAGTATAGCTTCTCATATATATATCGAGACTGTTCCCGCTGTGATACCCTGTATTTATTATTTAAATTTAAACTTGTTTTAAAATTCATATTGTAGAAGTTATTCGTTCCTGAATGTTCAGTAACCCTTCCCAAAATTGATTTTTTTAATTATTTTCCTTAAATATATTTATATTTGATCAGCTCTGATATTATTACCAGGAGCCCGGACGTTCTCTTCCTCAACTGAAATTACATAATATGTTCATAAAGTACTTGCCACCATGGACGTGCTGCGTCACTTGTTTAACACGTTTTCATTAAAGCTTTATTTGAATTTGAATATTACCTCCTGATGACTTTTTTTATATATCAGAAGCGTATTTAGAGGAACAAAGTTGGCAATTGCTTTCCATTACCTTCCTCCCTTCAGACCCATGTCATCTTTAAAAATGTTACGATTATATCCAGAACTTCTTTATTACAATTTTGGATAGTGTTTCCTTTGTTGTTCACAGTTTTACTTCTTCTGCTGGGATTTCCGTCACAATAATTAAAGCATTGATAACTACGCTCCGTTAACGTTAACAAACTGATTGACAAGTGCTTGTAAAGAAAATGATTTCTGTTATGTCGAGAAGTGGACCATTTGAGCCGGAATATTTTTAATTTAAGTACCATACAGGGTGTTATGGAAATATTTTTTTATATTTCAACCCGCAAATTCTAAGATGTTTAACAAATTGTAGTAAAATAACCTTAAGTAGCGCATTGAGCATTGAGCAACCTCCTAAACCTCGTAAGTTATGGCATTACACATCGGCCAAGTGAGAAGATCTGAAAGATCATTTTCGCACTTTTCATTGGATGAGCGTATGCTTCTCTGCTGATGATCCATCCATTTTCTCTAAAAAGGTTAACATTAGAGAACCGGATATAGTCATGGACGGAGACGCAATCCCACTGGTTTCATCTATTATTTTGATGGGCGCCAATCTGGGAGGAAATATATCTTGGCATAACCACGTTGTGGCAATCGCCACGATCTCAGAAACTTGGTGTACTCTTCCGAACTAGAAAGTTGTAGACACCTCAACAACTTTTGATACCATACAAAGCCCAGATTCGACCATCACTAGAGTACTGCTCTCATATCTGGAGCTCTGCACCCAAACATACTCTTCGGCTGCTGGATTGCATCGAAAGGAGAGCCATTCGTCTGATTGGAGACCACGGACAACGAGCTGACGAAGAGCCTCGACAGCCTAGAACATCGAAGACAGGTTGGGGATTTGACTCTCTTTTACAGATATTTTCATAGAAAGTGCTCGGCTGACCTTGCCATCTTAATTCCGCCCAGAGGGGCGAATATCAGAAATACACGACAAACCACTGCCGCCCATCCATATGTGGTTAAGCTTAGTACTCCTTGAACTTCATTATTTAAAAATTCTTTCATCTGGAGGACTTCATCCATATGGAACGACGTTTTTCCCAACGAATCTAACGTCCAACGTTTCAAGACCAACGTGAATCGCTTTTTGCGCACACGCACAACTCCCAGAGTGCCCTATAGGATATTTACTATAGTGCTTGTGTTTGATCATAAAAAAAAGAGTTAATAACTGAAGACAACTGACTTATTTCATTGTTTCATAAATAAACACATAATATGATCGTTGCTCAATAGACCTCAGTCATCAGCGATGTTGTTAATTTTACCCGTAAGTGTAAACTGTTGAAACCATATTTATGCTACAATTTTAGTATTACCTCAACAATTCCTTCCACAATTTCCATTAAAATTACAATAAAAAAATGTATTTTTTCCAAACGAGATAAAAAACATGCCCAAGAAAACAATCACAACAGACCGAACTTTACAGAGGTGTAGGGTACGTTTAAAACAAATACGCGAGATTTTAAGGGAACTGTAGTGGACGTAAAGCAACCTTTACGTCTCGAATAGCACTGAATCTCGTCGACCTCGCAGCTGGACCGAACTCAAAAAGTCGAGTCACTAATTCAAATATAATAAACCATTTCCATCACAATCGATATAATCTACTATTCGCACTTATGGATATGTTCCGCTTAGCAGATAGTAGCAGTGTTGTCAAAGTTATAAGAACAAACCATAACACGTCGAGAGATGCTATATCTCAAATTGGAATTTCTCCACTAATGTTGGGTTGTACTTTCCCTATGATATTCACTATGTGTATATCGCGGAAAAGTAAAAAATTGGTTTTCATGTTCTTATTTCTCCCCATTTGGTGCCCTTAGCTTCATTAATGCTTAATTTCCTTGTTTTCAGAATCAGATGCTTTTCAGCCCGAATTTGCTGAACCAATAAAAAATTTGTCAGTACCTCTGGGCCGAGATGCTACATTTCAATGTGTTGTTCATCATCTTGGGGGATATAGAGTAAGTATATATTTTCAATAACTATTTATTAATGATACTAATAATGAAATGGTGATTCAACCCTAATCATATAAAATAAAAATAAAATGTTGAATAAAAAAAATTACAACCTGAAAACAATAAGGGTTATATTTCCATAGCTGAAGCCGTCTGCCTAGAGAGTGTTCAGAATTCATGTGCTGTTGAAGCCACTAGAATGTTTTTAATAACAAAAGCGTTAATAATTATAATAATACTATAATATTATTTAATTCGTTATATGGTAATAAAATAGGATTGTTATCTAAAACTTCATTCATTACTTAAAAAAAACTAAGTACTTTCGATATTCCCAATTGGCTAACTTTCAATATTTATTCTTATTATATTCAATTTATGAACATATGATATACATGTCGTACTATTGATCATAATTTCATGATATACGACTTGTTAGCATTGAACAAATTTATTCATGCAGCGGTTGAAAAATAGGTTATACAGGGTGTCCATTGCTTATGGGTCATAGAGCAGCTGGAGATATTAAACATTAAACTAGACCGAGCAAGTCTTATAAGTTTTTTGGAAATGTTTCTCGTTCTAGAAAGTGAAAGATTATTTTCGAAAATAAGCCATCATTTGAAAACGGTTCAATGTATTTGATTGAAATCAATTAATATTAACATCATGAAAAAGATAAACAGGTAAGTTAATAGATGGAAGCAAACATGGCATTTCAAAAAATATATTCAACTGGCTCGGTGAAGTGGAGCTTAAAGAAGAACGACAGCACCAGTGATATAACGTGGTTGAAGGAGCAAAAGTTGCAGTCAAGGCGGGCTTTTGAATTTTTATTATCCAGTGCAAATGTAAAAATTACTGCCTTTAATTTTTTTTATTGTGTATCTACTATTTTGTAGAAAATTTTACAATCACTTAAAAAATATAGAATCATTTATTATAGCTATAAATGTAGTGCTTGCAGCCAACCCTCTCGCCAGATAATGCCAGTCAGATGTGACATTAATGACTTGCCTGATTATTTGTGGTTATGTTGTATAGATTAGCATGAATTCCAGGACCGCACTTAATAATAGTACATGTATTTTGTGAAGTTTATTTTAAAATTAAATAAGTAATTGATATAAGGTCACACATCTTCCTTATTAATTCAACAATATTATATGGGTCCTTGGGACTTGATAAATTCGATATCAACTGCATGATCTCCGACAAGAAGCACACTAATAGCTCCATACAAATTCTGTACCCTGCCAATAACGTTTACAAATAAGGCTCTTGTAAAGTAAATTTAAAGTATCCCCAAACCGATCGAGATACTGAACAACGGCACCCAAGTTGTAATAACGGTGCAGATATGACAAATAGCTAAAAAGCGCCGCAAACTCGAGATCATTTATAACACGCAGCTGCTCCGGATAATCGGAAGCAGTTCGTGACCGGTGCCTCTGACCTTTCTCTATTTTTATTTACTTTATTCGGTCCAAAAGGGACTTAAAGGTTGTTTAGGGCTCGCTTTTGTAAGACCTTTTAAAATTTTGTTAGTTTGCTTTGTTGTAAAGGGAATTCAGCGAGAACAGATATAGACATCAATTTTTTATAGAAACATTTTAACACTTCCTATGAAGAGAAATCGCTAGAGATGGAGAATATTTTAAGAAAAGGTAACCTAAGGAAAGTCGACATAAAACGTTTTTCATTTATTAATTCGTTTAGGCAAAATTTGATTTGGAATACTTTTCCAAGAATGGAAAGTAAATCAAAATATATTACCTGACTTGCAATAATTCTAGTTGTGTTGTTTACCGATCTTCCGTATCTAAAATATTATGAACTCTGGACATTTGAAAATTTGAGAGTTTCTCCTTATAACTTGGAACAAGCCAACATGCCTATCTTAATATTTCATATTCTGTATAAATATTCCAATAATGTTTAATATTGATTTACGGTTACATGTTTATACCAGTTTTAAGTAATGAGTTACAATTTTCCTTAGGTTTCATCCTGTCAGGACTCGGCAAAGAAAAAATCTTAATTTTGCAACTGAAGACAATCTTTATACTTACTAATTGGGCGTATTCAAGGAAGTTATACAATGGCTTGTGAAGGTAGCTACAGACTATACATCGATTCGCCGTTCATCTATAGTTCGTAGTGTTACTAACAAAAATCACTGTTTACGAATCAATTTTAAACGCAAAATTCTCTATACACTATACACGGATTGCCCGTGAACCACGCATCGCAAGTCACGAACAGCGAATAGACGCATGGTTTCTAGTCACTGAAAGATGGTTACAGTCTCTGCGCCGATTCGTGATTCACGAGGCGTAGTTCGTGGTTCGTCCCGTTTGTCAATAGTTCGTAGTATTACTGCGAACTAGCGAACCGCACTGTTTACGAATCAACTTTCTACACACTATTCAGGAATAGTCCGCGAACCGCTCATCGCGAATCACGTATGGAGAATAGACGCATAGTCTGTAGTAACTTAAAATTCTGGACCATACGTTGTATTTTAGACGGAGCCTTTCACCCGCTGCGGTTTGTCCGCATGAAAGCACATCGTCTACACATGTATGTCTAGAACGCAGTTGTAGTGTGTAGTGTTAAATCTTTGATATTAGATATATAAAGAATAATTTTACACTATTGCTCCACGTTATATTTATTATACAAGGACCTTAACATTTATGGGTTAATGGGTTTCATAGGACCGGTCATATCGGTGTTTCTATAATTTTTTTCTTAGTACTTTATTAATATTTTTCCTCATCTATCATTACATCTCACATGTCAACCATCATTTCCCCTATTGCATTCCAACTTTCGAGGCTTCTTACCCCTATTGAGGAGTGATTTTGTACAATGAATAAATTTGTCCGTATCAATTATCCAAAAATCTTATTAAAATATTCTCACTGTGCGAACTCTCTGATTTAACTTAATGTGTTTCATGTTGTTGTTACGGCTTTTAGTTTTTAAGCTTTTAAAGGTAATTAAGCATTGTATAGTAGGGGAAATGAAAGAATAATATGTTATTAGGTATATTAATTGAATAAAAATACTACCTAGTTAAACAAATAAAAGTATATATAAAACTAACATTGTGTAACCATATTACACCCTTGTATAATATCCCGAAGTGGCTTAAACTAAATAAGCGATTCAAACTTCATTTTGCAACCTTAGTACAAAAGATTTTAATTTCTAGGACCCCTCATTACCTTAGAGAGAAACTCGTTTATGGGTTTAATATTCATGGAAGAGTCACTAGACATAATCGACAGCTAACAGTGCCTAGACATGTATCAGCCATGTTTAAGAGATCTTTCTCGTATAATGCGACTAAAATATTTAACAAATTACCTGCACAACTTAAAGCGATTAATAAGATAAGATACCACAGTTTAAAAAATCAGTTGAATTCTTGATATCAGAAGATCAATAGCTGATCATTGATAGATATTAGAGTAAAATTAATTGCTATTATATTTATATTTTTAAATTTTATTGTTATTTAGAGTAAGAAATAAGCTAAAAAATTATATTTGATATAATGTATTATTCCATGTTTTGTTTGGATAATCTATAGATTGCTTTGAAACTATAATTGTTAAGTATAAAATATTTTTAAGGATCCTTTATAGCGAATATTCAAAATTAATTTAGTATGTTAAGTAGTAACTAACGTGGGAGGTTAGATTGAGTAGCCTTGGCTAGATCTCGCCTCTATTCTTTTATTTTGTATTTAATTTTCTTAACAGTAATAAAAGACATTTCTTATTATTATTATTAATACGGGGGTTTCTATATAAGTGAGAGCGATTTTTAATTGTTTAGTCTTGAGCCAATTTAAAGCATGAAAGTTCATAAACCATTCTAAGTGTCCTTTATGTTCTTTGTCTCTAGGAAAAAAGAAAATCATTATACACTCTCCGGCACAAAATTCCGCAACCCTAATATTTTGGTCAAGTTTGATATTTTATAACTTTTTTATTTTTTATGCGATTTTCATGATTTTGTTACCAGTTTGTAAATCCGTTTATTGTATTTTTCCTTAATTATTTTATAAAGTAACATTTTTCGATTAGACTATATTATACAGGAGTAAACCAAACTGTTGTTTTTTATCGTAATTTCAAAACACCCTGTAGGAAAATTGAGGTGTATCATTTTATTTACATAATGTTTCTTGTCATCTTTGATGTATTCTAAACATTTTGTTTCTTGGTTCATTCCATTATCTCATTTCTGCTGCGAGCTGCAAAATTTTAAATGAAACGATGTTATTTTTAGAAAATGTATGTCGTTGGTATTTCTACCGAAGCACGCGCCCAATCTGGTTTTTGTTGACCTCTAATCGCCCACCGTCACATTGAGGAAATCCTCCAAGAAGTTGTTGTTCCATTTGCTCCTTTCCTTGGGAACCAACTTACATTAATGCATGATAATGCTAGACCTCACGTTGTACATGTAGTGAACGCATATCTGGATGAAGTTGGACTTCCAAGATTGGAATGGCTCGCATGTAGCCCAGATCTCAACTCAGTGAATACAACTGTACCTGACCAAATAAGAAAAATATCCGCTAAAGTTTGAAAACATCGGTTGAAATCATATGGAAGCCACAGAAGCGTGCGTATAATGACGTCTCTACGCCACGCTTCTTTCTAAGCGATATCATACTTTTTCTTTGTCATATCATGGATATAAACTATGTTCTGAATCAAATTTCAACCATATTTTCGGTCTGGAATATGGGATGACCTCCACAATCTCATATTTAATCAGTACCGCTCAGTTTCTGTCATATAACAAGGTATAGTTTAGTTCAAAATATCGTTGATCTTCTGACTATCTAATTACTCCTGTGACCATAAAATACCATAAAATTTACATCTTCTCGGGAATAGCCGAGTACTTTATTTACATGTATCCCCTACTTATTATACCAGTTTGAGTAGGTATATATCTAATAATATATAAAAAGCAAATTTATTAATTTTAATATTAAATGGGTTTTTCGACGAGTGAATTTTGTCATATTAGCATTTGGTTTACCAGCGCGTAATTTTTTTGTTGCTATATTAGTGTTAGAATGTGGCATCCATGGGCATTTGCTCAGAGTGCGAAATCTTGTAGTGTCACTTTCAGAAGAAAGCAGAATGGGTGTCCTACAGAAAGTATACATATTCTTTTTTAAATCTAATTACTAAGGTAAAAACCCTTTTTGTCAACATGATGTTCTGGTATCAGTTAGCAACAATGTAGGCCACTAGAGTAAGCGACAGTGATGCCAAATCACAACGCGAGTCTCTCCCTTCCTTGGGTAAGCACGCGCGTATTTATATGTTTTATCTTCATTATCGTTGCTTCAGTATGTTTCGAGACACGGGGGTGGAATGACACTGTCGAGGGTTCCACGTGCTTGATGTATACGAATTTTCAACGTTTGTTAGTTGTAGCATTACCCGATTTTTCCTCTGTTGTGGAATAATTCATAATAATAAATGTGATGTTATTTCAAATTTGTGTGATATTATCTACTGTTGATTCTGTTGCAAAACATACTTTTTGTGTTTTATTTTTTATGGAATTTAATTATAAAACTGATTTTTAAAATAAGATCGAAGGTAAAAGAGTATGTAACTTGAAATTGTAGTTTTAAAAATAAGTGATAACGCGGGCCAAAGACTCCTTGTTGTCAAAAATTGAACACGTGCGTTTACAACATGCTGTGTTGCAATATAACAACACCGCCTACAATGCGCTAACTTCTTTTGAGACTTGAAACTTCGTCAATAAATTATTGATTGCGAACGTCGTCAGTAGCGGCCACGTAAATTTTCATATTTCATATATTTTCATTTCAATTTATTTTCATCTCATGTTTAAAAAAATAAGTCATTTCCATAACACCCTGTATAGAACCTTAGTTTATATAAATTGAATAAATCTGTATTTCAGTGTTTTATTAATTTTAATTATACCTACTATATCTTAAAATATTATTAGATATAATTATAATTGATCTTTGTTTTCATTTGGTTTAAAATCTCAATTCGAAATAAGAATATGCTGATAGCTATAGTTTTAAGCCGACCCTGTACCCATTTATAGGGGTTTAAAGACACAATGGGGATTAATAAGGTAGTTCATTTATGGTAGTAAAAGTCAACGGTATATCTTGAACCATACTATACTCGGCATGGGTATTAATAACCCTTAAAAATGAAATCCGGCTACATCGGAACAAGCCACTCCAAAATTAACAACCAAAAGTTAACAATATCTCCGCCATTGTAACTAACCCAAAGTGCACAACTTGGCGACAAATATTAGAAATTTCCTCAAATGTAAATTTATTTAATATACCTATTTGGGATATTTGCCAGTGGAGCTCTGGTCGTAAAGACGTGCTTTCCTCGGAAACGCTACTTATTAATTTTGCTGATTTGTTTCGTAACGGCAATTTTCTATGTCAGGGAACATTATGAACATGTTCCTATTTACTTTAACTGGTTAAATGGATTTGCTTAAAATTGCATGATATTTAGGGAATAGGGGATCCTCCCCTTTGTAAGTATATTATGTATAATTAGACGAAAATATTACATAACAAAAACATGAGTTAAAGTTTCCTTAAACTGAGCAATATAAAGCAAGGGCAGCCATATAACATAAAGCTCTGCATGTGTAAGTACCTATTTAAGTATAGTTTAACTTTGTTATCTATAATTTATATAATCCTTCGACAGGAAACTAGAATATATTTGTAATGTTATAGGTATTGATGTAGGCAGCGCCTCACCCACAGTATATATTTTAATTTTTCCAAATTTTATGAGAAAGCAATCGCTACATTTTATGTCGAACAAGTTTTTAAATTTTTCATACAGGCTGTCCCAGATTAGAATGCAGTCTGCAGGTTTAATAAGAACGTAGAAATGATCAAATTAGACAAAAGTTGCGGATTAATGAGTTCTGCAATATCATGTTTTTAAATTTAAAAAAGTTCGAATAGTTACCAAGATATTTGGACAAAACCGATTTTTTACCATTTCATTCTTTTTGGTTTCTGATTGTATTTAAAGAGATGAAAATAAATTTTACATTCTAATTGCCACTCTAGAGACAATTTAATTAATTTTTCAATGCGACTTTTCGTTTTTTCGCAACCATCATCAACTTTGTTTCTTAAAGAGTGGTCATTTTATTTATGCTGCCAGAACTCCACTTAATATTTTAAATCCAACGATATAATATTACATCTATTATTATTATTATTATTATTATTTTTATGTTCGGAAATAAAAGAAAAATGTATGTTACATTATTGTTATTGCAAATAATGTAAAATATAAAAATAGTATTTAATAAAACTTAATACAACATACATACTTAAATACAATAATAAAACAAAAATATTTTCATTGAACATGGGTTTTTTGAGTAAGAAACGCATAATAAAACCTAAATAAATAAATTATGCCTTTATTGTAACATTTATACGCTACAAAGGGGCAAAGTGAACAAGTGAACATCAATGGTGAGATGGGTACAGATATATTCATTGAAAATAGGGACATTAAATTTGTTATAATGTAAATCGGTCTACATTGATTTTGACTTCTTGAAAAGTTTGTGGCTGACAAAACTGTCATTGTCAGAATTCTCAAATTGCCTGTATGACCGAACAAACCCGAACAAACCCATCTTTGTAGAAGTGTTTCAAGTTCTGTTAAATGTAACAGAAAAACTTCAAATAGTAGCCAGAATTGAAGATCGGTGATCATACGAGCACTAGCAAATTTATACGGAAAGGACAAGAACACAATTTTAACAGTTAAGCAACTTTGGAGGCAAGCTTTGAAAAGTAAAACTGGTACTGATCAGGCCCGCTTTTCCGATCCAAAAGAGTCGGAGCTAAAAAAAACTGAGTAGCTGCGTAAAAGAATAATGCTCATAGATGAACGTAGACGGTCTCGGATAGTTTTCACCTCAAACTGTACAAGAAAATACTTTAAACAAGATTTTATTTAAAGGAGCAGGAATAGTTCCTGGTAATATAAGGAAAAATTTCTTCAAGAGACGTCAAACATCAGCGCTGTTGTCAAATTTACACCTGAAATTCTACAAAATTATTCTACAATTTTAAGTTCTTACTCAACAATTCCTTGCACAAGTTCCATAAGGGAGAAAACAAAAATGTTTTTTGCAAAGAAAACGCATATGGAAGCAAATTATTTCATAACACAACAGAAGTTTACTGTAGCGAACGAGACGACGAGGATAGATTTTGTTTCCTCGTTGTTAAAATTATAATCTTATTTTAATTTTACAACTTATTGAGAAACAGCACCATACATGTTTAATAATAATACGCGATTATAAAGAAATCTTATATAAATCTGAAGCCTCGCAGCTGGTTTGAATTATATCGAGAGGGAAGAGACGTGTGGGGAAGTTCATGTTTAATAACAATACGCGATTATAAAGAAATCTTATATAAAACTGAAGCCTCGCAGCTGGATTGAATCATATCGATGGGGAAGAGACGTGGGGGGAAGTTCGATCGCCCAAATCATGGTAGCGAAGGAGTAGAACCACGCAGTGGTTTGGCAACATTACAACACGAATGTTTGCGGCTTATTTGTAAGTGGGATGATTATAGGGATTTTTGACGAAGTTCCTTGACATTTGATTTAAAAAAGAAGTATGTAGGCTTTCTCTAGTCACCCATTTAAATATAATAACTCTTGCCAAACCACCCTGTATATTACCGTTAGCTAGGTACTTTAATGTGAAAGTCAGTACACACACACAGAAACCCGCTAGCCACTATAACTTTTCTTATTTACTATTACACACGTAAAAATAATTACAAATTATTTTTTAATTTACAATTCCTTTCCTAGCAAATATCAGATATAGCAGACACTCTACATGATCTCTAAACGAGACTTTTATATTTAAACGACGGAAACAACGATAGGGGTAAGGCGATTTTCATAATCTCCATGTATAAAGAAGATGTGCCTTGTTGTCTAAAAGAAAGCCCCTCTAAACAAAAATCAATAGTTTGCACTCTGAATACGGTGGCATCAAATATTATAACCAGAAAAAGATGTTAGCACATATTTGATTTACGGCAGGTATTTTATCAACATAAAGTAAGGAACATCAAGTAGAACATGAAATATAGAGGCTTTTGAGAACTTTCAATATGCTCCAGTGTGGCTGATGGCTTAGTCTAAATAATGGGAAAAGCATAACTCGCTTTATGGAAAAAGAAGATTGATACTTCGATACACTGAACACCGAAGTGCTATTTATATTTTTTTGCTAGCTTATGTTGAGATCTAATATGATCTTAATAATAGCGGATTTCTGTCGGGGATAATGTCTTTGTTTGCTTGCTTATATAGATCGGAGGGTGGTAATAAGCATATTTAACAAAAGGGTAAATTGATGCAGTGGTCTTAATAAATGTTAACGGTTAATTAGTTTCACACTAACAGCGAAACAACAACAACACTTTCTTAATTATTTTATTTTTTAACTTCATCACTCAATTTATACTTTAACCCACATCCACCTGTGCTGCAATGACTTCATTCTCTTTGAGTTATTTATCGTCAGCTTGAAAGTTAAAGGTGTATTCTCGCATACAGGGTGGTCGGATAACGCATCAGGATAGTGGAAATTGGGGCAAAGCGATCTCTGGGGCCAAAGTGAGTTTGTACAATATTTCCTATATCGTAAGGATCATATTAGTCGCTTAACCAATAAAAAGAATTAAAATATGTATTATAAAAGGAAAATGAATTAAGAAAACAATGCCAAGAAGCGAAGAGAAATTTGACAGTTTTAACATCTATAGGAAGGTAAGGGAAGTGACCGGAAACTATAAAACAAATACAGTAAATAGACTGGTTGATCAGGAAGGAGCCGTCACTGTTGATAGAGAGGAAATTAAAAATACTTGGAAGGGCTATGTTGAGCAACTGTTTCATGATGACCATTCAGGCGCCCCTCAGATGAGTTGTCAAACGAGTCCAAGCATGTTGTTGCTTTCCAGTGAAACTACCCGTTTCATGTAGTCGCAACGGTTCGAAAATAAAAGATATTATTTCACTGTTAACACGTTCTTTAATTCGTAAAAACTGACTTAAAACTTCTCAACTCCGCACACTGAGCAATCGAAAATTAACGGACACTGCTTACTCTTTGGGAGTGAAAAGTCTGACTCGAAAAAGGAACCCTTTGGTTTGAGGAATGAGAGACTGGAATGTAGTTTAATTATTGTCTCTATTCTTTGTGAAAAATATTTTGTATTTAACTCATTTTTCAGGTGGGAGAATGTTAGAGACACTAAGATATTTCTAAGGTTTTAATCCCACCCTGTAGCTTAAAAGTCACATTTCTTGACAAGTAACCCCAAAAAGTCAGTAAGACTTTTCACTCCCAAAGAGTAAACATCGTCCGTATATTTTTGATTGCTCAGGGTGCGGAGTTGAGAAGTTTTAAGTCAGTTTTTACGAATTAAAGAACGTGTTAACAGTGAAATAACATCTTTTATTTTCGAACCGTTGCGACTACATGAAACGGGTAGTTTCACTGGAAAGCAACAACATTTTTGTAAACAATGTATGTAAATATGTATTTATTTTGTTCTTTTTACTAGCCAAGTGCTAAATAAAGTATATATAAATAAAAAAAAAATAAAATAAAAATCCATTGAAGAAGAGGTAAGAGCTGAACTTCGATTTTCAATCCAATCACAATGGCTCAAAGTCGAATTTATCACATTGTCCAAGAAACCTGGAGCTAAATCATGTGGAAGTTATAGAACAATAAGTCTAATGAGCCACATTCTGAAATTATTTCTAAAAATAATACATAAGAATATATAGACTGTATGAGGAACATGGGAACTCAGTTCGGGGTTCAGAAATACACTGTGTACACGTGAGGCCCTGTTCAGCCTTCAAGTACTCTTTCAGAGATGTAGAGATACAAATGTTGACATATACGCTTGTTTTATCGATAGAATACAGCATCAGACAATGATAGACATTTTGAAAAATATAGGATTAGATGATAAAGATTTAAGAATAATTACAAACCTATACTGGAACCAGTCTGCTTTGGTGAGGATAGGAGAGGAAAATACGGATGAGGTCAAGAACCTTCGAGGTGTAAGACAGGGGTGCATACTATCTCCATTGATCTTTAACTTGTATGCCGAACGGATATTTGGGGCGGCTCTGGAAGGTGCTGACGTGGGAATTCTATTAAATGGAAATTGGTTGAATAACATACGATATACAGATGACACTGTCCTGTTCGCTAATACCCCGGCGAGCATATTGAACGAGTGAGTAGATACACGTATCTTGGCATCAATATCAACGACCAATGGGACCACGAGCAGGAAATAAATTGAATAGAGTATTAGTTAGATGGCAATTCAAGAATTTTAATTTTGTCCCCTTTTTGGCTTCCATCCAAAAGGTGAATTCCCCACCCAGGAATTATTTATTTAACCCAATCTAACTATTTGAATCATTTTAAATTTTGAAAATGTATGATTGCTGGTCAACACTATCAGTTATGTCGCCAGTCTTGATATTTGAATGAAAAATTCATCATAATTTAATGATGCAATTATTTAAATACTTTGCGAACGCTTATCTTTGTCGAATACGATTTTTCGTTGTTTATTGTCAGGGATGCCAGTCGTAATGCCATTGCCGACTTGACACGCACGTGTCAGTCGGTCTTGGGTGGGTTTGTTCGGGTTTGTTCGGTTCGGCGTCCTTTCCCCGCTAACTGGAAGCTGTCAGCAGTCCACCAGAGCGCATAAAGAAATGAGGGCAATAATTTTGTCTAAGAAGGAAATGACGGATTTTAATTTGAAGTATAGTTGATTGAACGTAGGACGAGGCCTTTTATTCAAACTATACTTTGTATTTTGGTATTGGCTCGGGCATGTCCAATGAATACAATAACAATGCAAGTTATTATATTGAACACGGAGAGCTTTAACATATTTAATTTTACTGTCCGTTGTCATTGAGGGTGACTTTAAGGGTTAGTCTTACGTCAGTCGAGTAACACGACCCGAAGTACTAATGCGCTAGTTATTTACATTTTATTTACAATTAAGAATTATCCTACACTAACATTCTGCGTTTCAAACCAACCTATCACTCCTCTATCACGTACTCCATGTAAATTTAAATTCATTTTATTTTGCAATATAAAACTACCCTAAGCTGACATTATATTTTCAACTAAAGAGATCTCAAGTAAGCAGAGACGTTTACTTTGACAAAAACTCCTTTATCTGCGGTAAGAGACATAGTACTTAAACCTGTTAATCCTAGAAAAAATCGGAGTGATTCTGGCACATTTAGAAGCATTGACGAAAATTACATCGATTTATTAAGAAGAAAGATTTACCAAATGTATGAGACACAAACTGTACCCACTTTGATTTCCCTCAAAGAGCGGCTGATTAAAGACGGAACAAATATCTCTTGTAGCCTTTCAAGCCTTAGGAAAATATTGCGTAAAATGGGTTTTAAATACCGAAGCATTGATAAAAGACAAACATTAATGGAATCTCAACGTTTACGGAAATGGAGACTTAAATATTTAACAGCTGTTAAACAATTTAGAGAAGAAAATCGTCCAATTATTTACCTTGACGAAACATGGTTCGATACCCATGACACTCCAAGAAAAGGTTGGGATGATTCTTCCAAAAAATGTCAAAAAATGTCAAACCGGCCCTGATCCCATTTATTGAGATTTGAAGAGGTTAAGGCGTATACAATAGGGTTTAATCAGGTAGTTTATTTATAGCAGTAAGAGTCAACGGTATAATTCTGCAACAACTATACCATCCCTTTCGATTTCACTCATTACCTCCTCCATAGCCTTCTGTAACTGTTTTTGCGTAAGAAACCGTCTATAAGACATACTAAACCCGTAACGATAATTATACTACAAATTATCAAGCTAAACTGCTGTTATAAAGAAATTTCTTTCTATCTTCATTCGGGTTCTGACCGATTTTTGTCTATGTATTATCCCAGTGATGCGTTCTCTCAACGGTATATTTTAGAGTGTTTTTCATTTAGCCTAATTTCAAAAATCTATTGTGCAACATATATCGTAAAGAACTAAACCCATACTAAGAGATTATCGCTTTTCTGTTCTTAAAATAAAAATGTAAATATTTTTTAAACATTTTTAAACTAAACAAGAAGAAGAGGATATTTTCTCCAAAAATGTAAGTCAAATGTGAAATATATTTTTGACTTTTATTAAATATACATCTGTGTTTTCTTTAACTAAATAAAAAAAATTGAAACAAAAAAAGAATAACCTAAAAATTATAATTAGATTTAGTGTTGCGAAAACGCATCACTGGAACAAAATGGGTTAACACAAGCCTTTGATTGAAATTCTTAATTCAGAAACTGATTTTACGTCAAAAATCTATACACCGTGCACTACAGTGCAGGAGGTAATGACCATTGGCCATACCTTTGAATATCGAAAGTTAAAGAAAAACGAATCAATGTAAAAATCTAACAACTTATATTGTGAGACGTACGCCTGGTTTGAAAAAAAATCTATTATTTTTAGCCAAAGAATATGATGGTAAAGTATTGCCCCTTAATTTCGGGACACACTGTACATTATAAAATTACCTATCCTCTACCGCCTTTTAACTATAAGGTAATACCTTAATTAAAAATAAAAGTAATAAGCCTTTTTTAAATATAAATTAAATGTCTTTTGCAACTGCGAATTAAATTAAACCTGTTATTTTTTATCAATGCATGTTTATAAATGTTTCAAGTTAATTAAAAAGTTACTTACCAAAACAAGCTTTTATCAAGTTTTAAATTCTTTTTTAGAAACTTGCCAATCTCTTTTTAAATTAATCTGTATTTCTCACAATGTTTTCTTGTTAAACTTTTTAATGTTTTATAAAGAAAATTGCTGTAAGCTATGGAATAATACATAAAAAAATGGGTTTGCAATTTATAAACTTTTTTTTTAGTTCCGGTAAAAATTATAAATTAATTTTAAGAGAAAACTACGTTGCAAACTTTTATATGGAAAATGTCACTTAGCAAATTTTCGTGTTGAGGAACTTTATATATAGGGTGTTATGGAAACGGTTTATTTTATTTAAACGAGTATATACAGGGTGTTATGGAAATGACATATTATATTTAAATGGGTGACTCCTGGGGTGTCCCAGAGAAGCACTACATGTTTTTTTTTAAATCGAACGTTTAAAAAGTGGGGTAATTCAACCATAAATCGAACCGAACAAACTCGAACAAGCCCACAGGTCACTCCACGGCACAATCATATTACACTGCCCAGCTGTTTAATAAACAGATGTTCTGGCGCAATGTTGCGAAACTGCGGAAAAGTGTAAAACTTTAGATTCTAAAAATAAATATTTCGCTTACTTAGAAATTAAATCCAGGCCGCCGACACGAGAAAGGAAACCAGGGCACAGACACCTTCAGTTCTTTTTTCTATGGGAAGAGGTTTATGCTCATCACGTGACCTGATGATAGTGTTGGACTCCATAATAAGTTTATACCCACTAATCGGCATCTTCTTTCCAATCTCGGAACATAACCGGCATGTTGTCGAGAGAAAAAAACATATAATGAACAGAACAAATTACACTAAATCACCCACACACAGACACCCATGAGTTTCAAATTAGTTTTTTTGAAGATGTGCACCTATTATCAGATTACACAAAAGCACTAAATACTAACGCATAATTACACTTTACAATAATAATACTACCGTATACATAGAGCAACAGCATTTGATACAAATTATTTCGCAATAGAAATTCAGAAATAACAAAAACGCTAATTTCTAATGGATTGGCCTAAACATAAAATGCATTAATCCATTTCTGAAGAATAATGAAATAATGTTACAGACAGGACCTCCCTTTCATATAGATTATAGACGCGTCCAATGGTGGAATGCTTCGTGCATATTCGGCAAATTACTAACTAACTAGCACGGTTGCCACTTCCGAGACTATAATTATACAGGAAACAATATTCAGAAGGAAATTCCCCAATTTATGAATATAATCTTATAAGACATCGAAAGTGGCAACGCTGTATTTTTAGATATTAACCCAAGGGAGCATAATATCGATCGACCGAGTAAACCCGAACGTTCCAACCAGACTCAAACGTTTAGAAGAACTTTCAAAACTTTAGATTTTTTATAAAAAAAACATGCCAAAGGAAATTTAATCTTACTTTGTATCCAATGCAGTTCAAGGTTGAAAAGTTTCAGAAAATTTAGTATGGGTCTTTTTTTGATAAAAATACTTTAGATATTATTTTCATTTCTGGTATAAAACAAACCCGAACAAACCCATACAGAAAGATAGAGCAATTTTTTTTCAAGGATAAATAATTTGTTAAAAATACCAATTCATTCATTCAAAATAAAACAAGAAGCGCAAATGGCTTTACACTTATCTAGGTACCCATTTCGTCATAATGCTAATAAACAAATAAAGTTAATTATAAATTTAAAATCCGCCATAATTACATTTATATAATAATATATAACCATTTTAGGGAGCAATCTAGCCGAAAAAATAAAAATACAAAGAAAAATTATATAAAGTGTCAAATAGTGAGGCATGTGGTGTCGTTGAATTTGGAATGGTGTTCTGAATCCATATAGCTAAAAATATACTGGATTTGTTCCAGTTAAAAATTAATATTATAAACATAATTTCTAAAAAAGTATAGTTATAATTTCTAATAAATTTAGTGAAATCAAGTAAGTACTAAAATATATAGTGTTAGATTTCATTTAATTTACACAAACAAATTAGGCTTCCCGACAAAACCCAATAAACGATATTCACAGCGGCTCTGCATTAATCGAGCGGTACACGTTGAATGACTAATTCGACGCACCGACCGAAAGCGGTGTAATAATTACTATTACTATTAATCCGTACCAAATAATACTATTTTTTAATAATTTATTATATTAATAATCATTTACAAAAAACTATAGTTAGAATTTCTGATAAATTTAGTATATTGTAAATTTTGCAACGATGTTTGTGAAAATAATTTATTTATAACTAGAACAGGTGGGAAACATAACAGGAAGTATATATCGATCACGGAAGTCAAGCGACGTTGGGCATGGTTAGTACTTGATGGGTGACCGCTTGGGAGTACCATGTGTCGAAATTTTTACAATTTTAGTAAATTTTACCAAAATACAGGGTACACCAAGTAAAGTGGTCTATTAAAAGTGTCTCGAGAACCAAATGAGATTTTATTTTGAAAATTTGGTAGCAACTTCGGAATTTTAAATTAATAATCCTATATATTATATTTTTTTGGAATCTCGGTAAAAATCTAGAACACTTTTCTGTATAATATAATATACCTATCTTTTAGAGTTTTTGAATTATAAATAATCTTGTGATTTTTTAACGCCGTATCGGGAATTGAAAAAAAAATCATATCTTTTTAGCGGTTACAACTAGGAAGTTGAAATTTTGACAATAGTTTCACAAGGCCATCAGAATTTTATAATTTTGAACAGTATTTAATTTGTTTTAAACAGGGCGTCTCCATAAGGGGGAGATAAATTGTTTCAAAAATCTTATTTTCTTTTAAATGGGACACATATGTTTTACTAATGGAGGATCGAATTTTCTATTTCATGATATTAAGTGTTCCTATACCTATCATCAATATTTTCGGATTTATAGCGAAATTTAAAAATTATCTTATAAAAATATATTTTTTATCCCCCTCAGAAATACTGTTCAAAATTATAAAATTTCGATGACTATTGTAAAATTTTTAGCTTTCTAGCTGTAACCGCTAAAACGATATGATTTTCTTTTCAGGTCCCGATACTGCATTAAAAAATCACAAGATTATTGATAATTCAAAAACTATTAAAGATAGGTATATGATATTATACAGAAAACTGTTCTAGATTTTTACCTAGATTCCAAAAAAAATATGATATATAGGGTAATTCATTTGAAATTCCGAAGTCGCTACTACTTTCGGTATGATCAGGTAACACCGCACCATCCAAAATATTTTATGAATGTAGAAAACTATCTCTTATAGCTACAGTCAAATTTTCAAAATAAAATCTCATTTAGTTCTCGAGATACTTCTAATACCTCACTTTACTTGGGGTACCCTGTATAAATGGTTTACTGAATAATTTTGCGATTTTTATTAAGAATTTTTGTTAAAATTTTGGTATAATTTTATGGCAGTTCATAATAAATTTTTTTCCAGTCACATATAAAACCATAAATTATGGTTTGTTTTACTATTTTTATAGTAAATTTAACGAAGTTTTTTTCCGTGTAGGTAGGCCACTTACATTTTTCCATGCGAATATTTCGGTACCATCCATGAATAAGTGGATAAGTCTAAAATTCCAAGGTCAGCAGCGCTATTTTCCAAAATCAGTCTCGATCTCGATAATTTGCGTTACCAATTTATGCACGGTGAAAACTTAGTATCATCATGGTCAAGGTGAGCTATCTAATTTTTCACAAAACTTGACTTATTTACTTATTTACGGATGGTACAGATTTATGAGCTTTTATTCAATTTTACAAGGAAACGGTTTCTGGATTAAAACAATCAAATACGAATTGAAACTCATTATTGTTAACATTGATACTGATAAATGTTGTTTCATAAAAATTGTTGCAAATTGGCACCTTTACATAATAGGCATACATTCATACATACTTTTGATTTAACCCTTAACTACAGACGTGCGACATTTGTTACTTTGTAACAGACATGCGTTCATTATGACCCTTTTACTAAAAAATCTAAGGTAGGGGGAATCCCAGTCAGGTGGGTCAGCTCCTAGCTACAGTGTAAACCTACTCAGCTTGTTCAGCATCGTGCTGTCATGTAAGAATCAACGGTCAAAGTTAAATGCGCGTGGTGGCCATCGTAATGGCCACAATTGAACCGCGACGTGTTTGCTCTTATTTGTTATAACTTTCAGGCGAATTGAGACAAACGTAAGTACAAACATAATTATTTTTTTTGCGTGCCGTTATATCGTACTTTTTCGGAAGTAATTGGTCTAATAATTTCTGTGTTTGTAGATATCTCAATCACGAAGATTAATTTTTGGGTTCGGTTTTTTATTGCAAGTAGCTTTTGGGTAATGCCGGTCAAAACATTAGAGCAATACCAGTCATATTTTATTTGCGAAGAATACGGAAAATGGGGTGAGCTTTTGTATCGCTGTACGAACAAACCCGAACAAACCAATAGGATTCATGCAATGGGTGGGACACTCCTGAAAACTATAAATGCGATATTTGTTTAAGAGAGTATTACTCTTACTGTTCCCTTCTTTTTCTATTTCTTTCAGTTTATTATCATTTAGATGAACTTAGTAAAAGGCTTAATGATATATTACTTTATTATAAATGTATGTGCTTTATTTCTTTCTTATTTTCAAAAAAAAAATTTTGCTATATAAAAAGCATTAAAGTTACCTGACTGGAATTAGCCGCAGGGGAAATACTGGTCAATGACACCTCATTGATCAGGTCCTAATATCCCCTTTAAGGTTTGTTCGTTGTTGTTATTTGAATTTGAATGGAAAACTATGATCTAGTGGATGAGTCAGGTTCTTCTCTACCTATTTACTTATAGGAAAAGACTAATATTTTATCAGCTATACATAATCTAGCTTAAGTGACCGCCATTCCTATATTCTTCCCTAAATAAACAATAAATAAATTAGAGAATATTACTTTATATTATTAACTAATGATCTACAAGTTTAATTAAAATAGCCACTACATGAAAAAGCAGTTTTTGAAGAATATGCATAAATTATTACATTATAGGCGTAAATTATTTAGTAGAATGAACTCAAAGAACCAAAAATTAATATGTTTGGAATAGAAATGTATTAGACATCTTAAATTAATTCAAACAATACAAAATAAGTCTAAAAAATAGTCTAACAAGACGAGCATACACTTTTTATGCAGATTTTTTAAGATATACAACCTCGGCAGACGTTGTTGTGCACTCCAAACAAAGTGGAATTTTGCAAATATAACAGAAATGAGATGTTTTTCTTCGTATTCTAAAGGGACATCTTCTTCAGGTTTTTCTTGTTTCGAATTTAGCTTCTTCTGTATCTTACTTTCCTGCTAATGTGGAGATTTTTAAATTTTCGTTTCATTTCTGGAGTCACGAACATAATCCCCAATGCTTCACAAAATCAACGTTCAAGGAACCAGGTTGGTCATCAGAACTCATTATAAATTCTGAAATAATTTATTTTAATTAATACATAAAGAAGATAAAACAAGAACGTGAATACAGACCTGACGTCTTTTTAACCCTCGTATTTTGAATATCAATTGTCAAATTAAAATCTACCCAAGCAAACACAACACTCTGTACACAACGCTGAAACTAAAAGACGAATCTCCCGAGACCCTTACCTCTGTAATTAGTAGGTGAGGCTTGACAATGACCAATCCAAAACATCTAAGGGTCAAAATGAACACGCCTATTTAGATAAGGGTAAATAAATAATTAAAAGTAATAATTAAGAATGCTGGTTTAATAAAAAGACGCGTGCCTCGTCCTTTCAAACTATAATTCGTCCTTTCAACACTCGTATTCCAAAGAAATTTTCATAAAGTAAACACGAATATATAATATTTCTTATTTCTTCCATATTACTTAGTTTGCTTGCTAATACGAAAGTGACAGATGCACAAACATGCTTTTGAAAACTTCAACAGAATAGTAATTGTGTTCGTGAAAATATTCTTAAAAAGTGCTTTGTGTGACGTTGTAAGAATCTCGGATTAGGTAGACAGAAATATGAGATTTTAAATATACTTGAGCGAGCGAAAATCTTCGACAATAAAATAGTTTTATCTTTCGAAATTGATAGCTTATAAACTATACAGAGTTATCCAAAATGACATGTACAGTATAGGGATGATCATAAAAAAGTTACATCTAATCACAGTTCACACTCCTACTGGTAGGCTTATTCGTATAGTAATATCCAGTGGCGCAGCAAAAGGAGGGGGTCACACTTTTAAGTAAATATAACATATAAGTATATTTTCATATAAGCCACAGTCTATAGCTACGCGGTATCGGTAAGGGGGAAGCAATATCTTTTAAAACATGGCATTTTCGCCAATAAAATCCATTTGATTTCAACATGCACCTCAAAGTTTCACGGGAAAATGGAAAGTTTATGTCACTTCTCAGTTGTTGTAGCAACTTTTTTAAGGGTGGAAATACTTTTAGTTCCAAATAAAACGTTTGTATTGTTCTCCTAACAATGCCAAAGTCGAAGTCTTCGATTTTTTCGACAGCAGAGAGACGGTCCCTTTTTGACAGGAGATGACAACAATTGATTCGGGTTATTTTCTTCCTTTCAGTATCTTCTTTGTGCATGTTTTTTACTGCACCCACGCTTACTCCCGTATACATTGCGAGCCTTTCTAGCTTTCGCTTAAGTGGCAATTGAAATGTATTAATTCGTGATTCCTCTTCACACACCCTGTACACATTGGCAATCACTTCGCGGGTTTGACTATGAAGGGTTTTTCCAGGGTATATTCTTTCATTATCACAGTTTTAAAACAAACCCTATCACTACGCAACTGGATGAAGCATATTGGACATCGCCGAACAAGCACGCTGGCACTATAGGCGTGTCACCAGGCGCGTGACGTCATCCTCTGTCTGGGATATAACCCATCAAATTAGCTCTAGCCACCAGTTACCCATGGTTACCGTTGATATTGTACCATGTTGCCCTATTTTTAGATTAGAAGTACTTTAATGAAAAAATATTTTATTTTGCATTTAAATATTAAAATAAATAGTATGAATAGAAAGTTTTAAGAACATTGAAACTATAATAGAATATTAGTTTCTTATATACTTATGACAATTTACTTTAAATGGGTAAATTTAATTTTAGGATTTACTTGGTAACATGTTATTAAATTAAAATTTAATATATGTGATCCCAAGAAATTTTTTTGCCCGCATTCCTTTTGTAGCTACAGTTAAAGTTGTCGACCTGTATGAGTTAGCTGGACTTTTTTAGGCCATTTTTTTAAATTCATAATTATATCATCATCTGGGTGGGGCACTTGCTGTTTTTAATATACATTGAGGGAATGGAACAAACTCATTTAAAATTAAGGTGACAAAACGGTCGGTCCCGTTCATTTTATATTTTTGCTGTGCGTTTATTTAAAGTGATGCGTGTATACAATTTTCGCCGTTTCTGAATTTATTGTTTTGAATTTTGGTGTCGTTACGTATTATCCTAGGGCGCACTATTTTCTTGATTAAAATTTGGGTTAATTCATTAGCGGAGGGATTTCTAGGGATTTTAAAATAATAGCTATACAAGTAAAGAGTCAAGCACCTTTAGCGATTATTTTATTTCACAGCAGAAATCGATTTCGAATACCTCAAAACGACATGATGATACATGAAATATGTTCAGAAGTTCATGTAAAATTGAAATAAAAAAAACTACGTGAGTTGTCATATTTTCTTTTAGGGTCACCGAAACACAACAAAAATAAAAAATACGATAGGATATTAATTTTATTATGTATTGTAAGAATATGCTGCGTAAACGATCTATAAATATTTTTGTTAAAGTTACTAAAATCTTTTGTAAAAATTTCGACACATGGTATTCCCAAGCGGTCATCCATCCAAATTCTCACGGTGCCCAACGTTGCTTGACTTGCATGATCGATAAAGTGCTTCCTCTTAAGTTCTCCACCTGTTCTCCCTACGAAGAACGAGTTTTGATTGTTCCGTTGCATGTGATTTAAGCTCTGCATTCTTGCAAAAAAAGAATTTTTAAACTTTGTCATTTTTACAATAAAAAATACTTAAAGTACAATAAAATAGTCGTCAGTAAAATGTACCATACATTTAAAAATATTTAACTACTGAATTGTTTTCATTTACATTCATTGTAAAATTTACAATATAATTATTACAATATTTTATAAAAAATCGTAATAATTTTATAATAGCGCTTGTTAAAATTTACTATAGTATAGTATTTACTTAATTTTACTAAATTTATTAGAAATACTAACTAGAGTTTTTTATAAATCATGTTTAAAATATTATTCTGCTACGAATTAATAATGAAAATTGTAATTATTATAATATTTTATAAAAAATCGTAATAATTTTACAATAGCGCTTGTTAAATTTACTATTGTATAGTATTTATTCAATTTTACTAAATTTGTTAGAAATACTAACTACAGTTTTTTATAAATTATGTTTAAAATATTATTTTGCTACGAATTAATAATGAAAATTGTAATTATTATAATATTTTATAAAAAATCGTAATAATTTTACAATACCGCTTGTTAAAATTTACTATTGTATAGTATTTACTCAATTTTACTAAATTTGTTAGAAATACTAACTACAGTTTTTTATAAATTATGTTTAAAATATTATTTTGCTACGAATTAATAATGAAAATTGTAATTATTACAATATTTTATAAAAAATCGTAATAATTTTACAATAGCGCTTGTTAAAATTTACTATAGTATAGTATAGTATTTACTTGATTCTACTAAATTTATTAGAAATTCTAACTAAGTATGCTTTTTTATAAATTATGTTTACAATATGGTACAGATTGCTAATAAAAAATATAATTAATTCTATATTTTATAGGACATTTTTACATAGTCTTTTTTCCGTGCAGCTATAGAAATTGTGTTTAATTGTTAATTGTAAATGGAATAAATTTTAAGTACGGTCCTGTCCAATCTTTTAGATTCATAGTGTTTTTTTCTGAACTGAAAAATCTAGATCTCATCACCGTTTTGTGTATTGTAGTTATGAGTGCACTCTGAAAATTATAATCACTTAATTATCGGTATTATTGGAAAGCTGTTTAAACGACCTTTAGAATGATGTACAGCTTAACCTCCTTGCCCTTTTGAGAACATCTACTCCTCCCAAGAAGTACAACTACGAGAGCTGCAAGCTTCATAATAAAATTGACGTGTATTTCCGATTCTTCATATTATTTACTGGAACCAAGATATTAAAGATGAAAGTTTTCAAATTGACACCCTGTATATAAACCTATACCTTCAATACCACTAAGATATTTCCAATTCAATGAAGCATAATTTATATTGAATTCAAATACAGCAAAATACGAAATAAACCCAAAAATAAGACATTTACTGATAAAAATGTTTCCAGGCTTCGGATAACATAAATATTTTCTGATGGTTTCTTGCCAGGGTATCCGGGTGATGAGACCAGGATATTGTGGGATTTAAATAAATACCTAATTTTGATACGTTTGAATTTTCTGTTAGACCGATATTTTCATTTTGATGGGTCGAAGAATGATTCTAAACAATAACTAAGTAACCAGACAACTAATTATAACATTAATGACTAAAGGGCGAAATGAGACCACGTGAAATGTTTAAATAATACCAATTTTAATACATACTATTTTTTTTTAATACACGCTTATGTTTAAAATATACAAGAATATGCTTAAAAATAATATAGTTTTAGATTTTATATTAGGAAGAGTGGGACAAAGTGGAATGAGGGGCAAAGTGGAATTGATGGTATAGCAACATTGCATCAAGCCACCTTTTGTCAAATTATATGCTCTATTGGTACGGAAGCCCGTTACCAGGATTTCAGACTGATCACGACCTAAAGTTTTTTTGAGTTTTTTGGTGATTTAATAAGGACTTGTGAAGGAAATTAATAAGAACGGACATTGGCAACGTTGCGAAGTCATTGAAAATCATCTTTACATATGTAAAAAAGAGTGGTCGTAATAGTTATCGCGCCTCGTCCGTTCTTTTTATTTTTTTGAATGAAAGTGATGTTTTTAATGAGATGAAAATAGCAACTGACATTTTCCGTGCGGTGAATAGTTTTGGTCTGAGAAAAATCGAAATTTGTTTAAAGCGGAGAAATCAACTTATCACGCCTCGTCCGTTTTACTTGTTGGATGTTAGTTTTCGTTATTTGTGACCGGAAAAAAATGAGAACGGACATTTTCATCGAGACGCAACCGCAATGTTGGATCTTAGGTATGTCATTTTTTTAACGTTGTTCTAGTTATCGCTCCTCGTCCGTTTTCAAGCAGAAATCGCGTATTGTGTTTCGGAAAATGGGGAACAAATATGAAGTGACATTTTTACAAGCGCTTTTTTTATCAAAACCGTTTTCAGTCAACACAGCACGTGTATCAATAATAATGCAATATGGGGACATAGCTGATGCCGATTTGTTATAGATAACCAAGCCCCACAGCAAGCCATCCCATGCACGCGCCGTGCACCGCGATAATTGATTATACAGATACGAGATACGACTCCCTTCCTTGCAGCTGCGCAACACGGAAAATGTCCGTTCGACTCGATTTACTATTTTTTAGAGTGCCAGCAACAATTAAAAAAAAAATTGAACCGGGCGCTGTAACTTCTGGATACCCCTTTTCTTTACATCTTTCATTTGAACTATGGAATTTTTGCAACACTCATTACGTCCGTTGTCGATGAATTCACGTTTTTTTTTAAATATTTTTAATATGATTTCAATAAGAACGGACGTGTGTGGAAGGTGTAGTAACAAGAAGACGATCAGCGTTCTTACGGGTAATCACTCTGACGGGTAAGCGCGGCGTTGCCGAACTGATACGTGACCATTTTATCTTGGAACCACGTGCCAGGTTGCGAGATTTTTATAAAATGTTGGAATTTTATATCAAATTTAAAATTAAAAAATCAAATAATTCATTAAATTTTTTTAAAAGTTAACGTTAATTAATTTTCATAATTTATAAATGGATTTTTTCTTTTTCCTGCTTTGCTCAGTTTAAATCAATGTCATGGGTCTCTCCTAATACTAAAACCCGAACAAACCCGTATTTTCCACTGAAGATGAAGGTTTGAATCTTCGAAACATGTATGCTTTTTGATTTTGTTATTAAACTAGTGGAGCAGATTATGAGTTTCTTTACCTCACTAAATAATAAAGGTTTCTATATAGGAAAAATTAATAATGATTTTAAGGTCCTCAAACGTCATTTTAGACACACAGACACAAACCTTAATATGTCAAACATGTTTAGACTTAGGTATAGGTCATGATATACGAAATTTGCCTGGAGTCTTACGTAGAATCTAAAAATGTAGTAATATATAGGGTGTTCCATTTAATATAAGGAAGTTGGCAAAGATCAACATACCTTATAGCGATTGCCAATATTCACAAAAATATTTTTTCAGTTCCAGAGATCTTTTAATATTCCACTCACCGTAAATGACCCTGTATTAACAACTATATTAGACCATATAGATGTCTAGCGTAGTTAGTTTTTAAGAAAATCATACACTTTATAAATAAATATCCAATGAAGCAAAGTGAAATAAACATTCCACAATATTAAATTTCTTACAGAAATCTATTAAATATATATCATTATACGCTTTTGTAATGAATTTTTATATTAATTTCACTTTGCTCCTCATATTTTTCCATTTTGACCCACAGAAGTTGCTAAGCGGAATAAAATTACTGGGTGTTATGGAAATGACGTATTATATTTAAATGGGTGACTCCTTGGGTGTCCTAGAGAAGCGCTACGTATTTTTTTTTAAATCGACCGTTTTAAAAGTGGGGTCCAGCCGCATAAACCCACACTTCATTCGGCGTTTGTTCGGGTTTGTTCTTCATGTCACTCTGTAGTGGCATATCAGAAAATAGGTGTTGCGTGTAATGTTGCCAAACTGTGTAAAAATGTAAAACTTTAGTTTCTTATAAAAATAAATATTTAGCTCCTAGAAAGTAAATCCACGCTGACAGGAGTAAGAAATCCAGACATTTTTGGTTCTTTTTTCTATGGGAAAAGCTTTATTCTCATCACGTGCCCTGATGATAGTGTGGAACTGCATAATAAGCTTATAGCCACTAAACCCCATTCGGCCTATTCTTTCCAATCGCTTGGCACATATCCGGCATATCGTCGAGAGAAAGAAATACATAGTGAAACACAACAAATTGCACTAAATCACTTAAAGAAACACACAGACACCCACGAGTTTCAAATAAGTTTTTTTGAAGATATACACCCATTCTCAGATTACACGAAAGCCCTAAACACTAACGCATAATTACAATTTACAATAACACTATCGCACACATAGAACAACAGCACGTAATTATTTCGCAATAGAAATAACAAAAAACGCTAATTTCTATCGGCCATTAACCCTTTACTAAACATTAAATGAAACAACTATGTTGGCATAGGAACTACCCTTTGAAATAAATAGTCGAGTCTAAGGTGCTTTCTTTCTCCGAACACTTCTAGCGTGGTTGCCATTTCCGAGACTATAATTATACAGGAAAATAATATTATAGAAGGAAATTCGGCAAATTATGAATATAATCTTATAAAACATCGAAAGTGGCAATACTGTATTTTTTACCGATGAGCTTAATATAATAAATCCGAATAGACAACGTCAAGACACTGACAGACTCAAAGGTGTTATTTAGTTTCGACATTTTTAGATGTCAAATAAATGTGTGAAAAAATTATATTATTTCCATGACCACCAGCTGATGAAATCTTATACAATAAAGGCGTACTTTTGTCTACACAGTAGCACTTTAAAATACTAATTCAGATTGAATGGTACTTAGATGTGTTCATGAGATCCGCGGTAACTAATGTGAATTTATGTGATTTTGTTTTGTATTTTGTGACGGTTTTTGTTTGGTTTACCTGGTGTTTTTTTATAAATTAGGTTGGCATTAAATACGGCCGAAAAGGTAAATAAATTTGCATTTTTTTCTTCTAAAGGGTAAAGTGACATTTCAGTTGTTCAGATCCGATGGGTGTCGTTCGAATTGAAGAAGTGAGCACATACCTGACCATTATAAACTTCGCGGCGGTTTGTTCGAGTCAGTTCAAGAGATTGTTTCCCAGTGAACTGAACTGAACGTAAAAGTTCATAATAATGTACCCTGTAAATAACAACTTGGAATCTGTCAAACGGTTAGACTTTCTAAAAAGTTTGCCCTGAAGATATGACAACACTGTTCAAGATTCATTGACGTTTTTCGCCATATGTTGTTTTGTTTACCTTCCTGGCAGGGGCACCACGTGGTCATTTTTGGTTTGACATAAGGTCATGTACAGGGCATATTAAATTAAAGCGCCATTTTTGGATATTTTTCTTCAATTTGTTTTCATCTCAGGAATTGCCGGTTTAAATATAATACGTCATTTCCATAACACCCTGTATAATTAAAAAAAAGCTGTCTATCATTCGATTGACGCTAAGTTAATTAAAAAAAAAGTTTTATCTACTTATGTTTTTCAAACATGTTTGATATCAAAAGCCATATGAGGAAGCATCCTTGTCCTGACATCTTTGAAATTTTAGGAATTTTTTTATTATTGTTAATTTGAATTTCAATTTTCTGATACTACTAAAAAAATTAGCACTATTCCTTGTATATCCGGAGAGTTAATGTCTTATGAGTTGTGCAAAGGCGATTACTGTCATTGAGGTAAATTTCTTTCTGGCTATACTTCTATATAATTTAAATAATTCATTAAGTCAACTAGAATGGTTTAACTGAAATATTTGTACAGATCAACAAAGGTTAGCAATCACGACAGAGTTATTTCAAATTAAAAACTCTGCATATTCTTTAAAAAAGTTTTACTTCCTTGGCCCAGTTTGTTCTTTTAACGTCCTTTAAATTACGAAAAGTATTTGATATATATAGTTTTTCGCTGTACTGAACCTATGACATTTTAACAGTAGCGATAAAGGACCCCGCAGAATCCTTATGGAAAAGCCCGGTCAATTGGTCCAAACTTTCCTCACTGAGAGGATTCGGTGAGTAGATATGAGTATCCATGGGCGCGCGGCTTAAAAAAACCCCTATCGAGAGATATCTTCGTCCGAATCTAGGTTCTGTTTCGCTGCCTAGTGTCCTGCAATAGTGCGTTAGTTCCTATACGAATTAACTTAGGAATTTCATTTATATGCCGATTTATACTGTATTATAGGGGATTTCAGGAAAATATTTTTCAATATACATGGTGGCCCAAGAATGTGTGGTAACATAATGCTGTCTTTTTGTAAATGGGACACCCAGTATTTTATTATATAATTAGGTTCGTATTAGTGGCCTTTATAATTGCCTAAAGTTTTATTTCAGTTGGTTATGTAGTTTAAGATTAATAAATTAAAAACTAAAAAAAAAAATTTGAAAAAAAAAACTACCTAAAATAACTTTTTTAACCAAGGCATTGGGTGAAATTTAAGACGGCAGGTTTAGCGACACTGTGAATATAATAGCATTTATCTATTTTATAGAGGGTGTTTATAATTGGGTTTCAAACACGACACATTTCTTCGGCTTAAGACAAGAAAATAAGTATTTTAAAAAAAAATTTTGAATGAAGGCCGTGACGGACATAACTTTTAATTCTAAACAATTGCTACAAATGAAAATTGTATCTAAAATGAAAAATAAATGTACTCTTGAGCAACTTTAAAAAATTGAATTTCGCTCATATGCACTTCAGTTTTCTTATTTCTAAGACTCCTACTTCCTTTTTTTAATATTCCAAAACGTTTTATTTTAGTTTTTAATTTATTACTCTTAAACTACATAACCAACTGAAATAAAACTTAAGGCAATTATAAAGGACACTAATACGAACCTAATTATGTAATAAAACACATTATGTTACCACACATTTTTGGGCCACCGTGTATGTTTAAAAATATTTTTCTGAAATGCACCCTATAATATAGTATAAATCAGCATGCGAATGAAATTCCTAAGTTAATTCATATAGGGGCTATGGAAGCCTAAGACACTATTGCAGGACACTAGGCAGCGGAAAAGAATCTAGTTTCGGATGAAGATATCTCTCGACAGGGAGCGCGCACTGATGGTAAACGTGTGGTGTGGTGTGATGTGTCCATAGATATTTAATTGGCACTTTCATTTTAAAGAATCGTTATCAAATAATTGAGCTGTCACCAATATCCTGTTAACGTACTCTTGTCTACATAATGTTTTTTTTCCAGTTAAGCATTTTTCGTGAAAAATGCTTTACCCTATTTTTGATTTAAGAAGAACATTCATCATATTTTAAATAATGAAATAATAGTTTTTTAGTTCTAAACTCAAGAACAAAGAAATAGATTGTTTTTTGCATTCTTCTATCTCAAGCATCGTTAAAAATATTACTAAGCTGCCTATTTAAACAATTTTGTAATAACAATAAGAGTGGTCCTCCAATGGTGCATACTACTCAATTTGAATTACCCTAACTTTACAATGAAAAACCCTTTTAAATATATTTCATACTATAAGCTTGAATTTTTCTTTCAATAATAATAAAACAGCAGACCGGGACCACAGTTAACTATGGTATTACATTGTCAAATAATAATTAGGGCAGAGTAGTTTACGTCCTGATGCATCTAATTGTATAAGGTAGCGCATAAAATCTAGATACATGTAAATTTCCTAAAAAAATTGTCACAGTTATATTATGCAAAAATTAAATTTTTTTTATTTTTTAAACTAAACTAATTAGATATATATCTGGATTAGGCACTGACCCAAAAGAATCGCAAAGCCACTTGAGATAACAATAAATTACCTATCCTTCTCAATACGTTATATTGTCGAAATACCGTTTCGTAAAGAATCAAGGCAACATTTTATCACTTTTGTCTTTTGCAAATAAAAAATAAAAATAATTTCAACATATAACGTCTATAATATACAGGGTACACCAAATAAAGTGGCCTATTAGAACTAAATGAGATTTTAGTTTGAAAATTGGGCTGCGTCTATAAGAGATGGTGTTCTATGTTTATAAAATATTTTGAACAGTGCAGTGATGCCGGATTGTACTGAAAGTGGTAGCAACTTCGGAATTTTAAATGTATTACCCTATATATTATATTTTTTTTAGAATCTAGGTAAAAATTTGGAACAGTTTTCTGTATAATATTATATACTTATCTTTAAGAGTTTTTGAATTACAAAATCTAATTTTAATATAACCTGATTTCTTAACGCCGTATCGTGTTGTAACCTTAAAAGACAATTATATCTTTTGAGCGGTTACAGCTAGAAAGCTGAAATTTTCACAATAGTTTCACAAGACCATCGCAATTTTATAATTTTGATCAGTATTTAATTAGTTTTATACAGGGCGTCTCCATAACAATATTTCTGAGGGAGATGAATTATTGCAAAAATTTTATTTTTTTTTAAATTTGATATCTTTTGCTAATGGAGGATCGAATTTTCGATCTAATGATATTAAGTGTTCCTATACCTATCTTCAATATTTTCGGAATTTATAGCAAAATTTAAAAATTATCTTATAAAAATATATTTTTTGGTTGTTAGTTGGCAGTGGAATGGGTTCATATAAACAAATTAATGAAAAATCCATTTGACGTTATGTCTGTGGTGTTGTAAAAAATAGTTAACAAATAAGCAATTTATTAATACACAAATAAACAAAATTAAAATTACGCAACAACACCAACAAAATAACTAATAACTAAATTGTTGGCTCTTACACATTCATGAATTGTGGTGATAACATGTTCAGTTGTCACCTTTTTCATTTCTTCACCTTCTAGAGACCCCAGAGCTGTTCTTACTCGATTTTGAAAATTTTCCCTCGTTGTGATGGATGTCTTTTCTGTATATTATTTCTTTAATCCTACCCCATAGAAAAATATCTAGAGGGGTAAGATCTGGAGACCTTGGGGCCATTTCCATGAACCTCCTCGGCCAATCAACTTTTTGGGAGTCATAGGAGCGGCATCAGGATGAAGTTCATTAAATATTCTGCAAGTTCTAGATAAAACTCTACCACACTCCCCATGAATATAAAATAAACTTAAAATATCTAAGCTCGAATAATGTGAATTAGCCATTTTTATAACAATAACAATAACACAGACATAACGTCAAATGGATTTTTCATTATTTTGTTCCTATGAATCCATTCTACAGCCAACTATCAAAAAATATATTTTTATCAGATAATTTTAAAAGTCCGAAAATATTGAAGATAGGTATAGGAATACTTAATATCATTAGATAGAAAATTCGATCCTCCAATAGCAAAACATATCAATCACAGGGTGTCCCATTTAAAAAAGAGAAGATTTTTGCAATAATTCATCTCCATCAGAAATATGCTGTTCAAAATTATAAAATTTCGATGGTCTTGTGAAACTATTGTCAAAATTTCAGCTTTCTAGCTGTAACCGCTCAAAAGATATAATTTTCTTTTCAGTTCCCGATACAGCGTTAAAAAATCACAAGATTATTTATAATTCAAAAACTCTTAAAGATAGGTACCTATATGATATACTGTTCTAGATTTTTACCTAGATTCCAAAAAAAAAATATTTACATATATATGGTAATTCATTTAAAATTCCGAAGTTGCTACCACTTTCAGTATGATCCGGCAACACCGCACCATCCGAATTATTTTATGAAGGTAGAAAACCATCTCTTATAGCTACAGCCCAATTTTCAAAATAAAATCTCATTTAGTTCTCGAGATACTCCTAATAGGCCACTTTACTGGTACATGGAAAAACCACTCGATACGTAAAAATATTAGGATTTAATTATACTTACCTATATCCAAAAGTTGATATTAACTGAGATATAGGAATTTTTTGGTTTTCTCTAATAGCTTTGCAGGAAACCAATGTTTTTTTAAAAAATTTGGCAATTATGGTTTTTTAGGACGAGAAATTGATTTTTTTATGAAATGGCGGCGGCATTATTTGCACATTTATTAGGTCATAACTTTTTGTACTTCAGGATGTTTAAGTTTTTTCATATTTATTACGTAACTAAGTTCAGATCGAACAGAGTTACCGTTTCGGAGATATTTGCATTTAAATTGTTTAGTTCACCCTGTCCAATTATTGTTAATTTGCAAACAAAATTTTTTTCTTAAAGTAACCTATGAGAAAACAAATAAAATTTAGAGATGCAGTTGCTATGGAACAGAAAATGTTTCATTTTTAAGTTTATCTTAAGTGTGTGTTTGTGTTTGTATTGTATGTTATTGTAAGTTAAAGACAATCTAAGTGTTGTATTTAGTATTCCTAATTACCATTACTAGAACATTAATTATCATGTAAAAGTTAATTGGTAAGAAGTAACAAAATATTATTTGCTTGCTTGAGTTAACGCACTAAATAATTTAAATGCAAATATCTCCGAAACTGTAACTCTGAGCGACCTGAACTTAAGTATATATTTTTTACGTAATAAATATAAGAAAAGTATTGTTTTAATTAAAAACTTAAATACACGGAGACAAAAAAAATTATAACCTAATAAAAGTGCGAAAAATTTCACAAAGAAATCAATCTCTCATTTTATTTTGTGAAAAACCGTTGGTTTCTCTCAAAGTTATTTTAGAGGAAAACATAAATGAACTTTTAAATTTAACACCCTGGATCTCCGTTAATATCAACTTTCGGATATAGGTAAGTATAATTAAATCCTAATATTTTTAGGTAAGGAGTCTGTGGTTTTTCCATGCACCATTAATTAGCGGACACCCTGTATATTAATTTAAATACAAAATCATTACATCTATACATAAGCCACACCTTTGTATTTTGTATGTTAATTAAATGAATTAAATGAATATATATTAGCGTATCACTCTGGATTTATTTGTTGAAATGATTTTTATTTTTCATTTAGCAGAAGCCAAAACTGATGAAATGCCACATTGCCATTGCCATCTTCACGACAAAATAACGAATTTAGAAGAAAATTGCCTTTTTCTTGTTACCTTTATTGGCATGATGATACTTTTGGGCCTGTGTCTAACCCAGATATATATTTAATTTAATTCAGTTAGTAAAAAATTAATAAAATTCAATTTTTATATAAGATAAGTAAAATTTAAATTTTTGGAAATTTACATTAAATTACAAGATTTTATGCGCTATTATCCAGTACGAATAGATAGCCAGATTAGGACGTAAACTACTCTGCCCTAAACTCCAGAATCTGTTTTCTATCAATTAAAACAAGAATTATTAAAATTGGAACATTATTAACGAAATAACAGCTTATTAATTAAGTCAATTTTTGAATATTCCATAATTAATTGGCGTAGTATATTTCCAGGCCCAAGTATTATTCATTGGTATTCTATCTAAGTGCAATCAATATAAATGATAAATAGATTACGGTCTCTGCCTACTTGATGATGTCGGCACAAGTAGGATTTTCTATGAATTAAATATCCAAAACAGTTGTTTGCAAACGTGAAAGGTATCAAGATAATTTCAAATATAAAGTCAAATACAGGGTCCTGCAATAGTGTGTCAGGCTTCCATAGATCCTATACGTATTACGTTAACAATTTCATTCATATGCTGGGTTATACTGTATCATTAGCTCCTGCAACTACGGGCCGTGAAGAGACCAGCGATGCGCTGTTGCCAAATGTTATTTTATGGTAATTGAAAGAGAATGCAATTTAAAATGCCAAACATGTATGAACAGTATTTTTTTGTCACAAGGTTTTTTTTGTTATCGAGGAGATTCTTTCATAGACACCCTGTAGTCCGGGTAGTGTCATATTCTTACTGACTAAACTCCCCGTGTTCCTCCGGACATCACACGTTGGTATTTCTGCTCTGCACAACAATGCGTGCGTTGCGTCGTACCTCGCCTAGACCGCGATGGTATAGGGTTTGTTATCTTATTTTCATGGTGTGTTAGTTTTTTTTGTGGTTTTTGGAGGCTTGCTTTGTGTTAGAGTGTTTGTATGTGTAGGTTTGTCGTGTGGGGGTTGCAGTGTTGTGTACTCCAAGAATAGTTACTTTGTACTCTCACGTAGGCTCATTCCGCCACTTACGAGATGGTAACGCCGCTGTTCAATCAAACGTTGAAAAAATTCACACACACCTGACTTTCGGACGAGAGAGCCGATCGGGTTATCACATGATTCCGGACGAAATATTTGAGGTATAGTATCGCAATCACTTTTAAAATCCTCTACACAAACCCAGGAAACACCCTAGTAACGTTTTAATAAACATCTGTACGTAATATCATTAAAAATAACTGCAAAATATATTTCGCGACCGACGACCACCGACAACCAACGACTTGACAAATGCACTAAAATGGCGGCTGACGTACCATAATGGCGGTGTTGCCGAAATGCTTACACCATGGCTTCTTAATACAGGTGGCATTGACTGTATGTATCATGGGGTGTATTTCAGGAAAATATTTTTTCATATACAGGGTGGCAAAAAAGGTGTGATACCATAAAGTTGTATTTTTAAATGGGATACCCAGTATTTGATTGCATATACTAATGTTATTTAATTTGCTTTGGTAGTTTAAGAGCAATAAATTAAAAATTTTAAAAAAAGTCCTGAAAAGAAAAATCAGAACAACATTCTGAAATTATTTTTTTTACCACGAGATTAGGGAAGTTTTATAACAAGGGGTCTAGAGATAATATGAATCTAATAGTGTTTATCTATTTTATAGAGGGTGTTCATAATAAGGTTCCATAAACGAAACATTTCAAAATAATTTTTCTCAAAATTTTCAAATGGATCACCCTGCATATCATTCGTTATTCGATGCAGGATTCGGAAGCAATTTTTTTTGTAATACAAACATATTTTTTCGGCAGTTTTCGAAATAATTCCAAATTTCATAAATCAATTTAAATCAGTTTAAATAACATAGCCTCTCGACTAATAATTGTGAACTCCAGTAAATGTTCAAAATGGCTTCCATTTTCATCTGTGCATAAGCATGTTCTTCGAAAGATCTGTTAAATTCCGTCAACATTTCAGGTGAAAAATTAGCAAACACGTTCCTTATTCTTTGATGCATATTAATAGTAGTTGCAGGCGGATATTTATCAACAATTTGGTTACGTGTCACCATAAAAAAGTTAAGTTCTTGATAACGTGACGCAAAATGACACCTTGCTAAAAAAAGAATTTTTGTCGCTCCCACCAAGTACAAAAATCATATCAATCAACCAATAAAATCCATGCTAATTTCTTATTATAATTTATTCGCCATAAATAACAATTGTTTTATGTTTAAGAACTAGTCAAACTATAATTAACAAGTTAACAACTACTAATGAACCGGTGGGCCAGTGTTACACAGATGAAAATGGAAGACATTTTGAGGATTTACTGTAGTTTATAATTATTAGTCCGGGCGCTTATGCTATTTAAACAACATAATTTATGAAATTTGTGATTGTTTCGAAAACGGCTGGAAATAATTGATATGTTTGTATTGCAAAAAACAAGACAAACAGAAACAGAACAAACCCAATACCTAAATAATATACAGGGTGTTCCATTTGAAAATATTGAGAAATCGTCGCCCTATTTGTGAAAGGTTCTAATCCACAGAAAGCAGAATCTGAGAAAACTGCACTTTTAATATTTTTGTTTTGTCTAAATACAGTATTTTGCATATAATAAACATTAAAAAAAACTTTTATAATGTTAAATGTTATTTTATTATTTAAAAACAAACTATAGAACTATTTACGAAAAAACAAAATGAAATATCCATTTTACTAACAAAAAATTGTTGCTTAGAACTATTCACCACAAATAAAATACACATTTTATTAGACTTAGCACTATTTACTACAAAAAAAGACTTTTTTTTCGGTCAGGTAACTACATACCATGTAAGTTTAAACAAAATCAAAATAGTGTTTATGTTTGTAAATAATAAACACAGTGTAGTACTTAGTAATTAGGATAAAATAAGACGAAAAAATAGAATCATCAAATAACATATTAAATTAGGAATCAACCTCTTCATCTGAGGAGTCCGAAGGAATTTCGTTAGCAGATCTTAAGCTTTTATAAAACGTGTGATATGTTTCAGGAATGCACTTTGAATCGCAGAGTTTTAATAAGCCATCTAGTTTTCTTTTTTCTATCGGCAATGGGCCTGTATAAAGTGCTGGTATATCATCAGTTAGGGAGCTCTTCATTCTAGTAGCAACCTTTTTAACCAAAATGGATTTAAAATCTAGCTCTAAAAGTCTTTCTTTATAAAAAATCCTAGTGGGGTCCTCTTTTCTATACTGCAACCACTTTATTTTTAGCCAGCTGACTGTTTCACCTGCTTCATTTTTATTGCGATTTTTTATAACTAAGGTAGAAAAATATTTATAGTTTAGAAAATCAGTAAAATTAAGTTCAGTCACTTTATAGAAAGGCTTTTTAGTTTTGGCTGAACGCACAACAGTATACCAACCTTCGGGTGTGTAAATATCAACTTTTGTGCCTCTGGTTTCGATGGCAGAATGAACACTGTCACACTCCATTTCGGAATGGCCAGATTCCATATATTTCTGATTAACAATATCAATTGGTAACATCGAAACTGCTTTTAGGAACATAGCTGCATTAATGATATTGCGATTCTGCCCAGCAGCAGTATCCGAATAAAATGTTACCTCTTTTACAGAGGGTTTTAAGGTTGATATGTGTTTCCACAAGCAAGTAGCAATTTCTGAGGATCCCTTTGCCCCTATTCCTTCATGCCACATATAATTGGTAGCCTCAGAGTTTGATAAATCGTACACCGTGAAGTTATAGGTTTTCAATTTTTGAGTATAGTACAATTTCCCTACATTAAGTGATGGTGTGATAAGTATTTTTTTCCATATCCATGGTGTAACATACAAAAGTACTATCTGTTTTGGATCTTTCTTTGTCTGATTTTTTATGATCTCTGGATTCTTGTTTTCTTTTAATATGGTCATTATATTGTTCCTGTAAGCTAAGTTTGCCCTCGTTATCTAAACCTTCAAACTTTGTACAGAAATCGCACTGATCTTTTTTAGGGTGAAAAAATCCGAGATTGAATTCCGTTACAAAAATTTGCCTGTAGTAACTAAATTTTTCTGGCACTACATTGAGCTCTTCACAGTAACTTTTGTAGTCTTCGTAAAGTCTTCTTTCGGATAAACCTTGTGGAAGATATTTTCTTTTTGTCGTGCTTCTGCAGTAATGTGAAGAAACTACAGGAATGGATTTGATATGATCTCTTATTATATTTTTAACCTGCTCAGATTTTTTTTGAGGTGGATTTTTTTTTCCACGCATATCAGGTTGAACTATTCCAGAATCACACTGTTTACTAAGTGCAGTTTTTACTGTTTTACTAGATACGTTAATAGTGGCTAGAAAAAATTTCTGACAAACTTGGTACGTCTGATCTGAAGTTAACCTGTAAACGTAGGTGTTAGCTCGTCTGTCAGTGTTTGCACTATAACAACGCTTTTTTGGAATACAGGAGACTTGCTTTGCAATAAAATTCCATCTCAACTGCTGAGACCTAAGGTTAGTGAAGCTTTCAAAAATCTTACTTCGCTCTTCCCTCGAAAAATGTCTTGAACAGTTATAGTGGCAGTGACATGTAATATTATCCTTTACCTCTTTGGCTGGCTTAAGTTTACCAGTTTGAGTGTAATACTCTTTTCCGTCCAATCTTAAGTTTTTTTGGAAATTACGCTTCCAGGTTGATGGATCCTTTTTTCTTTTCCTAGTAAGTTTTTGATTTGTAGTTGTAGTATTCATAGGTTCGTTATTTTCTTGTTCATTGCCGCTAGATATATCGTCACTGCTGCTGTTAGAAGGACTATAATTAAAATCTGTATTGTCAGCTATATTGTCACTTTCACTCTCAGATAAGTTTAAACTTGTTGAGGGCCTTAAATCTGGCCTCTCTGCACTTGTCGAGGGCCTTAAATCTGGCCTATCTGCACTTGTTGAGGGCCTTAAATCTGGCCTCTCTGCACTTGTCGAGGGCCTTAAATCTGGCCTATCTGCACTTGTTGAGGGCCTTAAATCTGGCCTGTCTGCACTTGTTAATGGATTTAAGTCCAATTTACTTATATGCGGTATTGATTTTAAATCAGACTTGCTTGAGGCCCTCTCATTTGTATAATCTGTAAACAAAAAAAATACGTATTTATATTACAAGCCTGAACTTAGCAACGCATTATAAAATTTTGTTTAATGCAATTCAAATAATTTCTTTAGAAAATTTACTTGACACTTCAAATTTTATGTATTCCCCTGTAAAAAAAACAATTGAAGGCTTTTTGCAATCACTTTTTACCTAGTACACAAACGGCCCAATTTTCTTCTATATTACTAAGTTTGAAACAGTCCCTACTATTTTAGCAGTGCGATTTTTAAAAATAAAATTATTTTAAGCACTCACCTACTAAAGTACGTTGCAATGTAAGAATCGGAATTCCGTGGTCGGTGCTGTCATCAAAGCTTTTATTATCACTAGCAACAGTAACGGCAATACCATCCCTATTCTTACTTGTCTCAGTACAATCTAAAATTTACAAAAGATAACACCACTGGAATTACTCAGGAGACACATAACCTAAAATTTATGCAAACATGTTACATAATATCTAATTATTTAAATTACAAAGACGAAACAGAACTTACCTAATGCTACAGGATTTAAAACTGTATAACATGGCTGAGTTTCCTTATTTTCTTTGTTCTCTAGTGCAAGTTTAACCATATACTTGCTTCTCGAAGACATTTTAGCACTAAACAGTACCACTATTCCCTTAATACTGACCGATATTCTTATTCTAACCATATAAAATTCCTGTTCACACATGAAATATGAGGGTTAGGACCATTCACCTCTAATTTTATTTTAGTTAAAAAAAAATATTTCTGAGGTGAAAAGTTCTATGTCACTTAAAACTATTCACAAATGAACATTGTGGCTTAGAGCTTTTAGCACATTTTCTATAATATGCTCAAAAATGGTAAAGAGGGTTAAATTTATTCACTGTTGACATATTTAGACATATTATTAGTTGCCTATAGCGATAACTCAGAAAAAACTTTTTTGTGGATTAGAACCTTTCACCAATAGGGCGACGAAATATGATTTTGAAATTTGTCGTTTTTGGAATCTTATTATGAACACCCTGTATAAAATACATGAGTACTATTAGCTTCATATTATCTTTAGCTCTCTTGTTATAAAGCTCTCACCCAATCCCGTGGTTAAAAAAATTATTTTAGAATGTTCTTTTAACTTTTCTTTCCAAGACTCAACAACTTTTTTTCAGTTTTAAATTTATAGCTCTTAAACTACAAAAGCAAATTAATTGACATTTTAGGAATTATAGAGGACACGAATACGAACCGAACTTAAATATGCAATAAAATATTGGGTAAAATATAACTTTATGTTATAACACTTTTTGGGTCATTTTGTATATGGAAAAATATTTTCCTGAAATTCACCCTATGATACAGTATACAACGGTATATGAATGAAATATTTTTCTTAATTCTTATAGCAGCTATGGAAGCATGACGCACTATTGCACGTTAATATCCCACCTCCAATAAATAATATTAAAAAATCGGAAAGACACTTATATTTTATTATGCAGGGTGCGATAGCAGCAACAACGAGTGTATGATGAAATCATACTGTAGCCTCACCCCATATTTTCTTTCTTTAATTTATCTGATATCTGTAATATCAAAGAAAATATACAGTTTTATACCAGAACATAATAACACTAAAAATAATTAATAATAAATAGCAAAAAAGTACATTAGTAACGCATGTTCCCACCTCTACTACCCAGTTTGATATTGAGCATAATTTTTAAGTGCTAAGTGTATCTTTCCACTAATATATTTATTATTTTTTGAGTATTGGTAGTTTCCTGAACTGAAATATATGATTTTCAGGTTATTATTTAAGGAAACACTGTTGTGTCTTTTAGAAAAATGATTAGGGATTCGTAGGTTGTGACTGCTGGTAACGCCCTTCCAATTCTTTAATATTATATTTTTTTACAGGTAGGATGGGTAAAAGCTGATACCAAGGCTATACAAGCTATCCACGACCATGTCATCACGCATAACCCAAGAATATCAGTCTCTCACAATGATCATATAACGTGGAATTTACATATCAAAAATGTTCAAGAAGAAGATCGAGGACAATACATGTGCCAAATCAATACGGATCCCATGAAAAGCCAGGTATAGTATACAATATCACATATCACAGAGCACTAACTGAAAGTTTTGTTTGTCCAGTTTTATTTTAACGTTTCCGTATGAAGAGCGAAGGGAGACAAATGTATAAAAACTATGTTACAAAGTGTCTTACCAATATGCCCAAACAATAATTTATTAAGAGAGTATAGTAAGTACCTATACCGTATCCCGGTTATATATCGAATACTAACGAATTCTACACGGGATGCAAGCCATCGAATGTTGTATGAGGTATTATTTGCTTTTAACTATCTCTCTGCATTTATAACCATAATCAGTACATTTAGTAAAGAAAACACAATTATATGTTTGATTTTCACTTTAATTTGTCAACATAATACGTGTTATACCGTCACAGCGGCTTCATCAGATGTACCGTATGTCATATAATTAATTTATATGCCAATAGGCCCTACATTAATATTATGATATGATTATTTTAATATGGGTATAAGAGATAAACTAATTAACTAAACCTTAAATTTAACAAAGGAGAAGTACAACTGTCCTGCTTATCATTAAGCAAATTAGAGGACTTTTTCAGTTTGTTCTAGTAAATTTAACTTCAAAGCCTTTTGTTCTACATGGAGGATCTTGAAATTGTAATTAAAAATGTGTTTTCCAGATTTTAAATGATCAGCGTATGTGGAATGTATATTATTTTTGGTGAAAGAATCTTGATGGTCTTTAATTCTAGTGCGGAACGAAGGGTCTATCTGACCTATACAGGGTCCGCAAACGAAGCGTGGACGGAAGATTAAATCGTTATCGAAGAACTCATCAACAATACTAAAACAGCTTGAGATATTGGATTAAAAGCGGCATGTTTTAAAAATATTTTACATTATACAGGGTGGCCCAAAAAAGTGTGACAGCATAAAGTTATATTTTTTTAAATGGGACACCCAATATTTTATTGCATATTTAGGTTCGTATTACTATACGTTTATAAGTGCCTCAAATTTTATTTCATTTGGTTTCGTAGTTTCGGAGAAATAAATTAAAAACTAAAAAAAAAAGTTTTGCAGTCCCTGAATGAAAAAATCAAAAAAAACAATCCAGAACTATTTTTTTAACCTCGGCATTGAGTGAAATTTATGACAAAAGGTCTAGAGGTACTATGAATGTAATTGTGTTTATTTACTTTATACAGGGTGTTCATAATAAGCTTTCAAAAACCTCACATTTTAAAATAATTTTTCTCAAGTTTTTCAAATGGAACACCCTGTATATTATTTTGCTATTTGACGTAGAATTCATAGACAATTTTTTTTTGTAATACAAGCATATAAGTTATATCCAGCCGTTTTCGAAATAATTGTAAATATCATAAATTATGTTGTTTAAATAGTTTTTATTGGGAAATTTTGTTATAGGCGACTAGACTAATAATTGTAAACTAAAGTAAATGTTCAAAATAGCTTCCTTTTACTTAATTTAATGATTTTCCTCTACTGCCAACAGAACTCTTAATTCATTTTCTTCATTAATAACGGGTTTATCATCCTTCTTGTGTATGCAGTGTTTCCTGTTGCTACAAATCTTTGCAACAACTTCTCGAAGGTTTCTGGTCTCGGCTTTCTCTCAATATCTGGGTATCTTTTAGCATACACTCGGCTCGCGAGTAAGCAATTTCTTCCACATTCACCCAGTATAAAAATCATATTTACCATTTCTAAAGTTGTAAAATTCGACATTTTGTGTAAGTTAGTACTTAATTTCGACGACTGAACAAATGTAAATAATTTTATTTGGATGTCATAGTGACAATCTAATTCTAAACAAAAAAAAATCATGGCAACTCGATTAAGAATAAAAAATAAAATGAAATAAATAAAAGTAGCAAAAATGTAGGCTTTTAAAATTTATATCGAAATAACTAAAATACGGTAAACTCTAAGAGTAAAAGGAAGCTATTTTGAACATTTACTTTAGTTTACAATTATTAGTCTAGTCGCCTATAACAAAATTTCCCAATAAAAACTCTATTTAAACAACATAATTTATGATATTAATAATTATTTCGAAAACGGCTGGATATAACTTATATGCTTGTATTACAAAAAAAAATTGTCTATGAATTCTACGTCAAATAGCCAAATAATGTACAGGGTGTTCCATTTAAAAAACTTGAGAAAAATTATTTTAAAATGTGGGGTTTTTGAAAACTTATTATGAACACCCTGTATAAAATAAATAAACGCAATTACATTCATAGTATCTCTAGACCACTTGTCATAAATTTCACTCAATGCTGAGGTTAAAAAAATAGTTCTGGATTGTTTTTTTTTGATTTTTTTATTCAGGACTGCAAAACTTTTTTTTTTAATTTTTAATTTGTTTCTCCGAAACAACAAAACCAAATCAAATAAAATTTGAGGCACTTATAAACGATGGTAATACGAACTTAAATATGCAATAAAATACTGGGTGTCCCATTTAAAAAAATATAACTTTATGCTGTCACACTTTTTTGGGCCACCCTGTATAATGTAAAATATTTTTAAAACATGCCGCTTTTAATCCAATATCTCAAGCTGTTTCGGTATTGTTGATAAGTTCTTCGATAACGATTTAATCTTCCGTCCACGCTTCGTTTGCGGACCCTGTATATGAACTAGGACAAGAGCCACAATTTAATTTATAAACTTCGCTTTTTTGATCCATCTGGATTTTATGTTAGTTATTTAACAATAGACTGTATTTATTCTAGAATAACTCATAATATGGCAATAAAAGAAACTTATCCTATGACGAAAGAATCATATAATTATACAACTTTAATATATATATGAAAAGCGAGTGAAAACGTCTAGATTTCTAAATAAAGAAGGTATCAAAATAGCTTATAAAAGTAAAGCTTTCCCGCTTCGAGAGATTTTCCGTAAATCAGTTGTAGAGACAACTTGCACACAACATCTCTCTAACTGTGACGTCATCACTGTCATCCATACGGCTACAAACACACACACTGATTAAAATTTGTGACCTCAACGAAAAACAGCCGCCACGATTAATTTATGAATGATTATGCCCCGAGGACGACAGTCTTACAAAGCCTATGGCCCGAAGGTTCATAAGGCGCCCGATGGTATATATCTATTAGTACCCGTGGTGCATACAAACTTTTATGTCATACCAGCTCGTTTTCAATAATAAATATTTTTTTTAAATTTAATTTGATTTACCAATTTTTTATTTTTACCTGCAACCTTACCGTTACATTATTATAGCCTGCGTTTTTGTTGCTAGGGAGATAAGTATTCAAATGTTTAATATGTCAAAGTCATAAATCAAAAAACAAGGTTTTGAAATTCCCGACGAAATTGAAAAAAAGGCTGAAAAGGCAACGCAAAACCTGTTACCGAGAAAATCTAGAGAGTCATACGACAAAGAATATGACCAATTGTACTATACAACCTGTTGGAAAAAACACATTTGGGAAAATTCCCTGTATTATTGCAAAATATTTGGGTTTGAACAACTCCGAAAAGTACACTGGTTTACGGTTTACGTAACGTCGGCAACTCTTTCAGCAGAAGCTGGAGCAAATATAACTACGCTTAAGCGCCATGGTGGAGGAAGAGTACCACAGTTGCTGAGGGATATTTAGAGGATAGCATATCCTTAAAAAAAATGAGGTTTCAAGAATGTTAGCAGGCGTACCAACTGGATCTCGCATTTCCTTACAGAAACTAGAAACCCAGACAATGAATCATGTGTAAACCTTTGCTGCAGGAAATTTAGCTATCAGCGGAATCTTCCAGAATTGTCAGATCTATGTAAATACAATCAAATAATATATAAACGTAAATTTATATTTTGTTATTTTGTTAATAAAGAATAAGTTAATCGAAAACTGTTTTTTGCGTCTTAATGCCAGCGCGGGCCATAATGTGTACTTTATGCCCGCACGGGCATAAAGTAATCCATTATGTAGATGGTATCTAAGGTATAAAAACACAATAATATACTGGTATGACATAAAATAACAAACTACACCCTCGATAGTTTTGTTCAGTAGATGAGGCATCCCTCCGTATGCATTCAATAAAAATAGTACAAATCAAGACCCCCCCGAAGTGTGTTAAAACTATGTATTGACCCGACGGAAGTAAAAATAATCAGGAAGAAACTAACTTGCTGAACATGTAAATAGAGTTGATAACAGCAACAATCGAACAAGCGAACTCACTATATTATATCCTTTTTTTTAACGACACTACAAGAATAAAGGTAAACGGTTAACAATATTTATTTGCCAAGCAAGACATTCTCAAAAGGTGAGAATACAGTTGTATTGTGTATTTACAGTCAACTATCATTTACTTGTTATTTGTATCAGTCCATGAATATGTTTTTATATTAGTGAAATTAAGATACTCAAGTTTAAAACTGTAATGTGTATATCTCATAGTAACACACATTATTTAACTGTGAATAGTGTGTTATTTTGGTTTATAACTATCAATACATTGTCATTATTTTCTGTACAACGAAGGCAACAATTGTTATAATATTTTAAACTGTCAATTCATCAATTTTGTGAAAATTACATATATTAATATTCTTATTTACCATTAAAGTCTTCTTTATCATTGAATATTTAGCCAACAGAGAGCTTGGGGAAAATTTTTCAGATAGATCAATAAAGTACCCCAACAGCACAGTTCCTTTAATGTTTTCTACAGCATTTTCTGACATCCACTTCAAAAATTGGTCATATTCTTTTTCGTATGAGTCTCTGGATTTTCTTGGTAACAGGTTTTGCGTTGCCTTTCAGCCTTTTTTCAATTTCGTCGGGAATTTCAAAGCCTTGTTCCATTTTTGATTTTTGACACATTAAACATTTGAATACTTATCTCCTTAGCAACAAAAACGCAGGCTATAATAATGTCAAGGTAATGTCGTAGGTAAAAATAAAAAATTGGTAAATCAAATTAAATTTAGCATAAAGTAATCCATTATGTAGATGGTATCTAAGGTATAAAAACACAATAATATACTGGTATGACATAAAATAACAAACTACACCCTCGATAGTTTTGTTCAGTAGATGAGGCATCCCTCCGTATGCATTCAATAAAAATAGTACAAATCAAGACCCCCCCGAAGTGTGTTAAAACTATGTATTGACCCGACGGAAGTAAAAATAATCAGGAAGAAACTAACTTGCTGAACATGTAAATAGAGTTGATAACAGCAACAATCGAACAAGCGAACTCACTATATTATATCCTTTTTTTTAACGACACTACAAGAATAAAGGTAAACGGTTAACAATATTTATTTGCCAAGCAAGACATTCTCAAAAGGTGAGAATACAGTTGTATTGTGTATTTACAGTCAACTATCATTTACTTGTTATTTGTATCAGTCCATGAATATGTTTTTATATTAGTGAAATTAAGATACTCAAGTTTAAAACTGTAATGTGTATATCTCATAGTAACACACATTATTTAACTGTGAATAGTGTGTTATTTTGGTTTATAACTATCAATACATTGTCATTATTTTCTGTACAACGAAGGCAACAATTGTTATAATATTTTAAACTGTCAATTCATCAATTTTGTGAAAATTACATATATTAATATTCTTATTTACCATTAAAGTCTTCTTTATCATTGAATATTTAGCCAACAGAGAGCTTGGGGAAAATTTTTCAGATAGATCAATAAAGTACCCCAACAGCACAGTTCCTTTAATGTTTTCTACAGCATTTTCTGACATCCACTTCAAAAATTGGTCATATTCTTTTTCGTATGAGTCTCTGGATTTTCTTGGTAACAGGTTTTGCGTTGCCTTTCAGCCTTTTTTCAATTTCGTCGGGAATTTCAAAGCCTTGTTCCATTTTTGATTTTTGACACATTAAACATTTGAATACTTATCTCCTTAGCAACAAAAACGCAGGCTATAATAATGTCAAGGTAATGTCGTAGGTAAAAATAAAAAATTGGTAAATCAAATTAAATTTAAAAAAAATATTTATTATTGAAAACGAGCTGGTATGACATAAAAGTTTGTATGCACCACGGGTACTAATAGATATATACCCTCGAGCGACTTACGAACCCTCGGGCCAGAGGCCCTCGGCTTTGTAAGACTGTCGCCCTCAGGGCATAATCATCTACTTAAGTACCCTTGATACATAAATAACTTTTTTTTTTTTTTTTTGGGACACACGATGAGAAATCTGCTTACAGACACCTGACCCTCGCGGGGGTCAGGTAGTGTCAGGTTAGCAACATTGCGGGGAAAGACCAGACCAATGTCAACCTACAGAGTGTAGGTTTCGCCTACGAATGTAGCCGACTGACTAAAACTTACCGTCTGAGTTAGGTATCATACCTATAACTCGATTTCGCTGATATGACTAGTTAACTGCATATTCTGATTTTGATCTAGCTATGCTATACATTTATGTTGGGTGCCAGCTCTAGAGATTTTTTCACTCGAGATTAATCGAGTGAACAAATTTCGAGAGCTCCGAACGTATACGGTGGTAGGGTAGGCGTAGTGGTCAGTTTACACCTGGTTTTTGCAGGTTGTGCAAAGCAAGGCAATCTTTATTGTTTTTGGTTTTATGATTGTTTTGGACTCAAACGCGGTTGCGGGTGAGCCAGTCTTTCGGTAATTTGTATGTGGCGTTAGGTCGAGAATGTATGTGGGAAGCAGCGATCGTGCTATTGTTGGCAATGTTAGCCTTGGAGTGATATTTTGTAATGGTTTTGTCAAGAAACTCCGAAATTGTAGCAATTTCGAGGTCTCTGTGTACGATGTCGTTTCGTGTGTATCGCGGAGTGTCTACTATTATCTTTAATACCTTGTTTTGCATCACCTGTATTTTCTGAAGGCTCGACTTACATAGGGTGCACCAGGCTGGGGCACCATACATCATCGCTGATCTGATGAACGTCGTGTAGAGGTTAACCTTCGTCCTTAGATTGAGTTTGCTCCTTCTGTTGAGCAGACAGTATATGGCGCCAAGTTGTTGGTTGGCCTTCTTCATGATGTTAGCTGAATTTACCCTCCAGGTCAGCCTTTTATCAAAGTGTAAACCAAGATACTTAACACTCTGTTTCCAGTCGATATCCTGGTTTCCCACCTTGAGTTTCCCCGTTGGGAGTTTTAGGCGAGCCTTGGAAAAGTAAATTGCCTGAGTCTTATTCGGGTTGATTTTTATCTTCCATTTTGACAGCCACTCTTCGAAGAGGGTGATGTTCCTGTTGAGCCGTAGTGTTAGGATTGTAGGGCTTTTTCCTGATACTGCAAACGCCGTGTCGTCTGCGTATATATAATTATCGTATGTATAATTGTCGCTCATGGGAAACTTCGGCATGTCAGCAGTGTAGATGTTGTAAAGAAGGGTGACATAAATAACTATTTCAGTTACAAATAAATCCGAACAACCAAGCGCAGTGGGACTGTAATAAATGGAAAAGTATTTTAGAATCGAAAATGACTTCACTTAAAATATGGGGTCGTTTCTCTTATTTCCCTCCTCCCCAATAGAGTCGAAACGAATTTAAATTAAGTCGCGAGTAGTATTTGTGATATGGAAAAAATAGATAAAGGCCGTTTCATTACGGTTTGTACTTACATCATCAATTTCCTTACCTTCTTTAACGGAGGCATTATACATAATAAAAAAATAGGAAATTAAATATGACGTGTCTTCTGACAAAAACATTTTTTTTTGTACAAATTTGATACATGATTTAATTTCATAGCCCACATTTTAAGTTATTATTCTTCTGGCTCTAAAAAAATCAGCTGTTGAATGCCCGCCATTTCGGTTTCTAAGAAACGAACAACGTTTATGACGTAATTAATTTGTTTCAGTTGTTATATGTTAAAAATTGTAGACAATTGTTGACGTAAGTACAAACTATCATGAATCGGACTTTATCTATTTTTTTACATGTCAGTAAATACTATTTCCCACTTAATTTAATTTCATTTCGATTCTATCGGGGATGAAGGGAAATGACAGAAACGAGAATCGGAGTCCCAATGCTTTAAAGTGAAGTCATTTTGCGATTCTAAAACACTTTTCCATTTATTACAGTCCCACTGCTTGGTTGGTCGGGTTTGTTCGTAACTGCAAAAGAACAGATAATAAAAGGGGACTTCATAATGTGAAAAGTTAGATATTCCTCTTTATTTCCAGTATCCTTCAAGTATATTCAGAATTACATATGTCTTTTAAATCTTTCCAAGTTTATCATTATTTAATACAGGGTGTCCCTCCATGGGGTTACCTATACCACAAATGGACCTACTTTTTTTCTCTACAAAAAGTCATTCTCTCATTTTATCTAAGAGTAAACTACTAAAAGTGGGGTCCAGCCCCGAACAAACCCGAAAAACTCACAGCTCATCCCGCGAGACTGTACATATCACCCTGTGGTGGCTTGTCACAAAAAAAGTGTTACGTGCAATGTTGCACAAATTAATATAACACTGAAAGTCCATATAAAATCATAAAAATAAATTAGTACCTACTTGTATGTATCTTTATACCTAAAGAGCGATGAAATCCAAGCACAAAGACAATTTTCCATGGGAATACAGAACACTCTGGGGAACACTTTATGCTCGAATCATATTAGATTTTGACAGAAAACACAACCAATAATTAATTTGTTGAAAATACACCAGATTATTAGATTTTATTGCAAGTGATACGACGAATTTTCACTTGTTCGTTGGCGACATTCCATCATTTCTATCAAGTCAACCGTCAGCTGTTGCGCCAAGAAGAAACCAGCAGTCTTAACTGAGCAATTTAGGTTGGTCAATAAAAACAATGTCAAACAATGCACAAAGTTTATTTATGGACTGGCAAGATAAACTAAAACGCGTGAACCGAAAATTATTACAACTATTATACGAGGTCCTCCTGAAAACAGGGATGCGAGTGTAAATGGTCATAAATAAAATCGACTACATCCTAACGCTGTTCAGATTCGATTGACAACACGCTTGTGCAGTCGGACGAATACACATTATGTCTATCAGTCGCCTGAGTTTGTGACAGTGATGGAGAGATAGGGTTTGTTCGTGAGGAAGAAAATGAATTGGCACTAATATCTGCCCCTTCCTTCGAGGTCATTTTATATAGAGATGAGATAGACTGAACAAGTCGGCGGTATCCGTCACTACTATTTTATGCAATTTGGTCGAAATTCCATTAACGTCATACAAATTACACGACTTGCAAGAGGTCTCAGGCCTTATGGTAAATAGGCAAGGGGGAAGAATTTCGTTTATCACCATAAAAAAATCACGCCGTTAACGAACAAACCCGAACAAATATCTTATAATACAGGGTGTTATGGAAATGACGTATTATATTTAAACCGGCAATTCCTGAGAGGAAGACAAATTGAAGAAAAATACCCATAAATGGCGCTCTCAATTCATTCGGCGGTAAAAGTGACCTGAGGTCAAACCAAAAAAAAAACATCTGTGCGGCACTTGTACACATACGAATTCTCACCGGTGTTGTCATATTTACATCTTAATCTCTTTAGACAAAATACAATAATTTAAACACTTTTCCATTCTGTCATACCTTTTCCTACAATTAATTTAAGAAATATTACTACAGAATATGTTTTTTGTAACACACGCTGTAGCATTAAACAAGTTTGAAATACGCACGTACGTAACTAGGTCAAATGTCAATGAACTTTTGACTTTTGAGTGATTGCTCATTGTTTATTTTTTAATGCAATTTTATTTAAGCCACACACATACACTTACCTCGTCAGTCTTATTTAAAAATTAGTGTCAATTTCTATAAAAACTTATAAACCAAATACGTTTTAGTAATAAAAAAACCGGCACATCACATAACCATAATAATCGCAAAACTTCCCTTGAACACTGGCCGCCATAAAACAGTTAAATGCATAAATTCACATGTAGACATCGTATTTATTTCTCGCCTAGATTTGTATGAACTTTTGTTTTTAATTGACTCAAGATCACATTGTTAATAACATTTCTTTGAATTATAAATTTCATGACACTCATTCAAAACACGAGTTGTGTAGAGATGGGCACTTTGAAATGCGTGTTTTTCTTAGCATCAATTTAAATGGTCGGTAGATTCCAGCGCATTCGCCAAAAAGTTTGAAATGAATAATAAACTACAGCACTTATTTATTGTTTTCTTTCACTGCTGTAGGTACCAATAAAGATTAAAAAACTTGTTAATCGCTGCTCTGGTGCTCTTTTTCATTCGAGAAGCTTAAAAAAATTAAATCGATCGTTTCACAGCGGGATTTTAAAAACACAGATTAGTCCATATCTACTCCAAATCGACAGAAGAAAGAAGGTAATAAGTTGACATTTGCTTGACAACAAGATATTCCATCGAGGCGTCGCGCGCGATTTCGAATTTAAAAGCGGTTTTTTTCGGGATATTTAATCAATGTTAATAGAAAATAATGTGCGTGCGTAGAGTTTGAGAATGTTTAGTACATACAGAAAAATCAGTCGAAGGCATATTAGAAAATGTTCCTTTAGTAAGAGATAATGGGCATCGCAAGGTCACCGGATCTTACATCCTGCATTCTATGGGGTACGATGAATAAAGAAATAGTTTACAAAGAGTCAATCGAAGATATGGATCAGTTGTGAAATAAGATAGTGGATGCAGCATATTAAATAATTGCTGAATATTTTTCACAGAGTTCGAACACTTCACTACCAGTGAACCAGTCGGTTATTTTCAATATCTTCCATTCTAAAAGAAAAGCGAAGAAGAACTAATAGTTTGGAATCTAAAAATTTGCTGTGATGCCTTTTGGTCAGAAATCAGTGTTTTTATTATGTGTAAATTTTGTGTATCTACTAGGTATTGCCACATATCGTGTTGAAATGTGCTTTTGTTGGCGAAACCTGTGACATGTGTAATAAAATCTAATAATCTGATAGTGTCTCTAAAACAACTGATATGTATGTGCCTGGAGGCACATATCCTGCCAGCAAGGGCCAATTTGTGTCCTCTCTCCTATTTATGAGTTTTTTAAAAAGTGTGTAGCGATTTTGTGTGCCTATCTTCAAAAAACTAATTTGAAACATGTGTGTGTTTCTTTAAGTGATTTATTATGGTAATTTGTTCAGTGTTTCACTATGTGTTCTGTGTCTGACGATATGTTCTGAGACATAAGAAAAATGCCGAAGGGGTTTTAGTGGGGTATAAGCTTTATCCAGTAAAACCGAAAAAACTGAAGATGTTTGTGCCCTGGATTACTTGCTAGTGTACTGGCACCTGGATTCATTTCTATTTGGATACTAGGTAAGCTAAATATTTATTTTTATAAGAATCTAAAGTTTTACACTTTAATACAATTTGGCAACATTGCGCCAAAACATGTGTTTATTACACAGCTGGGCAGTGTAATATGATTGTGCCGCGGAGTGACCTGTGGGTTTATGGGTAAATTACCTCACTTTTTAAACGTTCGATTTAAAAAATATATGTAGCGCTTCTCTAGGACACCCCAGGAGTCACCCATTTAAATATAATACGTCATTTCCATAACACCCTATATATAAAAATGCCAAACGGCGAATTTTCGATACAAAATCACACTCGACGGTTTCGTGTCTGTGAAATTAAAGGTTGTGATGGGATTTCTAAATCACTGAAAAAATCACCAAACTGTGAAATATTGCCCATCTCCAGTTCCGAGTTTTGAACGTTTTCGTTTCACCGATTAAATGTCATTTTTAAATTGAACGAATCGTATTTAAAATCTATATTTTTAATCAGTTAAACAAATAAATCTACGCGAGAAAAAAGGGACAAGCCAAAATTAATTAAAACAACGTTCCCGTGTAATCCGTGTATTATTTCCCTGTGAATAGCTACTATGTCTGAGGTTATGTGCGTGTTTTTACTAAATCTTACATATCACATAGGTACCACAATGTTGATTGTTTACATGTTTTGCCAATGCCAGACACGTGGTTTTCTGGTTTGACATAAGTGACATTTTTCTTCAATTTGTTTTCATCTCAGGATTTTCCGGTTTAAATATAGTAAGTCATTTCCTTAACACCCTGTATAGTGAGGTCATTATCATTATTTGTTTCTTTAAACATACAGGGTGCAAAGATTTTCAAAAATTTAATTTTTTATTAATATCTGTAATATAATAATATTGGTATCGGCACCAGATCTGTAACTATGCAGTATACGTTGATATAAGTAAAAATTAGTAATAGTAACGTTGTAATGCATCTTTAAGTCAAATATTGGTATTAACCACTGACCTATAACTAATATTAATGCGGACGTGAGAATCGGTAATTCCCCGAACGTCCGACCGACGAGAGTCAAGACACCAGCGGTTTGTTCGAGTTCGTTTTAATGCTCAGAAGGCCATGGCTCAGTTCTCGAATCGAATTAGTATTTGTACATTGCTACTTCAGATGACGATCGTGTAGTGCAAAATTTTAATTTTTTGTAATAAGAGTAAAAATACGATGGGGGAAATAGCGATAATAGTAAAAAAATATCTGTACCTTTTTAAAACCAAAAGAATAAAGTATTTCACAATTCTAGATATGTTCTATATCCGGTAGGTATACAAAACTACATTTTCTAATGACAAATCTTAATTTTTTTACAAGCAAATTTTGTTATAAACAAGACTTTTGTCGAGAAATTAAAAATTAGGTCTATTTGTAGTACATGTACCTGTATATTATCATGTGGACTCATTCATATTTATATTACTAAAGGGAATCAAATAACGCGATGATAATCTATGCGGTTTTTAACCAATAACATATCGATAAAATAACAGTTATTTTAGAGTTCGGTTGAACACAAATACGGAACATTTGTTTAAAAGCCCACAATACAAACCGCGGACAGTGGTAAATATTATTTCGAATCGTTTGATTTATTTATGTTTCCAGATAAAATAGAATCTTATTGTGCTTAATATAATGGAAATATAATTAATATCTTTCTAAATATAAACTGATGATAGAAGTAGTGTTTCGTCCTCACATTCTGCCGTCCATATTAATGAATAGTTACCATATAACTACGCGTTAACCTTTTTTCTATTATTTTTAATAAAATGTTTTCCATATCTGCGGCAAGAAAAAATAGAAGAAAATATATTTTTTTCGTAGATGGCTGTTATTTTATACTTTGACATTAATTTCCTTAACAACTTTTTTCTAATAATTTTCTTTTGTACCATATAAATGAATGTTACTTTACTTTTAGCATTTTAACATTTCTCTTATTTTTTGATCACTCTGTACGTTATATTTATGATTTTTTCGGGAATTCGGAGTTTGTAAGGTAAGCAAAGGATTTTATGAAGCATAGGTCATTTTCCTAAAATCACAGATAAAAAAGTTTTACATATGGTGCCAATTTTTTACAAACAGTGTTGCATTTAAAATTTTGCTGTCTTTAATAACAGTTTTTTGATATTTTACTTACTATGCTTTATCGACATAATATGCACATCTTAACATATACTACTTACAATTATTGTACCGCCTCGTATTTTACCCTTACCTTTTTCTATATTTTCAAAGTACTACGACAGCAGGCAGTGGCGGATTTAGGACTAGATTAGGGGGGGGGGGGTGAGCTAAGGAAGGAAAACTCGCCGCAAAAAAAAAAAATCCAGACCACGCCTAAATATCACTATATTTGATAAATACGTTATAGTAAATACTAGATACTAGAAAATCTGATACGGTAAAGTGTGAATTCAGATAAATAACAGAAATGTTGATGATTTTTACATTACGTCAAGTAACTTAAATAACAGGATAATGGAATAAACTTCTTTCTAAAAATAAAATTTGTTACATTTTCGAGTTTTGAAAAGTGTTTTTTTTTAAATCCGTCGGTCAAGCCACGACGCTGTAACAATGACATCGTCATTAAATCGTAACAAGGAAGTTACCGAGGAGAAAAGTTGTACGCAGGAAGATAAGCGACGTATGCCACAACTAATTTTAAAACATAATACATTTATGGGAGGTACAGACCAAATGGGCCAGAATATAGCATATTATAGAAGAGGCATAGGTTCCCAAAATACTATATTAAGATACAAGTTTCATAAGACATTATCTTAGAGCACGCGTTTAATTTAGAAAACTACCCGCTTCGCGGGTCGTGTTCTAATTATCTTATGAACCGTGTATTTTATAATACTATTTATGTCTTTAAAGTCTGAAAAACTAAAAATATGGTAGATTTTTTCCATTGGAATTAATATTTTCTTTTTAGGTTGGCAATACCTTTACAATTTAATAAAATGTTACATGATGATGATAGAAACAATTGAACACAACAAAGCTTCTTCCCATCCGTCATAATTAAAAATAAATATATTATTAAAGCTAATAAAAATGAGTCAGGAAGAAAGTTGTACTCCGTCAGAAATACGAGAAATTTCAGAAAATAATCTAGAAAAACTTTTAAAAAGAATATGCCAAACTTTGAGTTATGGTGCATAAACTGGAAGATATTTCTATTATGTTTAGGTTATGCTGATTTATAGGTGTGACTAGAAATTAGTTGACGGACACCATCAGTATGTTATATATTTCCGAGTATAGGTATTTCAGATAAATATGTAGTAAAAATTATGCAAGGTTAAAGGTTAGTATTTTAAAGTTTTCTATAAAAATTTTTGTCGAATCGTTCGAAAAATTCGAACCCTACTTGCTGCCAACATAAAAAAAATTAAATTTCAGTTTCAAGTGACAGGTTATTAAATTTTTTGCATTTCATAATGTAGCCAATGTTGTCAACAATAAGTCCCCAGGAACCCAGATACTGAGATTTATGGGATTGGTGATTTATATGGGTGCCGAATTACGCTGACGAGGGCCCGTAAGGAGAGAGAAAAAGGCAACAGGGGACACTTGGCGAGGACTTGGCGTTGAACTATGACGCGCGCGAGATCATAATACAATTATAGTTTCTCTTGAACAAATCTATTTAAATTAGTAGTTTTAGTGTTTTAAGTAGTATCTTCTTTTATAACTCGACAACACCATTATGAAACCCAAATAGAAAAAATGAAATTGGGCAAATTTTACATGGTTAATTGATGCCGCTCTACAAAACACATGCGTGTTATACAACAGCGCTAGACGAATCAAAATTTCACAATAAATTTTGAAAATGGAAAAAAACATGGTTTATAGCAAAGGGGCTGGATGACCGTCAACGTCACCTTCTGTATTTGTGCGAGCTCGGGCATCTTCGGATCTTAGATTTGATACAGTTGATCATCTGGTTGAACATACAGATGGGAAGAAAATATATAATATGTAATAATACTTCATGTACATCAGTCGTAAGAATCAAGAGTTCAAAATGTGAAGTTGGTCTATGCATTGATTGCTTCGTCCCACTTCATACCCGATAATGTAAAAGATTTTTTTTTAAGATAGTGTGTAATATATCATACTAAATTAAAAACTATGTAAATGCTAGAATATTTATATACAATGTAATATTACTGAGTTATACTAATAAATGTTAGAATGTTAAATAATATTTGTTGGCTTTGCTAAGAGTGATGTCATCCACTTGAGAGCTTTGATAAAGTGTAACAGTATCCCTCTTTCGTTCTTTGATGTAAAATAATGAATGCCCATAATAACTGATTGTAGAGAAGTAGGATTATTTTTAAGTTAGTTGGCACGTATCTTTTATGTACGAAATATCTTGTGCATTTTGTCTATAAAAATTGATTTAGATAATTAACGGTACTTTTAAATGTACCTAAGGCGTTAATTTACATAAACTGATAACATAAATGTATTTGTTCACTTTTTTATCTCTTACTTGGCTTATTATAGGTACTTATAGATTATTTATTTATAATAGCAATACAAGCGCCTAGTGTTACCATATGGTAACTGACATTATTTCAAAAAATATAACGTACGGGATTTTTTGCTAATAGTTTTTTGTCAGATGGTCCCGTCTAAAGGAATGATTCAACATAAAAATCTAAAAAATCGCGAATTCAGAAATTCCGGCTTTAATCGGTTAAGATAAAACAATGAAAACTTAAAAGAAACATGTCATGCAAAGATAATACCTTTTTTTTCTGAAACAGATCAGAATAAAAATTCCTTAAACAACTTTTCATACAATTCCATTTAAAAAAATAGAAATTATTTTTAAATTCCAAAATAACAACAAGCCATAAACCATCATATTTTATTTATTTGGGCGAAATTTTTTTGATTAAACCGATTTCAAAACTCATTTTACTTATTGATATTGAATTGTGTGGTCTTTGTTCAAATTAAATGTGTCCCTGGGGAAATCAAAAGTAGTGTAGCATTTATATGTTGCTAAAAATGTATTTGGTAAAAGTTTCTAAATGTATTATTTATTTGATTAAATTTTATTTATTATTTATTAATTTCCTATTTCTCTAATCGAGATAATTTCGAATGATATACAGGGTTGGGTAAATGTTCCGAAACGGCTTAATTACAAGAGAACGAAAAGGGATATCAGATCCGGGTTTTCGACAATCGATAGGACCAAAGTTTTACTATTTGATCGTATAATCAATATGTTAGTAATTTGATAAACTGTCAAGGGATGACGTTACATTTTTTTTTAAATGGAACACCCTGTAAATTATTAGTTATTTTAAATTCTTAATATATTAAAAAATATGTTTCCTGTAACATAACATATGTATAAAATCAATTGTTTGGGAAATATTGATCAATAAATCTAGAAAATCTATACATTTTATTTTAAAAACTAAGAACAATTTTTATATAAACGAAAATTTAAAATAAAAGTTATTTAACTAAATGTTCAAAATGTCGTCTTTCGGTCACCTGACAGTATATAAGCCTCTTGAAAAACTGGGAAAGCATCTGTTATAAATGTTAATGAGCCTGTCAAATTTTGCTTTTTGACAGCTAATTCTTACTTAGATTTAACTCGAAATCAAATTATACCAAATTTAATTAATTTATCAATATAACGATAAAATATAACGGAGTAACATTTGATTTCAGCAAGATGGAATACCACCGAATTTTGGTATACATATCCAAAACTATTTGGTTGAAACATTTCTTGGAGGGTGTATAGGTAGGCGAGGGGGCATTGAATGGCCTCCTAGATCTCCAGATCTAGCACCTTTAGATCTCTACCTTTGTGGTCATTTAAATACTGTCGTATATCGTACGAAAGCTATTGCTCATCAACATTTACAAAACGTGCTTTCCCAGAGAGCCTTGGACATTGTCAGGTGATTGAAGAACGACATTTTAAATATTTAGTTAACTAACTTTTATTTTAAATTATCGTTTATGTAACAATTGTTCTTATTATTTTTTAAAATAAAATGTATTGGCTTCTTCACTTATTTATCAATATTTCCGAAACAATTGATTTTGAAATATGGTTTGTTATAGAAAAAAATGTTTAAAATTTATTGAGAATTTAGATTAGCTAATAATATACAGGGTGTTCCATTCAAAATAAATGTAGCGTCACCCCTAACGTTGCTGATATATGGAATGCAGAGTCAAATAGTAAAATCGTATTCCTATCGATTGTCGAAAACCCGGATCGGATATTAGTTTTCATTCTCCTGTAATTAAGCCGCTCCGGAACATTTGCCCAACCCTGTATAATATTAGAATTCAAATTAAATTATAATGGGTACATTGCTACTGATGTACACGGTGGTAAAAATGGTTCGACTGTATAAATCAATCATTTAACGGCGATCGAATCAGTCCGAATTCAAAAACAATCGAATATTTTCAATAAATAATTCAATTTATATTTTATATTATGCACCAGTCTTAATAATCGGTCTGTTCACCGGTTACGTTTACCGAACAAATGAACGAACGAACGATTGATTATGCATCCTGAGATTTTTATAATATAACGTAATGATTGCTTTGTATTATTTTAGGGTATAGTCGTCCGACTGAATTGTTTGTCTCTGTTGCCTTCAGCTTACATGCTATTTGTTATTTGGTTCCAATATTTCCTATAGTTCGTTCTCCCTTAATTAGTTTGCGGCTCTCGATAATCAGTAGTCATCATCATCAATCGCGAGCATGGATATGATTATTACGATTGAAATGAATAATTGATTGATAGTAACCGGTAAGTATGCGGTTATTCAGTACTTTCTACTGATACAATTTTTGAGATCGATCATTCTCGATTGACACTACTGAGAATTCAACCGAAAAGTAATAATTTATTTCATGTAGTATAATAGCTTAGATATGCCTGCATCTACATTATTTCTAAATATTTTATTTAACAAGTTATTAATATGAATCTTAATCATAATTTTACTTGTTAGTTTCTAAATTTCACGCTCTTTTGAAATCTTTCGACAAAATGGTAATTACTTCAAAATATATATATCGGGTGCTTCAGAAAGAACGCTCACACCTATAATTTTTTTATTGTTTAAATTACAGAAATAAAATTTGATGGGTTTGTATGTGATATAATTTTACATTTAATGACATGACAGGCTCTATTTAGTCACTTCCGGTATAACCGTAAAAAAAAATTTAGATTTTTAAATAGAACAACCAGAATAATTTTGGCTATATCGATTCAAAATACTATTCTAAATTCAACAACATCCTATACGTCACTTTTTGGCGCTATAAATAATTTTTATTTTTATTTTTTAATCTAGATTGCTATAAACTGCCTAAAATGCTTCTTCCACACTTTTTTACTGTTTAATTTAATGGAAACATATTGTGGCTCATTCAGGCAAAAAGATAGAGTTCTTTTTTCCAACAATTTGATATCACACATCTTTATGTCAACTTAAAATGGAGATATAATTTATTAAGAAGAACAATTCATGACAAAAAATATAACAAGGAGCGCAAACGAGTTTTCATGCCGCCATAATGTTAACAAATAAATGAACATAAATTACAACTTTAATATCCGCCATCATTTGGCTTAGAAGTAAAGCATTTTAGGAAGTCCATAGCAATCTGGATGAAACAATAAAAATAAGAAGAAAAATGATTTAAATTGTCAAAAAGTGACGTATGGGAGTCGTTTAATTTGGAATGGTGTTCTGAGTTGATATAACTAAAAATATACTGGATGTCCTATTTAAAAATCCAAGGCCATTTCCGGTTAAACTGGATATGACAAAATGGAGTCCGTCATGTCATAAAATGGAAAATAATATCACATATAAACTAGTGTTGTGATCACTCGAGCGAAAAACCGCTTGATCACTCGATTATTGAAATAACCGACATCGCTCGATTATTAAAAAAACCGCTCGAATTATCTATTCAGGCGAAAACCGTCGCCCGTAACTTATTATCTTTCACTCGATACCCGCGCATCGCTTGCCGCCGACGGAATTGTACCGCTGTAGTGTGATCGAATTAAAAGACTGCTCGTATATCAAACAGTTTTTCGCTCGATAGGAAATACTCTAGTTAAAAATTCAGGCGAAAAACCGAATAATATCAACTGTTATAATGACCTTCGTTTTACACGCTGCGCGATCCGAAAGCTGGCTAGCCAGCGGCGTAGTTTAGGTCTCCGATTGTAAATATTAAAAAATTAAGGGATATAATTTGGAAATTTTTATTTACTATAAACTCGAGAAAACTTCTCAAAAATAACATAATAATAGAAATTCTTAATGAAAACTAACAAAACGAACAAAATTGTTAACAACATAAATAGAAAAATTCGTTGGTTATGTTATAGTAAACATTTTTAAATCGAAACAGGAACTTTTTGTTATTAAACTCAAGAAGACGTCTTAAAAATAACATGCATTATAGAAAATGTTAATGGAAAATAAGAAAACGAGCAAAATAGTTAATAGTGATCGTGAAATTTTTTGGTAACCAAAAGTAAACATTCTTAAATTTAAACAGGAACTTTTAGGTAACTATAAACATGAATTTAAAAAAATAATCACCTATTTTCTTATTTTGCCAGTCGCGTAACTAAGCCTAATTTTTTGAAGGGCACACAGTGGTCACCTGATAATTTAAAGTGGAAGAATTTGACGGCAATTTTAAATATCTATTTATTTTATGCTCGTAGATTGAGAAAGATCTGAAGAAAAATAACTCTTGGTAATACTTTTTGTTTTAAAAAAGCACAAGAATAAACCCGAGCAATAAATACATATTTGGGTGATTTTTTGCAGTTTTTTTGTTTGGTATCGAGACACACACAATAAATAAATTTCTGGAATTTTTTTGGTGACACTATATTTTTTTAGCTAAACCTGTGCCCACCCGTAGTTACGTGCCTGCTAAATACCCTACTTGATCACATGTAAAGGGCTAGGCAGCCCGTTAAGCAGTCGGTGACGTCATCGCTTGGCAAATTGGAATTTCAGGCGATTCACTCGAGCGATTAACTCGATTCTTAAAATCGCTCGAGTACCAAGTACTCGATTATTAAAACACTAAGATAAACCTACCAAATTTGATTTCTGTAATTTAAACCATAAAAAAGTTATGGGAGTGAGCCTTCCTCCTCAACCACTCGGTATATATTTCGAGATCTTAAAATTGGCCAGAATGGAAGTACAATAAATTCGGAATATTTTTGAAGAAAATAAAACCTTGTTAAATTATTTATGATTGCAGACCAGAAAATATCCAACCAGTTCGCCATCAGTTAAAAATCGTGCATGGCAATCCATTGGCAATTTGCTTGTACGAACAGACTAATTAAATCTAGATAAAAATTTAAAGCGAAAACTTATACTTTTTCAATAAGCACTTTTAGTACAATATACCAGTGAAAATTAAATAATATTACGTACCCCTACTTAGCCAAATTGCCGAATGAAAATAATAATATTAATAATTTCCTACATCTAATTTATCCCTTCTTCAATATTTTGCCTTCAAAATATCGTGGAAACAAAGCACATAACCGCGTTCAAAATGAAACCCAATTTATGCAACCAATTTTTAATTTAAAAAACAAATTACCTTTTCCTGTATCTAACCAAAAATCCTTGGGAAATTACATTTACATAAAATATTAAAATTTATATTTGGAAAACGCTGCTTTCTTTTGTTTTACATTTTCAATTGTATGTTTAATTGAATATAAAATAAAAAATTATAGAACAATTTGGACAAGCTCGTACGTTAAGGAAGATTGGCTGCCTCTCTTTGCTTGTTGCCTGCTATTACACATAAATTTAATATCTATATTTTATTTCAGAAAATTATTCTTATTTATAGGTGTTATTTTTTCATTCTATGATAATGCCCTGCCATAAGACGTTACTCTGTCAAACGTTCCGCTTTCCCAAGAGAAAAATATTATTCGTTCTTCTTCGTCAATGCCGGGGTTCCCACGGGTCCATATTGTCTCCCACCCTTTTCTTACTGGACATTAACGATCTTCTAGTGAGAACCCATTATATTGCTTTGGCGAAGACAGCATACTTGTCTTATCTTTCACTTTGAATTTTTCATTAACTTGTCAAGCACATTTTTCTTATATGCCACAATAAACGGCAAAAGGTTGTAATCTACACTCGGTTGCGAGTGCTTATACTATGGATATTGCAGATGAACTGGGAGTAAACAAAAATACCCTAATGTAGGCATGGGACTATTATTAGGAGAGCAGGTTCAGGTTTCCCTAAAATTTCAACTAAAGAAGACTACTAAATTATATAAGGGATCATCCATTCGCAACTGCAATAGGCGAAAGAAGAGACTAGAACTTCCCAGGTTCTGCAAATACTGTTAAAGACAGGGTTTTTAACGGAAAGGAATAAATAAGGCAGGTTCGAATTTGCACATGAATATTTAAATTAGAATCATTTCTGGGAAACCGTTATATTTTCTGACGAGAAAACTTTTCAATCGCGTAATAATGGAAGAATTCGGATTTATAGGCCTTCTGGCATGCGGTATAATGAAATATAGACTCACAAAACAAATCGGCAGGAATTTTTTCTTATCTTAAATATGAAGTTCTGCACTTTTAGGTCTGATGATGCCCGTATAAGGGCGAAACATTTGCCACGGTTTATATAATAAACAAATGATATTGATGAGAAGCCGACTTTGTGCAATTTGATTTTTTGTTACTAAAATCAAGTCTCTTAGAGAAATGTACTGCTTCTTTGAATATTAAGTATCATGCCTCAACCAAGATCTGGAAGAAATTTTATCTTGGTGTGACAGTAATCAAATTGAGTTTAATGCTAAGAAACCCAGACAGCTTTTTAGAAGGTCAATATAGCCGGATATATGCATGACACGGCTCGCAATTCCACTTCGTCTATTAACTTGCTGTACATCAATCTCTGAGGAAATATATCTTGGTATAAGCAATGGTAAAGGCAGCTTCGCATAATCTTATAATCTTGGTATACTTTTCCGAACAACAACATTGCATACACCTCAACAATTTGATGCTGTAGGAAGCCCAGATTGGTCCAGCAATAAAATGATGCTTTCATCTCTGGAGCACTGCACACAGGAATACTTTTCGGTTACGGGATTCCATCGGAAGGACAGACAGTCGTCACTAGTTAACCAAAAACATCTACAGCCTAGAACATCGGAGACAGGTTGATGATTTGACTCTTTTTTACACATATTTCCATGGCGAATGGTTTTATAAATATTATCCTGTGGTTACAGCAAAGAAAAATTCTGATGCTTGCAAAGCCACTTACCGCCCATTGATACGGCACTTGCGTGTATTATTCCAGCGATGTTTTTAAATGCGGTAAATTTAATATGTATGTCGAAGACAAAAGTGCTCACAAATTTTTACGGGAGAAAAAAAGGGAACCAGCCAAAATTAATAAAAACGATGTCCCTGTGTGAATTCCAGCGGGTTTGTAAGATTATGTGCCGGTTCTGTACTAAAACATATTATTCAGTGTATACATAATTTACAAATTGTGGAACTAGTTTTTAAATAACAAGGGAATAGAGCATGTGTTGTAAAGAAAATTCATTTTTTTTTAAAGGAAGCCGATTCAATCAAAAGGTCATTGACTTCTGATATGTGTTTTCTAATCAGTTAAAGACAAATCTACACGAGAATTATAAATTTTGGTAAAGGTAAGAGAGCATGTGGGATAAATAAAATTCCATTTTTTTTATAAAGAATTTGTTTCCATCAAAAGGTCATTGGCCTTCTAAAGAGTTCGCATAAACCCGAACAAACCCTGAAAATATGACAATACTGGTCAAAATTCACTGACGTTTTTTGCCATAACCTACTCGGCGTCGCTAAAAAACCAGGCCGAACTGGCTAGGTTAAGGGAAATTCTATTGGTACAAGATGCTTTACTTACTTTGTTTACATGCTCGACATCTGTGGCTAGTTTGTTTACAATTCTGTCAGTGCTACTACGTGCTTATTTTTGGTTTGATATCAGGTCATGTACAGAGCATATTAAATTAAATCGCCATTTATGTATATTTTTCTTCAATTTGTTTTCATCTCAGGAATTGACGGTTTAAATATAATGAGTCCTTTACATAACGCCCTGTATATAGATAATGTCACAATAGTGTTTTTAAAGATTTATTTAGATGTCACTATAAGTAAATAAAACAGGAAAGTTTCCTCTAACAAGAATAATGAATGCCCACGAAAATGGTTCGTAATCTCACAAGAAATCAATTTTGCTGTTGCAGGTAGAAAATATACGTAAATATTATTTGGCTAGAGCTTTTCTCAGTGTAAATCCCGCAAACAAGCGAAAATATACATTCAAAGGTGAATTCGTTACATAAATGGTAAGACAACGACGGATCCATCACTTCGCTTGTAGTAAGATTAATAAAAAGTTGCCATTTAATTAACTAGTTTTAAAAAAATATTATTTTGATAAGATTGGTGAGACTTAAATTTTAATCTAGATATTTGATCAAAGCCTTAGACTAAGAAACACCCTAAAACAAACATAAAATGTGATCAATTGAATGAACATAAATGTATTTTTCCCTTCTCGCATTACAAAGTAGGATTTAATTAGTATACTCATTTCGTAAAATTAGAGTCTCTTATCCTACTAATTAAACAATAACAAGAAATAATTTTCTTGTTCTAAATTGGATCCGTTCTTAAATTTGTTTCCATAAATATCCTGAATACGGAAGGTTTAATATTATTTTATATAAAATCTTACTAAAAAGGACACTTTTATTTATGCACGCCTAACAAAATTTGTCTGTTATTAATTCACAAAATAAATTTAAAAAAAAATGTTAAGCATAATTTTTGAAATTCCATATTTTTACAAATTTTATTCTTCATTTTAAATTTAACAGTATTAACGTATTTTAAAAAATTCATTATTTTTTATTTGACCTGATATCGGACCACCGCACACAGGTGAATTTCGACAGAATCGTGACCAAAATGATGATGTTGGTCACACGAGATAAAAATATATCTTGCATTTCTGGTCCCCCTTTTTATGATTATTAAATTATGAAATTATAGAAATCGTAATAGACCATGACATTTTCGTTTGCTATATTTTTATCCAGTATAACGAAATTGTAGATTGAGCATTAGAAGTGTATTTCAATGGTAAATCTAATTCTTTTTGTTGTATGTAATTCTATGAAATTTCTTGAATTACTTGTAGATATCTCGAAAGGCTACAGCCAGATAAAATAATTTTTCCAAGGATAAAATCAAAGGACCCCGCACGGAACATATGGGAATCGGACCTCGGTTAAAAACTTTGATACTCGGGGATATTATCCAAAAATCGATGCTGATCAAAAGTCTTCATGGGCCCGAGGTCCGAAAATGCGATCCCGGGGAGCTACCTTCATCGCAATCAAAATAGTAAAAATGAGCAAATGCGCTGGCAATAGTGTGTCAGGCTTCCATAGCTCCTATACTAATTAACTTAGGAATTTCATTCATATGCCGATTTATACCGTATTATATGGTGCATTTCAGGAAAATATTTTCCAATATACAGGGTGGCCTAAAAAAGTGTGGTAACATAAAGCTGACTTTTTTAATTGGGACACCCAGTATTTTATTATATATTTAGGTTCGTATTAGTGTCCTTTATAATTACCTAAAGTTTTATTTCATTTGGTTATGTAGTAAGTATTAAATTATAAATTAAAAAAACACGTTTTGGAGTCATAGAAAATTTTTTTAAAAAACTACCTAAAATAACTTTCTTAACCAAGGCATTGAGTAGAATTTAAGACAAGAGGTCTAGAGATACTGTGAATGTATGGGTCACCCTGTATATTGGAAAATATTTTCCTGAAATGCACCATATAATACAGTATAAATCGGCATATGAATGAAATTCCTAAGTTAATCAGTATCAGAGCTATGGAAGCCTGACACACTATTGCCAGTGCATTTGCTAATTTTTACTATTTTGATTGTGATGAAGGTAGCTCCCCGGGATCACATTTTCGGACCTCGGGCCCATAGAGACTTTTGATCAGCATCGATTTTTGGATAATATTCCCGAGTATTAAAGTTTTTAACCGAGGGCCGATTCCCATATGTTCTGTGCGGGGTCCATTAATTGAACAAGGTTCATTTTCAAAACCACAGCCTAAAATCTGCCATAAGGAAAATCGAGACACGAAACATGAAATAAATGTCCTGTGGCTTCAATTGAAACAAATCCTGTTACAATAACGTGTGTGAAACATGGGGCATAATGGAAAACAATTTGAGCAATATTTATGATTATCAATTTGGGTTTGTCCTAATTTTTTGTTTTTATTCTTAGGAAAGCGGAAACACCTTATATTTCCATCAAATTTCTTTGACTAGTTATCCATATCACAACCGAACACAGCGTACCTTATTTTATGAAAATTCAGATATTTATTTTAATAAACACACACGACTGAAGAACTCAAAATTTCCATGGAAAATTACGACAAATGGTACCAACGTACAAATGGTGTTGCCAGAAATCTTTGATCAAAAGTAATAGGTTGTCGGTTTAGAATAATAAAAACAGTATCAGAGTAAGAAGAGTACGAAAAAAACGGCCGCTATTTTCCTATGATATGGGGGCCACCTCCAGATTGAACATAAATTTCATATAACAAGAATGAACAAAATTGTTAAAATAGTAATGGATATATTACAAAATGTAAAAGACTAACGACGCTGATGGCAACGAGCAGGGGTTGCCGAGCAGCTTCGGCTATCGTCGACCGATTCCAATGGCGCGGCGGATGTTGTAAAGGTTTGTCGGCGCATCTTTTCTTATTTTAGTGGTATTTTAGCTGTAATGTGTATTATATTTCTATGAAATTAATATACATAAATACTTGTCATCTTGTCTCTCATTTCACATACCATTAATTGCGTAAAACCTTTTAATACCTTTAAAATAGAATTAAAAATGCTAATACCGTATAAATCTCCATAAGAAATTTAAAAATAACTCTCCCTGTGACGTCACTGCTCGCTTATCATGGGAGTATAATGACTTATTTATGTAACAAATTTTAATCTTCAAATATAATAATTACCTATTTCCACGATATTTTTGTAACTTTACAGGCAAAATTCTATTTATCTATGTGAAATATAAATTAATTGATAGATTGACACACAGGAGAGATATTGATACACAGAGCCGACCATCAAAAGTTCGAAGACGGAAATAACTTAGAAACGATAGCGTTAAAAGTAAATAACAGCTCCAGCCAAGTAACGGTTTTAATAAAAGACTAGATGTGATGCAAACCCGACACCCTTTTGATCAAACGGAGCCACCGTTGACCGCGAAACTTCGATAATCTATGCTGAACTATAAATTAACTTTCTGCCGACATCCATTATCAGGGCGACTAGAAGTTCAGTGAAGGGATACTCTTTTGTCGGAAAGTTGAGGTCGTCCGAACTAGTCCAGGTGCTAGACTTTTGTGATAAAGGCCATGATACTTGTGGAAATATACAGGGTGTTATGGAGCTTATTATATTTAAATCGGTGACTTCTTGGGTGTCCTAGACAAGAGGAAGCCTACATACCGTTTATTCTTGAATCGAATATCTAAATACTTAGGAAAACAACCCTTTCATTTGTAGGTACCCGACGTGCTGTCACGTGCAACCCCATATACATTTGTTTCCATTTAACAAGTGTATGTAGGTCCGTAGACTACCAGTGTTCGAAGGAAGTCGTTCCGTTTGAATTTTTAGTATGTTTAATATGGATAGACGTGGACGTCACGCCGGCCGTCTCGTGAATTCTCACGTGTATAAATAAAGTGTTAAATTTACCAGTTGAAGCATTACCTTTTTTGTGAAGTAATTAAAATAATAGATGTGATTTTAAATTTGTGTGATATTACTATTGGTTGTATTGCAGAACAGACATTTTGTTCTGTGTTTCTTATTCTGTTTCTTTTTGGAACTTTGTTTCAATTTTCGAATAGTTTTTAAATAAGAACGAGGCCAAGTCTTAATATTGTAGCTTCCTTTCTAAAGTGTTTGAAAAATAACTGACAATGCGGGTCAGAGACATGTTGTTGACGGAAACTGACAACGGGCTTGTCCGTGAGTATAATTCTTTGATTTTCAAAACATTTTTCTCACTCATTGTTATGAAAATAATTATTATTTACAACCATGCATGTAATAATGACATTTCATCTATCTTTGAAAGGTGGAAAGTTTTGTTTTACTTTTACTTTCCACCCGAGTTTGTTTCCACCCCGGAAACTAAATTTTTTTTGTAATTTTTAAAAAATCGATATCTCAAAATAAATGAACACACCTACATACAACTCATTACATAAATTTAACGACAATGATTTTGATTTTTTTTTTTAAATAAACCTAATGACAATAAAATTATAAAAAATTAAAAATTAACATGGTTTTTGTTTTACTTATTTACATTACATATTACATTGGCATTATTCTAGGCAATCACTGATATGTTAAAGCATTGAATATTGTGACCATTTTCTGCTGAATGCACTAGAAAACATCGATTTCACAAATCGATGGAAAATCGGACGCCATTTTTTCCATCGAATTTAAGAAGCGATTTGTGATTTGACAGCGATTTATGTCAGTTTTGTAAGTCAGGTTGTGGAATAAAATTTATAAAAAATGAAGAAAGAAAGTGAATTATAATTATAATTATTATACACGATCTCTGTTAGTGAAGAAGAGCATTAAAAATAAATTTATCTATTTCATACAGATAAAAACATAATATTTGATGAAAATATTTAGAAGGGATCATTACAACATAAAAAACTGACAGACAGCAAAATACATTCAGCAGAATTACAAGTCGATGCTCTGCACAAATTAAAAATCGCTTATAAATCGAAGGGTTCTGCTGATTGCAGCCATTAATTTCTACTGAGTTTGATTTCCCCACCAACATTCGAATAATATTCAATTTTATTGAACAGCTATTTAAATTATTTTTTCCAAAAATCGATATGATATATTGATATTCTTTAAAACATTTAGAAAATTAAAATTTACTTAGACTTAGTCGTTGCCAAACCACGGAAAATAACTGTTAGGAAATATGATTTTTTTGTACAGGGTTATCCATTTTTATACTTTAATAAAAATATCCATGTATGTATTATTTTTAGAAATCAGGACCGTACTGAGAAATTCTCAAAATTTATATGATGTATAATTTATGCCGAGACTAAGGTAAACAGAATTGAGTGATACATCATTGTATTTGGGACAAAAAATGCTCTCCAAAAATATAATAAAAAAATTCAGGTTTGTTCGGGTTTCGGGTAAGTTTATAAAAAAATGACATAAAAAAAGTGATAACGTCATTTAATAAAAAAAAATTAATTTAATGGGCGTTTTCCTAAAATCGAAACATTTCGAGTTATTAAAGAAATTAATTTTAGAGGTTTTTAACAAATCACCCCGATCGAACGTCGATACTGGATTATAAGAAGGTTTAAAAACTGCTCAGTTTCTCTAATTTAACCAACTTCGTAGCAATTACGATTCGAAAGATGCCCATAGTGATCAATTAAATAGTTGCCACCTTGTATTCAAAAATAGAAATAAAGATACAATTTTTTTGGCTAAAAATAAACATCCTGTCCTCCCATTTAAAATAAGAAAGTTCCGATACCTTTTTGACCTGACCCGGTAGATGCGATAGTTAGGTGGCATTATATTGTACTTAGCGCATTATGAAACTTTTATTTGAAACATTTTCTTTTATTATTAGTAATAAAAAATATAGAGGACAAATCTAAAATCGACAATTTTTCACTTTACCCTCGTATCTGTTAAACCAGCGAATATTTTTAAGTTCCACTTTTATCATTTTAGTTTCTCCCAAATACATCTCATCTTAATACATCAGTTTTTTGATAAGTTCAATACTTACCGAAATACCCATCAAAAGTGAGAAAAATTGGTAACCCTGTACTGTAAAGAAATATTATTTCCTTACAGTTATTTGTAAGCCAAAACCTGATAGAGAGCAAGTTTTTTCGGGAACAATTTTTATTTTTAAGTATTTAAATACATTAGAAAATACATTTTAAAATTAATTGTTTGTTATATTTACAATCATTTGACAAGTAGAACATTGATGTTTTTATGTCTATATTTGTATTGTATTACTTTACAGCCATTCTGAAATGTTCAGCTTTTCCTACTAGGTATAAAATATTCTATTGCTGCTTCCTTAGTAGAGGGAGAACAAAATACACAATAAACAGGGAGAATAAAATATTTAAAATGAAGAATAGTTTAACGAGAAGGAAGTTTTTTTTATCACTTAACTACCAGTTAGGGTACGGGAGCTCGGGTCAAGATGGGGATCTCCTATTGCATATTTGTAAAATGTTCGGGAGTGTTCGTAAAATTTTCGCCTGCGACGTCTTATCGTTATGCTTTGCAGTTTGCGTCCAATTTCCTTTGTTTAAAGAAAAGTTTTCCTTTCACTTAAGCTTAAGAGTTTTTCATCCAGATATATCTTTATCCACCACGCTATTTTGAAACTTTACTGAACGGTTCTAAGCTTAATTTTGGAACATGGCTCCAAATGTTACATTTTCGCTGAATATGTTACTTTCTTGGTAACTATAGAATATATTTACAGAATATATACCTAATATTCGCACGTTTTTTGTTAATCTTTCTTTTTAAACCCACAACTTCTTTTCTTGGACAATTTTCTTGGACAAAATGTTTCGGTTTCATTTTCTAAAGTAATTTTTTGTGATAATACCTGTATGAAATTTTTCAATAAAAAAACTCTATTTATTTGGGGCCAATAGAGTCTCAAACTTCAGTGTCCTGGCTTGCCCTATGTTCCCCTAAATATAATATTGTCATCAGGTTCAGGTTATATATTGCCCGATAGACAACCTTAGTAATGGGATCCGGATCCTAGTAAATCTTCAATAGATCAGAGTTCACACACTGTTCATATTATCCCAGGTTTTCTTGTGAGTATCCTTTAAAATGATACCTTCCATAAACAAGGATGGACATTTCAGAGAAGATTTTAAATTTTATCCATTTATCGACGCAAAGTAGCCTTAGATAGAAAAAAGTGTAATGTTAATGTGATCTTAAAAATACTTCCGTGAAATAAAATAATGTGAATTCGCCAATGCTCTTGTTTACTGCAATCACCTTTATATTCAAATGATCTGCCTTATTACATGATAAACTCGCATGAAACAGCGTAGTATGCTAATAATATGATATTTTATTTCCAACAGGGAAATAATGAAAATGTAACCCTAACCTCGCGACTGGCCGAATAGCAGACCTGATAAAGCCAAAAAAAAAAAAAACCCTAACCTCCGAATTAATAGTACAATAAGCTAATATATCGTTTACCTCCAATTATCCACGGAAAAACACTAAAAAAATTATTATAGTAAAGATTTTATTGTACAGTTCGTTTCATGATATTTGGATACGACTTAATGATTTCCTGGGTCGGTCCCATTGTGTAGACAATAGCTTGGCAATAAAAAAGTGAAGTATGAAGGGACGGACTAAGGAAAACAAGTAATGATATGATTATATTAATGTAATCAAATAAAATAACATTTTTTTAAAAATATTACTAGTCATATTTATTTACATTTATAATGTCATTCTATAGATAGTTCTATTTCGCTATCGCTATCCTCATCAAAATTAATTACAATTGGATTAATTATACGATCCAGACTAATATACGAATTTTCTACAGTTATTACGTGACGGACTGAATTTTTCCAACTACCTGGGGGAATATCATTAAAGCATTTTCGTATTAATTCTACGACACTAAAACTTAAAGTCGGAGAAATATTTTCAGACCTAACCAGTGATTTTAACTGGTGCCACATATGCTCTATGGGGTTAAAAATGCAATAATAGGGTGGGAGCCGTAGCACTGTATGTCCAATTTCTTCTGCCAATGTGTCACAAACATATACTTTTTTTATATAAAATGTCTTTAAAACTTAGATCACTTTTTTTATAACTTTCTTCAAAATATATATCATTCGCCGCCATGTAGTTCTGAATCTCCAATTTTGTATTATTTGAGCTTGGAGCTTTATGTAATTGGCGACTGTGATAGCTCGCATTGTCCATTACTATCACGCTATTCTGAGGAATGTTTGGTAAAAGACAATTCTTGAGCCATTCCTCAAAAAGTTCGGCCGTTGTATCTTCATGGTAGTCCACACAAGAGTCTTTAATGTTTTTTGCAGAAAGCTACAAGGCATTTGGAATTAAACCGTTTTCTGACCCAGCATGTAAAATGCTTATTCTTTTTCCTTTATTTGACGGAGCTTTTGTTTTACTGCAACACTAGAAGAAGCACCATCAATGTTTTTCCATGGACGCCACATACTGTTTTTTTTATACGTTTGGTGAAATAATATCGGTAATACAACTAAACTCTTCCAGCAAGAAAAAATCCTAACAAATTTTACCACAAACAGATATTTAAATATAAATTAAGCAACCTACTAACCTACCTGATGTGCCTATATTTAATTATAATTATTACAATCCGGTCCTTTTCACACAATAATAACAAATGGTCATAAATAATGGGATCGCCGCAGGTACTTTTACTGCAGTCAATAAGTTATATCCATTTTTCGTGAAACAATCTCTACGATTTCCTATAAACTACATTTTTTATTAATAATCCGTACTAAAACAATATTTTACACATAATTTATAAAAGAAACTATAGTTAGTGTTTCTAATCAATTTATTACTATCAAGCAAATACTAAACTTTATTTTAAATTTTACAACGAATATCAGTTCATGGAACAAACACTATAGTAAAATTATTATAGTAAAGATTTTATTGTACGAACGGATTCTTAGAATTTAGATTTTGATAACAGATGATAGATGGAGAACTCATACAGCAAATATACTATCGATCGAAGAAGTCAAACGATACAAGGTGAGGTTACAACATGGATGGGTGACCGCGTGGAATCTTTAAAATTTTATAAAAGACTTTAGTAAATTTGACAAAAGGTTTTAGTAAATTTTACTAAAAATTTAGGTTAACACTTTTACTATAATTTAATGATATTTTGTAATAAAAGTTATTCTAGTCACATATGTTGCCTCAATTATGGTTAATTTTATTATTTTTATAGTAAATTTAACTTTTAACTACGTTTTTCTTTTCGTATTTCCAGTGAAATCTGGAAAATACATCAACTCTATACTTTGAATTAAAAGATTAGCAACAAATTAATTCAATCAAGTTTTTAAGTATCCATTTGAATAAGGAATTTTAATGGTATGAAGTAAACGTATAAGAAAATACTTTTTTAATGAATTTAAGACAAATGATTATTCAATTACGTCACTTGAATATGGGTTAAATTTCTTTAATAATTAATATTATTTTTACTTTAAATTAAACTAGATGGAACAATTTAACTAAATAATAATTGGGTTTGTTCGTTTTTAAACGCTTTTTTATTGAAAAATACCTATTAATATGTATAACAAGTAATATCAAAAAATTAAACAAAATGATCAAACTTTCTTAATTCTCAGAAATCTTCTGAGATAACTAAACAAAATTAACTGAATAAACTTAAGTATAGATATTTAAAATATGTAACCATAGTAGCTTACGTAATATGTATAATTCCTTGAAATTTATTTAAAATAACGCTCTTCTATTATAACAAGTTTAGTTTAGTAAAGTAACTTCAAACAAATTAACAAACAGAACTTGGAAAATTCTTAAATCTTAAATCCCAGATACTTTGTCTAGTACCTAGGTAGCTAAAAAAAGAAACACTCAATTCTAAATAATTATTAAACAGCCAGTACTTAACCAATGTGGCTTCTGAATTTGTAATTTGTTTACAAAATTCTTGCAGATGCTAACAAAATTATGTGTTTTATGTGCATATCAGTTACTCTTGAAACATTTTTGATTTTATTAAGTTTATAAAAGACAACATTTGTTCACAAAAATATGTTGATCCAAACCTACAACAATATCTGACAGCCATATCGTGTCAATTTGGAAAATAAAATTACTTGTTGGTACAAATTTCCAAAATTCAATATAAGTTGGATCACTTGCAGTTCAAATAAGTTCCTTAAATTTGTCCTTCAGTGCAGTAAGGTGCTGTAGGCCAATAATTTCGATTTGGATTTCAGCTGGGTAATAATTAAAGTCTTGTGGAGAAATTAAAAAAGGATTTGTGAAAAGATCATCATTTTTTATCATCTTGAAAATCATTAAACCTAGCACTGAACGAATCTTGCAAAATGAATATTGAATTTTTAAATCATAGTTCGAAGCAATATTGACTTTGGCAGGTAGAGTTGCTTCATTAATGTGAAATGTGTTTTTTTTTCTCCAAAATCGAGACAAAACCGCATCTATGCTTTCTGGGGATTTTGAGAAAGTTCCTGAAGACGATATTATTATTTTCTCAAATTTTTTATTTTGTGCCACTGAAAAACCCGGCGTGCCACACTGTGGCATACGTGCTGCGGGTTGGCCACCACTGATCTAGAACACTATCATCATCATCATTCAGCCCTCTGTGTCCACTGCTGGACTTAAGCCTCCCCCATTTCTGCCCATTCCCTCCTGTCTTGAGCTCTTTGTATCCAGTTGCCTGTACATCTCCATCGTTCGTCCACTGCGTAGGGGGTCTTCCCTTGCTTCGGCTATCCAAGCGCGGTCTCCACTCGAGTAGTCTTTTCGTCCATCTCCCATCCGTCATTCGTGCTACGTGTCCAGCCCAGAACACTATAAATTGCAATTAATTTTTCTACCAAATTACGCAAATCTTTGAAAATTTTGACAACAATTTACTTTTAATTTATTTAGAAAAACCCCCGATATCAGAGAATAAATATAATTTTGTTATGAAAATAGCTAAAACTTATCATTTTTGAGCACCCCGTGCAAAAAAAATGTGTTCCACCCACCCTCTCTAAAACTCTGGATAAGTTTGAAATTAAGCGTACCAATCTAGTAAACTACCTAACTGGATACCTTATAGGTACCGAAATAGGGTTTATTAATCTGAATAGTTGGTAAATATTTCTACGAATAATATTAATCTCGATAAGAGAGTAACTGGGATTAAAAATTCTGTAAACTTGACAAAATATGTAAACAAATTTTTATGAAAATTATTGTTAACTTTTTTTTCTTATAAGTGTTTGCCAATTGTTATTAAAAATAATAAATTCTAGATTTTCTGTAAATAAAACCATTTAACTTGCACAGTTAAATTAATGATCATGCTTATCCGATTTTATTTACAAATTGATCTGGTGAATTGTACTTATTCCACTACATTAACAATGGTGTTTAGACACGCACACTAATTTACTATCGAAAATGGATACATCCTAACTTGTCCAGAAATTAATACTTATTTTATTGTTCTAAATCTGTATTTTATATTATTGAACAATTCTATGCGGTTTTAACAAAAATTAACTTTATACTTTCGGTTACTTTCTGGCTGTGCATTAATTTATTGGAGAAGTATATAAGAAGAATTATTTGAAGAAGTACTTTTTACTCCATTTTATTAAATTCTTTCAAGAATAGAAATTCAACTTCACAATGGCAAAAACCTTAAAATGGTTGAAAGACACTAAGGTCTCGGTCTCGGCATTTTGAGACTGAAACTTAGTATCTTTTTAAACCACGTATAAATTATCAGGTCTCCTTGAGAAAAATGAACGATAGAAGGTTTGTACGAGGGGTGGCCAAATAATGTCCATCCATTGTTTCGGATTTTGAAAAAAATTGCTAAGTGGAAATAATCTTGCCCGTCTAAAAGAATGAAAATTAGATATATGCGGTAACCTCGATGAGTTTAAATACCATCTGGATTAAAAGTAATATATGTATTTTTTAAATTTCCATTAAACTAAAGTTTCCATTATGAATATAGTCCATGCTATAACTTCAATCGAACATAAGAACTATAGAATTTAATAACAACCTGAATATTCGTGAAATCCCTTCTACATCGTAGAATGAGACCATATGAGGCCTCAGAAATAACATTGTTTATATGAGAACAGAATAAAGGTTAACATCAAATATTGTTCCAATTCCGTTCTTAAAGAAGGTGTTTCTTGTTTTTTTCGAAAAAATAAGAATCCTTGTACAACAACACAACATGTTTTCTTTAGCTGCGGGACTATAAAACTCGCTGCGACATCTTCCGGTTCACTTGTCACTCAAAGCAGTATCTTAGAAATGATCCAATACAGAGGGTCATTCTGTAGGAACAGAAAATCAAGCAAGCACCAGTGGCGGCTCGTGGGTGAAAATATAAGGGAATATCAAAATATATTTTTCTGATATATTAAAGCAATCCTTCTGTTCTTGGCGCAATTGCCAATAATATCGTCATAGAAAGGAATATTAATTTTAATCTCTTCTAAATGTCCCTTTTGAATAGTTATATTTGCTAAGATGAGAGTCTGTTCTAGGCAATTGTATTTCTAATAAACTACAAACAATGTCACTAACTGGTTCAAATGAATTCCTTTTATCCATCACTTTTCACAATCAAATAATTGTACCCACATTACCATACAGGGTGTTATGGAAATGACTTATATTTAAACCGGCAAATCCCTAAATGAAAACAAATTGAAGATAAATCATAAATGACGCTTTGAATTAATAAGCGAGATATACCCTTTATGTGAAATCTGAAAATTCACATGGCCTCTACTGGCGACGTACACAATCAATAATTTATTGACTTAGGTCAAGTCTGAATAGAGGTCAGCGCATGTTAGGCGGTATTGTCATATTGCAACAGAATTGTAACCGCACGTGGTCAGTTTATTTGCCAACAAAAAGTATGTTTTGCAACAGAACCAAAAGTAATATCACACAAATTTGAAATCACATCACAACATTTTAAATTATTTCACAATCAATAGTAATATCACACAAATTTACAACTGCTACAACTAACAAAAAGTTGAAAATTCGTATACGAGTACGTGGAACTTTGGCAACGTAGTATCAGCACCGGGTTTGTCCCACATGACAAGCTTTGTAGAAGGTTACTGGACCTCATATAAGGAACAAACATCTTCTAACAAGATCGGGGTACACAATAAGGTAGGCTGTAGTGATAGAAGTTCGGGCCTTTATACCGACCCCCGCCTTTAACCAACAACCAACCTACCATCAGCACCGGGCATTGAAACATGCAAAAGGTTAAAGCGCATTTCGATACGAGCGCGACGGTTAGCCAAGCAAGGGTGAGACACGCGGTGTGATCTGGCATCACTGTAGTTTACTCTAGTGACCGACATACAGTTGCTAACTGAAATAACATGAAGCGGCGCGGCATCACGGGGTTTTTACCTTAGTATTTAGATATTCGATTCGAGATTCGATTAAAAAAAAGTATTTTGGTTATCTCTAGGACACCCCAGATCACCCATTTAAATATAATAAGTCATTTCCAAAACATCCTTTATTAAACTAACAACAACATAATTATTCGTGACTCATAGACATCTAACCCGTCATGGTTGCTATAGCAACTAACTACTTTAATAGGAATTTTCATATCATCCGGTAACAAGGTAGCAAAAACTCCGAGAAGCTCTTCAGTTATAACTAGACACAAATAAGAATGCTTCTGTTATATTCGCGTAGATTTTAATTTGTATTCAAAATGAAAACTAGGTAACATTTTTTGTTGCGTTTGGCTCTACTTAAATTATTTTTGAGTTTAAATTATTGAACTCTATTAAAGGAGTAACGAATAATATAATTATTATTAATTCATAAAAAAAATATATTGAAGGTAATTTAATTTATTAAATAAAAAAAATAATTGTTTTTGTTTCCTTTTTTCTTTCTTCCTTGAGGAAGTGATCCTTCCCCTACTACTTCGAGCCGCCACTGGCAAGCACGCTAGATATTCATTATGGACACTTGATAGTATTACAAAGTACTTCCTCCTTTCGTAAGGACTCTAGCCTTACTGTCGAGCCGTGATACGGTGAAACGCATCTAAGGATGACGTTGACAAAAGAGAAAGGCAAAAATTCTTCTTGTAATTTTGCTTACTGATCTAAATATTATTTATAAGATAAGCTGATAGCTTAAGTGAGTTAAGTGCCCAACAAATCAATGTCAAAATTTAAACGAAACGTTTGATATTCACTAATTGTATCCAACACGACTATATTACAAACCAGAGTTCCGCAATATGAAAACTTCCGAAAGGGTAATTAAAAACAAATGTTATTGTTTCTCGAAATGAACAATATTTATCAACGATTGTTCTTTGTCCCTTCCGCCATTATCCAAATAACAAATCATAAATATTAACGAGCATTTTTAACAATAATAATTTTGTAGCTAGATTAAAACAAGTTATACAAAATTTAAATGAATCTGCTTTTCGCAGGTGAAGATTCTCAGCCTCCCGGCATTCATATCGCGAATAATATTTTATAAAATATTCGTCAAATTAACGGACAAACGACAATCATTTTGTTATTTTACTGCAGTTTTTGCTTGTATGATTCTCTAGTTAATTTAAAATGTATACATCATATATATACAGGGTCCGCAAACGAAGCGTGGACGGAAGATTAAATCGTTATCGAAGAACTTATCAACAATACTGAAACAGTTTGAGATATTGGATTAAAAGCGGCATGTTTTAAAAATATTTTATATTATACAGGGTGGCCCAAAAAAGGGTGACAGCATAAAGTTATATTTTTTTAAATGGGACACCCAGTATTTTATTGCATATTTAGGTTCGTATTACTATCGTTTATAAGTGCCTCAAATTTTATTTAATTTGGTTTTGTAGTTTCGGAGAAATAAATTAAAAACTAAAAAAAAAGTTTTGCAGTCCTGAATAAAAACATCAAAAAAACAATCCAGAACTATTTTTTTAACCTCGGCATTGAGTGAAATTTATGACAAGAGGTCTAGAGATAGTATGAATGTAATTGCGTTTATTTATTTTATACAGGGTGTTCATAATAAGCTTTCAAAAACCCCACATTTTAAAATAATTTTTCTCAAGTTTTTCAAATGGAACACCCTGTATATTATTTGACTATTTGACGTAGAATTCATAGACAATTTTTTTTTGTAATACAAGCATATAAGTTATATCCAGCCGTTTTCGAAATAATTGTAAATAACATAAATTATGTTGTTTAAATATAGTTTTTATTGGGAAATTTTGTTATAGGCGACTAGACTAATAATTGTAAACTAAAGTAAATGTTCAAATAGCCTCCTTTTACTTAATTTAATGATTTTCCTCTGCTGCCAACAGAACTCTTAATTAATTTTCTTCATTAATAACGGGTTTATTGATTATCATCATTTTTGTGTACGCAGTTCTTCCTGTTGCTACAAATCTTTGCAACAACTTCTCGAAGGTTTTTGGTCTCGGCTTTCTCTCAATATCTAGATATTTTTCAGCATACACTCGGCTCGCGAGGAGGCAATTTATTGCACATTCACCCAGTATAAAAATCATATTTACCATTTCCAAAGTTGTAAAATTCGACATTTTGTGTTATTTAGTACTTAATTTCGACGACTGAACAAATGTAAATATTTTTATTTGGCTATCATAGTGACAATCTAAACAAAAAGAAATCATGGCAACTCGATTAAGAATAAAAAATACAATTAAATAATAAAAGTAACAAAAATGTATGCTTTTAAAATTTATATCGAAATAACTAAAATACGGTAAACTCTAAGAGTAACAGGAAGCTATGTTGAACTTTTACTTTAGTTTACAATTATTAGTCTAGTCGCCTATAACAAAATTTCCCAATAAAAACTCTATTTAAACAACATAATTTATGATATTTACAATTATTTCGAAAACGGCTGGATATAATATATATGCTTGTATTACAAAAAAAAATTGTCTATGAATTCTACGTCAAATAGTCAAATAATATACAGGGTGTTCCATTTGAAAAACTTGAGAAAAATTATTTTAAAATGTGGGGTTTTTGAAAGCTTATTATGAACACCCTGTATAAAATAAATAAACGCAATTACTTTCATAATATATCTAGACCTCTTGTCATAAATTTCACTCAATGCCGAGGTTTAGAAAATAGTTCTGGATTATTTTTTTTGATGTTTTTATTCAGGACTGCAAAACTTTTTTTTTTAGATTTTAATTTATTTCTCCGAAATTACGAAACCAAATTAAATAAAATTTGAGGCACTTATAAACGATAGTAATACGAACCTAAATATGGAATAAAATACTGGGTGTCCCATTTAAAAAAATGTAACTTTATGCTGTCGCACTTTTTTGGGCCACCCTGTATAATGTAAAATATTTTTAAAACATTCCGCTTTTAATCCAATATCTCATGCTGTTTCAATATTGTAGATACGTTCTTCGATAACGATTTAATGTTCCATCCACGCTTCGGTTGCGGACCCTGTATAGTTCAGTACGTTATTGTGAATATCGTGTTTTTGCAACCAATATACCCATCTAGCAGAGGAACGTGAAAATTACGTCAACAAATGGTCACCTAATGACGGGAGATGTCGACAGGATGACGTAAATATGAAGTAAACGTCATATTGGCGACGTCATTTAGACGTATTATTTGACTTTTTTTAATTTAGTACTCTGTAATGAAAATTAAACTTTTGGAAAAGATAAATATATTGAAGAAAAATAGATATTTACAGAAATATGGTCTAAAATCTATAGAACATTGAAAATAATCTCTATAACAAAATTTAATTAACTAAAATAAAGAAAAGCTTAAAAATGATAGTACAGGGTGTCCCATTTTGAACACTTTTATAGGGTATCTCCGTTATTGTTAGTCTTATCAAAAAAGTAATGTAGGTGTCATGTGCTCTTCCTGGGTCAAACTTAAAATGGTAAAGTCAAAATTCGAAAATTTTCACTCGCTTAAAAGATACGGGGGAAAATCAACAAATTGACAATTTCTAAATTACGCTATATTTTTTTAGTTAAATGAAATACAGAAGTTTATTTATAATGAATGTTGAATAACCTGTCGTTTTCAGAATAATTGTACCGGGTTAGGTAAGAAAGTTATTAGACCTAACCTCATTTTTTTTAAATGGAACACCCTGTATATTTTAATCTAAAAAGATGGCATTTTAAACTCTCTTTTCAAATTTATAACACACCATGGATGATAGATATCATATCAAATTTTTCAAAATGTTGATAAGTCTTTTTCACAAATGAATATGTAAAAATGAAGTTGACGTTAAATGTTAATAACAACTAGAATGTCAACATAGTTGTCTCTAGGATATTAGCTTTTGTGCTACTGTAGTTTAAAGTAATAAAATATAAATAAATCGCCTAGAAAACCAATATTATCAATGGGTGTGTTATATATTTGAAAATAGAAGTTAAAATGCAATCTTCTTAGATTCAAATATACAGGATGCTCCATTTAAAAACAATGGGGTTAGGTCCGATAACTTTTTTACCTGACCTCGTATACTTATTCTAAATACGGCAGATTATGCAAAAATCATTATAAAGAAACTTTTGTATACAACATTTTTCTGTATCTGTTTAACTAAGAAAATATAGGTTAATTTTGAAATTGTCAATTTTTTGATTTTCCCCGTATCTCTTAAGCGAGCGAAAATTTTCAAATTTTGATTTTATCATTTTAAGTTTGACCCAAAAAGAGCAGATGACACCTACATTACTTTTTCGATAGCACTAACATTTACGGAGCCCTATAAAATTGTCGAAAATGTACATCTTTAAAATATCTCTAAGTTTTTGCTTTTTCCAACACATTCTTTTGATTTTTGTTTCGACATTACTAACATAAATAATTAAAAATAACTAACTTACAAACAAATGAATGATGCACAAGCAAATAAACTATTCAGGAGTAGATTTTCGCTTCTTTCCTATCCTCTGTTTTGCATGTTTCAACCAAAGTTTCATTGCTTTCTCAGCATATTAGTATTAGTTGTAGAAGAAGATATAAATCTATATGGCGCCTATAAATAGAAAGAAGATTTGCGCAGTAATGTGTTAGACTGATAGTAAAGTTCGAATCTTGCCATGCCACCAGATGACATAGAACTGAGATTCCAAAATATGTCGTTACTTACATTGAACTCTGGTATTCAATTTCAAACATAGTCTCGTGGATTTACGTAGGATACTAAATATTTGTAAATCACATCTGTATAGTTAACTTGTGGATATCACCAGACCAGTTAAATCTCATATTAAGTTCTGGAAAAAGAGAAAACATCAAAACTTGATGTCCCTTCCGGGATTTGTGAAACTACGGGAAATAAAAACACTATCACACACTTTTTTTCGAGATTTGAACAAACTTTATTCTCTTCCTTTGTAGAATCACTTCTTGAACAACTCAATTAAATCCATCAATTAAGATAAGACCTAGCTCTCAGGCTTCATTGCCTACCCGAACATGAGTAGTTCGAAAGCTAGAGCGCTATCGCACTGGGGCTAAAGATTTGTTGTTGAAAGTGTCCCCTAGTCGGATGCAATAACCTTCGAACGACAGGAAAATATATTCGTTCTGTATCATTTAACTACTGTGCACTTTCAACAAGAAAAGGATATCTTGGAAGAGTCATCGACTCGAATTTGAGTTTGATATTTTCTCTTTTTCCAGAACTTTTCTGTGATTTCTCAGAAGAACATTCAACTATACCTTCTCGGGGATTTTCCCTGACTAACGAGACGAATTGAAGTCGGAAGGGACCAAATAGCATATCTGACTATCGAAGGTTTTTCAGAATTGTACGTCCAAATGCGCCGCGAAGTTTGCGGAAATTTGTAAAGGATTTATACTTGGCATTTTCGGTTTTTGTCAAAGATTTAACATTTGATTGCTAATGAACGAATATCTTTTCCTGTCGTTCGATGGTTATTGCATTCGACTAGGGGACACTTTGAACAACAAAAGGATATATTTAATAAGAGTGCGATAGCGCTCCATCTTTCAAACTACTCATGTTCTTATCGGTTAGATAATGAAGCTTAAGTGCCTGTTCTGACCAAAGCAACTGGCAACCGCAATTAAAGCAAACGCAACGCAACTGCAACGCGACCGCTACTTCAGTTGAGTTGCTCTTGCGTTCCCACTGGAATCAACTGGTTTGAAGTCTCTTTTGACATGAGCAAAATGTCGTCTTCGTCAGATAAAGGTATAGCCGCAACATACTTGCTCGTTAAAAAGCTTAGAAAAAAACTAAGCGACAATTTTGTTAACTTTTTTTACCATAAATTTGAGACATAGTTCGTATATAGTGGCACAGGAATTAAATAATGATCGGGTTAAATTCCGTAGGTTTTACCGAATGAGCCAGTTAAATATTTTGCTGTCTCGTCCGCCATGACACCGCGGCTGGAAGCAACTGACGACGGCGACGCGGTATGCCGGGCAACTCATAAGCAACTAGTTGCGTTGCAGTTGAGTTGCCTTAAGTCAGTGGGAACACGCGTATTTAAACATTAGTGCTGTATCGCGTTGATGTTGCGTTGCGGTTGCCAGTTGCTTTGGTGGGAACAGGCACTAAGAGCTAGGTTTTATCTTAATTGATAAACCTCCTACTGTAAAATGAGAGATTAGTAAATAATATGTATGAATAGGTTCATATTATTTTTCTCTTGTTTACTAACGTATGATCACAGAACTTATTGTTGTTCCTAAAACAGAAAGGACGCCACGACATAAACAAATATTCTTCAACTTCAAATTTGTCAGTTTCGTTATTGCTCCATCGTATTATCCATTTTATCACCAGAAAAATACGTCAATATTACATTATATATAACCTGAGAAAATCACGTCATTATCAGACGTCATTATGTCGTTATTGGTTGATTATTTTAAACCGCTGACGAGTTAACATATAATGACTTCATCATGGCCTACCCCTGCTACCTGGGGAGTAGTAGTACAATGATAGGGGAGGCTTAATCCTAAACAAATTGCGAAGAAATCAATAACGGCTCGCCATATTCAATCCTTATCTTGTCTTTAAAGTTAATGGGATTATTTTATTACAGGTTGGCTTACTAGACGTCTCAGTACCACCAGACTTTACAGAAGAAACATCTGGGGATGTTTTGGTTCCTGAAGGTGGAACTGTCAAATTAACCTGTAGGGCTAAGGGTCACCCCGAACCACACGTACAGTGGCGACGAGAAGATGGTTTGGATATTATAATAAGAGAACCATCGGGATCAAAAACAAGAGGTAATCTAAGATATTTTCGTATTTATTCCAGGCATAAAACGTACCTAATAATTACATTGTTAGATTTTCATAAGTATCGAAACACAGTTCTAAGGCTACAACTTCTGAGGAGACAGGAAGAGAAATTACGTCGTTTTATTTATGTTACTATTAATGTTAAAAAAAGAAGATTGTGGTATAGACTTGCCTAGTTATATTGCAGACTTTGCTTCTTCTGTTTATTTTTAGTACTTAAGAAAAAAGTTCCAATCAAAAGTGAAATGTTATTTCATTTAAATAAAATATCGGTCTGGATTTCTTTATTTAAAATATGAAAGAGGACTTTAATCTGTATTCTGAAGTATACAGCAATTACTGGGTTTCCGACGTTTTGTTCCTTAAATTGCCCATCTTCATTAAATTACCCTAATATACTCCTGTCACAGGTTGCCAAGCAGGCACTATTTTATGCTAACGTTTAGCCAAATATATTTAGTTTTTTTCTAATCTAAAACTGTATTCGTAAAGTTAAAGAATTGGAAAACGCTATGAAAAAATTGTGTTAAAAAATATAATGTTATAAGAATAATAATAACAATTTCAAATATGAACAATTTTTAAATTTTTGTCACGATCCTCCTGAAACTTCGACATGTCAAACCCTCTAAGTACACAAGTCGACATAATTTTTGTAACATGAGAATGCTTATTTTGCGTTACATTTAGGAAGTTATTAAAATATTTTTTCCCAGAAATGGCCTAGCACGTCTCATTTTCAAGTACCTGCTTCTCTTTTATATAATGCGATCTTTAAAATCATTTTTACCTGCCTTAGGACCGGAAAGTACAACAAGACCGTAGAGGGGTTATTTTTACGGTATTGTACGAACCTAAGAGTTTTATTGTTTTCTGCAGTTTAGTTGGCTTCTGTCTCGTTTACAGCACAGTCAAGTGTTTAAGTCGATTTTGATATAAAATGGCAAGTTCGAGTCGTCGATGTTGCAAAAATCCATAAGTTTTGTTATATATGTGGACGATTTATTTTAAAGTCTCAAGCTAGATCTATATCTGAGAAAGTCAAAAAAGCCTATTTTTTATATTTTAATTGCCAAATTGGGGATCAAGATAAAAGTTGGGTTCCTCATGTTTGTTGTGTGAGTTGTCATGTAAATTTAGTGCAGTGGATGTATCCTAAGAAAAATCCTATGCCATTTGCTCTTCCTATAGTGTGGAGAGAACCTACTGACCATGTAAGTAATTGCTACTTTTGCATAACTAAAACAGAAGGGATTTCAAAAAAGCATAGATGCAAAATAGAGTATCCAAATTTGCCTTCTGCGCTAAAGCCAGTTCCTCATTGCCAGGAACTACCGGTACCGATAGCGCCTTTAAACCTGGACATAGTGTTTCCGGTGAATCTAATTCTTCATCTCAATCTGATCCACAACTTCCTGAGAACAGCAGTTGTGACCCAAAATTTTTACCAACTACCAGTGAACCTCAGTTAATAACTCAGAATGAATTAAATGACTTGGCAAACAAATTGTCAAAACAAAAATCGGAACTTCTTGGTTCCAGACTTCAACAGAACATAGAACTTCTTTTGAACCTGGTACTTCAAACATTAAATTGTTAACCCAAAAAAGGTGCTGCTACCACCTCTCTATATTAAGCTTGGACTAATGAAAAACTTTGTCAAAGACATGGAGTGGTTTCCAGTACCTAAGAGAAATATTTCCTCACCTAAGTGATGCAAAATTAAAAGAAGGCATATTTATTGAACCTCAGATAAGGAAGCTCCTAGATAGTCTCCGTTTTCAAGAACAATTAAATGAAAAGGAATTGGCAGCTTGGAAGTGTTTTGTACGTATAGTGAAAGGATTTCTGGGCAACAAGAAAGATGAAAACTGTAAAAGACTGTTGAAAACCTATGAATTACCAGGGTGTCGCATGTCTCTAAAAATACATTTTTTGCACTCCCATTTGAATTTTTTCACGGAAAATTTGGGTGCAGTAAGCGATGAATAAGGAGAGAGGTTTCACCAGGACATCAGGACGATGGAAATAAGATACCAGGGACGCTGGAACCCATCTATGTTGGGCGACTACTGTTGGTTTTTAAAAAGCGATGATGCTACAGAACACATAAGGAAAAAGTGAAGGTTTTTGTCGCTGTATCATATCTTGTGCAATATATTTTTTATTAACATAACAACCAATCCTCAGTAATGTTTTTGCATAGATGCCACATGTTTTATATATTTATATTAAATAAATATATTAGATTGTAAAAATATGTCGTCTCCTCTTTTTTTTCCACCATCCACCCCTTATAACAAAAAAAACTGTACGTGTTACAGTAATTAGCTTATCATTTCCTGATTTCGATCTCTAAAATACTTCAGGCAAACCTATTTTCATCAATGTTACTTTACAAAAATTTAAATTTGTTGACTTGTGATATCAATAAAATCACTAAAAAACTTTATTATTAACGGCTAAAACTTCACGAAAAGAAATATTGATCAGCTGCTAAAAAGCGGCATATTTTTAAATTAAATTGATACAATATAGAATGGCTCTGATTGCTAATTTGCGATTGTTTAGGATCCCCATCTTAATTATTATTATTACATACTATTACTGATCTTTTTTATTTCAAACTAATAGTTGTATCAAATTTCTACTTAGAGTAACTACAAGTAATTTATGTTATTAATACAAAAAAAATTTGCGGCATATTATTGGGGTAACAATTACGCAACGTTCTCCCAATTTTACCGTTTCCGAGATCCCAATGGTGACCGACGAATTTGTTACGCCGTGTATATTATTTAATAGTTCCTGTAACGGACTTTAAAAGTTCGTTGGGAATTAAATAAACATTAATATTATATTAATTGGCTCACCAAAATTTATTCAAACTGGGCAGATGGGTTTACCATGTCGGCCTCCTCGAGAAGTTATAATGCATTTTTGGTATAAAATGTACAGGAGAGACAATATTCAGCCACCTCAAAAATTACATGGAATATCCTATATTCAACTCAACGATGTATCACCAGTAAACAACCAATCCAACTTAAAATGTGTTATACCTTATCCAGGAAATAACTCATTTAACACAAAAGAGAGCTCTCGGAAATCAAGCACAACATAACAATTCGAAAAGTGCGAAATGGTCCTAATCCAGAATATTACTATCCACAACACCCCGAGGTGTTGTACGAGGGTTATAATAGTCGGGTCAGTGTATAAGGCAATATTGTTACAAATGATAAAACATTTAACGTAAGGGAGCATTAAAATGTATTATTAAATTTATCTGGGGCAAAATAATTTATATTTCGGAATGTGTAGACCTTTTGTCCCCATGTACGTGTTCTACATTTGTAATCATCTAAATAGGGACAAGTGTTACGGAAGTCAGGTTTACAGAATGTATAAACATGTTTATAAACATGAACATAGAGCTCGTGTGGTCCATATTGTATTAAAATGTAGCTACAGAATATAATTTTATTCATGGTTCGTTCCTTTTATAGTTAACTTACATGAGGTTTAAAAGAAATGTCTAAATTCTTCAAAAGGTATTGTTTTTTTATAACGACTTCGTGGCTAATCTTGAGTTAAAAAATCGACACACAATAAGGCGACATTTTCGGTTTTTTATAAATTTTGTGATAAGGTGGATTCGAATATGCTAAAAACCTGCTAGTTTTTGGCAGGACCCAAATTTCAAAACAATTAAGCAAGATATACAGTGATGGGCTAAAATATGGAACAAATTCATTTAAAAATCAGGTTTTATTTTTTTGTAAAAACGCTCGGACACGTCGATTATAATTTTTTCTTCCGGATTTTTTGCCTCAAAAAGAAATTATACTGGGTGTGTCAAAAAGTAGATGTTGTAAATTTTTTTTGTATTTTAAATAGAACCACCCTATTTTTACTTATCACATAAATTCTACGTCAAATTCTGAGCATAATTCATGTAGCATACTCTATCCTTATCTCTAACGGTTTTAGAGAAAAATTACATCTTAAAAAAGAAATTTCTTTAAAAAAAGGTACATGTACCTACTTAAAGGTAAACAGGTAAATTTAAGTTAATTGTTACTACGATAGCAAGTCATGTGTCAATCAAAAAGAATTTTAAGTATAATTTTGAAAAAACGGTGATCATGGTGCATTTAAATGAAACTCAAAGAATCGAAATTTTAATTTTAATTGGATGTGGAGACAAAACAAGAAGTCAAGAAGAAGTTTGTAACATGTTTAGCGATAAGTATCCAGACTGATTACAAGATCTACAGTGAGTAAAATTGAGAAAAAATTCAGGGAAACAGGGAATGTAAAGGATCGTCTACGGCCAGGTCGTCCAAAAATTAGTGAAAACACAAAATTGAACATTTTGTTAGAAGTTGAAGATAATCCCCATAGTGCGCATCCACTGAAGTAGCCCTTAATAATGATGTTAGCCGACGATCTGTTTTGCGGGTATTGAAACACGAAAGTACCATCCGTATAAAATTAGGTTGCTGCACGAGCTAAACGAAGATAATCCCGACCGCCGACTACAGTTTTGTGAAACTATGATGGAAATTTGCAACTTAAATCTATTTTTCCATCGCAGCGTACTTTCTAGCGATGAAGCCACGTTTTGTTTGAATGGTTCGGTAAACAGACAAAATTTTCGGTATTGGAGTACAAATAATCCCCGTTGGATGAGAGAACAGCATACGCAATACTCACAAAAAGTAAATGTTTGGGCAGGGATATTAAATGATAGAATTATTGGACCTTTTTTCTTCGATGGAAATCTTACAGGAGACCGGTATTTACAATTTCTTCAAAATGAATTAATTCCCACACTAGCAGCGGATTTTCCAAATCCGAATCAGCCTAATCTACCAGAAGCGTCTATTTGGTTTCAGCAGGATGGTGCTCCGCCTCATTTTGCTCGACAAGTACGAGAGTATTTGAATACTATTTTTCCCGAACGATGGATAGGTAGAAGAGGACCCATAGAATGGCCTGCAAGATCTCCCGATCTTACACCAATGGATTTCTTTCTTTGGGGTTATTTGAAATCAAAAGTGTATAAGGATAAACCACAAAATTTGGAAGACTTAAAATTTAAAATTAGATATGAAATTAGGCAAATTAATGAAAATATTGTAAATAATGTTTCAGAAGGGTTTTTAAGTAGATTGGCATATTGTCAAGAAGTTAATGGTTTGCATTTTCAACACTTAATAAAATAATTTTTCAAAATTATACCTACATCTACTTTTTGACACACCCAGTATAATTTCTTTTTGAGGCAAAAAATCCGGAAGAAAAAATTATAATCGACGTGTCCGAGCGTTTTTACAAAAAATTAATACCTGATTTTTAAATGAATTTGTTCCATATTTTAGCCCATCACTGTACTATATGTGGGTGTGGAATAGTATATTATTTAACAAGTACCAAATGATCATTTTGCACGATGATGAAACTTCATCAGAGGTGCGAAATGGCCATTTCGTACGAGTTGAACACTATAATTTTTCTACGCCTACACACACACAGTCGTTCAACTTAATTTTACATGTTGCATTATATTTATCTTTCGATTATTCAGGCAGTAAGAAGGAAATATGTCTTGGCATAACCACGTTGTGGCAATCGCCAAGGTAGCTTCTCAGAAACTTGGTGTATTCTTCCGGACCAAAAAGTTGCACATACCTCATCAACTTTTGATACTATACAAAGCCCAGATTCGACCATCACTAGAATACTGGTCTCATGTCTGGAGCAGTGCGCGTCTAAAGTCACTTCCCCCCCTGTTAACTTTTTATTAACAAATGTGAGAATAATGAGATTTTGGCACGTTCAATAATTACTGAAATACTACTTTTTTGGCATAAATTCTTTACTTATTCTTAAAAGATGGCTGCTGGGCGCCATTTTGAATAAGATTTTTAAATGGCAGGTGGGGTCGTGTGACATCTCATTCGAAAGGTATTTTCAATCTACAAACAGTCCCCAAGCTTGAGAAAATTTTATCGATTTTGGGTGTTGTGAGGATCAACAGAATGTTAAGCCTTTATTTTGTTAATCAACATCAAAACATTGCAAGAAGTCGAAACATACTTCTAGCCGCCATTTATCTTGAGTACAATAGACCACATTTTTTTATGTAAATGCAAAGTAGGCTATGCCAAAAATTAATTTGTTTCGGTCTGTCAAATAAATAAGTATTTGTCATTAAGTTATATCGCTTATTCTGTCACCTCTGGTCTTAAAATACAAAGATTTGATTAATAATTCATTTAAAATGTTTCGTCCTATGAAAGAAAAAACAGAGGCAGTTTTAATTTTTGGGGAAGCGCAACGTTGTTACCATGCTGCTGAGCGTATTTTTAATGAATGTTATCCCGATTGCCCAATTTCAAGGCAATATTTGCGGCAATTAATTCAAAAGTTTCAAACAACGAAGTGGTGGAAATGCTAAAAGAGGATAAACAGATTGAGATAGTGGCTCAATTGATTATCAACCCGATGCAGCCGACATCCCGTGTAGCTGCTGAATGCGAAGTAAGTCCTAAAAGTGTTCAGAGAGTTTTGAAACGTTCTAAATTTCATCCCTACAAATTGAAAATGTTACACGAGTTAACCGAAGATGATCCGGATCGTAGACTGGAATTTTGTGAATTAATGGCTGTAAGGTTGAACCGGAACCGAAATTACCATAAATGGATATGTTTTAGTGATGAGTGTAATTTCATTCTAAACGGTAAAGTTAACCGTCAAAATGTTCGGTATTGGAGCGATGTAAATCCTCATGTTTATAGGGAATGCCATACTCAGTTCCCTCAGAAAGTTAACGTTTGGGCAGGTATTTTGGGAAACCATATTATAGGACCACTTTTTATACAGGGAAATTTAACTGGACCGCTGTATCTTGATATGCTAGAAAATACCGTAGAACATTTGATTCTGGAGTGTATTGAGGAAAATCCTGACGAATTTGGTAATATGCCTATAGCATTTCAGCAAGACAGAGCTCCGCCGCATTATAGTAGAGATGTTAGGAACTACCTTGATGAACACTATCCCGGGCGCTGGATTGGTCGTCGTGGTGCTATCGAATGGCCAGCTGGCTCACCGGACCTAACTCTTTTTTGTGGGGATTCGTTAAGTCTAAAGTGTTCATAACTCAACCACAGTCATTAGAGAATTTGCGCCAAAGAATAATCCAAGTGTGCGCGTCAATTAGTCATGAAATGTTTCATAATGTTCGCGAAGAATTTCACGATAGGCTATACATATGCTAAGAAGTGAATGGTGGACATTTTGAGCATCTGATTAAGTAGTTGCCAACTTTTGAGCATTATAAAGTACTAAAATTAGCCATACTACTAAAAATGTAATTATATTAAGAAAAGTGGTCGCCATTTTGAAATGAATCGATAAAATTTTCTCAAACTTGGGGACTGTTTGTAGATTGAAAATACCTTTCGAATGAGATGTCACACGACCCCACCTGCCACTTAAAAATCTTATTCAAAATGGCGCCCAGCAGCCATCTTTTAAGAATAAGTAAAGAATTTATGCCAAAAAAGTAGTATTTCAGTAATTATTGAACGTGAAATCTCATTATTCTCACATTTGTTAATCAAAAGTTAACAGGGGGGAAGTTACTTTAGACGCGCACTGTATATATAATATATATAATATTCACCGACTGCTTAAGTGCCTTGCAAAAAATGAAGTCCGCATCACCGACAACCGAAGTTAATCATTTGATAGTAGAAATTATGAAATTAAACTACGAAATCATAAACCAAGGTAAAGCAGTCAAATTAATATAGATAAAGGCACATATAGGAATTTATGAAAATGAATCGTGGATACACTAGCAAAAGAAGCAATTAACAGTAGAACTATAGATATTGACTATAAAACGGCAAGAACAGATTTTGATAGGATAATTAAAGAAGAGATGAGTAAATAATGGCAATCGCAATTGGCCACCAAAGGCAATTATTTTCGTAACATTAAACCCAAAATAATTAGTAAACCATTGTTTTCACACGTAAACAACAAAAAAGGTTATACAAACTTTATCGAGATTACGATCAAATCATATAATCTCCCCTAGTTATAAATATAAAATAGGACTTGTAGATGACCCAAATTGTAATCCATGTAATGAAATCCACACCATATTCTATTTGAATGCCCATTAAACATCAATAATATTCAAGAATTTTTCACGTAGCTGAGTATCTCCAAAACAGTATTTCCTTTTAATCTTGTAAATCTACTGACCGACATTAAGAATTTTAATATAGTTTATAAACATTATACCAAATCACAAAGTCTTTTTGGCAGAATGAATGTGGGCTAACCACCCCTACATTGGGCCAGGGAGACTATTAGCTATAGAAACCATATGTTTATCCTCATGTTTACCCACCCTACAATTTGGCCTCTTGTTAGTATTTCCATCTGGAACAGCCAACCGGAAACTAAAATTCCTATCCTGTGTCCCTCTTTAACTTATGGAGAAAAAAATAAGAAAAAAAAATATGTATATATACAGGGTCCGCAAACGAAGCGTGGACGGAAGATTAAATCGTTATCGAAGAACTTATCAACAATATTGAAACAGCTTGAGATATTGGATTAAAAGCGGCATGTTTTAAAAATATTTTAAATTATATAGGGTGGCCCAAAAAAGGGTGACAGCATAAAGTTATATTTTTTTAAATGGGACACCCAGTATTTTATTGCATATTTAGGTTCGTATTACTATCGTTTATAAGTGCCTCAAATTTTATTTAATTTGGTTCTGTAGTTTCGAAGAAATAAAATAAAAACTAAAAAAAAAAGTTTTGCAGTCCTGAATAAAAAAATCAAAAAAAACAATCCAGAACAATTTTTCTAACCTCGGCATTGAGTGAAATTTATGACAAGAGGTCTAGAGATACTATGAAAGTAATTGCGTTTATTTATTTTATACAGGGTGTTCATAATAAGCTTTCAAAAACCCCACATTTTAAAATAATTTTTCTCAAGTTTTTCAAATGGAACACCCTGTATATTATTTGGCTATTTGACGTAGAATTCATAGACAATTTTTTTTTGTAATACAAGCATATAAGTTATATCCAGCCGTTTTCGAAATAATTGTAAATATTATAAATTATGTTGTTTAAATAGAGTTTTTATTGGGAAATTTTGTTATAGGCGACTAGACTAATAATTGTAAACTAAAGTTAATGTTCAAAATAGCTTCCTTTTAGTTAATTTAATGATTTTCCTCTACGGCCAACAGAACTCTTAATTCATTTTCTTCATTAATAACGGGTTTATTGATTATCATCCTTTTTGTGTACGCAGTGCTTCCTGTTGCTACAAATCTTTGCAACAACTTCTCAAAGGTTTCTGGTCTCGGCTTTCTCTCAATATCTGGATATCTTTCAGCATACACTCGGCTCGCGAGGAGGCAATTTCGTGCACATTCACCCAGTATAAAAATCATATTTACCATTTCTAAAATTCGACATTTTGTGTAAGTTAGTACTTAATTTCGACGACTGAACAAATGTAAATAATTTTATTTAACTGTCATAGTGACAATCTAAACAAAAAGAAATCATGGCAACTCGATTAAGAATAAAAAATAAAATTAAATAATAAAAGTAGAAAAAATGTATGCTTTTAAAATTTATATCGAAATAACTAAAATACGGTAAACACTAAGAGTAAAAGGAAGCTATTTTGAATTTTTACTTTAGTTTACAATTATTAGTCTAGTCGCCTATAACAAAATTTCCCAATAAAAACTCTATTTAAACAACATAATTTATAATATTACCAAATTATTTCGAAAACGGCTGGATATAACTTATATGCTTGTATTACAAAAAAAAATTGTCTATGAATTCTACGTCAAATAGCCAAATAATATACAGGGTGTTCCATTTGAAAAACTTGAGAAAAATTGTTTTAAAATGTGGGGTTTTTGAAAGATTATTATGAACACCCTGTATAAAATAAATAAACGCAATTACATTCATAGTATCTCTAGACCTCTTGTCATAAATTTCACTCAATGCCGAGGTTAGAAAAATGGTTCTGGATTGTTTTTTTTGATTTTTTTATTCAGGACTGCAAAACTTTTTTTTTAGTTTTTAATTTATTTCTCCGAAACTACAGAACCAAATTAAATAAAATTTGAGGCACTTATAAACGATAGTAATACGAACCATTAATAAAATACTAAAAATATAATTTTATGCTGTCACACTTTTTTGGGCCACCCTGTATAATGTAAAATATTTTTAAAACATGCCGCTTTTAATCCAATATCTCAAGCTGTTTTAATATTGTTGATAAGTTCTTCGATAACGATTTAATCTTCCGTCCACGCTTCGTTTGCGGACCCTGTATATATTTAAAACAGTTTTATATATATGTAACATGTGTATATAGTATAGATATAATAATAGGTATCGTGAGAAGTACATTAGGTTAAGTCATTGTTATTAAATGAATCAAGAAAGAACATGACAATGTTAAGTAAGAAAACTTTCAAAAATAGTCTGGCCTGTTGGAGATTTCCCAGTGCCATTGAAATTTACACACACCATGTCTGGAGCTCTGCACCCAAACGTACTCTTCAGCTACTGGATTCCATCGAGAGAAGAGCGATTCGTCTGATCGGAGACCACGAGCTGACAAAGAGCCTCGACAGCCTCGAACTCGATGTTCGGGTTTGGTTGGTGATTTGACCCTTTTTTACAGATATATCCATGGAAAATGCTCGGTTGATCTTGCCCTTATAATTCCGCCCAGAGCGGTGAATAGCAGAAATACACGACGAACCACTGCCGCTCATCCATATATGGTTACGCTTAGTACTCCATTATTTACGAATTCTTTCATCTGGAAAACGTCATCCTTATGGAACGACCTTCCCGAGGTCATGTTTCCCAACGAGTGTAACCTCCAGCGATTCAAAGCCAACGTGAATCGCTTTATTCGCCCACGCACCACTACCAAAGTGCCTTAAAGGATTTTCTATAGTGCTTGTGTTTGATCATAAAAAAAAGTCAAGTCAATATAATTCCGTTAGTGGCGTTTCTTATTTCTGTTAGTGTTGATTGAATAAATTCCTCCGAATCATTTTCGTTCATATTTTCTATTTTAACAGGTAAAAGCTCACAAATAATAATATTATAGAAAACGACGCGGCAAAATACGAAATCTGTAAAATGACAGACCTGTTACAGGTGCGTGTTTTGTTCCTAGAGTAAATGGCCGGCGCGACGGTCTTGTATCGGCATACGATGTCTTTATAACAGTATCGAAATGAGTTCATTCAAGTATTGTTTGGGTTCATTCCTACCTCGCTAAATTGATGGAAATGGAAACTTGTAGGAAATGGTTGTTATTGTGTATTCGTTATTGATTTCACAATATGGCTATTACTATGTAATCGTAGAAAAATAGTATATTGTACAACAAGTGAGAAAAATTACATATTTCTCCAGAGCGCCGAAGCGAGGGACAACTATGTCACGTGTCGTACCCTGTACTTTTTCTACGGATGCGTTCCTTTTACGTATTTAAAACGAGGTTTAGAATTAAAACACATAATACATATCACCTTAACTCATTTCTATATTTTACTTAAAATTGTAATTAACAGTTGTAATTAACAGAACAATTTTGGAAAGTAATTCCTGGTAGGTCGTTTCGCTTCAATACATTTTCGGTAATTGAAATATTAAGCGAGGTCGAACTTGATGGGGAAACGTACTGAGCTGCCACAGCATTGTTGTATTCAGGTTCTAGTGAAGCTGGAGGCTGAATCGATTCTACTATAAGTTTTGATATTTTCATTTTGTTAGCCATGGAGTTATCGATATAGGATTCAGCAACATTGCTGGATTTCCAACCCCCATGGCGTTTTAGAGTTAAAAGATCTGCTACTGCATCCTAAAATAGTCGCAGATGACCTTCGGAAACAGTGGCCAGTATATAATTCCGGATTCGGTAATTGCAATAATTTCGCTATATCTTTCGCCATGGTGATAAATTTATTTATTTCCACGGGCTGTTTTGTACATTTGCCAGTTTGGTATTTTAAAAAAAAGCACGTCTCGTCCGTGCATGGTCGAAGCTTTGCATATTTTTTGTAAAATTGGTAGAATTCTCCTGTGACTGTGAAATTTTTAGGAACTTTGGTTTTAGTATCGGGTAATTTTATTAAAACAGCCGAATTGAAATCTTCCATGTCATCAATTTTTAATTTTCGAAGTTCGTCACAACGGCATGCCCTTGTAATGCCAATAGCTAAAGCAGCCTGAAATTAAAACCAAAAATGCAATCTTCCATGAGATTTTTTTTTTAAAGATACCTTTAAATACATTTCATCAGGTGCATCTTTTATAAATTTTTGAATTTTTTCAGGAGTTAAGGTTTTTAACTGTTTCAGAACATATCTATCCAATTTTCGTTTCAAAAATGCACGTAGTTTTACGTATTTTGATATATCAACACAGTTTTTAAAAATTATGATACTCTTCAGTATCGAGTACTGGGACCATAATGTGGATGGTTTTAATTTTCTTGATAATTCTTCAAAATAAACTAACAAAGTATTTTGTAAAATATATACTTTTGTCTTGAATTTTAAAAAATTTTTTTTTTTTATGATGATTTATGATCAAATACAAGCACTACAGGAAAAACCTTTTAGGGCACTCTAGGAGTGGTGCGTGTGCGCAATAAGCGATTCACGTTGGTTTTGAATCGTTGGAGGCTATATTCGTTGGGAAGAATGACCTCGGGAAGGTCGTTCCATAAGGATGAAGTCCTCCAGATGAAAGTATTCTTAAATAGTGAAGTTCGAGGAGTACTAAGCTTAACCACATATGGATGGGCGGCAGTGGCTCGTCGTGTATTTCTGATATTCGTCGCTCTGGGTGGAATTAAGATGGCAAGGTCAGCCGAGCACTTTCCATGAAAATATCTGTAAAACAGAGTCAAATCCCCAACCTGTCTTCGATGTTCTATGCTGTCGAGGTTCTTAGTCAGCTCGTGGATGTGCTTGGTAGCAAATTATTACAAACATCGGATGCTTTTCGAACAATATCTGGAGGTGTACTTTCAAACTCTAAATCTTCGTATTCCATTATAATCAATATTTATCAAATCTGGCATATTTTAGTATAAAAATCAACAATATAATATATTGTCCAACAAGTACAACACTCGTTTATTATTATCCTCGCTAGCGGCTTGTTTCTGAACAAACCCGAAAAAATGGTGTTGCACCTGCCGTTGCTAACCAACCCAGAATTAGCAACTTCAAAATTGATTTCTGCAATATTAGAGGGCTTAACATGAACATCAATTCAGTCCACCAGCACTTACAATCTTCTAAGCCTCACGTGCTCGCACGGACCGTGACAAAGGTTCGATCGTCAACAAATACCGTCAGCTATTTATACCATCGATACGATTTTCATTTCCTATTTCGACGAAACTTCTTGGTATGTCTTTTTATTCGAGATGATATCTGCTGCCAACGAGAACTTACACTTGAACCGTAAGATTTTGATGTAATGTGGTTTAAAATATCAACGCAGAAAATGGTCAAGTTTATCTGCTGCCTCCTCCAAGTGACCAATTACAGAGCCCTTTTCTCATCATTAGCCAATACAATCGACTTCTTGCAAACCAACCATCCAAATGCCGAGATTGCTATCTTTAGCGACTTTAACGTCCACAATGTCAACTGGCTTAAATATTCAAATAGAGACAATGAGCAAGGGCGCGAGGCAGAATCCTTTGCCATCAGTTCTGGTCTAACTCAACTCGTAGAAGAACCAACGAGGATTCCAAACCGAGCTGGAGATTTTGCTAGTTCTTTTCTTGACATCAAATCCAGATCTATATATAGTCACCATACATCCTCCGTTATGATCTTCCGATCACAAACTTATTTCAACTCTAAGCGAACTACCAATTAATTCTGAATAACCTCCTAAACCTCGCAAGATATGTCATTACACATCGGCCAAGTGGGAAGACCTGAAAGACCATTTTCGCACTTTTCCTTGGACGAGCGTATGCTTCTCTTCCGGTGATCCATCCATCTGTGCTGGGGAGGTCTCTGACATCATTCTAACTAGCATGGAAGCATTTATCCCCTCCTCCAACGGCAAGCCCTGGTTTAGCAAGAATTGCGAGCGTGCTGTCAGATCAAAAAATCTGGCTTACCGACAGTGGCGTAAAAACCCTACCACTGAGAATCGTACCATCTTTATTACCGTTCGAAACCAATGTAAGCTAAGAATAGATCAAAGCAAAGAAGCCCATAACCTGAGGATCAAAAACAGTCCAAGCGGATCAAGGTCCTTTTGGTCAGTTACAAAGGCCGTCAGAAAAAATTTTACCAAATCAACACGTTCCGATGGTACAATAGCGTCTACAGCAAACTTACTTGCTGCACTATTTTCTTCATATTCCACGGTAGATTTCCAGGGAAGAACACAACACAACATTTCTGCAGTTCAAACGAATCCTGAAAGGTCTCGACGTCAAGAAAGCTTCTGGTCCAGACGAAATTCCTGTTATAGTTCTCAAGAGATGCGCCGCCGAACTAACACCAATATTTTGTAGACTTTTTAACTTATCCTAGAAACAAGAAAATTGAAGAAATTATAATTTACTAACTAGGGAAAATATTGTATAAAATGAAAAAATATGTAGGCTGATGGTTATTAAATTAGACACAACTGTATGATTTTGAATTCCGAGCAATATTTCTTAATAAATGTTGGGGAAACATGAATATTACCCCTGAAGTATACACATATTCATATTTTCCAATTTTATTTCTATAAGCAAGTCTCTGCAACTTCTAACATGTTAAAATTCACTTAATGCATAAAAGTCGAGTAAATATTAATTAATCATCAAAACTGCCCTCGGCATATTTTACTTTGTTATCTGCAAATAAATCAAATACAAAACACCAAAATATTCATTATTCTAATATCAAAACTGCTTTTCCATTCTCAAGTCTATATAAAATATCATTTCAAAAAAATCATCTTCCACCAGAAATAGAAAATCAATAATACCCGAATGTCTAATACAGTAGTTCGAATGCCGCTCTTACGCATTACACATATAAGGTCTATAATTACTCCACAATCCATTGTTTTTGATAACACTGTACTCTCACCCAAGATTTAAAACGCTCCGTACATTACCATATATGGGAACGCTTTCTGGAAACTGCGTACGCACCAAAGCAAACGGACTCCTAATTGGGTAAAGTAGACGGACATTGGAGAAAAGTGGCGTGTCTATATTCCAAGTATTGCATTAGTAGAATTATAAGATTATTGTTGATCGCGACGCTAAAAGTAAGCTCACATTTTGGTATGGACCTTTTAAGTTGGTCAGCAATCATTAAGGAACCTAAAAGGTCTTTCTTACAAATTATTTGCCGTATCTGAAGTGCCAACCGGCCTCTATTACAAGTTATCTGTCGTACCTAAGTGCCAACCTGCCACGTTTAGAAGTTTTTTTACAAATTAAGTTAAAAAGTTCATGAGAGGCAGTTTGACATATGACCAAATTGAATTGTCTGTAAACTACCCAATACCCCAAAAAAGAGAATATACATACTTTTTTGTGTTAAAACTCACTGTGTTTAATTTTTATTATACCATCAGAACCAGCGAACCCACCTATCTATACAGTAACAAAACCAAGTCGGACTAGAGGACAAATAACCCTGGTCTGATCAATCAAATTTTTCGATATTTTGTAACAGAGAGGCATTTTGCCTAGACAGAAAATAAAAATAATGCTCCGGTCCAGCTTGATTACATAAAAATTAAAATATGTAAAGTTTTATTTCCTACTCAAACAGGCCTAGATCTCAAATAATTTTAATTCGAAATTTTTTTTGTCATTTACACCTAGAGGTTCGCTTATCCTGGTACACGCTGTATGTAATTAACCCCTAGTAACAGCACCCCAAAACTACTTAATAACAATGATGTACCCACTTCATAAGCAAAAACATTCGTCAAATTCGGTTTGACCGCAATTTGTGCATCGTCATTTTAATATTTTGAATTTAATAAGTAACTAAAAAATATAGTAATTTAAATATTCCAGACTACATGTCCAGGACTAAAAATATAGCGACTATTTCCTTCGAGCTAGAGTCTATTAAAGCATTTCGAACAAAAGCGCATAGAAGAACTTCCAAAGAGCGAAACGCTATTTGAAATATTTAAGCAATTGGCAAATATCATTTCGGGCATCCGACAACTTTGCTACATTCGTTCATAGGAGCCGTTCCTACGTGTTATTATAGCCGGAAACAGCTCCTCGGGGAGCGTTCGCGATCGTTTTTGAATCTTACAATACCTTTTATTGCGCCTCTGCACCGAAAAGCTAAGTATATTGGATGGTAGATCAATGGCAAAACGCCTGAAAGCTATATGGCCCTTATCAGGAACGTGAAAAGGGTAGATGACGAGTTTCTTTCAGCTTGAAGAACGGTCATCCTTATTTACATGTGTTTGGGATTTTTTATCATTTCTCGTCGCTTGCGGTTTATCGCTCGAAATGGCATTAAATTTGATTTCTGGGTTTTATATGACGTCCTGTATTCAATTTTATGTATTTTTATCTTGAGTAGCAGCTCGTAGCGTTCTTATCGCGACACTCTTTTTTAAATTTTTGCCATCACACTCGACTTGTAAAGGAGAGGAAAGTTTTATATGTTTTGTCTAGGGATATTTATTTAAAAAGGCCATAAAACGGTTGCATCGCGTCGAGATATTTTCGTCATTCTCCTTGGCATGTGAATGGAGTTCAATAAAGAACAAATTTGGCTAATGACTGGTTGTAGATTCAGACTAAAGCGCTGTCCACACATAAGGTATGGGCACACATAATGGCGGATCTAGGATTAGAATTGGGGGGGGGGGGGGGTTGTTCGGGTTCATTACCATTAAATAGAAAGAGGAGTATTGCGATACATTATATTAAGGTATTATTGAGTACTTTACTATAGCAGAATATTACTTCTCTATTCGCTCCCAAAGCAAAATGGCGGTGTTTAAAAAATTGCATACTTATTATTTTTTTATTATCCATTTAGGTAATATAAGGACACAATATTGTGGGATCGTAAAGTACTCGATAGGAACTTCAAAATGATGTATCGCAAGACCCATCTTCCTATTTAATTTTATTTGTCAAGATATCGCCCATCCGCCAATTTGACAGTTAGAACTGTTATTCTTGAGTCAAAAGGTAGTTTACCTTCCCCTATTTACCAAATCAAAATTTTGGAAAAAAAAAAGCAATTAATGAGTCAAAAGTTAGCAGTTGGGGGTATAGTGACATTGTTCAAAATATTTATTAATTGTCAAAAATAATACGATGAATGATGAATATTGACGTTATTATAGATGAACTGATTTTCAGTGAGATGTTTCACTCACTATTAAATTTTCCCCTATTAATTTGCTGACAACGTAACGCCTCGTATAGAAATCCCAGGAAGAAAGTTAATTTTTTAAATTTGGGTTTACTTGATTAATTCACGCATCCGGCCAAGTGCCTTTGGGTCAAATAATATCGGCCAATTGACTGTGCCCACAATACGAAAACAAATAAAATTGAGGAACACGAATTTTAAATTTTAAAACTATGTGACTTTTTAAGGATTTAACTTTTTATGAGCTAGTAATTTTTGAGAAGCTTTTTAAATGTAGGCATACAGAAAAATTTGAAAAACTTTAAAGGACATAAAGGCAGAGAAGAAATACACACACAAAAAATATTATTCTTTATTATAAACATTGAAACAAAGATTTAGTTATATGGTAAATTTTCAAAATAAAGTTGAGCTTCTTGACACTAACTGGAATTCTACCTTCATAATTGAAATTTGTTCAAAGATCAAATTGCGATACAAGTATAACGTAGTTGTCCGTCTTTCTGGGCCTGTTTCTAAGGACTTTTTTCTCTTTTTCAAATTTTTTGTTTCTTGTAGGTACTCCACACTTCAAATAAAGGCAATGATGTAAGAAACCCGGTGATTCAGCATTCTGGGTTCTTCTTTTCTTCCCACTAATTCGCTGATTGGGTAACTTTCAAATGCATCCATGCGACTAGGCGTTACCACTGTGTTGAATGACACTATTCTGCCTGGGTGTTACAAGTGTAGAAACAGCGTTGCTGTCTCATATGTTACAATGAGACTTATATGATACAATCCCAGTGAGTGTTTCATGATACGATTGTAATTGTATCATGGCGGCGTTTCATGATACATTGTATCATGACGGTATTTCATAATCATAACACAACTAGCAACGGACGAAACAATCAAGCTCTGTTGTTATCATGTTAAGCAAGTATTTAAATCAGAACCAGACTTTTTGCATTCATTTCACAGCTCTCTTATTGAAATTGGGTGTAGCAGATTCACCGAAACATACCTATACTACAGAGTGGTACTAAAACTGTAAATAATTTTTGGTAATCAAACAAATTAGAAAAGTAAGGAACATAAAATTCTGTGATTATATGAACAAAAACGAAAAATGTCATGCACTAAAGAGGCAGACTAATCTTTATTGTTTAAATTATAATTCCAAAAAAGTCATCTGAAACGTTTTTTTTTAGGCGCTTCCAGTTTACATTAGCTATCTGTATCGCTTTTGAAAATATTCTTCTCGTGGAACAGATGTAGCTCAATACAGCCATTATACAGACTCTTGTTTTCATAACACTGTTGCCTTTTTGCACATTTAATATTTAGACTCATGATACACAATACACATGTATTGCGGGTTGCCTACGGTTGAGCTAAGATTTCATGATTTTTATATTTGTTTATTTATTTACTTTACCTACCTTACAGGTACATTTCCGAACTACAAGGCAGGACAAAATATATCTTCACATGATATTAATTGAACTTAAGATAAATTAAATACATATAAATATAAAAAAAAACATAATCCAAAGAAATGAAACAAGAATAAATTTAGGTCATAAATTTCAAAAACTTGTTTAGTTTTAAAATAAAAACTTAAGGACAAAACATATGCAAACCGTAAGAATATATTTGAAATGTAGTTTAATGAGGCACCAGCATTTTAACTATACTTATCGAGCAATTAAAAAAATCTAGGTCAATGTGTCTGTTGTATTTGTCACACATTTGAAAAATAGAAGAAAACTTTAAAATATTTGTTCTTGAACATGGTAAATAGAACGTTATGTTTTGCGGTAAACCTTTCTCAAAATATCCATATAATCCAATTAATTGTTTAATAATTTGAACAAAGTAATTAAAAGATTGTAATCATGGCGAGAGACATATAATTAAAATCTTCAACTGGCCTGGATTGAGGAAAACCCTGCATGGGATATATTCCGTCTCTATTAAACCCATAACCCCGCAAAAATTCACCCACTACCTTATTTATATGAGACACGAAAGAAAGTTTTGAGTCAAAGACCACTCCCAGGTCGCAGAATGACTCGCAGCGGGAGTATTTTTAAGCAAATAATCATGTTTAATAACAGAGGGTTTGTTTGTGAATGATACAACTTCTCAATATTTAGCAGCAGATTATTTTTCAAGCACCAATTATTTATTAGATCTAAGTTGTCTTGAAGAATAATACAGTCATTAATATTTCTAATTTCTTTGAATATTTTAATCATCCGCATATACCAAAAACTCAACAGTTAGCTCTATGCCAATATCATTTATGAACAGAATAAAAAGCAATGATCCTTGAACATATCCCTGTGGGACTCCAGAAGAACTGGCTGTATAGATACCAGAGTTGTAACCATGAAGAGCTACATATTGACGGCGGTCAGAAAGGTATGACCTGATAAGCGCTATTAAAGGCTGTGAAAATCCAAATCTGCTAAGCTTTGAAATTAAAATAGCCGGTCAAATGCCTTTGAGAAATCCAAATATATTACATCAGAGGATCATGATCCCGATTTACTATTTATCTGACTGGATCCACCGCTGAAAAATAGCGTGCGAATTGCTTCATATCACCTATCATGTATCTGTTTCAGAAAACGTGAAACCGACCATGATGGACTGCGCAATTGTAAAAAGCAGTGTCATTTTAGTATGTTATGATCGTAAAACCGAAACTGCACAATTTTGGGCGATGTGCTGATACAGTGGGTTGATACATCGTGTTGATACAATAAGCGGTGTCAGTGTCATTGTATCGACACCAGAAAATTTAGGTTGTTACCCATGACTACATGCGACTGACTCTTACCAGAAGCTCACGCCAACTGTCGCGAACTACTTGAAATCATCAGATCATCTTTTTCCAATATGCATTTTACTAAGTAACTTCATCTGTTTTGAAGGGATCGGTAGGCGAAAAGTAATGACCTTTGGCTCTATGGTTTGGCATTGTTATCGCAAATTTAGATTTTTTTGAACCCTCGTCCTTTTTAGCCTGTACTCTTCATTTGTTACCTATCTTAAAAATACTCAATTTATGTTTGAAATAAAAATCCATGTTTAGGTTTAAATTTAACATTGTTTCATTATAGTAAGCATATTACCGATTGAATAGCTCTTTCTCCTTGTGTATTCAATGTTTCGAAATAACAATCTGCAGTAACAATTTTCCCTCTATAAACCTTATTATCTTTCGGTTAATTTTGCATATTTCGCTCAATGATGTACGAAATAAGCTCCAATCACGGAGCAATATTTATTTTTCCATTAATACAGAATTGCATAACTGCTTTTGCGTTTGTAAATTTGTATTTTGCAATTTGCCTTTTAAAACCGAATTTATCATTGATTGTGTTAATATGACTTTTATTTAAATTTGTGATAGTAGTATAAAAATTTAGATTGTTTTTAAATAAAGATTAACTTAACCAGAAATTATTAAAAAACAACAACTTTATTTTGGGGAAGTTATCGTATAGGTGTTTCGTCCTCATATTTTATTATATGTACATATTAAAGCATAATTACATTTTATAGGTTTACTGCTTTGTGCTAAAATGTTATTAAAGGTTATTAATTTAATTTAGGTTTGGTAAGACTCATAAAAACTCTTGATTTACGAAAATGTATTTATTAAAGCTACTCCGAGTAGTTCCGAAGATATCCGGAAAAAAACGAAATTCTGAAAAATCGTTTTATTGTTTTCCTAGTTTTTTTTCAGATCGAATTCGAAAGTAAATTGCACTTTTGCATTACCACTTTTTCCGCTCTATCTAACAGCGTTAATTATTTTGTAATCCGACGAGTCGTCTTCAAAGCGCCATTATCTTTTTTAAATATTCTGATATGATATGATATTCTATCGCATGTTTTATTTTATTTCAACAAAACTGTTATGTGGCAGTTAGAAGATAGCTTAGAGAATAACGAAAATCATTTTGAACAACTGATTATGTAGTTGCTTACTTTTTCATTGTTCGTTTTATTACTGTTTTGGAATGATCTTTGTTCACTCATTTGTAGTTTATTATTAAATTATTTGTTATTTATTGAACTAGTCCAACATAAGTAAAAAATGTAGAGCTTGCTTATGAGATATTATTTATAAAATTAGGAGAAATACTGGACCGTATTCCAAAATTTCCTGATGTTGTTCAAAAAACCCTCGAAACGTCATTAAACTACAATGTGTCATACATCGTTGCATTCGGGAGAAAAAAAGCTCTCAAATTCCAATATCAGGAAAATAGGACCGTATTTAAAAAAGATAATGGCGCTTTGAAGACGACTCGTCGGATTACAAAATAATTAACGCTGTTAGATAGAGCGGAAAAAGTGGTAATGCAAAAGTGCAATTGACGAATTCGATCTAAAAAAAAACTAGGAAAACAATAAAACGATTTTTCAGAATTTCGTTTTTTTCCGGATATATTCGGAACTACTCGGAATTTTAAAACTTTCTAAACGGCATATTATTAGGCATGTAGCATGTAAATGCCCTACATTACCTCAATTTAACCGACTTCGTATCTCTTACGGTGTCCGAGATCCCTGTACTGGCCCTCCTTATCTTGGACACGTTGTATATGTTTATTGATATGTACATAACAACCAAAATACAATCCAAAAAAAGGAAGAAGAGGAAAAATATATACATATATAAAAACGTTACCAGGAGAGAAAAAAGAAGCAAAAGCAATGTCTAAAATGTGACGCAAGGTAAAGGCATAAAATAAATATATAATATATAAAGATTAAAACATAAAAATAATATAATACCAATACAAATCCATACGAACATAACCATACAAACACAATCAAACAATATATTACAGATACGCAGTAGACATTAATTCAGAAAATTTAACATTTATTTAATTTGTGCATTCATTGCCCAGAAAGAAGCTTCCTCTTACATTTAGTTTTGACCTGATGGAGGTTCAATTTTAACCTGATGGAGGTTCAAGCTTTTGTACTCAAGAGACATTTTGTTATAAAATTGTGCAGCACGGTAGGGAAAGCACTTCTTAAACAAGGCTGTGAAGTGCTTTAGGATGCTAAACAGGCCCTTGTTTCTTGTATTAAGAATATGAATCTCACTTTGAGGAATTAATTTATTTCTTAAATATTGAGGTGTTGCCGAGGTAACAATCTTATGAACGAAGCTCGCAAAGTGTAACTCTCTAAGTCGGTCCATCTTTAACCAATTGAAGCTCCCAAAGTCCTGTTTCTTAAACAAAATATAAACCGACAACAGGAGTTCCGGACCTTTTGGATTCTCTTCTGTTGGATAACATTCAGAAACGGAACATAGACAAAATCACAATAGTTGAAAACGGATAAAACCATTGATTGTGATAGCAGAATCTTAAGGTTTTTTGACAATACATGCCGGTTAGCTTACAAAAGTTTCAAACCAGAAAATGATTTTCCAAATAAAGAGTTTATACATGTCGTAAATTTCAACTGGATTTATATGTCAATGTAAAGTTCCAATGATTTTACCATATCATCAACCGTTCCCGCGATATTCAGATCCCTTAGCGGCCGCACTCTGTCCATTATTACTCTCCACGAGTAAATAGAAATTGATTTTGATGAGTTTAACTTGAGATTGTGTAACACTGAGAGATAATTTGTACGATCCAATTGTCCATTTAAAACATATTCGGCAATATGATGTTCCTGAGGTACGAAGCTAAAACCCATTTGAATATCATCGGCGTATGCCTGATAAAAACAGTCAGTTATATTGTTCAGAATCTCAGCCGAATAAATCAAAAAAGAAGAGGACCCAAAATAGAACCGTGAGGAACTCCAGATGTTACAGGGGACGGAAAGGATATGTTTCCATCCAGAATAACCCTTTGAGACCTATTGGGCAAGTTCGACCGAAAAAATTTGACATTTATTCGCTCCTCTATTGATTTTAAAGGAAACTTTTATTAAGACTTTTTAAAAAGAATAATAAGAATAGTCTCTAGTTATCAAATGGTATCCAACTTGTTCTCTCTCAGTTGATTATCCTAAAATAAAAAAAAAATTGAATCTAAAGGTACCTTGCTAAATAATTGCCGATGCAAAAATGAAAATAATAGGACCGAAGAGAGGGATAATGATGGCGATCTAAATATTCTGCTTCATGTCGAAGAAAATAAAGGTATCGTTAGTACTAGGACGATAGGAAAAACCGTAGGCAAACATCACCGTACTGCGTTACTAGTTTTACAGTAATACAAATACCGTTCATACAAGTACGAGAAACAACAATAACTACGAGAAAATGATGAAGAACGAAGAGCAAACTTCGGTTTTGAAATATTCGTTTTTTCGGCGAGTCTAGCTTTACGTTAAACCATGAACCAATTGTTCAAAAGTTCAGGTAGTACTGGAGTCAGGAAAACGACAAGCGTTATATAGCTACACGAAAGAAATATCCTAAGAAAATTAATGTTTGGACAAAGATTTTTGGGCCTTTTTTCTCAATCAAACTTAACATCTGCGAGTTTTCTGGATCTCTTGCAAAATCGAATTGAACCTGCATTGGAAGCTGTCGCTGGTGAAAATTAGGAGGTCTGGTTTGAAATGGATGGCTATCTAGCCCATAATTCCATCGTAGTAAGGCATCATATTTTTAACGCTTTCCAAGGAAATATGATTGGCCCAAACCATAATATGATAAGCTGGCGAGTCATGTCTCCTGATCTTTCCCAAAACGACTTTTTCCTATTGAGACACATAACTGATTAAATTTATAAAAATGTTCGGTTGTAAAATCTGGAACAACTGAAAAACTCAATGTCAGCAGTTTGCGATTGAATTTCGCCGTATCAACTGGCCAATGTAAGGAGATACTTTTATAATCGTTTAGGATATTGTTTGGCGGCTACTGGAGGGTTGTTTGAGAATCTTCTTAAACATTAATCCAAACAATTCCTACCACCGTAAATATTATTCATTTCGTTTAAATGTTGTAATAATTTATCATTAGGCTTTTCTTGGTGGTCTAAATAAGTCATTTTATTTAAAACCTGTCCCTAACCTTAGCATTGACATAAAAATACTTTGTGGGAGAATTGATTGTTTCATCGCACTTAAAAACAGGTTGACCAAATTAATTAATATTTGGTCAGGTATTTTGAAACTGTTCGTTCAGAGTTGTGGTTACTGAGGTTATTAAAAAATGATTAATTTTAATTTGAATTTTTGAATTTAGGCATATTTAAGGTGTTACTGCGTTTTGGTTTGAATTACAATTTGTAATAAGGGCATGAGTGTTACTGGATGAGTCAGGTCAAGGCGCTTAAACAACATTATGTTCGTGAAAGACTGAAATCTGACGAATATCGACATTCTCTCCGACTTGTTTGGTCTATATCAAAATATTTCAATGTTGTAAAGAAACTATTTTTCATTAAATAAAAATAAACCTGAGCAATTTTGTCTTCTCGTTTACTCCCAATTAAGGCATGTAACTTTTAAAATTTTTTTTATCACGGTTCACTATGGTAGTAGGGGAAAATGGTGTTAAATGACATATTTTTTAAAAATTTCTCATATTTTTCTAGAAGTTTGTCAATTTGAAACCTTAAATACTTTCTCGTATTTTATTCCTTGATCATTCTAATTTAATAGTAAAGGTCACACGGTAAATATTTAAAAATTTTAAAAACGTTACGTCACTTATAAACAAATACAATGATATGCTGTTGTATTGTTTTAGACATGCACTAGAGTAAAATAACATAGCCTATTGCCATAGTACCATATTCTACGTTGTGCGATAGATTAAAAAGACATCCTAGTAAAAAATTGAAAGCCTATATTAAATGACGGCAAAGAAACAGAACTGGCCAATCATATTTTAAAATTGTCAAACATGCTCTATGGGTGTGTTCGGGTTTGTTCGGGATTGTTCGTTGGTTGGTTCGTTGGTTGGTTGACACCAAGTAACATCAAACCACTAATTTAGAGAAGAAAATCTGCTGTGTGAAGGACATCTTCCATCATGGACAATAACAGAAGTCCTCGATGATAATGCAACCAATGGTGAAGATAAAACTGGACTTAAGTCCATTATGCGTGGAAACTGGGACAGCAGATGAACTGTGTTAGTTGGCACTTTTCTCCATGCTGCATGTTCTTCGGTATCACGGCCAAAAGACTTGGATTCATGTGAAGCATGTGAATATACAGTGATGGACCTCGATCTTCTACTAATAATTAAGATACAGAAAATTTGTTTGTGTTATTTTATTCTTAAGATAATACAGTCTTCGTTCAATATAAAAAAAAACAGTATTTTGCCAAAGTATTACTTTCGTCTTATATTATATTTTAAGTGATCGATATTCGACCCGTTTTCCCTACATAACTAATTTCAAGAACATCCGTATTTATTTGCGAAGCCAATAGTAATATTATATCGTATATATTATGCGAAGCATGCATATTTAGCATACAATCTTCGACTTCATAAAATATATTTGCATTTTAATTTCGAGATGAATAATTTCACGTTGTTCTTATATGATTGAGCTATGCATATTATATTAAATTATTGCAAATGTGCGAAATTTAGTTTTTCTACTCCTATATTAGTAAGAACGACTATCTACTGTTACGTAATGACTGTTACGTAATATACAGGGTGTTATGGAAATGATGTATTATATTTAAATGGGTGACTCCTGGGGTGTCCTAGAGAAGCGCTACATATTTTCTTTTTTAAATCGAACGTTTAAAAAGTGGGGTAATTCACCCATAAACCCACAGGTCACTCCGCGGCACAATCATATTACACTCCCAGCTGTGTAATAAACACATGTTCTGACGAAATGTTGCCAAACTGTGGAAAAGTGTAAAACTTTAGATTCTTATAAAAATAAATATTTAGCTTACTTAGAAATTAAATCCAGGCCGCCGACACGAGTAAGGAATCCAGGACACCGACACCTTCAGTTCTTTTTTCTATGGGAAGAGGTTTATGCCTATCACGTGCCCTGATGATAGTGTGGGTCTGCATAATAAGCTTATACCTACTAAACCCCATTCGGCTTCTTATTTCCAATCTCGGAACATAATCGGCATATCGTCGAGAGAAAAAAATACAGAGTGAAATAGAAAATTACACTAAATCACTTAAAGGAACACACACCCACCAGTTTTAAATTAATTTTTTTGAAGATATGCACCTATTATCAGATTACACAAAAGCACTAAACACTAACGCATAATTACACTATCGTACACATAGAACAACAGCACACACAGAAAATAGGATACAAATTATTTCGCAATAGAAAATCAGAAATAATAAAAACGCTAATTTCTAATAGCCTAAAACAATTTTTAATCCTTTAATGAAGAATGATGAAATAATTATGTTGACAACAACAGGACCTCCCCTTCAGTCTTAATATACATGAGGCCAACAAAGTGTCGAGTGCTTCGTACATATTCGGAAAAATAGCGCGGTTGCCATTTCCGAGACAATAATTATACAGGAAAGTAATATTACAGAAGGAAATTCCCCGCAATTTATGAATATAATCTTATAAAATATCGAAAGTGGCAACACAGTATTTTTTTAGATATTTCCAAATAACGCAATATCGATCGATCGAATAAACCCGAAACAGACTGAAACGTGTAGTTACTAGAAATTTTTAGATGTTAAATACCAATGTATGAAAAAATTATATTATTTCCCAGAACACCAGATGAAACTTTATACAATAAGGGCGTATTTTTGTCTACACAGTAGCACTTTAAAATACTAATTCAGATTGTGTTCATGAGATGCATACCAATTTACGCGAAAACTAATGTGAATTTATGCTTTTGTTTTTGTGTTTTGTGAGGTTATTGTACCGGTTTTTGTTTGGATTACCTACTTGGTGTATTTTAATAAATTAACATGGTTTTAAATAGGGGCGAAAAGGTAAATAAAATTGCAGTTTTTTTTCTAAAGGGTAAAGTGGCATTTAAGTTGTTCACTTCCGACGGGTGTTGTTCGAATTGAACAAATGAGAACATACCTGACCATTTATAAATTCCGCGGCGGTTGGTTCGAGTCAGTTCAAGTTTATAAATCAGAGATTGTTTCCCAGCGAACTGAACTGAACGTAAAAGTTTATAATAATATACCGTGAAAAATAAACAACTTCCAATCTGTCAAACGGTTATTGACTTTCTAAAGAGTGATAACACTGCTCAAAATTCACTGACGTTTCCGCCATATGTTGTTTTGTTTATCTTTCTCCCAGTGTCACCACGTGCTTAATTTTGGTTTGACGTCAGGTCATGTACAGGGCATATTAAATTAAAGCGCCATTTTTGGATATTTTTCTTCAATTTGCTTTTCATCTCAGGAATTGCCGGTTTAAATATAATACGTAATTTCCATAACACCCTGTTATGTTACCCGTGATATGCCAAAACCGTCAATGTTTCCAATAGAATTATGCAAAGTTGACTGTGAAATTTATCGGGTCGCCTTGACAACGTAAATATCAGGAAATATTAAACGTCAACATTTTTTATTTCGATTTTATTTTTGGGTATATTAGTAAAGTATGAGTGACTACGATATTTAGATTGATGGGACGTAACGGGAAATTTCATTACAAGCTGCTTCCGCAGCAAATAATTTATTGCTAGAAAAATCCAGGAGCGGTATGAAAAAGTGTATCAAAAATGTATTGAATGTACCGGGTGGTCACAGAAGCGAGGAAGTCGGCCATATCTCGGTAACCATCAATCGTACAGCTTTCAAAAAAGTTTTTTTATAGGAAAAGTGATCAGGAGAAATCGCTGGAAATAATTTTTAAGTTTAACAGTTGGCCGCTAGAGGGCGTAATACCAATACCCAACTGGGAAATCGAGGTTTTCCCTTTAATACGCCCACTTATGCCTTATTAAAAATATATGTGTAGTAATCCTGGGTCAAGTATGAGCAACTTCGGTTTTATACTTATTGCTTCAACTCATCAAATAAAGTGGTGGGGGAAGGACAAACATTTATTTGCAAAAAGCTAAGTAACTCCGGTTAAGGTAAACGAAATTTATCAAACATAGTCTCGTTAGAAAGAGATTTTATTGCTTTATTAATTGCATTATAAATTACACCCTTTTAGTTTTAGCGGTAACCGCTAGAGAGCGCTTTTGGGAATGTCAACGAAATTTGCTGTTTTTCTTCAAAATTGTAAATGGAAGCATATGTTGGTTTTCACATAGTTAAAAGGAAAACTAAATTTTCAAGAACTCAGTGAAAACCGCTAGTTGCTATGTCTTCTCGAACTAAAGATATCAATAAGACATTGTGAAAAAAATTATTCAGACTACTATTATGTCGGATAAAAATAAGGGGTAGGCTTAGATACAGAAATATTCTAAAACTAGTAGGCGTCATGCGTCACTTTTAATTAGATTGCTTTTTAAAATGTTGATTTCCAACGAAGAAGCTTTTGATATGCTTGCTGTTTTCTTTGAGTGTATGCAGAATGCAACCATTGCCTCAAGAGTATATGCTATACGGTACCCGAGAAGACATCGATATAAGCCAGAGGCTTTCATTAATTTGGCGCAACGATTGCGCACTACAGAAAATATTCACCGTCCTGTATATCGAAGACGAGGTACGGGCCGCTCGGAAGAAAATGTGATCAATGTATTAGGTTATATTGAATTCAAGTCTCGTGTTAGCACTAGAGTAATCTCCAAAGCATTGGTAATAGCAAGGACTACCGTTATAATTACTTTAAAAGAGCAAAGGTAAGTAAATAATGTTTGACATCATTTATTTTTGTGATCTATTTAAAAAAGTTCGTGATTTGAAATATAGAAGTTTAATATTATTATTAATAATAATAATTATATCACATATATAGTCAATGGCTCATATTCTGGTAAAACAATCTTTCATTTACGGTTTGGTCTACGATTTTGTGTTTTAATTTATTAATTATGTTATTGGTGTTTCCTGCTTTTAGCTTGGGCAGATATGCCATGTAGTGAGTTGAATTTCGTAAAATTTAAAACCGTTATCTAACTTTTGATTTGATTTTTGTTAGGCTGCATCCATTTCACGTTGTTCTTCGTCAAGCTTTAATTGACTTTGACCGAAGACTGGACTATTGCTACTGGCTATTAAATATGTTGGCGGAAGATCATAGACTAATGTCCAAATATTCTGTGGACCGATGAGGCAACCTTCAATAGTAATGGGGGGGGGGGGGGAGGGAGAGGGGGTTAAATTTGCATAATATGCACTACTGGTCGAGAACTAACCCACATTGGATGCAAGAAGTCCTGCATCAAGGTCGGTGGAGTGTGAACGTCTGGTGTGGAATACTAGGAGAGAGAATTATAGGTCCGTTTATATTTAATGAAAAACTTAATGGCCGCACATTCCTACATTTTTTAAGAAATGAATTACCACTTCTCCTAGAAAATGTCCCAATAGAAACAAAATTGAATATGATGTTTCAGCACGATGGATGTCCGGCCCATTTTTCTGCATCTGTCCGAGAACACCTACATTTAATATTCCCTGCTAGATGGATCGGACGGGGAAGTTTATTTCCGTCACCAGCCAGATCACCTGATCTCACATGTTTAGATTTTTATTTATGGGGAAGGTTAAAAGACATTGTTTTTCAAAGTAGACAAACTACACGAGAAGCCTTAATTAATAGAATTAGAAGTGCGATTCGAGGACTTTACATGGCAGAAGTAGAGACGGCCGTATTTTCAACTCGGGATAGACTCAAATCCTGCACTGAAAATGATGGAAAACAATTTGAACATCCAGGGAGACATTAGTAAAACAATTTTAAAATTTTACAATACAATTTTTGCTTCAAAGCCTACTAGTTTTAGAATATTTTTGTTTCAAAGCCTACTAGTTTTAGAATATTTTTGTATCAAAGCCTACCCATTATTTTTATCCGACATGATACTGAATAATTTATTTTTCACAATGTTTTGTTGATATCTTTAGTTCGAGAAAACATAGCAACTAGCGGTTTTCACTGAGTTCTTGAAAATTTAGTTCTCCTTTTAACTATGTGAAAACCAACATATGCTTCCATTTACAATTTTGAAGAAAATCAGCAAATTGCGTTGACATTCCCAAAAGCGCTCTCTAGCGGTTACCGCTAAAACTAAAAGGGCGTAATTTATAATGCATTTGATAAAGCAATAAAATCTCTTTCTAACGAGACTATGTTTGATAAATTTCGTTTACCTTAACCGGAGTTACTTAGTTTTTTGCAAATAAATGTTTGTCCTTCCCCCACCACTTTATTTGATGAGTTGAAGCAATAAGTATAAAACCGAAGTTGCTCATACTTTCCCCGGGATTACTATACATATATTTTTAATAAGGCATAAGTGGGCGTATTAAAGAGAAAACCTCGATTTCCCAGTTGGGTATCGGTATTACGCCCTCTAGCGGCCAACTGGTAAACTTAAAAATTATTTCCAGCGATTTCTCTTGACCACTTTTCCTATAAAAAAACTTTTTTGAAAGCTGTACGATTGATGACTGATATAATCATGTGAGTACCGACGAATTTCGATAATTTAACATAGAAATAAATATAAATCGTATGAAAATTATAGTATACATCTCGAGTGGTAAGCCTATTTTACACACTCTTTCGAGGTATGGCATACATTATTAATTACCATTAAATAGTATATTACATATCAAGAGTGGTAAGATGCATATTATACACGAATCCAAAACTTGCAGTACGAGCGAAGCGTGTGCCGTACTTCGAAAGGGTGTGTAATAGGCTTACCACTCGAGTTGTGTACTTTCTCTATGACTTCATATTAACTTTTATGTTAAATTATCGAAATATGCTATTAAAACATTTTGAGATGGTACTCACATACTTGTCAGTATACCAGTCAATACATTTTTGATACACTTTTCATGCCACTCACTGGATTTCTATAGTAATAAATTATTTGCTGCAGAAGCATCTTGTAACATAATTTCACTTGGCGTTCCCTCAATCTGAATATCATAGTCCCTCATACTTTACCCAAAAATATACAAATTAAAAATATAGGCGTTTAAAACTTCTAGACTTTTACGTTGTCAACGCGACCCGATGACATTCATAGGCGACTATCCATAGAATCTATTGGAAATTTGACGGTTTTGGCATATCATGGGTAATGTGATTTGTGGAACTGTTACGTAATATATATGTCGGCGTCAATTAGTGAAATCCGTCATTCCCAGAAATGCCTAGTAATTTCACGTATTGCCGGCAAATAGTGTAATTCTACGTTTGGTACACTGTTTGCCTAAGAGTATCAGGCATTCCCTGTAATGACTGAACTCTTTCAGTCAAACGCTGTACTTAACTAAATAATTTAAGTTACACTATTTGCCGGTTTTAGTCAATCATTGTAATTAGGACAGTGTTGCCAGTAGTGCATGAAAATAAGGCATTTTATATTAAAAGGTTTGTAAATAACTGGAATATCAGGAATTTCCTTAAAATTGAAAGAATTTTCTTATCTCTGTCAATTCCGTAATATTCCAAGGTTTTTTCTTACTTTGATTGGTGTAACAGTCATCTAACTTATTATAAAACAATTCTGAATGCTTCGACATTTCGTTTTCAAAAAAAAAATCACTACGCACATATTAACAACAATTAAAGCGTTCGACCAAAACCGGCAAACAGGGTAACTTAAATCATTTAGTTAAGTGCAGCGTTTTACTGAAAGAATTCCGTCATTACGGGGAATGCCTGATACGCTTAGGCAAATGGTGTACCAAACCTAGAGTTCCACTATTTGTCGGCAATATGTGAAATGACTAGGCATTTCTTTGAATGACAGATATCACTAATTGATGCCGACATATATATTATTGATGAAAATATCGCCCGGGTTCCCTCTATTAGTTTCAGATGCCCGGAGTTTAACGGACTGGAGTTATTAATTAAATTTTCGTTGCTTTATTGCTACCACAGCTAGAATAAAAATAATTATGATATAATAGGCTTATCATGGTCGAATAAATGCTTTGTTAAAATACGTTATCTATTTTTATCGACTATACCCACCATAAATTAGTGTAGTATATTGTGTATAAGATAATGTATAGTATAACATATCCATCTATTCTATTGTTAAAATCTTAACAGTTTATCACCTCTTTTGTCAGTAGCAAGTGTGAACATGAATTGTTAACAATAGAATAGGGTGGATGTCGCCAAAGCTATTAATTTATCATATTATGCAATATTTAAATAGAGTCATATTTCTTTCCTGCCGGGTATTTTATATCGCAGGACGAAAATGTTTATTGTACACCACAATAAATACAAAAATTATCTGTCAATAACATTAACGACATTATCTTAAGTATTAATTTAAATTAACCTAAAGTAATAAATAAAAATGAGCTAATCTGTATCAGCCAAAAACTTCCGTTTATAAGATTTTCTCGTATGAGATTGAAAAGGACAGTCTCGTTGAAGACTCCACCAGTAATCGGCCATCATGTGAATATCCCATCTACTCTGATATCTCTCTTCCATAGTTTTTATATCCTCGTGGAATCGTCCCCCCTGTTCATTACTAAGGTCTCCAAAATTTTCTGGGAATCGTTCCAAGTGGCTGTGGAGATAATGAATCTTAATGCTCATATTACACCCATGATGGTTAAAGTTGTTGAGCAGATCTTCCACTATCTCTCGATAATTTTCCGATTTATTAATTTCCAGAAAATTTTACACAATGTATTAAATTCAGTTTCGGTCATCGATTCTGTAAAATGTGAATCTTTCTTTATGAGGTATCTGATCAGGTATCCTCTGGTAATGTAGACAGGCTGCTATATGTTGGAATTGGTATTTCTCCAGAATGCTGAACAGATTTTCTTACTGACGAATTACTTAACGAATTAATTTATTAGGCTTACAGTATACAATTTTATTCTCTTCTATTGCCTTCTAATGTATATTTTGTGCTAATTGCAAATACGAAAATAAGAAATCTGCAGGTGCAAAAAATTCAAGGAAAAATTATTTCTTATCTGTAATATATCATCAGAGGACATATCATCGGGCATATCGTCAGAGGACCCAAGTACTCCCTACTCCGTCTTATTGTTCAAGGAAAAGTGGAGGGCACACGTTTGATTGGAAGTAAAAAACTATCATGGCTGCGAAACATAAGGCAGTGGACAGGACTGCAACCTGAACAACTTTTCAGAGTAGCCGCCGATCGCAACACCTTCCAAAATATTTTCACTACGATGATCGCCAATGTCTGAAGACAGACATGGCATTGGAAGAAGAATAAATAATTATATGACCTTTTGCCAATATAAAATTAAGTATTTCCAGTGATTTATGAATAAAAAGGTATAATTAAAAAGGCAGTAGTCTTGAAATCAGTTAAATTTCTGATAAAATTTATGATCATTATAATTGTCAAATATATTAATCTTACAATTTATTATGAGTAGGCTCTATCTCAAAAGCGCTAATACGAAGAAAAGCTAAGTATTTTTTTAATCACCGCATTCAAAATAACTTTCCTTTTCACAAGGTTTTATTTTTAGAATGAATAGGAGGAGGTGTTTTTTAGTGAGTAGAAATGTCACACTACCCATCACAGCGATCTTGTGGATGTCTTATGGAAGATTTTTCCGCTCCCCCACGACAAAAAAAGGTTATAATGTACTACTAAAAGTCCCGGAAACATGGTTCGATGTTAATTAATTCTCTTTTTTAGTAATCTTTGAAAATCGGCGCTAAAAAATACATTATTTTATATAAATTATATATATACTTTACAATAAAATTGTTAGTTAAAAAAAACAAGTTACTTTTAAAGAACTCTTTTATATAATTTATTCCGTGTTTTTCGAGATTGATATTTCCTCGAGATCCCGGGATTCTGGGATTTTGGTAGCCTTAGATTGGAACCCTAGAGGTACTCACCATCTGTGTACCGAAGTAGCTGTTATGGTTTCTTCCTATACAAGGTGTCCGCTAAGTAATGGGACATGGAAAAACCACAGACTTCTTACGGAAAAATATTAGGATTTAATTATACTTACCTATATCTGAAAGTTGATATTAACTGAGATATAGGGTGTTAAAGTTAAAACTTCATTTTTGTTTTTCTCTAATAACTTTGATAGAAACCAACAGTTTTTTACAAAATTTGGCAATTTCAACAAGCCAATAACAACATAGAGGTTTCATAGCAACTGCATCTCTAAATTTAATTTGTTTCCTCATAGGTTACTTTGAAAATTTTGTTTGCAAATTAATAATAGGCACTAAACAATATAAATGTATATACCTCCGAAACGGTAACTCTGGGCGACCTGAAATTAGTGTACCTTTTTTACGTAATAAATATGAGAAAAGTATTATTTTCATTAAAACTTAAATACACGGAGGCACAAAAAAGTTATGACCTAATAAATGTGCAAAAAATGCCGCAGGCAGCGCTCCCTACATTGTACATTAAAATTTCACCAAAAAATCAGTTCCTCATCATAAAAAAACCATAATTGCCAAATTTTGTAAAAAAACCGTTGGTTTCTCTCAAAGTTATTAGAGAAAAACTAAAATGAAGTTTTAACTTTAACACCCTGTATCTCAGTTAATATCAACTTTCGGATATAGGTAAGTATAATTAAATCCTAATATTTTTCCGTAAGAAGTCTGTGGTTTTCCCATGTCTTATTACTTAGCGGACACCCTGTATGGAAATCTAAAACATACGTTGTTTTATTTATTTTGTTAACTTTATTTAAAATTTTGAAAACTGCTGAAAAGAACTTTTTAATTTAATAGCCGCTGCCTGTAAATATAAAATAAATAAATAATACCAACGGCCTCCGTTAGTCCATGTAGCACAGGAAAAAGTTCTAAAGTGTACTTTTATCGTTTCAGTATCCTCGTATCAAGGTGAAGTGTTGCAACTGTGGAAGATATCTCGCACGGAAATGGGCGCTTACATGTGCATCGCAACCAACGGTGTTCCCCCGACAGTTAGCAAAAGGATTATGGTAAACGTACATTGTAAGTGAATTTTTATTTCATTTTTATATCCAACGTGTAGCTTACTACATGATAAAAATTAGACCTGGTGGGTTATTTTTCTACAATCCGCACACTTTTTAACCTTGACATTTTAGACTCGGCCGAAAGCTTATATAAATAAAATTAGTTGACGCGTATTTCAGGATTGCTAAAAATTTATTTTCCAAAATATTCACACCTTAATTTTTGATAATCATTTTTTTCAATCTTCTCATACTTGAAATTCAATATTTCCAGTGGTACTGACCGTATCGGTCTTGTTTTATTTAAAACTTTGTTATGTTAGCTTTCGAAGTGTATTCAAAAAATTGTCATTTTGAACAAATTCAAAATAATAACAATTTAATTGTTTAAATAGTTTTAACATGTTCGCCCACACCTTAAATTCTTTATCTGCAAAACTCATTTTACGAAAAAGTAATACCTCTATTAGATCGGTAGTTATTAAATATTTTCGATCGCAAGTCGCCCAGCGCGCGACGAGTCGAAGCGTGGCAGAACTACGCTTTCGAGCGACAGCAAGTATGGAAATATCAAAGAGTCACACTGCACCGAACTCGATTGTAGACGCCTCGATCCGTCGCGCTAGTGTATTCCCCGCGCTCTGCGTAACTTGTGATGGGAAATATTTAATAACTACCGATCAAGAAGAGGTGCCCCATTTTCGTAAAATGGGATTTTGCAGATAAGAGGATAAAGAACAAAACTGTATTAGTTAGGGTGGGGGGCCAAGCATGTTAAAACTATTTAAACAATTAAATGTTTTTATTTTGCATTTGATCACAATGACAATTTTTTTTAATACTGGAGATATTAAATTTCATCTATGAGAAGATTGGAGAAGACGAGCAAATTAGCAAAAATTGATGTGTGGATATTTTGGAAAATAATTTTTTTTCAACAAAATCCTGAAATACGTGTTACTAAACTACGGTACGTATGAAAATCAACAGACTCCTTACGTAAAAATATTAGGATTTAATTATACTTACCTATATCCGAAAGTTGATATTAACTGAGTTAAAACTTCATTTTTGTTTTCCTCTAATAACTTTGACTTTGGTTTCTCTCAAAGATATTAGAGAGAAACAAAAATGAAGTTTTAACTTTAACACCCTGTATGTAAGTATAATCAAATCCTAATATTTTTACATAATGAGTGTGTGGTTTCTCCATATACCATTAATTAGCGGACACCCTGTATAATTGTAAAAAAATTTTCGGACGTTTTTAAAAGGTCAAGGTTAAAAAGTGTGCGGTTTGAAAAGAATGACCCAGGTTCCCTGCCGAATTTTTACCAGTTCATATGTTCTCGTTAAATTTCTAAGCAATCTAGTTTAAAATGAAAGTTTATTCGTATTTTCACGAATGAATAACGAATTTAAAAAACATGTTAATATAAAATACGTTACATTATAGAAAGTTATCATTGCCATCTGAATACATTGATCTCCAGTTCTGCGATTTATGGAATACCTTTATTTATACCGTCAAATCGTGATTGCTCTATTATTATTTCCTGTATTATTCAATCTTAAAGAGCACTAATAATACTTGCTAATTTGCTAATTTAAATAATTTTATATTTTTAACAATAAGATAATTACCAATGGTTTACACTTAATTGGATAACCTTGTACAGGATATTTTATGATAAGCACATACCATGGTTTTCTTATATTTTCTTAAATTGATGCTGTTGATATACAAAGATATACAGAGTAAGGCCGAGGAAAATGATGAAATGAACGTATGTCATAATTTTACAATAATATCAAATACCCTGTTATTTTAATTCACTTTTTGTTCTTAACAATTGATGAAAAAGGATAATACAACACGTGGAAACTAAATAAATTAAATTCCAGTGTATTAGACGGAAATGGCATAATTAAAATATTGTATGCCATTAGTTGTGATTACTGACATTCATAATTCGTTTCGTGTGATTGTGGTGAAGTTCACAATTGTCAAGTTTTTAAACGAAAGTAGATACAAATTTCTTTCCTCTTTTGTAAGTAGTGTTGAATAGTTCATATTTAATTACAAAAAATGTATATTGTTTGAATAACTGAGACGAATCAGTGCTGGAAACCGGGAGTGTCTAAAGATGTCCCATTCGTAAGGACAGCCTTTTTATCTCTAAGTGTGCAACTATACAGGGTGTTATGGAAATGACGTATTATATTTAAATTTGTGACTCCTTGGGTGTCCTAGGGATAGTTTACATACTTTTTCTTTTTAAATCGAATATCTAAATACTAAGGTAAAAACCCTTTTTATCCACATACTGGGGCGCCATTCCATCTGGATTCACTAGCAATAATTGTGGGTTTGTTCGGGTTTTATTAACTATACTAACCGTGTTGTCAGATCACACCTCGTGTCTAGCCCTTGCTTGGATACCGACCGCGCACCACTATCGATTCAGTATGTTTCGAGACTCGGGGTTGGACTGACGCTGTCGAGGGTTCCACGTCCTTGACGTATACGAATTTTAAACATTTTGTTAGTTGTACCAGTACTCGATTTTTTTTCTGTTGTGAAATAATTTATAATAATAAATGTGATCAAATTTGTGTGATATTATCTACTGTTGAGCTGTTGAAAAACATACTTTTTGTGTTTTATTTTTTTATGGAATTTAATTATAAAACGGAATATTTTAAAATAAGATCGAAGGTAAGAGAGTATGTACCTTAAAATTGTAGCTTTTTTTTCTAAAAAGTTTGAAACAGAAGATAACGCGTGTCAAAGACGTCTTGATGTCAAAAACTGAACATGAGCGTTTAGAATTTTATTCTGTGTTGCAATATGACAAAATGGCCTATAATGCGCTAACTTCTTTTGAACCTCGAGACTGCATCAATAAACTATTGATTGCGAAGGTCCTCAGGAGCGGGCACGTAAATTTTGAGATTTCATATAAAGTGTATATTTCGCTCAATAATTCAAAGCGCTATTTATTGTTATTTTTCTTCAATTTATTTTCATCTCAGGATTTGCCGGTTTAAATATAATAAGTCATTTCCATAACACCCTATATACGGGCGTTATTTACGCCGCTTACGGATCGCTGCGTTTCTAAAGGTGAATATGACATTTATGGCGAGATGAGACTGAGACGCGTCTGAGCCGCGCCAACTACGAACCTGGTTCGCCATATTGGTACGGGCTGCAAGCCTCACAAGCCTCTCGAGGAAGGCTCGTCCGAGGCTCGCAGCGATTCATTTTCTGTCGGTTTTTACCTCGAGTTCAAAGGGATTTGAAGAAGTTCTGTTTGCAGCGAGACCGACCACTTTTTATAGAATATAGAGTGGTTCTAAGAAGGCATAAATATCGCCATATTCATTTGAATAATAAAATTTGAATATCTAAATAATTTTCGTTCTTTATTCTTAGTACCTAGCGGAAGTCTACAAATTATTTTCTAATATGTGGGATAGGAGGGGTGAAGCACCGAGGGGTATTTTATTGTAACAGTGGACGGTATTCTTTGGGAATTTATCTAAAAAATGTTGTTTTTTGTAATTTTTTTGGGGTATTTATGAGTATTTTTTGTTATTTACTGCATACCTTTGTAGATATTTAAAAGTATTTTTTTAAAAAGGGAGTATTTAATTGTACAAATTTTAGGTGGTGGTGGGATCCCAAATGAAAGATTATTAAAATAGAAAACAAAGATAGGTAGGTACGTGGAATGAGGTTGCGTCAGTGTCGATTTTATTGGCGACCTATCATCGCCAAATTTTCATTTTTTACTCACTAAACTTGATAGTAATAAAGCACCACTGCACATAACAAATAAAGCTGCCGTCTATCCTTCTTGGTCAGACATATTCTACCTCCTTTGGCTCACCGTGTACAACTAAAAATAAAATAGGTTCGTGGGAAACTAGTGGGGGGCTCGAATTGCCACGCTTGCGAGCGATTTCTCGCGAGAGACAAATCGTGAATAACAATTGGCGGCAATGAACAAGCTGGCCATTGTAAAAGCGATATTTGTTTCTCTTATGCCTCTGTCACGAACGCGTTGAATTATTCTTCAGCATAAGCAAGTTCAACGTATGTCCACAGCTTGTCGGTTTGGCTCTTTTTTTTTAAATACTTGTCAGCATCCTGCCATAACACAGGTCTACTGTAAACTTCTGATATCAAAATTTCCTTTTGACAAGACGTCATGACATGATTTTTTAAACAAAACAGATGGTACCTGTGACAATACAAAACTAAGTAAAAATCGCTTAAAAATTCAAACAATACAAAGCGACAGGCTTAGCCGCTAAGCGATTTTTTACTATGGCTACTGTAATTGAGTTTAATGTGTTTAAAAAACTTTCTTGTTGCTGAGTGGTCCGCGTTTTATCTCTTGCGAAAAATCGCTCGCAAGCGTGGCGGCACCCTTACGCGTGATCAGTAAACTACACGCTCAGGCTATTGAAGCGTTCTATTGTCACCCAGAAAAACCGCCCGTCTAGTTTGATACATTTAAACGTGTTTGTCGTTTGGATCTGTGGCTACTTGGTATCCGTAATGGGGAAGGAAGCCAACAGGTCATAGGGACAATCCATGGGCGTGCTACTATTAATTAAATACAAAAATACTAAAATCTATAAAACAAAGTTGTTTATAAACTAACATAACGTCTAAACAAGCAGAACTTTTTTTTAAAGAATGCGTTTTGGTCGTCAAATCAATAATAAAAATTTGTACTTCATCTTCCTTGTGATTTTTTTAAATCGCGCGAATACCAGATCCTACATACAACGAAACCTGTCCAATTTTCGTTTTATCGTCAAATGAAATGCATTATTTCTGGCTTCCTAATCACAAGCATTATAAACATTAGCAATAATTTTCCGAGATTGGTCATGCAAAGTTTTTCCACGAATATATGCCATTGCAATAATTTTGAATACAAAGAAAGACACAAAGAATTTTTTTATTATTTGCGCTATTAAATATATTATACACGTAACCTCCACCGCTCGCTGCCGCTGGTCAAAAATCATAGCGTGTCTGGCGCTTAGCAGTGCCATGTGTCTGGCGTATGTCTGCGGAGGCATGTCCAAATCAATCGCATATTATATTTTGTCTCTGTTTAATCCTGTGAAACAAAATAGGGGCGGAAGTGATCCACTAAATGTTTGTAGTAAATGCATATTCACATGTTGTCAGATTTGCTGGTAAATAGATAATTCAATTAATATTTTAATTTCGTCACGTAAGTAAAATGCGTCAGGTGTGGCCATGTCAATCAAAACTCAAAATATATCTGTTTTTCAGTCTGAATAATAATATTTTCTAACTTTTTAACTATTAGGTTAAATTCTGTATTCATAGAAGGTATAAATAATAAATTTCATAAAACTTATTAGTATCATAAGTAATTTGACAACATCGATAATATCTCATCTGCATTCTTTAAATAGTTTTGGTAGCCACAGAACAAAACGACAAACTGTATGTTCGAGCGTGGAATACGCTGCATGAGATAAGCGGCGTAAATAACGCCCGTTTCACACTAAGAGCTCGGTTTCTCCGAAAATATTTTGAAAATCGCAATAGTATTCAAACGTGAAATTATTTTTATAAGTGAAACGTTGATCTATTCCAAATATTATTATTTTAAATAATAAATCATATTTGAATTTAAATAAAATTTAAAATACATATAAGTCATCAATTACCATTTTAAAATATAACAATGAAGATAACCTTTTGATATCCACGACTTTCATACTGTTAATCAAGTCCATTAGCTACTGACATGGTTGTGTCCTATTTCATCTACGTAATTTCGATTTGAATCATACTATTACAGGGGATGACGTAAGTTCATTCTTTCCCTGGTTCAAATGTAACGAAGATTGGTGTTGTTCTCTTATTTATGAATCACCCTGTGCAGACCACGGCCGATGGATGTAACCAGGGTCTTCACCATACTAGTGAATTTTATTTAGTAACTTTCATCTTGGGTCTTTTATTCAATTAAACTGACGAGTTTTCAACGATAAAGAAACGGCAGAGAAGACAATTTGCATTTAATTAACTCAAAACTTGCAAACTTGATGTTAAGTTTTTTTCTTATTTTTTGATTTTTGCCTTTTTACAAGTTTTTCAATTTAACAATATTTGAATAAACTTTTAAATTTCTTATATAAAAACAATGATTGTGATTATTTTTTATTAAAATTAAAAGCGTCCCTTAATTTATTATTAAATGAAGTAATTTTGTACATTGCTGGTTTTGATCGGGTTCGAACAAACCTATGGAAAAGGATAAAATTGCTCCTAAAAATAAAATTCTTTAGACAGTGTGAGTCGGGAGGAAGGGACCAAATTTCGGGAGCATGATACAAATAACTAAAGGTAAGATATCTAACCGTTCCAATTTCGTCTGCCTCGCGCAGTGACGTTACGAGGCGAGTGATTTTTAAATTTCTTATGGAGATTTATACGGTGTTAGCGTTATTTTTTTTTTTATGGTCAAACACAAGCACTATAGGAAAAATCCTATAGGGCACTCTGGGAGTGGTGCGTGTGCGCAAAAAGCGATTCACGTTGGTTTTGAATCGTTGGAGATTATATTCGTTGGGAAAAACGACCTCGGGAAGGTTGTTCCACAAGGATGAAGTCCTACAGGTAGATGAAAATTTTCAGTATATTTTAAAGGTTTTCGCATTTAATGGAATGTGAAATGAAAGAATAATATATGACAAGTATTTTCGTATATTAATTCCATAGAAATATAACACACATTACAACTAAAATGAAACTAAAATAAGAAAAGATTCCGACACACTTTTAAACCATCCACCGCGCCATTGAAACCGGTCGATGATAGCCGAAGCTGGTTTAATCTTTGACGTATGTTCATGAAATAAATATACCTAAATACCATGATCTTATTCTTTCATTCCACATACCATTAAATGCGTAAAACCTTTTAGTACCTTTAACAGAGAGTTAAAAACGCTGACAGAAATCTAAATCTAAATAAGAGATTTAAGAATCACTGGTGACATCACAAACCACGCCTCTATAGGCGTGGAATCTTACCTGTTAGTTATTTATATCATGCTTCAGGATCGTATTTTATATGTGAAAATAATTTTAAAAACTCATTATGTCCTTATACGAACAAACCCGAACAAACCCAAAGACTACCGGGGCTTTCAATTGGTCACAGTGGTTCTATTAGTTGGCCTCGAAGATCTCCAGATCTCACACCACTAGACCTTAAGGACTTTTGTTCATGGGGCTGCACACTGATTTGAATTCACTTAAAAAATGGAATTAATTAATTTTTTGTACTGAACAAGTTTTTAGCATCCAAGAACAATGAAAAAAAAAATTGTCCCATGGGAATAGTTAAAAGTTCGAGTACGCATTTTTAAACATAAGCGATGTTTTTTATTTATTTAATGTGTAAGTGTTAACAAATCAAGGAAAAATAATATTATCAAATTCTTTTTCCACATATCCTTCCTCCGAGAAGCAGCCCCACCTCCATTTCAGCAGATTTTTATAAGGTGGCGTACAACGAAGTTAGTTCATTATTAACGTTTTTTCCCTCTACTCTTGCTTTATAATTAAAAGATGTAAACTTGTTAAGCGGTAGTTGTCAAAGTAAGACTACACATTCGTCTTTCCATTAACCTTTATTTACATCCAACATACTTTTATTTATTAATAATAAAATACAAATAAAGTTCTTAGTCACTTTCTATCTCACCGCAGCGTAAGTTAGTTCTACAGCTTCTTGTGGGCTAAATTTGTTGCCTCTTTCTTTTCGCTCTGCTAAGAATGGCTATTTTGGACGACCAGATGATGTGCCTGACTCAGTTACATCTTGAAAAACAAATCCCTCGTTCAACCTTTGTTCATTTTTGACAAAAGTCCTATCAACAGTTCTGAGCAATCGTCAAATCATTTCAAAAAAATTACTGCAGAAATGGATTCACCCCATGTGAAGACGTCGCTGTTCATTTATACATATTCTCCTCTAGTCGAAAGTATTGAACTAAATAGTCGAATAAATGTTCAGTTTGAACTTTGTTGTTTTCCCCAGATATTTGTCGCAAAATGTTATATATTATATACAGTGATGGGCTAAAATATGGAACAAATTCATTTAAAAATCAGGTATTGTAAAAACGCTCGGACACGTCGATTATAATTTTTTCTTCCGGATTTTTTGCCTCAAAAAGAAATTATACTGGGTGTGTCAAAAAGTAGATGTTGTAAAATTTTTTTGTATTTAAAATAGAACCACCCTATTTTTACTTATCACATAAATTCTACGTCAAATTCTGAGCATAATTCATGTAGCATACTCTATCCTTATCTCTAACGGTTTTAGAGAAAAATTACATCTTAAAAAAGAAATTTCTTTAAAAAAAGGTACATGTACCTACTTAAAGGTAAACAGGTAAATTTAAATTAATTGTTACTACGATAGCAAGTCATGTGTCAATCAAAAAGAATTTTAAGTATAATTTTGAAAAAACGGTGATCATGGTGCATTTAATTGAAACTCAAAGAATCGAAATTTTAATTTTAATTGGATGTGGAGACAAAACAAGAAGTCAAGAAGAAGTTTGTAACTTGTTTAGCGCTAAGTATCCAGAACGACGGATTACAAGATCTACAGTGAGTAAAATTGAGAAAAAATTCAGGGAAACAGGGAATGTAAAGGATCGTCTACGGCCAGGTCGTCCAAAAATTAGTGAAAACACAAAATTGAACATTTTGTTAGAAGTTAAAGATAATCCCCATAGTGCATCCACTGAAGTAGCCCTTAATAATGATGTTAGCCGACGATCTGTTTTGCGGGTATTGAAACAAGAAAAGTACCATCCGTATAAAATTAGGTTGCTGCATGAGCTAAACGAAGATGATCCCGACCGCCGACAACAGTTTTGTGAAACTATGATGGAAATTTGCAACTTAAATCTATTTTTCCATCGCAGCGTACTTTTTAGTCATGAAGCCACGTTTTGTTTGAATGGTTCGGTAAACAGACAAAATTTTCGGTATTGGAGTACAAATAATCCCCGTTGGATGAGAGAACAGCATACGCAATACTCACAAAAACTAAATGTTTGGGCAGGGATATTAAATGGACCTTTTTCTTCGATGGAAATCTTACAGGAGACCGGTATTTACAATTTCTTCAAAATGAATTAATTCCCACACTAGCAGCGGATTTTCCAAATCCGAATCAGACTAATCTACCAGAAGCGTCTATTTGGTTTCAGCAGGATGGTGCTCCGCCTCATTTTGCTCGACAAGTACGAGAGTATTTGAATACTATTTTTCCCGAACGATGGATAGGTAGAAGAGGACCCATAGAATGGCCTGCAAGATCTACCGATCTTACACCAATGGATTTCTTTCTTTGGGGTTATTTGAAATCAAAAGTGTATAAGGATAAACCACAAAATTTGGAATACTTAAAATTTAAAATTAGATATGAAATTAGGCAAATTAATGAAAATACTGTAAATAATGTTTTAGAAGGGTTTTTAAGTAGATTGGCATATTGTCAAGAAGTTAATGGTTTGCATTTTCAACACTTAATAAAAATAATTTTTCAAAATTATACCTACATCTACTTTTTGACACACCCAGTATAATTTCTTTTTGAGGCAAAAAATCCGGAAGAAAAAATTATAATCGACGTGTCCGAGCGTTTTTACAAAAAATTAATACCTGATTTTTAAATGAATTTGTTCCATATTTTAGCCCATCACTGTATATAACTCTTCTAGTTAATAGAAGAAACTAATATATATTAATAATCATATTGTTAGTACGGTCACTGGGAAAATCAAATTGTTCATAATTCTTGTATCAAAATGAATTTGTTTTTTCCTGTTAAACGATTTTGATAAATATATGTCTATTGTCTTATTCATTTCATCTTCCTTCCCCCTATTTGTACTATCATCAATATAGCATTCAAACATTACTAAAACCCAGAAATTTTAAATCTCTAGTTTGCTTAGTTTTTAAGATATTGTTAATATGACTTTCCTGTTGTAATTTAAAATACATTGAGTCAATGCCAATTTTTAACACAAGAAACAAACATTGTAAATAATACCACTGAATCAGGCATTCTCAAAAACTCCCAAATAGCAACTATTTAAATTTTTTTAAATGCATATGATATGAAACTGTTCCCATACATTATATTTTAACATATTCCTGCAGAGATTTGAAATTAATTAAATATTTTTCAAATGAAGATGTTATAGAGACTTCAAGCTATTTTTGAAAGCGGGGACATCCGAGGAATTTTAGGTTGGTTTACACAAAAAAATTTATTTTTTCACAATTTAAAAAAATATACAATAGTTAACGCTTAATAGATTGGTAAATTGAATAATAATTTTCTTGATAATTAATAGAATATAATCTACATACCCGAACGAATCTTTCAATAGAGTACCGCCCTTCACAATATGCAATATGGTGAAGGTGTAGAATGCAAGTACGTGGTTTTAACGATCTAAAATTCTGGGAAAAGATTACCCGACTATTTATGTTTCCACCTGTAAGAGGTATAACTTTAAGAAAATAGGGATGAATTCCTTTGAGCGAGATTCAAACCACCGTGGGCTGGTTCAGAAACGAAGTTTACAAAGTAAACGTCGACACTCGGGCTGCATTAATTTGACGTATTAGAAATACTGCAGCCGATATTAAAGAAAGACATGAACTGTTAGGAGATGAATGACGATATTCTTGCACATTTATTAAAATAATGCTATGATGAAAAAATATGAACCATCGTTTGTTTGTTCTTAAGCTATAACTGAAAAGAAATGACAATCGTATATGGACATATGAGTTTTTCATCAATTTCACAACTTCACTACTTCACACGATCTACAAGTTTATGTAACCACAGCGAACTTTGTAATAAATACTTTATATTATGAAGCTGCACTATTAACTTTTTTTAGCTTAGAAAGAATATTTTTAAAAACAGCTTTTCTTCTCGCAACTAATGACGATACTTTGGTTATTTAGTTCATCCTGTAATCCACGTACCAAATCAGCTAGTTGGCGCTCCCTTCGGGACTGATGTTCCCTTAGAATGTTACGTCGAGGCATTTCCCAAATCCATTAGTTACTGGGTTCGCGACACAGGTAAGTACCTACTCTATTCTTTTATTTTGAATATTATACAGGGTGTTATGGAAATTACTTATTATATTTAAATGGGTGACTCCTAGGGTGTTCTAGAGAAAGTCTACATACTTATATCTAAATACTAAGGTAAAAACCTCTTTTACCCACATACTGTCTCGCCATTCCATCTGGATTCAGTTAGCAACAATGTGGGTCACTAGAGTATACTAACAGTGTTGTCAGATCATACCGCATGTTTCGCCCTTGCTTGGATACCTGCCGCGCGCGACTGTCGTTGCGTCAGTATGTTTCGAGACTCGGTGATGGAATGCCGCTATCGAGGGTTGCACGTGCTTAATGTATACGAATTTGAAACGTTTTGTTAGTTGTAGCATTATCCGATTTTTTTCTGTTGTGAAATAATTCATAATTTGTGTAATATTACCTATTGTTGGTTCTGTTGCAAAACATACGTTTTGTGTTTTATTTTTTTATGGAATTAATTATAAAACGGGTTATAAGATTGAAGGTAAGAGAGTATGTACCTTAAAATTGTAGTATTTTTTTCTAAAAAGTTTGAAAAAGAAGTGATAACGCGGGTCAAAAACTGAACACGTGCGTTTACAATTCTGTGTTGCAATATATCACAACACCGCCTCAATAATCTATTGATTTAGAACGTCGTCAGTAGCGGCCACGCAAATTTTCAGATTTCATATAAAGGGTATATTTCGTACAATAATTCAAAACGCCATTTATGGTTATTTTTCTTCAATTTCTTTTCATCTCAGGATTTGCCGGTTTAAATATAATAAGTCATTTCCATAACATCCTGTATACAAGGTTATGAATAGGATGGAACGGAAAACGGATCAGCCTATTATTTACAATACCATTTAATTTGTCTAAAATGTCTCGGATGCGCCGATCCTATTTTTAGATTTAAAAAAAAAATTTAGGTATACAGAGTCTATCAGACAAATGCTACGTGTATCAACATTAATTTTTTAATCTCTCTAAGATACTGTGTTGGGTTGGTAAGTACCTACACCGTGAGATGACACTGCGAAAGATATTCATTTTGGGCGCATTCATAGCGTTGCAAAGACCCTGGTCCTTTCGTCAGACTGTTGCCTTACTGACGAGCCGTCATACGGCGGAACGCGTCAGGATGAGTTTGATAAAAGGAGAAGGACAAAAGTTCTATATTTGTGGTTTAAACGCACCTTTATTTCTTTCATTTTACTTAGGCGCTGTGAAATGGAACACTTATTGAATCTTTAATCATTAACTTTTTGCACTAACTCGTGTGGACCGAAACTACCGAAGAACTTTCTATAAGATCATTCCTGCTTACCTATCTATGATTATGATTATACACTGGAATTTAACCACTATCCTTATTGCTGAATTTTATAAGCAACCATGAGATTATTTAATGTCTACACGAATAACTAAGAATATTTCAGGTTTTATGCTTTTCTTTTCTCTTCGTGCTTATTTGAACTTTGTTGCGTATAATTTATTATTATTAATAATACAAATAATTTTTAAAAGTACATAATACAAAACATTATACGGGAAAAGGTCACATCATATCCGGTAACTGCGCAAGGCGTCACGTGATTTTACGAAGAATCCGTATACTCGTAGGTAATTGCTCGGTATTTCGTCTTGAGCGATGCTAGCCTCCTAATGTTTAGTTAGTTCCTAGGTGTTTTGTTATCGAGTTATATAAGATTGCATTATCCGTTGGTCAATAGATTAATAAAACACGACAAGAAAATGTTTATAAAAGATTCATCTACTTCCAAAAACTATTTTAAGAATGGGAACTAAATGCTACCATTTGCCGATAAATTTAGAGAACTTATAAGCTTGATACTGCAATTTGAAGGAGGAAGGAAATCAATTCAAGAATGTCAGGTACTTTTGGAAATATCCGAACTTGCCCACAATTTTGCTTCCATTAAAAGCTATATTAAATTTAATGCCGGAGTATTAAATTTTTAGAAAAACAGCAGCTACCGTTATTGCAACCCGTAAATATTATTGAAAATTTTGAAGCTGCAGCAAATAGTATTCCAGGATCTATTGATCAAACGATGAAAGAAAAATTGGATCAGAATATCTCAAAGAAAAAAGGGTTCTAAACATTGCAAAAAAATCTACTATTTTGAGTGACGGGCACGATTCCGATTTTGAAATTTAAACATGCACCAATAAAAAACCAGTGTAGATGAATAGCAGAATATAAATAATAAATAGCAATATTATTAAATTAAAATTAATTCTAATTTTTTTTCTCATTGACTTATAAATTTAACTCTTGCTTAATTTGCTTATTTGAAACTTTTTGGATACATTTTGTGCTACACTATTTGTTTAATATTATTTTCTACTCCTATATTAGTAACAAACTACTTACGAACTGTATACTATTACGTAATTACTGTTACGTAATATACAGGGTGTTATGGAAATGACGTATTATATTTAAATGGGTGACTCCTGGGGTGTCATAGAGAAGCGCTACATATTCTTTTTTCAAATCGAACGTTTTAAAAGAGTGGTAACATACCCATAAACCCAGAGGTCACTCCGCGGCACTGTATCATATTACCCTGCGGACCTATTTCAGGAACACATGTTCCGCGCAATGTTGCCAAACTGTGTAAAATGTATAACTTTAGTTTCTTATAAATAATTATTTAGCTTACCTTAGTATACAAATACAAAGTAAATCGAGGACACTCCATGCTTATCACATCATGCTCACACTTTATGCTCACATAATCTGATAATAGCGTGGGAATGCCTAATAGCTATTAAGAAGTAAACTCAAAGTCACAGTCTACTCCTCGCTTGCTTATACTCACTAAAACCCCTTCGGTCTCTTCTTTCCAATCTCGGAACATGACCGGCATATCGTCGAGAGAAAAAAACACATAGGGAAACAGCACAAATTACACTAAATCACTTACACCCACGAGTTTCTTTGACGACAGGCACTTATTATCGGATTACACAAAATCAGTAAACACTACCGTATGCATAAATGATTATCAATAATACCTGCCGATATGTTCAAGAAAAACCTTATCTGGCTTATTATATTATTATTGCTCTCGCTGATTAAATATTCCATCTCGGGTAAATCCAACTTCATGTGAATAGTATTCTTCAGAGTTAATCAGGTACTTGGAATCGACAGTATGTACTACTAGCAGTAACCCTCTTGTACAGGGTATTGTTGTAGTTCCAACTTTTGAACTTTTGTAGTACAACGGCTAACGTGTTTAACTCGCTGATTAAATATTCCATCTCAGGTAAAGCAACCTCATCTGTGAACATTATTCTTCGGAATTAATCAGGTACTTCGACTTGACAGTATTTACTACTCGCAGTAACCTTCTTGTAAAGGGTAGTCTTGTAGTTCCAACTTTTGAAGTACAGTGGGAATATCAACAGTTCCAACAGCTGAAATGGAGTGAGGTTGCTATTTACCTCGAAATTTGCTCGGCAAAAATTTACAAACAAATTAAAAAATTTGAATTTTGTCCTGCAGCAGAGAAAGAAAATAATACGATAAGTAATGTTATAAAAGGGAATAACTCGACGTATCAATTTAAACTTATAAAATAGCAAAAACTCTTTGTCGACAAGCTGGATTTCTAGTTATTAGTATTTGGTAGTTTGGCAACACCGATCCGAAATTGACAGGTCGATTCATCCGGCCAACGGAGTATGGAGTGTCAACTCACACAAACATCGTAAACAAACAAATCGTAGCTGAAACGTTTATTTGTTTATTATTACAGTGGTTTTAAATGCTGTAAATTTAATATGTGTCGAAAACAAAAGTGCCCACAAATTTTTATGGGTTTGTTCGTTGTGTTAAAAACGATGTCCGTGTGTGAATTTCAATGTTACTTACTTGCGCCGGTGTACTAAAACATATCATTTAGTGTATAAATAATTGTTTTATACAAATTATGGAACTAGTTTTTAAATAACAAGGGAATAGAGCATGTTTAGAGAAAATTCCGTATTTTTTTTTTGACTGAACATTGTCTTTTGATATGTGTTGGTGTGATGTGACAAAAGTGCATAGAAAAAATCTACGCGAGAATTATAAATTTTGTTAAGGCAAGAGAGCATGGGGCCTAAATAAAATTCCTTATTTTATAAAGAACTTCGTTTCAATCAAAAGATCATTGAGCATCTGAAGAGTTTAATCTGGAGATATGACAACACTGGTCAAAATTCACTGACGTTTTTGAACATCTGTAGTTTATTTATTTCTTTCGACAGTTGCACCTTGTGCTTATTTTTGGTTTGACATCAGGTCATGTACAGGACAAATTAAAGCGCCATTTTTGAATATTTTTCTCCAATTTGTTTTCGTTTCAGGAATTGCCGTTTTAAATATAATACGTCCTTTCCCTAACACCCTGTATATATATATTACGTAACAGTTCCATAAATCACATTACCCCTGATATGCCAAAACAGTCAGTATTTCCAATAGATTTTATGCGAAGTCGGCTGTGAATTTCATCGGGTCGGCTTTGACAACGTAAATGTCCAGCAATTTTAAACGTCAACATTTTTAATATGTATATTTTTGGGTATAGTCTGAGTGACTACGATATTCAGATTGAGGGAACGTCATGGGAAATTACGTTACAAGCTGCTTTCGCAGCAAATAATTTATTACCAGAAAAATCCAGGGGGTGGCATGAAAAAGTGTATCAAAAAAGTATTGACTATAACCATGTTAGTACCGACTCAAAATGTTTTATTAGCATATTTCGATTTAACATGAAAGTAAATATGAAGTCGCAGAAAAAGTATAGTACACAACTCGAGTGGTAAGCCTATTACACACTCTTTCGTGTTATTTAAAGTGTAACTACTCTAAATCACGAGCGACTACTTAAGCAGAGCAATCAAAAACCAGTAACAGAAGATATCCAGGGAATGCTATAGTTAATTAGAACGCTCTGATATGTGTGAATGTGCACCAAACCACTCACTATAAGTGGCATATATTTGAATAATTAACTTAGTTTCAGACAAAGAGAAGTTTGGCCAAGTTAGTTTAAAAGTTATCCGGGAATATGAAATCTACCTACATACCTTTATCTCACTCAACTTTGTACGAATGTCTTGAATACAATAATTATGACTACATTTTCGCGCGTGCTAGAAAATATATAGGTGTATAGTCAGTGGCGTATCTAATAGCCCGTTACCAGGATTTCAGACTGATCACAACCTAAAGTTTTTTGGTGATTTAATAAGGGCTTGAGAAGGAAATTAACAAGAACGGACATTGGCAACGTTGCGAAATCATTGAGAATCATCTTTACATATGTAAAAAAAATTTGGTCGTAATAGTCATCGCTCCTCGTCCGTTCTTTTTATTTTTGACTCAGAGTGATGTTTTTGAGGAGATGAAAATAGTAACTTACATTTTCCCTGCGGTGAATAGTTTTGGTTTGAGACAAAATTAGAACGGACATTTTCATCGACGCGAAACCGCAGTGTTGAATCTTAGGTATTTAATTTTTTTAACGATGTTCGAGTTATCGCGCCTCGTCCATTTTCAAGCAGAAATCGCGTATTGTGGCTCGGAAAATGGGGGAAAAATATGAACTGACATTTTTACCCACGCATTTTTTAGCAAAGCCGTTTTCAGTCAACACAGCACGTGTATCAATAATAATGCAATATGGGGACATAGCTGATGCTGAGTTGTTATAGACAACCAAGCCACACAGCAAGCCGTCCCATGCGCGCGCCGTGTACCGCGATCACGGATTATACAGATACGAGATCCGAATCCACTGCCCTCCCTGCAGCTGCGCAACACGGAAAATGTTCGTTAAACTCGATTTATTATTTTTTAGAGTGTTATCAACAATTTAAAAACAAATTGACCCGTGCGCTGTAACTTTTTGATACCCCTTTTCTTTACATCTTTTATTTAAACTATGGAATTTTTGCAACACTCAAAACGTCCGTTGTCGATGAATTCACGTTTTTTTTATCTTTTAATCTGATTTCATCAAGAACGGACAAGGTGTAGTAACAAAAAGACGATCTGCTTTCTTACGCACTGAAATCACTCTGACGGGTAAACGCAGCGTTGCCGAACTTTTTCGCTCGAGTAAAACTTTCTTATTTTTTATTAATCTAGCGATTAGACTAGATGAAGGCGTGATAACAGGACATTTTGGTAACGGGCTCCCGTACTATAAAGGGAGGCGATCCCCCTTGGCATGGCGTCCCTTCGCCCCTTTGCTACTTAATTACTTAACAAAGTTCGGACTACCAACAAAAAATCAAATTATGATTTGTGAACAAAAAATCAATTTAAGTCTGTTATTTTACAGGGGATCAGAAAGTTATTTTTAATAGAACATCCTGTATATTAACTGATTTTCCAATTCTCCATCAAATTCTGAACGTAATTTATGTACCCCATACCCTATACGCGAATTAAACTATTTTACAATAAAACACTTTAAAACACAAAACGTTACACATGTAACTACATGGGTTTAGCGAGTACGCCATTCGTTCTATATCAATAAACTCCGATCTCAACAGTTAAACTACCTACAATATTTTCTGTCTTCAGTTTGGCACGATGGCGTGCCATCTACCAGCGGCCGTTATGTATGGTGTAAAACTCTTATATCGCTATACTCTATTCAGGAGCATAAACAAACATCAGCACGTGCCATCTACTCGATGCATAAACTTATTGGTGTTGGTCAATCGGCGATAAAACCTCCGATGCTGGCGAGATGCATTTCGTTGCAGGGTCGTTGTTCAATCAATCAAGCTGCCTATCCACTCAATGGATGTTGGCGACTACATGCTGAAATTGTTCCTTGTCTCTGGCTGTGCTGACAAGCTCTTCTATTGTTCTTATTCCGGTCCATTGTCTAATATTTCTTGCCCATGACATCTGCTTTCTTCCAATCCCTCTCCTGCCGTGTATTTTCCCCTCCAAAATTAGTTGCAGCAACTGGTATCTATCGTGTCTAAAAATGTGACCAAGGTAAGCCGTTTTTCGTCGTTTAATAGTTGTTAGAAGTTCTCGATTTATATGAACTCTTCTTAATATTTCTTCGTTAGTTACCCTGTCTGTCCAAGGTACTCTTAATAGGCGTCGGTAAGTCCACATCTCGAAGGCCTCTACCCTATTGACCATATTTGCCTTCATAGTCCACGACTCCACTCCGTACAGAAGTACTGACCAGACATAGCATTTCGCATATCGAATTCGAAGGGATATATTTAGATCTCGATTTCTAAGAATTTTCTCGTATCTCATGAAGGCCGTACGTGCCATCTCAATTCTACATCTAATATCCTTCTCCGAATTCCAGTCTATGTGCAGCCAACAACCAAGGTATTTATACTGTGTTACTCTTTCTATAATTTGATTATCAATCTGAATTTCAGCGTTTGCATATAATTGGTTTTTCCTGCTGATTATCATAAATTTGGTCTTGCTGGCGTTTATGTTTATACCGTATTGGTTGCTGCTGTCATTTAAACGGGTACACATCTGTTGGAGTTCTTCCATATCATTAGCAATAAGGACAGTGTCATCTGCATATCGGACATTCGAGATTGGTACCCCGTTCACTTTTACTCCCATTTCCTGATCTTCAAACGCTTCAATAAATATAGTCTCGGAGTATAGGTTAAAAAGCAGCGGAGACAAAACGCATCCCTGTCTAACGCCCCTACGGATTTCGATATCTTCAGTAGTAATATTCTGTGCTGTAATATTTGCTGATTGACACCAGTATAAGTTCTCAATGCATCTTATATCTTTGTCGTCGATGTCAATTTTTCTTAGAATTTGCATGAGTTTTGAATGTTGAACGCGATCGAAAGCTTTTTCGTAGTCGACAAAGCAGAGAAATATGTCCTTGTTAACGTCTCGACAGTTTTGTATTAAGACCTGAAGTCCGAATAGCGCCTCACGTGTTCCCATGCCCGATTTGAATCCAAATTGATTGGGACTGATATTTCTCTCGCATCTGTGTTGCATTCTTCTGTGTATTATTTTGAGAAAAATTTTTAAGGAATGGTTCATCAGGCTTATCAGTCTATGGTCTTTGCATTTTCGGGCGTTGATTTTCTTTGGTAGCGGTATAAAATTGGATTTTAACCAGCTTCGGGGGAATTGTCCTATATCATAAATATGATTGAATACTTTGTGTAAGACGGCGATATTTTCATCATCAATCAGTTTCAGGATCTCTGCCGGTATTCCATCTGGTCCTGCAGCTTTCTGATCTTTTGCTTCCATTAAGGCTTTCCTAATTTCTTCCTTCAATATTGGTGGTCCAGATAATGATGTGTTCAAGTGGTTATCTGTTAGTTCCTCGCGAGAGTCATCAGCGAATAAATCTGTAATATATTTTTCCCATAGTTGCTTCTTGTCGCTTGTTTCTATTATAAATTTGTTCGTGTCATCGGTAAGTATTGTTGGAGGTCGCTTTTTATACATGCCCGATGCTTCTTTTATTTTTTTGTGTTCTTCACGAGTATTATGGGTCTGTTGTAAGTATTCAATGCTCTCACACTCCTCTTCTAACCATTTCCTCTTGGCCTTTCTAATTTCTGATCTTATTAGTGAATTTAGTCTCTTGTATTCATCGTGATTAACGTTCTTGTGTTGCCTACGTTTGTCCATCAGTTGTAAAATCTCGCTGGTCATCCACTTCTTTCTGCTACGTCTCTTCTGATATCCCAACTTCTCAGTCGCGACACTTCTTATGGAGGTTTCAACCATTTCCCATAGTTCCAGTGGGTGTTGATCTATTGTATTGTTATTCATACGTTCTAGTTCTTGGTTTAGTTCGCTTCTGAGATCAGACCTGATATTCTCCTGTTGAAGTTTCGAGGTGTCCAGTTTTTTAAGTTGGCTTTGGTTGACCTTTGTCAAGGCTATTTTCAGTCTTATGTTTATCGTTAGAAGACAATGATCAGATGGCACATCTGCCCCTGGATAAGTTTGTGCCTTTGTAACGCTTGTGCTAAATCTCTTATTGACCAGGATAAAGTCAATTTGGTTACGAACTATGTTTCCAGGTCTGTCCTGTGGTGCTTTCCATGTATACAGCCTTCTTGAAGGCAAGGAGAACCAAGTGTTCGTGATTTTAAATTGTTCTTCTTGACAGAATTGTATTAGTCTATCTCCTCTGATGTTTCTTTCTCCTAGGCCCCAGGGTCCAACTATTCCTTCGACTATTTCTCCCCTACCCACTTTGGCATTAAAATCTCCTTGGATGATGTTCAAATCATGTGGTTTGGTGTAATTTAGGAGTTGTCTGATGCCTTCATAGAATGATTCTATTTCTTCTTCTGGCTTATCGAGGGTGGGAGCATATACTTGAATAATATTTATATTCATTGGCTTTGCTTCAATCTTCAATAACATCGCTCTGTCACTATACGGTATAAAATCTGTTACACTCTTATTCACATTCTTATCCACGAGAATGCCGACTCCGTGTCTGTGATGTTTATCCTGGTTGCCGGAATAGTAGAATGTTGCCCCATCGGCATTACACTGTCCAGAGTCGGGCCATCGGGTCTCGCATATTCCCAGCACTGCCAGGTTTAATCTTTGCATTTCCCTGACGGTATTCGCCAGTTTTCCAGCCTCATACAGGCTTCGTACATTCCACGTTCCTATATATAGGTGATTTTTGACTCCGGGGATTCTTAGCACCCTCTTTTTGCCGGAGACTGAGGGCCCTTCATTTTTAACTTCTTCCATGTAGTTTTCTTGGGAAAGTAAATACTTCAGTGGTTTCCCGTTGCCTTCTGAAGGGTTTCTAGTTTTCCTTCTGGTACTCGACCGCCCCTAACATGGAGTCAGACGTCGTTTGAAGCCGCTTCTAAACTGAAGAACAGACGCTTCGCTAGTTTTGGTCCGCCCCGGGTATTTTATTTCCCCGGTACCACCCATATCTGGGAAGCATTCCCCTATCCGCCACCTGGGGAGGCGCCCGATGGAGGACTAGCAACCCCACACGGGTCGTTGTTCAGTGTACTCTATTTTTATTAGTTCTTAATACGACCCTTAATACGAACAAACCCGTCGTGTGTATTTGTTTTGATATACTGAATTGGGAAAATGAATAGGCTATAGTTGATTCAGGCTATCGAAACAATATTCGTTAAGCCAGGAGCATGTCCCGTCCTTGCTAGTAGCGTGGAGTGTCGCAAAAAAGTGTATGCAATACACTCTTCTAGAATGTGAGGGTTTTTTCGGGATAAATCTTTAATTTTTATTTAAATATAATAAGTCATTTCCATAACAATCTGTATAATAACAGTTAGAAATTTAAGCCTTTAAACACTCAATAACCCGTTCTGTTTAATAACTTTAAATAACAACGTATGGAAAAAATATTATTTCCCAGATCACCCGATGATCCCTTATATAATAAGGGCATATTTAGTCTACACAGTAGCACTTTAAATACTATTTCAGATTGAATGGTACTACCAAAAAGGAAACCTTTTCCATTGATTGGATGTAACCACCTGCAGACCGGATCGAATTCTTTTGTTCTCGTCAGTACAGGGTAGGCTGTACATACCTATCATCAGAGAAGACTCTAATACTTCACGCTGTATTATCAACGGTAGTCGAGATAGTACAACGAATACTTATATACAGGAAGAAGACAAACAGCAATGTTAACAAATCGAAGCAAGTATGAACAAACGAACAAACCCGGCACCCATTACGTCTGGCATCAGCTGATAAACGCACGTGCTTTTCAAATGTCACTTTTGTCCAAATTTTTATTACTGTCAATATTTTAAAGTGACATTTAACCAACAAAAAACATTCAAAACCATTTTATTTGATTTACTAAGTAGTGAAAACCAAATATTAGGATTCTGACATGTTTTAAGCTGTAAATATCACTTTAAAATAATCCTTACACACTCTTATATCATTTATTGAACTAGTAACGTAACTACAAATGAAAAATTAAACTTCAGAAATAAGCTTGTAAGTAGTTTTATTAAAAAATTATTATTTTATTAAAAAGTAAATCATAATTTACATAAAATATTTTACCAACTTCAACTGGGCTCTAAGTCCTCGCAAATATTTTAGGCCTCACGTTCGAGCATATTTTTGGGCCGCATATGATTTATGAGAAGAAATTATTATCGATGCTTACTCTCAGTAAAGATGACTAAATGAATATTTCAATTACAAATTACTCACTTGCACCAAAAAGGAAACGACGTTCCTCGCGAAAAGATTAGAAAATTAAAAATTATTTTAAAATTTACGGACGCTTCGCTTTCGCAATTTTCATTCACTTTACAAATCATTCATATGTTGCTTGATTATATTCCATGCCAGACAAAGAAAATTGACTTGTAAAATTATTTAACAATTCGTGCTGTTCGTATTTTATGTCTGTCTCTGTCTGCAGCAACCTTCCCTAATTCAGTAAAGTGAGACAAATATGACCAGGATTAAGTCGCCTGCATAAACACTCACTTTTTGGCATTTCATATTAACTCTACGTAAGTCTGATATTGACGCTTAAATGATAGAGTGAAACAGATAGATAAAATTAGGTTACTTGTGAGCGCATGGAGCAGAGTAGGTTTAGCATCACTTCCAAGGCCTTCTTACGTATTTCGACTCCCCCCTTGGCAGTACCATTCAATCTGAAATAGTATTTAATGTGCTACTGTTTAGACTAAATATGCCCTTATTGTATAAGGTATCATCGGACGGTCTGGCAAATAATAATTTTTCCATACATTGGTATGTGATATTATTACCACCTGAAAAGTATAGACTTTTTATTTTTAATAACTTTAAATTCTTTAAATAGTTTGTAAATTTTGAAATACATTCTAGCCCTATCTTCTTAAACTGTCAAACAATGCTTGCTTATAATAATATTTCGCTATTGGGTCTCTATCAAAATTTTCAACCGAAAGTAAATCGATCGCAGTAATACTGTTTTTCACGAAAATTTCCTGCTAATTTTACTAAATGTCATTTTCACTTATTTGCACACATAAAAAAAAAGTTGTTAAGTTGTTCCATTAAAAGTTAGCAGAAACGAAAAATTACAGTATCTTGTTTCGGCCTCAAAATTGTAAAGGAAATTGCTTTTATCCTTTTTTTCTGAATAATCAATAGGGAAAGATATATATTTTTTTGCAGGAGCTCAATTTCCTTAACGTATTGTTGCCTTCAAAGTTCTCAGGTTACTCCATGTGATTGTAAGGTGCAGTATCTAATATACATTCTAAGCGAAATAAGTGAAATAATAGTGGACATTATTGTCAAAATTGACATCTCATAGCTCTGACATATTGAGAGATTCTAAATAATATTTGTTCATATATTTGAGAAGTAACTAATTTTTGAAAAATATTTCCATTAAGAAAATATTTTGTTTTAATATTAATGCATCTAATCAAAATAGATGAACTAATTTGATTGTCTTATATGTAATTTCAAATTCGTAACCATACTCATGGACAAAATTATCGAATATTTTTTGTTATCACTGTTATTCGAAAAGAATCTTAAATTATCCAATTAAACTGATATATGTGCTGATGGTATTCATCTAGGAGGCGGATATGTTCACTTGTTTTAAAATACTTTGACATTAATTTAATTCATATTAATGGCGTCTATAGCCTTTCGTGCATATTATGCTAAAAAATATTGCATACTTATTTAAGAATAATAGTGACTTAAGTTATTTGTGGTGAAGTTAAATGAGTTATAGTGATTCGCATTTGCCAGTCCTCTATTTAAATAACAGTATGCCACCAGTTAGACGTTGCAGCGAAGTTGAAGCGGCACAAATTGTAACACTACATATCGAAGGATATAAACAAAAAGAGATTGCGCGACGTCTTAGTCAATCTACATTATCGAATATTTTAAGAAGGTATCAAGAGACTGGAGATTTCAAACGAAGACCCTGTCAAGGGCGCAAAAGGTATACAACAGCAATTAATTACCATTTCTTGATACTTTGGTCTACTGGAAATCGCACATTGACGTCCACGCATCTCAAAAATGAGCTACTAAATGTAAGACAACGCAATGTTAGTTCGAAAACGGTCAGTAGAAGATTAAAAGAAGTAGGTTTAAAGCCAAGGCGCCCTGCTAAAGTTCCTCGTCTTCTCCAAAACCACAAAACTCGTCCATTGGAATTTGCCAGAACGCATGTTCCGTGGAATCACAAGCACTGGAAAAATATTCTGTTTACGGATGAGACTAGAATTAAATCATGGAAGCCAGATGGACGGAACCACGTCTATAGAACAGTTGGTGAACGGTACGCCAACTGCAATCTCATACATAGCGTTAGCTTTGGAGGTGGCGGCATAATGCTTTGGGGAGGTATTAGTTGGGAGGGACGCACCGAACTTGTGGAAGTGATTGGGCGAATGACTGCGTATATCCGAGAACATCCTTCAGGACCATGTTTTGCCATATGTCGGCCATATTGGCTATGAAAGATTCGTATTAATGCAGGATAACGCCCGACCACATGCCGCTGGCATAGTGACTAATTACCTCGATTCAGTCCATATTCAAACTTTGGATTGGCCGCCCTATAGCCCAGACTTAAATCCGATAGAGCACATGTGGGATGAGCTAAAACGCCGCATAAGAAAAATAAATCCCGTTCCAAGTACAATAGAAGAACTTCGGTTTGCAGCACAATGTGGAATGGAACGCAATTCCTCAAGAATACATTCAAACTCTAGTTAGTAGCATGCCGAGAAGGATTCATGTAGTCATTGGAGCTCGAGGAGGGAATACTCGTTAATAACTATGTTCTTATTTTAATTAAAACACTAAAATTTTGCCATCACAGTAGTAGTTAAGTTACTCTGAATATCCTTAATTTTTGTAACATTTATCCTTTAATTTTTTTCACAATTTTTTACTCATAAAATTTTAATAAAGTTCACTTAAAATTTATAAAATAAATTGTTCCTACTAGTACAAAGTGTTTAAATGGTTTTATTCATCAGAATTCATTTTTTCAAAAAGAAATTATGAAAATTTTAAAATATTCGATAATTTTGTCCATGAGTGTATAAATTAAGGAGATGGTAGCACCATGCGATATTTATTTATATGCAATATACAGGTTATGAAAATTACTTATTATATTTAAATCCTCAAATCCTGAGATGGAAACAAATTGCAGAAAAATAATCATAAACGGCACTTTAAGATAATAAGCGAGAAAAATCACCTGATGTCATTGTTGCGAACAAACCCAAAAAAATGGTCAAATTTATTGAGCAAGAATACCCTTAACGTCAAAAACTAATATTATAACTATATCAAGGGAACCAGACTATCGAGTCGATGTGTAGCTGCCATCACGCAGTTTCTAGTGGCACTGTTTTCCTCTTAGTCTTCGATCCATATCTAATGGGAAAGAGAGGTGGGCGCAATAAGTATTAAGTAGGCGCGCCAGATCGTGTCAGCACAATTTCCATAAACTTAATGACTCATATATCAAATTACATCACAAGCATACGAATGCAAATTATTTCACACAGAACAATGGTTCTGCTACAACTAGTAAATTTACATCATATTGACTAAGCCAGGAACACCTTAAACGTTTAGAACTGATACCGGATTCAAGGAGACTCACGTCGTAGTGTAATCAATTTCATGCTTCAAACGGCACTGGCTGGGTGGCCCTCTCGGAAAGGGATTGACAAGGAAAAGTTCAAGTACGCCCCGTCGAGGTAACGAACGACGAAAGGTCAAGGCACGTGTAAAATTTGGACAACACTGCAAAACCTTGGTAGATTGAATAATTTTCACAACTTATATACATAAAATTAGTTGACACGTATTTCAGGATTTTGTTGAAAAAAATTTTATATTAAAATTTCCACACATAGATTTTTGATAATTTGCTGGATTTTCTCGAATCTTCTCATATTTGAAATTTAATATCTCCAGTTGTACTGATCGGATCAATATCCGTCTTTTCGAAAGCTAACGTAGCAAAGTGTAAAATATCGATATTGATCCGATCAGTAAATGTGAGAAAATCCAGCAAATTATCAAAAATTTATGTGTAGATACTTTTTGAATAAAAGTTTTTTCAGCAAAGTCCTGAAATACAACTAACTTTATGTACACAAGTGGTGGTCCGCTTCTAAAATGTCAAGGTTAAAAAGTGTGCGCGTGGTAAAAGAATATTTGTATTTAAAAATAAACTTTCCGAATCGTATGCTTAGAATCTAAATAAGTTAAGCATGCTAGGGATATGCGAAAAACATAAATGATCCACAATCTAATTGAATTATCTAGTCTCGCCTCGCACAAAGTTTTATTGGAAAAAGTTTCCCATCCGCGGAACTTCGTATGTAATGTCTTGGTTAACTTAATTCTTAGTTTAGACTAAATTTAATTTTCCTATTTACTGAATGCATCGATAATGCATTTCCGGAAAATAGCATCGTACCATATAACTGGGCAAGTTCTTAGAAGTAATTGTAGAAGTTTATATAATAAAGTCTAAACTAATTAGTGTTGTATCCACGATTTTAATAATGGGGTACCAGTGGAGGACACTACTTATTTGAGGGGGATGTAAGTTTTTTTACAGTTAAAAATTAACAATAAAAAATAGGAAATTCTTCAGTAATTACATTTTATGTTTGGAAGGTAACTATTTTTATCAGGGTTTAAAAAATTAGATTTTACTAGATGTAAATTTTTCAACATGGAAAAACCAGCTACATGGTTAATTGTTTAATGATGATTTTTTAGTTTTAGTCGTATTAATATCCTTTTCTAGCTTTCACTTAAGTGACAATATAAATAATTGATTTGTGATTCCTCTTCACATACCCTATAAATATTTGCAATCACTCCTCGGATCTGACTGTGAAGGTTTTTACCAGGAGTATTCATTCTCAAAAAGTTCAAAATTTGAAAGTAACACCTTAAAACACGACACAATGAACACTTATTTATAAAACACAATTTAACACAATACTTTAACTATTGCCCTTTCTATCACTACGCAACTAGGTGGGTACATCCATCCAATATCGGACATCGCCGAACAAACCCGAGGGCTAATCGAATGTCTCACGAGACGCATGTGCTATTAACCTATCTGGGATAGAACTTATCAAATTAGCTCTAGCTACCTGTAACCATTGATAATGCACTATGTTGCAATATTTTTAAATTAAAAGTACTTTAATCAAAAAAATATATTATTTAGCATTTAAATATCAAAACAAATTTTATATGCGTAAATATAATATTAGGTTTTTCGCGGTAAGAGATTATTAAATTAAAATTTAATCTATGTGACAACATTGTTAACACAAGAAATCATTTTGCCCGCATTCCTTCCGTAGCAATAGATAAACTTGTCCACCTATATCTATTATGAGATGTATTCAACTTGATAATAGATTAATAGATATAGATATAGAATAGATTTATAGATTTAATATGGACCATTCATGGGGAAATAAAATAATAATATGAATAAATGCAACAGACTTAAATTTTTCTATTTTATAAAATTGTACATTTGGAAAATTTTAATTTTGATTAACAGCCAATCAGTCTAAATTCCAGTTGTATCTTTAATCCATTGCCTAAAGTAAGCTACAGGGGAAAAAATTCCTAAGTAAGAGCCACAATGTCCTTCACCGGGACCTACGTATACATAGGAAATTATTCCATATTGCGTTTCATTCACAATAAGTGGTCCACCACAATCATTATAACAGTAATAGGTCTTGTTAACTTCCCCACCACACTTCATAACCTAAAAATAACTATATATGAATTTATTAAGTTAATCGTCTAATAATATTTTATATTATGTATAAATACTATCAGTAATTAAACACTTTAGTCAATGGGGTTTCGTCCGCGTGTGCTAAATATTTGATAAAAATTGTTTTAAACAAATGGTATACATTGTGGTTTTTACTCATAACCTAATAATAACTATATATGAATTTATTAAGTAAGCCCAATATTATTCTATGTTATGTATAAATACTATGAGTAATTAAACACTTTAGTCAATGGGGGTTTCTTCCGCGTGTGCTAAGTATTATACTACTGGATAAAAATTGTTTTAAACAGGTGGTATACAGGGTGGTTTATTTCACTCACCGACATAAAAGTCCAATTTAAATTATTTCATTTTTAAATTGAAGAAAATGTTTCAGTTTTCATTAACTTTTCTCCATATTTTTAAGAAGCTGATATGTACAGGGTTAGTCAACGATTGCGCAGAGTAAGTTTATGCATTGAAGATAACATTTGTCGATAATGAGCTATTGTGTTGAGGTATGGTTGTATATTCTGCACATTTTAAAAATGTTTTCAATTATACAGGGTGCGTTCAAAAAGTAGGGTGGCAGAAAGTTGTATTTTTTTAAATGGGACACCCAGTATTTTATTATATATTTAGGTTAGTATTAGTGCCCTCTATAAATATCTAAAATATTATTTAATTTGCTTGGGTAGTTTAAGAGCAATAAATTAAAAACTAAAGAAAAAAAGTTTTGTAGTCCAGTATAGAAAAATCAAGAAAACATTCTAAAATTATTTTTTTAACCACAGGATTGGGTGAGGTTTATAACAAGGGGTCTAGAGATACTATGCAATTAATAGTGTTTATGAATTTTATACAGTGTGTTCATAATAAGGTTCCAAAAACGAAACATTTCAAAATCATTTTTCTCAACATTTTCAAATGGAACACCCTGTATATTTTTATGCCATCTTATAGCTAGTATAATATTCTTCAACTTTTGTAGGAAGTATCCAATTCCTATCTCTAATGGTTTTCGAACTATTTTGGTTTTTCTGGTTTTTACCATTTTAAATAATTTGTCAATCGAACGAGGTAGCCATGGAAAACAAATTGAAAAATGTAAATGTCACTTTAATCAGTGAATAACATCAAGAATCATAATTAGATCGGTTTCAAAGTCAAGGGTTTCTACTGTAAAGTTTATTATCCAGTTACTTTTCTTGAAAAATGAATTTTTCGAAAAATGAATTAATTGATATGATTTATGTTTTGGGCGAGGCAGATAGAAATAGTCTTTTCGCCGAAAGATTGTACAAGATGAAATATCCAGAGCGGCGAACACCCAGTCCTCGGTGTTTTCATAATTTAATGGAACGATTCGATTCAACCGGCAGTGTGGAAAAATCTAAACGTAAAGTTGTTAATAGAATAGCTACTAATGATGAAAAAGAACTCGAAATACTGTTACTAGTTCAGGAGAACCCCCCAGTTAGTAGCCATACATTAGCTTCCATGTGTGATACTTCACAATCAACGGCAAATAGAACAACGCGCAAGTATAAATACCACCCTTACCATATTGAGTTACATCAAGAACTTCACGGCGACGATTTTCTAAGGCGCGTGCGTAACTTACTGCCAATGGTTACGTGCCCAAATTGAATTTAACCAAAACTTTTTAAACCGTATAATGTATTCAGATGAGGCTACATTTAGAAGTAATGGTACTGTCAATAGACACAATATGCATTACTATGCAACGGAGAACCCATACTGGGTCCCTGAGGTCCAACACCAAAACCATTGGTCGGTTAATGTGTGGTGCGGCATACTCCACAACAGAATTATAGGTCCATATTTTTTTAATGAACCATTAAACGGACGTACTTATTTAGTTTTTTTGCAACAGCAGTTGCCAAGGCTATTAGCAGAAGTAGATTTAGATGAACGGCAAAATATGTAGCTCCAACAAGATGGTGCTCCCTCCCACATTTATCGTGAAGCGAGAGAATATTTGGATCAGCACTATCCTCAAAGATGGATTGGCCGCGGCGGTTTTGTTGCATGGCCACCAAGGTCTTGTGATCTTACCTCGTTAGATTTTTTTCTATGGGGCTACGTAAAGGATAGGGTATATGTTACACCTCCTACGACAAAGCAGGACATGAATAATAGGATTAGGGATATATGTCAAACAATAACCCCAGGCATGTTATCTAATGTCCGAGACACAACACAAACATTTATTAAGAAGAAGAAACTGATTGTTTCTTGGAATGTTAAAGTAACAAAAATTGTGTGTTAACCAAAAAAATCAAAATATTTTGAAAACTGATTAAAGTGACATTTACATTTTTCAATTTGTTTTCCATGGCTACCTCGTTCGATTGACAAATTATTTAAAATGGTAAAAACCAGAAAAACCAAAATAGTTCGAAAACCATTAGAGATAGGAATTGGATACTTCCTACAAAAGTTAAAGAATATTATACTAGCTATAAGATGACAGAAAAATATACAGGGTGTTCCAGTTAAAAATGTTGAGAAAAATGATTTTGAAATGTTTCGTTTTTGGAACCTTATTATGAACACACTGTATAAAATTCATAAACACTATTAATTGCATAGTATCTCTAGACCCCTTGTTATAAACCTCACCCAATCCTGTGGTTAAAAAAATAATTTTAGAATGTTTTTTGATTTTTCTTTACTGGACTACAAAACTTTTTTTCTTTAGTTTTTAATTTATTGCTCTTAAACTACCCAAGCAAATTAAATAATATTTTAGATATTTATAGAGGGCACTAATACGAACCTAAATTTATAATAAAATACTGGGTGTCCCATTTAAAAAAATATAACTTTCTGCCACCCTACTTTTTGAACGCACCCTGTATAATTGAAAATATTTTTAAAATGTGCAGAATATACAACCATACCTCAACACAATAGCTCATTATCGACAAATCTTATCTTCAATGCATAAACTTACTCCGCGCAATCGTTGACTAACCCTGTACATGTAGGAATATAAAGGAAAATAAAAATGTATTTTTTCTGCTTAAACACCCTGTAATTTTGCAATCTTAACTCTAATGAAGAAGCTTTTGGCATAGTTTAATTTATTCTTAATAGTTTACTTGTTTATTTGTCGCTATAGCTTTCTCGGTTCAAGAGATACGAATTTTTTAAGAAAACGCTACTTTTTACCGAAAGATTTTAATTTTAACACTTTCTGCAAAATATTTTTATTTTAGAAAAAGTAAAGAACAAAGCAATATTAAACAATAAAAATAACGGATATTACCACCCCGAGCACAAATAACTGCCTCCATATGTCTGGACAGTACTTGAATGATGTTTCTAATCTGATTTTGATCGATTTGTTCCCATTCTTCAGTTCGTGTTTCTTTTAATTATTCTAAGTTACTCGGAACCTGACCTTCTTTTGGAATATTTCTACACATTATGTCCCAGACATGCTCAATCTAGGTAGGTGATGGCCAGTCTGTTTTTCGTACTTCTACGTGCGTCGTCTAGATAATGGGTAACAATTCTTGCAGTATGAGGACGAGCATTATATCTTGTATCAGCATGAAGTTGTTTCCAATAATCTGCGTAAAAGGAATTATGTGTGGTGCTAAAATATCCAGAATATACCGATTAGCCGTTATGGTTTCTCCATTATCCATTATCCACTCAGTAATTGTATGTTACAGTTAAAGTTAAGATCTCATTATGAATTGCGTAGTGTTTCTTCGTATCTTCGTATCTCTTGAACCGAGAAAGATATCGAGCCAAATAGAAAAGTATACCGTTAAGAATAGATTAAACTAGCTTAAAAAAGCTTTTTCATTAGAGCTAAGATTGCATAATTACTCTACAGGGTGTTAAAAATTTAAGTGAAAAGACATGCTTTTTCCCCAGTATTTTTCAACATACAGGGTGATATGGAAATTACTTATTATATTTAAATGGGACTCCTAGGATGTCCTAGAGAAAGTCTACATAATTTTTTTAAATCGAATATCTAAATACTAAGGTAAAAACCCTTTTTACTCACATACTGTCGCGCCGTTCCATCTGGATTTAGTTAGCAACAATGTGGGTCACTTGAGTATACCAACAGTTTTGTCAGATCACACCGCATGTTTCGCCCTTGCTTGGATACCTGCCGCGCGCGACTATCGTTGCTTCAGTATGTTTCGAGACACAGGGGTCGAATGACGCTGTCGAGGGTTCCACGTGCTTGGTATATACGAATTTTAAACGTTTTGTTAGTTGTATCATTACCCGATTTTTTTTCTGTCGTGAAATAATTCATAATAAGAAATATTGTGATGTGATTTGAAATTTGTGTGATATTACCTATTGTTAGTTCTGTTGCAAAACATACTTTTTCTGTTTTATTTTTTATGGAATTTAATTATAAAACAGATTATAAGATCGAAGGAAAGTACTTTAAAATTGTAGTATTTTTTTTTCTAAAATTTTGAAAAAGAAGTGATAACGCGGGCCAAAGACGTCTTGTTATAAAAAACTGAACACGTACGTTTACAATTCTGTGTTGCAATATATGACAACGCTGCCTCAATAACCTAAATTGATTACGAACGTCCTCAGTAGCGGCGACGTAAATTTTCAGATTTCATATAAAGTGTATATTTCGTACAATAATTCAAAAGATTATTTTTCTTCAATTTGTTTTCATCTCAGGAATTGCCGATTTAAATATAATACGTCATTTCCATAACACCCTGTATACAAATGACTTATTATATTTAAACCGGCAAATCCTGAGATGAAAATAAATTGAAGAAAAATATCCAAAAATGGCGCTTTAATTTAATATGCCGTGTACATGACCTTATGTCAAACCAAAAATAAGCACGTTGTGCCCCTGTCAGAAAGGTAAACAAAGCAACATATGTCAACAGTGTTGTCACATCTTCAGGGTAAACTCTTTAGAAAGTCAATAACCGTTTGACAGATTGCAAGTTGTTTATTTTTCAGGGTACATTATTATAAACTTTTACGTTCAGTTCAGTTCGCTGGGAAACAATCTCTGATTTATAAACTTGAACTGACTGAGTTTATAAATGCCACTTACCCTTTAAAAAAAAATGCAATTTTATTTACCTTTTCGGACTTATTTAAAACCAACTTAATTTATAAAAAACACCAAGTACTCACACACAAAATCACATAGTTTTCGCGTCACAACACATCAAAGTACCGTTCAATCAGAATTAGTAGTTTAAAGTGCTACTGTGTAGACAAAAGTACGCCCTTATTGTCTAAATAACACGTCGGTTTTGTCGGTCAATATTAAACTGCTTGACTGGGGCACTGCCGTCCAAATAACTTAATAATTTAAACTCCGATTTAAGTATTAACATACAATTTAACACACAAATCTACTTCAAACAGCATTATTAGAAAACCGGCCGGCTTATTATTAACAGCTGATCTGCATTCTGCAGAACGTATTAGTGCTGGGCGATGTTTTCGACATCGATGTTAGAGGTCAAACATCGATGTCGACATCGATGTTTACCTTTCGATGTTCAATGTTATAACAAAACAAGAAAACTAGGTTGTAATCTTAAACTCAATTTTCCCAGCACAAGAAAATAAGAGCGAAAAGCCTTATTAGAGTCGACAATAAAAATTTCCGGTGCAATGGCAATTATAATTGCACGAATTCATGCACAGTAAACCGTTCTCGATCAACTGGCGCCTTGCTAACAGTCAGAATAGCAGTGGGTAGTGTCGAAATCTCTAAAATATCCCCAGAATTAGAGATGGACAAACCTATTCGTTTTGACTGTCAGTTAAAGCAGCTACTGCTACTTACAAATGGCAGTAGCCATTAGCTGTTCATAGGTGCTTCGACCAATTAATAAACATTTAAAAGTAACAGAATAATCCATCTCTCTTCTGGCAATGCGAGACAGCTGATCGAACGGTGTACTGCGCATGAATCCGTGCAATTTTAATTGCCAGAAGGCTAGAATTGCCGACTGTAATACGGATTCCATTCTCGCGGCGAAATTGCGAGAAGTATTTGTCCAGCTTATCCAGAACGAAATCTTTTTTTTTCCAAAGCCGGCGAAACTATTGTCCTAAAAACGAAATAGCTTGCAAGGAATCATCATTAATCTAGTTTTACAAAAAAAAAATAGTTTACAAGTTGTTAGTGGCTGGAATTCATGCAGTTATAAAATATTATGTTTTAATATTTGCTTTATTTTTTTGTTTATATTATTTTTTAAAATTTTTGTTATACGTTTCATAATTTTTCAATTCTTTCTAATAACAAGTTTATTTTTATTTTTTATATCTAATTTATTCCTAATCGCAAATATACTTTTTTAAATGTCGATGTTTGAATATCGATGTTTAGAAAACATCCTTCCTTTCTGAAACACGTTTCTTTATAATGATAGTATCGGTAATGGCAACCCGCGCTGCTTGGACGAGACCATTTTTTAAAGGGTTGGTTGGAACATAATTATTTCATCATTCTTCTTCAGTAAAGGTTTAATAAATTTGATTAGGCCATTAGAAATTAACGGTTTTATTATTTCTGAATTTCTATTGCGAAATAATTTGTATCCTATAGTGCTGTTGTTTTATGTGTACGGTAGGTTATTGTAAAGTGTAATTATGCGTTAGTATTTATTGCTTTTGTGTAATCTAATAAGTGCATATCTTCAAAAAAAAATAATTGGAAACTCGTGGGTGTCTTTAGTGCAAATGTTCCGAGAGATTGGAAATAAGAGGCCGAATGGGGTTTAGTGGGTATAAGCTTATTATGCAGTTCCACACTATCAAGTTACGTGATGAGCATAAAGCTTTTCCCATAGAAAAAGAAACAAAAACCTGAAGATGTCTCTGTGCCCTGGATTACTTGCTAGTGTACTGGCACCTGGATTCACTTCTATTTGGATACTAGGTAAACTAAATATTATTTTTATAAGAATCTATAGTTATTTTCTACACATTTGGCAACATTGGGCTTGAACATCTGTTGATTACACAGCTTGGCAATGTAATATGATCATATATGAATGTGCTGAGGAGTAACCGGGTGGGTTTACGGGTGAATTACCCCACTTTTTAAACGTTCGATTTAAAAAAAAAAATATGTAGCGCTTCTCTAGGACACCCCAGGAGTCACCCATTTAAATATAATACGTCATTTCCATAACACCCTGTATACGGCTTTGAATTGAAAAAAAGCTAATGAAACCAAAGCATTGATCTATAATAAAAAACCGTTTAAATCGGACTTCGGAAAAAAAATTACCATACATTAAAATGGTACAAAACTTTGAATGGTTTGAATTTAACCTTGGTGAATTTTTTTATATGATCAAGTGAGTAAGTGAGTGTATATTGAAATCGACTGTCTATGAACTTGCCACATGCGGCTACACAATAGATGTGATCACTTAACTATAATATCGCCTAATCATGCCCTGTAATGCGATATAATCAAAAAACTGCGCGTGCTCCTACCTTTGGTCATTCGCTACCACGATAACGCTACGTTCACACGACACGGTTTCGATCATTTTATCGGATCGGTGAAAGTATCGAATCCAACAGTGGCGTGTTGTTTTAAATCTGTACGTTCACACGATGCGATCGTCTACCTTATACGGGAAGCCTACCGATTCGTTCGAACTTGCGTTTGATTTTCGCCACTGCATTGCCATATACGATAATTCGGGAATGAACCAAATTGGCCAAGTGGTCCATCCATATAATATATTGACGACTTCACGTCTTGAGACGGTTCGTTTATATTTCCGAATGACAACATAAAATTTGTAATGCAATTAAGAAAATAAATACGGAGCTACTGACAAGTTTAATGGAATAGAAGTTATGTTTTATGGGATAAAACACTGGATATAATTATTTAAAAAAATTTAGAGTCGTAAGCTTGGACAGCGACAGGGCGTTATTCGGGGGTGGCACTTGCTACCTCAAAATAATTCACCTTATTATTTTGCCACCCCACAATTTATGACGTCCCGACGTGGCAACAATGGTAACCCAGCAATATGCAGAGCGTAGACTTGATATGACAATACTGATTGTAAGACAAAACTGTAGTTTTATGAGTGTAAAACCAAATTCTGCACGAAATGTGAGCGTTGCCCCTAAAATTTACTTTTTTATTCTCAGTTAATTTCTCGTGATCATATTGCCACCCCAATTTGAAACTGAAATTACGCCACTGGAGGAAGCTGTATTCTCTGGTATCAATTCATTTAGCAGCTTATCAGAAGTAGAGATTGGCATTCGAAAATAATTTAAAAATTTCATTTCATCTCTCCTCCATTGACAAATAAGATTCCTGAAAGACTCGAAATTAAATCGTTGTTTAACAATAGGATGTTCCCAATATCTCCTAATTACTTGTCTTTTACTGCGTTTTCCAGTACATAATAATAAACATATATACATTGCCTCTAAGGCAACTTAACAAACTATCAATAAATGTATAGGTCCGCAAAAACGTTACGCATCGTGTAAACACGGCATTCGATTTGGTTTAAATATCGTTTCGATTAAATACCATATCGAACCGTTTCATAAGGCCTTCTGCACACGGAGCTTATCGTCATAGACGTGTAAAAGATTTGTCCTGCAGCGACGATTAGTTTCGCCTTTAAAAATCCACAAATCAATAGATTTTCTTCTATTGTATTAGTAGTGTAACCTCGGTGTTTACACTGCGAAGATGTCAAATCATGAAAAGGAGCTACTTTTGTTAAATTATCTTCATAACCGTAAGAACAATAAGAAACGTAGGAAATGTTGGGTACATCCAGGGTGTTATGCAAATGTATTATATTTAAGTAGGTGACTCCTTGGGTGTCCTAGAGAAGAGCGCTACATATTTTTTTTTCAAATCGACCGTTTTCAAAGTGGGGTAACAAACCCTCTTACTCACAGGTGACTCCACGGTCATGAATCTATGGCAGTGTATCACAAACACCTGTTACGCGCAATGTTGCCAAACTGTGAAAAAATGTAAAACTTTAGTTTCTTATAAAAATAATTATTTAGCTTTACCTTAGTATACAAATAGAAAGTAAGTCGAGGACATTCTATGCTCATCACATCATCACACTTTATTCTCATCACGTGCCCTGATAATAGTGTGGGACTGCCTAATAGCTATTAAGAACTAAACTCAAAGTCACAGTCTAATCCTCTCTTATTTATACCCACTAAAACCATTTCGGTCTCTTTCCAATCTCGGAACATGAACGGCATATCGTCGACAGAAAAAAACACATAGTGAACAGAATAAATTACACTAAATCGCTTAAAGAAACAGACAGACACCCACGAGTTTCAAATTAGTTTCTTTGAAGATATGCACTTATTGTCAGATTACACAAAATCACTAAACACTACCGTACGCATAGAATAAACGCACATAGGACGTCCAAATATTCAGTAACAATCCGTAAACTGTGCGTGCAGAAGCCACATGTCCCTTATCCGAGTTAAAGAAACATTTTTTAAAAGTTCTGGAATGTCGTTTTGCAGGAAGGCTACACATTTTCAAGTAGAGCAACACAAAATTTTATTAGGAAATAATATAAACGCAGTATATAAAACGTTCATACACGTTCTAAAATCAGCTGAAATCGAGGTTGCCATTTACCAGACTTCGAAATTTGTGCGGCAAAACTTAAAAATTTGAAACTAAATTTAAAAAATATGAATTTTGTGCTGCAGCAGAGAAAAAATATAATACGGTCAATAAGTCATATTACAAAAGGAAATTACTCGACGTAGGTATGAATTTAAACTTATAAAATAGCAAAAACTCTATGATGACAAACCTGGATTTCTAGTATTAGTATTTGGTAGTTTGGCAACACCGATCCGAAATTGACAGGTCACCCGGCGTCGGACCGCTCGCTTCTAGCTCTAGCCCGAATGTCAACTCAAACGATAAACAATAAACATTTAGTTATTCCCGTGATGTTTTAAATGCGGTAAACTTAATATGTGTCGAATACAAAAGTGCTAACAAATTTTTACGGCAGAAAGAAAAAGCGACAAGCCAAAATTAATAAAAACGATGTCCCTGTGCCAATTTCGCTCGGGTGTATAAGGTTACGTACCGGTTCTGTACTAAAACATATTATCTTGTGTGTAAATAATTTTTTTATGCAAATTATGCAACTAGTTTTTAAATAACAAGGGAAGACAGCATGTGTTTTAAAGAAAATTTTATTTTTTTTTTAAACGAAGCCGAATCAAAAAGTCATTGACTTTTGATATGTGTTTTCTAATCAGTTAAAGTGCCTAAAAATCTACGCGAGAATTATAAATATTGGTAAAGGTAAGAGAGCAGTGGCCTAAATGAAATTCCTTTTTTTCATATAAAAGAACTATCCGATTTCAATAAAAAGGTCATTGGACTTTAGAAAGAGTTTTCCCGGACGTTATGACAACACTGTTCAAAATTCTGACGTTTTTGAACATCTATTGCTTTGTTTACATAGTCGACATATGGCGTTAGTTTGTTTATTTCTTCAGACAGTGCTCCAGGTATTTAATTTTGGTTTGACACCAGGTCATGTACAGGGCATAGTAAATTAAAGCGCCAATTATGGATATTTTTATTCAATTTGATTTCATCTCAGGAATTGCCGGTTTAAATATAATACGTCATTTCCATAACACCGTCTGTATCTGCAAATCTGCAAAAACGATAGTAAAAGGTTATTTATTGCCGCGAAAGAGTTATTAGAAGATGACTCTAAATTCCAGATATTTCACAGAATTTTACAGTTTCATTGGCCATTCTACAAAGAAAACCTGTTCTTCTCCGCTAAGCGTACTGAAAGCGATTGGCACCGCTGTATTGCCGTCGTATTACAGCTTGGCTGCTTTGACGAACCTGCATCGCTTACGCCTCGTATCATGATACAAATAACGAAGTGAGGGGGGGGGGGGGGATTTTTAAATTTCTTATGGAGATTTATACGATGTTTGTTCGTTTAATTCTATTTTCAAGGTATTAAAAGGTTTTACGCATTTAATGGTATGTGAAATGAAAGAATAATATATGACACGTATTTACGTATATTAATTTCATAGAAATATAACACACATTACAGTTAAAAGACCACTAAAATAAGAAATAATTCCGACAAACTTTTAAAACATCCACCGCGCCATTGGAACCGATCGACGATAGCCGAAGTTGCTCGGCGACCCCTGCTCGGCGACCCCTGCTCGTTGCCACCAACCTTGTCAGTCTTTTACAATGATTGTAATATATCCATTACTATTTTAAGAATTTTTGACTTGTTTATTCTTGTTGTGGGGCTCCCCATATAAAATTTATGTTCAATCTGGAGGTGACCCCATATCATAGGAAAGTAACGACCTTTTTTTTTCGTACTCTTCTTATTCTGTAACCGTTTTTTATTTTTTTTATGTTTATTAAAATAAATATCTGAATTTTCATAAAATGAGGTGCGCTGTGTTCAGTTGTGATATGGATAACAAGGTAAAGAAATTTGATAGAAATATAAGGTGTTTCTGCTTTCCTAAGGATAAAAACAAAAATTAGAATGGATACGGTTTTATTGACTTTGTTAACATTCAACGTTAAGTATTTTTCACTGAAGCTGATGAGGGTATATGCCTTCGAAACATGTATGGAAATTAACATATTGTTAATTTAACTACTGAAGCAGACTATGAGTTTCTTAACTTCTTCATAATTCCACTCCACTCCACTCCAAAAAAATAGTTTAATTTGATTATAACTACTTAGGTCGTATTTTAGCTTTAATCTTTGTTGTATGTTCAGAAAATAAATATACCTAAATAACATGATATTATTCCTTCATTTCGCATACTATTAAATGCGTAAAACCTTTTAATACCTCCAAAAGAGATTTAGAAAATCACTCACCCGGTGACGTCACAAGCCGCGCTTCTATCGGCGTGGAATCTTCCCTGTTAGTTATTTATATCATGCCGCTGTACGGCCTGCGTATTGCAGCTTGGCTGCTTCAACGAACCCGCGTCGCTTATGCCTCGTATGCAGTTCACTATTGAAACCCAAAGGATGTATCCGTATGTCCCATCTAATACTATAAAATATGTTTTGCCCACAACTGAATGTCATTTAACGTATCTTTTTTTTTATGATCAAACACAAGCTCTATAGGAAAAATCCTTTAGGGCACTCTGGGAGTGGTGCGTGTGCGAATAAAGCCATTCACGTTGGTTTCGAATTGTTGGAGTTTACATTCGTTGGGAAAACGACCTCGGGAAGGTCGTGTTCCCAACGAATGATGAAAGATGAAAGAATTCTTAAATAATGAAGTTCGAGGAGTACTAAGCTTAATCACATATGGATGGGCGGCAGTGCTTCGTCGTGTATTTCTGCTATTCACCGCTCTGGGCATTTACGCAAGGGCAAGGTCAGCCGAGCACTTTCCATGAAAATATCTGTAAAAGAGAGTCAAATCCCCAATCTGTCTTCGATGTTCTTCGTCAGCTCGTGGTCTCCGATCAGAAGAATGGCCCTCCTTTCGATGGAATCCAGTAGCCGAAGAGTATGTTTGGGTGAAGTGCTCCAGACATGCGCTATCAGACTCTAGTTATCATAATCGCTAAATAATATTCTTAATATAATAATTCCCTTACAATTATATCAGCTAACTCCCAACCATTCCAACGTGAGCTATCCATACAATACTCGTCGCTGTAAAGGGGCACCTGAGCTTTGTGTAAATCAGTTCTAAGGCCATCGAACATAGGATTAACTGAGGAGTTTTCATTTCCCCAACCTAAAATAAAATTAAAAATATTCATGGTGTTTCGGAAGGAATTGAAATATTTTAATTAGGCATTCTAGTGGTCAATATAAGAAAAAAATGTCATAAGTGGGGTTCGAAAATGTTTTCTTTCCGAGATATACAGGGTGCCTTTTGATTCCTGTTTACAACCGGATTCTGCGGTTTTTGATTGAAGTCTCTTGTGTAAGACGGGGACAAGATGTCGTCCTCGTCGACCTCGTCAGATGAAAATATAACTGTTACATACTTGTTCATCAAAAAGCATAAGAAACATACCGAAAAGTTTGGGTTAAATACATTTGGGACATAGTTCGTATACCGAGTGTCCCGCTAAGGTCGACGAGCAGCTGTATCTCGATAACTGTTTGTCCTACGGCTTCCGGAAAAAAGATTTATTATAAAAGTGACTCCTAGAAGTATACTAAAATTATTTTAGGCTTTGAAATTTTACCGCTAGATGGTGTATTTTGAATTCAAAATCAAGAAATGATAATATCTCTTAAAATCGATAGTGAAAGTATGTGGATGTGGAACTGTTTTGGACTCTCCAATTAACACTGTACAAATAATTTATTTGACATTTTGGTCTATCTCCTAAAATAAGGGGTGGGGGGAGGTTTGAATCGTGTTGAAGAAAAAGTTCGATAACTCCCGAATACGTTAACCGATTTCATCGAACTTGGTCTTGTTTTAAAGCCACTTGACAGTCGAATTATAGTCTATTATAATACTTAAGTTTTAGTTTAAGCAAGAATCCCCAGATGGCGTTTTTTGACCGCCTTAGTAATTTACTCAATTTTCTATGAAAAGTTAAATGGAAGGCTAACATTTTAATTCATTAGATGTATTATTCGTAAAATTATTTAAAAAGTGGCATAAACCGGAAGTCGATACCATTTTTCTAACTTAAGTTATGAGCAAAAATATATTTTTTTTAATATTTAAATTAAAACATGAAATGTGCATTAATAACAAGTAAGCCATGACAATCGAAACAATAAAATTCACACTTAATACTAATTACTAATTACTTATCACCTTGCAAGGATCAATACTTTTTACATTTTTTTCAGTAAATGCTCAAAATGACCGCCGTTATTGTCGATGCAACTTTGAACTCTTTGACGTGTGACATCAACAGCAGTTTTGATCTCTGCCACAGAAATAGACGATATCGCATTTCGGATTCTAAGAATCATATCTTCTCGTGTGGTTGGCCGGGTCTGATAGACAATATCTTTAAGTCCCCCCCATAAATAAAAGTCCAAAACTGTCAAATCAGGGGATCTGGGTGGCCAGGGAAATAAACTACCCCTTCCTATCCATTTGTTGAGGAACTCGGTATCTAAATATTCTCTCACGTTGAGAGCATAATACGCAGGGCAACCGTCCTGTTGAAACCACATGTTTAAACGGGTTTCTAAAGGCACTTCATCCAAAAGAGGTGGCAAATGGTTCCTTAAAAATTCTAAATATCTTGCTCTATTAAGAGTCTCTTCAAATATAAAAACAATCATTTTACCTCCAATAATGCCGCACCAAACATTCACGCTGAATTGATTTTGATGATCAATTTCTATCATCCAATGAGGATTATTTGAAAACCTGTAATGGCTATTATGTAAATTTACTTTACCTCGACTAGTAAAGTTAGCCTCATCTGTCCGTAAAATTTGATGAACAAAATTTGGATTTTCTCTGGTCAGCATCCAGTTGCTGAAATCTAACCTTCGGTCAAAATCAAATGCCGTAAGTGCCTGATGAAGTTCAACATGATACGCGTGTAATTTTTCATCTTTTAGAATTCTATGAATAATCGATCGAGGAACTACAAGATCTCATTCTATATCCCTAATACTGCGTTTAGGATAAGCTTCAATATATGCAAGAACATTTATAATATTGTCTTCATTTCGAGTTCTGCGAATCCTGAATTGAGCTTGCATTGGTAACACTTGTCCAGACTCTCGCAAGCGTCTTGCTAAACGCTTAAATACCATCCGCGAAAAATGTTGTCGCTCAGGATATCTTACAGCGTATTCCCGCGAGGCAATAACTGTATTTTCAAAGCATTGAAAATATACTGCCAGCATGTCATATGCTTCAGCAATAGAATAAAACATAACTTTCAAATTGTGTACACTGTTTTTAACAACCAAAGCACAATACTAGAATTCCAAATAGCAAATAAGTACTTACTAAAGGCGAAAACTAATGACAGCTAAGTGTGAATTTTATTGTTTCGATTGTCATGTCTTACGTGTTATTAATGAACATTTCATGTTTTAATTTAAATATTAAACAAAATATATGTTTGCTCATAACTTAAGTTAGAAAAATGGTATCGACTTCCGGGTTGTGCCACTTTTTAAATAATTTTACGAGTAATACAACTAATGAATTAAAATGTTAGCCTTCCATCTAACTTTTCATGGAAAATAGAGTAAATTACTAAGGCGGTCAAAAAACACCATCTGGTGATTCTTGCTTAAACTAAAACTTTAGTATTATAATAGACTATAATTGGACTGTCAAGGAGCTTTAAAACAAGACCAAGTTCGATGAAATCGGTTAATGTATTCGGGAGTTTACGAACTTCTTCTGCAACACGATTCAAACCTCCCCCCACCCCTTATTTTAGAAGATAGACCAAAATGTCAAATAAATTATTTGTACAGTGTTAATTGGAGAGTCCAAAACAGTTCCACATGACATACCTTCACTATCGATTTTAAGAGATATAATCATTTCTTAATTTTGAATTCAAAATACGCCATCTAGCGGTAAAATTTCAAATCTAAAAATAATTTTAGTATACTTCTAGGAGTCACTTTTGTAAAAAAAAATTTTCCCGTAAGCCGTAGGACAAACAGTTATCGAGATACAGCCGCTCGTCGACCTTAGCGGGACACCCGGTGTATTGTAAGAGGAATTTAAAATGATTCTGTTAAAGTCCATGGGTTTTACCGTATGAGTAAAGAAACCTTTAAAATTGTTATAGAAATGCCTTTTAAACCTGCTGGAAACGTTCGAAGTAAGGACTTTTAAAGGCCTTGTCTTACAAAGAATTCGTACACACCACCGCGTCAGCTTTGGGCTAAATCGTTAAATTGGTTCATCACTATTTATTTGCCTGTTTCTCTTTTAAAAAATCTGCTAAAGATATATTTGATCCGTCATTTCATAATCACTTTCAACTAAATAATATTTATTTTACCTTAATATGGTAAAAACATTTAAAAAATCTAAACGTAACGTACCCAATATAGTTCCTGTTCTGTTATAAGGCCATGGTTCATCTATTTCCGGCAACTGGATAGGTTGGACATTTTCCCCAAAAGGAATCGATTCATTTAAGTGAATAAGAACCAAATCGTGTGCATATGGCGGTCGATCATAGGCCTGTGGGTTGTATAGGACATCATCTATAGATCTTTGTGTAGTACTATTAAATGAGCTGCATCGACCGTAACCACTAGAATTAGTACTGACGAGTTTGGTACTACCAAAACTATAAAAAGAAATATTTTAGATTAAGTACGTTTCACGAAATTTGGATACGACTTAATGATTTCCTGGGTCGGTCCCATTGTGTCGACAAGAGCTTGGCAATAAACAAGTGAAGTATGAAGGGACGGACTAAGGAAAACAAGTAATGATATGATTATATTAATGTAATCAAATGAAATAACATTTTTTTTAAATATTACTAGTCATATTTATTTACATTTATAATGTCATTCTATAGGTAGTGCTGTTTCGCTATCGCTATCCTCATCAAAATTAATTATAATTGGATTAATTATACGATCCAGACTAATATACGAATTTTCTACAGTTATTACGTGATGGACTGATTTTTTCCAACTACCTGGGGGAATATCATTAAAGCATTTTCGTATTAATTCTACAACACTAGAACTTAAAGTCGGAGAGATATTTTCAGACCTAACCAGTGATTTTAAGTGGTGCCACATATGCTCTATGGGGTTAAAAATGCAATAATAGGGTGGGAGCAGTAGCACTGTATGTCCAATTTCTTCTGCCAATGTGTCACAAACATATACTTTTTATATACAAAATGTCTTTAAAACTTCTAAAAGATCACTTTTTTTTATAACTTTCTTCAAAATATATATCATTCGCCGCCATGTAATTCTGAATCTCCAATTTTGTATTATTTGAGCTTGGAGCTTTATGTAATTGGCGACTGTGATAGCTCGCATTGTCCATTACTATCACGCTATTCTAAGGAATGTTTGGTAAAAGACAATTCTTGAACCATTCCTCAAAAACTAACAAATTTTACCACAAAACGATATTTAAATATAAATTAAGCAACCTAACCTACCTGATGTTCCTATATTTAATTATAATTATTACAATTCGGTCCTTTCCACATAATAATAACAAACGGTCATAAATAATGGGATTGCCCAGGTACTTTTACTGCAGTCATTAAGTTATATCCATTTTTCCACAATCTTTAAACGGTTTTTTTAATTATTCTATAGGTTTCGAACCGTCAACCAGTTTTGATCAAATATGTCTGGCAACACTGGTCGCCCCGTAGTGCCATTTGCCATAGCTTTCCGTGGAAATTTTGATAGTTCACCAGAATTTTTTGCTGATATTGAGGATAAGGGGCCTGTTATGCTTGTCAAGGTATCAAAAACTAAAACTGCTACGCCAAAAAGTTTTACTATAATCGAAGGAGACCAAACAGATATGCCTTAAAATTGATTAGACAGTACCTTGCATTAAGTCCAAAAGGAATTAAGGAACGCAGATTTTTCTTTACATACTAAAATGTTATGACTGTGGCTAAAAATTCACTAGGAGGAAATCAATCAATTTAGAAAATGTCAAGAATATACAGGACATTACCTACGTCGGACCTAGTCTACACTTCTTATCGAGGGTGGTGTTTCCCTTGCAACCCTTAAACTACACGGAAAGTCGAAGAGTAGTAGCGCATCGGAGGGTTATACAACGTGTCCAAGATAAGGAGGGCCAGTACAGGGATCTCGGAAACCATAAGAGATGCGAAGTCGGTTAAATGGAGGTAAAGTTGCGCATTTACGTGCCTAATAATATGCCGTTTAGAAAGTTTAAAAATTTCGAGTTGTTCCGGAGATATCCGAAAAAAATCGATATTCTGAAAAATCGTTTTATGTTTTCCTGGGTTTCTTTGAGATCGAATTCTAGAGTAAATTGCACTTTAACATTGCCACTTTTTTCACTATATCTAACAGCGTTAGTTGTTTTGTAATCCGATGAGTCGTCTTCGAACGGCCATAATCAAATTTCTTTTTTGAAATACGGTCCTGTTTCTCTGTTATTGGAGCTTTTTTTTTCTTCCGAATGCAACGATGTATGACACATTGTGGCTTAATGACGTTTCGAGGGTTTTTTGAACAAGATCAGGAAATTTTGGGATACGGTCCTGTATTTCTCCTATTTTTATAAATATTATCTCATAAGCAAGGTCTAAATTTTTTACTTATGTTGGATTAGTTCAATAAATAACAAATAATTTAATAATAAACCACAAATAAGTGAACAAAAATCATACCAAAACAGTAATAAAACGAACAACGAAAAAAGTAAGGAACTACATAATCAGGCGTTCAAAATGATTTCCGTTATTCTCTAAGCACAAATAACATCGTCTAACTGCCACATAACAGTTTTTTTGAGATAAAATAAAACATGCGATAGAATATCAAACTTTTCAGCATTTGTAAAATTATGTTCCATAGTTTATGGAAAATAGAAAACCTCTTAAAACGCTTTCAAACTATCCCAATGGGAATGTCAAGTGAATTAAATCACGCGTCACCATCTTAATTTTTTTTGTTTCAAACGCCTACTTTTCTTTTAAATCCCGAATCAACAGAAGTTTGAAATAATGTTTCTGTATTTTGTTCACTTATTTGTGGTTTATTATTAAATTATTTGTTATTTATTGAACTAGTCCAGCATAAATAAAACTTTAGAGCTTACTTATTAGTTATTATTTATAAAATTAGGAGAAATACAGGACCGTATCACAAAATTTCCTGATGTTGTTCAAAAAACCCTCGAAACGTCATTAAACCACAATGTGTCATACATCGTTGCATTCGGAAGAAAAGAAGCTCTCAAATTCCAATATTAGAAAAACTGAACCGTATTTAAAAAAAGAAAGTTGATAATGGCCCTTCGAAGACGACTCGTCGGATTACAAAACAATTAACGCTGTAAGATAGAGCAGAAAAGGTGGCAATGTAAAAGTGCATTTTACTTTCGAATTCGATCTCAAAAAAATCCAGGAAAAAAATAAAACGATTTTTCGGAATTTCGGGATTTTCCGGATCTCACTGGAACTACTCGGAATTTAAAACTTTCTAAGCAGCATATTATTAGTAAGTAGTAAATGCGCAACTTTACCTCTATTTAACCGACTTCGTATCTCTTACAGTTTCCGAGATCCCTGTACCGGCCCTCCTTATCTTGGACACGTTGTATAGAGGAATCATCATATCGAAAAACCGAATAGCAAAAATGATAGCCAACTCTGTTACCGAAAAAAGAATATGTTAATTAATGTTGAAATGGAGCAGGAATCAGCATGCACATCGAGAAACTCAGCAATGCAGTCGCAAAATTTCATAGTTGTTCCAGCTTCTTTCTCACTCTTAGACTTAATATAGGACAAACAGAGTAATGTTATGTAAAAATAACTATAAAAATAAATACAAATTTTGTTCAATATTTTCAGTAATAATACTTACCGGGCAGTATGAAAATCACCGGAGATTATGAGCTTTATCGCCCGCTATGTTCATAGCAACCGTTTCGAAGGTATGATAAGTAAATCATTGATAGATGAAAAATAAAAGTTTTTTAAAGTTTTTAATACCAGTAACTTTCCATTTAAAATATGAATAACTGACTTCCTACAAGCATTACCTGATAGATCCAAACCACGAACGAGAATAACATGTGCTACTCGTCAAAACCCATCTATCTCCAATAATGGTTCCGCCACATTCATGGCAATTTGAGCTGCCGCTTATTGAAACCATAAAAGGAAATTCTCCTTCCTTTGCTGCTTCACCACCCGTCAGTCCAAAAACTTGACCATTTTTGACACAGAGGAGAATAGCAAGTACGGCAGTAGTGATATTCATTTCTAATTTCAATTAAGAAAACAAACTAACTAGACCTATATATATTTAAAACTACCGCTAATAACTTATATAGTATGCCTTGTTATATATAAATATAAGATTGCATATGAGTGCTTTATCTTTGAAAAAAGATTAGATCGGCTTATGATCGGCAATTGACAAGTAGCATTATTTCCTGTTTTTAAATCAATAACAAGTATTTAAGAACGTCGATGAACAATTAGCGTTAAACCAGTAAAGACTGCAGCATGAAGGTTAAACTGGAAGTCGCCTTTACCTGCTATTTTCTACTTTACACACACACACACAAAAGACATCAGCAGGGGAACCACGAACGATCGCTTCATTATCGATCGCTATAGAAATATCGACAGCTCCCTTGTCCAGACGATCGACAACGATTGATCGTTTCGCTTAAATCCGTCAACAATTTCTTCATAGACCTCACGCCTTTACCGAAGGTTAATCTATAAAATTGCAACCACAGACAATCGTCTTTCCAAAATATATCGATTTAATCGAATCGAATCATATCGATTGACAAGTAGGCGCCGACGTCGATGAACACCATATCCTCAAACTTCAGGATATTTTTCAGCGGGAAGCATTGTTTTAAAGATAGAAATTTGTCTTAATTATGTTGTTAATTCAAACACGGTGAATAGATATTTTGCTATAGTTTTAATTAAGCCTCTTAAGTCGTAAAATGTCAATCTTAATCGATTGGCATGAAAGCGATTGTTCGTGGTTCCACTGCTGTTTTTAAAATTTTATTAAAAAAAAATAAAACCCTAGATGTCCTAGAAAGTATGAAATAATATTAATTAAAGATCTTAAAATAGATTGTCAATGTTAATCCATAATACATATTTATCTTTCTAAATTCTTATACTAAACCTTTTTAACAGTTGATATACAAATAGCTAAAAAAATATTGTCAAATACCAGTATGGAAAATTATTATTTCCAGACCACCCAATGATCCTTATATAATAAGTTCGTATTTTTGTCTACACCGTAGCACTTTAAAATACTATTTCAGATTGAATGGTACTACCAAGAAAAGGAAGCCCTCTCTATTGATAGGATGCACCCACCTGTAGACCGGTTTCGAACTTATTTGTTCTCGTCAGTACAGGGTAGGTGTACATGCCAATAATCAGAGACCATCCTATCAATGGAGAGGGCTTCCTTTTCTTGGTAGTCTTGGTAGTATTCAATCTAATTTTCCATATTGGTATTTGATATTAATACCACCTGACAAGCATAGACTTTTTATTTCTTAGATGGACTTTTAAAATTTGATTTAATCAAATAACGTCTGTTCAGATTGTGTGGGACTACTAAGAGATGGCGCTGCACACTGTATTTTGTCGACTACCGTCGATAGTACGGCGTTAAGTTAAAGTCCTCTCTGATGATTGGTATATACACCTACTATGTACTGACGAGAACAAATAAGTTCGAAACCGGTCTGCGGGTGGTTGCATGCTATCAATGGAGAGAGCTTCCTTTTCTTGGTAGTACTATTCAATCTGAAATAGTATTTTAAAGTGCTACTGTGTAGACAAAAATACACCCTTATTGCATAAGGTATCATAGGGTGGTCTGGAAATAATAATTTTCCATATTGGTGTTTGATATTAGTAGCACCTGACAAGCATATTTCTTAGATGGATTGTTAAAAAAATATTGCTTTGCGCCGCCAAGAAGATTTTAGCATAAGAACTTATGAACAAGTAGGTATTATTATTGATTCGGGCGGAGCCGAAGTACAAATGTTATTTACCAGCATCCCTAATTTATATGCCATTTTAAGTAAGTATAAGGTACAAATATAGGTTATTGTCATTTGGTTTAAAATGTGATTTTAATTAAAAATTAAATTAAATCAATTATAGGTATATTTTCAAGCCGACCCTGGTACATAATTTTAAAATCTCTTTCCAATGATACCGTAATATACTTTACCACAGGCAAACTCACCGCCATTGAATAAGTCCATTTTTCGAACAGAATTTCTTGGAAACTGATACTACTAAAAAAATAAGAAATTATGGTATTATTAGAAAGAGATTTAAAAGACCCTTAAAGCGATATGTCTTTTGACCCCCCGGACGAAATAATAAGGGTGGTCAGTTTTCAAAATTACACCCTGTATAATTGAAAATGTACCTCCGTGAGAGATATTATAACGTAAATAATAATATACAGGGTGTTTCTTAGTAACATGGTAATATTTAAATAGGTTAAATATTTAAATATTCTTGAGTTCATTTTCAGAAAAAAAAATCATGTGAACAAACGTCTTACTTTTGAGATTAAATATTTTCATATTTTATTAATAATTTGTTAAAGTTAATTACTTAAATACTTAAGCCTATAAACGCGTATAATTGCCGCAATCTCTTGACGTTTACGGTACCGATACCGCATACGAATTTGTAGTGGGTACTTACCTTTAATAAATATAAAAATTTAGATTTTCAAGTATATAACGTAATATATAACTATACAGGGTGGCACTTAACGATGTGTCCTTATTTTAATGGGTGATTCCTGGATAAATTCAATTTTAATTGAAATATATACGTAGGCCCTAAAATGCTGTGTTTTCGATATACAGGGTATATAAATTTTTTTTTAACGTTAAGTTTTAAGAGAAAGATATATTTTCTTTGGAATTGAATGATAAAACAATTATTTAAGAAATATTAGAGCGTAATATATTTTCTCGTAAACATTACATTGAGTCATTGCTGTGCCCACTCCGTTTGCTTAAAAGAATGGAAAAAGAACAATTTTTATGAGGTAAGAATCAGTGGCGGTTCTTCCACAGGAGCACATGAGCACGTGCACCCCCAAAACAAAACGAATAAAAAATATTAATTTATATTCATTGAATATTATTTATCGTATAAAGTCCGACCTTCCTTAATATTTTATCATCCGGTCAAACCAAACTGTATAGAACCGGCAACCGTACCCCGGTCGAGGTAAATGACGATTATGACGAGACTTGCTCGCACGTGCGATTAAGTAGTGCCGTTTCTCTGTGGTGACAGGTGGCGGGTGACAGCGGGGCATAGCGGGGCTATGGCGATTTAACATGGGAAGGGCGTACAGTTTTTGTGTGCACCGCGCTGTTGTCTGTTTATGCATCTAGTTAGAAATTGAATGAATAGTTGACGGTGGACTATTTAAGAAATAACTTTAGCTCTTTGAGTTTGGAGCAAAAAATTGAAGTGAAGAATGCTGGAACACCTAAACCCGAAATTAATTTAACGCACACCACAAAGGGTAAATCTAGGGACTTTATTAGAACGTTTAAAAATGAAATATATGAAAAAAAATCGATTGAGGGTATTCCAAACTTAATGAGGCTGTTATTGATCAATTTTCAACAATTAAGAACCGAAGAATGAACTTTACGTTTAAGCACTATTGTCTAGGGTCGATAAATGTTGTGTATTTCGATAAATGATACTCGATATGATTTTAAACCATTTTATATAAGGATTTAAACTTAAAAACACTGAAAATATGAGGAATGCCAACTTGTCAGTCTCATGGCTCGATTCGTTCTCGTTATAAAACAGTTAACTATTGTTCTCGTCTTGGTTGCGCCTAATGACATAGCCGTAGATGGCGTAGTGGTATTAGACATCATTCGGTTTTTGTTTGATAACTCGTAGATGGCGGTAGTAGTATTGGACATCATTCGATTCTCTTGATAGCTCGTAAATGGCTTTAGTAGTATTAGTGTAATGGACTGTGACTATAAATATTGTTAGGAGGGTTTGTTCGGGTTTGACGTTAAGATCCGACAGCTATACACACTAAGAAAACCTTTCTTATTTTAAAAAAGTTGTATTTCCTTGTGTAAAATTAAAAAATAAATAAAAATATGTTTTACCTAACGCATTTTCTTATTACTTTTTTTCTTTCTACATTTAAAACGCCAAGAAAGTAATTGTTTGGCCGTTACACAAAAATAAAATTTGAAAAATAATTTCACCATACTTGTGAACCCGCTTTATCATAGGTCACGAGCCGCCACTGGTAAGAATATGTGGTTTTATTATATCATAATGGTCTACACCAAAATTTAGTGTAATATATCACACCGGTTTCGAGATTTTTTATAAGTAACACTCTGATATGATGCCGTTAATTTCAAATCCTGAAAAACCCATAACCAATTATTAACTACAGATAACGTATTTTTAATCTTAATTGATCAATATTTTTCATTTTTCTAATAAACAAATTTAATTCAATTTCGTATCAGACAAGATAAAATCTTCATAGGCACGCACTCACATCCATTGGTAAGAGTATATATATATATGTACTACCATACGGAAAGCGTCATATCACCATAGACTTTGTGAGCCTTTCCATGAAAAAGAATCGATTTGCTGGATTAGTTCTGTAGAATTCAAATATCACAATTATTTAGAACTCAGGTTGCTAGTATATCTACTCTTGTGAAAAACTTCGATTGATCCGACTAAATTTACCGATTCAATATTTCTTTACAACACACATCCTTTATTTTAATATAAACATATTAGGCAATTTTATAGCATTTTACCAATAATTCCCCTGCCTGACACAGCATCAATATAATCTCCAACTTCATTTTACAACGCATTTTCCTTTTGTCATGGATTTAAATAGGGGCAATATTAAAAAACTCATTCAGGAATTTAATTCTGACGGTTTAACTAGACATAATAGACTGGGTCTAGATTATTACCAGTGGCGTAACGAGGAGGAAGGTAATGACGTAGAAATCTTCCTAAGGTCAAACAAATTTAATCTTTATTACTAAGTAAGGCCTAAAATTAAAAGTTTATCCTCTAGTTGTCAGATCAATTTTATACATTTTATGGAATTAAAGCACTAGTTTTTAACGACTAATAACAATAGGTGAGATTATGTTCTTGTAAAATGTATTATTTTTATTTACAGGTGGTCCGAGGAAAGAACGTGTGTCAAAAACTAGACGGAAATGGCAAAATTTAAATATTGACGTATTATTATTGACATTTATAATTTTAATTATATAAAATAAAACTAAAGTTTACTTTGTTATTTGTCAATATACTAAAAGGGTATGGCATTATGGCCATTTCATAGTACAACTACATCTTCAAGACGCTCATACGAGAGTGAACCAAAACTAAGTATATACAGGGTGTCCGCTAATTAATGGTGCATGGAAAAACCACATACTCCTTACGTAAAAATATTAGGATTTAATTATACCTTTCTATATCCGAAAGTTGATATTAACTGAGATACAGCGTATTAAAGTTAAAACTTCATTTTTGTTTTTCTCTAATAACTTTGGGAGAAACTAACGTTTCTTTACAAAATTTTACAATTATGATTTCTTTAGAATGAGAAATTAATTTTGTGATATTTTAATGTACAATGTAGGGGGCGCTATCTGCGGCATTTCTAGCACATTCATACGGTCATGACTTTATTGTGCCTCAATGTATTTAAGTTTTTATTAAAAATAATACTTTTGTCATATTTATTACGTGAAAAAGGTATACAAAGTTCAGGTCGCCCAGAGTTACCATTTCGGAGATATTTGCATTTAAATTGTTTAATGCGTTAGCTCAGGCAAGCAAATAATATTTTGTTACTTCTTACCAATTCACTTTTACATGATAATTAATGTTCTAGTAATGGTAATTGGGAATAATAAATACAACAATTCAATTGTTCTTTAACTTACTTTAATTAAAATACCTTTAACCCTAGAAAATATCGTGTCGAAAGGAACCAACAGCAATGGAAACACAAACTTACGATAAACTCAAAAATAAAACATTTTCTGTTCCATAGCAACTGCATCTCTAAATTTTATTTGTTTTCTCATAGGATACTAAAAAAATTTGTTTGCAAATTACTAATAATTGGGCAGTGTGCATTAACCAATTTAAATACAAATATCTCCAAAACGGTAACTCTGGGCGACCTGAAGTTAGTATAAGTACCTTTTTACGCAATAAATATGAGAAAAGTATTATTTTCATTAAAACTTAAATACACTGAGGCACAACAAATGTGCAAAAAATGCCGCATTGTACATTAAATTTTCACAAAAAAATTATTTTCTCGTCCTAAGAAAACCATAATTGCCAAATGTAAAAAATGTTAGTTTCTCTCAAAGTTATTAGAGAAAAACAAGAATGAAGTTTTAACTTTAACATCCTGTATCTCAGATAATATCAACTTTCGGATATAGGTAAGTATAATTAAGTCCTAATATTTTTACGTAAGGAGTCTGTGGTTTTTTCATGCACCATTAATTAGCGGGCACCCTGTATAATATGTATAATATACGTAGTACTAAAAAATAAAAATATGAAATATTAACTTGGTATAATAAATAATGTTTCACACAATAGTGTATTAAACTTAAATTAGAACGAGATTTAAAGAAAATATTGCATGCTAGACTTAATAAAAGATCATCTAATTTTGCGAATCAGTTTCTAGATACAAACCACACGTTTCCAGATATAATCAATCTACAAATCTTACTGAACAAAAAAAAGGCCATAAATTAAATTTACTAAAAACATTGAAATTTATAAACATAGTAATATTAACCTTTTAAACACACAATTAGATCTCGGAAATTCCCCGCTATTGAAATTATTATTGTAAAAATCCCATCTGCCACTTGCATTCTTAGATTCTCTGAATATTGACCCGTTTGTCCCTAATTTATGTTTATTACACTATTGTGTCAAACAATATTTATTATACCAAGTTAATATTTTTATTTTTAGTACTACCTATATTATATACGCTGAGTTTGGGTTCACTCTCTTTGTGAACGTCTTGAAGATGTAGTTGTACTACGATACGGCCGTAACACCAAACCCTTTTCATATAGTGACAAAAAATAACAAAGTAAACTTTTGTTTCATTTTATATATTTAAAATGTATTGTCACAAAGTAATGGACGAGTCAAACAATTATTTATTTATAATTTGGTCACACTAATTTTTCTTTTTCCAGTTTCTAAAAAATGATTTACCATATAGAATTTAATCATCAAAATCAGATTAAATGAACTATTGTTACAAATTCATTTATAGGTAACTAGTTATAAAAAAATGTAGTTTGTTTGATATAACAACCAGTAGTGGGAACCGGGAGTGTCTAAGGTCTCATCGGTACGGACAATCATTTCATCTCTAAGAGCTTGTTTTTTACGAATATTTTACTCATGCACATTTTTTACCATAAAAGAAGTGGTATGGAAGAATTACAGGGGAAACACCACGTGTTGTCTGGGCAACGTGGTATTTCCACTTTTGTAACCAATAACAACACTTTGTCAACACAAGATCTATGTGCTTGTATTGTAAATAAAAGACGCCAAAGTGCGTATTCAATTTTCGTAAGTTTATTACATAAATTACAACAATAAATGTCAATTTGTTGGGTTGATATGTAATTATTTGAAGTTTTCTTAATAAAATTTATGTTTTTGATTCGTGATAAATATCGCTCGTGCTTAAAATTAACTAGATAATTTTTTACTCATGCGTGCTTCCTTATAATTTCATGAGCCCGAAGGGTGAGTGAAATTATTTATTTTGTGAAAAATTATCGGTAATTTTTAAGCACTTGTGGTACTACCTACGAAAATATTTTGGTAATCATAATAGTATTTATAAACGCGAAATTATTTTTCTAGATGAAACGTGAAGCTATTTCGAGGGTAATGAAACATTTCCGTTAAGCAATTGGTTTACCTTTATCAAGAAATATTATTATACAGGGTGTTTTTTAATTGAGAGCCGATACTTAAGGTTGTGAATCCTTGGGCAATTTTAAGAAGAAAAGTTAAAAGTGAAACAATAATTTTTTTATCATAATTATAATCACTCTTCGATATTTTTATGAAATTTTGTAAACATCCTTTAATCATTAAAGAAAGAGCATTTTTTGACTTAAAACCATTCAATATCAAAAATTGCTCCTTAATGATTATTATTGAATGTAGAAAAAATCTGAGTATGTCACTGGATTCAACGTAAAAAACTACAAAAGGAACATTTTATTTCTGTTTGATAATGGTCTACAAAATTTCATAAAAATATCTAGGAGTGATTATAATTATGATAAAAAAGTTATTGTTTAAATTTTAACATTCTGTAGCTCAGAGCTAGAGCTTTAGGACATACATATATTAACTTTTCTTCTTAAAATCACCCAATGATTCACAACTTTAAGAATCGGCACTCAATTAAAAAACACCCTGTATGTTAAACAATAATACATTGAATTTATATAATTAAATAAAATTTTAAATTCGTATAATGCATCAATAGTTTTCAATTTTAAAATCTAATTTTTGACTCTTCTGAAATAAAAAGTTTTTTAAATATATAAAATGAAACAAGTTTTTTATATCTGCGACCCTCATAATGTTAATAATATCCATAAGCTACTGACGTAGTTTGATCTTAGTTGGTCTATATAATCTCGATTTGAATCATACTGTTATAATACCATTTTTATTTAGAATAAGAGGCATAATATGGTCCCAATTATTTGACAAAGATAGAACTTATTTTTACTACTTGTTTAAAGTAACTTCTTATTCAACCTACCCGGTATTCGATCTTCTACTTTTGAAAATATTTCGTGCAAATTTGGGTTACATAAGTGATTTTAAAGTTATACAGGAAAGTACAATGGGGTCTTTTTTCGACCCAACATACAGGGTGTCCAATTTTCGACTCTTTTATAGGGTTGTTGTTAGTGCTATCAAAAAAGTAATGTAGATGTCATGTGCTCTTTTTAGGTCAAACTTAAAATGGTAAAATTAAAATTTTAAAATTTTCGATTGCTTAAGAGATAAGGGGGAAAATCATAAAATATACAGTTTCAAAATTACCATATATTTTCCTAGTTAAAAGATATATATAGGTATACGGGGTCCGGTAAAAAAGTTATCGGACCTAACCTCATTTTTTTAAATGGAATATCTTGTATAGTTTAATCTAAAAAGATAGCATTTTAAATTCTGCTTTCAAATGTACAGGGTGGCCCATCGAAAACGAAACAGAGACATTTACTGGCAGCTCAGTTCTTTTTTGGAAAAACGCTCAGACCCGTCGATTTTGTTTTCGAGGGGGACACAAAATCGGAACAAAATCACGTCAACAAGTGCAGCCCCCTGGGCGGGGGTGGCACCACCCCTAAAATCTTAAATGGAAAGGGGGGTCGAGTGATACCTTATTTTAAAGGTCTTTCAATTCCCTTTATAATGATCTAAAATTCATAATACTTCAGTTCAGTAGTTTTGGAGATTTATTGATTTTAAACTTAAATAAAACTTTAATACATCATTAGTGGAAATCAATACATTTGGTAGCAAAGTACTTTAAAAATTAAGAATGAACTGACCCGTCAGTCAAGTAAATGTTGGAAATGACGACCATGACTCTCCATGCAGTAATAAAGATTTTGCTCAAAACGTTGCCGCACATTTTGCAATATTTGAGGAGTAATTTGAAGGCACTCATTCACAATTCTTTGTCGCAAATCTTCTAACGATGTTGGTTGAGTAGCATAGATTTTGCTTTTTAAGTGACCCCACAGAAAGAAATCCAAAGGTGATAAGTCTGGCGATCTTGGGGGCCATTCAATGGCACCTCTTCTACCAATCCATCGACCTGGAAACGTCTGATCTAAATATTGTCGAACACGTAATGCGTAATGTGGTGGGGCACCATCCTGTTGGAACATCAACCTATTCGCAATGTACCGCCGATCATTCCCATTTTCAATTATGGCTGTTAATGCAGGATCTATGGCGTCTTGCAGTAATTCCAAATACATTTCACCGGTTAAATTTCCAGGCAAGAAAAAAGGACCAACTAAATGATCGCCAAAAATACCAGCCCAAACATTTAATTTTTGTGGCTGCTGTGTGTGTACCTCATGATAAACTCTGGGATTAGAATCTGACCAATATCGGCGGTTATGACGGTTTACTAGGCCATGTAAGAAAAAAGAACATTCGTCGGAAAAGCAAGTGTTGAATAGAAAATGTTCATCGTTTATAATTCGTTCACTCATATCTTCACAAAATTGTAATCGCCGATCAAAATCGTCTTCATTAAGTTCTTGTACAAGGTGAATTTTATACGGATGAAAACTATGGGCCTTCAGAATCCGTTGGATACTACATCGACTAACACCACACACAGTATCCAATTTGCGGGTACTTAACGTAGGATCTACATAAACTTGCCCTAAAACCCCAACTTCTATTGCTTCGTTCCTTATGGGATTTTCAATGTTGCGTTTTTTATTGGCGACTGATCCAGTGTCCCGAAATTTAGCTATAAGTTCTAGGACATATTTTCGATGCACGTTACTGTTCTCATGTCGCTCATTAAATATGTGTGCTGTTCTATTAGCGCACTGATTATTTCCGAAAAATATTTCGATAATTTCAATCCTTTCTGCCGTGGAATATACCATGGTCAATTTATGAATAAAGCGGTAAAAGGTATTTTAACAACAAAGTTTGGTCGAATCAATCGCAAACTATGTACAAATTCCTATTTAAAATAAGTACGAGACATTCCCTGCTTATCTTTCTTCAATAAACCACTTTTTTCGCGACAAAAACCGCTCCAATCGCTATTTTGAACACCAAAATGATAAACAAACCATGGGCGTAGTGAAGAAAAGCATTAAATTAATAAGTAACTGCCTTTACTCAAATTTCTTCTGAAAGTAGTACAAACTAATCAGATGTACCTATTAAAGTGTACTGTAAGCTTAAAATCAATAAATCTCCAAAACTACTGAACTGAAGTATTGTGAATTTTACATCATTATAAAGGGAATTGAAAGACCTTTAAAATAAGGTATCACTCGACCCCCCTTTCCATTTAAGATTTTAGGGGTGGTGCCACCCCCGTCCAGGGGGCTGCACTTGTTGACGTGATTTTTTTCCAATTTTGTGTCCCCCTCGAAAACAAAATCGACGGGTCTGAGCGTTTTTCCAAAAATGAACTGAGCTGCCAGTAAATGTCTCTGTTTCGTTTTCGATGGGCCACCCTGTATAATATACCATGGATGATATTGGTTTCCTTTATTTAAACTTTATAACTTTAAACCCCAGTATACCGTGAAACAAAAGCTAACATCACAGAAACAACTATGTTGACATTCTAGTTGTTTTTAACATTTAACGTCAATTTCATTTTTACATATTCATTTGTGAAAATGACTTATCAACATTTTGGAAAATTTGATATGATATCAGTTTATATTGAAAGTGGAAAAAACGAAGATGTGGCGCAAAATTTATATTTTGTTCGTTATCCGGAAGGACGGCAACCATTTAAGGACATATCCCGAACATTTGCGATGATTCCGTTATTTTTTACCTTAATCTGAATCTTTTATTTCGTTTCAAAGTAATAAAGTTTAAATAAATCGCCTAGGAAACCAATGTCATCAAATTGTGTGTTATATATTTGAATAGAGAATTTAAAATGCTCTAAAATCTTTTTAGGTTAAAATATATAGAATGTTCCCTTCAAAAAAATAATGTTAGGTCGGATAACTTTTTTACCTGGACCAGTACAGTTAATTTCAAAATAGCAGATTATTCAACAATCATTATAAAGAAACTTCTGTATGAAGCATTTTTCTGTATAAGAAAGTAAGAAAATATAGGGTAATTTTGAATTTTTTTTTCCCCGTATCTTTTAAACAAGGGAAAATTTTCAAATTTTAATTTTACCATTTTAAGTTTGACCCAAAAAGAGCACATGACACCTACATTACTTTTTGATAGCACTGACAGTTACATTACCCTATAAAAGTGTCGAAAATGGGACACCCTGTACACCGTAAAGGAGCATTCAGTCTTTTCATTTCAACGTTATTTATACGATCGACAGTTAAAAAATTGTCGTACCTTGCCTATTTATCCATATTTGTATGTGACATGAGACAGCCAGAAAATAAAACGCAGGTAGAAAATGCAATTAGCGCTCGCTAAAGCTACTAAATAATTGATTAGCGAGATCACAAACGGTTAACTAATTTCTTGGGCATAGTAAACTCTGTGTTTGTTTATTGTTTTCGATTAATTACCAAAGTTAGTGACAGGTCTAACTCTGCGGTAACGCTCATCAGTTACAGTTTAAATGACGTAGTGTATTCAGTATTTAGGAAACTAAATTACTATTAAGAAAGGCATCCAAAATTATGAAGTAGAGCGAACAATTAAATTTAAAAATATGGCACTTTATGACAGAGATTATAGGAAGAGACGGGGAGAAATCACATCAACAAATCTGAACAACCTTATTTTTTGTGGTTAATCAAATTTACATATAATTTTACTTTTATTTACAACCATTCATGTAATAATGACATTTCATCTATCTTTGAAAGGTGGAAAGGTGAGGTATTTTTACTTTTACTTTCCACCCGGGTGGAAGAAAGATTAAAAAATTCGTTAATCGCTGCTCTGGTGCTCTTTTCGATTCGAGAAGCTTAAAAAAAATCGATCGTTTCACAGCGGGATTTTAAAAACAAAGATTAGCCCATCTCTACTCCAAATCGACAGAAGAAAGAAGGTTATAAGTTAGTTGACCAAGATATTGCATCGTGTGATTTCGACTTTAAAAGTGTTTTTTTTTTCGGGATATTTGATCAACTTTAATAGAAAATAATGTGCGTGCGTAGAGTGTGAGAATGTTTAGTACATACAGGAAAATCAGTCGAAGGCATATCAAAAAATGTTCCTTTAGTAAAAGACAATGCAATAACAAATAAAACTGACTCCAAAAATTATCTAGGTCTCCACATGGCCCCCGTCTTTTTGCATACAAATGATTGTCCTTCTAGAAAACTCTGACACAGCGTTTCTGATCATATGGGGAGTAACATGCCGGAACTGCCTTATAGTTTCTTCTATATGATCAATATCATGGAATGGTCTGTGCTTGTACACCAATTGCTTCAAATGCCCCCACCAGAAAAAATCTAGGGGTGTAATGTCCGGTGACTTAGGTGGCCAGGGTACTTCTGAACGACGTCCTATCCATCTTTGTGGAAAAGTTCTATCCAAATATTCGGTGACCCTGGCTGCGCAGTGACAAGGAGCTCCATCATGCTGATACCAAACAGCCTGTCGCGCGTTTAATGGCAGGCCGTTAATAAATATAAAAATTTTGGTTCTTAGGAAATTTAAGTAAATCTCACTATTAATATTTTGATGAACAAAATATGGACCCACTATTTAATTAGTTAAAATACCGCACCAAACATTCGTTTTGAAATACGTTTGGTCACGGCATTCGATTGCGAAATTGGGGTTCACATCGCTCCACCAACGACAATTCTGGGAACATACGACACCATTGGAAGTAAATGTTGCTTCGTCCCTGAATAAAATTCTCCTTGAAAAGAAAATGTCGTGTCTTCAACTTCTCCTTGAAACCAAGCACAGAACATGAAACGCGGTTCCATATCTCCAGGTTTGAGCGTGTGTACAAATTATGGCTTATACGGATAAAATTTATTTATTCTAAGTATCTTACTAGCAGAAGCTCTTCACACGTTATCTTGAACTGTCTTCTTTATTCCTTCCAATGAAATTTTTGGATTTTCCACAACCGCTTGCAATACCTGTACTTGATTTTCTTCGTGTTCGAACTGCATGTTTCTTCTTGAAATTATTTTCGACAGAGCCAGTATTTTTAAATTTATTGACGACATTGCCGACAGTAACGTGGCTAATATGTTTATTTGGGTGTCTAGTATTAAAAATGTCGACAGCCTCGCGATGCGTCTTATAATTATCGCCAACAATAAGAACTATTTCAATTTTTTCATTAACAGTCAGTTTAATCATCACTATTATTGTTTAAAGTAACTAAGAAACGGAAAAACCTTTTTTTAACAAGAAGTTCACGTTTTGAAACAGATATTATAATTGCCAAACTGTCACTGCTAAAACGCCTATTCTGTTACCAACAACAATCAATTGTTCAAAGCCTACTTATCCAGAAATACTTATTACCAAATCTTTACGGCTATTAGTTCTGTAAATATAGCCGACGTCTTTTATAAATTTTAAACCCGGTACTTTTTGAAACCACCCTGTATGTCCAACATACAAATATTCTTGTGCAAATTTATTTTCACACCAAGCAGGACTTTTTAGGAAGAGGCACTTTTTTTCGTAGAGTTAATAATTAAAAAGTTTCCCATTTGGTCGGGTTTTATCTGAAATCGGATTTTTACTGTAATATATAAATCCGGAACGTGGCTATATGGGCTTCGTGTGGTTCTAGGGGAGCCGCCTGCTTTGTCCTATAAACTAATAATTTCCGGCCTTGTAACGTAAATAACTATTGTGCTTTTAATTATAAAGTTCGCGACAGGTCTAACTCAACGGTTTAATGCTCATCACACTACAAATGACGTGGGAAGTTTAGGAAACTAAATTGTTATAGTGGAAGTTTACATCCTTTAAATCTATTAGGGATTATAGATAATATTTTTAACACAATCGACTTCAAACAATTGTTTATAAACTCCTGGACAAAATTAAGGCAACATCATAAATTTGCCATATGTTTTATGCTATTTTTTTTTCTGAATTTATGATCCGATTTGAATGATTTTTTTTTGCATTGTAGGTTCCTTGACAATATCATAGCTTTCGCTGTTTATGATAAAAATTTAATTTTCGATTTATACTGGGTGTTATGTGTATGCTATGTCTTTTTTCGAAAATTCGCATCACCCTGTGGAGTATATTAGCAACCGAAACATATTACAGTTGACAGTAAACGGTAGGTCCTCTTTCCCCAACATTTTCTTTTTTGGTTTACTTCCTTATCTCTGTTAATAATGGAGATACACCGTTATATAGCATGTAGTAACATGTTTTTACATTCATTGTTAAATGTTGTCAAGTAGACTATGGACTTTTTCTGACATTGCAAGCAATGTGTCAGCAGATGTTGTGTTTTAAAGTTACACAGGTCAAATAAAATTCGCCATACTGTTAAAGACTATTCGGAAACTGCTTATTAAACGCTCGTTTCGTATGCCCAGTTGCCCGACGAGTATTTTAATCTTGAAACCTACTTGAAAACATTTAACAATGAATGTGTTGAATATTAAAGTCTATCAAAACATATTACGCTATAAAACGGTGAATCTCCTTTAATAACAGAGATAATGAAGTAAACCAAAAAGGAAAATATTGGGGAAAGATGGACCTACCGTTTAATGTCAACTGCAATATGCTTCGGTTGCTAATATACACCACAGGGTGATACGAATTTTCGGAAATAAACATAGCATTTTTAGTCAACCCAGTATAAATCGAAAATTAAATTTTTATAATAAACAGCGAAAACTATGACATTGTCAAGGAGCCAACCTACAATGCAAACAAAAATCATTCAAATCGGATCATAAATTCAGAAAAAAAAATAGCATAAAAAATATGGGAAATTTATGATGTTGCGTTAATTTTGTCCAGGAGTTTATTAGAAATCATATCGATGCCTGAAAGGTAAAAGGGTGTAAGCGACATTTTTCAAGAAATTGTGGTTTGAACGCCACTAAGTGTAGTTTTTTATTCTGCGTCGGATGGTATATATTTGAGCTGGCTACGATTATTTATTTGTCGCTTAAGCCAATCGTGAAACTTGATATTTATGTACATTTTTCTTTACTAAGCGACCTTATTTAAGAGGATTTTAAAATATTGCTACTTAGATTATATAGCAAAAAAGAAAACCGACCTTGCGCCATTTGGAAATTCCAAATCTTTTTATATTTTGTCGTTTATCCTGTTTTACTCTAAATAACTTTGTAAACTCTTTATTCTTTAGACTGTTTTTCATTGGCGCCCTTAGAATCTTAAGTGTTACTTAAACTGTTTTACGCTGCGAATAAATTTGAGAAAATGGCGCTTATCCTTTTTTACCTGTTTCTAGTTTATGATGGTAATTTCATTTATGCTAGTTTATTTAATGCATTTAAAAATTAATAGGGCTATTAAGACGTTACTACAGTATCCTAATTTACGTGTCCTTGTACATAATGACCTTCGTGCATATTCGGACTTGTCGCTTCGGTAAACATCGATGCTTACTGGATTGTCTAAGCTTGTTGTGTGTAGTTTCTAGTTTAGTGCACCCGCAGCACTGTAAGAGTGAGTTTCACGCCGTTGAGCCACGTTGTCAAACAGTAAAGTGTAACAGTGCCGTGGAAAAAGGGGTATCGAAGTAAGTAATATTTGGTTAGGCTCTCTTCAATACATTAAAAAAGTAAGAGTTCCTAAATTAAACGTCCTATGTGTTGAAAAGAAAGTTTTAAGAAAAGTTAATACTATTATTATACAAATTATGTTATTTTTTTATCAAAGCTGTGATAGTGTAAAAATTTTAGAGAACAATGAGTAACTTAAGAGGGAAACACCTTGTGGAGTTAGCAAAACGATCAATAATACCTGAGAAAGATAAAGAAACAATGAGCAAGGACCTTTTTAGTGTGCTCGACAATAATAAGAAGGTAATTTTAAAATTATAAAAATTTTGAAATTTTACATCTGTTAAATTTAGAAGTTAAGTGAAGTTGCTAATTTGAGTGTTTGCTTCAGGAAATTTCCGAGATTCATAAAAATGAAATAACCAATCATGTGCAGCAAGAAGGTATTGCAGAAAGTTCACAGGTATATTGTTAAATTTTGAAATGTATCTACTTTCATTTTGTAAGTTAAATATTACAATTTCAAAAAAAATAGTTTCGTAATGATTTAAATTACGACCGTAATGCAAATTTTTATTTTTTTAGAATGCAGAACCTCACCATATTATGGTTTGCCTGCAAGGACATTGCGATGAAGGTGAAATAAATGGTATTCCAGCTGAATCGGAAAATATGCAAGAATCAGTGATCTTAGGTAATTTATCACATGTTTTAAATGAAAATTACGAAACAGAAAATCTGAACGTAGCAGGTACAAGCAAGTCATTTGATATTTTCCTGCATTTAACAAATAATGAATCTCAAATATACTCTGAAAAAAATGCTCATTCAAATAGCCCTGGCCCAACAACTCATATCAACAAAAAGTCACTTAGAACAAAACAATCGAAAACTGGCGCATATATGGATTATTTATCTGAAGATGAGGCTTTTTTAGCCGAGTATTATGGCGATGATGATTCAGACTTGTGGGAAGGACAGTCTGATTCTGATTCTTTATCAAGCAATGGCTCGAAAATCAAACGACAAAAGAAGAAAAAAAATAAAAATAAAAAACAAGAAACTGTACATAGTAACCAGGAAAATATCGTGGGGGAATTAGGAAATATAACCAAGAAAAAAAATAAAGAAAAAATAAAAAAAGAAGCCAGACGATCCGGTCAGGAATATACAAAATCCAACGGCGCTGTGGTTCCTGCAAAAAAGATTAAACCCAATCCATGTGCAGGCAAAAAATGTGGTAACAACTGTGAAGCCATATCAGAAGAAAGAAGACAACAAATTTTTGATCATTTTTGGAATCTTCCTCCAGATCGTCGCAAAGATTGGATTGTTGGTATGACAAAAAAATTGCCAGTTAAAAGAAAACGATCTTCAGAGTCAGATAAAAGACAATTTACATTTAAATACTTTATAAATGAGGGTGAAGGTAAAAGAAATGTTTGCCTCCAATTCTTAAGCGATACGTTGAATGTTTCTCAAAAGTTCATTTATTATACAATTAGCAACGCATCATTTGGTTCAGCCAAAGAGGATATGAGGGGTAAAAGTATTCCACCGAATAAAACTACGGACAGCTCTAAAATGGTAGTAAATAACTTTATCAAGTCACTCCCAGCCATACCATCTCATTATACCCGCAAAGACTCGAACCGTGTATACTTGCCCCAAGAGTTTAAAAACTTATCTTGTTTATACCAGATATACAAAAAAGCTAATATTGAAAAGGGAGTAGACGTAGTTGGTGAAAGAGTGTTTAGAAATATTTTTAATGAAAACTTTAATATAGGATTTCATGTCCCTAAAAAAGATAAATGTCTAAAATGTCTTCGGTTTGAGCGATTAGATACCCCCGATGAAGCTATGCAGCATGCAAAGTTAGAACATTTGGCCGAAAAAGAACATTCCTATAATCGCTTTAAAGCACACCAAAACATCCACAAGAATAATGCTGGAACCTTGTGTGTAAGTTTCGACCTCCAAAAGGTCTTAAATACCCCTCATGGTGAGAGTATGCTTTTATACTATTCACGCAAGCTTTCAGTATACAATCTTACGTTTTATGAAAGTGGCACTCGCGACGTATTTTGCTATTATTGGGATGAGAAAAATGGGAAGCGTGGAGCAAATGAAATGGCAACCATTTTGAACAAATATATTACAATGGTTGATAACCGCGGAACTGTAACTCATTTGCTTTTGTATTGTGACTGCTGTCCCGGTCAGAATCGAAACCGAACAATGTTAGCGATGATACATGCAACGCTACAAAACTGTACGTCATGTATTAAAACTATTCAAGTTAACTTTTTGCTCTCAGGACATACATACATGCCTGTGGATTCTGTTCATGCCGTTATAGAAAGAAACATTAAACATTCAATTATATGGGGTCCATCACAATGGTACACTGTTTTCGAAACGGCTAGACAGGATCCTAGACCCTATAAAGTGGAAAATTTAACTTTCAAAGATTTTAACAAATGGGATGTGCTTGGGGAAAAATATTTTAAGGGAAACTTAACCGGAAAAATAAGTAAAATTCGCATCTGTACTCTTAAGAAAGGAGATCCCAACAAAATAATAATAAAAAATTCTATGGATGATAAGGCACCAAGCTACGAAATCGAGGTTCAAACAAAAGTGAGAGCAACTCCAACTAGCTGCTACAAAGCACTTATACCCATATCAAAACAAAAATACGACGACCTAAATAAACTTTGTTCAAACAATGTGATACCTCCCCTATTTCATCATGAATATCTCAATATCCCTGTTGCTGCTAATATCAGAGATACTCTAGCTGAGACAGATTTGGAGGATGAAGACTTTGAGTAAATGTACCTTTACTTTTAGAATTTAATGTTATTTTATATAAAAATTCTTATTGCTTTCTTGTTTGGAATTTCAACACATCTTTTGTATGTTTCTAATAAAAAAATTGTATTCAAAAATGTTATATTAATTCCTCATCGTAAATCATATCCTAAAATCTTATATTATTAATTCGCCCTAAAAATAAAAGTTAGGTTTTTAAATTATTTTTTGTGATTCATAATGGTTATTCATTATTACCGAAAAAAAATTGAAGTAATTTTGAACGTTAGTTTGTTTTACTTGTTGTTACTACTTGAGCATATTGGCTGTTAGGAACTTTTACTATGACACATACATCTTAATGAAGTACCTTAAGCCCTTTTTGCTGAAATTAAATTTAGGAGCGAATTTGCTTAAGCGACACTACCTATACATCAGATGATTCGAGTAACAATAATTTATAAGGAAAAGAACAATCACGTTCTAAAATTAACTTTAGCAGTTTTAGCATTTGAATTTATTAACTAAAAACTAAGTTGTGAATTATTTTTAAAAAAAATTGACTTTAAATTGGTCTACTGTAAAAAGTAATAAATGTCGCTTATAACCTTTTACCTTTCAGGCATCGATATATATCTTATGATAATTATACTACTACAAATTTATCAAAAATAAACCTAACAAAAATAACGATTTATCATTCTTCTGTGACGATTATACAGTCACCCACAAAAAAAGCGAAGAACGTACAATTTTCTTCTACTTCGAGGCAAAATATCTTGTAAACGGTTTGTGGTACGGTATTGAGATTTTAACTGTTATATAAAACCATTTGTTGGCAACAATCATGTTGTTTCTGTATAGCATTTCATTATTCCAATAGGCAGGGTAAATAAAAATAAGTATATTTTTTTTAATTTTCGAAGCCTCTGTTGAGTGTTATGACAACACTCAAACAGCAGACAAAAAATCTAATGCATAAACATAAATTAATATCGGGTGTTTCCGCCTCTTGATCTCATGAAATCTACTAAGTGTCGGGTCATGCTTCGTATCATATTGTTCTATTCTTCAATAAGCGCTTCTTGGAATTGTTCTCTATTTTGAGGAGCATGGAGACGATTTCGGAGTTTTCAGCCAAGTTGCTCCCGTAGGTACTCGATTGAATTCATATCCGGGCTTCTAAGTGCCTGTTCTCACCAAAGCAACTGGCAACCGCAACGCAACTTCAAGGCGACACAGCACTAATGTTTAGTTACTGTTCTCACCAAAACAACTGTTAACCTCAACGCAATGGTAACGCGACCGCAACTTCAGTTGAGTTGCTCTTGCATTCCCACTCGAATCAACTGGTTTGAAGTCTCTTTTGACATGAGCAAAATGTCGTCTTCGTTAGTTAAAGATATAGCCGCAACATACTTGCTCGTTAAAAAGCTTAAAAAAAACTGAACGACAATTTTGGGTTAACCCTTTTTATACCATAAATTTGAGACATAGTTCGTATATAGCACAGGAATTAAATAATGATCCGGTTAAATTCCATTTTTACCGAATGAGCCACAAAAGTTAAATGTTTTGCTGTCTCGTCCGCCATGACACTTCGATTGGAAGCAACTGACGACGGCGACGCGGTAAGCCGGACAACTCATAAGCAACTAGGTATTTTACCTAAATATATAGATTGTCGATTTAAAAAAAAAGTATATAGGTTTCCTCGAGGACAGCCGATAAGTCCCATTCAAATATAACAAGCCTTTTTCATAACATCCTGTATATTACTTGAGAAATTACAGAAAACGTATCAGATGAGAAACTTACCAAGAGTTGGCTGGCAGTATTAAGAAGAAATATAGAAGGGAATAATATTCTTGATTCTTGCCGAATATATTTTTCCAGAACCAGAATAAACGTTTTTCATTTATGGGAAAAATCCATGCCATAGATAAGTGGTCGGAACTGTCAACTTTTTCTTGCCTCTCGTTATAGAGAATGATACATCCACAAAAATAGTGACAAGGTGAGGCTAAATATCTTTTAAACGATTTGAGGAACGGTATTGAGGATTTAACTGTTGGATAGAACCATTTGTTGGCAAAAATGTTGTTATTGGTTTTTAGCTTTTTACTATTTTAATTTCAATAAAGAGGGTAGATAAACAGAAGTATGTTCTTTGCCAATAAATATTGCCCATACTGCCCGTATTGTAACACAATCCTTAGTGCCTGTCCTCACCACCAAAGTAACTGGAAACCGCAACGCAACTGCAATGCGACCGCAACTTCAGTTGAGTTGCTCTTGCGTTCCCACTGGAATCAACTGGTTTGTTCTCATGTCTCTTTTGACATGAGCAAAATGTCGTCTTCGTTAGATGAAGATATAGCCGCAACTAGTTGCGTTGCAGTTGAGTTGCCTTAAGTCAGTGGGAACACGCGTTTTTAAACATTAGTGCTGTGTCGCGTTGATGTTGCGCTGCGGTTGCGTTGCGGTTGCCAGTTGCTTTGGTGAGAACAGTCACTTTTAAATACGCTTGTTCCCACTGACTTAAGACAACTCAACTGCAACGCAACTAGTTGCTTATGAGTTGCCCGGCATACTGCGTCGCCGTCGTCAGTTACTTCCAATCGCAGTATCATGGCGGACGAGACAGCAAAATATTTAACTTTTGTGGTCATTCAGTAAAAAGTAAATGGAATTTAACCGGATCATTATTTAATTCCTGTGCCATTATATACGAACTATGTCTGTGGCATAAAAAGTGTTAACATAAATTGTCGCTCAGTTTTTTTTTTAACTTTTTAACGAGCAAGTAGGTTGCGGCTATATCTTTATCTAACGAAGAAGACATTTTGCTCATGTCAAAAGACACTTCAAACTAGTTAATTCCAGGGGGAACGCAAGAGCAACTCAACTGAAGTTGCGGTCGCGTTGCAGTTGCGTGGCGGTTTCCAGTTGCTTTGGTGAGAACAGGCACTAAAGATTGTGTTACAATACGGGTAGTATGAGGTCGGGCAAGTACCATTCTAAATAATATTTATTGAGTTTTGGTGGTCATGACACTTTGCAGGGCGTTTAAAAAATATGCAAAGAACATATTTCTGTTGATCTACCCTGTTTATTAAAATTAAAATAGTAAGAATCTAAAAACCAATAACAACATTTTTGCCAACAAATGGTTCTATCCAACAGTTAGAACCTCAATACCGTTCCTCAAACCGTTTAAAAGATATTTAGCCTCAAAGTAGATATAAATTTGGTGCGTCAGTTTTCCCCTGTCATGAGAGGCAAGAAAAAGTTGACAGCGCCGACCAATTATCTATGGCATGGATTTTTCCCATAAATGAAAAACGTTTATTCTGATTTTGGAAAAAATATATTCGGCAAGAATCAAGAATATTATTCCCTTCTATATTTCTTCTTAATACTGCCAGCCCATAAACTCTTGGTAAGTTTCTCATCTGATACATTTTCTGTAATTTCTCGAATAATATACAGGGTGTTATGAAAAAAGCTTGTTATATTTGAATGGAACTTATCGGCTGTCCTCGAGGAAACCTATATACTTTTTTTTTAAATCGACAGTCTATAAATTTAAGTAAAAACCCTTAGAGTCATCAAACATGCGAAGACTTAAATTACCAATGAATGTTTTGCAAAGTTACGCCCTCTAAAGGCTTGCTTTCTGATATTACATGTGTACATCGGCGTATGGATATGTTTTGATAATCAATATGATCGACTAGGAAACAATATTTTGTGACGCCGCTGGTAATAAGCGAACAACTTTAAATTATAAACTTTTTTAACATCAGGCATTTAACTTCTGATAAATGACTTTTTAAAAGAAATGTATAAATCTTGTCTGCAGATTTCAAATGGAAGATCAATTATAAGAATTATGGGGTTGATGCCTACATCCGACATCCCGAAGAGATTAACAAGTGGGGCGAATTTTAAAGGGATGAAAAGTCGGATCAATCCTTAGATAATCAATCACCATCAGTCAAACGTAGAAGATTTTTAAAATGTTTGGTTTCTTTTACGCATTGATAAGTTATAAATTACAATAATGGGATTAAAGGAGACAGTTAAAAATGACTTTTAATACTGTTGAGTTTTGGAAATTTTTTAAAATACATTTATTACTTAATAAATAATGGAGAGTTAAATATAAATGGGATTTGTATTAAATTTATCACAATAATCTATTTTGGAATTTTGTATAACTGTGCAGTATACAGGGGGTTGGGGAAAAGTAAATAAAGTCATGAAGGTTATTATATTTGTGAATTGCCTAGAAAAATACATCAAAGAACTAACTGGACGTAGTCGACCGCTGGCTCACCGGGCGGCGTGCTTTGGTAAGAATGCATGTAATTATGGTACATGAGATCAAGGGCGATCCAGAACTTCGGTTTGAGGGGGGGGGGGTCAAATTTCGTTTTTGGGGGGGGGTCATGCATGGAAAAGTTACGAAAAGTACCCTGCCGCGATAGTCAAACCGGTATATATGTTATTGTTCGTGTTAAATTTTGTTTGTGGGGAATCATGACCCCCATGACCCCCCCCCCTGGATCCGCGCTTGCATGAGATTCAATAGCAGTGTTCGCGTTTGTTCTCTTAACACTCTTTCTCTTTATCTAATATCTTTGAGAGAAACCAACGTTTTTTTAAAAAATTTGGCAATTATGTTTTTTTTTATTACGAGAAATTGATTTCGCCTTTTGGAATTCCGGTTAGGACGAAAGGTACCTGTTTCGCCTAATCGGTCGTAAATATTTTTGGAGATCTTAAAATCAGGTTGTCTTAGATTTGGACAGAGTTCCGAATATCGTCTTTATGCAACTCATCCATTAAAATTTACCTGCGAGTATACACATCACATATCCCGCATTTCTGCGTTTGATAACAAATTGTATCTCGGCATTGTTACTTAACTTACGATAAAATCAAAAATGAAACATTTTCTCATACAGCTATTTTACAATAATCAACAAACAAATAGCAACATGGAGCTTTCATAGCACCTGCATCTCTAAATTTCATTTGTTTTCTCATAGGGTACTTTAAGAAATTTTTTTTTTCAAATTAATAGTAATTGGGCAGGGTGCACTAAAAAATTTAAATGCAAATATCTCCGAAACGGTAACTCTGGGCGACTTGAACTTACATACCTAAGGCTGTGAATCAAAGCAATATCCGCTTTGATTTAAAATCCTTGATTTATATCAATATTTAACATAGGTATATAATTTTATCCCAGTAGTAACATATGATAAATAAATAAATACAAATATTCCTATCTCTCTTTTCTCTATTGTTTACGGCAGAACCAGTTTAATTAAGTCACGTCAACTTCTTTTAGATATGATTTAAAGTTCGGTGAAATACTGAAAAATATTTTCCTTTACACGCTTTCAACATCCCATTGAGTTTTTGAGTACATTCTCCGAGCTTTATGTGCGATTATAAAGGACCCGACATATTTTTCTCTTCATAGTATAAACTTTTACAGATGTTCTCGACAAAAAGCAGTGTTCTAAACAGAAATTTGAAAAAGTATAGTCAGTATCCTGACGGTAACCTGTAAAGAATAGTTTACGAAAAATTAATTACATAATAGTATACAGAATATACAGGGTGTCCCGAAATTAGTCTAAGGTTTAATCCAATCTAAAATAAATCAATATTTCTAAGGTTTAATCTACACCGCAAAATAAGGCAATAAGTTCTTATAAAGATGCCCCTGAAAATGCCTCGTAAGGGAGCTAGAACCCCTTAAAGTGTGCACCCTGAAGATAGATTATTCCCAATATGGTCAATATAAAATTACGAAAATTGGTATTTTATTTTTTCAGAGGCGTCACATGCAGGGGAAAAGTCTTATAAAATACACGGTTCATAACACAATTAGAGCACTTGTACTTTCATCATCATCATCATCATCAATGAGCCTTATCGCGACACCAGGTTTTTATTGTCGTATTTTTTTATTATTTCTTAATTGTACCGGGTGGCCCACTAAGTATGGCTGTATCTCGGAAACCGTTAATCGCACAGCTTTATGAAAACTTTTTTTTAAGAAAAGTGGGAGAGAGAAATACGTAGCTGGAACTAATTTTAGTTTAGTTTATTTTTTATGGGTGCCATCAATATTGGGTACCAACTTATTAACATCCTAAATATTTTGTTTAAATAGTCATATATAGGGTGTTATGGAAATGACGTATTATATTTAAATGGGTGACTCCTGGGGTGTCCTAGAGAAGCGCTACATTGTTTTTTTAAATCGAACGTTCAAAAAGTGGGGTAATTCACCCCTAAACCTACAGGTGACTCCGCGGCACCATATGATATTATCCGGCAGAGCTGTCTGACAAACACATGTTCGTGCAATGTTGACAAACTTTGTAAAACTGTAGAACTTTTAATTTCTTATAAAATTAATTATTTAGCTTACCTTAGGATACAAGGAAAGTAAATCGAGGATACTCTATGCTCATCACATCATGCTCGCACTTTATGCTCTATACGTGCCCTGATAATAGTGTGGGACTGCCTAATAGCTATTAAGAAGTAAACTCACACAGTCACAGTCTACTCCTCGCTTGCTTATACCCACTAAAACTGCTTTGTCCTCTTCTTTCCAATCTCGGGACATGACCGGTATATCTAAACTAACTAAATCACTTAAAGAAACAGACAGACACCCACAAAACCACTATAAACACTACCGTACGCTAGAATAAACGCACATAGGACGTCCAAATTTCAGTGACAATCCGTAAACTATGCTTGCAGAAGCCACATGTCCCTTATCCGACCTAAAGGAACATTTTCTAACAGTTCTGGCAGGTCGTTTTGCAGGATATGTGGTCCTATTAGGTGATTATCAATAATACCTGCCGATATGTTCAAGAAAAACCTTATCTGGGTATTGGTCTCGCTAATTAAATATTCCATCTCGGGTAAAGCCAACCTCATCTGTGAACTATCCTTCGGAATTAGTCAGGTACTTCGACTTGATTGTATGTACCACTGTTGTAACCTTCTTGTAAAGTAAAGGAAGTCTTGTAGTTCAACTTTTTAACTTTTGTAGTACAGCGGCTAACGTGTTTGGGTTTCTCTCTCCTCTATAACTCGCTGATTAAATATTCCATCTCGGGTAAAGCCAAGCTCCATATATAAGAGCCTTGCTTGTCGGGCATTTTCCTGTGCTGCTCCATAGCACAAGACTATGTCCGTTAGTTCGATTGAAGTTCTAGGCATTTTGAGTTAGAATAGCAAATTTATAATATTAGAAAATAATTTATATTTCTCTATCGCAATTCCCACATTTCGGAAAATACCAGAAGTGTTGCGCTGTTTTGAAACTGGAACGCCGAAATTTTTCACGCCAAAACATTAAATTTAAAATTCGATTAAAAAATATGAATTTTGTCCTAAAGCATAAATGAAAATTATACGAGAAGTAATATTCAAAAGCAAATGACATAATTTATGACTATAATCTTATCAAACAGCATCTTATAAAAAAGACGCCAGCAGGTGGCAACATTGTAGTGTTGTTGTGTAGGTGATGCCATACAGAAAAAAAAAGAGGAACGAAAATGTCAACGGCCTCGGCGTCAAACGGCCGAACGTTTTGTTATGTGAACTGGTTGAAGGGTCTGTTTGTTTATTATTTATTTAGAGAAAATTGAGTTTAAAGTTTTTTGTCTGGCACGGTCATCAGTACATATTACCTTCATCAACTTGTATATCTGTTATTTACCATTAGAACAATATGTAGTTGTAAAGAATTTTATCTTCATAAATCCATCATCCATGTAAAAAACTTAGATGGGAGCGTTTTCTCACCAGCAAAAGTGTTGTGTGTGCGTTAATTAATGTGCATTTATGTGTTGTTTTAAATAATACCGAAAAGGTAACAGAGCTTAAATAAAAAAAATTTTCCCTGCGAACAACTGAACGTAAAAGTTAAGAAAAATGTACCTTGAAAAATAAACATCTTCTGTCAACAGGTTATTGACCTTCTAAAGAATTTAAGGACAACCGCTCAAATTTCAGTGACTTTTTGGCCATAACCTATCTCAATATTGCTTTGTTTACATATGGCTACAGTTTGTTTACGTTTTGTCAGTAGTAACAGGTGTGTTTATTCGGTTATTAATTGAAAGCGCCATTTTTGGTTATTTTTTTTCAATTTCTTTTCATCTCAGGAATTGCTGGTTTAAATATAATACTTCATTTCCTTAACACCCTGTATGTCAATATATTCAGGTTTGAAGATATTGAAGAAAATTTTATAACAAATTGAATAATCTGGCAACGTCGTATAAGTCACCAAAATAAAATAGCATATCTTATGTAAAATTGTATGCCGAATTCGATGAGACAAAAAGAAATGGGGGTACTTTATATGATACCCCGTTTTTTTGGAGCATCCTGTATATCCAAAAATATTTTTAAAATGTGCGCGTCTATTTATCCTAGAACCTTTGTATTTAATAAATTTCGATATTTTTAAGAACACCGGAGATATTTGACTTGCACTAATCAACCACCCTGTATAATAAATAATTTAAATCCATCGACCATCACCCACTAATGATTTTACGATGCGCGCAATATTCTCTTACGTATAATATCTCGCTTAGCAGTGATAAAAATTTATAAACCGTGATATCGTCACGCTTTAATTTCACTGGTATCAAAAAATAACGTTTCACAACGTGATTGAAAAATCACGATATCGCTCACCACTATTTGTATGTAATATTTCTTTGTATTTCTATTGACGATTGATATATTGTACTTCCTCGCACTAATGGGCCACCCTATATACTAGTTCAAATAATACTGCATGTATTAAAATATCATTTTATGGGAACTAGGTATAAATAAATTATAATTATCCAACATGTTATTACAAAAATTATTATTCTCTTCGCCTTAAAGGCAAGCTGTCAAAGCATGTATTATGTATTGCCATGCTTTCCATTACGCGCCATAAAATAATTTAGGTTCGTATTTCTGCCAATGACATTTCAAGCTTCTTAAGAACTTAACGACTTGAGATTCTATGCCATTTATTTAAAGCGATAACAAAATAAATAAACAGTAGTAAAGCAAGTGCAGTGGCGAATTGGGGCATGCAACTTTGATTTTGATGGATGGCTTACTTAATAGAATTTATTAAATCTTGCTGTGATTTTAACCGGAGAACAAAGAATGGCATGAATGATATTAAGAAAACAAACAACTTACCATTAATAACTTAAAAAGATTCTGAACAATGCTAATATTGCAGGAAGACAACGTGTCCAAGATAAGGAGGGCCAGTACAGGGATCTCGGAAACCATAAGAGATACGAAGTCGGTTAAATGGAGGTAAAGTTGCGCATTTACGTGCCTAATAATATGCCATTTAGAAAGTTTTAAAATTTCGAGTAGTTCCGATAAAAAACCGAGATATCCGGAAAAAACCGAAATTCTGAAAAATCGTTTTATTGTTTTCCTGGGTTTTTGAGATCGAATTCTCATTGCCACTTTTTCCGCTCTATCTAACAGCGTTAATTGTTTTGTAATCCGACGAGTTGTCTTTGAAGGGAAGGAACTTTAATTTTTTAAATACGGTCCTGTTTCCTGATATGGAATTTGAGAGCTTTTTTTCTTCCGAATGCAACGATGTATGACACATTGTGGTTTAATGACGTTTCGAGGGTTTTTTGAACAACATCAGGATATTTTGTGATATGGTCCTGTATTTCTACTAATTTTATAAATAATATCTCATAAGTAAGCTCTAAATTTTTACTTATGTTGGACTAGTTCAATAAATAACAAATAATTTAATAATAAATCACAAATAAGTGAACACAATACAGAAATATTATTTCAAACTTCTGTTGATTCTGGATTTAAAAGAAAGGTATGCGTTTGAAACGAAAAAATTAAGATGGTGACGCTTGATTTGTTTCAGTTGACATTCCCATTATGATCGTTTGAAATCGTTTTAAGAGATTTTCTAATTTTCCAGAAAATATGGAACATAATTTTACAAATGCTGAAAAGTTTGATATTCTATCGTGTTTTATTTTATCTCAAAAATACTGTTATGTGGCAGTTAGAAGATGTTATTTGTGCTTAAAGAATAACGGAAATCATTTTGAACACCTGAATATGTTCCTTACTTATTTCGTTGTTCGTTTTATTAATGTTTTGGTATGATTTTTGTTCACTTATTTGTGGTTTATTATTAAATTATTTGTTATTTATTGAACTAGTCCAACATAATTTAAAAATTTAGAGCTTATTTATGAGATATTATTTATAAAATTAGGAGAAATACAGGACCGTATCCCAAAATTTCCTGATGTTGTTAAAAAACCCTCGAAACCTCATTAAACCACAATGTGTCTTACATCGTTGTATTTGGAAGAAAAAAAGCTCTCAAATTCCAATATCAGGAAAGCAGGACCGTATTTAAACAAATAAAGTTGATAATGGCCCTTCGAAGACGACTCGTCGGATTACAAAACAATTAACGCTGTTAGATAGAGCGGAAAAAGTGGCAATGCAAAAGTGCAATTTATTCGATCTCAAAAAACACAGGAAAACAATAAAACGATTTTTCAGAATTTCGGGTTTTTCCGGATATCTTCGGAACTACTCGGACTTTGAAAACTTTCTGAACGGCATATTATTAGGCACGTAAATGCGCAACTTTACCTCCATTTAACTAACTTCGTATCTCTTACGGCTCCGAGATCCCTGTATTGGCCCTCCTTATCTTGGACACGTTGTATATAATTTACCGGCATAAATATTTTTCTGCAGTTGTCTCGAAAATAAGATATTCGGTATGATTTATTAAATCGAAAGTACCACTTAATAAAAATGGTACCGAAAGTAGCTATTTTCGGAACGATTTTTTTCAATTGCGAAACAATTTCTTTGCTTTCGGGACGATCTATGTAGGCGGTTTTGATAATAACATGAAATTTTTATTTTATTATGACAGTGCTTGTCATGTAACATTGGTGTGTGTTTCTCGCATTTCAAATCCAAAAAATGAAAATCAGTAGTGAAAGTGAGGCTGAATTATTGATTCCACATGAGATTATAGAATCTGCTAAAGCGGCTGCTTATGAATTATTGCCGGTAAAGTCAACAGAGAGGTATGAATTGATATACAATTTATTTTAAAAATGAAGAAATGATAAAAATGTGTATACTATAAATGAACAAGTGATTCTTGCATGTTTATCGGAAAAACCTAAAATCTTAAAGCCATCAAGCCTCTGGATCAATTACTCGATACTATACGATACTCCAAAATTAATATAGATATAAGCCGCTATCCCAAAATTATTGCTTCCCTTAAAAAACAATCTATTAGCTATAAACCAAAAAAAATCAAAAGTATTGAATAAAGAAGAAATAGATTACTTCTTATCAGAAGCTGGATATAATATCTACCTAATGACAAAGGTAATATAATTAAATCTAATTCCTCTTCTTCCTTGTGATTATTTTTATTAAATTTTAGGTTGCATTACTAATTGATTTGGCAGGCACTTGTCGTCATGAAGAGCTTTGTAAAATGAATTTGGTGATATAGAAGATAAGAGATTTCTAATTCTAGAACTAATATGGAAAGAACCTTTGTCCTCATTGGAGAACATAATATTTCTGTATACAGAATATATTTCTCATTACGTTCAGCAAACATATCACATAGATTATTTCTTTATTATAAAAACGGAAAATGTATTCACACTTTTGGAAAAATCGCCTGCACAATTGCTGAATATCCAAATCCCAAAGATTTCATCGGGCACTGTTTACGCAGGAGCTCAGCCACTTTACTTGCTGAAACTGGTGGTAATATAACAACTTGAAGAGACATGGAGGATGGAAATCAACCAATGTAGAACAAACCCGAACAAACCAGATAGATACGTATAGAAAATTTTGTAAGAAACAAAATTCACATAGCTTCACAGATTGAAAAGGGCAATAACGAAATTAATATCTCGAAAACTAGTACAATTACTGATGCGTCTAATTCTAATTTCAACACTGTCACTTCTGTTAATATCCCTAATAATATTAATATAAGTTTAGTAATTGTCATAATTGTGTAGTTAATATTCATAAGTAATGTATTCATTGTTATATGTAATTGTCTATATAAAGTTCATACGTTATGATCCATCGATATCCTTTTCAACATACAAAATGGCTACAGAAAAATATTGTACGTAACACGATCCAAAAGTGATTTTACGGGACTCGCAGGATTCCAGTTCCTACTCATCCCGTAAAGTATCACTTTCGGAACCATTGTAAAGAATTACATACAATATTAGGCACTGGAACCTCTAGGACGAGAATTCGTAGGTTGGCACCTCACGGCCTGTACACTGATTCGCATTAGGTGAATTTTAGTGGTATAAGTCATGGAATTATTATCCGGCGTCATGCAAAAAGAGGGAAGATGAAAAATATATTATCCCCCTTCCCTACTAAAAACCCTAAAAATAGTACTCCAAATTTGAAAGACAGGCGAAAACAATTCTGATAACTAAAGGGAAAAAATTAGTTTATTACTAAGAATCATTATAATAATTTATATCAGTTGCGTTGGTATTGTTATGGTACAATGTTCAGTATTCCCTTGTGATAGAGTTTAAAAGTCATGAATAAAATAAACCGGATGATGCGTCGGAACAGAACACATGGGATTTCCCATGTAAATTTCGACGTGGTCAAATATTCGCTTCGGTATTGATTTTAAAGAAAACTTTCATTAAAACTTTTTAAAGAGAATAATGAGAATAAATGTCCGCCAAATTCGAATACCGTTTTCAAGATATTAAGAAACTTCTGTCTTAAAAAAAACTATAGCTTAAATCTGGAGTACGATACTGTTTAATTTTAATTCAGGTTAAAATGAAAATACCAGTAATTACCTTTATAATTAGGTTTACACTTGTCAGTATTTAAGAGCGTTTTTAATGTTTTCAAATAATTTTCTCTTTGAGTATTTCTAACCGCCATGCGCTATTCCGTTAAGGACAGAGTTACAATGACTGCATTCAGCAGAGCCCATCGATTTATAAACGATTTTTAATGGGTGACGTCAGTTTTTTGTTTGGTTAGGATCCCTTCTAAATATTTTCATCAAATATTACGTTTTTCTCTACGAAATGGATAACTTTATTTTTAATGCTCCTCTTCACTAGCGCACATCCTATATAATATGTTTTTATAATTATAATTCACTTCTTTCGTCTTTTTTTATAAATCTTAGTCCTCAACCTGACAAACAAAACTGACATAAATCGCTCTCAAATCACAAGAAAAGTGGTGTGTGATTTCCCATCGATTTGTGAACTCAATTGTTTTAGTACATTCAGCAGATGATTACTAATCGCTTACAAATCGATGGGTTCTGCTGAATGTGACCAATGATTAAATGGTGCTAAGAAGGAAATAGTATCTATAACATAGAATAATAATAACACTGGCATAAAATGACACATTTTTCATCATTTAGTTACTGGTATATACTGACAGAAATGGGTCAGGTCACTATTTCGTAGTTTATTATTTAAAAAATATACTTTGCTGAATAACTCTTAAATTATTAGGAAACTACACTTTAAATTGAACACTTTTCTTATTGCCTTTAAAAAGTTTAAGTACTTTTTTGGACTATAATAAAGAGGGGAGCTAATATTTGGTAATCTTACAATTGACGTGGAATGTCCTATGTATCATGATCGGGAGCACCGCCCCGTTTAATATTATAATAATTCAAAATAAACTGTGATGTTTAAGAAGAAATGGTAATTTTGTATATTTTGGAGCCAGCGTCTGACCTTGCTATATCTCTAATTGGGTTGGTTATACATTAAGATAATAAGATAATTAAGGTATATCAAATACAAATTTTAGAAAATTTACATGCATCTAGATATTACGCGATACTCCAAACAATTAAAAGTATCACGACATCAACTACTCTACCTTAAATTCTAGGGTCTGTTTTCTATCGTTTAAAAAATATATTAAAATTGGTTCATTATTAAAGAAATAACAGCTTATTATTTGGATGTGCATTTTTAAATATTCGATAATTAATTGGGGTATTTTACTGTTATTACTTATTCGCTTGAACTGATAATTCTAATTAAAATTCATCCTAATATCATTTTCTAGGGATAATACTTAACTTAAGAACATATTTAAATATTGGTCATAACTTTCCTCATTGCGATTCAATGAACAAATGACAATCATACTTTATTGTATTGTTTGCAAACGGAATAAAGTGAAATCAAGAAATGTAATGTAATGTAACCACCGGTATTTTAATTTCATTGAAACTGATACGATTAATTAAAATCATTAATACAATTAATGATTTGTGTTTTATATATTGCATATTTTTAATAATATCTATATTTTTTAATCTGGATATGTGGGATCTTAATATTGTATTTTACATATAGATACTAGTCTTAAAAAGCCTATACCATATACTTAATGGACAATTAAATCATCTTCGTTGTAAGGGCTTTCAGAAAATATGCTCGTGATTCATATTAAAATTGTATTGGAGCATATAAAATAAAAAAATAATAAAGGATAACAATGAAATACAATTATTGTAATTATTGCAAATAAAAAGAAGCAACTTAACATAATAACAATGAAAAGTGACAATTAATAGCAACTCCTATTTACTTTTAAATTATTTTTTTTTTTGGCTTTGACAGGTCGGCCGTTCAGCTAGTCGCTAATTCACAATAAAAAATACTTAAATAATAAATACCCAGTGAAATATATTATACATTTTAAAATATTTAACTACTGGAGTTATGAATAAATTATTTTCATTATATATTCGTTGTAAAATTTACAATATATTTTAGTAATTACTTGATTTTACTAAATTTATTAGAAATTCTAACTATTCTTTTTTAGAAATTATGTGTAGGTATCTACAATACCTATTATTATGGTACGGATTAATAATGAAAATTGTAATCAATACTATATTTTAAAGGAAATCGTACAATAAAATTTTTAATATAATAATTTTACTATAGTGTTTCTTCAGTGCATATACATTCGTTGTAAAATTTACAATATATTTTAGTATTTACTTGATTTTATTAAATTTATTCGAAATCATAACTATAGTTTTTTGTAAATTATGTTTACAATATTATTTTGGTATGGATTCCTAATAAAAAATGTAAATAATGCGATATTTTATAGGAACTTTACTATAATAATTTTACTATAGTCTTTTTTCCGTATATTTATCATAAAAAAACTAAAAGAATCCCCACAATTAATAAAAGAAGGTCCCAATTCACTCCACGGGTCCCGAAAATTTGTTATTTGTTCGGGTTTTTTGTTAAATGTTTTTTAAACAAGTCCTACTTTTTATCGTAACGGATTTGACTAATCCTTGCCTATGTAATGGTCCTATGTGTAAATACACAGGAATATTATAATTTTTATTCCACTTAAGAATTAGTTTTTTTCCTAAAAATCAATATATCGGTAATATTACTGCAAGCGGTACTACTATCATTACGTGCACTTATTACCCTCCTTAAACTTACCTTTAGATATCTCAATTATAAATAAAAGGAGGGGAATGATAAATATGTCGTATGTTCGTGATTACTCGGTATATTAATACTCTTAAAAACCAATAAATTATTGATATAGTTTATGGGCTTAAAACTTTTTACTTGTTCGGCTTTTCTAATAAAAAGATAAAAAGTAAAGTATTTAGGTAAACATAAAAGAAAGTTTCTCATAAAAGAGTGAACGGCTTTTTGTAATCTCCTTTCCTTATTTTGTGATAGTGTTGTGGCGTAATGTTGTTTGCCGAGTTTCAATACTAATAAAAGTCTACTAAACCGTATTACTGGAAAAACGAATTACTTAGGTAGTTTCACTTTTCTTTTTATATCTAAACCTTTAAGTGCGCATGAAGATAGATCACTAATTAAGGTGGCAACTACATTTTTCCTCATCATCTGTCATCAGTTTCGGCATGATAAGCTTGTAATAGATATTTACCTAAAAAATTGTTTTCCAATTCTACCGAAAAACCTCAATACGAGCCCCTTAAACTGAGGTTCTTTGCAAATTTCCGGATCTCCTAGTTGTGCAGTTTATAAACTTACATGAAGGGTTCCCCATTAGTGCGAGGAAATCCAATATCTCAGCTGTCAACAGAAATACAAAGAAATATTACATACAAAAGTTATAGGATCCGTAAAGATGAATATTTTTAAAATATTGTGTACTACACAGGGTGTCCCACAAAAGCAGAGCAACAAGAAAATATGTTTTTTTAAATAGCAAGTTTTAAATCTGTAATTTTAACATATTTTACAACGACATAACACTGCAATGAATTCAGATAATTTTACATGATCAAAAAATACATCCGTACCACATTCCGCTTATGCAGGAGTTAAATCATCAGGATTATGGTGCTAAAGACACAACAGGCACTGAGCCCAATATAGCATCCACGTTGTAATATTGGCTAGTGGGAGTTATTAATGTTTAAATTAAGTATACATTAAATTATGTTAACCTAAAATTTATGAACATTTATTGCATTGATTTTACACATTTTTTTAAATCTAATTATAGATATATCGAACATTTCCATCCCTAAAGAAAGCCTATTACATGCCCTAGTCGATCTACAGAGAAGAGCATTTTTTTCCAGAATTTGTATTTCTTAGTGGAATATTAAAAGTATTTTGAAGCTTTAAGTCCCTAACCGGAACATTAAAGCGGTGCCTCAGCGTTGGCGAATCAACAAGACCGTTCACCAACTTGTAGATCATAACTACATCGGAAACCATTCGTCTCTCAGTAAGTGGCATTACAGAAAATTTTTCCATTATAGGCTTATAGTTGCTATTGACTATAGCTATGTCTGTTTTTCGTTAGAAGAACCGTAAAAATTTGTTTTGAATACTTTCCAGCCTTCGCTGGTAAACCGCGTACTGAGGGTTCCAAACAACCGATGCAAACCTAAGTTTACTAAATATAAACGCATAATACAAGTTTAGAACTGTTTGAGAATTATTAAAATTTAGACTATTTCTTATAATAAATCCCAAAAATCGATTACACTTTTTGATAACCTGTTCAATGTGAGAGCTAAAAATTAACTTAGTGTCCACTAAAACACCCAAATCGCGTATTTCATTAACTGATTCGAGATCACCATTATTAACAGTGTAACGAAAATTGTGTACATTCTTGTTTCTGGTAAACGTAATCGATACACACTTCCCTAGATTAAGAAATAAACTATGACTTTCAAAGAATCTTACCAAGGCATTAAGATCATCTTGTAGCAAATGGTAATCCCCTGGCACCCTGATTATTCGAAAAAATTTTAGGTCATCTGCGTACATCAAAAATGTAGAAAATTTAAAGCATTGTTGTATGTTATTAATGTATATGATAAAAACAGGGGACCAAGGTAACTGCCCTGAGGCACACCAGACGGCACGTTAAAAGGTATAGAATGACTATATTAAAAGGGTTTGACCTTACGGCCGTTTCGTAGTACAACTAGTGTGCTTCACATGGACTGAAGAAGAACTTAAACGTATTTTAAACCACCTTAACTCTATACATCCCAAAATTAAATTCACGCTAGAAATAGGAAACGAATGAATCAATTTTCTGGATCTCAGAATATCAAAAACCAAATACATTTACAGATATTACAATACTACATAACTCAGTACATCTAAAATGAAATGAAATAAAAATCATTATGTTAATAAATTATTAAATATGTTATAAAATTTTCATTTTCTAATTTTGAAACTAAAAACTAAACATAATTAAATTATGAAATGTTAAAAATAATTAATAATATATTTTGATGTCTTTTGTTTAAGTCATGACCTGCCAAAGAAAATATAAACATGAAACAGCAATATTTTGGCATTTCCATTCAAATCTAAAGTTGTGGAAAACCGACCGATTTTAGGACATGAATCGTACCTGCGAATTTATAAAGCATAAAATACTTAAAGCATTGCGTATTAATATGCAGAGTGTGTTTGTTTTACATTAAAAAGAGCAATATTGGCACCGCCGAAAAAAATACTCTGTATAAGTTATTGCCGGATTGTCTATTAAGATTATGTTATCACTTAGAGTACGAAAACCGTAATCCATTAACCGTAAATTTAAATAAGTAATTTTTTTTTTTTGGATTTTTCTCTAAATTATAAATAGCGTGGCAACACCGCAACGAACATCAAATTGAAATACGGGAATATACGTTGAATTTTATGCCGAATTCAATTCCACAATAAACAATGGGGTTGCCATTTAAAAAAACATACCTTTTAGCCAATCTTGCTTTGTAGGACACCCTGTAGGTATACTAGAAAATATTTTTTTAGAATATGCATCTCTACGGATCCTATAACAATTATATTTAGTTCTTTGTATTTCTGTTGATTGAACTTTGTCGCACTAATGGGCCACCCTGTATGTAATATATCATAGGTAGGTCTCATTAATCTTTTTAACCTACTCGAAAAGGAGGTTCTCAATAGACCGCTATATTGTTCTGAAATATTTGTTTATTTCTTATATTTTTCCATTAAGTACACTTTGGATACACAAACATTAATACCCGAAGTAAAATGTATGGTTATGCTCAGGGACTCAGGTCCATATGGGTAAAGTCGTGCGGCGCACAATGGTACCAAGGTCTTAAAGGCGCCTACGGTCGCCTGTGGCAGGACAACATACATAAGGTAAAGGCGCCTGTCAGTATTTCGAATGACCGCGTCCTATTACGCACGGCGGCGCCGAATTGGAAGGAAAACCAATGAAGATGGTCAATTTAAGGAACAGGAGGTCGGAGTGGTTGTATACCACTTATCCTCTTCCATAATTTAAACAAAAAGAGCCAGGCCCATATTTAAAAAAATTAATTTGAATTAATCTCTTTTTCGATAAAATGAGGGATAAAAAAGTTTTACATTTATTACAATTTCTACGACACACGCTATATAAATACAGGGTGATTCACGGTGAGTGGCCTATTAAAAGATATCGGGAACTAAAAAAGATATTTTTGTGAAATCTTGACAATCGCTATAAAATATGCTGATATTTTTAATGTTTGACACATCTATCACTTCCTGTTATACCGGAAGTCCGTGTCAACTTGCTTATTTTCAATGGAAAACCCTATATATTATTGCATTTTTGAATGGCTCTGTATATAGTTAAATCTTACATTTCTTGGAAATCTCTATGACAAACCACATATATATAAACAGTATATTGCCAATACGAACGTTCCAAAATGCAAAAAGTTTCCCCGCTATGGGAGATGGCGCGGGCCTATTGAGTTTGCGCAAGTCCAAAAATAGTCAATATAATAATTCATTCTTAATTTTTGGTTTAGAAAAAAGTGAGATTAAGAAACATACGACGTCGGATGAAAGTTAAAATTAAGCTCATCGTGTCGATTGTTACAAATATTGGGACGGAATTTGGCACCAAAAGTTTACACCAATCGGGGCACCGTCGGATCATCATATCGTCAGAAATCGTATGCATGGAACGCTGTGTTGAATCGAACTAAATAATTTTGATTGCAATATTTTTCCTAACTAACCAGTGAATTTTAGATTAAAAAAGTTGAAATCCGGTCCTGTCGAATGTTTACTTTCACAAGGAAGTTTCCGAACTGCGTAAACTCACAACGCCCTCTTCGATGCCCGTAACGGGGATAATTGCAGATGTTATTAGCAATATACTGTTTATATACAGGGTGTTATGGAAATGACGTATTATATTTAAATGGGTGACTCCTTGGGTGTCGCTACATATTTTTTTTTTCAAATCGACCGTTTTAAAAGTGGAGTCCAGCCCCATAAACCCACACATCATCCGGCGCTTGTTCGGGTTTTTTCGTCATGTCATCCTGTGGCGGCATATCAGAAAACAGATGTTACATGCAATGTTGCCAAACTTAATATAAACTCAAATTCCATATGAAATTATAAAAATAAATTATTTATCTACCTATTTGTAATAATATACAAAGTTTGGACGCGTAATACGAAAATCATTACAACTATTATACGCGTACCTTCTGAAAACAAAGCGGATAGCCGAGAGTGTAAATGGTTATCAACAAAAGCGACCGCACCCTAACACTGTTCTTCTATTACTGACACTTGCAAGTCGCACGCTTGTACCCATAGACCTACGTCGGCCCGGCCCCGAGTGGATTGTGTGAAAGAGATGGAGAGATGGCCGCGTGAGAAAGAAAATAAAATCTTCGTCGGTCTTGTCATTTAGAGTAGAGCTGGCTAATTTAATTTTTTAAGCTTCACAAAAGAAAAAGTACAGTCGCAGTATTATCAGCTACCACTATCATTTTATTCAATTTGGTCGAAATTCCATTAACGCCATAGGTATCACTAAATGCCTTTGCAAGAGATATCGCGGTAAATAGTCAAGTAATGGAGAAGAATCTCGTGAAATATCAAATTGTCAAAAATCGCCCATCTCTATTCCGAGTTTTGAAGGTATCTATTTCGTTCGGTCGTAGGTTAACTGTTTTATGGTTATTATGGTTAGTAGATAAAATGTCATTTTTAAATTGAAGGATTGCATTGTGTGTATTTAAAATGTATGTGTTTTAAATTAGTTAAATAAATAAATCTACGCGCGAAAAAAAGGACCAATATTAAAATAGTGTTCACGTGTATTATTTTCATGCAAATAGCTGCTATTTTTGAGGTTATGTGAGAGGTTTTTTCCTAAAACTTAGATTCTGTGTGGTTATGAACTAACAATTGTATTTAAATAAGTAAAGGTAAGATAGTATGTGTCTTAAATAAAATTGCATTTTTCCTTAAAGAGTTTGAACGATAATTATTATTTAAAAGGTCAATGACGTTTTACCTATTTACTTTCCTGTTCTTGTAACGAATTTTTGTGTGTGATATTACTATTATTTGTTTTGCAAGACATCTTTCGCCGTCGGTTTTCTGGAATCATATTTGTTCATAAATGAATTAAAAATTGTTAAAATTATAAATTTTTTTCTAAAGAGTTTGCCGTGTAAATATGACAACACCGGCCGAAATGCGCTGACGTATTTTGACCCTGCAGACCTCAGTGTTGATTGTTTACATATTATGCCAGTGCTCCACATGCGTTTGTCTGATTTGGCATAAGGTGATATAATCCGGTCATTCATTGAAAGCGCCATTTATGGGTATTTTTCTTCAATTTATTTTCATTTCAGGATTTGCTGGTTTAAATATAATACCTCATTTCCAAAACACCCTGTATATGTGTGATAAACAAATATAAAAATACAAGTATTTCGGGGGGAGGGTTTTGGACCCCCCCCCCCCCCCCCCCCCAAAAAAAAACACCCTTGAATGCGCCACTGGTTGTAATTATACACAGTGAAGTCAATGATTTTGTCCGGCAGTTTATACAGGGTGTTATGGAAATGACGTATTATATTTAAACCGGCAATTCCCGAGATGAAAAGAAATTGAAAAAAAAATAACCAAAAATGGCGCTTTCAATTAATAACCGAATTATAACACCTTATGTAAAACCAAATAAACATACCTGTTACTACTGACCAAATGTAAACAAAGCAATATTGAGATAGGTTATGGCCAAAAACGTCACTGAAATTTGAGCAATGTTGTCGGTTAAACTCTTTAGAACGTCAACAACCGGTTGACAGAAGATGTTTATTTTTCAAGGTACATTTCTAAACTTTTACGTTCAGTTGATCGCTGGGAAAAATTTTTTAATTTAAGCTCTGTTACCTTTTCGGTATTATTTAAAACAACACATAATGCACATTAATTAACGCACACACAACACTTTTGTTGGTTAGAAAAGGCTCCCATCTAAGTTTTTTGCATGGATGAAGGATTTATGAACATAACATTTTTTACAACTACTTTCAATATTGTTCTAATGGTAAATAACAGATATACAAGTTGATGAAGGTAATATGTACTAATGACCGTGCCAAACAAAACTTTAAACTCAATTTTCTCTAAATAATTAGTACAAAAACAAACTCGTTTGATTTGACATTTTCGTTCTTCTTCTTTTTTTCTGTATAGCATCACTACACAACAACACCACAATGTTGCCACCTGCTGGTGTCTTTTTTATAAGATGCTGTTTTATAAGATTATATTCATAAATTATGTCATTTGCTTTTGAATATTACTTCTCCGTATAATTTTCAGTCATGCTTTAGGACAAAATTCCTATTTTTTAATCAAATTTTCAATTTAATGTTTTGGCGCGAAAAAGTTTCAAAACTGACAACAGCGCAATAGTTCTGGTATTTTCCTAAATGTGCAAATTGCGATAGAGGGATATAAATTATTTTCTAATATTATAAATTTGCTATTCAAACTCAAAATGCCAAGAACTTCAATCGAACTAACGGACATTGTCTTGTGCTATGGATCAGCACAGGAAAATGCCCTATACATGGAGCTTGGCTTTACCCGAGATGGAATATTTAATCAGCGAGTTATAGAGGAGAGAGAGAAACCCAAACACGTTAGCGGCTGTACTACAAAAGTTAAAAAGTTGAAACTACAAAACTTGCTTTACTTTACAAGAAGGTTACAACAGTGGTACATACAGTCAAGTCGAAGTACCTGACTAATTCCGAAGGATAGTTCACAGATGAGGTTGGCTTTACCCGAGATGGAATATTTAATTAGCGAGACCAATAGCCAGATAAGGTGTTTCTTGAACATATCGGCAGGTATTATTGATAATCACCTAATACGACCACATATCCTGCAAAACGACCTGCCAGAACTTTTAGAAAATGTTCCTTTAGGTCGGATAAGGGACATGTGGCTTCTGCAAGCATAGTTTACGGATTGTCACTGAAATTTGGACGTCCTATGTGCGTTTATTTTAGCGTACGGTAGTGTTTATAGTGGTTTTGTGGGTGTCTGCCTGTTTTTTAAGTGATTTAGTTAGTTTTGATATGCCGGTCACGTCCCGAGATTGGAAAGAAGAGGACAAAGCAGTTTTAGTGGGTATAAGAAAGCAAGGAGTATACTGTGACTTTGAGTTTACTTCTTAATAGCTATTAGGCAGTCCCACACTATTATCAGGGCACGTATAGAGCATAAAGTGTGAGCATAGGGTATCCTCGATTTACTTCCCTTGTATCCTAAGGTAAGCTAAATAATTAATTTTATAAGAAACTAAAAGGTCTACAGTTTTACAAAGTTTGGCAACATTGTAGGAACATGTGTTTGTCAGACAGCTCCGCCGGATAATATCATATGGTGCCGCGGAGTCACCGGTAGGTTTAGGGGTGAATTCGCCCACTTTTTAAACGTTCGATTTAAAAAAAATAAAAATCTAGCGCTTCTCTGGACACCCCAGGTCACCCATTCACCCATTTAAATATAATACGTCAGTTCCATAACACCCTGTATTTCGTTTACTATATGGATTAAATAAATGTGTGAATAAAATTAAAGGCCTAAATGATCTATTGATAATGTAAATTCGCTTAAACAGTCGCGTCAGTGTGTCAGAACATCAACCCTCATCTATTCCGAATATTAACCGCATGGGCCTGTCCCTTAATTTGCCTTTATCTTTCAATTCAATTCGCTCCAGTATATTTAATGCTATTAGTTAGAGGAAGTGACGCGGTAGGAATTAAAAGGACGAAATCGGAATAAAGTATAGCCTCCATTAATCATGTACAGGAACTCCTAAAATATAAAGTTTTGATTATCCGCCATTATCAGTTTAGTGCCAGCCACTCCTTTTCTGGCCGGCTGAAATCTATTACGCCCGTATATTCCCTTCTTTATTTTAGATTAGATCTTACGTTTACCGCAAGCCTTGTTTCCGTTAGTTTGTGTACGTTATACGGCAGATTTAATGGTCTTCGGCATTTTGAGGTAATAAAAATTGTAAACAAGATTTAGTGGAAACTAAGAAAAACACTGAGGAGAAAGTACAGGTCGACAAGTTTATCTGTAGCTATGAAAGGAATGCGGGCAAAAAAATCTGGGGTTGTCACATATATTAAATTTTAATTTAATAATCTCTTACAGAGTAAAATCTAAAATTACATTTACGCATTTAAAATAAATTGTAAAAGGTATGCAACGTGTCCAAGATAAGGAGGGCCAGTACAGGGATCTCGGAAACCGTAAGAGATACGAAGTCGGTTAAATCGAGGTAAAGTTGCGCATTTACGTGCCTAATAATATGCCGTTTAGAAAGTTTTAAAATTCCGAGTAGTTCCGGAGATATCCGGAAAAAAACGAAATTCTGAAAAATTGTTTTATTGTTTTCCTGCGTTCTTTTGGAAGATCGAATTCTAAAGTAAATTGCACTTTTGCAGTGCCACTTTTTCCGCTCTACTGTTGTAATCCGACGGGTCGTCTTCGAAGTGCCATTATCAACTCTCTTTTTTTTAAATACGATCCTGTTTTTCTGACATTGCAATTTGAGAGCTTTTTTCTTCCGAATGCAACGATGTATGACACATTGTGGTTTAATGACGTTTCGAGGGTTTTTTGAACAACATCAGGAAATTTTGGGATACGGTTCTGTATTTCTCCTAATTTTATAAATAATATCTCATAAGGAAGCTCTAAATTTTTTTACCTATGTTGAACTAGTTCAATAAATAACAAATAATTTATAATACTCCACAAATAAGTGAACAAAAATCATACCAAAACAGTAATAAAACGAACAACGAAAAAAAGTAAGGAACTACATAATCAGGTGTTCAAAATGATTTCCGTTATTCTCTAAGCACAAATAACATCTTCTAGCTGCCACAAATAGTATTTCTGTATTTTGTTCACTTATTTGTAGTTTATTATTAAATTATTTGTTATTTATTGAACTAGTCCAACATAAGTAAAAATTTAGAACTTACTTATGAGATATTATTTATAAAATTAGGAGAAATACAGGACTGTATCCCAAAATTTCCTGATGTTGTTCTAAAACCCTCGAAACCTCATTAAACCACAATATGTCATACATCGTTGCATTCGGAAGAAAAAAGCTCTCAAATTTCAATATCAGGAAAGCAGGACCGTATTTAAAAAAAGAAAGCTGATAATGGCCCTTCGAAGACGACTCGTCGGATTACAAAACAATTAACGCTGTTAGATAGAGCAGAAAAAGTGGCAATGCATAAGTGCAATTTACTTTAGAATTAGATCTCAAAAAAATCCAGGAAAACAATAAAACGATTTTTCAGATTTTCCGTTTTTCCGGATATCTCCGGAACTACTCGGAATTTTAAAACTTTCTGAACGGCATATTATTAGGCACGTAAATGCGCAATTTCCCTCCATTTAACCGACTTCGTATCTCTTACGGTTTCCGAGATCCCTACTGCCCCTCCTTTATCTTGGACACGTTGTATAAGAAACCAATATTCTATTATAGTTTCAATATTACGAAACCTTTCCTTTCGTGTTATTTATTTTGATAGTTAAATGCAAAAATATTTTTTTTAATTAAAGTATTTTTAATCTAAAAATATGGCACAGTGCGTTGTTAATGGTTACAGGTAGCTAGCGCTAACTTGAATGATTATATCCCAGAGAGATGATAGCGGATGCGTCTCGTGAAACACCCGATAACCCAGCGGGCTTGTTCGGCGATATCCGATATTTGATGGATGTACCCACCCAGTTGCGTAGTGATTGAAAGGGCAATAGTTATTGTATTTGGGAGAAACTAAAAATTATAAAAGCAGAACTTAAAAGTATTCGCTGGTTTAAAAGATACGAGGGTACAATAAAAAATTGTCGATTTTAGATTTATTTTATCTTCTATATTTTTTATTACTATAGTAGAAGAAAATAATTCAAATAAAAGTTACTTCGCTAAATAGAATTACAATGGAAAAATTGCATCTACCGGGTCAGAACGTAATCGGATCTAAATTTCTTACTTTAAGTGTATTTTTGGCCAAAACAAAAATACAATTTTATCTCTCTTCTTCTAAATATATAATATATTTTATGATGAATAATATAATAATATTTAAAATCCCTAAATAGTTTGGTAATAAGTGAAAATAATCATAGTCTTATTTCTAGGAGAGATGGTGATATCAAGCAACAAATACGATGTTCAGACTATAACTAAGTCATCGTTTGAAATAAAAATGACCGTCATAATTCGAAACCTTCAAAGGGAAGATACGGGGTCATACAGATGCATTGCAAAAAATTCTCTTGGAGAAGTGGAGAGTAATATAAGGCTATATGGTAAGAACATATTCCATAAATATTTTTATTATTTTATACTTTTAATTTTTATTTGTACTTTCCGTGGCTACCAAATGCCATAGAATGTTAAATACATATACAGGGTGCCCAAGATAAGGAGGGCATCTATGAGGATCTAGTTAATGGTAAGAGATACAACTTCGATTAAATGGGGAAAAAGTATCGGCATCAAAGCACGAACAATATGCCTCACAAAAAGATTCGGAAAGATTTTTATGTTTTAAATTTTTTTAAATTTTCAAGATACGGACCTGTATTTTCCATAATTTTGTAAAAACAGTTAAATGCAGTAAGTACTAACATAAATATTTTTAAAATTGTTTTTTAATAATTCAATACATAATATTAAAAATTATAAAACAAGATAATTTATTAACAATAATAAAACAGTAAGTATGAAAAACTAAATAACAAATAGGTACATCGGCAAAAGAACATTAATTAAAGTAAAACTAACCATAGATTATTAGAATTAATTTTCCAAAAGGTGTTTGATATGATTTCCGTCAGTCTCCAAAGAAATAGCATTTTAAAATTGCAGAATTTCAAAACATTCATTTGCATTTGTGGCCTTACGCTTTGAAAGGCTTCAATAACTTTCCTGGAAACTTAATTTCTAATAATCTAAGGTTAGTTTTACTGTAATTAATGTTTTTTTGCCGATGTACAATGTACAGGATGTCCCATTTTCGACACTTTTATAGGGTATCTCCGTAATTGTTAATGCTATCAAAAAAGTAATTTAGGTGTCGTGTGCTCTTTTTGGGTCAAACTTAAAATGGTAAAATCAAAATTTGAAAATGTTCACTCGATTAAGAGATACGGAGCAAAATCAAAACATTGACAATATCAAAATTACCCTATATTTTCTTCGTTAAAAGAGATACAGAAAAATGTTTTATACAGAAGTTTCTTTATATTGATTATTGTATTGAATAATCTGTCGTTTTCAGAATAAGTATACTGGGTCAGGTAAAAAAGTTATCAGACCTAGCCTTTTTTTTAAAATGGAACACCCTGTATATTTTAATCTAAAAGGATACTATTTTAAATTCTCCTTTCAAATATATAACACACCATTGATGATATTGTTTTCCTATGCGATTCATTTAAACTTTATTACTTTGGAACGAAATAAAAGATTCAGATTAAGGTAAAAAAAACGGGAATCATCGCAAATGTTCGGAATATATCCTTAAATGGTTACCGTCTTTCCGGATAGCGAGCAAAATATACATTTTGCGCCATTTCTTCGTTTTTTCCACTTTCAATATAAACTGATATTATATCAAATTTTTCAAAATATTGATAATCATTTTCACAAATGAATGTGTAAAAATGAAATTGACGTTAAATGTTAATAGGCAACATAGTTGTTTCTAGGATATTAGCTTTTGTTTCATGGTCTACTGTGGTTTAAAATAATAAAGTTTAATAAATCGCCTAGGAAACCAATATCAAACATGGTGTGTTATATATTTGAAAGGAGAATTTAAAATAGTATCTTTTTAGTTTAAAATATACAGTGTGGCCGTTTAAGTGTGCAACATATGGGAAAGTTTTTTATTACCGATTTCTCAGAAAATTTTATTCTTGATAAAAGTTGGTGCATGTTCGATAATCGTATTTGGTGCACTTGGAATGGTTGTAAGTTAAATGACGTACAGGGTACGACAAAAAATATAAAACTTGTACAAGAATAAAGTACCCCTATTTCATAAAATTCAGCGAAATGTTATTAAGAAAAGGTGTTTAGAATTAAAAGTTATGCATAGGTTTGAAAACGTGGCCTCATAAAATAAAAAACAAACATTTTTTAAAAATATTAATTATTTCCCAAAAAAATTTTTTTTTTTATTATCACCCTAAAAACCTTGATAGATTAAACAAAATCAAATCAATTTCACACATCTTTGTTCAAATTCAAGCATATTTGTAAAATTAACTTAGCTTTTTAATTTATTAAGGAATCACAAACTTCATGTTTGTTGCAAAGACATTAAACACAACTTTAAAATACCGTAAAAATTATTTTTAACAAGATAAAACATTAGTAATGCTAATTTTCAAATTAAAAACTCCCATTTAAAGTGCAAAATTTTTATTTTAAATGTTTATTAGAAAATTGTACAAAATAATCGACAAACATGAAATTCTACTAAAAAAATGGCGTTGTGTGGCATTATTAACAAATTATCAACGCGTCTCCGTATGTCCACCTTCACGTTCAATGCATTTAATTTTCCGATCATAAAATTCACTAAGCGTGGATCGCAAAACACTTGCTGGAATATTTCTGCAATGAAATCGTATCGAAATTTCAAGCTCCCCAACATTATTAAACGGTCGATCCTTGTACACTTTTTGCTTTAAATGTCCCCATAAAAAAAATCTAGTGGAGTGGGATCTGGCGAACGAGGAGGCCACCGTGGATCGGTATTTCGTCCTAACCATTATCACCAAATTCTCCATTTAACCATTCAGAAACAATTCTAGCAGAATGAGCCGGGCAACCATCATGTACAAACCATAATTTACGTCGTTCTTGTATACTCATATTATCCAAAAAATCTGTTAGTTCGTTTTCCAAAAAATGTAAATAGGTAGCACCAGTTAGGTTTTGGCGAAAAAAGAACGGCCCTATTAATTTGTCGTTAATAATACCGCACCAAACGTTTGTTTTTTGGTAATACTGGTTTTTGTTGTCAATGACAAAATTTGGATTTTCGTCCGACCACCACCTACAATTTTGGGAAGAACCAACGCCATTTGTAGTGAACGTGAATTCATCCCCAAAAAGTATGTGTCTATGGAAATCACGTTGATTTTCTATTTCTCCTTGAATCCACATGCAGAAATCATACCGCAAGTCATAGTCTCGTCTTTGAAACGTGCAAATAAACATTGGCTTATAGGCGTGATATTTATGTTTTTTAAGAATCTCCTTAATAGAGGTTTTTTTTATACCCGTATAAGCATGCACTTCTTGGGTGGATCTTCTAGGGTTTTCAACAACTGCTTGAAGTACTTCTAATTGATTTTCTTCAGTACATACAGTTTTGGTACGTTCATTTTTATATTTATACTTTAAAGACCCTGTATGTTTAAAATTATTTAAAATTCTGCTTATGGTTGAATAATGGACTTGTTTATCTGGATGTCGTTTATTGAATATAACTCCTGCTTCACGTACTGTTTTATAGTTATCTCCACATATTAGCACTAATTCTGCCTTTTCGGCTAACGTTAACTGTACTGGAGGAGGCATTTGAGATCAGCTAATAACAATAATTATTTAAGAATGAATAATGCCACCAAACTGTCATAATGTTTACTTTTTAACCCTTATTTGTTTTTTTCCATAGGTATCTGCGACTATTTTAGTAGAATTTCATGTTTGTCGATTATTTTGTACAATTTTCTAATAAACATTTAAAATAAAAATTTTTGCACTTTAAATGGGAGTTTTTAATTTGAAAATTATCATTACTAATGTTTTATCTTGTTAAAAATAATTTTTACGGTATTTTAAAGTTGTGTTTAATGTCCTTGCAACAAACATGAAGTTTGTGATTCCTTAATAAATTAAAAAGCTAAGTTAATTTTACAAATATGCTTGAATTTGAACAAAGATGTGTGAAATTGATTTGATTTTGTTTAATTTATCAAGGTTTTTAGTTTGATAATAAAAAAAAATTTTTTTTTGGGAAATAATATTTTTAAAAAAATTTTGTTTTTTATTTTATGGGCCACGTTTTCAAACCTATGCATAACTTTTAATTCTAAACACCTTTTCTTAATAACATTTCGCTGAATTTTCTGAAATAGGGGTACTTTATTCTTGTACAAGTTTTATATTTTTTGTCGTACCCTGTACGTCATTTGACTTGCAACCATTCCAAGTGCACCAAATACGATTATCGAACATGCACCAACTTTTATCAAGAATAAAATTTTCTGAGAAATCGGTAATAAAAAACTTTCCCATATGTTGCACACTTAAACTGCCACACTGTATAGGGTTTTTAAAAATGAGATTAGGTCCGATAACTTTTTTACCTGACCCCGTATACTTATTCTGAAAACGGCAGATTATTCAGCAATTAATATAAAGAAACTTGAGTATAAAACATTTTTCTGTATCTCTTTTAACTAAGAAAGTATAGGGTAAATGTCAAATTGTAAATTTTTTGATTTTCCCCCATATCTCTTAAGCGAGCGAAAAATTTTCGAATTTTGATTTTACCATTTTAAGTTTGACCCAAAAAGAGCACATGACAATTACATTACTTTTATGATATCACTAACAATTACGGGGATACCCTATAAAAGTGTCGAAAATATTGTACGATGTATAATTTGTTGTTTATTTTTTCATGTAATAAATTATCTGGTTTTATGATTATTATGTAGTACATTATTATAAACGAATTTAAAAATATTCTGTTTAGTACTTACTGCACTGAACTTGTTTTACAAAATTATGGAAAATACAGGTCCGTAGCCGGAAAATTTTATGAAGATGACGAAAGACTCGAAACGTAATTAAACGATAATGTGTGGTACATCATTGAAATTAAAATAAAAAGGTCTTAAAAGTTAACATTATAAAATCAGGTCCGTATTAGAAAAAACGAAATTGATGATAATTGCTTGAAAACGAAACGTCGTTTAAAAAAATTTGTTATGTAATCTTTCAGTTCACTAAGAGTTGCTGTGAGAATGTTTTGTCCGTTTTGCTTTAGCTTTACCTAATATTAACGAAAAAGAATTTAATTAAAAATTCAAAATGTTAGTTTTCTCAAAATTGAAAAATCTTACCAACTTCCCCATTTAATCAAAGTTGTATCTGTTACCATTAACGAGATCGCCAAGAGGCCCTCTTTATCTTGAACACTATGTAAAGGTCAAATTGTTGGCTTAACATTATCCTTAAACCTTAACGTAAAATAGGTCGAAATATATTAATTTTCATTTCTATTTATGATCAAAAATTTAAAGCTTATGTAATATTAACCAGTACAACGTGTAATATTACTAATTGTGAAATTAAATATTATCAAAGCTCATATTAACGTGGGTTTCACGCAGATGCTTTGAAAGATACAGAGTGTTAAAATTTATACATTTTTTCACCGAAAGCGGCTTTAGAAATTTTAGTTAAATTTGGGTTATGAGAAGTACCTAAAATAGCCCATATTTTAGCTATAAAGTATGTGAACAGGTTTACCAGGGGCGTACGTACGATCAGGCACTCTAATAATTTTGGCTAAAGTGGCTATCAAAATGTGAAAAAGTCTCGTAGCGTAACTATTTTTTATTAAAAATTATTAAAGCGCCTGATAGCACGCACTCCCCTAGTAAACCTGTATACACATTTTTAATGCTAAAATAAGTGCTATTTTAGGTTCTTTTCATAACCCAAATTTCACTAAAAGTACTTTTTTAGTTTAGTTTCCGTTTCGGAAATATCTTAAATATATCGAAAAAATAAAAATTTTAACATCTGAACACTTTTTTTATGATCAAACACAAGCACAATAGGAAAAATCCTTTAGGGCACTCTGGGAGTGGCGCGTGTGCGCAAAAAGCGATTCACGTTGGTTTTGAATCATTGGAGGTTATATTCCTTGGGAAAAACGACCTCGGGAAGGTCGTTCCACAAGGATGAAGTCCTCCAGATGAAAGAATTCTTAAATAATGAAGTTCGAGGAGTACTAAGCTTAACCTCATATGGATGGGCGGCAGTGGTTCGTCGTGTATTTCTGCTATTCGTCGCTCTGGGCGGAATTAAGATGGTAAGGTCAGCCGAGCACCTCCCATGAAAATATCTGTAAAAGAGAGTCAAATCCCCAACCTGTCTTCGATGTTCTAGGCTGTCGAGGCTCTTCGTCAGCTCGTGGTCTCCGATCAGACGAATAGCCCTCCTTTCGATGGAATCGAGTAGCCGAAGAGTATGTTTGAGTGCAGAGCTCCAGACACGAGAGCAGTACTCTAGTGATGGTCGAATCTGGGCTTTGTATAGTATCAAAAGTTGTTGAGATGTGTACAACTTTCTGGTTCGGAAGAGTGGCGATTGCCACAACTATATCTTTCACACAAAGCGTTTGCGAATCGATGTTGATAGAAACTTTCTGTTTTATTTTTGGGTAAGGAATCATCATATTATGAGCGATGACACATGTTTTTTGAAACGAAACACCCTGTATTTTATTTACATTTAATATACAGGGTGTCCCAGAATATGTGGGCAATCTCCCGGGATCGGATAGAACACTTAAAAATAACAGGAGAAGTTCTTATAAAGTTTTCTTCCTACGGCCTCCCCTACTGAGATACGGGTCCAAAACGGACGTCCCTGAAAATTGTTGTTTTTTAAATAATTTATTAAGTACTAGTTGTAATTTAATATTTTTTTAGTATAATGGTTAGTAGATAAGTCTCCTTAAAATTCGCCCTTTTAAATACATTTGGCTTATTTAGTTTGCCAGGGCCGGACTAGACGTAAAACAAAAATGTTTTTTTGTACACCTTGTATGATGAAGGAACGACAATAATATTTTTGGATACTCTAAGCCTTAAGCTAAAAAAAAAAGGTACTCTTGATCAATGTCGATAAAGTGAACTGTTTTCGAAAAAAAAAATTTTTTCGTTCGATAGGTTTTTTGCATTAGTTGTCGTTTTATGTTCATAAAATTCCTTCATTGTTGTTATGGGTTTTTTCACATGTACCGATTTAAATAAGAATATTTATGCCAGTGTTAGTTTATGGTAGTGTCTTGAAATTTGCGGTTTTTCTCGTTTGTCTTATTAGTTACTAATTTAGTAATGGAATTTGCTTATTCCGCATTTTTTTTCGAAAACAGTTCATTTTATCGACATTGATCAAGAGTATCTTTTTTTTCAGCTTAAGGTTTAGAGTATCCAAAAATATTATTATCGTTCCTTCTTCATACAAGGTGTACAAAAAAAGTATTTTTATGTTACGTTTAGTCCGTCCCTGGCAAACCAAATAGGCCAAATGTGTTTAAAATGGCGAATTTTAAGGAGACTCATCTAGTAACCATTATACTAAAAAAATTATTAAATTACACCTTACCACTTAAAAAAATATTTAAAAAACAACGATTTCCAGGGACGTCCGTTATAGGCCCGTATCTTCGTAGGAGAGGCAGTAGGAAGAAAAATGTATAGGTACTTCTTCTATCTGAACCCGGGAGATTGCCCACATATTCTTGGACACCCTGTTTATGCTTTCCTTGCCTCGGACTCACTACTTGAGAGCAGATATTTTTGTAACTGCACATGAGACATTTTTGAGCTAGTAAACCTGCAAACAACATTTAACAAAAATATAAAATATAGCTTCATATTATGTCTAATGTGTGCCCAATTTATTATTCACAATTTAAACATTAATATTAGATATTTGATAATATATTCAAATTAGATTTTGGTTAAAATATATTTACAAAGCTCTAGTACTCTATTATTATATATTTAATATGATTTTTAGAATGTATTTACCAGAACTGTAATTGATCCATTAATATTATGATATGATTAGTCCATAATGTATTTTAAATACAGGGTGACCCAATAGGGTATCGAAGTGTTTCAATTATGTTCTATCAGATACTACAAAAAAATCTCATTTTGTAAATAAACTTCTCCTATACTATTTTTTCCTTAATCTCTTCTAACGAAATATTTCTTTCACTCGGTCACACTACAAGGATACCTTATACGAAATGATGCCACAATAGCAATAGTTAGCTTATAACCCTAACATTTTTATAGTATTATTGCATAATGTCATACAGGCAGAAACAAAGGTTACTTTTTTATCATTAATTTCTTAGCGACATTATGTTTTAAATTGAAGTGTGACCTTTCCTTAACACAATGATTTGTAGTTCACGTTATTATCTTCTTCTTAAAAGAAGATACAATTTTTGAAAAAAAGTAGTGCAGTTTTTCAATTTTGCGTTCAATGCAGTTTTAAATTGCTTCTTGAGAAATAGTTTCTCAGGAAGGATTGTACGCACATCTGGAAATGTTTAAGGGTGTGGATTGACGCACATCTGGAAATGTTTAAGGGTGTGGATTGAGGATATGAGCATATCTCATACATGGTCAATTGCATTTAAATCTGAATGTTTACCTCGTCTAAATACTCATTTACAACCCGCATATAGCCCTGGTTTTTATTACATTTCGTTACGAAATATTTCGGTGGATTGGAACGGAAAAGTTGGTCGTTGGTCATTTGGTCACATGTGTGGTTTTTTACTGCAGTACAAGTACGTGGTTAAAAATGGACGATATTAGTAGATTCATTTGTACAGGGTGATCACGTATTATGTCCCCCCATCTTAACCTTTTTATTTTACGTACTTGAGAAAAATTAAAACAATTGGTATACAAGGTTTTTAAAGTAGTATTTGCAATGGGAACAAATATCATTTAGATCTGTTGATTTACAAGTAGGGTTGATTTTACTTAACATGATGTTGAGGCCCTTTGTTAGATACCTATATTTTAATATGCAACTAAGTAATTTACGAAATAACCTACAGCGTTATGTGCAGGATATATAAGACGACAGTAACTTGTGATCGTGTGATATTAGTATATCATCAAATTACTTTTGCATAACTTATTAAGGAACATTTTTTTTGAAGTGATAAGGAACCCCGAATTGCGTAACGGGCCTAGGGCTCCCTATAACCAAAAATAGACACATTTTATATTCCGATTTATTAATAATAATAAAGTCGATAAAAATAATGAGCGCGTTTAGTTACGCCGATTCTTTATTCTGTCGTAGATTTTCTTGCCCGGTTGCCAGTTTTAGACACGAACAAACCCGTGTCACTTAATAAGGACACACGTCAAGCGGAATAACTCTTCGTTGACGAAATTTCGTCGGTATTCAACTTTTGGATTTGAACGGAGTTTTTCGGCTGCAGATTATTATTGTGGAAAATCGTGATCGTCACTTAATAATGACACACGTCAAGCGGAATAACTTTTCGTTGACGAAATTTCGTCGGTATCCAACTTTTGGATTTGAAAGGAGTTTTTCGGCAGCAGATTATTATTGTGGAAAATCGTGATCGTCACTTAATAATGACACACGTCAAGCGGAATAACTTTTCGTTGACGAAATTTCGTCGGTATCCAACTTTTGGATTTGAAAGGAGTTTTTCGGCGGCAGATTATTATTGTGGAAAATCGTGATCGTCACTTAATAATGACACACGTCAAGCGGAATAACTTTTCGTTGACGAAATTTCGTCGGTATCCAACCATTTGGATTTGAGCCGAGTTTGTCGGCTGCAGATTATTATTTTTGTGAACTTTTATTTTATTAACTATGAGTGTAAAAACCATAAACTAGAGTTTAGTGGGTTAGAAGATGAATTGTTGATAGAAAGTAAAAGTAGATAGATAGAGGGTAAGAGAAAATCCATATATGCAAAAAAATTAAAAACTTTTAAAGACATACAAATGAAGGAGAATATTTGGAAAAAATATCGATAGACTTTAGATGAAATAAAACAGGTATGTTCAACCCTACTTGTAAATCAACAGATCTAAATGATATTTGTTTCCATTGCAAATACTACTTTAAAAAATTTGTATACCAAACGTTTTAATTTTTCTCAAGCACGTAAAATAAAAAGGTTAAGATGGGGGGACATAATACGTGATCACCCTGTACAAATGTCCAAATATCGTCCATTTTTAACCTTGCACTGCACTAAAAACCACACATGTGACCAAATGACCAACGACGAACTTTTCCGATCCAATCCACCGAAATATTTCGTAACGAAATGTAATAGAAACCAGGGCTTTAAACCAGGAAGAAGATGTTTTAATTGATTTATATTATTAAATAAAATAACCATTCCTAAAGAATGGGAAAATATTCCTCAAGAAGCAATTCAAAACTTAATTGAAATGCCACGTCGCCTGGTAGAAGTGATAAGAATACGAGGTTGCAATACACGATATTAATTTTTGGATATTTGTTCTTGCTAGGTAATCGATAAAATTATGTAATGTTGTGAATTGTGAATAAAATTGAAAAACTTCTTCCTTTAAAAAGCAGATAATGACGTGAATCAACAAACATTGTGTTAAGAAAAGGTAACACTTCAAAACAAAATATAATGAAACTAAATTCTGCCTCTCAATTTTTCCACAGGGCGTTAAGAACTTAAGGGTCTGTATAATGATCAAAGATATCATTATTTTTTTAAAACTAAAATTCAGGATATCATTCCAAGGCATGTTATAAGGATGAAAAAATGTAGTATTTCGGACGTAATGACATAGGTTATTTCTTATCCGATTTCCAGTTATATAGTAAACAAATATATTTCATCTTGCACGATAATTTGTCGCTCTTCAGTTAACAATGAAATAATATAATAAAATAAATGTTAGAGTCCGAAATAGTAGTTTATACAAGAGTGGATATGATGCACATATCGGATGATAACGTAAGTTTAACGTTTGAATGCAATATGGACATTTCAGTCGAGTTGTACAAAATACTTTTCTACGATCAATTTCGATTTCATTGGGATTTGAACCAAAGATCTTGTTCGTGAGAATAGCGAGCTATACTTCTGAGCTAATGAGACTAACCGGTGGTTGAATTTTCTAATTGTTTATGAACTGGCAATCATTTCTTGGAAATATTTATGCATTATTAATTGACATTTAAAAACGAATAGTTACCTGGGTATGTCACTCCAACTGTGATTGCTCACTTTGATATCCTAACTGGGATGGATATGAAATTACATTAATCCGAAATGACCGAAATCGTGTTCCGTCAGCCTCCCGTCAAACGAATCCTGAAAGGACTCGACGTCAAAAAAGCTACTGGTCCAGACGAAATTCCTATTATAGTTCTCAAGAGATGCGCCGATGAACTAACACCAATATTTTGTAGACTTTTCAACTTATCCTACAAAAAAGGAATATTTCCATCTTGCTTGAAGACGGCGCGAGTCCAGCCTATTCCAAAGAAAGGTTAGAGAACCCTGCCTAACAACTATCGACCAGTCGCATTGCTTTCAGTAATATCAAAAGTAATGGAGAAAGCTATTAACCAACATCTTCTAAAGTACCTGGAAGGCTTCAACATTATCAGCGATCATGAATATGGTTCTCGGAAGTCCAGATCAACTGGAGATCTTCTAGCCTATGTCACCCATATTTTGAACAACGCAATCGAACATCATGGGGAGTCGCGGGCTTTTGCACTGGATATTTCTAAAGCTTTTGATCGTGTTTGGCATGAGGGGCTTCTAAGTAAACTGCGATCCTATGGTATGCCCAGTCGATTCTGTGCATGGTTGTCTAGCTTTCTTAAGGACCGCTCTCTGCAAGTGGCGATTGACGATTTTCTCTCAGACACCTTCACCATCAATGCCGGTGTTCCTCAAGGGTCCAAATTGTCTCCCACTCTCTTCTTACTCTACAATAACGACCCTCTAGTGAAAACTAAAAATCCGATATTTAGTTTTGCTGACGATAGCACACTTATCTCATCTTTCTCTTTGAATGCCCATACATCGGCTGCCGACGCACATCTTCGCAGACAGCAAGAAGTATCACGCCTCAACAGAGACCTGGAAGAAATTTTGGCTTGGGGTGACAGTAACCAAGTCGAATTTAACGCTAAAAACCCCAGGCAGCAGTTTTCTCTAAAAAGGTTAACATTACAGAACCGGAAATAGTCATGGCCGGACACGCAATCCTACTGGCTTCATCTATTAATTTGCTGGGCGTCAATCTGGGAGGAAATATGTCTTGGCATAACCACGTTGTAGCAATCGCCAAGATAGCTTCTCAGAAGCTTGTGGTACTCTTCCGAACCAGAAAGTTCTGCACACCTCAACAACTTTTGACGCTATACAAAGCCTAGATTCGATCACCACTAGAGTACTGCTCTCATGTCTGGAGCTCTGCACCCAAACATACTCTTCGGCTACTGGATTCCATCGAAAAGGAAAAGGATTTTTCCTATAGTGCTTGTGTTTGATCATAAAAAAAAATAAAAATTCAGTTAACTGAAATCGCCTTCATATCAATTCTGTATATTCTGTGAAGGAAACAGAAAATATACATTTGTTACCTAGCTACAAAATAACAAATATCTAATCTATAAAACGTAATTTTTTGACACAATGGGATAAAAATGTATATTTGAATCGGTCATTTGAGAAACCACGTAAGTCCGAAAAACAGAATTGTGGAACTAAAAAAATTTTCTTATGAGAAATTAGATAAATTTAAAGTTGTTATTATAGTCAATTATCAAAAAATTGGATATTTAAAATGTTTTCAAAGATATTATATACACATTTAAAAATAAATAAAAGTTTACCCTAAAAAAATGTTTGAAAATTGGAAACTTGCGAAGTTTCTCAAATAAATGGCAATTTTCAAATAATGAAGGCATTTATAAGAATATTACAACGTTTTTTCGAATATATTATGTATTTATTTGGTTGTAATTTACAAAGTAGACCAGCGTGCTAATTGTGCATAAAAATGTTATTTCTCCTCGTCTTGAGGTATGTACTGCATTAAGCTTCTTATGTCATTGAGTTTGGTCTCTTCGGGCAGATCAATCCTAGTTGACGTCAATAATTTCAATAAAAATGTTTGAAATTTTAAGCCATCAATGAAATCTCGCGCTACAACGACTCGGTCTTTACCATAATCAAACTGATTAAATTTAGAGATAGTAAATGACTGTTTTTGATCTTTGGGTAACTTCCTTTGGTAGGATTCGTTAGACAGCACATTTTTAAAAAACTTTGGCCACCATTTTTGGAAACTTAGAACTTCATGAGTCTGCAGATGTTTAACAGTGAATTTTTCACAAGTTTAACAGGAGTTTGCAATCAAAGCAATATATTCCTTCATTGTATAAATTTGATATGTTCGCTTTATTTTTCATTTTACTACACTAAAGTCTCTGTCGCATGGCAAAAAATAGTGTCCCCTCACGGGAAAATATTGAAAAATCCGGTTCAAACCGTCCAATCGATTTTAAAGCCATTAGCATTCGAACCACCCTGTGATTTTTATTCTGGCCCCAGGCTCCATCAGAAAATACATGCAACTTTCTAACAGACTGGTCAATTTCTGCATTAACATAATCTAGCAACATCGAAGATACTTCATCGGGTCCCTTTTTTGCCTCTCCTTTATGGTAGATGCAAAATCTAGAAGTATTATTCCGTAACTCATGAATGTTAAAAACATCTACTGTTAGCTGTCGTAAATAAAATGATTCCTGTGCTGGAATGACAGGAAGCTGCATATTTTGCATAAAGTCCATGCAAACTCCCAACACAGTTTGATCTTCATTGCATTTTTTTTTAAATTTCTTTAAGTTTTGAAAAAAAATTTAACAGTTACACTTCTGACAGAAGCGACTTAACATATCATGCACGTTTATTTCAGAAACACCGTAAGTCCTGAACTTGTGGGATTTCTCAAATGAATATCCAGCTTCCATATTTATTTGGAACGTTTACTGTATGGGCACAAGCAGTGTTTCTCTTTGAATCGACGCGCTTACAACCGAAAAACCAAATTATGGTGAAATGTCAATGTCAATGTCAAATGACCAATTCATTTATGGTAAAAAAACTCAGCTGTCTGGTCTTTACAAAATTTCATTTATTAATTTAAGACACTTTCTAATTTCATTAACCCGTTATTCACTAAAATGGTATAAAATTTAGTACGGGGCTAGTAATATTAGAAATATAAACGGTAGGCCAAGTGTGTTTTGTTCATGTTCATTTGTGACCATTAATAGAATAAACATATCCCCGTAAAAATATTTATCTGAAAAACGAAGTAGCTGCATAAATATTAAATTATTAAATTAAAACACCAAAAATCCAATATATAGCTATGCTGACGACATCACACTTGGTGCATCTTTGAAGATGAAGTATCACTCCTCAACAAAGACCTGGTAAGAAATTTTGTCTTGGGATAGTCATGGCAGGACGGGATATTTCGCTGGCTTCATGTCAATCTGGGAGAAAAGATGTCTTGGCATAACCACGTTGTGACAATCGTCAAGATACCTTCACAGAAACTTGGTGTACTCTTCCGGACCAAAAATTTGTTCACACCTGAACAACTTTTGATTTCTACAAAGCCAGGATTCGACCGTCACTAGAGTATTTCATGTCTGGAGCTCTGCACCCCAACATACTCTTCGGCTAATGGATTCCATCGAAAGGAGGACTATTCGTCTGATCGGAGACCACGAGCTGACAAAGAACCTCTACAGCCTAGAACATCGAAGACAGGTTGGGGATTTGACTCTCCTTTACAGATATTTTCATGGAAGGTGCTCGGCTGACCTTGCCCTTTTAATTCCGCCTATAGCGGCGAATAGCAGAAATACATGACGAACCACTGCCGCTCATCCATATGTGGTTAAACTTAATACTCCTCGAACTTCATTATTTAAGAATTCTTTCATCTGGAGGACTTGTGGAACGACCTTCCCGAGGTCGTTTTTCCCAACGAATCTAACGGGTGTACTCCTCCGGACCAAAAATTTGTTCACACCTGAACAACTTTTGACATTCTACAAAGCCAGGATTCGACCGTCACTAGAGTATTTCATGTCTGGAGCTCTGCACCCCAACATACTCTTCGGCTACTGGATTCCATGGGGGAGAGCCATTCGCCTGATCGGAGATAACGAACTGACCGAGTACCTCGACAGCCCACATCAGAATAGAGGCTATTTGCAGCGCCTCGAGGATGATCACAAATGGGGAATGGACACAACAACGAACAAACCCCGTAAAAATTGGACACACAAGAGCCACGGATCTAATCAACGATGAGTTCTTGGATATGCAAACTGATCGTATGAAAGCAATATATGATTTCACATAGCCTTTCAAGATTGACTGGAACTTTGATAAATGCACAAACAGTGCATCCCCGTCATTTGACAAGGGTCTAGTTTGGTACACCGATGGATCAAAAACCGCCAATGGTGTGGGCGCAGGTATATTAGGGGAAACGCCCAAGATGGACATGAGCATTCCTCTGGGGACCTACGCCACAGTATACCAAGCGGAAGTACAAGCATGTGTACGACAAAATCTTGAAAAAGGCTATCACGACCAAAATATTTACATCCTTTCGGATAGCCAAGCTGCTCTTAAGGCTCTGAACTCCAATCGGTTTCCTTTCAAAACTTACACTGGAGTGCCATACCAACCTAAAAGTACTGGCGATCAGGAGGAATAAGGTGGAACTCTTGTGGGTTTGTTCGGGTTTGTTCTGGTCACTCCGGGATATTAGGAAATGAAAAAGCGGATGAACTAGCGAGAGCCGGATCTGCCCAAAGTCTCAGGGGCCCCGAACCGGCCTTTGGAATATCAAAACAGGCCACAAAAACAACATTAGATAGATGGTCGAAAAAACAACACCTATCTCGATGGCAAGAGTTACCAGGTCAAATACACGCTCGGGCCGTAATTGGAAAACCATCGATAATACTATCGAATGGGATGCTAACCCTGACACGGCCCCAGTTGAAACAAGTGATGGGTCTGCTGACAGGCTACTGCCACTTGCGAAAACACCTTCAACGGATAGGGATAAACAACGGATCCATTGAATGTTGACTCTGCGGCGAAGAGGATGAAACCGCCTCACACATAATATACCGCGGCGTAGCGCTGTCCCCTAGAAGACAAAATATCTTCGGGAACATACAACGTGGTGACAACCTCCCACATGACAAGCTTGGTAGAAGGTTACTGGACCTCATAGGAGGAACAAACATCTTCTAACAAGATCGGGGTACATAATAAGCCGAAAGGCTGCAGTGATTTGAAGTTCGGACCTTTAAACCGACCCCCGCCTTTAACCAACCAACCTCGACAGGCTAGAACATCGAAGACAGGTTGATGATTTGACACTGCTTTACAGATATTTCAGTGGCAAATGTCCGAGTGGCATTACCCGCTTAATTCCATGTAGATCGACGAATAGCAGAAATGCACGACGAACCACTGCCGACCATCTATAGATTCTTCAGCTTAGTACTCCTCGAACTTCATTGTTTAATATTTCTTTCATCTGGAGGACGTAATCTCTGTTGAACCACCTTCCTATCCCAATGAATCCCTCCAACGATTATTAAAGGATTTTTTCTGTACCAAGTACTAGTATTTAATCATAGAAGAAACAGCGTCATATGGCAATGATATGGTGAAAACTCGACCTGCTATTTTATAAAGAAAGGTTTAAACCTCTTTGATGAATACGGGGGTAAATTATCTACTGTCTAGGACGCTTTTAAATGCAAATATTTTTCATGAATATGACTGCCAGTGCATAAGCTTAATTGTTCAAATAACAAAGAACTACTCATATAGAGTCCGAGCACTGATGACAAGAATATTAAAGTTTATTTATAAATATTTACCAATAAGATATCTAAATATACGAATAAGATTTTCTTCGAGATCTCTAGTCTGCATTACAAAAACCCCTTAAGATCTCCAATCCTTCGGTAAGCACGTAATAAAAAGGCGGTAAAGTGTAAAGACGGTATTTGCAAAACGAGCCAAATTCGTGAATAAAATAGGAGATATCGGTTCTTTTGATATCACGTCCCTACTGGACCATAATAGTTTCTAAGAAATGAAATTATTTATAATGCGTTTTATTTTAGTATAAGTAAGGACTTTTCTAAGGATAATGTAGTTAATTAAATGTAAAACCCACAACTAAAATATGGACTACTGAGAAATCATAAAAAATAAAGAACATAAGGGCATAGTATACAGTGTGTTCCGGAAGAAACGGGAAATATTTTATTAAGTTATTCTAGAGGTCCATATAAGAAGGCCATATAAATGTGTGTACGGAAATGAATTCTTTCTGAGATATAGGATATCTAAGAAAAAGTTAAAATCATTTGTTTCTTTGAATACCTCGATAACAAATTTACATTGATCATATATACTCACCGGCACAAAATTCCGCCAGCCTGAAATTTTGGTCAAGTTTGATATTTTATAACTTTTTAATTTTTTATATAATTTTCATGATGTTGTTATCAGTTTGTAGATCAATTTATTGTGTATCTCGTTAATTATTTTATAAAGTAACTTTTTCGATTAGGCTATATTATACAGGAGTAAATCAAAGTGTTGTTTTTTGTCGTAATTTTAAAACACCCTGTAGGAAAATTATAGGACACCCTGTAGGAAAAAATAGGATTTATATATTGTTTCTTGTAATCTTTGATGTATTCTAACCATTTCGTTTTTTGATTCATTCCATTATCTCATTTCTGCTGAGAGCTGCAAAATTTTAAATGAAACGCTGAATTGAAGCCTATTTTTATTAAGAAAAACAAGCACTAGGTATATCATAAAGTTAATTAACAGAAACAATTTTAATATCGAGTATTTCCTCCTCTCGCAGCAATGACAGCTTGCAGTCTTCGTGGCATCGAATGAATAAGGTTACTTATCCTTTCTTGAGGGATAGCCTGATATTCTTCGGTCAGCGCCAGTCTTGCAAGGTGTATGGTTGTACAGGACGACGACGAACAGCCCTTTTAAGTTGATCCCAAAGATATTCGATTGGGTTGAGATCCGGACTACATGCGGGCCATTCCAATCTTGGAAGTCCCACTTCATCAAGATATTCGCTCCCTACATGTGCAATGTGAGGTCTAGCATTATCATGCATTAATGTAAATTGGTTCTCAATGAAAGGAGCAAATGGATCAACAACTTCTTGGAGAATTTCCTCAATGTAACGGTGGGCGGTTAGAGCTCAACAAATACAAGATTGGTGCGTGCTTGGGTAGAAATACCCATGACATACATTTTCTAAAAGTAACATCGTTTTATTTAAAATTTTGCAGCTCGCATCAGAAATGAGATAATGGAATGAATCAAGAAACGAAATGTTTAGAATACATCAAAGATTACAAGAAATGGTATATAAATAAAATTATCCACCTCAATTTTCCTACAGGGTGTTCTGAAATTACAAAAAAAAACAACAGTTTGATTTACTTTTGGTACCTGGATAAAGAAGATTATTTTCATTTAATCTGGACGCAAGTAACTAGGCAGACTCTTCTGGGAGGTTTAAATCTCCGACAAGGTCACTTAGCTCCTCCTGAGTAAAGCGTTCGGGACTTGTTAAATCTCCTGCAAAATCGCTGTCCTGTGTTAAAAAAATGGGGTTCAGTCCGATGAACCCCATTTTTTTAAATGGAGCACCCTGTATATTTTAAACTAAGAAGATTGCATTTTAAATTCTATTTTCAAATATATAACAAACCATGGATAATATTGGTTTCCTAGGCGATTTATTTACACTTTATTACTTTAAACCACAGTAGCTCATATCCTAGAGACAACTATGTTGATATTATAGTTGTTATTAACATTTAACGTCAATTTCATTTTTACATATTCATTTGTGAAAATGACTTACCAACATTTTGAAAAATTTGATATGATATCTACCATGGTGTATTATAAAATTAAAAAGAGAGTTTAAAATACTATCTTTTTAAATTAAAATATACAGCGTGTTCCTTTTAAAAAAAATGAGGTTAGGTCCGATAACTTTCTTACCTGACCCCGTATACTTATTCTGAAAACGGAAGATTATTCAAGAATCATTATAAATAAACTTCTATTTTTCTGTATCTCTTTTAACTAAGAAAATATAGGGTATTTTAGAAATTGTCAATTTGTTGATTTTCCCCCGTATCTCTTAAGCGAGCAAAAATTTTCAAATTTTGATTTTACCATTTTTTTGACCCAAGAAGAGCACATGACACCTACATTACTTTTTTTATCAAAAATGCTATCGCATTAACAATAATTAGTGTTGGGAAAAACCGATGATTTTAATAATCGAGTACTTGACACTCGAGCGATTTTAATAATCGAGTTAATCGCTCGAGTGAATCGCCTGAAATTCCAATTTATCAAGCGATGACGTCACCGACTGCTTAACGGGCTGCCTAGCCCTTTACATGTGATCAGGTAGGGTATTTAGCAGGCACTTAACTACGGGTGGGCACAGGTTTAGCTAAAAAAATATAGTGTCACCAAAAAAATTCCAGAAATTTATTTATTTGTGAATTATGAATTTTTACCACGTGTCTCGATACCAAACAAAAAAACTGCAAAAATCACCCAAATATGTATTTATTGCTCGGGTTTATTCTTGTGCTTTTTTAAAACAAAAAGTATTACCAAGAGTTATTTTTCTTCACATCTTTCTCAATCTACGAGCATAAAATAAATAGATATTTAAAATGGCCGTCCAATTCTTCCACTTTAAATTATCAGGTGCCCACTGTGTGTCTTTCAAAAATTTAGGCTTAGTTACGCTACTGGCAAAATAAGAAAGTAGCTGATTATTTTTTTAAATTCATGGTTATAGTTATCTAAAAGTTTCTGTTTAAATTTAAGAATGTTTACTTTCGGTTACCAAAAAATTTCTCGATACCTATGTTTTGTTAATTATTTTGCTCGTTTTCTTATATTCCATTACAATTTTCTATAATGTATGTTATTTTTAAGAAGTCTTCTTGAGTTTAATAATAAAGAGTTCCTGTTTCGATTTAAAAATGTTTACTATAACATAACCAACGAATTTTTCTATATATGTTGTTAACAATTTTGTTCGTTTTGTTATTTTTCATTAAGAATTTCTATTATTATGTTATTTTTGAGAAGTTTTCTCGAGTTTATAGTAAATAAAAATTTTAAAATTATATCCCTTAATTTTTTAATATTAATTTACAATCGGAGACCTAAACTACGCCGCTGCTTTCGGATCGCGCGGCATGTAAAACGAAGGTCATTATAAAGCGTGTTTTACATTATCCCATTTCTTGTCCAAGAAATTGTACAATTTCTTGTGCAATAAATAGACACAATATTATTGGGATGGTAAATAGTTTGTAATATTATCTGTTTTAAACTTATCAAAGTTATTGTACAATAAATGTCCTATGATTCTGCGCTTTAAATCAGTGATTTTAGAGTAATGTTTGTTTTTATGTTGGTAACAATAAAAATGTTTGTAAGGCTTATAACCTAAATAAATGTGTTTTTAATTTTAACTAAGGGTTTTAATGTTTGTATTATTTATCTATTTTTATTCAGATAATCTGATATTTCAGAACTTTGTTTTAAAACGTGGAAATGGCGACTGGCGAGAAATACGACAAGTGTCAAATGGGCGCAAGCGCAATTGAAAATTGTATAAAAAATAGGACCTGTTCTATTTTTTCGTACAATTTTATAACCCAATACAATTTATGACACAATTTACTGTATGAAACTATACAATTTAAATTGTACAAGAAATTGTACAATTTCTTGGACAAGAAATGGGATAATGTAAAACAGCTTTAACAGTTGATATTGTTGGGTTATTCGCCTGAATTTAAAACTAGAGTATTTTCTATCGAGCGAAAAACTGTTTGAATATACGAGCAGTTTTTTAATTCGATCACGCTACAGCGGTAAATTCCGTCGGCGGCAAGCGAAGCGCGGGTATCGAGTGAAAGATAATAAGTTACGGGCGACGGTTTTCGCCTGAATAGATAATTCGAGCGGTTTTTTTAATAATCGAGCGATGTCGGTTATTTCAATAATCGAGTGATCAAGCGGTTTTCGCTCGAGTGATCACAACACTAACAATAACGGTAACCTATAGAAGTGTCGAAAATGGGACACCCTGTATACACCCATGATCAGAGTAAAATCATCTAGATTTATTAGAGGAAAAAATATATTACTTTTTCTCACATCCCGGAAGGAAGGCATTTCCGTGCCCACATTCACATGACTGACCGATGGAGATTTATACTGCTGCCAGCGTTGTTAACTCTCTTTTAAAGGTATTGAAAGATTTTACGCATTTAATGGTATGTGAAATGAATGAATAATATCATGGTATTTTTATTTCATGAACATACAACAAAGATTAGTTATAAACAAATTAAACTATTTTTTAAATAGTCCATCTCTCAGTGGAGTGAAATTATGAAGAGGTAAAGAAAGTCTGCTTCAGTAGTTATTTCTGTCTAATTGCTTTGCCTGGTTATCCATATCACAACCGAACACAAATCACGTCATATTATGAAAGTTCAGATATTTATTTTAATAAGAGAGTAATTAAATGGCCGTTATTAACAGTCGAGCTGCGAAATGATTACTTGGTCAGCACAAGTTTACAATTGGTCAGTAGAAACAAACATGTCTAGAAGCAGTTTACTTCAGAGGTCCCAGGGCACTGTCAATTTATGTAACTTTCTTGTGTGTTTCTTCGGCCAAATACAAGGAAATCGGCTACAAAAGGTGTAGCGGGGGCGGGTTTTCACTTGTGTTCCCAGGGCACTGTCCCGATTCAGAAATGTTTGCTGTCCATAAGTTGCTGACCAACTAGCCATTTTGGCTGACCGATTACATTTTTCTGTTCGCAAAAATAAGAATATTTTGCTAACCAGTACATAAATACACACGACTAAATAAGAAAAATTCTGATGAACTTTCAAAATTTCCATGGAAAACTACGGCAAACGACAAACGGCACTAAGTGGAGACCAGTGTTGCCAGAAATCTTTGATCGAAAGTAATGGGTTAACGGTTCGAAACCTAATAGAATAGTAGAAAACGGTGTCAGACTAAGAAGAGTACAAGCAAAAGGTCGATATTTTCCTATGATATGGGGGGCACCTCCAGATATGGGGAGCCCCACAACAAGATTGAACATCTAAATTGTTAAAATAGTAATGGATATATTAAAATTGTAAAAGACTGACAACGCTGATGGCAACCAGCAAGGGTCGTCGAGCAGATCGGCTACCGTCGACCGGTTCCGATGGCGCGGCGGTTGTTTTAAAAGTTTGTTGGAAACTTTCTTATTTTAGTGATACTTTAGCTGTAATGTGTGTCATATTTCTATGAAATTAATATACGTAAATACTTGTTATATAATTATTCATTCATTTCACATACCATTAATTGATTAAAACCTTTTAATACCTTTAAAATAATATTAAAGACGTATAAATCTCCATAAGAAATTAAAAAATCGCTCTCCCTCTGAAACAAAATTGGAAGGGTTAGATATCTTACCTTTAGTAATTGTATCATGACTTACATAAAGATAATTTATTTCTTTTAGAAATAATAGGCCCCACTCCTCCATACATCGGCCTATCCCTTGATGAGGAGGACTACAACGATCAACTAGGTTCGGCAGAGAGGGATCAAGATGAAGATTTCTCGAACCACATTCTCGAAAGAAGTAGATTGTCAGTTTATTCGACCGCCGAAACACTTAGGAAAAGCACTCAGCCGAGCAACAATGTACTAGAAAGTGATAGCTCGGCTGCTCATTCGAGAGACGCTAACATAAGAGAACTAGCAATTGCTTGGATTCTTATCGTTACTCTTGTAGCAAGCTTAATAAAGGTATAATTTGCTATGTAAGTAAATATTTATATTATATAGTTTGACAATAAGAGACATTTTTCCAATTAATGGGTAATTTTAAATTTACAGTTTGTCCTCGGAACTATAGAATAGAAGGAGACATACATATCCATCTATATTACTTGGTACAGTGTGGCCCCAAAACAAGTTATGACAACTTACTTAATTTTTCAAATCGATACAATTATTTTTTTTTTAATTCTGTATAAAATTCTAAACTTAAAACATCAAAACATATTATTTATTCGCGAAAAACAATAAAATACAAGAGTAACTAAAAGTTATTTAATGCATAATGTTATGTCGATCTCATTTCTGCTCTTAACCTTAAATATAGTCATTAATCTCTGAAAATAACAGCCTTATTGTTTTTACTTAAAAGTAAACAATATTTACTTATTTCAAAAAATATTCCCATCAAATAATTGTGTGCTAACAATTATTGTATGATCGATGAATTGCTACATCGAGAATTATGGAAGAATTGTGGGCGAATAATGTTTTAGAATCACATTATTACCACTCATCGCTGGAGAACCAGGCTGTTGTTGTACACTTTATTTTCCTAAATTAATTTGTTGCTACCATAGTGTCTCATATTAAAATCTCTAGCTACTACGGTCGATTCCAAACGCTTCGCCTGCTGAGATGTAAAAGGTAGACAAAGAATGAATAACAGTTTTTTCACTCTAGGAAGCGAGAATTTGTGTGGGAGGAAGGCGTATGTGCTTGTCAGAATTTACAAATACTTTTTTGTTGATTTCACACTAACTTAAAACTTTCCAACAAAATAAAAACACTTTTAAGCCATGCATCATACAAATAAATTTAAAAGTTTCGCATTGATAAGTTTAAAATAAAAATCAATAAGTCTAGTCTAGCTTATGTACAATCTTCTAAAATCTTGGGAATCCAAGATCTAGGTCATTATTCTAGTCACTATCGATATAAATTTTAGCAGCCTGCCATTCCTCGGTAGCAGCGACGACAAGCTCCTGGAGAGTTCTAGGGGGATTTCTTCTAATGCGAACTGCCTCAGAGAGCATATCCCAATAATGTTCTATCGGGTTCAAGTCAGGGGACAAGGCAGGCCACTCCAAGCGATTGATTCCCTCACTTTCTAGGTATTCATCCACAGCTCTACTACGATGGGGCCGATCATTGTCGTCCATAAACACAAAATTGTTACCAACAGCCCCTCTCCACGTTCTAATATAAGGATGTAGAATATCCTTAATGTACCTGTCGCAAGTCATTGTGCCTTGAACGTGGACTAACTCACTACACCCGTCAGACATAATACCTGTCCAAAACATGGCGCTTCCTCCCGCGAATGGAGACAAGGAGAGAGCATGGGTAGTCGAGCGGCTCTTGTTGGTTCTCTCCCAATACGAATCCGGCGACTATCGTTTACCGGACAAATCCTAGTCTCCTTGGAAAATAGGACAGAGTTCCAAAATTCTTCGGGTAAGCAAAGGTGCGTTTCAGCCCACTGCAGTCGACGAACTGGGTGGTCATATTGTAGTTGGGAACTCTTACTGGTCGCCGACATCTTAGACCGGATTCAAGAATTCATCTTCTTAGTGAAGAGACAGATACGCGAACTTCAATTGCATGCGTAACATCTCTCTGAAGTTGTGGGACTGGCATAGTAGGATTTCTCCAAATTGTTAACGTAATATAGCGGTTTTGCTGTTCGTTAGTAACACACCTTCTACCACTTCGTAGGCGCGCAGAATTGGTCTCTAGATAGCGATTTCATATTCGAGATACATGACTTTGAAAAAACCCTCTTCTTTCAGCAACAAATCTTTGGGAACGACTTTTTTCAACTTCAACTAAAGCTACTATTCTTGCCCGATCAATTTCAGATATTACTCGGCGATTCATTTTTACACACTGAACCGAAAAATTTAACGGGCCAGCGCCAACAATATACAAAACTAAAAATGTTATCTTAAACAAATGTCTTGAGAATATTTTTTTTTGCTACACAAAATGGTATGGTTTAACTGATAAACATAAATAAACATTTAGAAAAAAATTCATTCCTGAAATTATCTTAACATGCCAAAATCAGAGTGATGCAAAACTTTTGAATCTATGTGTATATACAGGGTCTTGCAATAGTGCGTCAGACTTTCATAGCTCCTATCTGAATTAAGCTAGAAATGAAATTTATATTCTGACTTCTACTGTATCATGGGGTGTATTTCAGGAAAATATTTTTCCATATACAGAGTGGTCCAAAAAAGTGTGATAACATATGTTATATTTTTTTAAATGGGTTTGTCCATAATTATATTTAAGTTCGTATTAGTGTGCTCTATAATCATCTAAAATGATATTTGATTTACTTAGATAGTTTAAGAACAATAAATTAAAAACTGAAAACAAAGTTTTGTAGTCCTGGAAAGAAAAATAAAAAAAACATTCTAAAATGATTTCTTTGGTTAGCTTTATAACAAGAGATCTAAAAATATTATGAATCTAATAGTGTTTATCTATTTTATACAGGGTGTTCATTATAAGGTTCCAAAAACGACATATTTCAAAAGCATTTTTTTAAAGATTTTGAAATGGAAAACCCTGTACATTATTTAGGTACTGGATGTAGAATTCATAAGTAATATTTTTTGTATACAAACATATAAGTTATTCCCAGCCGTGTTCTGAATAATTACAAATTTCATAAATTATGTTGTTTAAATACCATAGGCGCCTTGACTAATAAAGTAAATGTTCGAAATATCTTCTATCTGTGCACATCTATCTTCTTGTTCTCTCTGTTTAGATTCCTTATCATTTGAGGTAAAATACTAGTACATCGGTTCATTAGTAGTGGTTAAACCATGTCAGGGCTTGAAATAAAATAGGGATTTATTTGTTAATTATAGTTTGACTAGTTTTTTAACTTAAGAAAACTTGTTATTTAGGGCGAATAAATTTCTAATAAAAATGGTGATCTTTGTGCTTGTTGGGATCCAAAAAATTGTTTGTTAGCAAGAAGTAATTTTTCGTCACCTTATCCACAACTGGACTCATTTTATGGCGATATATAATCAAATTATTTATGAATATCTGCCTAGAACTGCTATTAATATGCAGCAAAGATTAAGAGACGTGTTTGCTAGTTCTTCACCTCAAATATTAAGTGTAAACAGATCTGTAGAACGTGTTTACTGATGCACAGATCAAAATGGAAGATATTTTGAACATTTACTGCAGTTTCTAATTATTAGTCAAAGTCAAAGTCAAAGCGCCTATGGTATGTAAACAATATAATTTATGAAATTTGGAATTATTTCGAAAACGGCGAGAAATAACTTATATGCTTAGAAATCCTACATTCATGCCTAAATATGCAATAAAATACTAAAATTGGTGTCCCATTTAAAAAAATACAACTTTATATTATCACACTTTTTTGGCCACCCTGTACCTATATGAAAAAATATTTTCCTGAAATGCACTCCATGATACAATATAAGTCGGTGAATTAAATTTCGTATGGGAGATATGGAAGCCTGAATGAATACTAAATTTAAAATTAATGCTATAAAAATCGAGGATTAAATGACTTACCTTATTTCTCTATTGTTAGTTACGTGTCAACCAATGTGTAGTGTTGTTAGATACGGAAAAACTGTCAATAAGTCAATGAAAAAATTTTTGTATTTATTTTTAATACTAGAATTAAAAGTAATTAACTTTCAACACTAGTGTCATAAACTGACATTTTAGATACTGACAACAGACATTAACGTCGACTTGTAATAATGTTGGTAAGCTAGATTCATAGTTGCCGTATCGTAAGCCGTAAGACGTAACGGTAAGACGTAAGAAAAATAAATATGTGATTTGTAACAGAAAAATTGATAGTTCATAAATATTAAACAATAAGAAGTAAAAAATGGTTCAATTCCATTTCTTACGTTACGGCTTACGGAATCGATTGGATCGATCAGACTCGTGCATAACCGCCACGCTGACATCTCCAATTGTATGTTTTTTAAATGGCTTTTTGGCTAATATTAGCAGCACAGCATTACTCCCTCTATTATAACGATGTTTACAGCGCTTGTAATCATATTTTACAGTTATAAATAAACAAATATGTGTGATATGTGTGATATGAAAAACAACCCGAACAACAAACCATAACCTACAAATTCGTAACCTAAAAATTCTTAACGAAACTATGAACGTCGTACGTCGTACGGCTTACGCTCGCTGATATTTGTTTAAATTTTCACCTGAAGGACAAAAATAAAAAAATAAAAAAACACGATCGGCTTTGCATTAAATTGTTTTTGTTTTAAGAAAAACAAATTTGATGAGACGCCTACTTTGTGTATAGTTCGTTTCCATTGCATTAGCTACAACTTTTCGAATCGTTCCTGATTGGTTGTTCTTAATATGAGTGAAATAGTGTCCATCATAGATTGTAACTTTATAATTACCCACGTGACATCGTTCAATGTTTAAGAGCTGTGTTTGTAACCCCGCTTTCCCCTTTTGGGTAGAGAATTTGACACATTAGGAGAATATTACAGTTATAGATGTCATTATTTGTGTAAATAGAATTAATACATCAAAAATTATATTAATTATGTTCCTGATTTGTCAACTTTATCATAGCACAAACTAAACTGCATTTCAGCCGGGGAAAGAAAGAATGTACCTACATCATCACCTGTAATAACAAGATTCAAATCGATACCTATTATGTTTATCAAATAAGACAAAACCACGTCAGCACCTAAGGACGTGATTAACATTATGAAGGCCGAAGATTCTTCTGATTCTTTATTTTATTGGCCGTCATCTTCAGCAGTCAAGGCTAAAAAACAATTCTGTTAACAAAGTGAAAACTTTGTGGAAAGTGTATTAAAATTCGACTAGCACACCCAAGTTCTGTTGCATCATTAATTTAGGAAGTTAAAAAAGTTATAGTGATAATTTATTTGAGCCTGATATTTCATTAATATAGTGAGAAAACAATAATTCAATATATGCAATATCTTCCTAATGTGTCTAAATATTAAATAACTGATAGTTTTATTGTAAATAAAAAATAAGTTGTAGTTAAATATGGCCTATAAATAGGATTTAAAAACGTTTTTTATTTTAGAAAATGTGATACCTAAAAATATTTAAAAATATTTTGTTAAAAATAATGATTTTATAAAATATTCTTATCTGAAATAATATTACTTCTTTTAAAACTACTATTTCGTTTGTATCCATCGTTCATTACATTATAAATAGAAGTAGTAAATTAGCATTAATTTTGTCCTTAAAATAATGAAATATTATTAATACAGATGGGATGGTTAAATTTTAAATTTACCAGATGAGATAAATATTCGCTAATGAAATTGCAGTTAAATAATCGCTGCAGGTAACTAGGAATGGATTTTATGGAAGGTGTCCCACCGGGAACTCCCTCTATATGTGAAAAACTATACATAGGAGAATTTTGAAAATTGGACAGTATGCGAATGTGGATGGGTGCAACTCGGCTATACTATACAGGAATTCGATGTCAACTTGTTTATTTTTGAATTGTATGCAGGATTCTAAGCAGATCCCATATATCATGACATATAATTAAGTCTACGTGTTTGACATCATATTTAAGGTTTTATATCTAAAATGACATTTAATTATAATTTTTCATTTATTATTTAAGGGAACCATTCAACTGGTTAGCAAAATATTCTTATTTTTGCGAACAGAAAAATGTAATCGTCAGTGGCGGAACTTCAAAATTTGGGCTCCTCCGCAAAATTATTTATTGGGCCCCCTATAGAATGATTTAAATAGTCACCACACTATTCTTTTCTGAATAACTTTATTGTTTAAAATTACTTTTAAACCAAATTTCCAGGAAATATTTACAAAAGTATAAGTTCTCATAAAATTAATTTACAAATACATAATAAGAATATACAGGGCAGGTTAAAATTATAAGTTACTTTAGCAATTCGCAAAAAAAGTTTTTTCTTTCCTCAAATAATTTAGACTCACAGCATCAATTTAACACGAAAAATACCATAAATACCGGTTTGACTAACACGACATGGTATTACTTTTCGTAACTTTTCCTTGTATGACCCCCCAAAACGAAGATTGACCCCCCCAACCGAGGTTCTGGATTCACCCTTGTATTAAATCTTTTTATATTCTGACCAAAAAATATGTTAAAAGAATTCTTGATATTTCACTTGATGAACCATTTATAACTAATTATCACTGAATATCACAATGTTTAATCATCAGTTAGCCATGGAAACAATTATTGTATAAAATGAAACATAAATGATATTTGAATAAAAGCAATGTCCTATTTCAGCTTACTAATAATAATAATCTACAAAAAAAATTATTTGAAAAATTGTTCAATGCATTTCTGTAAATGTATTTTCCCTAAATTGAACCATTGACCAACTTTTCAATTAATTTTGTTTGTAGATTAGTATATTACTAGTAAGTTATTCTTTTGATGTTAATAATTCTCAGTAAGAAATAATTCTTTGAAAACTTAGCACCGCCATACCGCCATTCCGCCAAATAAGTATAAAAAATATTATTTATAAATAACAAGTGCTGTATTTAGACCAGTTTGCTGTCGCTCCGGAGCACCTATTTCGTTGCGCTAGGGATATTTTATATTTTAAATTCAATTTCCTTAAATTATTTTTTTAGGAATAGGAAGTTTGCATTCAATTAAAAATACCTACGGTGTCATAAAAACTTTGGAACGTTGTAGTTGTTAATTCCTTGTTACTATAAACATTATCCAGGACCTATATTCCAGCTAGGCCCGGTGGGTCTGTGCCTGGGGCCCCACTTTCAGAGGAGCTCAGCACTTGGCTTGCGCGACACTAACTTATTCAACACAAACAAGACAAAAACTTAACTTATTTGCAAAACGAATAGGTACCTATGCTTTTTTATTACAAAAAAATTTGTAAAGGTTCTTAAAATCTAAGGCGATCGACAGATGTGTAGGAACTCATTTTCTTGATATTAAATCATAATAAATTAGTGTTGCGTAAGAAAAATACACTTTTTGAAGTGGCGAAGGGCCTCGCATTCCGTAACGGGAGGCCACTTTGGGCCGAGGGCCCCCTGGACGCCTGGGCCCCCCTGCGTTGCATGGTCTTGCTCCATAGTAGTTCCGCGCCTGGTAATCGTTCAGCCAAAATGGCTAGTTGGTCAACAACTTACGGACAGCAAACATTTCTGAATCGGTCAGTAATTAATGCCAAACTAATGTGCTCTAAATTATTTTGGTACGCAAATTAAATATACTATAAGCTGCTATGAGCGATTCACTTTTAATCAGATATTAGTAAGCAATCAGCGGGTAAGTAAAATATTTAATCTTGCTCATCAAAAAAAAAGCCATTAAACGTGAAATAGTGACAGTGCCCTGGGAAAACAAGTGAAAACCCGCCCCCGCTACACCTTTTGTAACCGATTTCCTTCTGTATTCGGCAAAAGAAAACACAAGAAAGTTACATAAGTTGACAGAGCCCTGGGAAAACAAGTGAAAACCCGCACCCGCTACACCTTTTGGGCCTTGACTGCTACACCGAATGAAAACATACGCACGCAATTAGCTACTCGTATCACGCGACTGCCCACAATAACGAACTTTGCCGATTATTCAAAACAAACGCAATCCAATGATTTATATTGATAACCATTCTTTTAATATGCAAACCTCTGAAGTAAACAGCTTCTAGATATATTTTTTTCTACTGACCAATTGTAAAATCTTGCTGACCAAGTAATCATTTCGCAGCTCGACTGTTAATTTAACAAACACATGATGATACAGTTAACAGTTTGTAGCATTTTTTGCAGAACAAATATTTATTACAAATAAAATCTTTTTATGCTGATCAAATGATTTAATGGCTATTTTTTGCTGCGAACCAATTTTTTACTTCTAAATTAGGTACTTCTCATTATTTAATTTGTGTTAGATTTCTTTTTGGAAAAGACATACTCTAATAGATGTTTATAATATTAAACTATTAACACATTGTGTTCAAACACAAAGATTAAAAATTAAATTGAAGAAACATGGAAAACCCCAAAGTATATAAATATTTTCGATTAAAAATAAGGGTAAGTTTGTATAAGGTTGTATAAACCGAAAATTTGAACTTTTCGAAATATTCCCAATTTAGTGTTTTTATTATATGGCGATTTGGCTGCGGATTTTAGGTTCCCCCTAGTTGTCTATTACAGCATTGAAAAGCAGTCAAATGCCATAGAAATAAATTTGTCACAAATATTCTTGTTATTACTATATCACATTCTCCATAAATAATAATCACGTTTAAATAATCTTCGTTTGTATAATTTAATTTTCAAATGAACATAGCTTCATACATTTCATTAGCATTTAACTGTTTTTCAACGCCGTCATAGGAGTAAGTGATCTTAAAATCCGCAGCAAAATCACCATATAAAAATATTAAATAAATATCTCGAAAAGTAATAATTTTCGGAATAGACAACCTTACACAAACTTGGCATGATTTTTAATGTTAAATACAAAATAATTATAAAATTTGGGGGTCCCGTTTGAAAATCTAGATTTTTGCAGTTATCTAAATATCATTTTTAATCTTATTTTTCGAAGCAGGTCCTTTTCAACAAGGAATCCGACCCAAATTAAATAATGAAGGCTTCCTTATAGTAAAAATTAATAATTATTTTAAGGTCTGCAAACGTCATTTTAGACATAAAACCTTAAATATGTCAAAGCATTTAGACTTAGGTATAGAATATATTATGAAATATGCCTAGATTCTTACATAGAATCAAAAATGTAATGATATATAGGATGTTGCATTTAAAATAATCAAGTTGACATCGACTTGCGAAGTGCCACCATATTAAAAATATTTGAGCTGAGTTGCCCCAATCAAAATTAGCATACTTTCCAATTTTCTAATGTATAGTTTTTTATATACAGTGAGTCCCAGAAGAAATGTCTAAATTCATTTAAAATTCAGCGGTAAGTTTTTTCAAAAAACGCTCGTACCCGTCGATTTTGATTTTTTAATTTTTTTTTTGTGGTAATTTCATGTATACAGGGTAGCTCAAAAATAAGTTACGACCATCAACTTCATTTTTTCAAATGAAAACATTTATTTTTTATTTCATTTTTGAATTTTGCATTGAATTCTAAGCATGTTTCATGTACCATGTCCTATACATAAACTCAACAGTTATTGAAAAAATTAGGATTGAACATATCATTTAGGGAATCCAACGATGTATCAAATCTTCTGGCAATATGGAATTTTGGGCTCCATAATAAGTAAGAGTGTACTGTCTCACTGTCACTGTTTATTTCCATAGAAGCTGTATGACAATTTTATTTCAAATAAGTATAATTATTGTCAAGCGTAGTTTCAAAGTTTCGGTTTTCGCAATAATGGTGAAGTTAACGGAACGGGAAAAAATTGAAATTCTATGCATGGTTTGGTTTGGTAAAACACGTACTCAAATAGAAACAGCCCAATTATTTAATGAAATCCATCCTGATCGTCCTCCCATATGTCAAAAGATGGTGAGTAGAATAGAGGCTAAGTTTAGAGAATTCGGTCATGTTAGAGATTTGCCTAAATCTGGTCGTCCTACTCGAGATGAAAATGAACAACTTGACGTTTTGCTTTCCTTGGAAGAAAATCCATGTACTCCCCTGTCGCACATTGGGGCCGATTTACACATGCCGAAATCTGTTGTTCACCGAGTAGTTCAAAAGCACAAATATCACCCATACAAAGTAATTCCAGTGCATGAGTTATTTGAAGATGATTTCGATAGGCGAAGTGAGTTTTGCGAACACATGCAAAATATGTGCAATCTAGATAATAATTTAGTAAAAAATATTATTTTTTCGGATGAAGCTACGTTCTATTTGAATGGTAATGTGAACAGACAAAATTGTCGATATTGGGCAACAGAAAATCCGCATTGGATGATAGAGGTTCACAGCCAGTACCCTAAGAAAATAAATGTTTGGTGTGGAATCGTACGCGAAAGAGTAATTGGTCCATTTTTCTTTGAACAGTCTTTAACTGGACAAGTATATCTCGAATTTCTCCAACTAGAATTAATTCCAGCATAAGTGGCTTTATTTCCGAATCCATTGGATCCAGACTACCCTGACGAAGAACTGATATTCCAACAAGGTGGTGCTCCTCCGCACTATGCGACCACTGTGCGCACATTTTTGGATGAAACCTCTCCCAATCGGTGGATTGGAAGGAGAGGACCTATCGAATGGCCTGCTAGGTCACCAGACCTAACTCCGCTGGACTTTTTTTTGTGGGGTTACCTCAAATCAAAAGTATTTGTTAACAGGCCAAACAATATGCAGGAGTTGAAAGAAAGGATCCGAAGAGAAGTGCGTGTCATAACTCCGGATATGGTTGGAAACGTGCAAAGAGAGTTTATTGATCGTCTAGGATATTGTCAAGCCGTAAATGGCGCACATTTTCAACATTTAATTTGATTTTGTTGTGTTTTTTTTTAATAAACAGGTCTTACTTATAGATATGTTCAATCCTAATTTTTTCAATAACTGTTGAGTTTATGTATAGGACATGGTACATGAAACATGCTTAGAATTCAATGCAAAATTCAAAAATGAAATAAAAAATATATGTTTTCATTTGAAAAAATGAAGTTGATGGTCGTAACTTATTTTTGAGCTACCCTGTATACATGAAATTACCACATAAAAAAAATTAAAAAATCAAAATCGACGGGTACGAGCGTTTTTTGAAAAAACTTACCGCTGAATTTTAAATGAATTTAGACATTTCTTCTGGGACTCACTGTATATGTGCTGTCATTCCTATGTAAGGGAAATAGTATTTTTTTAAATGGACTAGTGTACTTTCATTTATTTTAACTATTTGTTAACTCTATACTTCTTTTAACTACTTTATAAGCGCTGTTATTGCTTTCTTTATAATCAATAATTTACATTGTATATAATGCTATGAAACCTTATTTTTGTTACAAATTAATTTATTATTCCTAATTCACGCACATTTTTGAGATTTTCATACGATACCGACTCTCCAGTGTCCTAGAGTCCATAGACGATCAACCCTGCAGTGGAATCACAGACAATCGACAATTTTCCCTTACGACTCCTCCTGTTTCGCCATAGCTCAAGGTTAATCTATAAAATTGTAACCAATAACAATCGGCTTTCCGAAATATATCGATTTAATCGAATCGAAACATTACTAGATTTAGTACTTTTTGAAGACATTTTTAGTACTTTAGTACCTTCGCACCCAAATCTTGTACCTTTTCAAAATGCTCGACTACATATCGTGAGGCAACGGGCAAATAATAAATATTGACGTGAGTTAGGCTGTGTTACTCTTTTCTAATGGGACGGAACCGCTAGTACAAGAAGGCAATCGACTTCTCTTTATCGATCGACATAAAAACCATTGTTCATTGTTCGTCGTTCCACTGCTGGGATGAATATTCCGTTCATGTTTTCTGGCGATATCACTTCGATTAGAAATCATATCATCTGCGAATATAATTCTGACAACTTAGATACGTAATCTACTATATGTCACCAATATCAATGTTTGGAAGCCAATGACGGAATACCACGGAATGCACAAACTATTGTTGGGCTTGAATAAAATCAAACCTTCTAGATACTTTTACTGCGAGTACAGACTTATCTAGTGGTAAGTTTGCAATGTTTGGCGGTTCTAGCGACTAATTTTAAGTCATGTTATTATTGTTGCTCAAATTAATTGTTATTCACGGGCCCACAAAAGTTTAATCGAACCATCCCTGAGGTTCTAATCGGAGCTCATCTAGCAAATTGATGTGTGATAATTGCTGTCGCTTAAGTGACCATTCTTTCGATCGGAACGTTGGAACGTTCTCTACTGTTTCCTTTTTGCTACTACAGCGAAGTCGGTTAAACGGCGGTAAAGTTGCGCATTTAAGTGCCTAATAATATTCCGTTTAGAAAGTTTTAAAATTCCGAGTAGTTCCGGAGATATCCGGAAAAAAACGAAATTCTGAAAAATCGTTTTATCGTTTTCCTGGGTTTTTTTCAGATCGAATTATAAAGTAAATTGCACTTTTGCATTGCCACTTCTTCCGCTCTATCTAGCAGCGTTAATTGTTTTGTAATCCGACGAGTCGCCTTCGAAAGCCATTATCAACTTTCTTTTTTTAAATACGGCCCTGTTTATCTGAGCTTTTTTCTTCCGAATGCAACAATGTATGACACAATTTGGTTTAATGACGTTTCGAGGGTTTTTTGAACAACATCAGGAAATTTTGGGATACGGTCCTGTAATTCTCCTAATTTTATAAATAATATCTCATAAGTAAGATCTAAATTTTTACTTATGTTGGACTAGTTCAATAAATAACAAATAATTTAATAATAAACCACAAATAAGTGAACAAAATACATAAACATTATTTCAAACTTCTGTTGATTCGGGATTTAAAAGAAAAGTAGGCGCTTGAAACAAAAAAAAATTAAGATGGTGACGTGTGATTTGTTTCACTTAACATTCCCATTGTGATCGTTTGAGAGCGTTTTAAGAGGTTTTCTATTTTCCACAAAATATGGAACATATATTTACAAATGCTGAAAAGTTTGATATTCTATCGCATGTTTTACTTTTTCTCAAAAAAACTGTTATGTGGCAGTTAGAACATGTTATTTGTGCTTAGAGAATAACGGAAATCATTTTAAACACCTGATTAGTTCCTTACTTTTTTCGTTGTTCGTTTTATTACTGTTTTGGAATGATTTTTGTTCACTTATCTGTGGTTTATTATTAAATAATTTGATATTTATTGAACTAGTCCAACATAAGTAAAAAATTTAGAGCTTACTTATGAGATATTATTTATAAAATTAGGAGAGATACAGAACTGGATCCCAAAATTTCCTGATATTGTTCAAGAAACCATCGAAACGTCATTAAACCACAATGTGTCATACATCGTTGCATTCGGGAGAAAAAAAGCTCTCAAATTCCAATATCAGGAAAACAGGGCCGTATTTAAAAAAATAAAGTTGATAATGGCCCTTCGAAGACAATTCGTCGGATTACAAAACAATTAACGCTGTTAGATAGAGCGGAAAGTGGCAATGCAAAAGTGCATTTACTTTAGAATTCGATCCCAAAAAAACCCAGAAAAACAATAAAACGATTTTTCAGAATTTCGTTTTTTTTCGGATATCTCCGGAACTACTCGGAATTTTAAAACTTTGTAAACGGCATATTATTAGGCACGTAAATGCGCAACTTTCCCTCTATTTAACCGACTTCGTATCTCTTACGGTTTCCGAGATCCCTGTACTGGTCCTTGGACACGTTGTATATACAACAAGGCTGAATAATAATTGTTAGTTAGCAAGTTGTGGTTAAAAGTCGGCCGACTTGCAATTTAATTTAAAATTTAAATTTGGAATTGATCGCAAATGCTGTCACGTGACTTGATACTTGTCAAATACAGATATGAATTCTGTCAAATGCTATACAATCTAAATGGTTCTCACATTGCTCAATATCTTTTTCCATAATCTATCTGACGACGTAATAAGTATTCAAAAATTTAATAGTGGCTCATATAAAAAATCAATGAAGACATTTTATCTTCTTCGTGGGCCATCCTGTATACACTGATCTAGTGTAAGTCGCAATTGAAAACAAAAAAATTCTTTGACCTAGTTTGGCCCAGTCCTAAGTCTGGATAAAGTGTGATGGAAAGCAATGGCGACGAGTTTGTGTGTGAAATAAAACTTTTAAACCCAAATATCTAAATAATGGTTACTCGAAAGAACATTTATCTTTTTTTGAAACGATAAGTAATATACCGAGACACAAAAAAGTTATTGCATTATAAGTATACAGGGACATTGATGGAAGTGGCCTATTAAAATATTCAAGGAAGTAAGGAAGATATATGAAATATTGATACTCGCCATAAAACATGTCGATCTTTTTAATGAAGATATTTTGACGCATCTATCACTTCCGGTTATACCGGAAGTCAGCCTTTAAATTGTTTTTTTTTAATAGAATGTCCTGTATATTTTGGCCTTTTTGGCATTTTCGACTCTATCAACCAATCCAAGTAACTTTGGTTAACAATTTTCTGTACTCATCTTCAACCGTTTCTGAGTAAAACTCACTGAAGAAATTTTTTATAAAAAAAAAACAAGTCAAAGGTAATTTGACTTTATTTTGTAACTAATGTTGAGCCTTTTTATTTCATAAAATTGTCTATATATTTTTTATACAAGGTATTTTAAAACTTATACCTTCCAGTATAATATAATAATTACGCACAAGTCAATTTTTTAACTTAAAACCTACTTTAGAAACATTTATTCACTGAACAGTATATAAGGAATGTAATTCTACAAGTAATGGTACATTAAAATACAGGATGTTCCATTTCAGAAAATTTACAAATGATTATTGATAATAACACAAGGAAGGTATAATTTTTAAAATACCCCGTATAAGGATTGTCTAATATGTTTATGAAAAAAAATTTTCTCAAATTTTATAATCGTTAACTATATTAGTTACAAAGTATCTGTTGACATTATCTTTTATAAAAAAAATCCTTTAATGAAATTGAGCTCAGGAACGGTAGGAGAATATGGCATCTAATAGTCCTTGAGCAAGTTCGAAACTGTCAAATCTTTAAGAACCATCGAATACTAGCCTCTACAGTTCGTAGAATAAGTCTTTTCTATAAACAATACTTCCACGAATTGATTTAACAATATAAAAAAATACAAGGTGTTTCCTTTTCAGAAAAAAAATCATAAGAACATATGTCCTAAACGTCTTAACTTTTGAGATGGTGTTAAATATTTTCATGTTTTTTTATTAATTTGTTAAGGTTAATGACTTAAATACGTGAACGTGACATCTAGACTAGGTAGGCAACTACTAAAACGGTTGTTTACAAAGCAAGATCTGCTTCTTTACCTACCTACCTTCTTTGTTAATACCTAATTTCATAAGATAGTGTAAATGAATGAATTTCAATTTTTTATACGAAAACTGTACGTCAACCGACAAAAAATCAAGACACGACATTGCTCAGCAAGAAATGTGAATTTCAAAAATAATTTTTGTTTAAAAAAAAGAAGTGGCGTACCATTATTTTCTTCAAAAATACCTAGGGCAATTCCTGCAATCCCCGAATAAAGAATAAAAAAAATGTTATACTGTATCTCAAAAATTAAGATGTTTAGGACATATGTTGATATGAAGTGTTTTCTGAAAATTAACCCAGGAATAAGTATTAGCATGCTATTAAGAAACACCCTATATATTTCTCAATTTTCGACGAGATTTTTGCTCGTGGTAAAAATAAGATTAACATATAGTAATTTTACGTTCGATGTATAAATGCAAAACTCTTTAAATAAGGTTGGATAGAGTTGGGAAGATTCGGACAGTTTTGGTCGATAAAAAATTACTGCCATAATTTTTCAAAAAAAAAACTAGTTTATTCATTTACTGGTAGATAGTGAGACATCGTTGAAATATAATGAATGAGAAAATATGTAAAAAATATGGAAAAAAGTGTTTTCAACAAGAAGTAGCAAGTAGAAATCGCCTTCCAGACAAATGGAAGTAGGTACCTCATGGTACTTACAAGTTCCAAAAAAAGAATGTTGTTAAATTGTAATTTTTTATAATTCATGAACGTTTTTACATTTTAATTTCTCTACACTCGAGAACACGTTTACTTTCTTATATAGGGTGTTCCTTAATGACATGCTAATATTTCAGGGTGTGATTCCTTAGGTTATTTTATAAAGAAAAGTTCATATGAACATATATCCGTAACGGCTTAAATTTTTTGCTACAGGGTGTTGAATTTTTATTTTTTAAATGGATATTTTTTAATATATCCGAAAGTACTTTAGATATTATTTTCAATTTTGGTGTGTGTTAATAGGATATATAACCACAAATTTTAGTTAGAAAAGTTATTGAATTGTTCCACCAGTGGCGTCCCTGCAAACATGTCCACTGATATTTTTACAAAAAGGATGGTACACCGCTGATATTTTTCCATGTGAATATTTTTTCTGATTAACCTGGTCAATTCTACATGAAAACGGTCTCTTGAGTTTTTCTCGTCAGATGCACCGTTCTTGAATAAAACCAATAAATTCATATTGAATCTCATTATTATTAACATTGATAAAATAATTGATGATAAATTTTGTTTTATAAAAATTGTTGGAGTGGGCAATTCGATGCGAAAACGGGCGGAACCATGCTTTTTAAGTGAAGGTAGCCATTTCCTACAATTTTTATAAAACAAAATTTATCATTAATTATTTTATCAATGTTAATAATAATGAGTTTCAATACGAGTTTAGTGGTTTTAATTAAGAACGGTGCACCTGACGAGAAAAACTCAAAAGACCGTTTTCATGTAGAATTGACCAGGATAATCAGAAAAATATCCACATGGAAAAATGTCGGTGGCGTACTATCCTTTTTGTAAAAAATATCAGAGGACATGTTTGCAGGGAAGCCACTGCTGGAACAATTGAATAATTTCTCTAACTAAAATTTGTGGTTCTATATTTTATTAACACATGCCAAAATTGAAAATAATATCTAAAGTACTTTCCGAAATATTAAAAAATAACCATTTAAAAAATAAAAATTCAACACCCTGTAGCAAAAAATTTAAGCCGTTGCGGACATATGTCCATATGAACTTATCTTTATAAAATGACCTAAGGAATCACATCTTGAAATATTAGCACGTGATTAAGGAACACCCTGTATATAATTGAAAGATTTTTTAATTTACATCGAACATGAGAAAAATATTTTAATCAAGTATAATTTTAACCACAAGCAAAAATCTTCACGAGGAATATTTTTTGGCCAAAAATTGAACAAGTTTCCTCTAGTTAAGTCAATCCGTAAAGTATCACACACATTTTCCTTGCCTAATTAGTTAAGAAAAATTTCGACTCTGTTATTCGTCTCGACTTTAAAAGTCATACAAAATTGCTTGCACGTAAGCAGTTACGTAACTTGTTACTGTCAAATATAACATTTTTTGGAAAAAAAGAAATACAAAATATGATTTTATTTTTCAACATTTTTTTAAATTAATATTTTTGATTTTTCAAATTTTATCACACTTATACAAAGTTATTCGTTTATAGCAAACTTATTAACTTTTTAAAATTTTCATTACCAATTATTGTTGTATTAGATATTGTTATGAAAAATAAAATGCCAGCAATGACTATGTCAAAGTTGATGTAAAATTGACAAATAACTGAACATTTAACTTTATTTCACTGTCAAATAATACATATTTAGCCGTAAGTAAAAAATGTTAATAAATATTTATCTATTTATTATAAATATTCATTATACATCAGGAAAAAGATTTAATTTATAAAAGATTATTAAAAATTGGTACACGGTAAAAGAATAACAAAGTTTTTTCTGTGACATTTTTCAAAAATTTTAAAAATAACGTCTTCAAATATCAAATTTGATATTTAAATAAAAAATCACATGACTGCGCACCATTTTTAAAGAAAAAACGAATAGGAAAGGCAACATTGTTCTTAACCAATAAGGAAAAATTTGCAAATGATGTGTGAGACTTTATAGTAGCCGATGGCAAAGTTTATGCATGGCGTTAACTTTGTCAGTGACAACTATTGGACCATATTATATTAAAGCTCTAAAAAGAACGCCCTTGATATCTCATTTAATTACTCGCCTAAAACAAACTAATATAATCTTTTCTAACCACTTTCTACCATTTTTAAATATTAATGTATTTGTATATTATTTCTTAGAACTCCTATGCCAAAGCTTTATACAGAAGTATAGAAATATGAAGTAAAAAATTACTTAGGAACTATATCATAGTATGTAAAAAACTTATGTAAATACAAGAATATGTTAATAAATAAGATAATTAAGTTATGTAACCTGCATAAATCAACTTTAAGAAACAATAAACCGTTGTATGTAGTAGCAGACAGCGAACACAAAATATTTTTAAATTATTTTTAGCCTAGTGTAAGCAATCGAAAAAAATTTCTTTTCGTCTTAATTATTCCACATTTTTTTTTTTTAATTAAGCAAAGTAAATTTCCTTGTGGGCATTGATGTCGTATAAAATGAAGATTTGCATCTGTTGAATACACCGTTAAAAAATAAATATTATGGAAGGAAACTTGGAGTGAAATGTAAACTTGTTTTTCTACTCCTATATTAGTAAGAGCCAACTTACGCCAACAGTTACCCGTGATATGCCACAACCGTCAATGTTTCCAATATTACAATTTTATGCAAAGTTGACTGTGAAATCTTTGACAACTTAAATTAATAAAATATAAATAATTTTAAACGTCAACTTTTATTTTTGGCGATATTAGTAAAGTGTGAGTGACTACGATATTCAGGTTGAAGAAACACCATGGGAAATTATATTATAAGCTGCTTCCGCAGCAAATAATTTATTACTAAAAAAATGAAAAAGTGTATCAGAAACATATTGACTGGTGTACTGATAACCATGTGAGCACCGACTCAAAATGTTTTATTAGCATATTTCGATAATTTAACATACAAGTAGATATGCAGTCATATACAAAGTATAGTAGAAGGCTCGAGTGGTCAACGTATTACAGACTCTTTCGAAGTCGTGTGTAATAGGCGTCTCATCACTCTTGGTATGTAATATAGTATGTTACAACAGAGTTGACCACACTGGTTTCGGTAAATATGTTGTGTATTATTAATGTTTGGCATTTTAACTAAAACTTTTTTCTAAACCACTCAAGGCGTAAGCTATTTTAATATATAAAACAAAACAACAAACAAATAAATAAGTGACCAGAAACGTATAGAAGGTGTAACAAATTCGTCTTTCACCATTGGGATTTCGGGAACGGTAAGAGATACGAAAAGTCGGTTAAATTGAGACAAAGTTGCGTAATTATGGGCCCAATAGTATGCCGCAAAAGAATTTAAAATATATACAGGAGCTTGAAAATAGAAAAAATTATTCCTTTTCGTTTCGCCAGACTCACATCCCCAGACGCGTTTCGCCGTTTACGGCTCATCAGTGGGGCTCAACAGTCTGGCAAAACGAAAAGGAATTCTCACAGCACTTAATGAAGTGCTCAACAAATGTTAAAAGTAAGATACACGAAATGTCTCCATCTCGCGGTGTATTTGCGTACCACAAGGCTGGGTCAAAGCCCATGAAGCCAATGGTCGGTTCTCTAAAAAGAGAAAAACCCGCAAAACACATCTCAAAGCGGTGTATGTACCGCAAACGAGTGTTTGAAAATAGAAAAAATTATTCCTTTTCGTTTCGCCAGACTCACATCCCCAGACGCGTTTCGCCGTTTACGGCTCATCAGTGGGGCTCAACAGTCTGGCAAAACGAAAAGGAATTCTCACAGCACTTAATGAAGTGCTCAACAAATGTTAAAAGTAAGATACACGAAATGTCTCCATCTCGCGGTGTATTTGCGTACCACAAGGCTGGGTCAAAGCCCATGAAGCCAATGGTCGGTTCTCTAAAAAGAGAAAAACCCGCAAAACACATCTCAAAGCGGTGTATGTACAGCAAACGAGTGTTTGAAAATAGAAAAAATTATTCCTTTTCGTTTCGCCAGACTCACATCCCCAGACGCGTTTCGCCGTTTACGGCTCATCAGTGGGGCTCAACAGTCTGGCAAAACGAAAAGGAATTCTCACAGCACTTAATGACCGCGAGATGGAGACATTTCGTGTATCTTACTTTTAACATTTGTTGAGCACTTCATTAAGTGCTGTGAGAATTCCTTTTCGTTTTGCCAGACTGTTGAGCCCCACTGATGAGCCGTAAACGGCGAAACGCGTCTGGGGATGTGAGTCTGGCGAAACGAAAAGGAATAATTTTTTCTATTTTCAAACACTCGTTTGCGGTACATACACCGCTTTGAGATGTGTTTTGCGGGTTTTTCTCTTTTTAGAGAACCGACCATTGGCTTCATGGGCTTTGACCCAGCCTTGTGGTACGCATATACACCGCGAGATGGAGACATTTCGTGTATCTTACTTTTATATACAGGAGCTTTCAAAATAATTGAAAAATTCAAAAATTTTGCTTCTCGGTTTTTATTTTTTCCTGACAAAAATAAATTTCACTTTCTCATTGTTATTAAATTCTCCACAATATGGCATGACCAGACCTTTAATGTGACGTTTCGTCTTTGGGTCACCATCATCAATTTAATTTTTTTTAAATATTAGCCTGGTTTTACTAAATCTACGTTCAGCAGTATATAACAATTTCTGATGTTTTGTTCCTTAAAGTAACCATCTTCATTAAAATACCCCAAGTACGTTCCTGTAATTTCCTTTTGTTTTGAAGAAACTGAAGATTATTAAATTATTGCTATGTCTATCTTTAGTATCAGTATTACGTACTAGTACTGCTTTTTTTCTTATAGTTTTATCAAATTTCTACTTAGTGTAAGTAATTTATTTCATTAATACAAATAAAATTTGACTCTTAAACCAGCACTTTCTTAAGACTTTTAAAGAAGTAATTGTTAGTGCTATCAAAAAAGTAATGTAGGTGTCATGTGCTCTATTTAGGTCAAACTTAGAATGGTAAAATCAAAATTTGAAAATTTTCGCTCTCTTAAGAGATATTAGCTTTTATTACATGGTCTACTGTGGTTTAAAATAATAAAGCTTAATAAATCGCCTAGGAAGCCAATATCATCCATGGTGTGTTATACAGTGAGTCCCAGAAGAAATTTTAATGTCTAAATTCATTTAAAATTCAGCGGTAAGTTTTTTCAAAAAACGCTCGTACCTGTCGATTTTGATTTTTTAATTTATTTTTTTTTGTAGTAATTTCATGTATACAGGGTAGCTCAAAAATAAGTTACGACCCTCAACTTCATTTTTTCAAATGAAAACATATATTTTTTATTTCATTTTTGAATTTTGCATTGAATTCTAAGCATGTTTCATGTACCATGTCCTATACATAAACTCAACAGTTATTGAAAAAATTAGGATTGAACATATCATTTAGGGAATCCAACGATCTATCAAATCTTCTGGCAATATGGTATTTTGGGCTCCATAATAAGTAAGAGTGTACTGTCTCACTGTCACCGTTTATTTCCATAGAAACTGTATGACAATTTTATTTCAAATAAGTATAATTATTATCAAGCGTAGTTTCAAAGTTGCGGTTTTCACAATAATAGTGAAGTTAACGGAACGGGAAAAAATTGAAATTCTATGCATGGTTGGGTTTGGTGATCAAACACGTACTCAAATAGAAACAGCCCAATTATTTAATGAAATCCATCCTGATCGTCCTCCCATATGTCAAAAGATGGTGAGTAGAATAGAGGCTAAGTTTAGATAATTCGGTCATGTTAGAGATTTGCCTAAATCTGGTCGTCCTACTCGAGATGAAAATGAACAACTTGACGTTTTGCTTTCCTTGGAAGAAAATCCATGTACTCCCCTGTCGCATATTGGGGCCGATTTACACATGCCGAAATCTGGTGTTCACCGAGTAGTTCAAAAGCACAAATATCACCCATACAAAGTTATTCCAGTGCATGAGTTATTTGAAGATGATTTCGATAGGCGAAGTGAGTTTTGCGGACGCATGCAAAATATGTGCAATCTAGATAATAATTTAGTAAAAAATATTATTTTTTTCGGATGAAGCTACGTTCTATTTGAATGGTAATGTGAACAGACAAAATTGTCGATATTTGGCAACAGAAAATCCGCATTGAATGATAGAGGTTCACAGCCAGTACCCTAAGAAAATAAATGTTTGGTGTGGAATCGTACGCGAAAGAGTAATTGGTCCATTTTTCTTTGAACAGTCATTAACTGGACAAGTATATCTCGAATTTCTCCAATTAGAATTAATTCCAGCATTAGTCGCTTCATTTCCGAATCCATTGGATCCAGACTCCCCTGACGAAGAACTGATATTCCAACAAGATGGTGCTCCTCCGCACTATGCGGCCACTGTGCGCACATTTTTGGATGAAACCTTTCCCAATCGGTGGATTGGAAGGAGAGGACCTATCGAATGGCCTGCTAGGTCGCCAGACCTAACTCCGCTGGACTTTTTTTGTGGGGTTATCTCAAATCAAAAGTATTTGTTAACAGGCCAAACAATATGCAGGAGTTGAAAGAACGGATCCGAAGAGAAGTGCGTGTCATAACTCCGGAAATGGTTGGAAACGTGCAAAGAGAGTTTATTGATCGTCTTGGATATTGTCAAGCCGTAAATGGCGCACATTTTCAACATTTAATTTGATTTTGTTGTGTTTTTTTTTAATAAACAGGTCTTACTTATAGATATGTTCAATCCTAATTTTTTCAATAACTGTTGAGTTTATGTATAGGACATGGTACATGAAACATGCTTAGAATTCAATGCAAAATTCAAAAATGAAATAAAAAATATATGTTTTCATTTGAAAAAATGAAGTTGATGGTCGTAACTTATTTTTGAGCTACCCTGTATACATGAAATTACCACAAAAAAAAAATTAAAAAATCAAAATCGACGGGTACGAGCGTTTTTTGAAAAAACTTACCGCTGAATTTTAAATGAATTTAGACATTTCTTCTGGGACTCACTGTATATTTGAAAGGAGAATTTAAAATAGTATATTCTTAGACTAGTTAGTTCCGATAACTTTTTTACCTGACCCCGTATACTTATTCTGAAAACGGCAGATTATTCAACAATGATTATAAAGAAACTTCTTTATAAAATATTTTTCTGTATCTCTTTTAACTAAGAAAGTATAGGTAAAAGTATAATCAAGTAAAGGTAATTTTCAAATTGCCAATTTTTTGATTTTCCCCCGTATCTCTTAAGGGAGAGAAAATTTTCAAATTTTGATTTTACCATTTTAAGTTTGACCCAAAAAGAGTACATGACACCTACATTAATTTTTTGATAGCACTAACAATAACGGAGATACCCTATAAAAGTGTCGAAAAAGGGACACCTGTACTATTGCTTTTTTTTCAAGCTAATAGCACTGATGTAAGATTTAAAAAGAAACGCATTGAGTTTTACAGTTCCAAATTAAACCGAAGTTTTTGAAACAGAAGTCAATTAAAGGAACGCACCCTAGGGATATTTTAATGAAGATGGTCAATTTAAGGAACAAAACGTTATAAAATCAGTAAATGTTGTATAATGCTGAAAATAGATTTAGTACCTCATGCATAATTTAAATTAAAAAATCCAGGCCCGTATTTAAAAAAAAAATAGTTGATAATGGTAACCGAAAGACGAAATATCGCATTAAAGATCTAATGACGCAATCTAGTGGAAAATAAAAAGTAGCAATGAGAAAGTCAAATTTATTCTTGGACATTTCCTAAAAACAGAGTCAGAAAAATCTAAAAACCGAAACGTAAAATTTCAGATTTTTCCAAATATCTTGAAAGCCCATGTATTTATTTTTGATTTTTTTGCGGCATATTATTGGGCCCATAATTACGCAACTCTCCCCTACTTAACCGTCTTCTTACCGTTTCCGAAATCCCAATGGTGTAGACCGAATTTGTTACACCCTGTATAAGATACTTTTAATAATTATGATACTGTATCAATCACTTAATGTTATTTTTTCGAAACAAATCACCTACCTTCATAAGATTAACGGAGAAAAGAATAACAAGTTTCATTGGACCGTCGCTAATAGGTTCGTTCCAACCACCCTAAAAATCGTACAATGTACGGTCACGCACATGCGTAGTAGTCGAAAGGCGTTCCAACCGACACAAAACGGTGTAGCTGGCGATCCCTTTGGTGTTCCAACCAAATTGTGATGGTTCGCAAACCAGTTCCTGAACGGTAAAAACGATACATGGCCAAGACCAGGAACCGCTTGTACTGACTTGCGCCCTAAGAATTTTAACCGTTGTTTTTGTATTCCTGGCATTCATGCAGTTCTTTTAGCCTTGTTTTGTAGGAGTTGTTGCTTAATATTTTGATTATTTAATTTATTCTTATTAAATTTGTATAATCCGGTTCCCAAACCTACAAGATATTCTTAACATTAAACGTTATTCTCTTTCATGATTATTAAATACAACAAAACGGAACGAAAAAAGATAATACTCAAGCTTAGACGAAGAAATCAAAACAACAAAAGTAGGGTTGTGATTTATGAATGTTATGATAATTAACTAATTACTAAACTTCTTTCCTAGAATCAGACAGGCGATCAGCTGAGATTTTTACACAGAATGGTCACAAAAACGTACCAACCTTGCCTCCCTTGTGCATCGGCAACAAACAGTGCAAAATTAACGCCTGGGCACAAAATCGATTCCAACAGTTTCGTGACGGTTCTAGAACGATACAAAAATAGGGTGTTGGAACAAACCTATTGCCGCGTTCGGGTTTGTTCGAACGTCTAATTCTGCGTTCCTTAATTAATTTTATATGTCATCGCCCCCCAGTCCCAAACTACTTTTGTTAATTAATAAAATGTTAAGGAATTAAAAAGGAACAGTAGTAGTTATTATGTGTCGGGATCCAGGACCAAGAAAAATTTTTGATACGCATCAATGAAGGTACGTTCGGTCCTGGTTAAATATTTAAAACATAACTTTTTGATCACATGTCTATCAACACTTATTTGTCCTTCTGGCACTGATAACAGTCAAAACACTGATTGAAGTTAATCATGTTCAAATTCGATAATCATGCATCGAAAGATCACAGTACAGGGATTCCCAAATTCGACGCTCAGCATTGGGATCTCGGAAACTATGAAAGGTTAAATTATGGAAAAGTTGCATAACTTGAATCTTAAGTTGATGCCAGTGAGAAATTGTGAAAATTCCAACTACTTACGGAGATATCCGAAAAAAATCAAAATTTCATTTTCTGTGTTTGATTTTTGTGACTTTATTTATTTATTGAATTTGAATTGAAATTGAATATTGGAAAAAGCACTTTCTACAGACACTTTTCACGATTCATTTAAAGTTTTGAATTTAAAAAAGGACGTTTCGGATTTCAGATATCACCGTCAGGTGAAAATTTTAAATACACACCTGGAATTTAAATATTACTTTTTAAATTATCTCGTTCCCGCAATGCATAAAACAATAATATTTTAACGAAACTTCACTGTTTTGAACCGAAGATTCACCATCAGCAGCTTTTTTAGAAAAGGGCCCTGATAATTATTATGTTTGAAAAATATTTCAGAGTTATTTAGAAATTAAATTCTAGAAGAACTGTATTACGGGAAATATAGTGGCAGCAAGATGCCGCCCTAGCCCACAATGAAAGAATCACAGATTTGCATGTTTTCCAATGGATTGGAGACCAAGGAGTTGTACGAAGGCCGGCGAGAAGCCCGGATCCGAATCCTCTTGATTATTTCTTTTGGAAATTTCTTAATCCAGAGAATACCAGAGAATATAAATGTTTTAAGACAAAATGTATTTAAAGAGTTCAGGGCTGCTCCTGCAAAAACAATTGTTCCACGTTCAATATACAGGGTGTCCGCTAATTAATGGTACATGGAAAACCCACAGACTACATTCGTAAAAATAATAGGATTTAATTGTACTTACCTATATCCGAAAGTTGATATTAACTGAGATACAGGGTGTTAAAGTTAAAACTTCATTTTTATTTTTCTCTAATAACTTTGAGAGAAACTAACGTTTTTTTTAGAAAATTTGGCAATTATGTTTTTTTTAGGACGAGAAATTGATTTCTTTATGAAATTTTAATATACAATGTGGGGGCGCTGTCTGCGGCATTTTTCGCACATTCATAAGGCCATAATTTTTTTGTCCCTCAGTGTATTTAAGTGTTTAATAAAAATAATACTTTTGTCATATTTATTACGTAAAAAAGGTATACTAATTTCAGGTCGCCCAGAGTTGCCGTTTCGGAGATACTTGCATTTAAATTGTTTAATGAGTTAGCTCAGGCAATCAAATAATATTTTGTTGCTTCTTACCAATTAACTTTTACATGATAATAATTAATGTTCTAGTAATGGTAATTAGAAATAATAAATTATGTGTGCAATAAATGCAACAATTAGATTGTTCTTTAACTTACTTTAATTAAAATACCGTGTCGAAAGAAACCAACAGCAATGAAAACACAAATTTACTCTAAACTCAAAAATGAAACATTTTCTGACGAGGGCTATCTTACAATAATCAACAAACAAATAACAACACGGAGGTTTGGTAGCAACTGCATCTCTAAGTTTTATTTGTTTTCTCATAGGTTACTATATAGAAAAACATTCTGTTTGCAAATTAATAATAATTGGGCAGGGTGCACTAAACAATTTAAAGCAAATATCTCCGAAACGGTAACTCTGAGCGACCTGAACTTAGTATACCTTTTTTACGTAATAAATATTAGAAAAGTATTATTTTCATTAAAAACTTAAATATACTGAGGCACAAAAAAGTTATAACCTAATAAATGTGCAAATAATGCCGCAGCCAGAGCCCACTACATTATACACTGAAATTTCATAAAAAAAATCAATTTCTCGTCCTAAAAAAACATGATTGCCAAATTTGTAAATAGGCGTTAGTTACTCGCAACGCTATTAGAGAAAAACAGAAGTGAAGTTTTAACTTTAACATCCTGTATCTCCGTTAATATCAACTTTCGGATCTGGTAAGTATAATTAAATTCGAATATTTTTACGTAAGGAGTCTGTGGTTTTTCCATGTGCCATTAATTAGCGGACACCCTTTATAAAATTATAGAGTTATCACAAAAATGTATTGAAGCAGGATTGCAGTTTGAATATGTACCGGGTGTCCCACTAAGAATGGCTCTCGGCCGTATCTCTGAAAGTGTTAGTCGTATGGCTCGCGGAAAAATTTTTTAATAAGAAAAGTGATCATAAGAAATTGCTGGAAATTATTTTCAAGTTTCTCAGTCGAGCGCTAGAGGGCGCAACCGTAACGGTAAATCCTTAAAGCTCAGTTTTTTCAAAAGTTACCGCGTTAAGGTATGTTGAAAATAGCATTTTCGTATACTTTAAGGTTTTATGAAGAAAATTTACTTATGACATATTTTTGTCACTTTTAAAATAAAGTGGTGGGGGAAGGTTCAACATTATTTTAAATAAATGCCTACAACTCCGGGTTGGCTCAACAGAATTTAGAGAACTTTGTTTTGTTAAAAAGAGGTTCCCTTACTCTATACTTTACTCTATAAACTATGACAATATGACTTTTAAAGTAGGCGCTAGAGGGAGCTCTTTTACAACTTAACAAACATTGCGCATTTTTTCAAAAATTTTAAATACAACAGTATGTTTAATTTTACTTCATCACAAAGATTAATAAAAGCCTAAAAAACTGGCGGAAACCACAACTTGATATCTTTTTTCAAACTGGAGATATTAACAAGACCAAAAATAAACACGGAAAAATATGATTATATTTAAGTTTCAACGGTACGGTCAAAGCCTGATGGAGCACAACATGGTAGGGATGTAGCCTAAAGAAAAACAAAATGCCCATTATTTTGACTTGAGAGCTACTAGTATAAGCTATATTGGCATTTTTCTAAATTATTTGAAAGTTAATACCTAGTTATTACTTACTTTTCTTCTAGTAAAATCCTAATCACAGTAGTGCGAGTAACTCCCAATTCTCGGACAATTCCCCTAATACTAATTTGTGGATTAAGTTCCACATATGCCAAAACGTTAATCATGTTCTCTTCGGTTCGACCTCGACTTCGTCTGGGATATATAGGGCGAAGAATACTTCCCGTAGTACGAAAACGTTGGGCTAAACGATTAAACATTCTACTGTCATATGGACGCCTTTGGGCGTATCGCATTGCATAAACCCTTGCAGCAATACTTGAATTGCTTAAACATTCAAAATACACCGCGATGATATCAACCGCTTCTTCAAGTAAAATAGGCATTTTCAAAAATTAATACAACGGCACAACAATAAATACAATGGCACAATACTTTGGACACGATGAAAATTTTGACGTAATAAAAACTTTGACGTGAAAGCATCTAATTTTAAATTATATTTTGTTTTTCCAATGCCTATTTGCCTTTTGAAAAAACCTGTACCGGTTTGAAAAAGATATCAAGTTGTGGTTTTCGCCAGTTTTTTAAACTTTTATTAATCTTTGTGATGAAGTAAAATTAAATATACTGTTGTATTTAAAATTTTTGAAAAAATGCGCAATATTTGTTAAATTGTAAAATAGCTCCCTCTAGCGCCTACTTTAAAAGTCATATTGTCATAGTTTATACAGTAAAGTATAGGGTAAGGGAACCTCTTTTTAACAAAACAAAGTTCACTAAATTCTGTTGAGCCATCCCGGAGTTGTAGGCATTTATTTAAAATAATGTTCAACCTTCCCCCACCACTTTAATTTAAAAGTGACAAAAATATGTCACAAGTAAAATTTCTTCATAAAACCTTAAAGTATACGAAAATGCTATTTTCAATATACCTTAACGCGGCAACTTTTGAAAAAACTGAGCTTTACGGATTTACCGTTACGGTTGCGCCCTCTAGCGCTCGACTGAGAAACTTGAACATAATTTCCAGCAAATTATTATGATCACTTTTCCTATTAAAAAATTTTTCCGCGAGCCATACGACTAACACTTTCAGAGATACGGCCGAGAGCCCTTCTTAGTGGGACACCCGGTACTTAATATAAATTTCTTTGTACCAAAACCTTACTTCTTATTAAAAATATTTTTTCTTTGTTAAACTAAATATTTTAAAAACTTTATTTTAATTATAATACTTGATACTATAAAATTCCTTTGTTACCCAAAATGAGGCTTATTAAATATTTTTCTTCTTGGTTACAGTAGTATATTTTTCAAACATAATAATTATCAGGAACGTATTGCAATAAATTAAGATTCTGATGATGAATATTCGGTTCAAAACAGTGAAATTTTGTTAAGGAAATTTTCGATTTTGTCGGATATCTCTGGAAGTAGTCGGAATTTTCTTAATTTCTGACCGGTATCTCGATGGTCGTTTAACTTTCTTAATTAATAAAAACGTATTTAATATAAGTAATTAATAATTTCCAATTTTTTTTATTTGTTGTAATATACATTATATTTTAATTAATACAGTCATTAAATAATCAACGCTAATAAAATATTTAATTGACTATTTAAGTGTAGGTTAAATTTTTTTTTAAATAAATACAGTTAAATACAATAACGGTACACATAATAACTATTAGGGTATATAAAATTACAGACTGGTTTAATGCAAATACATTTTGTTTCAATTTGTAGATTTTATAAATCTTTTATTGTTTTTATTCGTAGTTATCAAAATTTTAATGTATAAATTTAAATAATTTTGACCGAATTTCGTTGATAAATATAAATATTGTTTTTAACTGCTACAGGGTTTCATTTCAGTTATAATTTCCTCAGTTTACTTGGCCGTACAAGGGTTATCGATTAGTATTTCTAGATTAAAAGTGTTTATTAAAATTATAAAATTTAAAAATTAATTATTTCCGAGTTATTTTTAAAAAATTATATTTTTGAGACATTATAGAATAGAAGGGGTACTATACTATATCTTTGCATTATTTTCTTGTCTTAACATCATCCCCTTAACGTCAACATTCGGGCGCCATATCTGAAACGACTCTGGATCCATTAGAAAAATGATTCCTTTTTGGCCATAAAAACAAGAATAACTATTTCTTCTTATTAATCGTCATCTGACATGTTCACCACTTATTTAGATACCAAGCAGGGGTAATTATTTTTGAACAAATGCCAAAGGGCAATACAATAACACCCATTTCATATGGTATTGCGTAAATAGCGTTAACATAATTGCGTACAGCTCTGTTTACTACAAATGTCCTAGATTGGGTCACGAAAATGTCCTTGTTCTTTACGACAACACCAAAGTTCACAAAACAACCAAAGTTAAACACATTTCATAGGTGGAACAAGTGCTTTGAACTTAAGTATATGGTGCATCAAATATTCATTAGTGGAAAATGTATCATTCTCAACTACATTCATGCCAGTAACCAGAACAGATGAGATTGGATTCGGATTCGCTTCGACGATGTGTTGTAAGACAGAGCATCGTGGTACGGAGCCCAAGTTAAGCTGTAGGTTACCTCAGGAATGGCTCTGCTCTGTGAAGTGATGAAGTGATTTTAGGTAAGTTAATAGTTGTTTTAATTTTAATTCCATTATGTTCAATAAAATGTCACGGTACTTACTACGTCCTTTAATTTTTTAAAATTTAATAAATTAATAATTAAAATAAATTTATAGGGATATCGGGGAGATATTCGTCTTAATACCGTCAGTATTAAGACGAAATTGTTATAGTATACTGAAAATATTTATTATACAGGGTGTCCCAGAATATTTGCAATCTCCCGGACTCAGATAGAACACTTAAAAATAATAGGAGAAGTTCCTATAAATTTTCCCCCTACGGACATACGGGCTCATAACGGACGTCCCTGGAAATCGTTGTTTTTAAATAATTTTTTAAGTACTAGGTGTAATTTAATAATTTTTTAGTATAAAGGTTACTAGATGAGTCTCCTTAAAATTCGCCCTTTTATGCACATTTGGCTTATTTAGTTTGCCAGGGACGGACTAGACGTAACACAAAAATGTTTTTTTACACCCTGTATGATGAAGGAACGACAATAACATTTTTGGATACTCTAAACCTTAGGATGAAAAAAGGTACTCTTGATCAATGTCGATAAAATGAACTGTTTTCGAAAAAAATATATTTTTGTTCAATATTGGTTGTTGTTTTATGTTCATAAAATTCCCTCATTGTTAGTTACTAACTAGTAATGTAATTACTACTAAATATAAATCATATTGATCAAAAATATATTTTTTTTTGAAAACAGTTCATTGATCAAGAGTGCCTTTTTTCAGCTTAAGGTTTAGAGTATCCAAAAATTTATAGGGAACTTTTCCTGTTATTTTAGTATGTCTCAAAAATAAAAATAGCAACTAAACGACGAATATTCTAAATAAAAAATTATTTATGCTTATAAAAACAAAAGTACTTTTCTACAGAAACATGTATTTTAGTAATTTTTCACCCATACTTCGGATAAGATGACGAATGCAGTGGGGTAAGACAGTAAGGGCCAATATTTCAAAGTCCCTTAAGGTGCAAATCAGGCGCGGAACTACTATGCAGCAAGACCATGCAACGCGGGGGGCCCTGGCGTCCAGGGGGGGCACGGCCCAAAGTGGCCTCCCGTTACGCAATGCGAGGACCCTGGCCACTTCAAAAAATGTTTTTTTCTTACACAAATCTAATTTATTATGATTTAATACTATCAAGGAAAGGAGTTCCTACACATCTGTCAATCGCCATAGATTTTAAGAATAACTTACTAGTAATATATACAGGGTGACAATTTAAAAACTTGAAATTGACATATATTAGAAACGAAAAACTGAAGAAAAAAACGCAAAAAACAGTTTCTATAAAACGAAGGGGGCACAAAATCAAGCGTATTAGCCCACCCCTATCTGCAACCCCTTGGACAGGGTGAGATAAACCCTTAAAATCTTAAATAGAAAGGGGGTCGAGTAATACATCATTTTGAAGCTCTTGAAAAATGCTTTCCAATGGTACCATAGAAAGGTACATTTCAGGAAATTATTCTCTGTTTATTAAGAAAAACAATAAATGAAAAGACAATTTTGAAATTTTTTATTATTAGTTAATTAAATGTTCACAATGATTTCCGTTATTTTGAAGACATTAATAAAGCCTACTTTCAAATTCTTCACGAACATTTGCAAAGGTTTCTCTGGATATAGCACGGCATTCCTGAACTATTCTATGATGAAGTTGCTCTATTGACTCAGGTTGCGTTTTAAAAACCACAGATTTTAGGTGACCCCACAAAAAGAAGTCAAGAGGTGTTAGGTCCGGGGATCTAGGTGGCCATTCAACAGGACCTCTTCTTCCAATCCACTGGTTGGGATAATTATCATCCAACCACTGCCTAACGGGAACTACATAATGCGGAGGTGCTCCATCCTGTTGGAAATGTAGTAAGCGTTCTTCTAAAGATAAATTTCCGAGTATGTCCCTCTGATTTTCTAATTCTCGCACTATTAGTGGTTCAATAGATCTCTGTAGCATTTCAGCATACCTGTCGCCATTTAAATTTCCTTGTATAAATAATGGGGGTTCTCGTCATTCCAGTAACGACAGTTTTGCTTATTAATATTCCCATTTAAATAAAAGGTACACTCACCACTGAATCAAATATTTTTAACTAGTCGAGGTTCTGCCGTAATTCTATCTGTCATTATTTCACAAAACTGTATTCTTCTGTCAGGGTCGTCGTCACCAAGTTCTTGCAGTATGTGCAGTTTATAGGGATAAAACTTATGAATTTTAAGTACCTTTCTTATTGATTCACGAGATAATCCAGTTGCTACAGCTGCTTGACGAGTTGATAAAGTTGAATTCATTGCAAACTGCCCCAGAATTTCAATTTGCGCTGCTTCATCGGCTAGTCTCGGTTGATTTCTCTTTATATTCGCGACAGAACCAGTTCCTCTAAATTTGGCTACTAGTTGGCGAACATACTCCGGGTTTACATTTTGACCTGGATGCCTTTCGTTAAAACGTTGAGCTGTTCTTAAAAAACATTGATCCTGGGAACCATAAATGAAAATAATTTCTACCCGTTCAGCTGTGCTGTACACCATTGTTAAAGATAAGAAGTGCTGCTTTTCGTTTAAACTGAACCGAAAGTTAACTGTTCTTAAAATAATAATACTAGTAGAAGTTACCTTTAAGGTAAATTCTGTGATAATAAAATGCGAATATTTATAAACAAATTTTTTTTTTCGACAAAAAAAAAATAGCAAATAAACCAAAACGAAATACCGAGGCTTAAACTGTTTAGAATTCTTAAGAGATATCGACCCCCCTTTCTATTTAAGATTTTAAGGGTTGCAGATAGGGGTGGGCTAATACGCTTGTTTTTGTTCCCCCTTCGTTTTATAGAAACTGTTTTTTGCCTTTTTTTCTTCAGTTTTTCGTTTCTAATATATGGCCATTTCAAGTTTTTAAATTGTCACCCAGTATATTAATCTACAAACAAAATTAATTGAGAAGTTGTTCAATGGTTCAATTTAGGGAAAATACGGGTTTGTTCGCAGAAATGTTGCAGAAATGCATTAAACAAACCAGAGGTCATATTGAACAATTTTTCAAATAATTTTTTTTGTAGATTATTATTATTACTAAGCTGAAATACATTTCTTTCATTCAAATACCATTTATGTTTCATTTTATACAATAATTATTTCCATGACTAACTGATGACTAAACATTGTGATATTCAGTTTTTAACAGAAAATTGGTTATAAATGGTTAATCGAGTGAAATATCAAAAAATCTCTTAACATATTTTTTGTTCAGAATATAAGAAAATTTAACATGTAAGTCTAAATTATTTGAGGAAAGAAAGAACTATTTTTGCGACTTGTTTAAAGTAACTTCTAATTTTAACCTGCCCTGTATGATATTAATTTCACGAAAACAATACTATTGTAAACATTTCCTGAAAATTTGGTTTAAAATTGATTTTAAACAATAAAGTTATTCAGAAAAGAATAGTGTGGTCACTGTTTATGGGTTCTGGAATAATATTATTATAATAATATTACATAATAAATGTGATTTTTAGTATAAACCTTAGCACAAGTTTGGCAGTATATTTAAGTTCTTTTCAACTCTCATCTAAAGGAATAGATAGATCTATAAGAACGTGGTAATCTTACAATTAACGCGTCAATTGACCTCCAAATTAATTCAAAACATAGTTTTTTAAGAGTTCACGTTACGGCTAACTTAGCTAAGGTCTAACTTAAAGTAACATTCAAGTATCGGCCCTAAGGGCGGATATTTCAAAGCCGCCTTAAGATAACAGAATGACAAAAGTCATCCTTAATACAAGTTTGAAAGTATTATTAAAGATCAATTTAACTCTCATCTAAAGGACTAGATCTTTAAGGACGTGGTAATTATTAACTTAATATGTCAATTGACTAAAATTAATTTAAACATAGTTTTATCAAGGTTTACTATAACATTAAACTATGTTTTAAATTAGTTTGAGGGTCAATTATTGACACGTTAAGTCTAAGATCATCAAGTCGTATATAAGAATATAAGAACTATATAAGATAAGAACTTTAATATGCTATCAAAGTTGTGTTAAGGTGACTTATGCCATTCTGTACCTTAGGGTGACTCTGTATCCTAAGTGCACAAATTGCAATAAAAGAACCGCAACCCTCATAGCTGGTACCATCTAAATGATACCATAAAGAACAAAAGTCATACTGTACCATATTTTCCATGTGGGACTCTTCATAGGTACCATCAAAAAGAGTGAAATTAATTATATGGGTGACTTTGATAACGGATAATAATTTTAAATATCCTACTATCTTCAATCTACAATTATAATCCGTCGACATCCGCACCAAAGATGGTCGAGAGAGTGAAGTTCCACCATTATTCTGTCATGTTTGCGTGCCGGTAAGTATTTGTTCGGGTTTGTTCGGGTTTGTTATATTTTTAAAAATATTCTATAATAATACTTCAAACTGGTGAGTTTTTACAATCTTAATTAAAATATCGGTAATCTACGATGAGATGCTTCCCACTTAACCTCACTTCATGTGAAATTCGGGGCCAAATACCTCTCTTTACTATTAGCACTTTAGCACATTTTCTTATTTCTTGACCGCGTTATATTTGTGATTTTTTCGCGGATTAGGAGTTTTCAGAGGAGGTGAGCAGAACTTTTTATGAAGAATAGTTTTTTTCCTAAAATAACAGATAAGAATTTTCCATAGGGTGCCAATATTTTCTCAGACGCTGTATTACTGAATTGTTCACGTCTATACTTGATCCAACGAAAGAAGGGAGGATGTTACAACAAATATCACTTCATCTATCAAAGTCAGAATGTTTGTGAAGAGTTGCATTAAGGGTCGACCGGAACTTTATTAATTTTTCGAAGTTGCATAATTGTGCATAATATAACTTTTGTGCCTTTTTATAAAAATAAGAACATAGACATGCAATTATGTAAAAATTAATGAAGTTACGAATAAAAAAAACAAACGACTTTTACGTCGGTAGCATTCAAACTTGTCTAAATGCCGCTCCTGTAATACGCACGCTCTTCTCTACAGTACAGGAGCGGCAATCGTGACTTTATATACAGGGTGTTATGGAAATGACGTATTATATTTAAACCGGCAAATCCTGAGATGAAAATAAATTGAAGAAAAATAACCATAAATGGCGCTTAGAATTATTAAGCGAAGAAAGAAACAAGAATTATACACTTTATATGAAATCTGAAAATTTACATGGACGCTACTGCCGACGGTCGCAACCAATAAAATAAAAGGTCGGCAGTGTGCAAAGACCTCAGCGCATTTTGGCCGGTGTTGTCATATCTACACGGCAAACTCTTTAGAAAAAAAATTATAATTTTAACAATTTTTCAACATTTATGAACAAATATGATTCCAGAAAATCCACGGCCAAAAACGTTTGGCAAAACAAATAGTAGTAATATCACAGACAAATTTCAAATTCGCCACAAGCACAGGAAAGTAAATAGATCAAACGTCATGACCTTTTGAATGGTTCTTTTAAAAAAATGCAATTTTATTTAAGAGACATGCTCCCTTACCTTTATTTATTTAAAAACAATTATTAGTTTAATAATTTCTATAAAAAAACTAAGTTTTAGGAAAAAACCTTTAAGATAACCTCACAAATAGCAGCTATTCACATGGAAATATTACACGGGTGCGTTATTTTAATTAATTTTGGTCCTTTTTTCTCTCGCTTAGATTTATTTGTTTAAGTAATTAAAAACAAATACGATTCCTTCAATTTAAAAATGATACACACGACGAACGAACTGAAGGAAACCTTCAAACTACTTCAAACAGCGTTGTTCCAAGCTTTAAATGATTGTACAGGCTGGATCGGCAAAATTGTACCGAATCTTATAGAAATGTACCAGCACGGCGCCTAAAAAAAGGACGCTACTTCACTGGACACTTAAAAAAACTTAGAGTTCTAAGAAAGTGAACTTAAAAAAGATAGTTACCTTCACCAAGGAAGTGAACTTAAAAAAAAAGTCGTTACTTTCAACAGCCCTACATAACAAAACAAATCCTTGGATGGAAAGTATACCAAAAACGATTTGTAAGCGATTAGTAATCATCTGCTGAATCAAATCGATGGGAAATCGGACGCCATTTTTTCCATCGAATTTATAAAAAATTACGAAAGAAGTGAATTAAAATTTTAAAAACATATTATACACGATCTCCGTTAGTGAAGAGGAGCATTAAAAATAAAATTATCCATTTCGCACAGAATAAAATGTAAAATTTGAAGAAAATATTTAGAAGGTAACTTAACCAAACAAAAAACTGACAACAAAATGCATTCAGCAGAACTACAAATCAATGCGCATCGTGACGTCACCCATTAAGAATCGCTTATAAACCGATGGGTTCTGCTGAATACAGCCTTTGTAAAATGAACCGAATTCGGTATAAAAGTACGCCTAGAACAACCTTTCGTTCAAAACGACGAAATGACTCGGCTTACATCGAGTCGGTTCGGTCGCCGTAGCGGGCTTGTCAGATTCAGACGGACTGCGTCGGGATACGGTTGATCTTATTTTATAACCAATACAGGCACGCACGTGTGTTTGTTATAAAGTGTAATGTGTAAGTGTGACAAGTGCCTATTTCAAAAAACTAATTTGACACATGTGTGTGTTTCTTTAAGTGATTTATGGTAATTTGTTCAGTGTTTCATTACGTGTTCTGTGTCTCTGACGATACACATGGTAATGTTCTGAGATTGGAAGAAAAACGCCGAAGGGGTTTTAGTGATGTATAAGCTTTAACCACTAAAACTAAAAAAACTACAGATATCTGTGCCCTGGATTTCTTGCTAGTTCAGTGTCATCGATTTACTTTCTATTTACTAAGGTAAGCTAAATAATTATTTTTATGGGAAACTAAAGTTTTACATTTTTACACAGCTTGGCAACATTGCGCGGAACATGTGTGCCGTGGAGTGACCTGTGGGTTTATGGGTGTGTTACCCCACTTTCATAACGTTCGATTTGAAAAAAAATATGTAACGCTTCTCTAGGACACCCCAGGAGTCACCCATTTAAATATAATACGTCATTTCCATAACACCCTGTATATTCAAAAATTTAATTCCGGTCGACCCTTAATGCAACTCTGCACAAACATTCTAACTTTTATAGGTTATGTGATATTGTTGTGACGCCCTCTGGTTGTTCGTTGGATGTAATATAATTGGGTACATTTGGTCTAATTTTTTAAAATGATTTAAATATATTAGAACTTTTAAGGAAATGACTAAAGATTTTTCCTGAAACTTTCTATGTCTAAACTAAAATATTGACAATTTCGATTTATACCGGAAGTACCTCTCAGCTATTTCTATAGCATTTTCTGATTTTACTCAAGATTCTAAATCTTTGTTTTTAACAGTTCGTTTAAACTGAATAGTTTTTGAGACGTCATGGGAAAATAACGATTTTGAAAGTCTGCGTCATCTAAGCAGCGCATTTTAGAAAAAAATGTCTCTTAAATTTCTATCCTGGATCATCATTTTCTATCAAAAAAGACTTCCGGGCAGCTGGTACTTTATCCTTTATTGAGGGAAATGTATAAAAATAAAAATCCAAGAAATGTATTTATGCAACCATTTTTTCCCTATGTTTCATTATTATGATGCTACAGTTTGCCAAACTTTCATAAACGTATGCCATGCCAACATCTCAAAACCTATTCAGTTTAGACATATGTCCAATAAAAAAAATATGTTTAGAATCTTCAATAAAATTTAAAAATGCCATAAAAATAGTTGACAGCTACTTCCGGTACTTATAAACGGAAGTGATCGGAAGTCTCGATATATTTTAGTTAAGAGAGGCACATAAAATGCAAAAGAAAAATATTTGTATTAGTACCATTAAAATTCTAACGACAGTGTAATATAAAACTAGAATTTGTTCAAGGAATGTTCCAATTTGTTGCAAACTATTTTGATGCCTTATTAAATATAATATAGAAATTAAATGTTATTTAATTACTCTCAGAACGTTACCTATCCATTATGAATGAATTTGCTTGAAGACCGCCAGATGGAAAACGGCAGCAAACCATCGGAAAACTGGCTCTATCGTTTCCGCAAATGCATTTATAACAGAATGCCTTCGGGCTTTTCTCTTAAGGCAATTAATGCTTTTATGAAATTTCAAAAAGGGTTTTGTTATAAGAGAATCGAGCCATTGCGGAAATTAGTCAAATTATTCCACGGACCATTAAGAATTATGTAATGGTTCTGCCCAGCGGAAATGACTACTAAAAGTTAAACGATCCATTACGGAACGAAAAAAGGAGGGAATTATAATCTCTTAACGATTTTAAGGCACAAAATTATAGAAATTATTCTTTCTATTACTATATTTAATAATATCATCACCGTTTTAACCATTATTTACAGTTAGTTGAAGGGCATCCCACCTCCCGTGGGAAATTTAATGATGAATTTGTGGGAGTAAGTTTTATAAGTTCCTTATGCCCTCCGTAATAATGTCTTACCAGGTTTCTCGCTTGATTTTGTTGCAGATGACCTATACTAGGGTGCCTTAAATACTATGGCCTACTAATGTTATATACAAAACGGCAAGGTCGTTTAAATTAAAGAAAAGTTGTATATAGTGTTGCCAAATAGATTTTAGTTATTGAGACATTAAAGGAAATCTTAAAATTCATCAACATTTTTTCTCCAAACACCTCGAAAACCACTGATTTGATCAAAAATTGTCTCATACAAAAGTTAGGCTTTATATTTTCTACCTAACGCACTTAACGTTTTCTTAAAATGACGCTTGACGATAAGTTATTACTTACTTTCCATATCTCGGAAGCAGTGGCGGTTCTTCCACAGGAGCACATGCGCACGTGCACCCCCAAAACAGAACGAATAAAAAATATTAATTTATATTCATTGAATATTATTTATCGTATAAAGTCCGACCTTCCCTAATATTTTATCGTACCGTCAAACGAAAAAAGTTCGACCCTCCCTAATATTTTATCATCCCGTCAAACCAAACTGTATAGATACGGCAACCGTGCCTCGGTCGAGTTAAATGACGATTATGACGATACTTGCTCGCACGTGCGATTAAGTAGTGCAGTTTCTCTGTAGTAACAGGTGGCGGGTGGCAGCAGGGGATAGCGGGGCTATGGCGATTTAATATGGAAAAGGCGCACAGTTTTTGTGTGAACAAACCCGAACAAACCGCGGTGTTGTCTGTTCGTGCATCTAGTTAGAAATTCGAGCGTGTATGTTTTAATATTTTAATATTATATGTTTATTAAGTAAAAATGAATAGTTGACGGTGGACTATTTAAGAAATAACTTTAGTTCTTTGAGTTTGGAGCCAAAAATTGAAGTGAAGAATGCGGGAGCACCTAAACCCGAAATTAATTTAACGCAGACCACAAAGGGTAAATCTAGGGACTTTATTAGAAAGTTTAAAATCGAACTATATGAAAAAAAAATTTATAGAGGGTATTCCAAACTTAATGAGGCTGTTATTGATCAATTTTCTACAATTAAGAACCGAAGAATGGACATTACGTTTAAGCACTATTGTGTAGTGTCGATAGATGTTGTGTATTTCGATAAATGATATGATCGATATGATTTTAAACGATTTTATTTAAGGATTTAAACTAAAAAACAAAATATGAAGAATGCCAACTTGTCAGTTTTGTGGCTTGATTCGTTCTCGTCATAAAACAGTTAACTATTATTGTTCTCGTCTTGGTTGCGCCTAATGACGTAGCCGTAGATGGCGTAGTGGTATTAGACATCATTCGGTTTTACTGATAACTCGTAGATGGCGGTAGTAGTATTGGACATCATTCGGTTTTCTTGATAGCCCGTACATGGCTTTAATAGTATTATTACTGGACTGTATAAATATTGTTACGAGGGTTACATGCGACGACGTTAAGATCCGACAGCTATACACACTAAGGAAACCTTTGTTATTTTCCAAAAGTTCTATTTCCTTATGTAAAATCAAAAAATAAATAAAAATATGTTTTACCTAACGCATTTTCTTATTACTTTTTTGTAGGGTCAATTGTCGCATTAAGTCAAGATTATCTTGCTCGTAAAGATAGAATAGATGAGAGTAAAAAAGAATATTACTATATTGTTACTTGTGTTAAGGATGACTTATGTCAATCTACACCTTGACATATGGGCCGTTAGTTGAGTAAACGTTGATTAAAGGTTAACTTGTGTCATAGGCGTTAATATACCAAAAATCAACGTTGAATAGATAGTATAGAAGCTACGTCACCTTAGCTAACGATTAATCAATTTTAAATTAACGTTGCAATTTTGTAAAAACAATTGTAACGCAATTTATAGCAACTTTAAATAGTTATAACACTTGTTTTTATCATTTTTATTTAGTCGATTACTAGACGTTGAATAAACGTAGAATCCACGTTAAAAATGTTTCGTGTTGTTCGATTTTTGATATATCTACGTCTATGACACCAATCAACATAAGGTTGATTCAACTATCCCTTGCTGCTTCGGAAGTGAAACAACGGATTGTAAAATATGTTCTGCTGTGAAATGCTTGGATTGACGATTTGTTTCAAATAGTTTCCATGTTCTTTTATATCCGCCCATATTACACAAAATACTGGGTTGCCCAGAAGTCCGGAATAAAATTAATATAGTCTTAACCTGTAACTTTGGAGGAAAACGCTCAGACACGTCAATTTAGTTTTATATATGCTCCCATTTTGACGTTATTCGTTTGTTTTTTTATAGACATTTGTCAAAGATATGACGACATCGATCCTTTTTTTAAATAGAACCATACAGCATGTGATACATCATTTGAAAGCTAATACTTCGTACAGTATGCTCATAAATTGTAGCTCGATTCTGTCAAGCAATTTCAAAATAGCGACTGTTAAATTTTTTTAAAAATCTCTTTAAATAAGCGGAAATGATAAATCATTGATGTTTTTTTTACCTTTCAAGGTAAGAAATCTTCATTCTTTCACGTTCTGACATTTTGTCTCCACATCCTAACAATATCAAGGCATACGCTGTCTTTCCGACAAAACCATTTTTGTTTAGAAAATTGTAAAATAATACTTCGGAAATATCTAAATTAATTTTACAAGTTCACAATGTCACAAAATGTCAGAACGTGAAACAATGAAGATTTCTTAACTTGAAAGATAAACAAAAACAGCAATGATTTATCATTTCCGCTTATTTAAATAGAGATTTTTTAAAAACTTTTAACAGTCGCCATTTTGAAATAGCTTGACAGAATCGCGCTAAAATTTATGAGCATACTGTACGAGATATTAGCTTTCAAATGATGTATCACAAGCTGTATGTTTCTATTTAAAAAAATTATCGATGTCCTCATATCCTTCACAAATATCTATAAAAAAACAAACGAATAACGTCAACATGTGAGCATATATAAAACTAAATTGCCGTGTCCGAGCGTTTTCCCCAAAAATTACAGGTTAAGGCTATATTAATTTTATTCCGAACTTCTGGACAACCTCTCTCTGTCTAAATCCACAGCAGCGCTATGTCTGGATATACTATGTATATATATTTATTTAAAAGAGTTTAATTGAGCTTTCAGTAAAAGGAATATTCCTTTATCATCAGATTACCCATATTCCACAGGCAGCGTCATTTATAACAGCGAACAATGGAACAGCTCCACGGTTTTAAAAACCACCAAAACATTAATCGCTAATCGGCGAAGGAAGGCACACGAGGACAATAGCTTCATGATCTATTAAGATGGGTCGTTCTTCACCGATTTCTCAGCTACATTTACTTTGAAAATGTGTGCTGAATAGGCGCCGTGTTAGTAAGCGAAGCGAGCCTTATCCTGTCACAAGAAGGCAATGCTTCTGTTCTTTTGCGACATGGGTCTGTTGGCTGGTCTCCAGTTTTGACGCCATTGTCTGATAACACCTGGCACATGCAAAAACATATGATTTAAGTTTTTAGCTGGCCTATGCCGTAAAAATACAGTGTGTGCATATAGTCTGGAAACGACTTAATAACTTTTGACCCTCAAATATTTTTTTGCAAAATTTGGGTGTGGCTTGGGGAAAGTAAACTACTTTTTGACGAAAGAATAACAGTACAGGGTGTCCATTTTTGGGTAGTTTTACGGGTTATTTCCGTTATTAGTATAAATAGAGGGATACGGTTTTCGCAGAACTGTGCGCTACTTTTTTGTCAAACAGAAGATGCCGTAATCAGAATTTTTCTAGGCCGCCTTGTTTTTGATATATGGAATGTTTTTGAGAATTGTGCATTTTGGGATACCCCCCCATATCTCGGTTACTCCGTAACGTATCAAATAGAAATAAAATGTTCTTTTTGTAGTTTTTTTACGTAGAATCCAGTGACGCACTCAGATTTTTTCTACATTCAATAGTTTTCAAGGAAAATAAAACAAATTTGCTTTTTTTTAAATGGGTCACCATATGTATTTTTTAATAATATAATTTAGTTTGTAACAAGCTTCTCAAAAATATATAACACTTTATTTTTAGTCTTAGTATTAGGTCCGTTTTTCAAAAATATACGATTTTTTCAGTAGGCCTTGACGGGTATTTAAAACAAACAAAAGAACACAGTCCTATGTGTCATAGTAATAAAATCTTCTAATTCTGTCAGAGCATTCAGCTTCTCTAAGTTGCTTTAAAATTTCTAATTAATAGTGAAAAATAAGTTTGTCCTAATTATGGCAGAGCATGTAAACTTTGAGAAGTACGACATGCTCGTTTGTTATATCCATTGTAACGAAAATGCCGATGGAGCATTAAAAGTGTATTTGAATAGGTAAATAAATATAAGCCCATATATAGAAATTATATGAAATTTATAAATTTTCTTAAATTACTTGTAGATATCCCGAAACACGACAACCGGAAAAGGGAATTTTTTCAAGAATAAAATCAAATTTAATTGAACACGGTTCATTTTCTAAACCTCGCCCTAAAATCTACCACAAGGATAATCGCGGGACTGATGAAATAAATGTGTTAGCTTCAATTGAAACAGATTCAAGTAGTTCTTGCAGAAAAGTTGAAGGTTCGGTCGGAATAATTAAATCAAGAGTGCAAACAATCCTAAAAAAATATAATTTTAAGCCATATAAATTCCACCGTGTACAAAACTTACATCCTGGTGATGCACAGCGCCGTATAGAGTTTTGCAATTGGTATATACAAAATCTGAACTGGGAAAACAATTTTGAAAAAACCGTTATATGGTCTCATTTTACCAGTGCTGGCATGTTTAGTCGACAGAATACGAGGTTTTGGTTTCAGGAAAATCAGCATGTAATATTTCCAATCGAACGGCAAGGGAGATTTGGCGTTAGCGTTTCATGCTTTATACTGAATAGCAAAATAGTTTATAATATATTTGAAGGAAGCCTTAATGCAAATAAATATTTGAAGATTCTGGAAAACGTGGTTCCAGAAATAATAGAAGATGTGCTCTTAGCTGGTCTTAATAACTTGCATCTTCAACAGGATGGAGCTCCCGCTCACAATGCCCAAATTGTAAGGGCCTACCTAAATAATAACTTCCCAGATCGCTGGATTGGAACTAATGGACCTGTAAGATTACCACCAAGGTCACCCGACTTCGGTTTTGGATTTCTTCTTATGGGGATACCTTCAAAATAAAATTTATTCCATTCAGTACCAAACAATGGCAGATTCAAGAATTGTCATTGACAGAGCTTTTAGGGAGTTACAAACGCGGCCGTTTATTATTTTTAATACATTAATGCGAATATGAACCATGTGTGAAACATGTCTAAGGCATAATGGAGAACAATTTGAGCAAAATTTTCAATTTTTGTGCCTAATATTTAATCACACCAGTATTTTTTTTAATACCCGTCATGGCCTACTAAAAAAAATGGTATATTTTTGAAAAACGTATATTTCGGGTCTAATACTAAAAATAAAGTGTTATATATTTTTGGGAAGCTTGTTACAAACTAAATTATACTATTAAAAAATATATAGGGTGACCCATTTAAAAAAAGGAAATTTGTTTATTTTCCTTGAAAACTATGTAGAAAAAATCTGAGTACGTCACTGGATTCTACGGGTTTGTTCGGGTTTGTTCGGGTTACAAAAACGGGTACAAAAACAACATTTTATTTCTTTTTGATACATTACGGGGTAACCGAGATATGGGGATGTCCCAAAATGCACAATTCTCAAAAACATCCCGTATATCAAAAACAAGGCGGCCTAGAAAAATTCTGATTACGGCATCTTCTGTTTGACAAAAAAGTAGCAAAGTGCTGCGAAAACCGCATCCTTCTATCTTTACTAATAACGGAGATACCCCGTAAAACTACCCAAAAAGGACACCCTGTACTAACTGTAAAAATGGCGAATGGTAAATAAAATTAAATATGAAGAGGGATCTCACATTTTGAAGGTACTATCGAGTAGGTACTTTACGATGCCAGAAAATTAATTCTGTATTCGTAAAGAAAACACAATGGCGGCGGTTTAAAAATTGCATTGCTATTATTTTTTTATTATCCTTTATTTCATTGCGGTCTTAGAAAAAAATAAATATAACTTGGCGTATTGTAATAAGAATAGGGAGCTACACTCTCATGCATATTACATGGTCCTTAAATTCAAAATGGCTGAATCTTGATTAAAAAAATTGAATAGGAAGCAGTGGCGATTCTTCCACAGTAGCACATGCGCACGTGTAGCCCCAAAACAAATAAAAAAATATATAATTTATATTCATTTAATATTATTTATCATATAAAGTCCGAATTTAATATTTTATCGTACCGTCAAACCAAACTATATATAGACTCTAGCTCTAGGGGATAGCGGGAATATGGCGATTTTACATGGGAAAGTCGCACAATTACAATTTTGGAGTGCGCCTTTGTCTGTTTGTTCGTGCATGTGTAGTAGTAATTCGAGCGTGGATGTTACAATATTTTAATATTAAGGATATATTTATTAAGTTAAAATGAATAGTTTGACGGTGGATTATTTAAAAAGTAACTTTAACTCTTTGAGTGTAGAGCAAAAAATCGAAGTGAATAATGCGGGAAGACCTAAACCCCAAATTAATTTAACGCAGATTACATATGGTAAGTCCAGGGACTTTATTAGAAAGATATACGAAAAAAAATAACTGGATTTGTGGATGCAGCACAACTAACCGTTTTTTTTTCCTGTTTGTTGTTTGGTCGCGGTCTGGACAAAAAATGGAATAGCTGACTTGGGGCATTTAACACAAAAAATTAAAAAACATGAAAACACTCAAGCTCATATCAATGCTCATTTGGAGATACAGCTGTTGTTTAAAATAATTTCACGATACTTGTGAACCCCCTTAATCATAGGTCACGAACCGCCACTGATGGGAAATGGGGTCTTGCTATACATAATTTTAAAACTAATCCAAAACAAAATGGCGGCTTTTTAAAAAATAATATTTGATATTTTAATTTAGATTTTATAACTTGTCATAAAGTGGAGCACCATGAAATATGTAAGAATGTGTAGCCTTCTGAATTTTACTACAACACTGTGCCAAGTTGATCTTATTTTTGTAAGACGGTAAATGAAATAATGGATATTAAAAATAATAACTATGCAATTTTTAAAACGGCGCCAGTTTCTACATCGTATCTTCTTCTAACATCGTCAAAAAGTAGTTTACCTTCTCCCATAAAACACACCCAAATGTTGTAAAGGAAAATCAGCAGGTCTAAAATTATTAAGCCGTTTCCAGACTTTATACACACACTGTAAAATATATAAATATGTCGCGTTTTGTCCAATTTTTTAAATACAAGTTATTCTTTAATGAATGCGCCATACAGTAACCACAGATTCTACACACGAAAGTAACTAAACTTACCTTAGTACAATATTGGTCCTTAATGAGATACAGGGTGTTAAAGTTTAATTTCTTCTCCTAGGGGTTGATATATTAGTTTTCGCAAATTTCTATGCAAAATATGACTCGAAAATGGCAAACTCAATATTCACAGACTTTTTGTTCGGGTTTGTTAGATATGACCACAAAATGGCTACCTTGTTGTTGCATATTTGCCAAAGTATTTTCGTCTAACAACTGTTTTGTTTTTTAAATGTTAGAACCCTAATGTTATGCCGTATACAGGGTGGTCCAGCGAAAACTTAACACCTCGATTTTCCTGCTTTAAAATGAAAATGTAGAAAATCGCTCGGACCCGTCGATTTCTGATTCGAGGGGGAATAACTTTTCCGCTTTTTTCATCTCCGTAACTTCAACCACCTAACGGGGGTGAACACAACCCCCTGATTTTGAATAGAGATGAGGGGTGTTGCGATACCTCATTTTGAAGATCTTATCGAGTACTATCTGACCCTAAAATTTCGCTTCAAAATTTTCATCTTTAACGAAATGACAGCTAAAATAGTGGAAGACTACTTACTTTTGTGATTAGTTTATTAAATGCTGAAAATGGCTACCATTCACTTCAATGCAGTAAAGAACGCTGGTGTATGAGTAGGGAATGTGGAATTTACCTCGAGGATATTACTCTTATCAGACGCAGTTGAATTTATTTATTTATTTGTTAATTTTTTGTCCAAAAAAATAGACGGACCATGTTTTTGATTTACCTTAGTCTATCGTGAATTTTTAATAACGTTAAAACTGTGTCAATTCGATTGGACCTTCGTAGTAGAATTAAAATGATGTATTCCGTAGACGTAATTATAAAATTATTTTTTAGAAATAACGACTCTGCGCGAGTAACAGCGGCTTTATTTAACGAACGGCATCCTGAAAAAAATGTATCCGCTGCTTACGTTGTGCAACTGGTTGCCAAATTTGACGCTACTGGTTCCAACCCTTAGTACTAGGAAATTGTCCGATGTATCTGGTGTTTCACGCACAACAATCATGAGAATCCTTAAACAACATAAGTTCCATCCTTTTAAGATACGACTGGTTCAGGAACTGAATGAGGATGATTTCGATCGCCGACTCCAGTTCTGTGAAGTGGTCAGTGGATAATCGGCCCTTTTTTATACCCGGTAATCTTACTGGAGAAATGTATTTAGAACTATTAGAGAACGCTATTTATCCAGCCCTCGTTCAAGTATTGGAGAATGAAGAAGACCATGTAACGATCATTTTTCAACAAGATGGCGCACCACCTCATTTCGCTGAACCTGTGCGTCAGTTCATAGATGAAAATTTTCCTCAGGTCTGGATTGGAAGAAGGGGACATATTGAGTGGCCACCCAGATCACCTGGACTATTTTCTATGGGGTTACCTGAAATCTAAGATTTACGCTACCCAGCCTGAGTCACTGGAGGATTTGCGAATGTGGATCATTAATGAATGTCGTCAAATTACACCACAAATGCTAAGTAACGTCCGTGAACGTTTTGAGAAAAATTTATGTTACTGAATGGAAGTGAATGGTGGCCATTTTTAGCATTTAATAAACTAATCCCAAAAGTAAGTAGTCTTCCACTATTTTAGCTGTCATTTCGTTAAAGATAAAAATTTAGAAGCGAAATTTTAGGGTAAGATAGTACTCGATAAGATCTTCAAAATGAGGTATCGCAACATCCCTCATCCCTATTCAAAACCAGGGGGTTGTGTTCACCCCCATTAGGGGGTTGAAGTTATGGAGATGAAAAAAGCGGAAAAGTTATTCCCCCTCGAATCAGAAATCGACGGGTCCGAGCGATTTTCTACATTTTCACTTTAAAGCAGGAAAATCGAACTGTTAAGTTTTCGCTGGACCACCCTGTATATATTCAAAATCTACATAAATCCTGTATATTATTATTAATGTGTAACACAGAGGATCTTATCTGTATAGCCCTGAGGATGATATCATAGAGAGGTCGAAACGTAGGCCAAAATACACAATTTGATCTTTTAAATTTGTTTTCACTGACCTGTAATTGCTTTTTTACATTACTTTTTTATTATTACTTTTTAGGAGTGAAATTATGAAGAGGTAAAGAAACTGATAATCTGCTCACTAGTCTAATAAACAATAATTAAATTTTAATAAACTACGTTTCGAAGGCATATAGCATATATCGGGTATCTTCAGTGAAAAAATACATATGCGGAAATTTTTACATTGTCAGGAGGTACACTTTTGTAGCAGAAATAGAACATAAAAATTAAGAAACATGAGAAAAACATTATTAATTTTTAGTTTTTAATTTAATTCTTGGATAAACTCCAAAAATTATTTTCGAAAAAGGAAAAATCAAAGAAATTGTGAAACGAACCCAAAACACAAGTTATGTAAATTTTTCGGAACGGTAATGTAATTCTAGTTCAATCTATCCTCTGAAATCTAAAATCTGAGATCTGAATCTGAAAATTAAATAAAATCATTGCAAAATAACCAACCCGAGATAATATTGCAAATCAAGTTAAAGTTTTTAGTACAATCTGTCCGGCAAGTGTGGCGATGGCGCCTTGATAAGTGGTTGCCATTTGCACATTTGCGCCGAAGATGGAATGTTGGCCCATTTCGGTTGTTCTGGTGTATTTAAAAAGACTTACTGCAGCTAATTTCCTAAATGGCACCTAGTTAGCGGCCAACAACTTTAAATTGTAGACAAAGTTCACTGTTTAGATGGGCTCTAAATTATACCGGGTGATGTGTCTTTGCTTAAATTACTGTAGAAAATAATTTGAAAAGATAGGAAGAAAGAAGTAAGAAAGACCTTAGAACTTAAAAAGGCCTTAGAACTTAATGGGCTGCTTCTGTATAGGAGGGACAATAGAGAAAATTGCTTCCTAACAATGCAGCAAAATATTAACGATTTGTTGATATCATTATGTATGCTTAAGAGGGCTTCATTAAAAATATTGTGTATATAGAGAGAACTCCTCAAACTACTGGACCCAGAACAGATAAAACTGCTGACCAACCTCTTTAATAAAATTTACACAGGCGGCCAAATGCAAAATGACTGGCTGCTCTCGACATTCATTCCGCTCCCCAAAAAGACGAACGCAACTAAATGCTCCGACCACAGAATAATCAGCTTGATGAGTCATATCCTAGAAGCCTTCCTTAATATCATCCTAGCACGCGTGTATAGAAGACTCGACGAGAGAATAAGTGACACGCAGTTTGCTTTCAAGAAGGGACTTGGCACCCGAGAAGCCTTATTCTCCATACAGGTCTTCATTCAAAGAGCACAGGACGTCAACGCAGACGTTGTTGCATGCTTCGTAGATTTTGAAAAGGCCTTTGACGAAGTCCAATATAGCAAACTCATCTCAATCCTACGTGAGTCAGAAATTGACGACAGAGACACAGATATAATATCAAAGTTATACTTGCAACAAAAAGCCATTGTTCGAAGGCGAAACATCGGAGGAGTTTAACATAAGGAGAGGAGTACGTCAAGGTTGTATACTGTAGCCTCTTCTATTCAATGTGTACTCAGAACATATATTTGAAGAGGTATTAGGCAACATGGAGGATGGAGTTGTAGTAAACGGTGAAGTAATAAATAAATAACCTAAGATACGCTGATGATACCGTCTTTATAGCAGATACTGCTGAAGGACTCCAGAGCCTTATAGACCGCGTAGAGACTGCGTGTAATAGATATGGTATGAAGATAAACTGTAAGAAGACACACATATTAATTATCAATAAAAACGTCATCGACAACCTACAGTTTATCGCTAATAATATAGCTCTCACAATATCCGAGACAGTTACATATGCATTACTATCTCTTAACATCCATACCAGAATAAGAATTTTAAAATGCTATGTACTCTCAACCCTCCTATATGGGGCAGAAGCGTGGACCCTTACCGATGCCTCATGTAGGCGCATAGATGCATTTGAGATGTGGTGCTATCGCCTCATACTCAGAATCCAATGGATAGACCACTTGTCAAACGATGCCGTATTGCAACGCATCGGTGGACAACTGGAATAACTACCAAGTGTCAAACGTAGAAAATCGGAATACTTCGGCCATATCATGCGAGTTGAAAAGTACCACCTTCTTCAACTAATCCTACAAAGGAAAATAGAGGGTCGAAGATCAGTAGGACGCAGACGAATATCGTGGCTGCCAAATTTAAGAACATGGACCGGAATGACATCAACAGCTCCATTCAGAGCGTCAGTGAATAAAGTAATTTGGACCAACGTGATAGCCAACATTCACAGAGGATAGGCACTTGTAGAAGAAGAAAAATATTGTAATAAAATAATAATAAAATGCACTTTGTCAAAATGTAACAATATAACACGCACTTTGTCAGTAAATAGGGATACCGCTTTGAAACAAGATCTGTTCTTTTCGAAACAGGAATTTATGTGGAACAGGTCGGAAGAGGTATGAGTAGATAGGTTTTTTCTGTTTCATTGGAAGAGTCTGTTTGGCTCTTCGCTGGAGTTAATGGAATACCCGGCAACCACGCTATATCAGAATTGAACGTCGACGCAACAGAAGGGCAGCGAACCTTTTGAAACAGTTTGGAACTGGAACAGGTTTCTTGAAACTGATATTTTTTAATTTTTTAAAAGCGAATAGGTTGCACCTGTTATTTAAAATACCATGCTCCAACCATCCATATCAGTAACTCTTCAGGTCTACTGAACTCCCATATAATATAATAATCTGATGGCACGCCCTCGGCCGAACTCTTCCGGTTCCCACTGTACGCCACCTTTAAGAAATTTCCAAGAGGTTATGGTTCAATCAAGGGCTTTTACACTTATTATGAACAGAGCAGGTATAAAAAAAAATCTATTAATTTTATGTGATTTTTTTCTTAAGGCGCCTACATTTCTTGAGATATGTATGTGCGTACAAGTACGCGAAGAAAATGGGTAAAGAAATGGTTATTGCAGCGTGATCGATTTTCACATATAAATCTACTGGGAGAACTTCGTTTAGAACCGGATGATTTTCGAAATTATCTCTGTATATTACTTTTAAATTTAGTAACACCACTAATCAATAAACAAGACACGTGCATGAGGTCTGCCATATCACCAAATGAAAGATTATCAGTAACCCTTTCTAGTATCATCTCACCTCAATCCCTAAGTGAAATAATTCCGGAGACCTGCAATGCTATTTATCAAGTATTAAAGGATGCGTATATGAAGGTACTACTGAGTAAAATAATACATGTTATTATTAGGGGTTCGCGTGTCTCGATCTAAAACAAAACAAAACAATAATATAGTTTGTCCTCCCTTTTGAATAGGATTTCTTTGGTCTCGGTCTCGCGAGCCCCTATTTAATATATATATTTTTTTTCTGTAAATTTTTATTAATTAACTAAATATAAACATAATAAGTATTTAAAGTAAACATAAAAGTTTGAGAGAAAAGAAAAAAAAATACATTCAAAGCTGTCTTAATAATTATGTTAGTATTAGTTGGGTTCAAAGTTGGTTAAAAAACTGGCAAGGTTATCTGTTTCGCACACCTCGTTGTCATCCTGTTGTAGATCGTTCTTCTTAGACGTCAGACGTCAAAAAAGCTACTGGTCCAGACGAAATTCCTATTATAGTTCTCAAGAGATGCGCCGATGAACTAACACCAGTATTTTGTAGACTTTTCAACTTATCCTACAAAAAAGGAATATTTCCATCTTGCTGGAAGACAGCGCGAGTCCAGCCTATTCCAAAGAAAGGTAAGAGAACCCTTCCTAACAACTATCGACCAGTCGCATTGCTTTCAGTTATATCAAAAGTAATGGAGAAAGCTATTAACCAACATCTTCTAAAGTACCTGGAAGGCTTCAACATTATCAGCGATCATCAATATGGTTTTCGGAAGTCCAGATCAACTGGATCAATCTAGTCTATGTCACCCATATTTGGAACAACGCAATCGAACATCATGGGGAGTCTCGGGCTGTTGCACTGGATATTTCTAAAGCTTTTGATCGTGTTTGGCATGAGGGACTTCTAAGTAAACTGCGATCATATGGTATGCCCAGTCGATTCTGTGCATGGTTGTCTAGCTTTCTTAAGAACCGCTCTCTGCAAGTGGCGATTGACGGATTTCTCTCAGACACCTTCACCATCAATGCCGGTGTTCCTCAAGGGTCCATATTGTCTCCCACTCTCTTCTTACTCTACATTAACGACCTTCTAGTGAAAACGAAAAACCCGATAGTTAGTTTTGCTGATGATTGCACCCTTTTATCATCTTTCTCTTTGAATGCACAAACATCGGCTGCCGACGCACATCTTCGCAGACAGCATGAAGTATCACGCCTCAACAAAGACCTGGAAGAAATTTTGTCTTGGGGTGACAGTAACCAAGTCAAATTTAACGCTAAAAAAACCCAGGCAGCAGTTTTCTCTAAAAAGGTTAACATTACAGAACCGGATATAGTCATGGACGGATACGCAATCCCGCTGGCTTCATCTATTAGTTATTAGAGGAAATATGTCTTGGCATAACCACGTTGTGGCAATCGCCAAGCTGACGAAGAACCTCGACAGCCTAGAACATCGAAGGCAAGTTGGTGATTTGACTCTCTTTTACAGATATTTTCATGGAAAGTGCTCGGCTGACCTTGCCCTCTTAATTCCGCCCAGAGCGGCGAATATCAGAAATACACGACGAACCACTGCCGCCCATCCATATGTGGTTAAGCTTAGTACTCCTCGAACTTCATTATTTAAGAACTCTTTCATCTGGAGGACTTCATCATTGTGGAACGATCTTTCCGAGGTCGTTTTTCCCAACGAATATAACCTCCAACGATTCAAAACCAACGTGAATCGCTTTTTGCGCACACGCACCACTCCCAGAGTGCCCTAAAGGATTTTTCCTATAGTTCTTGTGTTTGATCATAAAAAAAAAAAAAAAAAAAAAAAAAAAAAAAAAAAAAGATAAACGTATCTGAAGTGACTGAACAGTAGGTACCTGTTTTGTTGGTTGCATGTCTTGTGCTGTTTGAAATGAATAGGTATGAAATGAATTTTGTGATACAAGTTGCTGGGGAGGAGCAATCTGCGATGGATAAGTATTACGCTGAGGATAATAATAAGAACCAGCGGAAGCATCTCTGTTTAAGGTAACTCGGGGATTATTTTCTGCTGAATCGAGTAGCGAAACAATTTTTGTTCGTTTGGTAACATGGCCCATTTCTGGTTCAAGCAATAGGTTATTGATGAGCTTTTCCGTGTATAACCTAGTTTCTCTTGGAAGTATTCTCAATTTCGCTGCAACATTATTTCCGAAAATGGTGCATTGGTCCTCATTACTTAGCCTTTCTGTAACAAGAGCAAGAACTTCGTCTGTCTGGGCATCTGTTTTAGCTCTGCGTTTCTTTCTGGAATGACTTGTAGGTGGTATTAACGACTTGTTTCCATGGGTGCCGGACCTACTACTTGGTGGGGAATTCAATGGGCTCTGTACCGAACTACTAAGTTCTTCAGTATCGCACTCTAGTCCGTGAGTTTCATGACTAGTACTTGGTCGGGAATCCAATGGGCTCTGTATTGAACTACTAAGTACTTCAGTGTAGGCTTCTGATTCATTTCCAATTTCCTAAAATAAAACTGCAATAAATTGTTTGAAACAATTTTTATTTTTGGAGATTTTAAGGATAAGGTTTTTAAAATGTACCCACCTTCTGAGAAAGAAAATCAATTTGCCTATAGATTGTTGCGTATAACTGGGTTATTTTTAAAAATCTTGATCCTCAAAATCTCAGTTTGAAAGAGTTTTTTTCAAACTTAATCAAGCAGAATGACAAAAAGAGTGTAACAGAGAATGAATGGAAAATAGTTGCAGATGATTTTGAAACGAAATGTAATTTCCCAAACTGCGTGGGAGCCGTTGACGGCTAGCATGTTAATATACTACCCCCTGCTAGAAGTGGTCCATACTTCTATAACTACAAAGGAGAACACAGTTTAGTACTCATGGCTATAGTCAACGCAAATTATGAGTTCATTATGGTTGTTTTTCGGGTAAATGGTCGAATATCTGGCGGAGGAGTTATTGACCACATTACATTTTACAACAAACTAAAAAATGGGAATTTATCTTTACCACCAACAAAACCTAAAGGCAGTAAAAATATAATGCCATTCGTTTTCATAGGTGACGAAGCATTTTCCTTGCGCTTTGACTTTTTGAAACCATTTGGACAGAAATAACTTAATCATGACCGAAACATTTTTAATTATAGGCTCTCAGGAGCAAGATGTAGAGTTGAAAATGCTTTTGGCATACTGAGTGCACGTTTTAGAATATTTCAAGGAGCGATTTCCATTAGGATAGAAGGAATTGAAAAAGCAGTCATGGCCGCCTGTGTTTTACATAACTATTTAAGACGAAAATGCGAAACAGCATATGTACCAGAAGATAACTTTTACAGTGAAAATGTACAAGATGGTACAATAGATTTAGGATTAGAAACCACTGGAATGATAAGACTGCAGCGCGGTTACAATCGAAGAAGTAACAATGATGCAAAACAAGTTAGACTACTGTTTACGAATTATTTCTGTCATGAGGGTGCTCTGACCTGGCAAAAAAAAATGATAAAGTAACAACAGACAACAACACCCTGTAGTATACTTGAAGCGTCTTATTAATAAAATATTACAATATTACTATAATACCTAATAGTTTATTTTTTACTTACCTTTCCTTGATCTGAATCAAATAACTGTTCATTCTCCACGTTATCGTTGGGTATGTTGGATACAGATGATCTGGGCATCTCTTGATCTTTTAAAAAAAGCAACAATTCGTAATACCATAAATGTGTAATCTTGCCCAGCCCCTGACCTTTTGAAATCTGCAATTTTTTTTTGCTTTTCTGCGAAATCCAGCACGTAGACTATTTATTTTGGGTTTTACCATTTCCTTTGTAGCCGTTTTTTCTACTCCTTTCACTTTTCTACCAATATTTTATACGCATCGTTTTGTTTATTCCTATTCATGTAGTCCTTACATTTAGTTTTCCATAAACAGGGGTGAAATTTATAAAGCTCAACAAACTCTGTTAAAAATTCCTTTGAATAATTTCTACTATCCGCCATGGTTAAACACAGTTAACACGAACCGCCCTGATATTATCCCCGATACGTAAATCCGTTTTCGCTACACACAGAGACATGTGTACGTGCAGCTTGTACGCGCATGCAAAAATTCAAGCAGCGACTGAATACTCTTCGAAGGATGTTTTAGGGAGATATTGTCTACACACCGACTGATATATACGCGCGTACTTGTACGCACGTACATATCTCAAGGAATGTTTGTGTGTCTGTAGGCGCCTTTAGATTTAACGATTAAAGGTCGATTCATACATATCAGTGACGGCACGTGATTTTACCGGCAAGATAAAAATTATTCTTGTAGGCATTTGTGCGGGCATGTTCATATCTACGTGACAGTGGAAACAGTATTACGGCAAACACAGTAACGTGCTAGTGCGACAGGTCAATTCACACATATCAATGACGGTCAAAGTGCCGTGACCGGAAAGGGATTTCACCGGCGTACAGGGTATCTTGATTAGCTCAAGACTACACACTGGAAAATTGCTCTCATTTATCTAGAAACGGCCCCGTATACAGGTCGACAAGTTTATCTGTGGCGACGAAAGGTAGCGGGCAAAAAATTTTGGGGTTAACAATGTTGTCATATATATTAAATTATTATTTAATAATCTTTTACCGAGAAAAACCTAAATTTACATTTACATATTTCAAATAAATTGTAATAGGTATATAAGAGACCAATATTATATTATAGTTTCAATAACATTAAAAACTTCTTTTAATTTATTTTGATATTTAAATGTAAAATAATATATTTGTTTGATTAAAGTACTTTTAAAAATATGGCAACATAGTCCGTTGTCAATGGTTACAGGTAGCTAGCGCTAATTTTATTGGTTATATCACAGATAGTTGACAACGCATGCGTCCCTTGAGACACCCGATGGGCCATCGGGCTTGTTCAGCGATGTCCGATGGATGTACCCACCCAGTTGCATAGTAATAGGAACGGCAATAGTTATTGTATTGTGTTAAATTGTGTTTTATAAATATTTTACGGGTTATTTTAAAAACTATGTGATAATGAATGAATATACTTCTGATAAAAACCTACACAGTCAGATCCGTAAAGTAAATGCAAATGTTTATAGGGTTTGTGAATAGGATTCACAAATCAATATATTTAAATTGCCACTTAAGCAAAAGCTAGAAAGGGACATTAATACGAGCAAAACTGAAATAGAATTATTAATCAACATTTACATTAATTATTACATTATTTAAAATAAAATAGCATGCCCATGACTAGACCAAGTTTTAAACCATAGTAATGTTCCCTTACCTATCCACCTACCTATACAAAATGTAAGTTTTGTCATACTTCTATTTGTTTAAGTAGGCAGTATTTTAGTTAATTTATGTTATATTTTTATGAAATAAATATACCTAAATCCCATGATATTATTCTTTCATTTCACCTAATTACTATCAAATGCATAAAACCTTTTAGTAACTTTAAAAGAGAATTAAAAAAGTTAACAACGTGAATTTCCATAAGTAATTTAAAACTAACTCGCAGCATTACGTCAATGCTCGCACCAAACTAAATTGAAACGGCTAGTTTTCTATAATGCATTGTGTTTATTGTATCATGAGTCATATCCTTGTATTCATTATTCAAGTTTTTATTATTAATTACCTACCCACTGATAAATTATTTTCATGAAAATGGCATTGTTATTATATTATAGTTGAGTTATATTATGGCTGTTTCTATACGCAATTATAATCAAGATAAGTTAAAGTTTATCCAATTACAAATAACCAACTTGCTGTTTATACAACAAACCCCGAACAAACCTGTATATTTTATAATAGAAATGACAGAATAATTAACGGCTAGATTAAAAGTTAAAATTCTCAACCACAATAACACATTTATTTTACATTTCTCGGTACATCAAGAAAAAAATATATAAAATTACAATGTCAGCTAATAATTTAATTTTCTTGGGTTACCCTGTAACCACTTTACCACACCACACCATTTTTGATGTGGACTTTTTTGTGTTATGATCAAACACAGGCACTATAGGAAATATCCTTTAAGGCACTCTGGGAGTGGTGCATGTGCGAATAAAGCGATTTACGTTGGTTTTGAATCGGAGGTTATATTTGTTGGGAAACACAATCTCGGGTCGTTCCATAAGAATGAAGTAATCCAGATAAAAGAATTCTTAAATAATTTCGCCACTCTGGGTGGAATTAAGAGGACAAGGTCGGCCGAGCGCTTTCCATGGAAATATCTGTAAAAGGGAGTCATATCCCCAACCTGTCTTCGATATTCTAGGCTGTCGAAGCTCTTCGTCAGTTCGTGGTTTCCGATCAGACGAACGGCCCTCTTTCGATGGAATCCAGTAGCCGAAGAGTATATGTGGCTGCAGACCTCCAGACATGAGAGCAGTACTCTAGTAATGGTCGAATCTGGGCTTTGTATAGTATCAAAAGTTGTTGAGATGTGTACAAATTTTTGGTTCGGAAGAGTACGCCAAGTTTCTGCGAAGCTATCTTGGCGATTGCCACATGCCACAACGTGGTTATGCCAAGACATATTTCCTCCCATTTTGACGCCCAGCAAATTAATAGATGAAGCCAGTGGAATTAAGTGTCCTGCCATTACTATATCCGGTTCTGTAATATTAACCTTTTCAGAGAAAACTGCTGCTTTGGTTTTCTTAGCGTTAAATTCGACTGGTTACTGTCACCCCAAGCCCATATTTCTTCCAGGTCCAGATGTGCAGCCTATATTTTTGCATTCGAAGAGAAAGATTAGACAAGTGTGCTATCGTCGGCAGAGCTAAGTATCGGATTTGTGGTTTTCACTAGAAGGTCGTTAATGTAGAGTAAGAAGAGGGTGGGAGACAATATGGACCCTTGAAGAATACCGGCATTGATGGTGAAGGTGTCTGAGGGAAATCCGTCAATCGCCAGTTGCAGAGAACGGTTCTTAAGAAAGCTAGACAACCATACACAAAATCGTCTGACCATACCATAGGACCGCAGTTGACTTAGAAGCCCCTCATGCCAAATACGATCAAAGGCTTTAGAAATATCCCGTGCAATAGCCCGATACTCCCCATGATGTTCGATTGCGTTGTTCCAGAGGTGGGTAGCATAGGCTAGAAGGTCTCCCATTGATCTGGGCTTCTGAAAATCATATTGAGGATCGCTGATCATCTTGAAGCCTTCCAGGTACTTTATAAGTTGTTGGTCAATAGATTTCTCCATTACTTTTGATATAACGAAAAGCAATGCGAGTGGTTGATAGTTGTTAGCCATGGTTCTCTTGTCATTCTTTGTTATAGACTGGACTAGCGCCGTCTTCGAGCATGATGGAAATATTCCTTTTTTGTACGATAAGTTAAATGTCTACAAAAAAGTAGGGTTCTTGAGAACTATAACAGGAATTTCGTCTGGACCAGAAGCTTTTTGACTTCGAGTCCTTTCGGAATTCATTTGACGGGACTGAAGAAATATTGGGTGGTGTTCTTCCCTGGAAATCTACAGTGCAAGCAAAGCAACAGCAAAGAAAATAGTTCACCAAGTAAGTTTGCTTTGTCTCCGGTTTTATTAAATAATCATCCAACTAATCACTTGCCATTATGAATCCTTAAAATTATTTATTAATTTCTATGTATATTCTTTTTATTCCTTGTTTGAATTTAATTAGTGTAAAGTTGAAGACAATAAGCAAAAATTTAAAAGAAAAACGCAACCATGATAAAAACAATTTTAAGCACACTCAATGCTGGCAATAACTTATTTTTTGATGACTACCTAATAAAATAAAACCATATTCGTATATTCAACCAAATAAAATAATATTTACCTGCACCCATTTCTGCTAATAGTAAAGAACACGCTAGTCGCTATCTTCTATGTAAATGGACCAGTTTCTTGAAATTTTGAAACCAAATCTTTTATGTAGACGTCGCTGACATTTTTGTCTGGATGGTTTGCATTAAAAGTAATAACAGTTCTTATCCTGAGCGTCATAAAAGAATCATTTCTGTTATTCTTCCATAGAATATGGATGCAGGCAAATTAATATAAATTGGAATACGGGCACAATTGATGGCAACAGCAAGCACCTTAAATTGTAAATAAGTTAAGAGATGCAAATTTTTCTCGTTGTACGAGACCATAAATTATTGCGAAATAGAGGGTGATTAAAAAGTAAGATCAACAATTAAGTTAAAAATTCGTAAATGAGACACCCATTAATGTGTCCCAACCTGAAATTTACCGACTTCGAGATAGTCATTCATACCATTCCATTACGTAAGTTTAGCTTACGGAAAAGAAAGGTAGGGAGTCCAGAATATCCATAAATTTTTACGTGCACAAGGTGGAGAGATCTTACACATAACTCTTTATTTATATAACATGTAAATATTTTGATGGACTTAATTTAAATATGTTTAATGTTTAAATGTAGATTCAAATTACATACTTAAAATTTTTTACTTAACTTTAACATCAATTTTGTATGTATTGTACCATCGCGGTTCCAAGTTCGTCATTGTTTCGACCAGTAAGTAGTCTGCTCTAATGCACATCGTAAAGAATGCGGTAGGGTCCATTAAGTAATAAAGTTGAAATAAAAATAAGTAGCTTACAACATAGGCAACTCGTTTCCGGTACAATTTTAAAAATATGGAGTTATTTGGTTAGATTAAGGTGTAAAAAATCAGATTGGTATTATGTTGGTCGAATTATATTAATGCACCTTCACTCATCCAAAATATTATACAAAATTGGTTGATCCAGCCTTATATAGGGTGTCGAATAAGGACATCGCGCATTTAATGTTGAATCCATAAAACTTATGCATTGATCTGCACATGGATACAAGCGGGAATTTTTAAGAATATTAGGCTGATACTGAACAAATCTGATTCTTACTGACCCGTTCCAAAAACCTAACTTTTATATTTGCTTATCCGAAATCATACTTTTGTCACATAGCTCTTCGTACACCCTTAATTGCAGGAACCGACTGATTGGTCAACAACAACTTATCCGGGTAAACCGATACAGTTTTATTTCTAGGAATTTTGTCTGTTAGTTTACAGGTAGTATTAAAAATATAATAATATTTATTTCTGCATTTGTTTTGTTCTAACTTATAGACAAATAATTAAACTATATAATACAATTCAAAATAGCCTTAATTAAAGACGCCTAGCTAATCAATTAGCTGTATGCGTCATAAAAAATGTAGAAGATAAATAGAATTTTATGACTATACGTTTAAAACAAATCTGAGCAGCAATTATGCAGTGTTTTATTTAATCTGATATTGTCTATATTCAGAAAACTAATTTGTTGTTTTACCATGTTTCTACAGACAATGTTATAATTCAAATTTTGTAAATTTCTTTACATATTGTGGTGTTACTTTACAAGGAGTCGCCCATTTAAGTATAATTATTTTCATAACACGAAAATTACATAAATAATACTTTTTTTCGTAATTTCACCTTCTCTAACCCTTCTTCTTCCTCTTTTCTTAATTTTTTTGTATTAATTGTATTGATATTTTTGACAAAAGTGTTAGTTAATCCCGCCTTACCAGTTAAACAACTTTTCATTTTTTAACCGCAATTACCCTGAAAACGACATACCACTCAACACATCAGACAAAAAATATACTATCCCCTTTTTGACTTGATTAAAAATCTTGTTCCTAGTAACATTTTTTCGATTGTAAACAGAAGCGTGTTTCTTATCTCGGAAACAGCCTTAGGTTTTTTTAAGGAATTGTTTTAGAGCGACCGAGGACCAGAATTTTCAAACTACAACATTGTAAGAATTTATGAAAGATTAATCAACACCATATATTTTAAAAAATCAAGTTCTATTTTTTTTGCTTATTACTGATACCCATGCCATTCTTTACGATTGGGATACCCATAGCAATGAAGAATATGACTGAATTTTGTTCATTCATGTATTTTTCACAGACTATTTCACTAGAGTTTACACTGGAAAAATGCCAAAGCAATGCAAAGTTTATTCTTGGGTCCATTTTCAGAACATATGAACATATGCCCTAAAACGTCTAAACTTTTGAAATACAGGGTTTTCAAAAAATCTCCTTTCTTAGTAATAATGTGATACTGCTCTTAATATTTTTGTGAAATTTGGTACACACTTTCTATTCATCAAGAGGCCATGATGTATAACTAATTCCGACCAGTGGCGTTCGTGCAGGAATTGCCCCCGCTACTTTTCAAACAAAAGAATGATACGTCACTTCTTAAAATAATTTTTGATATTCTTATTCCTTGCTGATCTTTTTTGTCGTTTGGCGTACAGTTCTCGTATACCGTGGCGTAAATGATGATGATTCATTTGCACTTTGTTATGAAATTAGGTATTAACAAAGATTTAAAAGGATCTAGTAGGTAAGAAGCAGATTTTGTTTTGTAAACATACAGTTTTGAGAATTATCTACCTAGACTAGTTGTCACGTATTTAATCTTAAGAACTTATTTAAAAAACATGAAAATCTTTAACACCCTGTATCTCAAAAGTTAAGACGTTTAGGACATATGTTCATATGAAGTATTTTCTGAAAATGTAAAGGAATAGCCTCCTTAAATATTAGCATGTTATTAGAGACACCCTGTAGATTAGTTATAATTTCACATCCTTAACATATGCATTCCAGGTGACCAAATTAGATCAATTTGGTGTGTCGATTTCAATAATAAACTAGCGTCTCTATCATCTTGCGCCCCTTTTGGGCCAGTCTCAAGAATAATACTAATACCTATATCTTTAAATTCAGCACAAGAAGTCTTTTAATTGAAAATTATTTAAAGCTCTGTAAATCTCTTTCATCCGCCGCTGCTTGTTCCGTTGCAGAATTACGATATAATGGCAGAATATAACAAAAGAAGGAATAAGGAAAGAGCCTGCGAAAGGGGAATAAGTAAAGGGCGTTATTTATCTGCGAATACAAGTGCAAATCCGATTTATGTGAATGTTTTCAGCGATTGCTAATTATGTTTACGAATTCTTAGAAATGTAGAACTTGAAGACTTCAAAGATGGTCCTGAATCCTAATATAGGGAATCTCTTTGAAAAAGTTTTATTTTTTTGAAGGAAGTTTTTCTTATAAAATATGATCATAATAAAGTATGTATGCACAAATAACTAATTTTTTCGGCATAAGGACTTCAGGAATATAGTGATTTCAATCATTTAGGTATGTAGATGTTAAATTTTTTCATCATCTTGTAAACCAAAGTATGTTTCGTTACTCTTCCGCCCTTTCAGATGATAGCAAAGTGATTAAGGACAAGAATTTTAGAAAACGAGAAGTAAACGCGTTAACTCATGGGAAGAAGAAAAATAAGAGGGCACCATTCAAGTATTAAGTTTTTTGTGTCATTTGATATGATAATAATGAAAAGATCAATTTAATACATCGACGTTAAGAGCCTAGAATCGCCAAAGCTGAAACCCTACCGAGCCGAAATCGAAGTTAGTCCCAACTGGAGGGAAATGGTGAAAAATTTATATTATAGTATGTACACTTGTCGAAAAGAAATGAACGTATATCATGACTTTACCATAATATAAGAGCCCGAAGCACGAGAAGAAATTAATAAATATGATCGTAGGTAAAGTACGGTAAGTAATTCGAGTTGTAATCCTTTTTGTAACTCTTATTATGTAATGTACCATTTGTTTCCTCGGTTAATGAAAATGGGTAAAATAGACAACGTTTTGCTATGGACACTTGAAAACGAAATATAATTCAAATGGATTAGACGGAGTAATGGAAACAAAAATTTTGACATGATATTAAGGGACGATATTTTAAAGTCACCTTAAGGTACAGAATAACATAAGTCATCCTTAACACAAGTTTGTCACTATATTAAAGTTCTTTTTAACTCTCATCTAAAGGAATAGATTTTTAAAGACATGATAATCTTCCACTTAATGCGTCAACTGGCCGTCAAATTAATTTAAAACGTACTTTTTTTTAAGGTTTACCATAACGTTAAGGCTGCCTTAACACAAGTCTAACTTAAGGTAACATTAAAATATCGTATATATGTTATATTTCGTGTCGTTCACAAAATTTCTGATCGAAAGTACTTTGCATATAGAATTTAATCGTCAAAATTAGCTCTTAGAGAACTATTTATTGCAAATTTGTATTTTATTTGAATAACCTATAACAACCACTGCTGGGAATCGGGTGTCGGTAAAGCGCTGGAATTGCTGGTGCGATGGGATAAAGCCGAATCGAAACTTTTTTTTATTAACTTTTTCCAATGTGCTTCAAAAGGTAAAAATTCACATATATTTATTTTGTAAGCATTTATTATTACATTGTAAACAATAAATCATATTTGAATTGATATAATTAAATAAAAGTTAAAATATGTATAATGCATAAACTACCATTTTAAAATTCACTTTTTGACTTTAATACATTAAAGAAGATTTTTTTATATTAACGGCCCTCATGATGTTAATAACGTTCATTGCCTACTGACGTAGTTTTGTCTTATTTGATCTACATAATCTCCATTTGAATCATACATCATCACAGGTGAAGACGCACGTTCAGTCGTTCTCAAATTCAACAACTATATTTATTTAACTTCAACCTCCAGGTGCATTAAAAAGTGTTACCATTATTATATTAAAATATAAGAATCAATCTTTAAATACGATTATAAAATAGCGCATCCTAGTTTCTCCTAATATATCTTGCCTTTTTAGTGGTCATTATTCTTTGTGTGTCCTAAAATAAACTCGCCCTGGCAGAGCCAGCAACGTGAAACATGTGTCTCTATGAATTTCTTTAAAATACTTAATTTACTGTGCAACTTGCTGTATGACTTTAACCAGATGTCAATTTAAAGAAAATGTTTGATAGGTGAAACAATTTTGAACTTAAAAAATTTTCTCACAGAGACAAGAGCGCTAATAACGTGGGTTATCATTTGGTGACCAATCCCGGGTGATTCCCCTCACCACTTTTTTAAATGTTTTTTTAATATATTGACATTTCAACTTTCAATATTCTTTGATTTTAAGTGGGTATTAATGAGTCCATATTTTATTTTTTAAATGTAGCTGTTTGTATTTATGCATTTGTTTGTATTGCAGTGTTAATTTTATTTTAAAATAATTTAATGACGCTATTTCGTAGTTTTATCTTCGTTCTGAATCCAATTTTTAAAATTATATGTCTGATGATTAGTTGGGCGAAACATGTAACCTTTCTAGCACTTCGTTAATATACATAAATGTAATTTGTGAGACAATGACTTTACTTCTTAATAGTTATTAAACAGATCCCTTTTAGAAAATGAACTATTTCTTGATTTTAAAAATCTAGAGAATCTTGATTTATTCATGTGCAACATAAATTTTAAAATAAAATTATCTTCATTTTTAAACGAAGATTCGAAAAATATAATCCACCGGCGAGGATCAGTGTTGAGATGTGAAGGCGGCTGTAGGTCGACGACTATGGTTCCCTTAAAATCATGTTTTTCTCCATAAAAAAAATAAATAAATAAAATAGCTTTATTATCTAACAGTACAGAAACATACCATTTATAAGACAATTTAACTTAACCTAACTACAACAGCATACAGCTCAATTTAATTTTGTGTTGCTTAAATTAACATATACTCAACACAGCTCTTTTAATTTCATTTTTATTTGTAAAAAATAAATCTACTTTGTCATGCAAGGAGTCAAAGCTTGCACACATGCTGTATATTGGGGATTTATGTAGTATATTTGTATTTGGGGTATGCAGGTAGAAAAGATTGGTTTTTGGTCTTAGATGTAGTATCGGAGCATAAAAGTTAATTTGACCAAGTAAATATGATGACTCAACGTAGTTATTACATATTTTATATAATGTATGTATTTGGTGATATCTATGTCTGTCTTCAATGGTGTTTATTTTAAATCTTTGAAGTAGTACTTTGCTGTCATAACCCCTTGCAGGATAAATGTTGTCCACTTTATATGCAAGGTATTTTAATAATTTACGCTGCACTGACTCCAATTCAACCATGTATTTGTCATAGTAGGGAGTCCAGACAACACAGCAATACTCAAGCTTTGATCTTACATAAGCAAAATACAGAGTTCTAATGGCTTCCACATTGGTGAAATGTTTGCAAACACGAAACATAAATCCTAGCATCCTTATGGCAGAGTTACAGATATTCTCTATATGCTCCGCAAATGACAGTGTTGTGTCAAACATTACTCCCAGGTCCTTATAGCTATTGCAGGATGATATTGCGTTAGCATTTATATGATATTGATAAATAAGTTTTGTATGTTTTTTAGTAAAAGTCATTGTCTTACATTTGTTTATGTTAAGTTCTAAATGGTTGTTCAGGCACCACTCCACTATTCTGTCAATGTCACGTTGCAGCGCATAACAGTCATTAATGGTCGAGATTTTACGATATATTTTTGCATCATCTGCATATAACAGCATATTGCTTAGCACAACCTGCCATATGTCATTGACAAACAGAGCAAAGAGCAGTGGAGCCAGAACTCCCCCCTGTGGCACACCACTAGTTTGTACAAATGTTTTGGATTTATGCCCATTACACTCTACAAATAAATTTCTATTATATAGATATGATTTTAAGAGACTCAGTAATTGATTACTAAATCCCAACATTTGAAGTTTATGAAATAGTAATTGATGATCAACAGTGTCAAATGCCTTTGAGATGTCCATGTATATAATGTCAACTTGACCATGATCATCAAGTTCTTTACTTACAAATTCAGTAAGTTCTGACAGATTGGTTGTTGTGGATTTTCTACTGAGAAACCCGTGTTGATGCGGACTTATCAGCGATCGAGCAGAAAATATAATTTTGTCATAAACGCACATCTCAAAGACCTTTGCAAAGTTTGATATCTGTGCAATTGGCCTATAATTTTCTATTTTATTTTTTGACCCTTTTTTATGCACGGGACATATTTTAGTATGCTTCCATTTATCAGGAAATTGACATGTTTTTAAAACCAAATTAAATATTAAAAACAGGGGATCTACAAAATTATGCCTGCAGTCCCTAAGAATATATGCAGGCACTCCATCTACGCCACAAGATGCCTTTGGCTTTAGTCTTTCAAGTGCAGAGAGTATGTCAGTCTTTGTTATATGTGATACTGATATACAGTGATTGTTTGAATTAGTCTCCATTTTTTCCTGAGTAGGCTTGGTGTCAGTGAAGGCATTACTAAATAATTTGGAAAATGAATTTACTATATCTTCTTTACTGTCCATTTCCTGATTATTGTAGGTTAGCAAAGCGGGCATCTTACTTGCCTCCTTTTTAGTTTTAACATAAGACCAAAATTTTTTTGGATCATTAGTTATCGAGTATTGAACATGATTTGTATATACCCGGTGTGCCAACCTAATTTGTTTTTTGATAATTTTACGTATGTTTATATAATTATTAACATCCTCAGGTGAAGATTTAGCCTTAATTTTTTTGTGTAAAAATGCTTTTCTTTTGACATTCTTTATGATGTCTCTATTAAACCACGCCGGATAACTGGTGCCTTAGAAGCGGAACATGAACGTCAAAAACACAGTGCATCCTATCATACAGTATATCTGCAGCTCGATTTACATTTTCACACAAGTTTAAATCTGACCAATCTATATTTGTGATTTCATTATATAAGGCATTAAAATTTGCTTTACGAAAGTGGTAGTTTCGTTGCATTGCGTTTCGCTTAATGTTCTTTTCTTTTTTGAGATCTATTTTTATTTGAGTTACTAAAGTAGGATGATGATCATCCTCAGAGACTATTGAAATTGGGCTTCTTATAACATTAGTAGTGTTGTTACATAGAACGAGATCTAGACATTTACCATTAATGTTATTAACCGTGTTATATTGCATAAGGTTTGTAGCATGCATAAAGTTATTTAATGCCTTACATTATATCTATAAATATGATATAAAATTTATCAGTTGCTATTATTTTAACAACACGGTTATGTAATTTACTTCCATGTCCATTGTTTAGTAATTGTTTATCGAATCTATAAAAAGTATATTTTTGTTGTCATCTTTATGGAAATTGTAGATTAAAGTAGATGGAATTGTTAACTACAGAACTGTAGCATAATTTTTGTTGGTAAAATTGACAACATCGCTAGTGACTGACGTTTCTTCAGTACGAATCATATAATTTTTATTTACTAAAACTCAGTAGGTACGCTGTTTTTTATGACGATGACATAAGTTCATTTTCCTCGGTTATTCACTCACATATGGTTATTTTTGTGTGAATTATTTGCATCTCAGGATTTGTAGATTTAAATACACGTTGTTATCGAAATGACGTATTATATTTAAACCGGCAATTCCTGAGGTCAAATCAAATTGAAGAAAAATATCCATAATTGGCGCTTTAATTTAATATGCCCTGTACATGACCTGATGTCAAACCAAAATTAAACACCTGGTGGCACTGTCAGAAGAACTAAAACCATGTAAACCCAGCAACAGATGTTAAAAAACGTCAGTGAATTTTGACCAGTGTTGTCATAAATTTTGAGGGTATACTATTTAGAAGCTCAATGATCTTTTGATTGAAACAAAGTTCTTTATAAAAGAAGGAATTTTATTTAGGCCACATGCTCTCTTACCTTTACCAAAATTTATATTCTCGCGCAAATTTTTATGCATTTTCCTCTTAACTAACTAGAAAACACATATCAAAAGTCAATGACATTTTGATTGATTTGGCTTCGTTTAGAAAAAAATTCAATTTCCTCTAAAACACATGCTCTCTTTCCTTGTTATTTAACCATAATTTGTATAAAAAAATTGTTTATACACCAAATAAGTTGCTTTAGTACAGAACCGGGCACGTAAATTTACAAACACGCGCGAAATTGACACAGGGACATCGTTTTTATTAATTTTTACTTTTCTCCAGTAAAAATTTGTGAGCACTTTTCTTTTCGACACATATTAAATTTATAGCATTTAAAAACGCAAAACAAAATACAGAAAACATTTAATGTTCGTCGTTCGACATTCAACCTAGCAGAGGGCGCGGCGACGGGTGTCCTGTCAACTTCTCATCAGTGTTGCCAAACTACCAAATACTAATAAATAGAAATCCAGCTTGGTCTGATCGTCAGAGAGTTTTTGCTATTTTATAAGTTTAAATTCATACGTCGATGTTATTACTTTACCGTATTATTTTCTTTCTCTGCTGCAGGATAAAATTATACATATTTTTTAAATTTTAAGTTTTGCCGCGCAAATTTCGAAGCCTGTTAAATGGCAACCTCGCTCGATGTCAGCTGATTTTCGATTGTTTCAATGGAACTGTTGATATACCACTGTACTACAAAAGTTGGAACTACAAAACTACCCTTTACAAGAAGGTTACTGCGAGCAGTACATACTGGCAAGTCGAAGTACCTATTCACAGATGAGGTTGGCTTTACCCGAAATGGAATATTTAATCAGTGAGACCAATAGCCAGATAAAGTTTTTCTTGAACATATCGGCAGGTATTATTGATAATCCTAATAGGACCACATATCTTGCCAGCAAGGCAAAATTCAGAAGGATATTTAGCCTTCCTGCAGAACGAACCAGAACTTTTAGAAAATGTTTCTTTAGCTCGGATAAGGGACATGTGGCTTCTGCAAGAACAGTTTACGGATTGTCACTGAATATTTGGACGTTCTATGTGTGTTTATTCTATGCGTACGGTAGTGTTTAGTGATTTTGTGTCATCTGATAATAAGTGCCTATCTTCAAAGAAACTAACTTGAAACTCGTGGGTGTATGTCTGTTATTTAAGTGATTTAGGGTAATTTGTTTTGTTTCACTATGTGCTTTTTCTCTCGACGATATGCCGGTCATGTTCCGAGATTGGAAAGAAGAAGCCGAAGGGCTTTTAATGGATATAAGCAAGCGAGGAGTAGACTGTGACTTTGAGTTTACTTCTTTATAGCTACTAGGCAGTCCCACACTATTATCAGGTCACGTTATGAGCATAAAGTGTGAGCATGATGTGATGATGAGTCGATTTACTTTCTATTTGTATACTAAGGTAAGCTAATAAATACTTTTATAACAAACTAACGTTTTACATTTTTTCACAATTTTGCAACATTACAAGGAACATGTGTTTGTCAAACAGCTCCAAAAGGTAATATAATATAGTGCCGCGGAGTGACCTGTGGGTTTATGGGTGTGTTACCCAACTTTTAAAACGGTCGATTTAAAAAATATATGTAGCGCTTCTCTAGGACACCCAAGGAGTCACCTATTTAAATATAATACATCATTTCCATAACACCCTGTATAATAGGTCATTTCCATAACACCCTTTTTAATTATTATATTTTTTAAATTTATTTCATCTTTCTTTCCTCAATTGTTTACTTTTCGTTCGTCTGATAGGTTCATTCCCGGGGGGCCTACAGCATAACGTGGGCTCCGAACGACGATCCCCAGTCATACGCTGCTCCCTCAAGAGCTATCAATCCTTATTTTCTCGCATTGAGGTATGACAAACAGATTGGGGAGGCATAACGCGTAACAGTACCGCTAGAATACACCAAGGGTGAACTGGTTTACTGACAGTAGGTTGGAACCGTTTTAGAGTTCCCAGCCGCTTTAACAACAAAGCCACCAGAGCTGTTTACTTTTTTCTTAATTGGAATTGAATTTCAGTCGATCTTAATTTTATTTTTATTTCAAATGGGTTTTTTAAGAATGCACAGATTTTGTGAAAGAATACTAGCATATGGCATACACACAGGGCAAATTTCACTTTCGTAAATAATTAACTCTCGCATATAATAATATACCATATTGATCCTCTTTATTAAATACACAGCCTACTAAACGTAATTTATGGGTATATTATTCAAAAGAATGAATAATGGATTTTCATTGACGACTAAAACATAAGGGAAAGCCTCGAGAAAACCACATTACATCTCGTTAATAAACTTGATGATGACATGGAACCGAATTTTGCACTCTCTGCAAAGTAATTATGGGTTTTAATAATGACAAAAAATGTTTGACTTTAACATGAGGATATTATAACGATTTTTTATGTCGATCTAATCAATTAATAAGGGTATTGTAAAAATACATAATTGAAAGGGGAAAGGTCAAAATAATAGTCGAATATAATAATTTCAATTTTTTTTTAAGTAGTCCGTCTCAAAGTGGAGTGAAATGATGAATGGGGAATGAAACTCAAAATCTGCTCCACTAGTTTAATAATAATGTTTAAAAAATTGTAATCATTCCATACATGTTTCGAAGGAATAAACTTTCATCTTCAGTGTAATCTTAATTGAGAGAACTTATGCCATTGCCAAAATTATAACTGCAAAAAGAGAGGAAACCAAAAGGTACATTAAAAAAAAATTAGTTTCACATGTAATGTAATTTAGAGAAATATGATAATAAATTAGAGAAACATTTTTAAAATTAAATTTTAATTCTAGTCTATAAATTTTAAAAATCAAAAAAGCGAAATTTACAAAATGGGCCCACATAGCTGTATCAACACAAAATGGGAGAAATTTGAAGTTGTAAAGATGAATCCTGAACAAACCCATATTGGGTGGACACAGCCATCTTGTAACTTTTGCTTCTTTGATTTTATATTTATCTTAAAACTAGAATTAAAATTTAATTTTAAAAACATTTCTCTAATTTGTTATTAATTTAGTATTATATTTCTTAAAATTATATTACGTGAACGTTTCACTTTATTTTTTTTTCTTATAAATATAAGAAATCACTCTTTTTCATGTTTCATTTCTTCAAAATCAACAATGCCATAAGGTCTCTAAGTTTAACTTTCAATAAAGATGAAGGTTTATTTCTTCAAAACATGCATGGAATTATTACAATTTTTTAAACATTGTAATTAAAATAATGGAGCAGATCTTGGGTTTTTTACCCGTTCTTAATAATTTTAATATGTGAAAACCAATTTTTTTTTCATACTGATGTAATCATTTAAATAAATAAATCATTTAAATAAATAAATAGAAAAAAATCAAATTCAATATATTTTAACGAATATAGTCGCGTAGCCAAATTATAACTTGAAATTACTAAGTAATAGTTAGAGACGGTGAGAATAGGGGGATCGTGAAGTGGAAATCCAGTAATTTGGTTTTTCGTGGAGTTTAGGTCCCCCTCTACAACTTTTATATCTGATAATGCCGTAGAGCGTTGATGAGAGGCCCTGTACCGCTTTAGGTAGGAAATTCTCAATAAATTCAAAATTATATCGAGCCATGTCTGAAAATGAATTTAGAGCATCTGCGTGACCCCAAAGTCACGGGAAACACATTTTCTGACAAGTCAACCCTTGCATATATTTTTTCGAGCGTGTCAATAACAAGAAAATTCAGTGAAAATGGCGATAAAAGGAAATTTAGTATCGAAGGACAAATTTTATTGCTACGATTATTCTAGTTGAATCACTAATATCTCTTTTTAAGCCAACCAAGTACTTCTAGTACCCGTAAGAATAAATATTCTTACGGTAACCAATATAGTTAGTTATTAGAAGCAACATCATATTGTTTCAACAATTGTGTTTGTTAATTATTACCTATTTTATTGTTAACAGGGCAAAGAAATATTAAATACCAATGTATGGAAAAATTATTATTTTTCCCGACCACCCGATGATTGGGAAAGGGCATATTTAGTCTACACAGTAGCGCTTTAAAATACTATTTCAGATTGAATGGCACTACCACGAAAAGGAAGCTTTTCCATTGATAGGATGTAACCACCTGCAGACCGGTATCGAACTTCTTTGTTCTCGTCAGTACAGGGTAGGTGTATACAGGGTGCTGATAAAGTCTGGAATAATCGATTTTTCTTGAAAACGCAAAACTTTTTCGAAAAACGCTCGTACCCGTCGATTTTATTTTATTCTTTGAAATTTTTTGGCGTTCTTCAATATTATACCGGATGCGCCAAAAACGCTAGGCAAGTGTCAACTTCACTTTTTCAAATAGAACACCCCTTTTTTTCTCCAATATTCAGATTCCTCTCTAAACTCTAGACAAGTTTCATATAACATATTGTATGGCTAAAGTCAACAGGAATTGAAATACAGGGCCCACAATAAAAATCAAGGTATAATTTTAAAGCTTGTTTTCCATGACAAATACTTAGGCTAGAAAAAAAATTCTAACAGGAAATTGGTAATACAGTGAACAATCTAAAAAATTATTTGAGTAAGTGTTGAAAATGGTGTCCATTTACGGCTCTACAATGTCCCAATCTCTCAACAAATTCTAACTGTACATTATGTACAATTTCTGGGGTAATTTGTCTTATGGTTGTTGTTATACGCGTTTTGAGAACATCAATATCTTCTGGTTTATTTTTGTAAACCCTTTCCTTAATATAGCCCCACAGAAAGAAGTCCAATGGCGTTAAGTCGGGGGACCTCCCAGGCCACTCTATTTCACCCCGTCGACCTATCCAATGATGATGAAATAACTCATTCATCAGGTATCTACGGACTTCGACCGAATAGTGGGCTGGTGCACCATCCTGCTGAAACCACATAGTTGTATCATGTGAGTCAGGAATGTTCCGATCGGGAAATAGGGCAATCAACGCTGGAGCGAGGTCTTCTTCAAGAAACTGCAAATATCTTTGGCCAGTCAAATTTTCCTCAAAAAAATAGGGTCCTATAACAGTATCCCGAATTATTCCTGCCCATACATTAATTTTTCTCGGCCGCTGGGTATGAATTTCTCGGAACCAATGGGGATTTTCGCTGGACCAATACCGGCAATTTTGACGATTTACCATGCCATCCAAGAAAAAAGTAGCCTCATCGGAAAAAATTATGTTACTCGGAAATAATGCATCGTTAATCAAGTAATTATCCATGAGAATTTCGCAGAACTCATTCCTTCTGTCAGGGTCGCCTTCCAAAAGTTCCTGTACTCCTTGACATTTATATGCATGCCATTTTTCCTTTTTCAGAAACTTTGCCACCGTTGAATCGTGGATATTTTGAACATTTTGAGAAATGCTTCTTGTGCTCGAATGTGGTCTCTCTTCCAACGAAACTAGAATATCAAGTTTGACATCGTCGGAAATTTTAGGTCGTCCACTTCTAGGTTTATCCTTAACGTGACCAACTTCATTATACTTCTTAACAATTTTGGAAACAGTTGCCTGATTTATGTGTTCTCTATTTGGATATTTATCATTAAAATACTGACAAACTTCTATTTGTGTTCTCTTTCGATCTCCACATCCTACTATTATTAATATTTCGATTCTCTCAGCTTCCGTTAGAAACATTTTTATGGGTAAAAGTGACAACTTTGGAGTAAATATTAAATGTTTTGACATTTACGTAACTAAGTTATTATGTAGAAACCGGTAAGAAGGTAAATACCTAGACCTTAAAATTATACCTTGATTTTTATTGTGGGCCCTGTATTTCAATTCCTGTTGACTTTAGCCATACAATATGTTATATGAAACTTGTCTAGAGTTTAGAGAGGAATCTGAATATTGGAGAAAAAAAGGGGTGTTCTATTTGAAAAAGTGAAGTTGACACTTGCCTAGCGTTTTTGGCGCATCCGGTATAATATTGAAGAACGCCAAAAAATTTCAAAGAATAAAATAAAATCGACGGGTACGAGCGTTTTTCGAAAAAGTTTTGCGTTTTCAAGAAAAATCGATTATTCCAGACTTTATCAGCACCCTGTATAATATCCATCATCAGAGGAAACTCTCTTCGCGCCGTATTATCAATGGTAGTCGAGAAAATACAGCGCGCAGCTCCATCTCCTAGCCGCAAATGGCGATTGTTGCTGTGACGTCAGGTCTCACATCGTACCAACTTACCTATTACTACTACCTCTATCTGGCTAATAGCAATAACTAGGTAAATTAGTATAGGGAGCTAGGTAATAAAAAAGTATTGGTTTCAATATGATAATGTAGTTATGTTAACTAAGAAGTAGTTAAAAATAAGAGTTAGTTCTGTTAACTAGATCATCTTATTTATCGTAATTCATTTGTTTCAAATTTGTTTTTCTAACTAGAAATTACTTTTGCATAAGATAAAGCTATAACAGCAAGATTAAATTAGTCTTAGATACCAATGCATTTTTTAGAGTGTCGGAATATAATAAGATTTGATAACTACAAATTACAATTTGTTTAAAGGTTGAACTGGTTTTCCAACATGTATCAATACTCATCGTGGGTTCCCTGTTTTTAGGATAGAAATAAAACTCACAACCAAGATGGTTTGCATCAGATTGTTATGTATATGTATAAAATTAAACTTTTACTATAAATTTTTAATTTCAAAATTTTACACTATCTTAAACTCTAAAAAGCAACAGGAAATAAAAATAAACTAGAATTTAAATAACTACCTAAGTTAACCAGTCATAGCAGGAAAGCTATAAAACAAAAATAAAGGTTCCCTGTCTGCAAACTTTTATATTAAAACATTTTTCTAAGTCTGTTAAAATACAAAACTCCCCTTTCAGTAACGTATGGATGAAGTTTGAAAAGTAATCACACGTAATAAACAGATACACAACTATATAAAGTTTTATTTCTCTGTTTTAGGATTAAAATTAAGATTGTGAGGAGACAGATAATATTGAAGTGTTAGTAGGAGTAGTTGTAGTTGGTAGTAGAAAGGTTATAATGATGCTTTCAAGAAAAATTAATGAAATATGGACATGTCTTTCGTAAAATGAATAGCGAGCGGCATGATCATTTTCACTTTGCAAAATATGATATATTGTTTTTGGGTAAATATCGCTCCCCTTACCCGAAATTGGTGATTTTTTTCGGGAAATATGTAATTTGAGGCATATTTTACGAATCTTATCGATTTTTGGCGAAAACACTTAGTTTCTGAGATATTAAAAAAATTAAAAAAAAAACACAATAAATGGATCTACAATCTGATAACAAAATCATGAAAATCGCAAAAAAAATTAAAAAGTTATAAAATAAACTTGACCAAAATTTCAGGATGGCGGAATTTTGTGCCGGCGGCGAGTGTATATTAAATCAAAATTTTTATAAATTGTGTAAATTAATTAATTAATATAGTTAATATTTTCATAGATTTAACCTTACATTTGTAAATTTTGTTCCCTATCCAAATTTTGCTTAATACATTATTTTCTTCAAAAAATAAAAACCCTCACTTACCCGATGCAAAGTTGATCTATCATGATCTTAAACAGGGATTAAATAAGACAAACATATAACTTTAATTATGAGATCAATTTCTTCTTCAAAAATATTATTTTTACGATCAATGTCTTCCAGTTAGCTGAATTCAAGATTTGGTAACCTGACCGCTTTGACTGTAAGTAAATAATATCTGCTAATGTTACTGGCAGACAACGTTGTTAGGTTATTAAGTTATTGGCTAAAATATTCCCACCACTCGCTGCTTTTATTTTCTTGTTTTAAGTGGACTTCGTTTAAAACGATATGTTTTCCCACGGGTTTATTAATCGATTAGGAAAAAAAATGTATATAAAAATTTTTACAAATTAAATAAGGAATATTCGTATATATAGTCTTTTTTGTCATATACTCTATGGGGATGTCGTTAATGGTAACAGATAAAACTTCGATTAAATGGGAAAAAAGTAACACAATCAAGACGAACAATATGCAGTGCAAAAAGTGCTGGTAAGATTTTAAATTTTTGAGTTATTTAAGAAAAACTGAAACTTGAATTTTTTATTTAATTTATTTTCCACGTTAAATTAAAGTTTGAGAAAAACTAACAAAACATTCTAACAGCAACGTTTAGTGAACTTAAAGAATACATAACAAATTTTTTTTATACGTTTCGTTTCAAGTAATCATCATCAACTTAATTTTTTCTAATATCAAATTTTAAGATCTTTTTTATTATAAAGTCCATGATGTATCACACAGTATGATTAATTACGTGTCTAGTGTTTTTAATCATCGTCATGAAATTTTCAGAATACGGACCTGTATTTTCCATAATTTTGTAAAAATAGTTCAATGCAGGAGGTGCCTACTAACATAATTTTTAAAATTCTCCTATAATAATACACTACATAATAATCATAAAACAAGGTCATTTATTAACAATAACAAAACAGTAAGTATGAAAAAATAAACAACAAATAGATACATCGGCAAAAAAACACTAAAAATATTAAGAAAAGAGAACAATTATTAAAAATTAATTTTCCACAAGGTGCTCGAAATGATTTACGCCAGTACCCAAACAAATAGCATGTTAAAATTGCAGAATTTAAAAAAATTATTAGAATTTGTGGCCTTACGCTTTGAAAGGCTTCAATAATTTTACTAGTCATCTAAGATCTCTGGAAAATGACGGAAATCAGTTCGTGTACCTGTTGGATATTTAATTTCTAATAATCTACTGTTAGTTTTATTTTAATTAATTTTGTTTTGTCGATGTACCTACTTGTTGTTTATTTTTTCATACTTACTGTTAATAAATTATCTTGTTTTATGATTATTATGTACTACATGATTATAAAGGATTTATGAAGATTATTACAAGCTCGAAACGCAATTAAATTTAGAATAAAAAGGTGTTCAAATTTGACAATATTGCCGTATCAGGTAAAATTAACTTGATGATGATTACTTGAAAATGATACGTCATATAAAATAATTCGGTGTACAATCTTTAGATTCACTAAAAGTTGATGCGAGAATGTATTATCAGATTTGCCCTAAAATTAATATTTTTGCGGGAAAAAAATAAATTAAAAATCCAAAATTTCAGTTTTTTTTTTTTTCAAATAACTCAAAACTTAATCATATTTTGTGTGTTATATTGTTGTTGCTTTGATTTCGATACTTTTTCCCCAGTTAATCGAACTTATATCTCTTAACATTAACGAGATCCCCATACAGGCCCTCATTATCTCGGGCACCATGTATATTGACTTTCCAATATTCTATAATTAATACTAAAGAAATTTTTGTCAAAAGAATTTTTCAAATAAAGTGCAATCTTTTCATAAACCAAAATTTAGTTTTCTTCTAGAGCATTAACAATCCAGATCAGTCGCCCACCGATGTACTCTTTTTCTAACATCAGTGGCAAACGCTACTCTCGGAGACTGTGCGGGCGGTTGAGTAGCTGGAAATTTATTATGAATAATGTAAATGCGGCCAGCTACGAAATCCTCTTATGTAAATAGCATGACATATACCAAACAATATTAAAAGGTTGTTGAATTTAGACATTTATTCAGAAAGGAGAACTAAACTAATAGTATCCTCTAATAAAAACCAAATACATGTTTCGGTGGTAAAAACCTCCATCTTCAGATAGACTGAAAGAACAATATTCTTAACAAAATTAAATTATTATTTATTTATTTTTATTAATAGAGTCGGCAGCTAAGATTGATTTTGGCTTATAACATTTTGCATTTTGCATTTCCCGAACCCTTTACCTTTGAATATCGACTTTGATGTATTGGCCTTAAGCCCTATTGCGTATCCTAGTTGAATACCAATATAACATTGGATATTCAAATAATTGTTAATTAATTATGTACAGTTAAGTTGCAGAAGACCTTAATAATATCTAGACCTATCTAAGTACAATAAAATATTTACAAATCTAAATTTGAGATTAGATGGGAAACCTACATAATTATTTAATTTTCCATCCGTTCCGTTCATTCAATTTTAATTTGTGAAACTGTGACAATTTAATACAAAATGGAATGGAAATAATACTGCGCTGTTGATAAATAACTTTAAATAGCATTCTACCCAAAGATATTACAAACTACAGATAGAAAAATGTACATTTCTAGCCAACGCAACGAATGCAACCAGTCCTTCCCACCACTTTCGGTTATTATTGCAGCATAGCCAGATTGACATATTTATCGCAAAGGTATCTTGCAAAATCCAAACAAATCATTTGTTAATTTGGCAATTACAACTGGTTTAGAATTAATCCGCAATTGCTCTTAAAATAAATTTTTTTCCCAATAATTTTACTATAAACTATGAAAAGGCGATGAGAGAATCTTTAAAAAAATATTATTATACTTAAAAGTATCAAACTAATCCGACTGCACTCTGGCAACACCTATTTTTATTGTACAACTGCGCTACGATTCGGACCCAAAAGATGAATGAATTACTAATCTGGTAAACATTGCGATGTTGGCGCTTGGATCAAACGGATTGATTAATTATATTGGTTGATTTGTGTTGTTTTGTGATTAGTGGTGAAAAATCGTCTTTATTATAAACAATCATGGTGCATTCGTGTGTAGTTTGTAAAAGAGTAGACCATTTAAATAATGATTTATCTTTTCATTGGTAACTATGGTTATATTTTAATATTTAACCATCTGATATAACCACTTCAACTTTGTTGCCATTTAGCCAACAAACATGTAGTTCTCTCTTCCACCCATTATTTATTTTAAATAACATTTCACACAATCACAGCTTCACTTTCCAAGAGTTTTATAAATGAATTTTGGGATCTGTAGTTTACAATACCTTTGACTCTACCCATCCATAAAATTTCTTCACTTTTTGTTATTATTACTGATTCATTTTACAGAACCGGACAACAAATTTTATAAATACCTAGCAATCTACATATACAGAGTCCTGCATCTCACTCACATCTCGTCTTCTATAGCTTCGTTATTAATTAATTTAGAATTTTGATATTTTGAGAACTTTAACCATACCCTAGGGTGCATTTCAGGAAAATATTTATAAATATACAGGGAGTCCCAAAAAAATTTGACGTCATATGGTATATTTTTTTGGATTATATTTAGTTGCTTATTTGGATCTCTTATGGTTACTTACATATTCCTATAATTTTATATCAATCGGCTTGGTGATATCAGCGAGAAAAAGATAAAAACTAAACAGATTGGTTTTGACCACCTGGATTTAAAAATTAATGAAAAATAAATGTAAATCCTCGCTATAAAATTATACAAGATATTTAAGTAAGTAGGGTGTAATAGTCTTGTGAACCAAGTTTGATCGATCCAAATTGAACAGGGTGTTCAAAATTTAGTGTCAAATTTTTCGAATTTTAAAACACTTTATTTTTCTTATTTTCATTTGGAGCACCTGTATATATTTATGTGATTCGATGCGGAATTAAAAATCAAACATTTCCTAATTACAACCTTGTCGCAATTCCTAACTCATTAAGAATTCTTTGGAACCTAATCTTAACAGCTACTTCAATGGTAATTATAATCTCGACACCTTGTATAATCCGTATCAATCACACTTGGTTATCGATACTGTTAGACCTTATCTAATAAATATCTTGTTCAATTTTATTAACGATGCACTATTTCTATTTTTTTGTTAGTTTTTAAAGTAAGTTGTGCAAAACTGCAATAAAATATATCGCATGTAATCTAAAAAAATATACTATCATGACGTCACACTTTTTGAGACCCCTTGTATACTCGAAACTATTTTCCTGAAACGCACCCTATGATACAGGAAAAGTGTACAAAATATCAAAATTTTAACTTAATTAATAAAGGATCAATAAAAGATGCGCGGTGAGATGCAGGACCATGTAATCTCTGTATACTGTGTATACAGTGCGTCCATGAAGTATTTCATGAAAACTCAGGGATGTTTGTACACTCCCCGATAATAAATTCCGAACGAAGATAATGTTAGTCAGGTTTGTTCGGGTTTGTTTTTTTATCAAAGTGAAGACTTGTTTCTCGGAATGTTAGCCTGAATTTTAGTTTTCATAATATACTGTGTGTCTTGATCAGTATACATGCAGGAACAAAACTTTTTTACCCTTATTTGACCGTAGAATTTAGTCAATTTTATTCACAATTCAGCAGATTGCATTATTTTATCGGTTACCATAAACAAATATCCAAAAATTAATAGAGCATATTGTTACCTCGTGTGCTTATCACTTCTACCATGTGTGTGGGATGCCTTCAGTGCAATACGGGCTATTAATTTTTGGATATTTGTTTATGCTACTCGATAAATTAATGTAATCTTCTGAATTCAGAAAAAAATTTAAAAACTGCAATACTTCCTTTAAAAATTTGTATAGGGGTAAATGCTTATAAAAACACGCATATGTATAAGACTTCTCACCCAGTTTCTTAAATGTTCGAAGCCACCTACTTTAATTTGGAACCATAAGTTTCACTTCTAACTATGTATTATTTTATGGTCAAAAGTTGAAATCTATATTATCGGCACAGATGTATCAATATGGCGCTTAAATGATTCTGCTGGCTTGTGCTGTAGTTTTACAACATCAGATCTTATTGTTTTGAGAAGTAAGTACATATGATACAATATTTTAAACGTTTTCATTTTATTATATGAGATAAAAACTTTATTATTGTGGTAAAAAAATTGGTGGAAACTTAATTTGTTTACAATAATTAGGGTTTTAATTACATTTTCGCATGTATGTATAAGAGTACTCACTTGATCTCGCATAAGAGTCCGCAGTGCGTACTCTTATACATATTATGATATGGTTAAGATTGGAATTTGTATCTTGTTTTTAGATTTTCTCACCATGAGCCGATATAAAAGAAAAGTGAACGGAAGCTTGTATTTACAACTGAAAACTTGCAAGATATCAAATGGAAGGTGTCCGCAGGAATTAGTAAAAGAAGTATAGCTAAGGAAATGAGAATAAATGAAGCGACATTAAGGAAACGATTAAAATGTGGAAATATTCCAAAGTCATTGAGGCAATTTTCTAGTGATATTCCTGTTGACATGGAAATGGAATTAGCGGAGCAACTACGTGATTTGGATAATAGGTTTTACGGAATTACAAAAAAAAATTGTAAATTGCTGCCTATAAGTTTGTTGAAAGTAACAACCTTGATTATAGATTTAACAAAAATAAAAAAATGGCAGGTGAATCACGGATAAAAGGTTTTTGCCAACGGCATAAAATAATACTTCGTCAGCCCGAAAAATGTTCAATGGGTCGAATGATTGGGTTAAATTATAATGAAGCTAAATTCTACCACTCAGTACTTCTACAGGGCGTCCAGAAATTAAGGGTAAAAAAGCAACTTTTGTTTCTGCCTGTATATTGATAAATACTGCAAACTAAAATCCAGGGTAACATTCCGAGACATAAGTCTAAAATTTAATGAAGATCGGAAAATAGTTTAAAAAGTTACAATAGGACTATAAACATGACTAACATCATGTTTCTCCAGAATTTATTGTCGGGTGAGTGTATGTTATTGTGTTGTTACAGATCTCGTTATAAACTTCTCACAAGGGATATCAAAATGATCAAAGAGCAACTTAGTAATATGTAAGGTTACCATCTAACAACAAAAAAATCTTATTTAGGTACATTACTTTGCCCTATAGATCCTGGACCTCGTCAAGTACATTTTAAATCTGACGAACTGAATACAACGTTTATGGCGGCTCAAGTAAAGTCAACCACGATTATAACCAGGCGTAGAATTACCGCCGATATCGCCTGTAAAGTCCTCGTGCAAATTCAAATGGGCTTATCGTCTTTTAGCGCTCCAGCGGCAATAGCTATTATTAACAAAACATAATGATCTGATAAGTACAGTTTTATGCGGTCGGTGCAGTTTCAGCAGTCTCTTGCTGTTTTCTACTACGTCTTTTATAAATCAGAATTTCTATTGACCAACTGACGACAACACAAAGGATTATTATATCGAGAAGGTGAATGCATGTGTCGTAGTCAAATGCATCTTTAAGCATACCTGAAATTAAAACAAAAAATTAGTTCTAATTTGACTACTCTTCAAACATGTATTTATAATATATATGCTGTATAGGGTTGCCAGGTATTCTGGATTTCGCAGGATGTCCTGACTCGAATATAAGCGTCCTGCGAAAACCTGTGGTAGGACGCCTAATATCCTGGATTTCATAAATACTCAAATTATAAATCTTTCATTTCTCGGTAAGAACAAGAAAAAGCCGATTTACTTTGCTTTGAAGAAGAAAATTTCTTTGGATTTCTAGCCACAAATCTTTTAAAGACTTTCTCTCCAAATGAACGAATCAAAATAACGGAATCGTTTTCACAATTTTATAATAATATTGCTGATTATCTTGATTCAAAATACGATTTTACAGAAAATAATTTGTTTTTAAAAATATCTATTTTTTCTCTAAAAATACCGTTTAAGTTTGATTCAGTCGTGGAAATTGTTACTAACTTGTCCATTGAAATAAACCTTGATAATTTATATGAAGAATTTTGAATAATGAAACCCACCTTTGAGAAAGCTTGCACTTTACCTGAAGGCTCTATTCACAAATGGAATAACATTTTCATAGCTAAGCCCGAAATGAATAATTTTTTGAAAATAATACAATTTGTTTTTTCAATATATGGCTCAAGTGCTGACTCTGAAAGAGCGGCCTGAAGCGACAGCCGCAATAAGCTCTTCGTTGACCATATTAAAGCAGAGGTTTAGATTAAAACAAATTTTGGTTTAACTTGCAAATAATTTTATAATATGGCAATTTAAAACAATAAGCTCTTGGACGCCGTGAAGAGTACTAAGAAATATTCTTTTTCAACCAAATAATTCATATTTTTAAAGCATTTTAAAGGTATTTCAAATAACTAATAGACTTATGTTAGAAAAGAACTTTTCTGATTATTTTTATATAAAATAAATTGTGTTGCAGTTTAGTTAAAAATTTCCTTTCTTATTTGAATATTCCCATCCATTTTCAAACTTGTGTCCTGTGATTTCAAAATTTAAACCTGGCAACCCTAATGCTGTATCGGGGATTTCAACAATAATGTGAATAGTAGGGCTGGCCGATATTGAAAATTGAATATCGATATCCAAAAAAATATGGATATATTCGATATCATCGATGTTTCATTCTTTAAATATCATCTCATTCGATATATCTATATTTTTAACGATATAGAAATAAACCCGAAATAGTTACGTGCCCTCAATGGTTGTTTAAGATGTGGCGACCTCCAGAAAATGATGAGGAATTAATTTACAGCTCGTGTTAAACATTATATTAGCCAGAAGAATTTCGGTGTCGGTGTTGGTGTTGGTGAGGTGATCTGGTGAAAATCGCCAATATCTACGCATAAATGAAGCTCACAGCGTTAAATGGCAGTGAACAGTATAGGTGTATTTAGTATTTGCCCGAATATAAAAATCCAAATATATTACGAATATATGGAATATATCGTATATAACGAATATGTCCAATATATCAATTATATCGAATAGGTCGAATATGTTGAATATGTTGAATATGTTCCACCTTGTCCTACATAGATATTATGATAATATGAAAAAAATAGTTGGTACTTACCCAATGGTTCTCCCACAGACATAACGAAAAATCCTTTAACTACCATATTAAGTCCGACAGCTGAGGGTAACTCGTGCTTTGGAATGTATTCTGATACAACCAAGTTTTGGTTAATAACGGTAACAGCTCTTACATATCCCACTACTACCGACATTATCAATACCATATTGTATGTCGTCATTGATACCAATACTAAAAATTGTCTATAATTTATAATAGCTCTAGTTACCAACACTAAAATATTTTTCGATAAGTGGAACCTGGAGATGAGAGAGATGATGCTTTCATTGAGATGCATAGATGTGGGTCAATCTTTTACAAACCGCACACTTTTTAACCTTGGCATTTTAGAATCCTCCGAATGTTTTTTTACTTATACTGGTGTTATGGAAATGACTTATTATATTTAAATGGGTGTCCTAGAGAAAGTCTACATACTTTTTTTTTAAATCGAATATCTAAATACTAAGGTAAAGACCCTTTTTACCCACATGCTGTCGCGCCGTTCCATCAGGATTCACTTAGCAACAATGTGGGTCACTAGAGTATACTAACAGTATTATCAGATCACACCGCGTGTCTCGCCCTTGCTTGGATACCGGCCGCGCGCCATTATCGTTGCTTCAGTATGTTTCAAGACTCGGGGGTAGAGTGACGCTGTCGATGGTTTCACGTGCCTGACGTATACGAATTTTAAACGTTTTGTTAGTTGTAGCAGTACCCGATTTTTTTTCTGTTGTGAAATAATTCATAATAATAAATGTTGTGTTGTGAATTCAAATTTGTGTGATATTATCTACTATTGAGCTGTTGAAAAACATACTTATTGTGTTTTATTTTTTTATCGAATTTAATTATAAAACAGATTAGATTATTTTAAAATAGGATCGAAGGTAAGAGAGTATGTACCTTAAAATTGTAGTTTTTTTTTCTAAGAAGTTTCAAAAAGAAGTGATAACGCGTGTCAAAACCGTCTTGTTGTCAAAACCTGAACACGTGTTCTGTGTTGCAATATGACAACACCACCTATAATGCGCTAACCTCTTTTGAACCTCGAGACTGCCTCAATAAACTATTGATTGTGACGGTCCTCAGGAGCTGGCCCGTAAATTTTGAGATTTCATATAAAGTGTGTATTTCGCTAAATAATTCAAAGTGCCATTTATGGATATTTTTCTTCAATTTGTTTTCATCTCTGGATTTGCCAGTTTAAATATAATAAGTCATTTCCATAACACCTTGTATATTAATATTACAATTTATTATGAGTAGGCTCTATCTCAGAAACTATAGCTGATACAAAGAAAAGCTAAGTGTTTTTGGAATCACCGCATTGAAAATAACTAAAATCAGTTGTTTTTTCTTTTGCACCAAGGCAACTTTTTCTTGTTGGACTGTGTAATAGGAAAATGGTTATAGTGACTGATTGAAATAACTCAGTTCCAAATATTGCTGTTATATGATTCAGTATAGTAAAATTAGTCATGTGACCGGCGTTATATTGTTAAAAAATCTATGCTATACAAAAATAGACCAAGATCTTTGTGACGATGATCTTTTGCGCGGACTTATATAATTCCTATAAAGATACTATATTAAATAATTAACAGGTGTTTTTGAGTTTATTTATTTTTAAATAGGTACCGATTTACTGAAAGTTGTCTGTAAAGAAATTTTGACCCTAATAGATGTAGAAAATTTTTTTAAGACAAACATTGACGGTCCCTTTTCAAAACAATTAATATCTAACGAGCAATTAATTTCAAGAAATATTTGCGGTGTAACATTATCCGTAGGGAACTTAATTGAATTTGTGAGGGATTAAAGCTACAAAATGTTATCCCGGAATATCTACTAACAGCAAATATTTTATATCGTTAGAAAACACACTCTACTTGCTTATCAGATGGAAGTATTTCACATAAAGTCTGCAAGCGACCCGGAAAATGGCTATTTAGCGTTATTTTCTATATTTTCTATTGCATATATTGCATATATTTATTAGTTTCTTTACAGTTCGATCAAGTCCGACATCATCAGGGAGGCGTCGATCCAATTAGTCTACGCGCGGCTTAATTAGTTAAGAAGTTATTCGTTGCATAGTTTATGTTGTTTTATATAATTTCATAAAAATATATCAACTAGCTTTTCTTTCTTTATAAAGGTTGTGGAAGATTCCTAAAGTGAATATGTTGAGCATGAAGGAAAATTGCTTTCAACATTGTTCCTTGTGGCGTCCCCATGGAATCTCAATAATAATAGAATTTTAATTCTATATGAAGTCCATCTCGTCGCTCAAGTATAGACACGTTTTCAGTATAATATTGGTCATTCTTTTACAACCCGTACGCTTTTTAACCTTGACATTTTAGAATCGTCCTAATTTTTTTTACACGATACATAAAATTAGTTGATACGTATTTCAGGATTTTGCTAAAAAAAAATTTTTTTCCGAAAATATCCTATATAAATTTTTGATAATTTGCTGGATTTTCTCCAATCTTCTCATATTTGACAGTTAATATCTCCAGTTGTATTGATCGTATCAATATCGGTATTTTTAATTTTATACTTTGTTACGTTAGCTTTCGAAGCGAATCAAAAAGTTGTCATTGTGAACAAGTGAAGAACAATAACAATTTAATACCAAATACCAATGTATGGTAAAATTATTATTTCCCAGACCACCCGATGATACCTTATACAATAAGGGCGTATTTTTGTCTACACAGTAGCACATATTATTTCATTGATAGGATCTCACCACCTGCAGACCGGTTTCGAACTCTTTTGTTCTCGTCAGTACAGGGTAGGTGTCCATACCTATCATCAGAGAAGACTCTATACTTCACGCTGCATTATCAACGGTAGTCGAGACAATACAACGCGCAGTGCCATCTCTTAGCAGTCCCACACAATCTGAACAGACGTTATTTGAAAGTATACAATTTTTATTTTTGAACAATTTAATTGTTTAAACAGTTTTAATATTCTCTTAACCCATCTTAAATTAATTTTAAACATGCCATTTTGTCCTTTATCCTCTTATATACAAAACCAATTTTACGAAAAGGTAGTACGTCTTTTAGTTCGGAAGTTATTAAATATTTTCAATCGCGTTTGCACGGGGGAGTGCACCAGTGCGACGGGTCGAGGCGTATACAATCGAACTCGGTGAAGTGTAAATCATTAATATTTCCATCCTTTCCATCGTTCGAAAGAGTAGTTCTGCCACTCTTCGCGCGCTGTGTGACTTGCGATCGAAAATATTTAATAACTTCCGAACTAAAAGAGGTACCACTTTTTCGTAAAATGGGTTTTGTAGATAAGAGGATGAAGATCAAAGTGATATTATTTTATTATTATTCGGGGTTCGGGCAACAAGGGGGTCTTGTTTACAGTGCGTGAAGTTTAATTTACTTGTATAGTAGGTAGAATGTTTTTTTATTATTTACGGTAAAATTATAAAATAATGCTTCCTTTAAAAAATTAAATGTTTACTTACTTGACCGTGCAAAACCCAATAATACAGCACCCACCATAAACTGGGACCTATTTCCCAATTTCAACTTTCTACAAATTTCAGAAGTAGTCATTCTTCCTGCTATATCAGCAGCAGACAAGGCTGTCATACAAGTAGTAGTTTGCCACATGTCAAATTTGACTTCGTCTTGTAAAAACATTGGAAAAAATGTACTGAAACTGATTGAGCTGACGTAGGCCAATCCTAAGCCGAGAGACATGTGAATAAATCGGAAGTCTTTCAGTAGGTGTAGATCCCACGTTTGAATAACTTTACGGAAGCAAGACGGTCGTTGCTGTGATATACTTTCTAAAATAAAACAATTACATGTACAGATTATGAGTATAATATGTTGATTTGCCAGAATCATTTAATACTGATTCATGATTAGGAAGAACACTCTTTGCTTGCACTATAGAAGGTTTTAGATACTTATTTTTGTTAAAATGTATATTTTAGAAAAATTACATAACTGGAGGTGATATGGTAAAGCTTTTAGAGCCTCCACCATATAAATTATACCTGGAGAAGGTTACTAACAAATTATAAGGTTAGATACGAAACTGAACTAGCATAAACTAGGTATTTGTCGCTCGTGTTGCAATCGCAGGCATAGTTTATTATTGACCAAGGTTTGGGCGCTAAGGGCCTTGTAATTTTTTTCTACTACTAAGCCATTTACAAAATCTTGTAGTTATTAATTATTATTAATTCATATTAATGATGATTACTTGATAATTACCATTTTCCGTCTATGCAGAATGTTCAGAAACTAATGATCATAAATGATAGGGTATATAGGTTAAGCCAAAATAAGGTCAGTACTTAAATATTGTCTTTGAGTGACAGTTTTTTCGAAAACAGTTCATTTTATCGACATTGATCAAGAGTACTTTTTTTTCACCTTAAGGTTTAGAGTATCCAAAAAAATTTAAAAAACAACGATTTCCAGGAACTTCCGCAGGAGAGGCCGTGGGAAATTTCTCGTGTTATTTTTAAGTGTTCTATCTGAACCCGGGAGATTGCCCACATATTCTGGGACGCCCTGTATACAGCGTGCGTGAAAATATTGGCAACATATAGAAACCTTTTTTAATTGTGATTTTAGGAAAAAACTATTCTTCATAAAAAGTTTTGGTTACCTTCGAAAACTTATAGTTTGCGAAAAAAGTCACAAATATAACATACAGAGGGATCAAAAAATAAGAAATAATATATTCATCTATTTTTTTTTTGTCCAAGATATGAGAAACATCAATATTTAAAACGAAGTTAAGAAAATGTTTTCCTTATTAGGCTTCAATTGAGCCACCATCATTTTCAATGCATTCAAAATCTTCGAGCAGCGTTTTCAATTTCAAATCCTTTTACTTTATTTCAGGCTTATGCACTTCCATTTTTTAATTTACTGGTAGTTATTGTCCACAATAAGCACAATTTCCACTTTTTGTTGATTAATAAGTCGCATTTTTAAGCATATAAGTTTTGAGAATCATATTAACATTTATTTTGACACCTGATGGTTTCATAGGTGACTTGATGTCTCGTATTTTTAAAAACACCTTCAGAAATAATTATGTTTTGTTTACATGTGCCTCGAAAGTGCCTCTTTTCATGCATGTTCTCTGCACCGAAAGTGGCGCTTTCCAGACCTCTCCGAGAGAGCGGGCAGGAAAAATCTTTCCCGTCACCATGTTCTCCTCATGTTTTTAAACTGATAAATAAATAAAACCAGCGATGTCTGTGCGTGATTTGAACCCGCGACTCTCAGATCGCCAGGCGTATACTCTACCACTTGGCCACCGAGCCATACATATTAACGATAATAAATAGATATTTACATTCTCCATGCGAGAGTGTTTTCATGTCATGTAGACAGGAAAACTGTCTGAATAATTTCTTTAATTATTTGGCTTCAAAGCCGGGGAGACGTAAAAGCCTCTTTTCGGCCCTTGATACGTAATGTACTATTCCATATTTTCGTCAAGAAAATAGATGATAATATTTTTGCCATAACATCTTTTTCTACCATATAAATTAATGTTGTTTAACTCTTAACATTTTGACACATTTTCTTCTTTTCTGACCTCTCTATATTTCAGATTTTTTCGGGAATTAGTTGAAGTAAAACTTAAATAAATCTTTAAATAAAACTTATTATGAAAATAGTTATTTTTTTAAAATCAAAGTTAAAAAAGTTTTCCGTGTCAATATTTATCAACAAAAAAAATCTTACCTTTTGATACAATACCAAATGCATCTTTCGTGTTGTTTTCTTTGCTTTCTTTTATTACAATTTTAGTCTCCTTTTCCAAAAGTGACTGAGATTCTCCAATACTTGGCTTATACTTTTTATCTAGTGTATCCAAATTTGCATTACTGTTCAGATCATATTTTCCGTCTTCTATTTTTTCCTCTTCTTTCTTTTTACAGCAGAACATTGGCTGAAAAAATTACATGGATTCTGCGAATAAGTTTCATTTTAAATACATACAGTATATAACAATACAATATCAAAGACCTTTTGAATGTTTTCTTGTTACATCAGTTAATAAAAAAAAATAAAACAGGCATCGTTTTTCTATAGAAATGAAATATAATTCCCGTGTATTAAATGGAAATGGCAAAACTAAAATATTGACATATAATTATTGATATTTATATATAGTTGTTGCACAATTATACCGTTGACTCTTACTGCCATAAATAAACTACCTTATTAAACCCTATTGTATACGCCTCAACCTCTTCAAAGCTCAATAAATGGGATCAGGGCCGGCTTGAAAATATATACCACACCACATGATTTATTTTTATAATTTAAAATAAATTGATAGGTATTTTTAGTTTTAGGTACCTATAATGAACGTAAAATAATGATAAGGGCGCCACATTCTACCACTAATAAGCCTAACTAAAAATTACTCGCCGGAAAACCACTAAAGATTAAAATTATCAAAAATCACTTTGTATTTATACAGTGATGGGCTAAAATATGGAACAAATTCATTTAAAAATCAGGTTTTATTTTTTTGTAAAAACGCTCGGACACGTCGATTATAATTTTTTCTTCCGGATTTTTTGCCTCAAAAAGAAATTATACTGGGTGTGTCAAAAAGTAGATGTTGTAAAATTTTTTTGTATTTTAAATAGAACCACCCTATTTTTACTTATCAGATAAATTCTACGTCAAATTCTAAGCATAATTCATGTAGCATACTCTATCCTTATCTCTAACGGTTTTAGAGAAAAATTACATCTTAAAAAAGAAATTTCTTTAAAAAAGGTACATGTACCTACTTAAAGGTAAACAGGTAAATTTAAATTAATTGTTACTACGATAGCAAGTCATGTATCAATCAAAAAGAATTTTAAGTATAATTTTGAAAATACGGTGATCATGGTGCATTTAAATGAAACTCAAAGAATCGAAATTTTCATTTTAATTGGATGTGGAGACAAAACAAGAAGTCAAGAAGAAGTTTGTAACTTGTTTAGCGCTAAGTATCCAGAACGACGGATTACAAGATCTACAGTGAGTAAAATTGAGAAAAAATTCAGGGAAACAGGGAATGTAAAGGATCGTCTACGGCCAAGTCGTCCAAAAATTAGTGAAAACACAAAATTGAACATGTTGTTAGAAGTTGAAGATAATCCCCATAGTGCATCCACTGAAGTAGCCCTTAATAATGATGTTAGCCGACGATCTGTTTTGCGGGTATTGAAACAAGAAAAGTGCCATCCGTATAAAATTAGGTTGCTGCACGAGCTAAACGAAGATGATCCCGACCGCCGACTACAGTTTTGTGAAACTATGATGGAAATTTGCAACTTAAATCTATTTTTCCATCGCAGCGTACTTTTTAGCGATGAAGCAACGTGAATGGTTCGGTAAACAGACAAAATTTTCGGTATTGGAGTACAAATAATCCCCGTTGGATGAGAGAACAGCATACGCAATACTCACAAAAAGTAAATGTTTGGGCAGGGATATTAAATGATAGAATTATTGGACCTTTTTTCTTCGATGGAAATCTTACAGGAGACCGGTATTTACAATTTCTTCAAAATGAATTAATTCCCACACTAGCAGCGGATTTTCCAAATCCGAATCAGCCTAATCTACCAGAAGCGTCTATTTGGTTTCAGCAGGATGGTGCTCCGCCTCATTTTGCTCGACAAGAACGAGAGTATTTGAATATTATTTTTCCCGAACGATGGATAGGTAGAAGAGGACCCATAGAATGGCCTGCAAGATCTCCCGATCTTACACCAATGGATTTCTTTCTTTGGGGTTATTTGAAATCAAAAGTGTATAAGGATAAACCACAAAATTTGGAAGACTTAAAATTTAAAATTAGATATGAAATTAGGCAAATTAATGAAAATACTGTAAATAATGTTTTAGAAGGGTTTTTAAGTAGATTGGCATATTGTCAAGAAGTTAATGGTTTGCATTTTCAACACTTAATAAAATAATTTTTCAAAATTATACCTACATCTACTTTTTGACACACCCAGTATAATTTCTTTTTGAGGCAAAAAATCCGTAAGAAAAAATTATAATCGACGTGTCCGAGCGTTTTTACAAAAAATTAATACCTGATTTTTAAATGAATTTGTTCCATATTTTAGCCCATCACTGTATATGCATGAGGCATAAGTATAAATTGAATTTGTATACCTGCTCCGGTTCTGCTCGAAAAGGTTTTAAAATTTGGGATTTCCTTATTTATTTTATGGTCGAAGGGATAATGAGGTTTTATTGCAGTCAAAAGACCAACGGTATAATTCTGCAAATACTATACATTTTTTTTTTCATAAGGTCACAATTTCTTCAGTTTCTTAATGAAAGTACTTAAGTACTTGGATGTATAGAATGTAATCATCAAAATCAGTTCTTATGGGAATTATTAGTTACAAAATTGTTCCATGTTCTGTAAGTACTATTAAATATTGTATATTTGTTTAAAATTATATTTTGTTTGATAATCTATGACAATGTTTGCTGGGAACCGGGAGTATCTAATGTCCCATCGCATCGGTAAGGACCATGATACAAATAACTAAAGGTAAGATATCTAACCATTCCAATTTCGTGTGCCCCGCGCAGTGACGTCACTGGAGAGTATTTTTTAATACTTTCTTATGGACATTTATGCGATGTTCGCGTTTTTAATTCTATTTTAAAGGTATTAAACGGTTTTACGCATTTGCTGATACGTGAAATGAGAAGAATAATATATGACAAGTACTTGTGTATATTAATTTCATAGAAATATAACACACATTACAGCTAAAACACCACTAAAATCAGAAAAGATTCCGACAAACTTTTAAAACATCCGCCGAGCCCTGTGAACCGATCGACGATAGCCGAAGCTGCTCGGATACCCCTGCTTGTTGCCACCAGCGTTGTCAGTCTTTTACAATAGTAATATATCCATTACCATTTTAACAATTTTTGAGAAGTTCATTCTTGTTGTGGGGCTCCCCATATGAAATGTATGTTCAATCTGGAGGTGGCCCCCATTTCATAGGAAAGTAACTACCTTTTTCTCGTACTTTTCTTACTCTGACACCGTTTCTTACTATTCTATGATTTTTCGAACCGTCAACCTATTACTTCTGATCAAAGCTTTCTGGCAACACTGGGCGCCACGTACTGAGTGTCGTTTGCCGTAGTTTTCCATGGACATTTTGACACCAGAACTGTTTCTTATTTAGTCGTGTGTGTTTATTAAAATAAATATCTGAATCTTCATAATATGACGTGCGCTGTGTTCGGTTGTGATATAACCAGGCAAAGAAATTCGAAAAAAATATGAGATATTTTCGCTATCCTAAAGATAAAAACAAGAAATAAGAATTCATACGGTTTTATTTATTTTATTAACATTTACTTTTTAAGTATTTTCCATTGAAGCTGATGAGGGTATATGCCTTCGAAACATGTATAGAAATTTAAATATTGTTTATTTAACTACTGAAGCAAACAATGAGTTTCTTTACCTCTTCATAATTTCACTCCACTGAGAGATGGACTATTTAAAAAATAGTTTCATTTGTTTATAACCATGTCGTATTTTAGCTTTAATCTTTGTTGTATGTTCATACAAATAAATATACCTAAATACCATGATATTATTCTTTCATTTCACATACCATTAAACGCGTAAACCTTTTAATACCTTTAAAAGAGAGTTAAAAACGCTGACAGCAGTATAAATCTCCATAAGAGATTTAAAAATCAGTCGCCCGTTGACGTCACAAGCCACGCCTCCGTCGGCGTGGAATCATACCTCTTAGATCTTTATACCATGAATAACTACCTACCTGAAAAAATAATGCACCAATGAGACCGCTGCAACTTATGCAACCCAAAATAAGTGTAGTGCCATTAAATTCATAATTTTTAAGCAACAGTCCGACAAAAATTGGCATTATCATTTGACCCGTACTGGTTCCTGCCATGGACAGTCCTACTGCGGTACTTTTTCTTGTAGTAAAATATTCGCTTATGGCCAGAAATGTTGATGATGCGACCAATCCCAGGCCCAAACCTAAAAATATTTGTTATAATTATTAATATACAGGGAAAAGTTAGTATGAACATAATATTTCTGCAACGGCTTAAATTTTTTATTAAGGGTATTTTCTTAATCTCCGAAAGGTACTTCATACAGGGTGCCCCACCGGAAACCGCCTCGATCTATACATGAAAAATTATACATAGGAAAATTCTCGGCTAAAATATGGTGGCACTTCCGGTTATACCGGAAGTCGGTGTCAACTTCCTTATTTTTAATGGAACTCCCTACGGATTCTTCGGAATATTCTAGGCAGATTACGCATATCATGTTGTATACCTAAGCCTAAGCGTGTTTGACATATTTAAGTTTTTATGTAAAAAATTTCGTTGCAGACCATAAAATAAGTATTAATTTGTCCTAAAAGGAAACCTTTATTGCTAGATTTGAGTGGGATTCCCTGTTGCAAAGGACCTGCTTCATAGAGTTTAATAATATTTTGATGATGAAGTATTAACGCAATGTGTTAAAAAAATAAGATTAAAAATGATATTGAGAAAACTGCAAAAATCTACATTTTCAAATAAAAAGCCCCAAATTTTATAATTATTTTCTATTTAGAATTAAAAATAAGGGTAAGTTTTATAAGGTTGTGTATTCCAAAAATTTGTAGTTTTCGAAATATTGCCAATTAATATTGTTATATGGCGATTTTCCTAGGGATTTTAAGATCAGTTACTCCTAGTTGGCTATGACGCGACGTTGAAAAACAGTTAGATGCTAAAGAAATAAATGTTCTTCAAATTACTTTATCATATTTTCCATAAATAATAAATTAGTTTAAATACACTGACAAAAATGCATTTACCAATGTCGTGGGTTACAAAATTGGAGCTACTTTAACGCACTTCTCTATGTTGTTCTAACTGAGCCTATGAATTATCACAAATTATTTAAAAACGCTACAATAATTCAGGTTCTTTTGGTTCGCCTCAACCCAGAAAAAGATTTTTTATCAACATTTTAAACATTTGAGATTACCACAATCCCTCATCTTGTAACTATTTTATGAGTTACCTGAACTCAGTTTTTGGGTTGGGAAAACTTACTAATTGATTATAAAGCATTATTTTAACTCATTACCATGTGTAAATTATTTTGAGTTGGAATAATTCAGGATTCATTTAAAATAATCCAGAAAACGTGCTACATAACCCCATATCGAGGGTAAATCACCGGCCGTAAGGTCACGGAAAGTTTCGAATTCGTGCTCGGTGCAGATTTGGCGTGGTCCATTCGATTGTTATTAGTCCATTTTCCTTCGATCGCGCGTAGAGGCACCTGTTTGCCGTTGCGCCATTTGCGGGATCTTTCATCTTTGTTCTCTGTGAGTGAAAATTTGTGTTTTGCATAATTTTGGTCAGTTGGCGTAAAATGGAGGGACAGGAGGGAGATGCATACAAATTGTTATTATTGGAATGGAGCCTTATTATTTATAAGTATATATTAATATTATAATATTATTAATACGTATTTACTCAAGATTTTTCGTACATGTGTTACACATGAAATGTTATTTTTCGTTTTTAAGTGTATTCTTAAAGTAGAATCTTTGGGTGCCCTTACAAAATGTTTTTTTTTATTTTATTAATAAACTTATCTACCTAAACTAATAATAGGGTTTGAATTAAGTTTCCAAAATCCATCTTTTAATCTTTAACAAAAATAGTATTTTTTAAACCGTTGTTCTTATATTTTGTTCAGAACCACTAGTGTATATTAAGAAAAAAGAACAACAATAGCGACATCGTCGACAAAATCGCAAGAAAAATTTTAAAAAGTTTCTATACTTATATTGTAAGGGTGCTATGGACGCACCTGAGGAAAACGACAGAAACGAAAAAAAATACAGTGGTCAGGACTGGCTAATAATTTCTATTGACACTAAACAAATGATGTTTTTCTCAGGTATGGACGTACCCTTCATACTTCTTTGAAGGTACGCCTACATATTGTGGTTATAAACTTGATAACTTTTATTTTAAGACCTGACAATTTTTTTCCTGTTTTACAAAATTAATAATTAAATTCCCAATGATATACACAAACACGAGTATTATACTACGATTAAGAAAATTTTATTCAGCGAAGTGATAATCGCGCGCTTCTTTTCAGTATATTAAATCAAGTTGCCTTTTGAACCAATCATCATCACTTCATCCGCATGGTTTCTTAGCCGTAGTATGCTCTCCTGTCTATAATTCATTTGATTTTTTTTTTAAATATACAACAGAAATGTCATATTTTGAAAAAACAAAAGACAATTGAGGTCCACAATATGCAGGCGTTAAATCAAAGAAATATTTTGAGTTCCGATAGTCCACAATTTAGGTACTGGTAGTCCTGGTGGGCTCTGTGAGTCATTCCGGCCACCATCGTAAGCTAGAACAACTTAAATGTCAAGTTTTAATAGCTCGAATCATGAATTAATCTAGCCCGACTAGTAACGCATCACAATTCACATACTGGTAGCTACGGGAGCCTATCAATCATTTAAGTCGGTGGGGCGTGAGCTATTCCAACGCATAAAATAACCCATCTTCTGTGCTATCATAACTTATGAATAGTGAGTTGACGCAATTTCTTCGATTTGGTTGCCGTAATTCAGAGGTCTGGGCTGTCCCCTATTAGCAACACGCTTCGGTCTAGGATAATTCATATTTGAGTTATATCAACTCTAGATGTCGCTCAGTGTACTCTTCAATTGTATAATTTTAGCGTCCAGGCATGATTATTAATAATTTTCAAATGGTAAGTGATTCAGATTATAGCTTGATACATTTCTTTAGCACTTGACTGTTTTTCAAAGCCATTATAACCAACTAGTACAGGGTAACTAAACGTGGTTTATATAATTATATTTTTTTAATAAATTTGAATATTGTTTTCAGCAAATCCCATGCAAAACTTTCATAATTTACGAATTAACGATATCTAACTCCATCTCCATCTAAATATTGAGGTTAGGTTATCAGTTTTATTATGGTCTTGGAACGATGTATTTATTCAAAGTTAGCTTAAATTATTTTTTTAGGTATTAATCTAATTGAAAAAAATCATACAATATAAAGTTTTATACACAGCAAAGAATAATTAGCGTAAGCAATAAACTCGTTGGGCAAATTTAACACGTGTATATTAATATGGCGTTATCATACGTATATTGTATAATTTTTAAATCTACAAGAATTGAAAACAAACGTTGATTAAAACAATTATGTCGGCATAACTTGCCTGATTGAAAAGTAGCGAGCAAGGAAGAGTTCTTAACTCACGGGCGTAGATAAATTACTACTACTCTACACTGAGCGAAAGTTCGAGTTGATATAATCCAAATTAATATGAGTTGTCCTAGACCGAAGCGTGTTGCTAATGGGGGACAGCCCAGACCTCTGAATTACGGCAACCAAATCGAAGAAATTGCACCAACTCACTATTCATAAGTTATGATAGCACAGAAGATGGGTTATTTTATGCGTTGGAATAGCTCACGCCCCACCGTCTTAAATTATTGATGGACTACCGTAGCTACCAGTATGTAAATTGTGATGCGTTACTAGTCGGGCTAGATTAATTCATGATTCGAGCTATCAAAACTTGACATTTAAAGTTGTTCTAGCTTACGATGGTGGCTGGAATAACTCACTCTTTGGGTAGACTCCAAATTTTGGACTACCAGTACCTAAATTGTGGACTATCGGAACTCAAAATATTTCTTTGATTTAACGCCTGCATATTGTGGACTTTAATTGCCTTTTGTTTTTTCAAGATATGACATTTTTGTTGTATATTTTTAAAAAAAAAATCAAATGAATTATAGACAGGAGAGCATACTACGGATAAGAAACCATGCGGATGAAGTGATGACGACTGCTTATAAATAATAAGGTTCCATTCCAATAATAACAATTTGTATGATTGTATGCATCTCCCTCATGTCCCTCTATTTTACGTCAACTGGCCAAAATTATGCAAAACACAAATTTTCACGCATAGAGAACAAAGATGAAAAATCCCGCTAACGGCGCAACGGCCAACAGGTGTCTATACACGCGATCGAAGGAGAATTAACGAATAACAATGGAATGAACAGCGCCAAACCTGCACGAGCACGAATTCGGAACTTTCCGTGATCTTACGATCTTGCGTTTTACCCTCGATACGATGGAGCACGTTTCCTGAATTATTCCAACTAAAAATTATTTACACATGGTAATGAGTTAAAATAATGCACGTCCGGGTTAACACGACATCTTATAATCAAGTAGTAAGTTTTCCCAACCCAGAAACTGAGTTCAGGTAACTCATAAAATAGTTACAAGATGAGGAATTGTGGTGATCCCAAATATGTTTAAAATGTTGATAAAAAATCTCTTTCTGGGTTGAGGGGAACCAAAAGAACCTGAATTACTGTAGCGTTTTTAAATAATTTGTGATAATTCGTAGGCTTAGTTAGAACAACATAGAGAGGTGGGTCGAGGGTAGCTCCAATTTTGTAACCCACGACATTGGTAAATGCATTTTTGTCAGTGTATACAGATAAGTATATTTCTGTTTTTTGGAAAAAATTTTGAAAATTTTCTTCCTGATTTTTCCATCAATCAAATGGATTTTGATCTCTTTTGCGACTGTTTAGTTCTAAATACAGGATCCGGTTTCGATTTGGGATCCGGCCCCAAATGTTGCCGTCGGTTCCGGTATCCGACATTTTCAAAAAGTGGATCCGTCGGCATCACTACTCTATTGTGTGCTAAGTACTTACTAACTGCTAATACTTACCCGTAAAAATTCCGTAACTAATTACGATATGCCAAATAGCGGTGGCAAAACTAGACAATATCATCCCGGCACTAACATTCAGTATTCCAAAGATCGTAATAGTCCGTACGCTAATACCACGCTTCATCATTGGACCCACGAGCAGTCCGGAAAAATTTGTCACACAAACACTCACGGCCATAACCAACGTAATACCGGTCGCATGTCCGCCGGCTAAATCTTTAAGGGTTTCTCCAAAGATAAGACCAAATACTGAAAAGAGGGCTTGGTTGACAGTCTGAAACAAAAACGTATCTTTAGTTTTAATTGGACAAGCAATAGGTTACCTAAAGCCCTGGTTTTTATTACATTTCGTTACGAAATATTTCGGTGGATTGGAACGGAAAAGTTCGTCGTTGGTCATTTGGTCACATGTGTGGTTTTTACTGCGGTACAAGTGCGTGGTTAAAAATGGACGATATTAGTAGATTCATTTGTAGCGGGTGATCACGTATTATGTCCTTCCATCTTAACCTTTTTATTTTACGTGCTTGAGAAAAATTAAAATATTGGTATACAAAGTTTTTAAAGTAGTATTTGCAATGGGAACAAATATCATTTAGGTCTGTTGATTTACAAATAGGGTTGAACATACCTGTTTTATTTGATGCAAATTCTACCGCTATTTTTCCAAATATTCTCCTTCATTTGTATGTCTTTAAAAGATTTTAATTTTTTCCATATATGGGTGGATTTTCTTTTACCCCCTATCTATCTACTTTTACTTTCTATCCACAATTCATCTTCTACCCCTCTAAACTCTAGTTTATAGTATTTTACACTCATAGTTTATAAAATTAAGGTTCACAAAAATAATAATCTGCAGCCGAAAAACTCGGTTCAAATCCAAAAGGTTGGATACCGACGAAATTTTGTCAACAAAAAGTTATTCTGCTTGACGTGTATCATTATTTAAGGCCGGTATTAGACTATCAAATATATTTGACAAAGATATTTTATAAAAGAAATTTTATAAAATATTTGAAGTGTAATATCAGTTCTTTTATAAAATATTTATTTTATAAAAGATATTTTATAAAAATAACAACAGACGATTATCTTTGATAAAAGATTTTATAGTTGATTGGTAACGGTAGTAACCTCATTTTCTGACAATAAGGGATAAATTTGACATTGACTGCGACTGGTATTGGTATATAATACCATGGCGGAAAATAAGTTTGTCTGGTGCATTTCAACAACAAAATTGCTAATTTCGGAGTATGAAAGGTTCGAAATATTGTACAACCATCAACACCCGGATTACAAAAACCGAAATAAAAGACTGGATATATTTATTTATTTATTTTCATTATTTGCCTTGCAAGTTTCTGGGATTATGCCTTAAAAGGGTACATTGAGGTATGCGACTGCTGTGCTGTAAACTAGCATAACTCTCTCCTGTTGCCATAAACCGAAGGGTAACCATAAGGCGTTCCTCAACGCTGATACAATTCCTTAAATGTGTATTCTGTCGGGATATCAATGGTGATATCTTTATAACAATAAAGTTAAATGTGTCCTCGTCCATTCTTAAATGGTTTTTATAACTCCTAATACCTTCAACTCGTAACTTCCGAAGGATATTGTGGTGAACACCCCTTAAATTACGTCTTGCCACCCAGGGCCTTACCCAAAGACGCCTGGCTCTTTTTTTTTGTTTTTTAATACTAAACACATTGTAATCACGGCAGCACTTAACGCTAGACAAGCTAATGCACGTCTATCGTTCATTTTTAATTGTAAAAACGTGACAAGTCCCTTCAAAAATTGTCAAAGTTCTTTGACAGTGTAATACTAGTAAAAACTTTTAAAAAAGAAATATTATCAAAGAAATGCTACAAAATATTTTATAAAAGTTCTTTGTCAAATATATTTGATAGTCTAATACCGGCCTAAAAGTGACACGGGTTATCGCTTCCTTGTTTCCATAGCAATCACGATTTTCCACAATAATAATCTGCCGCCGAAAAACTCCGTTCAAATCCAAAAGGTTGGATATCGACGAAATTTCGTCAACGAAAAGTTATTCCGCTTGACGTGTGTCATTATTAAGTGACACGGGTTATCGGTTCTTTGTTTTCGGATATATCACTATAGGCATACTTAGTCGTGCGGTGCCTCAAACTGGCAACAGGGCAAGAAAATCTACGACAGAATAAAGAATCGGCGTAACTAAATGCGCTCATTATTTTTACCGACTTTATTATTATTAATAAATCGGAATATACAATGTGCCTATTTTTGATTATAGGGGGCCCTAGGCCCGTTACGCAATTCAAGGTCCCTTATCACTTCAAAAAAAATTTTTTTTTTCTTAATAAGTTATGCAAAAGTAATTTATTACGATTTACTAATATCATACGATCACAAGTTAGTGTCGTCTTATACATATATCCTGTCCACAACTCTGTAGGTTATTTCGTAAATTACTTAGTTGCATATTATAAAATAGGTACCTATCTAACAAAGGGCCTCAACATCATGTTGAGTAAAACAAACCCTATTTGTAAATCAAGAGATCTAAATGATATTTGTTCCCATTGCAAATATTACTTTAAAAACCTTGTATACCAATCGTTTCAATTTTTCTCATGTACGTAAAATAAATAGGTTAAGATGGGGGGACCTAATACGTGATCATCAACGACGAACTTTATTATTGAAACAGTTGTGGTGGGATGGGTACTGGATATGCTGTTTTGCGTTAAACTTGTACAATGTGTATCATATAGCAGGTCGTAAAAAAAAAGGAGCCGAAACGTTGGTGTCGACGTGAATTATTTTCAGTGCTGGATTCAACGTTTTGGATGCATTACGAATGGAAGATGGTTCAGGGTTTAGAAATTTCACACGCATGACACCGACTGATTCTGAAATATTACTTGGTATTCTTGGGCCCAAAATTTAAGAATCTGAGAGACACACAGAGAAACCCCGCCTCGTGCATCGCTATTATCGCGAAACACGTCCAGATTATGAAAAGTTGCGCAACATTTTATAATGTTATCCGTATCCAGTGGAAGACAAGAAACAAGGGATAATGGTATAGTAACTGTCGCGAGACATCAGAATTTGTCGAGATAAACACGTCGCTCAACTTTGTCTATGAGTCTGTACTAGCCTTAACACGTAATCCTCTAATGGATATCCATTGTTATATCACATTTATTTCGAGAATCCCAACTGCATTAGAAACCTCTCCCCTGGCAATACGCCACGCCGGAATCTGGAAATTCACTTGTCCGATATATTCGCAAAACTGTTCTGTGGACCGTTTCGACTGCCTCAGTGACTTTCCATGTTAAGAGCCCAATGTCACTCTGGCTCCAACTAGATGCACACAGGTCACCTTTTGCTTCCTATAGATGATATCTATGTATTCCCAAACCAATGGACATTTTTTCTCAAAACTTTTTCAAAAGCCTTGTATAAAGCGTGTTCCTTGACTGACCGAGAGCATGCATGGTTTGTTTTTTGGCAGTATCACCCTGTACTCCATTTATTTTGTCAATTATAGTTACAGCAAATGATATTCGAACAGCAATTTGCTATTGGCTGCATTCAGCAGAGCCCATCGATTTATAAGCGATTTGTAATGGGTGACGTCACAATGCGCATCGATTTGTAGTTCTGCTGAATGCATTTTGCTGTTAGTTTTTTATTTGGTTAGGATCCCTCCTAACTATTTTCATCAAATATTAGTTTTTTTCTGTACGAAATAAACAATTTTATTTTTAATGCTCTTCTTCACTAGCGTAGATCGATTATAATATGTTTCTATAATTATAATTCACTCCTTTCGTCGTCTTATATAAATTTTAGTCCTCAACCTGACAAACAAAACTGACATAAATCGTTGTCAAATCTCAAATCGCTTTTTAAATACGACGGAAAAAATGTCGTCAGATTTCCCATCGATTTGTGAAATCTATTTTTCTTTAGTACTCTGCAGATGATTACTAATCGCTTACAAATCGATGGGTTCTGCAGAATGCGCCTATTATCAATATAGATTTACAGCAAATACCTTAAGGTGCGTCTCCACCAAGAAATAATTTACAGCTCATGTATGTTTAACATTTGTCTCTATCAGCCAAATATTCTTAAACACGTGTATGTTTGCAAATATTTATAATCGATCCGACTAGAAAAAAATTAGCACAACTTAGCAGGTAGACTGACGGTAACGCCATTTATAAGCGGAATTTTTTAACTTAGTAGACTTAAATTTGAATTTAAAATCTTAAATTTAGCATTTAAATCAATCAACATTTGCAAACTTGTTGTTATTTGAATAGTTTTTAATATTTTTAAATTTTACAAATTTTAGAGAGATTTGATACCATCGATATGCAATATGGTTAAATTCATATTGTCATCTTAAGTCGAATAACTAAAAACTGCAAAATATACAGAGGGTCCTATTTAGAAATTGAACATTTGGATCAATACCTATAAAACCGGATAAAGTCTATGTCAACCACTGAAGATTTATGTTCTTACATAATTAAATGATTTAATTAAACTACGACAATTAATGATCGAATATTCAAAATTGCACGTCTTAATAAGCTGTTGTTTCGTTAATAATGAACCAATTTTAATATTTTTTATTTTAACTGATAGAAAAAAGATTCTATAGTTTAGGGCAGAGTAGTTTTCGTTCTGATGCATCTAATTCTATAGGGAGTGCATAAAATCTAGATGCATGTAAATTTCCAAAAATTTAAATTTGACATATCTTATATAAAAATTGAATTTTATTTGCTTTTTGAACGTAAACCAATTGGAGATATATCTGGGCACGACATTGGGCCACATGTACCGCAATGCCACTCGATGTATCAAAAAAATTACCTTCTCTTCTAAATACGTTATATATATTGTCGAAAAAGCGTTTCATAAAGAACCAATGCGTAATTTTAGCACTTTTGGCTTCTGCTAAATCAAAAATAAAAATCACTTAAATACATAAAATCTATAATACAGAGTGATACGTAATTATCTATTGATTTAATTAATTTACTTAACATTAAAAATACAAAATCTTTTTTATGGTGAAACACAAGCATTATAGGAAGAACCCTTTAAAGCACTCTGGGAGTGGTGCGTGTGCGAATACAGCGATTCACGTTAGTTTTGATTCGTTCGAAGTTATATTGATTGGAACAAAGGAACCTCGGGAAGGTCGTTCCATAAGGATGAAGTCCTCCAGATGAAAGAATTCTTAAATAATGAATTTCGAGAGGTACTAAGCTTAACCACATATGGATGGGTGGCGGTGGTTCGCCGTGTATTTCTGCTATTCACTGTTCTGGACCAAATTAAGAGGGCAAGGTCAGCCCAGCACTTGCCATGGAAATATCTGTAAACGAGAGTTAAATCCCCAATATGTCTTCGATGTTCTAGCTCGTGATCTCCGATCAGACGAATGGCCCTCGTTTCGATGGAATCCAGTAGCCGATGAGCTAGTGATGGGATTTGTATGGATAGTATCAAAAGTTGTTGAGGTGTGTACAACTTTTTGGTTCGGAAGAGTACACCAAGTTTCTGAGAAGCTATCTTGGCGATCGCCACAACCTAGTTATGCCAAGACATATTTCCTCCCAGATTGACGCCCAGCAAATTAGTAGATGAAGCCAGTAGAATTGCGTATCCTGCCATGACTATATCCGGTTCTGTGATGTTAACCTTTTTAAATAAGACTGCTGCCTGGGTTTTCTTAGCGTTAAATTCGACTTGGTTACTGTCACCCCAAGCCAAAATTTCTCTCAGGTCTTTGTTGAGGCATGATACTTCATGCTGTCTGCGAAGATGTGCATCAGTAGCCGATGTTTGTGCATTCAAAGAGAAAGCTCAGCAAAGCCAAATATCGGATTTATTAGATATATAAGCCATACTTAGTTTGTATTTTTAATGTTAAGTAAATTAATTAAATGAATATATGAACATTGCGATTCACTCTAAATTATAGGCTTCATTTGTTTACGAAACGCTTCTTCGACAATACTTTTCGATAAGTAATTGGAATTAGTGTATTTCTGGCTAATGAAAAAAAGGTACTGGGTGGGTCATTTTTTAGAATAACCCGGTATATAGTTTGTTGAACCTAATCTTCTCTACTGATATTATAAGTACAAAACAAAATTATTTCAATGAATATGTATTAAAAAAAAACGTATTGTTGTCATAATAGTTAAACAAATTATTAGCACGTTTTTAATTAAAATATTACGACATATTTTCTCCTAAAATTTTATCCGTCACGAGACTGACGAATGATAAGCAGTAAATCACATGTTCTCTGGAAAACAATATTGTTTTAAATATTCGTTATAAATGGTTGTGAAACAATTTGATAAATAATTTATAAGTCATCCAACTTTGCTTTAAATTAGTTATTGTAATTAATATTATTTAAAAATGAAAACGATTTACCTATATGGTTTAATCTTTGATTTATTTAGCATATTTATTTAGAATTTCCTTTTTGAATTTTATTTTATTATATTTTAGAGTTTTTAGTTATTAATTATACAGCATCCCACCCTTAATACCTCGCTTCTAATAAATAATATTAAAAATCGGAAAAATAAATGAATTTTAAAGAATATTTACAGAAATGCTTCAGGTCCGTATATCCTAGTTTAACATTTTAAACATATATTTTGTTATATAACTCTTAAATTACTAGAAAAAAAAAACCACTTTAAATTGAATAAGGTCATTTTTCTTATATACTCGCCGAAACAAAATTCCGCCACCCTGAAATTTTATGCGATGCGATATTTTTTATGCGATTTTCATTATTTTGTTATCAGTTTGTAGTGTTTTTCCTGAATTATTTTATAAAGAAACATTTTTCGATTAGGCTATATTATACAGGAGTAAATCAAACTGTTGTTTTTGTCGTAAGTTCAAAATTCCCTGTAGGAAAATTGAGGTGGATAATTTTATTTACATACTGTTTCTGGTAATCTTTGATATATTCTAAACATTTAATTTTTTTATTCATTCCATTATCTCATTTCTGCTGCACGCTGCAAAATCTTAAATGAAACGCTCATTTGAAGTCTATATAGAAAAACAAACACTAGGTATATCATAAAGTTAATTAACAAAACAATTTTAATATCGTGTATTTCTTTCTCTCGCAGCAATAACAGCTTGCAATCTTCGTGGCATCGAATGAATAAGGTTACTTATACTTTCTTGAGGGATAGCCTGATATTCCTCGGTCAACGCCAGTTGCAAGTCTTGCAAGATTTGTGGTTGTACAGGAGGACGACGAACGGCCCTTTTAAGTTGATCCCAAAGATAATCAATTGGGGTGAGATCCGGGCTACATGCAGGCCATTCCAATCTTGGAAGTCCAACTATCCATCCAGATATCCGTTCAATACATGTGCAACGTGAGGTCTAGCATTATCATGTATTAATGGAAATTGGTTCCCAATATACGGAGCAAATGGAACAACAACTTCTTAGAGGATTTCCTCAATATAACAGTGGGCGGTTAGTGCTCCATTTTCAACAAATACAAGATTGGTGCATGCTTCGGTAGAAACACCCGCCTAAATCATGAACCGCCATGATATGAGAATCGTTCTGATATGATGCAGTAGGCATATCTGTCATTTCTACGTATGTATACCCGCTCACGACCATCCGAGGGTCTTAAACAAACCCTGGATTCACCAGTGAATAGAACGTAAGAATATTGTCACTGTCAAATATTATGTCACAATAATTGCGTACTTAGCAAACATCGATAATTTTTAACCGAAAGCTTGACATACATTTTCTAAAAATAACATCATTTCATTTAAAATTTTGCAGCTGGCAGCAGAAACGAAATAATGGAATGAATCAAAAAACAAAATGTTTAGAATGCATCAAAGATTACAAGAAATAGTATGTAAATAAAATTGTTCACCTCAATTTTCCTACAGGGTGTTTTGAAATTAAGACAAAAACAACAGTTTGATTTACTCCTGTATAATATAGCCTAATCGAAAAATGTTACTTTATAAAATAATTAAGTACAAACACAATCAATGGATCTACAAACTGATAATAAAATCAGGAAAATCGCATAAAAAATAAAGAAGTTATAAAATATCAAACTTGACCAAAATTTCAGGGTGGCGGAATTTTGTGCCGGAGAATGTAGTAGTCCTTAAAAATTTTCAGTAAATTTTTTAGTAAAAATAAATAGAAATTACAATTTCAGTGGGATATCCTATGTGTCCTGACCGGGCGCAACCACCCGGTATATTTTTACTTTTGGACTTAATTTGTCCGCAATTTATTATTAAATTTACTAGTTATGATTATAAATAAACGAAACTTACATTGATTAAAGCAGCACCGAGAACAACCATCCATCCCCAACCCCCATCGGGTGGCGTGTCTGGAATTTCTCCTCCTTTCTCTATTTTCTGTGCCATTTTTTTGTGGATCGGCTTCAGCTACTCTATAAAAACCTGAAACAAATAAGAGTACTTTAATGATTATTAGCTAACATTTGTATTAGAAGATTAGTAGTTAAAAGGAATCGCAAAACCTTGGTTAGTATGTTTATTCTGCTTTTGTCAATATTATTGATGTCAACTGATTGTAAGGAGAGAAGGTTCTATTTTATCCTAATAAGAAAGCGTTTCTGTATGAAATTTATGGATAATAAAAAATATGTAAATTAGCAAAGAAAAGATTACTGATCACAAAATAGCACATATTATACACGGGTGGCAAAATAACACGGAACGCCCACGATATTTTCATAACCACGTATATTTTCGATAAGCGCTCGAATCCGTCGATTTTATTTTTCACTTGTACAAATTTTGAGAATTTTTAGTATTATACAGGATTGCTCAAAAAATCGGGACATACGTCCTCTTTAGTTTTTTGAGTACCCTAAATTTTGTTCGATTTTTGAATTCTACTTGAAATTCCGAATATTTTTCATGTAGCATAACTGATTTCGATCTTCAGCTGTTTTCGAGATATTACAATACAAACAATATGGCAATGTTCATGGAAATAAATTAATGGCACTTAAGTGATATCATTCCATATCACCTTAAGGTACAGAATGACATAAGTCATCCTTAACACAAGTGTCATTATATTAAAGTTCTCTTTAACTCTCATCGAAAGGAAAAGATCTTTAAGGGCCTAGTAATCTTAATCTTAATCTGTTAAGGCTACCTTAGCTAAAGTTTAACTTAAGGTAACATTCAAATATTGACTTAGGTTAATAATTTTCAGTATTAATTAATTCCATTAACATGCCATCTTGTTTAAATTGTGATATTTCGAAAGTAGCTGAGGATCGAAGTAAGGTATGTTACATGAAACATTCAGAATTTCAAGTAAAATTCAAAAATCGGACAAAATTTGGGATATTCCATTTAAAAATCATAAGTTGCCAACCTTGTGATCAATTCTGTATAATACTAAAAATTCTCGAAATTTGTAAAAGTGAAAAATAAAATCGACGGGTCCCAGCGTTTCTCGAAATGTGTCCGCCCATATACCCTTTTACCTCCCTAAAATTTTATGAAAATATTGCAACACTCACCCAGTATAGTAAGTATAAATTTAGTCCACATTAATTTTAAAATTAAGTAACTAAATTTATTAGTTTCCCATAAAACCCTTTAAAAAGGATAATTCTCTTTGCAAATTGAGAAGATAAGGGAAATATGGAAAATAATGTAATTTATTTTTGTATACAATATCAACCTGATCGAACTATTGCATTAGCATCAAAATATTTCGGAAGATATGATTGTGACAGTAACTCTATGACATGACAGTTTTAGTCACGGACTCGTATTTTTTAGTTATTATCACAATATTTTATATTACGCCCGATTTCGCAATATGCGGTAAAATTTACGGGTTAGATTACCATGTATCATTTAATCTGTTTCAGTGTACAGGTACTAACTAAATGGTAACCAAATTTTTAAGGAGTGACCAGTAACTTCACTCCTGCAATATGAAAAATTTTGACTGACACTGACCACCATAGAAATATTATGTTCATCATAGTCCCACGTTTTTTAATTTGTCGATAAATTATCACTCAAATGTGATAACATGTAAATATCCATCTATCTAAATGGTAACGTGAAAGCTACCAGTCGCATGGAATTTGAATTTCTGAAGTTTACTTTAAACATCCGTTTTTTTAACAAAAGTAGGTTTTGCCAGTATATTACACCAAATTAGACATATTACTAAAGTTGGTAAAGAATTCTTGAATGATATATTTGATTGATGTTCACACGCTAATCAATAGTGGACACCTATATCGCAACTAGTACAATTTCGGCGGTCTAGGTAAGCATTTCGTTTCAAATATTGAGATGTGAATTTTACCCTGGATATCATAGATACAATATCTACTAGGGAAATATACTTGATTTTCATTCCGTTAAGCCATGTGACAAAAATTATATATGTGCAATATCTTTTACTCATTTACATCCCACCGGGAACCAATTCGATCTATATGGAAAACAATACTATTTTCTAAATAATTTCTGAAAATTGGACAGTATGCTAATATTGATTGGGGCAACTCGTCTAAAATATTTTCAATATGGTGGTACTTACGGCTATAACGGAAATCGATGTCAACTTGCCTATTTTGAATAGAACACTCTATATATCATTACATCTTTGGATTATGCGCAAGATTCTAGGTCTAACATGTAATATACCTAAGTGTAAGCGTGTTTGACATATTTAAGGTTTTATGTTAAAAATTACGTTTGCAGACCTTAAAATAATTATTACTTTCTCCTACAACTTTTAATTTAATTTGGGTTGGATTCCTTATTGAAACGGACCTGTTTAATAGATTTTTTATAATATTTTGATAATTACTATTAACACTAAATTTTAATAACATTAAACAATAAGATTAAAAATGAAATTGAGAAAACTGTATGAAATCTACATTTTCAAATGAAAACTCCCAACTTTTAAAATTATTTTCAACTTAGCATTAAAATTAATTAATTAATTGTTTAAGGTTGGAAATATGTAGTTTTAGAAATATTGGCGATTTTGCTGCGGATTTTAAGTTCAGTTACCTCTAGTTGGCTATGACGGCGTTGGAAAATAGTCAAATGCTCAAGAAATGATGAAGCTGTCACTTTGTTTTTCAACGCCGTCAGAAGGGAATTGCCATATAAAAATATTAAATTGGCAATATTTCGAAAACTACAAATTTTCGGAATATACGAACTTATTATTTTTAATTCTAAATAGAAACTAATTTAAAAATTTAGAGATTTTCATTAGAAATGTAGATCATTTCATTTTTAATATAAATAGTTTTCAAAATATTATAAAAAAATCTATTAAAGAAGGTACTACTCTTCAACAAGAAATTCATACCATAATTAAATAATAGATGCCTCCTTATAGTCAAAATTTTCCTATGTATAGTGTTCCATATACAGGGTACACCAAGTAAAGTGGCCTATTAGAAGTATCTCGAGAACTAAATGAGATTTTATTTTGAAAATTTGGCTGTGGCTATAAGAGATGGTTTTCAACGTTTATAAAATATTTTGGATGGTGCGGTGTTACATGGTGCGGATACATAGAAACAAAATAAAGAAAAGACTATTTGATGTTATGTCGATGTTATTGTAAAAAAAAATGGATAACAAATAAGCAATTTATTAATAAATAAATAAACAAAATGAAAATTACGCAATAACACCAATAAAATAACTAATAACTAAATTGTTTAAAATACCCTCCGTTCATGAATTATGGTGATAACATGTTCATTTGTCACCTTTTTCATTTCTTCCCCTACTACCAAAAAATATATTTTTATAATATAATTTTTAAATTTGCTATAAGTCCGAAAATATTGAAGATAGGTATAGGAATACTTAATATCATTAGAAATTCGATCCTACAGTAGCAAAACATATCAAGTACAGGGTGTCCCATTTAAAAAAAATAAGATTTTTGCAATAATTCATCTCCCTCAGAAATATTGTTGTGGAGACGCCCTTGTATAAAACTAATTAAATATTGTTCAAAATTATAAATTATTTCGATGGTCTTGTGACACAATTGTCAAAATTTCAGCTTTCTAGCTGTAACTGCTAAAAAGATATGATTTTGTTGTCAGGTCCCGATACGGCGCTAAAAAATCACAAGATTATTTATAATTCAAAAACTCTTAAAGATAGGTATATGATACTATACAGAAAACTGTTCTAGATTTTTACCTAGATTCCAAAAAAAATATATTATATAGGGTACCTAATTCATTTCAAATTCCGAAGTTGTTACCACTTTCGGTATGATCCGGCAACATCGCACCATCAAAAATATTTTGTGAACGTAGAGAACCATCTCTTATAGCGACAGCCAAATTTTCATAAAATCTAATTTAGTTCTCGAGATACTTCTAATAAGTTACTTTACTTGGTGTACCCTGTATAGATCGAATTGGTTCCCGGTGGACCGGCAAGAATCTGATGATGGTAATTTTTTGACGAAATTGCAGACATGTTAAGAAAAAATTATAATTGCGAGAAAATCCCATTCTTCTGAACCTGATCGGACTAATACAGTTTCATCAAGAAATTTCGTTACGTGCGTGACAGCGATTTTATGACTGAAAATGACGCGGTCAACTGTAGATCTAAATTTTATAGTAAACTAAATTCGAAACACTTTCATTTGCGAAGGAAACAAAAGTTCTGCTTATATGATAAACCTAAAATATATCATTTTAAAACAAAGATGCTGCTTGGAATTATAAATCTGACCTTTCTTAACGCAAAAAAAGACAACAATCTCATAGCATATTATTGATATAATCAAAGATAACCTAAATGTATGAAGTGGATATTTAGTTAAGCTACTAATGACCGACTTAAATACATATTTTTTTCAAAACGTCAATGATATCTATTCTCTGGTTCAAGATGAAAATAAAAAAAGATTAAATCTGTTACGTCAATTTTGTATTTGTAACGATTTTTTTTTTTAATATATTTTACTGTATGTCAATTATGGTTCACCCTGCAGAATGTTCCTATCAACTTTTCATTAGATCCAAATAATTAATATAATGCGAACGGACTTCATATCGATGATGCATGAACCATTAAGTGGCGATAAGGGGGAACATTGAGTGCATATCAATCAAATAATTACACAAGAGGATTTTAGATTGAGTTATTCCACTAGTTGTACAATTAATTATTGGTATTCTAGTGCGTAAATTGGGGGTATTGTAAACAGGATAGGGGTTATTGATGACTTTATAGGGCAATTCGCACAGTGCGAGTGGTGTAAGTACCTGCTTAGATGAGGATTCTGTTTATAAAATCGGTTGTAATCAGTGATAGGCTATAACACCTAACTTTTAGGAAGTAATCTAGGTTACATAATTTAAAGTTTGTATTTAGCGATACGAGGTGGCATCAAAATATGTTACTTGCTTTATAAAGTTGAGCGGAAGTTTATATGGAAGAACGTAAATGTATTACGCAAAAAGTCAAATGCTTTATTTAAAGTAGGTATATTTAATATTGTCAAGAAATGAAAATAAAACTGAATAATAAAAGAAATTTAAAAGGAATTAAAAAAATATACAAACACAAAATTTGTCGTAGCAACAATTTTTTTTTAATATGTAGTCATAGAACATTCCTTTTCATTACTTCTTGATAAATAGTATTCTTCTACTATCATCTTTAGCAAACATTCTAGAGGAACCAGAAACTGCTCTTAATAATAGTTCGAAGCCTTGCTATTTTTTGTTCTGCCAAGAACACGGTATTTCTGTTTACTCCCAGTTCGATTGCAATATCCCTAATAAAAGCATCATCTCGCAACCGACTGTAGATAATAGCCTTTTGCTGGGGGGTTAATTGCATGACAAATTAATGATAAAGTGACAAGCTATGTTGACATGTAAAACTTGTATATGACATTTTACTGGTACCAGACTCGACAGTAAATAAGTCCTATAGTCAAGGAGAAAATAAGAAATTTTGATGTCCTAGTTTTTTATCGGCACGATGGTACACAATTTTTCCTACAACCACATTAATCTTTGCTTTTCCAACAATGAATAAAATAAAATTTATCATTATATCAATGATATTAATAAAGAGAGCGACATGTATTTAAGTCGAATTATCCAGATGGACAAATGTCGGAGGCGTACTACTTTTCCAAAGTATGCGCCTTGGAGCCTATGTTTTTTTTCCATGTGGATATTTTTCTGATTAGCCTGGTCAATTCTATATGAAAACGGTCTCTTAGTTTTTCTTGTTCTGGATTAAAACCACTAAACTCATATTGAAACTCAGTATTATTAACATTGATAAAATAATTAATGATAAATTTTGTTTTATAACAATTGTTGGAAATGGCCACCTTCACTTAAAAGGCAGGCTTCCGCCCGTCTTCGCATCGAAATGTCCACTCCAACAATTTTTATAAAATAAAATATATCATTAATCATTTTATCATGTTAATTATAATGAGTTTCAATATGAATTTAGTGGTTTCTATCAAGAACGGTGGGTCTGACGAGAAAAACTCAAGAGACTGTTTTCATGTAGAATTGACAAGGATAATCAGAAAAATATCCACATGGAAAAATGTCGGTGGCGTACCATCCTTTTTGTAAAAAATATCAGAGGACATGTTTGCAGGGAAGCCACTGGTGGAACAATTGAATAACTTTTCTAACTAAAATTTGTGGTTCTATATCCTATTAACACATACCAAAATTGAAAATAATATATAAAGTACTTTGGGAGATATTAAAAAATAACCATTAAAACAATAAAAATTCATGTAGCAAAAAGCCGTTGCGGACATATGTTCATATGAACTTTTCGTTTTAAAATGACCTAAGGAATTACACCCTGAAATATTAGCATGTCATTACGGAACACCCTGTATGCATACACTGTATATTCGCAACTAGAGCCCCGTGACAAAGTACTAAAAGTACAGAGAACTGAAAAAATTGAGAACCCTGTATTAATTAAAAAATATCAAAAGTAGGTACTTTCGGATATATTAAAAGATACTGATTTTAGAAAATTATTTATAAAAAAATTAACATTCTGTAGCAAATAGATCTATGAAATCACACTTTGAAAATAAATATTAATACATACCCTGTATAAGAAAAAAGTCGGTCGCCCTACCCAATTTCTGAGTACGCCAGTGATATTTTAAAATATCTTATAATATATTATTAGTAGGCATAGAATACGCAAAAAATGGTACATATTCGATAAGTACCTATTAAATTAATCAAATAGATTATGTATTAAAACATAAAATATTAGATCATCAATAATCAATATCAGTTGTCGAGTCGAGAGCATGGAACTATAGTTATAATTATAAAGGCGATAATAATTACTACACTGTTAACATACCAACACAGTTCTGACCCTATTAGCCAAGTTTGTAACAACCGTATACAACTTTATGATATAGTTAACGTACGTAGTATATCACTGAAGCAAATTGTGTCTTTACAGAATATTTGCATATTCAATATTTATTGTGGCTTAGGTACATACATTTTGCTATAATGAGTCTTATTAGCCGGGTCTAAACGTCATTTATTATCGAATGGTACATCGTTGAGTCGAACATTGGAAATCCAATATAATTTTTGAGAAGGCCGAATATTGGGTTTGTTCGGGTTTGTTCGGGTTGATTCTTACTGCCATAAATAAACTACCTGATTAAACCCTATTGTATACGCCTGAACCTCTTCAAAGCTCAATAAATGGGATCAGGGCCGGCTTGAAAATGTATACCACACCACATGATTTATTTTTATAATTTAAAATAAATAGATAGGTATTTTTAGTTTTAGGTACCTATAATAAATGTAAATTAATGATAACAATTAATGATAATTGAAAATAATATAATTTAAAAGTATAACTATTAGGATAACAAGTACAATAAAAATTAATTAAATTCTAAGAAACTATTGATAATTTATTCGAAATTTAACTCTGTATCGCTATCACTATCTTCATCTAAGCCTAATCTTATAATTAAGGGTTGAACATTTGTAATCATACAATTGTAAGAATTTTCCACCTTAAGTACATGCTGTACACAGTTTTTCCAGCTGTCTGCAGAAATTTTTCTTACTTCGTTTTTAATTAATTCTACTACAGATGCCTTTAATGTAGGAGAAATATTATTTCTCCTAATACTGGATTTTAATTGGTGCCATATTAGCTCAATAGGATTGAATATACAATAGTACGGAGGAAGACGCAACACTGTAAGTCCATTTTCTGCTGAAACTTTGTCACACTGCTTTTCTGCTTTTGTATTATTAGAATTGGGAATGATTTTTGCTTGCCGACTATGATAACTAGCATTGTCCATTACAATGACGTTATTTTCAGGTATATTTTTAAGGAGTTTATGTTTAAACCAATCTTCAAAAAGTTGTGCGTCGGTATCTTGATGGTAATCTAAAGAAGAATCTACTTTTTAGCTGAAAGCAACAGACAATTTGGAACAAACCCGTTCTCTGAACCAGCATGTAATATTGTGATTATTTTGCCTTTATTTGATTTTTGCCTTGGTTTAACATTTTTTGGAAGAATCATCCCAACCTTTTCTTGGAGTGTCATGGGTATCGAACCATGTTTCGTCAAGGTAAATAATTGGACGATTTTCTTCTCTAAATTGTTTAACAGCTGTTAAATATTTAAGTCTCCATTCCCGACACTTGAAGATGCCCCCCTATCAGCACAATTCTAAGGACGCCACATTCTACCACTAATAAGCCTAACTAAAAATTACTCGCCGCAAAACCACTAAAGATTAAAATTATTAAAAATCACTTTGTATTTATATATGCTTCAGGCATAGGTATAAATTGAATTTGTATACCTGGTCCGGCTCTGCTCGAAAAGGTTTTAAAATTTGGGATTTCCTTATTTATTTTATGGTCGAATAGATAATGAGGTTTTATTGCAATCAAGAGATCAACGATATAATTCTGCAAAAAATATACCTATATTATTAAATTGTTATGATTGTTAAAAATTGAATTACTATTTCCAGTAATTTAGGTACCTAAGTTAAATAGCCCTTCCGTGTTAATGAGGTAATAAAAGTGGTCTTATAAATAGGCTAAACAATTAAAAGTTTATTTAGTCTTATCTATCTTGAGCAAGTTAAGTTAGATTTTTAAATAAACGAAATGGAGTATTCAACTAGTCAGAAAGGCAAGCGAGTCCTTGTATACGGTGGTTTTGAATATCTACATTTTCGCACAACAAATGGGATAGATTCGCCCCGGTACACCTTTTGGAGCCGATTTCCTTCTGTATTCGGTAAAAGAAAACACAAGAAAGTTACATAAATTGACATTTTCCTGAGAAAACAAGTGAAAACCCGACCTTGTACACCTTTTGAAGCCGATTTATTTCTGTATTCGGCAAAGGAAAACAGAAGAAAGTGACATAAATTTACATTATCCTGGGAAAACAAGTGAAAACCCGCGCCGGTACATCTTTTGGAGCCGATTTCCTTCTGTATTCGGCAAAGGAAAACAGATGAAATAATGACAATTTAGCGTTTTTTTCCAAATGCGCTTTTATACACGTAAGGTTTTTTCCGTGTGCGATTTTGTCCGTATGCGCAGTCATCTACGTGCTTTTTTCGTGACATGGTAAACCCATATGCCGAGTTTAAAAACATTTTGGCATTATGCTATTTAATTAAAAGTAATGGTAAAATCACGAAATCCACAGTTCAGATAATAAAGCAAACAGAAGCAAATTAAATTTTTGACATTGACGAAACGAAAATTAGTGTCAGTGCCAATAATTTCCTTATTCGTTATGTGCCGCTTTACGTCAATTTTTGGCAATAGCGTTATAGAACTTATTTGCTGGTGTTTACCTGAACAATTTTTTAATTGAATAGCTTTGGATAGGTTCACCAAAATGTATTCAAACTCCGCATATGGGTTCACCATATCGGCCTCTTCAAAAAGTTATAATACAGTTTTTCTATAAATTGTATAGGGGAGCCAATATTCAGCCACCTCAAAAATTACATTAGATTTTATATGTTCAACAACGGTGCACCACCCTGTAGACGGCCTTGGTATGAAATAATGTTAAAAAATCGAGTTTTCTAAAATATTTTTAATGGTCTTCTGTATATTTATTGGTGAATTAACAGTATCTTTTTCAAAATAATATATAACATTTAATACTTTAGGTTTTTTCATGATGGAAATATATTCTCCATTTTTTAACCAGAAAATTATGATTGAAAATCACTTATGAAAGATCATTTAACTATCAAGTATCTTTAATCTACAATAAAGTTCCAGTTAAGTTAAAATCTGCTCCAATTTAATCATTTAAAAGTGCTATACGTCACCTGATAAGATAAATCTGTTTTGATGCAAAATAAATCTGTCTTTTTAGACTTAATGCACTCCACCATGTCGTATGTAGGGATTATTATTAAATTATATGTTATTTATTGAACTAATCCAACATAAAGTAAGTAAAAAATTTAGAGCTTACTTATGAGATATTATTTATAAAATTAGGAGAAATACAGGACCGAATTCCAAAATTTCCTGATGTTGTTCAAAAAACCCTCGAAACGTCATTAAACCACAATGTCTCATACATCGTTGCATTCGGAAGAAAAAAAGCTCTCAAATTCCAATATCAGAAAAACAGGACCGTATTTTAAAAACGAAAGTTGATAATGGCACTTCGAAGACGACTCGTCGGATTACAAAACAATTAACGCTGTTAGATAGAGCGGAAAAAGTGGCAACGTGCAATTTACTTTAGAATTCGATCTCAAAAAACCCAGGAAAACAATAAAACGATTTTTCAGAATTTCGGTTATTTCCGGATATCTCAAGAACTGTCGGAATTTTAAAACTTTCTAAACGGCATATTATTAGGCACGTAAATGCGCAACTTTATCTCCATTTAACCGACTTAGTATCTCTTATGGTTTCCGAGTTCCCTGTACTGGCCCTCCTTATCTTGGACACGTTGTATTAAGTCGTTCATATCATTTTTATAAAAGTTGATTTACTACTGTACACCAATATATATTTAAATATATTCAAATCTACATCAAAATATATCATATCCGAAATCTTGGCCTTGAATCTTCAATGGGATTTGGAAGAATTGTTATAACGTCTTTGTAAGGAACTAATGCTGGTTCCTAAGTAGTAATCGGAAAGCTATTAGACGGAATGTTCCTTTTTAAGAAGCGAACTTCGTATTCATTTAGAAATCTTTCACAATAATAGCCATATATAGTTGTCCCCTTAACAATGATCATTGTCCATTCTCTCCCCTAATTACAATATTTTTTTTTAAATTTAGCTCCACAAATTGAACTATCGGCAAGTTGATAAACGTATCCTCACTATATGAATAACAAGCAATATTTCTAAGAAAATTGACGCAGAAATAAAAATTGCAATCTAGAGTCTACAGAATTAATGCGAAATATTATGCTGTAGTATAGTAATTCTCTATTAGAGTACGAAGAACACCTGCACCAAAAGATTTTTACATTGCACTGTCAATCGATTTAGATTATCTCGATAAGAAATATGTGATGTCTCCTCTGTCTCCCTGTGTCCTTTGTATACCCACTCTCCCCTAGCAATTTCCAACAAATCGCCTAAACCGCCGACTTGAAAAAAACATAGACCCGGTATTTCTATCTGCTTTGTACACGTCAATGTAACACCTGTTACAACAAAAGGAGACGGAGATTCTACCTGTAGAATCCCCATCTATTTTTATCTTCTGTCTGTTTCTGTTTTCATTCAACAGGTGACAACGGACGTGACTTGATTTAAGATCCTTGGCGTAAACGAAGACAAAGTGTCTAAAGTTCGTAAAAATTTTTAGTTAGTCAATTGCTTTTCGCCGTCATGGCGCTTATAAATTTTGTTTTTAATAACTTATAATAACTTTCTTGTACCTATGTTTATCATTGACTCCACTGATAAGTCAGGATATGGGGGTCCCTTTATGAATAAAAAACATGGTCTGATACGCAAGGTTCAGTGCGGTCTGATTTGGGCATAAACATAATTGTTTCGGTATCATATTATGAATGTTGCCCAAGTGCAAGGTTAATAATTTATCATTAACTGACCACCTCGCTTGCATGCACACGGTCATTAATTTGCCACCTTTGCTATTAATGTTGCGGGTTATCCTGGACAGGATGAACTCATTGATGTCTATACATTACCAATCTATCACGTAAGGATTACGCATAATCTTGCCATTTTACTTTGTAACAAGTTTAATTTTAGTATCCAGAGAATAGCTATAATATGGCTTTTATTAACTGTGTTTACAGTTGCGGTCTAATATACGAGATGGGGAGTACATATCGTCCCCCGTACCTTACGAGATATCCGATCTCATCCGGCCTAGTTACCGGCGTGAATGGGGTAGGGCATGGGGGATGATACATATTTTTACTCTTCCCTTTTTTGGCATGACGCCGGACAGCAACGCCATGACTTATACCATTAAAATCCACCTAGTACGATTCGGTTTCCCGGCCGCAGGATCGAACCTGCGAACTCTCGTCCTGAAGTAACTAATGACGTCAGGTGCACTATTGACATTTAATAAACACGGACAAATATGATTATTACTAAAGAACTGATAAAAAAGTTCAAAAAAATGAAAAGAGCATTAAAATATTAAACAAATAATGCTAGAAAAGCACAAAATTAAGTTTTGGTTTTATTTTTATTTGTTCTTCGTTTTTGGTAAGCAGAACGTGATATTGGCACTCTATTTGAATTAGTCTGTTCCAAATGTCATTAGGTGAGATTTGGGCATCCAAATTTGTTAAGGTATGGGTAGATGCTTGGTTATCACCCGGATCAGGGTTATCATGATACACTCCCGGGCTAACAGATAAGCGATTGCTGGTTTGTCGGATGGTGCGGCTAGGTTGGACGGGTTTGTTCGGGTTTGTTCTGAGAAGTCTTGGGGACTGAATCGCCTTTGGTAGTGGTATCCTCGCTCCCAGACTGGTTCTGACTTGCACATCCACTACATATCTAGGTAATTTCGTTACATTTTTTTCACATCGCTGTTTGTTTATTGAATTCTTTATTCGTTAGCCCTGAGCCACCCTAGCACACTCACACAGCATAACACATGGCGATTTGTCGCTGATATCCGCTTCAGAATACGAACATCTCATTTTTTACTGTTTAGTGCCGTTGAAGTATCGCGATTGAAAACTTCCATGTAGTTTGTCTGTTCCCACATGGACGCATCAAAATATCGCATATCAAACAGAAAATAAGGAGTAAATAAATTGAAATAGATTAAAATGTAAGAAATAAGGAACCATCATTATGTAGGTATTATGTATGATAATTAATCCTACTTCACCCTTGTTCGATTTGCAATTTCAAACTTTTTATCTTTCTGTGCGTCCTAAAATATATCAAAGTTTATAATAGAATGATTTGTAGATAATTATTTATTTCAAAAATAACTTAATCAGGTAGGTACTTGGAACTATGAGTATTTTAGGGCTACATTATCGACTGATATTAATAAGTAAGGCTTCCCAAAAGCACATTCTAGGTTTCTACCAACATTTCTAATTAGAACTATCTAGGGTGTTTGTTGTGCCATCGTTCGTGGAGTAATTCCTTACCCAAAAAACACAAATTGTTGATATCAACATGGGGCCGCTCCTCACATGCTTTGTTTGGCAGATATTTAAATTTTTTGAGTATTTTCGAGATTTTTGCGAAACAGCTTTAGTTATTTTAAGGAAATTTGTAAAATAGCACATATACTGTACATTTACTGTAATTTTATTTAAGTACCAATATTGTTGATTAAATGATAAACTACACAGTACGCTCCAACCAATATTGACTCCATAGAACGGACGTTGACTAAAATATCCTCCCGCCGAGCAAGAGTCGCCAATAAAAGTATTGTATTGGTGGATTTTAGACTCCACGTGTACGCGGAGTTCGAGTTTTGCATCTGTTTCTGTCTCCTTTGCGCGCTAATTTATAATTTAAGGAAGTGTTATGACGAACTTTTATTTTTACCATGAGGGTTTGTGACTTAAAAAAAACTTATAATAGGTATACATACATGTAAGTTACGTAATTAAAATGTATATCTTGTGTAAAAATTACATTATTTGCCGTATTTATCTCTAAATCGACTTATAATAGGCGAATGCAAATTTCACGAGTCGTCACTGCTAAAAACTACCTCAAAATGCATCAAAAACCATTCCAATCCAGTTCTTTAACTTACACACTAAAACAGACACTTAAAATCATTCAGCTAATATAACATCTGTAGATCAAAAAGTTGTTCTATATTATCCCATATCTTGTACAATAAATTGTACAATTTCTTGTGCAATAAATAAACAAAATATTGTTGGGATGGTAAATAATTTGTATTGTTGTCTGTTTTAAACTTTGGTCAAATTTATTGTACAATAAATGTCCTAAGATTCTGCGTATTAAGTCAGTGGTTTTAGAGAAATGTTTGTTTTTATGTTGCTAACAACGAAAATGTTGGTAAGGCTTAAAACCTAAATAAATGTGGTTTTAATTTTAACTAAGGTTTTTATGTTTGTATAATTTATCTATTTTATGTATGTTTTAAACTTTGGTCAAATTTATTGTACAATAAATGTCCTAAGATTCTGCGCATTAAGTCAGTGGTTTTAGGGAAATTTTTGTTTTTATGTTCGTAACAACGAAAATGTTGTTAACGCTTATAACCTAAATAAATGTGTTTTTAATTTTAACTAAGGTTTTTAATGTTTGTATTATTTATCTATTTTTATTCAGATAATCTGATATTTCAGAACTTTGTGTTTCAAAACGTGGAAATGGCAACGCCAGTCGACAATAATTGCCAAATTGGTGCAAGCAAAATTGTACCTGCTCTATTTTTCGTACAATTTTGTAACTAATACCTATACTTATGACACAATATACTGTATGAAACTATACAATTTAAATTGTACAAGAAATTGTACAATTTCATGGAGAAGAAACGGGATAATGTCAAACAGCTTTAAAACACCACGCAATACAATTTTATATACGATCTTTGTCAGTCATTTTCACAGTAAATACCTGCTGTTATAATAACGTTTATTGATGTAATTATACAGATAGCCTGGTGCTATTAGCTATTTTTATTTTCTGTTAATCCCAAAAAGCATCTTTAATAATGTATTAATAGTAAATAAATAAATCACCCTAAATCACAGAAATCATAAAATATGTTTATTGTTATTATAGACAAGGACGTGAATTATCAACTATATATGTCAATAAAATATAGATTACATTAAACGATAAATAATTATCACATGTACAATATACTAAAAAATAATGGAATGACGAACAATATTATGTCAATGATATTAACTTACCAGATTAGACTATTTGTCTCCTGCCTCATTTTTATTAAAAATAATGCAGTAAATAGTAAGCATAATTTTTTTTTTGACAGGTCAGTAGTAGTTGGTATTTAAGTAAGTAAGAATAAAGTATTACTTTTGGAATGAACGGGAAATAAGCGCACGAGCCGAAGGCGAGTGCCGCAATTCCGTATGCGAAAAAAAGTAACTTGCATAAGTTTCATACAAATACGATCGTATCAGTTTTCTTGTTCGAAATTAAAATATATTTTTAAAATTACCAATTTTGGTATTTTTTCTGATAATGTTTATTAGTGTTTTCTTTACTTAATAGTTAGGTAGGTACCTACTCATAATAAAAGTAAATAATACACATGATTTTAACAATATTATACGAATGATATTTTAAGCAATAACGAATAAAATTAATCTGCAATTCTTCTAATTATCATATAAAGTAGATATTTCAAGTATCTTCTAACCAGAATAAAGAATATCCAGGAAACTGGTTTCTTCTGTCACAAGAATTCAAATATGCTGTTATAGAAAGAAAATATTCTATCCCAGCTTAAAATAATCCAAGGCAGAGATTTTTTAGGCTACAGTTTTTCTCAGTGTAGGCCTAACAAAACGGTAAGTAAGCTACTTACGGTTCAACGTGAGCCTGTGTCCACAGCGGCGCACCGCACTTCGCACTGCCCATAACCTTGCTTAGACCAAGTAAATAAATCCATTACAATAAATGTACGCGGCCACCGAGGCGCACCGCCCCTCGCACTGCCTATGACATGGTACCTTAGCCTTGCTCACATCAATTTTGCGTCCACAACGGTGCACCGACCATCGCACAGCACCTTGAACCGCCCATAGCCTTGCTTAGGCCAAGTAAATAAATCCATTACTTTAAATGCACCCCCGTTCACATTGACATCCCCGCGTTACTGTTCATGTTAATAAAAAATCTTGTTGCTTTATTTAAAAAATATATATTATTTTCACCGATTATATACACGGTGCCCCAACGGGAACCGCTTCCATATACAGGGTGTTTCATTAAGGCCGGTCACCGGCCATATGTTTGTCTCTACTGGGCACAAAATTTTAGGAAAAAAAAATCATTATTAAGCTATGAAAAAATCCTAGACTTTTTAAGCTTTTCACCATAAAGGGGGCATAATTAAAAGTAAATATTAGAATTCTAAATTTCTCAGATTAATTAATTAATTAATTAGAAAAAAAATAAGGTATATTGGAATATTTTTTAACATTTTAACGAACAAACCCGAACAAACCCTACATAAAAATCCAAGTAACGATATAATCAAACGTATCTATATGCATTCTTATATATTCCAAAAAGCGTTGGGAATATTTCCTTATATCATTATAAAGGTGACCAAATTCTCCATACAATCTTCGCTTTACGTTAATAGGATGAACTGATAATTTTGATTTTTGTTTAAACATATACCACTTTGCTATATTTGAGTCTAAAATAATATCGGAAAAAGATGACAACGCACAGTCCATGTTTATATGTCGATGTCGAGAGACAAACTGATCCGACGGGCATTGCAATGGGGAAGCTGCGGTGCGCCGTTGTGGCCACTACTGTGTGAAGCTCACGCGAGGCTGAGCGGTGCGATGGTACCATGCTATGGGCAAGGCTTTGTGCGGTTCTATGGGCGGTGTGCCGTTGTGGACATACACTGAGGCAAGGTCATGTATTGACAAACAAGAGACGACAGTATTTAAAATATTTTTTTATTTTAATCCCGTCATTTACAGGCTTTGTGATTTGATTTTTTGGTAGCTTGTGCTTTGTTTGCTATTTAAGGGACGACAAGTCAGGGGGGCCGCGAAATATTGATCATATTTACGAATTCCAAATGATAATGATTCAAACGAACATAGAGTGAGCCATGAATAGCAACAAAGTTTTACTTCTATCAGTGTTCAGTATACTTGTCATCGTGTTAGTGCAGTTTATGTTCTCTAGTGAAATGCAGTTGATTTATTGGATAATAAGTGTTTTTCAAAATGTTTTGGAAAAGAAAGTCAAGATATTATTGAGGAAGAGGTTCAAAACGTAATACCTGATAATACTATAACTTTGATTATTTTATACTTTTATAGATAACTTCAATAGATACATCTTATATATTTTCATCTTTTATCAATTTGAATTCACCAATGTCTTTTTAGTTTATGTAACTACTTGAGGTTATAAATAATAAGCAAAATTTCTTAGTGAAAAGAAGCCATTTTTCAACTTTAATTAACGATCGACTTTTATTGCATTTTCAGTAATCTAATTTATTGATTATATTATCTACTATTAGGTATTATCCAGCTATTATGATGTTATTTGTCGTCAATTGATCATTAATCATGAGTTAAATATAAGATTTGTTGTGACCGGAAACTTTTAAAGTATAAAACTAAAGGGTCAAATTAATAATAAAAAGATAACCAAAAACTAAATATTTTATTTTGCCAAAATCGTCATTAAGAAGAATTCTACGCATGTGTTCAGTGAACCTCATCCAGGAACGGAAGCGCCACGCGCCTCTTCCTCGTAAAGATTTTAAAACCCTATTGTTAACACTGTTTAACAACCTTGCAGCTTTTTCAGTGTAACTTTTTAATCAAATACAGTCCGTCCATATGTTTGTTTTTGCTTAAGTCATTATCGCCGCTCTTATCGTTTATCGCAGCTTTAACACCATTAATGCTGTTGCACACGAGCGTTAATTTCAACGAGTGTCAAATTGTACGCCAGGATGCGCGTTGTTGAAATACATTGTCTTCAATGGATAAGTACACATGAGCATCAAGCTGCAAAATCAACGCGCGTGAAAAACAGTGTAAAAATCGACAAGTGGATCTGTGTCTCCGACGTATCGCCAAAGGAGCAGCATCATCGTTCAAATTTTAAAACATAGTCTAGTCATGGGAGTGCTATTATTATTTTAATAAGGTAATAAAAATAGTAAATTCTTCAGTAATTCCATTTTATGTTCCTATCTATCAAGGTTTAAAAAATTACTTTTTACATGATGTAAATTTTTCAACATGGAACAACTATGTGATTAATTATTATTTTTAAATTTTGGTCGTACTACTGTCGCTTTCTAGCTTACATGGCAATTTAAATATATTGATTTGTGATTCACATACCCTATAAATGTTCGCAATCACTTCACGGGTCTGACTGAGAAGGTTCTTACCAATAGGATACTCATTCATTATCACAAAGTTCAAAATTTAACAATAACACCCTAATATACGACACACTGAACACTTATTTATAAAACACAATACAATAACTATTGCCCTTTCTATCACTATGTAACTGAGTGGATACATCCATCAAATATCGGACATCGCCGAATAAGCCCGGTGGCCCATCGGGTGTCTCACGAGACGCATGCGCACTCAACTCTCTGGGATAAAACCTATCAAATTATCATATTAGCTCTCATTCCTGTAACCATTGACAATGCACGATGTTGCCATATTTTTAGATTAAAAATACTTCAATCCAAAAATATATTATTTTGCATTTAAATATCAAAATAAACAGAAAAAAAGAAAGTTTTAATAATATTGAAACTATAATAGAATATTAGTTTCTTATATACCTTTTACAATTTAGTTTAAATGCGTATACGTAATATTTGTAAATGTCGGGTTTGTTCGGGTTTGTTCGGGTTTGTTCGTTAGTTTAAATGCGTATACGTAATATTTGTAAATGTCGTTCATTTACACTGGAGGTCATGGTGAAATACACACGGGCGTTATTATTGGCGTGCGTGTTTATTGTTTTTTGTAATATATCTTCGACTAATAGGGGAGTTCTGCCTAAAATGACATACTCTGATAAAATGACATGGTGGCTGTTGAAGCCTTCTTACTCTTCCAAATGATGTGCGGCTCACTTCGCCTGGATTTACAGGTTGCAACGATGTGGCAGACACGTGTCCGGTGAAAAACTAGTGCGGTAAAAGAAAAACTAAAAGTGAAGTGTCTGATATATGATACAAGGTAAGTGGTATGTAGAACTATCATCAGGATTTCCATGATTTTATTGATGTTATATTTCTTTGCCACTAACTGGCCAACAATCTATGCTATAGAGATTCTAGTTTGCACGATTTTAAAGGTTAGAATTTAGTATTTTGATAACAATTGGGTAAAACGATATACTATGGTCTCGGATATTATGACATACTATGTCGTTTTACCCGGAGCTAATTTTTGTATACATATTATGACCAGGAAATTTCCAAATGGTTGAAGGCAAACCCTGGAAGAGTTGTCACTCAGTTTCAGATTGTCTCGTTATTTTCTGGTGCATAGGGTAAAGCTGCACAAACTAGTGTTGCTCAAAATGGATTTGCTAAAACTGAGATTTGGCCAGTGAACTCTGAAATATTTCCGGATTATCTTTTTCCTCCAGTAGAAACCACAAATGTAGAAGAAACTGAAGTCTAACCTCCACAACAAAATTTAAATGAAGTCCAACTTCCGCAACAAAACCAAAATATTCCTCAAGCAATTCAATCAACTTCGAGAGCAATCCAGACAACATTAAAAGCTGCAGAGAGAGTGCCTAAAATAAAACTTTCAGAAATATCACCAATACCTCATGTAACTTCAAGGGGCACAAAAAGAAAACGAAAATCCACTGGTTCGCAAATTTAACAACCACCCCTAATTTGGAGGAACAAAAACAGAAAGCGGACGCAAAAGCGGAACTTGAACGGCGCAAGTCAGTGAGACAAGCAAAAAAGCGTTTGGTAATTTCTCCAGAGGATGCATACGAAGAACCAGATTTATTTAGTAATACTGACGATGACAATGACGTTTCATGCCTTTTTTGTAAATGCCAAATCTGCTCGTCATGGGCACACGCAGAATGTGCTAGAAAGGCTGCGAAAACTAAATCGTTCATATGTGACATATGTACCTATATAAAAAGGATTTGGAAATTTGTAAATTTTTTTTTAATAAACGTTTTAAAAATACTAGTTTACATTTTTTCCCACCTTTCCCGCTAAAACGACATAGTATGTCATTTTATACCATAGTTTCTGCCTAAAATGACACAGTCGGCCATTTAAAAAAAAAGGTGTAAATAATATATGGGTTGAATTTATGGTACTTTTATTATCTTTATTGAAAATGGCATATTTATAGCTGTTTGAAAAAGAAAAGGTAGTGCTTAAATCAAGCTGAGGCTAGATATCAGCCTCAATGCTTAGGGTATGTCATTTTAGGCAGAACTCCCCTATAAGAATTTTAGATAAAAGTTCATCAAAACTAGATAGAGACATTCGAAAATAATTTAAAAATTTCTCTCTGAAAATAGGCGGTAAAAGGCTCCCTCACTATTTATAGGGTACAGCCACTATTTTCGATTTCTAGCACTTTTTCTCTTACATACTTGGATGCAAGATACTGCCACTTCTCCGTCGTTCATTTTATTTTGATGACTAGATTCTCGTAACAAAATGATGCTAGTATGTAACAACAGTACAAGCGTCGCGTTAAATTCGACGCACCGCATAACGCGTGTTGATTTTACGCTCATGGAAAAGGAAAAGTTACGAAAAGTAATACCCTGCCGCGTTGTCAACCCGGTATATATAGTATTTTTTGTGTTAAATTGTTTATTTGGGGGGTCATGACCCCCATGACCCTCCCTGGATCCGCGCTTGCTTGCGAGCAGGCGCAGGTGCCTATTTTACGTGCGGATGATATTTGAAATTCGGAATACTTACACACTAAACGTTGGCTACTGGCATTTGATGCGATGTTGTTTTTAGCGTATGATTCCTCTTAATGACGATTTTTTTTTAAATATTTGTTTTGCATGCTCTTCTTATCATCAAGCCATGAGATTAATAAGTAACTAATAACAATAACATTTATAGCAAATGTTTTCTGGTCGACCAAAAATACGTGCAAGAAGGCACTAAGTAAAAATTTAATTTGTATACACGCAAAGACAAGTTTCAATTAAGAAATTTAATGTACTTAATATACCGGGTGTCAACGAGATTACTAGCAAGGCAGTAAAATCATTATGGAAACTCTTCGATTTCATATTTTGGGAATTGTTATGATTGAGGATCTATGAATGTTCAAACAAATGAAAGCCGTTTCTGGTTTAACCGGAAGGGCTATCATCTTCGATATTTTTAATGAAACACCCTGTATTTTTGAAAAAAAATTTATTCTGCATTAGATTCTAAATATAAAAATTACTTCTCATACCTATCTCTGACAGTCGTCGAGAAAATGGCGATTGAATTTTTACTTTAATAATTTGCTCTATAATAAGTACTAAATTTAAATTCTACATACATTTCTCGATATTTTTTGTTCATACTCTCCTACGTCTCAACCTAACAGTTTTTCAAAATAACGGGAAAAGTGTATCATAAATTTGACTTAATATTGTGTTACGGCCATATTTAGGATGAACTTATCCAGTTATTTCAAAAACTGTTAGGTTGAGACATAGGAGAGTATGAATAAAAAATATCGCGAAACGTATGTAGAATTTAAATTTAGTACTTATTATAGATCATTCTATTAAAACTATTAAAGTAATTTCAGAATGAAATTCACTTTTCGTAGCACTTCCGGAATAGAAAATTTTTTAAAAATACAATGTGTTTCATTAAAAATAACGAAGATGATGGCGCGTCCGGTTAAACCAGAAACGACTTTCATTTGTTCGAACATTCAAATTATACATCCGACCCAATCATAACAATGCCCAAAATATGAAATCGATGAGTTTTTTCGTAAGGATATTACAGCCTTGCTAGTAATCTCGTTGACACACGGTATACAGGGTGTCAATTTGAAAACTTCCACCTTAGCTCACCTCCAGTAAATAATATTAAAAATCGGATAGACACGTCACAATTTTATTGTGAAGGGGGAACCTGTAAAAAAATTCCACTTACATATTAATTAAAAATATTTAGTGTCAAATATACCTTTGTATCCAGTATCTCCGGACGGCGATAACGTCTATATAAAGCGCAAATAAAGCTAACATTAATAAGAATTCTCTGGACAATAAGAAAGATTAGATTTGGCAATTTACAAAAAAAAAAGTAAGTGCCACTAATAATATTATCTCGTCAAAATCTGTAAGGACTATGACATGACGTCAATTATTATAAATAGTAAGTAAAAAATATTTATAAAATTTTGTATCAGGTATACCTTTAAACTTAAAAATTATACTTATTAAAACGTATTTCTTATCAATCGATAATGTGTACGTGTACAGTAATAGAGAGAAATTATAATTAAAAATTAATTTAAAAAAAATTGTTATCCAAGAACCGTGAATCCTTCTTACAACATTGATAAATTTAATCCTCTATTCCAAGTACAAATGTGCCCATACATCACCTAGCAAAGCCTCCAACGATACTTTGACGTTTGAGACTCTCCCACTACTAAGGGGGGTAAACCACATATATATAAATAGTATGTTGCTAATACCATCTGCAATTATGTCCCCGCTAGGCATAGTTCGGAAATTTCCTTGTGAAAGTAAACATTCGACAGGACCGGATTTCAAATTTTTTAATTCAAATTTCACTGGTTAGTTAGGAAAAATATTGAAATCAAAATTTCGAATAGTTCGATTTAAGACAGTGTTATGATTACCCGACAGTGCCCTGATTGGTGTAAACTTTTGGTGCCAAATTCCGTCCGAATATTTGTAACATACGACACGATGAGGTTTATTTTAACTTTCATCCGACGCCGTATGTATCTCAACCTCACTTTTTTCTAAACCAAAAATTAAGACTATTTTGGGAATTATTATCAGCTACTAATGCACCAAATTAAAAATACATTAATTTTAAGGTTAGGTAGTGACCACCTATATATAATATTGTATACGAGTGTAACTCTCTTCTTTTTTTACAAGCTTTTTAGTGAAATTCGGTTCCGAAGATCGGATAATGTGATAAGCAAAATATTTTCGTATATAGATATGTACATAGCTGAAATACTTTATACCTGGTATTAATTCACGACTTTTGCAAAAAAGCGCCATGCACTTATGTCCTTTCATCTTAAACAAAACAACCGACTAACCTACCAAACAGCGAATCGAATCACCACAAATTAAAAACTCCTTTACAAAAATTGTTGTTAGGTAATGAAAGTTTAGAAAGTTTATAAGCACTAATATACCGATAACAATGTGGATGAACCACTTTTTATTCTGTAATTTGAAAAAGCATCCAGAACCAAAGATGGCGACGAATAACAACAAACAAATAATGTCGGGCCGGCTCTGCCGCGATCGATAAATGTGCACCTTACTGCGCAAACTCAATAGGCCCGCGCCATCTCCCCTAGCGGGGACACTTTTTGTATTTTGAAACGTTCGTATTGGCAATATACTGTTTATATATATATGTGGGGTAAACACAATAATCTTTTTTTAAATAATAACCTGAAAACATAAATCTTAGATCACGATTGGAGACAACCACTCAAAAAATAATAAATTATTATTTTGAAGAGATTCAAACGACCTTTAATATAAAGTGCCCTTTCGATTTAAGATTTTAAGGGAACATCTTATCAGATTTTTAATAATATTTACTGGAAGCGCGATATTAAGGGTGGGAAGTTTTCAAATTGACACCCTGTATACGACAATAAACTAACAGTAAACTAAACTGACCTGTCTCAATCTACATCTACTTCATTTAGCAATAATTTATTAATATGTAATTAATGTAACTAGTTAATTGAACCTTGACGGTCAAGGTTCTGCAAACATCAATTATGTATTCCTTAAAAGGGATAATTGCCAGTTAGATATTGTTTAAGTAAGTAAATAATATCAGAATATAATTGTGATATGGGTCATTCTTTTATACTTAATTCGCACACCATTTAACTTAACATAGAATCGTACGAAAAAAAATTATTTTCCAAAATATCCACACATGAATTTGTGATAATTTACTGGATTCTCTCCAATATTCTCATACTCGAAAATTAATATCTCAAGTTGTATTGATCGTATGAATGTCGGCCCTTTCTTATTTAACACTTTGTTATGATAGCATTTTAAAAAAATGTCATCGTGAATAAATGCAAAATAATAACATTTTAATTGTTTCAATACTTTTAACATGCCCTACCTCAACTTAAATTAATTTTTAAAAATACGGTTTTGTTCTTTATCCTCTTATCTGCAAAACCCATTTTACGAAAAAGTGGTACCTCTATTAGTTCGGTAGTTATTAAAAATTTTCGATCGCAAGTCATGCAGAGCGCGAGGAATGCACCTGCATGACGGATCGAAGCGTCTACAATCGAGCTAGATGCAGCGCGAATCATTAATATTTGCATACTTTCGGTCGTTCTACCACTCTTTGACGCGTTTGGATCTTCGTGCGCTGGATGACTTGCGATCGAAATCATTTTTAAAATACCGATCTAATAGAGGTACTACTTTTTCGTAAAATGGGTTTTGTAGATAAGAGGATAAAGAAGAAAATGGTATTTTTCCTTAAATTAATTTAAGATGGGTTAAGAGCATTCTAAAACTATTTAAACAATTAAATTGTTAATATTTTTGATTTGTCCACAATGACATTTTTTTAATACGCTTCGAAATCTAACATATCAAAGTGTAAAATAAAAAAATACCGACATTGATCCGATGAGAAGATTGTGAAGAAAATCCAGCCAATTATCAAAAATGTATCTGTGAATATTTTCGAAAAAGGAGCAAAATCAAAAAAAGGAGGTTAATGTTGGGTCCATTTTCAGAAAAAAACTTCATATGAACATATGTCCTAAACGTCTTAACTTTTGTGAAATAGGGTGTTAAAGGTTTTCAAAAAATATACTTTTTTATTAATATCTGTTAGATTGCTCTAGATATTTTTGTGAAATTTGGTACACACTTTCTGTTCATCGAGAGGCATTTTATGATGTATAACATGTTTTTTTTATTCCCACCAGTGGCGTTCGTGCGGTAATTGCCCTCGGTATTTTTGAAGGAAGGAAAGGTACACCCCTCCATTTTTTAAATAAAAATTATTCTTGATATTCTCATAATTTGCTGAGCAAATATTGTCTCTTGATTTTTGTCGTTTGGCGTACAGTTTTCGTATAAAAAAATTAAATTAATTCATTTGCACTCTGTTATGGTTTTTCTGAATATGGACCTCCTTAATATTATAATGTTATTAAGAAACATCCCCTATATACAGAGTGGCCGTTTTTTATTTTTTCAAAAACTGTAATTTTGATAATAAAATCTATCAAAATCCATAAATTAAACAAAATGATCTTTTTTCACAAGCCCTTGACTAACATCTTGTAAGCGAAGTAGGTCGGTGGGTTACCTATACCACAAATGGACCTAATATTTAATTTCTCGACATAAAAATCATTCTTTATAAAAAATTTTGCTTGTCAAAAATTAAGATTAACCATCATTATAAAATTTAGTTTTGTATATAGGTAGGCCAATCTTAAAAAAATATAGATTTTACCAAGAGTACTACCTTAATTTCCGTGTTTAAGAAAAATACCATTAGGAAATGTCCGTTAGAATTACCTTTTTCATCATAATTCAAGATTTAAAGAAAATTACTATTAATTAAACTAGCATTTTATTAAAAAAGTTTTTATTTAAGGAAGCCCCCAATTTATATATGCTTTTCTAGTCGTCTTCTAAACTCAATAAATACAGAATAAATCATATGTTGATTTATTAGGCAAAAATTAATTTTCTTTAAATCTTAAATTATAAGGAAAATGTAATTCTACCAAACATTTCCTAATGGCATTTCTCATAGAAACGAAAAATTAAGGTAAAACAAGGATTGCCTGTATACAAAAACTAAATTTTCTAATGAATATAATTATGTTTTACAAGAAAAGATTTTTTCTAAAGAATGACTTTCTGTTGAGAAATTAAAAATTAGGTCCATTTGTAGTATAGGTAACCCCATCCATGGGCACCCTGTATATATAGCAATCCATGATGTATTTTTAATAAAAGTCGTTAATTATTAAATTTAGTTACAATTGACAGCTATCGTAATTTTTGCATCTTTTTATGTTAGCATCGAATTTTCCGTTAGGAAACCGGACTATTTTAACAAAACTCTTTCACAAATGACAAAAATGTAACGCTACAAATAAAACTTGGAAACAATTTGCCTTAATGACATATATAAACTTTGTATGAGAATCACAATCAATATTCACTTACCGCTTTTAATTAATAAAGTAACTAACTATACGATAACAACTGAGTTTATATTAAAACCAACATCTGCCAATAATAGAAACACCACCATACACAAGATCAACAAACGGTTTAAATTATTTGTAAACTCTGGAAGCTATAACAATTAAATCTCGTACAGATAACTTATCTTTAATTACCAGCGGCGTAACGTTAAAATTGGTTATATCTTAACAAATAATACGGGTGGGTACTTATTGATACAGCGTCGTCAGTTAACAGCGGTATTTAATCACAGGTTACCAGGCAGTCACTATTTTATGTGAAGATTTAGCCAAATATATTTTTTCTAATCCAAAACTGGATTCGTAAAGTTAAGCGATTTGTGCTAAAAAAATATAATGTGATCAGTGGCGGCTCGTGGCCTATGATAGGGGAGGTTCACTCGTAAAGTAAAATTATTTTTAAAATTTTGATGAAACGACCAAACACATTTTTCTTAGGCGTTCTAAACGTAGAAAGAAAAAAAAAGTAATAAGAAAAGCATCAGGTAAAACATATTTTAATTTATTTTTTAGTTTTAAATAAGGAAGAAAATCAAAAAGTTTTTTTTTAGTGTGTACAGTACTTAAATGTAAAGTTCATTCTTTAGTTCTTATTTGAAATTGTATCAATAACTTCTTATTTTGCTCCAAACTCATAAAAGAGCTAAAGTTAGTTTTTAAATATTCCACCATCAAACTATTAATTTAACGAAATCCCTTATTAAAATATTGGTACAAACAAACGCACCTCGAATTACTGCATATATATGTCGGCGTCAATTAGTGAAATCCGTCATTCCCAGAAATGCCTAGTCATTTCACGTATTGCAGACAAACAATATAGCTTAAATCATTTAGTTAAGTACAGCGTTTGACTGAAAGAATTCCGTCATTACAGGGAAGGAGGATTCAGCGCGAAGTCAATTCGACGCGACCGATTCAGCGCGAAGACAATTCGGCGCCGCGCCTATTAATAAAGTTTATATTTTAGTTCATGTGTTCGGCTAGAAACGGTGTAGCGGGTGCGGGTTCTCACCTGTTTTCCCAGGGCACTGTCAATTTATATAACTTTCTTATGTTTTCTTTTCTACAACCATATCTTTAAATTACATTTTACATTACTTACTTAGATCGCGCCGAATCGGGCGCGCCGAGTGGGCCGCGACGTTTTTGTAATTATCGATAGATTTATAAATTTAACAGGTGACTTCTAAAAAATACAAATGAAAGGTCAATCACTCGATCACTTTGAGTCAGGCCCCTCGCCAGACAAGACCTAAGGACAAAATTACAAAAAAAAAATCAGGTCATTTACTTTATGCTGAGTACTAGATTATTAAGTATGGCTGATCTTAAAAAAGTATTACGAAGAACATTAATCTATTATGCAATTTCATTCCAATTTATTACGAAAAAAGTTCCTGCTGGTAACCCTATATATACTCGTGCAAACAGGCAAAGGCGCACTCCAAAAGTGTGTGCCTTTTCCTTTCAAAATCGCGATATCCCCGCTATCCTCCGCCACCTCATAGTAAGGGGAAACTGCATTACATCCCGTCTACATGAGCGCATATGCGACCATTCCTCGTCATCAACCTAACGACCGACGCGTGGATCACGCCATGGTGGGAGCTACTACGTATAAGTTTGGTTTAACGTTACGATAAAATATTACGAAATTTTTGTCCAGATATTCCCGAAACTTGCTCGATACCCCAATCAACCTGCCAGACAATCTAAATATCAATAAATTAACTAAAAACCTTTATTATTAACGGCTAAAACTTTACGAAAATTAATATTGATCAGCTGATGACTCCCGTCTCTTTCTAACCTGCCAAGAAGCGGCATATTTTTTAAATTGAACTTAGATGGCTCTGAAAGCTATTTTGGGATCCTCATCTTAAGGATGATGTTTTGTACCTACTTAATTTAGAAGCTACTTTTCTTTGCTTGAGGGTGTAAATATTGTCTTTGGATATTCGCACTGTACGGGGTGAATAAATGTTAGTTTTGTGAGATGAACGAACCCCTTGGGATCCACGAGCAACTACTTAGGTGTCCACGAACCACTAAGTGGAAGTAACATGTCACAAAAACAATATATCGTAATCGACTTAATGCCGAACTAGATATGTAAGGCTGCAGCTTTCTTCAAACCAACTCCAACATAAAGTAGCTGTATGGAAGTAGAAAGCAGTACCATCCGTCTCACTAAGAACATTTGATGCAGCCAGTGATATTGTCAGGGGAACGTTTAAAATAAAAGAGTCGTCATTTCAATGCAACTTGTATAATTATCCTTTTCTCTATATACATTAAATACAAAAACCCAGTCCTACCTTGTACTGTTTATTCTTTCTGGATGGGGTTACTATGTCACCAATTCATGTCTCGCTGCGAAAGGGTCGTTATTAGGTTGATGCTGATGTCTTCCAAGTCGTGGCAGAAGTTGTTGAAGCAGTCCTTGCCGCATCACCGGATACTTCCCAGCAAACTCCCGGTTATCTCCCCGCAACGCCGTAGTACCGCGCGCAACCTATTGCGTGCCGCGCTCGAGCAGCGCTGCGGCGCCGCCAGAAGGGACCGATGCGTTAGTATGCGTGAGAATAAGGTGAATTGATGACAATATGTTATTCAGATTATTATTGCTTATCAATACGTTTTGATTTGTTAAAAAGAATAAGATTCGAATAAAAATTATTTTTAAGATCGTAATTAGTTAGGCATGACTTCCTCTACTAGAATTAATTCTGTCCACAACAAAATTCTATAATCAGGTAAGGTCAGCGGTCAAAAATGTTTGAGAAACGCTGGTATAAGGGTATCTTCAGGTGGCTAGTAAATTACCACTTGATACGCAACTCAGATTTATGTGTCCTTACGTTAAGTTATTTTCTCTCGAGATGATTAAAATTTCTCCTGTTACATATCAATAGAAAATTTTTGGGACATTTTTCTAGCGATTGCTAATAGAATACGATTAAATCAGACAAAGAGGAATTTGATCCTTTTCTATTAGAAAATTCTACTCTCTGGTGCTGAGAATTAGGTCCTTAAAGAGATTAAACTTGCCTCAATAAAGTTGGTATATGCTAAATCTCTCATCTATTATTATTACATTGGTTAGATTCACACTAATTAATATTTTTTATATGAAGTACCTTATGTGCTAACAATAAGTATTTGAGATATAAAAGTGCTGTGTAATTTTGCTAAAAAATTACGATCTAATTTAATATATTGACATACGACTAGAATATTATCAAAGTCAGATCATCGTTTTCGACACGAATGAACAAAAACATGAATCTCATCACTTATCATATACTTTAAAAGCTGTTATGGAATTGCCTTATTATATTATTACAAAAGGTCATTCACGGTCCTATTAAAAGATCTCGGGAACTCAAGAAGATATTTGTGTGAAATTGGTACTCGCCATAGAAGATGCTGATCTTTTGTAATGAAGATATTTTGACCTATCTATGACTTCCGGTTATACCGGAAGTCGGTGTCAAATTGCTTATTTTAAATGAAACACCCTATATATTAGTACATTTTTTGTATTCTAAGCAACATTCTAGGCAGATTTAATATATCATGTCCTATACCTAATTCTAAGCATGTTTGATATATTTCGTTTTATGTCTAAAATGACGTTAAAATAATTATTGATTTTTTCTATATACAGGGTGTTATGGAAATGACGTATTATATTTAAATGGGTGACTCCTTGGGTGTCCTAGAGAAGCGCTACATATTTTATTTTTTTTAAATCGACCGTTTTAAAAATGGGGTAATAAACACTCTTACTCACAGGTCAGTCCGCTCTACTGTACAACGTTTCACCCAGAGCCAATTGCAATGTTGCCAAACTTAATGTAAAACTGAAATTCCATATAAAACTGTAAAAATAAAAGTATTTTCTACCTACTTGTATTTCTATTTATACCTAAAGAGCGAGGAAATCCAGGCACAAACACAATCAGTTTTTTTTTTATGGGAACACTCCTGGAAACACTTTATGTACACAGTAATAGTGAAACACAACCGACAGTTAGCTTTTGAAAATACAATAATACAGATTATACTACAGATTATTAGATTTTATTACACTAGACGAAATTTGACGGCCAGAAGAAACGCGTCAATAAAAACAATATTCAAAGATTATTTATGCTTGGGCAAGATACACTCGTAAACCGAAAATCAGAGCGGATTGCTGAGAATGTGTTGGTGATCGACGAGATACAACGTATCCGGCCGCTGGTTGGTCTTCAACTAACAGACGCAAGCGTGCGGCGCTATATGAAACTACTTCACTCAGCCGATGTAAGGCGACAAAAGGTCATTGGCATTTAACCTAGTGACGTACGTGGCTATTACTATTCCATATGTTTTTTCGGGTTGTTTAAAACATAGTCCGTCATAAATATTCTTCAATTAATTGTACAAAAAGGTATTACAGAATGGAAAAGTGTTTAAATTATTTTATTTTGTCTAAAGAGTTTAAGGTGTACATATGGCAACACCGGCCAGAATTCCTTAATGGCTTACATGTATCGCAGTGCCACACAGGTGTTTTTCTGGTTTGACGTCAGGTGACTTTTACCGCTGAATGAATTGGCAGGATTTATGGCTATTTTTCTTCAATTTGTCTTTATCTCAGGAATTGCCGGTTTAAATATAATACGTCATTTCCATAACACCCTGCATAAGCCTTTATTATTTAATTTGGGTAGGATTCCTTGTTGAAAAGGACAACTGTCAAAAATCTACATTTTCAAACGGAAACCCCCAAATTTTATAAATATTTTTTATTTAACTAACTAAGTTTGTCTAACGTTGTATATTTCGAAAATTTGTAGTTTTCGAAATATTAAATTTTATATGGCGATTTTGCCGGGGATTTTAATTTCAGTTACTCCCAGTTGGCCATGACGACGTTGAGAAACAGTAAAATGCTAAATAAATGTGTGAAGCTGGACTTTTTGAAAATTATTAATAACCATGCCGGGACGCTGAAATTATACAAACGAAGTTTATTTTACTTGTTTATTATATGTATATGGAGAATGTGAAAGTAACAACAAGAACATGTGACAAATTTATTTATTTAGCATTTGACTGTTTTTCAACGCCGTTATAGTGAACTAGGAGTAACTGAACTTAAAATCAGCATCAAAATCGCAATATAAAAATATTAAATTGGCGATATTTCGAAAAATTCAAATTTTCGGAATAGAAAACCTTTTATTTTTAAAGTTAAGTAAAAAATAATTATGAAATTTGGGGGTCCCATTTGAAAATGTAGGTTTCTTGCAGTTTTCTCCATTTAATTTTTTAGAATAAAAATATTAAAAATTTATTAAAGCAGGTCCTTTTCAACAAGGAATCCCAAAATTTCACAATAAAGGCTTTCTTATAGTCATTTTAGACATAAACCTTAAATATGTCAAATATGCTTAGATTGAGGTATAGGACATGATATATGAATTCTGCCTAGGATCTTGCGTAGAATCAAAAAATGTAATGCCATATGGGGTGTTCCATTTAAAATAAGCAGTTTGACATGGACTTCCCGTATAACCGGAAGTGATACATATGTAAAAATAAGTTAATTAAGAAGGTCAGCAGCTTTTAGAGCGAGTACCAATATTTCACACAAATATCTGCTGTAGTTATCGAGATGTTGCAATAGGCCACTTACCGCACACGCACACAGACGCATGAATATACCAATAACAAGAAATTTGAGTGAAAATGGCGATAAGAGGAAATTTAGTATCGAAGGCCAAATTTTATTGCTATGATTATTCTAGTTGGAGTCACTAATAACTCTTTTTAAGTCAAGCAAGTACTTCTAGTTGACCATTAAAAAAAAAAAAAAAAAGTACCCGAAAGAATAAATATTCTTACGGTAACCAATATAGTTAGTTATTAGAAACAACATCATATTGTTGTTTCAATAATTGTGTTTGTTAATTATTATCTATTTTATTGTTAAAAGAGCAAAGAAATATTAAATACCAATGTATGGAAAAATTATTATTTTTCCAGACCACCCGATGATACCTTATACAAAGGGCGTATTTAGTCTACACACTAGCACTTTAAAATACTATTTCAGATAGAATGGTACTACCAAGAAAAGGAAACCTTTTCCATTGATAGGATGTAACCACCTGCAGACCAGTATCGAACTCTTTTGTTCTCATCAGTGCAGGGTAGGAATACTTCACGCCATATTATCAACGGTGGTCGAGAAAATATAGCTCGCAGCGCCATCTCCTAGCAGCAAATGGCGGCAGTTGATGTGACATCTCACATCGTACCTACTTATTACTACTACCTCTAGCCAATAGTAATAATAACTAGGTAAATTAGTATAGGGAGCTAGGTAACAGAAAAATTTTGGTTTCAACATGATAATGTAGTTATGTTAACTAAGAAGTAGTTAAAAATAAGAGTTAGTTCTGTTAACTAGATCATGTTATTCATCGTAATTCAGTTAAAATGAAAATTTGTTTTGCTAACTAGAAATTACTTTTTCATAAGCTAAAACTTTAACAGCAAGATAAAATTAGTCTTAGATACCAATGCATTTTTTAGAGTGTGCGGAAGCAGGTTGTAATATAATTTCCCATGGCGTCCCCTCAATCTGAAAATCATAGTCATTCATACTTTACTATTATACTCAAAAATAAGATTTTGAACTATAAAATGTTGACGTTTAAAATTTCCTGGTATGAATGAAATGAATTTAACAGCCAACTTTGCATAAAATCTATTGAAAACATTGACGGTTCTGACATATCACGGGTAATGTGATTTGTGAAACTGTTACATAGTACCTAACAGTTGGATTTTATTTTTGGGCATAGTAGTAAAGTATAAGTGACTACGGATATTCAGATTGAGGGAACGCCACGGAAAATTACATTATAAGATGCTTCCGCCGCAAATAATTTATTACTAGACAAATCCAGGGAGTGATACAAAAAAGTGTATCAAAAATGAAGAATAGAAGTATCTCCAATTTTGTTATTTTCAACTCTCTATAATATAAGCTTGTCAACAAATCATAGTTAAAGAGAATTTTTAATACTTTATTTTGGAGTACTTGGACTGCGTTAAAATGAGTTTTTCCACATGTTCCCCATATTGGCATTTGATATCTAAAGTGTGACAGAAAGAAGGCATTATACACATTCAATTTGTTTTTTTTGGTAGATAGATTAGTAGATAGTTTCGACATCTGTATATTATAGGTCTCATAGGTAGTATTTTGTTTGAGAGATGCTTAATGTGTTGGGACCATAAGATCATTGTCAATCACCAAACCCAGATACTTTACATTCTGAACTTCTTCTAAAATTAAGTTATTTATCTTAATATTTAAATGGTTTATTTGTTTAATTTTTCGTTTAAATATCATATATGTCGCTTTGTCAACATTTATTTTTAGTTTATTATAGTATAGCCAATTAAGATATAAATTTAGGTCATCATTAACCATATTATTCAATGCCCTCTCCTCCTCACCGGTATACACTAATACTGTGTCATCGGCAAATTTAAAATATCTAGCTTAAGATTTGCATACCTTAAGTTCAACACATAAGTGAATATAGCAGAGGACCCAACACTGAACCCTGGGGCACTCCATACTCACTGCTAAGCACTTCACTATTCACCCCATTCAGCGTAACACACTGTCTTCTCAAATACCAATGTATGGAAAATCATCATTTCCCAGACCACCCGATGATCCTTATACAATAAGGGCGTATTTTGTCTACACAGTAGCACTTTAAATACTATTTCAGACTGAATGGTACTACCAAGAAAAGGAAGGCCTCTCCATTGATAGGATGCAACCACCTGCAGACCGGTTTCGAAATCATTTGTTCTCGTCAGTACAGGGTAGGTGTATATAATTCAAGCACGGATCCAGGGGGAGGTCATGGGGGTCATGACAAATCGATGTATACGGTTCGAAATATTATTAAATTGTACGAAACAACTAGATCTGTGACTCAAAAACTCCGAACTGGAAGTCACCCGCGTTATTCCAATACCAACTTAAGAGTTTTAAAACGGATAATCAAGGAAAATCGGCGTGATAATTATAACGAATTGAAAATATTATGGAATCACGCAACCACAAAAAAGTTTTCAAGAGCATCTTGTCACAGAGCTGCCCAAAAACTGGGATTTAAAACTTACAAGTTAAGCTTAAATTATTTTTTTATTGTTCGTTTTTAACTCAATAATTCTAGGCATAAGGAAATCCCTTACTGAAAAATATTCAGAAGAAAAACAGACTAGCGTGAGCCAAGGAACAAAAATTATGGTCTCCGAACCAATGGAACTCCTTTATTTGGAGTGATGAAGCCAGATTTCAAGTATGCGTTGGTGATAGTAGGAGTCGTGTCATAAGAACTAAAGAAGAAGCATTTCAGAATGACTGTCTTACAAAAAAGTTAAATTTTCGTCTTCTGTTATGATTTATGGAACCATGTCAGCAAGTGGAGTGGGAAACTTACACTTTGTGGAAGGTATTATGAATGCTGATAAGTACATTAATGTGCTTCGAAATAACTTAACACTGTATGTAACGTATCTTCCAACAAGATGGTCCATACGGCTAAAAAAAGTAATAGATTGGATGTTAGAAAACAATATTCCAGTTTTAAATTGGACGTCGAGTAGTCCAGATCTATCGCCGATTGAAACCTTGTGGCATATCATGAAGAAAAAGCTCCAATCGAATTTCGTAAGAACCGCTCCAGATTGCGAACCCTTCTCCAAAAAATTTAGAACAGTTTTACATCAGGTGACGGCCAAACATTAGTTGACACTATGTCAAGACATGTCGAAGCAGTAATCAGTCGAAAAGGCGCTATAATGCAGTGGTGATTTGCTGCTATTTTGTTTCGTTGATTTTTATTAATCGACAGTTTTTTTTTCGATTTATAAGATATTTTTTTCTCTGTTACAAAAATGTAGTATTTTAGGCTAATATTAAATAAAAATATCGTATGTTATCAGAAATACATTTTAGTTTTCAATACGTTTCCGCTAATATAAAAAATTTCATAAAAAAACGTAGTTTTGATAGTTGGGCTAACTTCACTGAGACAGGGCACGAGCCCCTTGAAAAAACAGTACGAGATGGGTTTTAGAGGGCCGATACATAATATTATAAAAACTTATTTATTTGATACAAGACAGTTGCATCCTATCAATGGAGAGGGCTTCCTTTTCTTAGTAATACCATCCAATCTGAAATCGTATTTAAAGTGCTACTGTGTAGACACAATACACAATTTCTGGTTGTTAATTCAACGGTAGACTTTGTAGACTACGTATCTCAGACACTTGATAATAAACATATAGTGGTAGCAGTATTTGTAGACCTAAGAAAAGCATTTGATATTTTCATGTATTGTTGAAAAAACAGTACGAGATGGGTTTTAGAGGGCCGATACATAATATTATAAAAACTTATTTATTTTACAGAAGACAGTTGCATCCTATCAATGGAGAGGGCTCCTTCGTATATACGAATACAATAAGGGCGTATTGTGTATATACGAATACAATAAGGGCGTATTGTGTCTACACAGTAGCACTTTAAATACGATTTCACATTGAATGGTACTACCAAGAAAAGGAAGCCCTCTCCATTGATAGGATGCAACTGTCTTATATCAAATAAATAAGTTTTTATGATATTATGTATCGGCCCTCTAAAACCCATCTTGTACTGTTTTTTCAACAATACATGACAATATCAAATGCTTTTCTTAGGTCTACAAATACTGCTACCACTATATGTGTATTATCAAGTGTCTGAGATACAAAGTCTACTGTTGAATTAATAACCGAAAATTTTTCTGGTTCATGAATATTTAAGTAATAATCCAAGCACTAAGGAGATTACAAGTGAAAAATTAAATTATCAAAAAATCGAATTTTGTTACGGAGAAAACTTTTTTAGTTGCCCTCGTATTTATTCTATACCCAAACATTAAACATCACTTAACAGTAACATTCGAAATATTTCACGTTTCTAGTTATTATAAAAATACCAGTTAATAAACCTAACAAATTTTAATTTATTTACCAACAACAAGATAATTAATTTCGTACGACTCGCCTTAATGCTTTTAAGCACGTACTCAATATCGAAGCAAAAACGGGAGCCTTGAGAATTGTCCCCTTGTTGTTAATTGAAAGAAACAAACACATTAATGACTAAAACTTGAATTTAGACTTTTTTTCTCGCTGCAGAGGAAAGATAGGTCGACGCTGTCACTGGACCAAAGAGAACATTCATTTTGACCAATTAGGAACCTACTTTATATTTATTAATTATGACGAAAATATGACCAGGAATAGGAATATCTAAATGGGAATCAAGCAGATTGGTGCTTGTTGAAAAAAATACAATTTTTATTGATATTCTGCTCATTTTATGACTGATTCCTTCAACATGTCAATTTAACAGCGGGATTAGTATATTACGTACCGAGGCGGAAAGTGTTTCATTCCTGTCGAGAGAGTAATGAAACTTTTCACCGAGGTTTGTATACTATTTTATTTACAACCACATCTAACATCAAATTCTTATTATTTTGAATTAAAATTATTAATAAAAGATAAATGTCATTTTGACTTTTCCATTAAAAAATTAGACAGAAATTTAAAATAACCGCAGGTGGTAAAATAACGTAGGTAATAATACACATCAAGATGGCAAATATCACTTTTTGAATATGGTTTCCATGTCACTAAACAATATATTATTTTAACAACAGAAAAATGTTATCAGATGAGTAATTTTGATTTTGCTGCTACTCCACCAGAAATTCGAGAAGCAGCAAAAATAATAGTAGAAGAACATTTTCTGCCAACTAGAAGCCGCCCGAGATATGACAAGGCATATAACTGTTTCAAAGAATCGTGTACGGGAAACAAAGTTCAAAATCCTGGTTCTGAGTCGGCGCGACTAGCTTATTTCAGTGAAAATGCCAAGACAAAGAATATATCAACGATTTGGTCACAATATTCAATGCTGAGGACTACTTACAGATAACAATCACAAATCAATTCATAAACCAAATTTAAGTTGTAGCATACAAGGCGACATACAAATATTCAGGCCACTTATCGCAAAACTAGCGTTTTGTCTGTAGCTTAAATTTACTTTTACCAAGACGATGCATGAACATCGTTATTTATGCATGCAAGTTTGAGAATAAAAATTAATAAAATATCTGTGACTGATTTTTTGTGGTAGTGTTCTACGGTCTCGTAGCTCTTTATAACGAACCTTAACGCGAGCTATACTAAAATAATCGTCGTAAAATAATATTCACTAGTGTTTAGTGCACATTAGTAATGATTCAATATGCACGTGCTGTTGCATTCGGTTTTCTCAAGTCGATCAGGATAATCTAATAAATTACCCAATCAAATTGTGTCAAAATTACTTTTAACGTATAGTATTTGCGGTAATGACTATTATTTAATTAGATGATTAACGACACTAGGTACCTAATTGCAGCTCATATCACAAAGTCTGATCTTAAGTCGTACAAATTTTCATTAACTTTTTCGTAATTTTTTTTAAAAATGTACACGTGATAGCAACGAAACTAAACGTGATTATCATTCAATATGTAAATGAACTAATCAAAATTTTGCGGTGAATATACTGCTGTATGCTGTAAAATTTTAATCTAATTGAACAAGTGTCTCGAGTGGAATGGAATTGAATAACTTTATTGTCGCTTACAAATTAGAGTCAGTTACTTATTGCTTTGGTAAATTAAAAGTTGACACAAAAATTTCATAATTTTGTTCCCTTTATTAGGTCTTATTTTTTGTATAAATACAAAAGAATCATCAAGGGTTTTAGACATAGCGAACGCGAAACGAAAAAATTGTCATGCCCTGGAGAAATAAACCAACGAATACTTATAACCAGGAAGAAGACAAACTGTCGTGTTAAATAATCGAAGCAGGCATGATACGGCGACATCCATTATGCCTGGCGCGCACGTGCTTTTCAAATGTCAGTTTTGTCCAAATTTTTATTACTGTTAATATTTTAAAGTGACATTTAAGCAAAGAAAACATCAAAACCCTTTTATTTGGTTTACTAAGTAGAGAAAATGAAATATTAGGATTTTGACATAGGTTTTCAGCTGTAAATATCGCTTTAAAATTGTCCTTACATATTTTATATTATTATTGAACTAGTAACGAAACTAGAAATAAAGAATTCAGAGATTCAAGGTTGTAATTAGTTTTATTAAAAAATAGGAAATAAATCATAATTTACATACATCTTCAACTTCAAACAAATCAAGGTAAATACAATACTATATGTAGAGCTACTAACCAATTAAATATATGCACCATCATTATGATTATGGGCTTCCAATTTGTTTGTTTCGTAGCATACTCCTGGCAACATTAGTGATCGAAGTCCTCTTTAATGTTCAGTCATTATGGGATTCTCAATTAAACTATGAGAAGAAAGAATTATTATAATAATATATTACCGGACTTATCAAAATTCTGGCTACGGGTTAATATAACTAAGCTGTAATTATTATGTTGTAGCTTTTGACTTCTGGATTGTAAAATCTAAGTAAAATTCTTTAAAAATGTGTTTGTTGCTAGTTTGCGTGACAAGTTTGGGACATAATGGGACAATTTTATAATGTAAAGTAACAATAACGAATAAAAATTAGTAAAAAAATATTTCAATCATAAATTACTTACCTGCAACAAAACGAGAAGGTCCGTTTTCGTGAAAAGAATAGAAAATTAAAAATTATTTTAGAATTTAATGACGCTTCCTCCACCATTTTCAATCACATTATAAATCATATGTTACTTGATTTTATCCCGTTCCAGACGAAGGATGTTCGGTTGTGAAATAATTTAAGAACGTGTGCTGCTCGCATTCTATATGTCTGTCTCTGTCTGCATCAACCTTCTCCGATTCAATAAAGAGAGACAAATATGGCCTAGATTAAATCGAACAAACCCAAAGTCTGATATTGACACAGAACAATCGACACAAAAGGATAAACGTATGGAGTAACCTGCCTGGCTGTGACGTCACTTGCACGGCCTACTTTGCTTCGATCCCCGCCATAAGCGGTCTCACCGGGCTGAAATAAACGTCATTTAAATGTGTTCTTAACTAAGGACGCCAGAGTTCGCTGGCAGTGGCAAAGCCACCAAATGTTCTCCAGGAAACCAAGAAGGAAGGTAAATTTATTCGGCGCTTTCGACAATTTTTTTTTTATTTGAAATCGCGCACCGATGTTTTACACGAAAAAAACACTATAGTAATAATAGTAAAGCAGTAAAGATTTATTGTACGATTTCCTATAAAATATTGTAATAATTACAATTCTCATTATTAATCCGTACCAAAATAATATTGTAAACATAATTTACAAACAAATATAGTTAGGATTTCCAATAAATTTAGTAAAATCAAGTAAAATATATTGTAAATTTTACAAGGAATGTAAGTGAAAATAATTTATTTATAAAACTGCAGTAGTTAAATATTTTTAAATGTATGGTACATTTTACTGACGACTATTATTGTACGTTACAGTGGCGGAACTTCAAAATTTGGGCCTCGGCGCGAAATTATTGATTAGGCCCTTATTTGTAAAACGCATAGGTATGCTTTTTCATTACAAAGAAAAAATTGTAAAGGTTCTTAAAATCGAAGACGATCGACAGATGTGTAGGAAAAACCTGCACTGTGCTACGTTCGTCTCAATGTACCGATCACCGTGTCGTGTTTTTTGCACGCACGTCCGCATGCGAACATAATCCACACGACAAGTGGGTTAACCCTTTTCTCCTCTGTGTAATAATGGGATCGGAGAGCCAACGAGCGCCGCTTGGAACGTGTCATATGTTGTAGCCATCGTACCAACACATTTTTCGTTTGTGACAATCTCCATTCTCTATTTATGTTCTGTCAAGGTGGTCTCTTTGAATCTTTGAATATAACCGTTTTATATTCAAATCTTTGAATATAGTTGGTTTTATAGTCAAAGAGTGGTCTACTATACTTTATAATTTTGTGCAATTTTTTGAAAACAACTAGTAATTGCATGGTATTTTATGAACTTTAAGAACTAAATGGATCATGGAAATTCCACGAACTCACGAAGGTACAGCTACTATAATAATTTGTCGATTGTACTTCATTATTATCGGTCTTTCATTTGCAGCTATTGAGGCGCAGATTCGGGAGCGGCAAAACAAAAGGAAAGAGATTCCGGTTGAAAATAATGATAAGGGTGTAAGTAACCCGGTATTTACAAATAAATGTTCTGGACTTGGAGCACCTCTAGCTTTACTTAATGATATTACCCAGGTAAGTAACCAGGCTTCTATGTGATAGATTTGTAACTTTATTACACTCATTGGGAATAGTATAGTTTGGCGAAAATTTGTCTCAACCATTCCACTTTAATTTGATAAATATATTGTGTTAGCCCAGGGGTCGGCAACCTGCGGCTCTTTCGATGTCAAGTTGTGTCTCTTTCGATATCAAATTGCGGCCGTTAGTAGCTCTTTAAAAACTGAGAAATTGTGTAAATTATAACTTTTGTCTCTTCCGTCTCAAAAGGTTGCCGACCTTTGTGTTAGCCAGTCTAAGACTACAATCTTTACCAATCTGTTACCATAGCTGTAACTGCAAAACAAGACGTGTTAAATGGTAAAAGGTACCTCATCAAACACATTATAACTTTCAATTTGCCTTACAGCTTTTTCAAAATAGTAGGTGAAGAACTTCAAAACTCGACAATCTTTTTTAAATATAATTATACAGGATACCCCATTGTACAATTTTACACTTAATTAATTACTTATCTATCTAACAAAGTAAAAAGATTTAGAACTACTTAGTTAGTAACATTCTTGCATTAGAATACATAACAATTGAAACAGATTTAACTGACGGTCGCGAAAATCAATACCCATCTTAAAAACTGCCGCTCTCAAGAACTTGTTTTGGATAATAATAATTAATATTAACATATGTGCAATAGTAGGGAGACCATACGACACTTGCGTATTCAAGATTCGAGCGAACTAGACTTATATAAATGATTTTTAGCGCCTCCAGTGACAAATCTTGACAATTTCTATAAACGAAACCCAGCAGTTTTATACCATTCTGAGAAATTCTCACCATATGGTCATTGAAAGTTACAAGCATGTTAATATGGTTTACCTGAGACCACTTCCACAGAGCATCAATATCTCCTTGCAAATCAATACTATTCTGAATGCAATTTATTGTCTTATACAGTCAAGTCATCAGCATAGAAACTTCTCCTGGCATGCAAAATATAATCAGACACATCGTTAATGAAAATGTGAGCAAGGCGGTGAGCAATGACATCCCTGCGGAACCCCAGAGTAAACCAGAAATGATTCTGATACGAAACCATTGATCTTAACACTCTGTGTGCGCTCCTTCAGATAACTAAACTCTCACTAAAACCCATCGCTCGCAGCTTGGCCAGGAGAAGGCCAAATCCGACCCTATTGAAAGCCTTGGATACACCGAGTCCACCCGATGTCCCCCCTCTAGGGCATCCACCAAATCAGACTCATACTCAACCAGGTTTGTCACTGTAGATCGGCCAGAGCAAAAATCGTGCTGATTGGTATGAATTATACCCTTGCAGGCCCAGCTAATTTGGTCATAAATAAGACTATCCAAAATTTTTGCCATTGTATTTTAATTACAGACACCTCTGTAGTTCTTAACATTTTCGGGATCACCTCTTTTAAAGATAGGTATTAAATAGCTTTTCTTCCAGGCGTCAGGAAACGCCCTGATCAATGGAAGCATTAAACAGGATATGCCAGATTATAGGATGCGTTTTTTAAAGAATAATAGGTAATTGATCTGGAGCTGCCAATGTCTTATTAGGAAGTTGACTGATCTTTTCAAAATTACTTGACAATGACACATTGCCCATGGAGATATCACCAGTCCTGCCCACCATATAGTCTGGAACATTACAGTCAGTTTTATCATATACACTCAAGTGTCTTGAAATAATTTAGCTATATCCTGGCCGTCATCTGCCCTAGTGTCCGCAAAGTATACAGACTTAGATATACCATTACTCTTTACAAAACATTCTCGGATTTTCTCTTAAATTTAATTCAACTCCATCAATGTACCGTGGCATAACATTCAGTAGATAAATTTTTAAATTCAGTTCTTAATCTAGAGAATACATTATAAGTTTCGGCAGTTTTGGATGTTAAGTAGTTTTTATGAGCACTCTTTTTCCTTATGACTAAGTCCTTAAGGTTAGGTCTAAACCACTTTGGAAAATTAGATGTGTTAATTTTTTTCTTAGGAAAAAATACATCAATACAGTGATAGATAATACTATAAAACAACTCTGTGGCAGCATTTATGCATCCAAACTCCTCAAGACAAAGTTCCAATCAATATATGCCAAAAAATCATTAATTGCCACATAGTTTGCATTCCTAAAATCGAAATAGAACTCTTCGTACTCCAAACCAATGAAAGGTGATATATTTATTACAAAAGTGTATGCAATATGGTGTGTAGAGTTATTTGTTAACAAATCCATGGCTTGAAGGGTTTTACAATCACTAAAACTGGTCAAAAGCAGGTCTAAATAGACACAGAGAATAATTTTGATACATATTTTGAAAAGCAAAAATATCTGCTACCCTCCTTGCTGGGGAGGCATCAGTGCATTGAACATTCACTCCATTGATACCATTAAACCATTATACATCTGGTACATTATAATCACCAAAAATGATTAGTTTAGACAAAGAATACCTTTCTCGAATCCCTCAATCGCACCACAATGCGCTTCATAAACCGTCCATGTGGGTGTTCGGGAGAACATAAACCCCACCAACGATAATAGTTTCCCGATCTACTTTGATTTGAATATATATTTGTTCCACACTAGCCTCATTGATTTTAAGTAATGAAGTGACATAACTTATGTTAACTTGGACAGTGCCTCTGCTAACTTGTAACCGGAGAATAGTTATCTTAGAAAGGGGTCAAAATATTTGAAATGTTCTTTTTATTCATGCCATGCAGTTATGAGAGTTTTTGAAACTTGCGTCATTGTTTAAAAATCAATTTTTGGTAACAAATTTTTAAAATTTTGTTCATAGAGTGAAAAAGATTATGATCCTTTTGCCTATCGTCGAAGACCTACAATCGCTGACAGAGAAGATGAATACAGACAGAAAAGGAGACGGATGATAATTTCTCCAGAACGAGTAGATCCAGTTGCTGATGGTAAGTAGACCAAAACCTCAACCAAAACTAGCCTAAAGAGTTAATTTTGAATTTTAAGTATTTTATTAGGTTATTGAAAACACCTTATTGTTACACTTAATGTAGTGCCTAAGAAAATGCACTAAGTGTAAGAAACCATTTTGTTGGTGTTAAATATAAATGTTTTTTTTTTTTGAGAAAATATTTGTTGACTATAAATGTTTTTTTCTATTAAAACAAATCAAATTAATATTTTCTTAATATTGTTGGGGTATCGAATGACATTGAGTGAAAGTGTTACCAATGACTGTTGACATAGGAGGTTACCCATTTATAATAGAAATGCAGTAACAAAGACTAATCACATGTGCTAATCACTCGTTTTGTTCTTAATGGAGATCCAGATTTAGGTTTCACAAGATGAAGTAAGCACGTCATGGATAGTCCTCAAATTTAAGTACCTAAACATGGTAAAAGTATATAACGTAAACTTGTTAAAGAGTGTCTGTAATGTTCCGAAAATTATTAATTTACCCCAGCCTATTTCTAGGTTCGATTTGACCAACTGTTGTTGTTTGATTAATCATATTTTTGAAACTGTTTTTAACTGTTAATAAAATTAATTTTTATCAATACTTTTTATAGATGGAAGCCTAGTTATTGATTCTGAAAAGAATGATCAATCAGAGGAAGTAACGGCACTGGTAAAATCAGTAACTAATGAGAGACGACCTATGAAATTTGACCGGCAGCAAGAGAAGCAGGACATTTTACAAAGATTTAAAGAATCTCTGTCTTCTATCAACTCTAGAGCGGAACTAGATGCCCTTAAGCGTATATTAGCTCCCTTAAAACCCACTCTCGCTGCGATAAAACGTCGCATGAATCCAAAAGAAGAATGAATTTTACAGGAGAGCATTTTTATATTTTTTTGATTACATTTTATTAAATCTAATTATCTGAAAATCTTATGCTGATATCAGATATGTTACCTTTTTGACATTTTATGTTTACATTACGTTCTAGAGAATAAGACATAGAATAGTAAGCCTTAAATAACTGATGTAGTCTATGTCCAACATTTGTACATAGAATAATATTCTATATCATTAGTCCAATAAATGAAGCCCTTAAATTTAAATAGACATTTTAGTTAGAAAGCTGCATTTTTGGTGGAAAGCACATTTTATTATTTGAAAAGACACTTTATTATTATTTTGTATTCAACCCTTGCATAAGGGATGGAAAATTAATTTTAAATATTTTTTGACCCGTAGCTTTGAATCAAAACATACTAATAAATTAAGTTTCGGTCACATGTTGTAGATAATTTAACTCTAAATAAAAAAGTTAATAATCATTTTTACGACATCTCGGATAGTTATAGCCATAGAATCATCTGCATTTTGAGAGTTGATCGGCGTCTTCAAAACGTCACGAAGTCATTAAATTTTCAACTGGGCAACACTGCCTATCAGCTAATTAAGACTCGACACAGGTGTCTGAAAAAGCTTTTTGGTATGTCAGGTATTTTATTGTAGTATAATTATTTTGTATTTTTGACATGTTTTAAGGTTTTGTGAAATGGTGTCTAAATAACCCTGTGAAAGGTATGTATGAACTATTAGGCCAAAAATATTAAATGGTTTGTAATAATATCATAATTTTATTGGGGTGAATTTTGCATAATAATTATGCTCATTGCCAATCAAGTGTGGAGATACGATTTTTATAGGGTTTTTTTTTTTTTTTTTTTTTTTTATGATCAAACACAAGCACTAATAGGAAAAATCCTTTAGGGCACTCTGGGAGTGGTGCGTGTGCGCAAAAAGCGATTCACGTTGGTTTTGAATCGTTGGAGGTTATATTCGTTGGGAAAAACGACCTCGGGAAGGTCGTTCCACAAGGATGAAGTCCTCCAGATGAAAGAGTTCTTAAATAATGAAGTTCGAGGAGTACTAAGCATAACCACATATGGATGGGCGGCAGTGGTTCGTCGTGTATTTCTGATATTCGCCGCTCTGGGCGGAATTAAGAGGGCAAGGTCAGCCGAGCACTTTCCATGAAAATATCTGTAAAAGAGAGTCAAATCACCAACTTGTCTTCGATGTTCTAGGCTGTCGAGGTTCTTTGTCAGCTCGTGGTCTCCAATCAGACGAATGGCCCTCCTTTCGATCGAATCCAGTAGCCGAAGAGTATGTTTGGGTGCAGAGCTCCAGACATGAGAGCAGTACTCTAGTGATGGTCGAATCTGGGCTTTGTATAGTGTCAAAAGTTGTTGAGGTGTGTACAACTTTCTGGTTCGGAAGAGTACACCAAGCTTCTGAGAGGCTATCTTGGTGATTGCCACAACGTGGTTATGCCAAGACATATTTCCTCCCAGATTGACGCCCAGCAAACTAATAGATGAAGCCAATGGGATTGCGTGTCCGTCCATGACTATATCCGGTTCTGTAATGTTAACCTTTTTAGAGAAAACTGCTGCCTGGGTTTTTTTAGCGTTAAATTCGACTTGATTGCTGTCACCCCAAGCCAAAATTTCTTCCAGGTCTTTGTTGAGGCGTGAGGTAGAGCAAAAAAGTCATTTTTTGCTTCATATTAATGCCTTTATTGATTTCTATAATAGCTTCGCCCGGCGTCCGACATGCACTAATTTTTCCAAAAAAAATCTACGCCATATGCTATTCTGGGGGATTTTTTTAATATACATATATCAACTTATATAATATAGCCCCATTCGGCTTTGCGCGATGTCCGACACGCACTTGAACATTTTTCGAAATAAAAACTACCCTATGTGCGATGCCGAGGTATTAAATCTACCCACCAAATTTCATGTAAACCGACGTATAGATATAAATATATTATTTGCGCACCCTGTTTCCGCAAAAAGTTATTTACGGGATTATTCAGCATTTAAAAATCCGTTCATATTCTTCTATTTGTAAAATGTCACACCTTGACGCTTCAATTCTAGTCCCAGGACGACAGTGGTGCCATATTGTGATTAACCTCCATATATTGAAGATCTGGTCGACAAATTGTTTTCGGACCTCATACGGCTTGTCGATTGTAAATAAGAAAAAAGTAGTAATAACCTTTCTTGTGCGAAATTTACTGATCTATAACATTTGTAAAAAACTTTTTTCCATATTATTTTTCGTTTAAGAGTTATGGACCAGAAAATTATTTTTAACTCCATTTAGAGGTTTTTTAACTCTTGTGCAAGAGATAGACTTAAAATTAGTAGATAGTACTCAAATGTTCTTTCACATTATAAAGTCTACCTTCCACCAAAAATGCAGCTTTCTAACTAAAATGTCTATTTAAGGGCTTCGTTTATTGGACTACATATTAACATATCCATGAAAACCCAAACAATAAAATTGACAATTAGCTGTCATTGTTGCCATAAAATCGCTTTGACTAGTTCTGCAAACTCTTATACATAATATTTTCGTGCATTTTATTATAATCTAATCCTGTAGTATGTAGGTATAGGTACTTTTAATAAAAACAATGCATTAACACATAAAAAATTAAGGAAATTATTTTGAACGTATACATGTGTTCAAAATAATTTCCTTCAACAAAAACTTGCCGTGTTGGCATATCAAAACAAAACATAGAACTTTATTTCTGTGCTTAATTATAACAAGGTATGAAATTATCAGCAAATTAAATTTAGTAGGAACAAAAAGTAAACAATTCTGTATTTAAGCATCGCTCTCTGAATATTGTGCTGCTCGTTTCTCTTCGTAAGGAAGGTTTTTAAAGAAATCTGACACTGACATGGAATGGAATAACTTTTTTTTGGCAAAGAAATTGTAAGTGGTCGTATTTATTTTTCGGTAATGGGATCCTCCCTGTGTAGTTTTTTTCTTAATTTCAATTTTTCTTCTGTCCTTTTCGGTTAAATTAATTTTTTTGAGTTCAATATCTTCAAAATTGTATTTAAACAAACACATATTTGGAAATTTCGGCTGGGTTTGTAAAGTTCTTACTTTGCTCCAGTAAACTTTGTCGTTATTTTCAACCTGGTCCCAATTGATGGAAGTTCTCCCTTGATGTTCTTTCAAATCAATGATATTTTCTTGCTCTAGCTCAACGACATTGTATGGTCTTTGCGGTTCTCACAACTGTGTACCATTGATCAGGAGAGAATACTGGGATATTACGAGATGCCCGTTCAACCACGCTATGAATAGAATCCCCCTTATTTTGCGTGTGTCCTCGTACTATAAAGCTGTGGCAGATTGTGACCTTTATAATTGTGAAATGTAACTGTATAGTGAAAATAAATATTTATTTCTGTTCTGTCCGGCACAATTGTCAGAAAAGAAGGATAACTCATTTACACCTTGTTCGGTCTATATACAATTTAAAAGGCAACTGCCGATTTCACAGGAACCCCTCTTGCCAATGCTCTCGTACCACATATAACAATGACATTTCTTATTACCCAGATTAAAAATTGTAAAATTATAAGTTGGCGATTTTAGCTTATAATAGGCCAATCCAACTTCCGGCTTAGGTACCGGTAGTATTTGTTGGAGATCGGAACTGCACAACAAATCTGTCGATTCCCTTCAGCTCTCTTTTGTTCGTCTTGTTTGAATTCTCTCGCTAAATTTTTGTTTCTTAAATGTAGTTGATAAGTTTCTTCCATAAGTGCTCTTGGTGGAAAAAACGACATATTAAAATCAGAGTTGAACACAGACCTGTATATACTTTCAGTTGCTATTTCAGCAGCATTCTGGTCGGCACAGTATTCCTGATATAAAGAATACATTTGAGAAATATTAAGAGATGAAGAGGTAAATACAATCGCGATGTATCTTTTCTACAGTAATGGCTTTCAACAGTCTGAAATGAATTTATATGTTCTCGAACCGCTTCCTTGACACAGTCATTAAGCAATGAGTTTTTCCACGCTTTCACTCTGCTATCTTCGGCAAATACACCACTGGAACCAGTTTTCTTAAATACTGTTTTAACAATCTAAGCACTTATACTTAGGGTGTTTAAGAAAAATATCTTACAAGCAGGTATTTTGATTTGATCTTTTATATAATAATAAACATATGTGAACGTTCTTCTACTCTCTTGAATTGAAGAAGGTGATTCTCCGTTCCTCTGGAGCAATATTTACAATCCTTTTTTTTTATTCCTGTTTGCTCTTTTATGTACTAATTTTGAAATCAAATCTCGCTGTCTATTGATATCTCCAAGGTTTCAATACTGAGTAAATATCGATTGTATTTCATCTTCAGAAATCTTCTGTTTACATTTCATTTTACAATTACATGGATCTTTCATTTTACGTGCCGGCTGAACTTTTCCTTTCCAAATTCTGTATCCTTTGCCGCTATTTCGAGAAGCATTTATTACGTTCCTTCTCCAGGTCATCGGATTTCTTTTTCTTTTACGATACTTTCCTTTTAGAGATTTCTTCTTGATGAGGTTCCTGATCTAACAAAATAAATTCGGGGTCATTTTCATCGTTATCGGAAGCATATGGATGGGACTCAGAGGATGAAGTATTATTATATAAATAATTTTTCAATACATTCGTATTAACCGATTTACTAGATCTAGTGCTTCTGGATGTACAAGGTTGATCAAATATATTGTTTGCCAATGTTTCACGATATGCGCTGGACCGTATAACATTGGATACGTTAGTGTTGTTTGGTTCAGTCAGATATATTTCTCGGAGTGTTCCTGTTGACGCCTGATAAAATGAGTTGTGATTAAAGTAAGTTAAAGTTTCCTCTACATGTAGGTGACGTCGTGGTTCTAAATTGGCAGAACACATTCTTAACACCATACTTTGGAAGTACCAAGTCATTATTGGACGCTGAAGTTGAAATTTCAACTGAAACAACAAAAATGTTTTCTACCATTAGGTACAGCAATAATCTACTTTTTTAAGTCTACACACTATATTTTTCAAATTATTTTTGTTAAATTAAAGATTAAGCAATATAAAAAAATACCGGAAAATTATTATGTGCCAACCTAATATAATACAAATACATGTATATTTGCGGATAAATTTATGTTCTTAAATAAGTTTAAAATGTCCCCCAATGAAAAATATATTTTCCAATTATTAAAAACCCTTTGTGTTTGTCTTATAATAAAATATCGTTAGCATTGACGTGCATTATTTAACATAATAATTTTTTGATATACAGGCAAAAAGCTACTAATGAAAAAATTAAACTAAATAATAAAAAAAGTAACAAGAAGAAGAAGAAAATAGTCTAGTTGTCTTACCTTCAGTTTTCTTGTCACACAGGCTGTTTTTATACAAAGAGTGCGAAAACCCTCCTTTAAGCGGAAAATTTTTTTAAAAAAGCATTTGGGAGACGAATAACTACGGTGCAAAAACTCTCTGAAGACAGACCGGCAACCAATCGCGTATGCGTGGCAGAGCGAAAGGACTTCGCCGAATGAAAGTATGTGTGATTCCCCGACAGCAGTCCGCCGTTTATTTGTGAGTTGCAAGGTTAAAATCGTAAACAATAGCACAAAAATGTCGCGTTTCGAGTCTGAAAGAGAATATTGATGTTGTGTAATTTGATAACAATGATTTGGACGACTTCATTAACATTGATAGCAATGTGCTATTAGAAGATGATAGTGACCCCATTCCTACCGATTATGTAGTCCAAACTGAAACAACATCTCTATCTGACGACTCTGATGAAGAAGTTGAATGCAGTAATCAACCAAATGTGTGCTATTAGAAGATGATAGTGACCCCATTCCTACCGATTATGTAGTCCAAACTGAAACAACATCTCTATCTGACGACTCTGATGAAGAAGTTGAATGCAGTAATCAACCAAATGTCACCAATTATTATCAACAAGCCATTATAGTATGGTAAAGGAATTATAAGAATATGCAAAGAATAGAGGTGACTCTACAGCAATGGAATTGTTATCGGACTTGGAATTACATTTTCTAGATTGCAAGTATAAAATGCAAACACGTCAAACTACGTTATTAGATTTTTTTAGTACTACATCCTAACTAAAACTAGTGTATTTTTGTTATGTTATGTTTATTTGTACATACATATACATGGGCGGACACATTTAGACGGTCCCCTAGCGTAGGTGTCCGCCTAAGAGAGGTTTCACTGTACATGTGTTCGCTGCAGCGCTCGTAGATAGACTGATTCTGCACTTAATCTAACAGTTCTAGTTCTAGTTCTAGTTTTGACCGATATGAGCGCTAGGTATAAAAATGGGCATCCAATATAAAATCACTTACTATTAAATGACCAGAAAATCTCAAAATAGCAAAAAATGGACAGTTCTGCATGCAATCGACGAAATATCCAAGAAGGTAGTTTCGTTCCTACGTCTACGTCCTCCTGTGCCATTCCTTATAACAAGGGCCTAGAGCCACAGAAACGACTTTTTTCAACCAAAAAATTTAAAAAGAAACATTAGAAAAGCTACTTATTCACGGATGGTGCAGATCCGGGGATTGACTCCCGAAGAGGGAAATCTTTATTTGTGGGTTTATGAAAAAAATTATTCTTCATAAAAAGTTATATATATATATATATATATTTAAATCCCAATATCAATAGAGCGTCTTTTCATGAAACGTGAGTACGGCGTCCTCAGGATACGGTTACTGCTTTCACTTTAACCTTAATTGGGCGTCCGTTCATTTTCTGGTGTATAAAGCGTCCGCTATATGCGGGTTCTTCCACACCAAGATGTTTTTAGCGTCCGGTTATCAAATAACCGTTTCACTTATACATCAATTTAGCGTCCCACAGCGTTGCCACGTTTAAGACTTGTGAGATTCCGTATATATTAATGTTTCCACCTACAATAACTGAACCAAGCGTCCTTAACAAAGCACTATAAAAAAGCTTACATTATATCGTTGATCTTTTGACTGCCATAAAAAACTAATTATTCCTCTGACCATAAAATGCCCCAAATATAATAATAATAATAATAATAATAATTTATTGTTAATAGCAATTGCTAACAATCTTACAAAAAAAAATCATTAATAATATACATATCACATAAAAAATTATATATCACACAAAAACTTAACTGTAGTTCCCCCTATACATTTTCCCTAGAATAATGTTTGCATTTCCTTACAAATATTTTAAATTTATCGCTTTCTTAATGTCATTAGGTAAGTTATTATATTGAACAAGTCCATTGTGGAAAACATCATTGTGACTGTAACGATTTGGAACTGTAGCTACATAGAAGTCCTCTCTGGATCTTGTTTGATAATCGTGGACATCTGATTTATTTTATATATAAAAATCATCGTGTTTAAAAATATGACCTGTCTAACACTGAACGTCCCTGTTATGTCTAGCATTACTTTAACACTAGTAAGTCTGTGACATCCCAAAATATATCGCATAGCTTGATTTTGCTTCCGCTGTAGTGTATCCTTTTCATTGATATTAAATAAAAATAAAATTGAGGTGCAATAATTGGCTGCATTATTGCTTTATAAATTATTTGTTTTGTCCATTGACTTAAATAAGAACTCCTTCTTCCGAGAAGCAATATTTTTTTGACACTTTTTAAGTTATGTAGTATGTAGTAACGTCAAATTCTCGTCCACCATGACGCCCAAATATTTGTATTATTCTACTTGTTGTATATGTACATTATTTACATAAATTCCACCATGAGTCTTTGTTGAAATATCATTTTTTATGAGCATACATTTTGTCTTGTCATAAATGTACATATTTTCGGGCAGAGCCAGAGTGAAAATTTTATTTACTTGCTCCATAATTATTATACCATTTTTATTTGAATTAATCTGTTAAATAAATTAATATGTAGGTATTCGGTTTAGGGCACATTCCATTCCTTGAAAAGAAAGTTAATAAATCGATTTTCTCAACATTAACTCTACGATATTTTTTTAACTTTCCGCATTATTAGTACCTTATAAGTCGAATTATATGCCATAACTCGATTTTCCAGGAAAATTCGGTTTAGGATACATTCCTTGGAAATAAACTTAATAAATCGATTTTCTCGACATCGGCTCATACGATATTTTCTTAACTTTTCGCACGGAAAATTCGGTTTAGGGCACATTCCATTCCTTGGAAGGAAAGTTAATAAATAGATTTTCTCGACATTGGCTCATACGATATTTTTTTAACTATTCGCATAGTTAGTACTTTATAAGTCTAATTATATACCATAACTCGTTTTCCCAGGAAAATACGGTTTAGGGCACATTCCTTGAAAAGAAAGTTAATAAATCGATTTTCTCGACATTGGCTCATACGATATTTTTTTAACTATTCGCATAGTTAGTACTTTATAAGTCTAATTATATGCCATAACTCGTTTTCCCAGGAAAATACGGTTTAGGGCACATTCCTTGAAAAGAAAGTTAATAAATCGATTTTCTCGACATTGGCTCCTACGATAATTTTTTTAACTTTCAGCATAATTAGTGCTTTATAAGTCTAATTATATGCCATAACTCGTTTTCCCAGGAAAATACGGTTTAGGGCACATTCCTTGAAAAGAAAGTTAATAAATCGATTTTCTCGACATTGGCTCCTACGATAATTTTTTTAACTTTCAGCATAATTAGTGCTTTATAAGTCTAATTATATGCCATAACTCGTTTTCCCAGGAAAATACGGTTTATGGCACATTCCTTGAAAAGAAAGTTAATAAATCGATTTTCTCGACATTGGCTCATACGATATTTTTTTAACTATTCGCATAGTTAGTACTTTATAAGTCTAATTATATGCCATAACTCGTTTTCTCAGGAAAATACGGTTTAGGGTACATTCCTTGAAAAGAAAGGTAATAAATCGATTTTCTCGACATTGGCTCTTACGATAATTTTTTTAACTTTCAGCATAATTAGTGCTTTATAAGTCTAATTATATGCCATAACTCGTTTTCCCAGGAAAATTCGGTTTAGGCATATTTCTTGAAAATAAAGTTAATAAATCGATTTTCTCGACATTGGCTCATACGATATTTTTTTAACTATTCGCATAGTTAGTACTTTATAAGTCTAATTATATACCATAACTCGTTTTCCCAGGAAAATACGGTTTAGGGCACATTCCTTGAAAAGAAAGTTAATAAATCGATTTTCTCGACATTGGCTCATACGATATTTTTTTAACTATTCGCATAGTTAGTACTTTATAAGTCTAATTATATGCCATAACTCGTTTTCCCAGGAAAATACGGTTTAGGGTACATTCCTCGAAAAGAAAGTTAATAAATCGATTTTCTCGACATTGGCTCCTACGATAATTTTTTTAACTTTCAGCATAATTAGTGCTTTATAAGTCTAATTATATGCCATAACTCGTTTTCCCAGGAAAATTCGGTTTAGGCATATTTCTTGAAAATAAAGTTAATAAATCGATTTTCTCGACATTGGCTCCTACGTTATTTTTTTATCACTAAATGTAGTCAAAGGTCAAGTAAGAGAATATATTTTTCTAAAATATCTTTATTTGCACATCAAATTTGTGATTATTTTTTAAACTATATACCGGAACATTATTTTAAGTCTCTCATCCGATTAGAAACTTTACTACTAACAATAGTAAAAAGTAAATAGCATAATTCTATATAATTTTTCGTACAGAATCCAAATTTTATCTCTTGAATATTTTTAATTGGAAACCACCAATTTGACCAGACCAGATATTATGTAGTTGGCATCACTTATTTCCAGTTTCGGAGATAAGAGTTCAAAAGTTGCCTTCTATGATTATGTGTTTCAAGTGTCTCACCAATTTAAAAAATAAATATTGTAATATTTCAAGCCGATTTTTTGCACAAAGACATTTTTAAAAGAATTTCGAGAAAAAAATTAATATCGAGTAATGTACCAACTTTCGAACACTAACTCGAAACTGTTAAAAAAAGTAACAATTCTATGTTTTTGAAATCGGTCCGACCAGTCAATCTATTGGTCTGATGGAAATTGGCGGTTTTCATTTGAAAATATTCAAGATGGCGTCATATCTGTTAAATTTAACAGGCAAAATTATTTTTGATATAAAATTTGGATTCTGTACGAAAAGGTAACACTATTTCTTCTTTACTTATTGCCTGTAGTAAAGTTGCTAATCCGGTGAGACAAGATGCTAATTAATCCTTAGATTTTGACTTTTTTCTGTTTGTATACTTGTTTTTCTCATCACTCTGTAAAATAAAACGAATATAATTATATTTTTACAATACGAAGTAAGTATTTTAGCCATTATGGATACTGGATGTTCAATTATACACATAATATCTTCTACCCTTTACATGGTATAAAAAAGATTTTAAAACAAATGATTCTTGGTCTAAAAAACAATTTTTCGTGGGAGTGCATTTAAGTATACAGGGTGTCGACATACAATTTTTAATATCAACTTTACGTTTGCAAACGGAACACCCTATATTTTTTGTCAAATATTGCTTCTTAATTCAATTATTTATCAAAAACTTTACGATAAAGTAAACTATTAATGAGAAATAACATTTATCAAAAAATACTATTTCTTCTAGTTAATCAATTGTAACACTGTCAGACATGTCAAATTTCAGATTACAGGTAATAATTATTGTTCACCTAATAATATTTAAGATATACATCCTCTATTAATACTAATTTTATTTTACCATTATTTGAAAAATAGTTTACAATAAGCATAGAACAGAATATATTTTTGATAGAGAATTTAATGAAGAAGCAATATTTAACAAAAAGTATAGGGTGTTCCATTTAAAGAAGTGAAGTTGATATCGAGACACCATGTATACTTAAAATTACTCCCACTAAAAACAGTTTTTTAATCCACGAACTATATGTCTTTAAAAAATTTTATACCATGTAGAAGATATTACTTGTATTAATAGACACCCAGTATATGATAACAGGCGTGAGAATCAAAATATATGATTATGAAATAATTAGAGACACATAATATTATAGTTAGAGGGGTTTCATTCATGCAAGCAGCTATATCTGCATAGATTGGCTCTGAAGAAAAAAAATTAAACTTATAAACGAACAATTTAACAAAAATGTAGTTTAAATTGCGCTTTTGATACAATATTTAAATTTCAAAATTTTAAATATTTAATAATATTCAATTTAAAAATATATGTAATGGTTAAAAATATAGATGATCGATCGTAACTCGTTTTTTCTATAACAGGTTACTATCAATTTCGGTCCATTCCTATATCTACAACCCCCTCCTAACGTTGTTTTAAGTGACACTTTACCCTTCTCTATTTTTGTAAGAAATATGCCAGGTAGTAGAAAACAGATACCTGGTAATCAAATATAGGTATAGATAAATTGAGTCAATTATTACTACTAGGGCTTCCTTGAATGTATTTCTCTTCCAATTCTGGATGAGTATGATTTTTTTCAAAATGTATAAGAGTAAAGCATTATCTATAATGACTCTAGTGCTAGCAAAAATATTTAGTTTTTGTACCAAATATAAATAATATTTAACAAAAACAAACAACGTAATATTTATTTTAAAATTTTTTACCGTTAGACCAACGAGAGTGTTATAAGGGCAAAAATACAGACAGGCAGAGAAACCCACTTTTTAATAAGATAAATCAAGATGTCTTTTAAGGGTTAAAACTGTTATTTTTACTCCAACACATGGTAAAGAGCCCTCCCATATTGTACCAAATTAAAAAAATTATGGTTCAGGACTAGGTGTATACTTCTTGCCACTGCGCTGTATTTAAAATTTCAATAAAATTAAGCTAACAACATTTTATTTTTAAATCAAAAATGCACGTTCTCATATAAAAATTACAGTATGGAATAACGGAACTCTGAGGATAATTTTGACTAAAACATATCTAGATTTTTGAGAAATCCAAGTGACACACAAAAAACAACTTCAAAAACAAACTTCTAACCATAATAATATAAGTAAGTACCTACAATCAAATTTAGAGAGAGAGAGATCTTAAAAACATATTATATTGATTGAGAACGTAATTATAAACTTACAATTTCACATTTTTGGCCAGTTCCCGGACCGGAACCGGATCTTGAATTTACAACAAAACTTTCTAAAAAAAAGATCAAAATCCATTTGACTGGTGGAAAAACACGATTATTCATTTTTATTTATTCATTAAAAAAGGAAAAAAAATACTTATCTGCGCCTGTATAGTATAAAGTGGTTATAGTACACATTTTTTTTCGGAGGCCGGCGATGTCTACGAAAGAAAAGAAATTGACTCTCTGCAAGCAACGGCGAAGAATTAATTTTTCTGCACCATGTTCTACCTATTATTAATTACAAATATTAATCTGTTACATTACATTAATTATCATTTATTCCAGAGTTTGGGTTTTGTTTTTCTCTTAGTTTCAGTGGCATCACTACATATTACTTATATATTACAAGAATCAAAATGTTAAATGAGTAAAAATAATTGTACTTACGTATTCTGACGGGTAAAACCGTCCTTTCATTTTGACTTCTACAATAGGTCCTTCTTTCAAAAAAAAAAAAATCGGGTCACAGATAAAATACGGCAGACGCTTTATCGATAGTAAACTAAAAGCTATCTGCTTCGCGTATATCGCTAAACCAATTTTAATCTTAGTAACGTACCTAAAAACAATCAATACAAGGTTGCCAAATTATAAGGACGCTTGGTACGCGAAAGAGTGAAAAGAAACGTATACTGAAGTATACATGGCGGCCGTCGAGGCGACCCCTCGTGTTAAAAGCGTTGAACCACGCATATACGCTTTTCGAAATTTCCCGTCTATTCTGTCAACAAATTGGCGTCCAGCGAAATTTTGCCGAAGGGTACAGGGGATATTTAGACGTCATCACAGAAATTTTACATGAGATGTGCATAGAGCGTCCGTATACGGACGCTTTATGCACCTGGACGCTCTATTGAATGTAATTTCGCAATGTATGGGCGCTCTAATGATAGGAAGATATATAAAAACTCCTGCTAATTGTGCTGAAATGACCCAAAAGCATATTATTTCCTCAAATTTATATACCGGGTGTTCAGAATTTAGAGAAATATGAACAATAACTGGGAACAACCTTATGTGTAAAGATACGCCAAAAAGTAAATAGTAAAAGTTGTTGGGGTTGAAAAGCTACACCTTAAAACAACATTTTGACTTATTGCCTAAATGTAGAGGGACTGGCATTTTTCATTTTACTTTTTTTCCTTTGTTCAAGAATTTTTAACTGGTTAACTGTTAAAAAAGGATATTGTTTGTATAGATACTCACTTGAAGTAAAATAATTGAACGAGAATAAAGTTTTTATCGATTTATTTTGGAGTTGATATTTTATTCTCTGATCCAATTCCCATACAAATAAAAATCCTCTCTTAAAGATTCTATAATATATTATGTTTTGCGAGCAGATATAAAGACGTATCCGGATCGTAAAATAATTAGATCGATGCCGCCCTGACGGTGTCGTACTTGATCGGACTGTAAAGAAGCCGGTCGCCGGCTCGTCAAATAAATAGTCGACTGCAGCTCTGGCGGTAACTTCCATATATTTTTAGTTATATATCGGTCCGCGAATAACTAAATGCAGAAAAACTTCGTCGAGTGCAATTTACGAGATTTTAATGCATCATTGTTGTGACGGTTGGTTATCACTATCACTACGGCCTGGATGCAGGTTTGTACGTAATAAACCGAAGATTACCGACGACGACAATGCGCTCACTTGACTCGCATGAATATTGTTACGCATGCGTATAGTGCCAGTGCCCCCGCCGTGACCTGTTGCCGCTAGTACTTGGATGGGTGGCCGCTTGGGAAACACTACGTGTCGACATTTTTACAACAGATTTTAGTAAATTTAACAAAAATATAAATGGATTGCTAAGTATTTTGGTAATTTTTTCCCATAAATTTTGTTAAAATTTTACTATAATTTTATGTGGAAGTTATTCCAGTCACATATACAGGGTGTTATGGAAATGACGTATTATATTTAAATGGGTGACTCTTGGGGTGTCCTAGAGAAGCGCTACATATTTTATTTTCTTTAAATCGACCGTTTTAAAAGTGGGGTAACAAACACTCTTACTCATAGGCCAGTCCGCGCTACTGTACAACATTTCACCCAGAGCCAATGGCAATGTTGCCAAACTTAATGTAAAACTGAAATTCCATATAAAATTATAAAAATTAATTATTTTCTACCTACTTGTACTAAAGAGCGAGGAAATCCAGGCACAAACACAATCAATTTTTTTTCTTTTTCATGGGAACACTCCTGGAAACACTTTATGTACACCCAGTAATAGTGAAACAGAACCGATAGTTAGCTTTTGAAAATACAATAATACAGATTATTAGATTTTATTACACGCGACGAAATTTGACGCCCAGAAGAAACGCATCAATTAAAAAAATATTCAAAAATTATTTATGGACGGGCAAGATACACGCGTAAACCGAAAAAACAGAGCGGATTGCTGAGAGTGTGATGGTGATCGACGAGACGCAACGTATCCGGCCGCTGGTTGGTTTTCAACTAACAGACGAAAGCGTGCAGCCCTATATGAAACTACTTCGCTCAGCCGATGTAAGGCGTCAAGAGGTCATTGGCATTTGACCTAGTGACGTACGTGGCTATTACTATTCCATATGTTTTGTCGGGTTGTTTAAAACATAGTCCGTCATAAATGTTCTTCAATTAATTATACAAAAAGGTATTACAGAATGGAAAAGTGTTTAAATTATTTTATTTTGTCTAAAGAGTTTAAGGTGTACATATGACAACACCGGCCAAAATTCCTTGATTGATTACATGTATTGCAGTGCCACACAGGTGTTTATCTGGTTTGACGTCAGGTCACTTTTACCGCTGAATGAATTGAAAGCGCCATTTATGGCTATTTTTCTTCAATTTGTCTTTATCTCGGGAATTGCCGGTTTAAATATAATACAATGTCATTTGCATAACACCCTGTATACTCTATATCCCGGGATTGGAACAATGAATCGGGACTGGCACCCCTAGTGACTACGTATAAAATCCAAGAACCGAAATCTCAACTGGTAGGTATCTATACAGGGTGTACCAAATTCGTCCTTCACCACTGGGATATCAGAACCGTTAAGAGATACGGGGTCGGTCAAATTGGGGCAAAGTTGCGTAATTATAGACCCAATAATATGCCGCAAAAAAATCGAAAATAAATGCAGGGGCTGTCAAAATCTAAAATTTTGCGTTTCAGTTTTTATTCCTTCCTCACTTTGTTTGAAGTGATATCCAAAAATAAATTTCACTTTCTCTTTGCTACTTTTTAATTCGCCACAAGATGGCATCATCAGATCTTTAATGCGACGTTTCGTTTTTGGATCACCATCATCAACTTATTTTTTTTTAATTCAGGCCTGAATTTTTTGTTTTTAAATTATGAAAGAGAAACTAGTAATAGTAATATATAATAATAAGTAAATTACAGGAACGTACTAGGACAGGGGTCGGCAACCTGCGGCTCTTTCGATGTCAAGTTGTGTCTATTTCGATATCGAATCGCGGCCTTTAGTGGCTCTTTAAAACCTGAGAGATTGTGTAAATTATAACTTTTGGCTCTTCCGTCTCAAACTTTTGGCTCTTCCGTCTCGAAAGGTTGCCGACCCCTGTACTAGGGGTATTTTAATGCACATGGTCAATTTAAGGAACAAAAGATCGGACAACCCGTAATTGTTGTATACTTCTGAACGTAGATTTAGGTTTTCTTTCATAATTAAGAACAAAAAATCCAGACCCGTAAAAAATAAAGTTGATAATGGTGACCCACGCAAAGACGAAACGTCGCATTAAAGTTCTGATAATGCCATCTGGTGGAGAATAAAAAGTAGCAATGAGAAATGACATTTCATTTTGGACATCTCTTCGAACAAAGACAGGAAACAATAAAAACCGAAACGCAGAATTTCAGATTTCTCCCAATATTTTGAAAGATGTATTTATTTTTCATTTTTTTGGGCCCATAATTACGCAACTTTGCCCCAAATTGAATCGACTTCGTATCTCTTACGAATTGGTTACACCCTGTATAGGATACCTTTTTTTTTTTTATGGTCAAACAAGCACTATAGGAAAAATCCTTTAGGGCACTCTGGGAGTGGTGCGTGTGCGCAAAAAGCGATTCACGTTGGTTTTGAATCGTTGGAAGTTATATTCGTTGGGAGAAAAACGATCTCGGGAAGGTCGTTCCACAAAGATGTAGTCCTCCAGATGAAAGAATTCTTAAATAATAAAGTTCGAAGAGTACTAAGCTTCACCACATATGGATGGGCGGCAGTGGTTCGTCGTGTATTTCTGCTAATCGTCGCTCTGGGCGGAATTAAGAGGGCAAGGTCAGCCGAGCACCTTCCATGAAAATATCTGTAAAAGAGAGTAAAATCCCCAACCTGTCTTCGATGTTCTAGGCTGTCGAGGTTCTTCGTCAGCTCGTGGTCTCCGATCAGACGAATAGCCCTCCTTTCGATGGAATCCAGCAGCCGAAGAGTATGTTTGGGTGCAGAGCTCCAGACATGAGAGCAGTATTCTAGTGATGGTCGAATCTGGACTTTGTATAGTGTCAAAAGTTGTTGAGGTGTGTATAACTTTCTGGTTCGGAAGAGTACCCCAAGCTTCTGAGAAGCTACCTTGGCGATTGCCACAACGTGGTTATGCCAAGACATATTTCCTCCGAGATTGACGCCCAGCAAATTGATAGATGAAGCCAGTGGGATTGCGTATCCGGCCATAACTATTTCCCGTTCTGTAATACTAACGTTTTTAGAGAAAACTGCTGCCTGGATTTTTTAGCGTTAAATTCGACTTGGTTACTGTCACCCCAAGCCAAAATTTCTTCCAGGTCTTTGTTGAGGCGTGATACTTCATGCTGTCTGCGAAGATGTGCGTCGGCAGCCGATGTTTGCGCATTCAAAGAGAAAGATGAGATAAGTTTGCTATCGTCAGCAAAACTAAATATCGGATTTTTAGTTTTCACTAGAAGGTCGTTAATGTAGAGTAAGAAGAGAGTGGGAGACATTATGGACCCTTGAGGAACACCGGCATTGATGGTGAGGGTGTCTGAGAGAAATCCGTCAATCGCCACTTGCAGAGAGCGGTCCTTAAGAAAGCTAGACAACCATGCACAGAATCGACTGGACATACCATAGGATCGCAGTTTACTTAGAAGTCCCTCATGCCAAACACGATCAAAAGCTTAACCTACTAGTTTATGTTTATTTAGATGCACAAAAATTTTCAATTTCATCTCGTGACTTTTAAAATTATGAATTTTATTAAGCCTAACATTTAATAACAAGCATTTTCAATGTATCTCATTATTTCCTTGGGGGTTTGTTCGGGTTTGACTAACTGAGAGTATTCTGTAAATGATTCTGATTCTAAACACTTTTTTTTTTTGGTATTCTTAAAATTGGTATTAATAGTTGAAAAATCACAAGTGGATGTCTCAAAATTGCCCCACTTGACCCTACCTATATAATAATTACTATGCGTTCAGTTTCGCGTAATTTCTAGGTCAATTGTAGATAACTACAATACACTTCACATGCACAACTTACCAAAAACTGTAAATTCCTGTCGCCCACCAATTCATTGTTGTTGACAATTGAAGAATTCTTCCTGGAAAAATTCATCTCTTCCGGGGGACAAATTTGCGCGATTATCAACGATCACATGCGGGCAATATTCGACCGACTTTGTTATTATGTATATGTATTCTCATATTCGCGAGAAATAAACATACATTCCACGTGATTATCACTCACTGTGTAAATGCACAACCAATACCATGTATATATACCTACTTTTTATGACAAAATAATCACAGATTGACTCGATCGAACAAGTGTTTTTGCCGTCTATAATTTAGGCAACTGGCTTAATGCTTAGTAGGTAAATTAAAAAGTTTAATACTGACCGCTGCTTATTATTTCCGTATATGCGTACAGGGTGACCACAATTTATACAGTTTTTAATTATTTCTAAATTAAAATATGGAGCGAAATTGTTTATCGACAATTGTACCCATATCAACAGTTATTTCTCATACTATTACGTAACGTCAGCTTGCAGAAGAATGTTAAGCCTGGGTTCATAGTTGCCGTAACGTAAGACGTAAAAATAAACATGTGATTGGCAATGGAGCAATTCATAGTGCATGAAAATTAAGGGGTAAGAAATGGGAGACATATGTCCTACTGTTCAACCACCCTAAGGTTCATCTGCCCTACCAGTCGAGTGTATTCGGGTGATGTTCGGTTAAGCTCGTATGACCTAATCCGTTAGGAACGCCTTTTCCCTCTGTTACATGCATTTTACTGACATGCTGTGAATTATTATTGGATATAGACTTAAAATGTTGCTCTTAGTGTCGAACGATTGAATGGTTATGTCATATTTATTTTCATACTAGAACTGTAATATTTCTGGGATTTCCTGCACCGTACCTAACTACGCCATTAGTTGTAGTTATTTTATTATCGAAATTTTATTCTTACATAAGAAGAAAATTAATGTGTAATAATATTTATAGATGCCCTGGGGAAACAAGTGCAAACCCGCCCCGATACGCCTTTTGGAGACGATTTCCTACGACAGCTACTCTACATATAAATAAATTAGAGAACTATAACAAGTATTTATTATTTCTATCCTAATGTTCATCTGTCCTACACTATCTCATTGGCCAACATGTCTATTCCAAAGAAGAAATTTGGAATCATGCTCGAACCCGAAACTTACACACTATACCAAATAATTTTTCCATAACGAAACATACACGAAACAACAAAGAAAGTATGCATATTCCATCCTATATTGTTAGTCGACTTCCGCTCCTTCCGCTTCGTAATGGTGGGTAGGGCAATTGCAGAAACGAAGATTCCCGGTTCAACACGATGTGGCCTCCGAGGAGTAGGACAGATGCACTTTAGGGCAGTTGTGGTTTTCCCAAGAAATGGTTCAATTCCATTTCTTACGTTACGGCTTACGGAATCGGTTGGGATCGGTCATACTCAACAAATACAAACATGTTGTTTTGGCTAATATTAGCAGCATAGCATTGCTCCCGCTATTAAAACGATGTCTTCATCGCTTGTAATCATATTTTATAGTTATAAATAAACAAATGTCATATGAAAAACAAAATCCATAGGTAACCTACAAGTTCGTATGTCCTTACGGCTTATGTCTTACGGCATACCTTACGGCAACTATGATTCAAGCTTTAATCACGCATGAACTAACTTCACAACTTCGACTGTCACATGATTTCCGCACCGAAATCGCCGGGGTTAGCATAATTATTGATTTAGTAACCTTAACTTTGATTGACCGTAAACGATTTATCCCAATGTCATCGATATTACAATCAATTTGATTAGTTAATTGTTTAAAATCTTTCTGCAACGCAAGAAAGTTAGAACCTTAATTAGTTTTACTCATGATCAAAAATCATGAAAAAAAATATCCGCGCCTTATGTCCCAACTTGACATCAATCTTGAAGCCTCTACTCTCGTAGAGGCATGCAAATAAATAACGGGCGATGCATCGTTAAGTGGAACATAGAAAATCCCACGTCATTTTTGAGGTGGCTGAATACTCGCTCCCCTGTACATTTTATAGAAAAACTGCATTAGAACTTCTTAAAGATTCCAATATCCAGTTTGAATACATTTTGGTAAACCACATTATGGCAAAACCACGAAACTCTGAGAGTCCCGATATACAGCAAACAGCAGCGAATCATTTCTATGACGCTATTGCCAAAAATTGGCGTAAAGCATACCGAACGAATAATGAAAATATTGTCACTGACACTAACTTTCGTTTTGCCATTGTCAAAATTTAATTGGCTGCTGTTTGCTATATTATCTAAACTATGAGAGTTTCGTGGTTTTCCCATAACTTAGGATCGGCTCACCAAAATGTATTCAAACTTGGCACATCGATTTACCAAGTCGGCCTTTTCAAGAAATTATAATGCAGTTTTTCTATATAATGTATTGGGAACCAATATCCAGCCACCTCAAACATTACATGGGATTTCCTATGTTCAACGTAATCATGCATCACCCGATATAAAGTCTGTTTCGTTGCCGTTGATAGCTCGATACCCTCATTAAAGATTCAAAACAAGGGCCCGGTGGCCTAAAATATTTTACCTATAAAATGGTCTTTTTACGTACATCTAGCATAAAGATGAAGAAATTTTGACCTATTCCACCGGGTAACAGATAAAGTAACAATAGAGCCATAAAATGAAATGAAAGGATAATGATTAAAACGGCCCATCATGGTCGGAGAGTTGGGTTTTTAATGTAACCGCTTATTATTTTATTTAAATGTAATAGATTTTATGATTTTATGAATTTATTTACAAGAAAACTAATTTATTTACAGATCAAAAAATATTGACAATTTCAATAATTATAACTCGATAAAATGGTCCTCAGAAGAATCTGAAGAGTCATCATGTCCTACGCTTATTACTAAAGGCTCAATTTCCATAGTTGTGTCAATTACGTTGTCAAGTTCCCACCTTTTTTGTTCCTCTACTATAGCATGTTTTATGGCGTTTTGCCAATTTTCTGATGACACATTTGCTAAAGAATGAAGCAAGAGGTGTCGCACTTCTTGCATTTTAAAAGTTTTGTTATTTCTAGCAACATATCCTTTTACTTGAGCCCATATTAATTCGATAGGATTTAGCTCGGTTTCTTTCCTGGGAGTGGTTTTGGCTCACTGAGGTTCTTAGATTTTCTTTCACGCAAGAACCTATATATAGTAGCCTCTCCAACTCCTACCATATTGGCACACTCTGCAATGATGCTACGAACATCACTTGCAGGTTTCTGGTACACTAGAGCATCATGCACGTTTAATATTAATGTCTTTTCTCGGAGAGAATATGCACTCTTGCTAATTTGACGAAGACACGTTGGCGAAAAACTTGAAGCCATTGTTACAAGTATAGGAAATAATTCAACTTTGAGATAATGCAGTATCTAAATACAACTAAATACATAGTTTGACAAACGCACATCAAATGGCGTAATAACATCCTAAAGCAGGCAAAAATAGGTAAATTAATTACCCCTGTTGTACCTACTTTAACCCTAATCCTACTTAACAATGGACAGAGGCCAATTTTCTTATTAAATAAGGTAATTACTATTGGCAACGCCTATGGTTTACGGTTGTTTTATGGCTTCAACCCTCGATATGAGCTATCAACTGCATAGCTTACAATCTCGTCAATATATTTTTCTAATTTCTATATCTTGTGCGGATATTGTCTTAAACCACAGATTTTTCTTCAAAAGTTTTACATTATGTGATATTTAGTACTAGCATATACTAAATAAATCTATACTGTTCACTGCCAGTTAACGTTGTGGGCTTCATTTATGCTTAGATATTGGCGATTTGACTTGATGGTCATTCTAGGTTTACTTATTTCCATGGTATTAGGTTAAAATTTTCATAATTTTAGTAATAACATCACCCAGTATACAAATGTTACAAAATGATTGTGTTATTCTGCATTTTAAATTTTAATCATTGTATAATTCGAAACTGACTTGCTATTAAATTATCATACCAGTATGCAAATATTTTTCACACAACCCACCATTATAAAGTCCGTATCTAAAATATTTTATTACAGAAATTGTGTGATTTTTTGTTTCTATTTGAAAATCATTTGTAATTAAAATTACATTAACTGTTTTAATACATTCATTCGTCATGAAATATTGGAATATCTGAATCACAAACTGTAAAGAACTGGAGACATAATATACAGGGTGTTATGGAAATGCCTTATTATATTTAAATGGGCGATTCTTTGGGTATTATAGAGAAACACTATATCGTTTTGTTTTAAAAAATGGAGCAACCATAATCTATGCCCCGACCTGTGGCGAGTCTCAAAACATACATCGTTTGCAAGCTATGGACTAAATAAGAGAAAAGTGTTAAGGTTTTCCTTCTAAATTGTTCGAAACTATCTGACAACGCCGATTCACTCAAAAAAGTCAATGACGTATGTTAACAGGCGTATCGGACCTACTACACTGATTGTTTACATCTCTCGCCAGTGCCACCCGCCACGTGCTTTCATGAGGATGACATAAGGTGATTTTTCTCGCTGATTAATACACCCAGTTATAGTTGTTGTTATTTCAATTTGTTTTCATCTCGGTATATACGTTTATTATACTATATATTTATTTATTCTATTTATATACAGGGTGTTATGGAAATGACGTATTATATTTAAATGGGTGACTCCTGGGGTGTCCCGCTACATATTTCTTTTTTAAATCGAACGTTTAAAAAGTGGGGTAATTCACCCCTAACCCACCCGGTTACTCCTCGGCACATTCATATATGATCATATTACATTGCCAAGCTGTGTAATCAACAGATGTTCAGGCCCAATGTTGCCAACTGTTTAAAAAATGTAAAACTTTAGATTCTTATAAAAATAATATTTAGTTTACCTAGTATCCAAATAGAAGTGAATTCAGGTGCCAGTGCACTAGCAAGTAATTCAGGGCACAGACATCTTCAGGTTTTTGTTTTTTTTTCTATGGGAAAAGCTTTATGCTCATCACGTACCCTGATGATAATGTGGAACTGCATTATAAGCTTATACCCACTAAACCCCATTCGGCCTCTTATTTCCAATCTCTCGGAACATTTGCACTAAATCACTTAAAGAAACACAGACACCCACGAGTTTCCAATTAGTTTTTTGCAGATATGCACTTATTATTAGATTACACAAAAGCAATAAATACTAACGCATAATTACACTTTACAATAACCTACCTTAAACCTACACATAGAACAATAGCACTATAGGATACAAATTATTTCGCAATAGCAATTCAGAAGGAATAAAAACGCTAATTTCTAGGGGGCTAATCAAATTTATTAATCCTTTACTGAAGAAGAATGATGAAATAATTATGTTGATAGACCCTTCCTTCCCATCCTTCCATCCCTTTAAAATAAATAGTCTCGTCTAACTAGCGCGGTTGCCATTTCCGAGACTATCATTATACAGAAAAGTATTACAGAAGGAAATTCTGCATTTTATGAATATAACCTTATAAAACATCGAAAGTGGCAACGCTGTATTTTTAAGTATTAACCCCAGCCGCTGCAGTCGCATAAAGAATAGGCAACCCGTTTGTCCAAGATCAGCTGTTTAAAGACGGCCGGTTTCCTACTGTTTTTTCAAGCAGATTTGTGTGTTAATACTTAAACCCAAGTTTAAATTATTAAGTTATTTGTTCTTTTCGCGACGGCAGTGCCCCAGTCCAGCAGTTCAATATCGATCGATGAAACCAACGTGTTATTTATTTTTAAAATTTTTAGAAAAATGAGGTTAGGTACGATAATTTTTTTACCTGACCCTGTATACTTATTCTGAGAACGGCAGATTATTCAACAATCAATATAAAGAAACTGCTGTATAAAACATTTGTCTGTATTATTATTATTTCTTTTAACTAAGAAAATATAGAGTAATTTTGAAACAGTCAATTTTTTGATTTTCCCCCGTATCTCTTAAGTGAGCGAAAATTTTCGAAATTTGATTTTACCATATTAAGTTTGACCCAAAAATGCACATGACACCTACATTACTTTTTTGAGAGCACTAACAATTACGGAGACACCCTATAAAAGTGTCGAAAACGGGACACCCTGTACATATGCTCCGGGTACAACATAAAGTAAAGGCCGTATTAGACTAGGCAATTTTTTCTCTTGCGCCGGCAATTATAATGGCACGTATTCATGCGCAGTAAACCGTTTTCGATCAGCTGGAGCATTGTCAACGGTCAGAACAGCAGTGGGTACTGTCGAAATCCCAAAATATCCCCAGAATTAGAGATGTGCAAACCTGTTCGTTTTGATTACCAGTTAAAGCAGCTACTGCTATTTACAAATAGGAAGTGCAAAAAGTTGCTGAATTAGCAGTCCATAAGTTTAATAAAGAATGTAAACTGCTAATTTAAGTACCAGTGGGTTTAAATGGCCATTACCTGTTCATTATCATACCTGGTTCGGCCAAATAATAAACAGTTAAAAATAACAGAATAATCCATGTCTACCCAATTGCGCCGGCAAGGGCAATTAAAATGGCGCCTGCCCCATTTCTGGTAATGAGAGACAGATGATCGGGAACAGTGTACTGCGCCTGAATCCTTGAATTATAATTGCCATTGCTGGCGCCATAAAAAATCCCAAGTGTAATACGGCCTTAAGGGGCTCATCATAAAGATGACAGTCGCCATAGAACCAGGCTGTTCTTGTATTATTCAAAATTATTTACAACAAAGTTGAACTTTCGAAATATTAATTTGACCTTCAAAAAATATAAATGATCTTAATTTCTAATAAATGGCCTTAAATTATTTATTACAAAAGATTCATGCATATCTACATGTAATAAATGAAATATTATTACTATAAATAATAGTTTTATTTTCATTAAGTAAAGCGTAACTTTAATCACCCTGTAGCAACGAGGAAGGAAATATATTCTACGCACGTACCATTATATTTCCTTGTAATGTTCAATTTAATTTATAAATACATTTTATATGAAGGTGGGCAATATTATTTTTGCTCGTTGAGGAAAGTAAGAAACTATAAAAAGTTGACCTTTAGAATTAAATGAAACAACTTCTGCGATGTTGTATACAGGGTGCCTCCAATTTATTCTGAACTATTACTAACGTCGTTATTATTAGAGCTACGATGTTGGTTACATTATTAAAATATGTAGTAGCATTTTTTCCATTGATTAAAATGGCAAAAACGGAAAAATAATTGAACATTACATTTCCGCATTATTTGAATTTTTTTTTTAATTTTATACATTGTTACCCTTAAAGTTGGAACCATATTGGGGAAAACTTTATTGCTCGATTAATTTAAAATTTAACTTCACTATAAGTTTCTGCTTCAATAAAGACCAAAAATTACATAAGTAAATGAGACCATGCGGCTTTCAAATTTGACATTTTCTCCACAAAATGTCGAAAAATGGCATTTGTGCATTTCTTTATACCAAAAATTCTACCAAAATGTTCATTTTCCTCAAAAAATTAAATTGCAGTTTAAAAATGTTGCCATCTGTGGAACAAACTTCTTATAACTTTAAAGATTTAATCAACGAAATGAAGAGTCTTATTAACTTATTAACTGAATAACTTGCCACTTTATGAAACTGAAATTTTATTTTTTTCATGCAAGCCAAGGGTTCGAATTTTAGGCCTACTTCGATTTCGTTGGAATTAGTTTTCTATGCATTATGGATTTGACAGAAATTTTTTATAGAAAACTTTAGAATACTAACCTTTAACCTTGCAAATAGATCATTTTTACTAGATATTTATCCGAAATACCTATACTCGGAAATATATAACATACTGATGGTCTCCGTCAACTAATTTCTAGCCACAACTATAAAACAACATTACCTAAAAATATATTCCAGTTTATGCTCTATTTCTAAAGTTTTATTCAATAAAGTAATATTTTTATTTTTAATTCAATATAGTATTATGCATATTACTTTATATATATATACATATTTATAGTTACTGTAGACATTTCCTGGGCATTAATTGTTATTCCTGTCAGATTCTGTGTCGACACAATATTTTGTTCAATAGTATTATTTATTATTTTGTTCAATATTTTGAACTTTGTTCTGCTCGCACCATAACTCAAAGTTTTGCATATTATTTTTAAAGTTTTTCTAGATTATTTTCTGCAATTTATCGTATTTCTGAAGGAGTACAACTTTCTTCCTGACTCATTTTTATTTAATAATATATTTATTTTTAATTATGAAGGATGGGAAGAAGCTTTGTTGTGTTCAATTGTTTCTATCATGGCATATTTGATACTTGTAACATTTTATTAAATTGTAAAAGTATTGCCAACCCAAAAAGAAAATATTAATTCAAATGGAAAAAATCTACTATATTTAAAAACCCAAATAGAAAAAGTATTATAAAATACACGGTTCATAAGACAATTAGAGCACTTGTACTTTAGAAAACTTTCCGCTTCGCGGGTCGCTTTCTGAATTAAACGCGTGCTCTGAGACAATGTCTTATGAAACTGGCAATGTCTTATGAAACTTGCAATGTCTTAATATACTATTTTTTAATAAATACCATTTGTCGACATTTTGTGAAGAAAATGTCAAATTTGGCAGTTAACAAAAGCCGCATGGTCCAATTTAATGACGTCATTTTTGGCTTTATTGAAGCAAAAACTTATAACGAAGTCAAATTTTACTTACAGTTCGCGACCAAAATGGATGGCAGTGACGTAACAGCCGAAAACATGAGAACTGCCAAAATGCCGTGGTGTCATTGGTGGTTTGCATTGGTTGCCATGGTCTCGACTGGTACGTCACTGCCATCAGTTTTGGCCACGAACTTTTTTTTCCCCCATATGGTTCCAACTTTAATGGTCACACTGTATGTTCGCAAATAAATTTGTGAACAATAAAGTTTCTATGCACTATCGGCCTAAAGTTTTTGAGAATTCCGGACGTCAACATTTTTGGCCGGATCCCGAGTATAAGACAAGAAAATTATTGATTTTTAATCCGCCCTTGTTGGCACCTGTACGGTTTTTAACTGCTTGCGGTTTATTAATTATTACAACATCAAAACATTTTTAAAAGAGATCAAAATCCATTTGAAATTTTCTATCCAAAAATATTTAACTTCGCTTGCATAAAGTGTTTATATTGAAAGATTTTTTTTCGGATTAACGCAATGTCTACAAAAAAAAAAAGAAGAAATAAACTCTCTGGAAGCAACGGGGAAACAACATTTTTTTTGCACCATAATCTGCTCATTATTAATTACCAATATTAATTAATATGGTATATTATTTATTAATTATCTCATTTGTTCCAGAGTTTCTGTTTTGTCTTTATCTTAGTTTTTCCTTAAATAGAACGCATCTGTGTCGCTGTGGTTCTGTTCATAATTTCTAATTTTCTTTTTTTTTAAATTATTTGGCCGGATCCGGTGAAAATCCGACCGAATCGGATTTTAAAATCAAAGGTCTTATTCCGGTTCGGGCGGCATCACTAGTTATACCATATTTACAGGATGTAATGTGATGTATCATCTAAAAGCACGCCTAATTTGTCTATCCAATACATCTTTCTACATCTACCGGCACTTCAGTAACTCTTAATAAAACAAGTTAAATTACTAAAAAATTAGAAATCTCTTTGGAATTATTTGGTGTCCAAAGTCGATGCAATTTCTAAATAATGCAAAAACGCGATATTCAATTGTTTTTTAGCTTTTGCCATTTTAATCAGTGGAAAACTGCTATTAGTTTACTAATTTAAAAGCCGTTTTAGAGTCGACAATTGTTGTATTACTTGCACGGATTCATGCGCAGTACAGTGTCCTCGATCAGCTGGCCCAATACTGCTCGCATTGCGGCGAGGATGGAATCCATGTTTCAGTCGGCAATTCTACTCTTCTGGCAAATAAAATTGCAAGGATTTATGCGCAGTACACCGTTCCCGATCAGCTGTCTTTCATTACCAGAAATGGGGCAAGCGCCATTTTGATTGCCATTGCCGCTGCAAGTCTGGGTAGAGATGGATTATTCTGTTATTTTTAACTGTTTATTAGTTGGTCGAAGCACCTATGAACAGCTAATGGCTATTTAAACTAACTGGTACTTAAATTAACAGTTCACATTCTTTATTAAGCATATGTACTGCTAATTCGGCGCAACTTTTTTGTCCTGTTTTTTGTAAGTAGCAGTAGCTGCTTTAACTGATAATCAAAAGGCATTGGTTTGTCGCATTTCTAATTCTGGGGGTATTTTAGGAATTTCGACAGTACCAACTGTTGGCAATGTGCCAGCTGATCGAGAACGGTTTAGTGCGCATGAAACGTGCAATTATAAGTGCCATTGCACGCACAAGAGAAGAATTGCCGACTCTGATACGGCTTTAACTAACATCGTAGCTCTAATAATAACGGCGTAAGCAGTAGTGTTGACTAAATCGGAGACAAAGCCCGGGTTTGTGAATTCTTAAAATGGAAATACGGCCCAAAATTTTCCAGTTACTGCTCAAATTATGTGCCAACTAGAGGATCTTTCTTACTCGAATATTCGAGAGTTTTGTTTAGTAATTGAAGATTTAAAATTTTAAACGCAAATACAAACACTCTTTGTTTGAAAGGAGTATAGATCTTGACCAAAGCGTCGCGACATCTCGCGGTGCATTGGCCTACCCAACGCAGCATCTTATAGAAGACCAATACAGATGGTTTGCTCTGTAAAAACAGAAAAACATAGCAAACGCTATCTCCCAGCGGTTTAATGTCCGTAACAAAGAATAAATAGAATTTGTTTACTTTTTCCTTTGTCAAACTCATCCTTAGATTCGTTTCGCCGGTGTTACGGCTCATCGGTAAGGCTCTGCTACTTTTTTAGATATAAATAATTATTTTGCATCATATTATACCAAATACTAGCCTAACAGAATGGAGTAAAATTATCCCCATTTTCCTACCCATTCCTAGGGCTCTGGACGCTAGAGAAACCGACATCAGCTAGCTAACCCTTCACTTGTTGTTTCCAACTTGTAAAAGTTTGCTGAAATGACGTAAGTAAAAATGTCGCTAACTTGCGTATAGGGTAATACGTTTAGTTTTACCCGTTTTCAATAAAAGACTTATTATCTATTTTATAAAAATTATATAAAATCTATTCAATGAACATAAATAAATCCCATTAAACGTAATTTTAATATTTTATAAAATTAACACAATTTTTGATACTGGTAACCATACATCACAGTTATGATGCTTAAAATGTTACACATTGGCAATTTTATTTTTTGATAATTTCATTGTTTTACCCAAAATCAGCCTCTGGAGCAATACTCTGCGTCCAATTAACTACATTTGTAATTCCAAAAAACTGTAATTTATAAATATAAAAAACAGTGTGTCCTTGGATCGGGTTACCTACCGGGTGTTTCAGGAGGAACACTCAACCCTATAACTTATTTATTATTTATATTACAGAAATAAAAATTGGTGGGTTTGTATATGATATTATTTTGCATTTTATGTCATGAGGGACTCACATTTTGTAATTTCCGGTCAAATTCTTGATAAAAATGTAATTTTCAGGTTTTATTGTGTTTTAAATTTTTTACACACTTTTTAAGAATGCCTTAACCCAGAAAACTAAAAATTTTCAAATGGAAACAGATTGGCTCACTCTGATAAAAAGATAGAGCACTTTTTTTCCAACAATTTGATATCGCACACCTTATGTCAAGTTAAAAAAGGAGAGATAATTTATTAAAAATACCTATTCATGACAATAAATACAACATGAAGCACAAACGACATTTATCTAGGTATCCATGATGCCATAAAGCTAACAAACAAATGATGATAATTCCAAATTTAAAATTCGCCATCATTTGGCTAGAAGCAGCCATTTTAGGGAGTTCATAGCAATCTAGATGAAAAATAAAAAGAAAAACGATTTAAAGTGTCAAGCAGTGGCGTATGGGGTGTCGTTGAATTTGGAATGATGTTCTGAATTTATATAGCCAAAAATATACTGGGGGTTCAAATTAAATATCTAATGTTGAGGTCATTTCCGGTTAAACCGTAAGTGGCAAAATGGAGTCCGTTATGTCATAAAATGCAAAATAATGTCACATACAGACACACCAAATTTTATTTCTGTAATTCAAGCAATCAAAAAGTTATAGGGGTTAGCGTTCCTCCTGAAACAGCCGGTACACCACAAATGGACCTATTTTTGAATTTCTCGATTCTTTATAAATAATTTTGCTTGTAAAAAATTTAAGATTTTTATTTGACAATTTAGTTTTTGTATACAGGGGAGTCAAAATCTTAAAAATATATTGATTTTATTTGAGAGTAAACTACCTTAATTTTTTATTTTTAGGAAATATTTGTTATATGTAATTACCTTTTTAGATTTAAAGAAAATTTAGTTTGAATCGATTTTTCATCATGCCTAAACTGTTTTACGAATATAAGGAATCCAACCAAATTATCTGGGGCTTTCACGTTGAAACAAAAACAATTATTAAATAAATTATGCCAATTTGTAACCCTTAAAACAAAATTCTATCAAAATACTCTTATTACTTATTTACAAAAGAACAGTTAATGCAAATATTTGAATAAAACAATTTGACAAATATCCTTGTTTTACGAATTTGTTTTAGACTTGAGACGAAAAGTTAAAATCTATGACTTGTCAATTTACCACTAAAACATTAGCGTTAAAAATTAAAATAAGAAAGGCATAGGTTGAGAGGAAACTACCATTATCCAAATCCAAAACTTTTGATTTTTAATTTTACCAGAACGAAGCAAAATTGATATTGACAGGGACAGAAAAAATATTGTTGTTGCACAGGTTGGAGATCCCTGCATTAAAGTATTAAACCAAACCAATATTCTGGATGAGTAATAAAAATAGAACATGCAGGGTAATTATCCACAGCTAGGGCTTTCATGCACACTATTTCACTAGAGTGTATTAAGCCCCCCCACCGACTTGGTGATTTTTCATCGGTTCATCGGTGATCATGCCCAAGTAGCATTTTTAGACACAAATTGGACACACATTCTTTGCTGAGAAACGTTTCGACACATTTTCGATTCGAATTAGAAACTTGTATCGAGACATACGTGTTACGAAACTTTTGCGACACAATTTCTAATCCAGTTACTAGAAACACTTAAAGACGTGCTTGTTTCGAAATATTTTACAAATCGCGGTGTCGATATATTAACGACACGCGAAGATAAATATTTTTCGAAAAAATTTTAGTTAAAATTATAAAGTTTTTTTAAGAGATTTTTTATAGCATCGGTGTACGTTTATTAGCGATAAATTAGCAACTTCTTGATATTATTTATATTTTAGGTGTTATTATTGATCCATTTTCAACCACAGATTGAAGTAAGTGTTTTAGGTACAATTTTAATCACCATCTGAACAAGTTTGAGGTTATGTTATTTGTTAGCGAGATTTAAATTTTAATTTTATGTAATAAAAAGCTTACTGTACTGGATTTATCAACATAAAGTATGGCTATAGGGTGGGTATACTCTATGTTGATAAATACAGTACAATAAGCTGCTTTTAACAGAAAAATAACAATTTAAATCTCCCTATGCAAAGAATAATAACATAACCTCAAACAAGATGTTGATTAAAAATCTTCAAAAAACACTTACGTCAATCTGTTTCTGAAAATGAATCAATAATAACATCTAATATACAAATAATACCAGGAAATTGCTTATTTATCCCTTATAATTTTAGTTTGGAAAGGTTTTTGCAACCACGCCTCTCGTGACGTCACACCGCGGCTGTCCATACCCAACCTTTCTTTTCTGTGCATGCAAGCAAACCTTTTTTTCTGTGGCATTCACCTTACACACCTTTTATTCTTCTGTGCATCATGGAAACATTATAGAAGCCAAAGAGTAGAAATTGTGTGTCGAGTCCATTTTGGACCAGAATAATTTCTTGCTTTCTAGCGGCCATTTTAGGAAATGAATTTTTATTATGTTAAAATGAGTTTTAATGAAATTCCTGCATCTCTTGCAAAGGCAAAATTTGTTAGATAAGTTCCATTTTCCTAGCTAAGTCGATTTATAAAAGAAATAAATAAAATATTGATAATATTTTTATTTTTATTTTTTTGACAAAGTATATTTTTTTCTGTAAATGAAAATAAATCGAGGGCACGTTAAAAATATAAAGCCAAATTACTAAACTGCACGATAAAATTTACTGCGACAATGATTTTTTGGTTCTAATGTGCAATAACTATATAAGTATATAAAATAAAATAACTTAGGAAATATACTTATAACGAATTCATCATGGCGAAATTATTGTTTCATATTGTTTTTCTTTTATTTTACAACAGTGAAGGTATCCTAATTGTTTTGCGCATAGTTTAACATAGCCCCGCCCCTTTAACTGTCATTCTTAAAAACAAATAAGTAACACTTTCGATAAAAGTTTCGATTGTGCATCGAAACAGCGAAAGTCACAGCTAGTACCAACCACTTGGAAACACGTGTAAATGTCCCATTTAAAATATATACGTTTCGAAAATATTTCCATTCTTGTTGCCAACAGTTTCCAATTTTGATCGGAAACAGAAACGATAGTTACGATACATGTACCACAATGTGTCTAAAAATGCTACTTGGGTGACATGTCGTCGTGCCTAAACCAAAGTGTATTGGCGAAAACTGTCATGATGTACCGTCACGAAGTCTGTGGGGGGCTTAAAGCCATTAACAGACTTCGTAATTTTTCATTGGTGATTGTGACACGCCGTCGTGCCAAAACCGAAGTGTCCGTGTGTTCGTGACAGGCCGTCGTGCCAAATCTAACATTGGCAGATATCCATCGTGACGATGCATCGTGGTAGTTTTCGCCTATACATTTCGGCTTTAGCACGACAGCCTCTCACGATCACCGATGAAAAATCACGAAGTGAGGTGATCATGACACCACCACACAGCATAATTATCGAACTAGCGAAATGCGACAAAATCACTCTTCATCGTCGAACTGATTTCCGCATGTACGAAATCATTCTATTAAAAAATCATTTAAAATGGCCCCTAGCTGGATTAAATTTGAATCTATGGCCATCCTAACTTCAACGTGTATTTTTAATTGTCCTAACTTTATAAACTTCGTTTCACGATGAAGTTATGGCTTAAAAGAGTTTATCGTCGTAGCTAATTCATATAAATGCAATAGCGTACCTATTCAAATTTTGTATTAAAGTTAGGCAATATTGAAGCAAGTATGTTGCAAAAAATAAAAATAGGAAAGAGGAAATGAAACGTGATGTGTCCTTTGACAAAAACATTTTTTTAACAAAATTGATTCAATTTCATAACTCAAATTTTAGGCTATTACTCGAGGTCTAAAAAATCAGCTGTTGAACGGTCGCCTTTTTAGATTTTCGAAACACACATTATTAAATGCCGTATTAGAGTCGCCAATTTTTGTCTCTTGCGCCGGAAATGGCAATTATAATTGCACGTATTCATGCGCACTGAACCGTTCTCGATCAGCTGGTCCAATACTGCTCGCATTGCCGGCGCAATGCGAGAGTGGAATCCGTATTACAGTCGGCAATTCTAGTCTTCTGGCAATTAAAATTGCACGAATTGATGCGAAGTACACCGTTCTCAATCAGCTGTCTCGCATTGCCAGAAATGGGGCACGCGCCATTGTCATTGCTATTGTCGGTGCAAGTCTGGGTAGAGACGGATTATTCTGTTATTTTTAAATGTTTATTAGTTGGTCGAAGCACCTACAGGGTCCGCAAACGTAGCGTGGACGGAAGATTAAATCATTATCGAAGAACTTATCAACAATACTAAAACAGCATGAGATATTGGATTAAAAGCGGAAGATTTTACATTATACAGGATGTCCCAAAAAAGTGTGACAGCATAAAGTTATATTTTTTTAAATCGGACACCCAGTATTTTATTGCATATTTAGGTTCGTATTTCTATCGTTTATAAGTGCCTCGAATTTTATTTAATTTGGTTGTGTAGTTTCGGAGAAATAAATTAAAAACTGAAAAAAAAAGTTTTGCAGTCCTGAATAAAAAAATCAAAAAAAAACAATCCAGAACTATTTTTTTAACCTCGGCATTAAGTGAAATTTATGACAAGAGGTCTAGAGATGCTATGAATGTAATTGTGATTATTTATTTTATACAGGGTGTTCATAATAAGCTTTCAAAAACCCCACATTTTAAAATAATTTTTCTCAAGTTTCTCAAATGGAACACCCTGTATATTATTTGGTTATTTCACGTAGAATTCATAGACAATTGTTTTTTGTAATATAAGCATATAAGTTATATCCAGCCGTTTTCGAAATAATTATAAATATCATAAATTATGTTGTTTAAATAGAGTTTTTATTGGGAAATTTTGTTATACGCGACTAGACTAATAATTATAAACTAAAGTAAATGTTCAAAATAGCTTCCATTTACTCTTAAAGTTTACCGTATTTTAGTTATTTCGATATAAATTTTAAAAGTCTACATTTTTGCTACTTTTATTTATATAATTTTATTTTTTATTTTTAATCGAGTTGCCATGATTTTTTTTGTTTACATTGTCACTATGACAGCCAAATAAAATTATTTACATTTGTTCAGTCGTCGAAATTAAGTACTAACTTACACAAAATGTCGAATTTTACTTTAGAAATGGTACATATGATTTTTATACTGGGTGAATGTGCAAGAAATTGCCCCCTCGCGAGCCGAGTGTATGCTGAAAGATATCCAGATATTGCGAGAAAGCCGAGACCATAAACCTTCGAGAAGTTGTTGCAAAGATTTGCAGCAACAGGAAGCACTGCGTACACAAAAAGGATGATAATCAATAAACCCGTTATTAATGAAGAAAATGAATTAAAAATTCTGTTGGCAGTAGAGAAAAATCATTGAATTAAGTAAAAGGAAGCTATTTTGAACATTTACTTTAGTTTACAATTATTAGTCTAGTCGCCTATAACAAAATTTCCCAATAAAAACTCTATTTAAACAACATAATTTACGATATTTACAATTATTTCGAAAACGGCTGGATATAACTTATATACTTATATTACAAAAAAAAATTGTCTATGAATTCTACGTCAAATAGGTAAATAATATATAGGGTGTTCCATTTGAAAAACTTGAGAAAAATTATTTTAAAATATGGGGTTTTTGAAAGCATATTATGAACACCCTGTATAAAATAAATAAACGCAATTACATTCATAGTATCTCTAGACCTCTTGTCATAAATTTCACTCAATGCCGAGGTTCAAAATATTGTTCTGGATTGTTTTTTTTTGATTTTTTTATTCAGGACTGCAAAACTTTTTTTTTTAGTTTTTAATTTATTTCTCCGAAACTACTAAACCAAATTAAATAAAATTTGAGGCACTTATAAACGATAGTAATACGAACCTAAATATGCAATAAAATACTGGGTGTCCCATTTAAAAAAATAAAACTTTATGCTGTCACACTTTTTTGGGCCACCCTGTATAATGTAAAATATTTTTAAAACATGCCGCTTTTAATTCAATATCTCAAGCTGTTTTAGTATTGTTGATAAGTTCTTCTATAGCGATTTAATCTTTAGTCCACGCTTCGTTTGCGGACCCTGTATGAACAGCTAATGGCTAGTTAAACTAAGTGAAAGTAAATTAAAAGTACTGCTAATTCGTAGCAACTTTTTTTGAACTGCCATTTGTAAGTAGCAGTAGCTGCTTTAACTGCTGTTCAAAACGAACAGGTTTGCCCATCTCTAATTCTGGGGGTATTTTAGGGATTTCGGCACTACCAACTGCTGTTCTGTTGGAAATGCGCCAGCTGCCGGTTTACTGCGCATCAATTCGTGCAATTATAATTGCCATTGCACCGAAAATTTTTATTGCCGACTCTAATACGGCTTTTATGATGTCTTTAATTTGTTTCACTGTATTTTTGAGCCATTCTGTTTGTTAAAAAAGGTAAGGAAATTGATGACGTAAGTACAAACCCTCGTGAAACGAACTCTATCCTTTCATAGCGATGAATCATTAATATTTTACTGTTTTCATCTCCGACAACCTATCCTATAATAACGAATTTTTGTGTATTTGTCTAGCGCACTTTGCGAGGAACCATAAGAATAAATCACATAATACTTACATTCGAAACATTCACCATCCCAAATCGTTCATACTCACAGCGTGTCGGTACAACAGAATGTTACACATACATATTAAAAAATATTATGGAAAAACTTTTTGGAATATTCGACAGTGGCGAACAGGGCGGCAGTCGCTGGAATCGTCCTTATTAAAGTCGGCGTCAGTCCTTTATACAACGTTGTAACACCTTCGATTTTGATAATTTTTGAAATTGTAGTCACTAGGTTGTCGTTTGAACTGTTTACTTGGATCCGAGATTTTGCAAGATCGATAGGGTAAGTTAATGTCCAGAATATTCCACCGCCGATGGCGCCTGCAAACATGGTTTTTAAGAGACCAATGTCTTCCTTTTTTTGACCTGGTTTTTTTAATAGTTCTCTTGTGCCTGAAAATATAAAGAAATTACAATTTAATTGTTGTAAGAAAACTCGGTAACAGAGACTCAACAGCTGCCTAATCCTAACACGAGCTATGCTAGTCACCATGACGTTAATCGTCGGAAAACTAATAAACAACAATAATTATTATTTAGCAATCTCGACAGTTTCTAGAGTACTTTTAAAGACGCTTACAAAAATTAGGTACAGATTCATTCCAAAGATCACTAACATTGCCTCAAAATAAAGATCCAAAAGAGGATCAAATTTTTCAAAAATTTTATACAATAATTTTGTTTATTGTTCGGGAACACTGTCAAAGAATATTTGCAGCCTTCGTGGGTTAAACCCCTTGGAGGGGTAAATGTTACCCTTAACATCTTAAATGAGAAGGGAGTCAGGTGGCACATAATTTTACAGTTACATCTTCTAATATATATTAATATTATATTTAAGAAACCACCACGCAGTTAAATTACAGAAGTTCAAAAAGGGGTTCATTATTTTCTATGTTCCTTGGTGCCTGGGTGTAGCTTTGACGAAGCGTTAGCCCTGATGATGGCCTTTTAAGAGGCCAAAAGCCCTAGGCGAAGAACATCGAAGACAGGTTGGGGATTTGACTCTCTTTTACAGATAATTCCATGGAAGGTGCTCGGATGACCTATCCTTCTTAATTCCGCCCAGAGCGGCGAACAGCAGAAATATACGGCTAACCACTGCCGCCCATCCATATGTGGTTAAGCTTAGTATTCCTCGACTGCATTATTAGTGGCGTCTGTGAGTCGAACAACGAACATCGAAATATTTTCAGCCGGAACAAGAGTACCTCCCCCCCTCCGTTTTCGAGGATGCTGAACACGATGGCGCCGTCAGAATTTCTCATTTGGGTTGCCCAACCCCTCAAAACGGCCAAAAACCACCCCCCAGAGGCGCTTCAAGAGGTTTCCCTGCAGACAAACACACTTTCCCCCCGTTTTCGAGGATGCTGAGCACGCTGGTGGTGTTTTGGATATCGCGTCCGACCCCTTCCAACCCCTCCACCGGCCAATACTCGCCCCTGAAAGGGGTGAATTTTTTTTTTTCAAGTATCACCGGCAAATATATATTCCCCCCCGTTTTCGAGGATGCTGAGCACGTTGGTGGTGTTGGAAATCGCGTCCGACTCCCTCCCCCTCTCCCCCCGTTACCGAGGATGTTGTGAATGGGGAAAATAGTTGTACTTCTCTTTTTGGTTGTAATGGTCTCTCATTGCGGCCCAACTGAAAAAATATAATCAAATAGTTTGCGCGAAAAAACGCGATGCGTGTCAGTTTATTTTTAATTTTTTAGAAATTTTTTTTTTTAAGTTAAAATTTTTTTTAATTTCAATTAAATAAAAAAATCATAAAACAGAAGTCATTTTTAAAAAAATGTTAACACTTTTTTTCGAAATTTTTTTTTATTGAAAGGTAATATCGTTCCATAATGGGGGCGAGTATTGGTCGGTGGAGGGGTTGGAAGGGGTCGAACGCGATATCCAACATTTTCCGGGCTTTTTTCCGACTCACAGACGCCACTATATTTAAGAATTCTTTCATCTGGAGGACGTCATCCTTGTGGAACAACCTTCCCGAGGTCGTTTTTCCCAACGAATATAACCTCCGATTCAAAACCAACGTGAATCGCTTAATTCGCACACGCACCACTCCCAGAGTGCCTTAAAGGATTTTTTCTTAGTGTTCTTGTGTTTGATCATATCAAAAAAAAATGGCGATGGTAGGATTAAAATTACGTTAAATACAAATGAGATATTGCCTAAAAACCATAAATCTTAGTGCAGGTATGCTTTAATTAAGTCCATTTACTCAAAAAATAATAAAATACGGTATTATTATAAATGGATTTAAACGACCTTTAAAATGATGTGCCACTGGACCTCTCCTCCCCATTTAAGAGCTTATGGGTAAAATCTACCAACCCCTCCCTTAATACAACTTAACCCCCTGCTTAAACACGAAAGCTGCAAATATTCTTTAAAAGCGTGTCCAGTCACAAAAAATTATTTTAACGTGTCTTCTCGATTTATAAAAAAAAGTGTTGTCTCACGAAAACAACGCATTAAAGCCCAAATCATGCCGAAAACTTACAGCCTGAAGAAGCATATAGTCTATGAACGAAACGATGTCCAAATAAATTGCATTTAAAAGTTATACGTGTCCAAGATGAGGAGGGCCAGTACAGGGATCTCGGAAACGATAAGAGATACGAAGTTGGTTAAATGGAGGTAAAGTTGCGCATTTACGTGCCAAATAATATGCCGCTTAGAAAGTTAAAAAATTCCGAGTAGTTCCGGAGATATCCGGAAAAACCGAAATTCTGAAAAATCGTTTTATTGTTTTCCTGGGTTTTTTGAGATCGAATTCTAAAGTAAATTGCACTTTTACATTGCCACTTTTTCCGCTCTATCTAACAGCGTTAATTGTTTTGTAATCCGACGAGTCGTCATCCAAGGGTCATTATCAAGTTTCTTTTTTTAAATACGGTCCTGTTTTTCTGATATTGGAATTTGAGAGCTATTTTTCTTCCGAATGCAACGATGTATGACACATTGTGGTTTAATGACGTTTCGAGGGGTTTTTGAACAACATCAGGAAATTTTGGGATACGGTCCTGTATTTCTCCTAATTTTATATATAATATCTCATAAGTAAGCTCTAAATTTTTTGCTTATGTTGGATTAGTTCAATAAATAACAAATAATTTAATAATAAACCACAAATAAGTGAACAACGAAAAAAGTAAGGAACTAGATAATCAGGTGTTCAAAATGATTTCATTTATTCTCTAAGCACAAATAACATCTTCTAACTGCCACATAACAGTTCTTTTGTGATAAAATAAAACATGCGATAGAATATCAAACTTTTCAGCATTTGTAAAATTATATTCCATACTTTCTGGAAAATAGAAAACCTCTTAAAACGCTTTCAAACTATCACAATGGGAATGTCAAGTGAAACAAATCATGCGTCACCATCTTAATTTTTTTATTTCAAACGCCTACTTTTCTTTTAAATCCCGAATCAACAGAAGTTTGAAATAATGTTTGTGTATTTTGTTTACTTATTTGTGGTTTATTATTAAATTATTGTTATTTATTGAACTAGTCCAACATTACAAAAATTTAGAGCTTACTTATGAGATATTATTTATAAAATTAGGAGAAATACAGGACCGTATCTCACAATTTTCGTGATGTTGTTCAAAAAATCCTCGAAACGTCATTAAACCACAGTATGTCACACATCGTTGCATTCAGGAAAAAAAAGCTTTCAAATTCCAATATCAGGAAAACAGGACCGTATTTAAAAAAATAAAGTTGATAATGGCCCTTCGAAGACGACTCGTCGGATTATAAAACAATTAACGCCGTTAGATAGAGCGGAAAAAGTGGCAATGCAAAAGTGCAATTTACTTTAGAATTCGATCTCAAAAAAACCCAGGAAAACAATAAAACGATTATTCAGAATTTCGGTTTTTCCGGAACTACTCGGAATTTTAAAACTTTCTAAACGGCATATTATTAGGCATGTAAATGCGCAACTTTACCTCCATTTAACCGACTTCGTATCTCTTACGGTTTCCGAGATCCCTGTACTGGCCCCCCCTTATCTTGGACACGTTGTATATGGTTTTGCACTGCGAAACCAGAAACTTCCAACTCATAATAATCGCTTTCGTTATTTTCAATCCAGATCTGTCTTACCTTCATAACCCCCAAAAAAGAAAAAATATCCAGGCATTTCTCTGGCTAGGGTAGGCACTAGACCCCGAAATAACCCAGTCGCTCCTTCAGTTCTAAAAATGTTTCGTGTTAGATTTACGGGGCCAATATATTTAATTTCAGTTAAACCGTTTGAAACGGCTTGTTTATTAACTTCATGCATGGCTTGTAGTTTGCATTTTATTAGTTCCGTCGGTGTAATGGCGACTGATGAAAAAAACGACGCTAAAAAACCCGCCCAGGCGTTAGAAATTATGCTTAGGTCATCGACACTTTTCGCTCCTAAAATAGAAAAAAATATATATGTTAGCTTTGACAAATTTGAAAATAATTATGATTATACAGATTTAAATAATTTAATTGAGATCGATTTCCTGAAGCGAGGAATTTTAAGAATTTAAATGCTTTATTTTTAACTCTCGGACATGTCAATTAGTATTCTTAGTAGCGCATTTTTTAGTTGACATCTAGGGTGTCCCCCATGATACAATGACTAAATGGAAGATATCTAACCGTCCCAATTTCGTCTGCCGCGCACAGTGACGTCAAAGGGAGAGCGATTTTAAAATTTCTTATGGGGATTTATATTGCTGTCAGCGTTTTTAATTCTATTTTAAAGGTATTAAAAGGTTTTATGCGTGTAATGGTATATGAAATGAAAGAACAATATATGACAAGTATTTACGTATATTAATTTCATTGAAATATAACACACATTACAACTAAAATACCACTAAAATAAGAAAAAATTCCGACAAACTTTTAAAGCCATGGCTGCGCCATCGCAACCGGTCGACGAGAGCCGAAGCTGCTCTGCGACCCCTGCTGGTTGCCCCCAGCGTTGTCAGTCTTTTACAATTGTAATATATCCATTACTATTTGAACAATTTTTTAGATGCTCATTCTTGTTGTGGGGTTCTAATTACTCTGACACCAGTTTTTACTATTCTATTAGGTTTCGAACCGTTAACCTATTACATTTGATCAAAGATTTCAAGATTTCTGGCAACACTGGTCGCCACGTAGTATCGTTTGCCGTAGTTCACCAGAATTTTTCTTATTTAGTCGTGTGTGTTTATTAAAATAAATATCTGAATTTTCATAAAATGAGGTGCGCTGTGTTCGGTTATGATATGGATAATCAGGCAAAGAAATTTGATAGAAATATAAGGTGTTTCCACTTTCCTAACGATAAAAACAAAAAATTAGAATGGATACGGTTTTATTTATTTTGTTAACATTTACTTCTCAAGTAATTTCCACCGAAGCTGATGAGGATATATGCCCTCGAAATAAAGTCCTGGACAAAATTAACGCAACATCATAAATCTGCCATATTTTTTATGCTATTTTTTTGTCTGAATTTATGATCCGATTTGAATGATTTTTTTTTGCATTGTAGCTTGGTTCCTTGACAATGTCATAGTTTTCGCTGTTTATGATAAAAATTTAATTTTCGATTTATACTGGGTGTACTAAAAATGCTGTTTTTTTCCGAAAATTCACATCACCCTGTGGAGTATATTAGCAACCGAAATATATTGCAGTTGACACTAGACGGTAGGTCCATCTTTCCCCAACATATCCTTTTTTGGTTTACTTCATTATCTCTGTTATTAAAGAAGGTACACCGTTTTATAGCGTAACATGTTTTTATAGACTTTAATGTTCAACACATTCATTGTTAAATGTTTTCAAGTAGACTATGGACTTTTTTTGACATTGCAAGTGATGTGTCAGCAGATGTTGTGGTTTAAAGTTACAAAGGTCAAATAAAATTCTCCATACTGATAAAAACTCTTTGAAAACTGCTTATTAAACGTTCGTTTCGTATGCCCAGTTGCCCGACGAGTGTTTTAATCTTGAAACCTAGTAGAAAACATTTAACAATGAATGTGTTGAATGTTGAAGTCGATAAAAAAATCTTACGCTATAAAACGGTGTATCTCCTTTAATAACAGAGATAATGAAGTAAACCAAAAAAGGAAATGTTGGGGAAAGATGGATCTACCGTTTAATGTCAACTGCAATATGCTTCGGTTGCTAATATACTTCACAGGGTGATACGAATTTTCGGAAAAAAACATAGCATTTTTAGTAAACCCGGTATAAATCGAACATTAAATTTTTATCATAAACAGCGAAAACTATGACATTGTCAAGGAACCAACCTACAATGCAAAAAAAAATCATTCAAATCGGATCATAAATTCAGAAAAAAAATAACATAAAAAATATGGGAAATTTATGATATCGCGTTAATTTTGTCCAGGATCTTTGTTGTATGTTCATGAAATAAATATACCTAAATATTATTCTTTCATTTCACATCCCATTAAATGCGTAAAACCTTTAAACGATAGATAGATATAAATCTCCATAAGAGATTTAAAAATCACTCGCCCGTTGACGTCACAAGCCACGCCTCCATCGGCGTGGAATTATACCTCTTAGATCTTTATACCATGGGTGTCCCCGGTGGGTGGTATGACGTCATCTAGAATTTCTTTAACTGGAACACTCAGATTATTGTGTCACTTTCGAATTCTATAATAGAAACTTTGTATAACTCTAAATAACTCTGGAAATAACGGTTTCAGAAACATTGATGTTTGAAGATTTCATTTGAACAACAATTAATTATTGCAGCGATGCCGATTTCATTTGAACAACAATTAATTATTGCAGCGATGCCGATTTTATTACAACCACTATTTCCAGATGTATGATTAGTTATACAATGGTAGATTGTGTAATAAGTGCATGAACACAGGTTTTACATACGAGTGAGGAGCGAGCTGTAGGCGAGTGTTGCAAACCAAACGAGTGTCTAAAAGTTGGTTTCACGCAAGTGTTGCACGCTATAAGGTGAAAATTATTAAACTTGGTTCATTATTAACGAAATAACAACTATTTGAATATTCGATAATTAATACGGGAAGGGTAGGTATTGTTAAATTAAACTAGTGTTTTAAAAAATTTGTAATTTGAAGATTGTCATCATTTGTGGTAACTTCTTATTCATTTATTATTATGTTAAATGTTAAAATTACCCGACAAATAAAATGTAAACGTCCGTAAAAAGGAATAATTCGCATATGTACTTTATTTCTGTCAATAACTCCGGTGCTAAAAAAGATACAAACTTGCATTTTTTACCGAAATGTTAAGGATTTAATTCTCTATTATATGTATCTTGTTAAAACATATATATTAGTGCATTTATCTTTTTTGAGAAAAAAACTAATTTTTGCTTATATTTCAGTTAACGCCATCTAGCGGCGACGACAAAACTCAAGGATGTAAAACAAAAGCGCAGTTTGAAGGGTAAATAAAGCTCTCTTAAACGAGACCAAGTTTGTTAAAATCGGTTAACCTAAACCGAAGTAACCGTAGTTATTTACTAGATTTTTTGTCTCGGGCAAAATATTAGGAAATTTACAGGGTGTTACAAATTCGGCCTTCGCAATTGGGATTTCGGGAACGTCAGAGATACGAAGTCGGTTAAATTGGGGCAAAGTTGCGTAATTACGAACCAATAATATGTCGCAAAGACTAAATACAGGAACTTTCAAAATATTTTGAAAAATCTAAAATTTTGCGTTCCGGTTTTTACTTCATCCTTACTTTGTCCGAAGAGATGTCCAAAAATAAATTTCACTTTTTCATTGCTACTTTTTATTCTCCACAAGGTAGCATCATCCGATCTCCAATGCGACATTTCGTCTGGGTCACCATCATCAAGGTAATTTTTTTTAAATACAGGCCTGAATTTTTTTTATGTTGATGATGGTGACCCAAGGACGAAACGTCGCATGAAAGATCTAATAATGCCATTTCGTGGAGAATAAAAAATAGCAATGAGAAAGTGAAATTAATTTTTCGACCTCTCTTCGAACAAAGTAAAAAAAAAAATAAAAACCTAAAGGAAAAATTTTAGATTTTTCCAAATATTTTAAAGTCCCTGTAATTATTTTAGATTTTTTTGCTGCATATTATTGGGCCCATAATTACGCAACTTTGTCCCAATTTAACCGACTTCGTATCTCTTACTGTTTCCGAAATCCCAATGGTGAAGGCCGAATTTGTAACACCCTGTATAAGGATTAAAATACAGATATTTTCGATACATAGCAATTAGTCAAAATACAAAGAAAAACTTAATTTTAACCTTGGTCATGACTGTTATGCCCCCTTGTGGATATTTAACAAACTTCTTCTTTTTTCTCTTGGGCACTTTTACGTAAAAAAAATCACCCGGATGCTCTACGAGTACTAGTTCTTGAGAAATGGACGGCGGCCATTCGTAGTTGACCACATGAGTACATTCTTGTTTACCAAAGAGTTTAAGTTTAGTCCATTAAAATCGCCCGGTTTCTTTCATTTTCTTTTCATATGTTGACAGAATACACTTGTATTACCTAAATTAAGAACCCTTTAGGGAATACAGATGTAAAAGTTTAGGGTAAAATAATATAAACTATTACCTGTGGCATTAACAATAATCTTCTGACAAAACCCATAACACAAAAACAAAACCGAATTTTCAACTATATTGGTTGCTAAGGCTGGTACTGTTCCGGCATAGAGTCCTCTGATTATACCATCTTGCAAGTAGGTTGTCTTACAACAGTCAATCATAGTTTTATACAGTAGGGGAAATGTCTGCATTTTGACTTTGATGGTATCCAGTGGTTGACCTACATAGACCAAGGCTATACCACCTAAAAATAATAATAATAATATTAATGAAACGTTTATTCAACCCAAATCGTAACAGAAAACAAAATACCTACATCGCCGACGACTGACTAATCATATGGGTTTACAAATTTTCCGTAGTGCACGCGACTTTTAATCACAAGGTGATTTTTTTTCTGTTATCAACTGAAACTGTAATTTATGGTAATTTTTCTGCGATTGGTTTTCATCTCAGGATTAGAAAATCATAAAGAAGATATTTCGTAGTCGTAGTTGTAGGTAATTTGTAGGAGTGCCAATAATAAGATCAGTAATTTTATAAGGGTATCATTTAACTGGTTATCAAAATATTCTTATTTTTGAGAACAGAAAAATGTAATCGGTCAGCCAAAATGGCTAGTTGGTCACCAACTTATGGACAGCAAACATTTCTGAATCGATCAGTAATTAATGTCATACTAGAGAGTGCTCTAAATTATTTTGGTACGCAAATTCAATATATAAGCTGCTATGAGCGATCAACTTTTAATCAGATATTAGTAAGCAATCAGCGGGTATGTTCGGGTTTGTTCGCTCCCGCTACACCTTGTGTATCCGATTTCCTTCTGTATTCGGCAAAAGAAAACACAAGAAAGTTGCATAAATTGACAGTGCCCTGGAAAACAAGTGAAAACCCGCCCCCGCTACACCTTTTGGGCTTTGACTGCTACACCGAATGAAAACACACGCACGCAATTAGCTACTCGTATCACGCGACTGCCCACACTAACAAACTTTGCCGATTATTCAAACCAAACGCAATCCAATGATTTATATTGATAACCATTCTTTTAATATGCAAACCTCTGAACTAAGCTGCTTCTGGACATGTTTTATCTACTGATCAATTGTAAAATCTTGCTGACCAAGTAATCATTTTGCAGCTCGACTGTTAATTAAGCGAACGCATGATGATACAAGCGGACCGATATCTGTTAAATTCTTGACAGTTTGTAGCATTTTTTGCAGAACAAGTGTTGCAGCCTGATTTTTATTTATTGCAAGCGAATTCTTTGTATGCTGATCAATCAAAAAAAATATCAAATTTTGCTGCACACCAATTTTAATAACGGCAAACCATTTAATTATTTCTCATTTTATAAACTTTAAAACCAGGACGCCAATGGTAGCAAAAAGGGAGAAAATCCAGACTTAGGCGAAAGCGTCGCAAGCGACATTTTTTATTGACCACGCCCATGAACAAACCCAAAATACACACCTAAATTTGGTCAATAATTTATAGGAAATACTAGAAAAACCGTTGCGGTAAGATAGGAATTCAAATAACTTGACAAAAGTTTTGACGAATTTTCGTTATATTTAATTTTAAAAGAGCGACATTTTTACTGAAGTCACAACAGACGAACAAAAGTAATTTTTTTTCGAGGAGATTTTAACATTTTTTGAAGATTTTTCAGGACTTTTTAAACGATCCCGGTTTTACGACCTATATACAAAAAAAGAGAGCGGAAACAACCCAAAAAATAACTCCATATTTGGGTAAAAAAATTTTTACAGGCAACATTCAGTCCTTAGCATATAACTTACTAAAATAAACTATTTGCCTGTAGCAACGTTATAATTTGCGAAATATATGTTACTTCCTGCATTAGAAAGCAATTTTAAGAGTTTTTTTTTTAGATTATAGCTGTAGTATTCAAATTTGAATTTAAACATGTATCGCCAGTCACGTATCCCCTGTCAATAATTTCTAACATTACCCTTTTATATTTCACGTCCTTTTACTAAAGTTACTTTTATATATAATTAATTTGCTCTCCTACTACAATGTGTATTGAAAAAATAATGTTCAAAGATCAACAGTTTAGTTTCTCTAACGCAATCATTAACCAGAAGTTCCGTCCGGTCACGGCAGAAATTGCTTAGAAATAACGCCACTACAAGTCGGCCTAATAGTTTTACAAATATGACGGTATTATGTGTTTGAATTTGTGTAAAGCGTGCTCCTGTTTAGGTAAGTTCCTTATTATGTTTATTTAGGTATAAACTAGAACATTACCTATTTTTTACCAGGCGTATGTTTTTATGTTGTATCGCCGGTAACAGGGTTAACTCAGACCTTAATTAAGGCAAATACTACACGAAGTCATTCTCTTGAGTACAGATACTCATTTCAGTCTAAAAAAGTTTAAGAAATAGCTTGTATTAGCTGTTATCCACAAATTTGTTCATTTTGTATCCCCGGTCACAGATAAATTGATTTGACGGTTTGTTATCCGAAGCCTATATTCAATATTTTTTATTAACCATTTATAAACCATTAAGGAAAAATATATTTTGATGTGCAAGTTTCGCTTACACCTTAGGTAGATTAAAAATATGACTAATTTTCTTAGTATTTTAACATTCTGTAAGGAACATTCCAAAACTTTAAGCCAATATAAGACAGGGGTGTTATAAATAATAGGAAAATAGTTATAGTGACTGATTAAAATAATTCAGTTCCAAATATTGGCGTCATATGATTCAGAAGAGTAAAATTAGCCATGTGACGGGCGTTAAATTATTAAAAAATCGATGCTATAGACCAAGATCTTTGTGACGATGATCTTTTGCGCGGACATATATAATTTATCTAATTAGATACTATAAGAAACTAAAAGAAAAAATTAACAGGTGTTTTTGAGATTATTTATTTTTTAAATCCGATTTACTGAAAGTAAGTAGTCTGTAAAAAAATGTTGACCCATTTATTTTAAGAAACACCGATTAGTATGCTTATTTGTACTTTAATGGTATTCTACGGTTTTATGCCAAATATGCAATAATTTCATCGTAAAAAAGTTCATTGTTCCTTAATACTACAATAAGATCTCTTGAGTGTTCTGGCCAGTAGTATTTCGTATGTCCCAAATAAGTTTCAATTCATTTTAAACCTAAAAAGCTTCTTTCGACTGAGACCAGGGTTCGGAGGATATATATCAAGTGATATATATCATGATATATATCACGATATATATCATGATATTTATAACTTGATATATATCCGATATATTCGACAATTTCATTTATTAAATTAAAAATGTTTTCCACCATTCTAAACATCCGAAAATGTCTCAATACGCCACTGTACAAAATTATAATTACTGTAGGGATTCACTTGGCTACCGCGCAAGCATCACCGCGCGCCGACTTCTGGATTCCCAGGTACACGACGATTTGTTTCGCTCTTGCTTTTCCCAAATAATCTTTATGTCTGTGTTTTCACTCTGTGTTGACTTGACTGTAAGTTAGTTGTGATTTTTATTGAATATGCCAAAACCAAATCTGTTTGGCGATATTTTGACTGTATAATTAAAAACAAAAACAGTACTGGAAAATGGGCAAAATGTCGAGAGTGTTTAAAGGAGATGCAGGGTATACCATCGCGAATGGAAAAACATATTTTAACACACCAAAAAAATATGCCCAGTGATACGCCAAGTCGTGAAACAACACAACAGCATCATTCTGTTCCTGAAGATGTTCTGCCTTCCACTTCCACTACTACAAAAAGAAGTGTCAACACATCAGGTACGTAGGTCATTGTTATATAAGTATATTATTATTACTAAATACCAATATCAATGTTAATAAAATAATGTTAACATCTGTTTGTTTTTAATACTTTTCTTTTTACCTAATTGAAGTTATAAGCAAATGTTAGAATAAAAAGTTTTTTTGTTTACAATATAAGTTTTAATTTTGTGATTGTGTTGAAATATTAATGTTAATAAAATAATACTAAAATCTGTTTATTTTAATATTTTTAATAATGATTTTTGTTTTTTCTGCTTAATTAGAGAGAGAGATATATAGAATATAGGTTTTTGTTAATGAGTTTGTGTTAAAATATAGTTTGTGCAAGAAACAATGCCGTTTTTTAATTAAGAAAATAAATTTTAAACATGATTGTATATCGGATATATATCGGATATATATCCGATATATATCGGATATATATCATGTGATATGATATTTATATAAATATCATGATATTTTCGAACCCTGACTGAGACGCAATTAATGGGTTCTTAAGTCCATTTTTCAGTTGAACAGAATGAAACAATTTATATTGCTTCAATAAACTGTCAAATAGTTCTTGCTGAAACAATTTTGAATACGATATAAAATAATTTTTGGTCAATAAATCGAAAAAATTTAATTCACTGACGTCCGAAAATCTATTTTAAATTTAAATATTATCGGTTTTTCATTTGCGGCAAATGCCCCATCTTGCCCCTACCAAACGACACCCATGTATACAACGTGATCATCTTAATAGTTCTAGTTATTATAAACTCAAACTAGAACTGCACTTATCTACAATATGGAACTTTCATACAATTATTTTAATCATTGGTACAAAACTATCACAAATATGCCAAGAGTGTTTTGAAGTATCTAACAAAATTAATCAATTATATGATAAGTCGGAAATCAATTAACTATTAAATAATCGGTATTTGGAATTTTAATTATTTGAATAAAAGGCCCCAAAAGAGTATTAAGGAGTTTGCAACAATTAAGAAGGCCCAAAAAAATCTTGTCATAAGGCAATTGAACAAGATCACACTTAGTCGATCGGCAAAAATGGCGAGTTGTTAAGCTATTTTATTCTTTTTAATAATATTGTCAATAAAGTTACATAATCGAACAGAGTAACGTCACTAAAGTAATGGATTAACCAAACCAAACAATAATCTCCTTTACATACCAAATTAAAGACTATCCGTGATATTACAATAAAATGTAAACTGTTACAAATTAAAATATATATTGTTTGGGCTAAGTCGATTGAGCGAGTACATCGTAACCTTTTCAACTACATGTGTTTTAAACGGTTTGGCTATTACCCTATTCAGGGATATGATCATGAACAATTGGTTAAAATATTTAATAGATTATTCAACACATAATTTGTTACTGTTTCTAGGTAATTTGGGTCTGCTAAACCTAAAAATAACCTCAGATTTGCCCCATCAAATCGTTTTCAAAAACTAGGGCCATAAGCTATATTTTCGAGATTAAGGGTATTTTACACGGCATAATTATATATGTATTACTGCTACCACCAAAAAAACTACTCAGTGATGGAAGAAAAATGTTTATTGTACACCACAACAAATACAAAAATCATCTGTCAATAACATTAACAAATTAACTTAAGTTATTAATTTAAATTAACCTAAACTAATAAATAAAAATGAGCTAATCTGCATCAGCCAAAAACTTCCTTTTATAAGATTTCCTTGCATGAGATTGAAAAGGACAGTCTCGTTGAAGACTCCAGCAGTAATCGGCCATCATGTGAATGTCCCATCTACCCTAATATCTCTCTTCCATAGTTTTTATATCTTGGTGGCCAAGATTTTCTGGGAATCGTTCAAATGGAGATAATGAATTGTAACTCTCATATTACGCCCATGTTGGTTAAAGTTGTTGAGCTTATCTTCCACTATCTCTCTGTAATTTTCCGATTTATTGTTTCCGAGAAAGTTTTGCACAATTTTAACAAAAGAGCACCATGTATTAATTTCAGTTGCGGTCACCGTTTCTGTAAAATATGAATCTTTTATGAACTCTCTGATCTGAGGTCCATCAAATATTCCTGCTTTCAATTTCTCCTTGCTGAGTGCAGGAAATTTACTGGACAAGTATTCAAAACACTCACCATTCTGGTCTAAGGCATTTACAAATTATTTCTTTAGTCCTAGTTTAATATGCAAAGGAGGAAATATGATTTATTCCTGTTCAACCAGCGCTTCATTAATTAATTAAGTTAGCTTATCCTTGTACTAAAGCATCTCTACAAGGGCACTCTCTTCTAATCCAGTGTTGATCCTTAGCCCTGCTGTCCCAAAGACACTGGAAATAAGGATTTTGTATAGCCACCTTGCTGTCCCAGACGAAAGCTCTCCCGTGAGACGATTCTCCAAGATGAGAAGGCAAATTAAATAACTATGAACAATACATGTTTATCTAAAATTTGTATTTTTAATTATGCTCTAAGGTGAAAACAATGAAAATCAGATGATATATAAGTTTGACATACAATATTTGGTCATTTCCTCCAGCAGTATCTGAGGTCTACCAACATAAAAATTCAGTGTTTTGCCAGTAATTCTTTATCGAGTCGTTGAAATCATTGAATTAGATTTAACCAGTGATTTAACTTGGATCCTCTATTGAATTATTTTCGGGAAGGGGTATTTCTACTATCTATTGGGTATTTTTACAGAATTTTGGGTATTTCTAGAGTATGTAGGGTATTCCGAATATTCTTTGGAAATTTATTGCAAAAGAATCTGTTTGAGAATTTAACTGTAATGTGATTCAGAAAGAGGTAGTTTATTGTACAACAGTTAGGTAGTGGTCTGCCCATAGTTGTGACTTCATGGGGCTCGGACAAAGAACAGAAAAAGGTGACACCAACAGTTTTACAAAGTGTTTTTAAATAAAAATATCTTGGAGAATATTTATGATTTTTCTTACAGTTACTTATTATTTAAATGGGTATAAGAATGTTGGTAACAGGTAAAATTTTAATCTAAATGGGGTCTGAACATTAAAGTTTGGGAACTGTTGGTTTAAATAATATATTCTTATAAATAAAATATACATTAGTAGTTCCTGTTGAATGCAATGCAAAACAATGTAGTACTTACGTACTAGAATAATTGTGTACCAAAAGTTACAAAACAAACAACGTCAAGATTTCAACTAAGTTTGGTACTTAATGAGATTGAGAAATATACATAGTTGCAAAAGTTAAGAAGGCCTAAAAGTAATTTTCCTCTCAATAAACTTTAAATATTTTAAACAGCTTACCCAAACATCCTGCAGTAAAATCGATGACACCATCTTTAACATGATTTTGGTCTTTAGTGTGAATTTCCATTTGCTCTTGATTCGACATCATCATTAGGTTTCAATCAAATTTCTGTTATCAATTTCCAATAATTGAAACTATTTATTATCTTAAAATAATATTCTTTTTTAAGATAAGGATGTTGAATATTGAGTAACGTTCTTGAAAAATATTTTCTGTTATTTGACCTACCAGAAATTGTCAGCTTGTTAATAAGTCGTAATTGGTCATGGTCACTGCCTGCAATTTCATTTCACTATATAAAAGCTTTAAAACTTAAGGACAAAATTGACTTTATCAAATGAAAGGGATGAAAAATTTTGAAAAAGTATACGAAAATCGCCGGTTTCTTATTTTGAGGTTAAATAATACAGCGTTGTCGGTTGTTTTTTCGGGTTTGTTCGGGCAGTGTGCACAGCGGTGGTACACAATCCCTCGTTATAATCATGGAAAGAAGAACTTTTGCTAGAACAAGTTTGATTTGTTGTGTGTCATTCTTCAGCATCATTTACAAAATTATGTTATTGTCAGTAATTGACAAATTTATGACTTTTTAAATTTAGAAATTAGATAGGGCTGTGAATTTGGTGTAATTGCACAGAGAAAAAGAGGTGTGTTTACGAGAGCGCTGCTATACAGATGATGTTCTGTTCTGTTCCGAGGATTGCAATGTCATCAAGCCTTCATCTTTGATCCAATGCACACATGAAATTATACACCGTACGTCGACAAATCAGGCATTATGACTCAAAGATGCCTTGATAAACCCCCAATATAATAACATATACAGTGACCGGCAAATAGATGGCCACATATGGAAAACTATTTTATTATTGAAATATCAATAATATATTATATTGTAAAGGATTAAAATTGTGAGTTAAAAAGCACTTTTAGTTCGTATCATATACAGGGTGTAACAAATTCGTCTTTCACCATTGGGATTTCAGAAACGGTAAGAGATACGAAGTCGGTTAAATTGGAGCAAAGTTGCGTAATTATGTGCCTAATAACATGCCACAAAAAATTAACACAGGGGCTTTCAAAATATTTTGAAGAATCTAAATTTTGGCGTTTCGGTTTTTATTTATTCCTGACTTTGTTCAAAGAGATGCCCAAAAATAAATTTCATTTTCTTATTGCCACTTTTTATTCTCCACAAGATGACATCATTACATCTCTAACGCAACGTCTTTGGGTCACCATCATAAACTTTTTTTAAAATGCGGTCCTGGATTTTTTAAATTTAGATTATGGAAGAGGAACTAAATCTACTTTCAGCGGTATACAACACTTACTGGTTTTCCGACGTTTTGTTCCATAAAATAACCATCTTCATTTCAATAAGTACCCCTATTACGTTCCTGTAATTTACATTTTTTTTTAATTCGGTATAATTCGAAAATACCTTTCTTAAAAGTCTTAAGAAAGTTAAATAGTCAAATTTTATTTGTATTAATAATATTAGTTACTTTAATACTTCCACTAAATAGAAATTTGATATGTAATAATAATAATAAAGGACAGAAATAGCAATAATAAAAATTTAAAATCTTCAGTATATTCGAAACAAAAATAAATTACAGGAACGTATTTAAAGTATTTTAATGAAGATGGTCAATTTAAGGAAAGAAACGTCGGAAAACCAGTTCATTATATAGGGTGTAGGGTAACAAACACCTTTCCTGCTTTATATATAAACTCCTGGACAAAATTAACGCAACATCATAAATTTGCCATATTTTTGATGCTATTTATTTTCTGGATTTATGATCCGATTTGAATGATTTTTTTTGCATTGTAGGTTGGTTCCTTGACAATGTCATAGTTTCCGATGTTTATGATAAAAAGTTAATTTTCGATTTATACTGGGTGTAATAAGAATGCTATGTTTTTTTCCGAAAATTCGTATCACCCTCTGGAGTATACTATAGCAACCGAAACATATAGCAGTTGACATTAAACGGTAGGTCCATCTTTCCCCAACATTTTCTTTTTCAGTTTACTTCATTATCTCTGTTATTAAAGGAGATACATCATTATTTATAGCGTAACATGTTTTTATAGACTTTATTATTCAACACATTCATTGTTAAATGTTTTCAAGTAGGCTATAGACCTTTTCTGACATTGCAAGCGATGTGTCAATATCGAATACGTTATCTGTATAACTCTATAATTTCTGCTCGATTTGATAAATGAAAACAAAATTAACGAGTTACTTTATTATTTAATAAAGTAATTAAGTACAATATTAAGATTAGGTTTATTAAACAAATTTTTTTTTGAACATGAAACATGAAAAGAACAGAAGTCAAAAACAATAAAATTAATGGATTTATAACGTTAATAGAGTGTATGCCCACCTCTACGAATCACTGCATTCATACGCCTCGGCATACTGGAAATTAAATGTTGAATTGTATCTTGGGGAATATACTCCCATTCTGCAATTACTGCATCCACCAATTGATTGTGGTTAACAGGTATGGGATTGCGACTTGCTACAGAGTTGATGTCGTCTATAACTTGTCTAGCCACGTGGGGACGAGCATTATCCTGCATAAATAAACTATTCGGTCCCAAAAAAGGAATAAATGGCATTTCAATTACTAGATAAAAATCGGCGTTCATTCATCTTACACATGTAGGGACTAACTATGTGCGTCCGTTGAAACATATTCCTCCCCAAAACATTACAGACCGTCCACCAATCGGGATTTTTGGAGAGATATTGCAACTTGCAAATCTCTCTCCTGCCCTTCGCCAAACACGTTCACGGCCATCAAGAGAATTGAGACTAACTCTAGTTTCATCAGAAAATAAAACCGTCTTCCAATCATTAACAGTCCAATGTTGATAATTTCTGGCAAAACGCAATCTTGTAACTCTGTGCTCTCTGGTGAGTAATTGTTTCTTTGCCGGTCTTCTGTTGCTTAAACCAGCCTCATTTAAACGTCTTCCGACTGTTCGAGACGATATTGTATGATGGCGAGCAGTTCTAAGCTCACTTTTTAGTCTAGTACTAGTGATCTTCGTGTTTCTTAGAGCAGTTTGCCTACTTGAAAACATTTAACGATGAATGTCTTGAATAATAAAGTCTATAAAAACATGTTATATTATAAAACTGTGTATCTCCTTTAATAACAGAGATAATGAAGTAAACCAAAAAAGAAAATGTTGGGGGAAGATGGACCTACCGTTTAATGTATATGCTGCTATATGTTTCGGTTGCTAATATGCTCCACATGGTGATACGAATTTTAAGGAAAAAACATAGCATTTTTATTACACCCAGTATAAATCGAAAATTAAATTTTTATCATAAACAGCGGAAACTAAGACATTGTCAAGGAACCAACCTACAATGCAAAAAAAAAATCATTCAAATCGGATCATAAATTCAGAAAATAAATAGCATCAAAACCATGGCAAATTTATGATGTTGTGTTAATTTTGTCCAGGAGTTTATATAGCAGATTTTAATATGCAGTTCCTATGGGATTTTTTGATCCGTCTCATATATGAGACGTTGGTCTATTGTATGTCCACGACTATCATAGACCATTTGACTCATATAACATAGAAAAATTACAATTTTAAGTAAAATAAAGAACCTTTGGCAACAAAACACCACGATAGAATAAAGCAAAAATAGACCTCTAAAGAAAACACGAAAATGGGTAATTTGTTATAAAAAGTCTCTAATGGCTGTCTTCATGATATTCTTGAAAACAAGGATCTGCACATAGCCCAACCACTTGGCCAATTTTGTCTTTACAGTTCTCACAAACAAGAAATGTCTGGCTCATTTCCTTCTTTGAGGAACAAACTCGGCACCTTATTCGTTTTTCTGTTTCATTGGGATAATGAGCTGTAGGTTTCGACTGACTTGTTCTTGATGAAGGTGCAGATTTAATGTAGTAAAGTATTATTAGTTCTCTGAATTGTAGGTAAGTTAGTTTTTTTGTCTTAGCTTTATTATGCAAATAGTTAGCATTCCATAAGCATATGTCAACATAAAGGAAAAAAACTTTTAGGTTCTACCTAATAGTTTTTCGAGGTATAGTGTAATATGATAGCATTTGGTTACTCCTATCCACACCTGTTATTTTGATTATAGTCTAACACCACAGTTGGTTTCTCTTTTTCCTTTCTTTGTTCATTAGTAGTTTTTCAGATGCAGATTTATTCAACGTCGTTATCATAATCACATCTCGCTTGTCCTTCCACTTCAGAACCATACTTATACATAATATGTTCAAATCCAACGAAATAATGGAACACAATATAGCACGTATTTTTAACGTCTTTCTCACAAATAGTACCACGGGTAACGGGAGCACGGCTCAAGTGTGAGACGCTGGTCTGTGAGGAAAATTGGTGTGCTCATATATGAGTCGCTTGGTAGCGAGCGTGTTAACTATGCCTGTTTTACGCTGTAAAAAACTCACACGATGTGATAACACAAATAACAAGCTCTTTGCAGTGAGACTAAATTTGCTTAATTTTATTATATTTTATTAAAAACTCAAGCCATCAGAGAGTTATCAACATTTAAAAAAATAGATGTTTGACCTCTCCACACCATGGAAAGTGCTCGGCTGACCAAGCCCTCTAAAATTCCGTCCAGAGCGGCGAGCAGCAGAAATACATGACAACATGACGAACACGAACCAGTAACCACTGCCGAGTAGGTACCTACTCCTCGAACTTAATTATTTAAGAATTATTTCACCTGGGGGACTTCTTGCTTATGGAACGACCTTCCCGAGGTCGTTTTTCCCAACGAATATAACCTCCAACGATTCAAAACCAACGTTAATCGCTTTATTCGCACCACTCGACCCTAGAGTAGGGATGGTTGCAACAGGGCTTTTTAAATAACAGGTGCAACCTGTTTCGGTTTTAAAAAATACCTGTTTCAAGAAACCAGTTTCAGTTCCAAACGGTTTCAAAATTTCCGCTGTTCTTCTGTTACATCGCAATGCTGCGGCACGCGGGTCGGTTTGGCTGCTGGTGCCGGAAAAGTAGCCCAGATTGGAACTTTTTCGTTCGTTTTAAGATACCTACGTATTATTATATTCTGTTTAGATATTTATTGTTATTACATAGGTATCAATGTTTTGGTATTCTTTTAAACTTAAACCCACCAAATTTGGAGAAATTTAAGTTCCTACTTGTTGGATTTTGGTTTTCTATATAGTTTATAAATATATGTTCTTTACTTAATAGTTTTTTTAGCAGGTACCTATTAGTATGTGTGTTGTGTCGTTTAGATGATAACTCACATATACTTTACCTTTGTACATTGCCAAAGGGTTTTATTTACTATATTATTATTTTCTTGTTATAAAAAGTTTTTGTGATAAATATTTAGTTTTGATTTTTACCAACATTTCTGAAAAATATTAAACATTGACAACATTGCACAAACCCTACACGAGGCGACGAATCGTCACGATCAGCCAATCCATCAGCCTTTTGCAACATAGAGTGCGCGAGCATTCGAAACTGTTTGTTCGAAACCGCTTCATCGGAGACTCGGAATCCGAAACAGTTTTACCGAAACAGTTTCATCGAAACAAGTTGTTTCGGCCGCCTCGGAGAAGCAGACCGCTCCAGCGAAACAGATAGTTCCAGTGGAACCGGAAAACGTATCGATTTATACCTGTTTCGACCGGTTCCACATAAAAACCTGTTTCGAAAAGAACCGATACGGTTCAAAGCGGCATCCCTACCCTAGAGTGACTTAAAGGATTTTTCCTATAGTGCCTGTGTTTGATGATAAAAGAAAAATACCACTTTATTTGGTAAGCTGGAGAACAACATTCAGAACTAAATTACTAAATTAAAAACTTCATTTTTCTAATTTATAATTAGTATTAAGATCTCTAGCGGCCAAACTATCAAATTAAATATTATTTTCATCTATTTCTCTTGGCCATTTTTAAAAAAAAAATCCCAAAGCTGTGCGAACGGTTTCCAAGATTCTTATAGTGAGCTACCCGATACAAATCTAACTTTTGTTCTATGGACAAAATTTGTATGGTAATATAAGATTTCAACTAAAAATATTTCTTATTATTATCTCCTAAAAATTTTTTTCTTTTGATATTTATTGTCCTAAAAATACTATGTCTTAATATTATGCCATTTGATCTCACAGAACTCTCCGAGTATGGTTATATCAGACTGTTATAAAATTGATTATTTGATGTAGTTAAAACTTGTCATAGGGTTTGCTTCTTCAATAATGGATCCATTTTGTACATTTATAAGTAATTCTTTCGACGGAACGTCTTTTGAAAGCGCCTGGACGGTAACTGAATATTTTTTTTCCGGTACAAGCAATTTAAGCTCGACTTTTGTTTCATTTGTTGAAACACTGTCTCGGAAACCTACAAAAAAAAATTCAATAAGCATGCATATTCAGAGAATGTTTACAAATTTACTTTCGAGCTCGCTGAACACATTGAAATGCAGGTAGATTATGACGTTTGACGTATTAAAATGCGTTTAATATGAACCTGACAGTCATTCAGCGGCTAAGCATACAAAATATATGCTTTATTACCACTGTACAAGAGCGCTGAGATGCACCTGTCAAATTTTAGCCATCACTTGAATAAAGAAATACACACCGCTCCGGTTCTGTGAATGTGCCCATTTTTGTAAGGATTATTTCCTTTAGCTGTTAAATTTGAAATTACGAAAAATCACCAAGCTTTTTTATATTTACATATCCCATAAATCAAAAGATAATTACATTCTATTATACAGAATGTAACAAATTCATCTTTAACCATTAGGATTTTGTGTTTTTTATTTTTTATTACTTTAATCGACATTGATTCAACTATCACTTGCTGGCTGTGATCTAATTGCTCAGTACGTAAATGTTTCTCTCTTAGGTACTTAGTTTTTAAGTTAAAAAAATGACTTATGAGTATTTATTTATACACAAAAGGGGAAAGGTGTAATTTAAAAAATAAGAAGTAAAAGGAGAATTTGTTCAGTAAATAATATACCCTTTCCTTTATTGATAAGCCTATTAAAATGTTATGCAAAAAGGAAAATATTGTCGGCAATTAGTTACACTCGATCAGTTTAGCGAAGCTGGAGCTCTCCAGCAATAAGCTGTGCTAATTTATAAAGGGTATCATTTAACTGGTTAGCAAGATATTCTTATTTTTGCGAACAGAAAAATGTAATAGGTCAGCCAAAATGGCTAGTTGGTGAGCAACTTATGGACAGCAAACATTTCTGAATCGGTCAGTAATTAATGTCATACTAGCGTGCTCTAAATTATTTTGGTACGCAAATTAAATAATAAGCTGCTATGAGCGGTCCAAGTGAAAACCACCTTTTGTAGCCGATTTCCTTCTGTATTCGGCGAAAGAAAACACAAGAAAGTTACATAAATTGACAGTGCCCTGGGAAAGTAAGTGAAAACCCGCCCCCGCTACCTTCTGGGCCTTGACTGCTACACCGAATGAAAATACACGCACGCAATTAGCTACTCGTATCGCGCGACTGCTTTCGCTCCGCCCACAATAATGAACTTTGCCGATTATTCAAAATAAACGCAATCCAATAATTTATATTGATAACCATTCTTTTAATATGCAAACCTCTGAAGTAAACTGCTTCTAGACATGTTTTTTTCTACTGACCAATTGTAAAATCTTGCTGACCAAGTAATCATTTCGCAGCTCGACTGTTAATTAAGCGAACACATGATATTACAAGCGGACTGATATCGGTTAAATTATTGACCGTTTGTAGCATTTTTTGCAGAACAAGTGTTGCAGCCCGATTTTTATTTATTGCAAGCAAAATCTGTTTATGCTGATCAAATGATTTAATGGCTATTTTTTGCTGCAAACCAATTTTAATAACGGCAAACCATTTAATTACTTCTCATTTATAAATTGGCAAACTGCGATCTCGGCAAAATTGCCTAACAAAATATGATTGTATAAAACATTCAAATGCTTATGAATAATCAAATGAGTAACTCCTGCTTTGCCTAAAATATGAACAGCTGAATCCACTAATGTGGAATCAGCTAAATACCCGATTCTGACGATTTTTATACTGAATCCAGATTGATATAATAATATAAATTTAATTTATACAATAGGGAGTTTCATAATTTACCTGTCGCATTTTCCACTTCGTGATATGACACCAAGAAGCCGTCTTGGGTACTATCTGGGTGTGGCTCCCAGGAAATAGTTATGGTTCTAGTTGTTTTATCCAGCACTGAGCGGAGAGAATTTACGGGCAACGGTGCTAAAAAAATATAGTAGTTTATAGTATACCGTACCGTATAAGTTGAACATAGGGAATTCCATGTAATTTGGTTGGTGGCTGAATATTGGTTCCACTGTAGGTTTTATAGAAAAACTCCATGATAACTTCTTAAAGAGGCCGACATGGTAAACACATGTGCCAAGTTAAATTTGAATACATATTGGTGAGCCAGGATCAAACACCATCAAATTAAATTTTGACATTGACATTGACAATACCAAAACATTAGTGTCAGTGACATTGGGTGTATTCAGCAGAAGCCATCGATTTGTAAGCGATTAATAATCATCTGCTAAATATACTAATGTGTGAAATCGATGAAAAACTCGAACGCCATTTTTTCCATCGAATTTAAAAAGCTTTCAGTCAGTTTTGTTTATCAATTTGAGGAGTGAAAATTATAAAAAATGACGAAAGAAGTGAATTATAATTTAGATATAAAAGCATAACATGAACTCCGCTAGTGAAGAGGAGTATTAAAAATAAAATTATCCATTTCATTGCAAATGCATTGAACAGAACTACAAATCAAATGCATTGAACAGAACTACAAATCGATGCGCATTGTGGCGTCACCGATTAAAAATCGCTTATAAAACGATGAGCTCTGCTGAATGCAGCCAATATCTTCCTTATGCTCACTGCAATCACGTTTAAATAAATAGCTTATAGGAAACAAAGTAACTCGGTAAATGGATTTACCATGTCGGCCTTAACAAGAAGTTGGAATGCAGTTTTTCCGTAAAATGTACAGGAATGCCAATATTCAACCACCTTAAAAATTATATGGGATTTCCTATGTTCAACTCAACCATGCATAACTGTTAATAACTAAAACCTGGCACCCCGCATCTTGGAAAATGATCCGTAAAAATAGGTCTTCTTTCTTCGCCGGTAGGTGGTAATATCAAGATAATTATTTTTTTCAATTTTGCAATATAGTTTAGAATGATTTATTAGTTTTATATTATTTATATATTATTATAAAAGATGGAAATGGTGGCTACTGGGAAAGTGTGTCCGGGGGAATACCAAGAATGATAGACACTACATGAGCCAGATATGAAATGGATATGTCCTTATTGGAACCCTACGGAAAGCCATATAACATGTGCAATTCCAAAAACAGGGACCATACCTATATACCTGTCCGTTATTAGCTGTGTTTTTTTTAAATACAAATATATGTAAATACTTAGTTTTAAATATCTTAAAACCATATTGATTTACCTAAAGTCACCTCTGCTGACATTATCTCCGACCAAACATCCCCAGAAACTGTTTTTACTGTAACTGAATATGTTTTACCAGGTTCCAAGTCATCCTTAAACTCCCACTCAGTGAATCCATTTTTTGGTGCATATACTGATTTTTTCAATGCCACAATGGATATCTCGTATTTATCAAATTCGCTAAAAAATTATAACATACTGTAAGAAAAATCCACTGTGACTGTGTTGATTTGCCGAGACGTTGCGCACATATTGTGAATTTACACCACATTCAAAAGTTGCTAGTGCTAAACACAAACAGGTAAAAATAAAATTTAGCATTAAGGTGTTTTAAAATTCTAAAGTTTGTGAAGTAATATTTAAAAATAAATAAACAATAAATTACTCGTATAATATTGTTAAAATACTAATTTTGGCCTATGAATGAAGTTCTCGAAGCGATTTTTAACATTAATAACTTTTGAGTGTTTCGCGTAAAACCGATTTGCCTCGAAAACCTCCAGTTTTATGGTAATAAATTAAGAATCCCTTTTTTAAAGAGAAATGACCAAAGAATTCAAAAACATCAGTTTTCAGCTCTGTCAAATGACACCGAAACGGTACGAGGCAGTCGCGTAATTATGGGCCCAATAATATGGCACAAGAAAATCAATAATAAATAGAGAGCTTTCAAAATGTTTGGAAAAATCTAAAATTTTGCGTGTCGGTTTTTAGTTTTCCTGACTTTGTGTCCAAAAATAAATTTCACTTACTCATTGATATTTTTTATTCTGCACAAGATGACACCATCAGATCTTTCATTATCTTAATTTTTTTTAAATTCGGGCCTAGATCTTTTTGTTTAAATTATTAAAGAGGACTAAAATCTACATTCAGTGATATACAACACTCTTACTGGGTTTCCGACGTTTTTTTCCATAAATAGACCATCTTCATTAAAATACCCCTAGCACATTTTCAATTATTATTGATATTTCTGTTTTAAATTGTTATTGTTATTACACCACTGTGTTTTCAAATTAATAGTTGTATCAAATTTCTACTTAGCGTAAGTGCAAGTAATTTATTTTAATAACACAACTAAAATTTGACTCTTAAAGACAGCGCTTTCTTAAGACTTTGAAAAGAGGCTTTACATTTTCGAATTATACCTAAAAAAAAGTAAAAACATACTAGGGGTATTTGAATGAAGATGGTCAACTTAAGGAGCAAAATGTGTGGAAACCAGTACGTGTTGTACACCACTGAACATAGATCTCGGTTCTCTTTTTCATTTTGCATTCATAATTTAAACAAAAGATCCAGTCCCGTATTTAAAAAAATTAAGTCGTTGATGGTGAGTGACCCAAAGGCGAAACGTCGCATTAAAGATCTCATACTGCTATCTTGTGGAAAATAAAAGTAGCAATGAGAAAGTGAAATTTATTTTTGGACATCTCTTCGAGCAAAGTCAGGAAAAAATAACAACCGAAACGCAATATTGTCACCAATTCACCCTGTATTAACGGTTTTCCACGCGTCGGCTCTTTCTGCTGGCCCCGTAGCCCAGTACGAGTACGGCGCGCAAACAGTTGCGCGCATTATTTCGGCGCTACGGGGAGTTAACCAGAGTCCTGCTGGATAGTGCCGAGGAGACCGACAGACACTTGGTGTACGACTTCATCCTGGACTTGGTCTTCAGCTTCTTAAGTAACCACGACTGGTAGAACGAACCTCTCGCAGCAAGACAAGCGACCTAACAATTGGTGACATAACCCCCATCCATAAGCAGTAGTCGACTAAGGTAGGACTGGGTTTTTGCTAATTAATGTGTTTAGGGAAAATAGACAATTAAACAAGTTGCATTATAAAATGATGACTCTATTATTTTAAACGTTCCCGTGACAATATTATAGATTTTTCCAAATATTTTGGAAGCCCTTGTATTTATTTTTAAGTTTTTTGCGGCATATTATTGAGCCCATAATTACGCAACTTTGTCCTTATTTATCCCGCCCAATGGTGAATGCCGAATTTGTAACATCCTGTATAATATGCCCCCAGGAGGTTAGGAAGTAGATACTTATCAGACACATTGTGTGAATAAATTAATTTGTATCACTATAGGTAAAATGAAACGTTTTCGTGGAAAGGCTAATAAAAAATCAGGAAAATATGTAGTATACAAAAGGTGCTGGGTATGGGTAGCCTAAAAACTCCAAGATGTAGTAGGAATTTATACTTGTTTCCTATCTCACTAAAGGGGAGTGCCGAGGCATGATTGTGGTACCTACTGACAGAAATGGCGTTGATATAATTCAATCTTATACAATAACTACGTTGTTTAGATAATAACCTTTGTTCCAAAGGTGGCTCCCAATGCACTATGAAGGAATTAGTATTGATGTTGTCAAAAGTAACATTTCTTGGCGACAAAGGGTCAGTTCGAAACTGAACGAATCTTGGATTTGATAATGCCTCTTCTGATACGGTTTGTATACTGATATTGTATGCTCGCCCTAAAACAAAATGAATTGTTCATCCGAGTCATATGGAGTTAACTCCAGAACATTTACAATTGCAACTTTAATCCAGAAGAATGTGTCGAATAACTAAAAAGTATTTTTGGTGATGAGAATAATTTTCAAACTACCATGGTATGCCGAATATTATAAAGTTGTATTTATTGAAGCGAGGGCCAGGACATCCAAAAACCATTGTTACCCTGGAAATAGTGGTTACGACAGAAGAATAGCAATTATAGGGTTTCTTTTCATATTTGGGTGCAATAAAAACTTGTGTCTTTAGAGGTAAATTTTGAATGAAACGTTTTGTTCGGGTTTATTCTTTTAAAATAACTTACGATATTTTAGGGAATCGATGTTAGTATTAAATTGTGTACGACGCGGCTAAATGTATGACGCATTTACAAAACAATAGTAAGACACTTTTGATTTATTTATGGTTTAAAAGTGTTTTAATATGTTCAATAAAAAGATGTTGGTTTTAAAGTTACCTTAAAATAAACTAAAAGTCCTTAAGACCACTTATTCTTATGCAAGGAATTTAATACACTATTTAAATTAAAATTTAAAAAAAATTGCTCTTAATGCACTATTGATTTTATACAGATTTTATAATACTGGTGACATTGGCTATTTTAAAACTAATTTGCTTTTTTAAAGGATTCATTAGCAGGTTGGTTTTAAAATAATCAATAATTTTGGAACAAATAGTTTTAATCTAGTTTTATGAAGTACCCTTGAAGTACTCATTAAATCCCATTAAGAAAACTATTTCATTAAGCCTATATGCTCAATAAAATTCCAAATTAACTTCAAAAATGTAATTTTTACTTTTTAAAGAGTAGGTACATTAAGAATGTTTTAAAACTCAAAGGTTTTAATTTAGTCAATTTGGTTAAAACAAATGCCTGTTGCCAAAACCAGCATAATTTGTACGGTTAAGATTTCATTCGCGCGCTAGGCCACATTAAATCAATCAAATCAAGCACGAACTTGAACATATTAAAGCAATTAAAACGAAAAGTAAATAGATGTCAGCGAGAGTAGTTGTACTTTAAGTGGTGAATAAAATGCTTTTTAAGTCTTGTAATATTTAAAATGCTCTATAAACGTGCAATCAGTTTTAATCTAGATCCCGTCATGTCTTATAGACTCAGCCATAATGGGCGTTTTCAATAGCCGAAAAAAAATACTATTATTGAAATATATGTGCATTACACATCCTCTTAAATAACGGTGTGTGTGCAAACAAAACATGCCATTTAATAAAAAAAAATCATTTAGATGTTTAGATGGAAAATTAAATTTGATGATTCTTTTTAAATATTTTTTATAAATAATTAAAACATATCATTAAATTGTTAGCACTCGAGTTATAGAAGATATTTATTATATTTTGTCAGAAAGTGGCATCCGTTGGTAAATTTTTTACGAGAATAGTTTGTATTTGAACATTATTTATGATATAAATAAAACAAAACGTCTAACTTGTATTCAGCGTAATATAATTCTACCAAACGCCTAGCGCTCGAAAAGGCCATCATCAGGGCTTCGTCAAAGTCACCTCAGGCACACAAGAAACATACCAAAAAGATATTAAACACCCTTTTTAATTTAACTGTGTGGTGGTTTCTTAAGTATAAAATATCTTAAGTTTCTTAAGTATAAAATATCTTAAGTTTCTTAAGTATAAAATATCTTAAGTATATTTTATACGTGCAATCAGGTTTAATCTAGATCCCGTTATGTCTTATAGACTCAGCCATAATGGACATTTTCAATAGGCGAAAAAAAATACTATTATTGAAATATATGTGCATTACACATCCTCTTAAATAGCGGTGTGTCCAAACATGCAATTTAATAAAAAAATACATTTAGATGTTTAGATGGAAAATTAAATTTGACGATTCTTTTTAGATATTTTTAATAAACAATTAAAATATCAAAAAATTGTTAGCACTCGAGTTATAGAAGATATTTATTATATTTTGTCAGAAAGTGGCACCCGTTGGTAAATTCTTTACGAGAATAGTTTGTATTTGAACATTATTTATGATATTATGCGTTTCATTTAAAATATTACCACTTAAGCCGCAAGCACACTATTATCACGTCACGTGAATTCACGTGTTGTCATATCGGCAAAATAGCACATGCACATTATTCATTAGAAACAGACTACGTACACTGCAGATCATTTTTATTACATATTTTGTGTTTGTCAAGATCGCAAGTGAATCTTGTAACCGTCTAGCGTTAAACTCTGACACAATGTTATCACGCGTGCCGAATATGTAAATTTGCAGAAATAAAATTGTGCTGTCAAGTGTGACTTGCCGTGAGCTGCATGAAGTGACTATAGTGTACTTCTAACTCTATTTATAAGCACGCATAAACCGCCTTGCAGATATTTCGGGTATGCCGTGACATTGCGTGATAGCATGTGATCTCACGTGACGTGATAATAGTGTGTTTGAGGCTTTACACTTGCTGTTAACTATTTCAACCAAAAGTTGTCAGACTATAGTAAACAAAATAAAACTCTTTCAGGATTAATTATAATGAATCCCAAGGTAATTGATTCTGCTGCAAGTATATTTCAAATGCAAAACTTCAGTTAATAAGTTTTAATACATAAATTTAAAATTGCCTTGAAGAACTCTTTAAGAATATAAAATTAAAAATAAATGGTTTTAATGTAGTTTTAAAATTTAGTCTTGAAAACCCTTTTAGGATAGATCCTTTTTGGCTAGAAGTTGCTTTATGGTAGTCCTCAGGCTGCCTTGAAGTTCATTTGGTTTTATTCGAAATTTAATGTATAGTTTTAAAGCGAACTTGGAGATCGCAATAAGAGCATGTGTTACTTGGTCCGGTTGACCGAAAACCTAAGGTTGCGAAAAATCGCACTCACTCGATACAAGACGTGGTTTCTGAAAGACGCTTAAATTCTTAAATATTAATTCATCCACTGAGAACGTTCGCCCAAATATGTTCTAAGAATTCTTATGTTTTAGAGACAAACTGAAAGTAGGCACTAAAACTAAGATAAGATTATTGTACAACTTTACGTAATGTGAGAAAGTACCATTTAGTATAATATTTATATATTTATTATTCATGAGAAACTGATAAAGCATTAGAATAGCCTACATTTTTTATTAGTATGATACTTACCAGGAAAGAGTCCGTTGAAAATCACTTGGGCGGGTTTAAATTCTGGATCGTCCCTTGCTCCATACACAAAGGATGCTTTTGCATCTGGCGGGTCGATAGAAGTTTTATAATGGCTAAATATACCTCTCGGATTGGGTTGATCAAAAAAAACACCAAGTACATTTTCGCTTCGATAATAGGCTGTCCAAGTTCCCGGAGTAATGGGTGCTAACAAGAAAAAAGGCAAATTAACATAGGTTCAAGCCTTCATTCTACTTAACATACCAATTTGTGATTAAACATTGTGTCCAAAGAAGTATGCAACATATTGGAATTTTTTTTATTGTCAATTTCTTAGAAAAAAATATTTAAAAATTGGTGGATGCCTTAAAACTATAAACGCATATTTGATATTTCACATGCGGATAATAGTAAGGCAATACGAACGTACTATACAGGATGTTTCTTAATACCATGCCAATATTTAAGGAATTTCGTGGATCCATTTGCCGAAAAAAGCTTTATAATATTAAAATAATTATGGAAAAATTATAGAATTTAAAATTAAAATAAAAATTTTATAAATTTAGATTAATTTGCAAAATTTTAAAATCCAAATAAAATATTTAATACTTAAATAAAATAATTAAATAAAATATTTAAAAATAAAAATTATTTAAATAAACTAAAATCATTTAAATTAAAAATTATTTAAATTAGAATTGGAATGAAAACTAACAAAATTAATAAAGTCAGAATAAAATAATTAGAAATTTACGAAAAATTCGGAAAAATCGGGAAAAGATAAATTATCGCGGAATTAAATTATAGGAAATTTATAAAGAATCCAAGAATCCAATCCAAAGAAAATAATCCAGAAATTGCACAACACCTTAAATTCCACTCTATCACTGCACATTCATTGCACTAGAGAACTGGATTAGACGCGACCGCGGATATATCATAACTAAATCGGGGGAAATGCGCTGATTACCGATGAAACATACCCCCTCTCTCTAAAAGAAAGGATTTTCACCCCAATAAAGGGGGGGCGCGTGGGTCGTTTCCTAGAAATAAAAGAGAAAAGTGAACACCTGTGACCTAAAAGAGGTGAAGTCAAGCGACTTTGCTCTTAAAGACCAATAAATAATCGAAGAATTACACTTATTCTCGGAAATAAATTGAATTATAGGCAATAAAACTGTCACAGGGGGATATTCGGATGGAAAAGTGAGCTGAAAATCGGGTACTAAATGCTGGATTTGAACCAGAAAAGTTAGTCAACTGACGGAAGTGGATTCGATGCCCAAATCACGAAAAGTGTTAAGCGAAAAGTGAAAAGTGTTTTAATTGGCATAAAGAAAATAATGCCAGAAAGTTTATTGTGATTTAAGTGACGGAAAATTGCGATTTTTGATAGAAAAGTATTTTTAACGGGAACTACCGGAAGTAAGTGTTTATGGCCAAAAAGTTAGTTGAATCCGTTGGAAGAAAACCTTTAAGAATAAATTCACTCCGTAGTAGTATTAAAATTGTGATGTCAAAAGATATTAATGTTTTACAGAGATAGTTTGTCGAGAGTGTCGTCTCGTATCCGGTAAATCATAAATAGATAAATAGATTATTGTGAAAATTAGTAATTAAATAAAGCAAGTGTATGTTAAAACTGAATAGTGTGTTTTTGATTGATGAGATCAGAATTGAATAAATCTCGAGTTGATAGCAGTTAAATGAGCAATTCAAGTGATAATTCCATTTTAAAGTAAAATAAATAAAACATAGTCAGTATACTAGCACAGGAATCTTCCGAACCCCGCAAAAAGTTTTTCTATTATAGTCCGCCATCCTGTATTAAGAAGACCGCTCGGATTTCAACAATATCCTGCGATATCGGATGCTACAACTGGCAACAGGTGTACAGTTGATATCGTTCCCTTTAAGAAAATACGGGGTGGGTGCTATAACTGCTCTATATTATTATATTTTTGTGAAATATGGTACACACTTTCTATTCGTCAAGAAGCATTTTATGTTATACAACATGTATTTTATTCCGACCAGTGGCGTTCATGCGGGAATTGCCCTCGGTATTTTTAAAGGAAAGAATGATACGCCACTTTTTTTTTTTAATAAAAATTATTTTTGAAATTCTCATTCCTTGCTGAGCAAATGTCTCTTGATTTTTCGTCGTTGACGTACAGTTTTCGTATAAAACAAAGAAATTCATTCATTTGCACTCTGTTATAAAATTGAGTATTAACAAAGATTAAAAACGATCTAGTAAGTAAGAAGCAGCTTTTGTTTTCTAAACATAAACAGTTTTGACAGTTGTCTACAAAACATGAAAATCTTTATCACCCTGTATCTCAATAGTTAAGACGTTTAGGACATATGTCCATACAAAGTTTTTTTTCTGAAAATAGACCAAAGAGTAATCTCCTTAAATATTAGAATCTTATTAAGAATCACCCTGTATATACACACTGTATGTATTTTTCATTAGGAATACAGACCAGTGTATTATGTAGGTACTTACTTGTCGTAAAATTGCCGGATATATAATCTGCACTTTCCTTATCTTCAAAAACTGTAAAAACTTGTACTTGGTAAGAAGCTCCAGGTTCGAGATCAGCGAGGGTATACTGCAGTGTATTATTTATGTTATCGATGGTTATAGATTTTTCTTCTAGAAAAACATGTTATTTAATGTAGTATGTAGTTTTCGTTGAGTGGCATCTTTCGCCATTTGAATGAGTAGTGTCAAAATATACAGTTTGTCTAATTCCAAGCTACAATAATTGATAAGAAACATTTTCACTTTCTTATTCGTTTCTGTTTTAAAAATTATCCCCAAGTAACATGCACATGAGATGACATGATTAGTCACGTGACTTTTTAACTGAAAAATTTGACATTACTTGCAAAAAAATACAAAATGTGACATTATTTTAAATTTTTTTTTTAATGTCACAGGGTCAAAAATTTTTTACAGGCAACTTTCAGTAAATCGGATTTTAAAAATAAATAATCTCAAAAACACCTGTTCATTTTTTAATAGGTTTCTTATAGTATCTAATTCGAGGAATTATATATGTCCGCGCAAAAGATCATCGTTACAAAGATCTTGGTATATAGCATCGATTTTTTAATAATTTAACGCCCGTCACATGGCTAATTTTACTCTTCTGAATCATATAACGCCAATATTTAGAACTGAGTTATTTTAATCAGTGACTATAACCATTTTCCTATTATTTATAACAGCCCTGTCTTATATTGTCTTAAAGTTTTGGAATGTTCCTTATAGAATGTTGAAAATTAGTCATATTTTTAATCTACCTAAGGTGTAAACGAAACTTGCACATCAAAATATATTTTTCCTTAATGGTTTCTAAATGGTTAATAAAAAAATATTGTATATAGCTTCGGATAACAAACCGTCACATCAATGTATCTCCGGTACTGTGACCCGCGATACAAAAATACACAAATTCGTGGATAACAGCTAATACAAGCTATTTCTTATACTTTTTTTAAATTGAAATGAGTATCTGTACTCGAGAGAATGATTTCGTGTAGTATTTTTTCCTTAATTAAGACTACTAGGTCTGAGTTAACCTTGTGACCGGCGATACCACGATACAACATAAAAACATACGCCTGGTAAAAAGTAGGCAATGTTCTAGTTTATACCTAAATAAACATAATAAGGAATTTACCTAAGCAGGAGCACGCTTTACACAAATTCAAATACATACCGTCATATTTATAAAACTATTAGGCCGACCTGTAGTGGCGTTATTTATAAGCAATTTCTGCCGTGACCGGCAGCTGCGGGGACGGAACTTCTGGTTAATAATTGCGCTAGAGAAACTAAACTGTTGACTTTGAACATTATTTTTTCAATACAAATTGTAGTAGGAGTGTAAATTGTTTATATATAAAAATAAAATGAGGTGAAATATAAAAGGGTAAAGTAAGAAATTATTGACTGGGGGACACGTGACCTGCGGTACATCTTTAAATTCAAATCTGAATACTGCAGCTATAATCTAAAAAAAAATTTTAAAATTGCCTTCTAATGCACGAAGTAACATACAGTGAGGAATAAATCCATTATCTCGCAAACTACAATTTTTTAAAAAAATCGCTCGGACCCTTCGATTTTATTTTTCGAACGCGCATATTCTGACATAAAATGTAGATATACAGGGTGTTGCAAATAAGAGTGACACAAAAAAAATTTTTTCTTAAATAGAACCCACTGTATATTATTACATGTACGGATTCTTCGGAAAATCCTAAACATTTTTCATGTAGCATGTGCTATACCTTAGCCCAAGCGTTTTGGAGTTATTCTCATTCAAAATTTGAAAATCAGATATTTCGCAATCAATCAAGACTTGCATTGATTCATGCACGCTGAGGAAAACCTGTAGTCAGCATGCGTGAAGCGCAAGAAAAGTCAAGTAGGCTTTGGAGTTATGATGCAAGAAACAAAAGAATTAATGTCAATAGTTACTGTTATTGTCAGTTTTATGTGTATTCATTCTTAACTAGAATGCTTTTGTAGGGGGGGCCTGGGCCCTAGTATAATAGGATTTTAATGGCATGTGTCACTATGACGTATGTATGGCTTCGAACTTCGGAAACACTGGGGTGGGCACCAGAGCAATCTGGGGTTGGCACGGCCCACCTGACCCTCTCCCCCTAGTTACGCCTATGGATGCTTCGCTTTTCACGGTCTGGTTTCTTTATAATATTAAAAATTTTGGAGTACCCTAGGGAAGTGTACAGTGTGTCCCATTTTCGTCACTTTTATAGGGTATCTCCGTAATTGTTAGTGCTATCAAAAAAGTAATGTAGGTGTCATGTGCTCTTTTTGGGGCAAACTTAAAATGGTAAAATCAAAGATTGAAAATTTTCGCTCGCTTAAGAGATACGGGGGAAAATAAAAAATAGACAATATTAAAATTATCCTATATTTTCTTAGTTAAAAGAAATACAGAAAAATGTTTCATACAAAAGTTTCTTTATAATGATTGTTGAATGATATGCCGTTTTCAGAATAAGTATACGGGGTCAGGTAAAAAAGTTATCGGACCTAACCTCATTTTTTTAAATGAAACACCCTGTATATTTTAATTTAAAAATATACTATTTTAAATTCTCCTTCTTATACCACCCAACACCACTTACTACTTTTGCTGCTGATACTGCTATTATGATGGTAAAAGAAATAGTAATGAAGAGGCTGCAGTCAAATAGCCATCCACCAAATTAATGATAGGCCAAGAAGGTGGCGCATTAAACTAAACGCAATAAAATCGGTATTTGTAAATTTTATTAACAAGATTAGCCAACAATTATAATCAACAATAAAAAAACTCTAATGAAAAGATACGTTGGAAAATTTGTTTGCGACATAATGAATGAATTTACGTCCTCACTGTATATTTCGCTAATTATAATCGTTTCTACAAGCAAATAGTTTATTTTAGTAAGATATATGCTAAGGACTGAAAGTTGCATGTAAAAAAAATTTGACCCCACACGAGAAAGAGTTGTTTGTTTTTTCATGCTTTACCCGTGTACCAATTTTCAAAGTTATCATTTAAAAAGTGCAGTAAAAAAATATGAAAATGAATCATATTTTTGTTAATCAGCATTATTAATTCAATAATTAAATTTCTATAACAGTGACGGGCAGAATTTACGGAGCATATGGGAAAAAATTTTATTGTTAGATTTCAACAAAAACCTATGTTGGCAATCGTTGTTGCATCTTCAGAAATCCCAAGAACCATTAAACAGTGGCGTTCGTCTTTAGGGATTAGGCGGGAAATTAAAAAAAATTTAAAAGACGGGTACTATGTTTTTTTTATAATAATAAATTGATATGGGAGATTAGCATACAAAGGCCATAAACATATTTCATAAAGCAATGGAGTAAAGGGTGCATGTCCATTTTTCAGTGATTTTACGGGGTATCTCCGTTATTAGTAATGATAGAAAGATGTGGTGGCGCATCATTCTTCTTTACTAATAACGAAGATACCAGGTAAAGCCACCAAAAAAATGGACACTCTGTACAGACCAGAATAGAACAATTTTCTTTTTTTTTTAAAGCAAGACGAGTAAGAAAAATAGTTTTAGGGAACGTGATTTGAAGTAATTGTTTTAGTGTAATTAATAGCATTTTACACTAAAAATTACCTCATGAAAAATTACAATTTTTTTATGTGACAAAAACAAAAACATTTGTTATTTTTATTCAGTTATTTTCAAAAGTTGTCTTTATAATTTATTTATAAATCTATATATATATTTTTTTTTAATTTCCCGCCAAAGCCCTAAAGATAAATTGCCAACATTGGTTTTTGTTGGAATCTAACAATAATATTTTTTTCTTATACAGGGTGTTTCCTAACCTCTCTGAAAAAATTATCGTATTTTTATCGTCAAATGATACGTGTACATGGGTGTTTACTGACTCATGGAGGATTTGCCGCAATTTATTTGACTCTTGTTCATATGAGTTCATTATTCAAAGTTTTTAAATCATATACATTATCAAAATATCATTGGCATAAAATAAAATAAACTGAAAAATAATTTTTTTTAAACACCCTGCTTTTCGAAAACAAAGCGACATGCGAAAAACTTTTATACTACATTTTTGTCTTAAAATATGGTGAGGATTCACCTCCTTCATTTTTTCAGAGAGGTTAGGAAACACCCTGTATATGCTATGTAATTCTACCTGTTACTGTATAAACATTACCTACCTGATAGATTTGCAAATGGGACAAGTTTTAGTTTAAAGCTTGTATAGCCGCCGTCAGTTGGCGGGCTCCATGATGCAACTGCTTCATGTCCACTTATGGCTAGGACAGAGAGCCCTGTGGGAGGATCAGGAGCTAAAATATTAAGGACACATCTTTAAATATAGCTATGTTTTATATAAATAATGGATTTTACAGATACACTGTGATATTGAAATGGTTTATTATTTTTGAATGGGTAACTCCTTGGAAACTCCTTGGATGTCCTACTGGACTCCTTCCTTAAATCAACCGTCTAAAAAACTGGGTAAAGACCCCTAAAATCAGGTAACATGCGCCGTCTTATTTAGAGGCAAAGTTATCGGTCATGATATGGAATATTTTTTATCCGCCTAGGTCCCCTGATTGATTTGACTCCATAAACAAAGACACCTATTCGAGATATTGATCTTTTAGAAATATTTTTTGCGGGAATGTATTTTAATCATAAGACCTCAAAGTAGATAGTCAGTTCCTACAGTTATAGACGTTTCAAGAAGGACAATTATTTGCATTGAACGTGATCGATGGCACAGCGGAATGTGATTTTTTAAATTTTGCTTCCCATTGCTTGAAAAATTAAATTAATTTATAAAAAAACTGAAATTTGTACTAGAGTTGAAAATTGGCACAAGGGCAAAGAATGAGAAAACAAACAACTTTTTTGTGACATTTTTCCAAAAATTGAAATATAATGTCATATTTTGTAATTTTTGAAAAGAAATGTAAATTGGTATAATTTTTAAAGAAGGATCGTCAAAATTTTCCTTATCAATTAAGAAAAAAATTTCCCATATAATTTCTGTTTCAAATTAAACTATATTAAAAACAATTTTAAACAAGAAATAATTGCCACGCACACAAAATCATATTATTCATTGTCAGGTGAATCATTATATAAAAAATAATATTATAAAATATTACATCTTTTAGGCAGAGATATGAGAGTGTTCTTGTAAGATATTAAAAATACATGTCTTAAAATGATTTAAACACCTATTTTTTGTCTTTTTCTTCAAAAAAGGTGTGTTCAGGTTTGTAGCTTCAGCTGTAACTCGGATTCAAATAACTCGTAAAATTTCTAAAATGTAGGTAACTGGGCCGCCTGAAAGAAGTTCCACGGGCCTTATATCCAATTTAGTGGCTTCTTTATAATAATGTCGCACCTGTAATTTACCTACCAGTAGTGAAATTTGACATCGTAATTTCCTCACTTGTAACGTTGGAATAGTATAAGCTGAAACTATATTTTGTGCCAGGGATTGCGTTAGTAAATGGAATTTCATGGATATTTTTGCATGCCTCATAAGTAGTATTCGGAATGGGATGCCCTATAGGTGGATAGTAGTCCAGACGGCATGATATCCCATCTTCGTTCAGGTACTGTGGAATTTGAATTACAAGATCTACAGCAGCAATAACCTAAAAATGAATAATTACATAACAGAGACGTCCAGAGAAACAAATCGGGAGTGTATATTTATATGTATGTTGTAGACGCAAACTTAAGCCACGACTGCTCTATAGACCTCCTGATAGTTTATTTATGATAAATTAACCCAATATACTTATTAATTAAGTAGGTATACATTATTTCATTAGTTTTTATATCCCTAACTAAATGGAAGATTTCTGCGTTTTTTTAACTTTCAGTTTCGATGCGTTTTGAGTATACAGGATGTTACAAATTCGGCCGTCACCATTGGGTGAGAGGGGGTAAGAGATACGTTTAAATTGGGGCTAAGGAATCTTTGGTTTTCATTTTTTCCTGACTTTGTTCGAAGAGATCTTCAAAAATTAATTTCATTTTCTGCTACTCCTTATTCTCCATAAGACGCGAACAAACCCGAACAAATCCGAACTTTAGTTTAGGACATCTCTTCGAAGAAAGGAACCAAACAAAAGAAAAAAGTAAAAATCGAAACGCAAAATTTTAGATTTTTCCAAATATTTTGAAAGCCCCTGTATTTATTTTAGATTCCCCCAATGGTGAATCCCGAATTTGTAATACCCTGTATTCAAAACTTTTCCCTGATCGTAAAAATATTTACTAAAGATTGTGACGCAACAATATTTTTTAACCAGGGGTACAATTTCTATTTTTTTGTTTGTTTGGGGGGATATTAGTAACCAAGGTTTAGAAGTACGCTATTATTGCCGGACCGTCGAGTTTAAATCATGACACGCGAAACGCCGAGGGATTTAAGACGTGAGGGAATAATAGCTTCCTAAACCGTGGTTAATATACTATTTTTTCCACTACTAGGCCATTTAAATGGTTAGTAGAAGAACAAATTATTTCTCAAGCTGAAAATCGGTTAATAATATGTGATTAAATGATTAGTAGTAAAAAAAATTATTTCTCAAACTGAAAATCGGTTAATAATAAGTGATTAAATGGTTAGCAGTGGAAAAAATTATTTTTCAAGCTGAAAATCAGTTAATAATACGTAATTGAATCGTTAGTAGAGGAAAAATTAATTTTTCAATCTGAAAATCGGTTAATAATGCGTGATTAAATGGTTAGTAGTAAAAAAAATATTTCTCAAACTGAAAATCGGTTAATAATACGTAATTGAATCGTTAGTAGAGAAAAAAATAATTTTTCAAGCTGAGAATCGGTTAATAATACATAATTGAATCTTTAGTAGAGGAAAAAATTATTTCTCAAACTGAAAATCGGTTAATAATATGTAATTAATTGGTTAGTAGTGGGAAGAAATTATTTCTCAAGCTGAAAATCGGTTAATAATCCGAGATTAAATGTTAGTAGTGGAAAAAATAATATTAATAGTAATTAAAATTTTCGATCCTCTCTACTTCCTTCCTTCAACGGGTTTGTGCTGAATAGTCGCGACTACATTATAGCCCTGTCAAAGTTAGTTAAAATTACGTTAAACTGTGAATTACGATTTTTCCTCGCCTACTATTTAAAATAAGCCGTAATTCTAATTAAAATACAATAATGGTATTTAACAAAAATTTAAATGACGAAGGAAAGAACCTCATAGTCTGCAAAAATCCAAAAATCTTCCAAAAATCAAATTTAAAACTAGAATAAATTTTTTATGTTTTCCTGATCTTTTCTCTTTTGCCACTTTTTTCATTTTCATTCAGGGTTTGTTCACCCTTAGCAAGCATTTCTGTACTGACGTCCATATGAAAAAGTATATTATTTTTTACCAGAGAATTATGGTGGTAAAGTATTACCCCTTAATTTTGGGACACCCTGCATACTGTCTCATCTCATCTTACTTTTAATTATTGCGTTATTTATTAGAAAAAAGAATGCGTACCTTGACAATATCAGAAAGAAATAAGGGCAACCAAACACGAGCAGAACAAACCATATTATTTCTTATCAGTTAAAGGTCAACAACAAACTCGATCAGAACCATTCACAAATGTATCACACTGTTTTAAATTAGGTACTTCGAAAATAATGTATTATGCAATATTTTCTAATACCATTAATAACAATAATATACTGTACAAAATATGTACAAATAAGTGATTAGTCCGAGAGTCCAAGACACGAATAAAACACAACTATAATTTAAAGTTCATTAATTCTAGTTTACAGAGTTTACATTTGATCTATGTGCTAAGAAATAATAATTAAAAGCGTTTGTCAGCCAAAGATCATTCTGTTCCTATTGTTACTAATTCATGTTCACCACAAAACCCTTTGACGAAATTTATATAGGTAATGCAGAAAAATATATGTTGTGTCATAAAAATGTAGTCGTCCCTACTACACCTATTGCAAACCTTCAGTCAGGCCCCTTTAAAAGAATGGCTTTTCGGTATATTCTTAGAGTGGTAAAATAGGATGGCATGGTTTGTAACAGGCGTTTGTAACGGAAGTGAATTAGCAACAATTAGCTACAGATAAACTTCGGTCAACCAACGGTTTTATATTCTTTTATTCCTTAGCGAACAATATTGCTTCAACGGTGAACTCTCTGACTTGACGCTCCACAACACAACTGAATATTTATTTTTTGGAATAGCGCTGGCAAAAACTAGTTCGTCTAAAATTCTTTGAACAATGATTTTTTTAATATTCATATACTGTGTTTCACAGAATCATGTAAATTATATGTTTCAAGGACAATAACAAGATTAATTAATGTATACCGTGGAGTAAAATTAAAGTAGCTCCTCATATAATAAAATAAATTGTTTATATTAATTTCACGAATTTAATGTCGATATGCAAAAAAATCTTCAACTAATTCTCTAGATTTGTTTAACGACATCACAGTAACTTGATTGAAAATTAACTTAATTTTGACACTAGCTCTAAAATATTTCATTCTGAAATCCGAATGGTGAGATTTATTTATTAGAATCCTGCATTGAAACAAAAATAAACTGAAGAATTCCAACTTATTTCTTATAATGATAATATACAGGGTTCCCAAAGTACTAGCCACATATATCCAAAACTAGTACCGCGCCAAGAATTTTTTTTCGGAAGAGGGGGGGGGGGTTGTTCGGATTTGTTTGGTTTAAAATACTGTGGGCTACTAACAACATATATCTAGTGGAATAGCCAGAAGATATTTTTTTTTTTGGGGGGGGGGGGGGGTCGACCTCTCTTGGCTGTGCAAAGTAGAGAAAAGTTGCCTTAGTGCTTACAGTGTTGCCAAATAGTTTTAAACTTTAGAAATATTAAAGGATTTGTGAAAATTAGTCAATGTTTCTCCAAATACCTCGAAAACCGCCGATGTTATCGTTTTTCATACTCTACCTAATACTCTAAAAATAACGCTTGACGTTTATATTATAACTCGGATATTTTCAATACGGATCTGGAATTTTTTTTTCATCTCAGAAGAGAATCCAATTTGCAATTCAACGGTATATCGCACAAATACATTTTCTGATTTTTCGATGCTTAAATGCATCATCAACCTATTTTCTTATAAATACCCTTAATACGGTTCTGCCCATTAGTATGTATTGTCGGAACATATCAGATATAATTGGATTCCATCGAAAGGAGGGCTATTCATCTGATCGGAAACCACGAGCAGACGAAGAACCTCGACAGCCTAGAACATCGAAGACAGGTTGGGGATTTCACTCTCTTTTACAGATATTTTCATGGAAGGTGCTCGGCTGACCTTGCCCTCTTAATTCCGCCCAGAGCGATGAATAGCAGAAATACACGACGAACCACTGCCGCCCATCCATATGTGGTTAAGCTTAGTACTCCTCGAACTTCATTATTTAAGAATTCTTTCATCTGGAGGACTTCATCCTTGTGGAACGACCTTCCCGAGGTCGTTTTCCCAACGAATATAACTTCCAACGATTCAAAATCAACATGAATCGCTTTTTACGCACACGCACCACTCCCAGAGTGCCCTAAAGGATTTTTCCTATAGTGCTTGTGTTTGATCATAAAAAAAATAATTGATGTTTATGACTTAAAACAGATTATAAGTAAAAGAAAATAGTTTTTAATCAAGTTTTAAAAAATTGCGATTGCATTTAGACCCCTGTTTGATCCTATCACAAAAAAATTAATTAAACTGCAAATTGAATTCTCTTCCGAGATATGGAATCAAATTCCAGGTCCGTATTGAAAATATCTGAGTTGATAGCAATAACTTAAATGTCCAACGTCATTTTAATAAAACGTTAAGATGATGATCCCAAACAATCCCAAATTAGCAATCAGAGCCATCTAAGTTGCATCAATTCAATTAAAAAATATGCCGCTTTTGGGCAGGTTAGAAAGAGACGCGAGTCATCAGCTGATTTATTTTCGTCAAGTATTAGTAGTTAATAATAAAATTATTTAGTTAATTTAGTGATATTTAGATTGTCTGACATGTTGATTGGGGTATCAACAAGTTTCAGGAAGATCTGTGACAATAACTTGAAAATTGTTCATATTTGAACTTGTTATTTATTATTCTTATAACATTATATTTTTTAACGCAATTTTTTTATAGCGTTTTCCAATCCTTTAACTTTATGAATCCAGTTTTAGATTAAAAAAAAATTAAGTATATTTGGCTAAACGTTCACATAAAATAGTGTCTACTTGGCAACCTGTGATTAAACGCGAATTTGGTAGAGAATGAAAAACAATAACTTTTTTGTACGAGAAATGTTTTAATCAAATCGGTGGTTTTCGAAGTATAGAAATAATTTTGACGAATTTTCACATTTCGTTTAATGGCGCTAAAACCAAAAAGTATCGACTGCGTCAATACTATAAATGATTATTAAAAAAGGTAACTTTGTCTAATTTGAACGAACTCGTAACTCTTGCCGTTTCGGATGTATATCAATAGTGGCCCACCGAATTTTAGGCACTCTGTATAGAGTGTTATTTAAATAACAATAGTTATTGGAAATCAACTTATGTTGTGTAAAAACCATATTTGAATTTACTTTAATTTTATTTTATAACCGGTACCTATCATCATCACATCATTTCACTGTTAATTACGAAGAAACTGTGGTACCCAAACATCTCAAGTTTATTAAATTAGTGGAACTTTAATATCTAAAGTTAAAATTTTCATTTTAATTTTTAACCCATAATAAGTAGGTACTTCATAAGTTTAACTTCCTTAGCCACCCTAAGTTTAATATACAGGGTGTTCCTTAATCACGTGATAATATTTCAGGATGTGATTCCTTATGTCATTTTATAAAGAAGAGTTCATATGAACATATGTCCTCAACGGCTTAATTTTTTTGCTACAGGATGTTGAATTTTTATTTTTTAAATGATTATTTTTTAATATCTCCCAAAGTACTTTAGATATTATTGTCAACTTTGGTATGTGTTAATAGGATATAGAACCACAAATTTTAGTTAGAAAAGTTATTCAATTGCTCCACCAGTGGCGTCCCTGCAAACATGTCCTTTGATATTATATATTTTTACTAAAAAGATGGTACGCCACTGACATTTGTCCAAGTGAATATTTTTTTTGATTAGCCTGGTCAATTCTAGATGAAAATGGTATCTTGAGATTTTCTCGTTAGATGCACCGTTCTTGATTAAAACCACTAAACTCATATTGAAACTCATTATTATTAATATTGATAAAATAATTAATGATAAATTTTGTTTTATAAAAATTGTTGGAGTGGGCAATTCGATGCGAAGACGGGCGGAAGCATGCCTTTTAAGTGAATGTGTCCATTTCCAACAATTTTTATAAAACAAAATTTATCATTAATTATTTTATCAATGTTAATAATAATGAATTTCAATATGAATTTAGTGGTTTTAGTCAAGAACGTGCGTGCGTCTGACGAGAAACACTCAAGAGACCGTTTTTATGTAGAATTGACCAGACTAACCAGAAAAAATATCCACATGGAAAAATGTCAATGGCGTACCATCTATTTTGTAAAAAATATCAGAGGATATGTTTGCAGGGACGCCACTGGTGGCACAATTGAATAACTTTTCTAACTAAAATTTGTGGTTCTATATCCTATTAACACATACCAAAATTGAAAATAATATCTAAAGTACTTTCGGAGATATTAAAAAATAACCATTTAAATAATAAAAATTCAACACCCTGTAGCAAAAAATTTAAGCCGTTGCGGACATATGTTCATATGAACTTTTCTGTATAAAATGACCTAAGGAATCACATCCTGAAATATTAGCACGTCATTAAGGAACGCCCTGTATAGGTCGCGCTAATCCTATTTCAACCCATTCAACCTCGACATTGTGTGTAAGTTAGTACTTAATTTCGACGACTGAACAAATGTAAATAATTTTATTTAACTGTCATAGTGACAATCTAAACAAAAAGAAATCATGGCAACTCGATTAAGAATTTATGAATTAAGAATTAAAGAATTTAATTTCACTCTGGCAACTATTATAAGTGTCTCAGAAAGAAGTGTAAAAAGATGAAGTGCCCTTGACTTCACTTTAAGGCAAATAATTAACTACTATTTGGGATCTTGTCGAACTGTCGATGCTTGTATTGTACCCATGATACAAATAACTAAGTATAGTTTTTTTATACCATATATTGTACCTCTCTGAATTATTATAGCCCATCCGTCGCGTCGGCGTACGTCGTACTGCTTCGGTACTACTTTGGGAGTAAAGGAAATGACCTAGGTACGAGGGGCGGTACAATTGTGAGGAAAATGGGGGGTAGTGAGTAGTTTAAGAAAGCATAGTAAGTAGAATATCATTTAGATTTGCTAACGATAGCACACTTATCTCATCTTTCTATTTGAATGCACAAACATCGGCTGCCGACGCACCTCTTCGCAGACAGCATTAAGTATCACGCCTTAAGACTTGGAAGAAATTTTGGTTCGGGGTGACAGTAACCAAGTCGAATTTAACGCTAAAAAACCCAGGCAGCAGTTTTCTCTAAAAAGGTTAACATTACAGAACCGGCTATAGTCATAGCAGGAGACGCAATCCCACTGGCTTCATGATTAATATGCTGGGCGTCAGTCTGGGAGGAAATATGCCTTCGCATAACCACGTTGTGTCAATCGCCAAAATTGCTTCTCAGAAACTTGGTGTACTATACCGAACCAAAAAGTTGTACACACCTCAACAACTTTTGACACTAGACAAAGCCCAGATTCGACCATCACTAGAGTACTGCTCTCATGTCTGGAGCTCTGTACCCAAACATACTCTTCGGCTATTGGATTCTATCGAGAGGAGGGCCATTCGTCTGATCAGAGACCACGAAGACAGGTTGGGAATTTGACTCTCTTTTACAGATATTTTCATGGAAAGTGCTCGGCTGACCTTGCCCTCTTAATTCCGCCCAGAGCAATAGCAGAAATACAAGACGAACCACTGCCGCCCATCCATATGTTGTTAAGCTTAGTACTCCTCGAACTTCATTATTTAAGAATTCTTTCATCTGGAGACCTTCCCGAGGTCGTTTTTCGTATTTTTCGTATATAACCTCCAACGATTCAAACCCAAACCAGAGTGCCCTAAAGGATTTTTCCTATAGGTAGTGCTTGTGTTTGATGATAAAAAAAAACTATTTAGAATAAAAACGATAATAATTCATTATGTAAAGCAGAATGTGGAAATGAAACAATAAATCTCTCGTACTTTTAATTTGTATCAGGAACGATAGAAGGAAAACAGAAGATAAAATAAAACTAATGTTATTTGACATTTAGTGTATTGATCATTTTATAAAATAAGCTACTCTGATTTGCTAGTAGGTTTCTTGGCTTATCAAACTCCATGATGCTACCATTCTCCATAACCATTACTTTATCGCAGTCTAAAACAGAATTTAGTCTATGTGCCACCATAATTATAGTACATTTCCCAAAATACTCTCGTACTAAATTATGTACTAACTCGTCAGTCCCTACATCCAGATTTGCCGTGGGTTCATCCATTATAACAATCTTATTATCTTGCAATAACGCACGAGCCAGACAAATTAACTGCTTTTGACCCGTGCTTAGCGTTAACTTTAGAATATTTATATCTAAGCTTTTAATTATGTTTTCCATTTTCACCTTTTTCAATACGTTCCAAATATCTTTGTCTTGATAATTTTGGTAGGGATCGATGTTAGCTCGGACTGCACCCTCAAAACTTATAGGATCTTGGGGTATTATAGATAGATTTCTTCTTAATGATTCCAAAGATACTGCTGTTATGTCAATATCGTCAATGAAGATTTTTCCCTGATAATCATATAACCGGTACAGAGTAGATATGATCGAAGATTTCCCCGCTCCAGTTCTACCAACTATTCCAATCTTCTCTCCGGGATTTATAGCGAAATTTATATTTTTCAGGACTTCACTTTCAAAGTTGTATATTAGATTTACGCCTTGGTATACAATTTTACCGTTCTGTGGCCAGTTGTTAAGCATTTCTCCTTTCTTCGGCTCTTGTGGTATTTCTGTATATTCTACCACTCTTTCCACTGACGTCATACAAGTTTCCAACTCTGACCAAACTCGAATTATCCATTGGAGATTGCCTGATAGTGCAAATACCTGGGTTAAGGCGAGGCCCACATTACCAACTGACGTGTCTAAAAAGGAAATAGTATTTGAATTACTGCTGGTTGATTATAAGTGATTTCAATAAATGTATTCATATGAATATAACATGCGTGGTTACAGGTAATTCTCAAGAGGGGTTGGTTGGACTTGGACAAAAGAAAACAATAATAAAATTTTGTAATTGTGTGTATACAGTGAGTCCCAGAAGAAATGTCTAAATTCATTTAAAATTCAGAGGTAAGTTTTTTCAAAAAACGCTCGTACCCGTCGATTTTGATTTTTTAATTTTTTTTTTGTGGTAATTTCATGTAGCTCAAAAATAAGTTACGACCATCAACTTCATTTTTTCAAATGAAAACATATATTTTTTATTTCATTTTTGAATTTTGCATTGAATTCTAAGCATGTTTCATGTACCATTTCCTATACATAAACTCAACAATTATTGAAAAAATTAGGATTGAACATATCATTTAGGGAACCAATTTTAATAACGGCAAACCATTTAATTACTTCTCATTCCTTAACAGGGTCGTAGTTGTAGTATAGGCTATTATTTCAGGTTTATTCATGCGTGGGTCGATATTGTACTGTTAGATTATTCTCAATGCGATCCTGTGGTTTTGGTCTACCGAATTAGGAAAATGAATAGACTATATAGTTATATTGATGCTGAAATTTTAAAACTTTGCTATTGTCATTTTTTCGTATGTAAAAGCACAAGAGATTTGTTTATCAAATAAACTTTTATTTTTGACGAAGACTAGATTGCTTAGAAATTTAACGAGAAAAAACGCGAGATATGGCGCACAATTTGTCCGATCTTAAAGAAAAGATGGAGTGATTTTTAGCAAGATAAATTCATTAATTCATTTATAGATACTAAAACATAATACTATGTTTATTTTCTAACGCAAGTCCATTTTTAATAATTAAATCGCAAATCAACGGTTCGATCACTGACAAAATGCGCTCGATAGCATCAAATTTGATTGTAAAAATATGTTACGTTGCTGGGTAACGGAAAAGAAAGTCTACTTAATTTTAAGGTGGGGACATTTTTACCACCTAATTTTTAGGAAGAGACATTTTTATCGCTGTAAAAAAGGATGCACTTTTTTTATCGATGTCAAAATTACCAAATTTACATATTTAAATAGACATTTTATTACATGGGTGGATTTATCACTAATAAAGTAATGAATTTGTAGGTAACGGCACCAGAAGTTGGGAATATATCCCATACAGTCAAGCATCAGTCCTTAGAGATTTAATTGGCAGAGGGTACGCAAATGATTTTCCTGGAAGGCATTTGTTTAGAATCGATGAAAATATTTTAGTAGGAACGTGTAACAAAGATATAGGTAAGTAAACTACACTACCATTTACGCTGAATGAGGGTTTATATTATTATATACAGTGTGTCCCAGAAGAAATATCTAAATTCATTTAAAATTCAGCGGTAAGTTTTTTTAAAAAACGCTCGTACCCGTCGATTTTGATTTTTAAATTTTTTTTTGTGGTAATTTCATGTATACAGGGTAGCTCAAAAATAAATTACGACCATCAACTTCATTTTTTCAAATGAAAACATATATTTTTTATTTCATTTTTGAATTTTGCATTGAATTCTAAGCATGTTTCATGTACCATGTCCTATACATAAACTCAACAGTTATTGAAAAAATTAGGATTGAACATATCTATAAGTAAGACCTGTTTATTAAAAAAAAATACAACAAAATCAAATTAAATTTTGAAAATGTGCGCCATTTACGGCTTGACGATATCCAAGACGATCAATAAACTCTCTTTGCACGTTTCCAACCATTTCCGGAGTTATGACACGCACTTCTCTTCGGATCCTTTCTTTCAACTCCTGCATATTGTTTGGCCTGTTAACAAATACTTTTGATTTGAGGTAACCCCACAAGAAAAAGTCCAGCGGAGTTAGGTCTGGCGACCTAGCAGGCCATTCGATAGGTCCTCTCCTTCCAATCCACCGATTAGGAAAGGTTTCATCCAAAAATGTGCGCACAGTGGCCGCATAATGCGGAGGAGCACCATCTTGTTGGAATATCAGTTCTTCGTAAGGGGAGTCTGGATCCAATGGATTCGGAAATAAAGCCACTAATGCTGGAATTAATTCTAGTTGGAGAAATTCGAGATATACTTGTCCAGTTAAAGACTGTTCAAAGAAAAATGGACCAATTACTCTTTCGCGTACGATTCCACACCAAACATTTATTTTCTTAGGGTACTGGCTGTGAACCTCTATCATCCAATGCGGATTTTCTGTTGCCCAATATCGACAATTTTGTCTGTTCACATTACCATTCAAATAGAACGTAGCTTCATCCGAAAAAATAATATTTTTTACTAAATTATTATCTAGATTGCACATATTTTGCATGCGTCCGCAAAACTCACTTCGCCTATGGAAATCATCTTCAAATAACTCATGCACTGGAATAACTTTGTATGGGTGATATTTGTGCTTTTGAACTACTCGGTGAACAACAGATTTCGGCATGTGTAAATCGGCCCCAATGTGCGACAGGGGAGTACATTGATTTTCTTCCAAGGAAAGCAAAACGTCAAGTTGTTCATTTTCATCTCGAGTAGGACGACCAGATTTAGGCAAATCTCTAACATGACCGAATTCTCTAAACTTAGCCTCTATTCTACTCACCATCTTTTGACATATGGGAGGACGATCAGGATGGATTTCATTAAATAATTGGGCTGTTTCTATTTGAGTACGCCAAACCCAACCATGCATAGAATTTCAATTTTTTCCCGTTCCGTTAACTTCACCATTAGTGTGAAAACCGCAACTTTGAAACTACGCTTGACAAAAATTATACTTATTTGAAATAAAATTGTCATACAGTTTCTATGGAAATAAACGATGACAGTGAGACAGTACAATCTTACTTATTATGGAGCCCAAAATGCCATATTGCCAGAAGATTTGATAGATCGTTGGATTCCCTAAATGATATGTTCAATCCTAATTTTTTCAATAACTGTTGAGTTTATGTATAGGACATGGTACATAAAACATGCTTAGAATTCAATGCAAAATTCAAAAATGAAATAAAAAATATATGTTTTCATTTGAAAAAATTAAGTTGATGGTCGTAACTTATTTTTGAGCTACCCTGTATACATGAAATTACCACAAAAAAAAAATAAAAAATCAAAATCGACGGGTACGAGCGTTTTTTGAAAAAACTTACCGCTGAATTTTAAATGAATTTAGACATTTCTTCTGGGACTCACTGTATTTAATTTCTGCCTAGGTAAAGTTCTTCTTCACCAAATATCGAGGGATTCTAATGAGAAAAGTGGCTCAGAATTCAAAATCATGCATGCATGTCGAATTTAATAACCATCAGCCTATATTGATGTTTATTCCATTTTATTCAGTATTTTCCGTAGTTTCTTCAATTTCCTCATCATTTGTCATATTATTATATGAAAGAAAATGTGGTCATCAATGTTATATTTTCGAAATAATCTTTTCCTATAAATGTATTCCATATTATGAATTTCATGTATGTTTAGAGGTTTTAAAAAAATGCATAAATATCATTTGAATTCTGTGCAACTACCAATTGAATTCTGAGCAACTTTTCTTAATAAAATGTTTCGATATTTTGTTTAGATATGTTTGAAAGACTTTACCTAGATAGAAAATAAAAATAATGCTCTAGTCAAAGCCTACTTAATTTATTCAAAATCAAAATATGTTAAATTATATTATCTAATCAAGCAGCCCTAGATCCCAAATCAATTCGAAATTTGTTTGTCATTTACACTTATAACTTCGCTTATCCTGGGACACACTGTATATTATTCAATTATTTTTTAGTACCTGTATCCAAGAACAAAAATGTAAAGATGACCAAAGTTACAAAGATATTGCAGTCAAAATCCAAGGCATATCCAAAAGCCCGTTGAGTTGTTGTTTCCATAAAGAAAGCCGAAATGGCCAAATCTTGATGTTTATCAAACTCCTCCTTTAAAAGCGGTTCTGCTTTAAAAGCTTTAATTGTTGAAATTCCAGCAACTGTGGCATTTAAATGGCCAATGAATGGACTTCTTGCTAAAAAAACATTTAAAGAAGTATTTATGAAAAGTAATCCCTTAACACGGGGTACGTGTTTGAAGCTTACTGGAACAAATCCGAACAAATCCTTTAGTTTGAGAACTTTTTCTTTCGCCTGCGGATTCAAAATATCTGTAAACCGATTTTTATACGCCATATTATTAATAAAAGACACATTTGTCACAAAGCGCTAATCTTTCATTAAATTTATCCAAGTTACGAATTAAGCCTCCACACAGTGGCGTATCTACCGGTGTTCCACATGGACCACGGGCCAGACCGAAACAAAAACAATATTCTATTGATTTTTTAATAGTCCATCTCTCATTGGAGTCAAATTATGATATATCTTCAGTGAAAAAATTGTACATAAGCAGATACTTCTGACATTATTCAAGCAAACTCTAAAAGAGGAAAAACATATTTAAACATTTTTATGTAAAGAAGAAAATTATGATTTTGGACACAAAACGGTTTACTGAAAGTATTTTACCTATTGTAGCAGAAATAGAAGATACAATTTTATTTATGAAAGTTACTATAATAAATTAAATTACTGAAAAAAAACTAGAAAGAAGAATCTAAAAGATCATCATAGTTTTTAATTTGAATTTTGGAAAATAACCGAAAATTATCTTAAAGAATTTGCAAAATCCATTTTAGGATTGTTTTGCCATGCGAACACATCATGTCCGTATAATTTAGCCTTTCCTAAAAATTATTTTTGGCTATTTTCCAGAAATTAAATTAAAAACTATGATGTTTTCTCTTAAATTCTCTTTCAAATTTTCTCAGTAATTTATTAAAATTTATTAATGCAGCTTTCATATACAGTGTGTACATAAAGTAAGGAACAAATTCATTATCTAGGAATCTAAAAATATTTCGGAAAAATCCTCGGACACGTGTATAATAATTTTTAATGCCGCATTTTTTCCCATACAAACTTAATATACAGGGTGGCTCATGTAGTAGATATGACATTATCGACGATTTTTTTAAATGGGAACCCCTATATTTTAGTTCAGATCTGTAATCTCCAAGAACAGCTGATTTCAAAAACATAACACACTTAGGGCCTAAAATTCATAGTTTCGTTACTACAGGGTAAAACAAATAATTTTATTTAAGATATTTTTAATTTAAAAAAATGTAAAAAAATTAAATTAGCTATTTAATTAAGTGTTGAAATTGTCCTCCTTCTGCTGCCTGACAGTACCCAAAGCGATCAATAAATTCTTGTTGGACTTTTCTTATGGTTTCTTCTGAAATGTTCCTGCATTCTGTTGTTATTCGATTTTTTAAATCTTCAATATTGGCAGGTCTGACTTTATAAACAACATTTTTCAGGTGACCCCACAAGAAAAAGTCCAGTGGTGTAAGGTCTGGAGACCTAGGCGGCCATTCAACAGGCCCACGTCTTCCAATCCACTTGTTCGGAAAAACTTGGTTTATGTAATGGCGCACTACTGCTGCATAATGTGGAGGTGCGCCGTCTTGTTGGTACCACAAATTTTCATCTAGAATTCCTGGATTATTTTTACTAGGGTATAAGTTAACTAGCGTAGGGATAAGAAAGTTTTGAAGAAAATGAAGATAATTTAGCCCGTTTACATTGTTGTCAAAAAAATATGGCCCAATAATTTTGTTTTTCACAATACCAGCCCAAACATTAATTTTTTGAGGATATTGAGTATGGTGCTCACGCATCCACCTGGGATTTTCTTTTGCCCAATATCTACAGTTTTGCCGGTTCACTTCTCCATTTAATTTAAAGGTAGATTCATCCGAAAATAGGATATTTTCAACAAACAAAGGAGAAAGTTACATATTTCCATTAATATTTGACAAAACTCCATCCTACGATCTGGATCATCTTCATTCAACTCATGAACCAATCGGATTTTTAACGGGTGCCATTTTTCTACCGTCAATAGGTTATGAACGGTCATAGCAGCCGCCCCATGATCAATGCTAATCTGGCGGACGCTGTTGTGGGGATCTTCTTCCATAGCCAATAAAATATCTAATTTCTTATCATCCGGAATAGTTGGTCGGCCTTTTCTGGGAATATCTTCCACTGAACCCGTTTCCCGAAATTTTATTTCAAGTTTACTCACAGTTGATCTAGTAATTGGTCTTGCTGGATACTTAATGTTAAACAAAATGCAAACTTCTTGTTGAGTACGGATCCTATCACCATATCCAATCATCATAAGAATTTCTATTCTTTGTGTTAAAGATAAACGCAATATGTTTTAAAATAAAATTTATTACTTCTAATAAACTTACTAGAAAAATACAATGTAATGACAATGACATTATCTAAATACCATAGTTAAATAACAGCAAATAAGCCTACTTGAGAAAAAACATAAGTAACAGCAAATGATGGTGCGTCCATTAATTACGTAAGGCTTTCAGGTAAAATTGGGTGATGGCGGAAGGGATTGAGCCAAATGTCACAAAATCTTTTATTGGGGGAAGGGGGGTTGAAAAATCGCTAAAAACGCCTCACGTAATTAATTGATGCCTCCCAAGCCAAAAAAAATATCTTAAATAAAATTATTTGTTTTACCCTGTAGTAACGAAACTATCAATTTTAGGCCTTAAGTGTGTTATGTTTTTGAAGTCAGCTGTTCTTGGAGATTACAGATCTGAACTAAAATATAGGGGTTCCCATTTAAAAAAATCGTCGATAATGTCATATCTACTACATGAGCCACCTTGTATATTAAGTTTGTATGGGAAAAAGATGCGCCATTAAAAATTATTATATACGTGTCCGAGGATTTTTCCGAAATATTTTTAGATTCCTAGATAATGAATTTGTTCCTTACTTTATGTACACACTGTAGAATGAAATGTTTTCTTCCTTTTGTGCTACACTATTTTCTTCTACCCAAATTTTCTTACCTTTCAGGAAACCGTTTTAATGTTTCTAAAATCATAATGTTCTTCTTTACATGAAGAATGCTGAGATATGTATTATTCTTTTACAATTTGCCTTAACAATGGTAAAAGTTTCTGCTTATGAATAATTTTTCCACTGAAGATGAGTGTATGTATGTGCCTTCGAAACATTAAAGCTGCAAACACACTATTATCACGTCACGCGAGATCACATGCTATCACGCAATGTCACGGCATACCCGAAATATCTGCAAGGCAGTTTATGTGTGCTTATAAATAGGTTTATAAGTACAGTATAGTTACCTCATGCAGCTCACGGCAAGTCATACATGACAGCACAATTTTATTTCTGCAAATTTACATATTCGGCACGCGTGATAACACTGTGTCAGAAATTAACGCTAGAAGGCTACAAGATTTACTTGCGGTCTTGACAAACACAAAATGATCTGCAGTGTACGCGTAGTCTGTTTCTAAGCTGTGACAGCATGTGCTATTTTGCCGATACGACAACACGTGAATTCACGTGACGTGATAATAATGTGTTTGCGGCTGTATGCTCCCACAGCAATAGTTCGTGTTTTTTCATGGGTTCATCGGTGTGTAATCTGGCATTGGCAGGTATTCATTGTGATGGTGCATCGACAGTTTTCGCCAATATACTTCGGTTTTGGCACGACGGCCTGTCACATGGAAATCTTTATAATGCTGTTTTAACGTTGTTCATAACCGGCCTAGTTAAATGTTTATATTATTTATTATACTTTTTTTTTCATTACTTCTTAAGATTCTAAAAGTATTTGTCATCTTGAGCAGATCTCCCATAAGAATTCCGTAAAAAATGTTCAGAAATCATATTGGAGAAGCTTATCCGCCAGTCTTTCCGCAGATTGATGCGGAAACGACTGAATTGATTGGCCGCAATTTGGTCCATGTTTGTAAAATGTTTCGGTGGTCGAGAATTTATTAAAAAAATGTTTACTTACTGATTGCACCAAGTCTTTTCAATGCCCGAGCTGCAGGTATGTAAAACATTCTTATTCCCATCAATGATATGAAGAACAATATCGAAACAAACAGAAACATCCAATTAACAGTTATTATTAAAACTAGGGTTCCTCCAATTGCAAAAAAGCTCTAAAAAAATGTTATTTCAAAAAAATGTAAACTACCAATAAATTCTAGACAGAGGTTTTTCATTCAGAAGAAACGACAAAAAAGTAGAAATTTGCCCTATAAACAGAGAACGATACTACCTATATGTAGAATTCCATCATTTATATATTTCGAGAGAACATCCTGATCGATTTTTCAACTACATGTTTGGACATGTACTGTTCTTACTCTCACCGATTCAATTACAAATTAAACTTTATTTAGATACTTTTAAAGAATATTTGCAGCCATCGTGGTTTAACCCCCTGGAGGAGTAAAGGTTACCCCTAAAATCTTAAATAAAATTTTTTTAAAACTCGTTTAAATCCTTTCCAATAATAATCCTAGTGTGTTCTTTTTTGAGTGGTAGTTTCCAAGAATTCGTGTTTTAAAAATGGAAATACAGTGAAACCTTTCTTAGGCGGACATCTACGGGACCGTCTAAACTTGTCCGCCTAATAGAGGTGTCAGCCCACGGAAAATTTGTTATTAAGTAATATGTAAATGCAAAGTTATTACTTTGTATATGTATGTACAAATAAACATACCATAACAAAAATACACTAGTTTTAGTTAGGATGTAGTACTAAAAAAATCTAATAACGTAGTTTTGCGTTTTACACTTGCAATCTAGAAAATGTAATTCCAAGTCTGATGACAATTCCATTGCTGTAGAGTCACCTCTATTCTTTGCATACTCTTATAATTCCTTTACCATACTAATGGCTTGTTGATAATTGGTGACATTTGTTTGATTATTGCATTCAACTTCTTCATCAGAGTCGTCAGATGGTGATGTGGTTTTAGTTTGGACTACATAATCGGTAGGAGGGGTCACTATGATCTTCTAATAGCACATTGCTATCAATGTTAATGAACTCGCCCAAATCATTGTTATCAAATTACAAACTTCAACAACATCAATATACTCTTTCAGACTCAAAACGCGACATTCTTGTGCCATTGCTTACGATTTTAACCTTACAACTCACAAATAAATGGCGGACTGCTGTCGGGGAATCACACATACTTTCATTCGGCGAAGTCCTTTCGCTCTGTCACGCATGCGCGATTGGTTGCCGGTCTGTCTTCAGAGAGTTTTTGCACCGTACTTATTCGTCTCCCAAAGGAGGGTTTTCGCACTCTTTGTATAAAAACAGCCTGCCCGCGTCCGCCTAAAGGAGAGTCCGCCCACGAGAGGTTGATTTTTATGGAATTTCATATACCTAGTTCCGGACTATGAAAAAATGTCCGCTTAATAGAGATGTTCGCTTATTAGAGTTGTCCGTTATGAGAGGTTTCACTGTAATTGTAACTTTTTTGGCGACGACTTTGCCCCTAAGAAAGTAAAGAATGGAAAAGCCGGATTTTTATCATCAAATATCGTTGAACCTATTGGGCTATGTAACTTGATAATATACATATTTGTTTGATCGACAAGATGACCTAAGATATGCAATAATTTTAAACATCTTAAAAATGGCACGTATCCAGTTTTCCTCTGGAATTATAATATGCATTATTTGGTATGGCAGTGCCGTATAACCGTAAGGGCTCACCGGAAGTCCGCAACCCTTGTGGGGGGGGGGGGGCGTACTTGGAACAGAGTGCTATTCTTATAACTATTAGGGTAACTTTTGTTTTTTGTTACTGTTGACGACCTTTTTTCTGGGGGCCGTTCCCGGGGCTCGTCAACACCAAGAACCGTCACTGTGGCAGAGACAACTTTTCGAATCTACTTACTTTTATGAGGTCCATAAAGTAAGACGGGAACACTTCATCAACATGATCCAGATCGTAGGAAAACCTGAAACGGGTAATTAAAAATACAAATAGCTGTTACAATTAAATTTATAAATATAATGTTAGGCATGTCAGACAAAGGTGGACAGTCAAGTCAGCAGCTGATAAATATTTTTTTTAATGCAGTTTCCAGCTTTAGATATATTTTTTTAATTAGTCCATCTCCACTTTGAGATGGCGTGAAATGATGAATTTTCTTTTTCTGTTGCAAAAGTTATATTTTTGGCAATATCATAAGTTCTCTCATTTGAAATTTCAATAAAGATGAATGTTAATGCCTTCGAAACATGTATGGAATGAGTTTTTAAATATGTTTTTTAAATTGGTGGAGCAGATTTTTACTTCCTTCCCCCATTTAGTTATTTATCAATATTATGTTTCCTGTTGGAAACAAAAAGTTGAAAATTAGAAAACTGTTAAATGTCTTGCCAATTATCATAGACGTGATAAAAGGATAAAATATTTAACGTAAACAGTCCTATTTCAACTCAGGTCATATAAAAAATACCTTTTCCTGATTTAAAAAATATATACATCGTTTGTCTATATTAGCTCAAAATGTTTTTAAGATATCAGCGATGAAGTTTTTAAAAATCTGTATTGCTTCTAGTTTAATAGGTCTAGATTAGAAAAATAGAATGGATACAGCTTTATATCCTATATCCTAAAAACGGTTTGAGCTAATATAGACAAACCATGTGTTTTGGAATCAGAAAAAAATACCTCTCATAAATATATTCAGGTGTGCCCCATTGAGAAAACAACAACTTTACGCCACAGTCTCTTTATTTTAAGCTAAGCTACTTAAATAAATATTGATCAACTGATCTCTTGTCTCTTTCTAACCTGCCAAGAAGCGGCTTTTAACAATTTTTGCAACTTAGATGGCTCTGATTGCTAATTTGGGATCCTCATACGGGGAAACATAAACAAGATTCCTATATTGATTTTTTTTAAAATACAGGGAACTCAAAAATAGACCCTTGTTCAGTCCTAGTTATATGGTAACTAAATTTTATTTTGACACCGTGTTAGCCGAACAATTAAAAATGAGGACACTACTGATTTTTCAGATAAAACTGCCGTGAAATATGAAAAAAGTAAAATCACGTTAAAATTAAAATGTGATTTTTCATATCGGATTTCTATTAGTATATCTGCGGGGGTTGGAAATTACCCAACTTTCATTAATTATTAAACTTTTTTATTATTGAAATATTAAAAAACTATTTACGCCGACTGCTTATCGGTAATCTAAAAATTTATTTTGATATTTTTTATACTACTCGTTTGGCTGGTTTTTAATATTTATTATTTTTCATTCTAATATTTACTATTTTTTATTTTAATATTTAGTATTTTTTATTTTAATATTTATTATTTTTTATTCTAATATTTACTATTTTTTATTTTAATATTTATTATTTTTTATTTTAATATTTATTATTTTTTATTCTAATATTTACTATTTTTTATTTTAATATTTATTTTAATATTTATTTTGGAAAAAAATATATTTTGTCACGGAAAACTGGTGTTAGATGACGAAATGTAGAGGAAAGTTGTTAGTGTTTAAATTTTAATATTATACTTTTTTGCAAAGTTTTCAGAAAAATATCCAGTATTAGTAGTATCAGAAGTTTTATGTTCTCAGGAATAAAATGAAAATGTGTTAGATGATAATATTATTTAAATATAACATTCTTGTTCCTAAAAAATTGTATTTGTTAAAACTTAAAATTTAGATTTTTACAATGTAACTGGATGGCCAGGCATTGTATCTGGCAACCATCTTTACCATTTAGAGTTATTTCTGGAACAATATGCTTACGAAAGGCCGTTTTTCTATGTCTGAACAACAGTGGACTTTCATAAAAATAACTAATGTGATTATATCGAATTCCCAATTAAAGTTGCTATAGGTTCCAGAGAATTTAGTGTTTAATTTATTATTTCGCAAAAGCAACGTTGAAAGACCCAGGCCTTTCGTAAGCATATTATTTCAGAAATAACTATAAATATATATACAGTGAGAACGTAAAGTAAGTAATAAATTCATTATCTCGCAAACTACAATTTTTTAAAAAAATCGCTCGGACCCTTCGATTTTGTTTTTCGAACGCGCATATTCTGACATAAAATGTATATATACAGGGTGTTGCAAATAAGAGTGACACAAAAAAATTTTTTTTCTTAAATAGAACCCATTGTATATTATTGCATTGTACGGATTCTTCGGAAAATCCTAAACATTTTTCATGTAGCATGTGCTATACCTTAGCCCAAGCGTTTTGGAGTTATTCTCATTCAAAATTTGAAAATCAGATATTTCGCAATCAATCAAGACTTGCATTGATTCATGCACGCTGAGGAAAACCTGTAGTCAGCATGCGTGAAGCGCAAGAAAAGTCAAGTAGGCTTTGGAGTTATGATGCAAGAACCAAAAGAATGAATGTCAATAGTTACTGTTATTGTCAGTTGTGTATTTTCCTAACGTTTTACTAGTTTTCAAAAGACTCATTTCGTTTTTTCATAACTAAATTAAATTAAAATGCGGCTCACTGAGAAACAGCGCATAGAAGTTTTGATGATGATGGACTGCGGTGATAGGGTTAGAACACAGAAAGAAACTTGTGAGTTATTTAATCAAAAATACCCCAATCGTCCGCCAATATCACAATCAACAGTAAGCAAAATTGAGTACAAGTTTAGGCAATTCGGTCATGTAAGAGATGTCCCTAGATTTGGTCGTCCTCAAGTTGATGAAAATCAATAATTAGAAGTCTTACTGGCAGTTCAAGATAACCAGCTTGTGATGTCTAGGCAGGTAGCAAGTGAGGTGGATATTGGAAAAACAACAGTTCTTAAAATACTGCATACAAATAAATACGATCCTTATAAAATGCAAATTCATACATATTTGGACGATACTTTTCCAAACAGGTGGATTGGAAGAGGTGGTTTTATTGAGTGGCCGCCAAGGTCACCCGATTTAACACCACTCGACTTTTTTTTATGGGGATACCTTAAGGGAAAAGTATTCAAAAGCCAGCCTGCAAATTTAGATGATTTAAAAGATCGCATCCGGCAAGAAATTCGGCAAATTAGACCCCAAATGGTTCGAAATGTTCAGCGAGAATTTGTAGATCGGTTAGGCTATTGTCAGTTGACCAACGGAAGACACTTCGAACATTTACTTTAGAAAAATTATTTTTAAGTTCACCTAACTGTTTTTTCGATAAATAAGACATTTTTAAAATAATTTTATTCTTTGTTTTCTCCATGACTTTTTCCACTTTTCAAATTTTGAATGAGAATATCTCCAAAACGCTTGGGCTAAGGTATAGCACATGCTACATGAAAAATATTTAGGATTTTCCGAAGAATCCGTACATGCAATAATATACAGTGGGTTCTATTTAAGAAAAAAAAAAATTGGTGTCACTCTTATTTGCATATCTACATTTTATGTCAGAATATGCGCGTTCGAAAAACAAAATCGAAGGGTCCGAGCGATTTTTTTAAAAAATTGTAGTTTGCGAGATAATGAATTTATTCCTTACTTTACGTCCTCACTGTATGTAAATATGGTTGCCAGATACAGGGATGGCCACACCCATCAGTTCCATGGTAACTAGCTAAATTTTAAATTTTAACAAAAAAAAATGTATAAAGGCATCAAAAATATTTAAATAATATACAGGGTACACCAAGTAAAGTGGCCTATTAGAAGTATCCCCGAGAACTAAATGAGATTTTATTTTGAAAATTTGGCTGTGGCTATAAGAGATGGTTTTCTACGTTTATAAATGGATTTTTCATTATTTTCTTTCTATGAATTCATTCCACAGCCAACTACCAAAAAATATATTTTTATAAGATAATTTTTTTAAATTCGCTATAAGCTCGAAAATATTGAAGATAGGTATAGGAACACTTAATATCATTAGATTGAAAATTCGATCATCCATTAGCAAAACATATCAAATACATTTTTTAAAAATAAGATTTTTGCAATAACTCATATCCCTCAGAAATATTGTTATGGAGACTAATTAAATACTGTTCAAAATTATAAAATTTCGATGGTCTTGTGAAACTATTGTCAAAATTTCAGTTTTCTAGCTGTAACTGTTAAAAAGATATTATTTTCTTTTCAGGTCCCGATACGGCGTTAAAAAATCACAAGATTATTTATAATTCAAAAACTCTTAAAGATAGATATATGATATTATACAGAAAACTGTTCTAAATGTTTACCTAAATTCCAAAAAAAGATATAATACAGTGTGTCCACTTAAGTTCGCACCATATGGAAAACTTTTTTATTATTAATTTTACGAAAAAAAATTATTCTTTATAAAAAGTTCTGCTTGGTCCAAAACCTAAAATGCAACCATCAGAAATTTTTTTAGTCGTATACAAGGTATGTCAGAAAATATGATATTTCAAGCTATTGCCTTACTTCCATCGTACTATGACATGTTGCGCCGTCCTGCTGGTACCATACCTGTTGTTCATGTTTTGGAAAGTCACGAAGAAAATCATGCAACTGATTTTTTAAAAAATTTAAATATCGTTGAGAAGTCATAGATTGTCGAAAAAAAAGGGCCAATTATTTTATCCTTGTAAATGCCGCACCAAACGTTAGTCTTAAAATAATATTGATCGCGAGTTTTAATCGTAAAGTGAGGATTGAAGTCAGTCCACCATCAGCAATTTTGCGAAGACACTGTTCCATTAGACGTAAATGTAGCTTCGTCAGAAAAAATTATTTTCCTAGCCAAAAAAGGATCATCTTCTAGCTCTCCTTGGATAAGAAAACAAAATTCTAATCGTCTGTCGTAGTCTCCAGGTTTTAAAGTATGGATATATTGTGGTTTATATGGATGGAAACTTGATCTCTTTAAAAATTATTGATATTGTGGTTTTACCAATTTTATCTGGAAGCGAAGATGCCCTTTTTCTCAAAGACAATTTAGTATTTTCCACTGCAGATAGCATTACATTTAACTTCATCTCTTCACTTGTAACGGTTTTTTGACGCTTGTTCCTGAATTTATTATTAACATCTCAACATGATTTGAATTTTTCCATAATTCTCATTACTGATGTATGATGTATATATTTTCCCTGGATGTCTGTTGTCAAATATTTCAGCTGCTTCACGATAAGTTTTATAATTATCACCAACGATTAACACAATTTCAATTTTTTCTTCCACACTAAATATCACTGGCATGTTAACAAATTTTATTTGACGTTCACTGTCAAACAATTCTTGCTATCAAGAAATCATTTGTTTATCAGTGCATCCTAGATTTCACGTAACTACAGTTACATTTGCATTGTTATTGTACTTAAAAAAGAAAAAAAGATTTTTTTGGAAAAAATTAATATCTGATGGTTGCATTTTAGGTTTTGGACCAAGCAGAACTTTTTATAAAGAATAATTTTTTTTCGTAAAATTAATAATAAAAAAAGTTTTCCATATGGTGCGAACTTAAGTGGACACACTGTATATAGGATAAATCATTTAAATTCCTAAGTTGCTACCACTTTCGGTATGATCCGGCACCACCGCATCATCCAAAATAGTTTATAAACGTAGAAAACCTTATCTTATAACACAGCAAAATTGTCAAAATACATTTAGTTCTCGAGATACTTCTAATAGGCCACTTTGCTTGGTGTTATTATTGTCGGTTGGTGTTGGTATCATTACCTTGATTTTCGTTCATTTAACACGTTTTAATTACATTTCTGAGAATATGAAACATTACTGGATATTTTTCTGAGAACTATTATTTTTGGAATTATAGCTCCTAACTTTACAAAAACAAAAGCATACGACTAAAATCTAAACACTTTTTCAAATAACTTTTGATACCCCCATCATCTAATACCAATTTGCAATGACGAAATATATTTCTTTCAATTTTCTAGTCGAACGAGTGAATGACAAAAAAGTTTTTTAAATATTTCAATAATAACAAGTTTTCCCTCCCATAACTTTTCGCCGGTCACATAAAACATTTTTACAAAATTGGAACATACTGTCTTACAACACTTCACTTTGCGAATCAGAGGTTTTTGATTTGACTATTCAGGGGCAGTAGAAGAAGTGCCACTTTCTCGCATTTGGCGTGAAATATATTGACACGTAATGATAGTCTGTGGATTTAAGAATATTATAGCTCGACCCTTCCTCTATATTCTCGCCCACGAGCGGCCGCCACTGCCTTAAACTAGGTGAACAAAGTCTGCTCAGAATCAATACTTCCTAGTAATTCTAATGGTTTCTATTGAGTATACCTGTTAAGAATATTTCCAATAAAATGATTATCCAGGAACGGCATCACACTGTGTATAACGCTGTGGCACATAGCTTTATGAAATTTAATCGATGATCTCCTGCAATACGCCAAAAATATATACGATCTTATCAGATCTATGCCAGAGGAAACACCAATCATGATGATGTATAGATTAAATGTGCTATCCCGTAAGTTAATCAAATCATCTATTAATATTGTACTATTTTCAAAGGTTGTGTAGTTACTATCTATACTTTGGTTTAAGGTGCCTTGCTGGTAGTCCACCCTAAAAATGATATGTGTTAATAAAAACATTAACCAAGCCCTATAAATCAGCATTTACATAATTACTGTGAATAATAACATACATTAATACTATCATAATCAATAATAATGGCATTACTAATATACTTAGTAATATATTTATTTAGGAAATTAAATACATAAGAGTTACTTTAGTCTATTCACTTTCCCAGTTCAGAGACCAAAACAAATACACGCGACGAGCACGTCTACAGCATACAGGGTCGCATTAAAAACAATATAACAGTACAATCTCGAAGCACGCATGAATAGACCTGGACTAATAGGCGACACTGAACAACGGCCCTGTTCTTGCCAGCATCGGAAGTTTTATCGCCGTTTTACCAATAGCAATGAGTTTTTGCATCGAATATGTGGCTATCACGCGCTTATGTTTGTTCATGCTCCTGAATTGGTAAAATGAATAGTATGTAGCACGATCTCATCTAAAATTGTGACAAACGCCAATTTTGCAAAAAACTCAATCGTTGCTGCTAGCAGTAAAAGAGTAACAACATGTTTTTTTTATCAAGAAGTAAGTAATTCAGTTAGGTAGCATTATCTGTAATATTGTTTGTTTTTCATGTGGTTAGGATATTGTTTTTCTTTATATAGTTTTAATAGGAGTTGCTGCACTTAAAGAGCCTTATGGGAGAAATTAAAGTCATGTTTCAAGAATGTAGATTGTCTTGCCGATATTTACTTAGTTTAAATGCTAGCATAGTTCGTTTAAATAACAAACCGAACAAATACAGGGTGTTATGGAAATGACTTATTATATTTAAACTGGCAAATCCTGAGATCAAAATAAATTGAAGAAAAATAACCTTGAATGGCATTTTGAATTATTGTACGAAATATACACTTTATATTAAATCTGAAAATTTACATAGTCGCTACTGAGGACGTTCGCAATCAATAGTTTATTGAGACGGTGTTGTCATATATTGCAACACAGAATTGTAAACGCACCTGTTCAGTTTTTGACAACAAACTTTTTAGAAAAAAAATACTACAATTTTAAGGTACATACTCCCTTACGTTGGATCTTATAATAGAATCCGTTTTATAATTAAATGCCATAAAAAAATAAAACACAAAAAGTATGTTTTGCAACAGAACCAACAATAGGTAATAGCACACAAATTTGAAATCAAGCAACGATAGTCGCGCGCGGCAGGTATCCAAGCAAGGGCGAAACATGAGGTGTGATTTGACAATACTGTTAGTAGATATACTCTAGTGACCTACATTGTTGCTAACTGAAACCAGATGGAACGGCGCGACAGTATGTGGGTAAAAAGGGGTTTTACCTTAGTATTTAGATTAGACTTTCTCTAGGACACCCTAGGAGTAGCACATTTAAATATAATAAGTCATTTCCATAACACCCTGTATAGTTGAATTTAAGTAAATAATTATTATGACCAAAAAATCATTTCATAAATGTTAATTTTGTTTCCAAAAAGGAACTCTTATAATTTTCTGTGTATTGATATTTTAATATTTTAATCTAGATCTCTTATTCAGTAGTTTCTTACCATTTTGAAACAAGTTTCTCTGATAAACTTTCTGTAAATTGTGCACCAAAAAATACAACAATTATCACGGCAAAAATAAGCACACCTCCGCCATTCTTAATGTAGCGAAAATAATTTTTAATATCCACCTTTCCCATATTTTTATTTTCGTGATAAATGTTTGCTTGCAAATCTTCATTTCTTGAAAATCCTGGACCATTTTTACCTAAAGTTAAATAAATGTAAAAAGAAGTATTTCTTCAATTTTTATGCTCCAAGCAAAATTGATTATTTTAATAATTTTACATTTAGTTTGAAAAAAATTATTACTGCAAATGAATAAAACCCGAATTAAGAATTCTTATCCTAAACGAGTAAGGTTTAGACACCCTGAATATTAAGTTACCTTTATCGCCTATGTCTTGTAAACCTGCCTTTTCAGGAGTTTCTAGAAAAGCACAATTCCCTAATTCATCTTTGAAAATTTCTTTAGGTTTTAATACTGAACTAATTTCCCCATGATCAATAATAATTACTTCTTTGGCATGCTTCAGGTGTTGAGAATTCTGCGTCACAAAAATTACAATTTTATCTTTAAGGAAATTTCTTATGCAACTATTAAAAATGTCCTCTTGTACTTTAACATCCAGACCAGCCAGGGGATCATCTAAAAGGTAAATGTCACTATCCTTGTAGATGGCTCTTGCCAAATTTACTCTCGCTTGCTGGCCCTTGCTCAGATTCAGTCCACCATCTAAAAAAATACTGTTTAAAACGGTCTAGAAATGGGTCATACCGCACACTTTTTAACCCTGATATTTTAGAATCGTCCGAATTTTTTTTCACCTTAAACATATAAAACTAGTTGACACGTATTTCAAGATTCTACTGAAAAAAAAATTTTTCGAAAATATCCACGCATAAATTTTTGATAATTTGTTGGATTTCATCCAGTCTTCTCGTATTTGAAATTTAATATCCATCTTAAATTAATTTTAAAAAATAGCGTTTTGTTCTTCATCCTCTTATCTACAAAACCTATGTTACGAAAAAGTGATACCTCTTTTAGTTCAGAAGTTATTAAATATTTTCGATCGCAAGTCACCAAACGCACCTGGGCGAAGAACGGATGAACTATGCTTTCAAATGACGCAAAGGATAGAAATATTAATGATTCACACTGCACCGAGCTCGATTATAGAGGCCTCGAACCGTCGCGCTAGTGTGTTCCCCGCGCTCTGCGTGACTTGCGATTGAAAATATTTGATAACTTCCGAACTAAAAGAGGTACCATTTTTCGTAAAAAATGTTTTGTAGATAAGAGAATAAAGAACAAAATGATATTTTTTTAAATTAATTTAAGATGGGTTGAAGAACATGTTGAAACTATGTATGTAAACAATTAAATCATTTATTATTTTTCATTTGTTCAATGACAATTTTTTTTAATACACTTCGAAAGCCAACGCAACAAAGTGTAAAATAAAAGAAGACCGATATTGATCCGATCAGTACAACTGGATATGAGAAGATTGGAGAAAATCCAGAAAATTATCCAAAATTTATGTGCGGATATTTTCGAAAAATAATTTTTTTCCAACCCAAAAACATGATGTTGAAAGTGAAAGTTTATTTTCGAAAATAAGCCATAATTGAAAGTTGGTGGTATGATGTTTTTATGAGTAAGAAATAAGAATTTGTAGAAATATTTAAGTTTCACATTGGACAGCGCTGGTTACATACATTTAATAAATCTATTCATTTAACTGTTATTAAGAATTGTAAATACAATATTCTCCAAGAAGGGCAATTTCCAAACTAAGAAAGGTATACTTGGCTCAATATTAATATCTCTAACCGTTTTCCAAATATTTCCATTTAAACATCACAATACACAAAAAAATTAACCAAAGTAAAAAATGAAAATATCTCTAAAACGGTAAGAAATTTAAGATCGAGCAAGTATACTATGATTTTTAAATCGTTCCCTTAAAAATAATTAAAATATCAAAAAAGATTTAATTACTTGAACGGTGCATTTGAGTTCAAAAACATAAATACGACTGTAAAGCTCTTGTTCTACTAAATCAAATTCTGGAAAAATATACCGGGTGTCCTATTTAAAAAAAAATTATTTTGACTAAGTCTCATTTTTTAGGGACACTCTGTTGGTTGTAAAATATTTTTGAGTTTTACACCTTAGTAAACCCTATATCTTTTTTATTGCCCTTTTTTTCTACGTTGCATAGTTTAGACGCTATCGGAGCCAAACACCCCACTGATACACCCTGTATAATAATAAGTATAGTATCATAAATTATTAACAAAACTTATAGAATTCATCCAAAGTATTGCTTGCACCATCCAGCAAGATTTGCTTGATTATATTTTTAAATATATTTAGAGACAAAATTTTTGTTTTCTAGAAGATAATGTTCCTCCAAGAATCAAATACAGTTTCTGACGTAACCGAAATCGTATTTTTGACAAAATCTTGATCCCCCGCTTACAAGATACTTAAAGTGCTATCAAAGTTAGCATAAGTCACGTCAAAACTATCAAGTTTGTAGTTTCCTTGCCTTTCTATACATATTATATTCCGAACGTCATATAACGATATAATTACTGGACAGGGAGTTGTTCCCATTTCTAACCTGTGATGATGGTATTATCTCCATTTGGCAAAACTTTTATGTCATATTCTAAACAGCAATTTTTAATGACTTCATCATATCTGGAACGGTTATAATTTTCTCCAAATAAAATATTCTGTTTAACGGTCGCAGGAAACAACCATGGATCTTGAGAAGCATACGAGATGCTTCCGGTAATAGTACACTGTCCATTTGTTACCACAAACTCTTCCAGTATAGCCTAAAATATTATTATAGCAATAGTTAAAAAAAAGTTATAAAAATAGCACCTACGTCAAAAATCGTTTAAAAAGTTATAAATATTTTCAGGGTGTATTTTAAAGACATTTAGGAAGCTGTTTACCCCAAAGGTATGGAGTAGCTACTAGAGATACCGCTTTGGAACAAGATCTGTTCTTTTCGAAACAGGTTTCTATGTGGAGGTTTGAGTCGATAGGCTTTCCTGTTCCGCTAGAACAGTCTGTTTCGCTCTTCGCTGAAGGCATCTGGTTGGCTGAAGCAGTCTGTTTCGCCGGAACAACCTGTTTCGCCGGAGCGGCCGGAATAACCTGTTTCCATGAAACAGTTTCGAATGCTCGGACACTGTCTGTTGCAACGGAGCAGAAGCAGCGAGCGGCGATAGGGAATGAATTGTGCGCGGTGTTGTCGATGTTTAATATTTCTCGGAAATACGGAAAAACTAAACTAAATATTTTTCAAGAATTATTTTTATAACACAAAAATAAATCCAAAATATATGAAACAAAAACTCTTTTTCAATATATAAAGATAAAGTTTATGTCCACAGTATCAGTATGCCTATATGCAATATTGTAGAAATATTTATTTTAAAATAATTATAGGTAAAGACCTAGGTATTATCAGTATCATCTAAATAAAGAAAGACCATCCTCTTTACACAGTCGGGTGTTTCTTTCAATATGTATTTTTAAGTTGTTATAGAAGACGTAAACGACATTTGTAACTTGCATATATTACACATTGGGTTTGTTTTATCTGTTATTGTATAAAGTTCCAAAGCGGGTTACTTTTATTTCGTGTTGATAAACTTTCTTCAGAATTGTAGGTCTTCCTGTATATGAATTAATAAAAATTAAATAAGTTTTCGCAAGACAAAGCTCTTTGTGGACAGTCCTCAGCCTTGAGAAATAGAACTTTGGTATACTTATAATCAAGTATATTATATGTAGACAATATTTTTTGCACACAAGAAAACGATAAGCCCAAATCTTCTTTGGCACTTATCTTATTGAAGCCCGCGGATAGGCATGAAAATAAGCCAAAACATTGATTTCATTTTCCTCATTGGACGTTATAGGTCTAGGTAAATTTCTGGATGCTTACAAGCATGATCCAAAATTTTCGAAATTGATTTGAATTCGAATTTCTTATTGCTCATTGATGGTAAATTTGGATACATTTCATTTAATCTTCTACATGTACGGCTGATGATCTTATTACACTGACCATGTAGAATAAAAAAATTCATAAGTACTACATTTAAATAGTTGTTGTTTTCTTCCATTTCTTTTTTTAAATTTAAATTTAACTTTAAAAAATTAAAATATTTAAATACACCATACACCAACTGACAACAAGACTGAATGAATAACAGCAAAATGTAAACCATTACAAAACAATTTCCATAGGCTACTTGCCAAATTGGTCTAAAAAGTGTCATTGTTATCTGTAATAATTAATTTTCCTAAATAAATGCTCATAAGTAAAAAACTGTTCAAGATAGGTATAGTAACATTATACATAGGAAGATAGACAATTTCAATAGCTTAGGACAACAAATAAAATTAGGTTATTAAGAAATTAATAAGGATTCTAAAACAAAAATAATATATAGGGTGCTCCGTTTAAATTATCAAAGTTGCTAATACTTTCAAGAAGAGAAGAGGCAACACTGCATGGATGGCTAAAAATATTTTTAAAAGAGAGATCTTCTCCGCTTCTATAAGCTCCCAAATTTTCAAAGTGATCCGATGACTAGTTCTCCATAAACGTCTAATAGGCCATCCACCATCAATCACCCTGTATAATATAAAAGGGAGACAAAACATTCCATTCATAAAACAACAGTTATTTACAATCACGCATAGTTCTACAGTTTGAAATAAGTTAGAAAAGATGGCTTTAAAAAATTGCAACGCTGTAATAAGGTACGCGTTTAGATAATTTCGATCTAACATTAGTCATAAATAGGTAATCGTTATATGTATTTTTTACAGAAACTCAGATACTATAAAGAAATGATCCATTTTTTCAAATATTTACTTAAAATATAGAATTAGCCACACCACTGCTTTACCTAAAAAAACATATCATTATTCTCACTCACCGACGAAATATTAATCCGGGGTTAGAATAGTCGAATTTCTTACACACCACGCACTGACGAATCATTGTAGATGGCTAATAAATAGCTCTAAATAGTTTTAGTTCGAAAAAAAACTAAAAATTAATCCAAAAACACAATAGATCATAAACAATCATAAAAGCAGAAGCGATAAACGGCTAACAACACCGCCGGCGAAAATCAATGCAAATAGTAAACTTCAGGGTAATTTTTACACGAGCAGGTAAAAATGATCATACAACGTTGCCACTGTGATTTCCTTAAAACATTGTAATTTGATGTTCTTGGGATGTATATAAATAACTTTACAAATAGAAAATTAAAAAAATGCACACATATTTAGTAAAATATTTTTACTTAATAGGTAAAGATTGTTTCATGAAAAATGGATATAAATTAATGACTGAAGTAAAAGTACCTGGGTCATCCCATTATTTATGACCGTTTGTTATTATTATGTGGAAAGGACCGGATTGTAATAATTATAATTAAATATAGGCACATCAGGTAGGTTAAGTTGCTTAATTTATATTTAAATATAAATTTGTTAGTTTTTGAGGAATGAATTGTCTTTTATCAAACATTCCTCAGAATAGCGTGATAGTAATGGACAATGCGAGCTATCACAGTCGCCAATTACATAAAGCTCCTAGCTCAAATAATACAAAATTGGAGATTCAGAACTACATGGCGGCGAATGATATATATTTTGAAGAAAGTTATAAAAAAAGTGATCTTTTAGAAGTTTTAAAGACATTTTGTATAAAAAAAGTATATGTTTGTGACACATTGGCAGAAGAAATTGGACATACAGTGCTACGGCTCCCACCATATTATTGCATTTTTAACCCCATAGAGCATATGTGGCACCAGTTAAAATCACTGGTTAGGTCTGAAAATATTTCTTCGACTTTAAGTTCTAGTGTTGTAGAATTAATACGAAAATGCTTTAATGATATTCCCCCAGATAGTTGGAAAAATGCAGTACATCACGTAATAACTGTAGAAAATTCGTATATTAGTCTGGATCGTATAATTAATCCAATTATAATTAATTTTGATGAGGATAGCGATAGCGAAACAGAACTATCTATAGAATAACATTATAAATGTAAATAAATATGACTAGTAATATTTTTGAAAAATGTTATTTCATTTGATTACATTAATATAATCATATCATTACTTAATTTCCTTAGTCCGTCCCTTCATACTTCACTTGTTTATTGCCAAGCTCTTACCGACATAATGGGACCGACCCAGGAAATCATTAAGTCGTATCCAATTTTCGTGAAACGTACTGTACACATGAGAAATGCATTCAATATAATTAATATTATACTTTTCGGTTTCAAACGCAGGCGGTAGATTTGGGACTCTCGGTACAGGCTTGGAATCATTGATTACTGTTTAAAACTTTATGTGATTGTGACAGCATAAAAACAATTGGGTCTATTTATTAATTAAATGTTTATGGTTTGCTTTGCAGATCTCAAGTTCATTAAATATTTAGTAGGGTGATTGCCAAAACTCTCTATTACTTTAAAAATAATAATATTTTATACAGTTTAAACTGAAGATAATTGGTCTCATAAGCTACGTTATTTGGTCGTTTTAGTTAGGTAAAGCCATTGCAAAAAAAACTCCAGGAGTTTTAGGAGGCAATGGTAAAGCGTACTGAATTTAAATAAACTTCTGTTAATTTTGTTTTGTTTGTTTAATTGTTGACTTACTCTGATTAAAGATGACTTTCCTGAACCCAATGGTCCTGTTACCATATGCAACCCAGGCTTCTCTATAGATAAGGTGATGTTCCTTAGAATGGCTTCATTTTCAATAACAATCGATGCATTTTGGAAGTCTATTTTTGGTTCAATAATCTAAAAGAGATTCTAAATTACTTACCATTTTTCTTTAAATTAAGCAAAGTCGTTTTATAAAATAATGGGTTGACAACGTACTAAAGGCAGATTTGCAATATGAAGTAAAACAGGTTGATGATATAATAATTGATATCTGAGAATAAAACATTAAAGGCATACTGCCTGTGAAAGGTTTATTTAAATATATCGATTCAAATATGATTTATTGTTTAAAATATAATGTTTCTTGACAAAGGTAACGAGTTGCTTACAAAACATACAATACAACATACAAATGTTTCGTTACCCTTTGGAATAGATACACGTTTCATAAAAATGATTTCACGTTTATTAATACTTTTGCGATTTCCAAAAAGAATTCATAGGAACCAAGCCAAATTTAAAAATTATCTTATAAAAATATATTTTTTGGTAGTTGGCTGTGGATTCATAGAAACAAAATAATGAAAAATCAATGTGACGTTATGTCTGTGTTGTTGTAAAAAAATGGTTAACCAATAAGGAATTTATTAATAAATAAATATACAAAATGAAAATTACTCATTAACGCCAATAAAATAACTAATAACTATATTGTTTAAAATGCTTGGCTCTTAAACATTCATAAATTGTTCGGATTTGTTATAACATGTTCATTTGTCACCTTTTCCATTTCTTTCCCTTCTAGAGACCCCAAAGCTGTTCGTACTCGATTTTCTGAATCTTCCCTTGTTGTGACGGGTGTCTTGTATACTATTTCTTTAATCCTACCCTATAGATATAAATCTAGGAGGGTAAGATCCGTAGACCTTGAGGCCATTTCCATGGACCGCCTCGTACAATCAACTTTTTTTGAGTCATAGGAGCTGCATCACGATGCAGTTCATTAAATTTTCTGCAAGTTCTAGATGAAGCTCTACCACACTCCCCATGAATATAAAATAAACTTAAAATATCTAAGCTCGAATAATGTGAATTAGCCATTTTTATTACAATAACTCAGACATAACGTCAAGTGGATTTTTCATTGTTTTGTTTCTATGAATCCATTCCACAGCCAACCACACTATCAAAAAATATATTTTTAAAAGATAATTTTTAAATTTCGCTATAAGTCCGAAAATACTGAAGATAGGTATAGGAACACTTAATATCATTAGATAGAAAATTCGATCCTCCATTAGTAAAACATATCAAATACAGGGTATCCCATTTAAAAAAAAGAAGATTATTGCAATTATTCATCTGCCTCAGAAATATTGTTATGGAGACGCCCTGTATAAAACGAATTAATTACTGTTCAAAATTATAAAATTGTGATGGTCTTGTGAAACTATTGTAAAATTTTCAGCTTTCTAGCTGCGAAGCGAACAAACCCGCTAAAAAGATACGATTTTCTTTTCAGATCCCGATACGGCGTTATTTTTATTGTTGTTGTTTATTTACACTTTCGGTATGATCCGGCAACACCGCACCATCGAAAATATTTTATAAACGTAGAAAACCATCTCCTATAGCCACGCCACAGCCAAATTTTCAAAGTAAAATCTCATTTAGTTCTCGAGATACTTCTAATAGGCCACTTTACTTGGGGCACCCTGTATAGCAAAGTATTTTCGTTTAGAAACTTGAAAAATTTGTGAACCACACGAAACACAAAATAAATGTCAATAATGACATCTCAATTTTAACTTTACAGCTGCCAAAAAAAAACGTTGTCTGTTTTCCGGCTTCATTAAGTGATAAAGCAAAAAACAATGACAGGTCTGTGATATTAGGTACTGTAAAGTTATGAGGCATGTTCATACCTTATTTTCTTCTAAAGTAACTTCGCCATCTGTACCATCACTTGGTTCCGGCATATTCAACACTTTTCCGATACGTATTACAGATGCATATATTTCAGAAGTTAGAGAAAATCCCATGGGCATCAGTCTGCCAACTACAAAGTCTAGTTCCTAAAAAATTAATATATTTTTACATATCGGTTAGTAAATAGGGGAGAACGGTCCAAAATGATCCCAGCGGGTAAAATGATCCCCACCTATTACCTTCAATACCGATTGTGACATCTATGGTATTCGTACGTTACTATTACCGGCTTAGTTGTCCGAGTACAGGTCGACAAGTGGATCTGTGTCTCCGACGTATCGGTAGGGGAGAAACAATATCGTTTAAAACATGGTCAAGTCATGGGCGTGCTATTATTATTTTACATAATGTAATACAAATAGGAAATTCTTCAGTAATTGCATTTAATGTTTGAAGGTAGGTAGGTAGGAACAAGTTTAAAAAATTACTTTAATTTATAAGACGTACATTTTTCAGTTTTGGTCGTATTAATATCCCTTTCTAGCTTTCGTGTAAGTGGCAATTTAAATAATTGCTTTGAGATTCCTATTCACATACCCCACAAACATTTGCAATCACTTCACGGGTCTGATTGTGACGGTTTTTACCAAGAGTATACTCATTCATTCTCACAAAGTTCAAAATTTTAAAGTAAGACCCTAAAACACGACACAATGAACACTTATTTAACACAATACAATAACTATTGCCCTTTCTATCACTACGCAACTGGGTGAGTGCATCCATCAAATATCGGACATCGCCGAACAATCCCGAGGGCCCGTCGGGTGTCTCACGAGACGCATGCGCTTACAACTGTCTCGGATATAACCTATCAAATTAGATCTAGCTACTTGTAACCATTGACAACGCACTATATTGCCATATTTTTAGATTAAAAGTATCGTAATCAAAAAAATACATTATTTGAATTTAAAAATCAAAATAAATAGTATGAAAAGAAAGTTTTAATATTGAAACTATAATAGAATATTGGTTCCTTATCTATTCCAATTTATTTTAAATGCATAAATATAATTTTAGGTTTTTCCCAGTAAGGGATTATTAAATTAAAATTTAATATATGTGACAACATTGTTAACCAACGAAACTTTTTTGCCCGCATTCCTTTCGTAGCTGCAGATAAACTTGTCGACCTGTAGTCATGCTAGATGCTAGTCAGTTGGATCTAAACGTTTGAGCAATGGTTATCAATAAAAAAGTGATTTTTGCTTATTCTGATCTAAGGTCAGTACCTATAGACTTTTATAACAGCTTTGAAAAGATAACAGGAATGCTAAATTTCTTAGTGCCTATATTTCAATATATATAAACAAAAAACTAACAACAAGATGCATTCAACAGAACTACAAATCGATGCACGATGACTTCACTAATTAAAAATCGCTTATAAATCCATGGGATCTGCTAAATGCAGCCATAATGACATAATTTATCATCCATATTTTTTATTAAAAACAAGCAATTTTTAGAACCAATTTTGCCATAAAAATTTAAATGAAAGCTTGTAGTTTTATTTTAGACTAATCGCCATGTCTAGGAAGCTCGGCATACCTTAAATATAGTCATGAGGTAATAAACTAATTCGGTATTGACTGAATACCCCAATGAAATGTAACTCAGCAAGAAGAATGGAAATACCATTTTTGCCACCAAGGTACCGAGGGAAGTTATAACGCAACCCAAATACCACGTTCTTAAATTGGCTTGTGTTTCTTTCCTGAAAACAAAAAAAACTTATTATGAAAAATAGTCGATCTATCGAACGAGTACGACAATTAGCCCTATAAAATGTGTATTTCATACAGTGGCGCTCGTGACCTATGATAGACGAGGGTTCACAAGTATCGTGAAATTATTTTTAAAATTTTATTTTGTGTAACGACCAAACAATTACTTTCTATGCGTTTTAAATGTAGAAACAAAAAAAGTAAGAAGAAAATGCGTTAGGTAAAACATATTTTTATTTTTTTTTAACTTTACACAAGGAAATACCACTTTTGGAAAATAAGATAGGTTTTCATAGTGTGTATAGCTGCCGCGTCTTAACATCGTCGTATGCAACTCTCGTAACAATATTTATACAATCCACTACTAATACTACTAAAGCCATCTAGGAGCTTTCAAGAAAAACGAATGATGTCCAATACTACTACCGCCATCTACGAGTCATCAAGAAAACCGAATGATGTCTAATACCACTACGCCATCTACGGCTACGTCATTAGGCGCAACCAAGACGAGAACAATAGTTAACTGTTTTATGACGAGAACGAATCGAGCCACGAGACTAACAAGTTGGCATTCTTCATATTTTCAGTGTTTTTTAGTTTAAATCCTTAAATAAAATGGTTTAAAATCATATCGAGTATCATTTATCGAAATACACAACATTTATCGACCCTACACAATAGTGCTTAAACGTAAAGTCCATTCTTCGGTTCTTAATTGTAGAAAATTGATCAATAACAGCCTCATTAAGTTTGGAATACCCTCTATACATTTTTTTCATATATTTCATTTTTAAACTTATTTACCCTTTGTGGTCTGCGTTAAATTAATTTCGGGTGTAGGTGTTCCCGCATTCTTCACTTCAATTTTTTGCTCCAAACTCAAAGAGCTACACACACACACACCGTCAACTATTCATTTTAACTTAATAAATATATAATATTAAAATATTAAAACATACACGCTCCAACTAGATGCAAGAACAGACAACTGTGCGCCTTTTCCCATGTTAAATCGCCATAGCCCCGCTATCCCCCGCTGCCACCCGCCACCTGTTACTACAAAGAAACTGAACTACTTAACCGCATGTGCGAGCAAGTCTCGTCATAATCGTCATTTACCTCGACCGAGGCACGGTTGCTGGATCTATACAGTTTGGTTTGATGGGATGTTAAAATATTAGGGAGGGTCGGACTTTTTTAGTTTGACGGTACGATAAAATATTAAGGAGGGTCGGACTTTATACGATAAATAATATTCAATGAATATAAATTAATATTTTTTATTCATTTTGTTTTGGGGGTGCACGTGCGCATGTGCTCCTGTGGAAGAACCGCCACTGATTTCATACAATTTGTTCTATTTCGGACCTATTTTCATTTTATTTCCAAAATAGACACTAAAAAGAGTCATTATATATCAAAAGATGTCAAGTCAAACCACACTTTCGGTTTTAATTTAAACATTAAATAACACGAACACAATAGTACAACTACAAACGAAGATTAAATAAAAAAAATATTGTTTAGTTGTTATCATTTAATATTTGATCTAACCAAGGATCTTACATCGAGGAGGATATAACTCTGGTTCACAGTCTTTGATGAATAAACAGTTCACATTCTTAGGTGGATTATAGACAACTTTCCAGAAAAACAATCGTGGAGCTCTGAAAATTCGTATAATTTTTCTTTGTCGTTTTCTGTTAATTAGACAAAGACATTACGCTGCCTTCGAGCGTTCGGAACATACTTTTTATAAAGCCCTTATTGAACGGCCATCTTTCATACCTATTTTCAAGTTTGACACTACCGGATTAACACCTGTCATATTTGTCGTTATCGTTAAATAAAATTCGTTGTTGTTTTTTAGTCTTTGTGTGTTAAATTTAAGTTATGCTTGTGGAAAAAAATAGTTTCTTCAGTATGGCAAGACTGTGCCAAGTGGACCGTAAACTGGATAAAAATATAGACCTTTGAGTCACGTCCGTCGATTGTGTGTTTTTCCTAACAAAGACATATCAAACCGGTTACCTCTTAGGATGAAAACAGAAACAGACAGACGATATAAAGAGATGGGGATTCTACAGGTAGAATTCCCGTCTCTTTTTTGTTGTGTTTATTTTCGTAATAACAGGCGTCACATTGACGTGTACAAAGCAAATAGAAATACCGAGTCCATGTTTGTTTCAAGTCGGTGGATCTAACAAATATGGATAGAACTTTTGACATTTGAATCAGGTAATACCATCGCTCCAATACGAAAAAATAACTAATTCCGAGTGATTTATTTAGCCGGAATGCTAAACTTAGTTTTACCTCTAAACCATAATTGTATAATACCATAAGTTTTTTCATTAAATTAGAGTCAGGCCTAACTTGAACAGTTGTATTCATTGAAAATGGGGACACTAAATTTGTTATAATGTAAATCGGTCTTCACTGATTTTGACTTCTTCAAAAGTTTATGGTTGGCAAAACTGTCGCTCTCAGAATTCTAAAAATGCCTCGCCATTTAACAGAACTTGAAAAAGTTCAAATAGTAGCCAGAATTGAAGGTGGGTGGTCAATACGGGCACTAACAAATTTATACGGAAAAGGCAACGACAAAGCCCGCATTTCCGACACAAAAGAATCGGAGCTAAGAAACTGGGTAGCTGCGTATAAAATATTGCTAACAGATGAACGTAGATAGTCGCGGACAGTTTTCACCTCCGCGACTGTTAGTCGTGGAACGCGGCACGAGTGAAAATATATGTTATTACAAAAATATTTTTATATATTTAACACATTTATCACATTTAATTAGATTATTTTATTTTGTTTAGCGACGCCAATGCTTATTGCTCATAACCTTAAAAACAAAAAATCAATCAGAAAAGCCTGATTTACGCAAATATGACTAAACTAGTCATAAGACTTGTCCCCATTTTCAATTAATACAACTGTACAATCGGACATTAATCAATTATACAATTATGATTATATTAAAATAACTATTCAATGTAGTTTTTATATTGATAGTGTAGAAAGTGCATGTCCTACTGGAAGCGCTATCAGAGACTGTTATAAATTTTCGATTTTTCATGAAACAAGCTCTATTTAATCCCAATAGATCTTTAAAAATAATAATATCAGTAAATAAGCAGGAGTGAAATTAGAAATACAAAACTAATAAGAATCAGATCATCAATCAAAATTAGTTGTGTTGCATCCTTTGGTTGCATCGGATTGGTTAACGAAAATATATGTATCTATGCCTCGCTTGGTCGAATTAGTCCACGCTATACTTACTTTCGCGCCTCACATATTCTCCTATGGAAGAACGCTTCCCATGTGTACATTTTTATTATTTTCAAAACTGATAGGATTTCCCCCGTAAACTGCAATCTTTTATCAGTCATCCTGCCAACTCGAAGTCTCATTTTCACTATAAACTGGCTTATGATTGCTAGAAAAAATAGCATAATTATAAAAACAAAAAAAACTTAATTATTCTTAGTTTTTTAATTAATACATATACAGGGTGTCCGGGAATATGTGGGAATTCTCCCGGATATGAAGAAAACACGTGAAAGGAATACTATAGGTTCATATAAACTTCTTTCGTATCGGCCTCCTCTTCGGAGATATGGGCTCCCAAGAGCACCAATGGAATCAAGTTTGTTACACATAATTATTGAACCACCTGGTATATTTCAATTATTTTTTAATATATGATGTATACCAGGTAAGACCCGTCAAATTACTACCCAAGAAACTGTTGTGAATTACTCACAGCTGCAGGGACGGACTAGCTGTAACACTCATGGGCCCATTTTTTTACGCCCTGTATGATGAAAACTTTGGACAAAGTTTTTTACATACCTTTAACTATTGACTAAAAATTAAGTACTCTTCATACATGTCGCTAATCCTAACCGTTTTCGAGAAAACGACATTTTAATTACATCATGTATTTGGCGTATCTCGGTAAGAGATCCATCTTTGTTCCTATGAAATGATGAACGTCAAAATTCCGCTTTTTCATATTTAATCCGTGAGAAGTTAGGGAACCCAGTGTCAATAAAATGACGTTTCCTCGAAAACGGTTAGGATTAGCGCCATGAATGAAGAGTACTTAATTTTTAGCCAATAGTTAAAGGTATGTAAAAAACATTGTCCAAAGTTCTCATCATACAGGACGTAAAAAAAATGGGCCCATGAGTGTTACAGCTAGTCCGTCCCTGCAGCTGTGAGTAATTCACAACAGTTTCTTGGGTAGTAATTTGACGGGTCTTACCTGGTATACATCATATTAAAAAATAATTGAATTATACCAGGTGGTTCAATAATTATGTGTAAAAAACTTGATTTCATTGGTGCTCTTTGGGAGCCCATATCTCCGAAGAGGAGGCCGATACGAAAGAAGTTTATATGAACCTATAGTATTTTTTTCACGTGTTTTCTTCATATCCGGGAGATTTCCCACATGTTCCCTGTATATTCAATTGAAGCAGCCGTTACTTGACGAAGAAGTCACTATTTTAAACACTCTGTATTTTAATTTACCATTATGTGTAGAAATTATATTCTTTATCTAATGTCTCAGTACATACCTACATGTTTCTAATTTGAGTACTTTTTAGGTCAGATACAGAGTGATTGATGCAAGCGCGAATCATAGGGCTCAGTGCGCGAATTATATCAGCCCTTTTTGAACGTGATATTTTCCAATAAGAAAAATTAAAGTACAGCTCGACAAGCGAGTCTATAGCTACGCGGTATCGGTATGGGGAAAGCAATATCTTTTAAAACATGGCCGAATCATGGGCATGCTATTAGGCATGGCATGAATATATTTGTATCACCAGTGCCAATATATTAGGTCTTTCCATTAATATTTTTCGGGTTTGTTCGGGTTTGTTCGTTTGATTTCAACATGCACTTCAAAGTTTCACGGGCAAACGGAGACTTTATGTCACGTCTCAGCTGTTGTAGCAACATTTTTAAGGTTGGAACCTCTTTTAGTTCCAAATAAAACATTTGTATAGTTGTCCTAACAATGCCAAAGTCGAAGCCTTCGACTTTTTCGACCGCACAGAGACGGACCCTTTTTTTGACAGGAGATGACAACAATTGATCCGGGTTATTTTCTTTCCTTTTAGTATCTTCTTTGTGAATTTTTTTACTGTACCCACGCTTACTCCCGTATACATTGCCTTTCTAGCTTTCGCTTAAGTGGCAATTTAAATGTATTAATTTGTGATTCCTCTTCACACACCCTGTACACATTGGCAATCACTTCACGGGTTTGACTATGAAGGGTTTTACGTATATTCATTCATTATCACAGTTTTAAAAGAAACCCTATCACTACGCAACTAGATGAAGCATATTGGACATCGCCGAACAAGCACGCTGGCACAATAGGCGTGTCACCAGACGCGTGTCGTCATCCTCTGTCTGGGATGTAACCTATCAAATTAGCTCTAGCCACCAGTTACACATGGTTACCGTTGATATTGCACCATGTTGCCCTATTTTTAGATTAGAAATACTTTAATAAAAAAATATTTTATTTTGCATTTAAATATTAAAATAAATAGAATGAAAAAAAAGCTTTAAGAACATTGAAACTATAATAGAATATTAGTTTCTTATATACTTATGACAATTTACTTTAAATGGGTAAATTTAATTTTAGGGTTTACTTGGTAACATGTTATTAAATTAAAATTTTATATATGTGACAACATTGTTAACCCAAGAAATTTTCTTGCCCGCATTCCTTTTGTAGCTACAGATAAAGTTGTCGACCTGTATTCATTATCTGGAGAACTATAACAAATATGTATAAGAAAATGTTAAGGCAACTTATTAAGAATATGAGATTCTAAAAAAAAAACACACAGTACACAGGGTGTTCCATTTAAATTATCAAAGTTGTTAATACTTTCTAGTAGACCAAATTTTCAAAGTAATCAGTTGACTAGTTCTTCATAAACGTCTAATAGGCACCATCAGCCTGTATGACTTACGAGTACCTACCTATGGATTTTATTATACCAGGAAGGGATTATTTTTAAAATACACTGTATAAAAAATATCTAATATTTGTATGAATTGCAAATACCCATACCTTTTCTAAATTTTATGAAATTTGTAATTCGAACGAATTGGGTAAAAAATAGACATGTGTGATGTGTAGTATGATATTTGTGCGAAATACAGTTCTTAACTCTTGTGAAAAGTATATCTTTATTTTTATTTTTTCTTTAATAGTAAATTGTTTTAACCATAGACATATAATATAATAGGGAAGACAAATCAGTCCATTCATAACACATCATTTATTTACAATCATGCACAGTTCTACAGCTAAAAAAATGGCAACGCTGTAATAAGGTACGCGTTTAGATAATTTCGATCTAGCATTAGTCATAAATAGCTAATCGTTGTAGGTATATTTTGCAGAAATTCAAATAATATGAAGAAAAAATCTATATTTTTGCAATATTTGCTTAAAATAGAGAATTAGCGACACCATTGCTTAACCTAAAAAAAATAGCAATAGAGAATAAAGACAACACAGCTCCCAAAAAAAAGTATTCAAAATCCTAAACGTCATAGTTACACACGTAGTATAATCGGTAACACTTGCGTACAGCGTTGCCACGGGGGTTTTCCTAAAACAGTGGAATTTGATGTTGGGAAACTATAAATAACTTTATGAGTAGAAAATTTAAAAAATACACACATATTTAGTAGAATATTTTGACTTAATAGGTACACATGATAAATGCATTCAATATTTATAATTAATATTACACTTTTCGGTTCAGTACAGACTTGGCATCATTGATGTCTGTTTAAAACTTTGTATGATTCTGACAGAATAAAATCAATTCTGTCTATTTATTAATGAAATGTTTTTGGTTTTAACTTACCTTGAGTTAAAATTCCAAAGGCCAATACACCAACAGCGATCAGCGCCGGGGAGCCGAGTCTTGAGTACAAGAGATAAGATAGATAAATAAACTGGATAGTTCCTATGAGCAAATCGCTCATGGGCCACATTGATGATATAATAGATCTGATGTCTTTTGTAAGAATGGTCACGATGTTTCCCATACTGGAACCTTTAAGCTTTTCCGGTCGTAGCCTCAAAACTTTCTTAAATAAATTTGATAATTACTGCTTACTTTCCATTTTTAATTTTTGGACCACTGAAATAATGTAAAACAAAAAGTGATTATGCGAAAGAGTGGTAACAAATACAATACTTTTTTTGTTGTAAATATTTATCATTCTACCTTACTCTAAATGGTCTGTTTGTTTGCCACTCTTCCGCAATATGAATTTTTGTTTTACCAGGAGCCAGTGGCAGTTCGTCAGGTGACGCAAGTTAGGCGCGTCACTACGTATTTTATAAAATAAAGTAGTTAAATAATCAAAACATATTTTTGTCATTAACATCGTAAGTCCAATGACATACGGCGGCGACAGTCATTTCGCCTCCAAATGTCTTGTGCCGATGATATGTTTCTGGACCGGGCGCGACGGTACATTTCCATCTCGTGCACTCATTTTAATTCTTCGCAGAGGCGCCAATAATTTCGCCTCTCAATTTTATGTAAATTTTTTTGTAATGTATTGAAGAATGTAGATTTTGAACATATATTTAAATTTTACTCGTGTTAAACAACATTTTATAATAGTAGATACTGTTATTTTAATAATCGAGCTACATCGAGCATTTTGTTGCAACGATTGACTGCATTGCTTGGGTTGTAGGAAGAAGAAGGCTCAGTGAGAGTAACGTTAACAGTTCAGATGAGGTTATTGTTTGTTTAGTCTACATTTCAGAATAAAACACAGCAATTATTAAATTAGCACAAGATCAACTCGACTCTCTGCGCGAATAAAGTAAACAACTAATTTATAATCCTAAAAAGAGTAGACGTTACACCAGACCTGTCAACGGTCACGTGGTTCATCTCTTGCATTCTATTGGTTACAAGTGGAACTGTCGACGGGCAAGATCGCACACAGTTTATCGTACCAATAAAAAAAAACTTGTAGCGTTGAAAAGAAAAGTATATAAAGATTTATTGTTAATCATAATAGTGTATTTCTAAAACAGCAAAGTTTCTTCTAACAAGAATAAAGATTATCCAGTAAAGTGGTTTCTTCTGATACACGAAATCAATTTTGCTGGTACAGGTAGAAAATATTCTATCCCAGCTAAAATAATTCTAGCAATGTTTTTTTTTAGCTGGAGCTTCTCTCAGTCCGTAAACAATCAATGTGACATTTAATAACTTTTGGTTTTTGCTAAGTTAAAAATCATTTCAACCAACAAGTTAATTCAGTTTTTAACATTAAAAATACAAAATCATTAGATATATGCCATACCTAGAGTGGCATAGCGATACTTTTCGGTCGGTGTCTAACCCAGATATATTTCTAATTGGTTTAGTATAAAAAATAAATTAAATTCAATTTTTATGTAGTTTATGTCAAATTTAAATTTTAAGAAATTTCATGCATCTAGATTTTATGCACTTCTACAGTTGGACGTATCAGGCAGATGAATAATTAATATACAGGGTGCTGATAAAGTCTGGAATAATCGATTTTTCTTGAAAACGCAAAACTTTTTCGAAAAACGCTCGTACCCGTCGATTTTATTTTATTCTTTGAAATTTTTTGGCGTTCTTCAATATTATACCGGATGCGCCAAAAACGCTAGGCAAGTGTCAACTTTACTTTTTCAAATAGAACACCCCTTTTTTCTCCAATATTCAGATTCCTCTCTAAACTCTAGACAAGTTTCATATAACATATTGTATGGCTAAAGTCAACAGTAATTGAAATACAGGGCCCACAATAAAAATCAAGGTATAATTTTAAGGTCTAGGTATTTACCTTCTTACCGGTTTCTACATAATAACTTAGTTACGTAAATGTCAAAACATTTAATATTTACTCCAAAGTTGTCACTTTTACCCATAAAAATGTTTCTAACGGAAGCTGAGAGAATCGAAATATTAATAATAGTAGGATGTGGAGATCGAAAGAGAACACAAATAGAAGTTTGTGAGTATTTTAATGATAAATATCCAAATAGAGAACACATAAATCAGGCAACTGTTTCCAAAATTGTTAAGAAGTATAATGAAGTTGGTCACGTTAAGGATAAACCTAGAAGTGGACGACCTAAAATTTCCGACGATGTCAAACTTGATATTCTAGTTTCGTTGGAAGAGAGACCACATTCGAGCACAAGAAGTATTTCTCAAAATGTTCAAAATATCCACGATTCAACGGTGGCAAAGTTCCTGAAAAAGGAAAAATGGCATGCATATAAATGTCAAGGAGTACAGGAACTTTTGGAAGGCGACCCTGACAGAAGGAATGAGTTCTGCGAAATTCTCATGGATAATTACTTGATTAACGATGCATTATTTCCGAGTAACATAATTTTTTCCGATGAGGCTACTTTTTTCTTGGATGGCATGGTAAATCGTCAAAATTGCCGGTATTGGTCCAGCGAAAATCCCCATTGGTTCCGAGAAATTCATACCCAGCGGCCGAGAAAAATTAATGTATGGGCAGGAATAATTCGGGATACTGTTATAGGACCCTATTTTTTTGAGGAAAATTTGACTGGCCAAAGATATTTGCAGTTTCTTGAAGAAGACCTCGCTCCAGCGTTGATTGCCCTATTTCCCGATCGGAACATTCCTGACTCACATGATACAACTATGTGGTTTCAGCAGGATGGTGCACCAGCCCACTATTCGGTCGAAGTCCGTAGATACCTGAATGAGTTATTTCATCATCATTGGATAGGTCGACGGGGTGAAATAGAGTGGCCTGCGAGGTCCCCCGACTTAACGCCATTGGACTTCTTTCTGTGGGGCTATATTAAGGAAAGGGTTTACAAAAATAAACCAGAAGATATTGATGTTCTCAAAACGCGTATAACAACAACCATAAGACAAATTACCCCAGAAATTGTACATAACGTACAGTTAGAATTTGTTGAGAGATTGGGACATTGTAGAGCCGTAAATGGACACCATTTTCAACACTTACTCAAATAATTTTTTAGATTGTTCACTGTATTACCAATTTCCTGTTAGAATTTTTTTTCTAGCCTAAGTATTTGTCATGGAAAACAAGCTTTAAAATTATACCTTGATTTTTATTGTGGGCCCTGTATTTCAATTCCTGTTGACTTTAGCCATACAATATGTTATATGAAACTTGTCTAGAGTTTAGAGAGGAATCTGAATATTGGAGAAAAAAAGGGGTGTTCTATTTGAAAAAGTGAAGTTGACACTTGCCTAGCGTTTTTGGCGCATCCGGTATAATATTGAAGAACGCCAAAAAATTTCAAAGAATAAAATAAAATCGACGGGTACGAGCGTTTTTCGAAAAAGTTTTGCGTTTTCAAGAAAAATCGATTATTCCAGACTTTATCAGCACCCTGTATAATTTAATAGGAGTAGATAAGCCATTTTTCTGATATGCAGTTAACAAAATTCAAACGACTATAACACTGACAACTACTGTCATTCAGAAAGACAACAATTTGATTAGGTCATGCGTTTTAAACATAAGTAAATAAAACTATTTTTATCTTTTTTCATTTCATACCAGTAAAAATAAACGCTGAAATGCAATAAATCTGAAAACTCTTAATATTTCCGAAACAGTTGAAGATAGGTATAGGATATTGTACATTAAATATGTCTTAAATTTTCTGAGGGATCCAAAAATTGATTAATATAATAATAATCAGGATGTTGCATTTAAAATAAGAAAGTTGGTAGTGGCCACTATTACATGACACACCCTGTATGAAAATTCTTTATTGAAAAAAATGCGCAACTAGAATACCAATCGACGTGTCCGAGCGTTTTTTTTTCACACTTAGAATTTATTTATTATAGAATTTATTCAATTTGGCTGATATACGCTGTATTATAAAAACAATCACGCCCGAAGGGTATCCTGAAATTAACAACAACCACGAAAAACTATGTTTTAAAATCTTGAAGTCATTTCTAAACTATAAAATGGTGTTAAAAATCAATTTATCGAATTTGATAGCCCGCAGGTTATATGGATGACACTTAATATTTTACTCACCCTGTATATTAATGAAGTAAGTGATGATCTGATATTAACACCCAGAATGCACTCCATCAGGAAATAGTTTTGAATCCAAAAACATCGGCTAATTGAAACGAGTACCACTATGCCGCTGTAATAGTAAGCATCGTTCTTTGAATATTGCGTCTGATTTTTTTCGAAGTATGCGATAAACCGGCTCATTGCATATGGAAAAAGAGTACTAAAATGGTAATAAGGAAATTTACACGTAAATGTGCTTGTGACCCTGTGAAAAAATGGGAATTGCCATATGGTTATATTATAATAAAGAAAAATAATTTTTAATTCTGTCTCGAATGATATAAAAACATACATTGGCTCCAATTGAAACTAAGAAAAATAAAATGCTTTAAAATTTTAAAAGTTTGGATACCCTGTACATCAATCAAACTTAGTTAACGAGACTGTTCAAAGATATTACAAACTACAAATAGAAAAACGTACATTTCTAGCCGCGACGCAACGAATACAAACAGTCTTTCCCACCTCTTTCGGTCATTATTGCAGCATAGCCAGATTGACATATTAATCACAAAGGTAATTCCAATTAAAAATTTGTTAATTTGACAATTACAACTGGTTTAAGGTTAATCCGCAATTGTTCTTAATATAAATTTATTTTTCCCAATAATTTTACTATAAACTGTGAAAAGGCGATGAGAGATTCATAATTTTTTTTTTATTATTATAGTTAAAAGTATCAAACGAATCTTGAACTAATCCAATTGTACTCTGCCAACATCTAGTTCTATTTTACAACTGCGCTACATATGCGTTACAATTTTGACCCAAAATGTGAATGAATACTAATCTCGTAACATTACAACGTTGGCGCTTTGATCTAACGGATAGTTTATATATATATATATACAGGGTGAGTCGGGAGGAATTTCAGGATTGTATTATACACGCGAAAACAATGTAAAAAACCCATATGTTCTTATCGGATATTCATTTGTTTTCAAGTTATAGCGCAATACCAAATAAAGAAAAGTTCATATATTAACGGTTTCCTAATCATAGCGTTCTTTTAATAAATGTTCAAAAATACCGCCATTGACTTCTAAACATTTTCTGCTTCGTCTACGAAGGTGGCCCGTTGCTCTTCTAATTGCTTCATTTCTTTCTTCTTTAAAATTGGCTGCAGTATTTCTAATACGTCGAATTAGTGCATCCCGAGTGTCCACTTTTACTTTGTACACTTCATTTTTAAACCAACCCCATAAACAATAGTCTAGTGCTGTGAGGTCTGGAGATCTTGGAGGCCAATTAGTAGGACCACCGCGACCAATCCAACGCCCTGGAAATGTTTCGTCTAAATGTTGCTTGACCTGACGAGGAAAATGTGCAGGAGCTCCATCGTGCTGGTAATACATTCGCCTTCTGATATTTACAGGAACATCCTCTAGTAGTCCTTGTAACTCATGTTGTAAAAAATGTAGGTAGTTGTCTCCTGTGAGGCGATTCTCCAAAATGAAAGGGCCAATTAAATAGCTATCGAGCATACCACACCACACATTAAACGAAAACTTATGTTGAAAATTACTTTAAACTGTTACGTGGGGATTTTCGATTGACCATACATGAGAGTTACGAGTATTATTAATACCGTCACGGGTGAATGTTGCTTCATCTGTAAAAAGTATATGCGATACAACACGATGATTATTATTTATCCACCGATAAAATTCAATACAATTAGCATAATCTTCCGGTTCTAGGTGCTGTACTCTCTGTACATGGTATGGATATAAGCCTTGGAACGTAGAAAAAATATTGGATATTGCTCTATAACTTGAAAACAAATGAATATCCGATAAGAACATATGGGTTTTTTTACATTGTTTTCGCGTGTATAATACACTCCTGAAATTTGGTCCGTTCCTCCCGACTCACCCTGTATATTGGTTGATTTGTGTTTTTTTTTGTGATCATTGGTGAAAAATTGTCTTTATTATAAACAATCATGGTGCATTCATGTGTAGTTTGTAAAAGAGTGGATCATTTAAATAAGGATTTATCTTTTCATCGGTATTAATATTTGACTATCTGATATAACCAGACTTTGTTGCCATTCAGCCAACATGTAGTTCTCTCTTCCACCCATTACTGATTTTCAATAACATTTCACACAATCACAGCTTCCCTTTCCAAGAGTTTTATGAGTGGATTATGGGATCTGTAGTTTACTATACCTTTGCGACTGTGGTTTAATAAGTACCTTGTATAATTTTAGTAACGAGGCTCTCATTGGTGTTTAAATCATTCAACTGATTTTTTTTAGTTTTTTTTTCGCAGATCACTAAACCGGTTTCAATCAAATTTTTGGTTTGTTCGGGTTTGTTCGGATGTGGGATATGTAAATGTAGGTAACCATAAGAGGTAGGTGCCGGGGAGGTGAAACGCAGGACCTTGTATGTAGATTGTCGACTCCTTGGGTGTCCTAGAGTAAGTGATTTTTTTTTAATTTAAAATTCAGTGAAGATGCCTAAAATCAGACACATGCGTCGCACACCATTGGCAACCACGTTTGTCGAATATCAAAAGCCGCGCATCGATACGAACCGCAAATTCGTACCAAGTTCGCCACTAGTTCGTTGTTCGTCTATATTCATGTTTGGTGCGTGAACTACGGCTTGTTAATATATCTAGTAGAGTACAGTGATCTAGTGTATTTAATCATAATCGTCTGATGACAAAATTTTCTATATTGAACATTTGAGTTATTTGTGGGATTCCAGGGATAATATAAAAAAAATAGAAATAAAAAAAATTACGCTTTTATATGTAAATTTTTAAAAAATTAAAGGATGCATTTTTTTTTAAATCAGAATCAACTGTTCTTCAAACTTACAAAAACTACCCCATTCTTCTAAGTCATAAAAATTTCAAGTGATTAATCACTCGAGCGATTCACTCGATTATTCAAATCGCTTGAGTATCAAGTAAAGATTGTTTCATGAAAAATGAATAAGACTTAATGATTTCCTGGGTCGGTCCCATTGTGTCGACAAGAGCTTGGCAATAAACAAGTGAAGTATGAAGGGACGGACTAAGGAAAACAAGTAATGATATGATTATATTAATGTAATCAAATAGAATAACATTTTTTTTAAATATTACTCTTAGTAATATTAATTTACATTTATAATGTCATTCTATAGATAGTTCTGTTTCGCTATCGCTATCCTCATCAAAATTAATTATAACTGGATTAATTATACGATCCAGACTAATATACGAATTTTCTACAGTTATTACGTGACGGACTGAATTTTTCCAACTACCTGGGGGAATATCATTAAAGCATTTTCGTATTAATTCTACAAGCCTAGAACTTAAAGTCGGAGAAATATTTTCAGACCTAACCAGTGATTTTAACTGGTGCCACATATGCTCTATGGGGTTAAAATGCAATAATAGGGTGGGAGCCGTAGCACTGTAAGTCCAATTTCTTCGGCCAATGTGTCACAAACATATACTTTTTTTATACAAAATGTCTTTAAAACTTCTAAAAGATCACTTTTTTTATAACTTTCTTCAAAATATATATCATTCGCCGCCATGTAGTTGTGAATCTCCAATTTTGTATTATTTGAGCTTGGAGCTTTATGTAATTGGCGACTGTGATAGCTCGCATTGTCCATTACTATCACGCTATTCTGAGGAATGTTTGGTAAAAGACAATTCTTGAACCATTCCTCAAAAACTAACAAATTTTACCACAAAAAGATATTTAAATATAAATTAAGCAACCTAACCTACCTGATGTGCCTATATTTAATTATAATTATTACAATCCGGTCCTTTCCACATAATAATAACAAACGGTCATAAATAATGGGATGGCCACAGGTACTTTTACTGCAGTCATTAAGTTATATCCATTTTTCGTGAAACAATCTTTACTCGATTATTAAAATCATCGGTTTTTCCCAATACTAATTATGACCATACACGAAAATGGTACAAATAACTAAGAGGTAAAAGATTCCACGCCGATGGAGGCGTGGCTTGTGACGTCACCAGGAGAGTGGTTTTTAAATCTCTTAAGGAGATTTACATTGCTGACAGCGGTTTTAACTGTATGTGAATTGAAAGCATAATATCATGGTATCTTGGTATATTTATTTCATGAACATACAATAAAGATTAAGGCTAAAATACGACCTAAGTAGTTATAAACATATTAAATTATATTTTATAAATAGTCCATCTCTCAGTGGAGTGAAATTATAAAGACGTAAAGAAACTCATAGTCAGCTTCAGTAGTTAAATAAACAATATTTTAATTTCCATACATGTTTCGAATGCATATACCATTATCATCTAGATTCTAGTGGGAAATAGTTAAGAAGTAAATATTAACAAAATAAATAAAACCGTATATTTGTTGTTTTTATTTATTTATGTAGGAAAGCGGAAACACCTTATATTTCTATCAAAATTATTTGCGTGGTTATCCATATCACAACCGAACACGGCGCACCTTATTTTATGAAAATTCAGATATTTAGTTTAATAAACACTAAAAAATAAAAATTCTGGTGAACTTTCAAAATTTCCATGGAAAACTGCGGCAAACGGCATTACGTGGCGACTAGTATTGCCCGAAATTTTTGATCAAAAATTATAGGCTGACGGTTCGAAACCTAATAGAATAATAAAAAACGGTGTCAGAGTAAGAAGAGTACCAAAAATCGTTATTATGATGTGGAGTCCACCGCCAGATTGAACATACATTTTCTGTGGGTAGCCCCATAATAAGAATTAACATCTCAAAAATTGTTAAAATAGTAATGGATATTTACAATTGTAAAAGACTGACAACGCTGATGGCAACAAGCAGGGGTGGCCGAACAGCTTCGGCTATCGTCGACCGGTTCCAATGCCGGGACGGATGTTTTAAAAGTTTGTTGGAATCTTTTCTTATTTTAGTCGAATTTTGACTGTAATGTGTGTTATATTTCTATGAAAGTAATATACGTAAATACTTGTCATATATTATTCTTTCATTTCACATACCATTAAATGCGTAAAACCTTTTAATACCTTTAAAACAGAATTAAAAACGCTAACGCCGTATAAATCTCCATAAGAAATTTAAAAATCACTCTCCCTGTGACATCACTGCGCGCGGCAGACGAAATTGGAATGGTTAGATATCTTACTTTTAGTTATTTGTATCATGGGCACCAAGGGAGAATGCACGCAGTGAACCGAGCGCAACAGATGAATGCAGCTATAGTCCATCGGTAGTAAAAAAAATGTAATACGATACACGACACGAAAATTATTTTATATTCTCGACCGTTTTACAGCTAAATAACTATTTCAACATGAGCATACATGAATTATTAGAGCAACCGATAAAATAAGAGTTGTGTTAGCTAATCCGCCCAAATCATGTATCTACCTGTGAATAAGTGTCCATGATAAATGTATACAAGTATACAACATGTATCTCAAGCCGAATCTTCGCCAAAGCAGTTTGCACACTGACTTGCAATGTTCCCATTCCTGTTCGGTCTTGTCACCACACCTTTTCGAATTGCAAGATTTCGGAACTTCGTAGATATCAGATTCTTGAAGATTGCCTTTTATGCCTTTTTTAAATAGTGGGATTGTATATCTAAAAATAAAATTAATCGAAGTTTAGATATGGGTATATTTTACTTTAAATAATAAACGTTCCCTGTTCAATATATTTGCGACGAGGCAACGTCTGAGGCCCTTTTAACTACATGGTCCCCTTAGCCAAGATGTTTAATTTTTCAATCAAAATATTCGGATAGCGCCCCACTCGTGTTTTCACCGTTCCATTGTTTTTATATGGCATATGTCTTGCTTCAAGTTTTACCGAAAAAAACTGTTCCAGCTTTAATTTTTTAAACATTATATCGAAATGTTTGAATTTTCCCCACATGCCTTGTAATAGTGATCACGCATAATATCCCCCCATCAGGGCCCCATGCATCTTAACTTTGTTATTTCTCGTACATTTAACATTTTATTTTAACAGTTTTAACATTTTTAATATACAGGGTGTTATGGAAATGACGTATTATATTTAAATGGGTGACTCCTGGGGTGTCCTAGAGAAGCGCTACATATTTTTTTTAAATCGAGCGTTTAAAAAGTGGGGTAATTCACCCCTAAACCCACCGGTCACTCCTCGGCACATTCATATATGATCATATTACATTGCCAAGCTGTGTAATCAACAGATGTGCAGGCACAATGTTGCCAAACTGTTTAAAAGTGTAAAACTTTAGTTTCTTATAAAAATAAATATTTAGCTTACTTAGAAAGTAAATCCAGAACGCGATTAAGGAATCCAGGGCACAGACACCTTCAGTTCTTTTTTCTATGGGAAAAACTTTATGCTCATCACGTGTCCTAATGATAGTGTGGGAGTACATAATAAGCTTATCACTAAACCTCATTCGGCCTCTTATTTCCAATCTCGGAATATACCGGCATATCATCGAAAGAAAAAAACACAGTGGTACAGAACAAATTGCAATAAATCACTCAAAGAAACACACAGACACTCACGAGTTTCAAATTAGTTTTTTTGAAGATATGCACCTATTATCAGATTACACGACAACACTAAACACTAACGCATAATTACACTTTAAAATAACACTACCGCACACATAGAACAGGAGCACTTAATAATTTCGCAATAGAAATAATAAAAACGCTAATTTCTATGGGCCATTAACCCTTTACTAAAGATAAAATGAAACAAAACATCGAAAGTGGCAACGCTGTATTTTTAGACAGACAACAGACACGTGAAGACAGGAACAGGTTCAAAGGTTAGTTTCAATATTTTTAGATTTCGAATACCAATGTATGAAAGAATTATATTATTTCCCAGACTACCAGCTGATAAAATCTTATACAATAAGGGCGTATTTTTGTCTACACGGTAGCACTTTAAAACACTAATTCAAATTGAATGGTACTTAGATGTGTTCATGAGATGCGCGATGTGAATTTATGTGACTTTGTTTTGGTGTTTTCTGACGGTTTTTTGTTCGGGTTACCTGGTGTTTTTTCATAAATTAAGTTGGTTTTAAATAAGGCCGAAAAGGTAAATAAACTTGCATTTTTTTCTTCTAAAGGGTAAAGTGGCATTTTAATTGTTCAGATCCGACGGGTGTCATTCGAATTGAACAAGTGAGAACATACCTGACCATTATAAACTCCGCGGCGGTTTATTCGAGTCAGTTCAAGTTTATAAATCAGAGACTGTTTCCCAGTGAACTGAACTGAACGTAAAAGTTTATAATAATATACCCTGAAAAACAAACAACTTGAAATCTGTCAAACGGTTATTGATTTTCTAAAGAGTTTACCCTGAAGATATGACAACACTGTTCAAGATTCACTCACGTTTTTCGCCATATATTCTTTTGTTTACCTTCCTGGCAGTGGCACCACGTGGTAATTTTTGGTTTGATATAAGGTCATGTACAGGGCATATTAAATTAAAGCGCCATTTTTGGATATTTTTCTTCAATTTGTTTTAATTTCAGGAATTGTCAGTTTAAATATAATACGTCATTTCCATAATACCCTGTATGTATAATACCTGTAATATAACACAAAAAAATGTCTGTCTTGGTGCAGAAGACATCAGAACTTATTTGAGTTATTTTGAATGCGGCGATTCCAAAAACCCTTAGCTTTTCTTCGTATCAGCTATAGTTTTTGAGATAGGGCCTACTCATAATAAATTCCAATATTAATATATTTGACAATTATAATGGTCATAAATTTTATCAAAAAATTAACTAATTCCAAGACTAATGTATTTTTAATTATACCTATGTATTCATAAATCACTGGAAATACCTAATCATATATTGGCAAAAGGCCATATAATTATTACAGATAAGAAATAATTTTTCCTCAAACTTTTTTGCACCTGCTGATTTCGTATTTTCGTATTTGCAATTAGCACAAAATATACATTAGAAGGCAATAAATAATACAAATACAATACAATACGAATAGAAATGAAATTGTATACCGTCATCATCATAACTTAATTCGTTAACTTGGCTTGTGTCCTAAGGTATTAGTACCTTTATAATCCCCATATGCGGAATATTGCCCGCATGCACCTGCAGATTTCTTATTTTCGTATTTGCAACTAGCACAAAATATACACTAGAATGCAATAAAAGACAATGAAATTGTATACCGTAGGCCTTATAACTTAATTCGTTAACTTGTCTTGTGTCCTAAGGTATTAGTACCTTTATAATCCCCATATGCGGAACATTGTCTGCATGCATTTTCAAAATTTAGTTGAAACTTGAGTTTCATTGCAAGAGTGTGTTTTTTGAAAAATCGTATTTAAACATGGCTTCTACAAGTAGGAATATTTGATGGATCTCAGATCAGAGAGCTAATAGAAGATTCACATTTTACAGAATCGATGACCGAAACTGAATTTAATACATGGACAAATAAATCGAAAATTACCGAGAGATAGTGGAAGATATACTCAACAACTTTAACCAACATGGGTATGATATGAGCATTAAGATTCATTATCTCCATAGCTGCGGTGGCTCGTGACCTATGATAGAAGGGGTTCACAAGTATGGTGAAATTATTTTTAAAATTTTATTTTTGTGCAACGACCAAATAATTACTTTCTACGCGTTTTAAATGTAGAAAGAAAAAACGGAATAAGAAAATGCGTTAGGTAGAACATATTTTTATTTATTTTTTAATTTTACACAAGGAAATACAACTTTGCAAAATAAGAAAGGTTTTCTTAGTGTGTATAGCTGTCGGATCTTAACGTCGTCGCATGCAACCCTCGTAACAATATTTATACAGTCCACTACTAATATATAGTAAAGCCATCTACGAGCTATCAAGAAAACCGAATGATGTCCAATACTACTACTACCGCCATCTACGAGTTATTAAGAAAACCGAATGATGTATAATACCACTACGCCATCTACGGCTACGTCATTAGGCGCAACCAAGACGAGAACAATAGTTAACTGTTTTATGACGAGAACGAATCGCGCCACGAGACTGACAAGTTGGCATTCTTCATATTTTCAGTGTTTTTTAGTTTAAATCCTTAAATAAAATGGTTTAAAATCATATCGAGTATCATTTATCGAAATACACAACATTAATCGACCCTACACAATAGTGTTTAAACCTAAAGTCCATTCTTCGGTTCTTAATTGTAGAAAATTGATCAATAACAGCCTCATTAAGTTTGGAATACCCTCTATAATTTTTTTTTGATATATTTTATTTTTAAACTTTCTAATAAAGTCCCTAGATTTACCCTTTATGGTATGCGTTAAATTAATTTCGGGTTTAGGTGTTCCCGCATTCTTCACTTCAATTTTTTGCTCCAAACTCAAAGAGCTAAAGTTATTTCTTAAATAGTCCGCCGACAACTATTAATTTTAACTTAATAAATATATAATATTAAAATATACACCCTCGAATTTCCAACTAGATGCACGAACAGACAACATCGCCGGTGCACACAAAAACTGTGCGCCTTTTCCATGTTAAATCGCCATAGCCCCGCTATCCCCCGCTGCCACCCGCCACCTGTTACTACAGAGAAACTGCATTACTTCATCGCACGTGCGAGCAAGTCTCGTCATAATCGTCATTTACCTCGACCGAGGCACGGTTGCCGGATCTATACAGTTTAGTTTGACGGGATGATAAAATATTATGGAGGGTCGGACTTTATACGATAAATAATATTCAATGAATATAAATTAATATTTTTATTCGTTTTGTTTTGGGGTTTTCACATGCGCATGTGCTCCTGTGGAAGAACCGCCACTGCTCCATATCCACTTGGAACGATTCCCAGAAAATCTTGGCGACCTTAATAAAGGAACGGGGAACGATTCCACGGGGATGTAAAAACTATGGAAGAGATTAGGGTAGATAGAACATACACATGCTGGCCGATTACTGCTGGAGTACGAGACTGTCCTGTTCAATCTCATGCGAGAAAATCTTATAAATAGAAGTTTTTGGCTGATGCAGATTAGCTCGTTTTTATTAAAATTTAGGTTAATTTAAATTAATAGCTCAAGTTAATATTGGTAATGTTATTGATAGATGATTTTTGTATTTGTTGTAATGTACAATAAACATTTTGTTTAGTTGTTTTTTTGGTGGTAGCAGTAATACATAATATAATTAATAATTATGCCATATAAAATATCCTTAATCTCGAAAATATTCCGTATCGTATTAGCGACTCCACAAATGGTTTATAAACCATCACCAATGTTTCCTCATTTAGAAATTCCCTTAATATATCACATTTGTGTATGAGTCTACGCATTTTATTAAAAACATATATATTAAGCCAAAAATTTCATCTTTTTTTTTTAAATAGAACAGAATAGGTACTGAACGTCGTGGACAAAATTATCTTATACTTACGCAAAAGTAAGGAAGGATAAAATATTACAGGTATCCCTAGGATTCCGTTGCCTAATCTCTTGATATCCAGAGTACATCTTATTTTAAAGCTGAAATAAAATTTAGAATCTAAAAATGAAGAAATCAGTTCCAAAGAAAAACTGAAACATTTGAATAAAAATCTTGTTCCATAGCAATGGGAAAAAAAATAAATTCGAATTAAACGGGATATTTAATATAATGGATAGGTATATCAAATTGTATTTGACGATGATGATAATATGTATATACAGGGTGTAACAAATTCGTCCTTCATCATTAGTGCCTGTTCTCACTAAAGCAACTGGCAACCGCAACGCAACATCAACGCGCCTCAGCACTAATGTTTAAACGCTTGTTCCCACTGACTTAAGGCAACTCAACTGCAACGCAACTAGTTGCTTATGAGTTGCCCGGCATACCGCGTCGCCATTGTCAGTTGCATCCAATCGCGGTGTCATGGCTGACGAGATAGCAAAATATTTAACTTTTGTGGGTCATTCGGTAAAACCCATGGAATTTAACCGGATCATTATTTAATTCCTGTGCCACTATATACGAACTATGTCTCAAATTTATGGTATGAAAAGGGTTAACCCAAAATTGTCGCTCAGTTTTTTTTAAAGATTTTTAACGAGCAAGTATGTTGCGGCTATATCTTCATCTGACGAAGACGACATTTTGCTCACGTCAAAAGAGACTTCAAACCAGTTGATTCCAGTGGGAACGCAAGAGCAACTCAACTGACGTTGCGGTCGCATCGTAGTTGCGTTGCTTGCCAGTTGCTTTGAGAACAAGTGAGCAACTCAACTGAAGTTGCGGTTGCGTTACGGTTGCCAGTTGCTTTGGTGAGAACTGGCACTTAGGATTGCGGGACCGGTAAGAGATACGAAGTCGGTTAAATTGGTTCAAAGATGCGTAATTATGGGCCCAGTAATATGCCGCTAAAAAATTAAAAATAAATACAGGGGCTTCCAAAATATAAAATTTTGTGTAATTTATTTTATTAATACAAATAGAATTTGTCAGCATTTTTTAAGACTTTAAAAAGGGCATTGAGTTTTACAGTTTCGAATTAAACCGATTTTTTTTAAACAAAACTAAATTACAGGAACGTATTAGGGGTATTTTAATGAAGATGGTCAATTTAAGGAACAGAGCGTCGGAAAGCCAATAAGTGTTGGATACCGCTAAACGTAGATTTAGAGTTCATCTTTCATAATTCAGGCCAGTATTTAAAAAAATAAGTTGATCTGATATTGCCATATTGTGGAGATTCAAAGTAGCAATAAGATGGAAATTTATTTTTGGACACGACAGGAACAAACCCGAACAAAGTAATGAAAAAATAAAAACCGAGAAGCAAAATTTTAGATTTTTCCAAATATTTTGAAAGACCCTGCATTTACTTTTGATTTTTTTGCAGCATGTTACTGGGCCCATAATTACGTCCCAATTTAACCGACTTCTTACCGTTTCCGAAATTCCAATTGTGAAGGACAAATTTTATATAATGTATGTAAAGATTTCGCTAAAATTAGAATAGAAATGAAAATGACATAGAGATTGTAATCTAGAATCTAGAATCTAGAGACTCTCATGGTCTAGAAACTAGATATAAATAAATCTAAATACAGGGTGTCCCTTAATGAGGTACTAATATTTCAGAGTGCGATTCCTTAGGATCTTAGGTCATTTTGTGAGGAAAAGTTCACATTATGAACATACGTCCACAACGGCAACGGCTTAGATTTGTTGCTACAGGGTGTTTTTTCTTAAATCATTATATTTTAGTATATCCGAAAGACTTTAGGGAGAGGGTGGAGGGTGCGGTACTTATGACTATTTGCTAAAGTATTAGAAATTTTTTTACAAAAAAAAGGTGCCTATAGAAACTTCAAAATCTATACGAAAGAAGGTAATGGAAATTGAAGTCCCAAAAAATGTTGAAGTCCGGTTTTTTTTTAATTCAAAAAACGTATGCATTCTGACGAATCTACCCCAGTAGGGGGTAACTTCAGATAGTGGGTGTGAGGGTTTCGGCTAAGATATTTAAACAAGTGAGGTCAACCGTTTAAAACCAATTTTATGGGGTAGGTACACTTTAAACAGGGTGTTTCTTAATAACATGCTAATATTTGAGGAGGTTATTCTAGGGTCCATTTTCAGAAAAAAACTCCATATGAACATATGTCCTAAACGTCTTAGCTTTTGAGATACAGGGTGTTAAAGATTTTTATTTTATCTGTGATACTGCTCTAGATATTTTTGTGAAATTTGGTACACACTTTCTATTCATCAATAGGTATTTTATGATGTATAACAATTTTTTTTATTCCGACCAGTGGCGTTCGTGCCAAAATTGCCCTCGGTATTTTTGATGAAACGAATGGTGTAATATAAGTGTAATCACTAGTAGTCTGATTCCGAACGGATACTAGGTGAGGATGAAATAGTTAATTTTGTCAATTAACGATTTCGTCAGTGTTATGCTTAGTAGACTTATTGTGACATCAAAAGGTGATTGCTCGTAACACTTTTGGATTTGGCTGTAATTGTAAAATTAAAAATGATTTAGATTAAAGTAAGAGTTTGAACTAGAACCGTCCTTTTATTTAAATGAAGATCCTAGACGATTAGTAATACTAAAGAGGGAGGTTATTACAATGGTACGCCACTTCTTTTTTTTAAATAGAAATTATTCTTGAAATTATCATTCCTTGTTAAGCAAATGTCATCCCTTAATTTTTGTCGTTTGACGTACACTTTTTGTATAAAAAAATCTAATTCATTCATTTGCACTCTGTTATAAAATTAAGTATTAAGAGGATGCCGGAGTCAGTCAAAATCTCCGATTTAACCCCTGTTCGTTTCACGCTCTGAAGGCACAAGGCGAATCGGATCTACCCTTGCAGTTAGAAGAATACGGCGAGCGTCCACCCGTAATCGGTACGCCGACAGAAATAACGATAATCGGAAGAAAGAGACTGACGCTGAAAAACGAAGTTTTCGCTTCCTATGAAAACGGTATATTTAAAAGAAATTTATTTAACGAAAGATGTCTAAATTTTGATAACAACTCGAGGAAAGTCCATCATTTTTTTCTATGTGGAGCAGTAAGAAAAATTAATTCTAAAAAAAATATAGACTTTCCGCGAGTTCTAGTTCTATTACAAAGTTTTTTTTCTTTGACATTTTTTTCCCAAACAGGAATAAACGCTTGGGAAGAAAACTCGTTTACAAGTACTCCGGAATCCTGTTAACAAATCTAGTAGGTAAGAAGCAGATTTTGTTTTGTAAACATAAACAGTTTAGTCTAGTTGAAGTAATTGAGCTTAACTAATTATAAAAAAAAAAAACATGAAAATCTTTAACATCCCTGTATCTCGAAAGTTAAGACGTTTAGGACATTTGTGACAAATGGAGCCCATAATAGTCTCCTTAAATATTAACATATTATTAAGAAAAAAATACCCTTTATATTATGAGAAACAGTAAAACTACATTATACTATTTTGAAAAAATTTTGATATGCTGTAATATTATTCTGAATTGTGAATATATTTGCATCTCCTTTTAAAAAGCAGATAATGACGCGAACCAAAAAAGATTGTGTTAAGGAAAGGTCACACTCAAAACAAAACATAATGAAACTAAATTCTACCAGTTTTTCTACAGGGTATTAAGAAATTAGTAAAAAGTGACTTTTGTTTTTGCCTATATAATGATCAACACATCAGTATTTTTTAAAACTTGAAATTCAGGCTAATATTCCAAGACTCAAGTCTACACTTTGTAAACAATTTCACCAAGATAGAAAACCAATTTAAAAAGTTACACGACTATATAATATATAAACCTTCCGATATACTGGGTTGCCCCGAAGTCCGGAATAAAATTAATATAGTCTTAACCTGTAACTTTTGGGGATAAGGCTCAGACACGTCAATTTAGTTTTATATATGCTCACATTTTGACGTTATTCGTTGGTTTATTGATTTGTCAAAGATATGACGACATCGATCTTTTTTAAATAGAAACATACAGTGTGATAGGTACATCATTTGAAAGCTAGTATCTCGTACAGTATGCTCATAAATTTTAACTCGATTCTGTCCAGCTATTTCAAAATGGCGACTATTAAAAGTTTTTAAAAAATCTCTATTTAAATAAGCGGAAATGTTAAATCATTGATGGTTTTACAAGTTCAGAATGTCACAATATGTCAGAACGTGAAACAATGAAGATTTCTAACGAGCTATTAGCTTTCAAATGATGTATCACAAGCTGTATGTTTCTATTTAAAAAAATGATTAATGTCGTCATATCTTTGACAAATGTCTATAAAAAACAGACGAATAACGTCAAAATGTGAGCATATATAAAACTAAATTAACGTGTCCGAGCGTTTTCCCCAAAAGTTACAAGTTAAGGCTATATTAATTTTATTCCGGACTTCTGGGCAACCCTAACAACCCCCAATATATATAAACCTGCCGAACTTTATCCCTCCGGAATTTATTGGCGGGGAGTGTATTTTCTAAAAAAGGACTGAACTTCTAAGACAAGAACGCAGTCACAAAAATCATCATATTAATCTGGACTTACTTTGAAAATCCAAAAATAAAGCTTATTTGTTTCCTTAATGAAATCTCAATCAAAGTTAGTCTTAATTATAGCAGTTTACAGAGAACATCAATAGGCAAGCTGGGCAACCAAGACATGGGGAAAATTTTAAAAATAAAAAAGCTATTGACGATGGCCGAAAGTTTCACCTGGCTGCCCCCTCCACCTTCTCCCCTACATTATTCCGAACTTTTAAAATTACATTTTTGACTTACCCTCTTCGAACATTAACAAAGTTTACACAAAACTTTAACAAACGCTATGACAGAGTTCGTGACGAAGAGCTATTGTTATAATTATTTAATAACACCAGTTTAAAAATTTATTTAATAATAACAGTGACATATTAAATGACTAAGTGATTGCTGCACAAGTCATATTTTCCATTATTACTCAAAAACCTTTGGAGGACAGATAATTAGTTATTCAAAAGATAACACTACATCTTGAATGCAAACATAGTGTAGCGATCTACTCGTTTTGCTTATTATGTATTTAGTTTAATGCTATAATAATTGTTTAACGACTTAAATGGAATAAACACCTTCTGCTTAAACCGATCTTCCTATTGTGTCAACGATTAAATTTATGTTTTGGTAAAATGCAGATAGCATTGTTTTTGGCGGATAGGGAGAGAACAGTCAGACAACGGCCTAGGGGGCGGACTAAAATGGAGGCAAAATATCATATTTATTCAAATATTTATATAGGGTGTTCGGATAATGCATCTGAATACTTGTAAAGGCGATTATTATACGTGTTAAAATAAAGATATTAAGTCATATAACAAAAAGTCGAAAACTCAACACTTTTCCAATTTACAGCTTGCCAAATGTCAATTGTTTTCTTGTTATTCTTAACATCGTGCGGTTAGTTTCTAATCCAGCCCCCCCCCCCCCCCCCCCATAATCGAAGTATGTGTACGCCATTGGCAAAGGGACTACATCAGTCTGCGTTGTGTTTCTCCACTATGTCATCACTTAACCTAAAATTTAATTTTAGGCATCTTTTTTGTTTTGACCGTTATTGGAAAAAATATCATTTTAAAGACAAAAGAATACCTAATAACAAATATATACATTTTATTGTAATCGATGAAGCAGATACATGCAAAATGCATCGGCTGCCGATGCAAATCTTCGCAGAGAGCATGAAGTATCAGGCATCAACAAACACCTAAAAAAAATTTTGGCTTGGGGTGACAGTAACCAAGTCGAATTTAACGCAAAAGAAACCCAGGCAGCAGTTTTCTCTAAAACGGTTAACATTGCAGAACTGGATATAGTCATGGACGGACACGCAATCCCACTTACTTCATCTATTAATTGGCTGGGCGTCAATCTGGGAGGAAATATGTCTTGACATAACCGCGTTGTGGCAGTCGCCAAGATAGCTTCTCAGAAACTTGGTGTACTCTTCCGAACCAGAAAGTTATACACAACTCAACAACTGTTGACACTATACAAAGCCCAGGTTCGACCATCACTAGAGTACTGCTCTCATGTCTGGAGCTCTGCACCCAAACATACTCTTCGGCTTTCGGCTACTGGATTCGATCGAAAGGAGGGCCATTCGTCTGATTGGAGACCACGAGCTGACGAAGAACTTCGACAGCTTAGAACATCGAAGACAGATTGGGGAATTGACTATCTTTTACAGATATTTTCATGGAAAGTGCTCGGCTAACCTTGCCCTCTTAATTCCACCCAGAGCGACGAATAGCAGAAATACACGACGAACCACTGCCACCCATCCATATGTGGTTAAGCTTAGTACTCCTCGGACTTCATTATTTAAGAATTATTTCATCTAGAGGACTTCATCCTTATGGAACGGCCTTCCCGAGGTCGTTATTCCCAACGAATATAACCTCCAACGATTCAAAACCAACGTGAATCGCTTATTGCGCACACGCACCACTCTCAGAGTGCCCTAAAGGATTTTTCCTATAATGCTTGTATTTGAACATAAAAAAAACCATGAAGAATATTATAAAGTACTTGCTTAAAACAAGTATTTATCATAATTAAATTAGGAATTATTTGTTTTGAGTATGTACAGGGTGATCACGTATAATGTCCTCCCATCTTAACTTTGTTATTTTTCATATTCGAGAAAAATTAAAAAGATTGATTTACAAGGTTTTTGTAGTACTTAGTATTTTCGAGGGGATTAAATACCGTTTTGGGTCTGTTGATTTACAGGGGGGATCAACATGTTTTTTTAATGTGATATGTGTCAATTGGATTGACAAGACCCAATATTCCAATTATCTAAAAACACAGGAATTAAAGGAAAATTGAGATTCCAAGGAACAAAGAACCGGTAGATAACCCCAGCTGTATTCCTCCGGAACTCTTGTTGTGCCAATCTTACATTACAATTATTTTTAATGCATGCTTTTACAAAGTTTTCAATTTCAGATTAAGGCATTAAGTTTCAGGTCAAAACTTGACAAATTTCAGACTAGTTTGCTAGATTTAATTAATATGTGATGCGGGTTATCATGACTGTATAGTATACAAGGTGTTTCAAAAACATGTGCAATTGCTCGTGTGGTGATTCCTTGTCCAGATAGATACATGGTGTTAACATTTTAAGATTTTTTCGATGTTTTCAAAATATTTCCGAAACGCTTGAATTCTAGTAATGAAGCTTTTGATGGATATTATATATTTACTGTAATTTTTTTAAATATATTTATTTTCATAGCAATAAATACCCACTTCCTACATACGTATACTACCTAATAAAATTGCATTTATCTTGTAAACCAAGCAGACTTCCAATAAATATTAAGAGATATTATTTTAATGATTTAAATTTCCAATAAATTGTGCTATCAAAATGTGAAAGTCAGTGTCAGTGTCTCACTATTTTTGTTAAAATTTAAGCATATTTTAAAATCTAAGACTGTAGTGAAACAAAATTCTAATAAAAAGAAACATATCATTTTAAAACAAAGTACGTTATACTCTATTCAAAACCGAGAGTCAGTACATGTCAATAAATGCACGTGATCTTTAATATTAACCAGGACCGCACTAACAAATTGTAATATTTTCCATGTGTGGTGGACACGAAAAACTATACGAAAACGCGAAAGAAAAATATTTAAAAATAGAGAAAACCTTATAAAAGTTTTATTGAAAATTGGGATAAACCGATCAGCTGATATTGTCAAAATATTTTATAAAAATTAAAAAAAAATATAAAGAACTAAAAATAAATTAATTAATTATTTAATTGGAAAAATGTAGCAATTATAAATAAAATATTATCCGAGTCCAAATAATATTTCAAAAAAATTAAAATAAAAATTTAATTTTTATCAAAAATTTGCTAAGTCCTCAATCAGAAAAAATAAATAAATAATTTAATAAAATTAAAATTTAATATTCAAAACTGTAGAAAATTAAATTAATGACAAATAATATTGGAAAAAAACTTTTAAAAACGACTTAATAAGGAATTAAAATTTTTTTTTATTCTAAGTCCATAAGAGCCAAAATTAAATAAAATAAAATAAATTCAAATAAATTGTAGAAAATTATTAAAAAAAAACTTACGTTTTTATAGATAATCCAAAGAGTAATTTCACAGAAAAAAAAAATAAAATTACTATAATTTTATTTTTTTATTTTCACAAAATAACTTAGAACATTGCACTCTATACGTATAATTCCCTTCTTTCTCAACTTCGGAAAACAATTGAAATTCGGACCGGCCGCGACGGAAAATTTAATATTACTAAACGCGCGGAAAGCGATATGGCAATCGGGTAAACTTTACCCCTACTACCTCTGGAAAACATGACTAAACAAATAAGAGGGGTGCTCTCAATGACAGGATTTACGACGTGGGCATATTGGGAGTCAGGGATTTCGGGGACTAATGCTCGATTTTGAACCTTATACGCCGATAAATCGTCAATTCTGTCAGTATTCCAAGAAAAAACAATAAAACTGTCGAAGGGGAACCCTTCTTTTGGCCACCCAGAGGGCGGAAAAGCCTTATTTAAGCGGAAAATTCCGCTCGTTTCGGCAGTCAATCCAACGAACTGGTCGCGAAGTCTACAGAAAACTCTGCCCGTTTTCCGGGAAAATAAGTAAAAAGTATTTGTTCCAGAAAGAATCTCTGTCCGACAAAAAGTGGAACGCGAATATATGTCATCGGGTCTTCCTAAATCGATTAGGACGTGGAAGGTTAGCGCTCAAGAAACCGTTTTAATTTACGCTATCCAGAATAAAGTTATTTTGTGAGTTTTGTGACTGAAAGATATTAGATCGGAAAATACGTGAGTTTTATGTCCTTTTGAGAGTTTTGTAGATTCAGTTCGTAACAACTTGGGTGACTCCACAAATTTTAGTAAATTGTCTTAAAATTAGTAGTTTTGTCAAGGACTTATATTATTATATTGTCTATTAAACTAGAAAGCCAACATAAATAAAAGGAAGTGACTTTTAGCAAGTAAATAATTTCTTAAGGAATGACAATTATGTAAGAAGCTGAATGATTTTGCAAGATAATAAAACAAGTGTATGTAAAAGCTAATTTGTGTCTAATTGCCTAAGTTTAGAGCAGACATACAGTTAAAACAACAGGAATTCAGGTGTGATATCAATTAAAGCTAATCGAGGGTGTCTTTTCCAACCCCTCTGAATTACTAACATCAGATAACAAAAATAAGGGTCATTCGATACTAACACAGGAATCTTCCGAACCCTGCGAAAGTGTTTTATATAGCCCACCTTGTAAAATAAATCAAGCCGCTCGGATTTTACCAACAGAATATACAGGGTGGTTGCTATAACTGGTGTCAGGTGTGGGGTTTTGTTTTGGCTAGTTTTTAACTTTCGAGAAAGAATAGAAGATTCTTACTTGTGGATACCCCCATATAAAGTGTTAGCATCAAAATTCCACCAAAGAAGAAAATGGCCACAACGACAAATATCACGCCTACGACAGCAGCAGGAACGACAACAACAAGCCCTGGAATTCCGACAAGTTATGGGAACATCGTAATAGGATTGGATTCCTTGCCAACATATGATGGAACGACGCCGATTGACGACTTCCTAACGATTGTAGAAGGAACTGGAACACTTGCAGCCTGGACCGAAACGCAACTGGTAGCTATAACATTATTAAAATTAAGAAATAAAGCTAAACAATTCATAGATTCTGAGCCAGCATTAAGAAATACAAAAAGCTGGGTAATTTTAAAAGAAGGCTTGAAAGACCAGTTTAAAAGACAATATGTAAAAGGAGCCGCAGTTAAAAATTTCATAGAATGTAAACAGAGAACAGGCGAGACTTGCAGACAATTTTTAACTAGATTAAAGTTATTAGGAAATAGGACAATTAATTTGACAGGAGACCCAGCGAAAGACGATCCTATAAAAGAAAAATTGGAAGAGGACATTACTACACAGTTTACGCTAGGATTAAATATGCCAATAAAACAACGAGTATTGTCAGGAGATCCAAAAACCCTGGATGACGCTTTATCAACAGCTGAACGGGAGGAAAGTATCGAGAATTTAATTCACCCACTGAGAGGTAGAGAATGCAGATTAGTAACAAGCACATCAACTACCGACTCAAGAAGATATCACGATAGAAAAAATAGCGAATTAAAATGTACAAAATGTCTAAAAATGGGTCACACAGCGAATTATTGCTGGGGAAGAGATTTAAATTACCCTGCAGGAAATTATACAGGTCAAACAAGTAGAGCACAAGGTCAAGCAAGTAGGACACGTCAAGAAAACATTTTCATGAGGAAAATGCCGGATAGAAGATGTTATTCGTGCAATGAGATTGGACACTTTGCGAGAAATTGTCCAAGAAATGGAAAGAATACAGGTCAGCCGAGAACAGGGTTAAACGACAAAGCGGTCGAGTTTCAACCTCTGACTTCGTCCGCTGTAGTCCAAGCAAACTGGGAGTAAAAGGAACATCAGAAATAGGGATATTTACGTGCACAAAAGAGAAAAATATAAAACCATGCAGCGTCATCAAAGTAAGAATCGATGGTAAGCCACGCCTTGCTTTGATTGATTGTGGAGCAGTTATATCCCTAATAAAACCTGAGATTGCCGAAGGGGTCATAGAAAATAATTTAAATATTAATTTAGTAGATATACAGGGAAATAGCATATCTACCTTAGGAGTAGCAAGGGTATCAATGGAGTTTCCTGGAAATATAAAAATTCAGCAGGAATTTGCGGTTATCGAAACTTATAGTTTTCAGGCAGATATCCTTCTAGGAATGGATTTTTTAAGAAAATTTGGAGTGAAAATAGACTGGAGTAGTAACTCCATGTATTTGTTTGGAAAGGAGATACCTTTACAGGAGGAGAAAACCAGTATAAGTATGGAGGAAAGAATTGTTTATTTGGAAAACGAGTTAAAAGAAATGAAAGAAAAATATTTGGGAAACAAAAGTGGAAATCAAGGAAAAAATATGTTATCAAAAACAACACCAATGGATAGTCTCGTGCCACCGCTAATGACACAGGGACCTAGTTTACAGATGATTAGCGGTCATCTGGATACTAATAATGAACAACAAAATAAAAACATTGGAGAATTTTGTGATACATGTAAGAAGACTGCAGCTTCTAAAGAATTTTCTGAGAAGAAGGTTTCCAGATTTTTAAGGGATAAGAAAAGTAAAATTTCCCAAGAAAGTATTGATGTTTGTACTCAAACCACAGGAAAGGGTTTTGAAGTAAAAGAAAGTGCGATGGTTTCGGCACTTGAAGATATAGTCATACCTCCGATGACTCAGGCAGTTTTTGCAGCGAACTTAAAAGGAATAATGAATGTTTCCACACCCTTTATTGTTTTCGAGCAAAACGAGGATACACCGGCAGGTCTCATCTTCGCGAAGGTGTTATGTAAAACAGAGAGAATTATTCCTATAAGAGTTGCGAATATAATAGAAAGCGAGATAAAAATAAGAAGACGTATGATCCTAGGAAAAGTTTATGAGGCAGAGCTCGCAGAAAAGGAAAATTTTCCAGGAAAAGAAAAATTTTCCATTAACAAAGTAAGTGGAAAAGAGGTAGATGAAATTTTAAGAATATTAGAATTAGATAAGAATCTGTCAGCAGGACAAATTAGACTAAAGGACTTGATTATGGAATATATTGACATATTTAAAACGCCAGATCAAAAATTGAGTTGTACGTCACACGTGACTCATAGAATAATTACAGAAGATGTTCCCCCTATTTTAATCCCAAGTTTATGATGGAGTAGAACTGCCCATATGTTATTCCAGTCGCAGACTAAATTCGGCAGAAATAAACTATAGCACCACAGAAAGAGAATGTTTGGCTGTAGTGTTTGCAGTAAAATCATATAGAAACTATTTGACAGGGACGCATTTCACATTATTCACGGATCATAGACCACTGAAATATCTTTTAACAATTAAAGATCCCAGCTCGCGGCTAGCGAAGTGGTCCATGTTTTTATTAGAATACAGCTTTACAATAGTTTATCGCCCAGGGACACAAAATAGTAATGTGGATTCTTTAACACGATTAACAGAAGCAGAAAATACCCCGGATTCCAACGTAGCTACGATAAAAAAAAATTCAAGAATAGAAAACAATGATATAATCCCTGTAAGTAGTGTAATATGGAGTAAAAAGGAACTCAAAGACATGCAACGGCAGGATACCCAAATAATAAAAATTATACAAGAACTAAAACCAGAAGATGAAAAATTCTATATAAGTGAAGATGGTATAGTATATAAGAGAAGAAAAGACGACCAGAGACATGACATAGTTATGGCGCCAACGAAAATAATTCCTGACCTATTACAACTATATCATAATTCGATTTTTGGATCACATCCCGGACAAAAGAAAACCCAACAACTTATAAAACGAGATTTTTATTGGCCTACATTGAGAAAAGATGTTATAAATTATGTAGAGCAGTGTAGATCTTGCAATTTAAGAAAAACAAATTATCAACCACCTAATGCATTGCAGGAGAATTTCATTCCCTCTATACCTTTTGGAAGGATTAGCCTGGATTTGGTGGGACCCCTAAATCGAACAGACAACAATAACAAATATATTTTAACCTGTGTAGATTATTTAACGCGCTATCCTGAATGTATACCACTGCAGGATATAAAAGCCGAAACAGTGGCTCGTGGTTTTGTGGAAAATATTATATGTCGTTACGGAACCCCGAGAGAAATAATCACAGATTGTGGAACGCAGTTTTTAAGCCAACTATTTTGTGAAATCTGTACTCTACTAAATATAAAAAAATTGAAAACGACTCCATATCACCCTAGTGGAAACGCTGTTGTGGAAAGGTTTCACAAAACTATCAAGACCATGATTGGGCACTACTTAAATGAAGATTTTGGAAATTGGGACACGGTATTGCCTTACTGTCTAATGGCATACAGAAATCTACCACATGAAGGGACAAGGGAATCACCCTTCTACTTGATGTTCGGACGAGACTACGAAATGCCTATGCATAATATTATACGAGAGCAGCGAGTAAAGTACGATATTGATGAAAACTATGTAAGTGAATTTATCGCAAGAATGAACACCGCGCATGAGATTGCAAAGAAAAATTTAGAACAAAGTATTAAAACACGCTGCGAGAAACACAATGAGAAGAAAACAAGAAAAGAATTTCAATTAGGGGACTTGGTTTATTTATATACACCAGCAATACCAGGAAAGAAACTAGCATCAAAATTCTATCATAAGTGGACAGGTCCGTACCGAATTTTACAAAAGAAAGGTCCTGTTACGTTTAAAATAAAAGCACCTAGAGAAAAGAAAGAATTTATGGTCCATGCAGACAGATTAAAAATATGTAAAGATAATGACATATTTGAAGAATATGTGAAGTTAAATAAAAAGAAAAAGTTAGAAAGCATAGAAGAAGAAAATATGGAAGAAGTAAATAGTCTAGCAGAGAATGAACTAATTCAGGATAATATCGAAGAATTTATAAATTTTGGAGGCAGACAAGAGCCTATAAATATAGCAGAAGCCGAGGATGAGTTAGAATTAAGTGATCAAAACGCTGAATCAGAAAATTCAGACAGTGAACCAGAAGTCGAAGTGCCAGTGTTTCAGCGCACGCGCACAAGAGAGATTCGACCCCCAAGAAGGTTCCTAGATTAGGATATGGATTAGATAAGATTAATTGGAGTCACCTAAAAATAGAATATAAGTAGTCAAAATTTATATAAGTGTAACAATGGTGTTTGTTACAGGAAACAAAAATTAGGAAAATGGATAAATGGAAGTATATAAGAATAATTTTAATTCTGGCTATAGTGCAATTAATAAAAACAGAATTGATTGCCTACGATTGCAGGAACCCATCCTCAAATATTACAGCAATCTCATTAAAAGATGTACAAAATTGCCCCGACCCAGATAACGGATATTATACAGAGGAAACATATGTTCAAGTTTTAGAACGAAGAAAGTACGCCAATGTACACGTTTTTTCCTGTCTAATCGAAGTAAACAGACTCATCTCGTATTGTGGAGCATTCTCACATCAGTCAGCCGTAGATGGCGGTTTATCAAGTTATTTGTATGAAATTAGTGCACCGGAGTGCCGGAAAATACATGCTTTTCGCCAATTTAATGGAATTAATGGACACATGATAAATAAATTAAGTCTTAACTCGACAACTTCTGTTTCACTTACATTAGCTGGAAGCGTAGACAGTAAGCAGAACTGTGCAGGGACGCAGTATATTGAAGATAACAAAAAATGGGATAATGTAATAGTACAAGCCGATATAAAAATAATTATAAGGGATTACTATACAAAAGTAACCTTAGACTCTAATGAAATACATTTACAAAATGGGGTCAGATGTCCCTTTTTGCAAGGCGAATGTATAGACTACATTAATGGACTAACCACAACGGAACCACAGCCGTCTACGTCTACGTCCAGAAATGAAGAACACGAGGATCAGGAAGAATACGACATCCTGCACCTGGAAAACCTCAAAATGATCTTGAAACGAAAATACCCGGAACCTATTAAAAGTGAGAAAGATTATGCATAAACAGTTGAATAAGTAAATAGATCTAAGTGAGGAATTTTAGTATAAAATTTAAGGTAAATTATAATTAAGGAATTTATTAAATAGAACATAGCTAAAAAATTTTTTAGGATTGGAAATAAAATTTGTAGATATATGGATAAAAGATTTTTTTTGTATTGATAATGAAATAAATTTCACAGCTCTAAATCCATATATCTATAAAAATAACGTAAGCTATAAGTGTTAGGGGTTGAACCCTCTTTTAAAAAGAAGGTTGATAATCAAAAGGCCATAAAATTTTCAACGACACGTGTTCCGATAACGTTCATCTTATTGAACTCGAGGTACAAAACTTGACTTATTAATTAATTCATTTTGACTACCGGTTTATAAAATACTTGTTAAAATACCTTTTGTAAATGTTAAGGTATTTTAAAGTAGAGGAGGAAGGGATGTGGTGGACACGAAAAACTATACGAAAACGCGAAAGAAAAATATTTAAAAATAGAGAAAACCTTATAAAAGTTTTATTGAAAATTGGGATAAACCGATCAGCTGATATTGTCAAAATATTTTATAAAAATTAAAAAAAAATATAAAGAACTAAAAATAAATTAATTAATTATTTAATTGGAAAAATGTAGCAATTATAAATAAAATATTATCTGAGTCCAAATAATATTTCAAAAAAATTAAAATAAAAATTTAATTTTTATCAAAAATTTGCTAAGTCCTCAATCAGAAAAAATAAATAAATAATTTAATAAAATTAAAATTTAATATTCAAAACTGTAGAAAATTAAATTAATGACAAATAATATTGGAAAAAAACTTTTAAAAACGACTTAATAAGGAATTAAAATTTTTTTTTTTATTCTAAGTCCATAAGAGAAAAAATTAAATAAAATAAAATAAATTCAAATAAATTGTAGAAAATTATTAAAAAAAAACTTACGTTTTTATAGATAATCCAAAGAGTAATTTCACAGAAAAAAAAAATAAAATTACTATAATTTTATTTTTTTATTTTCACAAAATAACTTAGAACATTGCACTCTATACGTATAATTCCCTTCTTTCTCAACTTCGGAAAACAATTGAAATTCGGACCGGCCGCGACGGAAAATTTAATATTACTAAACGCGCGGAAAGCGATATGGCAATCGGGTAAACTTTACCCCTACTACCTCTGGAAAACATGACTAAACAAATAAGAGGGGTGCTCTCAATGACAGGATTTACGACGTGGGCATATTGGGAGTCAGGGATTTCGGGGACTAATGCTCGATTTTGAACCTTATACGCCGATAAATCGTCAATTCTGTCAGTATTCCAAGAAAAAACAATAAAACTGTCGAAGGGGAACCCTTCTTTTGGCCACCCAGAGGGCGGAAAAGCCTTATTTAAGCGGAAAATTCCGCTCGTTTCGGCAGTCAATCCAACGAACTGGTCGCGAAGTCTACAGAAAACTCTGCCCGTTTTCCGGGAAAATAAGTAAAAAGTATTTGTTCCAGAAAGAATCTCTGTCCGACAAAAAGTGGAACGCGAATATATGTCATCGGGTCTTCCTAAATCGATTAGGACGTGGAAGGTTAGCGCTCAAGAAACCGTTTTAATTTACGCTATCCAGAATAAAGTTATTTTGTGAGTTTTGTGACTGAAAGATATTAGATCGGAAAATACGTGAGTTTTATGTCCTTTTGAGAGTTTTGTAGATTCAGTTCGTAACAACTTGGGTGACTCCACAAATTTTAGTAAATTGTCTTAAAATTAGTAGTTTTGTCAAGGACTTATATTATTATATTGTCTATTAAACTAGAAAGCCAACATAAATAAAAGGAAGTGACTTTTAGCAAGTAAATAATTTCTTAAGGAATGACAATTATGTAAGAAGCTGAATGATTTTGCAAGATAATAAAACAAGTGTATGTAAAAGCTAATTTGTGTCTAATTGCCTAAGTTTAGAGCAGACATACAGTTAAAACAACAGGAATTCAGGTGTGATATCAATTAAAGCTAATCGAGGGTGTCTTTTCCAACCCCTCTGAATTACTAACATCAGATAACAAAAATAAGGGTCATTCGATACTAACACAGGAATCTTCCGAACCCTGCGAAAGTGTTTTATATAGCCCACCTTGTAAAATAAATCAAGCCGCTCGGATTTTACCAACAGAATATACAGGGTGGTTGCTATACATGTATATTTTGTTCATACAAGGGAAACAATCAATTGGGATAAGTTCATCTGCGATATCTGTGCCTCTAGACATTTAACGGTGACTAAAAGTCTCGGATTAGACCCTAAAGGTACTATTATAAAATAGTATTAAAAACACAATAAACTGAATAACTCCAATCCTGTCGCAAGCAGCGCCCTCCGCGCAGCAATTAAATACTTTATGCCTGATTAACCAATCGCAATGCAGGATTTCCAGTATCTCTCGCGGATCATCGTGCCATGCGCGTGGTCTACTGTTTACGCTTACTGACTCCTGGTTTTGAATATAGGATTTAGGTAAAACTGTATGCCTTTTTGTTGCAATACTGGACCTGATATGTTCAAATTTTCGCTATAGCTGATCCAAACCATTTTAACGCGAGGCAGTGTTAAGAGTTTTTCTAAGCCTATTCTCTTAACTGCCCTTCTCTCTAATTTCGGCGTTAAACTGAAAAATGTTTTATTCTTGTTGTGGACAACGTGCTTTGCAGTATTTCATATGCAGTATTCTTTTTTTAATCACACTTTCTACTTTTTCGATTGGTTGAAAAGATGGTCTCCTCGGGCATACCTAGGGATTTTGCTGTTATATACCCTTTCTAACAGAACTTTTTTTGTCAGAGTCAACAGAAAATTGATCGGCACCAGAGTAACCAGCAGAGGACTCCCGCAAGGCTCAGTTTTAAGCCCCTTTCTTTTTAATCTGTATACGACGGACATACATAATGCCATCCCAGGCGCGATTATTTTGCAATATGCATAACTAGAAAATATTTGATCCACATCTATCTGCTGCGCCGTCCTATGGAAATATGTCAAACATATTTTTTCAATAATAAGCTGGACATCTCACCCACAAAATCGGCAGTAACCGTATTCACGAGACATCGTCTCAATTACCGGGAGGAAATTCGGCTGGGTGACATGGATATATGTAATATATATGTAATGGATATATGTAATATATATGTAATATATATAAACGACTAAACCTGGAACGCAATAGTGTCAGGGTATCCTTGGTTTGGGTTAACAGCCATACAGTAATTGTAGGTAATGACAAGGTCGATCTTTTTTCCAAACGGGCCATTCATGAAGGCATGATAATACCCGACCTCCAGCTCTATGATATAGTCTCACAGGTTCAGGGCAATATTAAGAATGCATGGAAGGAATCATAAGCAAACTATGCAGCTAGTAACTCGAATCACTACACCCCGAAATAATAAAACCTTGGTTCCCAAGGCAAGTATACAGAAAATATTCCTTAGTAGGGGATATTACATAACTTATGTCAGATCAATTTTCGGACATGGCAGTCTCAGATATCTCTTAAATAAAATGAACTTTGCTGATAGTCCGCTATGTCTATGTGATGGCACAAGCATGGACAATTTAAACCACTGGTTGTTTAATTGTTTGCATGACCAAAGAGCTTCTGATTATATGGTACAAGAACTGCCTAAAATACACTATTTGCCCATTAATGCCGATAGCCTAATGTCTATAGTAAGACGGGAAAACTGAAGCAACGATATTTTCATCGGATTTGTAAGAAAGTGTGAGAGAATGCTGTAGGGCTTTGAGTATCCCAATGTTTACCTTTTGCTAATCTACCGTTCGCGGTCCAGTGTTGTATGTCTATCAGTTAAAGCCGCCCAGTCGGACCCCGGTGGCGCGAAGCGAGTGTCCTCGTTTGTATATGTTTCGAGTAGGATAGGGGTTTCCTAAATGGTGATTATATATGGGTGTGACTGAGCTTATGTGTGACGTGTGTTCCATAAAGGAGTAGTTGAGTTTGGGTAGTGGCTGCATGCGCTTGACGCAAAGCCAAAATGCTTCGGTGATTCTGTAGAAGCCAGGTACATCGCACGCAATGAATCCCGACTCAAACAGCACCAAGTCTTTGTCTTATATTTTAATAATAAATAATATTTGTTTGTATAATTTAAGCGCCCCTGCATGATCATTAATAATTTTCAAATGGTTAGTGACAGCTTCATACATTTCTTTAGCATTTGACTGTTTTTCAACGTCTTCATAGCCAAATAGAGAAGTAACTGAACTTAAAATTAGCAACAAATTCGCGATATAAAAATATTAAATTTTGTAAACTACAAATACGCAATAGACAACCTTATCCAAATTTATTTTTAATGTTAAATAAAAAATAATTATAAAATTTGGGGGTGTCCGTTTTCTCAATTTCATTTTTTATCTATTTTGGAACACCCTGTATTAATAGTAAAAAAAATATTTTTTAAAAATCTTAAAACAGGTCTTTTTCAACAAGAAAATCAATCCAAATTAAATGATAAAGGCTTCCTAATAGGAAAAATTAAGAAGTTAAGTTCTGCAAACGTCATATTATACATAAAACCTTAACTATGTCAAAACATTCCTTGACTTAAGTAAAGGAAATGATATAAATACCTGCCAAGAATCCAAAAATTTAATGGGATGTTCCATTTAAAATAATCAAGTTGACACCGACTTCCGGATATCCGGAAGTGCCACCATATTGAAAATATTTTAGCCGAGTTGCCCCCATCAACATTAACATACTTAGAGGGATACAAAAATAAAACAAATCTAATGTTATTTGACGTTTAGTGTATTGATCATTTTATAAAATAAGCTACTCTGATTTGCTAGTAGGTTTCTTGGATTATCAAACTCCATGATGCTACCATTCTCCATAACCATTACTTTATCGTAGTCCAAAACAGAATTTAGTCTATGTGCCACCATAATTATAGTACATTTCCGAAAATACTCCCGTACTAAGTTATGTACTAAATCGTCAGTTCCTACATCCAGATTTGCCGTGGGTTCATCCATTACAACAATCTTATTATCTTGCAATAACGCACGAGCCAGACAAATCAACTGCTTTTGACCCGTGCTTAGCGTTAACTTTAGAATATTTATATCTAAGCTTTTAATTATTTTTTCCATTTTAACCATTTTCAATACATTCCAAATATCTTTGTCTTGATAATTTTGATAGGGATCGATGTTAGCTCGGACTGCACCTTGAAAAATTATAGGATCTTGAGGTATTATAGATAGATTTCTTCTTAATGATTCCAAAGATACTGCTGTTACGTCAATATCGTCAATGAAGATTTTTCCCTGATAATCATATAACCGGAACAGAGTAGATATGATCGAAGATTTCCCCGCTCCAGTTCTACCAACTATTCCAATCTTCTCTCCGGGATTTATGGTGAAATTTATATTTTTCAGGACTTCACTTTCAAAGTTGTATATTAAATTTACGCCTTGGTATACAATTTTACCGTTCTGTGGCCAGTTGTTAAACATTTCTCCTGTCTTCGGCTCTTGTGGTATTTCCGTATACTCGACCACTCTTTCCACTGACGTCATACATGTTTCCAAATCTGACCAAACTCGGATTATCCATTGAAGATTGCCTGATAGTGCAAATACCTGGGTTAAGGCGAGGCCCACATTACCAACTGACGTGTCTAAAAAGAAAATTGTGCAGTAAAACCTCGATATAATTGGGGGGAGGGGGTGTCCATTAAAGCCGAAAGTCAGTTATATAAAAATAGGTAGAAAATTAATCAAAAAAACTTTTTTTTGAAAATACGCTGTATTTAGATATAAATAAAAAAACACAAAACACACAAATTCTTTTTGTCCTAGGTTTTACTGTATTTCCATTAGTGCTGGTTGATAATAATTGATTTAAATAAATAATGTGTACGCATAAATATAACATGCCTGATTACAGGTACAGGTAATTCCCAAAAGTGGCTCGTTGGATTTTACAATAAAAAAAAAACAATAATAAAATTTTGAAATTGTGTATAAAAGTATATTGTGACATCGGTGTTTAATGTGATCAATTTTTAAATAAGTTTGTATATTTTCGGGTGTTCCAACTCACTTTGTATGTATATGGTCTATGAATTTTGTCTAAATCACAACGTTTCAACTAGTCATCTTCAGATGAAAGTGTACCCATATACTGCATATTACAGTATTCACGTGACAACTACTGGATATACTAACCAGTGTTAAATAGCGTTGTGATTTAAGGAAATAAAGGCGATTAAATAGTACATTACGTACCGAGGGCAGTAAGAAGGCCTTTACGGACAAGAGCTCGAGTCCGTAAAGGCCTTCACTGCCCGAGGTTCGTACCGTACTTTTTGTCAAAAGTGCGCCGAGTCCTTCTGCCACTAAAAAGAGTGTTGGTCATGAAACCAAGCACGGAGTCCAATATAGTAAACACCGGGCGACGATAGCGCTTCTCGCTCAGCGTGAACGCGAGAGGGCTGTATGTTTTCATTACAGCCCTGTTTCTAGGTATATTACAGCCCTGTCTCCGAGAGGCTTGAAAAGAGCTACTTACGGTCACGAAAAGAGGTCGCGTAAGAGGCGCTTACGGCGCACGTATGACAAAAACTATATTATTATTGTCCAGTCATTCATTTTTAAGGTAAACCTACCTGTATCCCAGAACAAAAAGGTAAAGATGACTAGAGTTACAAAGATATTGCAGTCAAGATCCAAAGCATATCCAAAAGCCCTTTGAGTTGTTGTTTCCATAAAGAGAGCCGAAATGGCCAAATCTTGATGTGTGTCAAATTGATCCTTTAAAAGGGGTTCTGCTTTAAACGCTTTAATTGTTGAAATTCCTGCAACTGTGGCATTTAAATGGCCAATGAATGGATTTCTCGCTAAAAAAAACATTTTAAGAAGTATTTATGAAAAGTATTCCGTTTAACAACGGGTGCGTGTTTGAAGCCTACTAGATTTTATGTTACTTTACACTCCTTGTTGGGGAGTTCTAGCAAGGCGGATCCAGAACTTCGTTTGTGGGGGGGGGGGGGGTGGGGGGTGGTCATACAAGGAAAAGTAATACGCTGCTGCGTTAGTCATAACAGTATATATATATTATTTTTCGTGTTCCATTGTTTGCATGGTAAGGGGGCATGAACCCCATGACCCCCTGGATCCGCGCTTGAGTTCTAGTTGAGATGAGATTCTAGACAAGATAATATACTCCTCATATCGTTGTGCGACGAGCGGAACGAAAAAATAAACATATTTTCGATTGAAGGTGCAAGGTAGTGTCGGGTTTAACAATATTCTGGGAGGAATACCATCGTAGTGCATTTAAAACAACAGAAATTAAGTTTCGAAAATTTTCGCTTAGCTTAGTTTTGCTTCGCACGCAGTAATCGCCCTCCTTTAGATTGAGAACTATTTCTATCGCCTGGGGATGCCAAAAAAATCTGCAAACCGATTTTAATACGCCAGATTATTAATAAATGACACATTTGTCACAAACTGAGGAAAAACATATTTAAGCATTTTTTATGCAAAGAAGAAAATTATGATTGTGGAAACAAAAAGGTTTACTGAACGTTCAGAAAATTACGGTAGAAGAAAATAGTGTAAAATATCTTAGCTTTTGTAGCAGAAAGAGAAGATAAGATTTTATATGAAAGTTGCATGAATAAATTAAATTACTTAATAACTAAAAAAAATAATTTAAGAGAAAAAACAGTTTTTAATTGAAATTTTGGAAGATAGCCAATAAATTTCAACAATCGCAAAATTAAAAGGATGAGCCTCCTCCAGTTTAAGATTGATTCGCCACATCATGTCCGTTTACTTTTACCCTTTTTGAAAATTATTTTAGGCTATTATCCAAAAATCAAAACTGTGGTGTCTTTCTCTTAGATTATTTTTTTTTGAGTTTCTCCATTTATTTAATTTATTAATGTAACTTGAACAAACTGTAAGATATTTCACATTATTTTCTTTTACCTAAATTTTCTGAACTTTCAGTAAACCGTTTTTGTAGCAGATCATAATTTTTTTTTTTGACTACGATGAGAATCTGCAAACAGTGCAAGGTAGTGTCGGGTTTAACAATATGTGTTTTGATCACCACACACATTGCCATTTCTGACCTTTCGTGACCGGAGTTTGGGTGAGTTTGTTTGGGTTGGTGTAGTGGGTTTATAGGCACCGGGTTATGTTGGGGGAACGTTTAAACTCCTGTGTCGTGTTCTGTTTGGGTTTGGGTTGGGGTTTATTGGGAAGTTGTCTCGGATTAGAGGATTGTGATGGAAACGCTTTTTCTGAGAAACTCGTTTATGATTACGTGCATGGGCTGTACTTCAAGGTCGCGGTGGATTGCCGCTCCCCTGACGTACCATGGGGCACGTATGATAGATCTGAGGAGTACAGTTTGGAGGCGATTTTTATGTGACTTTGACGCTTGACACCATGCTATACTTCCTTATAGCATTTTTGGCCGGATTACTTGTTTGTAGAGCAGAACCTTGTTCCTGAGGGACAGTTTGCTTTTACGGCCTAGGAGGGGGTACATGGCGCCGAAGGCCCCATTACCTTGTTTGATTTTGGATGTGTGTCTTCCACGTCAATTTTTTGTCGATGGTGATGCCCAAATACTTGATAGTTTCAGACCAGTTGATTGGTCTGTCTTCAAGCATTAGATTTTGAATGACTGGTCTCGTTTTGCTTGATATTAGCATTGCCTGAGTTTTGACGACGTTGACTTTTACTTTCCATTTCTGGTAGTATTTAGCCAGAGCGTCGAGTTGACGTTGAAGAGATCTTTGTATGAATGGGAGGTTTCTGCTTGTGCATAAAAAAGCTTAGATATATGTTCCTCTTAACAATGTCAAGACTTTCTGTTTATGTATAATTTTTCCACTGAAGATGAGGGTATGTGACTTAGAAATATGCACGTAAATTAAAAACTGAATTTTGAAACTACTGGACCAGACTATGAGTTTCGTTTCCTCCTAATGTTCTTTTTGATTTGGGGGCCCGCCAAAATTTTCGTATACAGGCCCGTGACTGCTTTGTTACGTCACTTGCCCCCATAGCTAGACTTCCTGATTTTTCATCGGTGATCGTGACAGGCCATCATGCCTAACCTAGCTGGCAGATATCCATTGTGACGGTGCGGTGCATCGTGACAGTTTTCGCCCATATACTTCGGTTTTGGCACGACAGCCTATCACGAACACCGCTGAACCGTAGGAAAAATCACGAAGTCTGTGGGGGGCTTTGCGGGAGTGTTGTTATACCTACCTACACATTTTGTTAATCACTGAACCACTGAAAAAACTATGTGTGCGTCTCACTCTGATTCACGAACGATTAGTAGGTTAATCGCGTTTATTTTTCGGAAATCTTTATAATGTTTTAACTTTGACTTGAGCATTACTCTATAATAAGTTCATAACCCACCTAGTGAAAAATTATTTTTTTATGCTTTAAAAAAAAGTATGTCATCTTGAACACATCTCCACTAAAAATTCCATAAATGTTAGAAATCCTACAGGCGAAGATATTTTACCCGCCAGTCTGAACTGATTGGCCCTAATTTGGCATATGTTGTTAAATGTTCCGGTGGTCGAGAATTTATGAAAAATTGTTTACTTACTGATTGCACCAAGCCTTTTCAATGCCCGAGCTGCAGGTATGTAAAACATTCTGATTCCCATCAATGTTATGAAAAACAATATTGAAACAAACAAAAACATCCAATTAACTGTTATTATTAAAACTAGGGTTCCTCCAATTGCGAAAAAGCTCTAAAATACATAATAGTATATTAATACGTTATTTGAAAAAACCTAACAATAAATTTTATACAGAGCTTTTCCCGCATAAGTATTTTTAAATTTATTTTATCCAATTGAGGTGGTGCTTGCTTTTATGTAAAGTGTTATTCTTCTTTCGTTGTATTTCGACAAAATAGTAATCACCTCAATCTAAATGAAAAAACACAGGATGATTCACAGTGAGTGGCCTATTAAAAGATCGTGAGAACCAAAAAAGATATTTGTTTGAAATATTGGTAATCGCTATAAAAGATGCCGATCATTTAAATGAAGATGTTCTATCTATCAAATCCGGTTATACTGAAAGCAAGTCTTTACCTTGTTATTCTAAATATAATGTCCTGTATATTTTTGAGTTTTTCGTTTCTACGTCAAAATCCAAAGAATTTCTGTTAACAATTCCCTATACCCATTTCCTAGCGTTCCCAGATAAAATTCATTAAGGGAATTTTAAATACCAATTAAATTTTATTTGTGCACTTTTAAAGAATATTTGCATCCTACATGACTTAACCACCTAGGAGGAGTAGATGTTACCTCTAAAATCTTAAATAATAAAACATAACCTTAATTTATTGGTTTTTGAGTAATAGTTTCCAAAAATTCGCGTTTCAAAAATGGAAATAATTAGAACTTTTTTGGCAAGACTTTATCCCTTTGGTTTTTCTTTAAACTCATGACCCTTATCAGGTTATATGACCTGATGTATGTGTATTTTTATCATCAAACGTCGTTCAACCTATTGGGATTAGTAACTTGATAGTATACGTATTTGTTTGATCAACAAGATGATCTAAAATATGCCATAACTTTAAAAATCTTTAAAATAGCACATATGCAGTTTTCCCCTGGAATTATAATACCTATGCATTATGTGACAGGGACAACTTTTCAAGTCTACTTACTTGTATGAGGTCCATAAAGTGAAACGGGAATACTTCATCAACATGATCCAGATCGTAGGAAAACCTGAAACGAGTAATTGAACATATAAATATCATTGACAATTAAATTTAAAAATATAATGTTAGGCATGTCAGACAAAGGTGGATAAATATTTTTCAATGCAGTTTCCAACTTTAAATGTTTAGTTAATTTATTGATATTTAGACTTGCTGGTGAAAATAAAAAGTTGAAAATTAAAAACCTGTTAAATGTCTTGCCTATTATCATCAAGCGCGGATCGCTAGAATATCTTTGCTTGGCTCTACCTCTATAATTTCGCCCACGAGTCGCCACTGGCTTAACATAGATATAAAAAGTCTGTTCAGAAGCAAGTTCCTCCTAATTCTAATCGTTTCTATTTGGTGTACCTGTTAAGAATATTTGCAACAAAATGATTATCCAAGAACGGCATCACACAATGTATAACGCTGTGGCACATAGCTTTATGAAATCTAATGGATGCTCGTCTGCAATACGCCAAAAATATATACGATTTTATCAGATCTATGCCACAGGAAACACCAATCATGATGATGTATAGATTAAATGTGCTATCCCTTAAGTTAATCAAATCATCTTTTAATACTGTGCTATTTTCAAAAGTTGTTTGGTTACCATCTATACTTTTGTTTAAGGTGCCTTGCTGGTAGTCCACCCTAAAAAAGTTGTTTATTAATAAAATTAAGCAAACCCTACACACTTCAGTCAGCATTTCTATTATTACTGTTAGTAATAACATACATTGATACTAACTTTAAATATCGCAGGTTAAGGAATAACGAATCATTTTAAAAATCTTACATTATATTTGGAGACGAATGCCTAGTATATAGGGAATTAGGTATATCTCAGACATTCCCCGTTGCATATGTATGCGCTATAAAACGAAACGTACCGCTGAACTCATGTCTATATTTTTATAAATTCTAAGCAAATTCTATAGAACACCTTTTTGTCTGACTCTGCCAGTTTCTGAGATATTACAAAATTAACATTTTGTAATTATTTGGCAAATGCATGGTGATGAAATAATCCATAACATTGTTTTACCTTAGCTCTTGGACTAAAAATTTCTTTCTTATCGCATAGCTAGAAGATCATCAAGTCTCAAAAATATTTCAAACTTGGCAGAAAATGTACAGGGTGGTCACAATTCAAGGTTAATTGTGAAAGAATTCAACCTTCAAAAACTTTTTTATTATAAATAGTAAAAAAACAAAATTTATTCCGAAAATATTATTCAAGTGTGCTATGAAAACAATTGTAATAATAATATAATAATAATAATAATATTCTTTATTTAGCACTTGGCTAGTTATTACTAAAAAATGCAAGTTACAAATCAGTGTTTATATGTCAGTTACAAAAATGATAAATCCTACTCTACTCTACATATCCTTTAAATAACTAAACAATCTTCTTTTTAAAACCTTTAACCCATTTGCCTCCTTAATGCCCTCCGGGAGGTCATTAACAAGACGAACTCCCTCGAAAAATAGCGATTTTTGTAGATATGTGGTCTTAACTGACTCAATGTTATAATGTTGCCCAGAGCGAATGTCATAACTATGAAAATTTGATCTTTTTTTAAGAAAAGCATTAAAATATATTGGTAGCTGCTCATGTTCAATTTTATATATTAAAACTAAGTTCGCCTTTCTAATGTTCTGTTCCACAGACAGCCAATTCAACCTCTGTAACATAGTTCATACCGGGATATACCTGTTGCATTTAAGAATAATTCGCATAACCTTATTTTGCTGAACCTGCAGCCTGTGTATATTTTCCTGAGTACAAGATATTAATAAAGAACAACAGTAATTAAAGTGAGGCAAAATGATGATTGTATTATAAACCAGTGTCTTGGCCCACTGGGACAAAAAAAAACAATTTTTTTCCCAAATTTCTTACAAAGATAATCAAAGTGATTCGTAAAAACAAGCTGAGGATCCAAAAAGACTCCCAAATATTTTATTTCCGACACTAAACTAATTTCAGACTCTTTTATGTTAAGGGTTAATCCTAATTCGGCATACTTCTTACAATTTACTTTTGAACCTATTATCATACACTTTGTCTTTGATGTGTTCAGTTTTAATTTATTTTAGCAAAGCCAGTGATACATTATTTTAAGTTCGCTATTCAAAAGATCAGTTATATCCCTAAAGTTTTTTCCTGATACACAAATATGGGTATCATCCGCAAATAAATTCACAAACGAGTTATTTAAAGCTATATGAATATCATTAACATAAATAATAAACAATAATGGACCCAGCACACTTCCCTGCGGAACACCCCATTTTTTTTCCCTTTTAGTTGATAGTTTGTCGTCCACTCTAGTCATTTGATACCTGTCACTTAAGTAATCATTAATCCAATACAATGCACTACCGTCTACACCATATAGTCGTAACTTTTTAATAAGAATTCCACGATCGATTGTTTCAAACGCTCGCTGCAAGTCAACAAATACACTAAGCACCACTTTCTCCTCATTCAGTGCTTTTCGCCATGTTGCACAAACATATTGCAGTGCCGACTCATACGAATGGTTACTCCTAAATCCAGATTGCCCCACAAACAATAACTGATTAGTTTCAAAATAGTTCCTTAGTTGTCGACAGACTATAAGTTTCAATGATCTTATCTACCATGGGCAATAAATTAATTGGCCTGAATTCTGATGGGCTTTTAGGTGCAGTATTGTACATAGATATTGAATACCCATATAGTATACTATATGAAGGAAAATTCTAAAAATAACTTTCTAAAGCTTATCTTCGTTAAATTCATATACAAAGTGCAGTTGATTATTTTAAATTGTTATGAATTTAATTGTTTAAATATTATTTTTTTCAGAAGCAACAAGGAAACAAGTTTATAAACTTTGCTGAAATTAAAATTTTTTTCTGAAAATTATAATATTTTTTTATCATTTTTTTCCATCATCCGTATAGACATCAGTAGATAGTATCTATCTACAATTGTTTTCAAAGCACACTTGAAAAAAATAGTATTTTCGGAATAAATTTGGTTTTTTGAGGAAACGCTATGATATAAGTATTTATAAAGAACAACTAATTTCTCAGTAAATTAAATAAAAATATATACCTAGAGTATTCCATTTAAAATAAGAAAATTTTTAATGGTTGAATTCTTTCGCAATGAACCTTGAATTGTGACAATTTGTGTACATTTTCTGCCAAGTTTGAAATATTGTTGAGACTTAAGGATTTTCTAGATATGCGGTAAGAAAAAGTTTTTAGTCCAAGAGCAAAGGTAAGAAAGTTATATGGATTATTTCATTACAATGCATTTGCAGAATTCTTTCGCAATGAACCTTAAATTGTGACCACCCTGTACATTTTCTGACAAGTTTGAAATATTTTTGAGACTTATTAATTTTCTAGATATGTGGTAAGAATAAGTTTTTAGTCCAAGAGCTAAGGTAAAAAATTATATGGATTATTTCATAACCATGCATTTTCAAAATAATTTCAAAAAGCCCAGATATCTCAAAAACTGACAGAATCAGACAAAAAGATATTCTATAAAATTTGCTTAGAATTTAATGGGTAATCGAAAAATATAATAAAAATTATAATATTGTACTTAAAACGAAAGTTGGCAGGTCTATTCTTCTCTATATAACCGGAAATAACAGGAATATGTGAATATTGAATCGTTAAATCTAAATTCACAGTTTCACAAATCTATGTACACTAATTCTCCATGTAATTCTAATGCAAGCTCGTCGTGAATCACCTTGTATAATTCTAATTTTGAAGAAAAAAACGTATTTTTAGAAAAATAATCTTATAACAAATTATTAAAATATTTTCACCGATATTTTTAAAAAGACACTTTTTTCACCAAACACAGAATAAAAAAGTTTCCCATTTATGTAGCACTTCTTTGGATACTCTCATCAAAAAGGAATAGATCTTTAAGACGTGGTTATCTTCCATTTAATGCGTCAATCAACTCTATATATAACATAGTTTTTTAAAGGTTTACCATAACGTTAAGGCTCTTAGCTAAGGTATAGCTTAAGGTAATATTCAAAAAAATATCCCTCTTTGTAGTTTATAAAGGTATGAAAGAAATTTTTCTTACCATTTTGAAACAAGTTTCTCTGATAAACTTCCTGTAAATTGTGCACTAAAAAAGACAACAATTATCACGGCAAAAATAAGTACACCTCCACCATGCTTAATGTAGCGGCAATAATTTTCAATATCCACCTTTCCTATATTTTTATTTTCGTGATAAATGTTTGCCTGCAAATCTTCATTTCGTGTAAATCCTGAACCTAAAGTAAAATAATTGTAAAAAAAAATAGTATTTATTGAGTTTTTGCATTAGCTGTGTCGTATTAAACAGGTTTCGCCAAACCAAACAAAATTTAATAATTTTACATTTTGTATGAAAAACTATATATTACTGCACCTGCATAAAACCCGAATTAAGAGTTCTTATCCCATATAAGTTTTGCTTAGAGGTCCTGAATATTAAGTTACCTTTTTCACCTATATGTAAACCTTCTGTTTCAGGAGTTTCCAGAAATGCACGATTCTCTAATTCATCTTTACAAATGTCTTTAGATTTTAATACTGAACTAATTTCCCCATGATCAATAATAATTACTTCTTTGGCATGCTTCAGGTGTTGAGAATTCTGCGTCACAAAAACTACAATTTTATCTTTAAGGAAATTTCTTATGCAATTATTGAAAATGTCCTCTTGTACTCTAACATCCAGACCAGCAAGAGGATCATCTAAAAGGTAAATGTCACTATCCTTGTAGATGGCTCGTGCCAAATTTACTCTCGCTTGCTGGCCCTTGCTCATATTCAGCCCACCATCTAAAAAAATACAATACCCGGTATTTCAGGAGGAATGGCCACCCCTATAACTTTTTTATTGTTTAAGTTACAGAAATACAATTTTGTGGATTTGTATGTGATGCTATTTTGCATTTGCATAACGAACTCCATCTCGTCACTTCCAGTATAACCGGAAATGACCAGAACACCTTTCCAAATCCCCCCCCCCCTCCTCCCTATGCGTCAATTTTTGACACTTTAAATAATTTTTCTTCTTCTTTATCATCTAGATTGCTATGAACTCTCCAAAATGGTTTACTTCTAAGCCAAATTATGGCGGATTGAAAATTTGTAATTATGTTTATTTGTTCGTTAGCATTATGGCGTCATGCATTGTATTTTGTGTCATGAATTGATATGTTTAATAAATTATCTCTCCCTTTTTAACTTGACATAAGGGTGTGATATCAAATCATTGGAAAAAAACTCCCACTGAGCCACTATGTTTCCATTTGAAAAAATTTAGTTTTCTGGGAAAAGATTTATTAAAATGTGTGTCAAAAATAAACAACAAACACAATAGAACTTGAAAATTACATTTTTATCAAGAATTTCGCTTAAAAGTAAACATTTTCGGGAGTCCATAGCAATCTAAATGAAAAAATAAAAATAAGAAGGAAAATTATTTTTTTTACATGTGCCCCGAAAGTTCCTCTTTTCATGTATGTTCTCTTCACCGAAAGTTTCGTTTCCCAAGAGAGCGGGCGAAAAAGTATCGAAGCGGGCGGGAAAGATTTTTTCCCGCCCGCTTCGAGTCACCATGTGCTCATAAATAAATAAAACCAGAATTGTCGGTGCGGGATTTGAACCCACGACCCTCAGATCGCCAAGCGGACACTCTGCCCACCGAGTCATACTACAAATTAAATTGGCAGTTAATTTTTCGAAGATGTTTTAGAAAAATGTCTGAAGAATTTCTTTATTTATATGGCCTCAAAGACTCGGGCACTTGTAAAAAAATAAATAAAACCATAGATGCCGAGTGCGGGATTTGAACCAGTGACTCTCAGATCACAAGGCGTACGCTATACCACTAGGCCACCGGGCCTATTTGTCAAAAATAATAAATAGATATTTACATTCTCCATGCGCGAGTGTTTTCATGTCATGTAGGCAGGAAAACTGTCTGAAGAATTTCTTTATTAATTTGGCATCAAAGCTTCGGAGCACTTGTAAAAAAAAATACGTTACATATCTCGGGCCGTCGGAGGCTTTTACGGATGAGATGCGGATGCACCGCACGAGTCCGGAAAAGCTCTTTTCGGCCCTTGATACGTAATGTACTATTAAATTGTCAGAAACTGACGTATACAGGGTGTCCCATAACTAATGGTACACAAGAAAACTGCAGATTCCTTGGGTAAAAATACTGCGATTTGGCCATACTTAGTTTAGTTCAATAGCTGGTAATTACCGAGATACAGGGTGTCCAAGTAAAAATTTATTTTTCAATTTTCCTAAATAACTTATTTCTGAATCAATATTTTTGCACAAAATTTTGTGACTAGGGTTTTTTTGGGGAAAGGAATTTGAATGTATTAATAAGTAAGTATAATTATATTTTTATTAAAAATATCAGTTTTTCCGTCATTTTTAAGCAATAAAGGTATACTTTGTAAATGTCGCTCCGACTAACCGTTTTCGAGATATTTTCAATTACAATTTCTAATGCGCTCGTTTAAATTTTGATTTATAAATGTTAAATTTGTCACAGTAGGCTTTGGTAAAAACAAATACAATGAAAGCACTTTGAAACCTCATTTCTGTCAAAGTTTATTTTCATTTGTCAGCATTGTGGGTGTTTTTAAGGAGTTTTTGAAGATATTGTTATTAAAAATTAAACTAAAAACTGTTTTCTAACGGAGAAATGCCAGACAAGGTATGTCTATACGCACAAGAACATTTTAACAGACGCGGGGAACATCGGCGGTATTTGGAAATGTATCCAAATAGAAGGCAGCCAGATTTTAAAAATTTTAGAAGCCTATACGACAGACTGGGAGAAGCAGGGTCCTTGCGTCCAAAACGAAAAATGTAGCGGCATTTTTAGTTTAATTTTTGATAACAGTATCTTCAAAAACTCCTTAATAACACCCACAATGCTGACAAATGAAAATAAACTTTGACAGAAATGAGGTTTCAAAGTGCTTTCATTGTATTTGTTTTTACCAAAGCCTACTCTGACAAATTTCACAATTACGCATTAGAAATTGTAATTGAAAATATCTCGAAAACGGTTAGTCAGAGCGACATTTACAAAGTACACCTTTATTGCTTAAAAATGACGGAAAAACTGATATTTTTAATAAAAATATCATTATACTAAGGCACAAAAAAGTTACATTTATTTTTATGTATTCAGAGTACCGCAGAGAGCGCCCGCTATAATCTGCACCAATATTATTAACAAATTCAAATTCCTTTCCACAAGAAAACCCTAGTCACAAAATTTTGTGCAAAAATATTGATTCAGAAATAAGTTATTTAGGAAAATTGCAAATTAAATTTTTACTTGGACACCCTGTATCTCGGTTATTACCAGCTATTGAACTAAACTAAGTATGGCCAAATCGCAGTATTTTTACCCAAGGAATCTGCAGTTTTCCTGTGTACCATTAGTTATGGGACACCCTGTATATTTCTTTTTCTGATCGTCATAACGATAGGTATATTTACTGTGCAGAAAGTAATTCTTATTTCTAACCTGTGATGATAGTATTATCTCCACTTGGAAAAACTTTTATGTCATATTCCAAACAGCAATTTTTAATGACCTCATCATATCTGGAGCGGTTATAGTTTTCTCCAAATAAAATATTCTGTTTAACCGTAGCAGGAAACAACCATGGACCTTGCGAAGCATATGATATGCTTCCAGTAATAGCACAGTGTCCATTTGTTACAACAAACTCTTCCAGTATAGCCTAAAAGATTATTATGGCGGTATGAAGTATGGATCAGTAGTCATGATCCCCGAGATTTGTCCACAGTGACAACTTAAAAAAGGTTCAACGGAAATTTAAAAAATATATTACTCTTAAGCGAGATGGTATTTATCCTGAAAAAAGGTTTCCGCATGAGCAATTGAACGGCGATATATTTTCATCTTTACAACTCTTTTCAAAATCTTGAAAAATACGATTGATTGTTAATCCAAAATATGCTTTTGCCTAATGTAATTGATCTACATAATCTCGATTTGAATCATACGGTTACAGATGATGCTCGGTCATTTTTTCCCCGATGCAACTTTAACAAACCGGAACAAACCCGGCAATCTGTATACATTAATTGCTGCAGAAATATATCTGGCAATGTATAGCTCGGCAATATTTCCGCAATAGCATAGCACATATCATTTATCTGTAAATGGGCTATTCAGTCGGGTAATAATGCACATGTGTCATAGCGACAGATCGACCGGCAAGATGCCGGCATCATATTACAAAACTAAACATGTTTGGCTATATTGTCGAGCCAATCTACAGCAATATATACGGTGTTGAAAAAAGATCGGTACCCGAATAACTCCGGTGCATCGCATTGCAGCGGAAAATATCTGGAGATTAAGTTGTTTGGCTTTGAAGGGGAAATAGTTTGCAATTTAAACCACTATTCCTCCTTCAAAGCCAAACAACTTTTTCCCTAGACATTTTCCGCTGCAATGCGATGCACCGGAGTTATTCCGGGGTACCGACCATTTTTCAACACCGTGTATAACTACATATGGCTGGCAATGTTTACGGCAACTTCCAGCTATACTATTGCAGCCACATATTGCCGTAGAAATGTTGCCCGTTTAGAACCACCTTAGAACTCTAATTTCGAAAGTTTCTTGTTTATTTTATAGACGAACAAAAAAAATTGTAGTGTATGGGTATGTCCAAGAGATAGTTCTTTGACATAAGTAAACAAATTTGACATAAGTAAACAAAATACTTTTTATCAAAATTTTCATGTTTTTTCACATCAGTATCTTGAAATAAAAAATATCTATTTGTGGTAAATTATGTTGTGATATGTCCTTAATTCATGAATATATCCTTAATTTCAGTTGAAATTTATCATTGATAAAACCTTATACAGTTTTCATATCCAAAAACAGTTCGGTAAATTAAAATTATTACAAAGCGTAATAAAAATCGTTATCCCAGTCATGTATCTCCTAGATTCGATAACGACTTTTTGCAAATACATTTATCTACTCGAAAATTTCCATGAAACGACTGGCTGTTGAAACACGAGTTGTTCCAAAGCTTAAAATTTTTTAACCGTCTGGTCGTTCGTCAAAATTGTACCAAATTTGGTAAAATTGTACCAACAATCATACACCAAGACAATGAACAACTAAGAAGAAAGATCACCAGTAATAAACAGAGTACTAAAAAAAAAAGTTCTTACGGGCATAAAAAGTGTACCAAAAACTCGAAAGAGGTACCCATGTCTCAAGACTTTGTAAAGTGTATCGAATTCGGTACAAAAGTACGCTCTGGAACAACCCTGATTCTCCTGGATGCGCAACATTATTATATGGTAACTAAATTGAGTGTTTGCTTTCGGAGATCCCAGATTCATTAAATACAGTGTGTTCGATAAGTACCTCCTAATCTCTCGGGGCATTTAGAGAGGGTCAAAATAAATCTAATTTGTCATATAAAAAAATTCCTAAAGTGCCCCTTAATGGAGATACAGAATTCAAAGGTGTACCCAGCGTTTTACTGTTTTGGTTCTAACTTTTGAACCGACAGATATAATTTAATGAAATTTTAATATACAGGGTGTTATGGAAATGACTTATTATATTTAAATGGATGACTCCTAGAGAAAGTCTATATACTTTTTCTTCTTCATCGAATATCTAAATACTAAGGTAAAAACCCTTTTTACCCACATACTGTCGCGCCGTTCCATCTGGATTCAGTTAGCAACAATGTGGGTCACTAGAGTATACTAACAGTGTTGTTAGATCACACCGCATGTCTCGATCTTGCTTGGATAACTGCCGCGCGCGACTATAGTTGTTTCAGTATGTTTCGAGACTCGGGGTTGGAATGACGCTATCGAGGGTTCTACGCGCTTGTTGTATACGAATTTTAAACGTTTTGTTAGTTGTACCATTACCCGATTTTATTTTGGTGTGAAATAATTCATAATAAGAAATATTGTGATGCGATTTCAAATTTGTGCGATATTACCTACTGTTGGTTCTGTTGCAAAACATACTTTTTGTGTTTTATTTTTTTATGGAATTTAATTATATAAAACGGATTATAAGATCGAGGGTAAGAGAGTATGTACCTTAAAATTAGTATTTTTTTTTTCTAAAAAGTTTGAAAAAGAAGTAATAACGCGGGTCAAAGGCGTCTTGTTGTCAAAAACAGAACTCGTGCGTTTACATTTCTGTTTTGCAATATATGACAACACCGCCTCAATAAACTATTGATTGCGCACGTCCTCAGTAGCGGCGACGTAAATTTCATATAAAGTGTATATTTCGTACAATAATTCAAAGCGCCATTTAAGGTTATTTTTCTTCAATTTATTTTCATCTCAGGATTTGCCGGTTTAAATATAATAAGTCATTTCTATAACACCCTGTATTGTAGGAGTCATAAAGAGTAATTCAACCATGCTGGTGTCATTTGATAGAGCTGAAAACTGATTTTTTGAATACTTTGGTCATTTCTCTTAAAAAAAAAGAATCCTCAATTTATTACGATAAAACTGGCAGTTTTCGGGATAAATCGGTTTTATGTGAAACACTCAACAGTTACTATTTTATTGTTTATTTATTTGTAAAAATTACTTGTCAAACTTTAGAACTTTAAAATGCCGTAATGGTTAATTTTATTTTTATCTGTTTGTGTTTAGCACTAGTAAGAGGAATGACCAATATTTAAAAAGGCCAGTTTTCAGCTGTGTCAAATAACACAGATCAAAATTTTAGCCCCCAACGAGTATGATGGCAAGTCAGTTCCTAACTTCCCGATGATGTAAAACATCTACTGTAATATGGATTAATGACTTTTTACGGCTTCTATAAAATATTAAAATTTAATTAAATTATACCGGTCAGTTCAAAAGCTAAAAAAGTAAATCGCTTTGGAGTTCTTTATTTGGGTTAGGGCCACCTAGGTTTATTTTGACCTTCTCTATATGCCGGACTGTATGTAGTAGCGTATTTGCCAAAACTGTCTATTACTTTAAAAATAATAATATTTTATAGTTTTATACAGTTTAAGAGCTGCGTTGTCAGGTTGTCACGCTGGCACCATTTTAGAAAAATTTACTTAATTTTTTTCAAATCTAAAACTGGATTCGTAAAGTCAAATGATTGGAAAACGGTATGAGGAAATTGCGATAAAAAATATAATATAATAAGAATATTAATAACAATTTCAAATAAACATTTTTTCTCACTGATATCCCCGAAACTTGCGTTATATACACGGATTCAATCTAAATATCAATAAATTAACTAAAAATATTTATTATTAACGGCCAAAACTTCACGTAAATAAATATTGATCAGCTGATGACTCTCGTATCTGTCTAGTCTGTCAAGAAGCCCTTCATTATTCTTACTTATAACTTACTCTGATTAAAGATGACTTTCCTGAAGCCAATGGTCCTGTTACCATATGCAACCCAGGCTTCTCTATAGTTAAGCTGACGTTTCTTAGAATGGCTTCATTGTCAATAACAATCGATGCATTTTGGAAGTCTATTTTTGGTTCAACAATCTAAAAAAACTTCTTAATTATTTACAATTTTTCTTTAAATTAAGCAAATTAGGTTTGGTGGTTAGGGGGTTGATAACGTACTAAAGGCATATTTGCACTAGTAGTATAATAATTAATACCTGAGAAGAAAACCATAAAAAACGCAATGCCTATGAAAGGTTTATTTAAATATATCGATTCAAATTCAAGTATGATTTATTGTTTAAATATTATATTTCTGGAGAAAGTTCACCAATTTCTTACAAAACATTCCAAGAAAATGTTTCGTTACCCTTGGAATAGGGTTTCTTTTCTTTATAAAATAATTAATTATATTTTCTTTACAAAAAGAACATTAATTAGCTGCACATTCATATATGTACCATCGTGCCGGTGAAAAACTAGGACAGCAAAATTTCTTATTTTCTCCTTGACTATTAGGAATTTTTTACTTTCGAGTCTTATACCAGTAAAATGTCATTTACAAATTTTATATGTTAACATAGATTGCCACTTTATCATTAACTTGTCAAGCACATTTTTTTTAAATATGCCACAAATAACCCTTCAGCAAAAGCCTATAATCTACAGTCGGTTGCGAGATGGTGCTTTTATTAGGGATATTGCAGACGAACTGGGAGTAAACAAAAATACCGTGTTGTTGGCAAAAGAAAGAATAGCAAGGCATGGGACTATTATTAGGAAAGCAGGTTCAGGTCCCCCTAGAATTTCTACTGAAGAAGACTAGTTAATTATCTAAGGGATCATCCATTGGCCTTCCGGCATGCGGTATGATGAGATATACACTCACAAAACAAACCAAAGCGGGCGTTTCTCTATAAACGTCTGTGGTTGGATTAGCGCTAGAGGTCCAGGAATTTGCCAAATCGTGGAAGGAAGACTAACTGCACCTGAATACGTTAATATCCTAAATTCAGTGATGATAGCATCGATAAACGCTGTATATGGTCAAAAACACAGAAACGCATTGTGCAAGATTTTCTCCTAGAAAATAATATAGCAGTTCTTCCCGGGCCTTCGAAGAGTCCTGATTTGAACCCGATGGAAAACATTTGGGGTAAAATGGTGCAATCAATGTATAAACATGATTTTCGGCCACGAAACAGAGATGAATTACCCTACAGGATAAATGAAGCGTGGGATGAAGTAACAGGCGAATTATGTATAGAAATCTAGTTTTAAGTATGCCGCAAAGGCTTCAAGAAGTAATAAACAGGAATGGTTCTATGACTAAATATTAAAAATGTTTTGTTGCTTCGACAAATTTTGCGTTTGTATTTTTGTAACCTTCTATTAAATTAATTTTATTATTTGGTTTCGTTTTTATTTTTAGGCGACGTTATATATACCTACTTTAAATAAGGTATTAGACTTTTTCTTAATAAATGGTTATTAAAACGTTATTTGTGTAATTAACGTCGCAAGTACAATGACACACTTCGGCGATATCCATTTCGCCTCGAATCTTCCAACTTTCATTGCCGATGGATGGCATTATGGAGCGCGCGCGACCGGTACATTTCCATCTCATGTACACATTTGATATCTTCTCAGAGGCGACGATAATGTCGCCTGTTAATTGGCTCTGTTGTCTATTCGGCAAGGTTAAAAATAATAAAATTATATTTTGTGTCACTTTTCATGTGTATATTATTAACATATATTTAAAATTTTCGTTTTAAACAACATTTCATAATAGGACTGTTTTTTTATTAATCTTCAAAATTGAAAATTTGGCTACATCGAACATTTTGATTAAAATGATTGACAGCTTTGCTTGGGTCATAGAAAGAAGCCGGGGTAGTGAGAGTAAAATTAAGAGTTCAGTTGAGGTTAGTGTTTGTTTTGGCGGTTAAGTTTATAGTATTATCGATTTAAGTCGTAAATTTAATTGATTACTTTCGCGATCTTTCTTTCGATACAATATTTATAAATCCGTTACATGATATTGTGATGTCCCTTGTGAAATAGTACATTACGTATCAAGGGCCGAAAAGAGGCTTTTACGGACGCACGAGTCCGTAAAGCCTCCGACGGCCCGATATATGTACCGTACTTTTTTTTACAAGTGCTCCGAGGCCAAATAAATAAAGAAATTATTCAGACAAACATCTTCGAAAAATTAACTGCAAATTCAATTTAAATATTCCGCTATTTATTATCGCTTGTATGTATGGCTCGGTGGCCTAGTGGCGGAGTGTACGCCTGGCGATCTGAGAGTCGCGGGTTCAAATCCCGCACTCAATATCTCTGATTTTATGTTTTTATCAGTTTAAAAAGTATGAGGAGTACATGGTGACTCGAAGCGGACGGTAAAAATCTTTCCCGCCCGCTTCGATACTTCCCCGCCCGCTCTCTCGGAGAGATCTGGAAAGCGCACTTTCGGTGAAGAGAACAGGAATAAAAAGAGGCACTTTCGAGGCACTTGTAAAAAAAAAAGTTTTTTTCAATGCACAATGAAGGGGAAGAGCGGGAAATTATTTAATGCGGAAGGCTTACCCTCAGATAAGTACTCTTAAAGAAGATTTTAAAAAAAGATGGACGACAATACTCGTAGTCTTCCAAGTTTATATTATGTGGCCGTGCTTACTATTGAAAAAAACGTGTAGACTTCCGATGACACGTTGATTTTAAAAAATTTTCTAGACCTTTGAAATAATTTTTTCAAAACAAAAAATTATAAAACCCGAAAAAGCTCGTCCTATGAAGAATTGCATTGATTTATTATCATATCTGCGGACTAACGGTAACAAGCCGCCACTGCCGTTAAATACTCTGTAACTGTATTTCGTTTCCAAAAAAAAACGTTGTCTGTTTTATCCGTCTTAATTAAGCGATAAAACAAAAAACAATGGCAGGTCTGTGATATTAGGTACTGTAAAGTTGTGAGGCATGTTCATTCTTTCCCCGATCCAACTACCTACCTTATTTTCCTTTAACGTAACTTCGCCATCTGTACCATCACTGGGTTCCGGCATATTCAACACTTTTTCGATACGTATTACAGATGCATATACTTCAGAAGTTAAAGAAAACCCCACGGGCATTACTCTGCCAACTACAAACTCTAGTTGCTAAAAACATTAATATTTTTTCACAAATCGGTTAGCAAATATGTATTTATTTCAACTTTACCATATATATTGACGATTTTATTCGTGCATTTAATGTAACCAATGTTTGAAATAGCGTATGCTAAAGGAACTTGCAGTTTACTTATATATCATACATTCATTTATAAGCCAAACTGATAAATATTTAAAAAATAATAATAGCAAATACTGAAGTGCGCAAGAAAAGTGATTTACCTTCTTTTTGAATAAACCTATAACGGATGTCGTGTCTTGTTGTACCAAATCCTTTTTTAACGATTTAATATAGATTTAGATTTTTTCGAAGCGAACAAAGAAAACCCACACCTGATATCATTGCTATGAACACCAGTTTATGTGATTTTATTATAGTTATTAAAATAGTTGAAATCATTTAAGATTTCTTTTCAAGGTTTACTATCCACAATTTGGTAAGCAAGAAAAAAAATTTAGTTATTATTTAATTTTAAGCATCGCTGAAAACAACAAACCCTTATCTAAAGTAAAATTCTTTCGTAACATTAGATAGCATTTCCGGAGTTATTTGTCGTATTTCGTGGTGTGCAATTTTTTGTCTCATATCTTCTATACAGGTTGTCTTTTTAAAACCCGAACACCCTTTTTTCTCGCTCAGATTGCATTTTTTTGATTTCGACCTCCTCGGATGATTTTGGTAGTTTTGAGGGGGAAATCGAATGGCGCAGATTTTTTTCACCTGCAGTGTTCAGATGGTACCCTGCGCAGGGCAACTTTTTTTTTAAATGGGAACCCGTTTTTTTCTAGCAGGTTCCGAACTTTCATTAAAAAACAAGCAACTTTCGTCCCAAACATATTTTTATTCGAGTCGATCCTGAGCTCAGACAAAGTAAGTGGCAAAATGAAATCGGAAACAATTTTGAGGTTGAAACTAATTTTCTTATTTTAATAAATGTTCAAAATGCTCCCCGTTTCTTTCCATAGAAAGGTACAAACGACTCTGAAACCCTTCTCGCACTCGTTCGGGAGTCACATTTTCTCTACAGGCAGCGGTGATCTTTTGTCTCAACTCCTGAAGATTCTACGTCCTCGTACGACTTACAATCGACTTGATGAACCCCCAGAAAAAGAAATCCATCGGCGTTAAGTCTGGTGATCTTGCTGGCCATAATACGGGGCCGAGCCGCCCGATCCACTGTCCAGGAAAATGATCGTTTAACCATTGGCGAACAGGTACCGTGAAATGAGCCGGGGCTCCATCTTGTTGGTAGTGTAACAATTTTTAATGAAGGTTCGGAACCTGCGAGAAAAAAAAACGGGTTCCCATTTAAAGCGCAGGGCACCACCTGAACACCGCAGGTGAAAAAAACCTGCGACATTCGATTTCCAACAAAACTACGAAAATCATCTGAGGAGGTCGAAATCAAAAAAATGCAATCTGATCGAGAAAAAAGGGTGTTCGGGTTCTAAAAAGACACCCTGTATATTCTGGTCATGGTATACAAATTTATTAATATTTTTTGCGGCCTTTTGAACGAGGTATGACGATTATTTAAATTTAAAAAAGTTGGGGTTTGCTCAAATGCGAAAAAAGCCTAAATGAAGGATGAAACTCGTGTAAATGCTTTATAGTATATTACATACCAAGAGTGGTAAGACGCCTATTACACACGATTTCGAAACTTATTTCGACAGATATGCTTACCACTCGAGTTGTGTACTATTCTTTTTCTACGACTTCATATTTACTTTTATGTTAAATTATCGAAATATCCTAATAAAGCATTTTGAGTCGGTATTCACATGGTTATCAGTATACGAGTCAATTTCATTTTTGATACACTTTTGCATGCCACTCCCTGGATTTTTCTAATAATAAATTATTTGCTGCGGAAGCAGCTTGTAGCGTAATTTCCCGTGGCGTTCCCTCAATCTGAATATCGTAGTCACTCATACTTTACCCAAAAATAGCCAAATTAAAAATGTTGACGTTTAAAATTTCTTGACATGCGTTGTCAAGGCGACCCGATGGAATTCACAGAAAACTTTGCATAAAATCAATTGGATTGGAACCATTGACCGTTTTAACATATCCCGGGTAATATGATTTGTGGAACTGTTACGTAATATATACTTCTTACTAATATAGGAGTAGAGTAACATTATAAATACACATGATATGAAGAAATATTCACTCTGTGATTTTGTGATCACCACCTGCTTTTGTTAATTGTTGTAAACATTGTACATTTTGTTGTAAAAGCATTGAAATCTTTCATTCTAAGTGAAAAATGTTTCATCACTTGTAAATTAATAAAACTATCAACACACCATGCCCCTTCTTTGTAATTCAAGAACATTCAACACCAAAATAGATCCTTATTTATATTAAAACAAACAATCAATCCTTTTAACTACCCCAGTAACCGCCCCCTAGATTTATTATCAAATTTCCTGAATATTTTGTAAATTAAATATTCCCCTTAGCTTTTCAGTTCTCGGACAATAAGTTTACAATGAAAATGTAAATGAAAGTTTTTAGTTTTACTTTAGACAAGTCGGCGTGTCTATGAAGCTCGGCATACCTGAAATATAGTCATGAGGTAATAAACTAATTCTGTATTGACTGAATACCCCAATGAAATGTAACTCAGCAAGAAGAATGGAAATACCATTTTTGCGACCAAGGTAGCGAGGCAAATTATGACCCAACCCAAATACCACGTTCTTACATTGGCTTTTGTTTCTTTCCTGAAACAAAAAAAGCTACTTACTATGAAAACCTAGTCGGTTTATCATACGCGGAAAGATCTAATTATAGATATGAACATAGATATTTAATATAATATGGAGATAAAATGTAGTAGATGGATTTTTCGTAGTCAAGTTATATGTGTATCCAGAAGGCATATAAAGTTACGCTGGCAGGAATGAGCTCCGACACCGCATCCAATATCATCCACTTTCTACATTATCAATATAAAAACTACATTAAATGGTTCTTTTTATATATTTATATAATTAAAAATGCATTACAGTGAAACCTTTCGTAACGGACACCTCTAATAAGCGGACATCTCTATTAAGCGGACATTTTTTCATAGTCTGGAACTGGCTATATGGATTTCCATGAAAATCAACTTCTCTTTTTGGGAGACGAATAAGTACGATGCAAAAACTCTCGGAAGACAGACCGGCAACCAATCGCGTATGCGTGGAAGCGAGAAACACTTTGCCGAATGAAAATATGAGTGATATGTGAGTTGTAAGGTTAAAATCGTAAACAATGGCACAAAAATGTCGCGTGTTGAGTCTGAAAGAGAATATTGATGTTGTGGAAGTTTGTAATTTGATATCAATGAATTGGGCGAGTTCATTAGCATTGATAGCAATGTGCTATTAGAAGATGATAGTGACCCCATTCCTACTGATTATGTAGTCCAAACTGAAACCACATCACTATCTGACGACTCTGATGAAGAAGTTGAATGCAGTAATCAAACAAATGTCACCAATTATCAACAAGCCATTAGTATGGTAAAGGAATTATAAAAGTATGCAGTATGCAAAGAATAGCAATAAAATTGTTATCAGACTTGTAATTACATTTTCTAGATTGCAAGTATAAAACGCAAAGACGTCAAACTACGTTATTAGATTTTTTTAGTACTACATCCTAACTAAAACTACTGTATTTTTGTTATGTTATGTTTATTTGTACATATACAGGGTGTCCCAAAAGTAATGGGACACAGAGCAATAGCAGACTCCTTAAGGCGAAATAATGCGATTTATTCAAACTTGCCTTATCCCAAAATTGATAACAACCAAGATACAGGGTGTCAAAGTTTTAATTTTATTTTCGTTTTTTTGCGATTATTTCTTAACAAAACGACATAACAGCACAAAATTAGGGATTTTGGGGTTTTTTGAGATGAGGAATTCAAAATTATCCATATTTTTTGTGTAACCAGTAGAGGGCGCTATCAATGGCATGCCCCACTTATTTTAGCTGGCATACCTTTTTTTAGGCTACGTATATCGATCCGGCTAATAAAAAATAAGGTTACTTTACTTCTTTTACATCAAAAACATATACCTTATTGAAGTCGCTAGGAGCAACCATTTTCGAGATAATGGCATTTCATATTTATTTCTAATGCAAGAATACTAAAATATTTGTGTATTCGTATTATTATTATTTATAACAGCTGGCCTTGATTAAAAACAACGACGTTACACAACATGTTACACAAAGTATCATCTGTCAAAGTTATTAATTTTCTAAGTACAATACGCAGATATTATTCAATTTTTTAGTAATGCCTCGACATAATTTATTTTCCAATGCAGAAATGCGTGATATGCTTTGTATTTACGCACAAGAAAATTTTAATGGTCAGAGTGCAGAGCGCAGGTACCAAGCACTGTTCCCGAATAGAAGGCAACCAAAAGATGTTTCGGGCCGTCCAAAACATATAACACCACAACAGGAAGAAGAGATTTTAGTTCGTGTAGCGAAAAATCCAGAAGTGAGTTCGAGGAGATTGAAGGCAGCTACAGGTGTAAGTAAATCTTCAATTGATAGAATATTTCACGATGAAGGCCTGTACCCATACCACTTTACACCCGTACAGTGTTTACTGCCGCCTGATCTTCCAGCCAGACTTCAGTTTTCTCATTTCTTCCAAAATTTGCAAAATACAGATCCAATGTTTCTAAATCGTGTGTTGTTCACGGACGAGGCGACATTTACTCGACGGGGTGTATTCAATTATCGAAACAGACATGCGTGGGAAAATGAAAACCCGCATTTAGTTGTTGAACGACATTTCCAACACGAGTTTAAGGTCAACATTTGGTGTGGAATTATTGGAGATCATCTTATAGGCCCCTTTGAATTACCGCCAACTCTAAACGGAGATTCATATTTGAATTTTTTACAAAATGAACTTGGAGGGCTTTTAGAAGATGTACCACTAAACGTCCGGCAAAATATGTATTTCATGCAAGACGGGGCGCCGGGACACTTCTCCAGACAAGTGCGAAATTATTTAACTGAACAGTTCCCTGAACGTTGGATAGGCCGTGGTGGCCCGTTGATTTGGCCGGCGCGAAGTCCCGATTTTAATCCAATGGACTTTTGCATTTGGGGTTATTTGAAAACCATTGTTTATAACAGTTCAATAAACCACCGTAATGAGTTAAATGAAAAAATTATAAATTCTGTTAATCTACTCAGAAATGATGAAGATCTCCTGTTTAAAATCCGACAGTCTTTTGTAAAACGTATAGCAAAATGTATTGAGGTCAATGGTGGCCATTTTGAACAATTGCTATCACGGCGTTACCATTTTTATTTCTAACTATTTTGTTAATTTTAAATGATTTTAATAAGTATTAAATAAAATTTTTGATTGGAATAAAATTACTAATTCCATATGAAAAAGCTTTTTTATTAGAAAAAAAAGTTAACCTTAAATATTTACCTAACCTAACTTTGACACCTAGCAAATGTAGCTGCTTTACAATCATTTTAAGTCAGAAATTCACCGTAGCTCGATTTTCTTTCCGTTGCTTTTGGACCACGTATTTAGATTAATTGGACATATGACATGCCATTATCTCGAAAATAGTTGCTCCTAGCGACTTCAATAAGGTATATGTTTTTGATGTAAAAGAAGTAAAGTAACCTTATTTTTTATTAGCCGGATCGATATACGTAGCCTAAAAAAAGTTATGCCAGCTAAAATAAGTGGGGCATGCCATTGATAGCGCCCTCTACTGGTTACACAAAAAATATGGATAATTTTGAATTCCTCATCTCAAAAAACCCCAAAATCCCTAATTTTGTGCTGTTATGTTGTTGTTAAGAAATAATCGCAAAAAAACGAAAATAAAATTAAAACTTTGACACCCTGTATCTTGGTTGTTATCAATTTTGGGATAAGGCAAGTTTGAATAAATCGCATTATTTCGCCTTAAGGAGTCTGCTATTGCTCTGTGTCCCATTACTTTTGGGACACCCTGTATATACATAGTAATAATTTTGCATTTATACCTAATAATAAATTTCCCATGGGCGAACACCTCTATTAGGCAGACACATTTAGACGGTCCCGTAGGTGTCCGCCTAAGGGAGGTTTCACTGTATATATGTTTAATGTGCAATTGTACAGGGCGACCGTTTTTCGTTGGTATTACGTGGTATCTCCATTATTAGTAAAGATAGAAGGAAGGATGCGGTTTTCGAAGCACAGCACTTTTTTGTGAAACAGAAGATGCCCCAATTAGAATTTTCCTAGGCGTTCTCATTTTCGATATAAGAGATGTTTTTGAGAATTTTACATTTTAGGTTACCCTGTAACTTATCGGAAAGAAATAAAATGTTTCTCGCAGTGCCAAATAAAGAGAAGACGTTGTTTTAGTTGCACTATGCTATGTTTTTGATGTTTCGCTGATTCAGTTATAATTTAACATTATTGCTGATTCAGTTTAATGCTTACGTCTAAAGATTATCTCATCTATAATAAATTGCAAAATACATAAAACACTTCGATGTAACAGATTTAGCAACAGAAATCAAATAAGTGTTAAAGGAAAAAAAGGCTTCAAATAAAATATGCAATATTTTTGTCTGTGAGTGTAGTAAATTTTACCAGTTAAGTTTCAAAATTCAAGGTCTGTAGAAAAGAATCTATTCAATTATGTTACATAATTGCAACTTCATTTAAAAAATCCTTGTCGATCTTTTAAAGCGGTTCTCGCACCGACCTATATCTATGGATAGCCAAACTCTAAAAGCAAAAGTGGCAAATTTATGGCCTCGCGCATGTAAACAAAGCTGATCGTCAGATGTCATGCGCAATGCCGACTGATAAACTATTGACCTTAACCGGCGAACAGGACCGTACTTCGCCCTTATTGAAAATGATTACAGCGCAATATTCTTTCACTTATACAGGGTGTAACTAACTAAGTGTAAAACATTTAAGGGGGTGATTCCTCATCGAAAAAAAGATAGGATCTTTCATATATAGAAACTTCATTGGAGCATCCCTTGTTAAGATACAGCCCCTTAAGGGGGGTACATAAAATTTATAAATAAACAAAACTAATTTATTAATAACAAAACATACAACATCTAGAAATCATAGTAAATGTTCAATATGTCTACCTTCAGACATTACGCATGCGTCTAGACGTCGGCGCATTGAGCCACGTATTCGCGCAAATATTCCTGGAGTCTCTCTAATTACCCTGCACGCATCGATGATGCGGTTTCTTAAGTCCTCTACATCGCGAACAGGAGTACGATAAACCAAATGCTGCAAATGGCCCCAAGTAGAGAAATCGAGAGGATTGAGATCCGGGGATCGAGCGGGCCAATTCTGAGGTCCTCCTCGACCTATCCACTGATTTGAATAAGTTTCATTTAACTGACGTGCTACTTGACTAAAATGGGCGGGAGCCCCATCATGCATAAAAAACATATCCCTTCTGACGCCCAAAGGAACTTCCTCCAGCAGTACGGGATGCACTGCTCTTAAAAATTGAACGTATGCCTCACCATTTAATCGAGGAGGTAGAAAATGAGGCCCAATTAAATAATCCCCAATAACTCCGACCCACACGTTAAGAGAAAACTGTTCTTGATGGTTAGTTTCGACAATAGCGTGAGGGTTTTCATCAGCCCATATGTGGTAATTATGAAAATAAATAATCTTGCCCCGAGAAAAACTACATTCGTCTGTGAATTCGATCGTCTTCAGAAAGTCACGATTTCTTCTAATCATTTCCAGCATCCAATTGCAAAATTCAAGACGGTTCGGAAAGTCTCGCGGTAACAGTGCCTGTACTCGTTGCAGATGGTAAGGGTATAAGAGTTGTTCCCTTAAAATTCGAAATACCGTCATGTGATCAACATTTAGCTGGAAAGCAATCTTTCTAGTACTGGTAGTAGGTTGTTCTTCAAGCAAATTAAGTACTGCTTCCTCAAGCTGTGGTGTTCTTACTTCTCGATGGCGACCACAATCCTGCGTTCTTTTGTCGAATGAACCATATTCTCGTAATCGTTGATGAAGTCGGGCAAATATTCTATGTGAAGGATGCTGCCGTTGAGGATACATTTCAGCATATCTTCTAGAAGCTTCTAACCCATTCCCCTGCGACAGACCGTAAACATAATGCATATCAGCCATTTCCTCATTTGTGTATGCCATTTTAATAACAAGTGAATTATTAAAGTAACAACAAATTAAGAACAGAAGAACAATACACAATTAGTATTCCTTCAATTTCAAAAATTTACAAACTGACAGCTTGATACCAATTTAATTGTCACTATCGCTAATAGCGGCCTACTGGATAAATTAGTTTCGTATTTTCGTTTTATGACGATATGTATCTTGTTCGTAAAATAATTTTTTGCTGCGAACTGGTTTATTTTGGGCAAAAAATTCAGGAGACATTTTTTGTTTAGAATGAAACAGGCTATCGGAAATAAATTTTTAGATGGTAAACAAATAATAAGACAAAAACTTACATTGGAAATAAATTTTAGGGGTTGCGTTTTCCACCCCTTACAACCATGGGGTAAACCAAATAAATTACTGGCTAAGTGTCTTTTTGTTAGTAGAAAATGTCAGGTTAATTTCAATATTGTAACTTTTTTAGTGCTTGTGAAAAAAATTGTTAAACACATTTTATGTACCCCCTTTAAGGGGCTGTATCTTAACAAGGGATGCTCCAATGAAGTTTCTTTATATGAAAGATCCTATCTTTTTTTCGATGAGGAATCACCCCCTTAAATGTTTTACACTTATTTAGTTACACAATGTATAATTACCTTTTTACTGCGCATCGCATAAGTTGTAGGTACCTATCCATAGTTTATAGGTCGGTGGGTTCTCGTCACAATTGCAGCAAGAAATTACTTATTTTACAGAAAGGCTCTGTATTCGACATTGTTAAAAGCATATGTACCATCAAGAATGGTCATTTTATACCGTTTTTCTATTTCGGGTTTGTTCGGGTTTGTTCGTTTAAAAATCGAGTTAGGGAATTTTTATTTTTAATATGGTAGGTTGCAAAAAAACATCTTTTTTTGATTTTAAACAAAAACAGTGTTGTTTGTTCGAATTAACGAGAACAATATTTTCCTAAACTATACACTCTCTAAAGGCAAATAAAGTTTTTGTTCCTCTTGTATCATTTTTCGTAAATGTCGTTCCTAAATCGTGAATATCGTTTTTTTAGCCACAGCAACAAAGTTTAGCAAGCTAAATGAAAAATTTTAAAATAGTAGGTACCTACTTATATTAAACCCAGACTCTAAACTTTCGATCCTACTTATTTATCAATATTATTATTATTATCTAATAAATAGGTAGTTTGTTCTTGGGTTTCGGTCACTTTGAAATGAAATTCCAATATTTCGTTTACGTTTCGGTTTAATGTATTAGACCATCGTCAGAACTATTAGATATAAATAAAAAGGGGCGTATAAATAAAATAGAAAGAAGCAATATGTTATGTTAGTATTAGTTATGTTTAGAATGAAATGAGAAAATATATAGGGTTACCCAGAAATCCAGAATAAAATTAATATAGCCTTAACCTGTAACTTTTGGGGAAAACGCTCGGACACGTTAATTTAGTTCTATATATGCTCACATTTTGACTTTATTCGTTTGTTTTTTTATATACATTTGTCAAAGATATGACGACATCGATCTTTTTTTAAAATAGAAACATACAGCTTGTGATAGGTACATCATTTGAAAGCTAATATCTCGTACAGTATGCTCATAAATTTTAGCGCGATTCCGTCAAGCTATTTCAAATGGCGACTGTTAAAAGTTTGTCAAAATCTCTATTTAAATAAGCCGAAATCATTATAAAAATAAACATTAATAGCACCAAATAATTTTAATATAGGATTTCCCAAACCCTTTCTGTAATCACTATTGTTAAAATATAAACAAACCAAAAACCCAAAATGTAAATTATGTTAAATATTTTATTGTATTTAAATAATAACCTACCTTACTGCTAAATAGTTAGTTCCACGTCCATTCAACAACGAGACAAAATGTTACTAGTTTAATGCTATTTTATGTAAGTGGGTGAGAATTTTGCAAGATATGTAAAGATTATTTCACGAAAAATGGATATAACTTAATGACTGCAGTAAAAGTATCTGTGGCCATCCCATTATATATGACCGTTTGTTATTATTATGTGGAAAGGACCGGATTGTAATAATTATAATTAAATATAGGCACATCAGGTAGGTTAGGTTGCTTAATTAATATTTAAATATCTTTTTGTGGTAAAATTTGTTAGTTTTTGACAATGGACAATGCGAGCTATCACAGTCGCCAATTACATAAAGCTCCAAGCTCAAATAATACAAAATTGGATATTCAGAACTACATGGCGGCGAATGATATATATTTTGAAGAAAGTTATAAAAAAAGTGATCTTTTAGAAGTTTTAAAGACATTTTGTATAAAAAAGTATATGTTTGTGACACCTTGGCAGAAGAAATTGGACATACAGTGCTACGGCTCCCACCCTATTATTGCATTTTTAACCCCATAGAGCATATGTGGCACCAGTTAAAATCACTGGTTAGGTCTGAAAATATTTCTCCGACTTTAAGTTCTAGTGTTGTAGAATTAATACGAAAATGCTTTAATAATATCCCCCCAGGTAGTTGGAAAAATTCAGCCCGTCACGTAATAACTATAGAAAATTCGTATATTAGTCTGGATCGTATAATTAATCCAATTATAATTAATTTTGATGAGGATAGCGATAGCGAACCAGAACTATCTATAGAATGACATTATAAATGTAAATAAATATGACTAGTAATATTTTTTAAAAATGTTATTTCATTTGATTACATTAATATAATCATATCATTACTTGTTTTCCTTAATCCATCCCTTCATACTTCACTTGTTTATTGCCAAGCTCTTGTCGACACAATGGGACCGACCCAAGAAATCATTAAGTCGTATCCATTTTTCGTGAAACAATCTTTACATTCATTCATTTATATATATTCTCATTCCATTCTAAACATAACTAATACTAACATAAAATAGGAAATTTGTTATTAACACTGTCAAAAAATATTGCTTCTTTCTATTTTATTTATAAGCCTTTATTGATTTATATCAAATAGTTCTGACGATGGTTTAATGCAATAAATCGAAACGTAAACGAAATATTGGAATTTCATTTCAAAGTGACCGAAACCCAAAAACAAACTACCTATTTATTTGAAAAAACGATCAAGAAAAAAAACTATAATTATTATCAAAGGTATATGGGGACTAAATAGAGCTTGTTGTTACATGGAAATATTATTTAAATAACTTTGAAGTGTACATGGACAATTTTGTTATTAGAAAGTTTTTCCATTTAAAATTTATTTTTCGAATTATTTATTTAGTTAAGTATAAAACAATGTTTTTAAAAAGATCGTTTTGTGAATAAATTGATTTCTAAAAGGTTCTTCGATAATTAAAGCTCAAATCTTCTGTAATTTGACATTTGTTCCGTTTCAAATTTAGTTTTTTGATAGTTTCGAAGTTTTGCATGCATGGGATTGGTTTACGAAAATATATGTATCTAGGCCTATACTTACTTTCTCACCTCACATATTCTCCGATGAAAGAACGCTTCCCAAGTGTACATTTTTATTATTTTCAAAACTGATAGGACTTCCTCCGTAAACTGCAATCTTTTATCAGTCAACTTGGCAGCTCGGAGTCTCATTTTCATAATAAATTGGCTCATGATTGCTAGAAAAAATAACATAATTATAAAATATTTATAATTAAAACACTTATTGCTTTTTAATGCTTCAAGTTAACTATACTCCTGGACAAAATTAACTACTAACTACTAATTAAATTTTTTATGCTATTTTTTTTCTGAATTTATAATCCGATTTGAATGATTTTTTTTTGCATTGTAGGTTGGTTCATTGACAATGTCATAGTTTTCGCTGTTTATGATAAAAATTTAATTTTCGATTTATACTGGGTGTATTCAAAATGCTACGATTTTTTCCAAAAATTCGCTTTTTCTTAATTTTCAACACTTTCATTGTTAAATGTTTTCAAGTAGACTATGGACCTTTTCTGACATTGCAAGCGATGTGTCAGCAGATGTTGTGTTTTAAAGTTACAAAGGTCAAATAAAATTCGCCATACTGATAAAAACTGTTCGGAAACTGCTTATTAAACGTTCGTTTCCTATGCCCAGTTGCCCGACGTGTATTTTAATCTTGAAACCTACTTATAAACATTTAACAATGAATGTGTTAAATATTAAAGTCTATAAAAACATGTTACGCTTTAAAACGGTGTATCTCCTTTAATAACAGAGATAATGAAGTAAACCAAAAAAGAAAATGTTGGGAAAAGATGAACCTACCGTTTAATGTCAACTGCAATATGTTTCGGTTGCTAATATACTCCACAAGGTGATGCGAATTTTTGGAAAAAAACCTAGCATTTTTAGTACACCCAGTATAAATCGAAAATTAAATTTTTATCATAAACAGCGAAAACTATGACATTGTCAAGGAACCAACCTACAATGCAAAAAATCATTCAAATCGGATCATAAACTCAGAAAAAAAATAGCATCAAAATTATGGGAAATTTAAGATGTTGCGTTAATTTTGTCCAGGAGTTTATATTAGAGTTATCTCTACATATATGTTTCGCCTTATTAGAGCTTTTTCAAGAGTATTATTTGTATACTAAAGTTTGCATTTCGTTTAAAATGGTGTTCTTTTAATCTTATCTTAATACTTCTGCCACTTTGACCTACATATACAGTTTGCCCCAAATAAAGTGGCCTATTAGAAGTATCTCGAGAACTAAATGAGATTTAATTTTGAAAATTTGGCTGTGGCTATAAGAGATGGTTTTCTACGCTTATAAAATATTTTCGATGGTGCGGTGTTGCCGGATGATACCGAAAGTGGTAGCAACTTCGGAATTTTAAATGAATTACCCTATATATTATATTTTTTTTGGAATCTAGGTAAAAATCTAGAACAGTTTTCTGTATAATATTATATATCCATCTTTAAGTGTTTTTGAATTATAAATAATTTTGTGATTTTTTAACGCCGTATCGGGACCTGAAAAGAAAATCGTATCTTTTTAGCGCTTACAGCTAGAAAGCTGAAAATTTGACAATAGTTTCACAAGACCATCGCAATTTTATAATTTTGAACAGTATTTAATTAGTTTTATACAGGGCGATATTCTCTTCTTAGTATCTTCCTCTGTTTGGTTATTATTAGTTTATCAATTAGGCATTCTTTGTATCCATTGTTTCTTGAAATCTGTTTAATTGTACATATTTCTTTGTTGAAGTTTTCTTTATTTAGAGGAAATGTTATTAGTCTCTGTATGAAACTGTGAAATGGGATAATTTAATCTTCCATGACTGTTTGGATGTTTGATGTATGATTGTACCATCCACATCGCTGGATTTATCAACTTTAAGCATGAGGATTTTTTTCATTAAAAAGCTTTTTATAACACTTAAGTAGACACATTGTACCTACTCTTATAGTATAATATAATTAATATGCTTTTTTATGTTGGATTTTTGTAAATAATAAAAACTAACAGTTTGTTTTATTCTTAGGGCTTCTTTATACTCCTTAGTAGGTTTAGGCGAAATCATATGAAAACAATGTATAATTTCTCGCTAATTTTGGAAAAGTTTGTAAAGTTGGAATAATTATAGTATTCTTTACAACAAAATCTGACAGCATTAAGGGTACTGGTGCTCAATGATTTTTCTACATGTTACATTCTAATAATTTTTTTTGCTAAAACCATAACTCCTTTTTGTATTTAACAAAGAAAGTTATGATATTCTAACACGTGAAAAAATCATTGAGCTCCAGTCCTTGTAAGGCTGTGAAATTTTGTGGTAAAGATTCCTTTAATTTATTGCAACGATTAAGTATTAAAACTTTTTGTCAAAAATACTAGAGCATGTCCTTCCATACAGGGTGTTTGGAAATGACTTATTATATTTAAATGTGTGTCCTAGAGAAGCGCTAGATATATTTTTTTAAATCGGCCATTTTAAAAGTGAGGTATATAGTATTTGCAGAATTATACCGTTGATCTTTTGACTGCAATAAAATCTCATTATCCCTTCGTCCATAAAATAAATAAGGAAATCCCAAATTTTAAAACCTTTTCGAGCAGAGCCGGACCAGGTATACAAATTCAATTTATACCTATGCCTGATGCATATATAAATACAAAGTGATTTTTAATAATTTTAATCTTTAGTGGTTTTCCGGCGAGTAATTTTTAGTTAGGGTTATTAGTGGTAGAATGTGGCATCCTTGGAATTGTGCTGATAGGGGGGCATTTTCAAGTGTCATTTTTAAAAGAAAGCATTTATCTACCGATGCCAAACTAATAATTAAAAATGTGTATCAAGCGTTGTTGAATGGAAATTTAAATTCGATGGATGCTTTAGCAGAGACGTCTACTTTGACAAAGACTCCTTTATCTTCGGTAAGAGACATAGTATTTAAACCTGTTAATCCTAGAAAAAATCGGAGTGATTCTAGCACATTTAGAAGCATTGACGAAAATGACATGGATTTATTAAGAAGAAAGATTTACCACATGTATGAGGCACAAACTGTACCCACTTTGTTTCCCTCAAAGAGCGGCTGATTAGAGACGAAACAAATATCTCTTGTAGCCTTTCAAGCGTTAGGAAAATATTGCGTAAAATGGGTTTTAAATACCGAAGCATTGATAAAAGGCAAACATTAATGGAATATCAACGTTTACGGGAATGGAGACTTAAATATTTAACAGCTGTTAAACAATTTAGAGAAGAAAATCGTCCAATTATTTACCTTGACGAAACATGGTTCGATACCCATGACACTCCAAGAAAAGGTTGGGATGATTCTTCCAAAAAATGTAAAACCAATGCACCATCCAATAAAGGCAAAAGAATCACAATATTACATGCTGGTTCAGATAACGGGTTTGTTCCAAATTGTCTGTTGCTTTCAGCTAAAAACATAGCAGATTCTTCGTTAGATTACCATCAAGATACCGACGCACAACTTTTTGAAGATTGGTTTAAACCTAAACTCCTTAAAAATATACCTGAAAATAGCGTCATTGTAATGGATAATGCTAGTTATCATAGTCGGCATTATTTTCAATTATCATTAATTGTTATCATTATTTTACATTTATTATAGGTACCTAAAACTAAAAATACCTATCTATTTATTTTAAATTATAAATTAAATCATGTGGTGTGGTATACATTTTCAAGCCGGCCCTGATCCCATTTATTGAGCTTTGAAGAGGTATACAATAGGGTTTAATCAGGTAGTTTATTTATGGCAGTAAAAGTCAACTGTATAATTCTGCAACAACTTTAACAAACCATCTTTCTCACAGGTCAGTCTGCGCTACTGTAAACATATCACTCAGACCCAATGGCAATATTGCCAAATTTAATGTAAAACTGAAATTGCATATAAATTATAAAAATGAATTACTTACTTGTATTTATCTTATAACTAAAGAGCGGTGGCGATTATGTATGGTTATGTGTCGGTTCTCTACTAAAACGTATTTGGTGTGTAATTTTTTATAGAAATTGTGACAGTAATTTTTAAATAAGACTGAGCAGTGGCTTAAATAAAATTTAATTTTTTTTCTACTAGAGTAAAAAATAAACAACAAGGAATCACTCAAAATGTCATTGGCATTTGACTTAGTTACGTACGTTCGTCGTCACTTTTCTTAAATTAATTGTACAAAAAGATATGACAGAATGGAAAAGTGGTTAAATTATTGTATTTTGTCTAAAAAGTTTAAGGTGTAAATATGACAACACCGGTCAGAATTCATTGACGTATTCTGGCATGACTAATACCAATGTTGATTGTTTACATGTGTCGCCCGTGTACCATACGTGTTTTTCTTTCTGGCGTGACGTCAGGTCACTTATACCGCTGAATGAATTGAAAGCGCAATTTATGGTTATTTTTCTTCAATTTATCTTCATCTCAGGGATTGCCGGTTTAAATATAATAAGTCATTTCTATAATACCCTATATAATGTATCAAATTGTCATAGTGATCCGTCCACTAGATCTTCATAAACGTCTAATAGGCCATCCACAATCAATGACCCTGTATGACTTATCAGTATGAGTATTATAATAGGAAAGGCATAATTTTAAAAATACCCTGTGTAAAGAATGTCTAATATTTTTATGAAATGGAAAGACCCATTTTCTAAATTTTCTCAAATTTGTTATAAGCCCGAACGAATTGGGTACAAAATAGACATGTCTGATTTTGCATGAACTCAGTCGCTATTGTTTGGGTATCATTTAACTGGTTAGCAAAATATTCTTATTTTTGCGAACAGAAAAATGTAATCGGTCAGCCAAAATGGCTAGTTAGTCAGCAACTTATGGACAGTAAACATTTCTGAATCGGCCAGTAATTAATGTCATACTAGAGTGCTCTAAATTATTTTGGTACGCAAATTAAATATACTATAAGCTGCTATGAGCGATCCACTTTTAATCGGATATTAGTAAGCAATCAGCGGGTAAGCAAAATATTTAATCTTGGTCATCAAAAAAAAAAAGCATTAAAATGTGAAATAGTGACAGGGCCCTGGGAAAACAAGTGAAAACCCGCCCCCGCTACACCTTTTGTAGCCGATTTCCTTCTGTATTCGGCAAAGAAACCACAAAAAAGTTACATAAATTGACAGTGCCCTGGGAAAACAAGTGAAAACCCGCCCCCGCTACACCTTTTGGGCCTTGACTGCTACACCGAATGAAAACACACGCACGCGTATCACGCGACTGCACATCGTATCACGCGATTATTCAAAACAAACGCAATCCAATGATTTATATTGATAACCATTCTTTTAATATGCAAACCTCTGAAGTAAACTGCTTCTAGACATTTTTTTCTACTGTCCAATTGTAAAATCTTGCTGACCAAGTAATCATTTCGCTCGACTGTTAATTAAGCGAACACATGATATTGCAAGCGGACTAATATCGATTAAATTATTGACAGTTTGTAGCATTTTTTGCAGAACAAGTGTTGCAGCCTGATTTTTATTTATTGCAAGCAAAATCAAATCATTTAATGGCTATTTTTTGCTGCGAACCAATTTCAATAACGGCAAACCATTTAATTACTTCTCCTATTGTTTTATTAATTGTAGTGTGATATTTGTGACGAAATTTTTTTTTTTTTCTTCCTTTAAGTAATAACGGTTTCAACTTACCTTGTGGTAAAATTCCAAAGGCCAATAGACCCACAGCGATCAGCGACGACGATCCGATTCTTGAGTACAAGAGATAAGATAGATAAATAAATTGGATAGTTCCTATGAGCAAGTCGCTTAAGGGCCACATTGATGATAAAACAGATCTGATGTCTTTTGTAAGAATAGTCACGATGTTTCCCATACTGGAACCTTTAAGCTTTTCCGGTCGCAGCCTCAAAACTTTCTTAAATAAATTTGTTAATTACTGCTTACTTTCCATTTCTAATGTTTTGACCACTGAAATAATGTAAAACAAAAAGTGATTTTGCGAAAGAGTAGTAACAAATATAACAATTTTTTTGTTGTAAATATTTATCATGCTACCCTACTCTGGATGCTGTGTTCGTTTGCCACTCTTCCGCAATTTGAATTTTTGTTTTAACATGAGCGTGCGGAAGCACTAAGATATTCAACACTAGACACTCAAAAAGTAAAATATATAGGGTGTCATGGAAATGGCCCATTATCAGTGGCGGAGCGGAGGAGCACATGAGCACGTGCACCCCCAAAAATAATTAAAAAAAACTAATAAAATAGTCATTTATTTTCATTTAATCTTATTTATCGTATGAAGTCCGAGCCTTCCTAATATTTTATCGTGCCGTCAAACCAAACGTATACGTAGTAGCTCTCACCGTGGTGTGATCCGCGCGCCGGTCGTTAGACTGATGACGAGGAATGGTCGCATATGCGCTCATGTAGACTTAATGCAGTTTCCCTTTACTATCAGGTGGCAGGGGATAGCGGGGATATCGCGATTTTGAATGAAAAAGGCGCACACTTTTGGAGTGCACCTTTGCCCGTTGCACGTGTATATACAGGGGTGCCAGCAGGAACTATTTTTTCGTAATAAATTAGATTGGAATTTCATAATAATTAAGGTTCTTCGTAATAGATTTTTTAAGATCAGCCATAGATAGGGTAGACGAGGAGATTTGTGACAGAATAGAGTTGTGACAAAGACGACTTCTCGGAATCTATGGCCGTTAGCGAGCCTGCAACAGCTCACGATTATTTGTTTATAGACGCGCTACTTGCCGCAGTACGCGCGAATGGCCCACGACAAGCGGCTGCGCGATTAAGACGTCTGCATGAAAACATTTTTTGATTGTATTTATATCATGCTATATTACATACACATGGTTATACTGTTTTTTCTTATATTGTGTAGGGTTGGAGTTTCAAAGCGTGGCATTGTCTTGCTGTGTTTGCATCTTGTTTCGAAATTATGAATTATTATTCTGGCCAGATCGCGATTTTTGGCACCTAGGAGAGTTATGACAGCGTGTCACAATCTCCTATTAATGTTTCATGTTATTGTAGTTCCTACAATTATAACTAATGATAATTAAAATAATTTTATGCAAAAAAATCGTGTGTTTTGTTTATAACTCTTATAAAAGTAATTTTATCTATTAAAATTAGTCTAGATACATAGATGTCACAACTTACCTTGTTACATGTCACAACTTACCTCGGTGTTAGGAGAGTTGTGACAAAGAGACTAGTTTTAGTTTTCGTAAATTTTCTCAGAAACCTTATAACTTTTATTGACTTTGTTGAATGTGTTTTTAAGTAAAAATTGTCACAACCCTCCTCGGTCTCCCCTACTTATAATATTATACCCAACATAAAGTAAATACCTGTTTTTCTTTTTGTAAATTTGTCCTGTCTGGTGAGGGGCCTGACTCAAAGTGATTGAGTGCAGGGCCGTTCCTGGCGAGCGTGCAGGGCGTGCATGCACGCAGGCGCAAAATTTTTAGGGGCGCAAAATCGACGGTCATCAGTATTCTTTATTACAAATTAAAAAAAAATCATATATTTTATCATTTTAATACGTCTAAAAATGTTACCAAACGTTTGCTCAGTAAGTGAAACTAGGTGGGAAAGTAGAATTAAAGCAATTCGTCCTCTTAGATATCAGTTAGAAGAAATTTGTAATAGCCTAGAATTTTTGACAAAAGATACATCACGAGACATAAAGACAAAACATAGTGCACAATCTTTATTGGATAAAATTAAGACTTTTAAATTTATTTGTTCGATTTTAATCTGGCATGATATTTTAGAAAAAATTAATATAGTAAGTAAAATACTACAAGATCCGAATAGAAACTTAAATGACTGCCATAAAGAAATTGAAAATCTTAATCTTTATTTTAACGGAAAACGTTCAGACAAAAATTTTGATTTGCTCATCAATAAAGCTAAAGAAGAAGAAGAAGCAAAAAACGATGTAGAGCAGGTATTCCCAATAGTACGGCAACGAAAATTTAAGCAACAATTTTCATATGAAAGTAAGGATGAATCTGTAGCAGATCCAAAGCAAAAATTTAAAATCGATTTTTATTTTCTAATTTTAGATACAACCATTCAGTCTTTACAAAAGCGGTTTGAGGGTATAAACAAATTTCAAAATTTATTTGGGTTCTTACGTAATTTTGAAAATTTAGAATCTGACTTAATTAAAGAATCATGTGTAAATTTACATACCGAATTGCAAGTTGAGATTGATAGAGTAATATCTAAAGACATTGACGGCTTAGATTTACATAATGAAATTTTAACATATAAGATTCTTAATCCTAAAAATACTACTGATTCATCCTTTCCCATAGACATTTTAAATTATATAACTAAAAAAAATCTACAGTCTCTTTTTCCAAATTTATTTATAGTCTTACGGATATAGGTACCTTAAATTACCCATTTCAGTAGCTTCAGGTGAAAGAAGTTTTTCTAAGTTAAAACTAATAAAGAATTATTTAAGGACATCTATGAGTCAAGACCGCCTATCAGATTTGGCCATTATTTCGATCGAAAATGATATTTCTCAGGCTCTTGATCATAATCAGATGATCAACGAGCTTGCATCCGTGAAAGCCAGACGTGTATTATTTTAGGTATATCGTTCCTTTTTTGTTTTGTTTATTACAAAAATAGTATTTTTTCATTTTTGAAACGTTTATTTTTTTATCATTAAAATATTGCTGTTAGGTACCTACTATATAAGTATTAGGTATAATATTGTTTATGTTTTTGTTGTTTATTTTATTTACGTTAATTTTATTCTCTTTTAATTTTCTTGTGAATATACTTACCAAATATTTTTTGTGATTTTGTTTGTTTTGGTAATTTAATTAATAAAATCTTTTCTAATTATTTTTTATCAGTTTTCTTACAATTCAAAACATTACCAGTTTTTCCCGAAATATATTTTTAAAAATAGGACAATTTTTTTTAAACTAGGGCGCACCAAAGAAACCTGCACGTAGGCGCCAAACACCCCAGGAACGGGCCTGATTGAGTGTGACCTTTTTTTTTATTTTCAGTCAACTGTTTTTATAAATCTATCGATAATTACAAAAACGTAATTCGTGAGCGGCTTAATATCTCAATAAATCATCGTCTTCCGTAACACATCTATTATGAACGTAATGACGCTGGCAACTCTGTGTATACTATATGCAGTAATTCGAGGTGTGTTTGTAAGGTTTGTACCAATATTTTAATAAGTTATTTCGTTAAAATGAATAGTTTGATGGTGGAATATTTAAAAAAATACAGGGTCCGCAAACGAAGCGTGGACGGAAGATTAAATCGTTATCGAAGAACTTATCAACAATACCAAAACAGCTTGAGATATTGGATTAAAAGCGGCATGTTTTAAAAATATTTTACATTATACAGGGTGGCCCAAAAAAATGTGACAGCATAAAGTTATATTTTTTTAAATGGGACACTCAGTATTTTATTGCATATTTAGGTTCGTATTCCTATTGTTTATAAGTGTCTCAAATTTTATTTAATTTGGTTTCGTAGTTTCGGAGAAATAAATTAAAAACAAGAAAAAAAAGTTTTGCAGTCCAGAATAAAAAAATTAAAAAAAACAATCCAGAACTATTTTTTTAACCTCGGTATTAAGTAAAATTTATGACAAGAGGTCTAGAGATACTATGAATGTAATTGCGTTTATTCATTTTATACAGGGTGTTCATAAAAAGCCTTCAAAAACCCCACATTTTAAAATAATTTTTCTCAAGTTTTTCAAATGGAATACCCTGTATATTATTTGGCTATTTGACGTAGAATTCATAGACAATTTCTTTTTGTAATACATGCATATAGGTTATATCCAGCCGTTTTCGAAATAATTATAAATATCATAAATTATGTTTTTAAATAGAGTTTTTATTGGGAAATTTTGTTATAGGCGACTAGACTAATAATTATAAACTAAAATAAATGTTCAAAATAGCTTCCTTTTACTCTTAGAGTTTGCCGTATTTTAGTTATTTCGATATAAATTTTAAAGGCCTACATTTTTGCTACTTTTATTTATTTAATTTTATTTTTTATTCTTAATCGAGTTGCCATGATTTTTTTTGTTTAGATTGTCACTATGACAGCCTAATAAAATTATTTCATTTGTTCAGTCGTCGAAATTAAGTACTAACTTACACGAAATGTCGAATTTTACACTTTATAAATGGTAAATATGATTTTCATACTGGGTGAATGTGCAAGAAATTGCCTCCTCGCGAGCCGAGTGTATGCTGAAAGATATCCAGATATTGAGAGAAAGACGAGACCAGAAACCTTCGAGAAGTTGTTGCAAACGAACTTATGCATAACAAATGTAAACCATTAAAAATTTACCGCTAGATTTTAAGAAAAAGTAGCAAAAATGTAGGCTTTTAAAATTTATATCGAAATAACTAAAATACGGTAAACTCTAAGAGTAAAAGGAAGCTATTTTGAACATTTATTTTAGTTTACAATTATTCGTCTAGTCGCCTATAACAAAATTTCCCAATAAAAACTCTATTTAAACAACATAATTTATGATATTTATAATTATTTCGAAAACGGCTGGATATAACTTATATGCTTGTATTACAAAAAATAATTGTCTATGAATTCTACGTCAAATAGCCAAATAATATACAGGGTGTTCCATTTGAAAAACTCGAGAAAAATTATTTTTAAATGTGGGGTTTTTTAACGCTTTTTAGGAACACCCTGTATAAAATGAATAAACGCAATTACATTCATAGTATCTCTAGATCTCTTGTCATAAATTTTACTTAATACCGAGGTTAAAAAAATAGTTCTGGATTGTTTTTTTTTATTTTTTTATTCAGGACTGCAAAACTTTTTTTGTTTAGTTTTTAATTTATTTCTCAGAAACTACGTAACCAAATTAAACAAAATTTGAGGCACTTATAATATATAGTAATACGAACCTAAATATGCAATAAAATACTGGGTGTCCCATTAAAAAAAATATAACTTTATGCTGTCACACTTTTTTGGGCCACCCTGTATAATGTAAAATATTTTTAAAACATGCCGCTTTCAATCCAATATCTCAAGCTGTTTTAGTATTGTTGATAAGTTCTTCGATAACGATGTAATCATCCGTCCACGCTTCGTTTGCGGACCCTGTATATATTTTACCTGACTTTTTCTTAATTTTTTTTTTGTTCTTTCTACGTTTAGAACGCCTAAGAAAAAAAGTATTTGGTCATTATACACCAAGAATTTTTGTTTAATAATTTTACGCTAATAGTGAACCTCCTCTATATCAGGTCACGAGCCGCCACTGAGCTTATATACTTTTTTTTAAATGGAATGTTTTAGGGAAAATAGTATATTAAAGTAGAAGTTTTATAAAGCATGATATTTTAGATTTTAGAACGCGTCCATGTTAGGAAACGAGCCGCTTGCGTCAAGTGGACAAGCTATAATAGCTTTATAAAACATGTACTTTACACTACTTTTTCTATTTTGTGTATTTTTAATAAAAAAAACACATAATTAAATGCCATAAAAATTTTGTAAATTTGTATGTTTAAATTTTATGTTGGCAATAGTCAAATTATTTATGAAGTAAGCCTTGATAAATTATACGTGTCCGCCATTTTGTCGCGAATATTGAAAGCTTTCTTAAAATTAATCAATAATGGATCAAGAAGATATTATTAATTTAACTCCTCCTGAGTTAAGGGAAATTGCAAATAATACATCGGATCAACTTTTACAAAAAAAGTCCAAGAAAGTATACGAAAAGGACTACAAGACCTTCACAACCTAGTGTACTGCGAAGGGTGTTTCTAGAAGTAGTGAAAATGTTCTAATCGCTTATTTTGAGAAGGAAAGTAAAACTAAGAAGTCGTCGACTCTGTGGTCATTATACTCAAAATTAAGAGCTTGCATTAACATTTATGAAAACACAGATATAAGAAATTATGAAAGACTTCAAGCCTTTTTAAAAAGGCAATGTGAGAGCTACAAGCCCAAAAATCTTCCATTTTAGATTTAGAAGATATCAATAAATTTATAACTGAGGCTGAAAATAGCATTTACTTAGGTTTAAAGGTAAAAAAAATTGTACAGTACCTACCTATACATTAATTTTTTACAACCAGATCTTAATAAAAGTGGAATATTGGATTCGCAAATGAGGATTAATCCTGAACAAAACGTTTCAAACACACAAACTATGCCCGATTTTAAAATTTACGACACAAGTACAGTCACAATAAATGTTTATAACAACTGCACTTTTAATAATAAATAAGTATAATTAGTATACAGTGTATTTATTAGCTTTAAATTGGTATCTTTGTAACAGAATATATTACGTGTTGATCTAAACTTGTGATTGTGAGGTTAGTTTAGGAATTGTTTATTATGCAACCAAGCATACACAGCAGTACCACCAACCGGTATCGAAAAAGTCTATTACGATACTGAAAACGGTATCGAAAAAGCTTTCATATGAAACCAAAATAGAAAAATTACTTTATTACAAGTGTTGCCATTTTGAATCAACCGATATCAGCTATCATAAAGCGGACTTTACTTGTTGAGACGCTCGATATGATATGTTTAAGGACCAACGTTTTTAAAAAATGAATTAAAGAAATGTATTAGAATGAAAATATTCAGCGTAAAATAAGGCATAAGATAAAAAAAAGAAAAGAAAATTCAAATGTCACTTGAAATTTTAAGGTTTTTTACCTCTTCGCCCTGTATAACACACACTAAATTACGTCCGAAGGGCATCCTGCAATTAAGAGCAACGAAAAACAATGATGTGTTGAAGCCGCTTCTAAACAATAAACCAATAATGGTGTTAAAAAATCGACTTCTCGAACTTGGTGGCCAGTAGGTTATATGGTGGGTATGAACATTTTACTCACCCTGTATATTAATGAAGTAAGTGACGATCTGATTTTAACACCCAGAATGCATTGCATCAGGACAAAGTTTTGAACCCAAAGACATTGGCTAATTGACACGAGTACCACTATGCCGCTGTAATAATAGGCATCATTCTTTGTATATTGTGTTTGTTTTTTTTCGAAGTATGCCATAAACCGGCTCATTCCATATGGATAAAGAGTACTAAAATAGGAATAAGGAAATTTACATATAAATATGCTTGTGACGCTGTCAAAATTTGGGAATTGCCATAATTATAATAAGGAAAAATATTTTTTAATTCTGCATCGAATGACACAAAAATATATACAACAATTATTAAAAGTAAGAAAAATAAGGTAGGTACTTTAAAATTTTGAAAGTTTGGACAATGCAATCCGTATCAATCAAACTTCGTTAACGAGACTATTCAAGGGCGGATCCAGGAGCTCGGTCTGGGGGGGTCAAACTTCGTTTTGGGGGGGTCATACAAGGAAAAGTTACGAAAAGTAATACCCTGTCGCGTTAGTTAAGCCGGTATAGAAGGTATTTTTCGTGTTAAATTGTTGGTTTGGGGGGGTCATGTAACCCATGACACCCCCCCCCCCCCCCCCCTGGATACGCGCTTGAGACTATTAGACCTTTTTACTTAAGTACTTTTGTAATGTGACACAGGGTAAGTGATTTTTAAATCTCTTATGGAGATTTATATTGCTCTCAGTGTTTTTAACTCTCTTTTAAAAGTATTAAAAGGTTTTACGCATGAACATAGAACAAAGATTATAGCTTAGATACAACCTTGTAATAAACAAATTAAACTATTTTTTTTAAATAGTCCATTTCTCAGTGGAGTTAAATTAAGAAGCTCTCGAGGTAAAGAAACTCATAGTCTGCTTCAGTAGTTCAATAAACAATATTTTAATTTCCATACATGTTTCGAATCGATCCTCATCAGCTTCAGTGGAAAATACTTAAGAAGTAAATGTTAACATAAAAAAATAAAACCGTATCCATTCTAATTTTTTGTTTTTATCCTTAGGAAAGGGGAAAAACCTTATATTTCTATCAAATTCTATGCGTGGTTATCCATATCACATCGAAACACAGCGCACCTCATTTTATGAAAATTCTGATATTTATTTTAATAAACATCCACGACTAAATAAGAAGAATTCTGGTGAACTTTCAAAATTTCCATGTAAAACTACGTTGCCAGAAATCATTGATCAAAAGTAATAGGTTGACGGTTCGAAACCTAACAGAATAGTAAAAAACGGTGTCAGAGTAAGAAGAGTACGAAGAAAAGGTCATTACTTTCCTATGATATGGGGGCCGCCTACAGATTGAATATAAATTTTATGGGGAGCCCCACAACAATACTGAACATCTAAAAAATTGTTAAAATAGTAATGGGTATATTACAATTGTAAAAGACTGACAACGCTGGTGGCAACGAGCAGGTTCCGATGACGCGGCGATTGTTTTAAAAGTTTGTCGGAATCTTTTCTTATTTGAGTGGTAGTTTAGCTGTAATATGTGTTATATTTCTATGAAATTAATATACGTAAATAGTTGTCATATATTATTCTTTCATTTCACATACCATTAAATGCGTAAAACCTTTTAATACCTTTAAAATAGAATTAAAAACGCTAACACCGTATAAATCTCCATAAGAAATTTAAAAATCACTCTCCCTGTGACGTCACTGCGCGAGCCATTCGAAATCGAAACGGTAAGATATCTTACCTTTATTTAGGACTCACCCTTAGCATGGAGTGAACCCGGGACAATAGCAACCTTTCACAGCTAAATAACTATTTCAACATGAGCGTATATAAATTAGAACAATCGAAAAAATAAAAGCTGTGTTAGCGCCCAAAAGGTGTAGATATCTACCTGTGAATAAGTGTCCATGATAAGTTTATACCAGAATAGAATATGTATCTCAAGCCGAACCTTCGCCAAAGCAGGTTGCACACTGACTTGCAATGTTCCCATTCCTGTTCGGTCTTGTCACCACACCTTTTCGAATTGCAAGATTTCGGAACTTCGTAGATATCAGATTCTTGAAGATTGCCTTTTATGCCTTTTTTAAATAATGGGATTGTATATCTAAAAATGATATTAATCGAAGTTTAGATATAATTTCATTTAAATAATAAACGTTCCCCGTACAATACATTTGCGACGAGGCTACGTCTGGAGCCATTTTAAATACATGGTCCCCTGATTCATGGCCCAGTTGTGTTCGACGTTAAATTGTTTTTATATGACATTGTTTAGTTATACCGAAAAAAACTGTTCCAACTTTAATTTTTTAAAACATTATATAGAAATGTTTGAATTTTCCCTACATGTCTTGTAAGGGTGATCACGTATAATATCCCCCCATGAGCGCCGCATATTAACTTTTTTATTTTCCATACATTTAACATTTAACGATTTATTTTAACAGTTTTAACACTTTTAATATATAATATAATAGAAGCAATAGCAAAAACCAATAATAGACAATTAAGTGCAAAACACCCGTATGTATCACATATATATAAACAGAATATTGCCAATACGAACGTTCCAAAATACAAAAAGTGTCCCCACTATGGGAGATGGTGCGGGTCTATTGAGTTTGCGCAGTAGGGTGGAAATTTTATCGATCGCGTCAGAGCCGGCCCGACATTATTTGTTTGTTGTTATTCGTCGCCATCTTTGGTTCTGGATGCTTTTTCAAATTACAGAATAAAAAGTAGATCATCCACATTGTTGTCGGTATATTAGTGCTTATAAAGTTTCATAACCTAACAACAATTTTTGTAAAGGAGTTTTTAATTTGTGGTGATTCGATTCGCTGTTTGGTAGGTTAGTGGCTAGTTTTGTTTAAGATGGAAGGACACAAGTGTATGGTGCTTTTTTGCAAAAGCCGTGGATCAATACCAGGTATAAAGTATTTCAGGTATGTACATACGAAAATATTTTGCTTATCACATTAGTAGCTCATAATAATAATTCCCAAAATAGTCAAATTCATTCTTAATTTTTGGTTTAGAAAAAAGTGAGGTTAAGAAACATACGACGTCGGATGAAAGTTAGCTCATCGTGTCGATTGTTACAAATATTCGGACGGAATTTGGCATCAAAAGTTCACACCAATCAGGGCACCGTCGGATTATCATATCGTCAGAAATTGTATGCATGGAACGCTGTCTTAAATCGAACTAATCGAAATTTTGATTTTTTCTAATTGACCAGTGAAATTTACATTAAAAAATCCGGTCCTGTCGAATGTTTACTTTCACAAGGAAATTTCCGAACTGCGCAAACTCATAACGCCCACTTCGATGCCCATAGCGGGGACATAATTGCAGATGGTATTAGCAATATCATGTGGTATGTATCGAAATCTAAATTTAAATGTATGTTATTATTTTGTACTTTTATTTATATTAATTATATTATACTTTTAGGTGACACACATTACTGAAGCGTGCCAAAAATCCTTAATGATTTATTGCGTTACTGAAAAAGTGTTGAAAACTTTTCTGTATTCCGGTAAACATACTGATTACACTTTTTACTAAAATTTTTTATATTTTTTATTGCTTTTATATTATCTGGGAGTAAATTAAATGATTTTGGTGATCAGTAATCCATAAACTTTTTAAGGGAAGTTGTTAAATTTATAGGTATTTTTTGGAATAGAACAGAAAACTGAACGTCGTGGATTAGTGTTATACTTACGCAAAAGTAAGGAAGGATAAGATATTACAGGTATCCCTAGGATTCCGTTGCCTGATCTCTTGATATCCCGAGTACATCTTACTTTAAAGGTTAAATCAAATTTAGAATCTAAAAATGAATAAATCACTTGATTATAGAATAGAGAAATCAGTTCGAAAAATAAACTGAAACCTTTGAAAAAAACTCTTGTTCCATAGCATTGGGAAAAAACTTGAAATAAATTCGAATTAAACAAAAAAACTTTTTATTTTAAATATAGGTATTTAATATAATATATAGGTATCTAAAAATGTATTTGACGATGATGATAATATACATATAGAGGGTATAACAAGTTCCTGCTCCACTATTGGGATTCGAGAACGGTAAGAGATACGAGGTCGGTTAAATTGGAGCAAAAGTCAGAAATAAATACAACTTCCAAAATATTTGAAAAAATCTAAAATTTTGTGTACCTATCGCTTTTTATTTTTTTCTGACTTTGTCCGAAGAGATGTCCAAAAATAAATTTCACTTTTATTGTTACTTTTTATTCTCCACAAGAAGACATCATCAAATCTTTAATGCCTTTCGTCTGGGGGTCGTCATTATCAACTTAATTTTTTTGTTTAAAAATTATGAAAAGGAACTAAATCTACGTTCAGGGGTATACAACACTTACTGGTTTTACGATGTTTTATTCCTTAAATTGACCATCTTCAGTAAAATACCCTTGTTTCAGTAATTTACTTTTGTTTCGAAGAAACTGAAGATTTTAAAATTATTATTGCTATGTCTGTCCTTAATTATTTTTTTATTTCAAACTAATAGTTAAGTATATCAAATTTATACTTAGTATAAGTACCTACAAGTAATTTATTTTATTAATACAAATAAAAATTTGTCAACACTTTTTAAGCCTTTTTAAAAAAGGCATCGAGTTTTACAGTTTCGAATTAAACCGATTTTTTTGAAGCAAAAGTAAATTACAGGAACGTACTAGGGGTATTTTAATGAAGATGATCAATTTAAGGAACAAAACGTCGGAAAACCAGTAAGTGTTGGACACCACTGATCGTCGATTTAGTTTCTCTTTCATAATTTAAACAAAAAAATCCGGGCCAGTATTGAGAAAAAATAAGTTGATGATGGTAACCCAAAGACGAAACGTCGCATTAAAGATCTGATGATGCCATCTTATGGAGAATAAAAAGTAGCAATGAGAAAGTGCAATTTATTTGTGGGCATCTCTTCGTACAAAGCCACGAAAAAATAGGGACCGAAACGAAAAATCTTAGATTTTTCCAAATATTTTGAAAGCTCTTGTATTTATTTTTGATTTTTTTGCGGCATGTTGTTACCCACAATAACGCAACTTTGCCTCAACGGAAGAATTTGCTACACCCTGTATAATGTTAATATTACAATAGAAATGAAAATGTGTTTATTTTTTTAAATCATTAATTTTTAGTATCTCCGAAAGTACTTTAGGGGAGAGGGTGGCTACTTATGACTATTTCCTAAAATATTAAGAAATTTTTTTAGAAGAAAAAAGATTCAGAAAGTGCCATCAAAAACTTCGATATCCATACGATAGAAACTAATAGAATCCCCAAAAAATGTTTAGGTCTGTTTTCTTTTAATTCAAAAAATGTATACATTCGGCCGAATCTTGCCCAGTAGGGGGGTAGGTTTAGCCAGTGGGTGTGGAGGTTCGGACAAGGTATTTAAAAGTGAGGTCAACTGTTTTAAACCAATTTGATTGGGTAGGTACATTTTATGTTTTCTCAAAAAATTCATGTTATAAAGATAATAAAAATGCTTTTTACCAAAAAATATTGCAATATTTATCGTAGTAGTCGTAACCTTGAAAATTGAACAAACCCTAGCAGTCCCATTTTGGTTGGTGCAGACAGTTGGCTGTGATATCCATGATTGGAACCACGATATCAGGAATTGTTGGACAACGAAAATTCATAGTAGATTTGGCTGACCGAATGTATATCTTGCCTTCTCCAACTTTTAAAATATTCCGGTATTTTATAAACAAGAAGTTATATTTGGATATAAAAACATATATTTCCTAAAAAATAACTGAACGTCTAAGACAAAAACGCAGTCACAAAAATCATCATATTATTCTGGATAAAAAGCTTACCTGAAAGTCCAAAAATAAATAATATTTGTTCACTTAATCACAACTTAATCAAAGTTAGTCTCTAAATTATAGCAGCTTACTTACAGATAACATCAAGGTTTAAAATTTAAAAAATAAAAGAGCAATTGACGATGGTCGAAACCTTCACCTGGCTAACCCCTTCACTCCCTCCCTTAAATTATTCTCAATTTTTGAAATTATATTTTTGACTTACCCACTTCGAACATTAACAAAGTTTACACAAAACTTTAACAAACGTTATGACAGAGTTCGTCACGAAGAGCTATTGTTATAATTATTTAATAACACCAGTTTAAACATTTATTTAATAATAACAGTGACATATTAAAATACTAAGTGATTGCTTTTCACAAGTGATATATTTATAGTTTGTAGTTTTAATTAAATATAATTTATGTAATCAAAGTTATTATTTACTTTTAAGGCTTATCGTAATTCCAATAATTAGCTGCATTAAATAATGCTATCTATATTTATCTCAGTATCTTATGTAAAATAGTATCAGATAATAGAAAGATGAATAATACATTTTTTTCTACGGATGCTATGGAATGTTCCACTTATCTCATCGCTTCCATACTTAAACAAATAAATCTAAACGAGAAAAAAAGGACCAAAATAAATTAAAACAACGTTCCCCTGCAATCTTTCCATGTGAATTGCTGCTATTTGTGAGGTTATGTGAGAGGTTTTTTCCTAAAACTTAGTTTTATGAAACTAATAATTGATTTTAAATAAGTAAAGGTAAGAGAGCAGCATGTGTTTTAAAAAATTGCATTTTTATTAAAGAGTTTGAAAGATAACCATTTAAAAGGTCATGACGTTTGATCTATTACTTTTATGTGCTTGTGTAGATATGACAACACCGGCCGAAATGCGCTGCGGTCTTTTCACACTGCACACCTTTTATTTTATTGATTGCGACCGTCGTCAGTAGCGGCCATGTAAATTTTCAGATTTCATATAAAGTGTATAATTTCACTTAATAATTCAAAGCGCCATTTATGGTTATTTTTCTTCAATATATTTTCATCTCAGGATTTGCCCGTTTAAATATAATACGTCATTTCCATAACACCTTGTATAATATATTGTTTGGTTGGCATATTTGTTCAGGATGGGGAGTAAATAACAACCAACATCTTAAGACATCATAAAGGATTTATTTTAATTTCCAGACTGATACAAGCAAACAAAACGTTCGAATAAGCACATTATAAACTGGCTAATCTAATAATGTGCATTACACAAAATATACGAGAAACACTTTCGCTTTTGGACAGTGTTATAAATATAAACAAATAACTTAAACTTTTAGTACAAATATGTTACTGTAACATACCAAATTTAAAGGAGAAATATTTATAAATCCGTTCAAAAGCGTTAAAAGGAGCCATGACAAAAATCGACAAATCTAGTTCAGTAACTTCGTAAAAATTAAGAGCTTATAAGGTACAAAAATGAGGTCCGTAATTTTAAAATGAATTCAAATAAAAATCCATGTACACCATCGTTCAAATTTCTTACCTTATATAATTCCATGCACATACTTTAAGAGACAAATTTTCTTTTTTTGATTTAATAATGTCTACTTTGAAATTTTAACAAATCTTAAGAAATTTTAACTCTGGCTCCTGGCTTACTAAAATAGAGCGTGTCGATGCTAAAAGAACAGCAGCATAATAACCAAAGAGTTTTACCGACAAAACTTCGCGTAAAAAAATTAAAAAGTAAAACTGGAAACAAAAACACGGTTTTATAATTATCTTCTAGCCAACTTTTAACAATACAATTACAATTGCTTATAATGTTAGTTAAAAGTCTCTCTAAATTATTTTTACCCAAATGCTAAAAAATTAAAAAGTATTATGAATTTTAATATGTATATCAATTTTCATGTTCTGTCATAATTTATACGGTGACAAACTTGCCAACTTAATGTCCAATTGTGTTGTGTGCCGACGTTAGTGCACAAATTAAATCCACATCATCGGTAATATTTTAAAAACATACACATACTTAAATAAAATTAAAACTTTGAAATAAAACTCATAATTTTATTTAAAGCTCATTTATGCGAGACCGAATAACTGATTTTTTATCGATAGAAAATAAATTATGTCAATTTAATAAGCGATTACTGTAACACAAATCCAGGTTTCATTTTTAAATTATCAAAATCGTATTTGGGTAAAAACAATTAGCAGACGAGAGATCTTTTTTATAAAATACACAGATATACAAAAATCCAATTTATGCTAATCAAACTTCTCTTACCAACAATGCATTCTAAAGACGCTGGTCATATGCATAGATGCCAACTATTTCCTATATTGATAAAGGGCTACCCGCTACTAAAATTTAGATTCCATTTGTCCTAAGTGTCAGTTTGTAGGAATTCTGTTAACTATTATTTAAACTAACTTAGTCCCTTTTACTAGATCATTTTTAAAATATTAACTATATATGAATAAACTAAATTACTTTAATTTGTCATATTACATCACATTTTACCCATCACAAGTCACACTTAGCGACTAAACAGGAAAACATGCTTTATTCGCGGAGTATAGCTGCTTACGAACAACCACTTGTCTTACCTAAGTGCAAGCTAGTTTCTGACCATTCTAAGTTGTTTGTCCGTACGCGTCACTCGGCATTTATTTTGAAATTAACTTTTAATCGTTAACTCATCAGGTTATTGCCACCTGTATTCCACTTGAAGTCGGTGATGGTGACTACAACACAAGAATTACTTCCAGTAAAATCGAAAAATCAACATTTGGCAAAACAGTCGAGACTTCTAAAAATATCATTAGACGCTCAGTGTGGTAAACCAATATCGCTTCTTGGTATAACAACTCAACAATAGAAAACAATCCTAAATTATTGGTAACAGAAATGGGAGAATTAATATCTTAAAAACATTTCTCCAACCTTCACTCGTACCCTCTAGTTAACAGAACCTACAAGCATTTCAACAAAATATCATTCCCTATTTCTTTCCTACTAAAATTCTAATCCTATTACATTGACCGCGTCTTAATCCAACTTTTTAACCTTTCCTAAATCCTTACCTATATTTTACTTATTACAAGGTATCGCAGATTTTTTTCGAAAACATCAGACTTCCCAAAGAGCTGCCAAAACACTAATCTTGTTTTTATCGTATAATTTAACAAAATATAGCCAAGATATTTGCGATTGTGACGTATTAAGACTCTACAATCCTTAATTTTAAAAATGTAAATATCAAAATTATGCTCAATACACTCATTATGCTTGTATCGTTGACAGATATGCTCCAGTTACAAAATAGTCGAAGTGCTGTCAAAATTTAGCATAAGTCACGTCAAGATGGACAAGAGTGAAGTTTCTTTTTTGATGTTTATCTTGTAAGCGGATAATAGATATCATTGTCTTTATGACAAAAAAACTTTCGATTCAGTTTTATATTTTTGCGATTAGTTCATCTTTCAAATGGGTCATTCTTTTACAAACCACACACCAATAATAACCTTGACATTGACCCATATTTCATCATTTTACGGAAAAAAACCCTTTATCCACATATGAATTTTTAATAATTTGCTGGATTTTCTTCAAATTTCTCATACTCGAAATTTAATATCTACAGTTGCATTGATCGGATCATCTGCTTTATTTTACACAGTGTTTGTTGTGTTAGCTTTCGAAGTGTATTTTAAAAAAATTGTTATTGTCAATAAATGAAAAATAATAACAATTTAATTGTTTAAATAATTATAACATGCTCACCCGCCACTTTAAATTAATATGAAAAAATATAATTTTGTTCTCTATCTTTTACGAAACCAATTTCACGAAAAAATGGGTCCTCTATTAGGTGGGAAGATATTAAATATTGTCGAGAACAAGACTCTCAACTACGCTTTCGAACAACGGAATGGATGAAAATATTAATGATTCACACTGCACCGATGTTGATTGTAGACGCTTCGACCCATCGTGCGCTTGGATTCCTCGCGCGTTGCCTGACTTGCGATCGGTCCCACTCTTTCGTAAAATGGATTATGAGAAGATTGGAGAAAATCGAGCAAATTATCAAAAATTCATGTGTGGATATTTTCGAAAAAAAAAGTGTGAACTAAACTTGTTGAAAGGTGCAGGAAAAAAAAAACGTTCATCGCATATGAAGAAGTAAAATTATTTTTTCCTGAAACCGTGCGATTCTGTATATTTTTACCAGGTTATTATTGTAAAATCTGTTTATTTCTATTCTTGACAACAGTTCATATACTAAAATACATTTTTCTTAGTAAATTTGGAAAAAAACTTATAAATCCAATGACTTATCAATTTAAACCCATAAATGTGAATTTTTAAATAAAAAAAACCCTTTAACCGCTGTTTTAAGAAATATTTCGTTCAGATATACTAATTTTTTGCAGCACGAATTTTCTATTGATTTATTCAAAATCTTCGCTTGTGGCACAATAAAGAGATGTATACGAGATTCATATTGTGATCGGATTTGTACTGTCAACAATTTTTACAAAAAACTATGACATTTTGACCCCCGACGTCTAATAAACGAACGTTCTAAATTTAGTTGAAAGTCTTATCTCATATATCTTGACCGAAATGTCGAAGTTAAACAATTATAGCATTTTCCGTTAACTATAAACTTTTATCATTGAATTACATAGGGAATGTAGTAAATACATGATAATTCCAAAAATCGTGTTCGGCAGCATCAACTTTTTGCTAAAAATAAATACGAAAACATTTTCAATTCGCTCATACCAACATAATTCATTCAATCAAAACTTGTGATCGTGTGGTTTCCCTACTAATTAAAAACCGTCGGCTACATACAATACTACACATTTAACGAAAAACAATTTCTATATTTTCAAAACTTCATAGTTCACGTATACCGAATTTTTGCTTTCAAATTATATACAACCGTTTTATAAAGTGATCCTTAAACGCAGGACAATTTTACGTTTTCTTTTATCAATAAAATAAATAAAAAAATTAAAATTAAACAGTTTGCTCTTGCTAAATACGTCTGGCAGCTCTTTTGCTGTATTCTTTGCGTATAGTTGCTTAAGACTTTTGGCTAACATCAGAATTTGTCAATACGACAGCCGCTCATAAATATATCTTTCTTATTTTTATTGGTGCAAACGTCTTATTAGCAGACCCACACGATCAATATTAATAATAATATACAGGGTGTCCCTGAATAGGGCTACCTATAACACAAATGGACCTAATTTTTAATTTCTTGACAAACAGCCACTCTTTATAAAATATTTTGCATGTAAAAAATTAATTAAATCTTGAATTATGAAACAAAAAAATAAGGTAGTTTACACTTAGGTAAAATGACCTCCCTGTATACTAAAATTCAATTTTCTAATAATGACAAACCTTAATTTTTTGACAAGCAAAATTCTTTATGAAAAATGACTCTTTGTCGATAAATTAAAAATAGGTCCATTTGTGGTCTAGGTAACCCCATCCAGGGACACGATGCATTTAAATAAATTGTCAAAGAGTAACTACTCACTGCGTAGGGTCTGTTATCATACCAACTTTTGATAAAAAAAATTATATAGTAAAGAAAATTAAAAAAAGTTAGCATTTAAAGGATCACTTTTATAAGATATACAAAATGATCCCTGGGTAAGTTCCAATGTTTGGATGGCCCATTCAAAGAGCAAAATTAGGTAAGAACCTGTAATAAATTGTGTGGTTTTAAAATAGGCGAGCGTTTAGAATATTTTAGTCATATTATTACAATTACACAACTTTTAATTTTTTTACTTTATTACTTAGTAGTCTTCGAGAACTTTTAAAAAATTTAACTTAAGGGACGTAAAAACGGTAACCGAATCACTGTATTTAAAAAAAATTGCTTTTTGAATTGGGTAAATATTTTGTACTTCTTTTTTTTTTGAGTAGTATCCTCTTTAAACATTAGAAATTATTTGGACCACTTTGTATAAATTTTACAGAAAATATTAAAATAACAAGAATAAGGAAATAACCCGTATTGTGTCATTTTGAAGGAAAAGGTTTTAGAATTTAGAAACTTAAAATTGTTTTAAAAATATTGAAGGCTTTTTCAACACAGAAGATTTTTAACAATTCTGGCTATATGCTGTAAAAAGTTACATTATGCGCTTTAGATGGACTTCTACAAAGTTAGGTGAGTGCAATTATGGCAAAAAAGGAACAAACTTATCTTAGAAGGTTTACTTTTTAATAGAGAGCGACTGATACAGATATATTCATCGGTATCGGCAAACGAACAAACCCGATATTATATAGTGTTAGTTATTATAATTAAACAGCGTTGCGCTCATGATTTAAATCACTTGATTTCTTTTATGATTTAAATCACTTGACTTTTTTTATGAAACTTTTTTGAATATTTTTAATTTTTTTATTCAGAGCAGAGCAAAAATTCTCTTGCAAGAATCGCGTTCTGACAAATATTTAGGCTGTATGTAACTGTAATTTGTACTGTATTTTTGAGACTGACATTAAAATAATTTGTTTAATTTGAAAAAAAGCGAAATGAATAAATTTTTTATTAAAACCAAAAAATCATGATTCTTGATTGTTTTAATAAAAGACAAACATTACAAATTTAGAGTAAAACAAACTTTTAATGATAATTTAATTCAGTATTTAAAGTTGAAGTCCGAGAAACACTCACCAGGGGAATCACAAAGCGTTCGGGAATTAACCATTTTATTATTGTGTTGCGGTGCCGTGCGTCAGCTTTTATTATCTATGTTGCAGTGTTGCCGCTAGTAACGGTTATTACATATTTTAAAATTTAATAACTATTCGGTTACATTGAATATGTAATACAGTGGTACCTCGAGATACGAGTGCCCTAAGATACGAACTGTCGAGCGAGCGAAGTTTTGTTTTGAAATACGAGCGACATTTGAGATACGAGGAACGGTCAACTGCGACGCTGCACACAAGTTGCAACTGGTCGTGCATCGGAGCTATTTAATGACACTTGTCTAACTCATTTCCGCAGCATTCTGAAAGGGAGGAAGCAACGACAGTTTTTTTTTAATCCGGCGAAAAAGGTAACGACCAGTGAAGAGAAAAACAGTGACAAAAATTAAGCATACAGTAGCATTTAAGTTGTGTGTAAGTTGCATTTAAGTGACCAAAATACAAATATGTATGTACACTTCATAAACCCAGTTTTTTCCGCTTTACATTCACTTTATGTTTTTATACAATATTTGTCATTTATAAATACATTTTTCTTATTCAAAAACACGTAACAACAACAATTGGGTGTAGCATATTTGAGGCTGGAACGGATTAATGGCATCTCAATTATTTTCAATGGGGAAAATTGCTTTGAGATATGAACAAATTGACATACGAGCAAGGTTACGGAACGAATTAAACTCGTATCTTGAGGTATCACTGTACCTATAAATGCTGGTATAATATCAGCTCCTATAATATCGTTACCGGTACCGGCAAGAAATCATATCAGTCGTTCACTACTTTTTAAGATATAGAAAATGATTTTAACATGATTGAACTCGGTACAGCATTGCCTTGTTGTTAAACCATAATTTAAAAAAATTAGTAGTAGAATTTTAAAATAGTCTGAAACAAAAATCGACTACCTATTAAAAAAAATTGCCAAATATTAATGTTTTTTTTTTATGGAATGTAGTTTGTACCAAAACATCGTCTAAAGACAAAGACAAAAAAGATCCGATACTCTACCAACACAATACGAGTTGTAGAAAACGATACAAAAACACACTAATACTAGGTTTGGAGGCCCTGTCTAACCTACCTTAACCTCCGCAATTATTCCTAGAAAAATTATCATATACTGTATATTTACAAAAGGAACAAAACAATTCACAAAACTCCTTACAGTGATAGTAATATTATTATAATGATAAATATATATTTTTGGCGTTTCATAAAAAAAGAAACTTTCAACTCTTTTAAGTAACAAAATAATAAAATAAAAAAATCGTCATGTTCAACCTTGGATTTACTTCTATAATATACTTAAACAATATGCGTATTTGTAAATAGTTTTTGTTTTATCAGAAAATTAACCAAGTTATTTGGTCCATCAGTCTTTGGCTCGTGTCACAGAATTTTATCGCTTAAATTTTTAATAATAAACAAACCAGATATACATCTTTTATAAAACTTATTTTCTTTGCCTTATTTTATATGTACCCACGCTGGAATGTTTTTTAGGCGGAATTAATGATCAATGACAACAAAATTTTTATATACACTACTCCACTTAGTTATCGAATATACAAACATTCACGTCCTAATCAATAAAGCTGTTATTTCGTTAATAGCAGTGGCGGTTCTTCCACAGGAGGACATGCGCACGTGCACCCCCAACGAATAAAAAAATATTAATTTATATTCATTGAATATTATTTATAGTATAAAGTTCGACCCTCCCTAATTTTACCGTACCGTCAAACCAAATTGTATATTATAAGCTCTCAATTCGACCGGCAAGGATGATGACGCGAGATGTTCGCATATGCGAATAAATGGGCGGGGCATAATGCAGTTTATCTGTAGTAACAGGTGGCGGGGAATAGCGGGGCTATGGCGATTTAACATGAAAAAGTCGCACAATTTTAGTGTGCTCCGTTGTCTGTTTGTTCGTGCATGTATGTAGAAATTTGAGCGTGTATGTTTTAATATTTGAATATTATATATTTATTAAGTTAAAATGAATAGTTTGACGGTGGACTATTTAAAAAATAACTTTAGCTCTTTGAGTTTAGAGCAATAAATTGAAGTGAAAAATGCGGGAAGACCTAAACCCGAAATTAATTTAACGCAGACCACAAAAAGGGTAAATCTAGGGACTTTATTAGAAAGTTTAAAAATGAAATAGGTATATGGGAAAAAAATTATAGAGGGTACCTATTCCAAACTTTAATGAGGCTGTTATTGAGCACTATACACACTGAGAAAATATTTCTTATTTTCCAAAAGATGTATTTCCTTGTGTAAAATTAAAAAATAAATAAAAATACGTTGTACCTAACGCATTTTTTTATTACTTTTTTTTCTCTCTACGTTTAAAACGCCTAGAAAGTAATTGTTTGGTCGTTACACACAATTAAATTTTATAAATAATTTCACGATACTTGTGATGAAAACATTTCAACACAAAAAGGCATACAGGGTGTTTTTTAATTGAGTGCCGATACTTAAGGTTGTGAATCCTTGGGCCATTTTAAGAAGAAAAGTTAATATTAACATATGTCCTAAAGCTCTTCATTTTTGAGTTGATCAATGTTAAAATTTAAACAATAACTTTTTTATCATAACTATAATCACTCTTAGATATTTTTATGAAATTTTGTACACGCCATTATCAAACAGAAATAAAATGTTTCTTTTGTAGTTTTTTACGTAGAATCCAGTGACGTACTCGGATTTTTTAAAGTTTAATAATAATTATTAAGTGAATTTTTCAATATCCGATAATTGGAGTAGTGTAGTTGAAGTAAAGCAGCGAATATGAATTATATCGTTCGGTACAAATTTGTATCGGTTAATAGTGAAAAGAAAAATGAGTGACAAAAGAGAGATATTTAAGCGATATTAATATGCGCGCGGCGAAGTCCGACCTATAGAACAGAGTGCAAAATATTTTTCACTAGTTTATTTTTTAATCACAAATTTCAATACTAATAATTTGGTATGATTAATGGCACAATAACTAAAACATCTTGAACTTATAAAATACTGCTCATTACAAATTTATTAAAAATCGATAACTTTCAAGTTGGGAAATGCATCATTATACTTGACATGTACAACTTATAAATGCCATTACCAATTTAATATATTTATTAACAATATGATAATAATTTACCTTACTCTTAAACGTTTTTTTTTCAAATCTACCCTAGTATTTACTCAAATTGTGTGATATGTTTATTGTGCAAATGTGAATTTTAACAGAAATACATTTACAATCAAAAGTCAAATTGGCACTACAGCTTTAAATTCAAAAATCTTCGGTAGAAATAGCTGTTTATTATCAAATTTTGCCGGCTTTGAATTTGGATATTTGTAGCAAATAAGAAAATATATTTATAAATAGTTGAGCAATATTCTATAATTCCATAATACATTCCTACATAATAGGAAGGTCCCTAAATAATATCATTAAAAACTTAATCCGATTTTTCTCTGATTATCAGTCTTTAAATTTCTTCTGAGACACTCTGTCTATAGGGCGGACACCGCCCGCACTCGACACGGTCAAAAATCGGGACTGGAGCAGCGCTTTTAACGATGTAACGTTTAAGCGTCGACGTTAACGCGCGCAGGCGTACGAAGGCTGTTGTTGAGGTGGCGGATTAACGGAACGTGGAAACTAAACAACATTGACAAAATCCGAGGTCGGCCGATCGTCTGCTACAACGTATTCCGCAATACTACTGCCTCCCTCCAGTGCTCATCCGTCGCGCTTGGCCGCAAGATGGATACCCATGACCGGTTTCCTACCAGAACCTGGGCGCATCTTGGCAAAGCGGATTATATTCGATCACGAGGCCTGAAACAACGAAAATTAAATAAAGCAAGTGTGGAGGGTAGAAAATAAAAAAGAAATGTCCAAATGGCATATAAGAGAAAATAGCGCAGCTAAATATCAGAAGCTTAATTAATAACTAACAAACAAAATTTTTCAAAAAGTACTTTAAATCAAAAATAAAGAGTCTATACTTTTCAGGTGGTATTAATATCAAATACCAATGAAAAATAACAATAAGGGCGTATTTAGTCCACACAGTAGCACTTAAAATACTATTTCACATTGAATGGTACTACCAAGAAAGCGAAGCTTTTCCATTGATAGGATGTAACCACCTGCAGACCGGTTTCGAACTCTTTTGTTCTCGTCAGTACAGGGTAGGTGTACATACCTATCAACAGATAAGATCTAATACTTCACGCTGCATTATCATACTGTGTAGACTAAATCCGCCCTTATTGTATAAGGTATCATCGGGTGGTCTGGGAAATAATAATTTTCCCATACATTGGTATTTAAGTTCCTTAAATTTTCTCTTTTAAAAATTTACTTTGGTGGTATTAGATATTACTTATGGTCCCCGTAGGTCCTTATTCTCAACTTTAATCAAAGATAATTCATATCATAAAGTTTTATTTTTGGTACACAATTTCTGCTATTAAGAGAATTTATCAGTGGTCCGGTTTGGGATTTCGCCGCGGAACAGCATAAGTCATTGTTATTGAACAATGAGACAACATCGTCATTCCAAGACACGACGAGCCAGCGCGCTGGCCGGCTGTATCGAGGGAGTAGGAGACGTTTTTCTTATTCTTCTGCCTTTGATCACCCGAAGCGTTGCCAAATCAGATAGTTGCGATTTTAGATATTTTTTCTGAAAACCTCGGTGTGACATTTTTTACTAACCTATGAAATTAATTGAGATTATAGATAGTGCATGCAATACTTTCAAAAATGACTGTACAGCCATATTTTTCAATTTAAACGTTATTTACCGTTTTGAAAAAAATAAAATTCTTTTCGAAAATTCAAGATAATATAGTCATGTAGTATTTAGGAGCTAAATTTAAAATTTTTTACAAATTCTATCCAATAGTTTTCTTGTAGTTGTCACACCTCTTTACCTTGACGGAGGTCACTGATAAGTGCTCTTAATAGAATGTAGCACTTCTAGAATTTTAACTGGAAAATCGGCCGTTATGAATAAAATTTGCTAATAAACTTTAAGATTTATCTTTAGTAATTGATTAAATCTTATTCATTTAGGTACAGTAAAAACTGTATGTTATTCAATATATGTTTTACGTTCGAAAGTTGGTATCTTTATGTTACACAGTGGAAATTCCCTTCTTTTCTTGTACTTCCGAGCCAGCTGATGTTAGATTCTCATGAGAATTGTGATCAAATATAAAGAACATTTCTGTTGCATGGAGTAAATTTGGGCACTATATGATGTATGCTGAAGCGCATAAACTAAATCCACTATTAATCAGCGGATACTTAAAAATACGCTATTCATTTAAATTATAGGGTTTAAATTAACCTCAAACTTAAAAATTGAAATTTAATCTGTGAAAAAGAAAAATGCAGTTCAACAAAACTTTGTTTAAAGCATCCTGTAAACCCGTCAAAAACGATACTATTGAGTTCACAAAAGTGTTGTACTGACATGCCCAAACTTTATTCAATTCCTCATACATCCACGACATTTTTATGTAACTACTTTGAGAGAACTATACAAAATTTCCTATTTCCCATGAAGTACAACGTATTTCTTATGGGATTCACTTCAAGAATACTGCCATAAGAGCCGATGTATTCAAAATGAATAGTTGGCCATGCTTGTTTTATTTTTATTAAAGTTTTGCGTTAGCAGCTTGCAGTTATGATAACTGTCATTATTAAAAATAATAATTATTTGCAATTTTTTTATTTTAAGCTAAATATATGTAGAAGAAGCATAGTGTGCAACACTTGCGAGAAGCCATGTACTATCGTCAAATATCGGGAAAAATAACTATTAAACATAAAACATCAAAATGCAATGCATATAATAAATATTAAAACAGTGTATTCAATACAAATGTTTTGCTTGGGGGCCAACACATTTCTAATATATTTTCTTATGGTAAAATAAACCTTTTCTGGCCACAACTGTACCTAAAGTCTGTACGTTATATCTTTACTCACACATAATAGATGTAGGGGTCAGGAGCCATCTTGACTAAGACAATAACAATAATCTTTATTTATTACGGACTTAAAAGTGAATAAAAACATAATAGTGTTTTGGCGGAGTTCCGCAATACGTTTTAAATTCAATAACGTGTTAGACAAAGACAAAAGTTGCAATCGGAGTTGAAGATTGATGTGTGACCATTAAATATTTGCCAGCTGTTAATTCATAGTTGCTAGTAGCCGAAGAGTATGAGTGCAGTACTCTAGTGATGGGCTTTGTATAGTATCAAAAGTTGTTAGAGTTGTATACAACTTTTTGGTTCCGAAGAGTACATTATATGAAAGCAAACTTTGTCTTGATATTTTGCTTGCACCAAGTTTTGATTGATTTGGGGGGTTTTAATGACGTGTAAGTGATGACGCACGGAAAAAGATATAACGTACAGACGTTACATGCTAAGCTAATATTATATTACTGATATGTTACCTGCTTCACGACGATGACACCCGGTCGCGACTGTTGATGTTGCTGCACCGTGGCGGCACTGTATTCCACGTAGGTGCCTTCAGGAATGGTTCGCGTCGTTAGGGCGAGGGGAGCATCCTGCGTTGCCGGCGTCGTCGTTACAGTCACAGACGCGCCCACTGCTGAATCGTCGCTGAACATGTGATCGCCTAGAGGAAAAATTAAGTAGTTGTAGTAAAGTAGTAGTTTACAAGGTGTGAGCATAATATATCCTGTTGCGGTTATCTCTAACTTAGCATAATAAGAATTAAGGAGGTTTTAAACATATTCTATCCTGTCGGAGAGGAAAGCACATTTGGTGTCATCTCACTTTATATTAAGGGATAGAATACAATAGTATTATAAACGATTAAATGCTTAATTGTTCAGAATGTTTAGTACACGAGGGTGAAGCTTTAGTAATAATTCTATTTTGCATGCGGATAAAGAGTATTTTGACGTTAATCATGAATGGCAATTTTTCAACACCTACCAGCTTCAGAACTACAAAAAGTGTATTTTATCGAAGGGTGAAGGAAAACAACAAGGAGTAGGTATCCATTTTTCGATAAATCGAGTTTATTGCGCCGTTTAATAGATATACTCCATATTTATAATTCGAATGGTAGCTAAAAATTCCGACAACCGCGCTTATTTAAAATTTCAGCGCAAAGATTAACAGTAACGAATATCCACTCGGAAAAAGATTAATGTTCTCATATTTTTTCCTCTGTTCCAAAAATTTAATATTAATATTGTCACCAATTCACCTTATAGCACGCGGTGATCCCCCCCGGCGGCCCCGTAGGGCTGCTCGAGCGCGGCGCGCAAATGGTTGCGCGCGGTACTACGGCGCTGCGGGGATATAACCGGAGGTTTTGCTGGGAAGTGTCCGGTGAAGCGGCAAGTACTTCTGCGACTACTTGATAGACACGAACTGGTGACTTATTAACACCACCAAGGAGGAATAAACAGTACAATATAGGACTGGGTTTTTGTATTTAATGTATACAGGGTGTTCCTTAATGACGTGCTAATATTTCAGGGTGTGATTCCTTAGGTCATTTTATAAAAAAAAGTTCATATGAACATATGTCCTCAGTCTATGTGCAAGGGCTTAAATTTGTTGCTAAAGGGTGTTGAATTTTTATTTTTTAAGTCGTAATTTTTTACGAAAGTACTTTAGATGCTATTTTCAATTTTGGTATGTGTTAATAAGATATAGAACAAATTTTAGTTAGAAAAGTTATTCAGTTGTTCCACCAGTGGCGTCCCTCAAACATGTCCTCTGATTTTTTTACAAAAAAGATGGTACGCCACTGACATTTTTCCATGTGGATATTTTTTCTGATTAGCCTGGTCAATTCTACATGAAAACGGTCTCGAGATTTTATCGTCAGACGCACCGTTCTTGATTAAAAAAACTAAATTCATATTGAAACTCATTATTATTAACATTGATAAAATAATTAATGATAAATTTTGTTTCATCGATGCGAAGACGGGCGGAAGCATCCCTTTTAAGTAGCCATTTCCAACAATTTTTATAAAACAAAATTTATCATTAATTTTATCAATGTTAATAATAATTTTTTCCATATGAATTTAGTGGTTTTAATCAAGAACGGTGCGCTTGACGAGAAAAACTCAAGAGACCGTTTTCATGTAGAATTGACCAGGCTAATCAAAAAAAATATCCACATGGAAAAATGTCAGTGGCGCATCGTCTTTTTTGTAAAAAGTATCAGAGGACATGTTTGCAGGGACGCCACTGGTGGAACAATTGAATACCTTTTCTAATTAAAATTTGTGGTTCTATATCCTATTAACACATACCAAAATTCAAAATAATATCTAAAGTACTTTCGGAGATTTAAAAAATAAAAATTGAGCAATATGTAGCAAAGAGTTTAAGCCACTGCGGACATACATTCATATGAACTTTTCTTTATAAAATGACCTAAGGAATCACACCCTGAAATATTAGCACGTCATTAAGGAACACCGTGTATGAGGAAAAGGATAATTATACAAGTTTCATTGAAAAGATAACTCTTTTATTTTAAACGTTCCCGTGACAGCAATTAGTCAAATATTATGTAGCTAAATAAAAAGGAATTTCCCTTTTCATAAGTCTTCTTTAAGGTTTCTTGAAGTAATTCGGTGGCAAAAGTTAAAAATCCAATAATCTCGACACAACGGCAATGTGACATTACTTGTACTTTTTCTTCACCCCTCATTTACTAATCATACATTGATTATAAATAATGTTTGTAGTCATCGTGGTGAAGCCTTGCTATGATTTCTCGATATGCGATGTGCAATATCCCGCAATAGAAAGAACAATAAATATACATAGGGGCTTTCCCTAAGTCGACTAGTATGCTTATTATTATTGCTGTTTATGAAATTCCTCAATCCAAATGTAGCAGTTAGTCGATGAATCTCGAGGTCAGTCGTATTCATCCTAAGTGAAACTTGGTTGAGATTGATAATGAAGAAAATGATGGTATCACTGAAGAATCGATTGAGACCATCAAGTTAATTTCCACCGGAGAAGCATTGAAATTTTTTAAAGCAGTGGGCTGAAGAAAACCTCGATGAAGAGTTGTACTATTCTAATATGATTATTCTTCAAGACTTGTTACATGTATGTTGTCGGTATGATGTATATTACAATAAGCTTACCGTTGAATGTGATAAAGTAACCCCAACTTTAGAGCTGTATTCATTTATCATAAACTCAAAATAGTGAACATCAGTAAAACGGCATACCAGTGCACTAATTGGTTCGCCATATCGAGAATCTACTGTATCAGTGATTAGAATGAATTTTTCACTAAAGGATTTTTAATTTATAATCGTCCTAAATTGGGGTACCTTGCAAAAATGTAAATTATTGTTTTTACCTTCTAGATGCCGAATGGCTTCGACAATAGTCTCCAGGTTTTGTCTGGACGTATTGCTCACGGCGTATATTCTTCCGGAGCTCATGTCCTCGGGGGGATTATCTTCACTGTTGTCAGAAGGAAGCCTTTCAACCTCAACCTAAAAATAAATTATTATTACAGCTACGATGTTGGTTAGATTAGTAAACTAGTAGCATTTTTTCCAATGAAAAATAACACGAGTATGCCAGGTGTCCCATTATTTCAATAATGCAGAAACTTTATTCTTTATTGTAAAAGAACTCTGGTAGGTTAGGTAGTTAATATAATGGAAACGCGATATTCACAATTGTTTTTCCACTTATGCCATTTTAATCAAATTCAACCCCATTTTATTCATACTGTAGCCACATATAGAACACATGTAATCACATATAAAGTCTCCCCATCTCAACTTTTTTTTTTTTCATACTGGAGAAAAATTAACAAAATTGCTACACAGGGGATTTAAAGTAGTATTTGCAAGGGGATCAAATATCATTTTAGCTCTGTTGATTTACAGGGGGGATCAAAAATTTTTTTTGAATGTGTCATCCTGGATGTTAACTGATTTTCAAATTCTACGTCAAATTCGGAACGTAATTTATGTAATATCCCCTATACCCAAATTCAACTGTTTTCGATATATCGATACATGCATCAAATAACATTGTAAGTGACATTTTGACCAATTTCAGAGTTCAAAAAAAATTCCAATGTTTCAAACCTCTAAAATTTGGTTTTTTAGCTTAATTTTTTTTAAATGCCTTTTTCATCCCATTTTTATCTGATTATTTTGTTATTTTGCCTGTAGTATCATGGTAAAGTAATATACCCAAACCTGTTATGTCTTCTCCTGTAAGAACATGATTTGTCACTTACAATGTTATTCGATGCATGTATCTATACAGGGTCCGCAAACGAAGCGGGGACGGAAGATTAAATCGTTATCGAAGAACTTATCAACAATTGGATTAAAAGCGGCATGTTTTAAAAATATTTTACAATATACAGGGTGGCTCAAAAAAGTGTGACAACATAAATTTATATTTTTTTAAATGGGACATCCAGTATTTTATTGCATATTTAGGTTCGTATTGGTATCGTTTATAAGTGCCTCAAATTTTACTTTAATTTGGTTTTGTAGTTTCGGAGAAATAAATTAAAAACTGAAAAAAAAACGTTTTGCAGTCATAAATTATGTGGTTTAAATAGAGTTTTTATTGGGAAATTTGGTTATCGGCGACTAGACTAATAATTGTAAACTAAAGTTAATGTTCAAAATAGCTTCCTTTTACTCTTAGAGTTTACCGTATATTAGTTATTTCAATATAAATTATAAAAGCCTACATTCTTGTTACTTTTATTTATTTAATTTTATTTTTTATTCTTAATCGAGTTGTCATGATTTTTTTTGTTTGGAACACAACATACAATAGTATATTAAGATACAAGTTTCATAAGACATTATCTTAGAGCACGCGTAGAGTTTTCTAAAGTACAAGTCCGTGTATTTTATAATACTTTTTCTATTGGGGTCTTTAAAGTCTGAAAAACTTTAAAAAATATAGTAGATTTTTTCCATTTGAATTAATATTTTCTTTTTGGGTTGGCAATACTTTTACAATTTAATAAAATGTTACAAGTATCAAATATGCCATGATAGTAACAATTGAACACAATAAAGCTTCTTCCCATCCGTCATAATTAAAAATAAATATATTATTAAACTAAATAAAAATGAGACAGGAAGAAAGTTGTACTCCGTCAGAAATACGAGAAATTGCAGAAAATAATCTAGAAAAACTTTTAAAACGAATATGCAAAACTTTGAGTTATGGTGCGAGCAGAACAGAGTTCAAAATATTGAACAAAATAATAAATAATAGGTACTATTGAACAAAATATTGTGTCGATACAGAATCTGACAGGACTAACAATTAATGCCCAGGAAATGTCTACAGTAACTACAAATATATATATATTATTATATAAAGTAATATGTATAATACTATATTGAATTAAAAATAAAAATAGTACTTTATTGAATAAAACTTTAGAAATAGAGCATAAACTGGAAGATATTTTTAGGTTATGTTGTTTTACAGTTGTGGCTAGAAATTAGTTGACGAACACCATCAGTATGTTATATATTTATAGGTATTTCAGATAAGTAGTAAAAATGATCTATTGCAAGGTTAAAAGTTAGTATTTTAAAGTTTTCTATAAAAAATTTCGGTCGAATCCATAATGCCTAGGAAACTAATTTCCACGAAATCGAAGTAGGCCTAAAATTCGAACCCCACTTGTTGCCAACATGAAAAAAATAACATTTCAGTTTCATAAAGTGGCAAGTTATTCAATTTTTTGCATTTCATAATGTAGCCATTATGAAGCCCAAATAGAAAAAAATAAACAATAACACCTCTGCCGGTAAACTATTGTGTTACTGAACCCACGTAATCCTGTAGGTTAGCAAGCCAGAAGGGTAATTGCTGAGCAAAACCTCTCCTTTATTAATACCGATTACAATTAATTATAGAAATTACCTTTGGTTCAGCCTTGATAGCCGCTTCGAGTACGCTCGGTAGCCTTTGCTCACCGTCGACGATAGCTGTCGCCACGGGCTCCGGACTAGAACACCGGGATTCAGGTTGTGAGCATATAATCGTTTGGGTGTGGGCTACAGGTGGCAAGCTGTCTGCGGCCACTAGTTGAAGACCGATATCTTCGGTTTCTTCTGTAGCAAGGAACTGTATTTGGGTTTGGTTAACAGCCTAAAATGACAAAAAATATTCAAAACCAATACCTCTTAGAGTCACCGGAACGTGTGAAAGTTCCAATATATTTTAATACACTTTAAGACGTTACTTCAATAGTTTTCGAAATAATTAATATCGTGTACTTTAATTTTTCTTTGCAGTTTAAAATTTTAATTTTTCATGGCTTTGACATTTACTTGTTTTAAGAATACATACTTTTAAGTTGTTTTTTTTATATAAACAATATTTTAAACTTTTATTAAAGAATCTTCAAATTCTTAATATTGTTTCAAAAATTATTGAGGCAAAACATATACAGGGTGTTTCCTAACTTCTCTGAAAAAATGAAGGAGGTGAATCCTCACCTTATTTTAAGACGAAAATGTTGTTTTTCGCATGTCGCTTCGTTTTCTAAATACACGGTGTTAAAAAAATATTGTATTTCTTACTTTATTAATTAATGCCAAACGATATTCTAATGATATTTGTTAAACATAACGGATTAGAGCACTTTACTTTGGGTCAATTTTAAATTTTACAATTAATTCATTTGCGGAGAGATCTGGGTAAAAGAGTACCTTAATTTTTTAGTTATTTTCGTATTTTTATCGTCAAATTATACGAGTAGGCTTTGCTTCGTTCCATGGCAACCACCTTTGTTTTCTACGTGACATTTGTCTCCTGTTTAACATCTTTGAAATAATATCCTTCTGAACTGTTTTTGAATTTATTTGTACTACATTATATACTTTTCATAATGGCTAAGCTAACCAATCAAGAAATGGCTCAAATTCATTTTATGTACGGTTTGGCAAATGGAAATGCGCTAGAGACGAGACGTTTATATTCAGAACGTTTCCCTAATCGGAAACATTTATAAGATTGTACCTCAGGTTAGAGGTAACAAGTAGCTTTGCAAAAAGCAAAATAGGCGGCCGACCACTTAAACATGGTGGAAAAATCTCCATGCATGAGTACGAGGGAAATCGGGAACGAGTTGAATGTGAGTTACAAAACAGTTTGGAGTATCTTAAAGGACTATTTACTTTATCCTTATCACGTACAATGAGTGCAAGCTTTGTTGCCTAGAGACTTTCCAGCTTGAGTTAATTTTTGTAACCGATTTCAAAAAAATTATTTAAGGGTCCCACATTTTTCGGCAAAAATACTATTTACAGATGAAGCGAATTTTTTCAGACGAGGCATTATGAATTTTCACAACAACCATATTTGGGGGGAAGATAATCCTCATGCTATCATCGAAGGACATCACCAGTATAAATTTTCGTTTAATACTTGGGCAGGGATTATTGGAGATAGCTTAGCTGGACCCTATTTATTTTTTACTTACTGGTGATGTCTATAACAACTTCCTTAGAGATGAATTGTCAGAATTGATGAAAGCAGTGCCATTAAGAACGAGAACTTTAATATTGTTTGCAGTACGTGTTAGAAACTATTTAGATCAACAATATCCTGCTCGGTGGATAGGTAAAGGACGACCTCACCCATGGCCACCCCGTTCGCCGGATCTGAATCCATTAAATTTTTATTTCTGGGGTCCCCTTAAACAACTCGTTTATACTACTCCTATTAAAACTGACGAAGACCTTCGGCTGCGTTTTATTGATGGTTTTAATGATTCGCGCCAGTCCCGAAATTTTCCAACGCGTAAGAGACAATTTATCACGTCGCGTACATGGGTGTGGCTCATTGATGACATTTGCAGCAATTTCTTTGACTTTTCTTCATATGAGGTCATTATTCAAAGTTTCTAAATCATATGCATTATCAAATCATTAGCATTAATTAATAAAATGAAAAATACAATATTTTTTTAACACCCTCTATTTCGAAAACGAAGCGACATGCGAAAAACATTTATACCACATTTTCGTCTTAAAATAAGGTGAGGATTCACCTCTCCATTTCTTCAGAGAGGTTAGGAAACCCTGCATATGAAGTGATATATATTTAAAAAGCTCTTTTGGTGAACTTTTACGGGCAAAATAATATATTTATGTAGAATTTCAGATTTTAGTTAATAATTGACAAGTCACAGAAAAAAATGTGTTAATCTTCTATCAAAAAATGTAGAAAGGCACGTTTATTTGTGACAGCTTTCGATAGAAATTTCCCCTCATCTGCGGATATTTAAACAAAATTCAATATCTAGCATTTTGACCGCTTTTAAAGCTTGCTTTATTAAATTTAACCGGAACAATGTTCTGAGTGAAAAATGTCAACAGTTTCTTCACAGCATACTTTTTCCAACTTGTTATTTTTATATACAACAACGAATAGCCGGCGACACTTACTTGCTGCTGTTGCTGTTGAAACAACTGCTGCTCAAGCTGCCTCACTTGATCTTCGAGAAGCAGCCTCAGGTTGCGTTCTCTGTCAAGAGACATTTTTAACTCATTGGGAGATTCGTTGGTAGAAGTAGGGTTAACTGTCACGGTGATTAGTTTCACTGGTTCTGGAGACATGGAACCAAGACCTAAAAGAGAAAAATTGAAAGGTTACGGAAAGTTGTAGAAAAAAAGTTGATAATGTCAAGTATCACGTGTATGTTAGTCAATTATTAGAGGACCACATTCTAAGATTGATTAATTCTTAAACTGCTATTTCTAACGCCATATAATAGTATATCACATACCGAGGTGGAAAGTGTTTCATTCCTGTCGAGAGAGTCGGTAGTAACTAAATCTCGAGACAGTAATGAAACTTTTCACCGATATTTGTATACTATTTTATTTACAACCACATCTAACATCGACTTCTTATTATTTTGACTTAAAATTATTAATAAAAGATAAATGTAATTTTGACTTTTCCATTGAAAAATTAGACAGAAATTTCAAATAACCACAGGTGGTAAAATAACGTAGGTAATAATACACATCAAGATGGCAAATATCATTTTTTGAATATGGGTTCCATGTCACTAAACAATATATTATTTTAACAACAGAAAAACGCTATCAGATGAGGAATTTGATTTCGCTGCTACTCCACCAGAAATTCGAGAAGCAGCAAAAATAGTAGTAGATCTTTTGCCAACTAAAAGCCCCCCGAGATATGACGAGGCATATAACTGTTTCAAAGGATGGTGTACGGGAAACAAAGTTCAAAATCCTGGTTCTAGTCGGCGCTGCTAGCTTATTTCAGTGAAAATGCCAAGACAAAGAAGATATCAACGATTTGGTCACAATATTCAATGCTGAGGACCACTCTATCAATTAGGGAAAAAGTAGACATATCTAAACACGCAAAGCTATTAGCACTTTTTAAAAAAGTGTTTCGTATATTATTTTGTGATATCGATTTTTTTTTAAATTACAAAAAAATTATTTACTTTCCACCCGGGTGGTAGGTAGGTGTCATGTGCTAACTTCAAATATATAACAGACCATGGATGATATTGGTTTCCTAGGCGATTTATTTAAACTTTAGCACTTTGAAACGAAATAAAAGATTCAGATTAAGGTAAAAAATAACGGGAATCATCGCAAATGTTCGGAATATGTCTTTAAATGGTTACCGTCTTTTCGAATAGCGAGCAAAATATACATTTTGCACCATTTCTTCGTTTTTTCAATATAAACTGATATCATATCAAATTTTTCAAATTGTTGATAGGCCATTTTCGCAAATGAATATGTAAAAATGAAATTGACGTTAAATGTTAATAGTCAACATAGTTGTTTCAATGATATTAGCTTTTGTTTCATGGTCTACTGTGGTTTAAAGTAATAAAGTTTAATAAATTGCCTGGTGTGTTATATATTTGAAAGGAGAATTTTTAATAGTATCTATTTAGATTAAAATATACAGGGTGTTCCATTTAAAAAAATTAGGCTAGGTCGGATAACTTTTTTACCTGACCCCGTATACTTATTCTGAAAACGGCAGATTATTCAACGATCATTATAAAGAAACTACCGTATAAAACATTTTTCTGTATCTCTTTTAACTAAGAAAATTTTGGGTAATTTTGAAATTGTCAATTTTTTTGATTTTCCCCCGTATTTCTTAGGCGAGCGAAAATTTTCAAATTTTGATTTTACCATTTTAAGTTTGACCGAAAAAGAGCACATGACACCTACATTACTTTTTTGATAGCACTAACAATTACGGAGATACCCTATAAAAGTTTCGAAAATGGGACACCCTGTAAAAGTAAATGGTTCTTAAAGCCAGCACTTTTAGGACTTTTAAAAAAGACATCGAGTTTTACATTTTCGAATTACATATACCGAATTTTTTTAAATAAAAATATTTTGAAGCCCCTGTTTCTGATTTTTTTGCGGCTATTATTGGGCCCATAATTATTCAACTTTGCCCAATTTAACCGACGGCGTATCTCTTACCGTTTTCGAAATCCCAATGGTGAGCAACGAATTTGCTACACCCTGTATACAATATACTGTAAAAGATTCGTACCTTCATCGGCGGATTCTGCGGAGAGAGTAGGCAAAATAAGTTCGGTCTTCATGCGTTTTTTGGGCGGCAACTCGCCCCCTTCATGCTGTCCTACTAGACGTTTCAGTTGACAGTTCTGAGACAAGAGTCTCGTCTTCTCTTGTTCCAGAGAGTAAATGTACTCGGCTGTCTGTTGGAGAATGGCGGCCTGAAAAGAAATAATAAGAGCGTTAGTCAATTACATTACCAAAATTATTAATGAGAGTTAAATTAATCCCAGAAGCTAAAATACATAATTTAATTTTAAGCGTGTTGCTTGTATGATGTCGTGTATATGAGGGAAATTCCGAGACATGTCGTAATTTCGTTGGAGTAGCTTAAAGCGCCGTCTACACACAAGGTTTTACCTGACGTTCTATTTGGCTAAGAAAAGCTCGGCGAAAAATTTTTCGGACCACGCCTAAATTTGATAAATAATTTATAGCAAATAGTAGTGTTGCGATCGCTCGAGTAAAAAACAGCACGAGTACTCGATTATTGAAATAACCGACATCCATTATTGGAATGACTACTCTACTACTATTTTAAGACAACTATAAATTCAAGTGAAAATGGTCGCTCGGTCGCTCATCACTCATTACCAGCGTTGTTAAAGCAGTCAATGTAACATTTACTACGTAATTTACTACCGTAGTAAACGTAATTTGTTACATGCTCTTACTATGTATTTTGTTACATTTACTACTTTCTCCTTTCATTTTTAGAATATATTTATTTAGATCAAAACGTAAAGCAAAAAGCAACAGAAGAACAATAACCAAAAACTTACTATTCTCTGCTTTTCCACTCGAATTTCCAATTTTGAACATCAAATTTATAATAATGAAGTTGAGGTTATATTGTGTTTTTTACAGTCAATCAAAACAATAATTTCATTTATCACATTTAGTGGTAAGCGGTATTTCACGAGCTGTGATTTAATCATTGATATCAACATATCACAGGCAGTCACAGTTCCTTAACAGCAATAAAAAGCGTGATGCAATCACAGTTTAAACAAGTCACTTGTTAGTACGTATTTCACTGTTACTAATCATTAAAGCTATCTTTTTGATTAAAATTTATTCCCATGGGGTTGACTTGTTGTAACACCATTAGAAATACATTTATTACATTTGCCATAATCGACCTTATTGTGTTGTACAAACGCCAATTGTGTTAGAATAATAAAGGTCATTTTCGCATATCACGTTAGAATAACATTTCCATTGCTGTAGAGTCACCTCTATTATGGTTTAAAGTAATAAAGTTTAAATAAATCGCCTAGGAAACAAATATCATCCATGGTGTGTTATATATTTGAAAAGAGAATTTAAAAAGCTATCTTTTTGTTCCGTTTAAAAAAAATGAGGTTAGGTCCGATAACTTTTTTACCTGAACTCGTATACTTATTCTGAAAATGGCAGATTATTCAACAATCATTAGAAAGAAACTTCTGTATAAAACATTTTCTGTATCTCTTTTAACTAAGAAATATAGAGCAATTTTGAAATAGTCAATTTTTTGATTTTCCCCCGTATCTCTTAAGCGAGCGAAAATTTTCAAATTTTGATTTTACCATTTTAAGTTTGGCCCAAAAAGAGCACACCTACATTATTTTTTTGATAGCACTAACAATTACGGAGATACCCTACAAAAGTGTCGAAAATGGGACACCCTGTACATGGGTTTGTCACTCGCAATACACAGGGTAGTCGTTTAGTGTGTCAAAGTACAATAGCTCCGTTACTATTTCAAAAATATCAAAAATGTCAATATAAAAGTTGAAGAACGCAAAATTATTTTTTACTGTATAGAGTGGCTCAAAAAGCAGAACAGAAAAGAAAAAAACTTTGAGCCACCCTATAGAATAAAAAATAATTTTGCGTTACTTACTGCCCTTCAAATTTTATATTAACATTTTTTGGTGTATAGTAACAAACCTACACCTGCCACATACCAAAATTGGAAATAATATCCAGGGTATTTTCGGAGTTATTAAAAAAATAACGATTTAAAAATAATAATAATAATAAATAACCCACACTTTGAAATATTAGCCCGTAATTAAGGAATACCTTGTTATACATGTAGATAGGTATAGGTACCTATGTTAAGTTTTACTGGGAGTTATCTCCCCGAATAGTTTTAAAATGGTTAAAAAAATCTAGTGTCTCTCTAATCTGATTCCAGCATTAATGTCGAGGGATTCCCCAGGCGACTGACGAGGTCGCCGGCAAAGTAAACTGGATTGTACATATTTCCATAGATCGTCGAAGATGCAGTTTTTAAAATAAAGTTTACGGTTTCATGCTTTGTTAATCAGATGTTATTTCTTGTCATCACTCAACAGCCCCCACCTAAATATTTTGTACACGCACACTTTATAGTATTAATTTTACAGCATGGCATGACTGGCATGCAGGAATCGCTCTAGCATGGCATTTTTATTACCAAGAGGTCAACGGCGTAAACCGTACTGCAATTGAAACTTCAGACTTTAAATGGGCAGAGTATGAGACCGACAATACTGTATACTATTATAAGCAAACGGCGCATTCCATAAACAATTCATGACCGATCGGCATTCCTAACATTCCTCTCTAAAACAGATGATTGCTAAATGAACGTATGGTGATGGTGTATGTGAGCTTAGTTTAGCGTCGCCGTGTCGGTGCATATCTGAGCCGACAATAATTCTCGTTGTAGAGAGTAGCAACCTACACTACTACTATATCTTTCCTTGTCACCCAACGTAACAATCTGAATATAGCATTGCGAAAAAAAACGACCGGTTTGAGGCGATTCAGTTGTGGCCGCTCTTATTCTAAAAATAGAACGTAGTAACCTTAGTAACCTAGGCAACGCAACGAAAAGTTGCTTGATAAGTGCTGCCACCCCACGCCGTCCTCGGTGGAATCCGGAATTACGATAGACGCGCACTCGCACCGAAGAAAATGAACGCGAAAAGGGGAAGGGAGGAAATCCAGTTGGCTAGCCGGTTGGAGGCTTATTGGCGACGATGTCAGATTGTTCATGAGATTATTGGGATTTAGGATGTTTTAGAATCGGAAAGAAGAGCTTTTTCATAAGGTTTATTGGGTTTGTTTAAATGTTTGCGTATCAATGCCATGAACGAATTTTAGTCGGGCCGACCAAATGAGCGAGCAAGATCATATGTTTCTACGAATGTTCATGGGTGTCCAATCCAATATGGTTCAAAATCCGTCTACACTTGCGGATCCGTCCGGACCGGCTAGATTTGTTCGGGGTTTTTGTACTTTTAAGCCTGGTCCAGGCCAAATGAGTGAGCAAGAGCAAGATTTATGTGAATGCTCACGTGATGTAGACGGATTTTCATGCATTGGATAGCACGTGAGCACTCATGTAAACATGATCTTGCTATCGCTCTCTCATTTGATCTGGACCCGGCTATAGGTTGGCCCCCTACATTAAAAATCTACACGGAACTAGTATTTCCAAACCATATAGTATACAGGGTATTTCAAAAAACATGTGCCATCGCTCGTGTGGTGATACCCAAAATTCCTCGCCAAAAATAAGACAAAAATAGTTCCGATCAATATGTGTCCGCAGATGCTTTGTTTGTTCGGCAACCCGAACCTATTGTATTGAAGGTTTCCTACTATTATTTTTTGAAAATTCACCGAGAAACAATACACAACACTGCGGTAACTAAACTTAACAACTAAACAATAACTTTTGCACTGGACACATGAATAGCTAGGAAATTAACGTTATATTATTTTTTAGTTTCCTGAGGGAACAATTTTATAAATAATCGCCGGTGCTCAATTCACCCATTTACTACAGCGAGGGTTCGGTGCTGAATTGGACTGTTCCCCTAGAAACAAACAGTCATCCCTGATGAATTATAGTTTCTTTACTGAAGAACGTATGTATTATGTATGTACACGTACTATTATTACTAATGTACTAGGTGTAGAATTTCCATGTTTGCGTTTCTATTATTAGTTCGCCATTAGCCGGCATTTCTCTGGTCTAGGTCTCAAACCGCAGACTGTTTATTTTTTGTCGGGAAACTTTTTCTTCTCGCAGCACGCGATTTGTTTAAAGAGATTTTATTTTTTTAGTGTCAAGTTACTACCAGGACAAAATAATATCGTCCACACAATATTCCAGATGGCTGAAAATATTGGTGGCTTCAACAAGATCTTCTCGGGAATCTACCGAAAAGCAAAAACAAATCGGAACTGACCCAGATAATATTTATTTAACCCTTATGCGGCATCCATGGGCGCCGGAACGGGGGGCAAAAGAGTGAACTTAACCACCTACAAGTTAAGGGAAAAAAAATTTAAATAAAATTGAATATACAGTGAAACCTCTCATAACGGACACCTCTAATAAGCGGACATCTCTATTAAGCGGACATTTTTTCATAGTTCGGAACTAGGTATATGAAATTCCATAAAAAATCATGTCTTAGGCGGACTCTCCTTTTGGCGAACAGGCTGTTTTCGTACAAAGAGTGCGAAAACTCTCCTTTAAACGGACAAAAAAATGTTTGGGAGACGAATAAGTACGGTGCAAAAACTCTCTGAAGACAGACCGGCAACCAACCGCGTATGCGTGGAAACGCGAATGGACTTCGCCGAATGAAAGTATGTGTGATTCCCCGACAGCAGTCCGCTGTTTATTTGTGAATTGTAAGGTTAAAATTGTAAACAATGGCACAAAAATGTCGCGTTTTGAGTCTGACAGAGAATATTGATGTTGTAGAAGTTTGTAATTTGATAACAATGATTTGGGCGAGTTCATGAACATTGATAGCAATGATAGCAATTATTAGAAGATGATAGTGACCCATTCCTACCGATTATGTAGTCCAAACTGAAACCACATCACTATCTGACGACTCTGATGAAGAAGTTGAATGCAGTAATCAAACAAATGTCACCAATTATCAGCAAGCCATTAGTATGGTAAAGGAATTATAAGAGTATGCAAAGAATAGAGGTGACTCTACAGCAATGGAATTGTTATCAGACTTGGAATTAAATTTTCTAGATTGCAAGTATAAAACGCAAACACGTCAAACTACGTTATTAGATTTTTTTAGTACTACATCCTAACTAAAACTAGTGTATTTTTGTTATGTTATGTTTATTTGTACATATATATACATAGTAATAATTTTGCATTTACATATTACCTAATAACAAATTTCCCATGGGCGGACACCTCTATTAGGCGGACCCATTTAGACGGTCTCGTAGGTGTCCGCCTAAGAGAGGTTTCACTGTAATTTATTCTCAATCTTGGAGGAAATATGTATTGGCATAACACCGTTTTGGCAATCGCTAAGATTGGAAACTTGGTGTACTATTCCGGACCAAAAAGTTGTACACACATCAACAACTTTTGACACTATACAAACCCCAAATTCAACAATCACTATAGTACTGCTCTCATGTGTGAAGCTCTGCACCCGAGCATACTATTCGGCTACTGGATTCCATCGAAAGGGGAGCCATGAGCTGACACAGAACCTCGACAAGTTGATTGATCATTTAACTCTCTTTTACAGATATTTCCATGAAAAATGTTCGGCTGACCCGTTTAATTCCGCCTAATTTACGACGGACGAACCACTGCCACCCATCCATCTGTGGTTAAGCTTCGTACTCCTCGAACTTTAGTATTTAAGAATTCTTTCATCTGGAGGACTACATCCTTATGGGACGACCTTCCCGAGATCGTGTTTCCCAACGAATATAACCACCAACCATTCAAAACCAATGTGAATCACACCACTCCCAGAGTGCCTTAAAGGATTTTTTTTATAGTGCTTGTGTTTGATCATAAAAAAAATTCAATTTACTATTATACTTACGTATTTATTTACCCTTTATTTTAATCTTTGAATAAGGGCAACAAAATAAATAAGGGTTATGTAATGGTTTAATAAAGTAGATATATTTACTTTTAAACCAAAATTTGATTAACGGAGACTGAATTAGCTAAGCTAAGCTCGGGGATTTCAGTTTAATTTTAAAGTTATTCCGAACCTTATTATTCTACGCGGTATATCACCGTCAGTTTTTATCATCTATTCATTTTTTTAATGCTTATTTCGCGGCCACATTATTTCAAATTAACGAGACCTCGACTATACCCTATAATTTTTTCCTTTAGGTCAAGTAAGTAGGTTTTTAGGAGGGATAATTACCATTAATAAATAATAATTGAAATACAACCTTCAATTCGAAAACTGAAATATTGTGTATTTATGAAATGAAATAAAAAAATGTTCTCTATTAAATATTGTATATACAATCTTGCTTTATTTTCTTCGATATGCCAATCGTCAACAGACGGATTCTATTTTTATCCTTGAAAATTTCACTAGCTTGCATACTGTTGTACGGCTTTCACCTTGTCGATCACCATCAACTAACTGCCTTTTAAATTTGGGTTCTTTGTGGGACTTGCCTCACCCACCTGCCTGCTCACGATTATCTATATGTACCATCGTCTACAGAACTCACGTTAGTTATCGAGAAATAGTTCCCATCACCATGAGAGTCAACTCCAAGAAATGGGTGGCTGGATATCTGACCTACATACAGTGGCGGCTCGTGACCTATGATAGAGGGGGTTCACAAGTATGGTGAAATTATTTTTAAAATTTTATTTTTGTGTAACGACCAAACAATTACTTTCTAGGCGTTTTAAATGTAGGAAGAAAAAAAGTAATAAGAAAATGAGTTAGGTAAAACATATTTTTATTTATTTTTTTTTATTCTACACAAGGAAACAAAACTTTTGGAAAATAAGAAAGGCTTTCTTAGTGTGTATAGCTGTCGAATCTTAACGTCGTCGCATGCAACCCTCGTAACAATATTTATACAGTCCACTACTAATACTACTAAAGCCATCTACGAGCTATCAAGAAAACCGAATGATGTCCAATACTACTACCACCATCTACGAGTTATCAAGAAAACCGAATGATGTCTAATAGCACTACGCCATCTACGAGCTACGTCATTAGGCGCAACCAAGACGAGAACAATAGTTAACTGTTTTATGACGAGAACGAATCGAGCCACGAGACTGACAAGTTGGCATTCTTCATATTTTCAGTGTTTTTTAGTTTGAATCCTTAAATAAAATGGTTTAAAATCATATCGAGTATCATTTATCGAAATACACAACATTTATCGACCCTACACAATAGTGCCTAAACGTAAAGTCCATTCTTCCGTTCTTAATTGTAGAAAATTGATCAATAACAGCCTCATTAAGTTGGAATACCCTCTATAAATTTTTTTTCATATATTTCATTTTTAAACTTTCTAATAAAGTCCTTAGATTTACCCATTGTGGTCTGCGTTAAATTAATTTCGGGTTTAGGTGTTCCCGCATTCTTCACTTCAATTTTTTGCTCCAAACTCAAAGAGCTAAAGTTATTTCTTAAATAGTCCACCGTCAACTATTCATTTTAACTTAATAAATACATAATATTAAAATATACACGAATTTCTAACTAGATGCACGAACAGACAACAGCGCGGTGCACATAAAAACTGTGCGCCTTTTCCATGTTAAATCGCCATAGCCCCGCTATCCCCCGCCACCTGTTACTACAGAGAAACTGCCTACTTAATCGCACGCGCGAGCAAGTCTCGTCATTTACCTCGATCGAGGCACGGTTGCCGGATCTATACAGTTTGGTTTGACGGGATAATAAAATATTAGGGAGGGTCGGACTTTTTTAGTTTGACGGTACGATAAAATATTAGGGAGGGTCGGACTTTATACGATAAATAATATTCAATGAATATAAATTAATATTTTTTATTCGTTTTGTTTTGGAGGTGCACGTGCGCATGTGCTCCTGTGGAAGAACCGCCACTGCCTACATATTATAGAGTCCAATTTATGAGAAAACCTGGCGTTGACGATTATATGACATCAACAGCTGATATTGGTAGATTCAAAAATTTCGTAAGTAGTGGGCAGTAACAGAAAGCAGTAATAGGGTTTCCTTAAAAGTTGAAATTGGAACGATGAAGTTGTGAAAGTAATCTTATCACATTGTTTAAATAATTTCAGTGAAACAAAATATATAGTGATAACAAATATAATTATAAAAAAGGTCGAGGCGAAGGTAAAATAAATAAAGTCCGGTCAAGTGTCTGTAACCTCCAAACGTAAAATAGACCAAATTCAACATGCTGCCGTAAATCACAGATGATTTGGCCACCATATTGTGAGTTTTTACAAAACGTTTACTATACAGGGTGTTCCTTAATGAATATTTCAGGGTGTGATTCCTTAGGTCATTTTATAAAGAAAATTTCATATGAACATAAATGTCCGCAACGGCTTAAATTTTTTACTACAGGGTGTTGAATATTTATTATTTAAATGGTTATTTTTTAATATCTCCGAAACTGCTTTAGATATTAATTTCAATTTTGGCATGTGTTAATAGGATATAGAACCACAAATTCTAGTTAGAAAAGGTATTCAATTGTTCCACCAGTGGCGTCCCTGCAAACATGTCCTCGGATATTTTTTACAAAAAAGATGATACGCCACTGACATTTCTCCATGTGGATATTTTTCTGATTAGCCTGGTCAATTCTACATAAAAACGGCCTCTTGAGTTTTTCTCGTTAGACGCACCGTTCTTGATTAAAACCACTAAATTCATATTGAAACTCATTATTATTAACTTTGATAAAATAATTAATAAATTATAAAAATTGTTGGAAATGGGCACCTTCACTTAAAAGGCATGCTTCCGCAGTCTTCGCATCGAATTGCCCACTCCAACTCCAACAATTTTTATAAAACAAAATTTATCATTAATTATTTTATCAATGTTAATAATAATGAGTTTCAATATGAATCTAGTGGTTTTAATCAAGAAAGGTGCGCGTCTGACGAGAAAAACGAGAAGACAGTTTTCATGTAGAATTGACCAGGCTAATCAGCAAAAATATCCACATGTAAAAATGTCAGTGGCGTACCATCTTTTTTGTAAAAAATACCAGAGGACATGTTCTCTACTGTTACTACATTGTTACATTTGTTACGTCGCAAATGTAGTCGGATCCAAGGGGGGGGGGGGGGTAAGCGAATGTACGGACAAAAACAGAACAATCGATTTGAACGGTCAATATGGGTTATAAAAACGCACGCCTCTGGCTGTTATATATTTTTTTAGTACCAACTACATCTACAAACCAAACTGATTTACAAAATACAGCCCGATACATTTCCTAACACCACCTACATTCAACATCCGGCCAACCTACACTTGCATTTTACGTTAAAGCAATAAACTCACACAAACATGTCGATATTCCATTTAAGTCAATTACCACTTTAATATGCCTCATGCAAAAATGTAAAATTAGTATTGTTTTTCAATTTTTTATGTATAGGTAACGTGTCGTGATGCTAAATAAAGCGAGTATTCCGCGAATTTTGTTGTACATAACAGCATTACAAATATAACAGCTGATTTGGTAAAAGCGGCGTCAAGTTGGCGCCGAACGACGCCATTCCGCGGAGAGGCCAAGGTCAGCCATGTTGCCTGTGATTAGGTTGAGGCACTCGGCACTAGTCGGAGCAGTCGGTAGGGTTCATTCCTGGTGTGCGGCTATCCTACATATTATTTTTATCACTTATTACACAATATCAATGCTTCTATTTATATATTTATTTTGTTAAATATTTACCAAATCATCCATCGAAAGTTGAACCTCTATACTTAATCAAACTCATGCTGCTGCGTAAACGTAAATATCTAGTTCCTGTTTTGAAAAATTACAGATTCTTTATATTTATCAGTGTCGGATCTGGAAGGCTTTACTATAGAGACTAGCTTATTAATTGTCCGCTTTCCTCTTTCTGTTGCAACTTTTAAACCTCCCTCAATACAACTAGTGGTACGTGGTACGCCTTATCCCTATACTATAAAGAAGACGACTAACGAAATTATTAAAATTTTAAAAAATTAAAAAAATTTTTAACAACGGCAATATTTTCCAAAACAAGGTTTAGTAGTTTCTCTAGAAATAAACGCTGTTCGTTAAACATATTTTGACTTTTTTGTTTGTTACTAAATAAATTCGTACGTACACGCGAAATGTTAATGATTTCTTCGATAAGCGGATAACATCTTTTTATTCCTCACAATCGGTCAAGTCTCCTAACTAACAGCCGGAAGAGTTTGTCCGGTCGACGCCAACGTTCGCATATCCGAACGGAAGTGTCGAATTGATTCGTCTAGGTAGGAAGACGGAACACGAGGCGGTAGATTTGGTAAAAATGACAACAATCAATTATTTTTGTCATTCATTACACCAGGAAACGGTAAAATTAATGCAATAATCCATCACATTGTAATGACATAAAAAATGTACCTTTTCTACTCGTAATTCCGGTTTTTCTATAGGCCGGTTGTAAATTAACTTATGAGTTTATAGCGCAATAAACTTACGTAAGGTTTACATCCATATTCGAACACGCCACTCTTCGTAAAACATTTGGCAATAATCAAGACGTCACTTTTATTTATTACTGCATTAAAGTGCAATTAAGTTTTTACTGATGATCTAAAAGTTGTGCGTAATGGTAATGTGTTAAATTGAAAACTCAAGTGTTGGTTGAAGAGGTCGTAAATAGACAATGGCGAGGATACAGGAAATCAATCAACATCAATATCTTCAGACTCAAAACGCGACATTTTTGTGCCATTGTTCACGATTTTAACCTTACAACTCACAGATAAACGGCGGACTGCTGTCGGGGAATCACACATACTTTCATTCCGCGAAGTCCTTTCGCTCTGTCACGCATACGCGATTGGTTGCCGGTCTGTCTTCAGAGAGTGTTTGCACCGTACTTATCCGTCTCCGTCCGCCCGCTTATTAGAGGTGTCTGTTATGAGAGGTTTCACTGTATATCAAAATACAACGCTTAAACTCTGCAAAACACAACTAATGACCGAATGAGAATATAAATAAACACAAATACACGATTAACAATAAACACACGAGCCGTATTTTAAGGTTAATATTTAGTAACTTTTACTTTTGGTTGGTAATGTAAAAATCACTGTGTTTTCCACCAGACTTGCAGCAGAAACTGCAACAAAATTTTAGCAAACCCGTTTTTTGGCAAGTTCTGCAAGAATGTTGCAAAAACAAATCAACTGGCTCCTTAATGCGCATGTCTTCCTTTAAGTTTATTGCAATTGCAGAAAGACTTGAGGCGGGTGCAAGTTTATGTTTTTCGGTATATAGCAATTACTCAATTAAATATTAGTATTTTTTGGCCACCACGTATTTTTTTATGATCAAGCACAAACACTAGAGGAAAAGTTCTTTAAGACACTCTGGGAGTGGTGCGTGTGCGAATAAAGCGATTCACGTTGGTTTTTGAAAAACAACCTCGGGAAGGTCGCTCCATAAGGATGAAGTCCTCCAGGTGAAAGAATTCTTAAATAATGAAGTTCGAGGAGTACTAAGCATAACCACATATGGATGGGCGGCAGTGGTTCGTCGTGTATTTCTGCTATTCACCGCTCTGGGCGGAATTAAGAGGGCAAGTCAGCCGAGCACTTTCCATGGAAATATCTGTAAAAGAGAGTCAAATCACCAACATGTCGTCGATGTTCCAGGCTGTCGAGGCTCTTTGTCAGCTCGTGGTCTCCGATCAGACGAATGGCCCTCCTTTCGATGGATTCCAGTAGCGGGAAAGTATGTTTGGGTGCAGAGCTCCAGACATGAGAGCAGTGATGTACTATATGAGTATGTTAGAGATGATAAACATATTTTTAGATGTCTAAATAGTAATATTTAATGGGCGTGTATAAATTGGACGCGGAAATTTTAGTTAATCCATGTAGCGTGTTAGCGGTGGCATAAATTTGACGCTGACCAAAAGCAATAAAAGTATTTATTTTATTATCTAAATTTTATTCTTACCTAATTGGGTAATTAACATATTAAAAAATTAATGTGTAATATTATTTAAGGACGACCTGACAAGTGCAAACCCGCCCCGATACACCTTTTGGAGACGATTTCCTATTGTATATTAATTTGAAAAAAATACATTTAAGAGTGCAAACCGGCCGACACGTACTTTTGGTGACGAGTTTGCAAGTCCAATAAATACTCATAGACCCTTCGGGTGCATACCCCGATTTCTACTTGGATTATCATTAAATCGACCAGTTTATCGGTTTTTCATTATTAAGCGGCAATAAAGAATCAATTATGGTTATCCCTTGCTCAGCGTAGAATTTAAGGGTGGTTTTAACATGGGCCAGGTTATTGGCGTTCAATTCATGGCCGCCCTATTTAATTATTACATTTTGTATGATTAAATATCTACGTACTAGTACAATAAGCGGCCACGAATTAAAAAATAATAATGTAAAAATGTACAAGCAACGTCCATGTAGTGGATGTCCATAGAATGAAAAATTTAAGCCATCACTTGATCACTAAGTCAAAAAAAGTCACTTCAAATATTTGCTTTTCTGCTAGCATGGAGTGGAAGATAATAAAAATGCTGCAAATCAAGATTGAAAATAACATTTAAACTACTTTCGGAGATATTAAAAAATAATGAAGTGTGACATCAGTGAGCAAATACAGTGACACCTCTCTTAGGCGGACGCCTACGGGACCGTCTAAATGTGGCCGTCTCATAGAGGTGTCCGCCTATGGAAAATTTGTTATTAGGTAAAATGTAAATGCAAAATTATTACTATGTATATGTATGTACAAATAAACATAACATAACAAAAATACACTAGTTTTAGTTAGGATGTAGTACTAAAATGATCTAATAACGTAGTTTGACGTGTTTGCGTTTTATACTTGCAATCTAGAAAATGTAATTCCAAGTCTGATAACAATTCCATTGCTGTAGAGTCACTATTTGCATACTCTTATAATTCCCTTACTATACTAATGGCTTGTTGATAATTGGTGACATTTGTTTGATTATTGCATTCAACTTCTTCATCAGAGTCGTCAGATAGTGATGTGGTTTCAGTTTGGACTACATAATCGGTAGGAATGGGGTCACTATCATCTTCTAATAGCACATTGCTATCAATATTAATGAACTCGCCCAAATCATTATTATCAAATTACAAACTTCCACAACATCAATATTCTCTTTCAGACTCAAAACGCGACATTTTTGTGCCATTATTTACGATTTTAACCTTACAACTCACAAATAAACGGCGGACTGCTGTCGGGAAATCACACATACTTTCATTCCGCGAAGTCCTTTCGCGCTGCCACGCATAGTTACCGGTCTGTCTTCAGAGAGTTCTTGTATCGTACTTATTCGTCTCCTAAATACTTTTAAAAAATTTTAGTCCGTTTAATGAAGGGTTTTCACACTCTTTGTATGAAAACAGCCTGTCCGCGCCCGTCCAAGACAGGTCGATTTTCATGGAATTTCATATACCTAGTTCCGGACTATGAAAAAAATGTCCGCTTAATAGAGATGTCCGCTTATTAGAGTTGTCCGTTATCAGAGGTTTCACTGTATTGTAATACATTTTTGTTATCTTTTCTTAGGGCACTCATTAAAAGACAGGTGTAATGCGAAACTACTTTGGATAATCATGGAAACAAGGTTTCCATTATATCTGGTGTATTTAATTGTTTCTATTTAGTCGGACCTATACAAGGCTTTGTACCTACAATGTAAAATAAGTCGAGTCATAAAACTATGAAATGACTGACATTTTCTTTTATTTACAACTCTTCTTGGATTTACGTAACCTTAACAGAGCATGCTATTTTTAAACCTGCTCACTCGTAATTCATTCGCAGGCAGGAAGCTTCGCAGGAAGTTATTTTCAACCAAAATGCGTAATACTACAATGGCCTTATTTTTACGGTACTGAAACGAAATTATTAACTTCCTTTGAGAACAACCAAAAAACGTTCCCATCGTTATTATTCGCGATTTAAAACGCCAGACGTTTAAAATTTAAAGTCCGCCAGTCAGTACAGCATGAAGCAGGGAAAGCGGTAAAATTATACGCCGACATAGCAGGACTTGCAGGTGTTCTACCTGTACTTGCTGCTGAACAATTCTATCGTCTCATGCATAAGGTTGGATCGGAAGTTGGCTATTAAAAAAAATAACCTTGAAAAACGTAATTTTTATACGCCCCGAACTTTATTTTATATAAAACTTGGTTAAGGTCCCTTTGTTATTTTTATTTCTTGGTGATTTTTCAGACCGGCCGAGGCAAGCAGGTGCCTCATATAAATTCCATGAAGCAAATGTTCCGAGGCTACCTCGTCGATCGGTTGGTCTTATTTAGGACGATTTGTCTTTATAATCACCAAAGGTATAATTTTCTTATTTAGTAATAGCTTTATAAAGTTTATTCGTAATTTGTTTGTTGAGTGTTGAAGGAGGCCAAGAACATCATTTTAAAGGTCGTTTAAATCTCTTTGCTACATGGTACCCCATCTACCTCTTCCAAGGGGTTACACCACGAAATATTCTTTAAAAACGGTCCCCTTCACAATAAAATTGACGTATTTTTTAATATTATTTACTAGAAGCGAGATATAACGGTGGGAAGTTTTCAAGTGACACCCTCCTGTATGTAAGAAAATTTTAATTTCATATAAACCCTTTTATGGGTTGATGGTTGAATTTCTCTTAAATCAGAGTTAAAGTGAGCTGCATAAACCCACCTTAACTTGATCTCGTACTAAATTAACAAAAAATCAAATTGCACAAAGTCGGTGTCTCATCAATTGATTGATGATTGATCAATTGATTGATAAGATTGATTGTGCAACGTTTCGAGTAGTGATCGGCCGATACGGATGTTTTGCCGATACTGATATTTTAGTTACCATTCTTACAACTATGTAACTATTCAACATACAGGGTGTTCCACCGGGAAACGCATCGATCTATAATATGAAAAACTATACATAGGATAATTTTGAAACTTGGACATTAAACAGACAGAAACAAACCCAGCTAAAATATTGTCAATATGGTGGCACTTCCGGTTCTACCGGAAGTGGGTATCAACTTCCTTATTTTAAACGGAACATCCTACATCTTACTACTTTTGCATTCTACGCCAGATTCTAGGCAGATTTCATACATCATCATATCTTATACCTAAGTCTCACATATTTAAGGTTTTACGTCTAAAATAACGTTTGCAGAACTAAAACGAGTCATCCTTCCTATTTGGAAGTATTTATTATTTAATTTGAGTTGGATTTCTTGTTGAATGCCTTTTTATAATATTTTTAAACTATTAATATAGGATGTTCAAACAAGATTAAAAATAAAATTGAGAAACTGGCAAAAAATCGACTATTTCAAATGGAAACCCCCCCAACATATTATTTTCTATTTAAGAGGATGCCGGAGTCAGTCGAATTCTCCGATTTGACCCCTGTTCGTTTCACGCTTTGAAGGCACGAGGCGAATGGAATCTTCCCTTGTAGTTAGAAGAATACGCCGAGCGTCCGCCCGTAATCGGTACGCCGACACAAATAACGATAATCGGAAGAAAGAGACGCACGTGATCGGGGGTCTATACTTCAATTCTCTAAGCTGAAAAACGGAGTTTTCGCTTCCTATGAAAGCGGTACATTTAAAAAAAAATTTAACGAAAGATGTCTAAATTAAGTTAACAACTCGAGGAAAGTCCATAATTTTTTCTACATGGAGCAGTAAAAAAAATTATATCAAAAATCTTCCGAAACAAAAAATATAGACTTTCCGCGAGTTCTAGTTCCATTACAAATTTTTTTTTCTGACATTTTTTTCCTGAAATAGGAATAAACGCTTGGGAAGAAAACTCGTTTACAGGTAATCCTGTTAACATTAAAAAAAAGGGTATAGTTTTTGCAGAATTATATCGTTGATCTTTTGACTGCAATAAAACCTCATTATCCATTCGACCATATAATAAATAAGGAAATCCCAAATTTTAAAACCTTTTCGAGCAGAGCCGGACCAGGTATACAATTCAATATATAAATAAAAAGTGATTTTTAATAATTTTAATCTTTAGTGGTTTCCCGGCGAGTAATTTTTAGTTAGGCTTATTAGTGGTAGAATGTGGCGTCATTGGAATTGTGCTGATAGGGGGGCATCTTCAAGTGTCGGGAATGGAGACTTAAATATTTAACAGCTGTTAAACAATTTAGAGAAGAAAATGGTCCAATTATTTACCTTGACGAAATGGTTCGATACCCATGAAAGGTTGGGATGATTCTTCCAAAAAATGTCAACCCAAGGTACCATTAAATAAAGGCAAAAGAATCACAATATTACATGCTGGTTCAGAGAACGGGTTTGTTCCAAATTGTCTGTTGTTTTCAGCTAAAAACATAGCAGATTCTTCTTTAGATTACCATCAAGATACCGAAGCACAACTTTTTGAAGATTGGTTTAAACATAAACTCCTTAAAAATATACCTGTAAATAGCGTCATTGTAATGGACAATGCTAGTTATCATAGTCGGCAAGCGAAAATCATTCCCAATTCTAATAATACAAAAGCAGAAATTCAAAATTTTATGATTGAAAATGATTTATATTTTGAAGAAACTTACAAAAAACGAGAACTGCTAGAAGTATTAAAAGTATTAATTAAAAACGAAGTAAGAAAAATTTCTGCAGACAGCTGGAAAAACTGTGTACAGTATGTACTTAAGGTGGAAAATTCTTACAATAGTATGATTACAAATGTTCAACCCTTAATTATAAGTTTAGGCTTAGATGAAGATAGTGATAGTGATACAGAGTTAAATTTTGAATAAATTATCAATAGTTTCTTAGAATTTAATTAATTTTTATTGTACTTGTTATCCTAATAGTTATACTTTTAAATTATATTATTTTCAATTATCATTAATTGTTATCATTATTTTACATTATTTATTATAGGTACCTAAACTAAAAATACCTATCTATTTATTTTAAAGTATAAAAATAAATCATGTGGTGTGGTATACATTTTCAAGCCGGCCCTGATCCCATTTATTGAGCTTTGAAGAGGTTCAGGCGTATACAATAGGGTTTAATCAGGTAGTTTATTTATGGCAGTAAGAATCAACGGTATAATTCTGCAACAACTATAAGTTTGTATAAGGTTATATATTCCGAAAATTTGTAGTTTTCGAAATATTGATAATGAAATATTTTTATATGGCCATTTTGTCACGTTCGTCCGTTCTCCATAAATTATAAACACGTTTAAATAATCTTCGTTTGTATAATTTAATCGCCCTAGCATGATTATTAATAATTTTCAAATGGCAAGTGACAGCTTTACACATCTTAAAAATGCCGCGGCAAACTTTCGCCGATACCGATTATCGGCAAAACGTGCCGATATGCCGATGAAATACCGATATTTATATCGGTATCGGCGGATCGCTAGTTACGAGCTCATTATTTACTTGGCGTAACAAAGCTCATCATCACTTTCCACTAGAATATGAGCCGTAGGCTTTAATCGTTTACGAATAAATTTTACGAATGGAAAAACCTAGACACTAATATCTTCACTCTTAACCGACGTGACCAGTTAAGACACAGATGACTAAGACCAATGTCGATGATCTGAAAATTAGATTAAATTGTCAGAAGTAATGACACTGGCAGGACCGTTTAAACAAATACCATCATCTGTCTTATATTTACAAGAAAATAAGGTTCATCTGTGGTGGTCGACCTCTAAGCAGAAAGTAATCTTTTTATTCGTTACGAAAGAACAGCTGCCGATGAGCAGATGTTCCCTGTTTCCTGGGTCGTTTTGTATCTTTTGGTTCTGAAGGTATATATAAAGACGAAAAATTATATCTTCATGTACATTTCTTTGTTATTGCATGCACGAAAATAGCATCTGTTTTTGTTAGCTGAAATTGGTAAAAATTATTATCTGAATAATTTCTCGACATTTTGTTTATTTAACTGATGTATACAGGATGTCCAGTTTTCAATGTTTTCATAGGGGATCTCCCTTATTAGTAAATATCAATGGATGCCGTTTTCGCGACAGAGAAACGAAAGATAAAATGTTTTTCCACTACTAACAATTTAATCACGTATTATTAACCGATTTTCAGCTTGTGAGATCGTTTTTCTTCCTGCCAGAAATCATTATTATTTATCTCCGTTATTGACCTAGGTCAATAATAGAGGCATCTGGCAAAACAAACTGTCAAACTCTTGGAAGCAACGATCCGATTACTGCAAATTATAATAAAGTGACAGCAAAATGGAATGATTAATAGAGTCGATAATAAAAGGCAGTAAAATTAATAACTACAGCAAGATTTTGTTAATGGATTAGTAGTGGAAAAAATAGTACATTAAGCACGGTTTAGAAAGCTATTATTGCTCTTTTACGTCTTAAATTCCTCGGAGCTTCGCGCCTCATAATTTAATGTCGACGGTCGGGTACTATAGGTAGGTACTATTGTTATGGATAAGGATTGAAAATTCACGGGAAAGGAAAAAATGTTTAGTGTCTAGTTTCGGAAAAATAATCTTTAAATTTCCTCTAATTCTTCCCGATTTCTGTTTTCGGCCGGCCGCATGCATTAATTTTACTCGTTCAGATTCCGAGTTCGGAAAATTCCGCACATTCGATTTTTAATATTCGAAAAACCTGCCTATCGGCATTACAGCGCTGTTTCCAACAGAATGGATGACAAATTCTTCGTGCGAACAAATGCAGAATTTTCTATAATACTATATATGACCATTGAGGAAGATTTTGCTAAATTAGTAGAAATAGTATATTTCACGAACTGTGATTTAATCACTGATATCAACAAATCACAGGTAGTCACAGTTCCTTAGCAGCAATAAAAGTGTGATGTGCGGTTTAAACAAATCACCTTTGCGTACGTATTTCACGTTTACTAATCATTAAATCTATCTTTTTGTTTAAAATTTATTCCCATGTTGTAACACCATAAGAAATACATTTTTACATTGGCCATAATCGACCTTATTGTGTTGTACCAATACCAAAATTGTGTTAAAGTAATAGAATCCACGACACTTCATCACTCGACTGTTCACCACATGACATCTCATTACGGGTACTTCATCACGGCGACATCCCATCACTACGACACTTCATCATATCCCATTTCATCGCTACGCCAATTCACCACACACAATTTCATCACATCAATTCGAAAAGTAGTATAGACATTAAATTGTTCTGGAGGCGAACGGGCATAGGATTTTTAGTTATTTTCGCGAAAAGTGAAAATTTAGATTTTTTAACGGAAAATGGAAATACCATGTATCAAAATTTTTACATTAGATTTTAGTAAATTTGACAAAAACTTTTCTATAAATGGTAAAACTAAGTACTTTTGTAATTTTTACTAAAAATTTAGGTTAACATTTTGCTATAATTTATTGCCAGTTCTTAATAAAAAGTTATTCCAACGGTGTGGGTGCAGGTATATTTGAGGAAATGCCCAGGATGGACATAAGCATTCCTCTGGGGAACTACGCCACAGTATACCAAGCGGAAGTTCATGTCATGCAAGCATGCGCACTACAAAATCTTGAAAAGGGCTACCACGACCAAAATATATACATCCTGCCGGACAGCTAAGCTGCTCTTAAGGCTCTGAACTCAAATCGGTTTACTTCAAAACTTACACTGGAGTGCCATACCAACCTAAAAGTACTGGTGGCCAGGGGGGACAAGGTGGATCTCTTGTGGGTCCCTGGTCACTCGGGGATATTGGGTAACGAGAAACCGGATGAACTAGCGAGAGATCCGCTCAAAGTCTCAGGGGTCCCCGAACCGCCCTTTGGGATATCAAAACAGGCAACAAAAACAACATTAGATAGATGGTCGAAAAAACAACACCCATCTCGATGGCAAGGGTTACCTGGTCAAATACACGCATGGGCCGCAATTGGAAAACCATCGAAAATACTATCGAAGGGGATGTTAACACTGACGCGGCCCCAGTTGAAACAGGTGATGGGTCTGCTAACAGACCACTGTCACTTGCGAAAACACCTTCAACGGACAGGTATAAACAACGGATCCATGGAATGCAGACTGTGCGGCGAAGAGGATGAAATTGCCTTATACTAATATACTGCTGCGTAGCGCTGTCTCGCAGAAGACTAAATATCTTCGGGAACTTACAATGTGGTGACAAACTCCCACATGACACATGGCTTGGTAGAAGGTTACAGGACCTCATAGAAGGAACAAATATCTTCTAACAAGATCGGGGTACACAATCTGCAGTGATAGAAGTTCGGGCCTTAAACCCGACCCCCGTCTTCAACCAACCAACCACATATAGAGGCATAAATTATGATTAGTGTTACTATTTAAATAGTAGCTTTAACCAAGTTTTTCTTTCCCTGTGATAGCGAATTACAGAAATATTTTATATTTGAAACTTCAGCTGATATTCATCGAAATCGCCAACCACGGAACACGTTCACCAGTAGTAGTCCGTCCAGTAAAGGTAATAATTAATTCTAAAAAATATTTCTGTTTTTGTTTTGTCGACCCACTTTTCTAGCCAGACAGCAAGACAATATCGAATTAAGCGCATTAGTGAGCGTTCGAAAATTCCAGACTATCATCGCGCGGGTCAAGAAACCTTAAAGGTTATTTGTATACCTAGTTAATTAATGTGTCTGATTGATTGCATCAGATGTAGAATATGTATAACATATATCAACTAAGATTTTAATGGTGTCCGACTGATTTGTCATGGTCTAATAACTTTTTCTTTATGCAACGTATTAATGTTATTATCTTCGATAAATCAATTATTTTTATTTGCACAGAACGGCCGCAACGTTTCGGTTCATTTTCGCATCGCATCAAATGATGATAATGAAACAAATCATATAATATTAATATACAGGGACCGTCAAAATGAATGGACTATTTTTCAACTATACTATATTCGATGAACGAACGGAATATATTACAAGAATATCACATAACCTATAAAATAATGTTTGTGCAGTTGCATTAAGGGCCGGCCGGAGCTTTATTAAATTTTTGAAAATGTGTAAATTGCCTAATTATTGATTATACAACGTGCCCAAGATAAGGGCGGCGAGTACAGGGATACGAAGTCGGTTAAATGGAGGTAAAGTTGCGCATTTACGTGCCTAATAATAAATATGCCGTTTAGAAAGTTTTAAAATTCCGAGTAATTCCGGAGATATCCGGAAAAAACGAAATTCTGAAAAATCGTTTTATTGCTTTCCTAGATTTTTTTGAGATCGAATTTTAAAGTAAATTGCACTTTTGCATTGCTACTTTTTCCGCTCTATCTAACAGCGTTAATTGTTTTGTAATCCGACGAGTCGTCTTCGAAAGGCCATTATCAACTTTCTTTTTTTAAATACGGTCCTGTTTTTCTGATATTGGAATGTGATAGCTTTTTTTCTTCCGAATGCAACGATCGATGGCACATTCTGGTTTAATGACGTTTCGATGGTTTTTTGAACAACATCAGGAAATTTTGGGATACGGTTCTGTATTTCTCCTGAAACAAATCACGCGACACCATCTTAATTGTTTTGTTTCAAACGCATACTTTTCTTTTAAATCCCCGAATCAACAGAAGGTTGAAATAATGTTTCTGTATTTTGTTCACTTATTTGTGGTTTATTATTAAATTATTTATTATTTATTGATCTAGTCCAACATAAGTAAAAATTTAGAGCTTACTTATGAGATATTATTTATAAAATTAGGAGAAATACAGGACCGTATCCCAAAATTTCCTGAGGTTGTTCAAAAACCCCTCGAAACGTCATTAAACCACAATGTGTCATACATCGTTGCATTCGGAAGAAAAAAAGCACTCAAATTCCAATATCAGAAAAACAGGACCGTATTTAAAAAAAGAAAGTTGATAATGGCCCTTCGAAGACGACTCGTCGGATTACAAAACAATTAACGCTGTTAGATTGGAGCGGAAAAAGTGGCAATGTAAAAGTGCAATTTACTTTAGAATTCGATCTCAAAAAACCCAGGAAAACAATAAAACGATTTTTCAGAATTTCGTTTTTTTCCGGATATCTCCGGAACTACTCGGAATTTTAAAACTTTCTAAACGGCATATTATTAGGCACGTAAATGCGCAACTTGACCTCCATTTAACCGACTTCGTATCTCTTACGGTTTCCGACATCCCTGTACTGGTCCTCCTTATCTTGGACACGTTCTATAAGTTTTATGCATTACTACGGTACACCATGTCCTTTTTAAACAAAGTTATACTTGAAATTCCCCTTCCTTGCTGAGCAAATGTCGTCTCTTGATTTTTCGTCGTTTGAGGAACAGTTTTCATATAAAAAAATGAAATGCATTCAATTGCACTCTGTTGTGAAATTAGGTATTAACAAAGATTAAAAAGGATCTAGTAGGTAAGAAGCAGATTTTGTTTTGTAAACATAAACAGTTTTGACAGTTGTCTACCTAATCTAGTTGCCACGTATTGATTAACCTTAAATTATTAAAAAACATGATCCAAATGGCGAAAATCTTTAACACCATGTATCTCAAAAGTTAAGACGTTTAGGACATTTATGTTCATATGAAGTTTTTTTCTGAAAATGAACCCAGGAATAACCTCCTTAAATATTAGCATGTTATTAAGAAACACCCTGTATACCTAACAATATTTTTACCTTAGGAGTGCGGCGCCGGTCCGTTCTTGGCTTCCCAATTCTTAGTCCATATGGGCTACACACAGTTACAAAATTTCATTAAAATATACGGGGTTGCTTAATGACACGCTACCAACAAACCCGGACAAATGCATGGCACTGGGCATTCGTCCAATCACATTATGATTTGAAAGTAGTGCGCAGAGGTGCGAAGTATTTTCTTATTGGGAATTCAATAACATGGTGTGAATTTTTCGAGGTCCCTCGTAGATATTTAAAGTCCGACCAAATCGGACGTGGGAACCCAACGACATTCTCGTTACCCAACAGTATGGCAACTTGGCGAACAAATAGAGAAGGAGAGAGAGAGAGAGAGTAAGTGGGGCGCCCCTGGCGGTGAATAACCGACTTGCCCGGTCGGCGAGCGACGATAAAAATTCGCATTCCGCGATATTGCAAGGCGAAATCATGTGGGTGGCTTTCTTGGCTTGACTAACAACAATATTTTATAGAAATTTCATGGAATTGTAAAAATTCTGTAAACGCGGGTAATAAATTGGAGTAGAAACTTGATATTTATAGGAAGGCTACACGGAAAACAGACTAGTAAAATTATTATAATAAAGATTTTATTGTAAAAATCCCTATAAAATATAGTATAAATTACATTTTTTATTAGTAACCGAAGTACCGAAATAATATTGTAAGCATAATTTCTAAAAAAGTATAGTTAAAATTTCTAACAACAACTACAAAAAAACTATAGTTAGGATTTTTAATAAATTTAGTAAAATCAAGTAAAATATATTGTAAATTTTACAACGAATGTACGTGAAAATAATTTATTGGTACATTTAAGTTTAAAATAACCGCTTGAGAATACTATGTATTGTCGAAATATTTCGAAAAGATTTTGTTATAATTTTATGGTAGTTTTTAATAAAAGTATTCCAGTCACATATAGAACTATAAATTATGATTGGTTTTACTATTTTTATAGTAAATTTAACTAAGTTTCTCTTTCTTTGGAGTGAAATTATGAAGATGAAAAGAAACTCAAAGTCTGGTCCAGGAGTGTAATAAAAGTTCTTTAGTGGAAAATATTATACATAGGCAGAAACTTTAGAAACATTATTAAGGTAAACTATAAAAGAGGAAAAACATATTTATGTATTTTTTATGTAAAAAAGAAAATTATGATTTTGGAAATACTAAAAAGGTTTACTGAAAGTTCAGAAAATTAAGGTAGAAAAAAAAATTGGAAAATATCTGACCTTTTGTAGCAGAACGCGAGGAAAAAATTTTATATATGAAAATTACATTAATTACTGATGAAACTTGAAAAAAAATGTAAAAGTTTTTTTTTTCTTATTTTTGGAAAAAGCCATCCATTTTCAGCTCGGTTTGCCATGCGGACATGTCCATTTAATTTGGCCCTTTTTGAAAATTAATTTTGCCTCCAAAAATCAAATTAAAAATTACGATGATTTTTCGTAGATTCTTTTTAAAGTTTTTTCATCAGCAACTTATTTAATTTAATGTAACTTTCAATATACCTACATTTTTTTTGTTTTTCTGATACAAAAGGTAGATCACTTTTTTTTCTACCTTAATTTTCTTAACTTTAAGTAAACCAAAATCATAATTTTCTTCTTACAAAAAAAATGCTTAAATATGGTTTTCCTCGTTTAAAAGTTTCTGCTCATGTATAATTTTTCCACTGCAGATGAGGGTATGTGCCTTCGAAGCATGCACGTAAATTAAAAACTTAGAGGAGCAGACTATGAGTTTTTATTCCTCTTAATATTTTATTTGATTTAGACCCGGCAAAATTTTCGCACGTGGCTGCGGTTTTACGCAACTGAGTACAACCCCGAACGCAACTGAGTACAAACCAGAACAACCCCCCCAACACAACCCCCCCCCCCCCGCCTCTTTTGTAATTCCTGGATAAACCACTATCGATAATAAGTCTAGCAAAAAATAATAATTAGAATTACTTTTGAATTTATGTTAAAAAAAGAATTATTTTTCCTAATTAGACCCGGCAAAATTTTCGCACGTGGCTGCGGTTTTACGCAACTGAGTACGGAGTACCCCCAAATTTTGTAACAAATTCCTGGATAAACCACTATCGATAATAAGTCTAGCAAAAAATAATAATTAGAATTACTTTTGAATTTATGTTAAAAAAAGAATTATTTTTCCTAATTAGACCCGGCAAAATTTTCGCACGTGGCTGCGGTTTTACGCAACTGAGTACGGAGTACCCCCAAATTTTGTAACAAATTCCTGGATAAACCACTATCGATAATAAGTCTAGCAAAAAATAATAATTAGAATTACTTTTGAATTTATGTTAAAAAAAGAATTATTCTTCCTAAATTTTTGAAAAAGTTTCTGTCTGGTATTCTATGTAAACATATTATCCCCGGAATTTACGGCCCAATGGATTCAATTACAACGAATTTGTTAGTAGTTACAACCCGTATTACTACCGTTAGTCGCGGTGAGTAATCGTCCTCGCGGTTTTTAGCGCAAGGCAGCCCAATTTCCCGGGCTTGCGCCACGCCCAGCTGATGCCGCAGTGACGTCGGGCGTCGCGACGGCGTCCATGGGGCGCCGTTGACGTCACACGACGCCGCCGGGGTCGACGGACTCGGCTCATCGGCGGCCGCCTTTCGTGCAACCACTGGACGCGAACGAACGACGCCGACCGACGCCCTATTGCCCTTCCCTGGTTGGGTTGATCCTAAGGGATATCGTAGTGGTGGCGACGGGTTTGTGGGTTTCCCACCAAATATTATGTTTCAATACAGTATTAAAACCGCATTTGGGATTGAAGGCCGAACCGTTTTAAGGAGCCCTCAAGAGATCAATCAGCTCATGCCCTTTCTCAAAATACATTTTCAGAGAGTACGGAATTCTGAGGAAAAAGTCAAATGTTCACAATGCCAATTCAATGCCACATTCTTTCATTAAATCACATCACATCATAAAGAAGTTTATCGAACCTTCTTATTATTATATTTAAATCTGATTAGTATATTTGCCAATAACAAAATACTGATATACTACTACTATACTATATAATACGATGCAAACCACGGCCACGGGATTAAATAATAGTATAAATCTGTATTAAATTATTATACAGGGTGTTCCAAAATTAATAGTATACCTCATAGTAAAACTGCAGATTCCTTCGGTAAAAATATTGCTATTTGGCCCAACTTGTTTAGTTCAAAAATTGATAATAATAAACCCAAGTGAAAATTATATTTTCTAATTAACTTACTTTTTAACCAATATTTCTGCATAAAATTTTGTGATTAGAGGTGGTTTGGAGCGCAAAATTTGAATTAGTGGACGGTCGCTGCGACACTTCGTTTAAATAGAAAGAAGTGCAACTTTCTTGCGCTTTAATGTATTTTTATGTTTTTATTAAAAATAGCAATTTTCTCACCACTTTTACCCAAAAATGGAGTACCTTGTCAATGTCGCGTCGCCCCTAATTGTTTCCATATTTCTTGCTTTCATAAGTTATAATGCATCCATTTAAATTTTGCAAATGTGACATTTTTGAAAGTAGGCTTTGAAAAAAACATTCTTGTGATCTGTTACCATTTATTTATGCACAAATAAAATTTTAATTCAACTGATAAATAATTATTCGTCTTTTAATTTCTTAGTTGTCTGGACTTTTTATAATTTTTAAAATACAGTGACACCTCTAATAAGCGGACATCTCTATTAAGCGGACATTTCTTCATAGCCGGAACTAGGTATATGAAATTCCATGAAAATTAACCTCTCTTGGGCAGACGCGCATAGACTGTTTTCATACAAAGAGTGCGAAAGCCCTCCTTTAAACGGACAAAAAAATTTTTAAAGTATTTGGGAGACGAATAAGTCCGTGCAAAAACTCTCTGAAGACAGACCGGCAATTAATCGTGCATGCGTGGCAGCACGAAAGGACTTCGCCGAATGAAAGTATGTGTGATTCCCCGAACAACAATGTCACAAAAATGTCGCGTTTTGAGTCTGAAAGAGAATATTGATGTTGTGGTTTGAAGTTTGTAATTTGATAACAATGATTCGGGTGAGTTCATTAACATTGATAGCAATATGCTATTAGAAGATGATAGTGACCCCATTCCTACCGATTATGTAGTCCAAACTGAATCCACATCACTATCTGACGACTCTTATGAAGAAGTTAAATGCAGTAATGTCACCAATTATCAACAAGCCATTAGTATGGTAAAGGAATTATAAGAGTATGCACAGAATAGAGGTGACTCTACAGCAATGGAATTGTTATTAGACTTGGAGTTGCATTTTCTAGATTGCAACTATAAAACGCAAACACGTCAAACTACGTTATTAGATTTTTTTAGTACTACATCCTAACTAAAACTGGTGTATTTGTGTTATGTTATGTTTATTTGTACATACATATACATAGTAATAATTTTGCATTTCATATTACCTAATAACAAATTTCCCATGGGCGGACACCTCTATTAGGCGGACACATTTAGACGGTCCCGTAGGTGTCCGCCTAAGAGAGGTTTGACTGTACTAATAAATTAATAATACTTTAAAACATATAGGTTAAGTTAGAACTCCTGTGCGAGAAATGTATTAATAATTTTGATGTAGAATGTAGATGAGACTCGCTACGGCACTATGGGCACATAGAAACAAGTTTAACTTTTTTGAGTTTTAGTGCGTTTATGTTTTGATTAAAATATCAATTTTCTCATAATTTTTATCCAAAAATGGTATATCATATCAATGTCGAGGAGGGATGATTCATAGTGCCGCCCCGGTCAGTCCAGTCCCGTCTTGTAGAACGTTTTTGGGAGCCACTGGTTTTGTACTTTTCGCAAACTTTTATCAAAATTTATTTACAGAAGCAAAAACGTTACATTTTTTAAAAAATTTACCGTTTAGTGAACGTGCCGAATATCAGGCGCCAGCTGTTATATACGCTCCTATTTTTACGGTGGGGTTGTGCAATTTACTAATCCACTTTTAAAATGTTTTGAAGTATTTTTTTATTGCATAATTCTATTTATAATCCTATCATAGGCGTCGCAAAAGTACAAAGCATTTATGATAAACAATACTTTTGCGAATTTGCGCGTATAGCTGTTATCCAATTCTATGATCGAATCGCCATGGAATTAAAAATTCCTTCTTGAATTATTTATTTAATAAATATTATTTTTGCGACCAATGCCGTCCTACCGGTGTTGAGATTAAAACAAGTCGTCGCCAACAAAAACTAATACTTAAAATAACTAATTTAAGACAGATTTTTTATTTCCGGGGGAGATTAAAAGTCGGTTCGTTTTATGAAGTCCGATATCGGATTAAACCATTAAAGGTTGTTAAACAGTAAGACGGTTAAGTTAACAATACCTTCGCTATACTTGATCGTACCGAACATTCCACTGCACTATGGTATATAAAGCCTCGGGTTTTGGCCAAAAGTCATGATTGTCAACATTCTACTTTTATAAAACTAAGATAGGTACTTCAAAATAAACATTCCACTTCGATAAAATTTACACTGCCTACTCTGATTAGTCATACCGTTTGTTGTTTTTGCATGATGAAACTTGATATTATTTTCGTCGCCGCAATTATTAGTTGGAGTCTTCAGTAGTGTACATAATATCGAAGTGAATATACGTTAAGTGGAAAGCAATTATTTAAAAATTTATAGGCAGAATTAAGACACCAGGTATGCACTTTAAAAAATATTTATTGCTTTGTAATTATATCTTCACTTAGTTAACATAATTAAATTATTTTATCGAGGCATTTTTTTATCATAAAAAAAAATAATTCAAGAATTATGTAGAGTAATAAAAAAATGTTAGCATATGTTAGCATTAATATTGTTATACAACAATAGTGTTGTTCCTTGTCAACAAACCTAGAAAATATAAAAGTCCAGTATTGACCGGTTTGTGAGAATTTTCTATTTTTTTTAGGGATGAATAGTTTTAGAAATCAAGAACTTTTTAATGTTTGGTATGAAGTAGCGGATAAAAATCTCAAAACTTTAACTTTGCAAAACTATGTGGTAAATAAATTACCAGTACCTATATCGACAACGGAAGAAGAAAAAGTGAACACTAAACTTCGCTTTTTTTGCAACAATTTAACAAATAGATGGAAAAAATGTCGAGGGAATTTATCATATTTCACAACCAAATACCCAGACTGGTTACAGTCAGAAACTGTATTTGAGGTACTTCAGGTTGACATAAATAAAGGGCCAAAAGCTTTACGTGGACGACCATCCCTGTCCTATAATGAGAAATCTTTACGATCAAAGAGAAGAGAAGCTGCCAATTTATCACATACACAACAACATGAAACTACATTAATAGTACAGGCTGCAAGTATAGCCGCACGAAATAAAAGACAAACTGACTTAGCTGTTGTTTTAAACGAAGTAAATAAAACTCCAACCCGTCCATCAAAGGTTAGAAAAATACTTTTTTCACCAAAAAAAGAACCCATACCATTCACTCCAGAAGAGGCACTTGCATTTTTGTTAGACAATAATTTAAGCAAACAACAATACTTAAATATTCGACTTGCTAATAAAATGAGAAACTGCAATATTTACCCGGCTTATGAAAAAATTCTTCTAAGTAAGTTCAGCTGCAGAATCGAAGAAATGTCTATAAACGACAGGATAGCTAAAGTGCCTCTAAGTAAACTTTTATACCACACAACTACAAGAATAGTACAGCTACAGAAAGAAGCTATTTTGAACAAAATGGAAGCTTCTAATATAACCTTCTTAAATGCTGAAATTATTTTTAGTTATGGTTTTGACGGTAGTAGTGGACAAGCTAATTATAAACAAAAATTTGATATTCCAAGTACTTCGGCAAATTTAGATTCTACTTTATTCGCGACAACAGTTATTCCCCTTAGATTAATTAGTGCAGACAAAACTGTTCTATGGAATAATGAAACACCGCAGTCCATTCGATTTTGCCGGCCTTTAAAATTGGAATACACGAAGGAAACCAAAGAGAATATTTTAAAGGAGAAAAACGACATCGATGAAGAAATAAAAAATCTTACAAATATTGAAATAGAAATGGCAAACAACAAAATTCTAAGAATCACTTACAAACTATATATGACTTTAATAGATGGAAAAGTTTTAAATATTTTAACAGGTACTAAGTCTAGTCAATGCTGCCCAGTTTGCGGAGCGAGTCCACGGCAATTTATTAAAATTGAGGACTTTAGCTGCAGCGAGTATGAACCGAAGCCTAACACTCTTCGATTTGGTGCAAGTCCGTTACATTCATGGATTCGCTTCTTCGAGTGTATTTTACATATTTCATACAGGTGTGAAATAAAAATGTGGCAGGTAAAAGGAGAAGAAAAGAAAACTCAAGTCCAGAAACGAAAGCGAGAGATTCAAAAAAGATTTTGGGAAAATATGAGCTTGCATGTTGATAAACCGAAAGCAAATGGCAGTGGCAATACAAATGATGGTAACACTGCTCGACGTGCATTTAGTCAACCCGAATTGTTTTCAAAAATTACTGATGTCGATGAAACTGTCATTCAAAGATTTCGAATTATATTAATTTGTCTATCCTGTAAATATCCATTACATTTGGAAAAATTCCAAATTTATTGTTTCAACACTGCCAAACTTTATATGGAAATATATCCATGGTATCCTATGCCCGCCACAGTACATAAAATTTTAATACACGCCAAAGAAATTCTGGCTAATGCTGTATTGCCGGTAGGATATTTCGGAGAAGAAGCTTCAGAAGCAAGGAATAAGTTATACAGACGAGACCGAGAGTTTCACGCAAGAAAATGCAGCCGGTCTAGTAATCTTGAGGATGTTTTTTGTAGAGCTATGGATACATCTGATCATTTAATTTCAACCATAAGCTTAAGAACGCGAATGAACAGAAGAAATAATAAGTTAAACCTTCCTTCTGAAGCACTTTCTCTACTATCATCAGGAGATACAGAGAACCATCAACATCTAGCCTCACTGAATTAGAAGCAGAGTCGGCGGAAAATTCGGATAATGATTCAGAGGGCGAGAATGACCTTACCTATTCGTTGGAATTAGAAAATCTAGATGATCTAGAATTAGACTCAGAGTAAATCACCTACCTAGCTGTAGTGAAAAGTTACATCATTTATTTCAATATTATTTGTTAGTATTTTTCGAGAAGATTTTATTTTTTAACCATGCGTTATATTACAATGAAGTTTAAATTCACGTAAATTTTTACCTGTTGTTATGTGTTATAGTCATTAGGATAATATAATATAGGTTTATTACTCATCAATATGTATAAATATAACAATTTTTTTCATTATTTATTATAAAATTTCAGTTTGTCATTTTTGGCCAAGAACCGGGGGTTTATATACCATAGTGCACTGGTTCACTGTAGTCAGCCGTGCAAAATCAGCGATTCCAAAACAAAATTATCTTAGAATTATGTACCGCGATAATTATTTTTATTTTGTTTATTTTTCGCTAATAGTTTCTTTTATTTATCAAATGAAAACCATTTTGCGTCAATAAGTTAAAAATGTTCTCAGGTACTTTATCCTAGAATTTAGTTATTTTGGGATCATTATAGTTAAATCTATATAATAATCACTATTTTCCAAGAAATAATTAAAATTTGCTCAAGTGCAGGATGGTATGTTCTATTTTAAATAAGTAGTTATGCTTTTTGCTTTTAGTTTGTTTCTCATTATGTGTGATGAAAATGTTATGGAAATGTTCACAACGCCTAGAAGGTGTTTATCTCCAGGTGAACGCCGTTTGGTATTACAAGTGCAACGTTATTTTACTTAGAAAAAGATAACTCGGGCCCGTTAGTGTCTGTTTTGGCATTGCAAAAACGAACGTCTGATGCTTGCGGCCTTTCAGATAAGACCTTAAGAAAACTGCGAAAAAAGGGTTTGACTCCATTCTAAAACCTTTGATTTATCCCATGGGATAAAACTATCGATTAGGAATATTGTTTATAATATCTATAAAGCCAAAGAATATGTTACCCTCAAAGCTATTCTTGAAAAATAAAGAACAAAGAACTTGCGATATTGGAACTACCAGTTTGTCCATCATTTTAAAAGAGCTGGGCTTCAAATACAAAAAAAAAACGAACAACATAAAAGTGCTTTGCGAGCTGTCCAATAATGTTTCAAAAAGATGGCGACATCGGTTCTTTTAAGAACCAAAATTTTTTTGCCTAAATAGTACAAAAGCTAAAAAATAATTATTTCTCTTTGCCTAAACTAATTTTTTATTTACTTTAAATTATTTTATTTAGAAAATACCTAAAATATAATTTATTGTTTGAGAGCCACCGACTACCCGGCTCGAGAGGTTTTATTACTTAGCGGACTTCATACGCCGTACCGACTTTATCAAAGAATAATAAATAATTATTTCGAGTTATCATTTTTCTCCGATTCATAGGTCCTGGGGTTCACAACCTGTGCGCCGCGAGTTGATAAGAGATTTTCTGATGGAGGCGCGGTGAAACCCCATATTATGAAAGTAACCTTATTTTTTTTCCGATCATAAACAAAGGATTATTCCCGCAGGGATAATTTAAATTAAGACGGCCGTTTAATCAAAGATCGCCAAGCAGACACTACTTTTATCAGAGTTTTAGCCAAATATACTTAATTTTCTTCTAATCTAAAAAATTATTTGTACAGTTAAAGGATTGGAGAAGGAAATGAGAAAATAGCGTTAAAATACATAATGTAATAAGAATAATAATAACAATTAGAAATATGAATAATTTGCAACTTTTTGTCACAGATATTCCCGAAACTTGCTTAATGCCTAACTAAAATGTCAGAAAATCTAAATATCAAGAAATTAAATAAATACATTTATTAATAACGGCTAAAACTCCGATAAATAATAATAAAATAAATATTGATCAGCTGTTTACATAAACTGTCAATGATAACTTCGTTAGAGACGTAATTGTGTCGTAACCCAAGCACGTCTAAAGTTTGGACATTCTCTTCCAGGGTGCAACACTAGTTTTCATAAAAGATACCTGTAACATACCGCAGCAGAATAAAAGATACCTGTAATATAGGTACCGGCTAGCAGAATAAAATATCAGGAAGGGAGTTTTTGTTACAACGGTATTCATACTCCCCTACATTCCTCAATGTAGGGGTATTTGTCTCCATTTTATAAACCTAATGTATTTTTGACCAAAGTCTTTAACAGGGTTGCCGATATATCAGAAATTATTGGAAATTGTCAGGATTATCGGTCCGGTCAGTTATATCGGTCCGGTCAGTTATTTAGCCAGGAATGACAAATTACATAATGCTTCATATATTAATTGTCTCTTTTGTGTTAAAATCTATTAACACTACAATTTCTCCATTGTGGGCTTTCTATTTAATTAGGTTGTACCATAACCATGGTCATTGGGAAGTAGAAAAAAATCTACCTGTCAGTGCACACATTAAATTGACATAATGAGTACAGTATATTTTTCAGACTTAAAAATATCTATTGCTAATAATTTTGGTTATTTTAGCAAAAAAATTTTTTCTGATTTTCGAACAAATCCCGTATAATATATTTTGTAAGTATTGACAGAAGACACAATTTGTTAATAATTTCTTGAGACGAGGTACATTTTATACCTAAACAATGGCATCGGGTATGACGTGCGAACTTTTACGAGTAGGGATTATGACGTACTTATTGGTAATAAGCCATAGGTAATAACTAAGGAAATTTAGCATTTTACCGCTCCAAACCGATCGAATAATCTTCATGTAAAATTTGGTTATTTTGTTCTCATGTTCCCGCGGCAACACTGTTTCAAACATCAAGAAATAGAACGCCATGCCGCGCCGGCGCCGGCCACATACCAATTAGTGCAGAATTAGTAGTTATATGATCAAATTTATTTTATCACCACTGCTGAATACATGTAATTCCTAACTCGAAAACTGTTCACCTTATAATTTGTTTTAAATTAGTTGGTTTTAGTCCGATAAAATATTAAAATTATTGACCATACAGCCTAACAGTTTTTTAAAGTTTTTGTTGCCACCGCATTATGTCGTAGGCACTGAGTGAGGAGTGATTTGTGATACTTAAAATGGCATCGGTGTGTCGATCGGCCTTTTACCAGTTGAAGTACTCATCGATAATAGCTATGTAATAATTAAAGGAAGACAGCATTTCACCTGTCCAATCAGATTTATTGAGGCAAAAATAAGATATTATTAGGTTCCCAGCAAAACGGCAACACTGTTTCAAACATCAAGGAACATAACGTTGCGCCGGCATAGAACACGTGCTACGGTGAAAAGTCGCCAATCGTATACGAGGGTATTCACGGTATACTTCTACGTAACGTTGCATCCGCACATGTGTATGATTGTCGAAGGAAATTTTAGGGTTTCTATCTATAAATCGTTTTCAATTATTGGTGTGTTTTATGTGGCAGATTATAAGATAGTGGAAATATATAGGTATACCGTAATATTATTTTCGTGATTAGTGTTTTTTATTGATATTAAATTATGACGAGAAGTACTAGAAGAGATTAAAAACGCAGAAAAGCTTCCAAAGCTGCTCGTATAAGCAGAAGAAATAAATGTTCTGTAAGTATTATTTGTGTTAGGTATTACACAAAAAAGGGTTTTTTTGTATGTGTATTTTATTTTTCATTGCAATACCAATGTTAACATTTTAGTTCGCATTGTTAAGTACAAAATGATTTTTATAAAATAATTTCAACAATTCTTATAAATTTTAGAAATATCAGCATTGCAAATATAATAAAATACCCCTAGCCTACGTTCCTGTAATTAACTTTTTTTTTAATTTGGTATAATTTGAAAATGTAAACTCGATGATTTTTCTAAAAGTTTTAAGAAAGGTCTGACTTAAGAGTAAAATTTTATTTGTATTATTAAAATAAATTACTAGTACTGGCACTAAGTAGAATATACCTAAAATATATCATTATTATCACAAGTACTTTTTATTAGGTCATTAATCGGCTACAGAAAAAGTAAAACACGATTACAGTTAAAATTCACTAGTCATAGTAGTCTACCGTACAAATATAAGAAAATAATAATTAATTTATCGAATTTTTAAATAATATGTTATGCTTTGAAATACAACAGAGCCTGTTAGAAAGTTAATACCTAATGTGAATAGTAATAACCCTGAAAATGACATCACCTTTCCTTGAAACTCATTCCTTCTTGCCCCCTCCCTTTTTTTAAAATGTATTTTTCTAAATTATGTTTTTTATTCCAAGAATATTAAATACCACTCAACACTTTCAACAAAAATTTGTTGTCGTTCGATTTCATCGACTACCGTCTAATTAATTGTTAACCGTATTTTTTAAAGTCTATTATGTTTATAAGTTCCAAGTCATAGCCAATAAAAATTTATATTTTTTATATTTATTTATTTCTTTTATTTCGACTTTACTGTATAACATTTATTTGACCACCATACCACCAACGTTTTCACATACACTCGTAGGCAAATAGTCCTTGTAAAAATTAAAATACAAATCCAAGCTTTCGTCGTTCAAAATAAAATAATTATGTTGCGCCATCTATTGCTAGACTTACTACATGAACTTGGAGGGATAACATTATGCGGAATAGTGATACCACAAACTAACTTGTTCAAAATTATATATGTGTTTGGTATAAAGACGATATAAAATATATTCATTATAATGCGCCGTTAACGCCATCGGTGGTTGCTATGGATTTAGGCTCATTAAACGGCCGTCTTAAAACATACATCACATCGCGTGACACGAGTTTTGATGATGATAGTCCGATTTATGATAAAACCTAGAGTTTGACGGTTGAAAACCACAGCTGATATCAGTTGATTCAAAAAGTTCCTAAATCAGTAGTGGGCTGTAACAAGCTCACAAGACAGATCGCGTCGTATTATTTGTGTAATTGGAATGATGAATTTGTGAAAGTAAGCTTCTAGGACTAATCACCTATCTACTTGTCACATTCTTTATATAATTTAGTGAAACAAATTATTCCATAGTTGCAGGGGGTATTCCACAGCCACTCAAAACTTACGGGAAAAAATAGAGAGTGGCATTGTTAACAAAATCAATAAAATTAAGAAAATCTATTATGAAGATATAGATGAAATAAGTGATAAATCTGATACACACGAAAACAGTGACGATAAAGCAATATGTAGTACCAAATATAAATATATGTTTATAGAAATGGAGAAAAATATATCAAATATTAAAAAGACCAGTTTAACAAAGTATGACAGTCACGAGGATAAGCTTCCGTCTCGACTTGCGACTCGCAAATCTCATTTTGACCAGTACCAATTTGTGCAGTTTTTCGGTTTTTTTGCCTATGTACAGGGTGTCACATTCTCGACACTTTTATAGGGTATCACCGTTATTATTAGTGCTATCAAAAAAGTAATATAGGTGTTATGTGCTCTTTTTGGGTCAAACTTAAAATGGTAAAATCAAAATTCGAAAATTTTCGCTCGCTTAAGAGATACGGGGAAAAATCAAGAAATTGACAATTTCTAAATTACCACATATTTTCTTAGTAAAGAGAGATACAGAAAAATGTTTTATACATAAGCTTATTTATCATGATTGTTGAATAATCTGCCGTTTTCAGAATAAGTATACGAGGTCAGGTTAGAAAGTCCTCGGACCTAACCTCATTTTTTTAAATGGAACACCCTGTATATTTTAATCTAAAAAGATAGCATTTTAAACTTTCTTTTCAAATTTATAACACACCATGATGATAGATATCATATCAAATTTTTCAAAATGTTGATAAGTCCTTTTCACAAATGAATATGTAAAAATGAAATTGACGTCCAATGTTAATAACAACTAGAATATCAACATAGTTGTCTCTAGGATATTAGCTTTTGTTTCATGGCCTACTGTGGTTTAAAGTAATAAAGTTAAAATAAATCGCCTAGGAAACCAATATTATCCATGGTGTGTTATATATTTGAAAATATAATTTAAAATGCAATCTTCTTAGATTAAAACATACAGGGTGCTCCATTTAAAAAAATGGGGTTAGGTACGATTACCTCTTTTACCTGACCGCGCATACTTATTCTAAATACGACAGATTATTCAAAAATCATTATAAAGAAACTTTTGTATAAAACATTTTTCTGTATCTCTTTTAACTAAGAAAATATAGGGTAATTTTGAAATTGTCAATTTTTTTGATTTTCCCTCGTATCTCTTAAGCGAGCGAAAATTTTCTAATTTTGATTTTATCATTTTAAGTTTGACCCAAAAAGAGTATATGACACATGAGTACATTACTTTTTTGATATCATTAACAGTTACGGAGATACCCTATAAAAGTGACGAAATTGGAACACCCTGTACATATATATATTTTTTTAATTCTTACTATACTCTTTGATTTCGATGTTTATTTTTAAAAGATACTTTGCATTTCGAATGGTTCCAAATATTTCCGAAAATATAACGATAACTAGGTACGCCTATGTTTGAGTCCTACATAATGTAATGTTTTGATAGACATATTTATCTCCTTTGTTTATCAGGGCAATTAAGCTCACACCATATGATCGCTTATTTACTTTTATCAGCTGATTTTCGAAAACAATATGTGGAAATCTTGATTGCAATAAGTGGCAATTTCTATCAATTTTTACCTGTTCGTACAAGAACAACAAATAAACTATACTTGACGGAAATTCATTTTGGACTTAATGAAAAATAAACTATTCGCAGATGGCAAATATATTGTTTATCATTTGCAATAAGACTACACAGGATATTATTGTGAATAGTTTCCTGTGCAAAAAATAAAAAAATATATTTACTGTCGCCTATTCGGAGATTCATATTATACAGGGTGTCCGGGAACATGTGGGAAATCTCCCGGATATGAAGAAAACACGTGAAAAGAATACTATAGGTTCATATAAACTTTTTTCGTATCGGCCTCCTCTTCGGAGATATGGGCTCCCAAAGAGCACCAATGGAATCAAGTTTTTTACACATAATTATTGAACCTCCTGGTATATTTCAATTATTTTTTAATATGATGTATACCAGGTAAGATCCGTCAAATTACTACCCAAGAAACTGTTGTGAATTACTCACAGCTGCAGGGACGGACTAGCTGTCACACTCATGGGCCCATTTTTTTACGCCCTGTATGATGAGAACTTTGGACAATGTTTTTTACATACCTTAAATATTGGCTAAAAATTAAGTACTCTTCATTCATGTCACTAATCCTAACCGTTTTCGAGAAAACGTCATTTTATTTACACTGAGTCCCCTAACTGCTCATGGGCTAAATATGAAAAAGCGGAATCTTGAAGGTTGAACATTGGATCGGAACAAAGATGTATCTTTTATTGAAATACCCGAAGCACATGATGTATATGAAATGCCGTTTTTTCGAAAACGGTTAGGATAGCGACATGAATGAAGAGTACATAATTTTTAGCCAATAGTTAAAGGTATGTAAAAAACATTGCCCAAAGTTCTCATCATACAGGGCGTAAAAAAAATGGGCCCATGAGTGTTACAGCTAGTCCGTCCCTGCAGCTGTGAGTAATTCACAATAGTTTCTTGGGTAGTAATTTGACGGGTCTTACCTGGTATACATCATATTAAAAAATAATTGAAATATACCAGGTGGTTCAATGATTATGTGTAAAAAACTTGATTCCATTGGTGCTCTTTGGGAGCCCATATCTCCGAAGAGGAGGCCGATACGAAAGAAGTTTATATGAACCTATAGTATTCTTTTCACGTGTTTTCTTCATATCCGGGAGATTTCCGACATGTTCCCATCGGATATCAGTGTAGTAGTTTTTAAGCTGTCCTGTATAACGTGAAAGAAAACAACTTCGCAGATGGGGTTTCCGTATTGTGGATGCCTTTACAACGGTGTTTGTCGTTGCACGGAAAACGTGGAAAGAGCATCTTCAATATTTTTAATTTATTCTAATGTATTTTAAAAATCCCATTGTCTGAGGTAAGCAAATCAGTATCTTTAATCTTAAGCGCCATCAACACATAAGGTTTTGCCCTCGGTTCTACCGGACGTCCTAGGTCTTCGAGTAAGACTGTCAGGCAAAACGGTTTAGTAGCCCGGTCTACTCATGAGGTTTTACCTGACTTTTACCTGAGGTTTTATCTGACGTTCTAGGTCTTCAAGTAAAACTGCCAGACAAAACGTCTGATCTGAGATCACGAGCTGACAAAGAGCCTCTACAGAAGACAGGTTGGTGATTTGACTCTCTTTTACAGAGATTTCCATGGAAAATGCTCGGCTGACCAATTCCGTTCAGAACGGCGAATAGCAGAAATACACGACGAACCACTGCCGCACATCCAGACTTTTTTAATTTGACGGTACGATAAAATATTAGGGAGGGTCGGACTTTATACGATAAATAATATGCAATGAATATAAATGAATATTTTTTATTCGTTTCGTTTTGGGGGTGCACGTGCGCACGTGCTCCTGTGGAAGAACCGCCACTGTTTGAACGCATGATCAAGACAGGAATGTATTTTCACCTCCTATAAATTCTGGATGGGGAATATGGAAGATTTATTCGACATAGTCGTTTTATAACTTAAGGTTAATATTTCGCTATGATTATGGACAAAAACCTACAAAACGACGTACCTATGGGCATTAATATTCAAGATAATATATTTTCCTCTCACTCTTATTCGTTTCATTATTATTATAAGTATTATAAATTATAACTACGGTCGGCCGGCAAGTTTAAGTAGATAGTCGTTCGTTTAACCTTGATTCGTCTCTTCGGTGCTATTGACCCAACTAACTCCGTGTTGGTATCAACAGAAATTCCAAGGCGTTCCGGCCAGCGCATTCTTGGCTATTCATTTTTTCAGTTTCGATTAGAATTATGTGGTTTTTATATAAGGTGGGCAACTAAAATTATGTATCTAATGATTTTACTATAAACTGGTAAAACGGCTTACGACAAACATAAATTTTGTTCCCTTGCTTTGCTAAATATTTCTAGCATTTAGGAATGACTAGAATGTGGAAACTTCAATTCAATCCTTCGTGTGCCATATTCTACCGAAAATTAGCGATCTAAACTTGGTGGTTCCATTCCCACGGCTAAATTCGGTGGTTTTTAGTGGCATCATTTGCATCGTGCTGAATCCCCGTTAAGTTGTGAGTGATCCTGGTCTGGATTTTCTAGGGCAGGTTGGTTGGTTGGTTAAAGGCGGGGGTCGGCTTAAAGGTCGGAACTTCAAATCACTGCAGCTTTTCGGCTTATTGTGTACCCCGATCTTGTTAGAAGATGTTTGTTCCTTCTATGAGGTCCAGTAACCTTCTACCAAGCTTGTCATGTGGGAGGTTGTCACCACGTTGTATGTTCCCGAAGATATTTTGTCTTCTACGAGACAGTGCTACGCAGCGGTATATTATGTGTGAGGCGGTTTCATCCTCTTCGCCGCAGAGTCTACATCCTTTGTTCACACCTATCCGTTGAAGGTGTTTTCGCAAGTGGCCTGTTAGCAGACCCATCACCTGTCTCAGCTGGGGCCGCGTCAGGGTTAGCATCCCATTCGATAATATCGACCATCTATCTAATGTTGTTCTTGTTACCTGTTTTGATGTTCTAAAGGCCGGTTCGGGGCCCCTGAGACTTTGAGCAAATCCGGCTCTCGCTAGTTCATCCGCTTTTTCAATTCCTAATATCCCAGAGTGACCAGGGACCCACAAGAGCTCTACCTTTTTCCCCCTGGCCGCCCGTACTTTTAGGTTGGTATGACACTCCAGTGTAAGTTTTGAAGTAAACCGATTGGAGTTCAGAGCCTTAAGAGCAGCTTGGCTGTCCGAAAGGATGTAAATCTTTTGGTCGTGGTAGCCCATTTCAAGATTTTGTAGTACACATGCTTGTATGGCATGAACTTCCGCTTGGTATACTGTGGCGTAGGTCCCCAGAGGAATGCTTATGTCCATCCTGGGCCTTTCCCCAAATATACCTGCGCCCACACCGTTGGCGGTTTTTGATCCATCGGTGTACCAAACTAGACCCTTGTCAAACGACGGGGCTGCACTGTTTGTCCATTTATCAAAGTTCTAGTTAATCTTGAAAGGCTTTTTGAAATCGTATGTTGCTTTCATACGATCAGTTTGCATATCCATGAACTCATCGTTGATTAGATCCGTGGCTCTTGTGTGTCCAATTTTTACGGCATGTTGTGTCCATTCCCCATCTGTGATCATCCTTGAGGCGGTGCATTTAGCCTCTATTCTGATGTTAATGTCTAGGAGTATTAGTCCCAGTATCCCTAGACATCCATCTAGGGCAGGAGTAAATTAAAAAACGGCCTGAATGTTGATCATATATGTGGCTGAATGTTGATCACATATATTGATCACATTGTGGCTACAGAAACTTTAGACTAGTAATTCTGAACCATATGCTAAAGGTCTTCAGCCACAATGTGCATCTTTTCCCGTGCTGGACGCTTTTTCCTTTCATGATTATGAAATTATATTCTATTGAATATTGCCGATTATTTCCATCACCTGCCAAATATACTGTTTCGACCCAACAATTTGTTCATTTACACGTAATTATACTGATAAAATTTGTTCCTTACAAGTGATAAAATTGTCTCATTGGTCAATAACATTTTTAAAATGCGTTCTTAGGTAGGCCGAGTACTAGAGAATGAGTTTCAATAAATGTCAACTTTGAATGACTTTTTCTTTTAATATATGCCAATTTTTTAGATTTTCATTAGAGACAATCGGAAAACTACTTTAAAGGTAGGACTAAGTAAAAAAATATGTACTTAACGCTTATTTGCAATCTATTTTCTTAGCAAAGAGCATAAGCTAGTATCGATATCGACAACTATCGATATTGTTTTATATTAAAAGTATTTCTCGAATTATTATAATATTCAATTAAGTTCTGAAAATAATCTTATCAAATACATAATATATAACCGTTTGGGCATATTCATTCATAGATTAAATCACTCGAGCTTCGCTCTCGGGATTTAATTAGTATTTCGTAAAATTTCCAAAACAAAATTTATGCACATGAAAAATTTTATCGATAAAAAAACGAACCATAGTTATATCACCTTCGATAAGGCGGTCGCCACCCCGTACATTTCCCAGATACAAACAAAAAAATCGTAGTATTAAAATAGGCAATACTAGAACTTCAGTTTCGCTTGCAACCTACTTTTTTCCTACAACTTAGAGGAAACAGAAATGTCAACGACCTCAAAATAAACTAACTCACAAAGTTGTCTGTCTATTCTCGCTTATTCTTAGGCAATTTCAAAGAAGCTGCGTAATACACACAGGTGTATGAATATTTTAAAAGGTATTAAATAAAATGCACAAGGTTTCTTCTAATACCTACGGGGGTCGTTCAGATATTCCACCAACAATATTAAGTTAGAGCTGGTACTGGAGCAATGAGCAAATGATTATTTTCGTGTGTTGGTCACCCGCCTGTTCTCGGCGACCCTCTAACAAATCAAAATTATTTCTTTCCTGTCTGTAGTTGATAAATACATAGACTATTGGAAAAAATGGAAATTTTTGGAAAAATGGAAGTTTTTGGAAAAATTCATCTGTACTAGAAAAAAGGTGTTTTATTGCTAGTCTTGGTTTGTATTATTAAATAGGTATAAGTATTTAAAACAATTTTTATAAATTAATATTATTGCCGAAGAATCAGACTCGGACGTTGGCGATGCCTACAACCTTTAAGTGTTTTAGTTTAGGCATGGGCTAAACTAACTTTCTTGTCTTGTGTATTTGTTTTTTATTTAAACTAAATTAACGATACTGCGAATATACAGGGTGTTATGGAAATTACGTATTATATTTAAACCGGAAATTCCTGAGATAAACACAAATTGAGGAAAAATAGCCATAAATGGCGCTTTGAATTCATTCAGCGGTAAAAGTGACCTGACGTCAAACCAGAAAAACACCTGTGTTGCACTGCGATACATGTAAGAAATCAAGGAATTCTGACCAGTGTTGTCATATGTACACCTTAAACTCTTTAGACAAAATAAAATAATTTTCCATTCTGTAATACCTATCTGTACAATTAATTGAAGAACATTTACGACGGACTATGTTTTAAACAACCCGAAATAACATATGGAATAGTAATAGCCACGTTCGTCACTAGGTGAGATGCCAATGACCTCTTGACGCCTTACATCGGCTGAGCGAAGTAGTTTCATATACCGCCGCACGCTTACGTCTGTTAGTTGAAGACCAACCAGCGGCCGGATACGTTGTGTCTCGTCGATCACCAACACACTCTCAGCAATCCGCTCTGTTTTTTTCGTTTAGGCGTGTATCTTACCCGTCCATAAATAATCTTTGAATATTGTTTTTATTGACGCGTTTCTTCTGGACGTCAAATTTCTCGCGTTTAATAAAATCTAATAATCTGTATTATTGCATTTTGAAAAGCTAACTATCGGTTCTATTTCACTATTACTGTGTGTACATAAAGTGTTTCCAGGAGTGTTCCCATGAAAAACAAAAAAAACTGATTGTTTGTGCCGTGATTTCCTCGCTCTTTAGGTATAAGGATAAATACAAGTGGGTGGAAAATAATTTATTTTTATAATTTTATATGGAATTTCAGTTTTACATTAAGTTTAGCAACATTGCCATTGGCTCTGGGTGAAATGTTGTACAGTAGCGTGGACTGACCTGTGAGTAAGAGCGTTTGTTACCACACATTTAAAACGGTCGATTTAAAAAAAAAATATGTAGCGCTTCTCTAGGACACCCAAGGAGTCACCCATTTAAATATAATAAGTCATTTCCATAACACCCTGTATATTTATCTAATTTCAACTTATACATATGTACTATACGTATGCACATTATTTCACATAAAAAATATCTTTTCAGATGTCCGACATTGTTCTAATATTTTATTTAATTCCATCTACAGTGACGAATAGCAGAAATACACGACGAACCACTGCCGCCCATCCATATGTGGTCCAGCTTAGTACTCCTCGAGCGTCATTATTTAAGAATTATTTCATCTGGAGGACGGCATTCTTGTGGAACGAGCTTCCTGAGGTCGTGTTCCCCAACGAATATAACCTCCAACGATTCGAAATCAACCTGAATCGCTTTATTCGTACACACACCACTCCATCATCATAAAAAATAGGAAACGGGGAACTCTAAAACACATTTTCTTGTGACGAGATACTTAGATTTTCTCAAAACATCGACATTATAGCCAGTCAGCTAATTTTTCCGGAAATGGTCGCCTTCAGAATCAAGATTTTTGGTTGACTGAAAAGAAACCTTTCCCCTAGATGCGACAAAATTACGTGTTTTTCCAGTTCAAGCAAAAACACTGAAGCAACAGTTTTTTTTTCAAAATGTTTCTGTTTTCAGTTAAATCTCTACCTAAAACCATACCCAACTATCTCCAAAGGCATGTGAACAACGGACGGTTATGGCGGCAGAGGATTTATTGAAATATTATTTAATTACTGTGGACACATCCAATATCCGTAGCCTCGTCATCGACACTCTTATTAGAGGTTCATTACAGATGCGCAAATGCACTGAGAAACAAAAAATAATTTATTAAAAAACGCCAAACAGACACTCACACAAGCAAAATATCACTACTAAGTCAATGCCTCTGGTATAAGTATAAGTATTTGTAATTGACTGGAAATTTTTCATTTAAAAGTTCCGTTCTCCGATTCTAATAATAGAACGCTTTAGGCATTACAACTGGAGATTAAAGTTCGGAATTTCAACTATTTTAATAACAGTAAGTGAATGATTTTTATCAATTACCAAGTTGGCGTTGCTAAGACTGTTAAATATATTTAAAATATGCCGTTTTATTTTAATATTCAAATCTCCACAAGTAGAATAATATGCTAAGTGAAGGGAATTACATACATCACATGTCTTGAAAAAGAACGATCAAATCGGTTTTCGCCGTATTCACTTTCTTAAAAGTTTTATAGTGGCGAGGCGTGTGGTTCATTCATAAAACTTTTTTAAGTGGGCTCCCGAGTGGGTTATCTTTTAACGGGCCGATCTTTCAGATATTTGGCCATGTTATCTATTTAAGATCAAACAATGCCAGGTCGGGGACATAAGTGGATGATTTAAACCAGTGTTTCTGGACCTTTCGTAGAACTGATCGTCATTAATTTACTAGGCGTCAATCTGGGAGGAAATATCTTGTCATAACCACGTTGTGGTAATTGCAATGGCAGCTTCAAAAAAAAGTTGCACATACACCTCAACAACATTCGACACTCTATAAGTTCAAATTCGTCCCCATCACTGCTCTCGTGCCTGGACCTCTGCACCCAATCATACTCTTCGGCTACTGGATTCCATCGAAAGGATAGCCATTCGTCTATTCAGAGACGAGCTGTCCAAGAATCTCGACAGCCCTATTTTACAGATATTTTCATGACAAATCTCGACTGCCCATCCACATGTTATTCACTCCTCGAACTTCACCTCATTGTTTAAGAAGTCTCGACCTCCCTGGGATTGGGTTTCTCAACGACTATAATCTTCCACATTCTAATCATTCATAAAAGCTGACGAAGAACGTCGACAGCCTAGAACATCGTAGACAGGTTGGGGATTTGACTCCCTTTTACAGATATTTTCATGGAAAGTGATCGACTGACCTTGCCCTCTTAATTCCGCCCAGAGCGGCGAACGTCATTATTTAAGAATTCTTTCATCTGGAGGACTTCATCCTTATGGAACCACCTTCCCGAGGTCGTTTTTTCCCAACGATTATATCCTCCAACGATTCAAAACCAACGTGAATCGCTTTATGGCTACACCCACCACTCCCAGTGTTCATTAAAGGATTTTCCGTACAGTACTAGTGTTTGATCATTAAAAAACTGAACGAGCAACTCTAGAATTTTGTTTCTAAGGAGATATTTAGATTTTCCTTCAAAATATCGACATTATTAGCCAGTAAGCTAACTTTACCGGGAATGGTTGCCTCTGGAAACAAGATCTGTGGTTGGCTGGAAAGCAACGTGTATTTCCCTAGATGCGAAGGATGTGCGTGATTTACGAGGTATTCATGCTTGATTAACGCAATATAATATCGCTGTCCCGGCAAAACAATGACGCAACCGCAAAATTATGATATTTTTACTTAACATTGTGATTCGTTCCTAAATTAATTTCTTTATATGATAAAAGAACGACGAAAGTGTATAATCACTTTTGTTCCATACCCTTTAATTTATTAAAATCTTTGTTATGAGCTAACAAATGTAGATTCAATGATCTTGGAATATCACGTGTATTTTTGTTAATAACCTCATGTCCTTTTGTAAAATTTTCTACCTCTTCCTCAATCCTATCATGCAATAGTTTTGAAAAAGTTTGAAACTTTGATTTAACATCAATATTAAGTTCTTCTTCAACATTTTTAATTATTCCTGTATCTTTAGTTATAACATTTTTCATATTTTCAAAACGACCAACTTCTTGTTTTTACGTTTGAAATAATTCGAACTCGTTCAATGCCAATATATTTTCTTGACTTTATTTAAACCTAATAAAAAAAATTATATTCGTTTTTCGTCTCTCCTGAACAATTAATAGTTCAGCAGTTGTGTCATTGTTTTACGAGAACAGCGATATGTATTTTCCAGCAATTTTAAAATCTTGTTTCATCAGGGGCCAACCTACTTCGAGCAAGGAGATGACAATACTGTTCTTTTTGTAACCACAGCAAGAAACAGTAGACGTACATATATGCAACCCTATGTTTACCTACGTTATCTGCTAGCGGGCTCTATAATACCATGTTATTACAGTCATATGCTTATTTGCCTGTACACATTGTAGGAATGTACAGTTGAACCGAAGAAACGAATGAACGTGCGTCGTCATCTGTAACAGTATGATTCAAATCGAAATTATGTAGATCAAATAAGACAAAACCACAGCAGTAGCTAATGGATGTGATTACCATTATGAAGGTCGTAGATAAACAAAAACATCTTTATTGTAAGAGTCAAAAATTTTAGTATTATAATAGTCATTTATGTATCAAGGGTACTAAGTAGATGATTATGCCCTGAGGGCGACAGTCTTACAAAGCCGAGGGCCTCTGGCCCGAGGGTTCGTAAGTCGCCCGAGGGTGTATATCTATTAGTACCCCTGGTGCATACAAACTTTTATGTCATACCAGTTCGTATTTAATAATAAATTTTTTTAAATTTAATTTCATTTATCAATTTTTTATTTTTACCTGCGACATTACCTTGACATTATAGCCTGCGTTTTTGTTGCTAGGGAGATAAGTATTCAAATATTTTTAATGTGTCAAAGTCAAAAATGGAACAAGGTTTTAAAATTTCCGACGAAATTGAAAAAAAGGCTGAAAAGGCAACGCAAACCCTGTTACCGAGAAAATCCAGAGACTCATACGACAAAGAATATGACCAATTTTTGAAGTGGATGTCAGAAAATGCTGTAGAAAACATTAACGAAACTGTGCTGTTGGGGAACTTTAATGATCTATCTGAAAAATGATATGACAATGTATCATGAGTCAACCTTTGCTGCAGGAAATTTAGCTATCAGCGGAACCTTCCAGAATTGCCAGTTCTATGTAAATCCAACCAAATAATATATAAACGTAAATTTATATTTTGTTAATAAAGAATAAGCTAATCGAAAACTGGTTTTTGCGTCTTAATGCCAGCGCGGGCATAAAGTAATCCATTAGGTAGATGGTATCTAAGGTATAAAAACACAATAATGCACTGGTATGACATAAATTCAATTAAATTATAAAAATTCAGATATGATTTATTATTTAAACTATAATATTTGTTGACAAAAGATCCCTAGAAAGTGTTTCGTTACCCCTGGAATAAATATATAATATACAGGGCGATTGATGGTGGATCGCCTATTAGGCGTTTATGAAGAAGATAAGTGGACATGCTGTCTCTTTTAAAAATATTTTCAGATATGCAGTGCTGTCACGTCTACTAGAAAGTATTAGCAACTTTGATATTTTAAATTGAACAATCTAAGTAGTATTATTTTTTTATTTTCTTTTAATATAGTAATAAGTTTCCTTAACATTTTCCTATACCTATCTGTTATCGTTCCCGAGATAATAATTAATTTACTTTTTGTTTCTAGAAAAACATGTCCTACAAAAAGGGGTGATATTTTTGAACTCTGACAAACTAGCGCACTGAAATTTCATTGGTAGTCAGGTAATACCGAGAGGCTTTTCACTCTGTTTCAAAATAGTATACAGGGTGTTTCAAAATACAAATATTTAGATTGTTTGTAAAAATGTTTAAACGTTAGATTTTTTAATGAAACCCCCTGTATTTTATCTGTGGTCTCAAAATAACTTGAATTTGACTATCTTTCTGTGTGTAATGTTCCTATATACCTATCTCGAACGGTTTGACTTATGAGCACGATAGTCGCGCGCGGCAGGTATCCAAGCAAGGGCGAAACATGCGGTGCGATCTGACAACACTGTTAGTATACTCTAGTGACCCACATTGTTGCTAACTGAATCCAGATGGAACGGCGCGACAGTAAAAAAAAGGATTTTTACCTTAGTATTTAGATATTCGATTTAAAAAAAAAAGTATGTAGACTTTCTCTAGGACACCCTAGGAGTCACCCATTTAAATATAATAAGTCATTTCCATAACACCCTGTATATTTTTTTAAGTCACAAGGTTAGGAGAATAAAAATGGTCAGTCGAAATGCGCATACAATGTAGCACAAAAAAATTGGGACCATTCAAATTAAAGTATAGTTTCGTATGGCGCCCTCTAGAAAATGCGAAAAAACGGTGTATTCCTCGTCCCGACAAAGCCCCATATACGAGATTTCGTCAAAATATTATGAGCGTGGCAAAAGGTCAAAAAAACTGCAAATAAAATTTAACTTTAACACCCTATAACTTAATAATCAATTTTCGAAAAAATGTTATAGGGAAGAGGTAGATTATCCCCTCAATTTTTTGATCATCATTTCATGACACCCTGAATAGCATAGTAGTTGTAGCAGCTTACAAATTTGTGAACCACACGAAACACAAAATTTAAAAAAATTAATTCCGTCTAATACACTGAAATTGTATTTCGTTTCTCAATAAAAACGTTGTAGATATTTGCTATTTCACAACTTACCAAACCATCCGTCATTTTCAATTAAAATGCGTACATTATGTAGTTGTGTTGGGGTTGGCTTTGCAGTGCATGGTGTCTTACCTAGAAAAAAAATACAAATTTTACAAGAACCGTTTATTTTAACAATAATTTTAATTTAGTCTCTTGCAAATATTGCAAAGATCTCGACCAATTCGTGCGCCCAAAATTAATGAATCAGGTGTATTGTAAGGGTTTGTGAAAGACAGAGATGAAAAACGTCATATGTTCACAAGTCGCAGCGATATTTACAAATACCGTGACAGACGTATAGTCTATTCTATTCTATTTCACCAATTCAGGAGAATAAACAAACATCAGCGCGTGATAGCCACGTGCTCGATGCATAAACTTATTGCTATTGGTCAATCGGCGATAAAACTTCAGATGCTGAGGCGCTGCATTTCTAACAAGGTCGTTGTTCAGTGTAGGCTATTATTTCAGGTCTATTCATGCGTGGTTCGAGCTTGTACTGTTATATTGTTATTCAAGGCGACTGTGTGTGTTGTTCATGTGCTCGTTGTGTGTATTTGTTTTGCTCTTCTGAATTGGGAAAATGAATAGATTTTCCTATGTTTATGAGATAACATTCATTAAAAGATTTTTTCCTAAAAAACCGGTGAAAGGTAATTTGACCTTACGATATAACTTATGTAGTGGCAGGCACTTTCAAAATTTGAGAAAATTTGGAAATGGTATGGGTCTCTTTATTTATATATATTTTATAAAAATACTAGACTTTTTTATACAGATTATTTTAAAAACTATAGCTTTCTGGTTTAATACAACAAATACTCTATAAGTCAATTTCTTAACTACTTAAAGGAGTGTCCACACATTAGGTTTTACCTGACGTCTTACCTGACGTTTCACCTGACAGTCCAACAGTGTTGCCAAGTTTGGTGAAAGTTCACCAGATTTGGTAGTTTTATGAATAATTTGATGATTTTTTGGCTTTTGGTGAATTCTGGCGATTTTCTAATTCATCTGCATATTTTTTGTTAACATTAGGACATAAAATATACTTATACAGGGTGTATAAGTAAAAGCTAATATTTTCCATTGTCGGAAAAAAACTTCATATGACTGTGTGCTAAACGTCTTAACTTTTCAGATACAGGGTGTTAAATATTTTCAAAAAAATCTCATTTTTTATTAATATCTGTGATACTGTTCTAGGTATTTTGGTGAAATTTGATACACGCTTTCTATTCATCAAGAGCCATTTTATGATGTAACACGTTTTTTATTCCGATCAGCGGCGTTCGTGCGGGAACAAAATCTGCTTCGTACCTATTAGATCCATTTTAATCTTTGTTAATACCCAATTTCATAACAGAGTGAAAATGAATGAATTTCTTTTTTTATACGAAAACTGTACGTCAAATAGGGAATCCAATCACGCAAATGCTGGATTCCGCAGTGATTTCGCGGGATTGACATTGCGGGATTCGCGGGATTTACGGGACTCGATGTGGGTGCTGTATGTTAATAAAAAGTTGTTTTATGCAATTAAAAACAGAGTAGAGTAGCAGGAAAATATTTATTGCATATAGGTACAATACAATAGTACGACTAGTTTAATGGTTATATGTTACATTGATTTTGAAAGTATTTTTGGAGAAAATATAACTAAATGTTTCATCTTTTAGATTTGATCTTATTTTATTGCACATGTATCCTGCAGCTGAAAATGCAAGTTCAGCTTCGACACTTGTCGGCGGAATAGATTTGTGGCCCTCTGATTCGAATAGTTGGCGCATATCGGTCGATCTGATAAACTTTCCAAAGGGTATACCATCTTTAGCTACCATTCGAGACACTCTTTCCTCCATCGAAACTTCTTTCTCAGATGAAAAAAAATCTGTAATTTTCATTTTCTTAGGTAGCACAGAAGAACCACCAACATCTGAGCAACAACTACTCGAACTGCTGGTACTAGCTTTCATATCCTGTGTTATTTTATCAATATCGACACTACCGCTGCTGCTCTGGACTTTCAAATTAATATTATGCTTTGTTTGTAAGTGGGTGTGAAGACCTTTGGTGAAACGAGCAGAGAGAGCTGTAAGATCATCTTAAGACTTTAAAAAATAATTCCAAACTAAACTTGAACCTTTATTCTCTTTGTAAACTACACTGACAAGCATTTTTGTGATTGCTATTTAAATTCCATGTATTATTATTCAACCACTTAATGTCACTATACAGTGTGTACATAAAGTAAGGAACAAATTCATTATCTAGGAATCTAAAAATATTTCGGAAAAATCCTCGGACACGTGTATAATAATTTTTAATGGCGCATTTTTTCCCATACAAACTTAATATACAAGGTGGCTCATGTAGTAGATATGACATTATCGACGATTTTTTTAAATGGGAACCCCTATATTTTAGTTCAGATCTGTAATCTCCAAGAACAGCTGATTTCAAAAACATAACACACTTAGGGCCTAAAATTCATACTTTCGTTACTACAGGGTAAAACAAATAATTTTATTTAAGATATTTTTAATTTAAAAAAATGTAAAAAAATTAAATAAGCTATTTAATTAAGTGTTGAAATTGTCCTCCTTCTGCTGCCTGACAGTACCCCAAGCGATCAATAAATTCTTGTTGGACTTTTCTTATGGTTTCTTCTGAAATGTTCCTGCATTCTGTTGTTATTCGATTTTTTAAATCTTCAATATTGGCAGGTCTGACTTTATAAACAACATTTTTCAGGTGACCCCACAAGAAAAAGTCCAATGGTGTAAGGTCTGGAGACCTAGGCGGCCATTCAACAGGCCCACGTCTTCCAATCCACTTGTTCGGAAAAACTTGGTTTATGTAATGGCGCACTACTGCTGCATAATGTGGAGGTGCGCCGTCTTGTTGGTACCACAAATTTTCATCTAGAATTCCTGGATTATTTCTACTAGGGTATAAGTTAACTAGCGTAGGGATAAGAAAGTTCTGAAGAAAATGAAGATAATTTAGCCCGTTTACATTGTTGTCAAAAAAATATGGCCGAATAATTTTGTTTTTCACAATACCAGCCCAAACATTAATTATTTGAGGATATTGAGTATGGTGCTCACGCATCCACCTGGGATTTTCTTTTGCCCAGTATCTAAAGTTTTGCCGGTTCACTTCTCCATTTAATTTAAATGTAGATTCATCCGAAAATAGGATATTTTCAACAAACAAAGGATCTAAGTTACATCTTTCCATTAATATTTGACAAAACTCCATCCTACGATCTGGATCATCTTCATTCAACTCATGAACCAATCGGATTTTAAACGGGTGCCATTTTTCTACCGTCAATAGGTTATGAACGGTCATAGCAGCCGCCCCATGATCAATGCTAATCTGGCGGACGCTGTTGTGGGGATCTTCTTCCATAGCCAATAAAATATCTAATTTCTTATCATCCGGAATAGTTGGACGGCCTTTTCTGGGAATATCTTCCACTGAACCCGTTTCCCGAAATTTTATTTCAAGTTTACTCACAGTTGATCTAGTAATTGGTCTTGCTGTATACTTAGTGTTAAACAAAATGCAAACTTCTTGTTGAGTACGGATCCTATCACCATATCCAATCATCATAAGAATTTCTATTCTTTGTGTTAAAGATAAACGCATAGTAACTCAATATGTTTTAAAATAAAATTTATTACTTCTAATAAACTTACTAGAAAAATACAATGTAATGACAATGACATTATCTAAATACCATAGTTACATAACAGCAAATAAGCCTACTTGAGAAAAAACATAAGTAACAGCAAATGATGGTGCGTCCATTAATTACGTAAGGCTTCCAGGTAAAATTGGGTGATGGCGGAAGGGATTGAGCCAAATGTCACGAAATCTTTTATTGGGGGAAGGGGGGTTGAAAAATCGCTAAAAACGCCTCACGTAATTAATTGATGCCTCCCAAGCCAAAAAAAAAATTATCTTAAATAAAATTATTTGTTTTACCCTGTAGTAACGAAACTATGAATTTTAGGCCCTAAGTGTGTTATGTTTTTGAAATCAGCTGTTCTTGGAGATTACAGATCTGAACTAAAATATAGGGGTTCCCATTTAAAAAAATCGTCGATAATGTCATATCTACTACATGAGCCACCTTGTATATTAAGTTTGTATGGGAAAAAATGCGCCATTAAAAATTATTATACACGTGTCCGAGGATTTTTTCGAAATATTTTTAGATTCCTAGATAATGAATTTGTTCCTTACTTTATGTACACACTGTATACTAGTTGAATAACGCTTTTACTTTCGAATACGCAAGAAAACTCTCTGTTTAACGTATTGTCAATAGCCCAGCAGGGCGGGGAATCCCTGACGCATCGACCAAAAATACAGCAGTTCATTGTTTGCTATCCCGCAAATTCCGCGGGATCGATGGTCTCAATCCCGCAGGTTTGCGGGATTACAGTTGGGATGCGGGAATAAATTCCCTAATGGTGGTGTTAGCTAAAATTGAATAGAAAGTGAGATGCTGTTTGTCCGATAAACCATTCAAATTACCGAGCCCAAAACATGTAACACGTCGTCTTAGCCCACGCATTTCTAATTAAAACCTTATCTGAATATTCTGAATGAACTTGAACTGATACGATGGTGTTATCTTTATCCATTAGTTACCTTAAAAAATTATGGTGTTATTTTATTAGTCGCATCAGCTGAGCGTGTAGCCCCTCCCGTCGTTATTTTCATTCACTCGTGTGTGTAGTATAATAAAGTTATAAATAGAAAACCTTGCGACCGGCATTGTTACTAGAAATTTAACACAACTCTCAATGTTTAAATTAAATAATTAAATGTATAAGTAACACTGTTGCCAAGTAAGCAGTATAGCTTAAACTGGTATTATGTAGATATTATAAAATTGATCAGTGATCAGAACGATCGGTCTAAGGAGCATTTTCTTACGGGCATTCCTTAATGGCGTGCTAATAGAATAGAACGGCAATCCCACGAGCAGCCAGTCAAAAGTCCACAAAATGTCCACATTTATGATTTTTTTTTTTGAAAATTGATTTTTGGTAATACAAAATCGCTTGATTTTGATACAATTTTATGAGTTAACTAATGAATGTTGTTCATTCTGTTGTCAAATGAGTGCCGCAGTATTAAAAATGCAGAATGAACATGCATAGATGCGGATCGACCTTTAGGTAGGTTATTTTATGAAGAAAAATTCACATGACCAAATGGAAAAAATATCACAGAACATGTCGATGGGTTTTTGGCAAAACAATTTTTTAAAAGTATTTGGGAGACGAATAAGTACGGTGCAAAAACTATCTGAAGACAGACCGACAACCAATCGCGTATGCGTGGCAGAGCGAAAGGACTTCGCCAAATGAAAGTATGTGTGATTCCCCGACAGCAGTCCGCCGTTTATTGCGAGTTGTAAGATTAAAATCGTAAACAATGGCACAAAAATGTCGCGTTTTGAGCCTGAAAGAGAATATTGATGTTGTGGAAGTTTGTAATTTGATAACAATGATTTGGGCGAGTTCACTAACATTGGTAGCAATGTGAAGAAGATGATAGTGACCCCATTCCTACCGATTATGTAGTCCAAACTGAAACCACATCACTATCTGACGACTGTGATGAAGAAGTTGAATGCAGTAATCAAACAAATGTCACCGATTATCAACAAGCCATTAGTATGGTAAAGGAATTATAAGAGTATGCAAAGAATAGAGGTGACTCTACAGAAATGGAATTGTTATCAGACTTGGAATTACATTTTCTAGATGGCGAGTATAAAACGCAAACACGTCAAACTACGTTATTAGATTTTTTGGTACTACATTCTAACTAAAACTAGTGAATTTTTGTTATGTGATGTTTATTTGTACATATACATATACATAATAATAATTTTGCATTTACATATTACCTAATAACAAATTTCCCATGGGCGGACACCTCTATTAGGCGGACACATTTAGACGGTTCGAAGGTGTCCGCCTACGTCGAAGTTTCACTGTATCTTAAGCTATAAATAAATATCGATGGATTTTTGACGAAACATCGTAAGCGACAAATTCAAAGTTATCGTATCCGCAAATAAATTTGTGACGTTTTTCAAAACGACCGTATTTACGTCGTAAGCGCTAATATGCCGTTACAAAAGATCTTATGAGTGGTGGTTACGATTTATCCTAATGTCGCTTACGATAATTTATAACTCCATCCGATACTGCATGGGCAATAGTAAGCCTGCATCCACTTATTTAAGAATAAGAGACAAATAAATATATAAAACTTTAAAAAATGTATTAACAAAGTATCTTAAGCAAAATTAAAGATTGTTCCACGAAAAATGGATATAACCTAATGACTGCAGTAAAAGTACCTGGGGAGATCTCATTATTTATGACCGTTTGTTATTATTTTTTTTTTTATGATCAAACACAAGCACTATAGGAAAAATCTTTTAGGGCACTCTGGGAGTGGTGCGTGTGCGCAAAAAGCGATTCACGTTGGTTTTTAATCGTTGGAGGTTATATTCGTTGGGAAAAACGACCTCGGGAAGGTCGTTCCACAAGGATGACGTCCTCCAGATGAAAGAATTCTTAAATAATGAAGTTCGAGGAGTACTAAGCTTAACCACATATGGATGGGCGGCAGTGGTTCGTCGTGTATTTCTGCTATTCGTCGCTCTGGGCGGAATTAAGAGGGCAGCCGTCGCCTTCCATGAAAATATCTGTAAAAGAGAGTCAAATCCCCAACCTGTCTTCGATGTTCTAGGCTGTCGAGGTTCTTCGTCAGCTCGTGGTATCCGATCAGACGAATAGCCCTCTTTTCGATGGAATCCAGTAGCCGAAGAGTATGTTTGGGTGCAGAGCTCCAGACATGAGAGCAGTATTCTAGTGATGGTCGAATCTGGGCTTTGTATAGTGTCAAAAGTTGTTGAGGTGTGTACAACTTTCTGGTTCGGAAGAGTACCCCAAGCTTCTGAGAAGCTATCTTGGCGATTATCACAACGTGGTTATGCCAAGACATATTTCCTCCCAGATTGACGCCCAGCAAATTAATAGATGAAGCCAGTGGGATTGCGTGTCCGGCCATGACTATTTCCGGTTCTGTAATGTTAACCTTTTTAGAGAAAACTGCTGCCTGTTTATTTTGTTTATTATTATTATTATTATTTGTTTATTAACAACCATGCATGTAATAATGACATTTCATCTATCTTTGAAAGGTGGAAAGTTGAGTTTGGGGTGGAAAGTAAAAGTAAAAGTAAAAGAACGGGTGGAAAGTAAATTATTTTTTGTAACTTTTTTAAAACCGATATCTCAAAATAATATACGAACACACTTTTTTTAAAATGCTAATAGCTTTGCGTGTTTAGATATGTCTACTTTTCCCCTAATTGATAGAGTGGTCCTCAGTAGTAAATATTGTGACCAAATCGTTGATATCTTCTGTGTCTTGGCATTTTTCACCGAAATAAGCTAGTAGCGCCGACTCAGAACCAGGATTTTGAACTTTGTTTCCCCTACACCATTCTTTGAAACAGTTATATGCCTTGCCATATCTCGGGCGGATGTTAGTTGGCAGAAGATCTTCTTCTACTATTTTTGCTACTCAAATTTCTGGTGGAGTAGCAGGAAAATCAAATTCCTCATCTGAGCATTTTCAGTTGTAAAATAATATATTGCTTAGTGAAACCATATTCAAAAAATGATATTTACCATCTTGATGTGTATTATTACCTACGTTATTTTACCACCTGCGGTTATTTGAAATTTCTGTCTAATTTTTCAATGGAAAAGGCAAAATGACATTTATCTTTTATTAATAATTTTAATTCAAAATAACAAGAAGTGGATGTTAGATGTGGTTGTGAATAAAATATTATACAAACCTCGATGAAAAGTTTCACTACCGACTCTCTCGACAGCAATGAAACACTTTCCACCTCAGTACGTAATATACTATTACTAGATGGAAAACCCAAGCACCACTTGCATCTATGTTGAGTTGATGAGTTAATTTGGAAATAGGAAAATGCTAAAAACAACAATCCGGTTGTCGATTAAAAGCTTTCTGCAACCAGACGTTAATGTTATAAAACTTTTTATGTTCTGTTAATTATATTACTTACCACTAGCATAATGGAAATAGTTATTGAATGTTTTTATGCATCTTTTTATGACCGATGGACGTAACCATTACGATGATTCGATGTAGTAGACATCAATGTTAAAATAAGATGATTGATTGATCATGAATTATAATACATTATATAATAAGTGCTTATACATAGATTCCTGCAGCATTGAATTAAATGGTCATAAACAATATACTAGCAGTTAAAGATTGTTTTATGAACCTGGCAACACAACAGCATGAAAACTACAAAAAAACGAACGAATATCTTATTTTTACAATTCTCACAGCAGCTGTTAAATGTAGTATTTTCCAACAAATCTCTTTACGAGATTTTCTTTCATTCCGATATCAAAAGCTCGTCTTATTAATGACGGCTCAAGCTTCAATGTAAAACTTCAAGTACGACGACAAAATAAGTGAAAAGGGCATGTTGAATACGGAAATATTGTACGTACACAGTGTGTAAATACGGTGTGACCTATTTTATTTTTTAGGAGTATTGTTTCCTTTATGCCAGACTCAGGGCAGATATATTTTGAATGTTACCTTAAGTTAGAGCTTAGCTAAGGTAAGCCTAAGGATAAGATACACCTTAAAAAACTATGTTTTAAATTAATTTAAGGGTCAATTGACGTGTTAAGTGGAAGATTACCACGACCTTAAGATCTATTCTTATAGATTAAGAGTAAAAGAGAACTTTAATATACTGTCAAACTTGTGTTAAGGATGACTTAAGTCATTCTGTACCTTAAGGTGACTTTGAAATATCGGCCCTTATTTAAAGATAATAGTTCAAATACAGGGTGTTATGGAAATTTGCAGCGGCACTGGCGAGAAATGTAAACAATTGATGTGGTAGGCCAGTTATGCCAACATACGTCATTGACCTTTTGAGTAAATCGACGTTGCGCGTTTTTAGAAAAAATACTTCTCACATATGCCTGAGGGGTAAACCACCACCTAAAATTAATAAACAAATCTTATAAATATTTACTAAAATACTATCGACAGTATTTGTGTCCAACTTGAAGGACCAATATAATCAACATAAACTCCTGGACAAAATTAACGCAACATCATAAATTTGTCATATTTTTGATGCTATTGTTTTTCTGAATTTATGATCCGATTTGAATGATTTTTTTTTGCTGGTTCCTTGACAATGTCATAGTTTTCGCTGTTTATGATAAAAATTTAATTTTTGATTTATACTGGGTGTACTAAAAATGCTATGTTTTTTCCGAAAATTCGCATCACCCTGTGGAGTTTATTAGCAACCGAAACATATTATTGCAGTTGACATTATACCGTAGGTCCATCTTTCCCCAACATTTTCTTTTTTGGTTTACTTCATTATCTCTGTTATTAAAGGAGATACACCGTTTTATGGCGTAACATGTTTTTATAGACTTTAATATTCAACACATTCATTGTTAAATATTTTCAAGTAGACTATGGACTTTTTCGGACATTGCAAGCGATGTGTCAACAGATGTTCTGTTTTAAAGTTACAAAGGTACAAATAAAATTCGCCATACTGATAAAAACTGTTCGGAAACTGCTTATTAAACGTTCGTTTCGTATGCCCAGTTGCCCGACGAGTATTTTAATCTTGAAACCTACTAGAAAACATTTAATAATGAATGTGTTGAATATTGAAGTCTATAAAAACATGTTACGCTATAAAACGGTGTACCTCCTTTAATAACAGAGATAATGAAGTAAACCAAAAAAGGAAATGTTGAGGAAAGATGGACCTACCGTTTAATGTCAACTGCAATATGCTTCGGTTGCTAATATACTCCACTGGGTGATACGAATTTTGGAAAAAAACATAGCATTTTTAGTAAACCCAGTATAAATCGAAAATTAAATTTTTATCATAAACAGCGAAGCTAGGGTATCCATTTGATAATTGATAACCCAAACAAGGAAACTGGAATATATTATAAATCATTCTTGGCCGACTATCTCCATGTAAAGTATACACTGTGCCAGCGGGTTAAAGATTTCCAAAAGTAGTTTTTGCAAAACATTGTTTAAAGGACAAAGCAGCAATCTTATTTGTCATTTCAATGTATTGTAAAAGTTTGCAAAATAACTCGAGAAGTTTACTTTTAGCAAACTTTGAAGCGCTTTCAACTTGTGAACAAAGTTGAAAATAATTTAATGTTCTACAAAAACGTCGTGGTACGTCGCGGCTCGTATACCTACCAATACTTCGGCGTGTGTTTTCTGTGAGATTGAAGATTGGAGAGATGATTTAAAAGTACATTTCTCGTTGTCATTTTTATGGAAACAATTATATCATAGGATATTTTTTAGAGTTTGAATTTACGGAATTTACGTATAAAATTGACATCATGGCTGACGTCTCTTACCTACTCATATGGGTATATTTACAAAATGTCAGCAGCGCACACGGCTTTTTATGACAAAAATATAATGTGAATTTCCCTTATTAACTCGTCGATACGTCATCTATGGTTATTTTTCTCCAATTTGTTTTCATCTCAGGATTTGCATTTCTAACACTCTATATGCAGTACTCAGGAGACGGTCTCAAACAATATAGAGCAAAAATTTTCTTACGCGAACCTAGATACAGAGTGTTATGGAAATGGGTCATTATATTAAATTGGGTGATTCCTTGGGTCTCCTAGAGAAACACTACAAACATTTTTTTTAAATCGACCATCTTAATACTCTATGCGCCGACCCGTACCAATATTGGCGAGCCTCAAAACATACGAGAGGTGAACCACTGGGGTATTTTAATTGTACAAGTGAAGGGTATTTTTTGGGAATATCTTATGTTGTATTTTTGGGGTATTTATGGGTATTTTGAAGTATTTAATACATATCCTTGTACGTATTTAAAGGTATTTTTTTTAGAAAGGGGTATTTTATTGTACAAATTTTAGGTGGTGGTTTACCCCTCAGGCATATGTGAGGGATATTTTTACCGATAATTGAAACGAAATCCCCATAATTGCCAGTTTTGTAAAAGAAAGTAAGTAATTTATCATTACATTTAAGGGGTAGATCTATGAGGAGGCCAGGGGAGGAAGGCGGGTGGAACTCGGTATGCAGTGACGCTCCATTTGTTCGGGTTCTCAATAAAGGACATTATATGTTAAGCTATAAACCTATTGTATAATTAGGAAGCCCAACCATATGATAAAAACTAATCATTTGAATAAAAATATTCATGGCCATAAATTAGACCTCGTTGCCCCAGTGTGCGCTGTACTGGTGAACGGCTTGTTTGCTCTAGGAATATTTCCTTGGAAACAAAGTTTTAGAGTATTTAATTCTGTAGAAATAACAAAAGTCATTAATTACTATACTTGCAGCAGCAACAACAATTTGCGAGATATTTATAAATTCAACATGTTCTTGGCCTTCAGAAATACATTTTGAAATAGATCGAATTGAATTGTTAAATATACAATAGTAGAAACGGTTTGTTCGGTTTTGTTGTTAAAAATTTTAGCATCTCGATGGTTGGGTTTAGGGAATCCAATCCCGCACCAAACCTTTAATCCCGCAAACCTGCGGGATTGAACCCATCAAGTGTAGTTTACAAAGACAATAAAGGTTCAAGTTTAGTTTGGATTTATTTTTTAAGGTCTGAAGATGGTCTTGCTAAATGTAAGTTGTGCCCTAGCATTATCAAAATCTCTGCTCGTTCCACCAAAGTTCTTCACACCCACTTACAAATAAAGCATAATATTAATTTGAAAGTCCAGAGCAGCAGGGGTAGTGTTGATATTGATAAAATAACACAGGAAATGAAAGCTAGTATCAGCAGTTCGAGTAGTTCGTTTAGTTCTATTGCTAAGCGCTCAGATGTTAGTGGTTCTTCTGTGCTACGTAAGAAAATGAAAATTATAGATTTTTTTTCATCTGAGAAAAATTTTCAATGGAGGAAAGAGTGTCTCGAATGGTAGCTAAAGATGGTATATTGGAAAGTTTATCACATCGACCGATATGCGCCAACTGTTCGAATCAGAGGGCCACAAATTCTGTAAAATCTATTCCGCCAACAAGTGTCGAAGCTGAACGTGGGTTTTCAGCCGCAGGATACATGTGCAATAAAATAAGATCAACTCTAAAAGATGAACCATTAAACATGTCATCTTTTCTCCGAAAATAAAATACTTTCAAAATCAATGTAACATGATGTAACAGTTAAACTAGTCGTACTATTGTATTGTACCTATATGCAATAAATATTTTCCTGCTACTCTACTCTGTTTCTAATTGCATAAAACCACTTTTTATTAACATACAGCACCCACATAGAGTCCCGCAAATCCCGCGCGTTTAATCCCGCAATGTCAATTCTGCGAAATCACCGCGGGATCCAGCATTTGCGGGATTGCATTCCCTAGTTAGGTTAGAGAGTCATGTCGCTCATTCGCCTAAATATTCACAGGGTGTCAATTTGGAAGTTACCCATTCTTAATATCTCACTTACAGTATTATGTGGCACCTCATTTTACAGGTCGTTGAAATTAGCACTGGTAAAAAGTCGATTTTATTATTTTATAGTAAATACCTAAAGGTTCTCTTTCCGTGTATTCAAACGACCGTTAAAATGATATACCACTTGAAACCGCCACCCGCTGCTCATATTTTGCAGACAATTTGTCCACGCTTATTGATAAAAATAATTACATTTTTCATTATACGTATCAACATTACCCCAATTTTTGGCCAAAGACCCACAAGTTAACTATAGTAATTTATTAATAAGTTTCCAAAGCTAGTTTTTGATAAACAGTTGTTTAACACAAAGTATAGAAAGTTGCCAAGCAAGCTGTCGGTACCAGGGCAGCCATTGCTCTTATTCTATGAAAAACTTTTACTTTTCATCGTATCTGCAAAGGTTAATTAATTTTATTTTATTGATTTGATATTATTGTAAATAATTAATTATTTTTTACTATAATTTAGTAAAAAAAAACCATATAGGGATAATCAATATGTTGGTAACAACATTCACATTCCCCTTTTGCATGAACAATGGTTATAACGGCCCTTTTTATTTATTTGTCAGGTGAAAAATGATTTTAACTACGAACAAATAGCATTCTAATTCTGAAACTGTTCATTTTTACGTTAAGTCATCACTCAAGTAGCGTAAACGTTCCTATTTTTAAGGATAAAACCCTTTTCACCAATCACAATCCTCCAATCAGGACCAAGCATTTTTCAAAGGAAAAAAATTAATAGCACAATAATTGAGCGAAATTTGATAGTTTATCCGAAATTTTTTTTTTATTCCGGCCCATCCTTCACCAATAATCCCCATGAGAAAGACAAAATCAGAACCGTGCGAAAATCAAGTTTTATCCCGGAAATACTCTTTTTCTCTGTCTTGTACTAAAAAATGCCAGTGGAAAAAGTTGTTTGTATTCCAAATTGCAAACAATTCCTCCTTCAAAACCAAAAACTTTTTCCCCAGACATTTTCCACTGCAATGCGATGCACCGGAGTTATTCCGGGGTACAGACCTTTTTTTCAACACTGTGTATATACCTTTAGGGGTAAATATAAGAGGGGAAAGTTCATTTGATATTTTTTGCATTCTAAAAAGTTTTTAGTTCTCTATAAATCACATGTGGCAAACCGAAATTTTACATAGACAACGGACAAAGAAGCCAATTCGCAGCTGTGTCATAGAGGCATGATATGTCGTTGTCGACAGAAATTACATTTTTCTCGAAAATAAAAATTTCTAAAAGATAATATAGTTTCGATTGGATGTACAGTGACACCTTTCTTAGGCGGACACCTACGGGACCGCCTAAATGTGTCCGCCCATGGGAAATTTGTTATTAGGTAATATGTAAATGCAAAATTATTACTATGTATATGTATGTACAAATAAACATAACATAACAAAAATACACTAGTTTTAGTTAGGATGTAGTACTAAAATGATCTAATAACGTAGTTTTGCGTTTTACACTTGCAATCTAGAAAATGTAGTTCCAAGTCTGATAACAATTCCATTGCTGTAGAGTCACCTCTAGTCTTTGCATACTCTTATAATTCCTTTACCATACTATAATGGCTTGTTGATAATTGGTGACATTTGTTTGAGTACTGCATTCAAGTACTTCATCAGAGTCGTCAGATAGTGATGTGGTTTCAGTTTGGACTACATAATCGGTAGGATCTTCTAATAGCACATTGCTATCAATGTTGATGAACTCGCCCAAATCATTGTTATCAAATTACAAACTTTCACAACATCAATATTCTCTTTCAGACTCAAAACGCGAAATTTATGTGCCATTGTTTACGATTTTAACCTTACAACTCACAAATAAACGGCGAACTGCTGTCGGGGAATCACACATATTTTCATTCGGCGAAGTACTTATTCGTCTCCCAAATACGTTTAAAAAAATGTTGTCCGTTTAAAGGAGGGTTTTCGCACTCTTTGTATGAAAACAGCCTGTCCGCGTCCGCCAAAAGGAGAGTTCGCCCAAGAGAGGTTGATTTTCATGGAATTTCATTTACCTAGTTCCGGACTATGAAAAAATGTCCGCTTGTAATAGAAATGTCCGCTTATTAGAGGTGTCCGTTATGAGAGGTTTCACTGTATATTGGAATTCACATTACTTTTTAATGATGACAATTGACATATCAAATATGTTGACCAACACCTGATTGAAAATAAAGTAAACGCTCGAACTCAGTTAATCGCTGAATTGATAAAAGATCTATTAATGGCCATATATTTACATGTACGCGACGATCTTCCGAACGTCTTAACCGAAAAAGCTTCAAAACGTGGAATCGGTACATCACATTACATCAAAAGACGCGTGGATGATATCCTTGTCTTACGCGTTTGCACTATAGCATCTCTTTTCGGTAGTTCGGATTTCATTGCTTGGATCATATTGAATACAGCTGATTTCACGGATCCGGGTCGGCGAACAAATCCGCGATGATGGTTGTGTAAACAGAATATTACTGGAAATGACATATGTATGACAAGTATCAACACTAAAAAGTAAGGTGGTGACAATACTTCTGGGAGGGGCTGAAATGGCCCAGTCAAGGTCAAATACATAACATGAATTTAGTACGTATCCAAAACATAAAATAAAAAATACTATCATTGAAAGAGGAATTTTATTTGATGTCGAATAATTTGTCTCGTCACATAGAAAACTGCCATCCATTCTCTTTGGTGCAAACCTAGGAAATACATATTTTGTAAGGCTGACATGACGTCGACAATTTGCTTGCGACAAATGTCTGAAAACAAATATAATGTCGTAAGAGAAATGTCGATTTCATCCAAAACAGCGGTTCTAAATATAGTTATAGTATTTGCAGAATTATACCGTTGATCTTTTGACTGCAATAAAATCGCATTATCCCTTCGACAATAAAATAAATAAGGAAATCCCAAATTTTAAAACCATTTCGAGCAGAGCCGGACCAGGTATACAAATTCAATTTATACCTATGCCTGATGCATATATAAATACAAAGTGATTTTTAATAATTTTAATCTTTAGTGATTTTCCGGCGAGTAATTTTTAGTTCGGCTTATTACTGGTAGAATGTGGCGTCCTTGGAATTGTGCTGATAGGGGGGCATCTTCAAGTGTCATTTTTAAAAGAAAGCATTTATCTACCGATGCCAAACTAATAATTAAAAATGTGTATCAATCGTTGTTGAGTAGAAATTTTAATTCGATGGATGCTTTAGCAGAGACGTCTACTTTGACGGTAAGAGACATAGTACTTAAACCTGTTAATCCTAGAGAAAATCGGAGTGATTCTGGCACATTTAGAAGCATTGACGAAAATGACATGATTTATTAAGAAGAAAGATTTACCAAATGTATGAGGCACAAACTGTACCCACTTTGATTTCCCTCAAAGAGCGGCTGATTAAAGACGAAACAAATCTCTTCTAGCCTTTCAAGCCTTAGGAAAATATTGCGGAAAATGGGTTTTAAATACCGAAGCATTGATAAAAGACAAACATTAATGGAATCTCAACGTTTACGGGAATGGAGACTTAAATATTTAACAGCTGTTAAACAATTTAGAGAAGAAAATCGTCCAATTATTTACCTTGACGAAACATGGTTCGATACCCATGACACTCCAAGAATAGGTTGGGATGATTCTTCCAAAAAATGTCAAACCAAGGCACCATCAAATAAAGGCACAAGAATCACAATATTACATGCTGGTTCAGAGAACGGGTTTGTTCCAAATTGTCTGTTGCCTTCAGCTAAAAACATAGCAGATTCTTCTTTAGATTACCATCAAGATACCGACGCACAACTTTTTGAAGATTGGTTTAAACATAAACTCCTTAAAAATATACCTGTCATTGTAATGGACAATGCTAGTTATCATAGTCGGCAAGCATAAATCATTCCCAATTCTAATAATACAAAAGCAGAAATTCAAAATTTTATGATTGAAAATGATTTATATTTTGAAGAAACTTACAAAAAACGAGAACGACTGCTAGAAGTATTAAAAGCTTTTAAAATAAATAAGGAATACGAGTGTGACAAACTTGCAGCAGAAAATGGACATACAGTGTTGCGTCTTCCTCCGTACTATTGTATATTCAATCCTATTGAGCTAATATGGCACCAATTAAAATCCAATATTAGGAGAAATAATATTTCTCCTACATTAAATGCATCTGTAGTAGAATTAATTAAAAACGAAGTAAGAAAAATTTCTGCAGACAGCTGGAAAAACTGTGTACAGCATGTACTTAAGGTGGAAAATTCTTACAATTGTATGATTACAAATGTTCAACCCATAATTATAAGTTTAGGCTTAGATGAAGATAGTGATACAGAGTTAAATTTTGAATAAATTATCAATAGTTTCTTAGAATTTAATTAATTTTTATTGTACTTGTTATCCTAATAGTTATACTTTTAAATTATATTATTTTCAATTAACATTAATTGTTATCATTATTTTACATTTATTATAGGTACCTAAAACTAAAAATACCTATCTATTTATTTTAAATTATAAAAATAAATCATGTGGTGTGGTATACATTTTTAAGCCGGCCCTGATCCCATTTATTGAGCTTTACAGAGGTTGAGTACAACACATACAATAGGGTTTAATCAGGTAGTTTATTTATGGCAGTAAGAGTCAACGGTATAATTCTGCAACAACTATACACGTCGACGACATATCACAGAAATATCGTGAACAAATGTCTCTCAGATGGACGACAGATCTTAAGTAGAAATATGGGATTCCTTTATTTATTATGAGGCACCCTGTATATTGCTATAAAATAAGACAAATAAACAAGCGAGCGCGAGTATTGTTTACAAAACAGGCGCATTCAATTTTATGAATGAGTTTAAAGAGCGGAAATTACAACCAATTTCCCAACAGCCACGTCGTCGTTGATTCGGCTTGCGTAACGTTTTATTCAAGGTATCGTGTTTAACAATAATAAATTCAGAAAAAACTATAATTATGCTTCATAGCGCTTGTGGTAAAATCTAGACGACCTTAACTGTATATTTTGCTATTTTTTGCATAACGATATGATTTGAACTTTCAAGTGTAGGCGCAGCAGCTATGCATCATATATTATACCTTATATTATGAAAAATTCAACCAATCGGGTCGCTTTCTGATGCAAACAAGGAACACTCTTATTTATATACACTATAGATCGATTGTATTTAGGACTATATTTTCTTCGTCAGATTTAACCTGTAGTTGATCACTTTTATCAAAAGTCAATTTGCTTTAGTTAAAAGGTAGAAAAATGTGTCATGACCAAGAATGAAAATAATACACAGTAAAACCTCTCTTAGGCGGACACCTACGGAACTGTCTAAATGTGGCCGCCTAATAGAGATGTCCGCCCATGGGCAATTTGTTATTAGGTAATATGTAAATGCAAAATTATTACTATGTACCTATATGTTGTACAAATACAAACATTTATTAAACATAACAAAAATACACTAGTTTTAGTTAGGATGTAGTACTAAAAAAATCTAATAACATATAACTTCCACACCATCAATTTTCTCTTTCAGACTCAAAACGCGACATTTTTCTGTCATTATTTACCATTTTAATCTTACAACTCACAAATAAACGGCGGACTGCTTTCGGGGAATCACACATACTTTCATTCGGCGAAGTCCGAACAAACCCACGCATTTCTTTGGGCGGACGCGGACATGCTATTTTGATACAAAGAGTGCGAAAACTCCTTTAAACGGACAAAAAATTTTAAAAAGTATTTGAGTATCCATATGTAGTTAAGCTTAGTACTGCTCGAACTTCATTATTTAAGAATTCTTTCATCTGGAGGACTTCATCTTTATGCAACGACCTTAAAAGAGTGCCCTTAAAGGAAATTTTCCTATTGTGCTTGTGTTTGATCATAAATAAAAAAAGAACGGAATTAACTGATTTATTTTCTTCCACTGACTAATTTGAGAGCTCAAAATATAAAAGTTTACCATTGAATGTAATTTATTTATTTATTTATTTATTTATTTATGCCAACAGGGATACAAACAGGTAAAAGTACCCAAAAGAGTATCCACACGATGTTAATACAAATTATACAAACAAAATTTAAATATATAGAAATCCCAATATACAACAAAACAATCAAAATATGAAGACAAAGCAACATAAATATATTCTTAGCAACATAAATTTATTATTAGAATATTCCGCATTATTGTGCACATGACAGAGTGAAGTAGCTATAAAACAAATATTCAAAATATATTATTTACACATTTTTTAAGATGCTCTTCACTCTGCGTAGAGACATTGAAAAGAAATCTATACTTACAAACGCATTACTATTTCTTATAATCCTACACAATGGTGAATTTTGAGCCGCATAAGTATGCCTAAATGGCAAGAAAAATAACTCGTTCATCCTTAGAGACACTTCACAACACTTCAGTTTTATCATGAATTCGAAATAGTGAACAACCTCGGTAGAGTGGCACATCAGTGGACTCTATCGAGACTCTACTTTATTATAAAATAAGCATCAGCATCAGTTGTCTTAACATAATCTTGAACAAAGTTCCCTAAAATAGCATCGTCCCACATTCGACATAAATTTGCCCAAAATAGCTCCATTTACAAATTTCTTCCTGCTGCCGCTTCTCTCCTTATATACGGTTATCTAAATACACATATTGTATTAAGACCCACTCGCTAAACTGCAAACAAAAGGAAACCTAAACATAGTTTTGTTTGACGCAATCGACGATAATTCGCCTTCGTCGTCGGTCCTGCTGCCTGCATTCATTGAGAGAAACCCGTCTTAGGCCGTGCCAGGCATGGGCCGACGATAAGACTCGCAGGAAATGAATGATCTCGTTACTATTGTTGTTTAAAGCTGTGTACTTGAAAACGTTTTGTTTGATAAGTTGTAAACACTGACGATGCCGGCAAACAGTGTCCTTTGTGAAATATACCACAAGGATATTACGTCTGAATTCCTTGTTAATTAATATACCTTTTCAGATAACATTCGGGAAAAAAGGGACTGGTTTGTAAGCTATATATGTTTTCATATTTATAATTAGTGATCGGCCGATACCGATATAAATATCGGTATAGTTGTTGCAGAATTATACCGTTGATTCTTACTGTCATAAATAAACTACCTGATTAAACCCTATTGTATACGCCTGAACCTCTTCAAAGCTCAATAAATGGGATAAGGGCCGGCTTGAAAATGTATACCCACCACATGATTTATTTTTATAATTTAAAATAAATAGATAGGTATTTTTAGTTTTAGGTACCTATAATAAATGTAAAATAATGATAACAATTAATGATAATTGAAAATAATATAATTTAAAAGTATAACTATTAGGATAACAAGTACAATAAAAATTAATTAAATTCTAAGAAACTATTGTTAATTTATTCAAAATTTAACTCTGTATCACTATCACTATCTTCATCTAAGCCTAAACTTATAATTAAGGGTTGAACATTTGTAATCATACAATTATAAGCATTTTCCACCTTAAGTACATGCTTTACACAGTTTTTCCAGCTGTCTGCAGAAATTTTTCTTACTTCGTTTTTAATTAATTCTACTACCGATGCATTTAATGTAGGGGAAATATTATTTCTACCAATATTGGATTTTAATTGGTGCCATATTAGCTCAATAGGATTGAATATACAATAGTACGGAGGAAGACGCAACAATGTATGTCCATTTTCTGCTGCAAGTTTGTCACACTCGTATTCCTTATTTATTTTAAAAGCTTTTAATATTTCTAGCAGTTCTAGTTTTTTGTAAGTTTCTTCTAAAATATAAATCATTTTCAATCATAAAATTTTGAATTTCTGCTTCTGTATTATTAGAATTGGGAATGATTTTTGCTTGCCGACTATGATAACTAGCATTGTCCATTACAATGGCGCTATTTTCAGGTATATTTTTAAGGAGTTTATATTTAAACCAATCTTCAAAAAGTTGTGCGTCGGTATCTTGATGGTAATCTAAAGAAGAATCTGCTATGTTTTTAGCTGAAAGCAACAGACAATTTGGAACAAACCCGTTCTCTGAACCAGCATGTAATATTGTGATTCCTTGCCTTTATTTGATGGTGCCTTGGTTTAACATTTTTTGGAAGACTCATCTCAACCTTTTCTTGGAGTGTCATGGGTATCGAGCCATGTTTCGTCAAGGTAAATAATTGGACGATTTTCTTCTCTAAATTGTTTAACAGCCGTTAAATATTTAAGTCTCCATTCCCGGCACTTGAAGCACAATTCCAAGGACGCCACATTCTACCACTAATATGCCTAACTAAAAATTACTCGCCGGAAACCACTAAATATTAAAATTATTAAAAATCACTTTGTATTTATACAATGTGTACATAAAGTAAGGAACAAATTCATTATCTAGGAATCTAAAAATATTTCGGAAAAATCCTCGGACACGTGTATAATAATTTTTAATGGTGCATTTTTTCCCATACAAACTTAATATACAAGGTGGCTCATGTAGTAGATATGACATTATCGACGATTTTTTTAAATAGGAACCCCTATATTTTAGTTCAGATCTGTAATCTCCAAGAACAGCTGATTTCAAAAACATAACACACTTAGGGCCTAAAATTCATAGTTTCGTTACTACAGGGTAAAACAAATAATTTTATTTAAGATATTTTTTTTGGCTTGGGAGGCATCAAACGTGAGGCGTTTTTAGCGATTTTTCAACCTCCTTCCCCCAATAAAAGATTTCGTGACATTTGGCTCAATCCCTTCCGCCATCACCCAATTTTACCTGAAAGCCTTACGTAATTAATGGACGCACCATCATTTGCTGTTACTTATGTTTTTTCTCAAGTAGGCTTATTTGCTGTTATGTAACTATGGTATTTAGATAATGTCATTGTCATTACATTGTATTTTTCTACTAAGTTTATTAGAAGTAATAAATTTTATTTTAAAACATATTGAGTTACTATGCGTTTATCTTTAACACAAAGAATAGAAATTCTTATGATGATTGGATATGGTGATAGGATCCGTACTCAACAAGAAGTTTGCATTTTGTTTAACAGTAAGTATCCAGCAAGACCAATTACTAGATCAACTGTGAGTAAACTTGAAATAAAATTTCGGGAAACGGGTTCAGTGGAAGATATTCCCAGAAAAGGCCGTCCAACTATTCCGGATGATAAGAAATTAGATATTTTATTGGCTATGGAAGAAGATCCCCACAACAGCGTCCGCCAGATTAGCATTGATCATGGGGCGGCATTGACGGTAGAAAAATGGCACCCGTTTAAAATCCGATTGGTTCATGAGTTGAATGAAGATGATCCAGATCGTAGGATGGAGTTTTGTCAAATATTAATGGAAATATGTAACTTAGATCCTTTGTTTGTTGAAAATATCCTATTTTGGGATGAATCTACCTTTAAATTAAATGGAGAAGTGAACCGGCAAAACTGTAGATACTCCTCAAAAAATTAATGTTTGGGCTGGTATTGTGAAAAACAAAATTATTGGGCCATATTTTTTTGACAACAATGTAAACGGGCTAAATTATCTTCATTTTATTCAGAACTTTCTTATCCCTACGCTAGTTAACTTATACCCTAGTAGAAATAATCCAGGAATTCTAGATGAAAATTTGTGGTACCAACAAGACGGCGCACCTCCACATTATGCAGCAGTAGTGCGCCATTACATAAACCAAGTTTTTCCGAACAAGTGGATTGGAAGACGTGGGCCTGTTGAATGGCCGCCTAGGTCTCCAGACCTTACACCACTGGACTTTTTCTTGTGGGGTCACCTGAAAAATGTTGTTTATAAAGTCTGACCTGCCAATATTGAAGATTTAAAAAATCGCATAACAACAGAATGCAGGAACATTTCAGAAGAAACCATAAGAAAAGTCCAACAAGAATTTATTGATCGCTTGGGGTACTGTCAGGCAGCAGAAGGAGGACAATTTCAACACTTAATTAAATAGCTTATTTAATTTTTTTACATTTTTTTTAAATTAAAAATATCTTAAATAAAATTATTTGTTTTACCCTGTAGTAACGAAACTATGAATTTTAGGCCCTAAGTGTGTTATGTTTTTGAAATCAGCTGTTCTTGGAGATTACAGATCTGAACTAAAATATAGGGTTTCCCATTTAAAAAAATCGTCGATAATGTCATATCTACTACATGAGCCACCTTGTATATTAGTTTGTATGGGAAAAAAATGCGCCATTAAAAATTATTATATACGTGTCCGAGGATTTTTCCGAAATATTTTTAGATTCCTAGATAATGAATTTGTTCCTTACTTTATGTACACACTGTATATGCATCAGGCATAGGTATAAATTGAATTTGTATCCCTGGTCCGGCTCTGCTCGAAAAGGTTTTAAAATTTGGGATTTCCTTATTTATTTTATGGTCGAATGGATAATGAGGTTTTATTACAGTCAAAAGATCAACGATATAATTCTGCAAAAACTATACATCGGCATTTTATAGGAAAATTTTGCCAATAATCGGTATCGACAAAATCTTGTCGATATATGTATATCAGCATTTTTAAGATGCATGAAGCTGTCACTTACCATTTGAAAATTATGCTAGGGCCCTTAAATTATACAAACGATGATTATTTAAACGTGTTGATTACTTTATTATTTATGGAGAATGTGGCAAAAGTAATAATAAGAACATATGACAAATTTATTTCTTTTGCATTCGACTTCTTTTCAACGCCGTCATAGACAACTAGGAGTAACTGAACTTAAAATCCGCAGCAAAATTCAAAAACTACAAATTTTCGGAATAGAGAACGTTATAAAAACTTACCCTTATTTTTACTGCTTAATTGAAAATGATTATAAAATCTTGGGGTTTCCATTTGAAAATATAGATTTTTTTGAAGTTTCAATTCGTATTAATAGAGTGAAACCTCCCATAACGGACACCTCTGATAAATAAGCGGACATCTCTATTAAGCGGTCATTTTTTCATAGTCCGGAACTAGGTATATGAAATTTCATGAAAATCAACCTCTCTTGGGCGGGCTCCCCTTTGGGCGGACGCGGACAGGCTGTTTTCATACAAAGAGAATGAAAACTCTCCTTTAAACGGACAAAAAAATTTTAAAAGTATTTGTAAGACGAATAAGTACGGTGCAAAAACTCTCTGAAGACAGACCGGCAACCAATCGCGTATGCGTGGCAGAGCGAAAAGACTTTGCCGAATGATAGTAGAACAAACCCGACAGCAGTCCGCCGTTTATTTGTGAGTTGTAAGGTTAAAATCGTAAACAATGACAGAAAAACGTCGCGTTTTGAGTTTGAAAGAGAAAATTGATGTTGTGGAAGTTTGTAATTTGATAACAATGATTTGGGCGAGTTCATTAACATTGATAGCAATGTGCTATTAGAAGATGATAGTGACGCCATTCCTACCGATTATTACCCCAAAATGAAACCGCATCAATATCGACTCTAATGAAGAAGTTGAATGCAGTAATCAAACAAATGTCACCAATTATCAACAAGCTATTAGTATGGTAAAGGAATTACAAGAGTATGAAAAGAATAGAGGTGACTCTACAGCAATGGAATTGTTATCAGACTTGGAATAATATTTTCTAGATTGCAAGTTTAAAACGCAAACACGTCAAACTACGTTATTAGATTTTTTAGTACTACATCCTAACTAAAACTAGTGTATTTTTGTTATGTTTAATAAATTTTTATTTGTATATAAATAATAGTAATAATTTTGCATTTACATATTACCTAATAACAAATTTCCCAAGGGCGGACACCTCTATTAGGCGGCCACTTTAGACAGTCCCGTAGGTGTTCGCCTAAGAGAGGTCTGTAGTTTCAAAATCTTATAAAAAATTCACTATATATCAGTATCGGCAAAAATTCTTAAAACCCGAACAAACTCGCATATATTATCTTGATTTTCCCGACAGAAAAATCTAGTACAGCCATATTCACTAAGGAAATTTTAATTTAAAACCATCCTAAATTGACAGTTCGAGATTTTAAATGATGCATTTATAAACCAAAAAATATTTCAGTATGAATAGAACAAAACTATTTTCGCAAGAAGAAGGGATAATAACACCATAACATCCACTAATAAACAAGCGGTTTTTATTTCTATTTACGGTTACGCATAACGTTATCTGCTATTGCCACATCCCCCTATTTCTGGAGAACTGATTGCCGTAAAAAAAAAACCAAGTTCTGTATTGAACAAACTCAATAGATATAGACATGCGGCTTATTTGCTTTTAGCCAATTGGTTAAGTACCTACTTCGTGTTTGCAAACAATTATATTGATATAAGTAAAAAGGGGGTTTATCTTATTTAAGTATAGAAGCCTAGAATGCAGGCTGTCAATTTTTCTTCTTATGAATTTCATTTATTAATTAGTCTCGTATTTGTAACAAATACCATTTTACGCTACATAGTATGCAACTATAAAGCCAAGAGCCGATCCCACTACGAGCACCTCGAGTCGTTTTCGTTTTTATCGATCCCTCTTTCCCCTTCTCCCCCTCTGGATGCAAAATCCCCGTTCTCGAGTCCCGGAATTTTCCCTAAAGGCATCGCCGTGCATCCCGGCGCCATGTGCATTCCCGGATGACGCAGATGACCTAATGCACTCTGACCTTTCGATGATGCAGTGTAGACGAGAGCAGGGGTGAGGTCGAGCCGGGGGGTGGATGTGCATTTCGCAGGTGATATTTAATTCCAATATTAAAATACAATGATGTCGATTAAAACTATTAAAGTTTGTTTTCCGGTAAAGTAATAAATATCTCTGCAGGCTTAAATAAAAATTAAGTAAATCGATCGATTGACATATAGAGGTTTGTGTGTGAGACTTTGTCATCGATTGCAATTGAATAGAACATGCTCCTTTTTCGAATTAACAATCAAAAAAGAATTTCGATTTTTAATGGCCATCGAAAGCTTACTTGGTATGGGTATAATTTTGTTCCTGTGTTGTTTTTTTAAATACTACTAGATAATTTGAGCCTTTTATTAATATCTCAAAGAGGGTACTTTTTGATGTAGGTGTCACTGTCAGCCCCTTTAATTCCACCAACATTAAAATTTTAAAGGGTATAATCCAGTTTTTGAAAAATCTATACCCAATATAGACGGTGGACCAGAAAAAGTGACCACATTATTATTTACTGACTAACTGAATTGTTTAAAATAATTTTTGAATCAAGCTTAAGTTCCCATAAAATGAATTTAAAAGGAATAAAATCGAATTAGGATATTATACAGGGTAGGTTAAAATAAGAAGTTTCTTTAAACAAGTCGCAAAAATAAGTTCGTTTTTCTAATAAATTGGGACTGACATGTTAAAACCTCTCATATTCTTAACAAAATATATTTTTTTGATATTTCATTCGGCCAGCGTAGGTATTGAACAATTTTTAAAATAATTTTTTTTGTAGACTTTTACTACTAGTAAGCTATTCTTTTGCTGTTTTTCACATATTTTTTAAGAAATTAAAAAGACGAAATACATTTCCTCCATCCAAATATCTTTTTTGTTTCATTTTATGAAATTGTTACCATCACCATGCTTAGAAACATTTGCTAAGAAAATTAGCCATAAATGCTGAACCGAATGAAATTTCGCTAAATCTCAAAAAACGTTTTTGTGGAACTTATATGTTAATATGTAAGTTCAAATTATTTGAAAAAAGAAAGACCTTATTTATGCGACTTGTTTAAGCTAACTTCGTATTTTAACCTGCCCAGTATGATATTCTAATTCGATTAATTTTACACGGGAAAACGATTATATAGTAAAATTATTATAGTAAAGATTTAATTGTAAAATTTCCTATAAAATTTAGTATTAATTACATTATATAAGTAATCTGTACCAAAATAATATTGTAAACATGATTTCTAAAAAAGTAAGTTTAAATAAAGAGGAAGCGTTTCATCACTCAAATGAAGTCAAAGTTAGTACTTCGATGGGCGACTGCTTGGGAATATCCATGTGTTGAAATTTTTTAGTAAATTTACAAAAGATTTTAGTAAATTTTACAAAAGATTATTGTATATTTTACAAAAAAATTTTGCTATAATTTTACAAAAGATTTTAGTAAATTTTACAAAAATATAAATGGTTTACTAAATATTTTGGTAATTTTTACTAAAAATCTTAAGTTAATTTTATGGCAGTTCTTAATAAAAGTTACTCCAGGCATACAGGGTGTTATGGAAATGACTTATTATATTTAAATGGGTGACTCCTAGGGTGTCCTAGAGAAAGTCTACATACTTTTTTTTTATTCGAATATCTAAATATTAAGGTAAAAACCCTTTTTACCCACATACTGTCGCGCCGTTCATCTGGAATCAGTTAGCAACAATGTGGGTCACAAGAGTATACTAACAGTGTTGTCAGATCACACCGCATGTCTCGCCCTTGCTTGGATACCAGCCGCGCGCGACTATCGTTACTTCAGTATGTTGCGAGACTAGGGGAAGGAATGACGCTGTCGAGGGTTCCACGTGCTTGATGTATACGAATTTTAAACGATTTATTAGTTGTAGCATTACCCCATTTTTCTTCTGTTGTGAAATAATTCATAATAAGAAATATTGTGATGTGATTTCAAATTTGTGTGATATTACCAACTGTTGGTTCTGTTGCAAAACATACTTTTTGTGTTTTATTTTTGGATTTATGGAATTTAATTATAAAACGGATTATAAGATCGAAAGTAAGAAAATTGTAGTATTTTTTTTCTGAAGGTTTTAAAAAGAAGTGATAACGCGGGTCAAAAACGTCTTGTTGTCAAAAACTTAACACGTGCCTTTACAATTCTGTGTTGTATTATAACAACACCGCCTCAATAAACTATTGCTTGCGAACGTCCTCAGTAGCGGCAACGAAAATTTTGATATTTCATATAAAGTGTATATTTCGTACAATAATTCAAAGCGCCAGTTATGGTTATTTTTCTTCAGTTTATTTTCATCTCAGGATTTGCCGGTTTAAATATAATAAGTCATTTCCATAACACCTTGTATATAGAGCCATAAATTAGGGTTAGTTTTACTATTTTCATAGTAAAGTTAACTAAGTGTTTCGTTTTCGTGTACGAGAACTTTTGTAAATATTCCCTGCAAATTTACTTTTAAAAATTGATTTTAAACAATGAAAGGATAATTTCAATTTCAAAATTCAATAGATTTTTAGCCATTATTACAGTTTTCCCTAATTCTTCAGATTTGCGTCAAAGAAACAAAAAAACATCTATTCTTTTTCCTGTTTGTTCTTCTTCGCCACGTGTTTCAAAAGCAGAAAGAAATTCATTATCAAAGTATAAAGACCCCGTAAACGCGTCCCTAAAGTTACCCAAACATTTCCAACTAATCGAGGGAACTAAAAAGTTAAGTGACTCGGTATAAAAATAGTTTATGTTTGTATTTACGGTATATACATATTTTTTTAAACAGAGGGCGCTAAATGAGTTAACGTTGTTTACTTTCGTATTGTTTTCACGGCAGATATTCTTGTCAGATATAAAGGGAAGGAACACAATGAGGGACAACATTGGGTGAACAGAGGTCATATTTCTAAGAGTGCTCTTGTTGGAACTACAATTTTTGTCGGACACACAGGGTGTTCATTGTGCTAATCTTTCAGCGTGTGATTCCTTAGGTAATTTTATCAAGAATAGTTTGTTATTAATTATTATTACTAATATTATTTTACAGTTTTGAAAAACATCAAAAATCGCAATATTTTGAATTTTTTTTTCGATTTCATTTTCTTTTTTCCATAAATATTTTTTTACACGTTTTTGATTTATTCCCAACGTTCTTCAAATTTTAATGACGACCGTTCCAAATTCCTGTAAGAACCAGAAAACCCTCCTCAAATATATCCACCCTAACTTTGATAATTGGCCGTCTAATAAGCAGCGCGATGCGTAATTTCTGGCTGTATATTTTTAAAGGTTACCTAAAAAGCTGCAAATATTGTCAACTCTTCATAGAAGTGGAAGGAAAAAACACCCTACCTGGATACGTTTCATAGAAAAATCTAATAAAAACTGAAGGAAAATTAGGGAATGTACACATAAAGTCCTAATTATGCCCATTTTTGGAATGCGACCGGGGTTGTTAATATCGCAGAAAAATTGAATTTACTACATTCTTACATTTGCTACGTCGAAAAGGTAGTAACTGTAATAAATATAATTATTGCATTGATTGGACGAAAGGGTCAAAAATACTACATAACCTCAACTTTATTATTATAAATTTCATGTTGGAAATTCGATGGAAAACTGGAAAATAGTAGTTTTTGGTTATTGCTTGCTGTTGCTTTATGATTTGATCTAAATAAAAATATTCTAAAAATGATAGGTGAAAGTAGTAAATGTAACAACCATCTTAATTTTTTTGTTTCAAACGCCTACTTTTCTTTTAAAATCAACAGAAATTTGTAATAATGTTTCTATATTTTGTTCACTTATTTGTGGCTTATTATTAAATTATTTGTTATTTATTGAACCAGTCCAACATAAGTAAAAATTTAGAGCTTACTTATGACATATTATTTATAAAATTATGAGAAATACAGGACCGTATCCCAAAATTTCCTGATGTCGTTCAGAAAACCCTCGAAACGATGACACAATGTGTCATACATCGTTGCATTATTAAGAAAAGAAAGCTCTCAAATTCCAATATCAGGAAAACAGGACCGTATTTAAAAAAAATAAAGTTGATAATGGCCCTTCGAAGGATACTCGTCAGATTACAAAACAATTAACGATATTAGACAGAGCGGAAAAAGTGGTAATGTAAAAGTGCAATTTACTTTAGAATTCGATCTCAAAAAACCCAGGAAAAAATAAAACGATTTTTAAGAATTTCGGTTTTTGCCGGATATTTCCGGAACTACTCGGAATTTTAAAACTTTCTAAACGGCATATTATTAGACACGAAAATGCGCAACTTTACCTCCATTTAACCGACTTCATATCTCTTACGGTTTGCGAGATCCCTGAAACTGGCCCTCCTTATCTTGGACAGGAAGTTGTGCAGAAATGGAAACTTTTTATTATTCGTTTTATGAAAGAAAGTCTCTTCCTAAAAAGCTCTGCTTGGAAAGAAACTAAAATTTATGAAGAAAAAAATGGATTACATTATACAGGGTTCTCAAAAAGTACAAGAATGTAAGAAAGGACATGGTGAACTACCCGTATTCTTAATTTTTGAGCAAAACGACAAATAAAAAGGTTGTTTCAAATCTTGTTGAGAGTACAAAAAACAAAATCTGAACTTAAATATTATTTTTCTTTAGTGTTGTGATCGCTCGAGCGAAAAACCGTTTGAGTACTCGATTATTGAAGTAACCTGAAATCGCTCGATTAATAAAAAAACTGTTAAGTTATAAATTGAAGCGAAAATCGTCGCTTATTTCTTATTACCTTTCACTCGATACCCGAGCTTCGCTTGACGCCGACCGAAATGTGCTGCTTGGTAGCGTGATCGCTCGAGGCAAAAAAAACTGCTCGTATATTCGAGCAGTTTTTCGCTCGATAGGAAATACTACTCGAGTTATAAATTCAAGCGAAAAATCGAAAATCGTTGCCTTTCACTTGATACCCGATCATCGGTCGACGCCGCGCGTCACCCGCAATGTGCCGATTGGCGACGTTCGAGTTTGACGCTCAGAAGGCTGACACGACATACGTCTTTCTTAAAGTACAAAAAAGTATGCAAAATCAATTAGTGGATTCATCGCGACATGAATCAACTGTTCTTCCTTAATATAAACTCTAGACTAAACTTCTAAAACTTACAAAAACAACCGCTGGTGTTTTATCAACACATTCTTCTTAGTCATAAAAATTTCAAGTGATTAATCACTCAAGCGATTCTTTTTTTTTATGATCAAACACAAGCACTATAGGAAAAATCCTTTAGGGCACTCTGGGAGTGGTGCGTGTGCACAAAAAGCGATTCACGTTGGTTTTGAATCGTTGGAGGTTATATTCGTTGGGAAAAACGAGCTCGGGAAGGTCGTTCCATAAGGATGAACTCCAGATGAAAGAATTCGTAAATAATAAAGTTCGAGGAGTACTAAGCTTAACCACATATGGATAGGCGTCGTGTATTTCTGCTATTCGCCGCTCTGGGCAAGGTCAGTCGAGCATTTTCCATGAAAATATCTGTAAAAGAGAGTCAAATCCCCAACCTGTCTTCGATGTTCTAGGCTGTCGAGGTTCTTCGTCAGTTCGCGGTCTCCAATCAGACGAATGGCCCTCCTTTCGATGGAATACAGTAGCCGAAGAGTATGTTTGGGTGTAGAGCTCCAGACATGAGAGCAGTACTCTAGTGATGGTCGAATCTGGGCTTTGTATAGCGTCAAAAGTTGTTGAGGTGTGTACAACTTTCTGGTTCGGAAGAGTACACCAAGTTTCTGAGAAGCTATCTTGGCGATTTCCACAACGTTGGTTATGCCAAGACATATTTCCTCCCAGGTTGACGCCCAGCAAATTAACAGATGAAGCCAGTGGGATTGCGTGTCCGTCCATGACTATATCCGGTTCTGTAATGTTAACCTTTTTAGAGAAAATTCGAGATTCACTCAGATATTAAAATCATCGGTTTTTCCAAACACTACTTTTTTCATCTTGTACTTTTTGATAACCCTGTATAATACAATAACTTTTTTCTTCGTAAATCTTAGTTTCTTGCCAAGCGGAGCTTTTAAGACACATTTTTTCATAAAACGCATAATAAAAAAAGTTTCCCATTTATGTATAAACTTCCTGGGACACGTTGTATGGTTTTAAATCAATATTTCAATAAAATTGTAACCGATCTAATCCGAGCGGGATATGACGGAGTTGTCAAAATTGGCAGTATCAACACAACATCTGCATAACTTTTGGCAACGCAACATCTTTTGGTATTCCTGCGCCTTCGATTCTCAGCATCAATGCGAATGCTATAATAATACACCATAATAATTACCTTCAATACTCAAACTCGTTCCAAATTTCGGTAAATGTTAATTAAGTTTTATCGTTCTATTCAACTCGTTCAATAAAGGTTTTGAGACTGTTTACGGGGGCTCGACAAGGTTGGGTTGGCAAAGTAGGGCTTCCACCCCATTTGGCAACGTCGGTAGACGTCTTTATGGGTTTTCGCATTGACGCGACGAGGTGAAGGGACCGACGCGACGCGCTACGAGGACGCAGGGTTCGCCGACGGCGACGCCCCATATTGACGATTTATTTAGTAGTTACTGGACAATAATAATAAAATAATTGTATTGGAATATGTCGTAATTTCATACAGAATTGGTGTAAAACAATAAGATTTGCCGAACAAACCCAAAAAACACATACACCAAGGGGTTGGCGGACCAAACTCCAGGAGCGTATTGTACAAGTGAAAATAATGTAAAAAAAATTATGTCTTTCCCTATTTTAATGCTCGATTGCTTCATGGTCTTTCTTTAATCGGCTTTCTAACGAGATTTCGAATACGTCGAATCAGTGCATCCCGAGTGTCGTCTGGTAAACTTCTGGTCTAAAGATCTGGAGATCTTGGAAGGCAACTAATAATATCACCGCGACCAATCCATAACCTAGGAAATCTTTACTTCAAGTGTTGCTCGACCTTATGAGCGAAATGTGCAAGAGAGCCATCGTGCTGATAATACAGTTGCATCTGATGTTTACAGGAACATCCTATAGCAGTCCTTGTAATTCATTTTGGAATACATATGTGCAATGCTCTCCCGTGAGGCGATTGGAAGGGTCAATAAATAATTATGGCCCATACCACAGGTGTTTTCTTCTTTCGTACACTTAAAAAATTTACCTGAAATATTCTTGTTTGGTACACCGAAGTAATTAATCCATTTTCGGCTTCTCGTTTCGTACACCGACTTTTGTTCGATGACCGAAAGAGTGTGGCTACCAGGTCGACAAGTTTATCAGTAGCTACGAACAGAATGTGGACGAAAAAATTATGGGGTTAACAATGTTGTCACATATTAGTACGTAATTTTAATTTAATACATGTACAATACATTTACGCATTTAAAAAACTATTGACTAAAAATTAAGTACTCTTCATTAATATCGCTCATCCTAACCGTTTTCGAAAAAACGTCATTTTATTTACACAGTCCCCTTCACAGTCAACTTCTCACGGGTTAAATATGAAAATCGGAATTTTGAAGGCTGAACATTTAATCGAAACAAAGATTCATCTTTATTGAAATACGCCAAATACATGATGTATATGAAATGCCGTTTTTTATGCGACTTGCACAAATTTGAATATTTTTAATGCTGAAAAAATAGCATCATCTGAAAGTGGAAAAAAAATAAAAATATTCTACTTTTCAAAAAAAAGATAGACAGATATAGACAAGATAGACAGATATAACAGACTAAATCTGACGAAATCCTAAAAACCAATCGTAATGGGATTTTAAAGAAATGTTTCTGATCTGCCATAAATCTGAATAATGTCTGTCCCCGTCTAAATATAGCCGCGACTCGATGAACGGAATACACAGTTTTCCTCATGGGGCTAATATTTCTGCATTCTATCCGGCATGTTTACTATACTCCAACGGCCGCATTGTAACCAGGTAACCCAAATAGCCCTGTATAATCGCTCAATTCGCCCCATTTCCCGATTCAATCGCGTACCGAGAGAATCAGGTAATCGGAAGTTCGGCAACGTCGCGTCGAACCCGAACAAAAAGAGGACGGTGTGTAAGGAACGGACTCGCCCATGTTGGCAGTTGTTTTCATAAAATATAATATATTTTTTACTACCAGCCGACTTTAATATAAGACATTCTACGTAGGATATTCCTGGAAAACTGGAAATGTGTTCAAAAGCAGTATATGCTACCAATACGTATTAATACATTTGTAACTACAAATACGGGCGTAATTGAAATTTGAAAGCTAAATAATCTATATACCACAATTAAATTATCAGTAGATACGCCTCTTTGAATTAACACGGCAGTACTAGGTTTAGAAAGCAACCATTAGTAGCATCGCAATTTTCCAGTTACTAGCACTCTATGGAAAAAATCCTTTAAAGCACTCTGGGAGGGGCGCGTGTGCGCAAAAAGCGATTCACGTTGATTTTGAATCTTTGGAGGTTATATTCGTTGAGGAACACGACCTCAGAAGGTCGTTCCACAAGGATGACGTCCTCCAGATGAAGGAATTCTTAATTAATGAATTTATAAAGCAGCACTAAACTGAACCAGTCAGATGAATATCTGTAGAAGAGAGCCAAATCACCGACCTGTCTTCGATGCTCTATGCTGTCGATGTTCTTGGTCAGCTCGTGGTCTACAATCAGATGAAAGCCTCTCCTTTCAATTGAATCCAGTTGCCGAAGAGTACGCTTGGATGCAGAGCTCCAGACGTGAGAGCACCAATGATGGTCGAATCTGAGCTTTGTCGAGTGTAATTTTTAACGTTAAGGTGTATACAACTTGGACCCGAAAAGTACACAATGTTTCTGCGAGCTGTCTTGGCGATTGCCATAACGTGGTTATGCCAAGACATATTTCCTCCCAGATTGACGCACATCAAATTAATCGACGAAGACAGTGGAATTACGTGTCCTGACATGACTATATCCGGTTATGGAATGTTAACCTTTTTAAGATTAAATTCGACTTGGTTACTGTCACCCCAAGACAAAATTTCTTCTAGGTCTTTATTGAGGCGTGGCACTGCCTACGAAGACGTGCCAGCCGATGTGATGTCGTCGGAAAAGCTATATGTCTATTGGATATTTGGTTTTTACTAGGTCGTTAATGTATGGTAAGAAGAGAGAGGGTGAGAATCTATATGAAACTGCGTATAGAACGGTAAGAAGTGTTTCAACTGGATAATAGTAGTACACTTTGGTTTTCATGTACATATTTGATACACATTTTACAATTTTTGTACGTGTTACTCTAAAGTATTAAAATTCCCTATAATGATATTATTTTTTCAGTAATTTACTCCTGCCCTGTTATTAACCCAAACCCCCCCAACCCCGCAATCAACCCCACGCCAGCCATCCTACACTTGCTATCAGCGCACAAATTCTCTCCCCTTTCCCCCACCTCGTCCTTATCCTATATTGTGTTTTTCTGACCAATTGTGCGTACTCGTTTCGTGTTGTTTCGGTATCGATTTCGTGACGTCATTGAGATTTCGGCGGTTGTCACGGCGACTAGGGCTGCATCGATCCATCCCCCTTTTTCATCCCCTCACGGGGGAGCCTTAATGCGATTTTTGCACGGCGCGGCGTCGGCCGTTTCGAAAAGGAGCTTTGCCCGGTTTGCTGTTTTCGGTTTACTTATTTTTCTATAGATAGGGTAATTTATAACAGCTGAAGATATAAAATTTATATTCAAAATTATTTTTGTAACACTAGAGGTTTATTATCATGATTTATTTAAAACACACGCTGTACAAGTCAGATTTCCCATTTAAGACCAAATTAATAAAAAAAAGTATTATGGCTACAAAACATTTACGAAGAAATTTGAAATAAGAAAGAGTGCTTTGAATGGGGAATTTTTTTATGATCAAACACAAGCACTATAGGAAAAATCCTTTAGGGCACTCTGGGAGTGGTGCGTGTGCGCAAAAAGCGATTCAAGTTGGTTTTGAATCGTTGGAGGTTATATTCGTTGGGAACAAACGACCTCGGGAAGGTCGTTCCATAAGGATGAAGTCCTCCAGATGAAATAATTCTTAAATAATGAAGTTCGAGGAGTACTAAGGTTAACAACATATGGATGGGCGGCAGTGGTTCGTCGTATATTTCTGCTAATTAAGAGGGCAAGGTCAGCCGAGCACTTTCCATGAAAATACCTGTAAGAGAGAGTTAAATCCCCAACCTGTCTTCGATGTTCTAGGCTGTCGAGGTTCTTCGTCAGGTCTCTTTTCGATGGAATCCAGTAGCCGAAAAGTATGTTTGGGTGCAGAGCTCCAGACATGAGAGCAGTACTGTAGTGATGGTCGAATCTGTGCTTTGTATATAGTAGCAAAAGTTTCTAAGAAGCTATCTTGGCGATTGCCACAACGTGGTTATGCCAAGACATATTTCCTCCCAGATTTAACAATCAAGATGTCAACTATTTTTTTGGGTCTGCTTTGAAAAATTCTTTTGCCTGATGGAAACATTTGGATTGTTGCCAACTCTTTGGTCCCTAAAAGTAGGGAAATTTACGTGGATTTAAAGTTTAAAACCTCAAAAATCACCACACACTTGGATCAACATTGTGCTATAAAAAGGTTCTCGTCCATATTGATTGATTCTGCCTTGGCTTCAAAATAAAAACCAATTCACAGTTTTTCACATGAAATGGGCGGGCAACTATACAGAATGTATTAAAAAGTTCCTTTTTTTTTCTAAGTCAAAGCTTTAATTATTCAATTTATTCCTAATCCTGACACCTTGTATGTAAAATATCACGTTTTGCATGATGCATATTCATTCGCAATAAACAATTGACAGCGCCAGTTTGTAGGTGACAACATGGGACACGCTTTATTGAATGTTCGAATGCAGCATCCCACGCAAGCCGAGGGTGTTGGTAAAGTTTCTCATCACGAGAGAGCTCTATGCTGATAAGGTCAAGTTACAAAATATTACGTATCGTGGGTAGGGAAATGGTTATGTGGGTTCAAATTTACAGGATGCTAATGCTTGTAAAACTAGCTTATGCATTTGAGACAGTGGTGTGCAATCTAAGCACTGGTCTCCATGCCTTCGGAGTATTTTTATAGACGACTGTCGTCTTAACGACATGTTTCGGTAGTTTCATTTGTGCATAACAAGAAATGTTTTCTTCCTTCGATATAAAAAGTTTCACGATCATTCTAACTATACAGTGTGTGTATACCGGGTGTTTCAGGAGCAACGCTCACCTCTATAACGTTTTTATTGTTTAAAAGACAGGAATAGTATTTGGTTTGCATGTGATATTATTCTGCATTTTATGACATGACGGACTCCATTTTGTCACTTCCGGTTTAACCGGAAATTACATAAAATTTTTAAACATCCAGTATATTTTTGGCTATAAGGATTCAGAATGCTATTCCAAATTCAGCAACAAGCTATACATTTTTGATACTTTATATATTTTTCTTCATATTTTTATTTTTCATCTAGATTGCTATAATAATAATAACTCCCTAAAATCGTTTACTTCTAAGCCTTCTAAGCCAAATTATTGATAATAATGCAATTCTCAAGTTTTATTGTGTTTTAAATTTTTTACAAACTTTTTAACAAGGCTTTTTCCCAGAAACTTAATTTTTTCAAATGAAAACATATTGGCTCACTCGGGCGAAAAGATATAGCACTTTTTTCCAACAATTTCATAGATTTTGTCAAGTTAAAAAGGACAGATAATTTATTAAAAATAATACCAATTCATGAAAAAAAATATAACAAGCGCAAACGGCTTTGCATTTATCTAGGTACCGATGACGTCATAATGCTAACAAATAATAGTATATTACATCTAACATCCACTTCTGATTATTTTGAATTAAAATTATTAATAATAGATAAATGTCATTTTAACTTTTCTATTGAAAAATTAGACAGAAATTTCAAATAACCGCAGGTGGTAAAATAACGTAGGTAATAATACACATCAAGATGGCAAATATCATTTTTTGAATATGGTTTCCATGTCATTAAACAATATATTATTTTAACAACAGAAAAATGCTCAGATGAGGAATTTGATTTTACTGCTACTCCACCAGAAACACGAGAAGCAGCAAAAATAGTAGAAGATCTTCTGCAAACTAAAAGCCGCCCGAGATATGACAAGGCATATAACAGTTTAAAAGAATGGTGTACGGGAAACAAAATTCAAAATCCTGGTTCTGAGTCGGCGCTACTAGCTTATTTCAGTGAAAATGCCAAGACAAAGAAGATATCAACGATTTGGTCATAATGTAATGTTTAATGTAAATAAGTAAAACAACCATGTGAATTTTTTATTTTTTACAAATGTGATTAAGTTTATTTTAAAAAATAAATTCATTGTCGTTAAATTTGTGTAATGAGTTGTATGTTGATGTGTTCGTATATTATTTTGAGATATCGATTTTTTTTAAAATTACCAAAAAATAATGCACTTTCCACCCGGGTGGAAAGTAAAAGTAAAAAAAACGTCAACTTTCCACCTTTCAAAAATAGATGAAATGCCATTATTACATGCATGGTTGTAAATAAACATAATTACAAATTTAAAATCCGCCATAATTAGGCTTAGAAGGAAACAATTTTCGTTCATAGCAATCTAGATGAAGAAATAAAAAGAAATCTTATTTAAAGTGTGAAAAAGTGACGTAGGGGGGGGGGGGGGGGGGGTGCTTTTGGAATGGTATTCTGAATTGATATAGCCACAAATATACTGGGTGTTCCATTTAAAAATTCAAAGTTGAGGTCATTTCCTGTTAAACCGGAAGTGACAAAACGGAGTCCGTCATGTCATAAAATGCAAACCAATAGCACATACAAGTCCACCAAATTTATTTCTGAAATTTAAACAATAAAAAAGTTATAGTGGCGAGCGTTCCTCCTGAAACACCAGGTATAGTCTGGAAACGGCTTAATATATTAACAATTTATGGACCGATTTAAATCAAATTTGGTGCAGAGGATCGTACGTATTGAATGATGATATTGGCGTTGTTGTCCGCTGCTTAGTTTTTCCGTACATCACACGAATTTTAAGTTTTTATATGTAACACCCTGTATAATTTTTTATTTATAGATTCTACGTTACATTTGTTACGCTTTTGATATAACATACTGTTCCTAATATCAGTAGTTTTCGAAATAACGAGTATAATTTAATTATTAATTATGATCGTCGTAAATCTCTACAATTACTCTTACTTTACTCTCTACAATACTTTGCATCAAAAGCAAACTGGTGTTTTATTTAATAATAAGTAACGCAATTTCATGCAAAAATGACAGCTTTCTTTATTTCGAAAACTACTGATATTAAAAACAAAGTATGTTATATTGAAAGTGTAACAAATGTAACGTGGAACCTATAAAAGACAAAATGCATAGGGTGTTAAATATAATACTTAAATTCATTTGATTTTCAGACAAACTAAAACTAAACAAACTGCCAGGAGACTTGAAGCGTTCGAACTCTGGATGTACAGGAGAATACTGAAAATATCGTGTACACAAAGGATTACCAACACAGAAGTAATGCGATGAATGAATAAAGAACCAGAAATACTAAATACCGTAATCAAACAAAATCAACAAATCATCAGCAGAACTCTTCCGAATCGCCATCAACAAAGTAAGAATAGCCATGTTGATAGCCAACATCCGGAACGAATAGGCACTTGGAGAAGAAGAGGTATAAATCAAACGAAATTTTATATAGTTAAGCTGTATTGTCACAAAGTAACGGAAGAAAGACGCACTTTCCAGGGCTGCAATGAATTCTTCAAAAACTTTCTTATAAAACAGATCATTTTCTCTCAAGCTCTTAAGATTGGTGTAAACAACCAACAAATATTTGTGGAGAAGACCGTGTTTCTTTTGCACCAAATTTATGTTTATTATTATTATTTCCATAGTGTTTATTATATTATTATGATGTTGATGTGTAAAAAAATATTTATAAATAAAATGCCATTCTATTCTCTGTTCTATACACACTATTTCGTCCTCGTTACAAAGTTAGGTCGATTTTAAATTTAAAGCTATTTTGTGGATCAGATGGGACATAAACTTATCCTCTAGGGAAATTAATGCTTTGATTCTTTGAAAGGTAAATTTCTGAAGATTCCTTGTCCACTGTAGGGTTAAAACCTACATTAAGGCATGGTCCTATGAACTGATTGACTGACCAACGAGATTGACAGGAATGAAAATAGAAAGTTACAGGATCGTATTCGAACAAACCCAAATTTGTCCATTAATATGTAAACTGAAACCACCTTTTCGTAAGTAAACACTATCATGTTCCAAAACTGATGGTCGCAGTATGTATAATTTAGGGCAAAAATTATCAGAGACTCGCTAAGCTCATCTGTGAGACTCTTCTGCTTAGATATCCCAGAATTCAGGGTTAGAAATTTGTCGGCCGGATCAGTATCAAGTTTTCTTTTTCCGCTCCCAACGTTTAACACTTAAAATCGTATTCTTCCCTTTTTCGTGACAAATTGCTAGTGCCAACAATCTTCAACTCTCGCTATATATTTGAGCTTTTTCAAGTTCCGTTAAATGGAGAGGCATTTTGAAAATTTTGGCAGTGACTAGTCTTGCAATTTTGAAAACGTCAAAATCAGTTAAGACAGATTTATATTATAACAAGTTTAGTGCTCCCATTTTTCATGAATAAAACTGTATACGGTGTCCCAAATTCGATGCTCACCTTGGGATGTCGGAAACTATAAAAGATACATCTTTTTCGTGACAAATTGCTAGTGTCCGTATTGACCAACAATCTTCAACTCTCGCTATATATATTTGAGCTTTTTCAAGTTCCGTTAAATGGCGAGGCATTTTGAAAATTTTGGCAGTGACTAGTCTTGCAATTTTGAAAACGTCAAAACTGATTTATATTATAAGAAATTTAGTGCTCCCATTTTCCATGAATAAAACATGAACAAACCCAAATTCGATGCTCACCATTGGGATCTCGGAAACTATAAAAGATACAGCAAAGGTTAAATTATGACAAAGTTGTAGAATTTGGAGCGTACGTTAATGCCGATGAGAAACTAAGATATCCGAAAATAAAACGATAATTTCATTTTCTGTTTTTGGTTTTTTACGAGTTTTCTATGACGTTGTTTATTGCACCCATATTGAAAAACGAAAAGCACATTATGAAGACATTTTTTCACGCTGCATTTAAGGATAGTTTATAATTTAAAAAAGGACGTTTCGGTTTTCAGATATCACCGTCAGGTCAAAATTTTTAAATACATGAAATATAAAAATTACTTCTTGAATTATTTCGTTCCCCCAAGACATAAATCAAAAACAACTTTGCAAGATTTCACCGTTTTTAACCCAAGCAGCTTAATTTTTTTCTGCAATACAGTCCTGATATTGTTATGTTGTGATGTATCTTGGGTTCAAAACGGTGAAATATTGGCAAAATGTTATTGGTTTATGTTTTGGTGGATCGAAATAATTCAAAAAGTAATGTTTAAACTTCAGGTCCGTATTTTACAAAATTTTGACCTGATATCTGAAAACCGAAACGTCCTTTTTAAAATTAGACGTTAACTTTAAATACATCGTAAAAAGTGCCTATAGAAAGCGTTTTTCAATATGTTTATAAATAACGTCATAAAAAACAAAAACGGAAAATGAAATTTTCGTTTTTTTTTTTGGATATTTCCGGAATCTTAATTTCTCACCGGTATTAACTTCAGCTCCAAATTCTGTAACTATGCCATAATTTAACTTTTCGTGTATATTTTATAGTTTCCGAAATCCCAACGGTGAGCATCGAATTTGGCACACTCTGTACCTTTAAAACTTGTACATAATATCAATAAAGCCCATAAATTTTCCGTACTGCAAGTTAAGATGAGAGTGATGTGTTTCATGCCATAACTTTAATCCAAATGCTGATTCAGAAAGAAGACAGTCCAGTTAAAAAAATGAATATTCCAATTTTGTTTGGCAAGAAAAATCGAAAATTAAATACTCTAGTTTAAATATTTAGTTAAAATTTAACCAAATGCATGTGGCAACAATGCATGGCCTTACAATCTCCAAGCGACGTTTGATACAAAAGCACAGGTGTCACGAAAGGCCGTAGTAGTAGTAGTGCATATTATGCAGTGATAGCTGTGATTCACAAACCGTAGTAGTAGTAAGTCGACATAGGCCGGATGGCTTACTTAAATGAGTCAGCGAGTCAACCGATAGTGTCTATATAGTACGAGGTTCCTTCATACATGAATTATTAATCGAAGGGCTTTCTGGAAATATAAATAAATACATTTTTTTGGACCATATGATAATGGTCAAATATGATAATTAATATACCATTTCCAGCCTACTAAAATTTAGAATTAACAGCAAGCCAGTGAGGATTGTATTTTGAATTTATGTACAGGGTGTCGCATTTTCGACACTTTAATAGGGTATCTCCGTGATTGTTAGTGCTATCAAAAAAGTAATGTAGATGTCATGTGGTTTTTTTGGGTGAAACTTAAAATGGTAAAATCAAAATTCGAAAATTTTCGCTCGCTTAGAGATACGGGGGAAAATCAATAAATTTACAATTTCTAAATTACCTTATATTTTTTTGGTTAAAAGAGATTCAGAAAAATGTTTAATACAGAAGTTTATTGGGTTTGTTCGGGTTAATAATTATTGAATAATCTGCCGTTTGCAGAATAAGTATACGGGGTCAGGTGAGAAAGTTATCTGACCTAACCTAATTTTTTAAATTGGAACACCCTGTATATTTTAATCTAAAAAGATAGATATTAAACCCTCTTTTCAAATTTATAACACACCATGGATGATAGATATCAAATTTTTCAAAACGTTGATAAGTATTTCTCACAAATGAATATGTAAAAAATGAAATATAGTTGTCTCTAGGATATTAGTTTTTGTTTCATGGCCTACTTTGGTTTAAAGTAATAAAGTTTAATAAATAGCCTAGGAAACCAATATCATCCATGGTGTGTTATATATTTGAAAGAAGAATTTAAAATAGTATATTTTTAGATTAAAATATACAGGGTGTTCCATTTAAAAAAAATGAGGATAGGTCCGATAACTTTTTTACCTGACCTCGTATACTTATTCTGAAAACGGCAGATTATTCAATAATCAATATAAAGAAACTTCTGAATAAAACATTTTTCCATATTTCTTTTAACTAAGAAAATATAGGGTAATTTTAAAATTGTCAATTTTTTGATTTTCCCCCGTATCTCTTAAACGAGCAAAAAATTTCAAATTTTGATTTTATCATTTTAAGTTTGGCCCAAAAAGAGTACATGATAAATACATTACCTTTTGATAGCACTAACACTTACGGAGACCCGAACAAACCCTATAAAAGTGTCAAAAAGGGGACACCCTGTACCTACATGTCATATAAAATTTCATTTTATTTTAATATTGCTAGTAAAATACCTACCAAATTACTTTTTTCTTTATAAATATTACAAAAACCTATAAATTAGTTTAAAATGGAAAACTGTTGACTCATTTTTAAGAATATGGCTAAATATGTATAGTCCTGCTAGAGCTACTATATAAAATTAAACTTAATGCCCGCTTACTGCTAAATTTAATGCAAGCTTGTCAATTGTCGCATCGGTTGGCAATCTGCGATTGGATTTATAACGTCTATCCAACTAAAAAGACTAGCGTCAAAGGATTAAACCAGACCATGTAATTAGTTTCTTAAAAAAAATAGTTTTAGAAACACAATAGCGGCGTTTTTTTTTGTATTTTTAACGTATGCAAATAGACATTTATAGAAAAAAAATGTTAGCCTATTAACTACAGTGTGTCCCAGGTTAAGCGAACCTATAGGTGTAAATGACAAAAAAAATTCTAATTGAAATTTTACCATTTGTTATCTAGGGCTGCTTGATTAGAAAATAAAATTTAATATATTTCGAGTTTTATGAAATCAAACAGGCCTTGGACTGGTGCATTATTTTCTGTCTAGGTCAGGCGTCGGCAACCTGCGGCTCTTTGGATGTGAAGCTGCGGCTCTTTAGTTCCATACGCAAATATTATTTATTTTATCGAAAAAAAAAACATTAAAAATTCGTTCTGAATCGATTAACGAGGATTAGGCACCGATTCTATCTCTCAGTCCCTTGTACTCGCTTTTCACCGCACCCCTCCCCCGTGACACGCGTCGTTACCGTCGTCAGTCCGTCGAAAGCTCTCGAATGACACCGTCGTCGGATGTTTCCATGTAGGGTTTTAATTCGTTTTCGACGCAAGACAATTTGGCGTCTTCACCAGTGCTTTGGTTGTGACCAGGGGTCGGCAACCTACGGCTCGCGAGCCGCATGCGTCTCTTTCGATGTCAAGTTGTGTCTCTTTCGATATCAAATTGCGGCCGTTACTGGCTCTTTAAAAACTGAGAAATAGTGTAAATTATAACTTTTGGCTCTTCCGTCTCGGTTGCCGACCCCTGGTCTAGGTAAAGTGCCACACGAAAAATATCATTAAGAAAAGTTGCTCAGAATTCAAAATCATTTTTAATAACCATCGAACAATTTTTTTGCATTTTTTTTTTAAACCACTAAACAGAAAAAATCTTCATGGTATTAAATACATTTATTAGAAAAGATTATTTCGGAAATAACATTTGATGATACTAATATTACGAAGAATGAAGAAATTAGAGATTTCTAACTAGGAAAAATATTGTATTAAATGAAAAAAACAATGTAGGTTATTAAATTCGGTGCACCTGCACAATCTTGAATTCCGAGCAGCTTTTCTTAATGAAATTTTTCAATATCTTGCTTGCGACGAAGAGGAACTTTACTGAGACAGAAAATAAAAATAAGGCTCCGGCCAAGGCCTGCGTGATATCATAAAAATCAAAATATGTTAAATTTTATTGTCTAATCAAGGAGGCCTAGATCCCAAATGGTCAAATTTCAATTCGAATATGACATTTACACCTATGGGTTCGCGATTCCTGGGACACACTGTATGATACAATTTTCGAAAACCAGTTTATGAGGTTTGTGAAATATTAATTATTTGTTTACATAAATGTTGTTCAATCCAAGAATATCCACAATAAAATAATTGTCCTTGACATACATTTTTGTCATCACGTTATCAAATATTAAAGCCAGGAGGACGGAATATGGACTGGATAGCATCAAAAGTGACGTGTCTAATAACAACAAGCTGGGGTAATAGTTGTTAAAAGTTTTAACAATCTGGGGGGTAAGAATTGTTAAAACTTTTAGTCCATAATTGGCGATGGCGAGCCAATAATAAATAGTTAAATAAGCTTTGATAAAAATAACCTTTCTCAATTATTAATAAGGATATTATATGTACAGAGTGTCCCACTTTCGACATTTTTATAGGGTATCTCCGTAACTGTTAGTGCTATCAAAAAAGTAATGTAGATGTCATGTACTCTTTTTGGATCAAACTTAAAATGATAAAATCAAAATTCGAAAATTTTCGCTCGATTAAGCGATACGGGGGAAAATCAAAAAATTTACAATTTCAAAATTACGCTATATTTTCTTAGTTAAAAGAGAAACAAAAAATGTTTTATGCAGAAGTTTATTTATAATGATTGTTGAATAATCTGCCGTTTTCAGAATAAGTATACGGGGTCAGGTAAGAAAGTTATCGGACCTAACCTCATTTTCTTAAATGGAACATACCCTGTATATTTTAATATAAAAAGATAGCATTTTAAATTCTCTTTACAAATATATACACACCAGGTTGGATTCTTAGGCGATTTATTAAACTTTATTACTTTAAACCACAGCAGGCCATGAAGCAAAAGCTAATATCCTAGAGACATTCTAGTTGGTATTAACATTTAACGTCAATTTCATTTTTACATATTCATTTGTGAAAAGGATTGATCAACATTTTGAAACATTTGATATGATATCTATCATCCATGGTGTGTTATAAATTTGAAAAGAGAGTTTAAAATACTATCTTTTTAGATTAAAATATACAGGGTGATCCATTTAAAAAAAGTAAGGTTAGGTCCGATAACTTTCTTACCTGACCCCGTATACTGAAAACGACAGATTATTAAACAAACATTATAAATAAACTTCTATATAAAACATTTTGCTGTATCTCTTTTAACTAAGAAAATATAGGGTAATTTAGAAATTGTCAATTTCTTGATTTTCCCCCGTATCTCTTAAGCGAGCGAAAATTTTCAAATTTTGACTTTACCATTTTAAGTTTGACCCAAAAAGAGCGCATGACACCTACATTACTTTTTTGATAGCACTAACAATAACATATTATGTAAAGACAATTTCAGGACCTGTTGTATTATTAAATATTGTGGATATTTTAAACTGGTCCAATAAATTTAGGTTGACATTAAGCTACAATTTATACAAACTACGGCGGCAGGTGAATACTAGTATACTAAACTTTTTAGGCAAATCGGTATTTTCTTTTATCTAAAAATAGGAATAATGATTATTGCGGTACCGGGGATATAGGAATCAAGAAATATTTACCTAAAATTTTATACTTTTGTTAAAACTGATTGCTTACCAAATAGTATACGATTTGTGCTAATTAAGAACTGCGGCAATCCTTCTTACCTGAAACAAAATTCAAAATGAAAAAACAGGTCACATTAAAAAGAAACGACTTGTAAACGCGGAAATTCAATCACTAGAAAGTTGCAGGCAAAAAATATTGTTCTATTTAATAGTACATTACGTACCGAGGGCAGTAAGAAGGCCTTTACGGACGAGTCCGTAACTTCACTGCCCGAGGTTCGTACCGTACTTTTTGTCAAAAGTGCGCCGAGTCCTTCTGCCACTAAAAAGAGTGTTGGTGTGTGCTTCCAGCGTGAACGCGAGAGGGCTGTAATGAAAACATTACAGCCCTGTTTCTAGGTATATTACAGCCCTGTCTCCGAGAGGCTTGAAAAGAGCTACTTACGGTCACGAAAAGAGGTCGCGTAAGAGGCGCTTACGGCGCACGTATGACGAAAACAAATTTACTTGCCGGAGTCAGTCGAAATCTCCGATTTGATCCCTGCTCGTTTCACGCTTTGAAGGCACGAGGAGAATTGGATCTTCCCTTGCAGTTAGAAGAATATGCCGAGCGTCCGCCCGTAATCGGTACGCCGACAGAAACAACGATAATCGGAAGAAAGAAACTGCACGTGATCGGGGTATATACTTCAATTTTCTACGCTGAAGAACGAGTTTTCGCTTCCATGAAAACGGTACGTTTAAAAAAAAATTTAACGAAAGATGTCTAAATTTTGTTAACAACTCGAGGAAAGTCCATCATTTTTTTCTATATGGAGCAGTAAAAAAATTAAATCTAAAAATCTACCGAAAAAAAAATATATAGACTTTCCGCGAGTTCTAGTTCTATTACACTATTTTTTTTCTTTGACATTTTTTTCTAAAATAGGAATAAACGGTTGGGAAGAAAACTCGTTTACAGGTACTCCGGAATCCTGTTAAATACATCATGGTAATAAGAGTAAAAGAGTAATTATTTACTCAATAAGGTACACGGAAAAAATACTTAGTAAAATTATTATAGTAAAGATTGTATTGAAAAATTTCCCATAAAATATAGTATTAATTAAATTTTTTATTAGAAATCTGTACCAAAATGATATTATTGTAAACATAATTTCTGAAAAAGTATAGTTAGAATTTCTAATAAATTTAGTAAAATCAAGTTAATATTAAAATATATAGTAAAACAAACACTATAGTAAAATTATTATGGTAAAGATTTTATTGTATAATTTTCATAATTAAGTTCGGCACGGTTAGTACTTGGATGGGTGACCGCTTGGAATCCCATGTGTTAAAATTTTTACAAAAGAGTTTAGTAAATTTTACAAAATATTTCAGTAAATTTTACAAAAATATAATTTTGGTAATTTTTACCAAAAATTTTTGTTAAAATTTTGCTATAATTTTATGGCAATTCTTAATAAGTTATTCCAGTCACATATAGAGCCCTAAATTATGGTTAATTTCCATATTTATAGAAAATTTAACAAGTACTTATTTTCGTGTACGACTGTGCCAAATCTGCCCTAATCTGGATAATTTAAATCCAAATCTATCGTGTCCCGTCCATCGATTGTTTGATTTGCCATCAAACCGATCAGCTGTTAGAACAAAAACAGAAACAGCCTGAAGATAAAAAGAGACGGAGATTCTAGAAACATCGTTTTCATAAATACCGGGTTCATGTTTGTTTCAAGTCGACGTTTCGTACATTCTGTTCCTACCCTGAACAAGTTTAACAGAACCATTCATGCTTTGAATAGGTTAAATATTTTACGACAGTAAATTACACTTGGTTACGTGGTCTAATATATTGGGTCTTTATTTCATAATTCACTAACTACGGCCTTTTAGCATTCATTAATTAAATCCATTTTTCATCCCGAACCTCCACCAGTTAAACACACTACGATGTAGTTAACGGCCTGGTTTATGAATAAAATATATCGCGTTCAGGTGCTTCCACCCTCGTAATTTTCCCGCGCCTTCTGTCCCTTCATTCCCCCCTCCCCCCTATCATTCCGCTGTTCTCGTCGATCCCACTTTTTCGCAGAGTTTAGCCGATGTGAACAGAGACAATTCCTCACTCTACTACATTATTTTTTACTTTAAATTAAACTAGGTAGATGCTCTGAAATTGTGTCGTATCACATCTGTGCACCCATTGTGTCCGAAAATACAATTGAATTGAAACAACCATGGACCCGGTATTTCTATCTGCTTTGTACACGTCAATGTAATAAACACAACAAAGAGATGGGGGATTTTATCTGTAGCATCCCCATCTCTTCTTATCTTCTGTCTGTTCCTGTTTTCATTGTAACAGTTGATCGGTTTGAAATGTCTTGGTTAGGAAAAACAAACAATAGACGGGCGTGACTCAAAAGTATATATTTTTATCCGGTTTACGGCAGATTTGGCACGATCTTACCATATTAAGGTAACAATTACGATTATACGTAAAATTAATACACAATGACAAATATGACAGTTGTTAATCCGGTAGTGTCAAACGTGAAAACAGGTACGAAAGACGGCCGTACCAATAATGGCTTAGTAATTTAACTATCAAGTGACATCTATTCTTCACATTTTCGTTTTTGGTTCATTTCAATACATTCATTTTTATAGCAGATACGATTTTTTAAAAGAAACATCACAATTTCCATTTCTTTTCCCGTAGAAAAAGATCTTAAGTGATGACAGCTTCATTAGAGAAGCTTTAGAGCCACAGGTTTGTTCCTTCATTTATCGGAGCAAATTTTATGCTGATGCATGATTATGCTTGACCACATATTGCAAGAATTGTTAACGAGTATTTAGAAAAAGTCGAACTCCCAAAATATGAATTGCCTCCCCACGTAGCCCCGTCTTAAATCCAATAGAACATATCTGCGATCCACTGGGCAAAATACGATCTCTGCTCCTGCAAATTTACATGACCTCAGTGCAGCTCCTGTTGAAGAATGACAGCAAATTGCCCAGAATTATATACGGAACCTTATTGAAGGTATGCCAAGGCGTATAGCAGCCGTCATTCGTGCTCATGGGGGAAACACCCCATATCGTATCTGTTACGAACTGACGAAGAACCTCGACAGCCTAGAACATCGAAGACAGGTTGGGGATTTTAGTCTCTTTAACAGATAATTTCATGGAAGGTGCTCGGCTGACCTTGCCCTCTTAATTCCGCCCAGAGCTACGAATAGCAGAAATACACGACGAACCACTGCCGCCCATCCATATGTGGTTAAGCTTAGTACTCCTCGAACTTCATTATTTAAGAATTCTTTCATCTGCAGGACTTCATCCTTGTGGTACGACCTTCCCGAGGTCGTTTTTCCGAACGAATATAACCTCCAACGATTCAAAACCAACGTGAATCGCTTTTTGCGCACACGCACCACTCCCAGAGTGCCCTAAAGGATCTTTCCTATAGTGCTTGTGTTTGATCATAAAAAAAAGTATTGAAATGAATCAAAAATAAAATTGATAATTAAATGACAAAATAAAAAGTTTTTTTAAAAGCTTGAGTCAAAAAACAATTCTTGTTTCAACCTGTATATTATGGACATATTCTTAACTTTCTTAAAATCTCACACCTTTCCAAAACAATACTTTACGTAAACATGAAAAATTTTATCGATAAAAAACCGAGCTCTAGTTATATTACCTTCGATAAATTTACCTGCAAAATAAAAAAGGAATAATAAAAATCGGTCTTAAAATAAGACGATTATTCACGATCAGTGTATTATGTATGTATGTCCACAACGGCTTATAGTTTTGCCATAGGATTTTGAAATTAATTTTAAATCGTTATTTTATTAATATTTCCGTAAGAATTTTCGATATTATTGTCAATTTTTTGTACATATCTGTCAACAACACTGATAGTGATAAATTTTAATTTCAATTTCCAACAATTTTTGTCAAAAATCATCGTTTCTTTTGGGTTTCGTTTAGGATTGTTAATTTTTTTTAATCCTTTTTACAGGACGAATTAGGTCACGTCCACGGAAAAACACTCGTCCTCTCGGCTCCCTGAAGTCTGGCGTTCCAGCCGCGTCCGTTGTCATGCCGACGCTGCAACCCCCAGACTGCCCTCCCTGTTACCCCAGGATTCGATTCTCCCATTCCCGTCCACACACATACACGCCCTGTCCTGAACGCGGGAAGAAGGCGGTAATGCTGATTTAAATGTTATTGCCTACGCTCCGTGAATGCTTGAAATTTTTTTTAAACGGTGCCCTTATTTTGAAAATGCTTTATTTACGAATAATTATTTGAAGATTGTCCCTAACAAAATTTATATTTGGGGATTTTTTTTTCATGTACGAGTAAGTTCGAGTTGTGAAGAATTAAAAATTTTTTATAACAAATAAAAGTACAAATAATAATTCTAATATAATAAATAAAATAATTTTATTATAATAAACAATTTCAAAGGCTCAGTCAGTTAGGTTATGTATAAAATAAAAAACGAATAACTTGAAACACTCAATTCTAAATAATTATTAAACGGTCAGTTCTTAATTAATGTGGCTTTTGAATTTGTAGTTTTTTTTACAGTCATCTACAGGGTGTTACAAATTCGGCCTTCACCAGTGGGATTTCGGAAACGGTTAAATTGGGGAAAATTTGCGTAATTATGGGCCCAATAATATGCCCCAAAAAATCGATAATAAATACAGGGGCTTTCAAAATATTTGGAAAAATCTAAAATTTTGCGTTTCGGTTTTTATTTTTCCTAACTTTGTTCGAACAGATGTCCAAAAAAAATTTTTTACCTTGCTCATTGCTACTTTTTACTCTGCACAAGATGGCATCATCAGATCATTCATGCGACGTTTCGTCTTTAGGTCACCATCATCAACTTAACTTTTTTAAATACGGGCTGGATTCTTTTGTTTAAATAACGAAAGAGGACCGTCATCTACGTTCAATGGTATACAACACTTACTGGTTTTCCGACGTTTTGTTTCTTAAATTGACCATACTCATTAAAATACCCCTAGTACAGGGTGTTCAATTTTCGACACTTTTATAGGGCATCTCCGTAATTGTTAGTGCTATCAAAAAAGTAATGTAGGTGTGTGTCATGTGCTCTTTTTGGGTTACACTCCAAAAATTGACAAACAAAAGTACCCTATATTTTCTTAGTTAAAAGAGATACAGAAAAAAGTTTTATACAGAAGTTTCTTTATATGTATAGATTGTTGAATAATCTGCCGTTTTCAGAATAAGTATACGGGGTCAGGTAAAAAAGTTATCGGATGATTTTGATCTGATTTTTTTAAATGGAACACGCTGTATGTTTTAATCTAAAAATATACTATTTTAAATTCTCGTTTCAAATATATAACACACCATGGATGATATTGGTTTCCTAGGCGATTTATTTAAACTTTATTACTTTGAAACGAAATAAAGGATTTTTAAGGTAAAAAATAATGGGAATCATCGCAAATGTTCGGAATATGTCCTTAAATGGTTACCGTCTTTCCAGATAACGAACAAAATATACATTTTGCATCATTTCTTCGTTTTTTCCACTTTAAATATAAACTGACATCATATCAATTTTTCAATATGTTGATAAGTCATTTTCACAACTTAATATGTAAAAATGAAATTGATGTTAAATGTTAATAGTCTACATAGTTGTTTCTATGATATTAGCTTTTGTTTCATGGTCTACTGTGGTTTAAAGTAATAAAATAATAAATCGCCTAGGAAACCAATATCATCCATGGTGTGTTATATATTTGAAAGCAGAATTTAAAATAGTATATTTTTAGATTAAAATATACAAGGTGTTCCATTTTAAAAAATGAGGTTAGGTCCGATAACATTTTTACCTGACCGCGTATACTTATTCTGAAAACGGCAGATTATTCAACAATCAATATAAAGAAACTTCTGTATAAAACTTTTTTCTGTATCTCTTTTCACTAACTTTTAACTAATTTTTTGATTTTCCCCCGTATCTAGGTATTAAGCGAGAGAAAATTTTCAAATTTTGATTTTACCATTCTAAGTTTGACCCAAAAAGAGCACATGACACCTACATTACTTTTTTTATAGCACTAACAATTACGGAAATACCTTATAAAAGTGTCGTGTACCTGTACATTCCCATAATTTACTAGCACTTTTTTAAGACTGTTAAAAGCGTTAATAGCGCTGATGAAATGAATGCGAGAGGCAAAATTTTAGATTTTTCCAACTATTTTGAAAGCCCGTGTATTTATTTTTGAGGTACGTAACTTTGCCCCAATTTAACCGACTTCGTATCTCTTACAGTTTCCGAAATCAAATTGGTGAAGGCCTAGTCATGTCCACAACGGCGCACCGAGCCTAGCTCTTTGCCTTGCCTGTCGATCAATTTGTCTCTCGACATCGAGCTATAAACATGGACTGTGCGTTGTCATCTTCTTCCGATGAAGAAGTTATTATTTTAGACGCTAATATAACAAAGTGGTATATGTTCAGCATTTGACGTGAAATTGGAAAATCAGTTAATATACAGGATGTCGCATTAAAAAATATGTTTAAATAGGGTCGTTATTAATTACTTAGAAAAAAATAAGGTATACTGGAATAATTTTTAACGTTTTAATTGTTATTTTAAATAGTGTTGTAAAACATAAAATCCAAGTAATTATATAATCAAAAATATTTATATGCATTATCATAATATACGCACAGTCCAAGTTTATATCTTGATATCGAGGGACTACTGTGCGAAGCTCGAGCGAGGCTGTGCTATGGTGCCAGGCTAAGTGCGAAGGGCGGTGCGCCGTTGTGGACACACACATAAAACCCGGCATGCCACACTGTGGCACGCGAGCGGCAAGTTGGCAACCCCTGGTCTAAAACCTCAACTGCAACCATCAGATATTAATTTTTTTCAGTCGTACACGAGGCTTCTCAAAAAATGTGAATTTGGCTTTAGAGTAAAGACAATATCGTCAATGAGGTGACAATAAAGTCAAATCAAATTTCGCTAGATTGAATCAAAAACGCACCTGATTCATAATCCTCAATGGGACACTTATGAGGTTAATCTTGGCAAACCACCCTTAGCTGCTACCTGTGAAATATTGGTAAATATTTTTTCTATACGTAGGTACATATCATCATATAAAAAATTATTAATAAATGATTATAGTAACGTGTTTGTCTACAATGAATTTATTCACTCGAGAAATACATAACTGGTACATATAGTACATAATTGCGAAGACAACCAGAATAGATTAGTCAAAACTTCCTCTAGGTTAAAAAAATAATTAATTACATTCACGTCTACCGACCAGACCGTGAAGGTTTTGCGTGTAATGCGTTTCAATAACAACACTCTCCAAAAACACCTGATCGAGACCAGACTACAATCATAAAAGACAAGTTGAATACATTATTTTCTCGGATGTTAAATGTGATTTTACCGATTCCATTCATTGTAACGACGGAAAGAAATTCGTCAATATTGAACCGACCTTGTACGATGAAACCAAGTTTATCTACAAAAAAATCCAGGTAACGGGTACCCGGGCTATGAAAAGTGGTTCGTTACATGGATAAGTCTAGGACTTTGTAAACAATATCCAGTAATTTAATTTCACTGCTATTATTATAAAAATGTTTTTTCCAAAACTGTCTGAAAATATTTGATAAAATATTTAGGTGGTACTCTTTCTATGTAATATAATTATTTCATGTTTCTTCTAGAACCCAGTCGGTAACTGACCGGGTACCGGATGTCCGGTAAAACTGAATCTTTAATCTGCATATACGTAGAGACAAAAAAGAAATACTTAAAAATATAATACGCAAATAAATATATTTTTAAAACAAGTAGTTCCAAGTATGAATTGAGTACTTAAGGCTGTATAAACAATATCCAGTAATTTAATTTCACTGCTATTATTATAAAAATGTTTTTTCCAAAACTGTCTGAAAATATTTGATAAAATATTTAGGTGGTACTCTTTCTATGTAATATAATTATTTCATGTTTCTTCTAGTACCCAGTCGGTAACTGACCGGGTACCGGATGTCCGGTAAAACTGAATCTTTAATCTGCATATACGTATAGACAAAAAAAGAAATACTTAAAAATATAATACGCAAATAAATATATTTTTAAAACAAGTAGTTCCAAGTATGAATTGAGTACTTAAGGCTGTATAAACACTTTCAACTGTAGTACACTCTTGAACTCTAGTTCAAAGGAAAAACGTTATTGTACAAACAGTATTTACACTGATCTCAGTTCAAATCAGGAGTTCACGTGAACGTCCACTTTTAGCGGTTCAGTTGAACCGTCGCTCCAAGCCATTTTCTAACCTTAAATATATTTTTTTTGTCAGGTCAATGTCATATTATACAATACAGTAAATTATCGTTATTTTATTGTTTGCAAAAATGTAGGCATTTAATGAAATCACAGCTGATGATGAAGATTTTTGGGTCTTCTGGCTACTGCAGCCAATGCTGTGAATACGGCCATACCGGAAAAATCCTGATCAATTTACTAAATGGACAGGCGATATTTTCAAAGATTACACTTAACAAGAAACATAGCTGTTTGTTTTTAATTATTATAACGGCGGAATTAAGAGGGCAAGGTCAGCCGAGCACTTTCCATGAAAATATCTGTAAAAGAGAGTCAAATCCCCAACCTGTCTTCGATGTTCTAGGCTGTCGAGGCTCTTCGTCAGCTCGTGGTCTCCGATCAGACGAATAGCCCTTCTTTCGATGGAATCCAGTAGCCGAAGAGTATGTTTGGGTGCAGAGCTCCAGGCATGAGAGCACTCTAGTGATGGTCCAATCTGGGCTTTGTATAGTATCAAAAGTTGTTGAGGTGTGTGCGACTTTTTGGTTCGGAAGAGTACACCATGTTTCTGAGAAGCTATCTTGCCACAACGTGGTTATGCCAAGACATATTTCCTCCCAGATTGACGCCCAGCAAATTAATAGATGAAGCCAGTGGACTATATTTTTTTATGGAATCAATAAGGTCTATCCGCTTTAGAAATGTATCGCCAGTCTCCTAAAGATTTTATAAGTACACCGAGTAGAAAAGGCCTGGAAAGCAAGCCCACCGAACGCTAAATCAAATAAAAGGTTATATTTTATGTCAAAAATCTAAAAAAATAAAAGTAACTAAATAATGGTAGTGCCAACATAAACTTGTCTGAGTTCATCAGCTGAACTAAGGTTCAATTTATATTGAACAACGTAATATTGAATGAATGCAGTTCACAGGTTGATCGGAGTTCCGTTGAACCTAAGTTCAGAATTGTTTTATACAATCGGCCCTTAATTTTGTAGCAAGGAATTCATTTTTCAAAACAATAATTTTATTGTAATATCTATTTATATATTTAAATAATTTTTAAATTAAGTATTTCTTTTTGCGTGTGTGCATATACGTATAGACAACAGTGTTCTTTATATTATATCGTTGATCCTTAATTGCTCATACGACCATAACATTTTTTCGGGTAGAGCCGGAATAAAAATTTTATTTGCCTGCATCCCAAATTATTATACCACTTTGAGTATACTTTATCTGTAGCTACGAAAGGAATGCGGGAAAACAAATTTCAGGGGTTAACAATGTTGTCACATAGTAAATTTTAATTTAATAATCTCTCACCGAGAAAGGGACATTAATACGACCAAAACTGAAAAATCATCATTAATCAATGTATCATGTAGCTGTTTTTTCCCATGTTGAACAATTTACATGTTGTAAAAAGTAATTTTTTAAACCTTGATAGAAAATAGTTACCTACCTTCAAACATAAAATGCAATTACTGAAGAATTCCCTATTTTTAGTACATTATGTAAAATAATAATAGCACGCCCATGACTAGACCATGTTTTAAACGATATTGCTTCCCCCTTACCTATACGTCGGAAACACAGATCCACTTGTCGATCTGTAGGTGTCTATTTAATTCAAAATAAAAAGCAATCAATATGTAGATAACTATATTTTCAACCGACCCTGCACCCGTTTGAAGCTGTTAGGACTTGGACACAATGGGATTTAAACAGGTATTGATTTATTACAATAAAGGTCAACGGTATAATCTAAACTTTACTATACAGTTTAAGGACAAACATAACGAATTTTCAACAAATTTTTATCTTATTTTTCCTTTCCTTCTGTACTGTCCAAGGGGCGTTCTATACCCAGAAGCATACTTTGGAAACCCCTGGACTACAAACTTTAGTTATAATACAGCAGTTTTCTTTTAAGAAATACGATTTATAAAAAAACAGAAATACTCCATGCCCGATGTTAAAAAATTAAAGCGTGTCAATGCCCTTTAAATCGAGGTTTGTTATATCGACGCAACATCACTCCATTAAGCAACACAACTTTTTGCTCGTTTCGAAACACGACACAGCTGTTTTTACCGTCGCTCGTTGCGTGGCGTCGATCTATAGGTCGTAGATTTGTTGTAACTCTGCCAGGCAGTGAATAATTGACCCAGGATATTGCGTCGTAGTAAAAGTTTTTTTACCATTTTTATTTATTTCCAGCATTAATTCGTAAGGTGGAAGGAACTATCAAGGTTGTTTCCTTGTGAATAACTTTAAAGTTTAAATTACGTTTCATATAAATCAAAGAGTTAGTTCTTCAAGTAATTGAATGAGCAACCACCCATAGTAGTGATCGACCGATGCAAATATAAATATCGGTACATCGGCAAACCGATATACAGGGTGTCCCAGAATATGTGGGCAATCTCCCGGGTTTAGATAGAACACTTAAAAATAACAGGAGAAGTTCTTATAAATTTTTCTTCCTACCGCCTCCCCTACGGAGATACGGGCCCATAACGGACGTCACTGGAAATCGTTGTTTTTTAAATAATTTCTTAAGTACTAGGTGTAATTTAATAATTTTTTAGTATAATGGTTACTAGATGAGTCTCCTTAAAATTCTCCCTTTTAAATACATGGCTTATTTAGTTTGCCAGGGACGGACTAGACGTAACACAAAAATGCTTTTTTTTACACCCTGTATGATGAAGGAACGACAATAATATTTTTGGATACGCTAAATCTTGAGCTCTTGATCAATGTCGATAAAATGAAGTGTTTTCGAAAAAAATATATTTTTGTTCAATATTGGTTGTTGTTTTATGTTCATAAAATTCCCTCATTGTTGCTATGGATTTTTTCACATGTACCGATTTAAATAAGAATATTTATGCCAGTGTCAATTTATGGTAGTGTCTTGAAATTTGCGTTTTTTTCTCCTTTATCTTATTAGTTACTAACTTAGTAATGTAATTTACATAAATATACTGAATATAAATCATATTGAACAAAAATATTTTTTTTTTCGAGAACAGTTCATTGATCAAGAGTGCCTTTTCTTCAGCTTAAGGTTTAGAGTATCCAAAAATATTATTGTCGTTCCTTCATCATACAGGGTGTAAAAACCCATTTTTGTGTTACGTCTAGTCCGTCCCTGGCAAACTAAATAAGTCAAATGTGCTTAAAAGTGCGAATTTTAAGGAGACTCATCTAGTAACCATTATACTAAAAAATTATTAAATTACACCTAGTACTTAAAAAATTATTTAAAAAACAACGATTTCCACGGACGATCGTTATGGACCCGTATCTCCGTAGGAAAAAAAATGTATAGGAACTTCTCCTATTATTTTTAAGTGTTCTATCTGAATCCGGGAGATTGTCCACATATTCTGGGACACCCTGTATATATCGGCATTTTTAAGATGTATGAAATTGTCACACACATAATTATTAATATAATCATGCTAGGGTGCTTCAATTATACAAACGAAGATTATTTAAAGCTGTTTATTATTTATAGAGAATGTGATAACGTAATCACAAGAACATGTGACACATTTATTTCTTTAGCATTTCACTGTTGTTCATCACCGTCATAGCCAACAAATCATTATAAAATTTTGAAAGATTTGAAAATGTAGATTTTTACAGTTTTCTCAATTTAATTTTTAATCTTATTGTTTAAAAACTGTATAAAAAATCAAAGAGTTCATAGCAAACTAGATGAAAAAATAAAAATGATTTAAAGTGTCAAAAAGTGACATATGAGATGTAAGTAGCTGAATTTGGAAAGTCAAAAATATATTGGGTGTTCCCGGTATGTTGTAAAATTATACTTGTTGTTTGTGTTGTTTCGACATGTTTTGCATTTTGTCTAAGCGGTATTAGTGTTCCACAATACTTGTTTTAGGTTTACAAGATGTTTCACCACAAGAAAGAGAATTAAAGAACGTCGAACCCGGGCTTGTAAAATATATGTATCATTCTAACCTCAGTTGTGCAAATATTGAATCAAATGAGTGCCTTCGTGTTTCTAATATCCGCGAAATCAGACCCGAATTGGAAAAACGTATAACTAGGTTAGATAATGGAAGAACACAGAAAAATGCCGAAAATAGCGACGATGAAGATCTTCCTATTGCCACAATTTTCAAAGTAGAACAAAAAACAGATTCCTTTAAAAATAAAATTACAGAGAGTTTTATAAACATGCTTCGAATAACCACAAACTAGTAACATAACCAGATTAATCTCATACTATAATGCAATTATTTGCCAATGGAGGAAAACGAGGGTGAACCTTCAACATACAAGAATGTTAAAAAACGATTCCCAATGTAGAACGCTGCTTCTCGTCTGCAGATTATGTTCAGGAAACGACAAACGAACGTATTTTTAGAATCTTGAATGTTTTTTTTTCAAATTCTGTTAACAGTGTTTCTTAATAATATTATTTGAAGAGGTTATTTTTCCATTTTCAGAAAAAAACCTCATATGAACATATGTCCTAAACGTCTTAAGTCTTGAGATACACGGTGTTAAAGATTTTCACCATTTGGACCGTGTTTTTTTTATAATTTGTTAAGGTTTATGACTTAAATACGTGACAACTAGACTAGGTAGACAACTGTCAAAACTGATGGTGTTTGTTAACACCTAATTTCATAACAGAGTGTCAATGAATGAATTTCATTTTTTATACGAAAACTGTACGTCAAACGACAAAAAAATCAAGTGACGACATTTGCTCAGCAAGGAATGGGAATTTCAAAAATAATTTTTACTTAAAAAGAAAAAGAAGTGGCGCACCATTATTTTCTTCAAAAATACCGAATAAAATAAAATGCCTCTTGATGAATAGAAAGTGTGTACTAAATTTCACAAAAATATCTAGAGCAGCATGAAAAAACGAGATTTTTTGAAAATTTTTAACACCCCGTATCTCAAAAGTTAATACGTTTAGGACAATTACCTCCTAAATATTAGCATGTTATCAAGAACCACCCTGTATACATAGGTATTTCTATTTCCTGTATTTAGTAAACACAAATAATCTAATCTTTAACCTTTCATGTTGTTTCAAGTTTTTGTTTGGGATTATACACTTTTTATTGCGAAAATCCCGGGATTAGAACAAGGCTTCGGGACTGGCACTGTATAGAAGAAAACAAGAACATTTTGAATATTTTGCGCAATTCCTCTGCCAATTTTAGTGGCCGCCATCGTGAAACACATTGTTATTCTACATTATCTGCTCCCTTTAATAGCATAATCAATCATCCATCTATAAAATAACAAAATATGCCATTGATTTAATAAAAAAGAACGCTGCGGCGAAAACATGTACTATATTTAATTTTGCCGAGCATATTGCGTTGTACCCTAAATATTTTTTGCTAAGTACGGAAGTTCATAGTGTATAAGCCTTATAACCGAAGCCCGAAATTATGCTTAGGTCATTATAAAATATTTGGATCTATTCTAAAAATATGCCCCGTCATGGCATCCATTAGCATGAAAATGGAACGGGGACAGCCCTTTGTGGCATCAAAAAACAGGGTGTGGGGGTTCGGAGTAAAGGGCCTCGAAATCCGAATTGAGAACATTGTATATAGAACATAAAAAATGTTTGGTAATTTTTACTGTACAAGTACGGACAACAAAATCGCCGCTCCCTATCAAGGGCGGGAAAATTGTATTTACCATTTCACGCCGTGCAAAAAATTGTTCTCTATCCACTCAAGCCACTTTGGATTACAATTCACTTCTGACATTTTTTAAGAAGCCGTGTACGAAGCTAGTAAACAAGCTTGCATTGCATTGCATTAAAATGCAATAATTCCATTGTAATGCAATTTGGATATTATCCGTTACTTATAAGGAATATTTTGTTGTTATATTAGTAAAACACTTTACAAGATCAGCAGCCAGGTAAACAAAAATTAAAATAGGCCATTTTTGTCAAATATGTTAAAAATAAATTGTGTAGAAAAATTTGGAACAGATCGTCGAAATCAGCTATAAATTCTACAAAATATTCTTAATTTAACTATACCCACTTCAAATTTAACTTGGGTATAGCATCTAGAGCTGGGTCCCCATCAAATGAGCAAGCAAAAGCGAGAGCAAGATCATATTTATATGAATGCTCAAGTGGTGTCCAATGATTTAAGATTCCAATGGTAAAATTGGGGACATTCTATTCGGAACTTTATGAAAAGTCTCAAAAATTGTATATTACTTTTAACCACAGCCTGGCACATACACAGGACTTTTAAAGACTACCATTTTCCGCTGAAGGTTTTCCACGCACCACGAAACTAATAGAAGTGGTTCCGCTTCGCTATAAGGCTTTATTGGTGGGCCCGAAAAAAACCGTTGCTTTCTTGTTAGAAGGACTTTAACCCCGAAAATCGAATGATTTATGTGACAGGTGCATGTACACTGACTAGACGGTACCACTATTAAATATGGTATAATACAAATCTTGAAGGAATTATATGACATTTTTAAAGAAAGCTTAATATTATGGGTAATATTTAAAAACTGGTCTGTATGGGTTGTAAAAATAATGGTTAAAAACCAAAAACACGAAGGGGTGGGCTCTCCAGGACTGGAGTTTCGCTAATCAACTTTTATTACTAGACCTGCCTATGGTTGGTTGGTTGATTGGTTAATGGCGGGGTCAAGGCCCGAACATCTATCACTGCAGCCTATCGGCTTATTGTATACCCCGATCTTGTTGGAAGATGTTTGTTCCTTCTATGAGGTCCAGCAACATTCTACCAAGCTTGTCATGTGGGAGGTTATCATCACGTTGTATGTTCCCGAAGATATTTTGTCTTCTACGAGACAGCGCTACGCAGTGGTATATTATGTGCGAGGCGGTTTCATCATCTTCGAGGCAGAGTCTACATTCAATGGATCCGTTGTTTATACCTATCCGTTGAAGGTGTTTCCGCAGGTTCCAGTGGCCTGTTAGCAGACCCATCACCTGTTTCAGCTGGGGCCGCGTCAGTGTTAGCATCCCATTCGAGAGTGTTTTCGATGGTTTTCCAATTACGGCCCGTGCGTGTATTTGACCAGGTAACCCTTGCCATCGAGATAGGTGTTGTTTTTTCGATCATCTATCTAATGTTGATTTTGTTGCCTGTTTTGATATCCCAAAGGCCGGTTCGGGGGCCCCCCAGAATTTGAGCGCTAGTTCATTCGCTTTCTCATTACCTAATATCCCAGAATGACCAGGGACCCACAAGAGCTCCACCTTGTTCCCCCTGTTCCTGTTCCGCCAGTTCTTTTAGGTTGGTATGGCACTCTAGTGTAAGTTTTGAAGTAAACCGATTGGGAGCATGTTAGAACTATGTATACAATTACATTGTTATTATTTGTTCACAATGACAATTTTTTTTAATACACTTCGAAAGCTAACATAACAAAGTGTTAAATAAAAAAAAGACCGTCATTAATAGAATCAGTACAACTGGATATTTTGGAAAATATATTTTTTTCATTAAAGTCCTGAAATACGTGCCGTGCGTGGATGCAATATCCGTTGCCGCTGTGTATTAGTGATTATAAAAAAATACATGAATTCCTTCAGAAACCTGGAACCAATTGGGTGGCCAATATTATACTACCGTATAGGTTTTACTAGCGGCTCGTTGCGCCACTTTTGGTTGTAAATTTTCAACCATCTTGATAACCTTGGGAAAATTGAAAATAAAGACCAAACTCAAATTGCAAAAACTAGTCGATCCGTCCTCGAGACGAGATACGAAATCGAATGTCTAGCCGTTCATACGCATTACAAGGTAAAGGCCACACAATGGGTCGGACTCTCAAAAATAATGACGCATATAGTATTTGCAGAATTATACCGTTGATCTTTTGACTGCAATAAAACCTCATTATCCCTTCGCCCATAAAATAAATATGGAAATCCCCAATTTTAAAACCTTTTCGAGCAGAGCCGGACCAGGTATACAAATTCAATTTATACCTATGCCTGATGCAAAGTGATTTCTAATAATTTTAATCGTTAGTGGTTTTCCGGCGAGTAATTTTTAGTTAGGCTTATTAGTGGTAGAATGTGGCGTCCTTGGAATTGTGCTGATAGGGGGGCATCTTCAAGTGTCATTTTTAAAAGAAAGCAATTCTAATAATACAAAAGCAGAAATTCAAAATTTTATGATTGAAAATGATTTATATTTTGAAGAAACTTACAAAAAACAAGAACTGCTAGAAGCATTAAAAGCTTTTAAAATAAATAAGGAATACGAGTGTGACAAACTTGCAGCAGAAAATGGACATACAGTGTTGCGTCTTCCTCCGTACTATTGTATATTCAATCCTATTGAGCTAATATGGCACCAATTAAAATCCAATATTAGGAGAAATAATATTTCTCCTACATTAAATACATCTGTAGTAGAATTAATTAAATACGCAGTAAGAAAAATTTCTGCAGACAAGTGGAAAAACTGTGTACAGGATGTACTTAACGTGGAAAATTCTTACAATTGTATGATTACAAATGTTCAACCCTTAATTATAAGTTTAGGCTTAGATGAAGACAGTGATACTGATACAGAGTTAAATTTTGAATAAATTATCAATAGTTTCTTAGAATTTAATTAATTTTTATTGTACTTGTTATCCTAATATTTATACTTCTAAATTATATTATTTTCAATTATCATTAATTGTTATCATTATTTTACATTTATTATAGGTACCTAAAACTAAAAATACCTATCTATTTATTTTAAATTATAAAAATAAATCATGTGGTGTGGTATACATTTTCAAGCCGGCCCTGATCCCATTTATTGAGCTTTGAAGAGGTTAAGGCGTATATAATAGGGTTTAATCAGGTAGTTTATTTATGGCAGTAAGGGTATAATTCTGCAACAACTATACACAAGCGTGGATCCAGGAGGCAGGTCATGACCCCCCCCCCCCCCCCAAACCATCAATTTAACACGAAAAATACCATATATACCGCTTTGACTAACGCGACAGGGTATTACTTTTCGTAATTTTTCCATGCATGACCCCCCGAACAAACAACCCAAACGAAATTTACCCCCCCCCCCCCCCCCCCCCCAACCGAAGTTATGTATCCGCCCTTGTATACATGCAGATGTAGAAGGGACGTTCGAACCAATACCAAGGAATTAGGATATCTGGCACGACGATTAATTAATTAAAGAGGAATATCCACTAAAGAATTATAGATCCGAACGCACTGGGGGGGGTTTGTTCGGGTTTGGGGGGGGGGGGGGGGGGGATTTATTCACGCGAAACTAGACGAATCCTTATCGGCATCTATTCATTTATAAATGCCAAACATAGAAGATAATATCTGATCTGAATCTGATATTATCGATAGAGAGGGTCAGAACAAAGCCACCGTCCACACCTGATATGGCAGCTCTTTAAACTTATTGTCCTATTGGATGAGTTTAAACGTGAGAGCTACATCAGCTGATTGTCATATTATTCCGTAACTGTCAGCTTATTGCAGTATAAAAGCTTATTCTCACTATCATTGCGTCTCATGAATTTTGACAGTCGTCGCTTGCCGAGACGTTGTGCGCATAGTGTGAATTTACACCCGCAAAATCCATAAGATTCAATGATAAATATATTCTGCCGAGCACGTGCCTTGCACGATAGTGAAAATCAGCATTTACACAATTTTTACTCTCTATGTCTGAGAAAACGACCAGAACACTCCCACGATCGCTTTTAAGTTTTGATCACTATCTGGAAAAACCTATAACTTTCGATTCTTTCGGTAGTGTCCGGTTTCTATCGAGAAATCGAGGATTTAAATTACTATAGTGATTGTTCGTTGAACTCTACAAATTAAAAACAATGTGCATATTTTTAGGTTCCGAACCACTGTGGGCTGCTCGAAGCGCAGGATCACCACTGACAAAAAAAAACGCGGAATTATGTGCTGCGAAGAAAAACAAAGAGGCAGTAAAGAATGAAATCGACGGACGATTATTCTCACACAAGGTTGGCAGGTTCGTTAAAATTTAAATTAGCCCAGAGCAGATTATCAATGAAAATACGAAATGGGAGAAAAACGAGGCCAAACTGTGTGTTTATTTTTCAGTATATCTCAGCATACAAAGTCATCCAAATGGGACATTCAGAACTTAATGAAAAAGTCGACTACTCCGTAATTTTTGACCAGATGAGCAAAATAGACTTTTGGGGCTATCTTGCTGATTCAAGTACGTCAAAACGGATTACATGTGGAAAATATGTCGCGATTGCAAAATACGTATATAGAGGGGACAATTTTTTATAAGTCAATGTATTCTTTAATAACATGACAAAATGAAACCCATTCGCATGGTCACGTCACGCAAGTATGATCGCCGAATGCCACAAAAATGCACAACAACGCAAGTGTGTGACTGTTGTGACCCAGATAGAGTTCATTCATGTCGACTGCACCGTCAGACTTTGGATATTTTACCTCTTTACGAGGAGAAAGGAGTAAAACATTCGCTCGTCGATTTTTTGCCGTTAAATATTAATTTACGCGAATTCAGACCCTTTAAATTGTTACGTTATGATGTCATAATGGAATCACATTCGTATGCTTTTTTGATTTGTTTGAATAGTCCCTCCTGGGTGTGATAAACTAGGTATACATAAGTAGACGGTACTGATAGATAACGAACCTGATAAAGTTTTTATGCTTAAGGCCGTTTTACATGCTGCATACATGCTTTTACCCAGAGACTTGCGCAATTGCGACCATGCTGAACTATTCTCGCAAGTCTGTTCCACTTGAAGATTATCGGTTTTGTTCGATACTTCTACAAGTGCAAGACCAATTTCTCCGGGAAAATTTAATAATTTCAGTCTTGCCAAGATCCTGTGCAGCATTTATCTATGGCCAAGATCCGATAGAAGTCGCAGCATGCTTGACAGCTGATGGGTTATTGGTTTATGGGACAAACCATGTTATTTCTGGGCAAAACCAAGGTTTACTTATTTTCATTCTCGTCGATCGGATGTTTACCATCTTGGTAATGACCGGCAATTGCAAGAAACGTTGCAGGTTACGTCTTGCTGACCCCAAGTAGCATTTTTAGACACATTGTGGTACATGTATCGTAACTATCGTTTCTATTTCCGATCAAAATTGGAAACTGTTGGCAACAAGAATGGAAATAATTTCGAAACGTATACATTTTAAATGGGTCATTTACACGTGTTTCTAAGTGGTTGGTACTAGCTGTGACTTTCGCTGTTTCGATGCACAATCGAAACTTTTATCGAAAATGTTACTTATTTGTATTTAAAAATGACAGTTAAAGGGGCGGGGCTATGTAAAACCATACGCAAAACAATTAGGATACCTTCACTGTTCTAAAATAAAAGAAAAACAATATGAAACAATAATTTCGCCATGATGGATTCGTTATAAGTATATTTCCAATAAGTTATTTTATTTTATATACCTAGTTATTGCACATTGGAACCAAAAAATCATTGTCGCAGTAAATTTTATCGTGCAGTTTAGTAATTTGGCTTTATATTTTTAACGTGCCCTCGATTTATTTTCATTACTCAAAAAAATAAAAATTAATATATTATCAATATTGTATTTCTTTCTTTTATAAATCGACTTAGCTAGGAAAATGGAACTTATCTAACAAATTTTGGCTTTGCAAGAGATGCAGGAATTTCATTAAAACTCATTTTAACAAAATAAAAATTCATTTCCTAAAATGGCCGCTAGAAAGCAAGAAATTATTCTGGTCCAAAATGGACTCGACACACAATTTCTACTCTTTGGCTTCTATAATGTTTCCATGACGCACAGAAGAATAAAAGGTTTGTAAGGTGAATTCCACAGAAAAAAAGGTTTGCTTGCATGCACAGAAATGAAAGGTTGGGTAGGGACAGCCGCGGTGTGACGTCACGAGAGGCGTGGTTGCAAAAACCTTTCCAAACTAAAATTATAAGGGATAAATAAGCAATTTCCTGGTATTATTTGTATATTAGATATTATTATTGATTCATTTTCAGAAACAGATTGACGTAAGTGTTTTTTGAAGATTTTTAATCAACATCTTGTTTGAGGTTATGTTATTATTGTTTGCATAGGGAGATTTAAATTGTTATTTTTCTGTTAAAAACAGCTTATTGCACTGTATTTATCAACATAGAGTATACCCACCCTATAGCCATACTTTATGTTGATAAATCCAGTACAGTAAGCTTTTTATTACAGAAAAATAACAATTTAAATCTCGCTAAACAATAACATAACCTCAAACTTGTTCAGATGGTGATTAAAAATGTACCTAAAACACTTACTTCAATCTGTGGTTGAAAGTGGATCAATAATAACACCTAAAATATAAATAATATCAAGAAGTTGCTAATTTATCGCTATAAACGTACACCGATGCTATAAAAAATCTCTTATGGGAAATTCAATGCAATCTTGTGTCTTATCAAAACTTTATAATTTTAACTAAAAATGTTTCGAAAAATATTTATCTTCGCGTGTCGTTAATATATCGACACCACGATTTGTAAAATATTCCGAAACAACCACGTCTTTAAGTGTTTCTAGTAACTGGATTCGAAAATGTGTCGCAAAAGTTTCGTAACACATATGTCTCGATACAAGTTTCTAATGCGAATCGAAAATGTGTCGAAACGTTTCTCAGCAAACAATGTGTGTCCAATTTGTGTCTAAAAATGCTACCTGGGACAGAGTCTTGCAGGTAGTGGCGGCTCGTGGCCTATGATAAACGGTACCTTGAAATTATTTTTAAAAAAATTTTGGTTAACTACCAAGCACTTTTTTCTTAGGCGCTCTAAACCTACGAAGAAAAAAAGTAATAAGAAAAGCGGTTAGGTAAACATATTTTTTTTTAAATTTTACATAAGAAACTAAAGTTTAAAAAAAAAGGTTTTTTTTTAGTGTGTCCATTTCTTCAATGTAAAGTTCATTATTTTGTTTTTATTTGCAGGAAATATATAAATAACGGCCAATTTTTACTTTGCTCCAAATTCAAAAGAGTTTTTTTAAATATTCCACCGTCATACTATTCATTTTCACGGAACAACTCATTAAAATATTGGTACGAACACAAACACCGCCTGGCCCGCCTACATGCGCATATGCGACCATTCTTCGTCACCAATCTAACGACCAGCGCCGCTTCGGCCAGCTCACGCCGAAAGAGCTACTACTTATATGTTTGGTTCGAAGGTACGATAAAGATTAGGAAGGTTCGGACTTTATACAATAAATTGTATTGTATGAATTAGTTTATTATTAGTTTTATTCTTTCGGGGGTGCTCATGTGCTCCTGTGGACGAACCGCCACTGCTCGCAGGTTATCTTGCAGCATGTAAAATGGCCGTTAGCAGTGAGGGTATTTTCAATAAAATAGATACTTTGGAAATATCGGGAGAAGTGATGTTAAAAAAACATTACTAAGCTAAATTCCCTTGCGTACCCTTTGCTCTATAAAATACGACAGAAATCCTTAAAGTTACTTATCGCTAAACTCACCTATACACATAATACGATTCATTGCACAAATTCGCCTGTCTAATACGCATATATCTACCGTTAAACTGATAATTGAGGTACTTATTTGATTAGGGCACACGAGATATTGCACGGTAAGTAATCTGCAGAGAAATGAGGAGTGCCCAATATACGTTTTTGTTTTATTCTCACGAGTATTTTGAAAACGTAGACAGTTTGTGGCATCTTTAAATTTGGTAAGTAACCCAAAGTTCTCGAAGGTTTTCGCTGGTTTATTTAGTAGCCACGTTTCTTCTTTTTCAATTGTCCGAATAATTAATTTTTTCATTATCTAATCTGGCAATAACTAATATTATTTTAGTTTTAGTTACATTGAATTTAGGGGTATCAGAACATCCAATGTTTCGTCTCCCAAACTTGATCGTAACATGTTGCAAGTATAACCCGCTGACGTTCTGCGTCTGTTTCTATACTTAAACCCCCAGAATGAGGTATTAAAAAACATTTAATCTCTATAAGAGATAAAAAAAAAATTAACCCTTCAAACGAATTTTTAAAACAATTATTTTAAGACTCAATTCCCTATCTTAAAGTGTGCATAAAATAGTACATAAACCACGCCACTAAAGTGTCCTTTTAGTCCCGTTTATAATGCACTATTAAAAGCCCGGGAAAAATGCTTCGACGTTAATTAACTATAATTTTTAGTGATCTTTGACAATCGGCGCTAAAAAATGACATTATTTTGTAAATTGCATATCTATAGAGGCTATCGAAATATGTTGGCAAGGTAGGGATTTTTTAATAAAATATGATTTACAATAAAATTGTTAGTTTTAAAATAAATACAGTGAAACCCCTCTTAGGCGGACACCTACGGGACCGTCTAAATGTGTCCGCCTAATAGAGGTGCCTGCCCATGGGAAATTTGTTATTAGGTAATATGTAAATGCAAAATTATTATTATATATTTGTATGTACAAATAAACATAACATAAGAAAAATATACTAGTTTTAGTTAGGATGTAGTACTGAAAAAATCTAATAACGTAGTTTGACGCGTTTGCGTTTTATACTTGCAATCTAGAAAATGTAATTCCAAGTCTGATAACAATTCCATTGCTGTAGAGTCACCTCTATTCTTTGCATACTCTTATAATTCCTTTACTATACTAATGGCTTGTTGATAATTGGTGACATTTGTTTGATTACTGCATTCAACTTCTTCATCAGAGTCATCAGATAGTAATGTGGTTTCAGTTTGGACTACGTAATCGGTCGGAATGGAGTCACTATCATCTTCTAATAGCACATTGCTATCAATGTTAATGAACTCGCCCAAATCATTGTTATCAAATTACAAACTTCCACAACATCAATATTATCTTTCAGACTCAAAACGCAACATTTTTGTGCCATTGTTTACGATTTTAACCTTACAACTCACAAATAAACGGCGGACTGCTGTCGGAGAATCACACATACTTTCATTCATACTTTAAGTCCTTTCGCTCTGCCACGCATACGCGATTGGTTGCCGGTCTGTATTCAGAGAATTCCTGCACCGTACTTATTCGTCTCCCAAATACTTTAGAAAATTTTTTGTCCGTTTAAAGGAGGATTTCCGCACTCTTTGTATGAAAACAGCCTGTCCGCGTCCGCCCAAGAGAGGTTGATTTTTATGGAATTTCATATACCTAGTTCCGGACTATGAAAAAATGTCCGCTTAATAGAGAAACCCGCTTATTAGCGGTGTCAGTTAGGAGAGGTTTCACTGTATTTAAAAAAAAACATTTTCTATTTTGTATAATTTATCCCGGGATTTTCGACATTGTGTTCCACGAGATCACGAGTTTTTTCTTGTAAGCCGGGATTGGCATCCCTAATCCAATTGAGTTATTAAAAGGGAGGATGAATTTTCACTATTGTGGGACTAAAACTCTCACCCTGAAGATGGATTTTTCCAAGTATCTCCGAAACCCTAACAAGCTAATTTTTGTGGTTTGTACCTTTTATCGCTATTGTGGGACTTCATCGCCAAAAATTCTCATTTAAAAAAAAAACATGGCAGAACCTTAGACGGGCAATCCGGTACAACACGTGCAATAAAGTAGGTCATGGCGAGAGACAATTAGTGGCAGACCCGCCAGCCAGCCAGCCAGCGGGAATTTAACCGGGTTTACGAACTTCCGTGGGCCGATTTATAAATATAAAATATGTATGTATTATCGAGAAAAAACAACTTGAATAACAATAATAGAACATTATCCTGACCTATTTTGGTTGTTTAAAATAGTTTTGTATAGATGGGTTACAATTTACTATCAAATAGTGTTGTTAGAATAGTAATTCAGTCTAGAAAAACGGCTCAACTAACAAATATAGGGAAGTTATGGGGGTGGTGGAGTATAAGAAATATATATACAGGGTGTCCCATTTTCGACACTGTTATAGGGTATCTCCGTAATTGTTTGTGCAATCAAAAAAGTAATGTAGGTGTCATGTGCTCTTTTTTGGGTCAAACTTAAAATGATAAAATCAAAATTTTCGCTCGCTTCAGAGATACGGGGAAAAATCAAAAAAATTTCAATTTCAAAATTACCCTATATTTTCTTAGTTAAAAGAGATACAGCAAAATGTCTCATACAGAAGTTTCTTTATATTGATTGTTGAATAATCTGCCGTTTTCAGAATAAGTATACGGGGTCAGGTAAAAAAGTTATCGGACCTAACCTCACTTTTTTAAATGGAACAGCCTATATATTTTAATCTAAAAAGATACTATTTTAAATTATCCGTTTAAATATATAACACCCCATGGATGATATTGGTTTCCTAGGCGGTTTATTTAAACTTTATTACTTTCAAACGAAATAAAAGATTCAGATTAAGGTAAAAAAATAACGGGAATCATCGCAAATGTTCGGTCCTTAAATGGTTACCGTCTTTCCGGATAGCGAACAAAATATACATATTTTGCGTCATTTCTTCGTTTTTTCCACTTTCAATATAAACTGATATCATATCAAATTTTTCAAAAAGTTGATAGGTCATTTTCGCAAATGAATATGTAAAAATGAAATTGACGGTAAATGTTAATAGTCAACATAGTTGTTTCTAGGATATTAGCTTTTGTTTCATGGTCTACTGTGGTTTAAAGTAATACAGTTTAAATAAATCGCCTAGGATAGCAATATCATCCATGGTGTGTTATAAATTTGAAAGGATAATTTAAAATAGTATCTTTTTAGATTAAAATATACAGAGTGTTCCATTTAAAAAAATGAGGTTAGGTCCGACAACTTTTTTACCTGACCCCGTATACTTATTCTGAAAACGGCAGATTATTCAACAATCAATATAAAGAGACTTTTGTATAAAACATTTTCTGTATATCTTTTAACTAAGAAAATATATAATTTCCCCCGTATCTCTTAAGCGAGCGAAAATTTTCTAATTTTGACATTACCATTTTAAGTTTGACCCAAAAAGAGCACATGACACCTAAATTACTTTTTTGATAGCACTAACAATTACGGAGATACCCTATAAAAATGTCGAAAATGGCACACCCTGTGCATCAAAAAAGAATAGACCTGTATATATTTTTTTCTACTCCTATGTTAGTAAGCATCTACTTGCGCATAATCTACTCTCACATCTACATCAGTAAGGGTCTAATAACACACGCTGTAATGTTAGAAGCCAAGCGCTGTGCGTAATATATATATATTACGTAACAGTTCCACAAATCACATTACTTACGATAAGCCAAAACCGTGAATATTTACAATATATTTTGCACATAGTTGATTGGGCAATACACCGCGTCGCCTTGACAACTTAAATGTCATATCAACACAGGCAATTTTAAACGTCAACATTATTCATTTGGATATTATTTTTGGCTATATTAGTAAAGTACGAGTGACTACGATATTCAGTTTGAGGGAACGCCACCGGAAATTACAGAAAATAATTAATTGCTGGAAAAGATGGGAGGTATGGAATATAAGTGTATCAAGAATTTATTGACTGGTGTAGTGATAACCATGCGAGTACTTAGTCAGAAAATGTTTTATTGGCGTATCGATAATTTAACATAAAAATAAATATGAAGTCATAGAAAAAGTATAGTACACAAATCGAGTGGTAAGCCTATTACACACCCTTTCGAAGTACGGTACGAGCGTAGCGAGTTTCGAAATCGTGTGTAATCACCGAGCCATAACTACGGATACGTACAACTTATGGTATGCGCAGTAAAAACTTAAATTTTATGAGCGAAAAAATGGGTTGGTGCGCACGATTTACCGAACATATTTTTAAAGGTTGCTTAGTCAGTTGTCTTGCGCACAATGTTGTCGCAAAGAGGCAATCCCGACGCATTGGTGCCGGTTTGGTTGCCCACCAACGATGTGAACCAACGGCGACCCTCCAGAACCGAAATCAGTCATAGGAATGTAACGATATTAAAAATCTATCCATATGTGGAAAATAGATATCAAAATTAATTCTAAAAGTGTTTTTCAGTGATGGCCTTCTTTTATGCGAGAAAATAGATTGTTTATTTCCCAGTAAAGAAGGTCTTGAAGTGCCAAAATATTGCCGTCTAATTAATTAAGGGCGAAGTACGGTCCTGTTCGTCGGTTAAAATAGATAGTTTATCAGTTGGCATTGCGCATGACATCTGACGATCAGTTTTGTTGACATATGCGAGGCCTTAAATTTGTAAAATATAAATTAATGAAATATGCGTTCGGCACCAAAGGATTTTATTTTATTTTGATTATAGTTTAAGTAAAAAAAAAATTTAAGATATAAACTTCTTATATTATTCGATGATGAAAATGTTCAGGTTTGTTAACTGAAGGGCGCGACTCCTTTTTGTAGGAGTTGCTGGTGAGGTGCTGTCATGGCCGACACTACTTACAACAGCATTTTGATCGTGAAAATTTAATGGCATGTTTTGCATTTCTCTTTTCAACCGTAATATATTTTAGACCTTTACAAATGGTTGTTCGTTAAGAGAAAGCTGCAGCATATACATAAATTCAGTTCAATCACGATGCCCTGCCAAAATTAACATTTTTTAGTCGGCGGTAATGGTAATAGCGTCTAGACTAAACAAAGGTTTCGGGCGCAATCTAACCGAAAATTACACTATCCAACAAAACCTGTCTGTTTTCAAGCTCGGATGTAGTTTTATTTCTGTCTATCATGTAATTTCCACTGATGGAAACGCTATAAATCGAAACCAGTGATTTTTATTGATTGGATTATTTGTGATTGAATAAAGGGAGGGTGCTCTTAGGCGTTCAGTATTAGTGTTGGGAAAAACCGATGATTTTAATAATCGAGTACTTGATACTCGAGCGATTTTAATAATCGAGTGAATCGCTCGAGTGAATCGCTTGAAATTCCAATTCACCAAGCGATGACGTCACCGACTGCTCGATCGGTAGCCTAGCCGTTTACCTGTGATCAGGTAGTGTATTTAGCAGGCACGTAACTACGGGTGGGCACAGGTTTGGCAAAAAAATTCCAGAAATTTATTTATGTGAATAATTCATTTTTACCGCGTGTCTCGATACCATGCAAAAAATCAACCAAATATGTATTTATTGTTCGGATTTATTCTTGTGCTTTTTTAAAACAAAAAGTATTTTCAAAAGTTATTTTTCTTCACATCTTTCTCAATCTACGAGCATAAAATAAGTAGGTATTTAAAATGGCTTGTCAAATTCTTCCACTTTAAATTATCAGGTGTCCACTTGTGTGCCCTTCAAACATTTAGGCTTAGTTACGCGACTGGCAAAATAATAAAATAGGTGATTATTTTTTTAAATTCATGTTTATAGTTCCTGTTTAAATTTAAGAATGTTTACTTTTGGTTACCAAAAACTTTGGCGCTACCTATGTTTTGTTAACCATTTAGCTCGTTTTCTTATTTTCCATTAACATTTTCTATAATGTATGTTATTGTTAAGAAGTCTTCTTGAGTTTAATAATAAAAAGTTCCTGTTTAGATTTAAAAATGTTTACTATAGATTACAAACGATTTTTTCTATATATTTTGTTAACCATATTGTTCGTTTTGTTATTTTTCATTAACAATTTCTCTTATTATGTTATTTTTGAGAAGTTTTCACGAGTTTATAGTAAATAAAAAATTTAAAATTATATCCTTTAATTTTTTAATATTTACAATCGAAGACCTAAACTACGCCGCTGGCTAGCCAGTTAACACAAGACTTTACAAAACCCATGTCGCGATGACTCCGCTAAGGGATTTGGCATGCTTTTTTATATGCACCTTCTCGTTTATGTGCCTTTAAGAAAGACGTAGGTCGGGTATCAAGTGACAGGCGATATTTTTCGGTTTTTCGCCTGAATTTATAACTAGAGTATTTCCTATCGAGCGAAAAACTGTTCGAATATATGAGCAGTTTTTAACTCGATCACACTACAGCAGTACATTTCCGTCGGCGTCAAGCGAAGCTCGGGTATCGAGCGAAAGATAATAAGTGACGAGCTACGGGTTTGTTCGGGTTCATAATCTGTTTACTGTTACAGCGCGTACCCGACACCGCGTCAAAGTCTCCTGCAACTGCCTGCAGGTTTCTAAAAAAATAATAACTAAGGGGAAATGACGCGGCATGGACTTCGGGAATCAAGTTCTTTCGATTTATGTCAATATGCTTTACCTTAACAAATAAGATAATTTTTAGTGTATACTGCCTGCCGTGTTATGCATGGTATAAATAACTAAACAGGTAAGATTCCACGCCGATGGACGCGTGGCTTGTGACAGTCACCGGGGTGAGTGATTTTTAAATCTCTTATGGAGATTTATTCTGCTCTCGGCGCTTTTAACTCTCTCTGAAAAAAAATTTTACGCATTTAATAGTATGTGAAATGAAAGGATAATATCATGGTATTTAGGTATATGTATTTCATGAACATACAACAAAGATTAAAGCTAAAATACAACCTAAGTAGTTATAAACAAATTAAACTATTTTTTTTTAAATAGTCCATCTCTCAGTGGAGTGAAATCATGAAAAGGTAAAAAAACTAATAGTCTGCTTCAGTAGTTAAATAAACAATATTTTAATTTCCATACCATGTTTTGAAGGCATATACCCTCATCAGCTTCAGTGGAAAATACTTCAGTAAATGTTAACAAAATAAATAATGGAAATCTACGGCAAACGGCACTACGTGGCGACCAGTGTTGCCAGAAATGTGTGATCAAAAATAATACGTTGACGGTTCAAAACCTAGTAGAATAATAAAAAAACGGTGTCAGAGTGAGAAGAGTATGAAAAAAAAGGTCGTTACTTTCCTATGATATGGGGGCCACCTCCAGATTGAACATAAATTTTATATGGGGAGCTCCACAACAAGAATGAACATCTCAAAAATTGTTAACATAGTAATGAATATATTACGATTGTAAAAGACTGACAACGCTGGTGGCAACGAGGAGGGGCCGCCCAGCAGCTTCGGGTATCGTCGACCGGTTCCAACGACGCGGCGGATTTCACATACCAAAACGAACAAACCCTGACAAACATCATATCAATCTCCATAATAAAAATCAGTCTCTCTGTGACGTCATTGCGCGCGGCAGACGATATTGGAACGGTTAGATATCTTACCTTTAGTTATTTGTGCGTGTTATGGTTGTGGCCGACGTTGCCGTAACATGGAGCGTCTGGAGCTTCCAGTGACCATACAACATGGGACATGGAAAACTAGAAGCTAAACGCATGAATTCGCGCGATAAACGAGAGCGTTATACTAACTATACACTCAACCACGATGCACGTCAAAACAAATACCTAAACGCAGTTTTTCCTAACAAAAAACTAAACCGGAAACAAACTTTATGTATTAGTTAGTTAGGATATACCAATAGTTTCGCTGCAGTTTGGTCTGGTTTATATTTCTATGGAAATAACCACAAAAATAATAATAATTTTTGGCCATGTAACAGTTTAATCATAATAATATGTAAGTATTTGTCATAATATACTTTATTTATAATAAAATAACCAAATAAAGATATTTTTAAATGGCTTGTTTATGAATATTTATGTCTGGTGACATCATTTTTAAAGTTTTATAAATCTAAATTATTTTTTCGTCCTTTTTCCGCAAAATCGGACGTTGGCACTTAAAAATTTTTAAAATCGTTTAGTTAAAAAGGCGACAGTCTTCTAAAAATGAATCTAAATAAATCGTCGTTTGGATTATAATGAAATTTTTTTAGTTTTCCGTCAAATTAAGTATTTCACAATGTTCTCTTGTTATCAATAGAACTAAAATAGCATCCCGGTAAAAATATTCAGAGGAAGAAACGAATTATCTGCACAAACATAAAATTGCGATAACAGCGTCATTTTGCACATAAAACACAACAATATGAAACACAACTGGGCGACTATAACGTCTAGATAATTATGTTGCAATGTTTGGACACAATAATTTTAAAATGTTGATTGGTCTATTTAGGATTTCTAATCACAACGGAGTTCTTTTATAGGACTCGGCTTTGCCTCAGCCAGTAATCTCACGCATTACGTCCGAAATAATACCATTACTCGTCCTTATTAATATGCTATTTCGGCATTTAAATAACTTTGAATTTTGAAATTTATTAATATTATTTTTTTTAAAATATGTATACAGTTCGAGCTTAATGGTATGAATCCAGAACCTTGGTTTACGTTTTTCTATTTATTCACAAAACAAGACAATCACATCTTCATCAGATTCTGATTAACTGAAGTATTAAAATTGAAAAACATCTGCACTAAACGGCGATTGGAAACGAACTGAACGTGCCGATTCAGTGCGCGGCAATAGGTTTGTTTTGGTTGAACCAAAACAAAGCTAATGCTGCCTTGCAGATCGTACCGTGCCGAGCCGACCGGTCCGAGTCGATTCGGTGCCCACCCTCCTTAATGATTCGCACAGCATCGAGCTCGATTGTATAGGCGCTGCGACTCACCGTGCTTGAAGATATTTAATAACTTCCGATCTAATAGTGGTCACTCTTTTTCGTAAAATGGGATGGGGTAAGAGGATAAATTATTTTAAAGGTGGGGTTTGTTCGTTAATCGTTAAATTTTCATTTGTTTACAATAACATTTTTTTTAATAAACTACGAAAGCTAACGTAACAAAGTGTAAAATAAAGAAAATACCGAAATTGATCCGACTAGTACTAGTACATCTGGATTAAATTTCAAGTATAAGAAGATTGGAGACAATTCAGCAAATCATCAAAAATTTATGTGGATATTTTCAAAAAAAAAATTTTTCAGCATAGTCCTGAAATACGTGTCAACCAAACTTCCCAAGTAGCATTTTTAGACACAAATTGGACATACATTCTTTGCTGACAAAATTATAAAGTTGTATCGAGACAGTGTTACGAAACTTTTGCGACACATTTTCGAATTCAGTTACTAGAAACACTTAGACGTGCTCGTTTCGAAATATTTTACAAACCATAGTGTCGATACATTAACGACACACGAAGATAAATATTTTTCGAAAATTTTTTAGTTAAAATCTTTAAAGTTTTGGTAAGACAAGATTGCATTAAATTTCCCATAAGAGATTTTTTATAGCATCGGTGTACGTTTATTAGCGATAAAAAAGCAACTTCTTTTGATATTATTTATATTTTAGCTGTTATTATTGATCCATTTTCAACCACAGATTGAAGTAAGTGTTTTAGGTAGATTCTTAATCACCATCTGAACAAGTTTGAGGTTATGTTATTGTTTAGCGAGATCTCAATTCTTATTTTTCTGTAAAAAAAAGCTCACTGTACTGTATTTATCAACATAAAGTATGGCTATAGGGTGGGTATACTCTAAGTTGATAAATACAGTGCAATAAGCTGTTTTTAACAGAAAAATAACAATTTAAATCTCCCTATGCAAACAATAATAACATAACCTCAAACAAGATGTTGATTAAAAATCTTCAAAAAACACTTACGTTAATCTGTTTCTGAAAATGAATCAATAAACATCTAATATACAAATAATATCAGGAAATTGCTTATTTACCCATATAAACGTGTACCGATGCTTTAAAAAAAATATCTTATGGGATTTTCAATGTAATTTTAGTTTGGAAAGGTTTTTGAAACCACGCCTCTCGTGACGTCACACTTAGGCTGTCCATACCCAACCTTTGTTTTCTGTGCATACAAGCAAACCTTTTTTTCTGTGGCATTCACCATCACCTTAACAAACCTTTTATTTTTCTGTGCATCATGGAAACATTATAGAAACCGAAGACTAGAAATTGTGTGTTGAGTCTATTTTGGACCAGAATAATTTATTGCTTTCTAGCGGCCATTTTGTGAAGTGAATTTTTATTTTGTTACAATGAGTTTTAATGAAATTCTTGCATCTCTTGAAAAACCAAAATTTATAGAAAGATAAAAGAAGTAAATTAAATTTTGATAATATTTTAATTTTTATATTTTTGACAAAGTATATTTGTTTCTGTAAATGAAAATAAATCGAGGGCACCTTAAAAATATAAAGCCAAATTACTAAACTGCACGATAAAATTTACTGCGATAATGAATTTTTGTTTCTTATGTGCAATAACTAGGTATATGAAATAAAATAACTTATAGGAAATATACTTATAACGAATTCATCATTTCGAAATTATTGTTTAATATTGTATTTCTTTTATTACATACAACACTGAAGGTATCCTAATTGTTTTGCGCATGGTTTAACATAGCCCCGCCCCTTTATACTGTCATTTTTTAATGAACATAAGTAACAGTTTAGAAATATTTTCGAACATTTTCGATAAAAGTTTCGATTGTGCATCGAAGCAGCGAAAGTCACAGCTAGTACCAACCACTTGGAAACACGTGTAAATGTCCCATTTAAAATGTATACGTTTCGAAAATATTTCCATTTTTGTTGCCAATAGTTTCCAATTTTGATTGGAAACAGAAACGATAGTTATGATACATGTACCATCATGTGTCTAAAAATGCTATTTGGGTTGTTGAAAGATATAGTAAAAAAATTTCATCGTATTTGAAGAAGTAAAATTATTTTTATCTTGAAATCCGTGTGGTTTGTAAAAGAATGACCCTTATGCCGCACAGCTAACGCGAATGCGTCGAACTTATTGTAGTTTAATTGAAAAATAAAATTATCAGACACGTGTTTTGTCTCACTGTCAGGAAGAAAACTTCTCTGATGTCCCTCGTTATTGACGACGAAATATCAAAAATCGTGTTGGGTAGTGTTCCGTGCGATCATACGGTTCACCAACGGGGCCCCTCCGGTGAACGTTCTCATTTCACTTCGCATCAGCTGACTGAACGCGACTCGAGTCTATTTAAAAACGTTGCTCAACAAATACAGTCAGCTGATTCGGAATATCCGAACTTAAGATTAATTAAATCCCAGATTTGCTGAAATATAATCTTAGATATTAAATAAATCCACTACCCCAATCAATGAACGAATATTAAAAAATACACATACAAATTAATAAGCTGTTTTTTCGTTAATAATAAACAAATATTAATAATTCTTGTTTTAACTGATAGAACACAGATCGTAGAGTTTAGAGCAAAGTAGTTTCCGTCCTTCTACGTCTAATTGTACGGCGTAGGGCATAAAATCTAGATGCTTGTAAATTTCCTAAGATTTAAATTTGACATATCTTACATAAAAATAGTAGTTAATTTATTTTTTACATTAAACCAATTAGATATAGTAGGTATATATATTTGCTACCAAGGTATCAGAGAAATTGCCATTTCTTCTAAATACGTTATATTGTCGACAACACGTTTCATAAACAAACAATGCGACATTTCATAACTGTTGGCTTCTGCTAATTTAAAAATGAAAATCATTTCAACAAATAATGTCTATGATACAGAGTGCTACGCAATTACCTATTCTTCTTCATTACTTACACTTAATTAAAAGCACACACGATGAATGGCTTATACAGGGTGTCTCATAACTAATGGTACACAGGAAAACTGCAGATTCCTTGAGTAAAAATACTGCGATTTGGCCATACTTAGTTTAGTTCAATAGGTGGTAATAACCGAGATACAAGTAATAATTTAATTTTCAATTTTCCAAATAACTTATTTCTGAATCAATATTCAAATACAAAATTTTGTGATTAGGGTTTTTTTGGGGAAAGGAATTTGAATTTGTTAATAATTTTGATGTAGATTATAGGAGGCGCTCTCTGCGGTACTCTGGATACATAAAAATAAATGTAACTTTTTTTGTGCCTTAGTATAATTATATTTTTATTAAAAATATCAGTTTTTCCGTCATTTTTAAGCAATAAAGGTATACTTTGTAAATGTCGCTCCGACTAACCGTTTTCGAGATATTTTCAATTACAATTTCTAATGCGCCCGTTTAAATTTTGATTTGTAAATGTGAAATTTGTCACAGTAGGCTTTGGTAAAAACAGATACAATGAAAGCACTTTGAAACCTCATTTCTGTCAAAGTTTATTTTCATTTGTCACCATTGTGGGTGGTTTTAAGGAGTTTTTGAAGATACTGTTATCAAAAATTAAAAATGCCGCGACATAACTATTTTCTAACGGAGAAATGCGAGCCATGGTATGTCACATCGGCGGTATTTGGAAATGTATCCAAATAGAAGGCAGCCAGATTTTAAAATTTTTAGAAGCCTATACGACAGACTGGGAGAAACAGGATCCTCCACTATTACGTTTTGGACGCAAGGATCCTGTTAAAATGTTCTTGTGCGTATAAACATACCATGTCTCGCATTTCTCCGTTAGAAAACAGTTATGTCGCGGCATTTTTAGTTTAATTTTTGATAACAGTATCTTCAAAAACTCCTTAAAAACACCCACAATGCTGACAAATGAAAATAAACTTTGACAGAAATGAGCTTTCAAAGTGATTTCATTGTATTTGTTTTTACCAAAGCCTACTGTGACAAATTTCACATTTACAAATCAAAATTTAAACGGGCGCATTAGAAATTGTAATTGAAAATATCTCGAAAACGGTTAGTCGGAGCGACATTTACAAAGTATACCTTTATTGCTTAAAAATGACGGAAAAACTGATATTTTTAATAAAAACATAATGATACTAAGGCCCAAGAAAGTTACACTTCTTTTTATGTATCCAGACTACCGCAAAGAGCGCACCCTACAATCTACATCAAAATTATTAACAAATTTAAAATCCTTTATTTTGTGCAAAAATATTGATTCAGAAATAAGTTATTTAGGAAAATTGAAAATTAAATTTTTACTTCATTATTATTACCAGCTATTGAACTGAGTATGGCCAAATCGCAGAATTATACCCAAGGAACCTGCAGTTTTCCTGTGTACCATTAGTTATGTACCCTGTATACATATTATGTATCTACTGATTTTGTATTTTTAATGTTAAGTAAATTAAATGAATAGATAATCGCGTAGTACTCTGTATTGTAGACGTTATTCGTTGAAATGATTTTTATTATTAATTTATTTTAAATTTAGCAGAAGCCAAAAGTGATAAAATGTTGCATTAATTGTTTACGAAACGTTTCTTCGACAATATAACGTATTTAGAAGAAATGGTAATTTTTTTGTTACCTACCTTTTAGGCCGGTATAAGGTCGAAAAATGGATCTGTGTCTCCGACGAATCGGTAAGGAGAAAGGATCAAAACATGGTCTAGCCATGGGCGTGCTAATATTATTTTAAATAATGTAATAAAAATAGGAAATTCTTCATTTTTAGATTATTTTTGAATATAAATATAAACAACTTCACATTTTTGTAAAGCCCAAAGTATGCTTCATTAACTAAAAAATAAGGGTGTATAATTAAATTTTTTTTTTAATATCTCAAAAATTAAACTTTTTAGAGAAAAACTGGCTCCGTCACTGAACTTTATGTCCAATTCTCCAACAAGATCAATTTCTTGCAACATTCTATCTTTGATAATAATTCTAATACCCCCCTAGAAAGTGTCGAAAATGGAACCCCTGTACATCCACACTTTTATCAATACGTGATAACCGAATTTGCAAAAAATATAATTAGCAGACCCTTCGTGTCACAGGGCACCAAAAAAGGACAATATCATTCTGAATCGGGTTTCAACCACCGACCTATATCCATGAATAGCCAAACTCTAAAAGCAAAATGGACAAATTTCTGGCCTTGCGCATGTAAACAAAGCTATTGTCATGCGCAATGCCGACTATTTACCTTAACTGGCGAACAGGACCGTACTTCGCCCATAAAGAAAATGATTACGATGCAAATATTTTGGCATATCAAGACCTTCTTTACTGGGAAATAAACAATCTATTTTCTGGCATAAAAGAAAGCCACTTTTAGAATTAATTTTGATATCTATTGTTCACGTATAGATATATTTTTAATATAGTTCCGTCTATATGACGGCGATAACATTGTGCGTAAGACAACCGACGAGCAACCTTTAAAAATAAGACCGGTAAACCGTGCGCACCAACCCATTTTTTCATTCATAAAATTTAACTTTTTACTGCACACCCCGTAAGTTGTACGTATCCATATATAGGTCGGTAGTTTCAACCAACGCCTCTACAAGCAATACCACAACACTAATTTACTATGGCTTAGATATATTTGTTTGCTAACTAGCAGCTCTATCTATAGTTTCAAAATAGTATATTTTATGTACGTTGTAATAATATGTACTGTACTTAATCCATTGATACAGTTGCTTATGAATGGAGATCCTGACTATCAGGATCCAATGTGGCCTCGTTTTGTATTGTCTGTTGTTGACGTTTCCAACGCAACTATCAACAGTGGGATGTTAATGATGTTTGTTATCTAGTTATACATATATTTATTTTTGAAGCAATATTATCGGTATTATCTTGTTAGGTTATTAAAAATAGTCTGATTAGTATCGATTGGCATTTATTTTATTATGCAATTTCTTAAAATTAAATATTATTTATCAGCGACTAAATGTGTGCAGGTGTAGCAAAACCACGCTCCCTTGAGTGCTAAATTACATATCACTTGGAAGATCAAACTCAAAATACCTAAACATTTCAGCCGCATTCCGTTCCCGCAATGAGCATGATACGATAAAGACACGGTAAGATATAGCGCAAGGAGGCGTGCCGATACCGGTATCGGCATTTTTAAGCTGTGTCAAGCTGTCACTTATCATTTGAAAATTATTAATAATCATTATACAAACGAAGATTATTTAAACGTGTTTATTGTTTATGGAGAATATGACAAAATAAACAAGAGCATGTGATAAATTAATTTCGTTGGCGTTTGACTGTTTTTCAACGCTGTCATCATACGCAACTAGGAGTAACTGTACTTAAAATCCGCAGAAAAATCGCCACACAAAAATATTAAATTGGCACTATTTCGAAAATTACATTTTCGGAATAGACAACATTATTTATACAAACTTAATTTTAATGCTAAATGGAAAATAATTATAAAATTTGGGGTTTTCCATTTGAAAATATAGATTTTTTGCACTTTTCTTAGTTTCATTTTTAATCTTATTGTTTGAACACCCTCTATTAATAATTTAAAAAACAGTGGCGTAACTATATAAACGAGGGCCCCAGACAATTTCTCAGAAGGGGACCCTCACCAGGGAAATATGTTACTTTATTTAAAAAAAGTTAACATAGCAATTTACAAAAAAAGATTTTTTTTTCGTTCGCCACTTTTGGGGGCCCCCTGATGCTCAGGGCCCATGACAAGCTAACCGGCCAGACCGACGGTAGTTACGCCACTGTTAAAAATATTATAAAAATCTATTAAAGCAGATTCTTTTCAACAAGAAATCAAACTCAAAGTAAAGCTTCCTAATAGGAAAAACGAAGTAATTCATTTAAGTTCTGCAAACGTCATTTCAGACAAAACCTTAAATACGTCAAACATGCATTTCAAAAAAAAATCTTTTTTAGTTCCCGACCACTAAGGGCACAATAGGCCACTCACCGTGAATGATACTGATATATCGGTATCGGTTCTTCTCACATTATATTGCCAATACGAACGTTCCAAATAAGAAAAATTGTCCCTCGTATGGGAGATGGCTTGGCACCATTGAGGTTGCGCAGTAGGGTCGAAATTTTATCGATCGCGTCAGAGCCAGCCCGACATTACTTATTTGTTTGTTGTTATTCGTCGCCATCTTTGGTTCTGGATGCTTTTTCAAATTGCAGAATTAAAAGTGGTTCATCCACATTGTTGTCGGTATATTTGTGCTTATAAACTTTCATTACCTATCAACAATTTTTGTAAAGGAGTTTTTAATTTGTGGTGATTCGATTCGCTGTTTGTTAGGTTAGTAACTTGTTTTGTTTAAGATGAAAGGACACAAGCGCATGGTGCTTTTGTGCAAAAGTCGTGGATCAATACCAGGTATAAAGTATCTCAGGTATGTACATATATACGAAAATATCTTGTTTATCACATTATACGATCTTAGGAACCGAATTTCACTACAAAGCTTGTAAAAAAGAAGAGAGTGTCACTCGTATACAATATAATATATATGTGGTCACTACCTAACCTTAAAATTAATGTATTTTTAATTTGGTGCATTAGTAGCTGATAATAATTCCCAAAATAGTTAATATAGTCATTCACTCTTAATTTTTGGTTTAGGAAAAACTGAGGTTAAGAAACATACGGCATCGGATGAAAGATAAAATAAAGCTCATCGTATCTATTGTTACAAATATTCGTACGGAATTTGGCACCAAAAGTTTACACCAATCAGGGCATCGTCGGATCATCATATCGTCAGAAATCGTATGCAAGGAACGCTGTCTTAAACCGAGCTAATCGAAATTTTGATTGCAATATTTTTCCTAACTAACCAGTGAAATTTACATTGTTGAAATCCGGTCCTGTCGAATGTTTACTTTCACAAGGAAAATTCCGAACTGCGCAAACTCACTATTACCCGTTCGATGTCCATAGCGGGGGCATAAATGCAGATGGTATTAGCAATATAATGGTAATATATATGTGGTTGTTCTCTAGTTAAAACATGACTAAATATTTTAAATGCATTGTTTAATCGACTTCTTGAGGTGTTTAAAGGCACTTATTTTAAAATCGAACATTGAAAATGGTGTCGCATATTAATCGCTAAATTATTGTTAACAAGTGTGTAAATGGAAAAAGCATAAAGTTTACTCCCAAAGTCTTGCGTGTGATCCCAATTTTTCCTTCTTCAAAGGTTAATGCTATTCGTGAAACTAATGCCTCATTTGAATAAATACCGTTTTAAAATCTCTCAGACTAATTAAACTAAAAGTTTACGTAAACAGCTGTTTAAGTTAAGTAAGTACTAATCGCAATATTTGTATCTTTCTAGTCCGGAAAGCCTTAAGGCGGCGACTGACTTGTAACCAAATGTTGTAATGTAAGCGCTCGCTACGAACATTAAGGCGGCGACTGACTTGTAACAAAACGTTGTAATGTAACATGTTACACATCGAGCATATAGCAGTGAATACAGAAAGCTGAGGCTCTGAGCCATTCGCGGCGAGCGGCTCGCGATCGACGCTGCTCCATCGGGTTGCAGGTTTTTTCGTGAATCACTTTGACGCGTTCGGCTCTAGTCAATCGGTGAATTAGTTTGCTCGTTGTGAGCGTATGGGAAAGTCGCGTTTTTTCTCATTTTATTATTTAAATTAAATTTTTTTTTTGAGGTTTTGCATTTTGTGTGAATCGGGATGCAGTGGGATCGTGAGAAACCCTGCTTTTTATCGAGAAATATAGAGAAAAAGCAAATCTTTGGGATCCTCGTGAAGACGAATGGTGGGTCACTCGCGAACCGAGCATTCGCTACGATATAAAAATGAACTGAACGGGTTGCTGTAATGTAACATTCGTAGCGAGCTTTGTAACATGTTACATTACGTTTTGTTACAAGTCAGTCGCCGCCTTTTACATTACAGCAATCCGTTCAGTACATCACTACATCGTAGCCAATGCTCGGTTTACAAGTGGTCCACCATTCGTTTTCACAATGTCTTCGAAAATGTCAGACATGGAGTCGTGTTTATAAGCATTCTCAAAAATTAAGAATTCACAGGCCAATACAAAACCATGTTACATTACAACGTATAGTTACAGGTCAGGCGCCGCCTATAAAGCGAACAAAGAGCGAACAAACCCCGAACAAACTAGATGGAAAATGAGACCCGTCACTGCAAACCTGCACTGACGAGTATAAACTTTTGTTCATAATTACGCGGGTGGACTAGAAAACTAAGAAATAAAAAAAAAATAAGTACATATCATTAAGTAACACCCTGTATAAAGCATAAATATGGTGAAAAATTGTTAACTCTAGTCTTGAGGAAATCACTAACGTCCAAAATTATACTGTCTTCAGGACTATTATATACGACTCATACAAGTACCATAAAAATGAGCGCAAGGTTAGTAATCTAAAGATTTAATAACAATCGCAATTATTGGAAGCTGATATGAATTTTGTTTGGTCTTTAGTTCTCACCAGTGATCGGCCGATATCGTTTTTTTTGCCGGTACCTATAATACCGATAATTCTGAAAATTCTACAGTAAGCTAATGTTGATGGGGGCAATTCGGCTAAAATATTTTCAATATGGTGGCACTTCCGGTTATACCGGATGTCGTTGTCACTTGCTTATTTTAATTGGAAAACCCTATATATTATTACAATTGGGATTCTACGCTAGATTCTAGGCATATTTCATATACAATTATGACTTATACCTAAGTCTAAGCAAGTTTGACATAGTTAAGATTTTATGTCTACAATGACGTTTGCAGAATGAATAATTAAGTTTTCCTATTAGGAAGCCTTTATTACTTAATTTGAGCTGGATTTCTTGTTGAAAAGGACCTGCTTTAATAGATTTTATATAATATTTTTAAACTATTGATACAATTCAAACAATAAGATTAAAAATGAAACTGAGAAAACTGAAAAAATCTACATTTTCAAATTAATACCCCTCAATTTTATAATTATTTTCTATTTAACATTAAAAATAAGGGTACGATTGTTTAATTTGTAGTTTTCGAAATATTGCTAATTTAATATTTTTATACGGCGAGTTTCCCGTATATTTCAAGAACGAGGGAGATTCGGTAAGAAAATTTCGCACTAAATTATTTATTTGAAGGTAGAAAAAATGAGGATTGCGTTAGTTGTCAGTTCGAAGAGCATCAATTTCCCATTTACCAGCTTTAGTTGCATGAAATTGATATTGACAAAATATAAATAATTTAAATTTTTATTCAACGTACTAAATGAAACTTATATTATTTAAAAAAAGTTGTGTCACCAATGTAAGAGCTGCTGACTTATGCTAGTTGTTAGTTCGAAGAGCAATAATTTCCTATTTACCAACTTTAGTTGCATGCAATTGTTATTAACAAATTAAAAATAGTTCAAATTTGTATTTTTATTTATATTTGATCTACTAATGTTGGTAAAACATATTATTTAAAGAAAGTTGTGTTCAGTCAAGCAAAATGTCACTCTATACACAAACGTCAAAAAATTTCCACTGTAATCACTTCCTGCTGCCTCGAGGAGGAGAAAAATTTCCGGAAAGTTTCTTAGTTGCCGTGGTAACGGGACAAAAAGCACGCTCCTGATTGGCCGAAGAATGTTAGTGCGAAATTTTCGTTTGTATAATTTAAGCGCCCTAGCGGCAAAATTTGCCGATATGCTGATTAATGCCGATGTACCGATGTCGGTATCGGCCGATCACTAGTTCTCACCGTAATATTTTTCTGAAAGGTATTTAGTTTTCAATCATCGACGTTTGTTTGTCAAAGCAACAGCCATTAAAAAAGGCATAGTCTATCAATCCTATTGCGACATATTTGTGTTAAATTTGCGAATTGTCGAATAGACTGTGAGATGAGAATTTCTTCAGTCCACATTTCTTTCGTTGATCTAATCTTAAAAACACGATCAAAACAAAAATGTATGTTCTCAAAATGTCAAACAATTTCTTCAGTTTGAAAATGAATGGATAATTGGAATCTTTTGGTTTAATAATAATAATTTAAAATATTCATTGAGAAAACATATTTCTTTGCGTATATACAAAGCTAAAATTTATTCAAGAATATTTTATTTTTAAAATAAGTTACTCTATTTGGGGGGGGGGGGGGGGGCACAGAGCAAATACACCAACGATCAAAACTTCGTTTTTTTCTTCCATTAACTAAGATTGTGGACTGTGGTATAACCAAGGATCTTAATTCAAGGAGGATACGGCTTTGGTTCACAATCTTTGAAGAATAAACACAGTCTTAGGTAGGTTGAAGGTTGTACACAACTTACCACAGAAACAATCAGGTACTCTGATAATTAGTATAATTTTTTTTGTCGTTTTCCGTTAATTAGAATTCAGAACGTACTTTTTATAAAACTCTTGTTGGAACGGTCGTATTTCGTGCCTGTTTTACGTTTGACACTACCGGATAAACAACTGCCATATTTGTCGTTATTGTTAAATAAAATTCTTTGTTATTTTTCAGTGTGTTAAATTTAAGTATTGTTTGTGGGGAGCAAATGGTAATTCTTAACTCTATATGGTAAGATTTATGCCAAGTCTACCGTAAACTAGATAAAAATATAGACGTCCGTCGACTGTTTGTTTTTCCTAACCAACATATCAAATCGATCAGCTGTTAGAATGAAAACAGAAACAGATAGAAGATAAAAACCGATGGGAACTCTACAGATAGATTCCCCATACAGGGTCCGCAAACGAAGCGTGGACGGAAGATTAAATCGTTATCGAAGAACTTATCAACAATACTGAAACAGCATGAGATATTGGATTAATAGCGGCATGTTTTAAAAATATTTTACATTATACAGGGTGGCCCAAAAAAGTGTGACAGCATAAAGTTATATTTTTTTAAATGGGACACCCAGTATTTTATTGCATATTTAGGTTCGCATTACTATCGTTTATAAGTGCCTCAAGTTTTATTTAATTTGGTTTTGTAGTTTCGGAGAAATAAATCAAAAACTAAAAAAAATAGTTTTGCAGTCCTGAATAAAAAAATCGAAAAAAACAATCCAGAACTATTTTTTTAACTTCGGCATTAAGTGAAATTTATGACAAGAGGTGTAGAGATACTATGAATGTAATTGCGTTTATTTATTTTATACAGGGTGTTTATAATATGCTTTCAAAAACCCCACATTTTAAAATAATTTTTCTCAAGTTTTTCAAATGGAGCACCCTGTATATTATTTGCCTATTTGACGTAGAATTCATAGACAATTTTTTTTTGTAATACAAGCACATAAGTTATATCCAGCCGTTTTCGAAATAATTATAAATATCATAAACTATGTTGTTTAAATAGAGTTTTTTAGGGAAATTTTGTTATAGGCGACTAGACTAAAAATTGTAAACTAAAGTAAACGTTCAAAATAGCTTCCTTTTACTCTTAGAGTGTATCTTATTTTAGTTATTTCGATATAAATTTTAAAAGCCTACATTTTTGCTACTTTTATTTATTTAATTTTATTTTTTATTCTTAATCGAGTTGCCATGATTTTTTTTTGTTTAGATTGTCACTATGACAGCCAAATAAAATTATTTTCATTTGTTCAGTCGTCGAAATTAAGTACTAACTTACACAAAATGTCGAATTTTACAACTTTAGAAATGGTAAATATGATTTTTATATTGGGTGAATGTGCAAGAAATTGAGTCCTCGCGAGCCTGCTCTTGCTGAAAGATATCCAGATATTGAGAGAAAGCCGAGACCAGGAACCTTCGAGAAGTTGTTGCAAAGATTTATAGCAACAGAGAGCACTGCGTACACAAAAAGGATGATAATCAATAAACCCGTTATTAATGAAGAAAATGAATTAAGAGTTCTGTTGGCAGTAGAGGAAAATCATTAAATTAAGTAAAAGGAAGCTATTTTGAACATTTACTTTAGTTTACAATTATTAGTCTAGTCGCCTATAACAAAATTTCCCTAAAAAACTCTATTTAAACAACATAGTTTATGATATTTATAATTATTTCGAAAACGGCTGGATATAACTTATGTGCTTGTATTACAAAAAAAAATTGTCTATGAATTCTACGTCAAATAGCCAAATAATATACAGGGTGTTCCATTTGAAAAACTTGAGAAAAATTATTTTAAAACATAGGGTTTTTGAAAGCATATTATGAACACCCTGTATAAAATAAATGAACGCAATTACAGTCCTATTATCTCTAGATCTCTTCTCATAAATTTAAATCAATGCCTAGGTTAAAAAAATAGTTCTGGTTTGTTTTTTTTGATTTTTTATTCAGGACTGCAAAACTTTTTTTTTTAGTTTTTAATTTATTTCTCCGAAACTACAAAACCAAATTAAATAAAATTTGAGGCACTTATAAACGATAGTAATACGAACCTAAATATGCAATAAAATACTGGGTGTCCCATTTAAAAAAGTATAACTTTATGCTGTCACACCTTTTTGGGCCACCCTGTATAATGTAAAATATTTTTAAAACATGCCGCTTTTAATCCAATATCTCATGCTGTTTTAGTATTGTTGATAACTTCTTCGATAACGATTTAATCTACCGTCCACGCTTCGCTTGCGGACCCTGTATCTTTGTTGTTGTGTTTATCGTAATAACAGGCCTCACATTGACGCGTACAAAGCAGATAGGCTCCATGCTTGTTTCAAGTCGATGGGTATAACCATTAGTGTTGAAAATAATTTGCCCAGGACATGCATGAACATGTTTTGTTCAGAACAACATTCAAAACCTACCTTGCTGAGTTTCTCGCCCTCGTGATGAGGCAACAGACTGCGTAGCGACTGAAAGCCGTTGTTGATGCTCTGCATGCGCCTGCGCTCGTTGCTGTTGGCAATCTCGCGGCGCATACGCTTCTCCTGGTCCATGGTGACCGTCGGGGGTTCGCCGCCTTTGTTAATACGGCTGCAACAAAAAAAATTTACGTTTTTAATTTTCTTCAAAGCAAGCGTAAACGAAGACAGAATATACAGTGGACTCCGGATATAAAGTACCCTCTACAAGGAAAAAAACTATAGTAAAATTATTATAGTAGAGATTTTATTGTACGATTTCTTATAAAATTTAGTATTAATTACATTTTTCATTAATAATCCGTATCAAAATAATATTGTAGACACAAATAATTTATAAAAAAGGTAGTTAGTACCTATTGTAAATTTGAAAATGTATGGTACATTTCATTTGTATAATAACAGAAGGCTTAAATCAGATGCAACAGATCCCTGGAATTTTGATCTTCGGAACAGATAGGTGGAGAACTCACACACAAAAAAAGAAATACAGTGAAACCTCTCTTGGGCGGACACCTACGGGACCGTCTAAATGTGTACGCCTAATAGAGGTGTCCGCCCATGGGAAATTTGTTATTAGATAATATGTAAATGCAAAATTATTACTATGTATATGTATGTACAAATAAACATAACATAACAAAAATACACTAGTTTTAGTTAGGATGTAGTACTAAAAAAATCTAATAACATAGTTTGACGTGTTTGCGTTTTATACTTGTAATCTAGACAATGTAATTCCAAGTCTGATAACAATTCCATTGCTGTAGAGTCACCTCTATTCTATGCATACTATTATAATTCCTTTACCATACTGATGCCTTGTAATAATTGGTGACATTTGTTTGATTACTGCATTAAACTTCTTCATCAGAGTCGTCAGATAGTGATGTGGTTTCAGTTTGGGCTACATAATCGGTAGGAATGGGGTCACTATCGTCTTCTAATAGCACATTGCTATCAATGTTAATGAACTCGCCCAAATCATTGTTATCAAATTACAAACCTCCACAACATCAATATTCTCTTTCAGACTCAAAACGCGACATTTTTCTACCATTGCTTACGATTTTAGCCTTACAACTCACAAATAAACGGCGGACTGCTGTCGGGGAATCACACATACTTTCATTTGGCGAAGTCCTGTCGCGCTGCCACGCATAGTTGCCAGTCTGTCTTCAGAAAATCTTTTGTCCGTTTAAAGGAGGGTTTTCGCACTCTTTGTATGAAAACAGCCTGTCCGCCCAAAGGAGAGGCCGTCAAAGAGAGCTCGATTTTTATGGAATTTCATATTTGTACCTAGTTCCGGAATATGACAAAATGTCCGCTTAATAGAGATGTCCGCTTATCAGTGTCCGTTAGGAGAGGTTTCACTGTATTTTTATTTCGAGTAACATATAAACTTGGTCAGAGATATAGGCTATTTGAAAAACAAACTTATTTTAATTAAAACACGATAAAAAAACAAATAAAAATATATGTTCTCAAAACGTTCAATAATTTCTTCAGTTTGAATATTAATGGAAATTGGAATCTTTTGGTCTCCTGCTGTAATAATTTAAATTCATTTAGAAAACATAGTTCTTTGCGTATATACAAAGCTAATTCAGGAGTATTTTATTTTTAAAATAAGTAACTCTATTTGGAGGGCACAGAGCAAATATACCAGCGATCGATGAAGTCAAACCCGAACAATATTTCGATTTTTTCTTCCATTAATTTATTAATTAACATTTTTTTCGTCCTAAACACATTAGTCTAATCCAAGCCAAATCATCGCCAACAAGGATAAAGTAATTATTATGTATTAGACTCGTTAATATGCTTGCGAGCAAACAACTTGTTTTAAGCTTGAGGTAGGTCGGTACGCGGTGCGGTCATGTCTGATTTAATGCCAAATTACCAGACGAAAACATGGCGTCGCGTCGTGCTCGAACACGGACGATCTAGTGCAAGGACTTTTTCCTGCGAAATAAATGGCTTTTATTCGATTAAGGCCAGCTTTTGATATTGATCGAACGACATGGTTGTGTTCTGAAGAACCAATAATACATTGGTGCATAATTTGTATGTGCCAGTTTAAGGCTTTATCGGGCCTTAGGTGGCCGCAGGCCAAAATGTTTATTGGACCACGCCCAAATATTGCTAAATTTGGCAATGATTTAGCATAGTAAATACTACAAAAACCCGATGCGGTAAGGTGTAAATTCAGATGGACGGAAAAAAGGCTATAGTAAAATCGTTATTAGAGTAAAGATTTTATTGAAAAATTTCCTATAAAATATAGAATGCACTGTATGGAAACGGTCGATTATTTGCTAAAGTAAGATAGCTAGCGAAGAATGTTAAATACAAAACTTTTAGGGTTTTTAGAAATCTATTATACTACACATAAACTAAGTATACAGGATCAGTCAAAAAGCCATGGAAGAACAAAGTTACTTTATTTTAAATGGAACCCCCTGTATATTATTCAATATTTCAATTATTTACAAGATTCTAAAAAAAAAATGTTCGGGTTTGTTCGCACCCGAACAAACCCAATCTTAACCGTTTTCGAGATATCGAGTTTCGAATTTCGCTTTTAAATAAATTATTAAATTCATTAATTCTACGCCATCAAGTTACCTTAGAAAATATTTATCTTCTTAACAATGTTGTTTTGTCATCTTGACAACAGATATGCCAAAAATGCTTACATTTACAATTTGTGAACAATTTTCGCGTAAATATGGTACGTTTAAGTGATACCGAGCGCATTGAAATTTTAATGATCATAGGGTACGGCGATAGGACACGGAGTTTTACCCAAGTGGTGAATATTTTTAATGAATTGCATCCAGATCGGGAACCTATAACTAAATCAACTGTTTCCGTGCAACATTGCAGCGTTTTCATGAAACTGGAGGTGTGAAAGATCGACCAAAAAGTGAAGACCGGTAAGTGTTACTAATGAAGAAAATTCTCTAAATCTCATGTTAGATGTGGTAGAAAATCCAATAAATTCGACGCAACAGCGGACTTTAAATCATAATATGAGTCGATATTCCATTCAAAAAATTACCAAAAGAGAAAAATTCAAACCATATAAAATTCATTTGTTACAAGAATTGAGTGAATACGATTTTGAGCAGAATTCAGTTTTGCGAAATCATTATGGATAAATTGAATCAAAATGTCAACTTTGGCAACCACATTTTATTTTCTGATGAATCAACGTTTTGTTTAAACCGGTACGTAAATCGACACAACTGTAGATATTGGTCAGACCAAAATCCACATTGGATGGAACAAGTTCATACCCAACGACCACAAAAAAACCAATGTTTGATGTGGCATTATTGGTGGAAACGTCATAGGACGCTATTTTATACATGGAAATTTTAACTCTGAACGATATTTATTACTTTTACAAGAGAATATTCTTCCACAGCTCAGACGATTATTCCCGAACCATAATAATCCCAATTTACCGGCTGAACAAATATGGTTTCAACAAGATGGGGCTCCACCACATTTTAGACGGATGGTGAGGGAATATCTAGAGGAAACTTTTCCTGGTAAATGGATTGGGCGCAGAGGTGCAATTGAATGGCCTGCTAGGTCTCCTGATATGACCCCTCTTGACTTTCTCCTGTGGGGCCATATCAAAAATTTAGTGTACAAAAATAAGACACAAAAACAGTTTAAACTCACGATACTCTACTACACGAAATGGTGTTTTCGTCCCATATACATATCTGGCTATTTGTATATCCATCTTTTTTTTGTCTGATCGAGCGAATCGAATAATAAAATTTGACATGCTGCTACTTGATACTGAACCAGTAGAAGTAGACGATTTCGAGAGCACCACAGCGTTCTATCATCTAACAAACTAAGCATCTTGAGAATGTCATGATTCTCGGCAAAAATCCTAAATGTCGTAAAACTCTATGAATAGAAAACATTCTGAGATGTCCACTGGGAAACGAGTTTAAGTTATCTTTGAAACTCTACTTGAAAACATGTTTTAAACTATGATTTTAAAAGGTTTTATTTGTTTAAAACATGAACTTTAAAAGCAAAAAAAACATGTTTGAAACAAAAAAAAAACTTGTTTTGTTTAAAATTTAAAAAAAAAAACATGATTTTGTGCAACCCTGATTAATTACAATTTTCATTATTAATACGCACCAAAATAATATTGTAAACATAATTTACAAAAAACTATAATTAGGATTTCTAATAAGTTTAGCAGGTGTGAAAATAATTTATTTAAAACTTCAGTAGTTAAATATTTTAAATGTATTGGTACATTTTACTGACGACTTGTGCTTTAAGTAGACAATAATGCCAGGAAGCGAAAACAACCGAGGGCCTTTGGCCCGAGGGATAGTTTCACCTGATTAATTTTAAATACGTAAGTTGGACAATATACAAATAAAACAATATACAAACAATATACAAATAAAAATAAAGCTCATAAAATGTATAAAATTAATCAAGACCCTCTTTATTATCGAACATTTTCATTACTGAGGAGAGCCTCCAAACAGTTGATGCGTAGGGATTATAAAGACTATATTAGTAATATTGAAACTGAAATCAATTCAAACTCAAAAATGTTCTGGAAATTTATGAAAAATAAAAAGAGAAGCAATTTAAATTTTCCTAATTCTGTGTTTTATCTCAACCGCTTTGCAAGCGAGGGTAAGGAAATTTGTGACTTATTTGCAGATTATTTTCAGGAGGTATATGTTCCTGGGCAGCATGGTAATCAACCAATATTTTCTGATACTATTGGTACTAATCAACTTTTAATTACAGAAAAACAAATATGTGATACCATCGCTGCTCTGGATCACAAAAAGTGTCCCGGTCCAGATAATATTCCTGGCATATTTATTAAACAATGTAGTGCTTATCTTGTTAAGCCTCTTTTGCACATATATAACCTCTCATTAATACAGGGTATTTTTCCTACAATGTGGAAAACATCTCATATAACTCCTTTACCCAAGGGAGGTGATAAACATAACGTTAAAAACTATAGACCCATAAGTAAATATGCATTTTTGGGAAAATATTTGAAAAAATTATTCACAACATATTGGAGCAAGTTAAAGATATTATTTTAAAACAACACGGATTTTTTCCACGTAGGTCGCCATTGAGAGCAATCTGGTGGAATTTACAGATTTTATTTTGGGAAGTATGGATGATCGGAAGCAGATTGATGTTGTGTACACGGACTTCAGTAAGGCATTTGACAAAATTAGTCATTCCATACTGATGGAGCGTCTTGCTGAGGTCGGTGTGCATAGCAGCTTATTGAGATGGATTTGGTCCTATCTTAGTGATAGACGACAGATGGTCTCCGTTGGTGGTTTCTATTCTAAACCTATTAACGTGCCGTCTGGTGTGCCTCAGGGCAGTCACCTTGGTCCCCTGTTTTTTATCATATACATTAATAACATACAACAATGTTTTAAATTTTCTACATTTTTGATGTACGCAGATGACATAAAATTTTTTCGAATAATCAGGGTGCCAGGGGATTGCCATTTGCTGCAAGATGATCTTAATGCCTTGGTAAGATTCTGTGAAAGTCAGAGTTTATTTCTTAATCTAGGGAAGTGTGTATCGATTACGTTTACCAGAAACAAGAATGTACACAATTTTCGTTATACTATTAATAATAGTGATCTCGAATCAGTCAATGAAATACGCGAATTGGGTGTTATAATGGACACTAAGCTAATTTATAGTTCTCACATTGAACAGGTTATCAATAAGTGTAATCGATTTTTAGGATTTATTATAAGAAATAGTTTAAATTTTAATAGTCCTCACACAGTTCTAAAATTATATTATGCGTTTATATTTAGTAAACTTAGTTTTGCATCGGTTGTTTGGAACCCTCAGTACGCGGTTTACCAGCGAAGGCTGGAAAGTATTCAAAACAAATTTTTACGGTTATTATCACGAAAAACAGACATAGCTATAGTCAATAGCAACTATAAGCCTATAATGGAAAAATTTTTTGTAATGCCACTTACTGAGAGACGAGTGGTTTCCGATGTAGTTATGATCTACAAGTTGGTGAACGGTCTTGTTGATTCGCCAACGCTGAGGTCAAAGTTAAGCTTTAATGTTCCGGTTAGGGACTTAAGGCTTCAAAATACTTTTAATATTCCACTCAGAAACACAAATTCTGGAAAAAACTCTCCTCTCTGTAGAGCGACTAGAGCATGTAATAGGCTTTCTTTAGGGATGGAAATGTTCGATATGTCTATAATTAGATTTAAAAAATGTGTAAAATCAATGCTATAAAGGTTCATAAATTTTAGGTCATGTGAAATTATTGGATATTATAAAATATTTGATATTGGACCACTGTCCAGCACGCTCCGGCGCTTATATTCGTAGTAAAAAAGATATTATTTTAAAACACGATCTTTATTTCCATTGGAATTCGATGAGAGAATAAAATATGACCTATACTAGATACATCAAAACGGGCACGAGTGTCGGGGGACGCACTTAAAACAAGCCATTGGTTGTCCAAACAGGCATTAGAGCCCAGGTGGCCCTTTTCGTCTGGTCGAGCGTGTTAAACGGCCGTAATGGCCCTTGACCTGAGCCAATTTCTCGACGAGTGCCCTTCCAGCCTTTCTCGCTGGATAGTTGGTCATGGGGCCGGGAATGGACCGACACATAAAATACTTCCAAATGACAACTTTTATTGCTGTTTGGTTGGGAGGTTGATCAGATATCGCTTCAATTACAGTCCGCCAGTTGTCAACAAAACATTAAATAAAACGGAAGGAAAAGGAAACGAGAATTAATAACATTATTTCTATTCCCGTAAACTAATGATTTTTATGTTCTCTAGCGTATTAAAGTGTGTCATATAAAAACCGGGTTACGACTTGCGATAATTTAAAATTATGATTTGTGAACCTGAGCCGCAGGAGAACACTACCAGTCGAACGAGTGAAAAGTTATTTTTAAAATGTTTTATTTACTTCTTTTACAACTGCAGCATTGACATGTTGTACATTGCACCTGATAGTAAATTACACTGCCAAAACTGCCTCCTTTCGAAAAAATCTTTAAAATGTTGTTCAAGATTGTATGAAAGGCATGGACGTCGTTTATAAGAGGTAAAGGGGGCAGTTGCCCGCCCCCCGAATTTGATAACTTCCCCTGGAATTTGATAACTTAATAACACATCAAAAAACTTTTAGTTTGTTCGCGGAAAAGGTAGGTAAAGATTGTTCCACGAAAAATAGATATAACTTAATGACTGCAGTAAAAGTACCTGGGGAGATCCCATTATTTATGACCGTTTGTTATTATTATGTGGAAAGGACCGGATTGTAATAATTATAATTAAATATAGGCACATCAGGTAGAGCAACGCGTACCTACATTAGATTCTCTGAAGCAACGGCTCACCAATGATGAAACCCAAATAAGTTGTAGCCGCACTAGCCTTTGGAGAGTTTTGTCGGAAATGGGATTCAGATACCGCAAAATTGACAAAAGGCAAGTACTCATGGAATCCCACCGTTTACAAAAATGGCGTCATGAGTATATAACTTCTGTAAGGAAATCCCGTTCTGAAAACCGTCCTATAATTTACCTCGACGAGACTTGGTTTGACACGCATGAAACACCATCCAAAGGCTGGTCTGATTCTTCCGATAAGTGTTAAACAAAAGCTCCGTCAAATAAAGGAAAACGAATAAGCATTTTACATGCTGGGTCAGAAAACGGTTGGGTTCCAAATGCCTTGTGGCTTTCTGCAAAAAACATTAAAGACTCTTGTGTGGACTACCATGAAGATACAACGGCCGAACTTTTTGAGGAATGGTTCAAGAATTGTCTTTTACCAAACATTCCTCAGAATAGCGTGATAGTAATGGACAATACGAGCTATCACAGTCGCCAATTACATAAAGCTCCAAGCTCAAATAATACTAAATGGAGATTCAGAACTACATGGCGGCGAATAATAATAATAATAATAATAATAAATAAATTTATTTACAAGAAGCAAAGTTTTCTACATGTACCTGGAAAAAATAAATATAGTGTTTCTACTTGCCCCTGTAAATAAATTTAAAAAATGATATATATTTTGAAGAAAGTTATAAAAAAAAGTGATCTTTTAGAAGTTTTAAGACATTTTGTATAAAAAAAAGTATATGTTTGTGACACATTGGCCGAAGAAATTGGACATACAGTGCTACGGCTCCCACCCTATTATTGCATTTTTAACCCCATAGATCATATGTGGCACCAGTTAAAATCACTGGTTAGGTCTGAAAATATTTCTCCGACTTTAAATTCTAGTGTTGTAGAATTAATACGAAAATGCTTTAATGATATCCCCACAGGTAGTTGGAAAAATTCAGTCCGTCACGCAATAACTGTAGAAAATTCGTATATTAGTCTGGATCGTATAATTAATCCAATTATAATTAATATTGATGAGGATAGCGATAGCGAAACAGAACTATCTATAGAATGACATTATAAATGTAAATAAATATGACTAGTAATATTTTAAAAAAATGTTATTTCATTTGATTACATTAATATAATCATATCATTACTTGTTTTACTTAGTCCGTCCCTTCATACTTCACTTGTTTATTGCCAAGCTCTTGTCTACACAATGGGACCGACCCAGGAAATCATTAAGTCGTATCCAATTTTCGTGAAACGTACTGTACCTCTTGTCAATTTTACAACGAATTTAAATGAAAATAATTTATTTATAACTCCAGTAGCTAAATATCTTTAAGTGTATGGTACATTTTACTGGTGACTATTATTTAAGTATTTTTTAAAGTAAAAATTTAATAAATTGTTGTAAAAATGTTTTTTATAAGAATGAAGAGCTTAAATCGGATGCAACGGATCAAACAAAATCGCTCTTCTTTAGGAGAACAGGTGGGGACAACAAGAAAGTATAGTATTTGCAGAATTATACCATTGATCTTTTGACTGCAATAAAACCTCATTGTCCCTTCGACCATAAAATAAATAAGGAAATCCCAAATTTTAAAAACTTTTCGAGCAGAGCCGGACCAGGTATACAAATTCAATTTATACCCATGCCTGATGCATATATAAATACAAAGTGAACGGGTTTGTTCCAAATTGTCTATTGCTTTCAGCTAAAACATAGCGAAGATACCGACGCACAACTTTTTAAAGATTGGATTAAACATAAACTCCTTAAAAATATAACTGAAAATAGCGTCATTCTAATGGACAATGCTAGTTATCATAGTCGGCAAGCAAAAATCATTCCCAATTCTAATAATACAAAAGCAGAAATTCAAAATTTTATGATTGAAAATGATTTATATTTTGAAGAAACTTACAAAAAACGAGAACTGCTAGAAGTATTAAAAGCTTTTAAAATAAATAAGGAATACGCGTGTGACAAACTTGCAGCAGAAAATGGACATACAGTGTTGCGTCTTCCTCCGTACTATTGTATATTCAATCCTATTGAGCTAATGTGGCACCAATTAAAATCCAATATTAGGAGAAATAATAATAAGTAAGAAAAATTTCTGCAGACAGCTGGAAAAACTGTGTGCATCATGTACTTAAGGTGGAAAATTCTTACAATTGTATGATTACAAATGTTCAACCCTTAATTATAAGTTTAGGCTTAGATGGAGATAGTGATAGTGATACAGAGTTAAATTTTGAATAAATTATCAATAGTTTCTTAGAATTTAATTAATTTTTATTGTACTTGTTATCCTAATAGTTATACTTTTAAATTATATTATTTTCAATTATCATTAATTGTTATCATTATTTTACATTTATTATAGGTACCTAAAACTAAAAATACCTATCTATTTATTTTAAATTATAAAAATAAATCATGTGGTGTGGTATACATTTTCAAGCCGGCCCTGATTCCATTTATTAAGCTTTGAAGAGGTTGAGGCGTATACAATAGGGTTTAATCAGGTAGGTTATTATTTATGGCAGTAAGAGTCAACGGTATAATTCCGCAACAACTATACCGTCCTGTCAGCCGGTTTACATGCCGTGGTCCCATAAATTTGCCACTTTTGATTTTCAGCATTTACACTTTTGGTAAATATTTTCGTCATGCCCCCCTCGATTTTTTCCGACGCCAATGACCCTGTATCTCATAGGGCGAACTTACGGCAGTGTGTTGACCTTCAAGACCCCTTGCATCGGTCGACCCTCTCGTATTAACACATTTAGGGCAGGTGCTACACCGAATAAGGATAAAGGAAGAAAGGTGTCCCTTCCGTGCAAAAAGGTAAGATTATACGGAGCACACCTGTCGGTATCAGGTCAAAGCATAATGTATACGCAGTGGGACAAACGTAAATGGGGTGATGAGCGTTAAAGTTATTGAAATATTATACAGGGTGTATCAATTTAGGTAGTTCCATTACTTGATCTCTGTATGCAGTGTCCCAGAATATGTGGGCAATCTCCCGGGTCCAGATAGAACACTTAAAAATAACAGGAGAAGTTCATATAAATTTATCTTCCTACGGCCCCCCCCCCTACGGAGATACAGGCCCATAACGGACGTCCCTGGAAATCGTTGTTTTTTAAATAATTTTTTAAGTACTAGGTGTAATTTAATAATTTTTTAGTATAAAGTTCACTAGACGAGTGTCCTTAAAATTCGCACTTTTAAACACATTTGGCTTATTTAGTTTGACAGGGACGGACTAGACGTAACACAAAAATACTTTTTTACACCCTGTATGATGAAGAAACGACAATAATATTTTTTTTTTGGATATTCTAAACCTAAAGCTGAAAAAAAGGTACTCTCGAACAATGTCGATAAAATGAACTGTTTTCGAAAAAAATATATTTTTCTTCAATCTGGTTTTTTGCATCGGTTGTTGTTTTATGTTCATAAAATTCCCTCATTGTTGCTATGGTATTTTTCACATGTACCGATTATTTATGCCAGCGTCAGTTTGTGTCAGTTTATGTCTGTGTCTTGAAATTTATGGTTTTTCGCTTTTGTCTTATTAGTTACTAACTTAATAATGGAATTTACGTATACTGAATATGCCGACATGCATTTAATGTATGAAGAAAAATATTTCTTTTTCCAAAACGGTTCATTTTATCGACATTGATCAAGAGTACCTTTTTCAGCTTAAGATTTAGAGTATCCAAAAAAAATATTACTGTCGTTCCTTCATCATACTGGGTGTAAAAAACGCATTTTTGTGTTACGTCTAGTCCGTCCCTGTCAAACTAAATAAGCCTATGTGTTTTAAAGGGCGAATTTCAAGGAGACTCATCTAGTAAACATTATACTAAAAAATTATTAAATTACACCTAGTACTTTTAAAAATCAACGATTTCCAGAGACGTCCGTTATGGACCCGTGTCTTCGTAGGGGGGCCGTAGGAAGAAAAATGTATGTGAACTTCTCCTGTTATTTTTAAGTGTTCTATCTGAACCTGGGAGTTTGTCCACTTATTCTGGGACATGGAAAAACCACAGACTCCTTACGTAAAAATATTAGGATTTAATTATACTTACCTATATCCGAAAGTTGATATTAACTGAGATACAGGGTGTTAAAGTGAAAAGTTCATTTTTGTTTTTCTCTAATATCTTTGACAGAAACCAACGGTTTTTTACAAAATTTGGCAATTATGGTTTTTGTTAGGATGAGGAACTGATTTGTTGGTGATATTTAATGTACAATGTAGGGGGCGCTGCCTGCGGCATTTCTTGCCCATTTATTAGGTCATAACTATTTTGTGCCTCCGCGTATTTAAGTTTTTAATGAAAATAATATTTTTCTTATATTTATTACGTAAAAAAGGTACACTAATTTCAGGTGGCCCAGAGTTACCGTTTCGGAGACATATGCATTTATATTGTTTAGTGCCTATTATTAATTTGCAAACAACAATTTTTTTTTAAAGTAACCTATGAGAAAACAAAGGAAATTTAGAGATACAGTTGCTATGAAACCTCTATGTTGATATTTGCTTGTTGATTATTGTAAAATAGCTGTGTAAAAAAATGTTTCATTTTTGAGTTTATCCTAAGTTAAGTAACAATGCCGAAACACAATAATCAACAAACAAATAACAACATGGAGGTTGCATAGCAACTGTATTTCTAAATTTCATTTGTTTTCTCATAGGTTACTATAAAAAAAAAATTTGTTTGCAAATTAATAATAGGCACTAAACAATATAAATGCATATATCTCCGAAACGGTAACTCTGGGCGACATGAAAGTAGTGTACCTTTTTACGTAATAAATATGAGAAAAGTATTATTTTCATTAAAAACTTAAATACACGGAGGCACAAAAAAGTTATGACCTAATAAATGTTCAAAAAATGCCGCAAATTGCACCAAAAAATCAGTTCTTCATCCTAAAAAAACCATAATTGCCAAATTTTGTAAAAAAAGTTAGTTTCTCTCAAAGTTATTAGAGAAAAACAAAAATGAAGTTTTAACTTTAACACCCTGTATCTCAGTTAATATCAACTTTCGGATATAGGGAAGTATAATTAATTTCTAATATTTTTACGTTAGGAGTATGTGGTTTTTCCATGTCCCATTACTTAGCGGACACCCTGTATATCTAATATCGTGAAACATAGTTACGATATTAGTTAATTCATTATGAAAGGGAATACCGATATATTTTTACATATTATATTCTTTTAATAGTTTAGCGTGGCCGGTCGGAGCATTCTTAAAGGAAACCCGCTTCCATATTCCTATCTTAGTTCCATCCTCTATCCAAAAATTACAGCTTCCGGGGTAGTGAAATTAAATAGACGCTAAACGCCAATTTATTTCGGTTTTCATTCAACAACAGTCCCAAAGTCCGCGCCCGGGCTCTAATTATAATATCGTTTTATTTTGAAGTAAAACCAAATCTTTTTCTGATAACCACGTTCGTCTACAAAAGTCTAGACGTCCAGCAGCGATTCGACACCGTGGAGCTTCCGAGTGCTTTGCATGTCGGCGTCGACGGCGCCGCGTCGCCCATGCACCGACCTTGATCCAATTTCAGCACCCGCGTCGTACTCGCGACGCCCTTTGGTATGGCAGCCGAAGCCATCTAAATGCCTTCCATCCGACAACCCAAACTAACTCGTTTATAACACTTTTATAAGGCGACTTTCCCTGAAGGCTCCGGATCAAATTACTCCAGACTGGCATGAGGTTTACGGCCGAGAAACCCTATTAAAACGGGGTTGAGTATAGGGAGGATAGGGGCAAACAGTTACAATGAACGATAACCACTAGAAGATATACAGGGTGTCTCCGATTAAGTCGACACTATTGCTAACTCAGTTATTATTAGAGCTACGATGTTTGTTAAATTAGTAGCATTTATTCCGCTGATTAAAATGACAATATCAATTGAATCGATTATTTTGTTTTTAATTATTTTAAAAATGCACTTTTTTTACAATGACATGACACCCAATACTACCAAAGTGATTTTAAATTTTATAGTAAACTAACTTTATTGGAGCTATTGTTTGGACATGTTTAGAAAGGATTTAAAGGACAAAATTTTTAGGACTCAATGAACTTGAAAGTGTTATATTTTATGTGTGTGATGTCTATGCGAGACTTACCTAATATTATTTGTCATCTAACAGGTAATAGTGGTCTCCGTTTATTATCATATTTGTATTATTTTTTTTTTCTCTCTCTATATATTTTTTTTCTTTTATTATGATTTAATTAAATTAATTACATTTTTCTAAGAATATAAATATTATATACTTTTTCGGGCCTATGGGGAAGAATCGATATTTATTATCTATCATAGGACCCTATTTACCAATTATTAAAGTATTTATTATGTAATTCATATTATTTATGTATATGGTGAATAAAAACATTTATTATTATTATTATTATTATTATTGAAGTGCAAGTACATAAGTAAGGTCCATTTATAAACTTTTACGTTCAGTTCCGCTGCGCTCGCAATTGCGGTTCGCTGGGAAACAATTTCTGATTTATAAACGTGAACTGACTCGAACGAACCGCCGCGGAGTCTATAAATGGTCCGGTATGTTTTCATATGTTCAAGTCGAACGACAGCCGTTGGAACTGAACTCGGCTGAACTGAACTGCAGCGCCAAAGTTTATAAATGCCACTTTAGTGTGTGTGTAATGGGTAGACATAGCCAAATGAGCCGTGCTTTTAGATGAAAATTTACTTACTCCTGGCTTCTTTTACCATTTATCCTCGAAATTACTTCCGCTATTTTTTAGCCTTGGGCCGAACTGTTTTGTTCGCAAATTTACCATTGGGTGAGAGATACGAAGTCGGTTAAATTAGGGCAATTGCGTAATTCATCAGATCTTTAATGATACGTTTCGTCTTTGCATCATCAACTTACTTTTTTAAATATGGGCCTGAATTTTTGTTTAATTATGAAAGAGAACCTAAATCTACGTTAAGCAGTATACAACAATTACTTTCTAACGTTTTTGTTCCTTAAATTCGACCCTAATCATTTAAAATATCCATAGTATAGTATTTGCAGAATTATACCGTTGATCTTTTGACTGCAATATCCCTGCATTATCCCTTCGACCATAAAATAAATAAGGAAATCCCAAATTTTAAAAAAATTAGTTAGGCTTATTAGTGGTAGAATGTGGCGTCCTTGGAATTGTGCTGATAGGGGGCATCTTCAAGTTGCGGGAATGGAGACTTAAATATTTAACAGCTGTTAAAACAATTTAGAGAAGAAAATCGTCCAATTATCTACCTTGACAAAACATGGTTCGATACCCATGATACTCCAAGAAAAGATTGGGATGATTCATCTAAAAAATGTCTAACCTAAGCACCATCAAATAAAGGAAAAAGAATCACAATATTACATGCTGGTTCAGAGAACGGGTTTGTTCCAAATTGTCTGTTGCTTTCAGCTAAAAACATAGCAGATTCTTCTTTAGATTACCATCAAGATACCGACGCACAACTTTTTGAAGATTGGTTTAAACATAAACTCCTTAAAAATATACCTGAAAATAGTGTCATTGTAATGGACAATGCTAGTTATCATAGTCGGCAAGCAAAAATCATTCCCAATTCTAATAATACAAAAGCAGAAATTCAAAATTGTATGATTGAAAATGTTTTATATTTTGAAGCAACTTATAAAAAACGAGAACAGCTAGAAGTATTAAAAGCTTTTAAAATAAATAAGGAATACGAGTGTGACAAACTTGCAGCAGAAAATGGACATACAGTGTTGCGTCTTCCTCCGTACTATTGTATATCCTATCCTATTGAGCTAATATGGCACCAATTAAAATTTAATATTAGGAGAAATAATATTTCTCCTACATTAAATGCATCTGTAGTAGAATTAATTAAAAACGAAGTAAGAAAATTTCTGCAGACAGCTGGAAAAACTGTGTACAGCATGTACTTAATGTGGAAAATTCTTACAATTGTATGATTACAAATCTTCAACCCTTAAATTATAAGTTTAGGCTTAGATGAAGATAGTGATACAGAGTTAAACTTTGAATAAATTATCAATAGTTTCTTAAAATTTAATTAATTTTTATTGTACTTGTTATCCTAATAGTTATACTTTTAAATTATATTATTTTCAATTATCATTAATGTTATTATTATTTTACATTTATTATAGGTACCTAAAACTAAAAATACATATCTATATATTTTAAATTATAAAAATAAATCATGTGGTGTGATATACATTTTCAAGCCGGCCCTGATCCCATTTATTGAGCTTTGAAGAGGTTCAGGCGTATACAATAGGGTTTAATCAGGTAGTTTATTTATGGCAACAACTATACTTCAGTTATTTTTTAGCCTTGGGCCGAACTGTTATGTGCGCAAATTTAGGTGAGAGATACAAAGTCGGTTAAATTAGGGCAATTGCGTAATTCATCAGATCTTTAATGAGACGTTTAGTGTTTGCATCATCAACTTAATTTTTTTAAATATGGACCTGAATTTTTGTTTAATTATGAAAGAGAACCTAAATCTACGTTAAGCAGTATACAACAATTACTTTCTAACGTTTTTGTTCCTTAAATTCGACCCTCATTATTTAAAATATCCCTAGTACGTTTCTGTAATTTACTTTTGTTCGGGTTTGTTCGGGTTTGTTCTTTTTTCTATCCTTAATTATTATTATTATTATTACGTACTACTACTTTTTTTTCATTTCAAACTAAAAGTACAGTTGTATCAACTTTAGGGTTTGTTCGGGTTTGTACTTTGTAATTTGTTTTATTAATACAAATAAAATTTGACTCTTAAAGGCAGCACTTTCTTAAGACTTTTTAAAAAAGGCATTGAGTTTTACAGGAACGTACAGGGGTATGTTAATGAAGACAGTCAATTTAAAGAACAAAACGTCGGAAAACTAGTAAGTGTGTACCCCTGAACGTAGATTCTTTCATTATTGAAACAAGACAATCTAGGCCCGTATTTAAAAAAAATGAGAAGTAATTAAATGGTTTGCCGTTATTAACAGTCGAGCTGCGAAATGATTACTTGGTCAGCAAGAGCTTACAATTGGTCAGTAGAAAAAAACCTATCTAGAAGCAGTTTACTTCAGAGGTCCCAGGGCACTGTCAATCTGTCTTTCTTGTGTTTTCTTTTGCCGAATACAGAATGAAATCGGCTACAAAAGGTGTAGAGGGGGCGGGTTTTCACTTGTTTTCCCAGGGCACTGTCACGATTCGGAAATTGGCACTAACCATTTTGGCCAACCGATTACATTTTTCTGTTCGCAAAAATAAGAATATTTTGCTAACCAGTTAAATGATACCCAAAAAAAATTAAGTTGATAATGGTGACTCAAAGACGAAACGTCGATGATGCCATCTTGTGGAGAATAAAAAGTAACAATGAGGAAGTGAAATCTATTTTTGGACATCTCGTCGAAGAGTCAGGAAAAAAAAAATAAAAACCAAACGCAAAATTTTAGATTTTTCCAAATGGGCCCATAATTAAGCAACTTTCTCCCAATTTAACCGACTTCGTATCTCTTACCGCCTCCGAAATCCCATGGTGAAGGACGAATTTGTTACACCCTGTATAGAAAAACATACCAAAAAAGTGCATTTTACGGTTACAAGCAATACTATTGTTTTAATCGATAGAAACACAAATATTATTTCTGGTTGTTCTGTGTAAAATGTGTGTAAATAATGGCTCATCTCAGTCTACAAAATTAACTCACCCTTCAAAATAGAGGGGGTAAATTTCAAAAATATGTCGTCCTCATATTTCACTATTACCTATCGCTAAAATTTAATTTTAAAGAGTTCTCAAGACATCGCCTTGTAAAACTTTCCAGAATTTATAGCAGCAGCTTCTGGATTTATAATATAAGTTTAAAAATGATTCAAAACTTTATTTTATAGCATGCAGTTAAAAAATCGAATATAGTCAGTTTGAAAATTTGGTGGCTTATATAGGGTGTCCGCTAATTAATGGTACTTGGAAAACCACTCCTTACGTAAAAATATTAGGATTTAATTATACTTCTATATCCGAAAGTTTATATTAATTGAGATACAGGGCGTTAAAGTTAAATCTTCATTTTTGTTTTTCTCTAGTAGCTTTGCAGGAAACCAACGTTTTTTTACAAAATTTGGCAATTATGTTTTTTTTTAGGACGAGAAAGATTTATAGGTCATAACTTTTTGTGCCTCAGCGCGTATTTAAGTTTTTAATGAAAATAATTCTTCTCTCATTATTATTGCGTAAAAAAGGTATACTAAGTTCAGGTCGCCCAGAGTTACCGTTTCGGAGTTATTTGCATTTAAATTATCAAAGTTGCTAATACTTTCCAGTAGAAGCGGCAACACTGCACGGCTGGAAATATTTTGAAAAGAGAGAGCACGTGCACTTAGATAAGCTTCTAAATTTTCAAACTGATCCATTGGCTAGTTCTTCATAAACGTCTAATAGGCCATCCACCATCAATCACCCTGTATAAATAACAATAATTCCGGTTGTAGTTTCCTCAAACAATGTAGATATTATATTTAATTTTTAATTCCATGTTTATTGTCCTTCAGTTTTTCCTGTCAAAAAAATTACGACAATGTGTTCCATCCACGATTCATGTGGTGTGCCTAAATCGACAACAGCACGCACTGCACCCCATTTTGTTTGCTCAGTTCACGTTATGTTCATTTATCACCAACAGGAGGGCGATTATTGAATCTTGATGGTGCGGATGCATGCCACGAAATGGAAGACGCGTACATCCACCCAAGGGCTAGGTTCAATGTTCACAAATCGTTGTCGCTACGACAAAAATAGCATCCACAACTTTGCTTCCAGGGATATTTTCAAGAAATATTTTCATAAAACATTCCCTAGTTAGCTAGCTTTTAGTTGGCGTTTTTCAAACTATGTGTTTAGGTTTATGAACTATTTTGTTCTTTCGATTTAAAAAATACAGTTATTTTTTTATTAATATTGCTATTTTCTGCCATCGTATTTTTACTTGTATTGCAAAAAAATGAAAATATTGCACGACACGATCGGATGTACAATACTCATTCGATTCAACAACTGAGCCAGTGCCGTAGATAGTTTTTTCTAGAGGAGTGCTGGGATGGCGTCCTTCATGGCGCTGAAATGTGTAATTTCAGATAACTTTTCTCGAATTATTTTAAAGATGATATTGAAATTCGGACATTCTGGCATTATTTGTTTCTCCCATAAGCACAAGCTTCCCTTCTATTTCGAGGCAATGGTGTACTCCCCAGTTCCCCCCTTCCCTTATCTACGGCGTGGGCTGTGAGCAGTGTTGCCAATTAGCAGGTAATTACACGATCATTTCATTGCTATGTGTATAATTTGTGTGCAGACACAACGTGTATGTAATTTGCAAGTAATTAGAAAGCCACCACTTAAGTGTTACTTTCAGGTTTGTTGACTATTTATGTTGGGGGGGGGGGGCGTATCGGCCGATCACTAAAAGAAATAATAAACTTTTCTACTGCCTGTTTGTACAATTTTGAAAATTTTACTACGAATCAAGTCCTGTAATAAAAACATTTAAATAATTATTAGCATGATCACCTAAAACGTGTCTTATCGGTCTGTTTTGAGAAATCAAAAACCGTCAAAATGTTTGCATCTCAATGATCATTAGAAAATGAGTGGTTTATCGCTTACAACTATGAGAATGGCCCCCACCGCTCAGTCTCCGCTTGCTTGCTTTCATCCCCCAACACCACCCCAGTTTCTCCCTTTTTTACGGCGAAATAGATCGATATATCGACGCCTGGCGTCGCAGCATTTCTACGGCGCGACGCCTTCGACCGTAGTAATACAGGATCGAGGCCAAAAGATCATTCTACTTGTTTAACGACTTGTTTTATTATACAGGGTGTTAAGTTAGTCTGAAACTGCATAAATACCATAGCTACACAACACAATAATGTTTTTTAAATAATATCCTACAAACCAATAAATCTCAGTAATACAAACAACTTTTGCCAAGGGCATTTTTTAGTACAAGACAGAGAAAAAGAGTATTTCCGAGATAAAACTTGATTTTCGCACGGTTCTGATTTTGTCTTTCTCATTATGATTATTGGTGAAGGATGGGCCCGAATAAAAAAAATTTTCGGACAAAAGATGTTTATTTTTGGTCGGAGAACACGATACGCCAATAAAAAAATATGGGATTCTATTTGAAAATCTTAACTTACCCCCATCCGCGGCCAGGGGTTGAGGGTGATGGGTGGTTTAAATTGCAAACTATTCCTCCTTCAAAACCAAACAACTTTTCCCCCAGACATTTTCCGCTGCAATGCGATGTACCGGAGTTATTCCGGCGTACCGACCTTTTTTCAACACCTTGTATAATAATTATATACGGGTCAAATAGACTACTAATTTGAGGAAATATTAGTTTTATGTCAAGTTGACTAACTTACCAAAATTAATATCGGAAATATACTATCTATTTAAGCTATATTCAAGTGCCTTAAATGAATAACCATTTATCTTAAATACATTAAAAAAGTATTTTTTATACATTTACTTCATACCTTCATCATAAGACGTCAACGTTTTATTCATTTCGCCTAAATTAATGCCTTATATTAGTTATATTTGTCCGAAATATACTAACATTTACTGTATGATCCAAAAAAAGCTAAATAAATGTCTCTGACCTTCATTACTATAAAGTCATTTAAAAACACTCCCGTAGTGTGTCCATCAATAGGGCAGATATTTGATATTGACGAACGGCAAACAAACAGGTTAGTGGAGGAAGATGTGAAAGACACACTGTTCTAATACGGCTGCTTTGAGTGGCAGTGTACAGTTTAAAATGGAAAACTAGGGATTTCTAACACAATTACTGAAAGAGCCCTCGGTTACTCACAAATGAAGAAATTGGCAATATAGTGGACAATATCGGAGATAATAATCGCTTAAAAAGAGGACTCAACAATTTGCTATCAGATGTAAGTATTGTAGTCAACTGATATTTATATGCAACGTTAACATTTTTAGGGGTGGTTAAAAAAATATTTTGGTTGATTATAATATGTACATATACACATAGATTCAAAAGTTTTGCATCACTCTGATTTTGGTATGTTAAGATAATTTCAGGAATGAATTTTTTTCTAAATGTTTATTTATGTTTATCAGTTAAAACAATACCATTTTTTGTAGCCAAAAAAAATATTGTCAAGACATTTGTTTAAGATAACATTTTTAGTGTTGTATTTTGTTGGCGCTGGCCAGTTAAATGTTTCGGTTCAGTGTGTAAAAATGAATCGCCGAGTAATATCTGAAATTGATCGTGCAAGAATAGTAGCTTTAGTTGAAGAAGGTAATTCCCAAAGGTTTGTTGCTGAAACAATAGGGTTTTTCAAAGTGATGTCTCTCTCATATGTAATAGCAATAGCTATCTAGAGGCCAATTCTGTGAGAGACAGACAACGAAGTTGTAGAAGTCGTGTTGTTAACGAACAGTCGAACCGCTATATTACGTTAATAATTCGAAAAAATCGGACTATGCCAGTCCCACAACTTCAGAGAGATGTTACGCATGCAATTGGAGTTCGCGTATCCATCTCGACACTAAGAAGACGAATTCTTGAATCCGGTTTAAGATGTCGGCGACCAGTAAGAGTTCCACAACTACAATATGACCACCGAGTTCGTCGACTGCAATGGGCTGAAACGCATGTTTGCTTACCCGAAAAATTTTGGAATTCTGTCCTATTTTCCGATGAGACCAGGATTCTGGTAAACGATAGTCGCTGGATTCGTGTTTGGAGAGAACCAACAAGATCCGCTCAACTTGCCCATGCTTGCCCCTTGCCTCCATTCGCCGGAGGAAGCGCCATGTTTTGGGCACGTATTAGGTCTGATGACCGTACTGAGTTAGTCCACGTTCAAGGCACAATGACTGTGGCGAAAGGTACATTAGGCATATTCAACCTCATTATGTTATAATGTGGAGAGGGGCTGTTGGTAACAATTTTGCGTTTATGGACGACAATGCCCGGCCCCATCGTACTAGAGCTCTGGATGCATATCTAGTAAGTGAAGGAATCAATCGATTGGAGTCGCCTGCTTTGTCCCTCGACATGAACCTGATAGAACATGCTTGGGACATGTTCTCTAGGGCAGTTCGCGCTAGAAGGAATCCCCTAGAACGCTCCAGGAGCTTGTCATCGCTGCCTCCGAGGAATGGTAGGCTATTACACAAGAACGGATTGCTAACCTTACGCACAGCATGCGGCGACACGTCTTCAAGCTTGCAGTGAGGCCAGAGCAGGAAATACACTTTATTAGAAGCTCCATTTTTTTAAATTTCACAAATTATATAATATAAATAAATTTTATTTTTGTTAAGTTTTTTTTTGAAGGTTTAAAATGTTGTAGTAAAATAAAAAAAATTAAAACTCATTGATTTTTATTTTAAACTTATCAATGAACTAATATTTAGTCTATTTTCACCATGACGTAATTACTTATTCGAGAATCAGAGTGATGCAAAACTTTTGAATCTATGTATAGGTGCCTAATACGATTTTTATTTTGTTACAGACTGAAGATTCTGAAAATGATTTACAAAAAAGTACGAATCGTAGTAGATGCTTAGGAGATTCATTTGAATGTGATGTTACATACATAAGATTTGTTTCAAGGAAACATTCCAATTATTATCTTAATAACCACTTTTATTTAAATAAATAACTAATTGTAATTACAAAAGTTTTTTTTTTCGTCTACCACTTTTAAAAGCAGTTTCCATTGGTCCACTATCTTTATATTTTTTGATAATTTTGGAGACCTGGATAAATATTAACATTTTTGGCAGTTTCATTTCATTTTTGTTCCTTTGCTGATAGGCTTCAACAATTTTACTTCTTAAATCGAAAGAACAATTTTGTTTTTGGCATAGTCATAATGTATTCAGAAATGCACCGTAAGTACCAGGTATAGAACAATTTCACAAAACACTATGACATCCATAAAATAAGAATATGTAAACACCGGAAACAATTGACCAACTTTTTATATATTTTTCGAAACTTGTTGATTGTGTTTTCGTATATCAGCAAAATATGAGCATGTCGACGTTATTTTAAAAATATATACACAAATAAACATATAGAATAACGCAGAATGAATATTTGAAATACCAGAAATATTTTTGATTATAGGCAAAATAACTATTTTTTTTTTAACGCTTGAATATTATTTTTTTATGTTTCCAAACTTTTGTGGAGTACTATTAGAACTTTTTATATACACAAAAAACTTTGACACCTCGTTTATATCCGTAGAACGAAAAGTTAGCCAACGAATTAATAAAGTGTATTTACGTGACTAACTAAAACTAACAAACTATAAATTTTAAATAATAAGCACACGAATTACGTTAATCAGCCCTAATTATCTATAGTTTCTATTTACCCTAACTTGCCTGTATATACGAAATAATTTCCATAAAAGGGTAATGATTGATCACGATATTAGTCATTATTAGATTGGTGTAGGTAGTTTTTATAGGCATTTTTAGTTAATCTTAACAAAATTGGAAAAATGAAATATCTATGCAATGCAGGGTCTGTCTGTTGGTAAGTCCCAACTAGTGATGGCGGTTTTCTTATAATATCCGGTTCGGCCGGATATTGTACCTGTAGAGCTGTTTTATTTAACGAAACTAAGATAAAACAAAACCCAAACTCTGCAAAAAATGACATAATATGTAAAAAAATATATATTTAGAACGTTTTGTTGTAAATGCAGATCCTGTTTCGATTCGGGTTTGTTCGGGTTTGTCGTCAAAAATGTTGGAGTTGGTTCCAGTATTTTCAAAAAGTGGATCCACTGTGGTACCACAGTGGCATCACTAGCAGTGTTGCCAAGTGAAGAAAATAGAAAATCATCACCGAAATGGTGATGGAAAAACCACAAGAAAGAAGAGGGCAAAGAATATTTTTATGACCGTATTAGCAAAAAAAAAGATAAAGCCGGATATTAATTATGGCATCCAGCCAAAAAAATATTTTAGGTCATCATGTTAACAAAAAAATATGCATATGAATTTAAAATCACCAGAATTCACGAAACACCAAAAAATCACCAGAAATCGGCCTTTTTAAAAAAGTTATTCATAAAATCACCAGACCTGGCAACACTAGTATGAAGGTTATAAATTTTGACTAGTAATGGACCTAAAAAGTTTAACTATAGGAAGGTGCTAATAGCTGATAATTAGGTAGAGTATTAAAATTTTTATAAAATAACTAAGTATTTAATGGGTTTTTAAATTTATTTATGTTTTTTCATGTTCATAGATAAGAGGGAGATTAATCAACACAGAAAATTCTAAAAATCCAAGGCTGCTGATGTAGATATTGGGTAGGGTCAAGATTACTCACAACGCTCATAGTATAGCAAAATATGAGGGGCTCTAGAAAAGTATTTTCTAGACACCCTATACAGGGTGTCTCTGGAAGGTGTTACCTATACCACAAAAAGACTTTTCGAAAACAATTTAAATGGGGAATTGTTTTTAGATTTTTTGATAAATCAATTGCCAATATTGTTGCAAGACATTCTCATCGCCATCAGAGAAATGATGTGGCTTCAAATGGATGGAGCACCAGCACATTTCTATCTTAGGGTCCGTGAATTTTTAAATTTCCAATTTCAAAATCGATGGATTGGAAGAAATGGACCTCAGATTGGCCCCCAAGATCACCCGACTTGACTTCACCTGATTTCTTTTTATTGGGATATGTAAAAGGACTCGTTTATAACGCAGCTCCAACAACACCGGATAATATGAAGGAGCGTATTAGAGAAGCTTTCCGAAACATCAACCCAGAAATGCTGTCAAATGTTGCTAAAGGTTTTAAAAAGAGGATACGTTTGTGTTTATAGTCGGATGATCGCCATTTTGAACACTTGTTATAAATATAAACAATTGCTTGTTGTAGGTATGTCCAGCAATATTTTCTGTAATTACCTTTACTACTAAGCAATGCATTTTCTCTCTGTTTCTCTAGAATCTAGATCTGATCTGTCAAAATGTCATAGGCGACTTGATTAATATTAAATTGATTATAACTAGCCTGCTTTGTGAATATTTGCATTTTTTCATGAAAATGCGAGTAATTAGCTATGGGAGAGGTTAATACTTTTTGATAGACAATTAAATTCTACATCTGCTAGTGACATCAAGTACAGGGTGTTATATTTAAATCAAGCAAGCTATTACCATTTCAAACTTGTAATTATTTAGTAGTACTTTTTGGACACTGTGTACCTATAAGTTAGTGAATTTTTCATAACTGATACACAAAACTTAATCAGTGAGTAGAGTCCGCTGACAAATTGGGTTTAAAAAACAAAATACATGTTGAGAAGTTAATCATTAAAATTGTTACTACATTTTGACAAAATATGAAATATTTCACAAACCGTAAGGTTTAAGTACGGTAAACCTTAACGAAAGTAATATTTATTTTGATCGTAAGAACCGAAAATGAAATAATATTTTAGCATTCCATTTTAAAAAATGCAACTTTGATACGTTTCGTGTTTTTGGGACAACCTGTACATTATGAAAATAATTTTAAAATGTACCTCAAATAGGCCCCTATCCACCCTGAATTTTTGTTTTTATCCAAAACAAATAGCTTATTAGCTATAATATGTCGTCTCGAATAACGTGAATAACCCTGTATAGAACATCCAGGGTCGATTCTTACAACTTAATTTTGAACCCGTTTTATACAATCATACAAACATAATACAATTATCCGTAAACTTTCCTAAAAAAAAATCCCCCAGAGCATGAATATCGAGACGAATATTGTTGTATAAAATTTGTTCCATTGGTTATTATTAAATAATAATAAGTTTGTTGCCTGGTACGACCTATTCTAAACATGAATCATCGCATGAAAATACCAATTAACTCTAGCAAAAATAGCAACATAATTATTAACCTAATGAAATCATAGTAAACTGCGACGTAGTTTCAAACCAATCACCTTTGCGGTGGCCTTCAAAGGTTGTTTGTGTACAGTAAACAGCAGTGCTGCAACTCACAAAATGAGCAAAAAGTGTTGGAGTTTACGTAACTTTCGCGACTGCTAATATAATAGACAAATATAAAGCAAAGAGACGTAGATGTAGAAGGGGGTTGCGTAAGAATACGATAATATTCTATCGTAAGAAATATTATTTATTGCGACCAACTTGAAAGAGCAGAAGCCGCCGATGCCTTTAAAAAAGAAAATTGACAGGTGCTGGCTGGATAGTACGGTGGACTGATCTACAGTAAAAATAGGTCAACTGCAATGTATACAGATTTAAAATCATTTTACCATTATTTAATTATATTTTAAGTTCTGTTTAAGAAAACGTAGAGAGAAAATATTGTTTTTAGCGTTATTAACTGTTATTTCATTCGTAACGAGAGTTTAAAGCCTATGAGGTAAGGTTAAAGTGAGATTTTACAGGGTGCTACTTAATAATAAGAGTACCTATTTTAATGTGTGATTCCTGGATTCATTTTGAGGCGAAAAGTTTATACCATGTGGGGCAAAAGTCCCGCAACGGCCAAATATCTCCCGAGGGGAAGGTTTTTTAAAAAAATGTTTCGGGCAAAAGTGTATGGCTTTGAAAGAGGAATCATTTGCATACAAAACCATCTCCCACCCCTTCACCCCCTCCTGAGGGGTGGGGGTAACTTGTAAATTTTAAATGGCAAACCCTATTTTTTTTGCTGATTAATATTCTCTAAGAAAAACAAGAAACTTTTGTCCGAAATTTTTTTTTTAAAAAGACGAAATTTTTTTTTTAAAAAGACGAATTTCGCGATTGATCCAACGAATGACGGGGGTTACAGAAAAATTACAAGAGGTAAAAAGGCTTAGCTTTACCTCTTGTAATTTTTCTGAAAACCCGTCATTTTCGCGTAAAAGAGTCGGAATATTTTGGAATATCCAAATTTATTCGTTGGGTCAATCGCGAAATTCGTCTTTTTAAAAAAAAATTTTCGGACAAAAGTTTCTTGTTTTTTCTTAGAGAATATTAATCAGCAAAAAAATAGGGTTGGCCATTTAAAATTTACAAGTTACCCCCACCCCTCAGGAGGGGGTGAAGGGGTGGGAGATGGTTTTGTATGCAAATGATTCCTCTTTCAAAGCCATACAACTTTTGCCCGAAACATTTTTTTTTAAAACCTTCCCCTCGGGAGATATTTGGCCGTTGCGGGACTTTTGCCCCACCCGGTATAAGTACACATACTGGGTGGCCCAGAAGTCAGGAAAAAAATTATTATAGCCTTGCCTTTAACTTTTGGGGAAAACGCTCGGACACGTCAATTTAGTTTTATATATGCTCACATTTTGACGTTATTCGTTTGTTTTTGTCAAAGATATGACGACATCGATCTTTTTTTTAAATAGAAACATACAGCTTGTTCATATCATCATTTGAAAGCTAATATCTCTAAAAGTATGCTCATAAATTTTAGCGCAATTCTGTCAAGCTATTTCAAAATGGCGACTTTTAAAAGTTTTTAAAAAATCTCTATTTAAATAAGCGGAAATTATAAATCATTGATGGTTTCTTTTTACCTTTCAAGGTAAGAAATCCTCATTGTGTCGCGTTCAGAACTTGATTTTTATTTAAATGATTCTTGCTTAATAAAGATTTCCATAAAATATTATAACAAAAGGGATGCATAATTATTATATACAGCTTGTCGTTCCGTTCTCCGACTACCAAAACTATTTAAAGAATGCAGACGAAATATTATCGATGTTGTCAAATTAATTTACCAAATCTAATAACTATTATGAAATTTATTAGTTATACCTCCTATGAATACAGAATTTAGCCTATAAGTTAAAAAATTAGAAAATATTATCATTCAGACTTAAAAACTGACGGGTATTTTAAGTTTCATTTAATATGTTTACATCCGACTAACTTTAATTACCCAACAAAATTAAAATATTAATTGAATTATCTATTTAGTAGCAAATCTGACAACATTGGAATATGCATTTTCAGCAAACACTTATGGTCCCTACCGCCTCTATTTTGTTTAACAGCATTAAACAGAGACAAAACATATAATTCATTGCCGAATATGTTCTTGATTCGGAGTATTCGGACCCGTCTCCGCAGACACGAGCCAGACACGCTTTGATTTCTGACCAGCTGCGGCGAGTGGTGGTGGTTACGAATTTTATGCAATTAATAAGTAAACAAATTTTCCTTGTGTTTTTCTTTGTATGTTTTTTAAATTATGGCATATATTCGTGGAAAAACTTTGCATGGCCAATCTCGGGAAATTATTGTTAATGTTTATAATGCATGTGATGAAGAGGCGAGAAATAATGCATTTAATTTGCCGGTAAAGCGAAAATTGGACAGGGTTTCGATGTATACAGGAGCTGGTATTAGCGTCATTAAAAAAATTCACAAAGAAGATGAAGACCGGAAAGCGAATAATCCTGAAAAGTTGTTATCTTCTCCCGGCAAGAAAAGACCTCGTTTATCCGTAATAGACAAATTAAAATTTGACTTTAGTGTAATAAGACGCATCATTCAAAAATTCTATCTAGAGTTAAAACAGGTATGTAAATTTAAATAGATTAAATACAATAATGTACTTTGATACTTATTGCTTGCAAAAATCATAATACTTTTGTAAATTTTCCTTTAAAAATATTGTTTTTAAGTAAATTTAATAAACACCTAAATCTACGTACTACGTAGTGATGCAACGATTGTTGTTAATGTTGATATGATTAATAATCCCAATAATCGACGATTGATATTCATATTGACGATTACGATTACTCGTTTAAATCGAATAATCGTCGGTTAATGGTAATCGTTATATTACACTTACTCATAGGAAGATAACACTTTATTTAAGGTTCCAACATTAAGAAAGCTTTTAAGGCAAGTACGTCAGGACATTGATTTTCCATATGGAAAAGACGCTTTGCACAAACTTCTAAAAGCCAATGGATTTTATTTTCGCAAATGCCAAAATAAACGGAAATTGTTGGTTGAAAAACCAAATATTTTACATTTGCGGTATAGGTATGTAGTATAGTTTTTTTCTCGTATTTACGAACGGTTATCAACATTTTTTATTGATAGATATATACATTCCATAAGGAAGCATCGTGAAGAGGGCCGTAATATTATCTACCTTGATGAAACTTGGGTTGATAATGACTTAACAGTCAAAAAGTGTTGGCAGAGTGCAGAAGTTTTTGGGGTACCAAGTAATATTAGCTCAACCGGTAAATAAATAGATAACCTTTTGTAAAATGAAATTTAATGATTGGTGTCATATTGTAGGCCGACTTATCGTTGTTCATGCAGGTTCAAGTGGTGGTTTTGTACAAAACGCCGGGTTAGTCTTTAAGGCGGGACTTAGTTCTGGTGATTACCATGGGCAAATGAACAGGGAAAACTTTACTAAATGGCTAAACGAAAAGCTACTTCCAAATATTCCTCCTAATAGCGTAATTGTTTTGGATAACGCCCCCTATCATTCAGTCCAAGAAGATAAAGTGCCAACAAAATCGTCCTTGAAGAAAGTCATAGTTGAATGGCTATCCAAGGAAGGTAACATCTTCTTACATTAGTCAATTTTGCAAAGTAAAAGTATTTTTTTAGGAATCCCGCATGATCCAGCTACTAGGAAATTCGACCTTTTCGAACTTGTGCAATTGCACAAGCCTCGAGGTGACAGGAAAAACTATGTCATTGACAATATAATACAACAGGCTGGCCATATTCCCCTTAGAACTCCACCCTATATGTGCGAGCTGAATCCAATTGAGTTGGCATGGGCTCAAGTAAAAAGGTACATACGGAACCTAAACACGTCAGGGGATTTCAGTTTAACTAAGCTGAAAGATGTCCTAGATGAAGCCATTAGCTCAGTTACGTCATCGGACTGGGAAAAATTTTGCCAGCATGTGATTAATATTGAAAGTAAATTTTGGGAGACAGATTATATGATGGAAGAAATAGAACCTATCATATTTACACTGGGCAATGACGATAGTGAGTCCGACTCTGAAGATAGTGAGTCTGATAGTGAAGACGCTAACGATATCGACCAAGATTAGTTTTTTTATGTCATTTTATACCTGCTTTCTGATTTGGGAGTTTTTTCAGAAATAAACTGTTCCATTCCTGTTTTCTCCCAATACTTTTTTGTTTTTATTATTTTAACTTGTATTAAGTACCTACTTACTTCCTCATATTTACAAAAAAAATTAGAGATTTTAGTATTTTTATATTTAATTTATAAACAATAGTAGCACGCCCATGGATTGTCCATTTAACCAGTTGGCTTCCTTCCCCCTTACCGATACCGCGTAGTCGCAGATCCAAACGACACACTGTACTATCATGTTATTTTCTTCCAAATGGTTTAAGGGAAAGATGAAAGAGGAGACCTTTTTTGTTTACAATTGAATGATAAATAGTAATAAAATAATTGTTTCCACAATATCAGTGACTTAAGATTTTTTAATTAAAAGTATATTGAATATTTACTCGAAAATTTTGTTATAATATTATTCTGTTACGAATTATTTATTATTCCTTGTAATGGAACTGGTTATCCTTAGAAATGAAATGATAGTAAATATTTAATAACTGTGATAATTTCAATTTTCTTCACGTTATTTAAATATCATTAAATTATGTTAAACAATCACTTTTTAAAATTTTATATTATATGATATCGGACCACTGTCCAGCAGGCGCCAGGCGTTTATATTCGTGGTACAATAGATTTTATTTTAAGAGAGGATTTTATATAGCGCAACGGTAGACTTTGTAGACTACGTATCTCGGGCACTTGATAATAAACATATTATTATAGTGGTAGCAGTATTTGTAGACCTAAGAAAAGCATTTGATGTTGCCAGCATAGATATATTGTTGAAAAGTACTGTATGATATGGGTTTTAGGGGGACTATATATAATAAGTATCATAAAAACTTATTTGGTGGATAGAAGACAGTATGTTACGCTTAAGGGGATGAATAGAGAAGTGCTTAGCAGTGAGTATGGAGTGCCGCAGGGTTCAGTACTGGGACCTCTGCTGTATTCACTTTATGCAAATCTCAAAGCTAGACATTTTAAATTTGCGGATGAAACAGTATTAGTGTATACCGGTGAGGAGGAGAAGGCATTGAATAATGTGGTAAATGATGATCTAAATTTATATCTTAGTTGGCTATATTATAATAAACTAAAAATAAATGTAGACAAAACGAAATACATGATATTTAAACAAAAAAAGAAGCAAATAGACCATTTAAATATTAAAATAAATGACTTAAATTTAGAAGAAGTTCAAAATCTAAAGTATCTGGGTTTGATGATTGACAATGATCTTAACTGGTCCCAAAACATTAGGCAGCTGTTGTCAAACAAAATACTACCTATGATACCTATAATATACAGATGTCGAAACTATTTTACCAATAAAACTAAATTGAATGTGTACAATGCCTTCTTCCTGTCACAGTTTAGATATCTAATGATATGGGGAACATGTGGGAAAACTAATTTTAACGCAGTCCAAGTACTCCAAAATAAAGTATTAAAAATTCTCTTTAATTATGATTGGTTGACAAGGTCAGAAACTTTATATATATAGACCGTTGAAAATACCAAAATTGGAGATGCTTCTAGAATTAGAACAGGTAAAATTATAGTGTATAAAGTTTTGAAAAATAACCAAAGATGTAATATAAAAATCTTATTGTCTAATATCATACACAGTAACGAAACTAGATCTCAAAATAATATATATTGTGTAACTACCAGGACGAATGTAGGATTGAGTAACCCAATAGTAAGAGCGGCTAAGGCTTATAATAAAATACCAGAGCACATTAGAGATCTTAGAAAATTATGTCAATTTGTTAATCAAGTGAAATTGTATTTAGGGATCTAATTAGAAATACGTCCAGCATTGTGAATTTATCACTTATTGATGCTCGAGGCCAGTGCTATCAGGCACTGATTAGAGTATAGTGTTCAGGTGAATGTACAGTATTGCTTTAAAATAAAGATTGTTTTTTCAAAATTTTATTTTTATTTGGATTGAAATTCGATCAGTGAATCAAATATCAACAAGTTATATTCTGTGATCACATTTAATTATTAGCGGTTGTTTAAATCTGCTGTCATAATAAGCAGTTTCGTGCAAAACAAACGGAACAATATTTTCCGATTGATAGGTATAATTTTCTGACGTGTTATAAAATATTTTACAATGAACGGAACGTCCGTTTAAATGGCGAAACGAGCGGGGGTATCCCAGCATCGCTTAATTACCTCTTTAACATAGGAATTTCTAGATTTTATTTCAACATCCCAGCGAATAACGCTAGGTTAGCCGATCGTGTAATCCAAAGGAATGTGCATTTAAATTCTGCATAATAAATATCTCGCAAACCAAGACGATTTTTATACAGTGAAACCGGTTTGGGTCAACTGGAATTAAATAAAATTTTATAGCCATAGCCTTGTTGGTTCAAAAGAGTGTTGTTTCATTTAAAGCTATACAGTGTGTCACAAATTCTACGCTTATCATTGGGACCTCGGATTATTATGAAATTTACAGCTGCTAACACACGAGACAAAAAACCAGTATCGGCAAATTTTGCCGTTTCCATTTGAAAATGTAGATTTTTTGCAGTTTCCTCAGTGTCATTTGTAATCTTATTGTTTGAACTCACTATTAATAGTTTCAAAATATTATAAAAAATCTATTTAGGCTATTTTTCAAGAAAATAATTTAATGAAATTTTAAGATTTTATAGACGTTTGACGTACTATATTTCCGACACTTTTATAGGTTATCTCCGCAATTGTTAGCGCTATCAAAAAAGTAATGTAGGTGTCATGTACTCTATTTGAGTCAAACTTAAAATGGTAAAATCAAAATTTGAAAATTTTTGCTCGCTTAAGAGATACGGGGGGAAATAAAAAAATTGTCAATTTAAAAATTACTCTATATTTTCTTAGTTAAAGAGATACTTAAGTACAAAAAAATGTTTTATACAGAAGTTTCTTTCTGATGTTTGTTGAATAATCTGCCGTTTTCAGAATAAGTATACGGGGTCAGGTAGAGAAGTTATCGGACCTAACCTCAATTTTTTAAATGGAACACCTTGTATATTTTACTCTAAAATGATAGATAGCATTTTAAATTCTCTTTTCAAATATATAACACACCATGGATGATATTGGTTTCCTAGGCGATTTATTTAAACTTTATGACTTTAAACCACAGTAGACAAAATATCATAGGAACAACTACGTTGACATTAGTATATATAGATTAAAATATATAGGGTGTTCCATTTAAAAAAATGAGGTTAAGTCCGATAACTTTTTTACCTGACCCCCGTATACTTATTCTGAACACGGCAGATTATTCAGCAATCAATATACAGAAACTTCTGTATAAAACATTTTTCTGTATCTCTTTTAACTAAGAAAATATAGGGTAATTTTGAAATTGTCAATTTTGTGATTTGCCCCGTACATTACTTTTTTGATACTTAGCACTAACAATTACGGTGATACCCTCTAAAAGTGTCGAAAATGGGACACACTGTACTGTTTTCGTATAAAAAAATTAAATTCATTCAGTTGCATTCTGTTATGAAATTAGCTATTAGCAAACATTAAAAAGGATCTAGTAGGTAAAAAGCTGGTTTTGTTTCGTAAACATAAACAGTTTTGACAGTGGTCTACCTAGTCTAGTTGTCACGTATTTGAATTATAAACCTTAACAAAGTACTAAAAAAACATAAATCTTTAACACTCTGTACCTCAAAAGTTAAGACGTTTAGGACATGTGAAGTTTTTTTCTAAAAATGGACCCAAAATAAAATATTAGCATGTTATTAAGAAACACCCTGTATATTTAATAGAAACTGTTTTATCAATAACTTAAGAGAAGTAATTAAATGGTTTGCCGTTATTAACAGTCGAGCTGCGAAATGATTACTTGGTCAGCAAGAGTTTACAATTGGTCAGTAGAAAAAAACATGTCTAGAAGCAGTTTACTTCAGAGGTCCCAGGGCACTGTCAATTTATGTAACTTTCTTGTGTTTTCTTCTGCCGAATACAGAAGGAAATCGGCTACAAAAGGTGTGGCGGGGGCGAGTTTTCACTTGTTTTCCCAGGGCACTGTCACGATTCAGAAATGTTGGCTGTCCATAAGTTGCTGACCAACTAGCCATTTTGGCTCACCGATTACATTTTTCTGTTCGCAAAAATAAGAATATTTTGCTAACCAGTTAGTTAAATGATACCCATAACTTAACTTTTACGATTCGATGAAGATACTGTGGTGGCCTGGTAAGGTAATTGAAATTCGGCACATGCCTCAAGTATAGGTACTGAAGAAAAATGGTCAAACTCGGCATAAGTCCCCTTTTAAAATCATCAAACTCGGAACATAAATTTAGAAATCAATCGTAGTGTTTTGTATATTCTTTTACTTATACAGGGTGTCCCCGGTAAGTACCTCCTAATCTCTCGGGGCATTTAGAGGAGGTCAAAATCTTTTGATTTAATGAAATTATAATATTTTATAGGTTATTAAATCATACTACAGTAGAGGTTTTACATTGTCAGGGAAGTCAGGAACGGACTTGCCGCCACATTCGTTCGGTCAACATTTTGACCGGTGCATTTGGCAGTGCTGAAAACTATTTTTTTAAATACTTTGATCATTCTTTTTTTTTTTAAAAGGTACTATTAATTTATTGCGATAAAACTGTTGTTATGTGAAACGCTCAAAAGTTACTAGGTAATGCTAAAAATCACGTCGAGAATTTCATTCATCGGCAAAATTAATATTTTTGCAATAATATACGAGTAAGTTATTGTATGTTTATTTTTAAAATTTACTTGCCAAACTTTAGAATTTTACAACACCCTAATTACATGTTTGTGTTTAGCATTACCTAGCACAAGCGCGGATCCAGGGGGGGGGGGGTCCCTGGGGGTCATGACCCCCTCCAAACAAACAATTTAACACGAAAAATACCATATATACCGGGTTGACTAACGCGGTAGGGTATTAGTTTTCGTAACCTTCCCCTGTATGACCCCCCAAAACGAAATTTGACCCTCCCCAACCGAAGTTCTGGATCCGCCCTTGACCTAGTAACTAGTAAGAGGAATGACTCAGTATTTAAAAAATCAGTTTTCAGCTCTATCAAATGTCACCGCGGCCATGGCCTCACGAGTGTGGTGGCAGTCCATTCCTGACTTCCCTGACGATGTAAAACATCTACTGTAGTATAGTTTAATGACTATGGCTTACCGGACACCTTGTATATACAAACAAGCAAGCCCAACGAATGGTCGACAACGTTAATCAAGAACCCAATGTAATTAATATAGATATTAAGTATAGGTATTTTAATCATTCTGTTTTAAGAATGACAATTTTTGACCTAGCAGGTTACTTAATTTGTTCGGAGTACCGTTATGCCAATACAATTTAATAGAAATACTTAATTCGACTATAAAAAATAAGTTATTTCAAGAACATGTTCTCTTAAAATATCATAATACTTAATTTGTTTTACAATTATTTTCCTTAAAATAAATTGAAGCCCTGGAATTTCATGACGCCAACTGTACCAACCAAAGTCTATAAAATTTACAAAATTGGGTACTTTAACCTCTTTCCTAGCCGTTTTAACCGTGCTTCCTTGGTACCTATACCTTTAGTGGGCCCCCAATATTCTACGAACATAAACAATATAAAGACCAATGTTCGAGTCAGAGGCATCGTTTTCTAACAGCGACCATGATCTAACTCAATGAACCTACTCCTAACCATTTTTAAAGAGAGATGCAAACATCGGCATTGGCACAGGCAAAAAAGAAAGCGTCGAATATCGTTATGGGTCCCGTCTAGTTTACCTGCACCTCTGATAATTCGTGTGTTCTGTTTGATTATTTTTATACAAGTCTGTTGTGTTCCGTCTAGTTCAACTGCAAACAAGTTTTTATTTTTACTGTGGTTTTTGTACTGTAATTTGGTCTATTTTTAACTCGCGGTTTTTTATATGCTCGGGCTGATGTGTATGTATGTATAAAATAGATCCAATATGCAATGGTAGAACATAAATAAAACAATGTCCTTGATTAAGATTAAAGTAGGACGTAGGTACCTACAAAACAGGTAGTACTAGTATGTAACCCACCTAGGTGGGGTAGGTTAAAAATTTGTTTTTCACTGCCGGGCACACAGACAAAAATAAATACGTAGTAGGTATATGAAGATTATATTCTATCTAGATTGCCTCAATGACAACAATATCGACTTCACCGACCATCCTAAATACCTAGGTGCTGGATTCTCATAAAAGCCACCTCAGGGAAACGAGTTTTGTAATTTTTACTGTTCGGTTAATCCTTATCAACGCAAACCACAATTTAAAAACTTTATATATAGGGTATATCTTTAGTTCAATATAAACTAATATTTGCGCGCTTCAAACCTTACAAAAATAATGTTTTCTTGAATAGTCGAATAAGTAATAATGCATTTTTGAACTCACATTAAGTACCTACAACCTAGATACCTATACTTAAATTGGTTTCCACCTCTTCGAATAGGTATTTAATTAGTTATATGCAGATATTTTTAAGACCCACACAATTTACCAATGATCGAAATTATTGCATGAATCACTCTTTCATTCATTACATTGCTTAGGAACATTTATTTTCACCTACCTACTACTACTACTATAATATAATGAATTCAATCGAGGACTGAAATAGACAAAACGGAAAATCAGCTGCAGCTGCTATAAAAAAGGTGCACATTGTGAAAACAGACACTATTGTTTATGAATGTTTTGGGAAAAAATCTGAAGTTATGGGACTCTTGCCAAGAAATGGGGGCAGTCATGACAACATAAAACGTTATTTTTGTATTAAATGATTTGCAATAAAACGCATTAGTGAAGCAATAAAGATAAAATTCCTACCTATATCATAACTTTACTGATATAAACAGGAAAACCAACACATTTCTTTAGAAGGATGACGTGCATAGATTGTCAAAATCATGTGGACGACAGAAACGCGGGTAAAATCATGCGGTGCCTTACCTTGCCATGTTTCCCAAAAGTTCCTTCTTTTCGTCGCCGGTTTCCTCGAAAATAACCCTTTCTTCACTGATGTACACAGACATTGTTCCGTTTTTTTACACACAGTTAATATTCACAAGCCAAAAATCCAAAAAAACCGATTAAATCACTAAAAAAAATTCGGAGCGCGGAATAACCAAACACTACGTAAGCCTCACAGCGGTTTTCTGGGAGCGCGGGAAACAGCTGAGAGCCGGTTGACGCCAATGTTCAATTCATACGCACAAGCGTTGCTTGGTTTCATTTTTACACTTAAACTGCCGGTCTTTTTTATAACACCCGTCAAAAACCTTGTCAAAAAATAAATTTAGACGGTAAATTGATAATTTTGCTAAAAATTACCAAAAAATTATGAAAATATTTCGGTACTATTTTCGACGCGGAGGAATTGCTGTTGGACGTAGCGTATTTCGAACGTATCGTCTGCCAGCTGTGGCGTATGCCCCGCCCGTCTTGAATCCAAGAATTGCGGCGTTGCCACATATTTTCTAATTTTCCCTAAACTTTACTACTTACGAGGGAAAATGAAAAATGAAATAAAGAAAACTACTAATAGTCAGGGAGCCAAATAAATCTTGCATGAGCTCAATTCAAAAGGATTAGTATACAGGGTGTTACAAATTCGGTCTGGGATTTCGGGAACGTTAAGAGATATGAAGTCAGTTGGGCAAAGTTGCGCAATTATGGGGCCAATAATATGCCGCAAAAAAAATAAATACAGAGGCTTTCAAAATATTTGGAAAAATCACAAATTTTGCGTTTCGTTTTTTTGTCCTGACTGTGTTCGAAGAGATGTAAAAATAAATTTCACTTCCTCATTGCTACTTTTTATTCTCCATAAGATGTCATTATCATATCTTTCATGCGACGGAAGTTAAAGTTTATTTTCGTAAATTTAAGATTAATAGGTTGTATATATATACACATGTATGTATGTGCACCAATGCGCCTCCCCCTCTGGGTACGCCTCTGGTCTGTAGTTCCATGGAAACCTTTCTGAATAGAATTTCTTTGAAACAGAACTCGCTTAGTGTGAATGGCGCACCGCACAGCGCTCATAGTCTGATACTATAGCACCGCGCATTGGTGTCCACAACGGCGCACCGACCCTCGCTTATTGTCTTGCCTGTCAGGTTGTCTCTCGACATCGAGATATAAACATGGACTGTGCGTTGTCATCTTCTTCCGATGAAGAACATATTATTTTAGACGCTAATATAACCAAGTGTGATATGTTTAAACAGAAATCAAGATTACCAGTGCATCCTATTAACGCAAAGCGAAGATTCTATGGAGAATTTTATCACATTTATAAAGATCTAAGGAAAGATCCCCAACGCTTTTATGGATATATGAGAATGCATATAAATACTAGATTTTTGTTTAAGCATATAAGTAAAGATTGTTTCACGAAAAATGGATATAACTTATTGACTGCAGTAAAAGTACCTGCGGCGATCCCATTATTTATGACCATTTGTTATTATTATGTGGAAAGGACCGGATTGTAATAATTATAACTAAATATAGCCACATCAGGTAGGTTAGGTTGCTTAATTTATATTTAAATATCTTTTTGTGGTAAAATTTGTTAGTTTTTATTTCTTGCTGGAAGAGTTTAGTTGTATTACCGATATTATTTTACCAAACGTATAAAAAAACAGTATGTGGCGTCCATGGAAAAACATTGATGGTGCTTCTTCTAGTGTTGCAGTAAAACAAAAGCTCCGTCAAATAAAGGAAAAAGAATAAGCATTTTACATGCTGGGTCAGAAAACGGTTGGGTTTCAAATGCCTTGTGGCTTTCTGCAAAAATCATTAAAGACTCTTGTGTGGACTACCATGAAGATACAACGGCCGAACTTTTTGAGGAATGGCTCAAGAATTGTCTTTTACCAAACATTCCTCAGAATAGCGTGATAGTAATGGACAATGCGAGCTATCACAGTCGCCAATTACATAAGGCTCCAAGCTCAAATAATACAAAATTGGAGATTCAGAACTACATGGCGGCGAATGATATATATTTTGAAGAAAGTTATAAAAAAAGTGATCTTTTAGAAGTTTTAAAGACATTTTGTATAAAAAAAGTATATGTTTGTGACACATTGGCAGAAGAAATTGGACATACAGTGCTACGGCTCCCACCCTATTGTTGCATTTTTAACCCCATAGAGCATATGTGGCATCAGTTAAAATCACTGGTTAGGTCTGAAAATATTTCTCCGACTTTAAGTTCTAGTGTTGTAGAATTAATACGAAAATGCTTTAATGATATTCCCCCAGGTAGTTGGAAAAATTCAGTCCGTTACGTAATAACTGTAGAAAATTCGTATATTAGTCTGGATCGTATAAATAATCCAATTATAATTAATTTTGATGAGGATAGCGATAGCGAAACAGAACTATCTATTGAATGACATTATAAATGTAAATCAATATGACTAGTAATATTTTTTAAAAATGTTATTTCATTTGATTACATTAATATAATCATATCATTACTTGTTTTCCTTAGTCCGTCCCTTCATACTTCACTTGTTTATTGCCAAGCTCTTGTCTACACAATGGGACCGACCCAGGAAATCATTAAGTCATATCAAAATATCGTGAAACGAACTGTACCACTTTGTTATAATAAAGTCTAAAACAATATCTTCTTCATCGGAAGAAGATAACAACGCACAGTCCATGTTTATATCTCGATGTCGAGGCAGGCCCGTAGCCAGGGGGGGGGGGGGGGGCAGAGTGGGCAATGCCCACTCTGACAGAAAAAGTTGCCCACTCTAGCAAAACCATGATAGTTGTATATTTATGTAATTTCTTGGGATTCAAGTTAAAGCAAGTTAAATTCGTTTGCAATATAAAGAGTGCTGTTAGTTTGTTAGTTATTAACGCACTTCTTGGACATAAATAAACTGAAATTTTAACTTTGGTGGTTGCGTCATTGATATAACTAATAATAAGTTTTGTGCAATAATTATGGATATAAGAAAATTCTTTAGATCAAAAGTTGCTGACGCGAAGGCGAGGCCTAGTAACAGGACTGTGACTAGTGTGACTCTACAAACACAAGCAATACCTTTAGATTTACCAAAAATAGGAGAACCTAAAAATCAACTACGTCTTAGTCAGTATCCTAAAGAAAACCATCGTTCTTTTCGTGCAGAGTGGTATGATCGCTTCGAGTGGTTGATTTATTCCGTTGAACGTGATGCTGCATATTGTTACCCCTGCATGCAGTTTGATCCTTATGGCTCTAAAGAAACGTCTTTTACTCTTAGTGGTTTTCGTTTTTGGAAAAGAGCTCTAAATGAAAGGGGGTTTTCAAGGCATGAAAAAAGTGTAACACATATTCAGGCTATGCAAAATTCAATGTTGAAATCAACGATGTTTTTTTTTCTCTTGATCTTACGTGATCTGATCACAAAAATTATTTTCAAGTTTGCCCCCTCTAAAACTTTGACTGCCCACTCTAAAATCTAATCCTGGCTACGGGCCTGTGTCGAGGGACTACTGTGCCAAGCTCAAGCGAAGCTGTGCGGTACTATGGTACAAGGCTATGGACGAGCGGCGGTGCGCCGTTGTGGACACAGACTTATACAACGTTTCCCATACGAATAAGCTACAAGGCGAAAAAAATAAAAAATGTTATGATTTTAACACGAACAACCCCGAACAAACCAGTGGCGGGTCTAAGGAGACGACTAGAGAGGCTATTTTCTTAGTTCATCCGTTAATTTAATCCTAGATCCAATGGAAGATGGCAGAAATAAAAAATTTTATTGTCACTTAAAACTTGGTCCTAAACCTGCGCATCCACCATTTAAGAGTATCTGAATTTGGAAAAGGATGAAGATGCTTCGTTGTTGTTGTTTCCACGCTTCTGTATGAAGTTGAGGCTTGGACCCGCAATAAAAACAACATGGACAAACTGCAAGCCTTTGAAATGTGGTGCTACCGTAGAATGTGGCGGCTTCCCTGGACCTATAGAATTACTAATGACGAAGTGCTGAACCGGATGCACAAGGAGTGCGAAATAGTTAACACCATAAAAAAGAGAAAGCTGCAATATCTGGGTCATATCTAGGACATAAATGTACAAACACTTCTACACAACTGATAGTCCAGGGAAAGATTAGTGGAAGGCGGAACATTGGCAGATGCCGTGTGTCCTGGCTAAGGAACCTAAAGGATTGGTTTAATTGTAGCAATGTTTAACTGTTCAGAGCTGCAGTCAACAAGGTCCGGATTGCTGTGATGATAGCAAACCTCCGATAGGAGAGGCACTATCAGAAGAAGAATTGGAAACGACTAGAGTTGGACTAACAAGTAGAGGGAATAAAAAAACGACATGACAAAATAGCATTAATATGGCCGCCTAATCACGCATATTGAGTCTAGTGATGAGGGATATCGTGATTTTTCAATCACGTTGTGAAACGTGATTGATATTCTTTGATATCAGTGAACGTGATAACGGTTTATAAATTTGTATCACTGCTAAGCAAGATATTAACTAGATAATATATTGTAAGATAATATTACGCGCAAAGATGTTTGTTCGCGAAAATTATTTGTTTCATTAAATTCGTGTGCGCTAATTGTTATTCCAGTGAGTTTGATGAAATGTTCCATAAAAGACGTAATATAATTATTGCAAGTGCCTCCTCCTACTATTGCATGAGGCAGAGAAAAAGAAAAAAAAATCTAAACGATGGTGGATTAGAAAATTGTATGGAAGCAGGCCGGCATACAGTCGCTGTAATTTATTAACCGACATGAGGCTGCAAGAAAACAGTGGCCACTTCAAAAATTTTAGGCGTATGTCATCTGCAGATTTTGAATTTCTACTAAATGGCCCCAACATTAGTAAAATTGATACTAAATTTAGAAGTATTACTGTAGAAGAACGGCTAATCGTTATTCCATTCCATTTTAGTTTACCACGTACAACAATAACGGAATGCAACTACGTCCACACTGAGCATTTTATGTACACGAAAACTCTTTGATCTTTGCAGAAGATGGACAGCCGCAGGAACCTGTTTGTGCGGGTAAAAAATTTACGCGCACATACATTCGGGACAGGTCGTGCCGTACTCATCCATCATTTTTTCGCGCAAATCGTTCGTGTGAGTAAATTTGCTCAAGTCAGTCCAACAAAAGAAAACTAAAATCTGTAAAAAATATTACACAACATTGATAACAAACAAAAGAAAACGTTGTTTCTACCTAGATTAAAGTAGAATTATACCTTAAAAAGATTATGATGAACTTGTGTACACTGTGTACTTACTTTATTACAAACTATTTGTTCATGCAAATAGGCATGGTTTCTTAATCATTTTGTGCTTATTGTATAGTATCGTTTAAGAATAGAATCATTAATCATTCGAGTTTTCTTATTACTTAGCCTGTTTCTTTAAAAAATGCCCAGAATTCGTTAGTCTACTCATTTTCATTTCACGGCTTCAAGTTCAAGATTCAGAATTCACAGTCAAGTACCAATAATAAGTAACGACCTGACAACTTCACGTAATCACATTTTAAATAATAGGTCTATATGAGATGTGATTGGAGAAAATCCACCTAAAAGCAATAAGGCACGAAGTCCAGTACTCTCCATATTATTCTTATGATCATATGCTAAAATTACTTTTATTGCTTACTCATAAGACATGCAGTCCCATATCATCCATGTCATTCTAACGGTGATATGCGAAAATGGCATTTATTGTTTTAACACAATTGGTATTGGTAAAGATTGTTTCACGAAAAATGGATACAACTTAATGATTTCCTGGATCGGTCCCATTGTGTCGACAAGAGCTTGGCAATAAACAAGTGAAGTATGAAGGGACTGACTAAGGAAAACAAGTAATGATATGATTATATTAATGCAATCAAATGAAATAACATTTTTTAAAATTATTACTATAGTCATATTTATTTACATTTATAATGTCATTCTATAGATAGTTCTGTTTCGCTATCGCTATGCTCATTAAAATTAATTATAATTGGATTAATTATACGATCCAGACTATATACGAATTTTCTACAGTTATTACGTGACGGACTGAATTTTTCCAACTACCTGGGGGAATATCATTAAAGCATTTTCGTATTAATTCTACAACACTAGAGCTTAAAGTCGGAGAAATATTTTCAGACCTAACCAGTGATTTTAACTGGTGCCACATATGCTCTATGGGGTTAAAAATGCAATAATAGGTTGGGAGCCGTAGCACTGTATATCCAATTTCTTTTGCCAATGTGTCACAAACATATACTTTTTTATACAAACTTCTAAAAGATCACTTTTTTTATAACTTTCTTCAAAATATATATCATTCGCCACCATGTAGTTCTGAATCTCCAATTTTGTATTATTTGAGCTTGGAGCTTTATGTAATTGGCGAATGTGATAGCTCGCATTGTCCATTACTATCACGCTATTCTGAGGAATGTTTGGTGAAAGACAATTCTTGAACCATTCCTCAAAAACTAACACATTTTACCACAAAAAGATATTTAGATATAAATTAAGCAACTTAACCTACCTGATGTGCCTATATTTAATTATAATTATTACCATCCGGTCCTTTCCACATAACAATATACATTTTTCGTGCAACAATCTTTACAACACAATAAGGCCGATTATGGCAAATGTAATAAATGTATTTCTTATGGTGTTACAACAATTCAACCCCATGGGAATAAATTTTAAACAAAAAGATAGGTTTAATGATTAGTAAAAGTGAAATACGTACGCAAACGCTTTTTATTGCTGCTAAGGAACTGTGACTGCCTGTGATTTGTTGATATCAGTGATTAAATCACAGTTCGTGAAATATCGCTCACCACTAATTGATTCTATAAAAATATATCGTCATTACTAAAATTAAATGTCGTTTTATTCTTCAGCAACATATAAGTGAACACTAAACATCCGAAGCAACTACAATTTAGCGAAATGCATCAATGGAAAGAATTTGTTCCTAAATAAAGTGGCATTTGATAAATCTTTTATTAAGTATACAGAGTTTGTTCATTAGAAGGAACGAAACACATTCCAGGAGCCTATATTGTACACGTGAAAATAATGTAAAAAAACTGATACATGTGTTTTTGCTGCTTATCACATTATAGAACGTATCTACCGGCTATCCGAATCAATTGTGTTGTTGATAGGGTGCCACGACCCCGTTTGCTCCAGGAGCCCTTCGTAGATGAAGCAGTAAATGGTTAGAGGCGATATTCTTGAACTGCCCTCCCTATATACGCCACTGACTACCACATACATTAACTTCTGGGGTGGGACGCAATTGCTCCCAAAGTTAAACAAAAGTTATATCTGCTTAGGCGCGGATACAGGATTTTTTTTATGATCAAACACAACACTATAGGAAAACTCCTTTAGGGCACTCTGGGAGTGGTGCATGTGCGCAAAAAGCGATTCACGTTGGTTTTGAATCCTTGGAGGTTATATTCGTTGGGAAAAACGACGAAGGGAGGTACAAAGTCGAGCATATTGCTAAATTTTGTCAATAGTAAGTAGTAGTAAATACACGCAAAAGACTCAATATCTTCGGGGAATATTCAACGCGGTCACAACCTCCCGCATGATAAACTTGGTAGAATACTATTGGACCTCTTAGGAAGAACAAATATTCTCTAACAAGATCGGGGTGCACAATAAGCCAGAAGGATGCAGTGATAGAAGTTCGGGCCACTCACCCGACCCCCTCCCTTAACCAACCATATATCTATAAATTTTTACAAAAACTACAGATTGTTCGTTATAATTTTATTTGTCTAGAATTAATTACGTAATAATAAAATTTAAAAAAACTCACAAAAGAAATACAACTTATTATGTTCTGATAAAAGTAATAAATAAATGAAAAATACGAAATCTATTTACAAAAAACTGCCTATATAGTAAATCTAATTCAAATTATTACATTATCACTACTATATTCACCAGGTAGGAATAAGTATAGGTGTAGTAGTGCTAAAAATATCCGTGGTTTGACGGTATAAATATGAGACTTCTCCCTACTCTCAAAAAAAGTAGGAAGCAGTATCAAGCATAGGTAATTTAGTGAAGTTCGTAGCCGCTTTTACGAAAATGTACCTTTGCAGTAGCAAAGTTGCATTGGCTTAACTACTTCTTTGTAGTAATGTCGCATTCACTGTGACCTAGATGTAGATGTAATTTTTTCTTTGGCTGTACATGTGCCTCTATTTCTTTGTGACAGAATAAATCGTTAACGGGCATTTAGATGTTGTAGGACAAAAAGTATTTAGTGATTAACATTCACAATTAGTTTTCCATTAGATCCAAGACTACGGCACTACCTCGAAATCAAGAGTATCCAATTTCTATCCAAGCTCTAAAACATACTACACCAACGGCGTGTAGAGGAAAACAACATCTGAAGGGGTCAGAATTAAAAAATTAACTATAGCCAGAGGAACCTCACAGTATGCAAAGTTTCACAAATGTGACAAAAAAGGCGGGGAGGGGACCTTAACATTTTCCTATACCTATCTGTTATCGTTATTTCACTTTTTTTTGAATAACATCCTTCAAAAAGGGCTGATATTACAAGCCTTTGTACTCCTTTGGAAATGATTTTGTACAAAGTCCTTGTACTCCTTTGAAAATGACCTGAGTTACAAAGTCTTTGTACTGCCTTGAAAATAACCTCAGAAGGCCGAAACACGTGTCGGGAAACTGAATAAAAATTGTGAAACATTACAAGTAGTTCTTTTTAATTTTTCCTACATAATCAAAATATTTGTATTTTCAAACACCCTGTACAGGGTGTCCCATTTTCGATACTTTTATATGGTATCTCCGCAATTGTTAGTACTATCAAAAAAGATAGCATTTTAAATTCTCCATCATGGATGATATTAGTTTTCTAGGCGATTTATGTAAACTTTATGACTTTAAACCATAGTAGTTCATGAAACAAAAGCTAATATCATAGAAACAACTATGTTGACATTCTAGTTGTTATTAACATTTAACGTCAATTTCGTTTTTACATATTCATTTGTAAGAATGACTTATCAACATTTTGAAAAATTTTATATGATATCAATTTATATTGAAAGTGAAAAAAAAACGAAGAAATGGCTCAAAATTTATATTTTATTCGCTATCCGGAAAGACGGCAACCAGTTAAGGACATATCCCGAACATTTGCGATGATTCCCGTTACTTATTATTAGTGTTGGGAAAAACCGATGATTTTAATAATCGAGTACTTGATACTCGAGCGATTTTAATAATCGAGTTAATCGCTCGAGTGAATCGCCTGAAATTCCAATTTACCAAGCGATGACGTCACCGACTGCTTAACGGGCTGCCTAGCCCTTTACATGTGATCAGGTAGGGTATTTGGCAGGCACGTAACTACGGGTGGGCACAGGTTTAGCTAAAAAATTATAGTGTCACCAAAAAAATTCCAGAAATTTATTTATTTGTGAATAATGAATTTTTACCACGTGTCTCGATACCAAACAAAAATCTGCAAAAAATCACCCAAATATGTATTTATTGCTCGGGTTTATTCTTGTGCTTTTTTAAAATAAAAAGTATTACCAAGAGTTATTTTTCTTCACATCTTTCTCAATCTACGAGCATAAAATAAATAGATATTTAAAATGGCCGTCAAATTCTTCCACTTTAAATTATCAGGTGCCCACTGTGTGCCCTTCAAAAATTTAGGCTTAGTTACGCGACTGGCAAAATAAGAAAGTAGGTGATTATTTTTTAAAATTCATGGTTATAGTTACCTAAAAGTTCCTGTTTAAATTTAAGAATGTTTACTTTTGGTTACCAAAAAATTTCTCGATACCTATGTTTTGTTAACTATTTTGCTCGTTTTCTTATTTTCCATTAACATTTTCTATAATGTATGCTATTTTTAAGAAGTCTTCTCGAGTTTAATAATAAAAAGTTCCTGTTTCGATTTAAAAATGTTTACTATAACATAACCAACGAATTTTTCTATATATGTTGTTAACAATTTTGTTATTTTTCATTAAGAATTTCTATTATTATGTTATTTTTGAGAAGTTTTCTCGAGTTTATAGTAAATAAAAATTTTCAAATTATATCCCTTAATTTTTTAATATTTACAATCGGAGACCTAAACTACGCCGCTGGCTAGCCAGCTTTCGGATCGCGCGGCTTGTAAAACGAAGGTCATTATAACAGTTGATATTTTTCGGTTTTCCGCATGAATTTATAACTAGAGTATTTCCTATCGAGCGAAAAACTGTTTGAATCGATCACGCTACAGCGGTACAATTCCGTCGGCGGCAAGCGAAGCGCGGGTATCGAGTGAAAGATAATAAGTTACGGGCGACGGTTTTCGCCTGAATAGATAATTCGAGCGGTTTTTTTAATAATACTTATTACTTATTAATAATAATTTTTTTAATAAAACCAATATCATCCATGGTGTGTTATGTATTTGAAAAGATAATTTAATATGCTATCTTTTTAGATTAAAAATATAGGGTGTCCCATTTTTAAAAAAAATGAGGTTAGGTCCGATAACTTTTTTTATCTGACCCCGTATACTTATTCTGAAAACGGCAGGTTATTCAACAATCATTATAAAGAAACTTCTGTATAAAACATTTTTCTGTATCTCTTTTAACTAAGAAAATATAGGGTAATTTTGAAATTGTCAATTTTTTGATTTTCCCCCGTATCTCTTAAGCGAGCGAAAATTTTCTAATTTTGATTTTACCATTTCAAGTTTAACCAAAAAGAGCACATGACACCTACATTACTTTTTTGATAGCACTATCAATTACGGAGATACCTTATAAAAGTGTCGAAAATTGGACACCCTGTACGATATTTTGGAACAGAGCGAAAGGCCTCTGGACACTCAATCAAATTTCAGTGCACTAATTGTCAGAGTTCAAAAATATCACCCCTTTTTGAAGGAGATATTTTCCAAACAAAAAAAGTTAAAGTAATTATTCTCTCGAGAACAATAACAGACACTTACCTATATAAGTTACCAAATTTTCAAAGTGATCCGTTGACTAGTTTTTTATAAATGTCTAATAGGCCATCATCATTAACCCTTTATAAGGTGGACTTTCTGTATGACACTAGATTTTTTGGGTAGTAATCTCGATTCGGTCCGGTCGAATCTTTGTATGTTGAAGTTCATGTCAGGTGGCATATTAGTATTTTTGGCATCTTGTTATACTGGGTAACAGAGGTAAAGAATCTCGTAGTTTGCTTTACTAGTTTAACAAATACCATTTGGATTATGTTTCCAGGCATGCTTACTCCTCAGTTGAAACTACACAATTTTCTGTAACCTTTTCAATTCTTTCATAATTTGTCAACTTTTTCTTTCCTTTTTCTGCTGCAAGAAGTTTACTGTGACAATGAGATCGACTACTTAAAAAAAATATGCTTGGACTGTTTTAAAAACATTTTTACTTTTTTAATGGACGATTCAAAATTATAAGTCTTATATCTGACATAGAAGTTCCAAGGGAGCCAATATTTGAGCCCTTTATGGACACGACAGCACCAGGTATACATATTAATTGTATATGAAACTCATAAATATAATAAGGAATAAGGATATATAAAATAAGGTCTTGCACACACAAAAAAAATTATGGGAAAACTAGCTTAACAAAAATATTTAAGTCGGCATACGACAGACGCATCTTAAATATGTGTAAATTCATTCGTACATTCTCGTAAAAGTTACAATAACGGGAAATGATGGCGTTCAAGTGGTTAAAAAAACAACAACAAAGAACTGTCTAATAAAAAGGAGGAAATTATTCCAAAGTGTATAAATACCTAGGTATACAGGGTGTCCCAAATACTCCACCCTCTACAGGGATTTGGTTAACCATACAGAAACGATCAAATTAGACAAAAAGTTGCGCATTAATAAGTACTGCAACGTCAAGGTTTAAAATTTTAAAAATTCCGAATATTTGGGCAAAACAGAATTCTTACGATTTTGTTATTTTTGTCTCCTGATTCTATTTGACGAGATATGTGAAAGTAAATTTTATCTTATTGCCACTTTTTCTCCTCTATAAGATAATTTAATTAAACTTTCAATCCCACGTTTCGTTTTTTGCAACCATCATCAACTTTGTTTTTTTAAATAATAGTAACATTTTATTTTATGCTTTATGAACTCTTCCAAATATTCTGAATCCAACGATATGTCACAACTATTATTTTATTCGTTCGAAAATCATGAGTATTTGAAAATGAAAAATAATTTATTTGTTATACTATTCTTGTAATTTAATGTCAACTAGAGTCTAAATTACACATTAAAATTTCACAAAGAAATCAATTTCTCGTCCTAAAAAAGCCATAATTGCCCAATTTTATAAAAAAACGTTAGTTTCTCTCAAAGTTATTAGAGAAAAACAAAAATGAAGTTTTAACTTTAACACCCTGTATCTCAGTTAATATCAACTTTCGGATATAGGTAAGTATAATTATATCCTAATATATTTACGTAAGGAGTCTGTGGTTTCTCCATGTACCATTAAATAGCGGACACCCTGTATATTGACATTGAAGATGTGTTTTTAGCCCCAAAAGAATATAAAGTACTTATTTTCATAAAGCATAAAATAAAATGTTGCTGCTATTTAAAATACAAAGTTGATGTTGGTTCCTAGAAAACGTCGGATTGAAAATGTAATTAAATTGTCTTACCAGGAGAAAAAGTAGCAATGATAATGTAAAATTTGTTTTCACATAGAATCAGAAAACAAGAACGAAATGAATCATATACGAGATTCCTGTAGAATGCAATTTTATTTGGGATACCCTCTATACAGTGTGTTCTCCGATTGACTCATGCATAGGTGAAAAAGACTAACATTTTTTGGGTAAAAACTTCATCTTCTGGGGCTCAGCCCGGCTTGGAAAGAAACAAATTTCTGTCGTAATTTTAATCTCGAAAAATTCACAAGAAGCATTTTCCACTAGTAAAGTACTTGTTCTCTAGAAGATACGCAAAAATGTCATTAAGAAAATACGTTCAGGAAGACAAACTGAGTAAGAATACAAAGTTTTAAAATCCTATGCCTACTTTGATATTTTGCATTATTGTCATTCCACCAGGACTATTGAAGATATTAGATTATTATTAGTGATCGGCTGATACGGTTTTTTGCCGATACCGATAAAATATCGTTATCGGGACCACATTCTTAGAAGATACGTAACTAAACAATATACAGGGTGTCCCACCGGGAACCGCCTCGATCTATATATGAAAAATACATAGGAAAAATTTGAAAAATATACAATAAGCTAATGTTGATGTGGGCAACTCGGCTAAAATATTTCAATATGGTGGGACTTCCTGTTATACCGGAAGTCAGTGTTAAGTTGCTTATTTTAAACGGAACACCCTATATAGTATTACATTTGTGGATTATATGCAAGATTCAAGGCAGATTATATCTAAGTCTAAGCATGTTTGACATATTTAAGGTTTTATGTCTAAAATGACGTTTGCAGGACTTAAATGAATTATTCGTTTTCCTATTAGGAAGCTCTTATTATTTAATTTCAGTTGGATTTTCTGTTAAAAAGGACTTGCGCTTTAATATAATTTTTTTATAATATTTTTAAACTATTAATACAGGGTGTTCAAACAATAAGTTTACAAATTAAACCGATAAAACTGCAAAAATCTACATTTACAAATGGAAACCCCCAAATTTTATAATTATTTTCTATTTAGCATTAAAAATAAGAGTAATAGTGCGCCAACCCATTACCAAAATGTCCTGTTTTCACGCCTTCATCTAGTCAATGACTAATCGCTAGATTATTAAAAAATAAGAAAGTTTTACTCGAGCGAAAAAGTTCGCGCTACGCTGACCCGTCAGTGTGATTTCAGTCCGTAGGAAAGCAGATCGTCTTTTTGTTACTACACCTTGTCCGTTCTTGATGAAATCATATTAAAAATATTTAAAAAAAAACGTGAATTTATCGACAACGGACGTTTTGAGTGTTGCAAAAATTCCATAGTTTAAATAAAAGATGTAAAGAAAAGGTGTATAAAAAAGTTACAGCGCCCGAATCAATTTTATTTTAAATTGTTGATAACACTCTAAAAAATAGTAAATCGAGTCGAACGAACATTCTCCGTGTTGCGCAGCTGCTGGGAGGGCAGCGTAGTCGGATCTCGTATCTGTATATTTCATGCTTGCGGTACACGGCGCGCGCATAGGACGGCTTGCTGTGTGGCTTGGTTGTCTATAACAACCCGGCATCTAGGTATGTCCCCAGGTAGCACTAATATTGATACACGTGCGGTGTTGACTGAAAACGGTTTTGCTATAAAATACGTGTGTAAAGATGTCAGTTCATATTTTTCCACCATTGTCCGAGCCACAATACACGATTTCTGCTTGAAAACGAACGAGATGCGTTAACTCGAACAGCGTTAAAAAAATGACATACCTAAGATCCAACACTTCGGTTGCGTGTCGATGAAAATGTTCGTTCTCATTTTTTTTCCGGTCACGAATAACGAAAAATAACATCCGACAAGTAAAACGGACGAAGCGTGATAAGTTTAATTCTCCGATGTAAACAAATTTCGATTTTTCTCAGACCAAAACAATTCACCGCACGGAAAATGTCAGTTACTATTTTCATCTCATCAAAAACATCACTTTCAGTCAAAAAGTAAAAAGAACGGACGAGGCGTGATAACTATTACGACCACTTCTTTTTTTACATATCGCTGCTTTGCTTTGATAGTGACACAACTCAAAAACAAAAGATCGTTTTGGCGTTTTCTGTGAAGCAAGGTCATGGTTTTATTGAGATTCATTACGTAAACAGATATAGGGCACAACACATGTGCCTTATAGCGGAAAATGACTAACTGAAAACATACCAGCTTACGTGGTGAATTTCAATAAAACTATGACTTTGTTTTGTAGAAGGCGTTACGGCGATGTTTTTTAGTTATGCCACTATCAAAGCAAAGCAGCGATATGTAAAGATGATTCTCAATGATTTCGCAATGTTGCCAATGTCAGTTCTTGTTAATTTTCTTCTCAGGTTCTTATTAAATCACAAAAAAACTCAAAAAAATTTAGGTCGTGATCAGGCTGGTAACGGGCTGCCGTACTATAAGTTTCTATAAGGTTGTCTATTACGAAAATTTGTGGTTTTCGACATATTGCCACTTTATAATATTTTTATATGGCGATTTTGCTGCGGATTTTAAGTTCAGTTACTTGGGTATGACGGCGTTGCAAAACAGGCAAATGCCAAAGAAATAAATTTGTCACTTGGTCTTGATATTACTTTGTCACATTCTCCATGAATAATAAACATATTTAAATAATCTTCGTTTGTCTAATTTAAGCGCTCTAGAATAATAATTTTCAAATGGTGACAGCTTCGTACATCCTAAAAATGCCAATATATATCGGCAAAATATTATCCGCAAAATTTGCCGACATGCCGACAAAATACCGATATTTATATCGGTATCGGCCGATCACTAATTATTATAGAGGCAAATTTCGAGAAAAAAAAATATTAACAATAACTGCCATTTGTATTCAGGTATGTATATTGGTGTTTTTTCTCTCAAAAATAAAGGCTTATTTAGAGATAGTGCTCCACTGACTATGTATTTATCTACACATATCAATTATAACAAGACATAGATTAACAATAACTGTGAAGAGGCCTTATTATAACTGTTTTTTTTTATCATCTGCCAGCAAATATAAAAATGGTTGACAATATTAGTTGCATAAAGAAAAAATATTTAATATGTTAGTAACTATAGAACCAACAAGTGAATATTTTGAATTTGTTGGAAATTTTAGTTTTTGTGTGATTCGTGTCATTTTTCTTTTTCTGTTCACGTTATTCAATATTAGTTGTATAAAGAAAAAATATTTAATATGTTAGTAACTATAGAACCAACAAGTGAAGATTTTGAATTTGTTGGAAATTTTAGTTTTTGTATGATTTGTGTCATTTTTCTTTTTCTGTTCACGTTATTCAATATTAGTTGTATAAAGAAAAAATATTTAATATGTTAGTAACTATAGAACCAACAAGTGAATATTTTGAATTTGTTGGAAATTTTAGTTTTTGTGTGATTCGTGTCATTTTTCTTTTTCTGTTCACGTTATTCAATATTAGTTGTATAAAGAAAAAATATTTAATATGTTAGTAACTATAGAACCAACAAGTGAATATTTTGAATTTGTTGGAAATTTTAGTTTTTGTGTGATTCGTGTCATTTTTCTTTTTCTGTTCACGTTATTCAATATTAGTTGTATAAAGAAAAAATATTTAATATGTTAGTAACTATAGAACCAACAAGTGAAGATTTTGAATTTGTTGGAAATTTTAGTTTTTGTATGATTTGTGTCATTTTTCTTTTTCTGTTCACGTTATTTCGTTTTATGTTGTAACTTTATCTTTAACATACCTTTGCAAGTTTGTTTATTATTGTTATTGTTTATTAAAAAAATTCTTTAAGAAAAGTTCTTCATAATAATAAATTAAACACGATCGGTTTCGTCTGTAGGATGGAATGAAAATAATGCAAAATATTAACGCATGCATAGAATTTTAAAATTTTCTATTCTCACTCAGTTTTTGTTTCTAAATTTTCTTAATAACATTTTGTCGTATCTCATAGAGAAAAAGCACCTTACTAGTGAAAAAAAGCTTTCTGTAAATTTACAAGGCATACTTGATTTTTCGAAATTAAAATTACAAATTAGTTTTATCCAAGCAGGGCTGAACCCCAGAAGATGAAGTTTCAACTTGAAAAATTGTAGTCTTTTTCACCTATTCATGCATCGATCCTGAGACACCCTGTATATGAATTCGATCTTACTACTATTTACAATCTCTACAAATGGGTAGTAATAAACTTCTACCACTTCAGTTCAAAAAATAATCCTATTTTGACAGTTATTATTTCATTAATTAACTTTTTATTAATGCTTATAACAATGAGAACTTTGTTTCCGTCATTTTAGAATTTATTGACAGTGATGCAGAAAGATTATGCACGAGTAGGAAAAAGGCCTACTAATGTTTAATTTTGTCGCACTGTTTTATACATTTCGATACTAATTCTTTATCAAGAGTACATTTTTTTAGTAAATTTTACGGAAAGAGATTAAACGGTAACGAAAACCATTTACTTACGTTTCTTTTATGAATAATACTTTCTATAATCAGGCTAACAAGTAACACTCTGGTTATACTAATACTACATAACTGAAATTTTTTTCTGTAATATAGAATTTAGTTCAGTGTAAATTTCGTTGATATTTTGCAACAAGCCTATTTGTGGCAGCTAATTTACTGTCATAATAACTGTCAAATTAATAATTATTTTTTACATAATGTCCAAAAAAACAAAGCATGGCAATAGATAGGTAGAAAAATGCCCTCTTGAGAACTAGTAATAAGTAAAGTAATTACTTTCTTATCTATGGATATATATACAATTTTGTCATAGGGTTAAGTAAACTAAAAGTAACGGACTTTCTGTAAAACAATATATTGGCGCTTCCTGTAAACATTATTTACGTGGTTATTTTAAATATTGTTGGAGTATAGTATATTACTTACCGAGGTGGAAAGTATTTCATATTTACAACCATACATTTCAAATGCAATTGAATTTTTGTTGACAAATATAACTATATGAGAAATTAACAAAGACCCCTGTATAACCAGAAGCTTCGCCACCATCAAATTAAAAAAAAGTCAAGTTGCCAAGTCGTTTTGGTTATTTCAATGAATGTTGATTTTTATCTGGATAGAAAGTGCGAAATGCGATCACTTTCCATCCGGGTAAATAAATAAGTAAAACCTAGATAGATGTGAAAGTTAAAAATATGTTACTTCCAAACTTTTAAAAGTATGAAACTCAACATTATATATATGTTCCTTTCGTCCCTTTCCCTTAGATATAAAATAAAAAAGGTAATACGACTTATTTAGTTTCAACTAGAGATTTAAAATATACGAAAAAATGAAGTGTCGGTAAAAAATGTTTTTTCCCACAAAAATTGAAAAAAAAACACGGAAATTTTGGAAAAAATTAACTCTTATAAAATAGAAAAAGGTGTTTTAATTGCTAGTCTTGCTTTATATTATTAAATATAAAAAATATAATAGATATAATATAAATTATTTTGATTAGAAAATCCATGTCATAAACAGGCGAGCCCCGCACGGCTTTGTAAATCACCGGTGATTCCCCTACGGCTTTCGGTAAATTTCTGAAACAATTCACCAGCCACAACATATGCTCACGGCACAATTATTTTTAAACTAAGCGTATTACGATTCCTTTTATGTCAATAATACTTTTTATTAAATTTTCTCTGAAGCCGAAGAATCGGACTAGGAAATTAACAAAGAAATGCCTGCAAGTTGTTTTAGATTTGGTTTCGTCTAAATAAACATTCCTGTAATTTGTATTTGTTGTTGTTTTAATTTTTTTTTTTAATAACAAGATTTGCGTTTCTATTACTTTAAAATAAAATATTAGGTATACAGCGGTTATAAAGCTTATAAAGCCAAAAAAATTATACTCCCCGCAGATACACAATAAAATACCCAATAAAGAAATAATCTTTTCGTACTAAAAAATAACATGCATTTGACATGACATTTCCATAAAACCGTCAAATTAAAGCTGCGCCGCGCCGACGCTTCAAGAGAAAATCCTTTGATCGATTCCTGAAAATTCCCGGCATCATCGGGGAACCACCGTCCGGTAACGGACTTTATTCGTACTTTACAACCGGAACATGTCAACCGATTAGGTGAAAATATTGAATGTTATAACCGGAGTTAAAATTATTATAATGGTACGCAATATCCCAATATCCTGTAAAAATCGAGGAGTATTTTGGTCGGGACCAATAAAATGCGTACGTAATAACCGAAAGTACGTGATTATTATTGGTCTTTGTTTTTATTTAAACTAACTTAAAGATACTATATTTATGTAATTTGAACTCATATAATTAAGCACATTATACAGTGATGTTCTTAACCCCAACGAACAAACCCCAACAACCATCCCCCCCCATGTAACTTTTGAGCAGCAATTTTCTTTTTACAAAATTTGGGTGCGGCCAATAGGGGAATGACAGGAAAGAAAATAAAAAAGGAAGTGAGGTCTTGCGATACATCTCTTCGAAGGTCCTTTCGAGTGCTTTATGATGTCAGAAGATTCGCATCGTCGAGTCGAGTAAAAAACCGTTTTTTTTTAAATAGTTAAATCTCTAGTTTCAACCAATGACGTTGTCGCAATTCGACATAAGCAGGTCAATTTTATCTAAATCGGCCTCGAGTGACTATACCTTACTTATTGATCAAAGAGGATCACCAAAATGTATTTTCAAATGATAAAATATCTTTTCCTCTAAAAAATACAATTTTCTACATAAAATCTATTCGTCAAGCTTTGTTTATTGGCTTAATACATATACCGGTAATCTTATTAACTTCACATTTTTTCCATTGCTTTTACTAAATACTTTAAGACAAAATAAATGTGTTAACAAGACTACTGATATAGAAATCTAATAATATAATACTACTAGTAAGCTTCATTCTTTAAACTTAATTGTCTATTAAGGACAAGATACATTCGACTCTACAAATAAATATAAGTATCTACAATTCAGTTACGCAGGTCCGTGCTGCAATAACAACGCTAATATGTTTTTTCTGTATTTAGGATTATACAGGGTGTCCGCTAATTAATGGTATATGGAAAACCACAGACTCCTAACGTAAAAATATTAGGATATAATTATACTTACCTATAACCGAAAGTTGATATTAACTGAGATACAGGGTGTTAAATTTAAAACTTTATTTTTGTTTTTCTCTAATAACTTTGAGAGAAACTAACGTTTTTTTACAAAATTTGGCAGTTATGTTTTTTTATGTCTGCGGCATTATTTGCACATTTATTAGGTCATAACTTTTTTGTGCCTCAGTGTATTTTTAATGAAAATAACACTTTTCTCATATTTATTACGTAAAACAGGTAAATACTAAGTTCAGGTCGTCCAGAGTTACCGTTTCGGAGATAAATGCATTTGAATTGTTTAGTGCACCCTGCCCAATTATTATTAACTTGCAAAAAAATTTGTTTTCTTAAAGTAACCTATGAGAAAACAAATGAATTTTAGAGATGCAGTTGCTATGAAACCTCCATGTTGTTATTTGTTTGTTGATTATTGTAAGATAGCTTTGTCAGAAAATGTTTCGGTTTTGAGTTTATCGTAAGTTTGTGTTTTCATTACTGTTGGTTTCTTTCGACACGATATTTTCTAGAGTTAAAGTAAGTTAAAGAACAATCCAATTGTTGTATTTATTATTCCCAATTACCATCACTAGAACATTAATTATCATGTGAAAGTGAATTGGTAAGAAGTAACAAAATATTATTTGCTTGCCTGAGCTAACGCACTAAACAATTGAAATGCAAATATCTCCGAAACGGTAACTCTGGGCGACCTGAACTTAGTATACCTTTTTTACGTAATAAATATGATAAAAGTATTATTTTTATAAAAACTTAAATACACACAAAAAGGCACAAAAAAGTGATAAAACAAATAAATGTGAGAAAAATGCCACAGACTACATTATACATTAAAATTTCACAAAGAAATCAATTTCTCGTCCTAAAAAAGCATAATTGCCAACTATTGTAAAAAAACGTTAGTTTTTCTCAAAGTTATTAGAGAGAAACAAAAATGAAGTTTTAACTTTAACACCCTGTATCTCAGTTAATATCAACTTTCGGATATAGGTAAGTATAATTAAATCCTAATATTTTTATGTACCATTAATTAGCGGACACCCTGTATTCTATAAAATATATTAAAATACCATACAATACAAAATGTCTCTATTTAAAGTTGAAACCAATATTATCAGAAAATTTAAAAAACAAAATGGTTTAAATTATAGATTTCCAAGGCGTTCAAATCTGTCCAAATGCCGCTCCTCTAATGTACAGATGATCTGTGGCGCGGCCTCTACAGTACAGGAGCGGCATTTAGACAGGGTTGAATGTTACCCACGTAAAAGTCGTCTGTTTTCTTATTCGTTACTCAAATTCTCATTAGTTGCAGCACTTGCGTGTCGTTTAGGTTCATATTTTTATAAAAATGCATAACAGTTTATACAATTTCCAAAAATTTAATAAAGTTCCGGTTGTCCCTTAATGCAACTCTGCACAAACATTCTTACTTTGATAGATCACGTGATATTAGTTTTGACGCCCTCCGTTCTTTCGTTGGATTTGGTATAGATTATTTTATTTTGTTTAGCGACGCAAATGCTTTTTGCTCATAACCTTAAAAACATCAATCAGAAAAGCCTGATTTACGCAAATAGGGCAACAACTACTCATAAGACTTATCCCCGTTTTCAATGAATACAACTGTGCGTTTTATTTAATTTAACAATGGGAAACACCAAAAGTAGCTAATGTCTATGTCAGCAAATGTATCTTACCCCACTAGTGTCTGACTGACTTACCACCTACCTATATAGTTCAATCTACTTTTTTAGGCACTATAAAATCTTTTTGATATTAGCTTTAATGTTCATGTGACGCAGTTGCGCCGGGTTCACTTTGATTTTTAGCTGCTGGATGAGATCGTAGATCTTCAGGCTGGGACCAACCTTGCCCCCTGTATACTCAAGAATATCTTCTTTTTTCAGATCTAGTAGCATTTTACCATTTATTTTCTAGAAAGAAAAAAAACATTATTAAATACAGGATGTTTCAAAAAACGTGTCAACCCTCTGTGGTAATTCTTTATCAACAAAATAAGAAAGACAAATAGTTCCATCCATCAATTATAGTGTTTTTTCCTAGGTTTTCGGTCATATAGTGGAGTCAGTGTTTATTTACAACCATGCATGTAGTGTTGACATATCAGACTTTCTATAAGTTTGAAAGAAACATATTTTTAACGTTATCTAGGTGATAAGTGACATTAACCACCCAGCACCCAGGTGGAAAGTGATCGCTTTTCGCACTTTCTATCCAGATAAATGTCAACATTCATTCAATAACCAAAATGACTTGACAACTTGACAGGTTTTTTAAATTTGTGGATGGTGGCGAAGTTTTTGGTTATACAGGGGTCTTACTGTGTTAATTTCTCACATAGTTATATTTGTTACAAAAAACATAATTTGCATTTAAAAGGTATTGTTATTAATAAAATAGCATACGATTATAATTATAGTATTTACTTTGTTAACGTTTAGGTTTTATTTATAACCATCTTCAGAATTACAATAATAATAAAAAAAAACATTATTTCAACATACCTTTTTGCTGATAAAAAAAGATACAATTGTTTACGTACGTATGTACAATGTTTCTATATTATAAAGGGTGTCCCAGAATATGTGGGCAATCTCCCGGGTTCAGATAGAACCCTTAAAAATAACAGGAGAAGTTCATATAAAATAACGGACGTCTCTGGAAATCGTTTATTTTTAAATAATTTCTTAAGTACTAGGTGTAATTTAATAATTTTTTAGTATAATGTTTACTAGATGAGCCTCCGTGAAATTCTCCCTTTTAAACACATTTGGCTTATTTAGTTTAACGGGGACGGACTAGACGTAACACAAAAATGTTTTTTTACACCCTGTATGATGAAGGAACGACAATAATATATTTTTTTTGATACTCTAAACCTTAAGCTGAAAGAAAGGTACTCTTGATCAATGTCGATAAAATGAACTGTTTTCGAAATAAAAATATTTTTGTTCAATATGGTTATTGCATTGGCTGTTGTTTTATGTTCGTAAAATGCCCTCATTGTTGCTATGGTATTTTTCACATGTACTGATTTAAATAAGAATATTTACGCCAGTGTCAGTTTATGATAGTGTCTTGAAATTTGCGGTTTTTCTCCTTTGTTTTATTAGTTACTAACTTAGTAATGGAATTTACGTATACTGAATATGCCGACATGCATTTAATGTATGAACAAAAAAAATTTTTCCCGAAAACAGATCATTTTATCGACATTGATCAAGAGTACCTTTTTTTCAGCTTAAGGTTTAGTTTAGAGTATCCAAAAAATTATTGTCGTTCCTTCATCTTATAGGGTGTAGAAACAAAGCATTTTTGTGTTACGTCTAGTCCGTCCCTGCCAAACTAAATAAGCCAAATGTGCTTAAAAGGAGACTCATCTAGTAAACATTATATTAAAAAATTATTAAATTACACCTAGTACTTAAAAAATTATTTAAAAATCAACGATTTCCAGGGAGATTGCCCACATATTCTGGGACACCCTGTATAAAAAAATAATCAAATTATTTTTTCGTTTGTTCGGGTTTGTTTTACGATCAAACACAAGCTTTATAGGAAAATCTTTTAAGGCACCCTGGGAGTGGTGCGTGTGCGCAAAAAGCGATTCAATTATCAAATAATGTTTTTTTTATTATGGTTGTGAAGATGGTTATAAACAAAAACGAAACAAAGTAAAACTTATTTTACCATATGACCCAAAACCTAGGAAAAAATACTGTAATAATATAGAACGGTCAGGAAAACAAAAACACGTTCCTATCAATATAGGTCCGCAATGCGCATATGCTTTGTTTGAAAGATACAGGGTGTTGAAATTGCATTAAAGCGAAGCGAAAATAAATATTTTATTCTACAACTTCATCCTGTATGAGAGCTAAAATCATAAATTATTACATATCTTTATTAATTTTGCAAATTATATTCAATAAATATTTGTTTTATAAATTGTCAATTGCTTTTAGATAAAACGTATTGTTTTGTCCAACCAAACATTAAATAGATAGGTAATTATGTTGAGTGAATTTCTATTTATACTTCAAAATTTAAATTAACTGAGAGCTTTTTGATGGTACTATATTCCTTTATCAATGATAATTCTTAAGAGCGCATGTATAGTTATATAAATAAGAAATACCAACAATACATGAACATTTAATAACTAAATTAAAATTATATCACAAGTTTCTATGTTTTCGCTCGGTCCTATATGTCATGGGCATAGTTTTCGTAATATACAGGGTGAGCCGGAAGGAACGCACCAAACTCCAGAAGAGTATTGTAGGGATAATAATGTAAAAAACTCATATACCCTTATCCGATTAACATTTGTCTTCAAGTTAGAGCGTAATTAAAAAAAATTATCTAGCGTTGTTGTAAATGCTTCAAATTTTGTTTTTAGGGCTCCCTATTAGTTGGCCTCCAAGATCTAGAGACCTCACACCACTAGTCCTTTGATTATGGGACTGGTTCATTAATAATGGTTAGAAAGTTGACACTCGGGCTGCACCAATTCGACGTATTAAAAATACTGCAGCCGATATTGAACAAAGACTGAAGTAATCAGGAGAGCAGTGGTCTCCAACCGCCGGTCCGCGAACCGGTGCTGGTTGGCTTCGGTTTGTTTAATTAATGCTTATAGTCTATTCATTTTCCCAATTCAGAAGAGCAAAACAAATACACGGGACAAGCACGTGAACAGCACACAGGGTCGCATTAAAAACAATATAATAGCGAACCACGCATGAATAGACCTGAAATAATAGCCTATACCAGGGGTCGGCAACCTTTTGAGACGGAAGAGCAAAAAGTTTGAGACGGAAGAGCCAAAAGTTATAATTTACACAATCCCTCAGGTTTTAAAGAGCCACTAAAGGCCGCAATTTCATATCGAAATAGACACAACTTGACATCGAAAGAGCCGCATGCGGCTCGCGAGCCGTCAGTTACCGACCCCTGGCCTATACTGAACAATGACCCTGTTGGAAATGCAGCGCGCCGGCATAGGAAGTTTTATCGCCGATTGACCAATATCAATAAGTTTATGCATCGAGCACGTGGCTATCATGCGCTGATGTTTATTTATTCTCCTGAATTGGTAAAATGAATAGAGTATAGTCTCAAAATGGCTTGGGTCTATTCATTTGTTCTCCCCCTCCCTATAAGTACCATAGCGATAAAAATCTAAAAATTATAGTTGTATTTTAGAGAGCCGTCTGAATACACAAAAAAATAAAATCGAATTGTTTTGTTATATCCACGACAGTTAATCATCATCTCATGGTATGGAATATATATATATACAGGGTGTCTCTAAAAAGTCTGTAAAAGATCTGAGCACATATTCCTGAGGTTAAAATAAGGCGATTTAAAGCAACTTACCTTAGTCCGAAATTGCTCCGTTTCTGAGATACAGGGTTAAAATAAAATTGTTCCTCATTTAATTAATTTTAAAAAAATATATTCAAATTTTTCCTGCCGAAAAACAGCGGAAGGTTTTATTCAAAATAATTTAAATATTCCGGTGCGGCATCGAACATTAAAAACCGAAATATCTAAAAAAAAAGGGCTTACTTTAGCTGATTTTCACAAGAGTACCTTTTTTGTTTCAAAATATTCAGAAAATTATTTCCTTCACAAAAATAGGAAAAACCTGCACTGATAATAAAAATTATGGCCATTCTAAACCATAAGAAGAGCATTGTGAAGCGCCTCTAATGGCCACAGTGAAAAGGTATCCGTATTCGGGTTTCGCATCCCAAAAAACCCCCAGGTACCACGTTTTAAAGTAATAGCTGTTCATTAATTTTAAAAAATTCGATTTATTTTTTAACTTTACCACCCTGTATCTCGGAAACGGAGCAATTTCGGACCAAGGTAAGTTGCTTTAAATCGCCTTATTTTAGCCTCAGGAGTATGTGCTCAGATTTTGTACAGACCTGTTAGAGACACCCTGTATATCTTTGTGTGCGTCTTATTTTAGTCATGATGAGAAAATTAGGAAATGTGCATTTTGAGTGTTAGTAAAAGCTCGGTAGTTCTCAGTTTATTGATTCTTTAGTCTCAGTTTACGTGCACTAAATTCAGGTCAATTATGCAAAACAATACTGATTATTAAAAATTGGAGTAAACAGTACAAAAATTAAGTACCGCCTATGATTAGCAAAAACTAGCGCAATCTCGTTTTGATTTACGTGACTTTTGTCTGAGCACCTAGACATCTAAAATATATAACGAAAACAATGAGGCGACCCAGAGCCAACAACATGCCGAATAGAAAATAAAGACCTTATTTAATGTGACAATGTTGACAAATTAAACATTTATCAGTTATAACGGAAAATCGCTGAAGATTCCAAACCGTATAAGACCATAGTTATATCGATTTTCAGCGCTTTTTTAGTCATAATTAAATCTGAAAATAACGATTTTAGATGATACCGAACATTTATAACGCAAGTTCGATTCGCTTTTGAGAATTTTATTTTGTGATATTAAGATATTAGTGTAGTTCAAGCAAAAAAAAAGTTTTTGGTTGTACTTTACTGTTTTGATGATTCGACCAATTTCAATCAGTGATATTTTGTTTTTCGCTGTACTTATAATGTTTTGATGATTTGATCAATTACAATAAAGTGTTTAGCAATCTGTTTTTTTTATGATCAAACACAAGCACTATACGAAAAATCCTTTAGGTCAATCTGGGAGTGCTGCGTGTCGGATTAAAGCGATTCGCGTTGGTTTTGAATCTTTGGAGGTTATATTCGTTGGGAAAAACGATCCCCGGAAGGTCGTTCCATAAGGACGAAGTCCTCCAAATGAAAGAATTCTTAAATAACGAAGTTCGAGGAGTACTAAGCTTAACCATATATGGATGGGCGGCAGTGGTTCGTCGTGTATTTCTGCTATTCGCCACTCTGGGCGGAATTAAGAGGACAAGGTCAGCCGAGCACCATGAAAATATCTGTAAAAGAAAAAGAGTCAAATCCCCAACCTCGATGTTCTAGGCTGTTGTGTCTTCGATGTTCTAGGCTGTCGAGGCTCTTCGTCAGCTCGTGGTCCCCGATCAGACAAATAGCCCTTCTTTCGATGGAATCCAGTAGCCGAAGAGTATGTTTGGGTGTAGAGCTCCAGACATGAGAGCAGTACTACAGACAGTGATGGTCGAATCTGGGCTTTGTATAGTATCAAAAGTTGTTGAGGTGTGTACAACTTTTTGGTTCGGAAGAGTACACCAAGTTTCTGAGAAGCTATCTCGGCGATTGTCACAACGTGGTTATGCCAAGACATATTTCCTCCCAGATTGACCAGCAAATTAATAAATGAAGCCAGTGGAGCGTTTCCTGCCATGACCATATCCGGTTTTGTAATGCTAGCCATTTTAGAGAAAACTGCTGCCTGGGTTTTCTTAGCGTTACTGTCGCCCCAAGCCAAAATTTCTTCCAGGTCTTTGTTGAGCCGTGATACTTCATGCTGTCTGCGAAGATGTGTGTCGGCAGCCGATGTTTCTACATTCAAATAGGAAGATGAGATATGTGTGTTATCGTCAGCAAAGCTAAATATCGGATTTTTAGTTTTCACTAGAAAGTCGTTAATGTAGAATAAGAAGAGGGTGGGACAATATGGACATTTGAGGATCACCGGCATTGATGGTGAAGGTATGTATAAATAAAGGGCATATCTTACACAGTGTATACTATGTAAAAAAAGTTTTGAACTAAAAGTATACAGGGTGTCCGGGAACATGTGGGAAATCTCCCGGATATGAAGAAAACACGTGAAAAGAATACTATAGGTTCATATAAACTTCTTTCGTATCGGCCTCCTCTTCGGAGATATGGGCTCCCAAAGAGCACCAATGGAATCAAGTTTTTTACACATAATTATTGAACCACCTGGTATATTTCAATTATTTTTTAATATGATGTATACCAGGTAAGACCCGTCAAATTACTACCCAAGAAACTGTTGTGAATTACTCACAGCTGCAGGGACGGACTAGCTGTAACACTCATGGGCCCATTTTTTTTACGCCCTGTATGATGAGAACTTTGGACAATGTTTTTTACATACCTTTAACTATTGGCTAAAAATTAAGTACTCTTCATTCATGTCGCTAATCCTAACCGTTTTCGAAAAAACGGCATTTCATATACATCGTGTATTTGGCGTATTTCAGTAAAAGATACATCTTTGTTCCGATCAAATGTTCAACCTTCAAAATTCCGCTTTTTCATATTTAACCCGTGAGAATTTAGGAGACTGGTGTAAATAAAATGTAAAAATTAAAATATTGACACGTCATTTATTTTTCGATGGTTTTAAGGGGTATATCCGTTATTAGTAAAGATAGAAGGATGCGGTTGCTGCTTTTTTGTGAAACAAAAGGTGCCCCAATTAGCATTTTTCTAGGTCTCCTCGTTTTTGATATACGGGATGTTTTTGAAAATTTTACATTTTGGGATACCTCACCTATTTCGGTTACCCTGTAACTTATCAAAACGAAATAAAATGTTCTCTTTGTAGTCTTCTAGAATCCAGTGACGTACTCAGATTCTTTCTACGTTCAATAGTTTCAAGAAAAAAAATCCTTTTTTCTAAATGGATCACCCGATATATTTTTTAATAATGTAGTTCAGTCTTTAAATGATTCTTAGAAATATATAATACTTTATTTTTAGTCGTAATAGTATGCACGAAATTTACGTTTTTTAAAAAATATGCAATTTTTTTCATGCTGGATATTAAAATAAAACTGGTGCGATTAAATATAAGAAGCAAAAATTGAACGTTTATGGAACTTTCTCATAAATATTTCTGAAATGTTTTCTCCATATGCCTTACACATGTTTCACACATACTCATTATTTATTATTATAATAGGATTTATTTCAATTGAAGCAAAAGAATATTTATTTCATAAGTCTCGCGATTTTCTATATGGTAGATTTTAGGCCGAGGTTTAGAAAATGAACGTTGTTCTATCTAAAAGTAATTTAATAAATTTCATAGAATTATAAACTACAAAAAGGCTTATATTTACTATTGAAAGACACTTCCAATGCTCCATCTGCATTTTCATTAGATATAGCAAACGAGCATGTCATATTTTAGTTTACATTGGCTGTAATAATTAGGACAAACTGACTGTGATCTTTTTTTTTAAATATCCGTCGTGATATACTAAAAAAAAATTTTTAAGAAACGTAAATATTGGGCATAATAATAAGACTAAAAATAAAGTATTATATATTTCTGAGAAGCTTGTTAAAAACAGAATTACATTATTAAAAAATATATAGGATGACCTATTTAAAAAAAGTTTTTTTTTATTGAAAACTATTGAACTTAGAAACAGAACTGAGTACGTTACTGGATTCTACGTAAAAACTACAAAAATAACACTTTATTTCTTTCTGATAAGTTACAGGGTAGCCGAAATACGGGGGGGGGGGTGTCAAATATAAAATTCTCAAAAACATCCTGTATATCAAAAACGAGGAGGCCTAGAAAAATTCAAATTAGGCAACTTTTGTTTCACAAAAAAGTAGCACAGTGCTGCGAAAGCCGCATCATTCTATATTTACTAATAACCGAGAAGCCCCATAAAAAAACATCCAAAAATGGACACCCTGCACTTCACAAGTTTCTAAACGCAAATACTTTCTAGATCTTACTTACAAAACATTTCTTGTAATGTTTTGTAAGTAATCGCAATTCGCTACGAAATATTATATTTTAAACAATCACATGATCATATTTGAATTGATATAATTGAATAAAATTTAAAATTGTATTTTTTAACTTTAGTACAATACAGTTTTTTATATCTACCACCTTCATAATGTTAATCACGTCCATTACCTGCTGACGTGGTTTTGAATATCTCTCGTTTTCTTAAGCATAACTTAAAATATGATTAATGCTGAAATTAGTTTAAATCTGTATACGTTGCAGTTGGCCTTATTTTTAATGTAGATCGGTCCACCGTACTATCCAGCCAGCACCTCGCCATTTTCTTTTTTTAAAGGCATCGGCAGCTTCTGCTTTTCAAGTTGATCGCAAATAATAATATTTCTTGAATAAATAATTTAAGGGAGAATTTTTATTTCCATGGGAATTCGATCACAGGATGGAATATTAACTATACACAAGTATCCTAATGTTCTCAAATTCTTCCAAATTTTAGTTATCAAAACACCGCAGAGGAAACCGATCTTAAAAAATGCAGTTTCTCGTTAATATAGGGGTTATTTTTCCATGGCAAGTAGTGAATAGTGCTGAGGTGCTGTGCGTGTGGATTTGTTGATGTTTCTCACCTTGTTTTCCGGTATTTGTCGAGTTCATAATGAATTCTACTCATATAAATGCATGCGCAATATTTATTTCTCTAGACGTCTATAAACTAAATTTGACCAACAAATTTTAGCATAACCAGGACAACATTTTTGAATTAAGTCCTTTGATTATTTGTTTAGCCCTTGAGTATTTCATACAAAACAATTAAAAAATATATTTTATCAATTCTTAGTGCTTATGCACCCAACTTCATACAAAAATATATATATTAAGGAAATAAATTTGCCAATTTAGTATAAGTGCTATTAAATAACAGAATCGTCGTTCAGCCTTCAGTCAAAATGGGAGTTAAAATAATAGTAGTTTTGTGTCTTATGGTTTATATGACTAAGGTAAATATGCAACGCGAATATTTACTAAAGTAACTAAGGAAAATTCTCGTTGACTTGCATTTCCTAAATCTTACATGTATCTACAATTACAAGAGCTATGTCACAAATTAATCTAGCCAATAACGTTAACAATTAGTATTAAAAGTTTACCTTAAGTTAGACCTAACCTAAGGTAGCCTTAACCTTAAGCTAACCCTTAAAGAAACTCTATTTTAAATTAATTTGCGGGTCAATTGACGCTTTAAGTTATCACGTTCTTACAGATCTATTACTTTACACGACAGTTATTAAAGAACTTTAATATGCTGTCAAACTTGTGTGAAGGATTATTTATGTCATTCTCTACCTTAAGGTGACTTTGAAATATCGGCACTTAGATCATTTTTATTTCATAATCTAATTTATCTCTGAATGTGTATTTTGAAACACTAAAGCGTATTTGTATGAAACCTACAGCCGTATTCACTAAAGCCCTATCTAACAAAGGGCCTTAATATCATGTTGAGTAAAACCAACCCTACTTGTAAATCAACAGATCTAAATGATATTTGTTCCCATTTCAAATATTATTTAAAAAACTTGTATTCCAATCGTTTTAATTTTTCTCAAGTACGTAATATAAAAAGGTTAAGATGGGGGGACATAATACGTGATCATCCTGTACAAATGAATCTACTAATATCGTCCATTTTTAACCACGCACTTGTTGTACTGCAGTAAAAACCACACATGTGACCAAATGACCAATGACGAACTTTTCAGTTCCAATCAACCGAAATATTTCGTAACGAAATGTAATAAAAACCAGGACTTAACAGAGTTTTAAATTCAAAGTTGTCCTGATCTGTATAAAACTTCAGCTCAATCGGATAAAGGGAAAGGGTGTCCCAAGAGCCTTGAAAATCGAAAAAATCATACAATCACAGAAAATATCTATTTTATTTTTTTATCTTAAAAAATATTAATTATATGTAAAAAAGTGTTATACAAAAGTTGCAGATCTATAAAAAATGCATATATCATCATATATCACTTCTTCCCGTACGATTAAGCATTTTCGAGAAAAACGTGTATTCAAGTACCTCTGTACTGACTGGGGTAACAAATTGTGCAAGCTTTCACGTCACGATGTGCTCTACGCGTTTACGTGAGAAAATTTATTTACTCGAGCATTACTCGCATAGTATAAGTATCTGGAAGTAAACTACCATCAAATAAACAGGTATTCAGTGCAGCAGGCAGTCATCTGCTGTTTGTGAAACGTTCGTTGTCTCCAGAATTATGTTAAAGCATTCGTCTTCGATAAGACAGCAACGAATACCAAAAATTTGTATTTTTATTGTGTATCGAAACATGATTTTTGGCTCGAAGAATGGCATTTGATTCGAAAATGAAAATGGTCAATGCTTTAAATCGAAATAAGAGAATCATCAACCAAAAATGAAAAGCCAAAACAAATACCAGATATTATTAACGATGGAAATGAATAATTCGTTTCCTCTGAAACTAGAGAATTTTTCAAGCCACTTGAATGATGAATTCCTTATGACAGATCCGTCGACGTGGCATCAAAATGAAAGTTTTGTAATAGGTCTGGAATTACTGAATAAATTCATCAGTACAGGCTGAGGGAAAAAATGAAAAACCAAAATAGTATGTGCTTCAGAATCTAAGTGATCCAGACTCTAAAAAAGCGACATTATCTCTGCTTCAAGATTTGTAGTAAAAAACTGATTTTCACATTTTTCCCGGAAACCGTTAGTTTAAAAATGTGATAGGATGATATTATATGCAATTTTTATAGATCTATAACTTTTATATAACAGTTTTTTGCTTATAATTAATATCTGGACTTTTTGTAATTATTTGGCAAATGCATGGTGATGAAATAATCCATACAATTTGTTTACCTTAGCTCTTGGACTATATATTTTTTATCCAATAACTAGAAGATGATCAAGACTCAAAAATATTTAAAATTTGGCAGAAAATGGTCACAATTCACGGTTCATTGTGAAAGAATGCAACCAATAAAAACTTTCTTATTTTAAATGGTATATTTTTATTTAATTTGATGACAAATTAGTTGTTCTTTATAAATAGTATTTACTGTGCTATACCTGTATACTAGTGTATGCTATACGGAGGAAAAATGATTGATTGCTTGAAAAACAACTTTTTTTCTTCATTGAATTTATAAATAAAATGCAGTTGATTATTTTAAATTTATAATTTTAACATTATAATTTTAACACATTTTTAGTTTTACTAAAGTTTATAAACTTGTTTCTTTGTTATTTTAAAAAATATATTAAACCATTAAATTAAAATAATCAACTGCATTTTATTTATAAATTCAATGAAGAAACGCTTTAGAAGTTGCTTTTTTAAACAATCAATCGTATATACATCAGTATACGGTACTATGTACAATTGTTTTCATAGCACACTTGAAAAAACAGTAATTTCGGAATATATTTGATTTTTTTGAGGGAATGTTTTGATATAGATACAGAACAAAAAGTAACTTACTATTTATAAAGAACAACTAATTTGTCATCAAATGAAATATAAATATACAGGATGTTCCATTTAAAATAAGAAAGTTTTTAATGGTTGAATACTTTTCCAATGAACCTGGAATTGTGACCACCCTGATTATTTTCATAAGAATTGTTTTTAGTCCAAGAGTTCAGGTAAAAAAATTATGTGGATTATTTCATCACCATGCATTTGCCAAATAATTACAAAAAGTCCAGATATCTCAAAAACTGACAAAGTTAGACAGAAAGATGTTCTATAAAATTTGCTTAGAATTTAATGGTTAATCGAAAAATATAATAAAAATTACCATGTTGTATTTGAAAAACGAAAGTTGACATCTACTTACGGTATAACCGGAAATGACAGGAACATGTGAATACTTTAGTTAAAGAGAGCGTGTCGATAGACCGAAATCCCCAAAGTTTCAGAAAAATATGTTCAGTAGTTCTCCATATCCATAAAGCTCTAATGCAAGCTCGTTGTGAATCACCCTGTACAAGTATTTTTTTTAGGGACTGGGACTACACTTGAGTGTACATGAAAAAAATGTTTTGGAAACGCTAGGATTAGGTTTGATGGACCAATATGACTATAACGCATTCATACTTGGAATAGAAACTGTAGTTGAAGCAGCGCAGAAAGCAGCCATCGACGCCATACAAGAAACTGTAGATCTAGCAGAAGAATTCGCCAGAGTAGTTAGAAGCTTGGGACTTCAACTAAATATTAAAGGAATAAACGACATCCAGACAGACTATTTCCAACGTATTGAGGATATGAGGCATCAAGCTTACGATCAAAGTATGTATAATATTCAATTAATTTGTTTAGCAATATGTTAAGGGTGCCGCCACGCATGCGAGTGATTTGTTGCGCGGACGACAAAGTATCAGGCGACAAACCACAAGCTGGCCACTGTAAAACCGATAAATAATCAATTAGTTTCCGTCATGCCTCTGTCACGAACGCGTCGAATTAATCTACAGTAGAAGCAAGTCCAACTTCTGTCCTGAGCTTGTCGGTTAAATGTTTGTTAGCATCCTACTTTGAACTTCTGATATCAAAGTTTCCCTTTGACAAGCGATCGTGACATGATCCTTTTGAGAAAATAGGTGGCAACACAAAACTAAATAGTATTGTAAAAAATAAAAGTACTTCACCCTTGAGTATATATTTTGATATTTTTTGACAAACCTCGTATACGACTTTAAATAATTGATATCTGATGGTTGCATTTTAAGTTTTGGACCATGCAGAACTTTTTATGAAGAATACATTTTTTTATAAAACCAACAATAAAAAAGTTTTCCATATGGTTCCAACTTAAGTAGACACTTGGTTTGATTGTTATTTTTTTTACAAGTGTCCCGAAAGTGCCTCTTTTCATGCATGTTCACTTCACCGAAAGTATCGAAGCGGGCGGGAAAGATTTTTCCCGCCCGCTTTGAGTCACCATGTGCTCATAAATAAATAAAACCAGAATTGTCGGTGCGGGATTTGAACCCGCGACCCTCAGATCGCCAGGCGGACACTCTACCCACCGAGCCGTACTACAAGCGATAATAAATAGCGGATTATATATAATTTAAATTGGCAGTTCATTTTTCAAAGTTAGAAAAATATCTGAAGAATTTCTTTATTTATATGGCCTCAAAGACTCGGGCACTTGTAAAAAAATAAATAAAACCAGAGATGCCGAGTGCGGGATTTGAACCCGCGACCCTCAGAGTGCCAGGTGGACACTCTACCCACCGAGTCGTACTACAAGCGATAATAAATAGCGGATTATATATAATTTAAATTGGCAGTTAATTTTTCAAAGTTAGAAAAATATCTGAAGAATTTCTTTATTTATATGGCCTCAAAGACTCGGGCACTTGTAAAAAAATAAATAAAACCAGAGATGCCGAGTGCGGGATTTGAACCCGCGACTCCCAGACACAAGGCGGACGGTATACCACTAGGCCACCGAGTCTATTTGTCAAAAATAATAAATATATATTTACATTCTCCATGCGCGAGTGTTTTCATGTTATGTAGACAGGAAAACTGTCTGAAGAATTTCCGCATCTCGTCCGTAAAAGCCTCTTTTCGGACCTTGATACGTAATGTACTATTAACCACAATTACAATAAAAACAACGTTTTTCTTTGTTACAGAAATTGATATAAGCGGATGTGCATTAAACGCTGTCCAACTCCTTAATTCAGAATCAAAGAAGTCCATCAATAACGTCACCAATATTCTGGTGAACATAACGAACACCTTTAGTAGCTATAGCCAGGTCACATATACGGATCCGGCGAATCAGAATTTAGAAAAAACCTACAGCATCAGAGAGAGAATTTACAAATGTCCATTTTCCTTTACAGATTTTACTCCGTTTTATCTGTGTCTTACCTCGACTGCAGTTTTACAAGATATAGTAATTCTAAATGAGTTTACGGCATCGCTTAATGATACTCTTAAACAAATCGTAAATTTGGTTATTGAATACACTCAGGCTGCTACCATATATCAAATCGACAATGTCAAGGAGTATAATAATTCGGCGTATCAGGTATATAATAATATATTACTCCCTTGTGCTAAAAACAAAGGCTTATTAATAACCTATTAAATTACGAATTACAACATGAAATGTTCAGTTAATTCTCTAGTCAAAGTATGACATTGTCTTAGTTTTGAGCTTAATACCAGTAGAATAATATAGGCAGTGTAATCACATCATGTTCATTTTTATCTTGTCTTTCATCCTTGTAAACTCCACTAAGGAATTAGAATCGAAAACGTGTATCTCCCACCATACACCATAATGATAGAAACTTGGTCTATGGGGGGCAAATATGTTATTGTATGTACAAATATTTTATTTTGTGAGAAGGGAAATTGAATAACGAGCTTAGCGTGTGATCCGATCCTTCTCACGAAATAGTTAAAGTGCGTATGAGAATGATAAGTCTATGAACCACAAAATTTTACAGGATAAGCTGGTTACTTATGCAACAAGAAAGGGATTTTTATTTTGGTTTCATAACGCCCACTTTATGCAACGGAACAAAACGTCCAACTTCATGACGATGAAATTCTTTCATGTTGGAAAGAAATATTGACTTTTTTCAAGGCGTAATACATCAATTTCTTTAAAGGATTTTTCTATGGCATTGACAAAATATTTTTTTATACAAAATTCTAAATTAAAAGTCCTGATTTGAATCCGCGATTGATCTATACAAATAGAAATTTAGATATATTATAAAATATACATTTCATACGACGTTCACATCAGTTTTACTTGTAGGAAGTAATCTCGTTTCCTACTTACACGAGTGCTATAAAATAATTACTTATGAACTTTTATTTTAATGTACAGCCGTATTCATTGAAAATGGGGTTTGTTCGGGTTTGTTCTTATCACTAGATCTCGCCATATTTGCATAAATCAGGCTTTTCTGATTAATTTATTGTTTTTAAGGCTACGTTTGGGGTCGCTAAACAAAATAATATAATCTAATTAAATGTGATAAATGAATAAAAATATTTCTCTAATAACTAGTGTGCGGTACTCCAGAACAAGAGTCGAAGAAGAACTCGATTCTTTAATGTACTCGCTGTACTCAGATACTCGTCTCGAGAATCGAGTACGGCATTCGAGTACGGAGTTAATATCAACAAACAATACTGCGAATTTCTACTTTTCGCTTTAACTCGGATACTCTCGGTGAGTGAGTGAAATCAAGGATGGAATAGGATGCATCGGACGTTCTTGTATAATTTGTAATACTTATATTTACATAATTAAATAATTATTAATCGTAAAAACGAAAAAATTTGATCATAAGCAACAAAATTAATGACAATAAGAATTTAAAAATATTATTATATTGCATTTTTTGGTAGTAGGCGATTTCTTTTTCGGTCACTTTTGTACTTGTACTCGGTACTCGATTCTTAAAAGTTGTCGACTCTCGATTACTCGATTCTGAAAATAACGATTCTTTCCCAACACAGGAATAACAGATATTTTTTACTCAACGTAACATATCTAATAACGATATACCCGAATTTATTAAATATATTTACATTGAAAAACCTTTTCGTCAGTGAACATTGCCGTGTTCCACAACTGATAGTCCCGAAATATATAATTTCAGCTGCAAATTATCCGAGACTGTCTACGTTCATCTGTGAGACTGGCCAGTACAAGTTTTTCTTTTCACAGGTCCCCCTTGCCCCCAAAGTTGCTTCACTGTTAAAATTGTCATTAATTTTGTTGCTTAGTTCAAATTTTTTCGTTTTTTACGATTAAAAATTATTGACCACCAATCGTCAATTCTGGCTACTATTTTTCAAGATCTGTTAAATGGCGAAGCAATTTGAGAATTCTGACAGTGATTGTTTTGTCAACCATAAACTTTTGAGAACGTCAAAATCAATTAAGACCGATTTACGTTATAACAAATTTAGCGTACCCATTTTTCAGGAATAAAACTGTACTACTGACCTTAGAATAATATTAACAGGGTAATTTTCATTTTATGAGGATATATTCAACTATTTAAAAAAAATATTTATAAATATATCATAAAACTCACAAACTGGGTTTAAAAAATATACTAATCAGCTGATGGTTCTCCGTTTCTTTCTAACCTGCCAAACACCGGTATACTTTTAAACGTTGCAACATAGTGCTTGCTAATATCCTAGGTCATTTTTAACGGATACAATGATTTCGGCAAATTAAGATATGCGAAAATCTCAATTTTGACAAAATTGGTTCAAGAGATATGTTTAAAACAATACTTGAACAAATCCGAACAATAGCTGGTCCAACCAACCAATAAGGAACTATTATCAAAACAATGTTTTGTTATCTTTAAACATACATTTAATTTAATTATTATTAGATTTAATACGCAGTACCTGTCATGTTAAGTGCTTCCTATTATATAGGAGATTAATTTATTTATTTTAGTTATGGGATACATTTTTGTACTATTAAATTGTAGTTTTTTAAAATAAATATAACTTTTGATCTATTTTTTGTTTCATGTGAATTTTATCTAAAGCGGAAAAAAGTATTAGACTATGACCGGATGAAATTGTCCTGTCTAAGAAAGATTTTCTTAAAGGACATGTACAATACAGGGGCTTCATCGGATAATAAAAGTCATGTGCTTCAAATAAACCAGTTCCTATCAAAAATAAAACCTACTCTAAAGCTCTTTACCCAACGTTTATAACTTATATACATAAATGACGTATAAACCTACAAAACAAACTAGCAATAATTAATATTAATAATAAAGTTACAATTTTACATTTAGAAAACAAATATCTAAACTAACAAAAAGAAACGAACAATTGCACTTGTATCCATATGAAAGTTAAATTTATAAATAGTAGTTGGTATTCCAACCCTTAAAATTTAATTAAGGTGTATAATGTATAATTACAGTATAGACAATATTAAATTGTAAAATTTAGTAGAAAACCTTAGAGTACGATACACAGGGTTTCCTTAAAAAACTACATATGAACATATGTCTTAAACGACTTAACTTTTGATATACAGGGTGTTAAATATTTTCAAAAATCTCCTTTTATTAATATCTGTGATACTGCTCTAGATATTTTGATCTTGATTTTTTTCGTTTGGCGTGCTGTTCTCGTATAAAAAAATTTATTTATTTGTACTATGTTATGAAATTAGGTATTAACAAAGATTTAAAAAGGATCTAGTAGGTAAGAAGCATATTTTGTTTTGTAAACATAAACAGTTTTGACAGTTCTCTACCTAGTCAAGTTGTCACGTATTTAAGTCATTAGCCTTAACAAATTATTAAAAAAACATGAAAATGTTTAATATCCTGTATCTCAAAAGTTAAGACGGTTAGGACATATGTTCACATGGAGTTTTTTTTCTGAAAATGGACCCAAGAATATTAGCATGTTATTAATATTTAATAGAAACTGCTTTATCAATAACTCATCATATCATTTTTACGAATCGATGAAGATGTGGTGGACTGTGGTGTCATGGTGGGGTAATTCAAATTCTGCACATGCCTCAGGTATACTGAACAAAAATAGTCAAACTCCGCATAGAGTCCCCTTTTAAAATGACCAAATTCGGAACATAAATTTAGAAATCATTCATGAACATGCAAGTAGTTGTTAAGTTTAGATATCGTGGTATTTTGAATATTGTTTTATTGTTTTAATGTAAGTAAAGTTTGTTTCATGAAAAATGGATATAACTTAATGACTGCAGTAAAAGTACCTGGGCGATCCCATTATTTATGACCGTTTGTTATTATTATGTGGAAAGGACCGGATTGTAATAATTATAATTAAATATAGGCACATCAGGTAGGTTAGGTTGCTTAATTTATATTTAAATATCTTTTTGTGGTAAAATTTGTTAGCTTTTTTTTCTTGCTGGAAGAGTTTAGTTGTATTACCGATATTATTTTACCAAACGTATAAAAAAACAGTATGTGGCGTCCATGGAAAAACATTGATGGTGCTTCTTCTAGTGTTGCAGTGAAGAAAATGCATTTATCTCTCGATGCTAGGGAAATTGTAAAAAGAGTATATACTTCCTTACTCAACAGAGGACTTTATGCTAGTGCTGCTGCGACTGAAACGTCTGATTTGACTAAGATACCTCTGACTACAGTGAAAAGAATCGCGTCAAATCCCAATAAATCTAGAAAGAAGCGTAAAGATGCCGGTTTCAACAAATGTTTCGACGAAAGCGACAAGGACTTGATAAGGCGAAAAATCTACACCATGTACGAGTAACGCGTGCCTACATTAGATTCTCTGAAGCAACGGCTCACCAATGATGAAACCCGAAAATTTAATATTATAAATTTAATACTAAAATGCTTTAATGATATTCCCTACTACCTGTAGTTGGAAAAATTCAGTCCGTCACGTAATAACTGTAGAAAAATCGTATATTAGTCTGGATCGTATAATTAATCCATTTATAATTAATGTTGATGAGGATAGCGATAGCGAAACAGAACTATCTATAGAATGACATTATAAATGTAAATAAATATGACTAGTAATATTTAAAAAAAAATGTTATTTCATTTGATTACATTAATATAATCATATCATTACTTGTTTTCCTTAGTCCGTCCCTTCATACTTCACTTGTTTATTGTCAAGCTCTTGTCGACACAATGGGACCGACCCAGGAAATCATTAAGTCGTATCCAAATTTCGTGAAACGTACTGTACCTCCTAATCTCTCGGAGAAGAGGTCAAAATCTTTTGAACCGATTGGTATGATTTAATGAAATTTTAATATTTTATAGAAGCCATAGTCATTAAACCATGTGGTTTAACAGTAGATGTTTTATATCATCGGGGAAGACAGGAACGGACTTGCCACCACACTCATTGAACAAAAATTCTGACTGGTATCATTTGACAGAGTCGATTTGATTTTTTGAAACCTTGGGTCATTTCTCTTTAAAAAAGGGACTCTTTATTTATTACGATAAACCTGGCGATTTTCGAGATAAATCGGTTTTTATGCGACACACTCAACCGTTATTAATGCTAAAAATCGCGTCCAGAATTTCATTCATTGGCCAAAATTAATATTTTAGCAATAATATAAGAGTACTTTATTGTTTGTTAATTTTAAAAATTACTTGCCAAACTTTACAATTTTAAAACACCCTATGCTAACTTTTATTTTTACCCGTTTGTGTTTAGCACAAGTAACTTGTGTGTTTCACATAAAAACCGATTTATCTCGAAAACCGCCAGTTTTATCGTAATAAATAGCTCCTTTTATAAAGAGGATTGATCAAACTATTAAAAAAAATCAGTTGTCAGCTCTGTCAAATGACACCGGTCAAAATTTGGCCCAACGGGTGTGGAGGTAAGTCCGTTCCTGAGTTTTCGGATACGTAAAACATCTATTGTATGGTTTAATGACTCTTTATAGCTTCTATAAAATATTAAAATTTCATTAAATTATATCTACAGGTTCAAAAGTTAGAGCCAAAAAAGTAAATCGCTGGGTACTCCGTTGGGACTCTGTATTATATTAAGGGCACTTTAGGATTGTTTTTTCTATGCCAAATTAGGTTTATTTTGACCTCCCCTATATCCCCAGAGAGATTATGAGGTATTTACCGGACACTCTGTATATAGTATATGTAGTATCTAGTGCACAGTGTTGTTTAGTTGTTAAGTTTAGTTATCGCAGTGGTTATATCTTAATTATATTATGCCTAGAACCCTCAACCGATGAATACCCTGGCAGAACTTGTGCTCGCGGTACACACATGGTTCCAAAGCTAATTAGCATGGTTATGTAGCATGGAATAATCATCCCTCTGTACGCAAAGACGACCACACAGGTAGTTGCGCGCAAATGTCACATACGCATACGGCAGTATTCCTTTGTGCCAAATTTATCATTACAAATATGTGTCGAGATTGGTGCCGCGCGTCAAAATTCAGTGCCAACACATTGCATTGTGGTATTATTTACTTCGTTTTTACAAATGATAAAGATAACCCCCAGAACCCGAAGTTGTACCTCAGGTACAATTTGTTTTTAAAAACAAATTTCCCTGTCAAAATGATGTTTTTTTTTTTTTAATTTAGGAATATAATAGTTATTTATGTATCAAGAGAATTATAAGGGTCTTAACTACAGCGGGCAAAGTCAACTGACCGAGGTAATTGAGATCCTTATAATTTCCGTGGTGCGTAGATAACTTTATTTCTGACCAATTACTAAAATTTTGTTCATTTTTAAAATAAAGAATAAATGTTTCAATTTTTACCATTACGGTATATTTGAATCAGGTACCGTCGATTATAGTTTTAGTTGTTGCTAGATTGTTGCTATTGTTACTTGTTTATAAACAAACGTTTGTTATCAATCGCTGTTTTTGCGTTAAAAACGTGTTTATTTCACCCTAATCGATGATTGTCTTTCGGCATAATGCAGGATATTCTAAAAAAGCTGGAAAAGCAGAGAATCATTACTTCCATCAAAAAGTGAAGCTCTATGCCAAAAATAATACAATATATATCTGAAGTGGCACGGCGAAATCTTATGCCAAAAGATGCCAATTCCTTATGGGCTAAATGGTCAATGCTAAAATTGATGGTGAATAGAGTAAAATCATCTTGCTTCATATTGTTTAAGAAAGTTTTCAATTTTCGCGACAAAATGGCAGACACGGATAAGTTACCAAAGACTACTTATAGTATTACCAACATTTAGACATAAATATTTACGAAATTTAAATGGCATATATATTTTTTTAAATATGGATTTTTTTATTAAAAAAGACGTAAAATAGAAAAAATAGTATAAAGTACAGGGTGTCCCATTTTCAACACTTTTCCGACATCTCCGTTATTGTTAGTGCTATCAAAAAATTAATGTAGATGTCATGTGCTCTTTTGGGTAAAACTTAAAATGGCAAAATCAAAATTCGAAAATTTTCGCTCGCTTAAGAGATACGGGGGAAAATCAACAAATTGACAATTTCTAAATTACCATATATTTTCTTAGTTAAAAGAGAAACAGAAAAATGTTTTATACAGAAGTTTATTTATAATGATTGGTGAATAATCTTCCGTTTTCAGAATAAGTATATGGGGTCAGATGAGAAAGTTATCGGACCTAACCTCATTTTTTAAAGTGGAATACCCTGTATATTTTAATCTAAAAAGATAGTATTTAAACTCTCTTTTCAAATTTATAACACACCATGGATGATAGATATCATATCAAATTTTTCAAAATGTTGATAAGCCTTTTACACAAATGAATATGTAAAAATGAAATTGACGTTAAATGGTAATGACAACTAGAATGTCAACATAGTTGTCTCTAGGATATTAGCTTTTATTTCATGTCCTACTATGGTTTAAAGTAATAAAGTTTAAATAAATCGCCTAGGAAACCCATATCATCCATGGTGTATTATATATTTGAAAAGAGAATTTAAAATGCAATCTTCTTAGATTAAAATATACAGGGTGCTCCATTTAAAAAAAATGGGGTTAGGTCCAATAACTTTTTTACCTGACCGCGTATACTAAATACGACAGATTATTCAAAAATCATTATAAAGAAACTTTGGTATAAAACATTTTTCTTTTAACTAAGAAAATATAGGGTAATGTTAAGATTGTGAATTTTTTGATTTTCCCCCGTATTTGTTAAGTGAGCGAAAATTTTCAAATTTTGATTTTACCATTTTAAGTATGACCCAAATAGTGCACATGACACCTACATTACTTTTTTGATAGCACTAACAGTTTTACGGAGATACCCTATAAAAGTGTCGAAAATGGGACACCCTGTACATGTTTTATAAAGTACCACTTGTCCCCTTTGAAAACACATGGGCGCGTGCTAAAATATGAATTTATTTGTTATTACTTTATTAGGGCCGACCCTGATTACAGTTCTTTCAATTTTACCTGGTTTTATTACAGCTGGTGTCGATAACAGTTTATTGAAGGTAAAAGGCAGTGGCGTAGCCAGGAGGGCGATGCGAAGTCCTTTTGGGTTTGTTTTTTTTTTGTTTGCCTATATTTTTAAATATACATTTTGTCATATTAAGTATAATTTAAGTATCTGAAATAACTCTTTTATTTTAAAACCGGCATTTACAGGTTATATGATTTGATTTTTTTGGGTAGTATGTCTTTTTAGTTAGATATGTATTTATGTAGCGAAGGGGCGCCAGGCAAAGGGGGCGGGTAGCTATAGAATCCTCTTAAGGGCATACATGAACTATGTGCGTGTAAGTAGAATTAATGTTATTCATTCTTGCCATTTTGATAATAAAATAATAAGTGTTTACACACTTTTAACTGGGATAAGAAACAATTGAAATAAGAAAAATGTTCCGTCATTATATTAATTCGTGTTATCATGAAAACATATTAATACAATATGGACAATTAGTACTGTATTGAGTTGTTATATGGAATTCGAAAGTGAAAATTTTAACGTAAACATTGTTGGTTGGAATTAATAATGCAACATATTGGGAGGGCCTAAAACATATGGTACAAATAAATACAACACTCTTTAATTTTGATTTTTGTTTGACTGTTATGTCTCATGATGTCGATATAAGAGCGAAACATAACCATCAAGTTTATACAATGAACATAAGAAACTTGATGAGACGCCGACTTTGTGCATTTTGATTTCTTGTTACTAAAATCAGCCATCTTTGAGAAATGCAACAAATATTAGTCTAGGCGCCTAGGCTATTTAAACAACATAATTTATAAAATTTGGAATTATTTCGAAAACGGCTGGAATTAACTTATATATTGAATTATAAAAAAATTGTTGATAAATCCTAAATCAAATCGCAAAAATAATGCATAGGGTCTTCCATTTGAAAATCTTCAGAAAAATTATTTTGAAATATGTCGTTTTTGAAAGCTTATTATGAACACCCTGTATAAAATAGATAAACGCTATTAGATTCATAGTATCTATATAACTCTTGTCATAAATCTCACCCAATGCCAAGGTTAAAAAAATAGTTTTGGACTGTTTTTTGATTTTTTTTTTCAGAACTGCCAAACTTTTTCTCAGTTTTTAATTTATTGTTCCTAAACTACAGAACCAAATTAAATAAAATCCTAAATAAGTAATAAAATACTGTGTGTCCCATTTAAAAAATATAATTTTATATTATCATACTCTGTTCAATACTGTAAACTACTGTTAAAACATGTTCTTCGATAATGATTTAATCTTCCGTCCCCACTTCGTTGGCGGACCCGGTATGTAGGTTTAACCCAATAAGCACATTTTTTTTTAATAAAGAATCACTTTTCACCGTAAAATCAATAAGAAAATTTTCCCTCGTATCAACTATACCTGTATGTAATTTTTTTAATTGATTACAAGACATTATTAATAATTATTAAAACTGAAAAGTCAAAATAAATGCTTTCTTGTTCTAAGATATTAATCTCGTAACAAACGTTATAAAAAAAAGAATAATGCAACGATTAAGATTAACCGCCGATTATTTTATTTATACGATTAATCGTAAACGTCAATAGCAATACGATTATTTCCCGATTCTTTACATTAAAAAAATATATATTTTTAACACTATGAATTTTTATGTTTTAGATCGATTTAAAAATTCCTAAATATTTAACTATTAGTTATTTCTAAAAGTTTTTTTTTAGTTTTGTCACTTAGTGGCAAGGGTGCGGTATGTTTTGTTTGAAATATACAGGGTGTCACCATTTTTTAATTTTTTCGGTGTTTTCAAGATATTTCCGAAACGAAATTTTAATAAAATTTGGGTTGGCTCATTTGTTTTGTTTTAGAATCGGCCATAGCATACTAGATTTTTTTACTTCTTTATTTTAAGCTTAATATTTAACAGAGTTTGACTAATAACTAATTATTTAAAAATAAAAAGTCTATACTTTTCAGGTGGTATTAATATCAAATACCAATGTATGGAAAAATTATTATTTCCAAGACCACCCGATGATCCTTATACAATAAGGGCGGATTTTTGTCTACACAGTAGCACTTTAAAATACTATTTCAGATTGAATGGTACTACCAAGAAAAGGAAGCCCTCTCCATTGATAGGATGCAACCACCCGGTTTCGAACTCTTTGTTCTCGCCAGTACAGGGTAGGTGTACATACCTATCATCGGAGAAGACTCTAATGCTTCACGCTGTATTATCAAAGGCAGTCGAGTAAATACAGCAGAGTAGTGTAGACAAAAATACACCCTTATTGTATAAGGTATCATCGGATGGTCTGGGAAATAATAATTTTTCCATACATTGGTATTTAAATTGCATTTATCTTATCGTAAATAAATATCAAGACGTTTCTTTAGTCATTTAAATTTCTAACAAATCGTGCTATCAAAATATGAAAAAGTTTTTGTTAAAAATTATTAGAGCGCCTGATCGCACGCACGCACGCCTCTATTTAACCTGGTCACACATTTTTATTTTCTATTTAAATACATGAACACAAGAAAGATATATCCAAAATTTTCAGTGGCTCCCAGCCAAGTAAACCATGTAAATTTCCCTCATTCTGATTAATGCTAGTCAAATATCACTTTGTCACATTAAGGGCCGATATTTCAAAGTCACCTTAAGGTACAGAATGACATAAGTCATCCTTAACACAAGTTTGACCGTATATAAAAGCTCTTTTTAACTCTCATCTAAAGGAATATATCCGTAAGAACGTGGTAATCTTAAACTTAACTCGTCAATTGACCCTCAAATTAATTTAAAACATAGATTTTTTAAGGTTTACATTAACGTTAAGGCTACCTTAGCTAAGGTCTAACTTAAGGTACCATTCAAATATCGCTCCTAAGCTCAGAACAATAAGAAAGTTTTATTGACTTTTAACTTACGCAAAGATTATTATAAATCAATTTATTTACGAAGCATTTTATATATAGGGTGTTGAAAAAAGGTCGGTACCCCGGAATAACTCCGGTGCATCGGCAAATGTCTGGGGAAAAAGTTGTTTGGTTTTGAAGGAGGAATAGTTTGCAATTTAAACCACCCCCACCCCCTCAACCCCAGGGCGCGGGTGGGGGTAAGTTAAGATTTTCAAATGGAACCCCATATTTTTTATTGGCGTATCGTGTTCTCCGACCAGAAATAAATATCTTTTATCCGAAAAAATGAGAAAGACAAAATCAGAACCATGCGAAAATCAAGTTTTATCCCGGAAATACTCTTTTTCTCTGTCTTGTACTAAAAAAATACCCGTGATTATTGGTGAAGGATGAGCCCAAAAAAAAAAAGTTTGACTTACCTGTTTACTAAATGCATCACAGTAGTTAGCACAATCGTTGACCCGTAAAAACTGCGCTACATCAAACACGTTCCATTCGTCCGGACACAGTTCTCCCCCAGAGTCATTTGTACTATTTGAATTATCTATTAGTCTAGGAATTACTTTTGGACTTGTAGTAGATGACTAAAATGGTGAAGAATAAATTTTAAAAATTACACACTATGGGAAATTTACCCGGTCCCCCAGATGTTTCGGGAAACACTGTTTGCCAATCAAACAAGCTACAAAATTTAGATGTATTTATTTAGGTAATGCGATTGGCCATCGCACGGAGGAGTATTTCATAAGAAAAGCTGGCCATAGTCTAAATTTTAATTTTTTTGAAAAGCCCCTACAATTAAAATATTATTATAGACCAATAGCCTTTGCGTGATACGTCAAAATATCTTCATTAAAAAGATCGGCATCTTGTGTAGCGAGTACCAATATTTCACACAAATAACTTGTTTAGTTCCAGAGAACTTTTAGTAGGCCACTCACCGTGAATACTCTACAGTAAAACATTATAACATTATAAAGCAAAAGGTGTTTTAATTATAAATTTTTTTTTAGTTCTTATAAACCACAGTCAAACGACGAAATTTTTTTTTATATCCGCAATAATGAAATATTACAAATATGGATACTGCGTACCTTTAACGAGATGTTAAATAAAATGCGAGATGTACGAGGAAGAATTTTTTTAGAATCTTTACACAAAGAGCTATATTTTGTGTTTTCATTATCAATGACTGAACTCGGCTTAACTCGTACAACGTATGTCCCATAAGTTTTGGCACAAATTTCAACCAATTGTTTTTTTATAATAAAATATATTTAAATAAAGTTTTGTAATACATAGTAGTAATTAAATGTTTCATAAGCAACAAAATTATGAACTTAAATTAAATATAGAAGACCATGGTCTTCCACTAGACGCAACTTTCTGCGGACACCTAGCATTAGGTTTTGGACGGCATTTATATCGATTTCTCGGATTTTTCTATATATCTTGCGTCGAAGTCCTCCTCATTTTGTGCTTCCTACCCTCCATCGTAAACTTTTCGAGATAAAAGAGCCCTAAAATCTTCTATGGGCCGAGCCTGGGAAAAGTTAGGAGGGTTGTTGTTTCGCTGAACAAATGGTACGTTTTGGTCTGCTAGCCAATTTTGGATTTGTCTTGCATAGTGACAGGACGCAACGTCTGGCCAGAACATATTATCGTCTCCAGCATGTTCTTCTTCTTCAATAAAATTAACCAGTTTCGTAAGACAAGCATCGATATACCTTTGACTATCCAGGGCTTCACATCTGACTCAATCCACATAAGGCCTGGTGGAAATAGCACCTTATCAGCGAATTTGGCCTTTTGTTTAAATTTGACATTATCAGGAACCTCTGCAATATTGTCAGTACAAAACCCATAATTTCCCTTCATTTCGGAGTTGCTTAGTGTGAAATTCTTTTCGTCGTGCATAATTATTACCAGGTTGTTAGCAAAATATACTCTTAATGCACGGCAGCATCTCGGGATTCTGGCTAGTTGGTTGGCTGTATATTTCGGAGCCTTTCTTCTTTTTCGTTATTTCTGGCCATTCCGCGATAGTTCCCGCGCTATGGTGTTCTTAGATGTTCGATATTGTCGTGCTAGTGTTCTTGTTGATGTACCAAGTGTTTTTCGCACTTCTTACCAGTCTTTCTGATCTTACTCTGGTAAAAACTCTAGGCCCTCCACTTTTTGGAAGGTTTATACAAGGAATACCTTGCTCACATTCAGCAATTGTCCGATAAATGGTTCTACGTGATATATTTTGCTTTTCAAAAATGCGTAATATTTCGGATTTAGGGACCCGTCCAACTAAATTATAAATACTTATCCGAATTTCTAATTTGTAAGCCATATCGACTTAAGGAATTTAAAAACTAAACTGTCAACGTTAAGTGAAGGTGTCTAACAAGTTTTTGTTACCAGGGCAACTTGATATTTTCTTCTTAATACCAGTTTTATGGCATCTGAAATTTGTGCCAAAACTTATGGGACATACGTTATATACACACTATTAGTGGATTTGTTTTATTTATAAGGGACCCGTGGTGTCATAAAATTCGCCCATAACGTGATGTAAAGGCTATTGGCCTATAATAATATCTTAATTGCAAAGGCTTTTTTAAAGAATTGAATTTTAAACTTATGGCCAGGCATGGCATCGCTCGTTAGTTACTAGAACAATTACTTTAAAAACGAACAAATGTTGGTACACAGTTTTTACAGGAAAAGGGTTTCCTGGTCATTTTTTCAGTCAATAGCATTTGATACTTACACTAACATATGTGGTAGGTTTTCTCTCAGATGGTGGCTCACTACTGACATCTGGACTAACCTTTGGAGTATTATTAACAAGTGCAGATACCTCGCTACTGGCAATAGGTAAACTTTGGTCGGGGCCTGCAGGCTCTTCTCCTGAAAATATTTATTATTCCATTTTTCATTTAATACACGGTGTTCGGATAATGCATCATCTGGAGATTAATGGAGAGGTATTCTACAGTGTGTCCACTGATTGACTATCGAAGAGGGAAAACTTTTTTATTTGTGGGTTTATGAAAAAAAGTTATTTTTCATAAAAACTCCTGCTTGTTCTCCAACGACCAAAAAGTATATTATTTTTTCAAATTTATATACCGGGTGTTCAGAATTTAGAAAAATATGAAAAAAGCTAAGAACAAAGTACCCTTATGTGTAAAGATAAGATAAAAACTAATTAGTAAAAGTTGTTGTGGTTGAGAACCTACGTCTCATTACCAAGTTTTGACTTATTAGCCAAATGTACAGAGACACGCAAAAAATTCCAACTCATAAAATATGATTTGCTTTAAATTAACGCATTTTGCAAATTAGTTAATCTTTAGAACGTATTTCTTTGTAAAAACTTTATAGTATACGTTGCGATGACAATGGACGTACATTTTACCGACAAGACGGCGTTGAAAACACATCGCGGAGCGACGTATTTAACAAATGAACAAACAAATAAAAATGTTGTCAATGTCATATTGCTTAATTTATGACAGTGAAAAAAAATGCTAACGTTAGAACAAAAAGTATTTATTGTCCAATGTTATGGTTTAGGGGAAAATATCTCATACTCGTATGTCACAAGAATGTTTAACGAGAAATGGCCAAATATTACCGTTAACCGAATATCAGTTAAATCTATTGTTTCAAAATTTAGAAGAACAGGAAGCGTTTTAAATATTAAAAAGAAGAAGACTCCTATCAATGAAGAAGAAAATGTTGGGGCAACTCTTGCGCTGGATTCCGTTCGGCATTTTCCCAAAACATCGCTAATTGGAAACATTAGTAAATCATATTTGCAAATAATTTTTAAAGCTAATAAAGTCAGGCCATATAAACCTAAATTTGTTCATACTCTAGAAGCAAATGATACTTACAAAATAGAAACTTTTTTCATAATATTATTTTTTCCGATGAAGCTACTTTCTCAACTAATGGAGTGGTTAGTTCCCAAAATGTACGTTACTGGTCAACTGAGAATCCCCATTTTCGAATTCATTGCAGAAGACAGTACTCCAAGAAAGTTAACGTTTGGTGTGCAGTTACGTACAACGGAATAATTGGACCGTACTTCTTTGAAGCAAATATGAATCAGCATAGTTATTTAGAAATGCTAAATTCAATTTTTTTTCATTATTTAAATAATATGCCACTTATTGACAGGTAAACTGCATATTTTCAACAAGATGGTCATCCTGCGCATTCCACTGTTATTGTGCGGGAATGGTTGAATCGACAATTTCCGTAGCGCTGGATTGGGAGATATGGACCAATCCCTTGGCCGCCAAGAAGTCCCGACCTTACAATAATGGATTTTTACTTATGGGGCTACCTTACCCAGAAAGTGTATGCATCTCATTTGGAACCTGATCTTGACAATTTAAAAATTAGAATTAGAGAAGCGATTCAGGCTATCCCTTTGCAAGAGATACGAAATGCATATAAAGCATTTATTAAGAAAGTCCAACGATGCGAGGAGGTTGGTGGAGAAACCTTTGAATAGTTTTTTTTTGCTGATAACCTGCCTTTTTTCACTTACATTTGTTATACTTGTTACAATTTTTTACTCTTCATTCGTTCTCTAATAAATTCGTTTAATTATGAATAGTGCACGGTTTTATTTTAAAACGTATTGATTTTTTAATAACATGGGTAGTTACTTAGCCGTTTTCGACAATTCCTCGTATAAAGATAAATATTATACAAAGAAATACGTTCTAAAGATTAACTAATTTGCAAAATGCGTTAATTTAAAGCAAATCATATTTTATGAGTTGGAATTTTTTGCGTGTCTCTGTACATTTAGCTAATAAGTCAAAACTTGGTAATGAGACGTAGGTTCTCAACCACAACAACTTTTACTAATTAGTTTTTATCCTATCTTTACACATAAGGGTACTTTGTTCTTAGCTTTTTTCATATTTTTCTAAATTCTGAACACCCGGTATATAAATTTGAAAAAATAATATACTTTTTGGTCGTTGGAGAACAAGCAGGAGTTTTTATGAAAAATAACTTTTTTTCATAAACCCACAAATAAAAAAGTTTTCCCTCTTCGATAGTCAATCAGTGGACACACTGTATATGTTAAAATAAAAGGTGGTAGGTCATATAACAAAAAGTCGAAAAGTTAATACTTTTTTTTGCTTCCATTTGAAAAACTGATTTAACCGCTAACAAAGACTTTAATTCCTGTTTGCGCCTAAACGGTGTCGTTTATCGACGATGTCCTTTTTTCCGAAAGAAAGATATGCCAAGAATTAAATTTTAATTTCAGGTATTGTGACACATTAGTCTAAAACAGTGAAAAGAATGCGGGAAAAAAATAAAAATCTAAAAGCGAGAATGTGAGGTCGTCCCATTAAATTTATTTTAAAAATTTCATTCGTATTTATTAGTAAAATACAAATTTTAAATTATCTTATAAATTATATTTTATATTCAAATAAATATATTTATTTCAAAATAATTTATAGATAATGAATATTTAGTACAATGAAATTCATGTCATATATTTGAAACATTTCCTTAAGGCCGTATTAGACTAGGCAATTTTTTCTTTTGCGCCAGCAATTATAATGGCACGTATTCATGCGCAGTAAACCGTTTTCGATCAGCTGGAGCATTGTCAACGGTCAGAACAGCAGTGGGTACTGTCGAAATCCCTAAAATATCCCCAGAATTAGAGATGTGCAAACCTGTTCGTTTTGATTACCAGTTAAAGCAGCTACTGCTATTTACAAATAGGAGGTGCAAAAAGTTGCTGAATTAGCAGTCCATAAGTTTAATAAAGAATGTAAACTGCTAATTTAAGTACCAGTGGATTTAAATGGCCATTACCTGTTCATACCTGGTTCGGTCAAATAATAAACAGTTAAAAATAACAGAATAATCCATGTCTACCCAATGGCGCCGGCAAGGGCAATTAAAATGGCGCCTGCCCCATTTCTGGTAATGAGAGACAGCTGATCGGGAACAGTGTAATGCGCATGAATCCGTGTCATTTTAATTGTCAGAAGAGTAGAATTTCTGACTGTAGTTACCGAGAACGGTGTACTGCGCCTGAATCCTTGAATTATAATTGCCATTGCTGGCGCCACAAAAATTCCCGAGTGTAATACGGCCTTTAAGAGTATTTATCAGTGGATCACGTGGTCCACAAACCCGAACAAACCCAATAGTTTTCTTGTAGTTAATGGAGATCACTGATAAGTGCTCTTAAGTAGTCTAACATGTAAGTCTGTCGCCGTCGAAAGTGACGACACAGGTGCCTGATTGGTCAAAGCCAGAGGAAAAAGATCAAGTGCACATAGCAATTAGGCGTGTGCCGGCACCGGACTCATCTACCAGTGGCGGAGCGAGAACCTTTTATTGTTATATTACTGTGTTCTGCTGGCAGTATTTGATAGGGAACGGTGCTCCGAAATGAATTTTAGCACGCTTATTCTTGGAAGAAAACTTGATTACTGTTTGACCTTGGTTTCCCTTCTGTCCCTGTTTCAGCCAAGCACAGAAGAGAAACATTTTTATAAAAGAATGATAGAAGTCGTTAAGCGTAGAACTTGTACCATATACAGGATGTTCCTTAATAACGTGCTAATATTTTATGGTGTGATTCCTTAGGTCATTTTATAAAGAAAAGTTCATATGAACATAATAATATGTCCACAACGGCTTAAATTTTTTGCTACAGGGTTTTGCATTTTTATTTTTTAAATGGTCTTTTTTTAATATCTCCGTAAGTACTTTAGATATTATATTCAATTTTGAAATGAGTTAATAGGATATAGAACCACAAATATTAGATAGAAAAGTTATTCAATTGTTCCACCAGTGGCGTCCCTGAAAACATGTCCTCTAATATTTTATACAAAAAGATTATACGCCACTGACATTTTTTCATGTGAATTTTTCTGATTAGCCTGGACAATTCTACATGAAAACGGTCTCTTGAGTTTTTTTCGTTCTTGAATAAAACAATAAAATTCAAATTGCTTCATTTAGCAGTATTGACGAATAATTTTTGAACACATACATCTAGTTATTATGGAATAAATGACGTTTTTGCAAACATCATTTTTCAAACAATACTTGTTGACATAAAATAAGTTGTTGATGTTCAAAACCATCTCATAAGTATTATTTCTTCGATTTTGAGTGTTTCATCGAATATATTTTATTTTTTCGCTGTTTTTATTCGAATATGGTGAATTATACGAATGCAGAAATGGCGGTAATGCATTATGTATATGGTCTCGCAGACGGTAATGCAACAGAAGCGAGACCTACCTATCAGGAAAGATATCCTAATCGTTCATTGCCAGAGAGCCGAATCTTTTCGACTATTCATCGCCGTCTTAGTGAAACTGGTAGTTTCCATAAAGGTACTTCGGAAGGTAGACCTCGAACTGTCAGAACACCCGAAATTGAGGAAGCGGTGCTGCAGGAAATCGACGAACATCCTAAGACGAGTACGAGGAAGATCGCTAGAGATCTGAATATTTGTCATCACAAATTGTTTGGCGAATGTTATTTGATTATTTGCTGTATACATACCATATTCTAAGAGTACAGGAATTGCTTCCCAGGGATTTTCCACAGCGTGTGTACTTCTGTCAGTGGTACCTTCAGAATGTTGCACTAAATCCGCAGTTTGACTCACAAATTATGTTCACAGACGAAGCAAATTTTTCTAGGAACGATATACAAAATTTCCATGATAATCATGTGTGGGGGGACAAAAACCCCCATACCATAACCGAAACCCATTTCCAACAGCAAATTTTCGGTTAATGTATGGGCAGGAATTATTGGTAATCATCTTATCGGCTCATTTTTTCTGCCAGAACGCTTTGATGGACAGTCTTACCTACATTTCCTCCACGATTGCGTTAAGGAATCAAATGTGGTACATATACGATGGAGCTCCTGCTCATTTCAGTGTAATTGTTCGCGACTATTTACATGCGGTTTATCCTAATCGTTGGATAGGTCGCGGAGGGCCGCAGCAATGGCCAGCAAGATCCCTCGATCTCAATAGTTTAGATTTCTTTTTGTGGAGTCATCTTAAAACTCTAGTGTATAAAACTTCCATTAACAGTTTAGGAGATTTAAGAGAGCGAATAGTTACCTTGTGTGAAACAATAAGGAATCCACTGGGAATATTTGAACGAGTGGGTAATTCGATGCGAAGACTGACGGAAGCATGCCTTTTAAGTGAAGGTGGCCATTTCCAACAATTTTTATAAAACAAAATTTATCATTAATTATTTTATCAATGTTAATAATAATGAGTTTCAATATGAATTTAGTGATTTTAATCAAGAACGGTGCCTGACGAGAAAAAGACCGTTTTTATCTATAATTGACAAGGCTAATCGGAAAAATATCCACATGGAAAAATGTCAGTGGCGTACGATCTTTTTTGTAAAAAATATCAGAGGACATGTTTGCAGGGACGCCACTGGTGGAACAATTGAATAACTTGTGGTTCTATATCCTATTAACACATACCAAAATTGAAAATAATATCTAAAGTACTTTCGGAGATATTAAAAAATAACCATTTAAAAAGTACAAATTCAAAAATTTAAGCAGTGGCGGACGTATGTTCGTTCATATGAACTTTTCTTTATAAAATGACCTAAGGAATCACACCCTGAAATATTAGCACGTCATTAAGGAACACCCTGTATATCAACTTGAAAGATTAAAAACTAATAACAAGATGTTAAAAATTTTTAAAAAATTGAACGTTGACAGGTTGTAACTCGAAAAGTGTCGAGTTTTCGACTTTTTGTTATATGGTTTACTATATTTATTTTAACAGGTGGAATCACCTCTCCCACATAGGCGCAACTAGGGGTGGGGCCAGGTGGACTATGCCCACCCCAGATTGCTCTGGTGCCCACCCCAGAATTTCCGAAGTTCGAAGCCATACATACGTCATAGTGACATTTGCCATTAAAATCCTACTAGACTAGGGGCCAACCCCCTAAACTTTCACTTTAACATTAGAAGACCACGAAAATTAGAATATTGATCGGCCATTGAGCACCGTCAAGTTGCAGATAAAACCGAGAAAGCTTTGAAATTTGGAATAACTCGATAAATGTGTATGTTGGTAAAGACAAAAAAAAATTAGAATGTAGATGGAAATCTCACCTGCTTCTGGCCCATGATTGTCTTCGCTAATCTCACTTTTTACGTCCATGCTCACAGACTGGTCGTCTAGATCTGCTTCTTCCTCTTCGTGGTATTCCTCTTGAGGTTCATAGTGTTCTATTTGTTCGGGCTAAAATTATCAAATCGGTAATTAAAAAAATTACTCACTTATACAGGGTGCCAAGATACTGAGGGCCTCTATGGGGATCTCGTTAATGGTAAAAGATACAAAAAGTTTTGGTAAGATTATTAAGTTTTGAGTTATTTAAAAGAAAACTGAAATTTTGAATTTTTCATTTAATTTCTTTTCGACGTTAATATTAAAGTTAGAGGAAAACTGACAAAACACTTGCACAGCAACTTTTAGTGAACTCAAAGATTAGATAACAAAATTTTTCTATCTAGCGTTTCGTTTTCAACTTTTCAAATTTTTTCTAATACGGCCTTGATTTTATAATGTCAAATTTTAAGACCTTATTCTATTCAAAATTCAATGATGTGCCTCACATTATCGTTTAATTACCATTTCCAGTCTTTTTAATCATCTTCAAGCTCATTGGCGTACCGACTTTGATAAGAGTGGAGAAAGCTATTGAAAGGGTACCCATTTAAATCTTCTAAAGGACTTATTCAATTTTAGTAAAGCTTAGCTTGTTTGGAACTCTCGTATACAGTGGTACACGATAATTCCTAATATAATTGCTAGGGGGCACAATTTGCAATAATAACAGTTTTTTTGATTTTATTCCGAAATTTTTTTTTTTGGCTTTGCGTCAAGCGCATGCAGCCACTACCCAAACTCAACTATTCCTTTACGGAATATACGTCACACACAAGCTCAGTCACACCCATATCTAATCACCATTTAGGAAACCCCTATCCGACTCGAAACATACAAACGGGGACACACGCTTCACGCCACAGGGGCCGATTGGGCGGCTTTAACTGATAGACATACAACACTGGACCGCCAAAAATTTAAATCATAAGGTATAATTATGATATTATAATCGGAAAGTAGATTAAATTTGCAAGAAGAACAAACCGCAGTTGTATATCTTCTTTGGTTTCAGAGTAATTACCAGGAGAAGAATTTTTAACACTTTAGTTGTTATTTCATTTTGTTTATTTTGGCATTTTTCGATTGTATGTAAAAATTCCAGTAACTTTTGTTAACAATTTCATATACCCATCTGCAACCGTTTCCGAGATAAAATTCGTTAAAGGAAATGTTTATATAAAAAAACATGTCCAAGATACTTTGACCTTACTTTGTACTTTGTACAGTTAAAGATTTTAAAAAATTTAGAACAGATATGGATCTTTTTATTTCATAAAAATACTAGACCCTAGACATTCTTTATACAGAGTATATTTTTTTTAAGATATAGTATTTATTATATTATACCAAAAATGTACAATTTTTAAAATACTAGTTAGGTCTTTTTAAAAAAAATATTTTAAGAATAAGATAGAGCCCTTAGTTTAAGAAATCCAGTCTGGCCTGTCTTAAGAATTGCAAGGGCTTAGCAATCATTATATCCGGTATTTCTGCCAAGGACAAGTGTACAGTTTATATTTGTTTGTTCGGATAACTTATGTCTAATAACTTACCTTCGGCGTCTTAACAGACAGTGATGTTGAAGATGAACTGCCAAACGAACTGTTTTTAGAACTATCTTTGTTCTTCTTTTTCCGACTCTTCCGTTTTACTAAAAAAAAAAACCATGTTGTGGAGATTATTTTATATCATCATCAAGACCAACAAGTAAACCGAAGTTCTATTTTATATAATTTTATCTTATCCCATCCACAGACAGGTGTAAACAATATAAATGCGAAGATTAGTTTAAAAAACAAAATTTGAATTATCATGTAGTCATAAATAAAGGCAGCGAGATTGTAGAGCATATCAGATAACTCGAGGCTGGAAACGAGAGGTGGGTCAGTCTGCGCTTTTTAAGAAGCAGTGATACAACTGCTCCGGTTTTATCACTGTGACAAGTAGCAGTGATTTTCCGGAGCAGTTCTATTTCACATCGAAACCCAAGGCACGACGTAAAACAGAAATACTAAGATGACTGTTTATAGTAAACTGATTAGCGTTAGCTTAGAGAAGACATGAATAGGTTGCAGTAAGGTGGCCGGGAAGTTCCCGAAATACAAAAAATACTCGCGGGTCCCGGATTGCTTTGTCTAATTCCGGAATGATGAAATGTAAATTTTTGCTCTTAAGATATCTCAGTCGAAAATCCAGGGGCAAGGGGGGAAGTCAGATTCTGACTAGACTTGATTCAGTTGTGACAAATCGTACGTGCAACTAATTTACCCTCTTAAAGTTAGGTCAGAACTTTGTTTGTAAGCAGTATTTGAAAATGTCAATTACGTCAACCATACAAAATTATTTTTTTAAGCATGAAAAAAAAAAACAGCTATGTAAAAAGTTATTCAAATGCATCAAAAAAAGTATTAAAAATAGTTTCTTATACGATGACCTGCTAAAAAGTGAATTATTAATTACTACCGTCAGCCCATTCTCGTACAAAAGCATCATGAACTAAAAGTAAATTGTAATAGAAGCGGAGACGGTGTGTATTTTCTATGACAGTAGTAAAAAATACACTCGCCGACAATAAATTTCGGAAAAATATATTAGTCAGGTTTAGTGCTGTAACTTTTCAAATTTTTTTCCGATCTTGGTGAATTCTTTAGCAAAATGTAGACTTGTGTCTCGTAATGTTAACCTGAATTATGGTTTCGAAAAATACTAGCGCCTCTACTATTTACCCTTAATTTCTTAAAACCATGTGGAAAAATTGAGAGGTAGAATTTAGCTTCATTATGTTGCTTTGAAATGTTAAATTTTCTTAACACAATGTTTTTGGTTCACGTCATTAGGTACTTTCTAAAAGGAGATTTTTAAAGAAAATATTGCAGTTGTCCAATTTTATTCGCAATTCAGAGCATTATATTATCAAGTAGTAACCAAGTCGAATTTAACGCTAAGAAAATCCAGGCAGCAGGTTTCTTTTGGATCAAAAAGTTGTACACACCTCAACAACTTTTGACACTATAAAAAGCCCAGATTCGACCATCACTAGAGTACTGCTATCAAGTCTGGAACAAACCCGAACAAACCCAAACATACTCTTCGGCTACTGCATTTCATCGAAAGAAGGGCCATTCGTCTGATCGGAGACCACGAGTTGACGAAGAGTCTCGACAGCGTAGAACATCGACGACAGATTGGGGATTTGACTCTCTTTTACAGATATTTTCATGGAATGCCCTCTTAATTCCGCCCAGAGCGGCCAACAACAGAAATACACGACGAACCACTGCCGCCCATCCATATGTGGTTAAGCTTAGTACTCCTCGAACTTCATTATTTAAGAATTATTTCATTTGTAGGACGTCATGCTTATGAAACGACCTTCCCGAGGTCGTTTTCCCCAACGAATATAACCTCCAACGATTCAAAACCAACGCGAATCGCTTTATTCGCACATGCAGCACTCCCAGAGTGCCTTAAAGGATTTTTCCTATAGTGCATGTGTTTGATCATAAAAAAAATCACATAAGGTTTTACTTGACATATTAGATCTTCAAGACTATCAGGCAAAACGGTTATAATATCCACGCCACTTAATGTGCCAAACAATATAAGAAGTAGTTAATTAGAATAGAGCCACACTGTCTGTTTTATTTCAATTTAGAAAAAGTTTTTGTTATCAAATATTTTATTATATGATTGTATCTAATTTTATTAATCAGATTAGTTGAAGATATAGTTAATTGCATATTTCGCATTTCTAAAGTCATACAGCTAAAATATATATTATCTTTACCTTTTGGACTTTTTGTTGCTGGTATATTTGGCCTATTATGGATAGGCGGACCCTCTAGCTTGTGCCCCACACTTTGGCACCAGCCAACTGGATAAATATCGGAGCTCTCACAGTCCAGCCATTGGTCGAACTCTTCTTCCCAGCCGTCGAAATGAACCTACATAACCAGAAAATGATCAATCAATTAATTAAGAATTTTAAAATATGTAGTAAAGTTTATATGTTGCAGAAGTAAAATGGTAAACATTTTAAACTTTGCTGGTTTTAGAAAAATATTTGATTTTATACAAATGTACATTAGAAATTAAGTGTCTTTTGAACTGGTCGTGAACAAAGTCGCATGAAGCATAATTTTTTAGTCAAGACCTAAATCAAACGAAACACTTTGATGTCTGTCCGTCCATCACATAGCTTCTTGTCAAATCCTTAAACATAGAGAGCTGGAATTTGGCATAGTCGTACTTGCTTATGACCTCTAAACATAGACCAATGGTTTGAAAGGTTCAATTTATAACCACCAATTACCATAATCAACAGTTTGACTTCTGTGAACACCGGATCTTCTAGCAGCGGTTTGAGATTTGTGGTGTGTTTCTGACCGCTGTACAAACGAAGCTATTATTCGTCCGACCAGTAAGAAATTATTCGCGGAATTCCCCGGAATAGTTACCTTTAATAACCTCCCTACAACTTTTGCTATGGTTGCGATGCACACTAGTCTAGGATCCATTAAATCAGCCGCCTCGATTTTCATGCCTGGTACAAATCCATGCAACGGCACGTAAGTATTGAACAGTGACGGGTCAGCTGGAATGTTGCCCGTTTCCATGATGTATGAGTTCCAGTCGAACGAAGACTAAAATGATTTTTTTTTAAATTAGGTTTAAACTTACATTGACAATGAAGAATGATAAAAACACTAATAAGTTCAGGCTTCTACTGGAAGGCACTAGAAACGGTTTCTCTCTGGCACTAAAACAAGACATTTTGATGTTTTTGATAATTTTATTTTTCAACATAATCTCTCAAATCATGGCGCTACCTGTGATGACTTTATTCCCTCAGAAAAAAAATTATTTGTATTGGCACTCAAAACAGGAATTAATATTATCTTTCAATTGCCTATAATTTTTATTAGGTTCACTAAGGAACTGTCACTACTGTCTTAAAGGTATATGGTTGTGACATGATCAAAACTTTTTAAATAGAGGAAAAGTATTTTCATGCCAGTATAGTGCATATCTATGATATCTATGATATCATAAATCGCTTTTGACATATTAAAGGATAAACTTATATTACTTTATTTGACACCCTGTATCTCGGAAATAACGCATTTCTGGGCATCCATTTATAGGAGGACTTCATTCATACAGGGTGTTATGGAAATAACTTATTATATTTAAACTGGCAAATCCTGAGATGAAAATAAATTGAGGAAAAATAGCCATAAATGGCGTTTTGAATTATTAAGCGAAATATACACTTTATATGAAATCTCAAAATTTACGTGGTCGCTACTGAGGACGTTCGCAATCAATAGTTTATTGAGGTAGTCTGAAGTTTCAAAAGAGGCAACCGAATTATAGGCGGTGTTGTCATATTGCAACACAGATTTGTAAACGCACTTGTTCAGTTTTTGACAACAAGACGTCCTTGACGCGCGTTATCACTTCTTTTTCAAACTTTTAGAAAAAAAACTGCAATTTTAATTTTACTCTCTTATCTTCGATCTTATTTTAAAATAATCCGTTTTATAATTAAATTCCATAAAAAAATAAAACACAAAAAGTATGTTTTGCAACAGAACCAACAGTAGATAATATCACACAAATTTGAAATCACATTTATTATTATGAATTATTTCACAACAGAAAAAAAATCGAGTAATGCTACAACTAAAACGTTTAAAATTCGTATACGTCAAGAACGTGGAACACTGGAATGCATAATTCCATCCCCGAGTCTCGAAACATACTGAAGCAACAATAGTGGCGCGCGGCGGGTATCCAAGCAAGGGCGAGACACGCGATGTGATCTGACATCACTGTTAGTATACTCTAGTGACCCACATTATTGCTAAGTGAATCCAGATGGAGTAGCGCGACGGTATGCGGGTAAAAAGGGTTTTTACCTTAGTATTTAGATATTCAATTAAAAAAAAATATGTAGACTTTCTCTAGGACACCCTAGGAGTAACCTATTTAAATATAATATGTCATTTCCATAACACCCTCTATATTGACCTCTAAAATATATTATTAAAATATTTCCTTTTCCTCCTTCAGTATCCTCTAATGTACGATATAGTCGTAAAACAGGGGCGGAAGGGAAAGCTAGGTCAAAAAGTAATCAAATTTTCTTCCGAGCATAGGCGTGTTAAAATTCATTTCGAATCACCCTTCCCCATCATCAGAAACTAACGGCAAAACATAGTATTAAACCAATAAAAGGTTCTCGCTCAGCCACTGATGGTGGACATAAGCTGTGTCCGATGCCGGCGCATGCCTAATTATCGTTTGTGTCCTACTCTTTTTCCTCTGGCGTTGACCAATCGGGCACCGGTATCGTCACTTTCGACGGCGAGCTGTCGCTGTATTGTCAGATTTACTATTTATCTCTACCAAATATTCATTATCTATAATAATTTTGCGATAAAAAAGTTAATATGAATATAAAATATACATCGTGATCCTAGTCTTCTTTTATAAGGTAATTTAAATTCGGCATTTTACTAATAAATACGAATGAAAATTTTTTTTAATAAAACAACCTGACAATCTTTGTTTTAAGCTGCAAACACACTATTATCACGTCACGTGAGATCACATGCTATCACGCAATGTCACGGCATACCCGAAATACTGCATGGCGGTTTATGCGTGCTTATAAATAGGTTTAGAAGTACACTATAGTCACCTCTTGCAGCTCACGGCAAGTCATACTTGACAGCACACTTTTCTTCCTTCAAATTTACATATTCGGAACGCGTGATAACGCTGGGTCGGAGTTTAACGCTAGAGGGCTACAAGATTCACTTGCAATCTTGACAAACACAAAACATGTAATAAAAATGATCTGCAGTGTACGCGTGATAATAGTGTGGCTTTAGGCTCTTATATTTTGCCAGCATTCTTTTCGCTGTTTCAGACTAATGTGCCAAACAATATTGGTTTCACATTCTTGAAGATAATTCTTTGGCCGGAATACGTTAAGTCAAATTTTAAATAAATTTGTTGGAGTTTATTTGATATGTTTAATCTATTTAAAAAAAAAAATTTTAAAAATATTATTTTTTTCAACCGTTGCGTTGGTTCCTTACACTTTCTTACAATGACTTATTAATTATATAAATATATGAATAAGACTAACCTGGTCATAACCCTTGGGTGGCGTCAAAGGAATATTGTGTTTATGGCAAAATCCTACTGGAAATATACAGGGAGACTTGACGTGATAGCAAAACCAATCGGCACCTAAAAGAGCAAACACATATTTTATTATATCATAACAACTAGTTATACACAGGTAGAATTTAAAAAATAGGATCTAAGGTATTGACTTTTTAAATCAATGAACATTCAACAACCCAAATGACACGGGTGACTGGCTTGTTAACAGACCACTGGAACAAGTATTCTATAACTAGTCCGGGGCGTACAATAAGCCACATACCCGACTCGAGCATTAGGTGAATAGGGGTGTAACGAGTACAAGATAAAATAACTCGAATAGCTTAATTCTGTAGTACTAGTCTTTGTATGTCCATATTATTGGACGAAATTAGTATTGAATTACAATAGCTAAAATGGGGATTAACTGAATACAGCCCAACTAACAATTTTAGTCGCCGCTAATAAAGATCATTAATTATTTTATCAATGTTAAAAATAATGAGTTTCAATCACAGGGCCAACACTCCATTCATAAATCTGTTGGAAAGTGAGTTTGTGATTGTTTGAAATGATATTGAAAATCAGTAATGGGTGGAAGAGTGACAAAACATGTTTGTCTCGCTAATAGCAACAATGTTGAAGTCTGGTTAAATCCAATAACGTTTAAAAGGTTATGGAGCGGCCTTCCTCGTTTCGGAGCGGAGCTAGTCTGGGCAAAAAGCCCAACAAGGGCGTATAATTTACTTTGAGATTCTTTACGTTTAACTATATTATCTATTCAAAAAGGGTAGTTTCGAATATTGGATATTTATAAAAAAGATAGAAATATTGATCCAGTTTTTATATACAGTGTATCCAAGGATAGATTTAACTATTTATGCTTAGCATCAATATTTTTGGTGTATTCATTACTGGATGATACTCTCCAGATATAAAAGTGTATATTTCTAGCCAGATTGTCATATTTATTACTAAGATATCTTGCAAAATCCCAATTAAAAATTTGTAAATTTGACAATTACAACTGGTTTAAGGTTAATCCGCAATTGCTCTTGAAATAAGTTTATTTCTAATAATTTTACTATAAACTGTGAAAAGGATGATTCTTTAAAAAAATGCACACACAAGCCACTAAGGCATATTGTACACTAAAGTGATTAATTAAATAAGTAAATTAAAATAATATGTACCTAAATAAGTTAGATCAAATAAATAAAAATAAATAAATAAATTATATAAAACCTGTCTTCACGTACTTGTTACACTGCAAACGTTGTTTAAATATAGAAAAATAAAGATGTAAAATATTTTGACGGGACTGTTCCTTTCTTCAGTATTTTATTCCCATGTACATTACCTCCATAATCTTCTTTTGTGAAGTGTTTCTCACAAATAACTGTTGTATCACCTGGACTATAATTATTCCTTCTAAGGGCATGTATCCAAATTTGGCGTAGGCTACGACCCTTTAGTATCCTAACGAAGTGGATAAACATTTGGTACATTCTTAAACAAACCGAATTTTCATAGTGATGCAAACTCAAAATCAAATTTCTAAATATATTTACTAACCTGTGAAATTTTATATGGCCGCACAAGACTCAACCATCTTGTAAATGCAAGATTTATATTAAGAAATAAACCAACTCGACTGCTTTTTGCCCGGACTAGCACCACGGACCGGTCCATAACCTTTTAAACGTCAATGGTTATATCAGAAATCATATCAATACAATCATATTAAAACATAACCATACTTACCGAAGAAAAGATAAATCCTTGCTTAAATGATCCACTCTTTTACAAACTATACATGAATGCACCATCATTGTTTATAATAAAGACGATTTTTCACCAATACTCACAAAGAAAAATAAAAACAACCAAAATATATAAACACTCCCTTAAAAGCAGTTAGCAGCGAGTAGCAACAGTGTATTCTTTACTATAATCCGATTCATTGATAAAGTTTGATCTTTTGCCGGCGAGCGTACGAACTTTTAACTTGATGTTGTCAGAGTGCAGTCGGTTTATTTAAAACTTTTATGTATAATAATAATATTTTTTTTCTAAATCTCTCAAGTCCTATTCACAATTTATATTAAAATTATTGGGAAATAAATTTATTTTAAAAGCAATTGCGGATTAACCTTAAACCAGTTGTAATTGTCAAATTAACAAATTTTTAATTGGGATTTTGCAGATACCTTAGCGATAAATAGGACAATCTGGCTATGCTGCAAGCATAACAGCAAGGTGGGGAGTGCACGTTTACATTCCTTACGTCGACTTCAAATGTAAACAATTCTATCTGGAGTTTGTAAGATCTTTGGTTTCAATATGAATTTACTGGTTTTAATCAAGAGACCGTCTTCATGGAGAATTGAACAGGCCAATCAGAAAAAATAGCCACATGGAAAAATATCAGTGGCGTACCATCTTTTTTGTAAAAAATATCAAAGGACATGTTTGCAGCGACGCCACTGGTGGAACAATTGAATAACTTTTCTAACTAAAATTTGAGGTTCTATATCCTATTAACACATACTAAAATTAAACATAATATCTAAAGTATTTTCGGAAATGGCCATTTCTTGTATCCCAGCGCGCATTTGGGAAAATAAAAATTTTTCGCCAATCCCACCTCGTAGCCGATTAAAAAAATGAACAAATTGAATCTGGCCTGATCCCCGTAGCTCGATGAATAAACTACTTATTAGCATTTATGTAAAAAATTTCCAATCCCCCTAATTGCCCCACCAACCCCAGCCTTCGGCCCATCAAAGTACTCGGTATTACCCGTTAATTCGCGAAAAAATGTTGCCCCAACTCCGCCCCCTCTCGAGATATAGTTAATTAAATTTTATTGTTTTTGCAGTTGAAAATCGCGTGAATTCGCAAACTCATCGAGATATCGGTATCGGGTTTGTTCGAGCTTACGCGCTCTGTCAAGCTCTTCAATTTTGCTCCTGCACATTTTTTTTGTAGCATCAAAACCGGCCGAGTTAATTTCAATTTCCCGTTGTAGGTTAGATTTACGGGGCGTGCCCCCCTACCCCCCATGCGGCGCCCTGCACAAATCATTTCAGAATGTCGAGGGGATCCTACTGTATCGATTGGGGAAAAAAAATTACTCGATTTCGTCAAGGGATTTTCGAGCCGTTTATTTCGCCAGGACGACTCCACTATACCTGTTTTTTTTTTACAGATAAAATATGGGAAGCAAAAATTTAACAGACTATGAAAGAAGTTGCCGTTCAGTATTTTCTCAGGCTAAAACATTTTCAGATCACTAAAATGGCACCCTGGAAACGTGTTAATTCTATGTGCGTTTACGGATTTTCATTATTTTTTTGAATATAATTAAGTTTTTATATCTAACCCCTACCTGTAGCGTCCGAATCGTATGTATCAATCCTAATCATTATATAACCATAGTTTAAAACGTCCATAACGGTCGCAACACAAATTGATGAAAGGTTCAGCGGGTCAATAGCTTCCAGCTTCATACCAATGGAGAATCCTGCAAATGGGGTAAAATGTAAAAAAAATTGCTGTAAAATTAAACAATAAATCATTTCTCCATGTATAGAGGGTTATCCCAATTAAGTGTTCACTATTGGTAACTTTCTTATTAAAGATACAAAATTGTTTAAATTAGCAAGCATTAACGCTCTTTAAGCTAGAATAAATCAAAAACAAGAATTGAGCATTGTTTTTGACTTTGGAAGTCAAATATAATTTTCTCTTGGAAATCCCACCCCTATGTATTATATTATCTTCTGTTAAAACTGTAAATTTTGTCACATGATGAAAATTTGGGATGTAAAGTGATTCGGCAACGCTTCGGGTGATCAAAAGCAGAAGAATAAGAATATCGTCTCCTACTCCCTCGATGCAGTGGGCAAGTGCGCTGGCTCGTCGTGTCTTGGAATGTGGATATTGTCTCATTGTTCAATCACACAATGACTTATGCTGTTCCGCGGTAAAATCCCAAACCGGACCACGCGGTCCACTTATAAATGCTCTTAAAATTTGCGATTATAGAAGTAATACGCCAAAGAGTTTAAACGGTTTATAGACGATTTTAAGGTTCTTCTTGTAGTTCGTTTAGTAGGGTTATTTCGTTATAAATGGCAGGAAAGTATATCTTAATGTTAAATTAATTATTTATAGTATTATGTACTTTAATTTAATAAAAATATGTTATTAGCATGTATTTGTGGATGTTTCGGATATTAATTGAGATATTTCGTATCTTAAGACATATTTTTTTATCCATTTTTTAAATATTAAAAATTATTAAATTGAATAATGTCATTTCCGATTTTCTTAACGTGGATCGTTTTTTCCCTTTTAGTTTATATTTACCAGAATTAGAATAATCGGCAGATCCGTTTTGAATAGGGTTGAATAGTTCTTCTGTGGCATCATCTTCATCGAAGATGCCTTGGCTTATTCGTTCTATATAATTCATTGGTGCTACTAGATGATGTCCAACCTATAAACAAAAATTTTCGGCTTAACATATGGAAATACACAAATTTTCATTTTATACATTTAAATAATGAGCAGAACTTTAGTGATAATGTTGAAAATCTCTAAATCTCAACTTTTTAGAAAGTATTAAACACATTAAAATTAATTATTTTATCAGTTGAATGGTTGAATAGTTTCCCATTATTCAATTTATAATTAGTTGGTTCATCCGTAATAAAACAGTAACTTTCTACTCACTCAACAATATTAAGTTGTAAAATCAAGGTAAATAGCTTTAGGGTAAGTATTATATTCAATAATACATGTTTTTATTTCACACTGTGTGTCGAAACAATTGGCATGGTACAATAAAACTTTAGTGAAAATGTATTCTATACATTGTGCTCGTATTTAGTAGTTAGTTTTAAAATACTTGTATTAATTTTGAAATTTGTCAAAAACGAAACAAGAAACAATTTCATGAAACAGAGCTGTGAGCTTATTAATCATAGTAGCAACACCTTTTTAAAATTAAAGAACCAAGTGAGATTGTTAAGGTGCACCTCTCTGATTTAAACGTGTTTTCAATACTAAGGGCCGATATTTGAATGTTATCTTAAGTTAGACCTTAGCTAAGGTAGCCTTGACGGTATGGTAAACCTTAAAATAAATATCTTTTAAATTAATTTAAGAGTCAATTGACGCGTTAAGTGGAAGATTATCACGTCTGTAAAGATCTATACCTTTAGATAAGAGTTAAAGAGAACTTTAATATCCTGTCAAACTTGTGTTAAGGATTATTTATATATTATTCTGTAGCTTAAGATGACTTTGAAATATCGGCCCAATAAAATTATTAGAGAAGAACATTTTAAGCCACAATTTACCTTTCGGGCCCATCCTACGGGATGTAAAAGTGGTGAATCTTCATGGCACCAAAAACCGGCGTCATCTGGCGGAACGTCGTAATATTTAACGTTAAGCCTTTTTCCTATTATTTTATGTATAATGGCAACCTTTACTTGGGAAATGTGATTCTTGTCTACTACTTCAAGATGAAGGCCAACTTCAAACCTGAAAAAGCACATATCATAAATATGAAATCAAAGGGACAAAAAAAGATTTCGTATTTTTTTCAGGTTTTCACCACTTTGTATTAGATAAAGTTAAACGAGATGGTAATATTCCATAATTGCCCGTAATTTTCTAAAGTTTGATTACTAATCAAAACTGTCAAATCAGTATCAAAATACAAAATGTTAGCACCTTTTACCAACCAGAAAAGGTAATGGAATAAATAAGGCTAAGGAGGAGAAGAGTCCCAATGACACAATGTAAAAAACCAATGCTCTAGTGGATTTTGCCACAAATGACGTAGCAAATTTCTACTCCATTGCAGAAAAATAATCATAAATTGGCGCGTAATCGTAACATATCACCAGAACCTAGTCAATGGAAAGTCGCCTTGGTTTAGGGTTTGAAAAAAAAATCCGGCTTAAGAAAAAGTGTCGAGTGTATTTTTACTTAACCCAAGCATTCAACTATACTATAGATAAGAGTGTTTTCTTGTATATCCTATACTTTTGTTATTTAAGATAATGTAATTAATTTGTGATAGATATAAATGTTTTTCCCATTTTGGGTTCGTTTACCATGGCTTCTTCTAAAAGGCTTTCTAAAATATACCCAAAAGTTAAATTTGAAAGGTTTTCTTTCTGCTACAAAAGTTTTTGGCAATGTCATAAGTTCCTCTTCTGATATTTCCCACTGAAGATGAGGGCATATGCCTTCGAAACATGGGTTTTCATCTTAGTTAATGCTTATTAAACTAATGGAGCAGATTTAGAGTTCCTTTACCTCTTTAATTTAAATTAAATAAACCATTTTTGTAATACTTCACATATTCTACAATTAAAGCAGTGAAAATATAACAGTATGAACCAAAAATCTAATTTTGAGATATGCGCGATGCAATTTTGCAAACAATTTTGACCTTGACCTTGTTTTTCGATTCGATTTGATTTGTTAAATTTTCATTAATTCTTTGGAAATCTAAGAAATCTAAACCAATTATTGAAACAACACTTTTATGCAAAATAAATAATTTATTCAAACGAGCCTAAAAAAATAAAAGCAATGTAATAACAGTAACGAATAAATGGTGTTTATTTTGTATTGAATTTGTCTGTTGTATTAAAAATGTATTATTTTTATTTCTTTTATTTTTTTAAATGCATTAATAATTGAAATTAAAATTTCAAAAAAATATCCATTTAATCGTATATAACTAGGAATACTTATTTTGCATAAAATGTATTGACTTTTTTTTAGCTTATGATGAGGATCCCAAATAATCCCAAATTAGCAATCAGAGCCATCTATGTTGCATCAATTTAATTAAAAAATATGCCGCTTTTTGGCAGGTTAGAGACGAGAGTTTTAGCCGTTAATGATAAAGTTTTTTTGTTAATTTATTGATATTTAGATTGTCTGACATGTCGCTTGGGGTATCAACAAGTTTCAGGAAGATCTGTGACAAAAATTTGAAAATTGTTCATAATTGAAATTGTTATTATTATTCTTATAACGTTATATTTTTTAACGCAATTTTTTCATAGGGTTTTCGAATCTTTTAACTTTACGAATCCAGTTTTAGATTAAAAAAAACTAAGTATATTTGGCTAAACGTTCGCATAAAATATTGGGGGGGGGAGTATGCTTATTGATAGTTGTATCTAAATAGACAATTTAGAAGAGTTAACTTACCTTGACTTGAGACTCTCACTAGCTTTATTGCTATAATTTGAAGGCAATGTTCTAGCACCAGTTAATCGTTTTCTTAGGAAATCCTTCCAATCGCTGTACTTATCTTCTATAGTTTTTGGAGGTATTAGTGGTTTGCCCCTAGTTGCACACCAACCAACAGGATGAACCTAGATACAAAATATATATATAAAAAGGAACCGATTTTAAAATTCAGCAGATTTGTAAGCGATTAGTAATCATCTGCTGAATGCACTAAAAAAAATCGATGACCAATCGGACGCCATAGTTTTCCATCGAATTTAAAAAGCGATATGTTTCATCGGTTTGTTCGGTTAGGAAGCAATTTTTTCTTCAGTATCTATTCCTAAAATATTTGTGCCCTATATTTTTAATTTGTTAAAAATTTATTTTCTGTTTTGTTCCTTATAGAACCAGAAATTGGACTGCTCCAGGGAGGGATCATAACCAAGCAAAGAGCTGACAACAAATTGAAAATCAAATGTCAAAAATATGCATTCAGCAGAACAATAAATCGATGTGGATCGTTACGTCACAGATTAAAAATCGCTTACAAATCGATGGGCTCTGGATAACGATATTCATTGTTTTCAGAACAGGTTGTTTTGGGAGGAAAGGGGAATATTTTAATGAGGAAGTCTAGAGGTCAATATAAGAAGGAAAGGACATATAAATATGGGTTCGAAAATGCTTTCTTCTGCTAATTATAGCGGGTGGTGCATTCGGTCAGGACATATAGGATATCTCACGTAAATTGTAAGATTGAATACTTGCTCCCCTATTTATTTTAGCCGAAAAATGTATTTAAACTTTTTAAAGAGTACAATAAGAAAAGAGTCCTTCAGATATTGAGTACCTGCAGACTTTTTCCTCAAACTGAATAGCTCATGGCGATTAGAAATATTCAAAGCGAAAATTATTTGTAAAATTTAAAATACTGTCAAATAATGACAAATGTAAACCTAATTATAAAGGTGATTACTGGCATTTTCATTTTAACCTGAATTAAAATTAAACAGCAGCATACTCCAGATTTAAGCTAGTTTGAAGACAGAATTTTCTTAATATCTTAAAAACCGTAAGGGTAAAAAAAAAATTTGCGGCCGACTTTTTATTCTCATTATTTTCTTTAAAGTCTTAATAAAAGTTTTCTAAAATCAATACGGAAGCGAATTTTTGACCACATCGAAATTTACCTGTTCAGACGCACCACCAGGTATATGAAAAAACTTAATAAATATTTAAAAAATAGTTTCACTATCCTTAAGAAGCGCACACAGCAACACCAAAAGATTATATGCATTTGTATAGCGATTCTTACCTGATTTGAACATAAACTGACCCAAAAGTCTTTGGAGTCATTCGCTCCAAAACCCTCGTATCTCAACTGCGCTTTATAACCCACAATACGCATTACAGTGGCAACCCAAAATGAATCTGGGAAGGCATCAGAGACATTATCACAGTCCGTATTCTCAACTTCAACCTAAAATCATAAAATTTTAATCGTTGTATTAGTTCCAATAAAATAAATGATTCTGCAAATCGATTCCAGTAGAAGACAATATATCTTCCCTTAAAAGTATGGGTTATCTTATCGATAACAATAAATCGGGGATAATTATGAAATATTAAGTCAATCAATTTTTAACCAAAATTAGTTACAATTGAACCGGGGAAAGAATGAATGTGCATTATCGCCCGTAACAGTATGATTAAAAAGCGAGATTATGTAGATCAAATAAGACAAAACTACGTCAGCAGGTAATAGACGTAATTAATATTATGAAGATCGTAGATATAAGAAAAAACTTCTTTTTGTACTAAAGTCAAAAATTGAATTCTAAAATGACATTTGATGCATTATATGGCTTTTAAATTTGATGTAATTCAGCATTTTTTTAATTTTAGAAATCGAAAGTAGAACACTTTTTACAGCTATTTCCAAATTTTTAGGTTCAACTTAATTAAGCTTTTAAATAAATAATTAAAGTTGGACGCGGAGCTTCGCGTGACGTCATATCCTATATGCCGGTCGGAAGACAGTTCAGATTTAGAAGCGTGTTTCTGTATGAAAACGTCGTTTGATTGTTAAATTATTTCTTTTTATCTTTTTGCTGGATTAAAATGAGTTCAGGAAAAAAGGCCTCCAGAGGAGAATCCGACGGAGGTGAAATTTTTTCTTTAGGACCACGCCCAAAAATTGCTAAATTTTGTCAATAATATATAGTAAATTTAGAAAAACCGATGCGGTAAGGTGTGAATTCAGAGAGCTTAACCGAGTTATACTCAAAATAAAGTGCTTAGGTCGTGAGTCAGGAGGGGCGGCGTAGCCAAACTGTAGTTTTCTCGAGCTTTATATTATTTATAGTAATAGGATTTGCATGGGGAACGGATCAGCGGTCAAACGTTTAAATATAGCATACACATGGCAACAGTGTTTGATATTATTGTATCAGTTGCAAACTGTTGAGAGAGGCGTAACCAGCTGGTTTTACGGTATTTTCATAGATATTTTGAATTCGGATATATTGTTATTGTGTATGTTGAGTATTGTTGTTGCCGAGTATTGTTGTTGCTGAGTATTGTTGTTGCGTATTGTTGTTGTTATTGTGGATAGTTGTTACCGTATATAATTATTGTTGTTGCTGTTTTTCTATTATTGACTAATAGTGTTATTTGTGCTAGTGGTAAGAATGCAAACTAGGGATGCCGCTTTGAACCGTATCGGTTCTTTTCGAAACAGGTTTTTATGTGGAACCGGTCGAAACAGGTATAAATCGATAGGTTTTCCGGTTCCACTGGAACTATCTGTTTCGCTCTTCGCTGGAGCGGTCTGCTTCTCCGAGGCGGCCGAAACAACTTGTTTCGATGAAACTGTTTCGGTAAAACTGTTTCCGATTCCGAGTCTCCGATGAAACGGTTTCGAACAAACAGTTTCGAATGCTCGCGCACTCTATGTTGCAAAAGGCTGATGGATGGCTGATCGTGACGATTCGTCGCCTCGTGTAGGGATTGTGCAATGTTGTCAATGTTTAATATTTTTCAGAAATGTTGGTAAAAATCAAAACTAAATATTTATCACAAAAACTTTTTATACAAAGATAAAGTATATGTGAGTTATCATCTAAACAACACAACACACATACTAATAGGTACCTGCGAAAAAAACTATTAAGTAAAGAACATATTTATAAACTATATAGAAAACCAAAATCCAACAAGTAGGAACTTAAATTTCTCCAAATTTGGTTGGTTTAAGTTTAAAAGAATACCAAAACATTGATACCTATGTAATAACAATAAATATCTAAACAGAATATAATAATACGTAGGTATCTTAAAACGAACGAAAAAGTTCCAATCTGGGCTACTTTTCCGGCACCAGCAGCCAAACCGACCCGCGTGCAGCAGCATTGCGATGTAACAGAAGAACAGCGGAAATTTTGAAACCGTTTGGAACTGAAACTGGTTTCTTGAAACAGGTATTTTTAAAAACCGAAACAGGTTGCACCTGTTATTTAAAAAGCCCTGTTGCAACCATCCCTAATGCAAACAACTAGCGGTCCACCTTTAAAAAAAAATACGACCTAATTTAACACAGAGGGAACAAGACGTGATAAAATCTGTGTATGGAGTTCGGATCCGAAATTCGGATTTATCTGTGCTAGATGCAACGGAACTATGTGCTTCTTTAACGAAAGAATCGGCTAGTACAGGGGTCGGCAACCTGCGGCTCTTTGGATGTGAAGCTGCGGCTCTTTAGTTCCATACGCAAATATTATTTATTTTATCAAAAAAAACATTAAAAATTCGTTCTGAATCGGATTAGGCACCGACTTTATCTCTCAGCCACTTGTACTCGCTTTTCATCGCACCCCTCCCCCGTCACACGCGTCGTTACTGTCGTCCGTCCGTCGAAAGCTCTAGAATGACGCCGTCGTCGGCTGTTTCTATGTAGGTTTTAATTCTTTTTCGACGCAAGACAATTTCGCGTCAACACCAGTGCTTTGGCTGTGACCGGGGGGTCGGCAACCTACAGCTCGCGAGCAGCATGCGGCTCTTTCGACGTCAAGGTGTGTCTATTTCGATATCAAATTGCGGCCGTTAGTGGCTCTTTAAAAACTGAGAAATTGTGTAAATTATAACTTTTGGCTCTTCCGTCTCAAAAGGTTGCCGACCCCTGGGCTAGTACAGTACTCAGGACTTTAAAAAAATAAGAAGAACAAGAATAACTCCAAAGTTCAGAATCATGTAGGCCGAAAAAAAACCGTACTTGATAATGCGACAAAATATGCAATTCGTCGAAAAGTACGGTTTTTATTTAAGAATGAAATTCCCACATAAAAAAAAATTATGTCGGAAATAAAAAAGGACGACTCATTGCCAAAAATATCGCTAAGAGAATTCAGAATTACCTGAAATTTTGCGAATTTTCAATAATAAGTACTTATATAAATTTTTAATTTTACGCGCCACTGGAAGTCTATTTGCTGCAGTCAGCAGCAATATTTTCATCAAATTTTACATTTTATTCTGTGTGAAATGGATTAATTTATTTTTAATGCTCCTTTTCACTAACGGAGATCGTGTTTATAATTTTAATTCACTTCTCATCGTAATTTTTTATAAATTTAACTCCTCAACCTGACAAACAAAACTAGCATAAATCGCTGACAAATCACAAATCGCTTTTTAAATTCGATGGAAAAAATGGCGTTCGATTTCCCATCGATTTGTGAAATCTTTTTTTTTTTAGTGCATTCAGCAGATGATTACTTATCGCTTACAAATCGATGGGTTCTGCTGAATTGCACGTTGGTATCTCTTTCGAGTTTTTGGTATACTTTCCATCCATCGATCGACTTTTTTTTTTAAGTTCACTATCTTGGTGAAGGTAATGGGAACACCCATATTTTTAAACATTTGTATCGCATTGTCCAGCTCGACGTCAGCATTATCAATAGAAATTTCTGAAGTTTCAGGAAGTAACGAGTTGTTAATCAAAGATTGATGTTCTTTCTTTTGTAAAAACCGTGACGATAGTTTCGATCTGTGGGTCGTTACTCTATTTTTTTGATAATCAAAAACCTTGGTACTACTTTTGGCTTAACTCTGATTTTTCCGTTCTTCATTGTTTTTATGTACATATAATTTTCTATATCTTCTTGTATCTAAAATAAATATATGTATATCATATATTTTGTAGTCTGCTTTCACGTTGGCATATGTAAACTCTCGGAGACCACAATTGTAGAGAGTGATTCATCTATGACAAAATGAAACGACAACTGCATTTGAGCGAGAAGCAAATAGACTTCCAGTGGCGCGTAAAATTAAAAATTTATATAAGTACTTATTATTGAAAATTCGCAAAATTTCAGGTAATTCTGAATTATCTTAGCGATATTTTTGGCAATGAGTCGTCCTTTTTTATTTCCGACATAATTTTTTTTTATGTGGGAATTTCATTCTTAAATAAAAACCGTACTTTTCGACGAATTGCATATTTTGTCGCATTATCAAGTACGGTTTTTTTTCGGCCTACATGATTCTGAACTTTGGAGTTATTCTTGTTCTTCTTATTTTTTAAAGTCCTGAGTACTGTACTAGCCCAGGGGTCGGCAACCTTTTGAGACGGAAGAGCCAAAAGTTATAATTTACACAATTTCTCAGTTTTTAAAGAGCCACTAACGGCCGCAATTTGATATCGAAATAGACACACCTTGACGTCGAAAGAGCCGCATGCTGCTCGCGAGCTGTAGGTTGCCGACCCCCCGGTCACAGCCAAAGCACTGGTGTTGACGCGAAATTGTCTTGCGTCGAAAAAGAATTAAAACCTACATAGAAACAGCCGACGACGGCGTCATTCTAGAGCTTTCGACGGACGGACGACAGTAACGACGCGTGTGACGGGGGAGGGGTGCGATGAAAAGCGAGTACAAGTGGCTGAGAGATAAAGTCGGTGCCTAATCCGATTCAGAACGAATTTTTAATGTTTTTTTTGATAAAATAAATAATATTTGCGTATGGAACTAAAGAGCCGCAGCTTCACATCCAAAGAGCCGCAGGTTGCCGACCCCTGTACTAGCCGATTCTTTCGTTAAAGAAGCACATAGTTCCGTTGCATCTAGCACAGATAAATCCGAATTTCGGATCCGAACTCCATACACAGATTTTATCACGTCTTGTTCCCTCTGTGTTAAATTAGGTCGTATTTTTTTTTAAAGGTGGACCGCTAGTTGTTTGCATTAGGGATGGTTGCAACAGGGCTTTTTAAATAACAGGTGCAACCTGTTTCGGTTTTCGGTACAAAAGTTAAAATGACGCTACATACTCGGCTTACAACGATATTGAGCTGACGTAGTTCGTGTTCCTAAATGTCGCCGCACGCTTGCGGATTTGTCAGTGTAAGATCGACGGCGTGGCGATACGGTTGATTTCGTTAATAAAACCAATACACGCGCAACAATTCGCTGGGTTTTGCACAGTGTTGTTAAAATTTTTATTTAAAGTCAAATTTCGTCGCGTCGCGTGTAATAAAATCTAATAACCATTTTCAAAAAACTAACTATCGGTTCTGTTTCACTATTATTGTGTTCTGTCGTACTGTCAAAATCTAATCTTCGAGCATGTTTACAGGAGTGTTCCCATGAAAAAGAAAAAACAACGATTATGTATGTGCCTGGATGCCCCGCTTTTTAGTTATAAGATAAATACAAGTAAGTAATTAATTTTTTAATGTGTATGCAATTTCAGTTTTACATTAAGTTTGGCAACATTGCCATTGGGTCTGGGGTGATATGTTTACAGTAGCGCTGGCTAACCTGTGAGTAAGTAAACCCCAATTTTAAAACGGTCGATTTAAAAATATATGTACAGCTTCTCTAGGACACCCCAGGAGTCACCCATTTAAATATAATACGTCATTTCCATAACACCCTGTAGGCTATAGCAAACTTACACCCTCGAGGACGGCGACCCGCGCGTGTATAGGGTATGACGTCACGAATCGGCGAGGCGATTTGTACTGAAACCCAATCTGTAACATTGAATATTCTTCTGCACATAGTCAGTCATAGACGCGTAAAAGAGATTCGTCTTGCTGCGACGACTCATCTAAATGAATAAATTTTCTATTTTATTAGCAGTGTCACCTCGGTGTTTACACTATGAAGATGTCAAGTGATGAAGAGGACCTACTTTTGTTAAATTATCTTCATAACCGTAAGAACAAGAAGAAACCTAGGACATTTTGGGTGCATCACTATATCTGCAAAAATGGTAGTAAATTGCCGCCAAAGAGTTATCAGAAGATTACTCTAAATTCCAGACATTTTACCGTATCATCGGCCATTCAACAAAGAAATGTTCTTCTCCGCTAAGCGTACTAAAAGCGACTGGCACCGCTGTACGGCCGGCGTATTACAGCTTGGCTGCTTTGATGAACCCGGGTTGCTTACGCCTCGTATGCAGTTGGCTATTGAAACCAAAAGGAGCAGCTAACACCAAAGCGTACACCTTCCTTCCGTACGTCCCACCTAATACGGAGTCTATGACGATAAGCTCCGTGTGCAGAAGGCCTTATTGTAACGTTTCAGATATTATTATGACGTAACGGATTTTATTTTTTCCAGTTTCGCAAGTTCATCAAATCTTTACCGTAAGAAATATTATCATCTTCTTGAACAGAGTACCAGCGTCCATTGCGAAAATATGACATATTGAACCACAATTTCATCTTATTATTAAACTATCACCAAATTATTAAAAGGTAATAACATTAATATATCACTTACCTTCATTCCCACCATAATATTTTCCCATATATCTGCCATAGGGGCATGCTTAAAGCAAGTTACAGGGGCGGCTACAAAGTATCTATCGCTGAGTTGAGAATCCCAATTGAAGGAATTGGCCAGCTCTGACGGTTTTCTTCTTACCAGCGGGACGGTGTCATCGACAGGAGGCACGGAAGGTTTTTCCAGTTGGGGTAACCTAAACATAATTTATTTTTTCAACCGTCAAAAAATGGCACTGCAATGGCATTAACGTCAGTGTAAAAAATAAGACCTTTTTTTATTGACATTATTTTTTTTTGCGTTACAATGACCGGTGCGCAAAATAGTGTGCAAATATTTTGCACATCACAAAAATTAAAAATTGAAAAAAATTTATTATTTTACAATTATTTCAATTATTATTTACAATATTAACGTTAACTGTGCAACCCGGTAGAAGGAAGGGAAGAGAAGGGGTACAGGATAAATCATCTTCACTTTCGAGACCCTTCATTATTATCCTATGTATTATTTTACTTTAAAAAACTCACACTATATTCAACACTTGCAATATCGAAAATGTCAATGAAAAACGTATGTTGTCAAACGTCAAACATATTGGTTTCCATAGAGACAAATTCGACTACTATGTTCTTAAAAAGTAATTATTAAAATAAAACTTACCTTGGATCTACATAACCCTCCTGAAATTCCTCCTCATATTTCATAGAAAACCGGTACTTGGCATAATCATGTCTAGACTCTGGAGTGTCTTCATTTGACTGAGGCAGGGGTTCGGGTATGAGGCCACTGTAACCACGCGCGCATGCCATGGAGCAGAAACGTCGTTCTCTCGTGTAGAAAGCATGTTTTACACCGATTGCTCCACATTTCTCGCAGACAGCTAAAAACAATTAAGAGTTTTTAATGCTATATTATCGATAATTCTGCGATAGAATCTTGTGTAGTAGTATATGTGTCACATCCTGTGACTTATATAATATCATTCACATAGAATTCGATATTTAGATTTGAACGGTCCTTGTCATATCCTATTTAATTTCTACACCGTACAAGACAAATGTCCTTTAGATTTCAATAACTGTTAAAATTCAAATAACATATTTGTGATGATTTAACTAGATTTATTACTCTTGAAAAATCGTAATTCTTCTTTTTTTAGCAAAATTAAAAAGTTATCTGTAGCGTTGCCAAATGATTTTCTTAAAATTTTCGTTATTTTTATTGTAGGTGTTTTGCTCAAACTTAGTTTTTTGGGGGAATACGAAAAGTAATACCCTATCGCGTTAGTCAAGTCAAACCTGTATATATGGTATTTTTCGTGTTAAATGTTGGTATGGGGGAGTCATGACCCCCATGACCCCCATGACCCCCCCCCCTAGATCCGCTATTTACTGGAACGCTGCATAAATATTATAATGCAGAAATAAATTAAGTTTTTATTCTATTTTATTTTTATTTATTTGGCTGCTATGAAATTTAGTGAAATCTTTTGATCAAATTAAAATCAATAAAGAATGTGTAGCATATTTATTGCGGCCGTATAAAAGAAATAAAAATAGGAACATAATTAATATCTCAGCAACACTGCAATAGATTGGAAAAAAAACTTGGGATTATATAAACAATAAAGAGGGCCACTAATTCCGAGTAAAAAATATAAGGCATTCCATTTAAAAAAAGTTTTAATCGTCCTGCTTTTATCAAACACATTGTATATTTTAAAATATTTTTATTTATGTTAGAGGCTGTAATCACCTAATGGCTGCATTCAGCAGAACCCATCGATTTATAAGCGATTTTTATGGGTGACGTCACGATGCGTATCGATTTGTAGTTCTGCTGAATGCATTTTACTGGTCAGTTTTTGTCGGTTTAGGATTCCTCCTAAATATTTTCATCAAATATTACGTTTTTATCTCTACGAAATGGATAATTTTATTTTTAATGCTCCTCTTCATTAGCGAAAATCGTGTATTTAAGATGTTTTTATAATTATAATTCACTTCTTTCGTCATTTTTTAACACAACAAAATCGCTGTCAAAACACAAATAGATTTTTAAAACCGATGGAAAAATTGGCATCCATTTTCCCATCGATTTGTGAAATCGATTTTTTTTAGTGCATTTAGCAGATTATTACTAATCGCTTACAAATCGATGGGTTCTGCTGAATGCGCCCAATGATTTAACTAACGTCTTACTTGTCGAGCGAAACGTTATGTAAAAACTTATGTTAGACCTTGAACAAATAAAACGTCATGAACAGATATAATATGCAATTTAGGTATTTGTATTTGTTTTGACTTTTATTAAATTATGAAAAAAAAAGAAATAAATCAAAAAAGCCTGAATTAATTTAAAAAATAAAAACTTTTGACTTTTTAAAATAGTTATGACTTATTCCAACCCTGATTTATAGCGCTTACGGGCAGGACTTGGCTCGCGGGCGGGCCGTAGTTCGGAGACCCCCGATATAGACAATCTAGAGAATCTTAAATATCAAGCTATGATAAGATCTCGAAAAGTAATATAACATCAGATTACCTATTCCATCCTTCTGAATCGGTATAACAGATGGATCAGTATTGCCCTGATAAGCGATGGGTGTTTTCAATACCAACCCGGGATGTTTTACGGGCTTAATTTTTCTTGTGGGGCATGGCAGTGAAGTCTGGGTAGAGGTGGTTATCATATATACAGGTTGAGAATTGTCATCCTCGAGGTAGCTTGAATCATTGCTCTCATTTTTCATGTCTATGAAGTGCATCATGTCGTAACCTTCCACCGTATCCTGTAAAATTATTATTATTATTATAGATACACCACCAGAGGCGGCAAAGCCATTTAAGCTTTTGTATATTATAATTAATCTAAACTACTCCCTTATTTACTAATAGTGTATTAAGATACAAGTTTCATAAGACATTATCTTACAGCACATGGGAAGCGGGGAGTTTTCTAAAGTACAAGTGCTCTAATTATCTTATGAACCGTGAATTTTATAATACTTTTTCTATTTGGGTCTTTAAGTCTGAAAACTTAAAAAAATATAGTAGATTTTTTCCATTTGAATTAATATTTTCTTTTTGGGTTGGCAATATTTTTACAATTTCATAAAATGTTACAAGTATCAAATATGCCATGATAGAATCATAGAAACAACTGAACACAACAAAGCTTCTTCCCATCAGTCATAATTAAAAATAAATTATTATTAAAGTATTCTATGATTAAAGTTAATAAAAATGAGTCAGGAAGAAAGTTGTACTCAGTCAGAAAATACGAGAAATAGCAGAAAATAATCTAGAAAACTTTTAAAAAGAATATGCAAAACTTTGAGTTATGGTACGAGCAGAACAAAGTTCAAAATATTGAACAACATAATAAATAATACTATTGAACAAAATATTGTGTCGGCACAGAATCTGACAGGAATAACAATTAATGCCCAGGAAATGTATACAGTAACTATATATATAGATATCTATACATATATATATAATACTATATTGAATAAAAAATAAAAATAGTACTTTATTGAATAAAACTTTAGAAATAGAGCATAAACTGGAAGATATTTCTATTATTTTTAGGTTATGTTGTTTTATAGATGTGACTAGAAATTAGTTGACGGACACCGTCAGTATGTTATATATTTCCGAGTGTAGGTATTTCAGATAAATATCTAGTAAAAATGATCTATTTGCAAGGTTAAAGGTTAGTATTTTAAAGTTTTCTATAAAAAATTTCTGTCGAATCCATAATGCCTAGAAAACTAATTTCAGCGAAATCGAAGTAGGCCTAAAATTCGAACCCTACTTGTCTGAGTAGATTTACCAGAGACGTACCTGTGCTGATTTGAATTTATAAGGTTACATTTTTTCATGCAATTTACAAGACGTTGACACACAACTAACTCAAAATTTTTTGAAAACGATGGTAAAATGCTTATTGGTCTGTAGTTTAACTGAGGATCCCCTTTTTTATGTAAAGGATTTATTAAGGCCACTTTAAGTTGCTGTGGGAAAATGCCATGCTTAAGGGAACTATTAATTAAATGACAAAGAACATCTTTAATAACAGGAATTGCTGCCCTTACAATCGATGCAGGTATCTCGTCAAAACCACTACTTTGTTTATTTTTTATTTTTTTAGATAACTGACATAACCCGGAATAGTGGAGTGGTGCCTGAACAACCGTTTAGAACTTAACATAGACAAATGTAAGACAATGACTTTTACTAAAAAACATACAAACTTATTTATCAATATCATATAAATGCTAACGCAATATCATCCTGGAATTGCTATAAGGACCTGGGAGTAATCTTTGACACAACACTGTCATTTGCGGAGCATATAGAGAATATCTGTAACTCTGCCATAAGGATGCTAGGATTTATATTTCGTGTTTGCAAACATTTCACCAATGTGGAAGCCATTAGAACCCTGTATTTTGCTTATGTAAGATCAAAGCTCGAGTATTGTTGTGTTGTCTGGACCCCCTACTATAACAAATACATGGTTGAGTTGGAGTCAGTGCAGCGTAAATTATTAAAATACCTTGCATATAAAGTGGACAACATTTATCCTGCAAGGGGTTATGATGACAGAAAAATACTACTTCAAAGATTTAAAATAAACACCATTGAAGACAGACATAGATATCACCAAATACATACATTATATAAAATATGTAATAACTACGTTGAGTCATCATATTTACTTGGTCAAATTAACTTTTATGCTCCGATACTACATCTAAGACCAAAAACCAATCTGTTCTACCTGCATACCCCAAATACAAATATACTTCATAAATCCCCAATATACAGCATGTGTGCAAGCTTTGACTCCTTGCATGACAAAGTAGATTTATTTTTTACAAATAAGAAAGAGCTGTGTTGAGTATATGTTAATATAAGCAACACAAAATTAAATTGAGCTGTATGCTGTTGTAGTTAGGTTAAGTTAAATTGTCTTATACTTATATCTTTGACACTATTGCCTGATATCTCTTTATAAATATTCCACATGCACTTTGCCTTGTTGTCTGATAGACTTAGTCGTTTTTCATATTTTTCTGATCTCACCACTTAACCAACCACCAAGTAAATTGTCATATTCTTTTTTTGTTTTTTTATAGGAATCTTTATAATTATTGTCATATCTTGACAAGTTTAATAAAATATCTAAAGTCTATTTATTTCCAAGATAGACTAGGCATAAACACTGTTTGCGCATGATCATCATGTGAGTAGGAGCCTCCGCGCATGCGTATTCTTATTGGCCGTTCGATATGGCGCGAACGTGGGACGGGGCGGGGCTTATAATTTTTACAGAGTTGAAATCAGGAAATTCGTCGGTCTGTTGGTCATTAAGGCCAAGTTTCGTGTTGGTTCGTTGGTTGTGATTATTCCATTTTTATTTTTGTTTGTTGTTGTTGTTGTTGTGAGTGTTACTTAACATACCTGCCTTAGTATATTTGTTAAAGGAATGTCTAGCACCGATACTGCAGACGAAGCCCAAGTGTATATTAATTTGAGTCCATCTAAGAAACGTCACAAGAAAAATCATTTTAGTTTTGAAATGAAAGAAGTAATTTTAAAGACTTTTGTTGCCAAACATATTCAACCTACAAGTTTGTCGATATGAAAGACCTTTTTGACCGTGCTTTAGCAACTATTACACCTGAGAAGAGTCAAAAATGTATTAGTGCAACAAAAAGTAGAAACCAGAATGTGGGAACTCGATAATATTATTGAGATACAAGTTGAACGACTAATTAGGTATTACTGTAGACTAAAGCGACGATGATAACTCCTCAAACTTATCTGAATAATTTCATCACAATAGGTTCAATAAGATATACAGGTTGGTGAATTCGGATCTTATACGGCACGCTGCTTCATCGGTAAACAGAATTTTTTTAATGACAATTTGGATCACGGATTCTTTCGTTTCGAATAAATTGACAATTCTGACAAAATGTACATCGACACTTATTTTCCGGAAACCCTGTATTTATTAATTTATTTTATTTTTTACCGTGAATACTTATTTACATTCCGATATTTCAAAATCGTATTCAACAATAGGTATTGCGATCATAATTTTTTATAATTATAATATTATAAGCACTGCCCTGTTCACAGTTAGTTTCACCGATCACGTGCGTTTGTTGTGGTCGGTCTATCTTGGAAATGAATAGACTATAGTCTATTTTTACATATGATATACGAAATGTGCCAATCTTGAATAGAATCCAAAAATGTAATAATACATAGGGTGTACAAAAAGCCAGTTACAAAGCAACTTAATTCCACAAACTTTACTAAAAATAAAATAATACAAAGGGTTATGAAAACGATCAACTTTATTATTTTCTTGCTGCGTCTAATAAATATTGTGCTTCCTGAGTACCCTAACACTTACCTACCTTACTATAGTTTTTCTTTTTTAAGAAGTAAGAAGTTTTTCTTTTTTAAGAAAATGTTATTTGGGAATGTTCGTCATAATTCAAGATTTAAAGAAAATTTAGAATAATTTTAGTTTATTCTGCTTATAGTGGAGTTTAGAAGAAGCCTACAAAAGTGTGTAGAAGTTGGGGGCTTTCACGTCGAATAAAAAATTTTTCAATAAAATGTTATTTTAATTAAGTAATTTTAAATTATACTCTTTTAATTTGTGTTTTAAAAAAGCAAAAAATAAAGGTCGTACCCAAGAGATATTCGATCTGATCCGTCCTGAATACCGGTGTGAATGGGGTAGGGATAGGGGATGATACATTTTTAATTTTTTCCTATTTATTGTACAACACCGGATAGCAACGCTATTACTTATATCACTAAAATCCACCGATGCGAATCGGTTTAACGGTCGCGGGTTTTTTTCTTGAAAACGAAAAATTAAGGTAGTTTACTCTTAGGTAAAAATGAGTATTTTTAAGATTGACCTCCCTGTATACAAAAACTAATGACAAATCTTAATTTTTTTACGAGCAAATTTTTTTTTATAAAGAATGACTTCATGTCGAGAAATCAAAAATTAGGTCCATTTGTGGTATAGGTAACCACATCCAGGGACTGTATATTAGCTAATTCAAGTCTGTATTTCTGTCTATATGCAGTCAGTTTATGAAATGTAACACAAATTAATATTCAGTAGAATTTATACTGCATTTAAATAATAATGCTTATTAACCGCTTTCAGGCAGCTTTCAGGCACCGGGTACTCGCATTATAAAGCCCATAAATTAAATGAAGTTATAGTATTCAGTGCATACAGTAATCAAAGTAACGAAAGTTATAAATGATTACATTATATCAGAGTAATGATTAGTAACGAATACTCTAAAAATATGGGTACTAAATAAATGCCAGTAAATTCTACTGCATGAAAATTCAATTGGCTACTGTCAACTAATTGTTCATCTTTGACGATAAGCAAAACATTTTTTCCACTGTACAACAATTATGAAAATTTCTATATATATTACCATGTGAGAACTCTGCATTGTGCTATGTATATCATCAATGGACTGACTGGACATGCTGTGGTGGGATGGAGTATAATACATATTTTCATGATGATGGTCTAATAGCATTTCATTGCCCTCATTCGCCATGAGTCCTATGGGTACTTCCCCGGCGGCCTGTTGGGATCCCATCCAGACCATACCCATTTCATCCATGCCAGGCATTGTGTTGTAAACTGTTAAGAGTAAAATACATTTTGAAGGAACCGCATTGGGATCAGTAACGTCAGTTGGTCATATGACAGTATCAGATGTTTGGTCATAACCATTATGTCATATACATATTTATTTTTTATTTATTTACAGATGTATAATATATGTATACATAAGTAACTAATGACAACAAATTATATTTCAGCCACTAACTTTATTAAAAATAGTCGTTAAGGCTGTCATACTACCAATAATATTACCATAAATTCAGGATTTAAACAATTTAAACACAGTAATTATTAGAAATTTAATTCTGAATTATAAATTAAACCTTGTAATGTTTTCTGAGCATATCCTGAAAGGAAAAGTTTGTAAAACTATTTAAAATAGTTGGGGATATCTTAAGTACTAGTCCTTAGTAAGCACTCCTACTTATCAATAATACTAAATATGTTTGTAAGAGAATTGAATATAAATAATGAATAAAAGTAATAAAATCTCTGTACCTGTAATATACCAATTCACTTTTAATAATATGCAAATGGGTTGTTATGTATTTTTCATATAAAATAAAAACCTAAGAAACCTGAACATACATTATTTTTATTTTATCTAACTTTTTCTGGAAAATATTAACATAATTAATTACACACTTTTATCTAGGAATGATGTTCTTGTTTCCTTCCTTCACAAAACCTATGGAAAAATGTGATAGGTAACTAACAAATTTCCAAAACATCCTTCCTTTAAATGCCCCACCCCACAAAATTTTTCTTATTTTGGTAAAAATTCTTATATGTTCTAATGGAGTCAGGTAGAAAGAAGATATTGGGTAATATCATGGCAACCTTATTGTTGCCAGATGGACAATGTGTAAAAGTAGGACCAGTTGTTAGAAAAAGTCAGACATTTGTTCAAAAATGCATTTAAACAAAAATAAATATAAAATAAAAATACAGTTAATTAAAAGGCCAGCTGGAAAGAAAAACTCGAATGGAGTTAGCAAGTTTCCAAAAATGGAGGACATATACGGCTAAAGCCAGATATCTGGCAACCCTAGACAATGTCATCTGACGAAGCTACACTGGTAGCGAAATATGTCATATTTGTATAAAATATAGTGGAACATAGTTTTACGGTTACTCATAATATTAGTTATGGATTTGCACCAAGTAGTGGCTGATTCAATTAAAATATTAAGTAAGTACTAGTGCAGTAATATAAGCTAATGGCATGGCTTACAGTAATCTTTGACAAAGGAAATTGTATTTTCAAATAATTGAAAATCCCTCAGGAACCTTATACAAGAAAATGTTGTTTCTGACAGAAGCATTTTATAGACAGAAAATTAATTAAACATACTAGAGATACCCCAGTTTACCTACCCAATATATAATTCTCTAATAAATACTGTATTCTTACTAACTTCTTGTAAAAATAGTAGTGTTCAGATAGGCCTATCTTTCGTTATTAGGTAGAAATCTAGACTATAATACATTTAATGGTATTGGACTACAAACTACCATAATTATACCACAAAAATCATTGGTACCCAAAAAATAAATAAAGCCCGATACAATGGCTTTAATCACAAAAAGGCTTTGATTTAAATTTAATTACCTACATATTAATTTAAAAAAGAAATAAAACAAAACAATCAACAAAACTTGCATGGTATCGCCGTAGCGGAAACAAAAGGGGGCGACAATTCTATGTGTTAAGAAACTAAAAATTGTATACCATTCATTTTAGCAGCTTATCGGAGGATCCTAGAATTTGTAAGAATAAAGGAACTTAACATTTTCAGTGAAAATTTTGGATTTTCCAACAAACAAATCATCCACAGTAATTGAGATTTCACAAACTTCAACATTTGGTAACTTTTCTGTCAAATGTAGTCAAAACGTGCAGGCCGGCAATGATTCTTGTAACCGCTTTACTGTCAAAAAAATCCCTAGGTATTTAAATTCGAATTTCGATTTGGGTGTTTCCATTTAAATTAAAAATCAATATCTTTGAAAATTATGTTTTCTTTTATTATCTGAATATATAATTAATTATTAATATTTTGAAACTGAATGATTTTATCGTGTAAAACACAACACAGTAATCTTAAAAATATAATGGTGGTATTGATTATGTACCGAGAGGTGCTGAATTATCGACTGAACATATTTCTATTTAAGTCCATTAGATGTCGCTAGTATAGTATTTAGGTTGAATAGTGAATTTATACTTAATAGTCCGACCAGTTAATTACTAGTCGTTGATAACATTTCTTGAAATTATAAAAACATTTGTGGCACAAACGTAAAGGCTTGATATCTTCTTGGCTTCTATTTATTTTTAAGTTACCAATATGTATGTTTACTAAACTGGTTTGAGGAGTAGCGATTCAACATATATTCTTGTAAAAAAAACACATATAGTATCAATCAACATTATATTTAATCTAATTTTAAAACCTAAACAAATCTAGAAGCTATTCCTAATACCTTTGTGTAATCAGCACCTTTCGATTGGGTTTTTTCTTTAAGAATAGTTCTTAAAACGGTAGGAATAGGTACATGAATTCTTGTACCCAAAGGTGTGCCATTATCATCTATTAACACTATATTATTACTGTCAAATTTCGGAACTTTAGGTTTCTGGTTTTGTTTTAAACCTACGAGAATGGCTTTTTTCTTTTCACCCTTAATTGCAACCAAAACCTTGTCACCTAAAATTAAAGAGAAAATGTAAAATATCTATAGTATCTCATAGTTAGTTTTCTTCTCAGAACCACCAAATTCCATGTTGCATTATATAGGTACCTATATATAAATTTGGTGTCGATTTGTGATTAGGCCTATAAAATTTGCTTCTACTAGTAAAATATCAAAAATTGTAAAATTCCGTCATACCTGTAATTTACTAGACCATAACTATAAATTTGCAGGAGGTAAACTCTAGCTCTTCTCGACTAAAAATGTCCGTGAATGTGTATGACTAAAGTTTATGATGTGACAACTTAATTACTACAAACTTAAATAAATTGTATGCTGTGTCGATATTTCTTTCAAATTACTATAGGTATTGTGGTCATATTCATGTATCGTGGTCATATTTGTGTATTCTTCAAATTTTAAGAGTTTAATATACAAATATCTCAATATTGGATGAATAGAGATTGCACAACTAACTTTTGCATACCTATTTTGCCAACGCCGGTTTTATTATAAACATGAATACATTTTGGGGGTTTGCCCTCTGCCATTGCTTGCTTTCCTATTGCGCTATTATCCACTACTCGAAGCCTGGTCATCTTTTGTATTTCAAAGGTTATCCTTGAGGTGTGAATGCTACATTGTGAGGTTTTTAATAATTTGGGTAATTGTAAACTTACTGCTTTGATGAACATTTGCTAAAAAATATATAAAAAACTAATATAAGTAATATAATGTAACTTTAAGGTTATGGTTGCTTTTGCTCCAAACTTTAAAAAAATAAGAATAGCTAAGAATAAAACCAAAAGCTGTCCGTCTTACAGTATAAATCGTCTCTACATATTATGTCAACAGATGGCAGGATATTAGACGCTATGATTCAAACCAAAATTTACAGTTCGATCGGACGCGCTTCAAATCACCTATTTTAATCTGCAGGCACAAGATGTCGCCACATAAAGTTCAAACAGCGGCAAGAAAAATGTTTGTTAACAGTGGCGGCCACTAATAAGGGTTTTTTTTTTCATTATCATGTTATTGTTTAATGAAGTTTTAAAAATCTGTAAATTTTTACAATGTAATCAAGTGCGGAACATTTACATATGTATATACATTTAGAATCAATGTTTTTTTTTGTTCTAGCTTTAAATCCAATTTTTATCATTTAAATTGGTTCAAATTTAAAAACCATATTACACACAGGTTGTGACAAATTCGTCCTTCACATTGGAATTTCGGGAACGGTAAGAGATACGAAGTCGGTTAAATTGGAGCAAAGTTGCGTAATTATGGGCCCAAAATAATATGCCGCTATAAAAATACAGGGGCTTTCAAAATATTTGGAAAATTTTAAATTTTGCGTCTCGGTTTTTATTTTTTCCTGCCTTTGTTCGAAGAGAGATCCGAAAATAAATTTCGCTTTTTCATTGCTACTTTTTATTCTCCGCATTATGGCATTATCAGATATTTCATGCGACGTTTCGTCTTTGGCTCACCATCAACAACTTAATTTTTTTAAATATTGGCCTGTATTTTTTTGTTCAAAATATGAAAGAGGAACTAAATCTACGTTTAGCAGTTTACATCACGTACTGGTTTTGCCGACGTTTTATTCCTTAAATTTACCATCTTCATTAAAATACAGGGGCTTAGTACGTTTTTGTAGTTTACTTTTTTTTTAATTCGATATAATTCGAAAATGTAAAACTCAATGCCTTTTCAAAAGTCTTAAGAAAGAGTCGACTTTTTTTTGTATTAATAAAATAAAATTACAGAATTAGATATTTTTTGCTTATTTTTTAATTAACTTTTAATAAATTTGTTAGCAGTGCCGGTTTAAGGTTTAATCGGGCCCTCGGCGCCTTAGAGGATAAAGCCCAGCGCACGCGTAATCGCCAAAGGCCAAAATTTTTATTGGACCACGCCTAAATATTGCTCAATTTTTTTCAGTAATTTAGCATAGTAAATACTAGAAAAACCCATGCGGTAAGGTGAAACTTAGTTAACTTCACAGACAGAATATAAAATATCTAAGGTTGTTCTTCTTCTAATTATAAGAAACCGAAATACAGTGATACCTCGAGATACGAGTTTAATTCGTTGCGCAATCTTGCTCGTATGTCAATTTGCTCGTATCTCAAAGCAATTGTCCCCATTGAAATTAATTGAAATGCCATTAGTTAATCCGTCCCAGCCCCAAAAATGCTACCCCCAATTGTTGTTGTTAGGTACGTGTTTGTGAATAAGAAAAATGTATTTATAAATGACAAATATTGTATAAAAACATAATTAAAGAGAATGTAAAGCAAAAAAAATTGGTTTTATAAAGTGTACATGCATATGTGTATTTTGGTCACTTAAATGCAACTTACACAAAACTTAAATGCTACTGTATGCTTTATTTTAGTCGCTGCTTTTCTCCAGTGCCGGATTATACCGAGTGACGCCTATACGCTAAAATGGGCTTGCCGCCCACGTCTACCTTCTCGATACATTGAGGTTACCAAGGCCTTGGTATATCATGTCTGAGTGTTCTCTTTCCGGATTGTCTAATTTGAGGAACGGGAAAAGGTGTATTTCTATTGAAGAAACAAGATGTTTCATTATTGAATCTACTTATTTATTTATACATCAAATTTGCTTAGGTCCATGACTAATGACATTCTTTGGTTTGTATTGTCTATTCTCGACTACCATCTTTTTTTATACTTACAACGAAAAAACTCATTGGGTGTCGGTGACAGAGAGGATTCAGACACGGATTTCAATTCCATAGAGACAGCAATCATTGTTTTTCTCTCCAGTTTTACATATTAAAACCAAACCTGATTTACCGGTTGATATATCATTTCAATTCGCTGTGCTGTGTTGTGCGGTATTTTGAGGAACAAAACAAAAACTTCCAAAAGTTGTGACAAGTTTACTTATATTAGTTTCATATAATAAATAACCTACTGTGATACTTATATGAATTGTATTGGTTGTATTACCACTTAATTTAAACTTAATTCATATATAAAAGGAAATGGAAAAGTTAAAGCTATAACATCGATGCGCAATTCACAATGTATTTTTTAAAGAGATTTCTATAAAAATAAATATTTTTCTTTAAAGGAAAACTAAACTAATCCTTAAACTTTAATACAGTAATTCTTTTACACAATTTCCAAAACATATGTTTAAATTTAATCTACTTATATACACAATACTTAAACATTTTGTTTGAGTAGGTACCTGATGCATATTAAAGAAAAATCCCAGCGGCTTAAAGAAGTGGGATTAAAGTGTGTGGACGTCATTATGCACTCGACACTTGTAAATTAATAATAAATTTAATGCTACAATAAAAAGTACAACATATATATAAAAACATAATAATAATGGGTAGAACTAAAATTAAAATAATGTTGGAAGATAAAATACTGTTTAAAAATAAAAAATTGAAGAATATAGATACAGGGGTTCTAATTGTTATAGTAATATATGCAAAAGCTCCTTTAAATTGAAAATCACACAAAATATTAATTCTAATATAGGTACTCTAAGGATATTCAAAAGATAGTGCAACAAGGTTTCTTCCTTTTAAATTGAAGGGCAGCACGAGTAGCATTTTCAAATACTTCTTTGACACCTTCTCTACTTTTTGCAGAACATTCCAGATAAGCAAATGCATTGATCTTTTCAGCCATCGATCGACCGTCCTGTGATTTTACTGGCTCTTGTTTCATCTTTTTCAACTCAGTAATTGTAGTTGGATCATTGCGAAGATCCTTTTTGTTACCAACCAATACAATTGGCACATTAGGACAAAAACGTTTAACTTCTGGAGTCCACTTCTCGGGTATGTTTTCTAGAGAATCGGGCGAGTCTACTGAAAAGCACATGAGGATCACATCTGTGTCCGGGTATGAAAGGGGTCGAAGGCGATCGTAATCGTCTTGTCCAGCAGTATCCCACAACACAAGTTCAACTTGCTTTCCATCTACCTCAATGTCCGCCAAAAAGTTTTCGAGTGAGATAGGTAGATAAAATTCATGAAATTGATCCTTAGTAAACGCAATCAATAGGCACGTTTTTCCACAAGCTCCATCACCAACAATTACTAACTTTTTTGTTATAGCCGTCATCGGACCTGTAAAAACACAAAAAGGAAACGCCTATTCAGTGACTAACTAAAGATTGTGGATATTAAATCACCAAACGAGAGCGGGGAGAGATAAGATAATCAAGTCCTCTTGTGGGGACAAGTACCTATCGAGTTTGTTATATCAAAAAAAAACAAAAAAGGTAATATACAGGGTGCAACAAATTCATCCTTCAGGAAGTCGATTAAACTGAGCCAAAGTTGCGTAATTATGAAAAATAAATACAGGGGCTTTCAAAATATTTGGAAAAATCAAAAATTTTGCGTTTCGGTTTTTATTTCTTATTGACTTTATTCGGAGAGATGTCTAAAAATAAATTTCTCTTTCTCATTATACTACTTTTGTTATTTTCCATAAGATACCATCAGAACTTCAATGCGACGTTTCGTTTCGTCTTTGAGTTACCATATCATCAACTTAATTTTTTTAAAAATATGGACATGGATTGTTTTGGTTAAGTTATGATAGAGGAACTAAATCTACGTTCAGTACGTGGTATACAACACTTCCTGGTTTTCCGTTTTCGTTTCAAAAACGGTTTAATTCGAAACTATAAAACTCAATATGCCTTTTTAAAAAGCCCTAAAAAGTGCCTGCTTTAAGAGTTAAATTTTATTTGTAGGTATTAATAAATTACATGTGCTAGATGAGTGTTCAAACTATATATATCTTTGTGATAGGGAACGGTATATGTAATATATTAACAAGTGCATATGGGGTGCCACGAGGCTCCGTTCTTGGTACCCTGCTTTCCCAAATAGCACAAACACGTCTCTAAGACGTCTTAAAGATATTGGGACGTCTTTAAAACATCGGATAATATCCTAAATACATCTTAAAGGCGTCTTAAAGACGTACATTGTTACAAAATTGTACGTCTTTAAAACATCGTTTTACGACATCTTAAAGACGTACAAAATTGTACGTCTTTAAAACAACGTTTTAAGACATCTTAAAGACGTTCCCTTACGTCGTGTTTTCGGCATTATAGGTATGGTATACAGGTTGTGAATTTCTCTGAAACTTAAAAAAAATTGCAGTTCTTGGCGATCTCACTATATTTTTATTTTTATTCATTCCATTTTTTGTTTACATGAGTATATTATTTAAACCGCTTTTTTTCCCTATCGTTAGCCCGTCGTAACCATGCCTGAATGGACACTTCAGTTTCCTTCTGGCTTGACGCTATATTAGCTACCTCAGCAGACCCTAAAAGTAAACGTTCACATTAATATAAATCGTACATCTTATAAAAGATTTAGCTGGTACATCACAAATAAAACCCTTAATTCTCACGTCGTACAAATGATTAACATAGAAACCGTTATTTATTATACTTTTTCTGATTGAGTTGGTCAGGAATGCTAACTTCTACCAATACTTCTTCATCAGAGGACACCGAGGGGGGCATCACAACCTCCTCGAAGGCTGCTGAGCCCTCTTAGCCCGCATATAATATTTATGGATGTCCCTTACACTCATGTTTACTATAGCAAGTGTAGTAATTAATAAAAATTAACTTACCTGGATATTTGTCAAGCAGAATTATAAGCGCCAAAGAAAATATAATAAACTCAATTCACAATCACAAGAGTAGTTTAGAAATCTCGCCGAAAGCTAATTCGCTAATGACGTTTACGTCATTTTAATGGATACGCACCGCACCGTAATCCAGCATTGTCACATTTACTTAGTTCTTTATCGACATAAAGATCGGAGTACTGTTGTTATTTGTATATTTTTTACTTCCAAATAAATAATAAGTATTTTATTTTTTAGAGAATTGATATAAACAAAAAATGTATTGTTCCCTTATATATAATATAACCATCCCTAGTTAGTACATCCGGTTCTTGTTGCTGCCTGTATAATAAATGTTTTATGAAACCCTTTTTATATTTATTGCAAGACAGGGCAATAATGTAGAAAAAAGTACAAAACGATGGCCTCGCAAAAACACAAATTATATTAAATTTATGCTTCATAATTAAAGTTATATTTTTTATGAAAAAAAATAGGTTCTATCGTCGTCCACTTTTTGACATCGTAAAGACGTCTAAACTAAGACGTAATACGCCGATGTAGTGACATCTTTAAAATGAGTTTTTTACGTCCAAAGCACGCTGAAGACGTTCAGGCTCACATAATATGGACGTCTTTAAAACGTAGTGTGCTATCTGGGTACATATATAAATGTCCAAAAAATTTTCTTTGGCGCTTTCTGTTCGGCAAACTTTGTAATAATCTCATCACAATCTAGAGCTACTGTTACTTCCGATTCAATACACAGAATCGAAAGCGCGTTGAGACGGTCTTGTTTTTGGGTTGATCGTAAATAATTTTTCACTCTTTTCATAACGGAAAATGACCTTTCTCCAGAAGAGTTGGTCACCATCATGCACAAATATACCTAAAGTTAGAGCTGTGTTTACGTTGGGATAAACAGATCATTACATTCAAATCTATCGCAGAAATCTTTTCAATCCCCAAAGTTCTCAAGTACCAGGTAGTAGGAACTGATTCCGCTTTTCGGCTCAAGACAGTTCCACCCCCGCCCCGAAAGAGACAATTTTTTTCTCGCATCATTCCATGCCGCCCCACCGCCGAGTGCCGCCCTACGCTACAGCGTATTTAGCGTACAGGTTAATCCGGCACTGCTTTTCTCTTGACTGGTCTTTGTTTTTTTTCGCCGGATTAAAAAAAACTGTCCAAGGAGGTTTGTTGCTTCCTCTCTTTTAGAATGGCGCGGAAACGAGTAAGGCAAGTGTCATTAAATAGCTCCGATGCACGACCAATTGCAACTTGTGCGCCGAGTCGCAGGTCACGGTCAGCTGCTGACCGTTCCTCGTATCTCAAATTCGCTCGTATTTCAAAACAAAACTTCGCTCGCTCGACAGCTCGTACGTTAGGGCACTCGCATCTCGAGGTACCACAGTATATAATATTAAGTTAGGTAGCGGGTTGCAACAGACCCTGACCGAGCTCGATCTATGCGACACTATACTACTTATTTAAATACTGCGAGACAAAAACATAGTTTAGTTGCGAAACTGATATGCTTAACTCTTATATTGCAAAAAATAGTAACTAATCACTTATGTTCTTTATATTAACAGATCTTGATAAATTAGTGTATCTTAACTTATTAAGGAAAAAAAACACTTTTTAAAGTGGACAGGGCCCGGATTGCGTAACGGGCCTAGGGCTCCCTATAACAAAAAATAAGCAGTGCCGATGGTACGTAAATATAAAATTTTGCTTTTCGATTTTTGATTTTTCCTGACTTGGTTTGAAAAGATGTCCAAAAATAAATTACTCATTGCTACTTTTCTTCTCCACAAGATGGCCTCATCAGATCTTTCATGTTCAAATTATTTTATAATTCGCGTGGGCCCTAAACCAGTGGCGTAGCGACAAATTATAGGCCCCCGCGAAAATTGAGTAGGGCCCCCTACCCTATATTAAGAATATACATATATGAACATATAAACAAACAAAATTAGATAATACTGTTTATTATATAAACTACAAACCTATATGTAGAGAACGTTACAAGAAATAAAATTATTGAACAACAAGAAGAAAACAAAAAACATTCTTTAAAACTAAAAGGAACCCGAAAAAATTCTTTAGGTACCGAGCTAAGGTAGCGATACTTGAAAGTTACAGTGAGATAAAACCAAAAGTATTTAAAATTAAGCAACAAAATCTTGAATATAATATTATAGGTATCTCAATAGTTATTGCGAGGCAATTGGCCAATTGCCTATTTTAATTATTATATTGTAAAATTATTCTTATATTGTTGCTTTCAGGAGGTAAATTATTTTTTTCTAGCTTTTGCCTCCGCAAAATTTTTTATTAAATGGTTATTATCCATTTTGGCCGCCTCTTGTGCCTCTATAGACAGGATAGCCAAGTTGGTTAACCTTGTCTGAGAGGAACTATTTCGTAAATAATTTTTAATGATTTTTAATTTGGAAAAGGATCTCTCAGCTGTAGCAACACTTACTGGAAGAGTTAAAAATAATAATAAGGCTGTTGTTACCTCTGGAAAATTTGATAATAAAGTGATATTTTCCACAATTAAAAATACAGCAAAGTCTTTAATACTTTGAAGAGAAGCAATTTTTTCCTTTAACGGCATACACAACGCGACTATCTCTAAAGGAAAAGTCGCAGACAGATCGCTGGAATATGTTTGCTGTAGTGTTTCTGCAGACATAAATAATTCTTTTTCTGGCAAAGTTACTAGAACTTCGGGACATAGAAATCTAAATTTATTAACAAATTACTTCATTCCCTCAAAACGATTACCTATTTGGTTAATTACAATATCAAATACTTTGTAATATATATTTATCCTAAAATAGTTTTCTCAACTAGAAAATAGATAATTTGTATTGGCTTCATCAAAGTGTTTTTTTGGTTTTAATTGTCTTTGTGTGTCACAGTGTGACAAAATCTAGATCAGGTGGACTTTGGTAATATTGGTATTTATTTGAAAGATTTGCTAATTAGCAATAGGCTCTATCGGCACTCGAAGCTTTCGGGCCTCCCAAGCTTTCGGGCCCCCCGCGACTGCGGGGGTTCGCGGTATTAGCGCTACGCCACTGCCCTAAACAAAAGTTTACTGAATAATACAATTGTCTATAAACTGTGCCTAATAGTTATTAACCTTGGTTATTTTTTGTCGATTTATGGGTACGAGTTTCGGGCGAAGCTAAGCTACTGGGCCCTAGGCCGCCCGAAAGTTGGTAATAATTAATAACAATTCTATCCTTTACCTTTTAATGATTAGATACTATAGTTTATTGAATATAGCAAATATGCAAAAATTCGAGTTGTCTTACAAAAAAGATTAGGCGCACCAATAGACTTTAAAAATATTTATTATAGTAGGAATTATTTAAAAAGACAGATACCCCAATAAAACTTGCAACAGAGAACGCTACAGGGTAATTTTTGTTTTCATACAAATCAAAAGCAAGAATAAATTAAAGGAAATGTCCTGTTGACGCATTTCAAAAACAGTAAAATAATAAAGGACATAAGTCTTAGTGTTCTATCTTTTACCAGGTACCCAAGCGTGTACCTGAGGAAGAGAGACCTAATGTAATATGAGGGTGTATTTAGTATCCTGATGGGTATCTGTGGTCAGATCCGGAATGTATTATTTCAGAAACGTTTAATTGTTGTTAAATGGTTTACTATTTGTAGCAATTCGGGTTTGAGTGCGTTCTCCATAACATTTATATTTTTGCTTTTTAGCCAGGAAATTATATCAGCTTTTCTGGTTGAAGCATTTGTCTCACTAATCTTACAGGTTGCTGTAGTGCAGTTCACAGCTGAAATTGGCTGAAGGCTATTTTCTTTTTCATTTTGAAAATACTCCAAAATGTTTAAAATAATTTTCCGTGTCTCAATGTTGAACATTTTGCACCAAATAGTCTAAGTCTAATGTCGAATAAACCCCAAAATTCCTCGGCCGTACCTGCAATTTTGGGATACCTGGAAAAGGTTCTTTTTATTCCGCTGGCGGCAATTGAGGGTTGTTACTTGCTGATTTCATGTCTATGATTTGTTTAGAAGAAAGAAAGAAAGAAGATTATACCCTATAGCGTTCTCTGTTGCACGTTTTATTGGGGTTTCTGTTTTTTAAAATAATTTCTACTATATATAATTTAACACAAAACTGTGGAAGCGTAACAATAATATAATATTATTCATTTAAGTGGTTTACAAAAATTGTGTCGGACTAAACTACCGAAGACATAGTTTGGTAAATTGCCGCCCCATAAAGCTTGCCGCCCCAGGCCCAAACCTTGTTGGCCTAAGCGGTAATCAGGCATTGTTAAGAAGTGAAAAGAAAATTATTTATATATCGCCTTGAATCCTACAGCTTAGATTTTGTTAAGCTTCTACGAATTGATTTGTGATTATTAACGGCAATAATTAATTTTGGTAAATAAATGATCGATAGGTATTGCAATATTCCACATAGAAATATAGATACAATACAGGATGTTTCATTTAAAAGACACACTTTTTATAATTTTTTTATAGTTACATTTTAGTACATACTGCAATTGAACTGTTTTCCCAAATTTATGGAAAATACAGGTCCGTATTCACAAAATTTAATTAAAAAGGCTATAAATGTAACTAAACGATAATATATGTCACAAATAAAAAATACAAAATTTTTTTTTAAATAATTCAAAACTTAACAATCTTACCAAAACCTGCTGTGTGGCATATTATTGGTGCTTTGATTTCGATACTTTTTCCTCCTTTAATCGAAGTTGTATCTGTTACTAGTGGTCAGCGATATTTCACGAACTGTGATTTAATCACTGATATCAACAAATCATAGGTAGTAAAACGTGATGTGTTTAAACAAATCACTTTTGAGTACGTATTTCACTTTTACTAATCATTAAACCTATTTTTTTGTTTAAAATGTATTCCGATGCGGTTGATTTGTTGTAACACCTTTAGAAATACATTTATTACATTTGCCATAATCGGCCTTATTGTGTTGTGATATGATAGTATGGTGAAATTATTTTTAAAATTTTATTTTTATGTACTTTCTTGGCGTTTTAAATGTAGAAAGAAAAAATTAAAAAGAAAATGCGTAAGGTAAAACATATTTTTATTTATTTTTTAATTTTACACAAGGAAATACAACTTTTGGAAAATAAGAAAGGTTTTCTTAGTGTGTATAGCTGTCGGATCTTAACGTCGTCCCATGCAACCCTCGTAACAATATTTATATAGTCCACTACTAATACTACTAAAGCCATCTACGAGCTATCAAGAAAACCGAATGATGTCCAATACTACTACCGCCATCTACGAGTTATCAAGAAAACCGAATGATGTATAACACCACTACGCCATCTACGGCTACGTCATTAGGCGCAACCAAGACGAGAACAATAGTTAACTGTTTTACGACGAGAACGAATCGAGCCACGAGACTGACAAGTTGGCATTCTTCATATTTTCAGTGTTTTTTAGTTTAAATCCTTAAATAAAATGGTTTAAAATCATATCGAGTATCATTTATCGAAATACACTACATTTATCGACCATACACAATAGTGGTTAAACGTAAAATCCATTCTTCGGTTCTTCATTGTAGAAAATTGATCAATAACAGCCTCATTAAGTTTGGATTACCCTCTATAAATTTTTTTTCATATATTTTATTTTTAAACTTTCTAATAAAGTCCCTAGATTTACCCCTTGTGGTCTGCGTTAAATTAATTTCGGGTTTAGGTGTTCCCGCATTCCTCACTTTAATTTTTTGCTCCAAACTCAAAGAGCTAAAGTTATTTCTTAAATAGTCCACCTTAATTAATATATAATATTAAAATGTTAAAACATACACGCTCGAATTTCTAACTAGATGCATGAACAGACAAGCGGTGCACACAAAAACTGTGCGCCCTTTCCATGTTAAATCGCCATAGCCCCGCTATCCCCCGCTGCCACTCGCCACCTGTTACTACAGAGAAACTGCACTACTTAATCGCACGTGCGAGCAAGTCTCGTCATAATCGTCATTTACCTCGACCGAGGCACGGTTGCCGGATCTATACAGTTTTGGTTTGACGGGATGATAAAATATTAGGGAGGGTCGGACTTTTTTAGTTTGACGGTACGATAAAATATTAGGGAGGGTCGGACTTTTTAGTTTGACGGTACGATAAAATATTAGGGAGGGTCGGACTTTATACGATAAATAATATTCAATGAATATAAATTAATATTTTTTATTCGTTTTGTTTTGGGGGTGCACGTGCGCATGTGCTCCTGTGGAAGAAGCGCCACTGTCTTGGGCACCCTGTATAAGCTGCCAAATTTTCAAGGTGACTGGTTGACTGGTTCTTCATTCAATTGATGATATGGTATTGTGATTGCTAAGATTTCAGCAATGTTCGATCTATAGACAAGTAGGTAAATTCATAACCGACGAATGTCGAAAACTGATATTAGAGATCCATGGGAATGCCTAACCCAGATACTAATAACTCTATTAATAGAGATGTCATTAAAAGGGCCAGACCAAACTACCATTCAATATAATCCTATTAAGTAAATAAAGCTTTATCTGCTTTATCCTTTCCGATAGGCCCGGTGTTTTGACTGTTTGTTGGATTAAAAGTATTACCTTTCAAGTGGATCGAGCGTAGGAATGTTTATTCTTCTGCCTTTATGTACCCGTCGGGTCCAATTGGACTCTGCGGCTGACATCCATTCATCGAGGTGTGGACAGTACGAGTACTTGTCAAACAACGTGTCACTGCGCTATTCTCCGCTAAGAAAATAAAGAATAATAGCTTTTTTACCTGTAAGCGTTTTGTGAGAATCTTATCGCTTTGAATTGACCACAACAGATCGTAAGCACAATTAAACATTATTAATGTGTCAATCTTTTTATTGTAAATGGAATATCTTATAAGTATTGACGAAATACGAAATAAGATATAAATTTATACCTATACGAGTAGATACTACCAGTGGCGTAGCGTTACGGGTGGAGCGGGGATACAATGGCAGCTGCTAAAAATAATCATGTAAATTGTATTTCACCTAAGGTATTTTCTAGTGTTGTGATCGCTCGAGCGAGCGTGTCAATCTTTTTATTGTAAATGGAATATCTTATAAGTATTGACGAAATACGAAATAAGATATAAATTTATACCTATACGAGTAGATACTACCAGTGGCGTAGCGTTACGGGTGGAGCGGGGATACAATGGCAGCTGCTAAAAATAATCATGTAAATTGTATTTCACCTAAGGTATTTTCTAGTGTTGTGATCGCTCGAGCGACAAAACCCTTGATCACTCGATTATTGAAATAACCGACATCGCTCTATTATTAAAAAAACCGCTCGAGTTGTCTATTCAGGCGAAAACCGTCGCTCGTCACTTATTATCTTTCACTCGATACCCGAGCTTCGCTTGACGCCGGCGGAAATGTACCGGTGTAGTGTAATCGAGTTAAAAAACTGCTCGTATATTCGAACAGTTTTTCGCTCGATAGGAAATACTCTAGTTATAAATGCAGGCGAAAAACCGAAAAATATCGCCTGTCACTTGATAGACGACCTTCGGTCTACGCGCCACGCCATCCGATTGGCGACGCTCGAGTTTGACGCTGAGCAGGTACACGACATACGCCTTTCTTAAAGACATATAAAAAAGTATGCCAAATTCCTTAGCGGAGTCATCGCGACATGGGTTTTGTTTTAACTGGCTAGCCAGCGGCGTAGTTTAGGTCTCCGATTGTAAATATTAAAAAATTAAAGTATATAATTTTTAAATTTTTAATACTATAAACGCGAGAAAACTTCTAAAAAATAACATAATAATAGAAATTGTAAATAAAAATAACAAAACACACGAACTGGTTAACAAAATATATAGAAAAATTCGTTGGTAATCTTATAGTAAATATTTTTAAATCTAAACAGGAACTTTTTATTATTAAACTCAAGAAGACTTCTTAAAAATAACATACATTATAGAAAATGTTAATGGTAAATAAGAAAACGAGTAAAATAGTAAACAAAACATAGGTATCGACACATTTTTTGGTAACCAAAAGTAAACATTCTTAAATTTAAACAGGAACTTTTAGGTAACTATAAAGATTAATTTAAAAAAATAATCACCTATTTTCTTATTTTGCCAGTGGCGTAACTAAGCCTACATTTTTGAAGGACACACAGTGGGCACCTGATAATTTAAAGTGGAAGAATTTGACAAGCCATTTTAAATATACTTATTTTATGCTCGTAGATTGAGAAAGATGTGAAGAAAAATAACTCTTGGTAATACTTTTTGTTTTAAAAAATGACAAGAATAAACCCGAACAATAAAAACATATTTGGGTGATTTTTTGCAGCTTTTTGTTTGGTATCGAGACACGTGGTAAAAATTCATTATTCACAAATAAATAAATTTCTGGAATTTTTTGGTGGCTACTACAATTTTTTAGCTAAACCTGTGCCCACCCGTAGTTACGTGCCTGTTAAATACCGTACCTGATCACATGTAAACGACTAGGTTGCCGGTCGAGCAGTCGGTGACGTCATCGCTTGATGAATTTTAATTTCAAGCGATTCACTCGAGCGATTCACTCGATTATTAAAATCGCTCGAGTATCAAGTACTCGATTATTAAAATCATCGGCTTTTCTCAACACTAGTATTTTTTGTATTATCTTAATAATAAGAAAATATTTACCATGTTTTTAATTATTTTATGATCAAATGCTATACTAAATTCATCTAGAGAACGAAGGGCATCAAGGCAATGAGCGACGCGTGACAATCACGTGTCCTCGCGTTTATTGGCTAAATACCCCAATTTCAGCCGCGCCGCACATCTGTGCAGTACAGAGCGGCATTTAGACAGGTTCGAACGAAACCGATATAAAAGTCGTTTGTTTTCTTATTCGTAGCTCAAATTTTAATTAATTTTTTCATACTTGCATGTTGCTTATACAGGGTCATTCACGGTGAGTGGCTTAGAAAATCTCCGGAACTAAAAAAGATATTTGATTGAAATATTCTTCCTCGATATAAAATAATTTTGACGTATCTCTCACTTCCGGTTATACCGGAAGTCGGAATAATGATAAAATGACGTTTGCTGGCCTTAAAAATATTATTAATTTTTCCTATACAGAAACCTTTATTGTTTAATTTGGCTTGGATTCCTTGTTGAAAAGGACCTGCTTTAATAGATTTTTTATAATGTTTTGATAACTGTATAAATAAACAGGGTGTTCAAAAAATAAAATGAAAAATTAAATTGAGAAAACTGCAACAAATCTACATTTTCAAATGGAAACCATTATAGGGGTAAGTTTGTATGAGGTTGCCTATTTCGAAAATTTGTTGTTTTCGAAATATTGCCAATTTAATATTTTTATATGGCGATATTCCTGCGGATTTTAAGTTCAGTTACTAATTAATAGCTCGCTATGACGGCATTAAATAACAGTCAAATAATAAAGAAATAATAATAATAAGTGACAGCGTCATAGATTTTTTTAGTATGTGACTCTTTTTCAACGCTGTCATAGCCAACTATGAGTTACTGAATTTAAAATCCGCAACAAAATCGCCATATTAAATTGGAAATATTTCGAAAATTACAAATTTTCGGAATAGATAACCTTATAAAAACATACCCTTATCTTTAATGCTTAATAGAAAATAATTATAAAATTTGGGGGATTCTATTTGAAAAAGTAGATCTTGCAGTTTATTCAATTCATTTTAATCTTAATTTTTGAACACCCTGTATTGATAATTTAAGGAACAAAACGTCGGAAGACCAAGTGTTGTATGCACTGAACGTTCCTCTTTCATAATTTAAACAAAAAATCCAGGCCAGTATTTCAAAAAAGTTGATTATGGTGACCTAAAGACGGAACGTCGCATGAAATCTGAAGATGTCATCTTGTGGAGAATAAAAAGTAGCAATGAGGAAGTGAAATTTATTTTTGGATATCTCTTCGAACAAAGTCAGGAAAAAATAAAAATCGAAACGCAAAATTTTAGATTTTTCCAAATATCTTAAAAGTCCTTGTATTTATTCTTGATTTTTTTGCGGCTTATTATTGGGCCCATAATTACACAACATTGTCCAATTTAACCGACTTTGTATCTCTTACCGTTTCCGAAATCCCAATGGTGAAGGTGACCCTGTATATTGAAAGCCCTTGTATTTATATTGAAAGCCCTTGTATTTATTTTTTATTTTTTTGCGGCATATTACTTCGTATCTCTTACCGTTCCCGAAATCCAAATGGCGAAGGACGAATTTGTTACACCCTGTATAGAGGAAAATTTTTTGAATCGGTCCTATTACTTATTTTCCTTAACGTCTAACCTATCATACATAACCTGCATACACAGTAACTATTGAATAGTTCTTACTCTCTTCGATGTACAGTACGTTTCACGAAATTTGGATACGACTTAATGATTTCCTGGGTCGGTCCCATTGTGTCGACAAGAGCTTGACAATAAACAAGTGAAGTATGAAGGGACGGACTAAGGAAAACAAGTAATCATATGATTATATTAATGTAATCAAATGAAATAACATTTTTTTTAAATATTATAACTAGTCATATTTATTTACATTAAATTTATAATGTCATTCTATAGATAGTTCTGTTTCGCTATCGCTATCCTCACCAAAATTAATTATAATTGGATTAATTATACGATCCAGACTAATATAAGAATTTTCTACAATTATTACGTGACGGACTGAATTTTTCCAACTACCTGGGGGAATATCATTAAAGCATTTTCGTATTAATTCTACAACACTAGAACTTAAAGTGGGAGAAATATTTTCAGACCTAACCAGTGATTTTAACTCGTGCCACATAAGCTCTATGGGGTTAAAAATGCAATAATAGGGTGGGAGCCGTAGCACTATATGTCCAATTTCTTCTGCCAATGTGTCACAAACATATACTTTTTTTTATACAAAATGTCTTTAAAACTTCTATAAGATCACTTTTTTTATAACTTTCTTCAAAATGTAGTTCTGAATCTCCAATTTTGTATTATTTGAGCTTGGAGCTTTATGTAATTGGCGACTGTGATAGCTCGCATTGTCCATTACTATCACGCTATTCTGAGGAATGTTTGGTAAACGACAATTTTTGAACCATTCCTCAAAAACTAAGAAATTTTACCACAAAAAGATATTTAAATATAAATTAAGCAACCTAACCTACCTGATGTGCCTATATTTAATTATAATTATTACAATCCCGTCCTTTCCACATAATAATTCATTAAGTTATTTCCCAATTTTTCGTGAAACAATCTTTTCCACTACTACTAAGATATGGCATTGCTTTCCCCTCCCCAAATTCCTTCATTGGACGTAAACTCTTTTACCGTTAATTATAAACCAGATTTCACCGTCGCTAATTCGTGATAAGAAACGCCAAATCTGCAATTTATTCCAATAAAATCCCATTTTCGTTAAATGCAAATTCATAATCCTTTTTTGAGACCTTTAATTACTCCGTCAATATTCATTAAAGCCATTCTTGCATCTTGAGGCTTTTGGTATAATTGAGTAAATGCGTTAATGACGTTTTATTCTTAAGTTCTTACGAAAATACGTGAAAGAGTAATGAGAAATATTAATTAGAATTAGGAAAAATGAAGAATGCAAACACATTTGGTAAGTAGGGGAGACCGAGTAGGGTTGTGACAATTTTTACTTAAAAGAACATATCTCAATAAACAAACATAACACCATTATGAATTGTATGCCGCAATGTAGCTTTGCTCTTTTAAAAACAGTCATCAAAGTCAATAAAAGTTATAAGTTTTCTGAGAAAATTTACGAAAACTGAAACTACTCCCTTTGTCACAACTCTCCTAACACCGAGGTAAATTGTGACAGATACCAAGGTAAGTTGTGACAGCTGTGTATCTAGACTAATGTTAATAGATAAAAGTACTTTTATATGAATTATAAACAAAACACACGTTTTTTTTTACATAAAATTACTTTAATTATCATTATTCATAATTGTAGGAACTACAATAACATGAAACATTAACATAACAGAAAATCTTTCATAAGTTAATATATCAAACTTAGGTTGTAAGAATTGACCAAAGCAAACGAACAGGAACAGAAATAAACAGAAAAAAACCTTGCAAATAGTGTGTAAAATAAGCTAACCAGAAAATACCCTTTTAGGAGAGTTGTGACACGCTGTCACAACTCTCCTATAGTTACCAAAAATCGCGATCGGGTCATAATAATAATTCGTAATTTCGAAACAAGATGCAAACACAGCAAGACAATGCCACGCTTTGAAACTCCAAACCCACACAATATAAGAAAAAATAGCATAACCACGTGAATGTAATATATCATGATATAAATACAATCAAAAATTTTATAAAAAATTTACTTATCGGTTGTTTTTTCATGCAGACGTCGTAATCACGCAACCGCTTGTCGTGAGCCATCGGCACGTACTGCGTCAAGTAGCGCGTCTATAAACAAACAATCGTGCGCTGTTGTCATCTCGCTAACGGCCATAGATTGCGAGAAATCGTCTTTGTCACAACTCTACTCTATCACAAATCTCCTCGATCTCCCCTACCTGAGCTCCCATAATCCATTCACAAAACTGTTGGAAAGTGAAGCTGTGATTGTGTGAAATGTTACTGAAAATCAGTAATGGGTAACATGATAACAACAACATGTCATCAAGTCATAACAACTACATGTTGGTTGGCTGAATGACAACAATGTTGAAGTCTGGTTATATCAGATGGTTAAATATTAAAACATAACCGTACTTACCGATGAAAAGTTAAACCCTTATTTAAATAATTACAATCTACATATGAATGCACCATGATTGTTTATAATAAAGACGATTTTTCACCAATAATCACAAAAAAAGACAAGTCAACCAAAATATATAAACAATCCCTGAGATACCAGCGCCAACGTTGTAAATATTGTAATGTTTAAGAGATTAGTATATATTCATATTCTGGCTCCTGGATCCTAGCGCAGTAGGTAAGATGATGCCAGAGTGCAGTTGGATTAATTCAAGATTCGTTTGATACTTTTAACTATAATAATATTTTTTTAAAGAATCTCTCATCGCCTTCTCACAGTTTATAGTAAAATTATTGGGATATAAATGTATTTTAAGAACAATTGCGGATTAACCTCAAACCAGTTGTAATTGTCAAATTAACAAATTTTTAATTGTAATTTTGCACGATATCTTTGCGATAAATATGTCTATGGCTATGCTGCAATAATGACCGAAAGAGGTGGGAAAGGAAAGACTATTTGTATTCGTTGCGTATGCTAGAAATGTACACTTTTCTATCTGTAGTTGGTAAGTACCTACGTAATAGAAAAAAAAATTGTGTTACGGCGATTCCTAAAGCGGATTTTAAATGCTGCAATATTCAAGAGATCTAACCCAGAAGCATGCGCGGTTGCGAAGATATATCAGCTGGGTCGCAACGCATGTCTCTCGGATAAATCTCTTGAGTCTTCCAGAGTTATCTTGGAGCATGTATAGGTATTATCAGCTAACTTTTGACAATTATGTAATTTCTAGTAATATCCTGTTTACACAACCCTCATATTTTTTGGCGAATGGCGCCTACAGTACGACCGACAGCAGCCGATGCCATAAAGGAGTGAAGAAGAACCATCATATTTAAAATTATAGTCAGGGCCGGACTTCACATACTTTAGTAAAATTTATTACTTTTATTAGTAATAAAACATTTTTCTGAAATTGGCATGCTGATAACGTATGTGTAGCAGTGGCGGTGCGTCCATACGAGCACATGTCCGAACCTTCCTGATATTTTATGGTACCGTCAGACCAAACTTATACGTAGTAGCTCTCGCTGTGGCGTGATCCGCGCGCCGGTCGTTAGATTGTTGACGAGAAATGGTTGCATATGCTCTCATGTAGACGAGACGTAATGCAGTTTCTCATTACTATCAGCGCCTTTGTCTCTTTGCACGTGTATATATGCAGTAATTCGAGGTGCGTTTATTTGTACCAATATTTTAGTTATTTTCTTAAAATGTAGTTTTAATTTCTTCAATTTTATATGTTTTTTGGGGTGCTGAACCCGAATCTGGTGTTTGCTAATAAAATTTCGTGCCGCTACATTAAAAAAAATTCAAAGAAAGATAAAAATATCTTATTTTTGGTTTTTTTTGGCTTATAACCCGCAAGCTGTAAACGTTTCGTAAATAACGTTCACATCTAAATTGGAAGCACATAAAGTTTCTACCAATTTCACTATTTAAGTTTTTCCTCCGATGAACCGTTCGAGCTCAAGCGATAGTTAGAAACTGGCCTATTTCGACTGTCTCTGCAGAAACCCCCTTTTTTACTGCCTTCGAAGAACCTCATCCATGACCATCTAAATGAGATCGGCTCATTTAATAATGTAATATATATTCAAATATAATATAATAATATCTAATAATTTTTCGTTGGAATTTCGAAATTTATTAAATTATTCGAACATTATGTAATTTTTGAAAAATGACCTGTATCTTTACATATACGATCGAAATAAAGTATGTCCAGAGAACTGAGAGGAATTCACAAATTGACAGCCTTTAACAACAAATTCGAGTTTTGGAGTATAAAAAGTGGGTTTTTGCGGAGATATCCGAAATACGTGAATTTTCAACTATCGCTTGAGCATGAACGGTTGCTCGAAAAAAAACTTAAATAATGTAATTTGTAGGAAACTTTATTTTCTTTCATTATGAATAGGAAGGTTATTTACTAGAAGTTGATAGTTTCCGAGTTTTAACAAAAAAACGAGAAAAAATTAGATTTTTTTTCCTTTTCTTGGATTTTTCAATGTTGTGTCACGAAATTTTGTTAGCAAAACTCAGATTCGCCAAAAAAACATATAGAATGGAAAAAATCACCCACAACTTTCCTGGTAAAAACACAATTTAGCTGGAGTATTATTTAAAATAAGTTAAAAAGTTCTCTCCACATTGCTAAGCAACGAACATTCATAACAACCGAAAAAAAATTCGATATAATCTTCTCCTTTATGAATCGGTTCATTCAGCAGAGCTAATCGATTTGCATGCACTAAAAAAAAATGATTTTTTCTATTTTTTCCATCGAATTTAAGAAGCGATTTGTGATTTGACAGCGGTTTCTTGGGTTGGGAAATAATTTTCCCTTGAGTTCCTATTAATATAATTTTTGTGCCCTATATATTTTTAATTTGTCCAAAATTATGCAGCTTTGTTCCTAACGGAACCAGATTATTTTGACGAATTCATCTAGGCCAACTTGGCATAAAGCAGTGAATATCAAGGCAGCTGATTCAGATAAATTAGCGATGTTGTTAAATCTAAACTAAAATAGGAGAAGAAAAAAATAGCAAATATTATTTTTTGCCGGCCATTTTGCTTAGGGTACGAATAGGGACACAATATTCTGACATCGTAAAGTACTCGACAGGACTTTCAAAATGATGTATCGGAAGACCCCTCTTCCTTTTTAATTTTCTTTATCAAGCTGGTGCCCATCCGCCATTAAAGAACCTCAGGGTATAAGTTTAATTAATAAGGTTAAGTATAATTTACATAAAAAACCAGCCCCTCCACAAAAAAAGTTGTCAAACCGATATATTCCTAGATGCCAGCAGCCACAAGACACCAACCGGGTAGGCTGCATGGCGGTTTTATTAAATAATTGTTAGAAAATTGGTTTCCTTATATATTTTTGTATTAATTCCAATTTTTTCCTGTACACGATGTTCCCTATGTCTTCGTGTGATTATGTATTGTTGTTAGATATCTTTTTGTCTATGAATTTTTAAATAAAATCTGTTGGCTGGCTGGGTTAGTAAGATTATGGAACAATGCTTTTGTTTTCATTTTTTCCAGTTTCAAAATGCAAGCCGCAAGCGGAAAACGAGCATGCTGGACCAGTGAAGATCTTAAAAATTCTTTATCGTTAGTTCATAGAGGAATGTCAGATTCCGATAATCTACCTCTGTCCTTTAAAGTACATACTCTTCTAAAACAAACGAACCATGTAGCATCTAAAAAAACTGACTTAAAAGAAGCTAAGCAATTTAATTTAAGCATTTTATTGAAATAAAGAAGTTCATTCAATCAGAGATTAAATATAACTAAATATTTTTGTGGGCCTTGTTAAGACTCAAGGTTCTCAATAAGACCCGAATGCAAATGTTTTAATTTTATTAAAAAAATCAAAATGTGAAAATTCTAATACTTTCATTTGAGGTACACCCATGAGAATATAAATGCATACGCGCAACGGATATGTACAATGGCAATGGCGGTGCATGATTACTGAAATTACACCATGCTTCATGCTCTTTTACCTCTTCATAACAAGCAAGAATGATTATTATGGCTGCAGACGCAGACACATTGTTTTGAAATTTTTACTATCTGATAAACTTGTTAGAATAAATAAACATGCATTTTCAATCTGGAAAATAACTTTCGGGTATTTTCAAGTCAAGTAATTAACACAATTTTATGACCGGGCCTAAATTATAAAATCTATAATATAATGATGAATTTAATCTCTCGACACCTGTAAGGTAGAAAATAGAAAATATTTAAAGAAAAACTTGTCACTTTACGACATTAGGTCCGTCAAATAATCACTATTCGTAACTATTATCGACGAATAAATTATCTGGCGAATAACTGTCATTTATTTGAGTGACAAGATATCATTTTGACTTATCTTGTAGATAAAACTTACTCTGCAGAATAAATCCGGCTATTTGCATGTGAAAGTATCGGGCCTAAAGATACTAGAAAAGTTAAACTTGTTCAAATAAACTGTTTTTTTTTTTCTAGGTTTCAGTTGTAAGTAGTAGTTGTTAAGGGTGTTCGCCTACATTACCCCGCAGCCTAAAAATGAAGCTTTTTTGATGATTTTCTGCTGTATATTAAATTTAGTCCTTTTAGTATCTTCTTTATATCTCCTATGAACTATAGTAGGCACATACACTCGCCGGCCAAAATTCCACCACCCTGATATTTTGGTCAAGTTTGATATTTTATAACTTTTTTATTTTTTATGCGATTTTCATGATTTTGCTATCAGTTTGTAGATCCGTTTATTGTGTTTTTCCTTAATTATTTTATAAAGTAACATTTTTCGATTAGGCTATATTATAGAGGAGTAAATCAAACTGTTGTTTTTTATAGTAATTTCAAAATACCCTGTAGGAAAATTGAGGAGGATAATTGTATTTACATACTGTTTCTTGTCATCTTTGATGTATTCTAAACATTTAGTTTCCTGATTCATTCCATTATCTCATTTCTCAATTTTAAATGAACCGCTGATTTGAAGTCTATTTTCATTAAGAAAAACAAACACTAAGTATATCATAAAGTTAATTAACAAAAACAATTTTAATATCGTGTATTTCCTCCTCTCGCAGCAATGACAGCTTGCAGTCTTCATGATATCGAACGAATAAGGTTACTTATCCTTTCTTGAGGGATAGTCTGACATTCTTCGGTCTGCGCCAGTCGTAAGTCTTGTAAGGTTTATAGTTGTACAGGACGAGGACGAACGAAAGTTGATTCCAAAGATGTTCGATTGGGTTGAGATCCGGGCTACATGCGGGCCATTCCAATCTTGGAAGTCCGATATTCGTTCACTACCTGTGCAACGTGAGGTCTAGCATTATCATGCATTAATGTAAATTGGTTCCCAATGAAAGGAGCAAATGGAGCAACAACTTTTTGCAGGATTTCCTCAATGTGACGGTGGGCGATTAGGGCTCAACAAAAATAAGATTGGTGCGTGCTTCGGTAGAAATACCAATGACATAAATTTTCTAAAAATAACATCGTTTCATTTAAAATTTTGTAACTCGCAGCAGAAATGAGATAAAGGAATGAATCAAGAAACGAAATGTTTAGAATACATCAAAGATGACAAGAAACAGTATGTAAATAAAATTATCTTCCTGAATTTTCCTACAGGGTGTTTTGAAATTACGACAAAAAACAACAGTTTGATTTACTCCTGATGTATAATATAACATAATGGAAAAATGTTACTTTATAAAATAATTAAGGAAAAATACAATAAATTGATCTACAAACTGATAACAAAACCATGAAAATCGCATAAAAAATAAAAAAGGTATAAAATATCAAACTTGACCAAAATTTCAGGGTGGCGGAATTTTATGCCGGTGAGTATATTAATGGTCGTTAAATTTTAATTTAAGAACAGAAAGTTCCTCATAGAACTGAATTGTTATGCCGTGAGGGCATACAGCGTGTTACCTAATGATATACAGGGTGACAATTTAAAAACTTGAAATGGCCATATATTAGAAACGAAAAACTGAAGAAAAAAACGCAAAGAACAGTTTCTATAAATCGAAGGGGGAACAAAAACAAGCGTATTAGCCCACCCCTATCTGCAACCCCTTGGACAGGGTGAGATAAACCCTTAAAATCTTAAATAGAAAGGGGGTCGAGTGATACATCATTTTGAAGCTCTTGAAAAATGCTTTCCAATGGTACCATAGAAAGGTACATTTCAGGAAATTCTTCTCTATTTATTAAGGAAAACAATAAATGAAAAGAAAATTTTGAAATTTTTTATTATTAGTTAATTAAATGTTCAAAATGATTGCTACCAATATCCTGGCATATTAAGAGATATCTCTTAAGAATTCTAAACAGTTTAAGCCTCGGTATTTCGTTTTGGTTTATTTGCTATTTTTTTTTTGTCGAAAAAAAAAATTTGTTTTATAAATATTCGCATTTTATTATCACAGAATTTACCTTAAAGGTAACTTCTACTAGTATTATTATTTTAAGAGCAGTTAACTTTCGGTTCAGTTTAAACGAAAAGCAGCACTTCTTATCTTTAACAATGGTGTACAGTACAGCTGAACGGGTAGAAATTATTTTCATTTATGGTTCCCAGGATCAATGTTTTTTAAGAACAGCTCAACGTTTTAACGAAAGGCATCCAGGTCAAAATGTAAGCCATGTTATGTTCGCCAACTAGTAGCCAAATTTAAAGAAACTGGTTCTGTCGCGAATATAAAGAGAAATCAACCGAGACTAGCCGACGAAGCAGCGCAAATTGAAATTCTGGGGCAGTTTGCAATGAATTCAACTTTATCAACTCGTCAAGTAGCTGTAGCAACTGGATTATCTCGTGAATCAATAAGAAAGGTACTTAAAATTCATAAGTTTTATCCCTATAAACTGCACATACTGCAAGAACTTGGTGACGACGACCCTGACAGAAGAATACAGTTTTGTGAAATAATGACAGATAGAATTACGGCAGAACCTCGACTAGTTAAAAATATTTGCTTCAGTGATGAGTGTACCTTTTATTTAAATGGGCATATTAATAAGCAAAACTGTCGTTACTGGAATGACGAGAACCCCCACGTATTTAGAGAAGGGCATACCCAGTACCCTCAGAAAATTAATGTTTAGGCTAGTATATTGGGAGATGGTATTATCGGCCCAATATTTATACAAGGAAATTTAAATGGCGACAGGTATGCTGAAATGCTACAGAGATCTATCGAACCACTAATAGTGCGAGAATTAGAAAATCAGAGGGACATGCTCGGAAATTTATCTTTAGAAGAACGCTTACTACATTTCCAACAGGATGGAGCACCTCCGCATTATGTAGTTCCCGTTAGGCAGTGGTTGGATGATAATTATCCCAACCAGTGGATTGGAAGAAGAGGTCCTGTTGAATGGCCACCTAGATCCCCGGACCTAACACCTCTTGACTTCTTTTTGTGGGGTCACCTAAAATCTGTGGTTTTTAAAACGCAACCTGAGTCACTATAGAGCAACTTCAGCATAGAATAGTTCAGGAATGCCGTGCTATATCCAGAGAAACCTTTGCAAATGTACGTGAAGAATTTGAAAGTAGGCTTTATTATTGTCTTCAAAACAACGGAAATCATTTTGAACATTTAATTAACTAATAATAAAAAATTTCAAAATTGTCTTTTCATTTATTGTTTTCCTTAATAAACAGAGAAGAATTTCCTGAAATGCCCTTTTCTATGGTACCATTGGAAAGCATTTTTCAAGAGCTTCAAAATGATGTATCACTCGACCCCCTTTCTATTTAAGATTTTAAGGGTTTATCTCACCCTGTCCAAGGGGTTGCAGATAGGGGTGGGCTAATACGCTTGTTTTTGTTCCCCCTTCGTTTTATAGAAACTGTTTTTTGCGTTTTTTTCTTCAGTTTTTCGTTTCTAATATATGGTCAAGTTTTTAAATTGTCACCCTGTATACTTATTTTATTGGTTGATTTCTGGACCAATTTTAAGTCGAACGAGAGAAAGGGCGAACTCAATAAACGCACGTTTTGTCGAAAATTTAAATAATTTTTTTTGCTTGTTACAATATTCATAATATACAAAAGGTATTATTGATTATATTATTATTGTTTATTTTGACATACTTGGAATAAAACATTTAAACAAAATCGGTTCTTGTTGATTTGCCCTTTTTCTTCTAATGGCCAAAAAAACGTGAAATTGATCTAAGGATAAAGTACCCAAATTTTTAAAAATACATCAAATTTAGAATTAGATTCTCTATCTAAACATGCTGACGAGAAACAGCCATTATGAAATATATGCAATTAAGTCATTTTATAAAACTAAGTAAAATTGTATTTCAAGACAAAACATAAAAACAATGACATACGAAATTAAATACATAGATAACCTAACGTAAAAAGTCCTAACTGTATAAAAGAACTGTCAAGTTTATGCTGAGACACAATAATTTTCGATATATCGTTCTAGTTTTTTTTATTTTTTATTGTTCTTCCTTTTTTTATATTGTTCTGTCTTCTGCAACTCATTGGAGGCTTGCATTATTCTGTTCCGTAGAATTTCAGCATTTGCGGGTCTAACTCGATATAAATTTTTTTTAAATCTACCCCATAAATAATATTCAGGCCACTTTGTAAACTGTCTGTCTTTATGAGTACCACGTCCTATCGATTAGATCGGGAAATTAGTATTTGGCAAATGGAAAAAAAATGGCTGTTTCTCGTCCCGTGTTTAGAGAGAGATTATTATTCTGAATGAGCTACAAACGGCATTTTGATGTATTTCTAGAAATAAGGGACGTTATTCTTAGATCAACAGGCACATTTTTAGGTCACTCTATACAATATTTAGGATATTCAACTATGATTAAGGAGGTTTTCAATCAAGCAGAACTTTTTAGAAAGAGTGATTTTTTTCGATAAAATGAAAGATAAAAAAGTTTCCTATTTTGACTTAAAATTGATCTAGGAATGACTCATTGAAATAGGTAGGTATCGTAGATTATTTGCGAAAAAAAATTACGTAAATTCTCAAGTCATTTGAACCAAATATTCAATATTAGTAAAGCATTATATATATTTATCAGAAGCTTGTTAAAAACTTAATTACATTAATAAATATATAGAGTGACCCATTCGAAAAACATTTTCTTTTGTTGAAAATTATTGAACGTTCAAAAAATCTGAGTACGTCACTTTTTTTAATTTTTTTTTTATGATCAAACACAAGCACTATAGGAAAAATCCTTTAGGGCACTCTGGGAGTGGTGCGTGTGCGCAAAAAGCGATTCATGTTGGTTTTGAATCGAAAGCTTATATTCGTTGGGAAAAATGACCTGACGGCTGCATGATTCTACGTAATAAAAACTACAAAGAGAACATATATTTTTTCTTTTTGATAAGTTACAGGGTAACTGACATATGGGAGGTGTCCCAAAATGTAAAATTCCCAAAAACATCCCGTATATCAAAAACAAGGAGGCCTAGAAAAATTCTAATTGTGGCACCTTTTGTTTCACAAAAATTTAGTGCTGCGAAAACCGGATCCTCCTATCTTTACTAATAACGGAGATACCCCCGTAAAACGATCGAAAGATGGACACCCTGTACAGCTTCCGGAAAAATTTCTTTATTGGAAAAGAGAAATTGCTGGAAATTATTTGCAAGTTTGTAGGAGGGCCGATAGGGGGCGTAACACTAATGTAATGTTATTGTCGTTTTCTCTACAATTTACTTATAGATAAGGTATATAGGTATTGAAAATACTTACAAATAAATCTGTAATGTATCGTGAACAACTTTGCTTACATACTTTTTTCTTCAAAGTTTTCGTCAAGTTTGAATAAACATTGCTTCGTCCTGAGTACGTCAGTGGAACCGAGAATATTTTTTCATGCATGATTAAATTTCTTTTTTTTTCTCTCCTTAAGTCAGATAAGTTGTTAAAAAATCATACACAAGTTACAAATCATAACCTCCGTAAAATCGGATGAATATCATTTGTAACTCCAATCACCTAACATATTTTATTAGTTCATCTTTATTTCACTATTTATAACAAACTTTTGTTTTAGCATTCAGTCTCACAAATACATAAAATGGTAGGTAATATGTGATGCAAAACGTTAAAGCACTAAACACGTATCTACTTGTAGCAACGTAAAATGGTAATTTGAATTTAAGCACAAGAAATTGAGATCATTAATATTAGCTAAATTTTTCTTTTTTCTGTACACGTTAAAATTTCGTACGGAACTGATTTCTGTAATGGCCGATACTCTTTTATAACCTTAGCTAGAACAAAGCATCCGTCACACAGCCAATATTCAATCGAATTAAGTCGGTATGGGAGCATTGTTTTGAGAGTAAACCTATGAACGTAAAATAAAGAAAGAGTTTTATTCAAACGAAATTCTAAAGGTATTTAAAATTTAGAGGCGGTTCATAATTTGGTGTGTTTGCTTTTGATCTTGATTTTTTTTAAATATCATAGGTAGTAATTATGTAAAATGGGTGATTAAAAGTTAATTTCAAAATAAATGACGTATGACGCGTACGAACTAACAACTTAGATCAGGTCAGAAACTAACTTGAACTTAGTTAAGACAAGTGGTTGTTCGTAAGCAGCTCATAATTATATCCTGCAACTCGTAAGGCATCGCGTGATTCTTAAGAATAATCCGTATACTCGTAGGTAATTCCACGGTGTTTCGTCTTGATCTATGCCATACTTACTAACATTTAGTTAGTTACGAGCAGCAAATAGTATTCCAGGATATATTGCTCCAACAATGAAAGAAAAATTGGTTCAGACCATCTCAAAGAATAAAGGGTTCCAAACATTGCAAAAAATATCTATTAGTTTGAGTGGTGGGTAAGATTCTGATTTTTCCAGCAACACCGAAATTTAAATATGCACCAACAACCAGTATAGATGTAAAACTTTTCTAAGTACAAGAATATTCTAACAGATAGAAGATATAATTTTACCACGGATAATTTCAAGAAGCATTTAGTTATAAATTCGTGTAAACATCAATAAAAATGGGAGCATATACATAATAAATAACAATATTATTAAATTATTATCATTACAACTTACTTAATTTTTTTTTCTCATTGGCTAATAAATTTAACTTTTGCTTAATTTGCTTAGTTGATGTTTTTGATAAATTTTGAGCTTTTTTAGCACTTCTTATTTTATATTTTTATGCCTTTTTAAGTACTTTTTCAATTTTTTACGCTTTTCTATCCGGTCTCTAAATACAGGATGTCAGGGAAAATGGGGAAAATCTCCCGAACATGAAAAAAAAAACAAGTGAAAAGGGTATTACAAGATCATATAAACTTTTTTCGTAAAGACCTCCTCTCCGAAAATATGGGCTCCCAAAGAGCTCCAATGGAATCAAGTTTTTTACACATAATTATTGAACCACCAGGTATACTTCAATTTTCTTTTAATAGGATGTATACCAGGTAAGACCCTTCAAATTAGTATCTAAGAAAGTGTTGTGAATTACAGCTGCAGGGACAGACATTCTGTTCTTATATACATACCTTACCTTTAGCTATTGACTACAAATTAAATACTCTTCATTTATGTCGCTAATCCTAACCGTTTTCGAGAAAACGACATTTTAATTACATCATGTATCTGGCATATCTCGGTAAGAGATACATCTTTATTCCTTCATATTTAACCCGTGAGAAGTAAAAACCGTTGTCCAAAGTTCTTATCATACAGGGCGTTAAAACAAGGGAGGCCAGAAAGTCCGCTCGTGCAGCTGTGAGTACTTCACAATACTTTCTTGGATAGTAATTTGAAGGGTCCTACCTGGTATACATCATATTAAAAATTTTTTTAAATATACCTGGTGGTTCAATAATTCTATGTGTAAAATACTGGACTCCATTGGAGCTCTTTAGGAGCCCATATCTCCGAAGAGGAGACATATGCAAAAAAAAGTTGATATGAACTTGTAGTACTCTTTACACATTTTCCTGGACACCCTGAATAAATAGCAAACTGTTTTTTATTAATTTTAGTTCCAATAATTGTAGTATAACTTTCAGAAGGAAGCAATATCTGCCTTCGTTGTAAATTTTAACGACGACTGTATATAAAAACTTAATTTTTATGGAAATGGTGTCGGGATTGATCGGAAACCTTCTTTCTATTTTTATTTGTATTGGAATTCGGTCAGAGAATAAAATATCAACTATACCTTAATTTAAAAAATATTTCATTGTTAAAGGAACAAATACGAATTTTTATCAGTCCAATCACTACATTATTTCTGTTTAAAAAATGGTTTCTTCACCGACTGTACTTTGCCGCATCGGCCATGCCACAACACTCTGTCTTCTTTTATAAAATTACCATATTCTCGATTTCGATGAAAAACGTTCCGAGTGTGACAAAGACAAAGTTGTAGTTACAGTGCTGCCAAGTGAGACGGGAGCGTTATTATGTGTTCTGGTTTCTCTTTTTCGCATCCATCGCAGAATATAAATATTCAAATGAGTCGGCCCATCATGTAAGATTGTATGACGGGTTCTTTGAAATGCTAAAATATGCAGATGCAAAGGGGAGTGAGCGCTGGCTCACTGGTAAAATACAACTCTCAATGTGTGGAAGTTTGTTCGGTTTTTGAGAGAAAGGCCTACTATAGAAGCGTTAAAAGCCGTATTAGAATCGGCAATTCTTCTCTTGCTCCTGCAATGGCAATTATATTTGCACGTATTCATGCGCAGTAAATCGTTCTCGCTCAGCTGGCGCATTGCCAACATTCAGAACGGCAGTTGGTACTGTCGAAATCCCTAAAATACCCCCAGAATTAGAGATCGGCAAACCTGTTCGTTTCGATCATCAGTTAAAACAGCTACTGCTACTTACACACAAAGTTGAAAAAAGTTGCGACGAATTAGCAGTACATATGCTTAATAAAGAATGTGAACTGCTATTTTAAGTACCAGTTAGTTTAAATAGCCATTAGCTGTTCATAGCTGCTTCGACCAAATAATAAGCAGTTAAAAATAACAGAATAATCCATCTCTACCCCGACTTGCAGCGGCAATGCAAGAAGCATTTGTAAGTAGCAGCTTTAACTGCTAATCAAAACAAACAGGTTTGCCCATCTCTAATTCTGGGTATATTTTAGGGATTTCGATACTACCAACTGCTATTATGACTGTTGGAAATGCGCCAGCTGATCGAGAACGGTTTAGTGCGCATGAATACGTGCAAATATAATTGCCATTACAAAAGCAGAATTGCCGACTCTAATACGGCTTTAAAGAATATACCGTCAAAACCGTCATAAAATTCAAAAAATAAAGTTGATGATGATTATGTGTAGCACATCATTAAAAGTTGCTGTGAGAATGTGTTGTCAGTTTTGCCCGAACGTTAATATTAACGCCGGAAAAGAATAATATTGAAAATCCAAAATTTCAGTTTTTATTTAAATAACTCAAAATTTAAACATCTTACAAAAACTTTTTGTGCGACAGTTAGTGCTTTACTTTAGCGATACTTTTTCCCTATTTAATCGAAGTTGTATCTGTTACCATTAACCTAATCCTCATAGAGTGGCCTTCCATATCTTGGGCACCCTATATACAAACAATGACACAAAATAATGTTTTTAAAGCTTTGGTTAACTGTCACTATAAAATAAATATGTCTCAACCAGCAAAGCTCCTTCTAACAAGAATAAAGAATGTACAGGAAAATGGTTTCTAATGTCACAAGAAATCATCCCAGCTAAAATAATCCTAGCCAGGATTTTTTGTCTGCAGCTTTTCTCAGTGGACTAAGTCTCGGACTCAAAATATTTACATTCCTTTTATTTAGATGTTTACCATCTGCGAGTACCATCAGACCTTACAAACATTTAATTTGTCAATTACAATTTAAAAAACAATAAGCATTACGCTACAATAGGCAACAACAGAATAAGAATTGACAAATATCGTTATTTTTCTCAAAATGACCTAATAATTGATAATTCATTAACCGTAACCCAGTAAACACGAAACATCCCTGGGACATCCCATATAGGTCCAAACGTCCCAGAAATGGGATGAATTGAACCGGTGGTCTCTGGGACGTCGATGGGAACGTCCTTATTAGATCCTGCTCAGGACGTCATACGGGCGTCATGATTTACATCTGTAGGACATCCTCAATGGAACGAATGTTACTTTATAGAACAAAAATTTATTCTTCTATCTTTTGTGAGTGACTTTACGAGTTCTCAATGACAACGTAATTATATCCAGAAAAGTAGCAGAATTAAATAAAATAGCAAAGTTACATTTATCTGTTATAAATTAAATATCATGCACATATCGGAGGTTTATCTGTTTTACCGGGGATTTATATTTTGCAGCAAATAGTGTTCGTTTTCATCCAAAATAGCGTGTTTCGGGTTTGTTCGCTTGGTTTTATACAGTTTACTTATATTCAACGGCTTTGGCTAACTTAATCCTTTTATTTTAAATTCGTATTTTCAATCATGATTAATCACAAAATAATAATTCAATTTAATTTCATTTCATTTCATTTGGCGGACCACGCAAAAAAAATTTTAACCTCACTTTTTCTGTCTGTCTTGGCTTGGACGGTGCCTCGTTCATTTCGTTATTTGTGGGCCAAGATAAGTGTCCTGTTTCGAAAAAAAAAACAAACGTGTTTTTTAAAAAAATGCTTGTGAAATTGTAAATATTCCAATGTGCTTTATTTAAGGTACGTAAACAGTATAACTTCGTCAGAGTTCGGTCTAAAGGCAATGAAATATTAAATAATATTGTAAGTATTTCCCGGAGTAATTCAGAGATCAGATCAGATTATCAACATGCGTTTTTTAGGAGCTAAGATACTATGATGCTAAGTGTCGCTCACAAGAGGAGTGTGATACGGGGCGACCGAAAAAAATATCGAAAGGGAAATGAGCAGTTGGCTGAGGCGGCCCCAGAAAGAATCAGGAAAGAAAAACAGTTATAAACATATACCTGGTCAAAAATATGTACTAAAAATATAGAAGCTTGTTTAACAGACTTCTTTAATATTAGATAAGGGGTTAAGAATCTATACCCAGATAAATAGTATCATTATCATAATCAGTATCATAAATAGTATCAGAAAGCTATTAATCCACATCTTTAGTACCTGTAGGGCTTCAACATTATCAGCGATCATCAATATGGGTTTCGGAAGTCCAGATCAACTGGAGATCTTCTAGCCTATGTCACCCATATTTGGAACAATGCAATCGAACATCATGGGGAGTCTCGGGTTGTTGCACTGGATATTTCTAAAGCCATTGATCGTGTTTGGCATGAGGGACTTCTAAGTAAACTGCGATCTTATGGTATGCCCAGTCGATTCTGTGCATGGTTGTCTAACTTTCTTAAGGACCGCTCTCTGCAAATGGCAATTGACGGATTTCTCTCAGACAAATTCACCATCAATGCCGGTGTTCCTCAAGGTCCATATTGTCTCCCACTCTCTTCTTACTCTACATTAACGACCTTCTAGTGAAAACGAAAAATCCGATATTTAGTTTTATTGACGATAGCACACTTATCTCATCTTTCTCTTTGAATGCACAAGCATCCGCTGCCGACGCACATCTTCGCAGACAGCATGAAGTATCACGCCTGAACAAAGACATGGAAGTCAATCTGGGAGGAAATATGTCTTGGCATAACCACGTTGTGGCAATCGCCAAGATAACTTCTCAGAAACTTGGTGTACTCTTCCGAACCAGAAAGTTGTACACACCTCAACAACTTTTGACACTATACAAAGCCCAGATTCGACCATCACTGGAGTACTGCTCGCATGTTTGGAGCTCTGCACCCAAACATACTCTTTGGTTACTGAATTTCATCGAAAGGAGGGCCATTCGTCTGATTGGAGACCACGAGCTGACGAAGAGCTTCGACAGCCTAGAACATCAGAGACTGGTTGGGGATTTGACTCTCTTTTACAGATATTTTCATGGAAAGTGCTCGGATGACCTTGCCCTCTTAATTCCGCCCAGAGCGGCGAATAGCAGAAATACGCGACAAACCACTGCCGCCCATCCATATGTGGTTAAGCTTAGTACTCCTCGAACTTTATTATTTACGAATTCTTTCATCTGGAGGACTTCATCATTATGGAACGACCTTCCCGAGGTCGTTTTCCCAACGAATATAACCTCCAACGATTCAAAACCAACGTGAATCGCTTTTTGCGCACACGCACCACTCCCCCTAAAGCATTTTTCCTCTCGCTCGAGAGACACCTTAAGAAGCCATCTAACGAAGACGAAACCAACTAGCCAGACAGATAGGAAAAACTGTGTCTACCAGATCCCCTGCGAATGTGGCCGATCGTATATTGGGGAAACACTATGGCCATTGAGAACAAGGATTAAAGAACACAGAAACAACACTCAAAAAGGAGAAACGGAAAAACCAGGTGCAGCTGACCATGCCTGGACACACGGCCATCACATCAGGTGGACAGAAGCCGAAATCCTGCTCAAAGAACCACACTGGAGGAAGAGGAAGTTCAAGGAAGATTCATTAGATTTAAGAAATATCTGGAAATCTTTGTTAAGTAGATGTAAGCTTAGAATTACTAATATCGCGCAAAACTGAACGCACGACTGCACCCATCTCAATTATGCTTCAGTGCACATAGCTAGTATAAATAGAGCTGTAGTTACTTTTCTTATTTCGTATTCACCTGAAGACGACTGGATATACTTACCAGTTGAAACGTTGTGACATATAACAAATAAAGACAATGCAAGTCCAAAACTTTTCTATCATTCAATTTTAAACAAGATTAGTCCATTTTGAAGTACGTACAGCGACTGAATATCGGGTAATTTACGTCACCTCACAAGCCTTATACCAACCCGAAAGCACGTATAATATGTATATCCTAAATGCGTCCTAAACGCTTCCTATACAGGGTGCCCCAAGTAAAGTGGCCTATTAGAAGTATCTCGAGAACTAAATGAGATTTTATCTTGAAAATTTGGCTGTGGCTATAAGAGATGGTTTTCTACGTTTCTAAAATATTTTGGATGATGCGGTGTTGCCGGATCATACCGAAAGTGGTAGCAACTTCGGAATTTTAAATGAATTACCCTATATATTATATTTTTTTTGGAATCTAGGTAAAAATCTAGAACAGTTTTCTATATAATATCATATACCTATCTTTAAGACTTTTTGAATTATAAATAATTTTGTGATTTTTTAACGCCGTATCGTTACCTGAAAAGAAAATCGTATCTTTTTAGCGGTTACAGCTAGAAAGCTGAAAAGTTTAAAATAGTTTCACAAGACCATCGCAATTTCATAATTTTGAACAGTATTGAATTCGTTTTATACAGGGCATCTCCATAACAATATTTCTGAGGCAGATGAACTATTGCAAAAATCTTATTTTTTTTAAATGGGACACCCTGTATTTGATATGTTTTGCTAATAGAGGATCAAATTTTCTATCTAATGATATTATGTGTTCCTATACCTATCTCCACTATTTTCGGACTTATAGCGAAATTTATAAATTATCTTATAAAAATATATTTTTTGGTAGTTGGCTGTGGATTCATAGAAACAAAATAATGAAAAATCCATGTGACGTTATGTCTGTGTTGTTGTAAAAAAAAATAGTTAACCAATAAGGAATTTATTAATAAATAAATAAACAAAATGAAAATTACATCAATAAAATAACTATAACTAAATTGTTTAAAATGCCCTCCGTTCGCTCTTTACATTCATAAATTGTGGTTATAACATGTTCATTTGTCACCTCTTTCATTTCTTTCTCTTCTAGAGACCCCAAAGCTGTTCGTACTCGATTTTCTAAATATTCCCTTGTTGTGACGGGTGTCTTGTATACTATTTCTTTAATCCTATCTCATAGATATAATTCTAGGGGCTAAGATCCGGAGACCTTGGGGCCATTTCCATGGACCGCCTCGGTCAATCAACTTTTAGGGAGTCATAGGAGCTGCATCAGGATGCAGTTCATTAAATTTTCTGCAAGTTCTAGATAAAACTCTACCACACTCCCCATGAATATAAAATAAACTTAAAATATCTAAGCTCGAATAATGTGAATTAGCCATTTTTATTACAATAACTCAGACATAACGTCAAATGGATTTTTCATTATTTTGTTCCTATGAATCCATTCCACAGCCAACCACACTATCAAAAAATATATTTTTATAAGATAATTTTTAAATGTCGCTATAAGTCCGAAAATAGTGAAGATAGGTATAGGAACACATACATCATTAGATAGAAAATTTGATCCTCTATTAGCAAAACATATCAAATACAGGGTGTCCCATTTAAAAAAAGGAAGATTTTTGCAATAATTCATCTGCCTCAGAAATATTGTTATGGAGACCCCCTGTATAAAACGAATTCAATACTGTTCAAAATTATAAAATTGCGATGGTCTTGTGAAACTATTGTAAAATTTTCAGCTTTCTAGCTGTAACCGCTAAAAAGATACGATTTTCTTTTCAGGTAACGATACGGCGTTAAAAAATCACAAAATTATTTATAATTCAAAAAGTCTTAAAGATTACCTATGATATTATACAGAAAACTGTTCTAGATTTTTACCTAGATTCCAAAAAAAATATAATATATAGGGTAATTCATTTAAAATTCCGAAGTTGCTACCACTTTCGGTATGATCCGGCAACACCGCATCATCCAAAATATTTTACAAACGTAGAAAACCATCTCTTATAGCCACAGCCAAATTTTTAAAATAAAATCTCATTTAGTTCTCGAGATACTTCTAATAGGCCACTTTACTTGGGGCACCCTGTATATAAGTCCCAAATACATCCTACCTAGCTCCCATTTAGATCAAACCGCCATCTTATGGTCCTATTATAGTCCCTATGACATCATGTAGGACGAAAGTGGGTTTGTCCATAGCACATCCGAATTTGTCTCAATGGAACCTTCTCTGGACCTCCCAGAGATTTATAGGGGAGGTCCCTAGGACGATTCTTACATCCCGTGCGTCCGACCTAGGAACGGTGTTTGGGCCTAGTTGTGTTTACTGGGTGTGACTTATTAGATAGAGAGCGAAACAAACAACAAAAAATAGCATCAACAATCAGGAACATTTTTTTCAATTCCACCTTTTGTTTTAACTGCGTCCAAAAGTATCCATTGGGCTTATATTGTATATAACTGGAAGCTAAATAAAATTAAGTGATGATCGAACCTTCAACAATTTTTGCGTTCGTTTCTGGCCGTTTCTCAATATAGCAGGTCATATTCCGATATTTTGCCACCCGTTGTCGCGGAACTTTTTACATGAAGAAGAGGCGCGAGGAGAGCAGGGGCTTTCATTGCTGACTACGCCCTCGTAAAACTAAAGGTGAGGGAACAACCCCAACAACAACCATTAAATCAACGCTATAGCCTTTACCATGCCGAGGGAGAGGGGCGAAAGAGGAAGGCAGCGGTTTTTTAATGACTCTTTTGCTCGAAGTTTGGCCTTTGATGTTATGTGCAATGGAGGTTTTAATAAATGCGTACTTACGTGATTTTATTATTGGGATTTAAAAGGAATAAAATTATTATGCTCTTTAAGTTTTGTTGTGTGAATAAAATACAAGAAGTTAAATGTCGCGTCAAAGTTCTGTCAACTTCAAACTCTGTCGGACAAATCCAAGAACGCATTAAGTGCATTTTATTCCCAGAACCAAAATACTTCGATTAAGGCTGATTCTCGCTATCGTGCAAGGCATGTGCTCGGCCACGTCATGGCACCGGCTCGGCAAAATATAATTATCATTGAATCTTATGGATTTTACGGGTGTAAATTCACACTCCTCGTCAAAATTCATAAGACGCAATGATTAACCTATTTTACCCTACTTGCGCCCCATTATTCTGAAAATAAAAAAATGGCTTGCCCCAACAGAACAAGGTGCATTTTCCCCATATGCTTTTTTACACGCGGAAGATGCACAACCCTGCGTCTGCAGGAAAGTAACAAACATAAGCTCAAATTTATTCGATAAAATTTAAGGCGTATACATATATTCTAAAATAAATAATTACTTTGCCAATTCTAACTTGCAACAGGTCACAAAAAATTAGCTGCATATTTATAATTCGATGACGATGTATTGATTTGATCATGGTTACTGGTAGCATCACTAGCATCCCATTCGATAGTATCTTCGATGGTTTTCCAATTGCGGTCCGTGCGTGTACTTAACCAGGTGACTCTTGTCATCCAGAAAGATGTTGTTTTTGCGCTCATCTATCTAATGTTGTTTTCGTTGCATGTGTTAATGTCCCGAAGGTCGGTTTAAGGCTCTGATCCAGCTCTCGCTACACTGACAAAAATGCATTTACCAATGTCGTAGGTTACAAAATTGGAGCTACCTCAACCCACCTCTCTATGTTGTTCTAACTGAGCCTACGAATATCACAAATTATTTAAAAACTCTACAGTAATTCAGATTCTTTTGGTTCGCCTCAACCCAGAAAGAGATTTTTTATCAACATTTTACACATATTTGGGATCACCACAATTCCTCATCTTGTAACTATTTCATGAGTTACCTGAACTCAGTTTCTGGGTTGGGAAAACTTACTGAGTGATTATAAAGCGTCGTTTTAACCCGGACGTGCATTATTTTAACTCATTACCATGTGTAAATTATTTTGAGTTGGAATAATTCAGAAAACGTGCTACAAAACCCCATATCGAGGGTAAATCACAAGATCGTAAGGTCACGGAAAGTTCCGAATTCGTGCTCGTGCAGGTTTGGCGCGGTTTATTCCATTGTTATTCGTCAATTCTCCATCGATCGCGCGTATAGACACCTGTTGGCCGTTGCGCCGTTTGTGGGATTTTTCATCTTTGTTCTCTGTGTGTGAAAATTTGTGTTTTGCATAATTTTGGTCAGTTGGCGTAAAATGGAGGGACAGGAGGGAGATGCATACAAATTATTATTATTGGAGTGCATATACAACAAAAATGCCATATCTTGAAAAACAAAAGGCAATTGAATGCAGGCGTTAAATCAAAGAAATTTTTGAGTTCCGATAGTACACAATTTAGGTACTGGTAGTCCAAAATTTGGAGTCTGGTAGCCAAAAGAGTGAGTTATTCCAGCCACCATCGTAAGCTAGAACAACTTAAATGTCAAGTTTTGAGAGCTCGAATCATGAATTAATCTAGCCCGACTAATAATGCATCACAATTCACATACTGGTAGCTACGGTAGCCTATCAATAATTTAAGACGGTGGGGCGTGAGCTATTCCAACGCATAAAATAACCCATCTTCTGTGCTATCATAACTTATGAGTAGTGAGTTGATGCAATTTCTTCGATTTGGTTGCCGTAATTCAGAGGTCTGGGCTGTCCCCTGCAACACGGTTTGTATATACGTTTTTTATTACCTATTATCCAAAAGTGACCAGGAACCCACAAGAGTTCAACTTATTTAAAGCTCTTCAGTGTGAGTTCTGATGTAAGCCGATTAGAATGCAGAGCTTTAAGAGCAGCTTGGCTGTCCGATAGGATGTATATCGTTTCGTCGTGGTAGCTCCTCTCAAGATCTATTGTACGCACACTTGTATGGCATGAAGTTCCGCTTGGTATACTGTGGTGTAGTTACTCAGTGGGATGCGTATGTCCATCCTGGGCCGTTCCCCAAATATATTTGCGCCCACACCGTTGTCAGTTTCTGATCCATCGGTGTATCAAATTAGACACTTGTCAAACGACGGGGGTATTCTATTTGTCCATTTATCAGAGTCTGATCTTGAATGGTTTTGTGAAAACGTAGATCGTTTTCATACGATCGGTTTGCAATTCCAAGAGCTCGTCGATGATTAGAACCGTGGCTTTTCTTTGCCCAATCTTCACGGGGTGCTGTGTCCACTCCCCATTTGTGCTCATCCTTGAGGCGCTACAGTTAACCTCCATTCTGATGTGAATATCTAGGGGTTTGTTCGGGTTACCCCCAGTATGACTTTCGTGCTGCGGTAAGGGTGCTTCTCATAGCCCCGCTGATATACAATCAAGCCAGGCCTGTTTTATCACTTCGTATATTCGATTTGAACGCATTATTAAATCAATTCAAGTTAATGAAACCATAAAGGAATTTTCCAAAATGGAAAATTTATCATGCATAAAGTGCCTTCGAGGCCCGTTGTAATGCACAAAATGGCGGTAATTCAGCGTGTCTCGAGATTTCGAGACTCTTTCTCGGTTCGTTAGGCGTCCTGATGAAAAGCTCGTCGCCATTTGAGGTTTCAAAATTAAATCGCGAAAATTATAATGAATTCGCAATTTCGTTTTTAGCCGCGCCAATGCTCGATGCATAATTGACTTTCAACTTGTCAGACAATCGTCAAATCAGCTTCAAATGCGGCTGTCGCGAATGTCGCAATTGGTAAATAAATTTAATTTTCTAATCCGAGTCGAAGAGGGCTGAAATTATTTTTAAATAAGTTTATTTTGAAAGATTTTTTTGTTGGTTTTTATACAGTATATCCACGGATGTGGTTTACAAGAGGACAAATAGACTAAAAATTGAAAGAAAGTCACTCTTAATAAACGTTTTTGCTTGTCTAGAAAATACGATTCATCATAAGAAAATTCAATTTTTTTATACAGGGTGGATAAAAAAGGCAAAAATGGTATTTTGCTTAAGAGTAAACATACTTTATTTTGAAAGATACGAAAAAAAGTCATTCTTAATAAACGTTGTTACTTGAATAATGAATAGGTGATACTTGTTGTCAATGTCTTTATTTAATAAAGTAATTATAATAATAATAATAATACGAACATTTTTATTAACATGAAAAGAATACGATAACGATTTCATAATTCAAAAACTCCACCCCCATACTCGACACATTTTTCTAATTGGTTTCTCAAATAAGTGAAAGAATTTCTGACTTCTTCCTGAGATATCGATTGGACAGACTGGATAATTCTGCCCTTCAGCACTTCAATATCATTCGGTATTGCGGTTGCAAAAATTTGTTTTAAACTGCCCCATAAAAACATATCGGCCAAGGTTAAGTTCGGGACTTCTTGGGGGCCGCAAAACTGGGCCATTCCTGCCAATCCACCACCAAATCTGCGGTCAAGCCATTCTCTAACCTCACGAGCGATATGGGCTGGACTACCATCTTGCTGAAAATACATATTTTGTCGAAAATTTAATGGTATATTTTCGAGTTCATCATTGAAAAATGTATCCAGCATTTCTCTAAATATGATAATCTATTGCACGTGTTATCAAAAAATATGGCCCTATAATGCCATGGATGGATATCGCACACCCCACGTTCACTTTTGTGAAATATTGTCTTCTCGTCATAATTCTGAATTCGGGATTTTCTAAAGACCAGTACCTAACGTGCTGAGTTGCAACGGTTCCATTTGTTGAAAATGTACTTTCATCAGAAAACATGATACATTTATAAAAATCAACATTTCCACTTAAAATTTTGTCTTCTATCCGCAGGCAAAAATCAAGTCGTCTCCCGTCGTCTCCCTCTTCCAACCTTTGATTAAAGTGCGATTTATGCGGATACAATTTATTTGCTTTAAGGATCTTCTGAATTTGACTTTTTTCACAACTTCCAACTGAGTAACACGATTTCTAAGGGACGTCATAGGATTTTCTTCAACAGAATGAAGAACTAAGACTGTAGTGTAGCAGCATAATCATGGTAGTATTTCTTCTTTTTTTTCTGAGGTCCAAAACTGAACCAGTTCTCTTGAACATTTTTATTAACTTGCAGATTGCCATCCTAGTTATTGGGATTCCTACCAATTGCTCGGTAAATTGTTCCATGACGTAGCGGTATGAAACTTGACCATCCCCATAACATTGTATTATAAAAACTCATTGTTCAGTAGATAGCATTTCTACTTAAATAATAACTTCATTAAATAAAGACATTGACAACAAGTCGCTATCACCTTAAGTGTCAATATTATTTTAACTAGATTCACCAGTCAGAGGTGTGCCAGAGAATACTTTTTGGGAAATAATTTTTACATAGGTAAACCTTTTAATGAATTGTTCTACTTCGGTTTGTTGTGTAGAAAATACATTACATACAATACATACATTTTTTTCGTATCTTTCAAAATAAAGTATGTTTACTCTTAAGCAAAATAACATTTTTGCAGTTTTTACCCACCCTGTATAAAACAATTGAAGTGATGAATCGTATTTTCTAGACAAGCAAAAACGTTTATTAAGAGTGACTTTTTTTCGTATCTTTCAATTTTTAGTCCATTTGTTCATTGAAAACCCCATCCGTGGACATACTGTATAAAACCGTACATAAGTTATAAAGTATAAGGAATTCTTTGGATTCTTTTTTAAAAACTTTCCTTCCTGTTAACCCTGTCCTATCCGAATAAACCCGAAATAAATTTTAAGTATTTATTTCAAATTTAATTTAAGAGTATTTTACAATATAAGAAATATTACTACTTAGAATAGTTTTAACAATATCATAAACGATATTTTTATGAAACTACAAGGTTATTTACTTTCTTTGAGTTAACTTTAAATTTAATATCGCATATAGAGCAATTTACTATGGTAACTGATGGACGCGTGTGCTTATGAAGGTTTCAGGTTCTTCACTTACAACTGTTTTTCGGATTTATACACTTTCTTAGATTTATCGGGTAATAAATCTGCTGTAGCTTCATATGCTGCTGTTTTAATTATATATGGAGGAGTTCAAATAGTTTCCTTCCTCACTATCCCAACACGATATTTTTAACAAATTTACAACAAAATACTAAGAATAGAAACTGACAACTTGAAATTAAATAGTCAATGTCATTAGTCAGAAGATTTGTATTAATTAAAATTAGAGTGAAGGTAACTATTTTTAATATCCAACAATAAAAGTTTTGAAGAATACTTAATGTTAACTGAGTAATGTAGAAGAAAAAGTGTAAAATATATTACCTTTTGTATCTAAAAAGAAGAAAAAAATTATATATGAAAGTTTCATTAATAAATTAAATAAATTACTGAAAAGAACTTGAAAAAGAACTCCAAGAGAAAAACATCATAGTTTTTAATTTGATTTTTGAAAAATACCCAACAATAATTTTCAAAAAGGGAAAAATTAAACGGACATGTTGGAACCGAGTCCTAAATGGAGGGGACTCGTCCTATTTTCCTCTTTTACAGTTTGCCTTAACGATATCAAAAGTTTCTGCTTATGTATGATTTTTCCACTGAAGATGAGGGTATGTGCCTTCGAAACATGTATGGAAATTAAAACCTGAACTATTAGTAAATTAGTGGAGCAGACTATGATTTTATTTTCCTCCTCATAAGTTTAATCTACTGAGAGATGGACCCTGGGCCCGTGTTCTTCGCACACATGGAACACCGGTAGATACGCCACTGACTCTAATTACAAAAAAATGTTATATTTTCGGCAATTGAGTACAACATATATATATCCGGGAAAAAGTAATTCTCAACATTGAGCACAGCACAGCAATTGAGTACAACATATACAGGGTGTCCCATAACTAATGGTACACAGGAAAACTGCAGATTCCTTGGGTAAAAATACTGCGATTTGGTCATACTTAGTTTAGTTCAATAGCTGGTAATAATTTTTGTCAAAGTTTATTTTCATTTATCAGCATTGCGGGTGTTTTTAAGGAGTTTTTGAAGATACTGTTATCAAAAATTAAACTAAATATGCCGCGACATAACTGTTTTCTAACGGAGAAATGCGAGACATGGTACGTTTATAGGCACAAGAAAATTTTAACAGACGCGGGGCACATCGGCGGTATTTGGAAATGTATCCAAATAGTATCCTGATTTTAAAATTTTTAGAAGCCCATACGACAGACTGGGAGAAACAGGATCCTTGCGTCCAAAACGTAATAGTGGAGGATCCTGTTTCACCCAGTCTGTCGTATAGGCTTCTAAAAAATTTTAAATCTGGCTGCCTTCTATTTGGATTCATTTCCAAATACCGCCGATGTTCCCCGCATCTGTTAATATTTTCTTGTGCGTATAAACATACCTTGTCTCGCATTTCTCCGTTAGAAAACAGTTTTAGTTTAATTTTTGATAACAGTATCTTCAAAAACTCCTTAAAAACACCCGCAATGCTGACAAATGAAAATAACCTTTGACAGAAATAAGGTTTCAAAGTGCTTTCATTGTATTTGTTTTTACCAAAGCCTACTGTGACAAATTTCACCTTTACAAATAAAAATTTAAACGGGCGCATTAGAAATTGTAATTGAAAATATCTCGAAAATGGTTAGTCGGAGCGACATTTACAAAGTATACCTTTATTGTTTAAAAATGACGGAAAAACTGATATTTTTAATAAAAATATAATTATATTAAAGCACTAAAAAGTTAAATTTCTTTTTATGTATCCAGAGTACCGCAGAGAGCGCCCCCTATAATCTACATCAAAATTATTAACAATTCAAATTCCTTTCCCCAAAAAAACTATAGTCACAAAATTTTGTGCAAAAATTTTGATTCATCTCGGTTATTACCAGCTATTGAACTAAACTAAGTATGGCCAAATCGCAGTATTTTTACTCAAGGAATCTGCAGTTTTCCTGTGTACCATTAGTTATGGGACACCCTGTATATATCCGGGGAAAAAAGTAATTTCATAAAAAGTGACATTTTGTTACCTGTCAACAGAGATAAAATGTCATTTTTCCCGTCACAGAAAAAGTATTTTTATTTTGTGAAAAGGGAAATCCAACACTAAGATCATAAATAACTATTATTATTATTATTATTTTAACTAGCCTAAAGGGACACAATTGAGGAATTACGCTTTTTTAGGTCATACTTCCAAACCATCTTTCTGGTGTGAAAAAAAGTTAAAATTTATCATACGTGTAAACCGGAAAATAAAACTTTCCATCATAAAATTGCTCATTTCATTATTATCGAGAAATATAAAAACACAACAGATGCACATTTTTTACACATCTGTACCTCACGCACATCAAATCCGATCTTTTCACACAGATAAAAAATAACCCCTCCGGCAATAACGAATTATTATTGGTCCTTCGTAATTGAAGGAAGGGTGGCACACTTCGTACGTTATTCAATTATCCCTAATTGAAGGGGTGAATATGACGTAAAACGTCAACCCTTATGTGATTTCTCCATTATGGGAACGCGTGGTGGATAATTGCGAATTTTGGAAATTTAATGGTCCGTTTGAATTTTTCGATTAACACTTAAGACGGTTTCGCATTTTAAGATGGGAACGAAAAACGTTGATGGGAAAGTTACAATTTTAAGTTGCTAAAGGCTGGAACGTTTAATAAGGTAACACAGGGTGAGCAAGATAAGGAGGGCCTGTAATAGTAACAAAGACAACTTCGATTAAATGAGGAATAAAGTATGGCAATCAAAGACATGCCACATAAAAAGTTTTGGTAAGGTGTTTAAGTTTTGAGATATTTAAAAAAACTTAAATTTTGTATTTTGTGTTTAATTGTTTTCCGACGTTACTATTAAAGTTATAGCAAAGCTGACAAAATATTCTAACAGCAACTTTTAATGAACCCAAAGATTACACAACAATTTTTTTATACAACGTTTCGTTTCCAAGCAATTATCATCTACGTCATTTTAATACGTCCCTGATTTTAAAATGCATTTTTATTTATTTTAAATTCAATGATGTGCTACACATTATTGTTTAATTACGTTTCGACCTTCCTAATAATCTTTATGAAGTTTTCAGGACACGGACCTGCATTTCCCATAATGTTATAAAAACTGTTCAATGTTTAATGCATTAGGTAGATACTAAAATATATATTTTTTATATTTTAAAATATACAGGGTGTTCTTTAATAACGTGCTAATATTTCAGGGTGTGATTGCTTAGGTCATTTTATAAAGAAACATTCATATGAACATATGTCCGCAACAGCTTAAATTTTTTGCTACAGGGTGTTGAATTTTCATTTTTTAAATGGTTATTTTTTAATATCTCCGAAAGTACTGTAGATATTATTTTCAATGTTGGTATGTATTAATAGGATATACAGTGTGTACATAAAGTAAGGAACAAATTCATTATCTAGGAATCTAAAAATATTTCGGAAAAATCCTCGGACACGTCTATAATAATTTTTAATGGCGCATTTTTTCCCATACAAACTTAATATACAAGGTGGCTCATGTAGTAGATATGACATTATCGACGATTTTTTTAAATGGGAACCCCTATATTTTAGTTCAGATCTGTAATCTCCAAGAACAGCTGATTTCAAAAACATAACACACTTAGGGCCTAAAATTCATAGTTTCGTTACTACAGGGTAAAACAAATAATTTTATTTAGGATATTTTTAATTTAAAAAAATGTAAAAAATTAAATAAGCTATTTAATTAAGTGTTGAAATTGTCCTCCTTCTGCTGCCTGACAGTACCCCAAGCGATCAATAAATTCTTGTTGGACTTTTCTTATGGTTTCTTCTGAAATGTTCCTGCATTCTGTTGTTATTCGATTTTTTAAATCTTCAATATTGGCAGGTCTGACTTTATAAACAACATTTTTCAGGTGACCCCACAAGAAAAAGTCCAGTGCTGTAAGGTCTGGAGACCTAGGCGGCCATTCAACAGGCCCACGTCTTCCAATCCACTTGTTCGGAAAAACTTGGTTTATGTAATGGCGCACTACTGCTGCATAATGTGGAGGTGCGCCGTCTTGTTGGTACCACAAATTCTCATCTAGAATTCCTGGATTATTTCTATTAGGGTATAAGTTAACTAGCGTAGGGGTAAGAAAGTTCTGAAGAAAATGAAGATAATTTAGCCCGTTTACATTGTTGTCAAAAAAATATGGCCCAATAATTTTGTTTTTCACAATACCAGCCCAAACATTAACTTTTTGAAGATATTGAGTATGGTGCTCACGCATCCACCTGGGATTTTCTTTTGCCCAGTATCTACAGTTTTGCCGGTTCACTTCTCCATTTAATTTAAAGGTAGATTCATCCCAAAATAGGATATTTTCAATAAACAAAGGATCTAAGTTAGATCTTTCCATTAATATTTGACAACTCCATCCTACGATCTGGATCATCTTCATTCAACTCATAAACCAATCGGATTTTAAACGGGTGCCATTTTTCTACCGTCAATAGGTTATGAACGGTCATAGCAGCCGCCCCATGATCAATGCTAATCTGGCGGACGCTGTTGTGGGGATCTTCTTCCATAGCCAATAAAATATCTAATTTCTTATCATCCGGAATAGTTGGACGGCCTGGGAATATCTTCCACTGAACCCGTTTCCCGAAATTTTATTTCAAGTTTACTCACAGTTGATTTAGTAATTGGTCTTGCTGGATACTTAGTGTCAAACAAAATGCAAACTTCTTGTTGAGTACGGATCCTATCACCATATCCAATCATCATAAGAATTTCTGTTCTTTGTGTTAAAGATAAACGCATAGTAACTCAATATGTTTTAAAATAAAATTTATTACTTCTTATAAACTTACTAGAAAAATACAATGTAATGACAATGACATTATCTAAATGCCATAGTTACATAACAGCAAATAAGCCTACTTGAGAAAAAACATAAGTAACAGCAAATGATGGTGCGTCCATTAATTACGTAAGGCTTTCAGGTAAAATTGGGTGATGGCGGAAGGGATTGAGCCAAATTTCACGAAATCTTTTATTGGGGGAAGGGGGGTTGAAAAATCGCTAAAAACGCCTCACGTAATTAATTGATGCCTCCCAAGCCAAAAAAAAATATCTTAAATAAAATTATTTGTTTTACCCTGTAGTAACGAAACTATGAATTTTAGGCCCTAAGTGTGTTCTGTTTTTGAAATCAGCTGTTCTTGGAGATTACAGATCTGAACTAAAATATAGTCATATCTATCAAAATAATGTCATATCTACTACATAAGCCACCTTGTATATTAAGTTTGTATGGGAAAAAATGCGCCATTAAAAATTATTATACACGTGTCCCAGGATTTTTCCGCAATATTTTTAGATTCCTAGAGAATGAATTTGTTCCTTACTTTATGTACACACTGTAGAACCACCAAATTAAGTTAAAGAAGTTATTCGATTGTTCCATCAGTGGCGTCCCTGCAAACATGTCCTCTGATATTTTCTACAAAAAAGATGGTACGCCACTGACATTTTTCCGTGTGAATATTTTTTCTGATTAGCCTGGTCAATTCTTCCTTCAATTTCTTGAGTTTTTCTCGTCAGACAGTCGTTGTTGATGAAAACCAGTAAATTCATATTGAAACTCATTATTATTAACATTGATAAAATAATTAATGATGAATTTTGTTCGCTCATAAAAATTGTTTGAAATGGCCACCTTCACTTAAACGCCCGCCCATCTTAGCATCGAATTGCCCACTCATTCAAATATTCCCAGCGTATTCCTTATTGTTTCACACGAGGTAACTATTCGCTCTCTTAAATCTTATAAAGTGTTTATGGGAGTTTTGTACAGAGTTTTAAGATGACCCCACAAAAAGAAATCTAAGCTATTGAGATCGGGGGATCTTGCTGGCCATTGCTCGTTCCTCCGCGATCTATCCAACGATCAGGATAAAACGCATGTAAATAGTCGCGAACAATTACACTGAAATGAGCAAGAGCTCCATCGTGCATGTACTACATTTGATTCCTTAACGCAATTGGTACATCTTCAAGCAACACAGGTAGTTCCTCTTGGAGGAAATATAGGTAAGACTGTCCATCAAGGCGTCCTGACAGAGAAAATGGGCCAATAAGATGATTACCAATAATTCCTGCCCATGCATACATTAACCGAAAATTACTGTTGGAAATGGATTTCGGTTATGGCATGGGGGTGTTCGTCCGCTCACACATGATTATTATAGAAATTTTGAATAACATTCCCAGAAAAATTTGTTTCGTCTGTGAACATAATTTGTGACTCAAACCACTGACACTGTGGAAAATCCCTGGGAAGCAATGCCTGTAGATACTCTTAGAATACGGTACGGATACAGCAAATAATCAAATAAAATTCGTCAAACAATTTGATGACAAATATTCAGACCTCTAGCGATCTTCCTCGTACTGGTCTCAGGATGCTCGTCACATGGAAAAATATCAGTGACGTACCCTCTTTTTTATAAAAAATATCAGAGGACATGTTTGCAGGGACGCCACTGGTGGAACAATTGAATAACTTTAGATTTCCTTTGTGGATATATTGAGAATTGTGTTCATAATCAAAATTTTGAAACAGAAGATCTTAGACTAGTTATTGAAATCTTTCAAAGTATAACGCCACAAATGGTAATAAATGTTTGAAATTGTACAGTTTTAAGATGCCTATTTATGTTTGGAGAATGATGGAATTCATTCCGAACACCTTTTGAAAAATTAATTTCTAATATTTTAATGTTGGTTTTAATCTAATCACAGTGTGTTTTTTGGCGATGTACCTACTTGTTGTTTGTTTTTCATACTTACTGTTTTGATATTGTTAATAAATTATCTTGTTTTATGATTATTATGTTGTGCATTATTATTAAATAATGCTTACTGCTTTGAACAGTTTTTACAAAATTGTGGGAATATATCCTGAAAATTTTATAAAGATAATAAAAAAGGCTCAAAACGTAATTAAACGATATGTATCATTGAATTTAAATTAAAAGAGGCTCTTAAAATTTGACATAATAAAATCAGGGCCGTATTAGAATAAATGAAGTTGATGATGATTGCTTGAAAACGGAACGTCGTATAAAAAAAATTATTGTGTAATCTTTAAAAGTTGCTGCGAGAATGTTTTATCAGTTTTGCTCTCTCTCTTTAATACTAATGCCGGAAACAGAAAATTAAATTAAAAATACAAAATTTCAGTTTTTTTAAAATAACACAAAACAAACATTTTACAAACACTTTTTGGTGCCATATTGTTAGTGATTTAACTGCTATACTTATTCCCATTTAAGCGAAGTTATATTGTAGTTGTACCATTAACGAGACCCCATAGACGTTCTGCTTTCTTGGACACCCTGCATACAAGTCTAAAGAATATTCCAAATTAGATAAAAAGTTTTGTTTCTAATCACATCGACAACTTATTACAATAGCCGAGAGTATGACGCTCAAGTTGCTGCAAGTTATCATTTTTGAATAATTGAAAAAGGTACTCAAAGTTTTACTAAATAACAGAGCCCTTTATATGGTAAGAATATTTTCTTAATTATTCCATCATATTAGTAAATGAGGGTTTAAGTTTTAACAACAAATATAACTTTATTGTATTTTCATAATTCTATTGACCAAGCCTTTACTAGATGAAAATCCGTGTTAACAAAATAACCAAAGCAACGTATGTATTACATTTTCGCTTAATTTATGGAATGAAACTATAACAGCTGTTTTGGTGTACACAGTACCCTCATCAGATGGTGAGTACAATACTGAGTTAATATATCGTAGAGAGATATAAAATGGACTAACCTGGTATTGTGAGGAAGGGGAAGCAAGGCATCTTTTAGTGAATTTTTGCTGCATATCCATGTCTTTTAAACAGTCCTATTTTGTAAATATTTTTCTGACTCTGATCATTTTAAATCATTTTTAGGTATCAGTCATCACTGATATCAGTTCAGTACTTTTTAAATTACTAAGTAATTAAAAAGTGTCTGGATTCATTTGATGTTTACTGGGTATCCAAATAAAAGAGCTGCGTATCCAAATGGATACTCAAAAGTACGTTAAAAGATGCCTTGAGGGGAAGACGTATCCAGTAATTCCGAAAATTATACGCGTTGGTATTAAAACTTGCCCTGAAGATGCCCTTCTTCTAAATTCATGAACAGTCAAAAGCAATCTATAAACATTCAAACATGTCAGAACCACCATCATTTTTAAAATATACATGACATCCCGGCCTAGGATCTTATTCATTATACGCATACATCATTCTTAGCTCGATTGTTTTACTACTTGATGAGTTTGGTAATTTATAAATTAATCGGGTAATTAATTGCAAGAAATTATCGTATAACATTTAAAATCTTATCGATATAGTCAAGTTCTTGTGATATTATACTGTTATAGACACATGTCAAAAAGTATGTACGACAGACTCTCGATATAGCTAACACGGCGAATAATGAACTAACTACTCCAAAGAGTAAACATAAAGGTATTTTCATTGTATATTCTATAGAGTGGACAACTAATTCAGAATACTTAGTAAATCTAAAGAATATTGAAGTCCAGACAAGGAAACCACCTTCTACATTTATTTGTTTCTTGCTTGGTCATTGCATGTTCATAAGTTTGGATCAAGATTGTATTCTAACTATATTAAAATTCCTTTGGAAGGTCCCGTTGTGAATTTAATTTTTCGACTTTCACCATCATAGTCAATGCCCCTTGGTACTGCAGAACTAGTGACCTCCATAGGCACATGAAAATGTATACCGTTACCCAGGCCATTAGCAAATTCGCCAAGAGTCATGAACAGCGACTTCTTCATCACGTCAATGTCGAGGCTATCCAGCTCCTTGACAATACCAAACCAGACTCAAGATGATCAAACCCTTCGAGCTAGTGTAATTGTGTTGGTACATATCAACATTAGTGTAATAGGATATTAGAAAAAAAATAAGGAACTCTGGTGAGTAAGTAGTTAGGTATAAGTTTCGTAGCTGTGGTAAATTAGGTTTGAAAAATATTGCTCATTGATCTAAGTTATGATCAGATTGTAATTTCATTAAATGCCAATAGAGGTGTTTTATAAAAAAAAAACTATTAAAGGTGATAGAAAATACAATGATGATGAAAATTACATACCTTTATTTATTTTAAGGTCGCAAATGCGTAATGATTCTTCAGTTATAAGCAAGTGAAGTAGACAATGATGTACAACAAGATATAGGTCAAGTACAAGCGCGGATCCAGGGGGGGGGGGGGGTCATGGGGGGCGGGGGTGTCATGAACCCCCCCCAAACCAACAATTTATCACGAAAAATACCATATATACCAGATCGTAACTTTTCCTTGTATGACACCCCCCCAACCGAAGTTCTGGATCCGCCCTTGGTCTAGTAAATAATCAATTGAATAATTACATATAACGGGCGATGCATCGTTAAGTTGAACATAGGAAATCCCATACAATCTTTGAGGTGGTTGAATATTGGCTTCCCCCTAAATTTGATAGAAAAATTCCATTATAGCATCTTGAAGAAGCCGACATGGTCTATCCTTGTGAGGAGTTTGAATACATTTGATGAATCCTAAGATATTTAATTAAACGTGATGGTAAAACCGCGAAACTGTCATAGTTCAGGAACTACAGTAAACACCAGCAAATGGTTTCTATAACGCTATTGTCAAAAATTGAGGTAAAGCTGAACAGAGCGAATGAAAATATTGTCACTGATACTAATTTTCGTTTTGTAAATGGCAAAATTTAATTTACTAGTGTTTTCTTCATTAATTGAACCATAAAAGTGTCGTGGTTTTTGTCATCACGTTTAATTAGTACTTAGTACTCCTCGAACATTATTATTTTAGAATTCTTTCATCTGATTTCATTCTTCTGGAACGACCTTCCCGAGGTCGTTTTTACCAACGAATATAACCTCCAACGATTCAAAACCAACGTGAATCGCTTTATTCGCACATGCACCACTCCCAGAGTGCCCTAAAGAATTTTTCCTAGAGTGCTTGTGTTTGATCATAAAAAAAATATTGAATGGCTTAGGATTTCTCTCACCGAAGTTTGTTCAAACTTGGTACATGGGTTTACATCTCGACTTCTTCAAGAAGTTATACTGCAGTTTTCCTATAAAACGTACTGAGGAGCCAACATTCAGCAACCTCAAAAATTACATGGGAGTTCTCACTCAACCCAACCATGCATCACCCGGTATACAAGACAATGCATTGAAAGGATCACAAAATAAATACGAATATCTAATATGTTTAATAAATAAATTACGTTAATTAGAAACCAACAATAAATTACATACGACATCTAACGAAACAAAATCCGTTCTATTTTTCTTCGAATTGAAAATAATAACTGAAATGAAATAAACACATTAGACATAGACTTTGTCCGATTTTGATATTGGAATTAAACCCCTTTCTTGACAGGTTCATTTCTTATTTCTATATGAACCTATTGGGTAAATGACAGACAAAAGCAGAAAACAAATCATTCGGATTCGTGAAACTCAATCCGATCAATCAGATCAGATCCCGCTGTCGTTGCGTTTAGGCTGTCACAACACCGACGCCATCAATTACTTTAATGAGAGTAGATAACCCCAAAGGGGGTACACAAGTCTATACAAGTCAGAGGCTTTCATAGGATTTTTTTAAAATTTAGTTTAGGTTTTAAGTTATAGTATGCTTTTTATTACAATGAAATCATTATTTTCATTAAAGCCTCGTTCACACGAATCGTAAATTTCTTCTCGAACCAGAATATTCCGTTCGTGAGAAAATCAAACCTGTTTGTTTTTTGTTTCATTAAGTTGTTTGTGAGCAGAGCAAGAGGATAGTTATGCGTCATGACTGTTAATATTTTAAAAATTGTAAAATAGACCCAATTAAATTTATTTACCATTTATACCATAATGAGCCGGTTTTGTGGGATCCTACTACACGAATGGTATAATTATCAGGTAAGATTCCACGCCGATGGAGGCGTGGCTTATGACGTCACCAGGCGAGTGATTTTTAAATCTCTTATGGAGATTTATATTGCTGTGAGCGGTTTAAACTCTCTTTTAAAGGTATTAAAAGGTTTTACCCATTTTGTGAAATGAAAGAATAATATCATGGTATTTAGGTATATTTATTTCATGAACATACAACAAAGATTAAAGCTAAAATACTACCTAAGTAGTTATAAACAAATGAAACTATTTTTTTAGAATAATTCATCTCTCAGTGGAGTGAAATTATGAAGAGGTAAAGAAACTCATAGTGTGCTTCAGTAGTTAAATAAACAATATTTTAATTTCCATACATGTTTTGAAGGCATGTACCCTCATCAGCTTCAGTGAAAAATGCTTGAGAAGTAAATGTTAACAAAATAAATAAAACCGTATCCATTCTAACTTAGAAAAGCGTAAATACCTTATATTTCTATCGAATTTCTTTGCCTGGTTATCCATATCACATCCGAACATAGCGCACCTCATTTTATGAAAATTCAGATTTTTATTTTAATAAATACACATGACTAAATAAGAAAAAATTCTCGTGAAAATTTCCATGGAAAACTACGGCAAACGGCACTACGTGGCGGCCAGTGTTGCCAGAAACCTTTGATCAAAAGTAATAGGTTGACGGTTCGAAACCTAATAGAATAATAAAAAACGGTGTCAGAATAAGAAGAGTACGAAAAAAAGGTCGTTACTTTAATATGGGGGCCACCTCCAGATTGAACATAAATTTCATATGGGGAGCCCAACAACAGGAATGAACATCTAAAAAGTTGTTAAAATAGTAATGGATATATTACAATTTTAAAAGACTGACAACGCTGGTGGCAACGAGCAGGGGTCGCCGAGCAGCTTCGGCGATCGTCGACCAGTTCCAATGGCGGTGCGGATGTTTTGAAAGTTTGTCGAAATCTTTTCTTATTTTAGTGATATTTTAACTGTAATGTCTGATATATTTCTATGAAATTAATATACGTAAATACTTGTCATATATTATTCTTTCATTTCACATACCATTACATGCGTAAAACCTTTTAATACCTTTAAAGTAGAATTAAGAACGTTAACACCGTATAAATTTCCATAAAAAATTTAAAAATCACTCGCCGCTTGACGTCATTGCGCGCGGCAGACGGAATTGGAACGGTTAGATATCTTAAACTTCGTTATTTGTACCATGTACTAGAGGAGACTCCAAAGAACGAGTATCGTGCTACAGGGCCGGATTTACGATCTGCGTGTCCTAGGTCGAAACTGTGGCGCGGGCCCTACTGAAATTTCAAGATCAGGTGGAATAATGTCACATCGCTCCGATTTATTTTACCCAAAAAAAAGCCAACAAAATTGAATAGTAACAGTAACACCGTAAGTGGTGGAGATTGTAATGGAATAATTGTGATGCGGGCCATAGGCTGCAGCCTATGTTGCATATGCTTAAATCCGGTCCTGCTCGTGCAGATGGAGCACGAGAAATAGCGTCTGCAATGGACGTTGATGGTTTTACAGAGATAAAATCTGGGTGTTCGTCTGTTTATGCCTTTTTGATTGGTTTAAATTAATTAATTCTGTGCTCAGACCACATGTAATGAAAATGGTGTTCCGACATTCTAAATAAATTTAGGATATGGATAATCGGAAATTTCCTTTATTAAATTAATATTACTTCTTTGTAGAATTCACTTTCTTGTCCACCTGTTTTTTAACTGCTGTCTGCTATCATTCCAAGCACAACTTAACATGCTTCTGCTGACTTCTGGTGACTATAAAGTAAGTCGTAAAATTATTACACACGTTTGTAACTCACGACCTATGTCAGCGCGGCTAAAAAGATAAAATGTGACTCAATGGATGGAAGGATGTAAATAAAATATTAAAGAATATATAAAATATATATATAAATATATTAAAGTAAAGGATTAATTTACACAAATACACAACAATAATTATTTTTCGCTTTCCACTCCACCACACCACTCATTGGTTCTTATAAAATACATTTTAATCAATTTCCTGAAAAAGTTGCTTTATTCTCCAACGTTCCTATGATTATAAGTAATTGTACTTAAACATTGCCTGTTGCAAACATAGTAAAACAAACTAATTGGGCATCAATTTATTTGTTTATACAGGGTGTTATGGAAATGACGTATTATATTTAAATGGGCAACTCCTTGGGTGTCCTAGAGAAGCGCTACATATTTTATTTTTTTTAAATCGACCGTTTTAAAAGTGGGGTAATAAACACTCTTACTCACAGTCAGTCCACGCTACTGTACAACATTTCACCCAAAGCCAATGGCAATGTTGCCAAACTTAATGTAAAATTGAAATTCCATATAAAACTATAAAAATAAATTATTTTCTACCTACTTGTATTTATTCTTATACCTACAGAGCGAGGAAATCCAGGCACAAACACAATCAGTTTTTTTCCTTTTTCATGGGAACACTCCTGGAAACACTTTATGTACACACAGTAATAGTGAAACAGAACCGATAGTTAGCTTTTGAAAATACAATAATACAGATTATACTACAGATTATTAGATTTTATTAAACGCGAGAAATTTGACGTCCAGAAGAAACGCGTCAATAAAAACAATATTCAAAGATTATTTATGTACGGGCAAGATACACGCGTAAACCGAAAAAACAGAGCGGAACGCTGAGAGTGTGTTGGTGATCGACGAGACACAACGTATCCGGCCGCTGGTTGGTCTTGAACTAATAGACGCAAGCGTGAAGCGCTATATGAAACTACTTTGCTCAGCCGATGTAAGGCGTCAAGAGGTCATTGGCATTTGACCTAGTGACGTACGTGGCTATTACTATTCCATATATTTTTTCGGGTTGTTTAAAACATAGTCCGTCGTAAATGTTCTTCAATTAATTGCACAAAAAGGTATTACAGAATGGAAAAGTGTTTAAATTATTTTATTTTGTCTAAAGGGTTTAAGGTGTACATATGACAACACTGGCCAGAATTCCTTGATTGCTTACATGTATCGCAGTGCCACACAGGTGTTTTTCTGGTTGACGTCAGGTCACTTTTACCGCTGAATGAATTGAAAGCGCCATTTATGGATATTTTTCTTCAATTTGTCTTTATCTCAGGAATTGCCGGTTTAAATATAATACGTAATTTCCATAACACCCTGTATGCATTTTTAATCCTTATATTGGCATTTAAAGCACATTGTGGAAATAAGCCTGTGAAGGATGGCTCGGCTAATATTTATGTTTGTGTCATCTTATTGTAATATTATTTTAAGTATATGAAAAGTAGAAATAACCTGTTTTTCATAGAAGGAATATATTTTTCTTCTTGACATCTTACTGCCAATCGTCGAAAAATTTTTGGGGGTCGCCAAATTCAAAGAAATTCACGCCTACTGTCTATCCAGGGGTCTTGACAAAATTTTACACAAAATAAGGGGTCGCAAATGAAAAAAGTTTGCGCACCACTGAGTCTAAGCGACGATGTTGACAATCACTACCTTCTACGTTTTTGTCATTTCTTTACGGCATACAATATCTTTTATAGACGAAATTTGTGTTTTAATAAGTAAACAGCTTTCCTTCAAAGTATCTTGCGTGAAATCCATTATTTAATAATGATTCATACATATTCTTCATAGTTTGTTTTGAATCTAATTACAAGTGATTTCGATTTCTTCTACTAGATGTAGAGCGATAATTTTCCCACGGGCGCCACATAATAAAAAATCAGTTGTATAATAATATTTCTATGTTATATTAATATTGCTATACACCATTAACTTTTTTCTAACGCACAACACACATACTTTCTCAAGAGTAATATATATCCTTATTACCCCAGTCCTATGGTCAATTAACAACATGATTAATAATGGCAAAGACACCATAAACTTATCGATTACTTATACTAAATACTCTTGATAAAAAGGACTTAAAAGAGACAGGATTTCTGCTGAAAATAATGCTAATCAAGTGACATTATTGCAATTGTATTTGGGTCATCGTGTAGACCTTTCAGATATACAATAATGAGGCTCTATTAATCATCATAATTATTTATCAAACAAACGTGAGCCACAAGACAATATATTTTGAGATCAACCAGCTGCGTCTTTCCTCGCATATTTGATGGAAGCCGTGCTATGTGCAACTTACACTTAATAGATTATTATTATTAATCAAAACAAAAACATGTTTAGCTATATCGCCAGATCCAGAAGACAAATTATAGAGCCACGACATTATTTGTTGATGACAATAGGGATGTCGTTTCTCCAGCCGATCATATTCTTATAATATGTAAAATTTTAAATTTTAGGGAATTTACATGCATCTATATATTTTATGCGCTACACCATACAATTAGATGTATCATGATGTAAACTGCTCTGTCCTAATTGTAGAATCTATCTTCTATCAATTGAGACAAAAATTCTTATCTTGGTTCATTAATAACAGCTCATTAATTAGGACGTAAATTTTTAAATTTTCGATAATTAATTGGGGTCGTACATTATAATATGGTTCAAGCGCGGATCCAGAAGTTCGATTTTGGGAGGGGGTCATGACCCTATTGACCCCCCTGGATCCGCGCTTGATATGGTTACAGTTCATGATAGGTATGTGATCGGAATAATATGGTATGATGATATATTTTTATTTATTTATTTAATACAATCTCTACAGGTATATCATTGGCTAGTCTACACATAACACTGGAGCATTGTTACAATTGTTAGTGCGAGGATTTTTTTAAGTAGAACGTTAATGGATTTCTAGTCCTGTATAGCGATATATTAAAATTTATCTTGAACAAAAGGCTTTCATCATCGAGCCAGTTGTGTATTATTTTATATAGGTAGGTAACGGATGCTACATTTCTTCGTTTTTTCAGACTATCCAATCCATACCTAGACATTAATTCTGCCTTTGGTACATTTAGATCATATACACCAGTCTTCCTATAATACATATACCTTAAAAATTTTGTTTGTAACCTTTCTATGCTATGTTTGTGTATTTGAAGAGCATGGGCATGGAGCCCATACTAGCATACTCCAATATACTACGAACATAAGCTACATATAAATTTCTTATACAATTCAAATTTGTAAAACTTCTACAATTTCTTACAATAAACCCGTACATGCTGGACGCCTTTTCTTAAAATATGCGGTTTAAATGACAATTGAGGATCGAAGGTTACACCAAGATCCCGTATTTCCTCGACCCGCGTTAGAAGAACATCATCCATGTTGTAGTCAAAGACTAACGTATTCTTTCTACTGCTAAAACTAAGCACACAGCATTTAGCTATATTAAATGTAAGGTTGTTTGTTTTGGACCATTTTAAGATTTTATCAATATCTTCCTGTAACTGTATACAGTCTAAAATATTTCTTATAATACAGGGTGCCCCAAGTAAAGTGGCCTATTAGAAGTATCTCGAGAACTAAATGAGATATTATTTTGAAAATTTAGCTGTGGCTATAAGAGATGGTTTTCTACGTTTCTAAAATATTTTGGATAATGCGCTGTTGCCGGATCATACCGAAAGTGGTAGCAACTTCGGAATTTTAAATGAATTATCCTATATATTATATTTTTTTTGGAATCTAGGTAAAAATCTAAAACAGTTTTCTGTATAATATCATATAGGTACCTATCTTTAAGAGTTTTTGAAATATAAATAATTTTGTGATTTTTTAACGCCTTATCGGGACCTGAAAAGAAAATCGTATCTTTTTAGCAGTTACAGCTAGGAAGCTGAAATTTTGACAATAGTTTCACAAGACCATCGCAATTTTATAATTTTGAACAGTATTGAATTCGTTTTATACAGGGCGTCTCCATAACAATATTTCTGAGGCAGATGAATTATTGCAAAAATCTTATTTTTTTTAAATGGGACACCCTGTATTTGATATGTTTTGCTAATAGAGGATCAAATTTTCTATCTAATGATATTATGTGTTCCTATACCTATCTTCACTATTTTCGGACTTATAGCGAAATTTAAAAATTATCTTATAAAAATATATTTTTTGATAGTGTGGTTGGCTGTGGAATGGATTCATAGAAACAAAATAATGAAAAATCCATTTGACGTTATGTCTGAGTTATTGTAATAAAAATGGCTAATTCACATTATTCGAGCTTAGATATTTTAAGTTTATTTTATATTCATGGGGAGTGTGCTAGAGTTTTATCTAGAACTTGCAGAAAATTTAATGAACTGCATCCTGATGCAGCTCCTATGACTCCCTAAAAGTTGATTGGCCGAGGCGGTCCATGGAAATGACCCCAAGGTCTCCGGATCTTACCGCCTAGAATTATATCTATGAGATAGGATTAAAGAAATAGTATACGAAACACCCGTCATAACAAGGGAAGATTTAGAAAATCGAGTACGAACAGCTTTTGGGTCTCTAGAGGAGAAAGAAATGAAAGAGGTGACAAATGAACATGTTATAACCACAATTTATGAATGTTTAAGAGCGAACGGAGGGCATTTTAAACAATTTAGTTATTAGTTATATTATTGATGTAATTTTCATTTTGTTTATTTATTTATTAATAAATTCCTTATTGGTTAACTATTTTTTTTTACAACAACACAGACATAACGTCACATGGATTTTTCATTATTTTGTTTCTATGAATCCACAGCCAACTACCAAAAAATATATTTTTATAAGATAATTTATAAATTTCGCTATAAGTCCGAAAATAGTGAAGATAGGTATAGGAACACATAATATCATTAGATAGAAAATTTGATCCTCTATTAGCAAAACATATCAAATACAGGGTGTCCCATTTAAAAAAAATAAAATTTTTGCAATAATTCATCTGCCTGAGAAATATTGTTATGGAGACGCCCTGTATAAAACGAATTCAATACTGTTCAAAATTATAAAATTGCGATGGTCTTGTGAAACTATTGTAAAATTTTCAGCTTTCTAGCTGTAACCGCTAAAAAGATACGATTTTCTTTTCAGGTAACGATACGGCGTTAAAAAATCACAAAATTATTTATAATTCAAAAAGTCTTAAAGATAGGTATATGATATTATACAGAAAACTGTTCTAGATTTTTAACTAGATTCCAAAAAAAATATAATATATAGGGTAATTCATTTAAAATTCCGAAGTTGCTACCACTTTCGGTATGATCCGGCAACACCGCATCATCCAAAATATTTTAGAAACGTAGAAAACCATCTCTTATAGCCACAGCCAAATTTTCCAAATAAAATCTCATTTAGTTCTCGAGATACATCTAATAGGCCACTTTACTTGGGGCACCCTGTATAATACAATTTTAAATCATCGGCAAATAATAATTTTTTACTGAAATTAATTGAGATCGGCAGGCTATTAACAAAGAGTAAAAACAGTAATGGTCCCAGGATAGAGCCTTGCAGAATCCCTGAGGTAGCAATGAACGGGTGTGAAGAGTAACCTCCGACGACAACTGTTTTTTTTTTTATCTTGGTATGATGCAAAAAATTTTACAAGATTGGGATGGAAGCCAAATTCATGTCTCAACTTGTCAAGTAATATCTGATGCGAGACTTTGTCGAAAGCAGTGGCGGTTCTTCAACTCCGCCTGGGATGATGACGAGTGAACTGAGTAGCTCTTAGTCATCACTGCCGGTCCCAAGCCCGGATAAAGGAGGAGGGTTAAGCGTAGGGCTAACAACCCTACCTTGTAAAAAGCGACCATGTTATGAAAACTAACGAGATGCCTCGGAATAGGACAGATATACGACGACGACCACGGCAAAGAAAACAGGACTTGAATATTGGAACCCTGAATGTGTTAAGCTGGTATAGACCTGCGGCAGCGATAAAAACAGTGGAGCAACTTGAAAAGTTTGGCATGGATGTCACAGCTGTTCAGGAAATTAGGTGGACAGGTACCGGAAGCCAAAAAACCAGCAAATCGGTAGTATTCTACAGTGGTAGCCCCAACAATCAACATGAATTTGGAACAGGCTTTGTTGTACGAGAATGCGTGGTGGACTCTGTCATGGAGTTTAAACCAGTAAATGAACGAATCTGTTACATGAGGCTTAGAGGAAAACTCCACAATATTTCGATGATATCAGTCCATGCACCAACCGAAGAGAAGGATGATGTAACTAAGGATGCCTTTTATGACCAGCTGGAGACATTGCTGGTAGCTTTGCCCAAACAGGATGCGACGATTCTTATAGGAGATTTTAATGCTAAGATAGGAAGAGAAGAAGCCTTTAAACCCAACATCGGTAGACACAGCCTACATGAACACTGCAATGATAACGGACTCAGACTAGTGGATTTCGCAACGTCAAATAACCTCCTCATTAAATCAACGATGTTTGACCATAAAAACATACATAAACAGACCTGGGTTTCTAATGACGGAATAACGAGGAATCAGATTGATCATGTGCTGATAAATGCAAGACGTGGTAGCAGTATTGTCGACGTTAGGAGCCAGCGAGGTCTTGATGCGGACAGTGACCACTTTCTGGTTAGAGCTAAATTTAGAGAAAGAATTTCTAAGCAAAAGAACAATAGGCCAGAACTATCTTCGAGGTGGAACACCGAGGCGTTTAAAGACACAAATAAGATAACTGAATATCAAACATCTCTGAAGAATGCTCTAGAATCCGTAGCAAATCAAAATAATGCGGACGCAATGTGGGAAACAATGAAAAATTCAATGACTCATAGTGCCCAGATCACGGTAGGAACAGCAAAGAATACTAGAAAGAAGAACTGGTTTGACGACGAATGCGAGATGATCCTGAAGTTGAGGAGCCAGGTCCGACAACGAATGCTGCAAAATCCAAACGAGCAAAACACCCAGAAATACAGAGAGATCAGAAAAAGGGCAAAAAACACAATAAAAACCAAGAAAAGGGCACACGAGGAAAATATTCTTGAAGAACTAGAGTTAAATAGAGTGAACAACAGAACTAGACATTTCTTCCAGGAGGTAAAGAATATAAAAAACGGCTTTAGACCCAGAGTTGGAACTGTCATAAAAAATGACGAAGGTAACCTTATTGCAAGTGAAGCTGAAGTGATAGAGACCTGGAGAAGATACTTTGATGAATTACTGAATGTACAGACAGATGAAGTCGGGCGTGAGTATACATATCTTACCGCCGAGCCCTTACTGGAAGAACCTACAATGGGAGAAGTATCACGAGCTATCCACAAACTAAAAAACAACAAAGCCCCAGGAAACGACACTATATCGGCGGAGTGTATAAAACAGGGAGGAGAGACTTTGGAACTTGCTTTCTACCAACTCATCTGCCAAATATGGAAAGAAGAGCAAATACCAACCCCCTGGAAAGAAAGCGTTATAATACCCATACATAAAAAGGGCGATAAAATGTGCTGCACAAACTATCGGGGTATATCCCTTATTAATACAGGATATAAAGTATTCTCTATAATGCTATTAGAACGATTGACTGCATGTGTAGAGTATCAAATAGGAGATTACCAGTGTGGTTTTAGAAAAAATCGATCAACAGTAGACCAGATATTCACTATTAGACAGTTAATGGAGAAGTGTTGGGAATACAACAAAACATTGCACCAGCTTTTTATAGATTTCAAACAGGCATATGATAGCATCCTAAGGGTGGAACTGTGGAATGCCATGGCAGAACTGGGCGTACCGAAAAAGTTAATTAGGCTCACAAAAGCTTGTGTAGAGGGATCTACAAGTGCAGTAAGACTTGAGGGAAGACTGTCAACCTTTTTCTCAATCAACAGTGGTCTCAAACAGGGGGATGCCTTATCCCCACTACTCTTTAACATCGCTTTGGAGAAAGCCGTGCGAAAGGCAAACATAGAAACGCTCTTATTTAGAGACCAGGGTCCTCGCCATAGGCGTAACTAGAGGGGGGGCCAAGTGGGCTGTGCCCACCCCAGATTGCTCTGGTGCCCACCCCAGAATTTCCGAAGTTCGAAGCCATACATACGTCATAGTGACACTTGCCATTAAAATCCTACTAGACTAGGGGCCAGGCCCCCCCTATAAAATCATTCTAGTTACGCCAATGGTCCTCGCATTGTGGTGGCCTTCGCGCATGATATGGATATAGTGGGAAATACGACTATCAACGTCAAGGAGGAGTTCATCAAACTGGAAAATGCTGCAAAGGAAGTTGGTCTACGAATAAACGAAGATAAAACAAAATACATGACTACAACAAGAACAGAACGACGAGACAGGATAGGACAGAACGTGACAATGGACAACTATAATTTTGAAAGGGTCCATCAGTTTAAATACTTGGGAGCTACGATCACCTCTGATAACAATATAACACAAGAGATTAACAACAGAATACAAGGAGCCAATCGCTGCTGTTTTGCGCTACAAAAAATAATGAAATCGAAAAATGTAACCCGCCGTACAAAAATAGCAATCTACCATGCAGGTATAAGACCTATAATGACATATGCATGTGAAACATGGACGATGACGAAACAAAATGAGAACCGACTGAAAATAGCAGAACGAAGAATTCTTAGAAGGATATATGGACCAGTCAAGGACAACGCCACACAGCAATACAGAATTAGAACTAACAGGGAATTACAAGAACTATATAACCAGCCAGATATAGTGAAAATAATAAAGTCAGAGAGATTGAGATGGGCCGGCCATGTTAAAAGACAAGATCAACGTGTCGTCAAGATGGTATGGGAAGAGACCACGGTAGGAAAGCGGCCGCTGGGAAGACCAAGGATGCGGTGGAAAGACAATATTGCGGCGGATTTACGAAGCCTAAATATCCAGCGACCAGAGGAACTTATGATGGACCGCAGCAAGTGGAGGCAAATTGTAAAGTCAGCGAAGACCCACCCTGGGTTGTAGGCTAGAGAGAGAGAGAGAGAGAGAGAGAGAGAGAGAGAGAGAGAGAGAGAGAGAGAGAGAGAGAGAGTGGCGGTTCTTCCACAGGAGCACATGCGCACGTGCACCCCCAAAACAAAACGAATAAAAAATATTAATTTATATTCATTGAATATTATTTATCGTATAAAGTCCGACCCTCCCTAATATTTTATCGTACCGTCAAACTAAAAAAGTCCGACCCTCCCTAATATTTTATCATCCCGTCAAACCAAACTGTATAGATTCTGCAACAGTGCCTCGGTCAAGGTAAATGACGATTATGACGAGACTTGCTCGCACGTGCGATTAAGTAATGCAGTTTAGCTGTAGTAACAGGTGGCGTGTGGCAGCGGGGGATAGCGGGGCTATGGCGATTTAACATGGAAAAGGCGCACAGTTATTGTGTGCATCGCGCTGTTATCTGTTCGTGCATCTAGTTAGAAATTCGAGCGTGTATATTTTAATATTATATATTTATTAAGTTAAAATGAATAGATGACGTTGGACTATGTAAGAAATAATTTTAGCTCTTTGAGTTTGGAGCAAAAAAATCCACAAAGGGTAAATCTAGGGACTTTATTAGAAAGTTTAAAAAATGAAATATATGAAAAAATATTTATAGAGGGTATTCCAACTTAATGAGGCTGTTATTGATCAATTTTCTACAATTAAGAACCGAATAATGGACTTTACGTTTAAGCACTATTGTGTAGGGTCGATAAATATTGTGTATTTTTTTTATTTAAGGATTTAAACTAAAAAACACTGAAAATATGAAGAATGCTAACTTGTCAGTCTTGTGGCTCGATTCGTTCTCGTCATAAGACAGTTTAACTATTGTTCTCGTCTTGGTTGCGACTAATGACGTAGCCGTAGATGGCGTAGTGGTATTATACATCATTCGGTTTTCTTGATAACTCGTAGATGGCGGTAGTAGTATTGGACATCATTCGGTTTTCTTGATAGCTCATAAATGGCTTTAGTAGTAATAGTAGTGGACTGTATAAATATTGTTACGAGGGTTACATGCGACGACGTTAAGATCCCACAGCTATACACCTATACAAGAAAACCTTTCTTATTTTCCAAAAGTTGTATTTCCTTGTGTAAAATTAAAGAATAAATAAAAATATGTTTTACCTAACGCATTTCCTTATTACTTTTTTTCTTTCTATATTTAAAACGCCTAGGAAGTAATTGTTTGGTCGTGACACAAAAATAAAATTTTTAAATTTTAAAAATAACCATACTTGTGAACCCCCTCTATCATAGGTCACGAGCCGCCACTGGTCGAAAGCCTTAGCAAAGTCCGTGTAAATGACATCATCTTGACATTTTTCATCTAAACTTTCTGTAATATATTGAGTTATATTGCATAAATTACTAACTGTTTAATTATTCTTCATAAACCCATGTTGGAAAATTGATATTCTTTGTGCTACTGAATTGTAAATGTGTTTGTAAACAATTGATTCAAACACTTCAGCAATAGCAGATAATATTGCGATAGGTCTATAATTTTGTATATCCCCTTTATCCCCTTTTTTAAAAATCGGACATATTTTAATTTTTTTCCATTCATCTGGAAATGTATTCTTTTTTAAAGCAAGATTGTAGAGAAACATAAGGGACTGAAGTAAACAATCTATCAATCCCTTAATTACATAAGATGGAATATTATCGGGACCCACAGACTTATTCGCTACTTACAAACGTAAGAGAAATTACATCTGCTAAACAGTTTGTCCCTGCCTGTTAAATATTTAAGTAATTTACACTATCATACACAGAACCAAAGTAGGTAGCAAATGCATTGGAAATACTCTTACCATCTATATATTCCACCTGGTCTAACTCATCTTATTTGGTATGGAGAAGTTACCCTTTTTGTTCTTTATGTATTGCCAGAATGATCTCGAGTCGTAGAATTTCCCAATCCCGGGGACAGGCTGCAATAATTTCGTGCCTTGAGTTTAGAGTTATACACATATAAAGTACGTAAGAGCCTAACTAAACGTTATAACAAACACGTTTTGTGTACATAAATGTCAGAATTCATTTCCGATCCTCTCGGCTGATATAGATTTGATTTTTCAATAGGTGAGATTTAGGCCGATATATACCTCCATCCCTTTGTGATGTGTGTACGAGGGGTGGCGGTAGGAGGGGACACACCACCCGTCCTGTCATTATTGTTTGTAATACGGAAGATGATAAAATGCGATAAAAAGCAAAATATGCTTTCATGATTTGTCTGAATGTCATTATTTTTAATGTGGGTATCAAAAGGATAACATTTTAATGATGCGGTATAGGGAATCAAAAAACATAAGTGTACATTTACACGTGTTATTATTTGTAGGGATTTATTGTGGCGGTGGAATGGAAAAAATAGGAAGACTCCTTTAGTAAGCAGAGATGTCTAGTCGTGAGCATAACCTTTTTGCGCAGCTTTATCGATAATATAATGTATTTTACCGTTGAATTAATTTAAAAAAATGTATTATGTACGGAGAGTTTCAAATTATTTTCAAGGTTTCTAGCATTATACAAAAATAAATATAAAATAAAATAAGGTGACCTTTAACTATTATGACACATTGTGGCTCAAACAACTGATCAAAAATAATTTGTTAAGTCGAAACATGCATCGAATAACATTGTAACGTATTTCTAGGGGAGAAGACATAAAAGTTTGGGTATATTATTTTTCCATGATACTACAGGTAAAATACCAAAATAATCAGATACAAATAGGATGAAAGAGGCATTTAAACAACAAATTAAGCTAAAAAACCAAATTTTAGGCTTTAAACATTGAAATTTATTTTGAACTCTAAGTTTATTCAAAATGTCACTTACAATGTTATTCGATGCATGTATCGAAGTATTAGAAATATATATTTTGTAATTCTTAACTTGTCATTGTCTTGTTTAGGTATGTAAGCCCACTAAATATATACTTGTAAAGAACTTTCCCATAACGGACACCTTTATCCAATGGATATCCCTTCTATAATTTCGCAGATACTAAATATATAACATATAGCATTACAGTAAATTTTAACAAACACTATAGTAAAATTATTATAGTAAAGATTTTATTGTACGATTTCCTATAAAATATTGGATTAATTACTATTTTCGTTATTAATCTGTACTCAAATAATATAAACAAAATTTACAAAAAAATATAGTTAGGGTATCTCATAAATTTAACAAAGTCAACTAATAGTACTATATTAAGATACAAGTTTCATAAGATATTTTCTTAGAGCCCGCGTTTATTTAGAAAACGGAGTTTTCTAAAGTACAAGTGCTCTAATTGTCTTATGAACCGTGTATTTTATAATACTTTTTCTATTTGGGCCTTTAAAGTGTGATAAACTCTTAAAAATATAGTAGATTTTTTCCATTTGAATTAATATTTGCTTTTTGGGTTGGCAATACTTTTACAATTTAATAAAATGTTACATGTATCAAATATGCCATGATATAGAAACAATTGAACACAACAAAGCTTCTTCTCATCCGTCATAATTAAAAATAAATATATTATTAAAGTTAATAAAAATGAGTAATTAATAATACTATTGAACAAAATAGTGTGTCGATACAGAATCTGACAGGAATAACAATTAATGCCCAGAAAACGTCTATAGTAACTATAAATATGTATATATAAAGTAATATGTATAATATTATATTGAATTAAAAATAAAAATAGTACTTTATTGAATAAAACTTTAGAAATAGAGCATAAATTGGAAGATATTTCTATTATTTTTAGGTTATGTTGTTTTATAGTTGTGTCTAGAAATTAGTTGATGGACACCGTCAGCATGTTATATATTTCCGAGTATAGGTATTTCAGATAAATATCTACTAAAAATGATCTATTTGTAAGGTTAAAAGTTAGTATTTTAAAGTTTCCTATAAAATTTTTTTATCGAATTCATAATGCCTAGAAAACTAATTTCAACGAAATCGAAGTAAGCCTAAAATTCGAACCCTACTTGCTGCCAACATAAAAAAATAAAATTTCAGTTCCATAAAGTGGCTGGTTATTTAATTTTTTTGCATTTCATAATGTAGCCATTATGAAACCCAATTAGAAAAAATATAAACACAATATAGACAACAAATTTAAGTGAAAATAATTTATTTATAACACCAGTAGGATATTTTGAAACGTATGGTACATTGTACTGATGACTATTATTGTATTTTAAATATTTTTTTATTGTAAAAATGACCAAATTCAAATAAAATGTTGTAAAAATGCTTTTTACAAGAGTGAAAAGCTTAAATCAGGGGACTTAGAGATTAATTCTGACTAGAGATTCAGTATTAAAATTAAACCGATAATTTAAAAACCGAACAGTTTTGCATACCAACCCTTTCCCTTTGATATTGTCGCCATTCAAAAGAAGATCATTAAAACGAAAACAATTTATTTCTCTTTTAATTAAACGAAAACCCTTCTAACGTTTGAAAACGACACTCTAAGCAGCAGAAGTTAAAAATAATAGCAGTTTTAATCATTATTTGCCTGTATTTGAAAGCCTAGGTATAAAATAAATAGGTACTGCACCAGTGCACTTTGCTCGTTAAAATATTTTGTTCAGTCGGTGTTGCCAGTTTGTTAAAAAATATTGTTTAACTCTGACTTTCTTCATATTATTATACAGTAGGGTCATTCATGGTGAGTGGCCTATTAAAAGATCAAACGAAAATAGATATTTAATTGAAATATTGATAATCGCTATAAAAGATTCAGATGTTTTAATGAACATATTTTCACGTATCTATATCACTTCCGGTTAGATCGGCATAATATTGTTATTTTAAATAGAATGCCCCGAATGCAGATTGTTTCTTAATAAGATGCTAATATTTAAGGAGGTTATTCTTGAGTCCATGTACAAAAAAAAGGAAAAGTCATATGAATATATGTCCTAACCCAAATAGCACACTACGTTTTAAAGACGTCCATATTATGCCTATCTTTAGCCTGAACGTCTTCGGCGTGCTTTGGACGTAAAAAACACATCTTAAAGATACATCGGCGTATTTAAGACGTCTTAGTTTAGACGTCTTTACGATGTCTAAAAGTGGACGACGATAGAACCTATGTTTTTTCAAAAAAATATAACTTTAATTATGAAGCATAAATGTAATATAATTTGTGTTTTGCGAGGCCATCGTTTTGTACTTTTTTCTACATTATTGCCTTGTCTTGCAATAAATATAAAAAGGGTTTCATAAAACATTTATTATACAGGCCGCAACAAGAACCGTTATTGCCAGATGTACTAACTAGAGGTGGCTATATTATATATAAGGGAACAATACATTTTTTGTTTATATCAATTCTCTAAAAATAAAATACTTATTATTTATTTGGAAGTAAAAAATATACAAATAACAGCAGTACTCCGATCTTTATGTCGATCTTGTCTAAGATGTCGATAAAGAACTAAGTAAATGTGACAATGCTGGATTACGGTGCGGTGCTTATCCATTAAAATGACGTAAACGTCATTAGCGAATTGGCTTTCGGCGAGATTTCTAAATTTTTTTTTTTTTTTATGATCAATCACAAGCACTATAGGAAAAATCCTTTAGGGCACTCTGGGAGTGGTGCGTGTGCGCAAAAAGCGATTCACGTTGGTTTTGAATCGTTGGAGGTTATATTCGTTGGGAAAAACGACCTCGGGAAGGTCGTTCCACAAGGATGTAGTCCTCCAGATGAAAGAATTCTTAAATAATGAAGTTCGAGGAGTACTAAGCTTAACCACATATGGATGGGCGGTAGTGGTTCGTCGTGTATTTCAGCTATTCGTCGCTCTGGGTGGAATTAAGAGGGAAAGGTGAGCCGAGCACCTTCCATGAAAATATCTGTAAAAGAGAGTCAAATCTCCCTGTCTCCTGTCTTCGATGTTCTAAGCTGTCGAGGTACTACTACTACTACTACTACAAATACTCTTGTGATTGTGAATTGAGTTTATTATATTTTCTTTGGCGCTTATAATTCTGTTTGACAAAAATCCAGGTAAGTTAATTTTTATTAATTACTACACTTGCTATAGTAAACATGAGTGTAAGGGACATCCATAAATATTATATGCGGGCTAAGAGGGCTCAGCAGCCTTCGAGGAGGTTGTGATGTCCCCCTCGGTGTCCTCTGATGAAGAAGTAATGGTAGAAGTTAGCATTCCTGACCAACACAATCAGAAAAAGTGTAATAAATAATGGTTTTTATTTTAATAATTTGTATGACATGAGAATTAAGGGTTCTATTTGTGATGTACCAGCCAAATCTTTTGTAAGATCTACGATTTATAATAATGTGAACGTTTACTTTTAGGGTCTGCTGAGGTAGCTAATATAGCGTCAAGCCAGAAGGCAACTGAAGTGTCCATTCAGGCACGGTTACGACGGGCTAACCATAGGGAAAAAGCGGTTTAAATAATATACTCATGTAAACAAAAAATGGAATGAATAAAGATAAAAATATAGTGAGAACCGACAAGAACTGCAATTTTTTTAAGTTTCAGAGAAATTCACAACCTGTATACCATACCTATAATGCCGAAAACACGACGTAAGGGAACGTCTTTAAGATGTCGTAAAACGATGTTTTAATGACGTACAATTTTGTAACAATGTACGTCTTTAAGACGCCTTTAAGATGTATTTAGGATATTAGCCGATGGTTTAAAGACGTCCCAAACATCTTTTGCCAATATCTTTAAGACGTCTTAGAGACGTGTTTGTGCTATTTGGGAGACTGATTTAAGGAGGTTACTCCATTCCATTTACAAAAAAAAAACTTCATATGAATATATGTCCTAAACGAACTTTTGAGATACCTACATGGTGTTAAAAATTTTATGTTTTTTTAATAATTTGTTCGGGTTTGTTCGTTGTTAAATTTTAATTCTTTCGTTGATAATTAAAATTAAGAGGAACAAACTTTTTAACCAAAAAATCCAGACGCAGACATGGCAACCTAGTAATCACATCTCCATGGAAAATGTTTTTTAAAACAGAAGCCGCTGCTTTCAAATTATTATTTCGACTCTTCACTGGTGGCAAGTCTGCCATTTTGAGATGTATTAGGCCGAGAAGCCTGACTGAAACTCGATTGTCTAGAGATGGGACATACCGTCAACCGCTTGTCGCGCTACACAAAAATACTGCGACGAAATACCACTACTATAAAAATACCGTTAGGGAGAACAAGTACCCACTACTACTTACCAGTGCGTATGAATAATCTTTTTATTTTTTTATAACTCTCTATTGAAATTATAGAAAACATACCTATCCTTATTTAAACCTACCCATACAAAATATACAAGGTGTTGTATATTTTGTATGGGTATGACGTCATAATATTTAAGGGTGTGATTCCTTAGGTCATTTTATAAAGAAAAGTTCATATGAACATATGTCCGCAACGGCTTAAATTTTTTGCTACAGGGTGTTTATTTTTATTTTTTAAATGGTTATTTTTTAATATCTCCGAAAGTACTTTAGATATTATTTTCAATTGTGGTATGTGCTAATAGGATATAAAACCACAAATTCTAGGTACATAGAAAAGTTATTCAATTGTTCCACCAATAGAGTCCCTGCAAACGTCATGTTCTCTGATATTTCTTACAAAAAAGATGATACGCCACTGCCATTTTTCCAAGTGGATTGTTTTTCCGATTGGCCTTGTCAATTATAGATAAAAACGGTATTTTTCTCGTCAGGCACCGTTCTTGATTAAAATCACTAAATTCATATTAAAACTCATTATTATTAACATTGATAAAATAATTAATGATAAATTTTGTTTTATAAAATTTTTTAGAAATGGTCACCTTCACTTAAAAGGCATGCTTCCGCCCGTCTTCGCATCGAATTGCTCACTCCAACAATTTTTACGAAACAAAATTTATCATTAATTATTTTATCAATCTTAATAATAATGAGTTTCAATATGAATTTAGTGGTTTTAATCCAGAACGATCTGACGAGAAAACTCAAGAAACCGTTTTCATGTAGAATTGACCAGGCTAACCAGAGAAAATATTCATATTGAAAAATGTCAGTGGCGTACCATCTTTTTTGTAGAAAATATCAGAGGACATATTTGCAGGGACGCCACATGGAACAATTGAATAACTTCTTTAACTAAATTTGGTGGTTCTATATCCTATTAATACATACCAACATTGAAAATAATATTTACAGTACTTTCGGAGATATTAAAAAATAAGCATTTAAAAAATAAAAATTCAACACCCTGTAGCAAAAAATTTAAGCCGTTGCGGACATATGTTCATATGAACTTTTCTTTATAAAATAACCTAAGGAATCACACCCTGAAATACTAGCACGGCATTAAGGAACACCCTGTATACCTTGAAGAAAAATACCGTTATGGAAAATACACACTCCTAATCTGAATACCGCGACACGACGGTATTGAAAAATACCGCGATAAGATAGCGGTACGCTAATACCGTCTCACCACTACGATTGTCCCGCTGTTTCCTGCTATCTTATACAGAGTGTCCCAAAATTAATAGTACACATCAGTAAAATAGCAGATTCTTTAGGTAAAAATATTGCGGTTTAGCCAAACTTTCCTTAGTTCAAAAGTTGATAATAACCGAGATACAGGGTCCGAGTGAAAATTTTATGTACTAATTTCCTAATTAACTTACTTCCTAACTAATATTTTAGCATCAAATTTTTGGCTTGGGAGATTTTTAAGGGGGTTGTTCTAATAATTTTATTTTTATATAGATTGGATTGTAGAGGGCGCTCGCTACAATAGTCTGGGTACATAGCAACAAGTGCAACTCTTTTGCGCTTTAGTGTAATTATGTTTTTATTGACAATATCAATTTTCTTATAACATTTACCCAAAAAAGGTGTGTATATCTTGTCGCTCCGAGCAATTGTTTTCGATGTTTTTGCATTTATAGTGCCCAGTGCACTTTTAAAAATATTACAACAATTATTGTCAAAAACAGATCTTTTCTTGATAGTTTATTTATGTAACAATAAAATTTTTATTTAACTGAAAAATATTTTCATTATTGGTCTTTCAATTTCATTGTAGTCGTTTTAGAATATTTTAAATATTAATAAATTACTAATACTTTAAAAAATATAGGTTAAATAGAACTCCTGTTGTAATCTGAATTAATTGTAGCTAAACTCTATTGCCTAAAATGTAATAATTATTAATATTTAACATAATAATATGTTATGTATTTCAATATTTTAAAAAGCACACTGGACACTATAAATGCAAAAATCTCGAAAGCAGTTGCTCAGAGCGACATTGACAAGGTACCAAGGCATCTTTTAACGTACTTTTGAGTTGCCATTTGGATACGCAGGCCTTTTATTTGGATACCCAGTAAACATCAAATGGATCCAGAAATTTTTTAATTACTTAGTAATTTAAAAACTACTGAACTGATACCAGTGATGACCTAAAAATGCTTTAAAATTTACACAGAAAGACAGCCAGTCGGTTTTTGCGACAATAATGATAATATGTGATGTCGACATGTTTGCTGTGATGAGCATAGACATTTCTAATTCTGGTGTTTGATGCTGCGATACAAATATCAGATTAGTCAGAAAAAATATTAAAAATAGGGCTTTTTAAAATAAATGGATACGCAGTAAAAAATCACTAAAAGATGCCTTGCAAGGTAGTCAAGGTACACATACCATTTTGGGTAAAAGTGATGAGAAAATTGATATTTTTATAGGAACATAAATAACACTAAAGCGCAAGAAAGTTGCACTTGGTTCTATGTACCCGGAGTGCCGCAGCAAGCACCCCTTACAATCTGCATGAAAATAAAATAATTAACAAATTCAAATTTCTCACCCCTAAAAACCACCAATCAAATAATTGTATGCAAAAACGTTTGTAAAAGAGTAAGTTAATCAGGAAATTATAGAAAATAAAATTTTCACTTGCATATACACAATTAACTCGGTTATTATCAACTTTTGACCAAAAGCGCAAAATTTTTCCCAAAGAATCTGCAGTTTTGATATGTACTATTAGTTTTGGGACATACTGTATAGCCCAATCTGGTCGAAATGCGCGGGAGCACGGACGTGAAGTTCTTTTTTAAAGTACCACTACTAAAAATAACAAGGGATCAAGGATATGCGAGGGACAGTTTTAAGTTTTTGCCCCGTCTCGAAAACAATCACGATCCGGGGCTGGGTGTATGGACTGTTCGCGACCAAAAAGTTGTATACACCTCAACAACGAATCCCAGATTCGTCTATCACTGGAGTACTGCCCTCATATCTGGAACTCTGCACCCAAGCATACATACTTACTTCGGCTACTGGGTTCCATCTGATCGGAAGTCACGAGCTAATCATGAACCTCGAAAACCAGCACATCGAAAACATGTTGGTGATTTGACATTCTTTTACAGATATTTCCATGGCAAGTATTCCACTGACATGGCCCACTTAATTCCACCTAAAGCGACGAATAGCAGAAATATACGACGATCCACTGCCGCCCATCTCTATGTGGTTCAGCTCAGCATTCCTCGAACTTTGCTTATTAATTATTTTATCTGAAGCACGTTATCATTGTGGAACGACCTTTGTGATCCCAAACGAATATAACCTCCACCTCCCAGAGTGCCTTAAAGGATGTTTCCTATAGTGCTATTATTTGATTACAAAAGAAATATTATTTTTAATTAATCACCCGATTGAAGAGGAGAGATGAGAAAATTATTTAGGAATTCATTTCGTCGAAGTCTTCATATTTAATGTGATTTTTTCGGCAAGTGGCAGAAGCATCTTAAAGATAAAACTAGTCGTACAAGGAAAACAAACCCAATATTCTCCAGTCTCCCCCCACGTTCCATCAAAACTCTCCGAACGTTATACGAAAGATTGGATAAGTGTTCGATTCACTTTCCACATAAAATGCTTCCAGAGACATTTTCCTTAGCTGACAGTTCAGTAAACACTTTTAACTTGCTTTGCAGGCAGGTCGGATAAGGGGTGACGGGGGAAAAGGATGGGCGTTTTGTGATGAGCCATTGTGTGAGAGACAGTGACAGGGGGACTAAAAAAAGATTTACCCTTTCTTAATAATTGTTGTTAATATAACAATTTTAAGTTTCCTTAACTGGGCGATTAATAATTCTAAAATATGGATCCTAAATACTAATTCGGTACCTATATCTGTATCTTCTGTCAAAGCCCATTGTTTATACTCTTATTTGATAATATGGTTGTAGTCAATAAATTATTCAGTACTACTCCTGCGTCGCGTCGCTTTGAACATCCAGATTTCTATTTGACGATTTGCTTAAAGGACATCAATATTTAAAGTGAAATATCATTGAAGTTGTGCTGGTAAGTGGAAAAATACAGCCTCTACACCGATTTTTTTCTCCCCTGTCAAAATCTAAATAAATAAGAAACACAAAGGATAAATGTAGACAGCCAGGAGCTGATGACATTTTCAATTACATTATTTTAGCAAGATTCATATTTTATTTAAAATGTAAACTAGTTAATTAAAAAAAGTTAAAAACTGAAGCGGATGCCTTGCTGCCGAAAATAGATAGCAAGACTGACATTTTAATGTAATAAACTGGCAACTATTTACTTGATCACTATGGGTATCTTTTGATCGGTAATATTTAAGAAAGTTGGTTAAATTAGAGCAAATGTGCAGTTTAAAAGGCTTATTTAGAATCCAGTACCGTTGTTTTTGATTGATGAGATACAGGGTGATTTATAAAAAAGTCTAAAATGAATTCCTTTAATAACTCGAAAGGTTTTGATTTTAGAAAAATGCCCATTAAATAAAAATTGATGTGATACAGTGATATATCACTCAATTCCATTTACCTTAGTTTCGGCCCAAATTATACATCAACAGAATTTTTTTTAGAATTTTCTGTCTGGCCCGGAATTATGCATACATCATATTTTCATTTGAGTTAGCTGTAATTAAGCTACAATTAAAACCAATAAAAATCTTCCACTTTTGAAACATAATATTGACCAAATTTCACCTAAGAACAACAAAGCTAAAAATAAGTACAAATTAAAAACCGAGTATAAAAAATGTTGATCGAGGTGGCCAGTGTCGCCACGGAACAGGCCTGTCGTCATCTGCTGGATTCTTTTTTGTAGAGAAATCTCCAGAACAAAATATATTACACCCCGTGTAATAATATCCACGAAGTTCAGCGACGTATAACACTGGTCAACACATTACAAAACCCCATATTATCCTCCTGAGACAAAAATGGTAAAAGATTCTTTACTCTATTGCGTTAGTGCGTAATTTTTAGTCTGAGGCAAGTAACTCTTTTGGGAGGTTTAAATCTCTTAGAAGGTCACTTAGCTCCTCCCTAGTAAAGCGTTCGGGACTTGTTAAATCTCCTACAAAATCGCTGTCCTCTTTTTCCAATCGGTCACTCTGCAGCTCGTCAGATGACCTTTCGACTGTATCCTCTGGTATTTTTTCAGAATGCTGAACAGGTCTTCTTACTGAGTCCAGATTAGGATAGTTCCACTTATGCCGATTGTTACGATTAATGCCCTTTATCTTCACAAGATAAAAATAACAACCGCCAAAGTGGCTTTTTTGTTCCATCCATACCATCGGAACACCAAACTTTAAACATTTTATTTTTCCTTTTGTCCATTGTCGCAGGTTTTCGACACAGGTTTTGCATACAAAATGCGGAGCCCAGGGTTTATCTTGGTCTCATAAGTGAACGCCAGACATCACTCTTCTATTTTCTTTTAAAATATACTCGCCACATATGTAGCAAAAAGCGTCCGGATTGTTTACGCAACTACGTCTACTTGTAGAAGCCAATACGATTTTTCCAATTATTGCAAATGCATGCAGCCAATATTCCACATATGGGGATTATACAGGTACCATCACCTTAGGACACAAGCCAAGTTAACGAATTAATTTGAGGCTTACGATATATAATTTCATTCTCTTTTATTGCCTTCTAATGTATATTTTATGCTAATTGCAAATACGAAAATAAGAAATCTGCTGGTGCAAAAAAATTCAAGGAAAATTTATTTCTTATCTATAATAATTATATGGCCTTTTGCCAATATAAGATTAGGTATTTCCAGTGATTTATGAATAAATAGTTATAATTAAAAAGGCATTAGTCTTGGAATTAGTTAAATTTTTGATCAAATTTATGACCATCATAATTGTCAAATATATTAATAATACAATTTATTATGAGTAGGCTCTATCTCAAAAACTAGAGCTGATAAGAAGAAAAGCAAAGTGTTTTTGGAATCACCGCATTCAAAACAACTAAAATCATTTGTTTTTTCTTGGGCACCAAAACTATTTTTTTTTTGTTGGGGCGTGTAATCGATGCCTTCCAAATAGTTATATCCAATATGGTGAGGCACGCTATTGAACAAATGGAAATCAGAACCCTATTAAGCACCTTCCAGTGCGTTCTCCATTACTTATTTTTCTACATAAATGATAAATTAGTATATAGTTCAAAATACCACCGATGACCGACTTCAGGTAGCCTTCATGTTGTCGATATATAAATTTGAATATCCTAAGAAAATATTTAACAAGCTAAATTGACATCAAGGAAAGCTTTCTCGCTCATTAAAATCTGTTACTTGTTCATGTATATTTTATTCAAATTAGGGAATGCCCTTGTTATACTCAGTGGCGTAGTCAGGGTTTGGGGGTGGAAGGGGCGCAGGAAGGGCAAAGTCTTGACCATATCCGAACCAACCTACAATAATTTCGCCTTTAAAAACGTTAAATAAAAATTTTCTTATTCAAGCTCTTTTTAAAAAAACTTATATAGCCCTCCGCCAGTGTATCCAAAGGGGACAATTCGCAGGGTGGTGTGGCCTTAATCCAATTTATTTTGTCATTGTTGAGTTAGAGGCAGCACCGATACATCTGCGATAAATGCGGTGAGCTCTTTCGGAAAAATGGAAAACGAAAGGAAAATGTACGAGATATTAAGATGTATGTTTAGGTAAGTATACAAGATTGAGAAAAGAGAGAATGAAAAATAAAGTAATGTAAAATGTTTAACAAATATGCGGTCGTAAGCGTAACTGAGTGGGTTGATCTAAATATTGGTGCATACTCTGCATACTACATCATATCCTCCAATAGCTTTCAAGCCATTGGTATACATACATTTACATACATACATATAAAGCCCAGATTCGACCATCACTAGAGTACTGCTCTCATGTCTGGAGCTCTGCATCCAAACATACTCTTCGGCTACTGGATTCCATCGAAAGGAGGGCCATTCGCCTGATTGGAGACCACGAGCTGACGAAGAACCTCGACAGCCTAGAACATCGAAGACAGGTTGGGGATTTGACTCCCTTTTACAGATATTTTCATGGAATGTGCTCGACTGACCTTGCCCTCTTAATTCCGCCCAGAGCAGAAATACACGACGAACCACTGCCACTCATCCATATGTGGTTAAGCTTAGTAATCCTCGAACTTCATTATGTAAGAATTCTTTCATCTGGAAGACTTCATCCTTATGGAACGACCTTCCCGAGGTCGTTTTTCCCAACGAATATAACCTCCAACGATTCAAAACCAACGTGAATCGCATTTTGCGCACACGCACCACTCCCAGAGTGCCCCAAAGGATTTTTCCTATAGTGCTTGTGTTTGATCATAAAAAAAAATACATGCGGGTTTAATAGAATACGCATTTTTGATTGGTTAAAAATACTTCTGTATCATCCATCAAAATACTCGTAGTAACATTATTTGAGTTATTATACTGATATTCATTATACAGGGTCTCCATTTTGTGTATAATTCTTCGATAGAGGAAAAGTGTAAATATAAATATTAGGAAACGGTATATTTTAAAAATATTTTTAAATATACATTGCGTTTCATAAAAGTGGGACCATTAAAATTTAGATATTTTTAAATGGAACACCTTATATTTTTCACTTGATATTAGTGTCCCTCCTTATTGATTACGTAATCCATTTATTTTTTTCCAATATATTGCAGTGTTGCCAAGCTGTTGCAGTGTTGCCAAGATATTAATTATTTTAATGGTCGAAATTATTGTAATATCCTGTATTTTTTGCTACATATCTTCCACGCTTTATAACAGAATATTCAATCCAATAATTCTCATCAGTCATTAAGTTTCGGTGATTTACATCTTTTAATAGTATATTAAGATACAAGTTTCATGAGACATTAGAGCACGCGTTTAATTAAGTACAAGTGCTCTAATTGTCTTATGAACCGTGTATTTTATAATATTTTTTCTATTTGGGTCCTTAAAGTCTGAAAATCATTTAATAATATGGTAGATTCTTTCCATTTAAATTAATATTTTCTTTTTGGGTTGGCAATACTTTTACAATTTAATAAAATGTTACAAGTATCAAATATGCCATGATAGGAACAATTGAAGACAACAAAGCTTCTTCCCATCCGTCATAATTAAAAATAAATATATTATTAAAATTAATAAAAATGAGTCAGGAAGAAAGTTGTACTTCGTCAGAAATACGAGAAATTGCAGAAAATAATCTAGAAAAACTTTTTCCCCAAAAAAAGTGTTATGTTTAAAGTTTATCAAAAAGAATATGCAAACTTTGAGTTATGGTGCGAGCAGAACAAAGTTCAAAATATTGAACAAAATAATAAATAATAGGTACTATTGAACATAATATTGTGTCGACACAGAATCCGACAGGAATAAATAACAATACCCAGGAAAGGTCTACAGTAACTATAAATATGTGTATATAAAGTAATATTATGTCATTATATAATATATTGAATTAAAAATAAAAATAGTACTTTATTGAATAAAACTTTAGAAATAGAGCACAAACTGCAAGATATTTCTATTATTTTTAGGTTATGTTGTTTTATATTTGACGTGTGACTAGAAATTAGTTGACGGTTACCGTCAGGATGTTATATATTTCCGAGTATAGGTATTTCAGATAAATATCTAGTAAAATGATCTATTTGCAAGGGTAAAGGTTAGTATTTTGAAGTTTTCTATAAAAATTTTTTGTCGAATCCATAATGCCAGGAAAAATAATTTCGATGAAATCAAAGTAAGCCTAAAATTCGAACCCTACTTGCTGCCAACATAAAAAAATAAAATTTCAGTTTTATAAAGTGGCAGGTTATTCAATTTTTTGCATTTCATAATGTAGCCATTATGAAACCCAAATAGAAAAAAATATTTTGTATATATAAGGAGACTTAGTAGAAGTTTTAATTCTTGATAAAATATACAGGGTGTTCTATTTAAAAATATTGAATAAATTTAATCCAAATTTGGAAGTAAAATTAAAGCACCCTGTATAAAAAATCTTGTAAAATTTCATAAATAGTACTCATATAGTAACCCAAATGTAAATGTCTGTAAAAATTTTTGATCAAATTAAACTCAATAAAGAATCGGTAGAATATTTATTGCGATCGTACAAAAGCAATAAGAAAAAGGAAATAATTAATATCTAACAGATTCGGGAAAAAATTGGGATTACATAAACATAAACACAAACATTCTGTATTGGGACCTCTATTGTATACCTTGTTTGTTTTGAGCTTGCGACTGTCGGGATTGCTAGGAGAATATTATACTTTTGCTGATGACACAGTGCTCATCTATAAATCTAAAAGCTCTACAGATATTGAAGGTAGAGTTAATGGTGATTTGGTCCAATACTACATTTGGCTTTTACAAAATAAATTAAAAATAAATATAGACAAGACAAAGTATATGGTGTTTAAGCAGAAAAACAAAGTAATAGACAATATTCACATACAAATTAATAACATCACTGTTGAGAAAACTAATGGAATAAAATATTTAGGATTGGTGCTTGATGACCAGCTAAGTTGGAGCGCACATATTAACCACATAAAAGAAAAAATTATTCCCTTAATTGGAGCACTCTATAGATGTAGACATTTTCTTACTATAAATGCCAAGTATAATATATATAATGCTTATTTCCTATCAATCATAAGATACCTGATACCGGTTTGGGGAACTTGTAATCAAACCAACTTTAATAAAATTAAAATCCTGCAAAATAGAGTTCTAAAGATTTTATTTAATTTAAATTATTACACTCATACTGAAACTGTATATCAATTGCTTAGTCTTCAACCTGCTCACCATATTCTGATGCTTGAGCAGTCAAAACTAATATTTAAAATCTTAAATAACAAGTCCAAGTGCAACAGTCAAATTCAATTTGTGAATCAAATTCATGAATATAACATAAGAAACAGTGATGATATTCGTTTGGCCAGTGCAAGGACGAATAAAGCATTATGCAGCCCGATAAGTGCGGCTTGCAATATGTTTAATAGTTTACCTTTAGAAATAAAGAATGAAGAACGGCAGGGTGTATTTGTGAACAAACTAAAGAGATATATTCTTGTTACATAAGTTACTTATTATCTATGAATATTTGTTTATTTGTTTTTGAATATTTTTACATATATAAATGGTGGTATGTTGCTATATACTATAAGCAGTACCTTCGGTTCCAATGCTACTTGCATTGTTTTGAAGGTTACCTTAATTTAGATGATGTAGTGTTATTAGTACTATTGTTATTATGTAAACAAAATGTACATTTTTGTCTGAATAAAGGAATGTTAAAAAAAAAAAAAAATTAGGAGGGACACTAATTCCGAGTAAAGAATATAGCACATTCCATATATAAAAAAAGTTTTAATGATCCAGCTTTATGAAACACACTATATATTTAAAAATATTTTTAGAGTATAAATCTCCCACTAATATTTATATTTAAAGTTTTCCCCTATTCATGATATTATACGCGATATCGAAGAAATACACACTAAATGGTCACCCTGTATAAAATGAGTTCTAAATACCTTAATTTACGGGGATCCATAACCCGAAAGAAAAATATCATTATTTATTTTCATTTCAAAATTGTTCTTTTTGTCTGGTTCTCTGATGATGATTGTGTTTACTTTCGAAACATATATAGTTTCAATATAAACCTACCTGCATAAGATCATTATTATACGACTAGATCAGATTGTACTTTCCCTTCTAAACTGTTACTCCGCTGCTACAAAACAAATGAAAGTAATTTGTTAGATACACCAAAAATTCTATGTCGGAATGTTTTAATGTCATTCACATTTCAGAATAGACCTGATGCAGGGGCGGTTTCAGAGGGGGTCAAAAGGGTCATGACCCACAAACTATCTTTAAAAAATATTTGTTCATAAAAAACGTGCATTTTAACATTAGAATAGGCATACAAAACAACTTTTTGTGCTGTCAGCTGTCATCTGGGTACTATTTTTCATGGACACTGCTTACACGACATTCTCCCATTCTCGTTTGAAAAATATTCGGCTCTGTACCAGCTTTCTCATTAAAATGAATATAATTTTTGACACCCCCCCCCCCCCCCCCCCTCCCCTCCAATTTTGAGCGGGCCGCCCCTGACGCCATTGTGACATATTAGTTAGTAGAAATACCTATAGGTATTAAAAACTTATTGCAATTTAAAATTTGCTTTATTATTTTCCTTACTTTGATCTTTTATTTTACGTAAAATTTTTTTGTCTCCCCTCAGAATTCTGGACCCCCCCCCCCCCCTAGTAAACCTGCTTACGTAATACATAAATTATTCCAAACTTAGAAACTAATTAAATGCACATTTATATTATTTGCTGGGACTTATTGTTAATGCATTGTCCATTTTGTAATTTTAAATGTAATGGCCTGGCAGCATTAGATCGTTTCCCATTACAACCATTCGTTCTCAATACATTTTTTATGCCATTTTATCCTATAACGAATTATTATTTATTTTTCTTATACCTGTCATTCTCCCCTAACATTTATACACATATGCTCGCATTCACACCTTTACACCTTTACTTTTTTCCCATTGGTCGTTACGGTTCAAAAGAAACTCGCCTGATTGGTACGAACGTCGTTTTTAATTTGTTTTCGCTCTTTGCGTTCAGCGGCCCATTTGTAAATTGGAGATTTTGACGTGCAGAGAAAATTAAAATAGTCCCTCTGTGATATAAAGGCCGTTTACTAACTGGTCTTATATTTTTCCGTGTAAAATTAAATAATTTGACATTGATTTTGAATTTAATTATAATTGGAACGATTGGTTCAATTGAATTCTTTGTTTCTTTTCATTGATTCTTCTTCTTGAGCTGCCAATCCACTTTTGGATGTTCACATATCACATGCACTGGCGTAACTAGCAAATGTGTGCCATGCACACGGGCCCGGTCCCCGTAGGGGCCCGGCGGCGAGGAGACATGATTTTATTATAGGTATTACCCAAAAAAAAATTGAAGCCAACCATCTTTTACTAATTATTTATTAAGTTTTGAATAGATACTGCAAACATTTTTATTACGGCTACTGCACAATAATTTCTAGTATTAGTGAAGTGCTTGTAGACCTCTGGGGCCTCTGATTTTAAAAAATATTGACACTGTGTCTAAGGTTTTGCAAAATAAAGAGCAAAATATTGAGCAGGCATCAAAACTGTACGAAAATTTAAAAAAAATGCGTGATGATTTTAATTTAATTATCACGGAAGCAACTAATTTAGCGGGAGAATGGGGTACTACCACTGAATTTACAAAAAAAAGAATATTTCGTCCAAAAATATTCTTTGATGAAATAAGTAACCATTACCTAATACAAACAAATAAAGATTGGTTTAAAATAAACGTATTTTTTAAAACGTTAGATATACTTATAGTTCAGTTAAAAGCTCGAACTTCTGGACTAAACGAGGTTTACTCAAAATTGCGTGTGTTATCCCCAGAAGTATTATGTAATCCTTCTTTTACTGATAAGGAATTATATGAAATGGGCCAGGCCCTATACATGAACTATCCCGAAGATATTTCAAATACAATTTCTTCCAAATTACTTTCTTTTAGGGAATGTTTTCGAACTAATTTAGATAAAATTAGTTCCCTTTTTGAATTAAATGAATTCATTTTGATTAAAAATTTTTCTTCCTGCTGTAGTTTTAGCGAAATTTTGACTGCATGCAACATATTTCTTACTATACCTGTTACTGTGGCCTCAGCTGAAAGATCATTTTCGAAATTAAAGTTAATTAAAAATTATTTAAGAAGCACTATGGGTGAGGAAAGATTATTGGCATTGGCAATTATTTCTATTGAAAATGAAGTTGCTCAATCATTGGACATTGATAACACTGGGAAACAAATTTCAACTTTTTTTTTGTTTCCTGAACAAAACCTATTTTTTTGGATTCAACTGTACCCAAGTAACTAAAAAATACCTATTAAAGATTTTAGTTGGCTCGCAAAAAAAAAAATCTCAATTATTTGTTACAAAATTTTAATTCATAGGCATATACAATGGACATACAAAATACAGATAACAATATATTGTTGGTTCAACAAAAGCAACTAAATAGTACATTTTTATCATTGAATCCAAAGTTTAGACACTCATTTTGCGCTTCTTAGCTTGCCTTTTGAAAGCAGCCTCTGGGGCATCTCTCGTAATAGTTCAGCAGTAGTCGGCTAACATCTCACAGTTCCATTTTCCCTGATATCTTCTTTCCATGTTCGAAATATCCTGGTGGAACCTCTCACCGTGTTCGTCACTTACAGCACCACAATTTTCCGGAAAGTAATCCAGATGAGAATCCAGGAAATGAATTTTCAACGACATATTACACCCTAGGTTTTGGTAACACAAAAGAAGTTGGGCAACCAGGTCTTTATAATTTTCTGCTTTTATGTTTCCCAAGAAATTTTTTGCAACCATTTTAAAGGCATCCCAAGCGTCTTTTTCCTTGCCTTCAAGTATGGAATCGAATTGCGCATCTCCGAAAAGTTTCCTAATCTGGGGACCCACAAATATTCCCTCTTTAATTTTAGCGTCACTGATTCTAGGGAACTTTTCTTTTAAATAACTAAAAGCACGGCCTTCTTTGTCCATTGCCTTCACAAAATTTTTCATAAGTCCCAATTTTATATGAAGTGGCGGTAGTAAAATCTTTTCTGGGGCAACTAATGGCGCGCTGGTCACATTTTTCTTTCCTGGCTCAAAAGACTCTCTCGGTGGCCAAATTTTCTTTCTGTAGTGATCCGATCGTGCTCGACTGTCCCATTCGCAGAGGAAGCAGCAGTATTTGGTATAACCTAGCTGCATTCCAAGCAAGATCGCCACAACTTTTAAATCCCCACAAATTTGCCATTTATATCTTTCATATTGTATGGTCTCAAGTAACAATTTCAAATTGCTATATGTTTCTTTCATATGGACTGCATGACCAATTGGGACTGAAGGCAATTTGTTTCCATTATGGAGTAACACAGCTTTAAGACTTACTTTTGAGGAATCAATGAAAAGTCTCCAGTCTTTTGGATCATAGTCCAGATTTAAAGCTGCCATTAATCCCTCAATGTCCCTACAGGCTACCAAATTGTTATCCATGTTAAAAAATGGTGTTAGGTTTTTCTGACGGCTTCGGTACACAGAAACTTTTACTTCATCTTCAAGTAAATTCCATTGTTGCAATCGAGAGGCCAATAGTTCTGCTTTTGTCTTGGGCAGTTCCAAATCCCTTATAAGGTCACTTAATTCACTTTGACTTATTTTGTGAGGCTTTTTACTTGGAAGTTCACAGACAAAATCGGAGTCTTGCGAGGTTGATGGGCCGGCGACATTTTCCGGTACACTACCGTTTGAATCCTCTTGATCATCATCAGAATGAAGGGTATATTCCTGAGGTAGATTAGGTATAGGCAACTCGTCACTATGAGGCACCGGGCGTATGGCGGATTGTAAATTTGGATACTGTATCGCAGACCTTTTTTTCTCTGAAAAGCCTTTTTTGATGGGAGGTGTCAAATAAAAGTAACAGTCAGTAACGTGGTCTTTCGGTTCTCGCCAGATCATAGGAACAGCGAAGGGCATCTTACGGTTTTTTCCACTTAGCCAGCCGCGAATGTTGGACGCACATTTGTAGCAGCAGATATGGGGAGCCCAATTTTTATCCTGGTGTCCAACTTTGCAGCCAAAATACAAGTGGTATGCCTTTTTTATTAAAGGGCTAAGCGTACGTTTTTGTTTCACAAAAGTCATTTCACCACATATATAACAAAAATGATCCGGCTTATTTACACAAACTCGCGACATGTTGCTCAAAACTCTCTAATTTCTCAAATACGAACAGCTCTCGATCAACTGGTGGTTGAAATACAACTAACTAACAATTTAGGGTTTATATTATATGTATTTAAACCCCTTATAAAGTACACCTGTTATAATAAATCCAGGTATTTCTCATTTAATGGTGAAATTTTCCCATATATTAAGGGCAGGTAGGTAAATTATCATAATTGGGATGGATCTATAAAACCGGAGCCAACTGAGCCTTTTGCAAGACAGATTGTTAATTAGTATAATAAAATAAGTAAGATTTTGCTATTTTGGTCTCGGAAACATTTTTGCTGTTCCCCAGTGTAATTTAGTGTCAACTTTTGCACATTCTAAAGCAAGAAAAAAGAAGTTTTAACTCTACTTTACTCAATGTTTGATGATTGATTGATTTTCTACATGCTCTTGTTTATTTTATTACATTAGATACATACATAATATTATGTATTTATTTATATTGTGTTTTTATTTTATGATTTATGTTAATTATGTTATACATATTTTGTTTCACTAGTTTATTTTCTGTTTTTTTTCTATGTTTTGTAAAAATATAAATTTAAAAAAAATGTTGTGCTTTGTGCTAGGGCGGGTGGCTGTAGACTCTCTAAACAAGAACCTCACATATCCCTAAGAATTACATTTTGTATCAGTAAGCCATGGACCCATATTCCATATTAACTGGATTCGGCATCGCTGCTGTCTTGTGTTCCCAAAATATTTAGCCCCTCCCCCTCAAAAATTAAAAATCCTGGATCCACCCTTGTTATGTACTGGATATTTTATTAAATATGTGCAGGGGCCCGGCTAAATTTTTGCACACAGGCCCGGGGCTGCATTGTTACGCCAGTGATCACATGTCTGTATCTGTCCATGTCCCTTTCTGAAACGGTATGAATTAGCTCTCCGATAGATCTAAATCTTGTTCATTTTCGTACAATCCTTAGCCAATACGTCTGTTTTCTTCTTATATCATAGCCCTCAACAGTTCAAGTTTATAAATCAGAAATTGTTTCCCAGCGAACAACTGAACGTAAAAGTTTAGAAATGTGCCTTGAAAAATAAACATCTTCTGTCAACCGGTTATTGACCTTCTAAAGAATTTAACGACAACCACTGCTCAAATTTCACTGACATTTTTGGCCATAACCTATCTCAATATTGCTTTGTTTACATATGGTTTGTTTACGTTTGGTCAGTAGTAACAGGTGTGTTTATTTGGTTTTACATAAGGTGTTACAATTCGGTTATTAATTGAAAGCGCCTTTTTTGGTTATTTTTTTTTCAATTTTTTTTCATCTCATGAATTGCCTGTTTAAATATAATACGTCATTTCGCCATTTCCATAACACCCTGTATTAACCTTGCTACAAAAAATATTAATATTTTATGAAATATAAAAGTAATCCTTTTTGGGTAAAATATAGAATTTTTTTTTTTTTTTTTATGGTCAAACACAAGCACTATAGGAAAAATCCCTTAGGGCACTCTGGGAGTGGTGCGTGTGCGCAAAAAGCGGTTCACGTTGGTTTTGAATCGTTGGAGGTTATATTCGCTGATGGGAAAAACGACCTCGGGAAGATCGTTTCACAAGGATGAAGTCCTCCAGATGAAAGAGTTCTTAAATAATGAAGTTCGAGGAGTACTAAGCTTAACCACATATGGATGGGCGGCAGTGGTTCGTCGTGTATTTCTGATATTCGCCGCTCTGGGCGGAATTAAGAGGGCAAGGTCAGCCGAGCACTTTCCATTAAAATATCTGTAAAAGAGAGTCAAATCACCAACTTGCCTTCGATGTTCTAGGCTGTCGAGGTTCTTCGTCAGCTCGTGGTCTCCAATCAGACGAATGGCCCTCCTTTCGATGGAATCCAGTAGCCGAAGAGTATGTTTGGGTGCAGAGCTCCAGATATGAGAGCAGTACTCTAGTGATGGTCGAATCTGGGCTTTGTATAGTGTCAAAAGTTGTTGAGGTGTGTACAACTTTCTGGTTCGGAAGAGTACACCAAGCTTCTGAGAGGCTATCTTGGCGATTGCCACAACGTGGTTATGCCAAGACATATTTCCTCCCAGATTGACGCCCAGCAAACTAATAGATGAAGCCAGTGGGATTGCGTGTCCGTCCATGACTATATCCGGTTCTGTAATGTTAACCTTTTTAGATAAAACTGCTGCCTGGGTTTTTTTAGCGTTAAATTCGACTTGGTTACTGTCACCCCAAGCCAAAATTTATTCCAGGTCTTTGTTGAGGCGTGATACTTCATGCTGTCTGCGAGGATGTGCGTCGGCAGCCGATGTTTGTGCATTCAAAGAGAAAGATGATAAAAGTGTGCTATCATCAGAAAAACTAACTATCGGGTTTTTCGTTTTCACTAGAAGGTCGTTAATGTAGAGTAAGAAGAGAGTGGGAGACAATATGGACCCTTGAGGAACACCGGCATTGATGGTGAAGGTCTCCGAGAGAAATCCGTCAATCGCCACTTGCAGAGAGCGGTTCTTAAGGAAGCTAGACAACCATGCACAGAATCGACTGGGCATACCATAGTATCGCAGTTTACTTAGAAGCCCCTCATGCCAAACACGATCAAAAGCTTTAGAAATATCCAGTGCAACAACCCGATACTCCCCATGAGGTTCGATTGCGTTGTTCCAAATATGGGGACATAGGCTAGAAGATCTCCAGTTGATCTGGACTTCCGAAAACCATATTGATGATCGCTGATAATGTTGAAGCCTTCCAGGTACTTTAGAAGATGTTGGTTAATAGCTTTCTCCATTACTTTTGATATAACTGAAAGCAATGCGACTGGTCGATAGTTGTTAGGCAGGGTTCTCTTACCTTTCTTTGGAACAGGTTGGACTCGCGCCGTCTTCCAGCAAGACGGAAACATTCCCTTTTTGTAGGATAAGTTGAAAAGTCTACAAAATACTGGTGTTAGTTCATCGGCGCATCTCTTGAGAGCTATAATTGGAATTTCGTCTGGACCAGTAGCTTTTTTGATGTCCAGTCCTTTCAGGATTCGTTTGACGGGACCCTGGCGGAACACGAACAAGAAATAATCCTATTTACATACTAAATTATTAAAAAATAATCTAACGTAAAAATTCTCATAATTTTCTTAAATTGGAAAAAGCCAGTTTTACAACACGTGTTTTACAACACGTGTTTTACAACACGGTTTAAGACACTTTCAGCAACCGCTGGTACATCTACATCTCGAAAGCTTCTTCTAGGTTATTCACCATTACTTCCTTCATAGTCACTGCGTATCATAGTACATAAATACATTATTGTCTACTACTATCGTTGCACCATCATAAATTGTATCGCCTATTGTCTCCTCTTATAATCATAGTTTTTTTTTTGGGATTCACGTTTAAACCATTATTTGTCGATGCTCATCGATTCTATTACCTAACCGCATTCTGATATTAGTGAATATTTGACGTTATATCTTTATACGTGCGCCACAATAACAGGGATCACAAGCCATCGTTACTTAAAATTCACCATCTTTATTTATTACAGACTTTAAAATGAATACAAACATAATAGAGCGTCCGCAATACGTTCTGAATTCTAAAATGTATTAGACGAAGATAGAAGTTACAATCGTAGTTGCATATTGATTTGTAGCCATTAAATTTATGAGCTGTTAACTCAAAGTTGCTATTTTGATAATTTTGATGTGTCAATTAAATGTCAATCTTAATTGGTTTTATAAGTTTTTATGTCGAGTCGATTTGATCCTAAAAACAGGTTTTTCATCGTACTTTTGTGTTTTCGGTAGGTATTTATGGACATTTGTTACTGATATAACTTTGCTTCGTAAAGTCATGTCGTAACATGGCGCCTCAAGGATGATCACCAACGGGGAATGGACACAACACCCCGTAAACACATAAGAGCCACGGATCTAATCAACGATGAGCTCTTGGATATGCAAACCGATCGTATGAGAGCAACATACGATTTCACAAAGCCCTTCAAAATTGACTGGAACTTTGATGAATGGACGAACAGTGCACCCCCGTCGTTTGACAAGGGTCTAGTTTGGTACACCGATGGATCAAAAACCGCCAACGGTATGGGCGCAGGTATATTTGGGGAAAGATCCAGGATGGATATAAGCATTCCTCTGGGAAACTACGCCACAGTATACCAAGCGGAAGTTCATGCCATACAAGCATGCGTACTACAAAATCTTGAAAAGGGCTACCACAACCAAAAGATTTACATCCTGTCGGACAGCCAAGCTGCTCTTAAGGCTCTGAACTCCAATCGGTTTACTTCCAAACTTTCACTGGAGTGCCATACCAACCTAAAAGTACTGGCGGCCAGGGGGAACAAGATAGAGCTCTTGTGGGTCCCTGGTCACTCTGGGATATTAGGAAATGAAAAAGCGGATGAACTAGCGAGAGCCGGATCCGCCCAAAATCTCAGGGGCCCCGAACCGGCCTTTGGGATATCGAAACAGGCAACGAAAATAACATTAGATAGATGGTCGAAAAAACAACACCTATCTCGATGGCAAGGGTTACCTGGTCAAATACACGCACGGGCCGTAATTGGAAAACCATCGATGATACTATCGAATGGGATGCTAGCCCTAACATGGCCCCAGTTAAAACAAGTGATGGGTCTGCTAACAGGCCACTGCCACTTGCGAAAATACCTTCAACGGATGAAACCGCCTCACACATAATATACCGCTGTGCAGCTCTGTCTCGTAGAAGACAAAATATCTTCGGGAACATACAATGTGGTGACAACCTCCCACATGACAAACTTGGTAGAAGGTTACTGGACCTCATAGAAGGAACATCGTCTAACAAGATCGGGGTACCCAATAAGCCGGAAGGCTGCAGTGATAGAAGTTCGGGCGTTTAAACCGACCTCCGCCTTTAACCAACCAACCAACCAACCAACCAACCAACACACCAACCAACCAATCAACCAACCAACCAACCAACCAATGACGAAAATTTAAGGGGTTGTTAAAGTATGTTAAATTGATGTATTAATAATTTTAAAGTGGATTGTGAACGAACAAACACTGAATTATTCGTTATTTTGAAATAAACAAAATTCTGAAGATCTGGCGATCAGCTGCATAATAATATACTTCAAAGTTGTTTTCTCATCATTTCAATTATCTAGTATTATTGACAAGTAAGAAATAGAACATAATCCAAATATTAAAAATAATATGTAGGTAACTATTGACATTATTTGTTTGTTCAATACCAATGTGAATCGTTAGATTTTCACACGCACCACTCGCAGCCTCACACTTAGCTTGTTCAACTTCACTTTTAAGCATTCATATTGGGCATATCCTGTATAAAATCCTGCTAGCAGTACAGATTAATAGTGTCGCGCATAGTTTGCAGTGCAATGCATCGCGTCGCCTTGACAACGTAATTGTCATGTATTAACACAGTCAGTTTTAAACGTCATTTTGTAATTTTTGGATATATTAGTAAAGTATGAGTGACTATGATATTTAGATTGAGGGAACGTCAGCTGAAATTACATTACAAGCAGCTTCCATATCAAATAATTTATTACTTGAAAAAATGGAAAACGGATTAATTCGATCGCCGATCGAAAAATTCTGGAGAAGTTCGGATGCATTTTTAGGGTTGCACGGTGGTCTTTCCAGCAGGCTTGAAATGACACAGGGAATATGAAAGAAAAGCGGGATAGCTTTTTATATTCTAATATGTACAGTCCGCGCCAGACGATGACGTTATTTATGCGAATATAGAGTTTTAAGAAGTGTAGATATGATTATTATATTTTACCTGTAAATATTCAAGATGATTTCTGGGGTCACTATTATTTTTTCCAAAAATATTTTCGGCAAAGATATTATTAATTTCTAACCTGTCTAATTTTGGTGCGTCACCTTGATAATATGTAGAGAATCTCAAAAATTCTAAATACAGAGAAAAATCCGAAGAAATTTGAAACAATACACTGTGTTGATTCAGCAATTGGTTCTTTATGAAACATTTTATAAATATTTATAATTAATGTAACCAAATAACATTACTCTTGAAAATGCCTTAAGAAGGCGACATATACAGGGTGTTATGGAAATGACGTATTATATTTAAATGTGTGACTCCTTGGGTGTCCTAGAGAAGCGCTACATATTTAATTTTTTTTTAAATCGACCGTTTTAAAAGTGGGGCAATAAACACTCTCACTCACAGGTCAGTCCGCGCTACTGTAAAACGTTTCACCAAGAGCCAATGGCAATGTTGCCAAACTTAATGTACTGAAATTCCATATAAAATTATAAAAATAAATTATTTTCTACCTACACACTACAAACACAATCAGTTTTTTTTCTTTTTCATGGAAAGACTCCTGGAAACACTTTATGTACACACAGTAATAGTGAAACAGAACCGATAGTTAGCTTTTGAAAATACAATAGTACAGATTATTAGATTTTATTACACGCGAGAAATTTGACGTCCAGAAGAATCGCGTCAATTAAAAACAATATTCAAAGATTATTTATGGACGGGGAAGATACACGCGTAAACCGAAAAAACAGAGCGAATTGCTGAGAGTGTCTTGGTGATCGACGAGACAAAACGTATCCGGCCGCTGGTTGGTCTTCAACTAACAGACGCAAGCGTGCGGCGCTATATGAAACTAGTTCGCTCAGCCGATGTAAGACGTCAAGAGGTAATTGGCATTTGATCTAGTGATGTTCGTGGCTATTACTATTCCATATGTTTTTTCGGGTTGTTTAAAACATAGATAGTCCGTTGTAAATGTTCTTCAATTAACTGTACAAAAAGGTATTACAGAATGGAAAAGTGTTTAAATTATTTTATTTTGTCTAAAGAGTTTAAGGTGTACATATGACAACACCGGCCAGAATTCCTTGATTAATTACATGTATCCCAGTGCCACACAGGTGTTTTTCTGGTCTGAATGAATTGAAAGCGCCATTTATGGCTATTTTTCTTCAATTTGTCTTTATCTCGGGAATTGAATATAATGAAATGAAATGAAATATAATACGTCATTTCCATAATACCCGGTATAGAGGTAAATTTAAAAACTTGAAGCATTAAAATCAATAAGTGTTTTAATTATAAATATTCAAACAATAGTCAACAATTTCGCATTCAAGTTCTTTTCGGCTTACTTTGAAAAAAACTTGTTTCTAATTTCGTAGATTGTGACTGACCAGTTGAAATAACATATTCAACTGGATCATTAAAAAACTAGTTGTTAAAAAACTTTTATGTAATTATTATCGATTTTAGTTCGGATAATTTCTTACCCTTCAACCCCAAAAACGTGCTCGGGTATAATTCGGCGAGGAGCCAGTGTTAGGCTGTTACGTTAATTTGGAAACAAGTTACTCACTAACGACGTAACAAAGTTAATTGAACGCGTCACGACGCTGCAGCAGGCACGCGTCCCGACGGCGATTGGCGTTTCTCGAATGTCACGATTTCGACAAATTAGATATCGTAGAAGTGTGTTTAGTACCTTTTTATTTTAGCCAGGTATATTGTTAAAAGAAGTTTATCATTACGTTTTGTAACTGTTTCCATTTTTATTTATACTTAGCGTTAAAAGTAAAATAAAATGGAATTATGCTTCTTCAAACGATCTAACAAAGGAATCAAATAACCTCCTTTCTAGCATAAATGCAGATCTTTAAAGGTATGAAGGAAGTATCCACCCCCTGTAGTAACAGGTGGCGGGTTGCAGCGGGGAATAGCGGGGCTATGGCGATTTAACATGGAAAAGGCGCACAGTTTTTGTGTGCACCGCGCTGTTGTCTGTTCGTGCATCTAGTTAGAAATTCGAGCGTGTATGTTTTAATATTATATATTTATTAAGTTAAAATGAATAGTTGACGGTGGACTATTTAAGAAATAACTTTAGCTCTTCGAGTTTGGAGCAAAAAATTGAAGTGAAGAATGCGGGAACACCTGAACCCGAAATTAATTTAACGCAGACCACAAAGGGTAAATCTAGAGACTTTATTAGAAAGTTTAAAAATGAAATATATGAAAAAAAATTTATAGAGGGTATTCCAAACTTAATGAGGCTGTTATTGATCAATTTTCTACAATTAAGAACCGAAGAATGGACTTTACGTTTAAGCACTATTGTGTAGGGTCGATAAATGTTGTGTATTTCGATAAATGATACTCGATATGATTTTAAACCATTTTATTTAAGGATTTAAAATAAAAAAACACTGAAAATATGAAGAATGCCAACTTGTCAGTCTCGTGGCCCGATTTGGCTCGTAGATGGCTTTAGTAGTATTAGTAGTGGGCTGTATAAATATTGTTACGAGGGTTGCATGCGACGACGTTAAGATCCGACAGCTATACACACAACGAATTCTGATCGGTGTTGTCATATTTACACCTTAAACTCTTTGGACAAAATAAAATAATTTAAACACTTTTCCATTCTGTAATACCTTTTTGTACAATTAATTGAAGAGCATTTACGACGGACTATGTTTTAAACAACCCGAAAAAACACAAGGAATAGTATTAAATAAGTTTGAAATAGGCCCGTACGTAACTAGGTCAAGTGCCAATGACCTTTTGAGTGATTCCTCGTTGTCTATTTTACACTCTAGAACCCATAATAATCATAATCAATACATAATCGCAAAAACACTGGCATGACATTTGATCAAACGGAAACATTCATAACACGAATTGTCAAAACCCGAACAAACTCGTTGTGCTGTAGAATAATTTTTCGGTTTACGCGTGCATCTTGTCAGTCCATAAATAAACCTTGAATATTGTTTTTATTAACGAAACTAAATTGCTTAGTTTAAGACCGGTTGTTTCTTCTGGACGTTTGACTAATAATCTGTATTATTGTATTTTCAAAAGCTCACTATCGGTTTTGTTTCACTATTACTGTGTTCCGTGTTGCATATCGAGCATAAAGTATTTCCAGGAGTGTTCCCATGAAACAGAAAAAAACTGATTGTGTTTGTGCCTGGATTTCCTCGCTCTTTAGGTATAAAGATAAATACAATAGGTAGATAAATAATTTATTTGTATAATTTTATATGGAATTTCAGTTTTACATTAAGTTTGGCAACATTGCCATTGGGCCTGGGTGATCTGTTTACAGTAGCGCGGACTGACCTGTGAGTAAGAGGGCTTGTTACCCCACTTTTAAAACGGTCGATTTAAAAAAAAATATATGTAGCGCTTCTCTAGAACACCCAAGGAGTCACCCATTTAAATATAATAAGGCATTTCCATAACACATTTCTTTGGAGAGTGCCGAATGTTTCGACGCCACCCGACAGCACAGAATAGTAATGAATTGTTGGTCTCTGTTGCTTTTCATTTGGATGTTATTCTTTATTTCGTTTCAATATTTCCTATCGGTCGTTCACTGTTAAACAATAATTGGCTTGCGGTGCTCGCCTCTCAGTCTCGTCAATCGCGACTTGTATACCTACGTATGTGTATTAATTGTGATTGAAATAAATGATTAACTTATTTTGATATGACTTACTTTCTATTGATACAATATTTGTGAACGAAACATTCATGATTGACACACCTCTAATCAAAACACTACGTAATAATATTATATAGTCGTGAAATAAATGATTGACTTATTTTGATATGACTTACTTTTTATTGATATAATATTTGTGAACGAAACATTCATCATGATTGACACACCTCTAATCAAAACACTACATAATAATATTATATAGTCGTGAAATAAATGATTGACTTATTTTGATATGACTTACTTTCTATTGATACAATATTTGTGAACGAAACATTCATGATTGACACACCTCTAATCAAAACACTACATAATAATATTATATAGTCGTGAAATAAATGATTGACTTATTTTGATATGACTTACTTTTTATTGATATAATATTTGTGAACGAAACATTCATCATGATTGACACACCTCTAATCAAAACACTACATAATAATATTATATAGTCGTGAAATAAATGATTGACTTATTTTGATATGACTTACTTTCTATTGATACAATATTTGTGAACGAAGCATTCATGATTGACACACCTCTAATCAAAACACTACATAATAATATTATATAGTCGTGAAATAAATGATTGACTTATTTTGATATGACTTACTTTCTATTGATACAATATTTGTGAACGAAACATTCATGATTGACACACCTCTAATCAAAACACTACATAATAATATTATATAGTCGTGAAATAAATGATTGACTTATTTTGATATGACTTACTTTCTATTGATACAATATTTGTGAACGAAACATTCATCATGATTGACACACCTCTAATCAAAACACTACATAATAATATTATATAGTCGTGAAATAAATGATTGACTTATTTTGATATGACTTACTTTCTATTGATACAATATTTGTGAACGAAACATTCATCATGATTGACACACCTCTAATCAAAACACTACATAATAATATTATATAGTCGTGAAATAAATGATTGACTTATTTTGATATGACTTACTTTCTATTGATACAATATTTGTGAATGAAACATTCATGATTGACACACCTCTAATCAAAACACTACACAATAATATTATATAGTCGTTAATAAATGCACCTTTCCTGTTGACAAAAGTGTGAAAACACTAATGATTGCTCTGCTATAAGTATTAATAAAATAATAAATAAATCTGCAATATTCAAATAGGCTCTACAAAAAAATGAACAATAAAATAATATTAAAACAACCCCGAATGTCGCGCGTGATAAAACGGTAATTTCAAAACGAAACGATAATTAAAACAATCGGGATCGTGACGCGGTTAATCGCGCCATCTAGATCAGCGGCAGCAATCGCAAATTACAATCATTTGTTTCGGAAATGAAGTGAAATCGTGTCAAAATCGCGGTTGGCTTGTTACACCAAGCGAAGGTAACTGAATCCATCATTGTCTAAATCATCATAGTAACAAATTTTATTGACACGTTACGACGAACCATGCTACGTTGTCGGCTCCGCTTCGTTTGGTACTAGATTGGTCGGAAAAAAAGTACTAGACGTGACTAAAAAGTACTAAATTTTATTGAATTGGACTAAGCCTGTCTAAAGGCAACTACACACAGTTCTATTTCGAAGAATTTTGTCTGCCAGTTTGCAAGTAGGCTTACAAATTTAAATGGTAAATAGAATTTTATTAGTATCAATTTAAAATAAATAGATAACATCTGAACAGTAATTATGTAATTTTTTGCTTAATCTGATATTGTCTTTAGAAAACTAATTTATTGTTTCACCACGTATTTTGACAGGCATGGTTACAATAAAAATTTAGTGAAGGTGTCTGGACATTGTGGTATTATTTACTTAATTTTATATTGGACCTTCATTACGTAACTACTACATTTGCATATGAAATTTCCGGAAATTTCAATTTTACATTAAGCTTGGAAACATCGCAAACAGCTTATGTTGTGAGACTCACTAATATTGGTACGGGTCTAAGGAATCAAATTCAGCTGTAACTCGAATATATGAATAAATAACAGGCCCCCGGTCGTTTGATAAGGGCCTAGCTTGGTATACCGATGAACCAAAAACTGCCAGGGGTGTGGGCGCAGGTGTATTTGGGGAAAAGATGGACATGAGCATCCCATTGGGCAACTACGCCACAGTATACCAAGAAGTTTATGCTATACAAGCGTGAGTACCAAAGAATCTTGAAAGGGGGTACCACGACCGAAAGATATACATCTTATCGAACAGCCAAGTACCTCTTAAGGCTCAGAACTGCAATCGGTTCACATTAAACTTCACACTGTAGTAGGTAGGTAGGTAGGTAGAACTCTTGTGGGTTCCTGGTCCCTCAGGGATTAAAGGAAATGAAAAAGCAGGTGAACTAGCGATAACTGGATATGTTTAAAATCTGAAGGGCCTCGAACCCGCCTTTGAGATATCAAAACAGGCAACGAATACAACATTACATGGGCGCAAAACAATATATTTCGATGGAAAGGGATACCTGGTAAAACACATTCATGAGCCGTAATTGAAAACACTCGAGGAAACTATCGAATGGGATACTCCCAGTTCCCATAATTGACTGGTTTATTGTTAACAGGCCATTGCCACTTAAGAAGACGTATAGGAATCTACAATGGACGCATTGAATGCAGGATCTGCGGCGAGGAGGACGAAACTGTCTCCCATATCATATACAGCTGCGACTCGCAAAAGACTCTAGATCTTCGAGAATATTTAACGTGGTGACAACCCCCGCATGACAATCTTGGTAGAAGGCTATATTGGACCTCATCGAAGGGACAAATATCCTCTAACAAGATTGATTGATAGAAGTTCGGGCCACACACCCGACCCCCACCTTTAACCAACCAACGCATAGAGTATGATATTTGGGGTAGTTGTCCCATTGTTAAGAAGGACGATTAAAAAAAAACTACATAATATTTCTTTAGGACATCCAAGGAGTCACTCATTTAAATATAATACATAATTTATTTGTGCATTTATTATAATATTAATTTCTAACCGCTTTATTTCATCTGTATTTTTAAACAACTTGGCAACGCACAATATTGCGACCGTCATCGTGCAGACGAGGGAGGGTCTGAATTCCGGCTTCCACTTTTCAGTTAATTTTTTATTCGATTTGGATTGTAGAATATTGAGATCGGTATTGAAGTTCTCCTTTTCCTCTCGTTAGCGTAAGCTAACGATATATCTCGTTATTTTGAAGAAATTCAGAAATTGGAGTCTTAAATTATTGAGAAATGGGGAAAATCATGATCAAAATGTTTTGGTAAATTGTTGGAATGATGTAAATCGTTGATGATTATTGGGCTGCTCTGTTTGACTATTAAGATTTCTCGAGCAAATTCAAGCAATCGAATTCTCTATTCTCTCCAGAAGTTAAAGAGTGCAGAAGCGACACCGCTATACTTTGGGATACGATGGGATGCATGGAAGTTATAATTGACTTGATAATAAAAAAAATACCTTTCAACTATACTGTTTAATGAACCACTTCGGGAATTGTGGTTGTTATAAATATTAAGGAAAAATGTCTTTACTTAAATACTGTGTGCGTACAAAGCTTGCTGTAATGGTGTGTCCCATGATGTAATCCGACAAATTAAATTGACCCCATCGAATCAGGAAGTATATAATTTAATTTTGAATCATGAAATATACAGAATGTTCAAAAATTTAGATCCGAGACAAAATTCTATTTTATATTTTAGGATATTTATACATTTTATGGCAGTGGTAGCTAGTGAAAGAAAATAAATAGAAAGATCCAACCTGGTCTATTTTCCTAATCCAATAATTGTAGACGAAATAAAATTACTAATTAATACAAGAAGCTACACTAATAGTTAAAAAATAATTAAATAGCATTGTTTCCTATTCCCAATAAAGTGCTACGCTCGTTATCAAATTTCCCTTCTCACAAAATAGAAAGACAATTTTATCACTAACATCATAAATAATTGTTATCAGATCATTTTTCGTTTTCTTTTTCTTATGACGTTATTTATCAACATATTGATAAACGGAAAGCATTTTCTGCTAGCGCATTTTTACCCTACATTTAAAGATAGTTTCTAATTTAAAAAAAGGACGTTTCGGTTGTCAGATATCATCATCAGGTCAATACGTACCTGAAAATTAAACATTACTTCTTGAATTACATTTACAATTACATTGTACCAAAATTTCACAGTTTTGAATCCAAGATACATCATCAGCAGCTTAATCTTTTTTGCGATACGGTCCTGATATTATTATGTTTGAAAAATATGCTACTCAAATCAGAAAAAAAAGATATTTAATAAGCAATATTTTGGGCCACAATGGAATTTTACAGTAAGAATTATCATTAAAATAAAGTTTTTAAAATATTTATTCTAACAAAGAAAATATTTTTAAAAGTGAGGTTTGCAATAACAATATTTAACGTGCAACTTCTAAAACTAGACGTTTAACAAAAAAATGTATTGAAGCAGACGGATTACAATTTGAGTTCTTAATACAAATTTCTTTGTTACCAAAATCTCACTTTTTAAAAATATTTTAGTAACTTAATTTTATTATTATAATCCTTATGGTAAAATTCCATTGTTGCTCAAAATATTGCTTTTCAAATATCTTCCTTCCTGATTTGAGTAGTATATTTTTTAAACATAATAATATCAGGACCGTACTGCAAAAAAATTAATCTGCTGTATGATGTATCTTCGGTTCAAAACGAATGAAATTTTGGTAAAATGTTATTGGTTTATGTTTTGTGGGAACGAAATAATTTATAAAGTGATATTTAAATTTCAGGTCCGTATTTAAAATTTTTGATCTGATGATGACTTCTGAAAACCGAAACGTCATTTTTAAAATTAGAAACCATCATCAAATGCAGCGTAAAAAAGTGCATCTAGAAAGTGCTTTCCGTTTTTCAATATGTTTATAAATAGCGTCATAAAAAATAAAAACCGAAAATCACATTTTCGATCTTTATCGGATATCACCGGAGGTAGTCGGAATTTTCTTAATTTCGCACCGGCATTAACTTAAGCTCCAAATTATGCAACTTTGTCACAATTTAACCTTTCGTGTTTTCTCTATAGTTGTGTATCTCTATAGTTTCCGAGATCCCAATGGTGACCATCGAATTTGGGACACCCTGCATAGTCAAATAAGCATTATAATGTCATGTTTAATTAAAATAATCATTATTACTTACAGTTTTTTATTACTTACAGATCTCTAAAACCACTGTTCTCAGAATTCAGGAAATTATTTTTTCCTCTAATACAATTTCCTCGCAAAATGAAGATCATAAAATCATTTCTAAAATTAAGCTAATAATATTTGCCAGTAATCTTCTCATTTATTGGACCACGCAAATAATCATTTTTATAGTTTTACATGATTATAAATAAATCTTAAAAATATTTACCTAATTTAAGAAAATCCCGGGTAAAATGTTTTGGATCTTGTAAAAACCCATTCATTGTAACAATCATAGTTAATGTTAGCAACCCTTTTGTAATTTGTAACACCTAGAATCAGTGGCGTTAGTAACTTCAAAAATTGGACCCGGGGGGCTTCAATTCAATGTGCATGGTTGTCTAGCTTTCTTAAGGACCGCTCTCTGCAAGTGGCGATTGACGGATTTCTCTCAGACCTCTTCACCATCAATGCCGGTGTTCCTCAAGGGTCCATGTTGCCTCCCACTCTCTTATTACTCTACATTAACGAGCTTCTAGTGAAAACTAAAAATCCGATATTTAGTTTTGCTGACGATAGCACACTTATCTCATCTTTCTCTTTGAATGCGCAAACATCGGCTGCCGACGCACATCCTCGCAGAAGTATCACGCCTCAACAAAGACCTGAAAGAAATTTTGGCTTGGGGTGACAGTAGCCAAGTCGAATTTAACGCTAAAAAAACCCAGGCAGCAGTTTTCTCTAAAAAGGTTAACATTACAGAACCGGAAATAGTCATGACCGGACACGCAATCCTACTGGCTCCATCTATTAATTTGCTGGGCGTCAATCTGGGAGGAAATATGTCTTGGCATAACCACGTTGTGGCAATCGCCAAGATAGCTTCTCAGAAGCTTGGGGTACTCTTCCGAACCAGAAAGTTGTACATACTTCAACAACTTTTGACACTATACAAAGCCCAGATTCGACCATCACTAGAATACTGCTCTCATGTCTGGAGCTCTGCACCCAAACATACTCTTCGGCTACTGGATTCCATCGAAAGGAGGGCTATTCGTCTGATCGGAGACCACGAACTGACGAAGAACCTCGACAGCCTAGAACATCGAAGACAGGTTGGGGATTTGACTCTCTTTTACAGATATTTTCATGGAAGGTGCTCGGCTGACCTTGCCCTCTTAATTCCGCCCAGAGCGACGTATAGCAGAAATACACGACGAACTACTGCCCCCATCCATATGTGGTTAAGCTTAGTACTCCTCGAACTTCATTATTTAAGAATTCTTTCATCTGGAGGACTACATCCTTGTGGAACGACTTTCCCGAGGTCGTTTTTCCCAACGAATATAACCTCCAACGATTCAAAACCAACGTGAATCGCGTTTTGCGCACACGCACCACTCCTATAGTGCTTGTGTTTGATCATAAAAAAAAAAAAAAATTAAGAAAAAAAATTGTTTTGGTGTCTAATTTCTTGGGGCCCATTACAAGGACCATAAGGGCCCCATAAATCTTGTGGGCAAGGGGACAGTTGCTCCCTCTAACCCCCTCCCCCCCATTAGGTACGCTTTTGCCTAAAACCTGCCAACAAATGATGAGAGTGTTGGTTTCCGCAAACAAGTTTTGAACAATAAATAGAGATCCGGCTTTATGTGCATATAATCGAATCCCCTTAGGTGAACAAGTTGAAAATGCGAATTATCTGCTTTAAAAAAACGAAATAACGACGCGTAATACATTCTACCAAAGTCCTTTGATCTTCTATTAAATACACCCTTAAGTCGTCGCCCTTAGAATCTAAAAATCGCTCCTCATTATGATAATTTTTCACGATACCAGATCATATATCTCTTAGGTAAACGATCTCATCTTTGACATCTTCGCAATTATTTACTTTTTACTTTACAGTATTATCATATTGCATTTTTAGCAGTAAACTGCTTCCTTCCTTTTGATCTTGGCTGAGTGGTTCGTAGACTTAATAATTGTTGTTTTTAATGATTTATCAATACCTTTTCGGGAATTTTTCCGGGGTGCTGAAACGGTCCTGATTTCATAAAGGATCAGCCGGTAATTATGTTAATAATGAACGGCAACGTGAAATTATCTTAAACAAATTTTATAAATTTCTTGATAAATAAGAGTATAAAAGCGCGGATCCAGGGGGAGTCCCCCCTCCCCCAACAAACAATTAAACACGAAACGTGACATATATACCGGTTTGGCTAAGGCGACAGCGTATTACTTTTTGTAACTTTTCCTTGTATTTACAACCACATCTAACATCCACTTCTTATTATTTTGAATTAAAATTATTAATAAAAGTAAAATGTTATTTTGACTAAACAATATATTATTTTCTTAACAGAAAAATGAGGAATTTGATTTTGCTGCTACTCCATCAGAAATTCGATAAGCAGCAAAAATAGTAGAAGAAGATCTTCTGCTAACTAAAAGCCGCCCGAGATACGACAAGGCATATAGGTAACTGTTTCAAAGAATGGTGCACGGGAAACAAAGTTCAAAATCCTGGTTCTGAGTCGGCGCTACTAGCTTATTTCAGTGAAAATGCCAAGACAAAGAAAATATCAACGATTTGGTCACAATATTCAATGCTGAGGACCACTCTATCAATTAGGGAAAAAGTAGACATATCTAAACACGCAATGCCATTAGAATTTTGAAAAAAGTGTGTTCGTATATTTTGAGATATCGATTTTTATAAAAATTACAAAAAATAGTTTACTTTCCACCCGGGTGGAAAGTAAAAGTAAGAAAACGTCAACTTTCCACCTTTCAAAGATAGATGAAATGTCATTATATATAAAAGTATTGTACTATGCTTGAATAATTGCTACCTTGTTGCAGTTGGCTGGTATTCTAAGGAAGTAGAAGGAGAAGTACCACTTCCTCGCCTTAGGTGTAATTTATATTGACGCGCAACGATAGTCTGTGTGTTTACGGATATTTTTGCTTTAAAGTGTGTTATTTTTTGATTATTTATCTATTATTGTTAGCTTGTTGTCTTAATTATTTTATTTTATTTCGTGGACAATTAGTGCATTGGGAAATTGGACCAGTTTGGCTCTTCCTCTATAGTTTCGCCCACAAGCTGCAACTGTCTTGTTGCTTCTTCAGCTCTTCGGTATAATCAATTTTATCTAAATATTACATTTACAAATTTGTATATGTTCTTGTTATTACTATTAAAATTCAGGCACAGTTAAAATACGTTCTTAATTATTACAATAGTATTTTTCTATTTGGGTTTCATAATGGCTACATTATGAAATGCAAAAAAATTGAATAACCTGCCACTTTATGAAACTGAAATATTATTTTTTTTTATGTTGGCAGCAAGGAGGGTTCGAATTTTAGGCTTACTTCGATTTCGTTGAAATTAGTTTTCTAGGCATTATGGTTTTGACAGAAATTTTTTATAGAAAACTTTAAAATACTAACCTTTAACATTGCAAATAGATAATTTTTATTAGATATTTATCCGAAATGCCTATACTCGGAAATATATAACATGCTGACGCTGTCCGTCAACTAATTTCTAGTCACAATTATACTTTAAAACAACATATCCTAAAAATAATAAAAGTATCTTCCAGTTTATGCTTCTTGATTCAATAAAGTACTATTGTCTCTTTATACAAAATGATATGCTGACCTTAATTGCTAAATAGATTTTATCATCAGCTTCTCTAATATCCTCAATTTCTAAGATTCTTGATTTCTTTGGCACATAGCTTTCGGAGAGCCGTTTTAAATAGTCCAACAATTTAGGAAACTTATAAATATTTCTATAAATAATATAAATATTTAGGCAGGATCGCAACATCGAATAAATTGATCATAAACTAGAGGCTTTTTTTAACTTACTCTCTTTGTCAAAATATGCAATAAGAATATTTTCTGAAATATTTTGAATTTTGTTCTGCTCGCACCATAACTCAAAGTTTGCATATTCTTTATGATAAACTACGTGATTTTTGGGGAAAAAGTCTTTCTAGATTATTTTCGGCAATTTCTCGTATTTCTGGCGGAGTATAACTTTCTTCCTGACTCATTTTTATTAACTTTAATAATATATTTATTTTTAATTATGACTGGTATGACTGGTATGACTTTGTTGTGTTTAATTGTTTCTATCATGGCATATTTGATACTTGTAACATTCTATTAAATTGAAAAAGTATTGCCAACCCAAAAAGAAAATATTAATTTAAACGGAAAGAATCTACCATATTTTTAAAAGTTTTTCACACTTTACAGACCCAAATAGAAAAAGTATTATAAAATACACGGTTCATAAGAGAATTAGAGCACTTGTACTTTAGAAAACTCCCCGCTTCGCGGGTCGTTTCTAAATTAAACGCGTGCTCTAAGATAATGTCTTATGAAAGTTGTATCTTAATATACTAATATGTATTTTGACCGTGCCAGGTGGAAATTCCTAACGTACTCCTATTCTTCTATTGAAATGAATTTAACAATGTTGATTGATTTAATTCTAATTAATCATTTAATAATTTTCCAATTGATTTATCTCTCGGGTTTCCAATAGATTTATTTTCTGACCTTAATTTTCAATATTCCAAATCCTCAACTTTCATGAACGTCGTGGCGTTCTTGCAAAATATAATTAAGTAGCATTATTTAAATTGGTTTCATTCCAAAGAAACTTGCTCATTCCGTTCTCATATTTTTTTGATAAAGATGTTTTTAATTTTTTTCCATGAGTTCAGAAGTAAGAACAGCGTTTTTTCCTCGTTATGGAATATAGACTAACCGACAATAAATTCCGGACAAAGATAATGTTAGTCACGCTTCTAGTCCTGTAATAGTACATTACGTATCAAGGGCCGAAAAGAGGCTTTTACGCACGAATCCCTAAAGCCTCCGACGGTCCAAGATATGTACCGTCTTTTTTTTAGAAGTGCTCCGAAGCCAAATAAATAAAGAAATTCTTCAGACATTTTTCTAAAACATCTTCGAAAAATTAACTGCAAATTCAATTTATATATATTCCGCTATTTATGATCGTTGGTATGTATGGCTCGATGGCCTAATGGCAGAGTGTACGCCTGGTGCTCTGAGAGTCGCGGGTTCCTATCCCGCACTCGACATCTCTGGTCTTATTTATTTATCAGTTAAAAAAACTATTAGGAGTACATGGTGACTCGAAGCGGGAGGGAACAATCTTTCCCGCCCGCTTCTCGATACTCCTCGCCCGCTCTCTCGGAGAGGTCTGAAGCGCCACTTTCGGTGACGAGAAGAAGCATAAAAAGAGGCACTTGTAAAAAAATATTTTTCCGATCTTGGTGAAATTTTTAGCAAAGTGACCAAAACTTGTGTCTCGGAATGATATCCTGAATTTCAGTTTTCAAAAATACTGATATCTTGATCATCATACAGGCAGAAATAAAAGTTACTTTTTTACAATTAATTTCTTAGTGCCCTGTGGAAAAATTGTGCCACAGAATATTGTTTCATTATATTTTGTTTTGAAGTGTGACCTTTTCTTAACACAATGTTTTTTGGTTCACGTCATTATCTGCTTTTTAAAAGGAGATACAAATTTGGAAAGAGAATCGTGCAGTTTTTCAATTTTATTCACAATTCACAAGATTACATGATTTTATCGAGTAGCATGAACCAATATCCAAAAATTAATAGCGTGTGTATACGAGCTCTCCCTCAGTGAATTTGGCCCAAATATCAAAACCACGTTTTTTTTTTAATGAAATTTGTCATATTAGCGAAAACGTATTAAAAACTAAAATGTTTTTCTGATAACATACGATATTTTTTTATTAATATTAGCCTAAAATACTACATTTTTTTGTAACAGAGAAAAAAATATCTTACAAATCCAAAAAAACTGTCGATTAATAAAAATCAACGAAACGAAATAGCAGCAAATCATCATTGCGTTACATCGCCTTTTCGACTGATTACTGCTTCGACACGTCTTGGGATAGTCAACTAATGCTTGGCAGTCATCTGATGTAAAGCTGTTCTAAATTTCTTGGAAACGGGTTCGCAATTCCGGAACGGTTCTTGCGGGATTCGATTGGAGCTTTTTCTTCATGATATGCCACAAGTTTTCAATCGTCGATAGATCTGGACTACTCGACGTCCATTTTAAAACTAGAATATTGTTAAACTAGGTAAATAATACAACAATGTGTAGAAATCTTCACTGAATTTTATTGTACCATGACAATTGTTTCGGCACACAGTGCCTTTATCAAATGGAGAAACCAAAGTGACTGAGGTATAAACATATCTTCCTAAATGTAAAAAATTCCACTTAAGCTAATTATCTAAATTATATTATATGGTGTTAAAATACTCAGAATATTAATTGATTAAATGCAAATACAAAGGAGTACCTAATTATAGGCTTATGAAGGATGGAAAAACCACCCTTTACAGATTTAAATTTAACAATGGGGAACCATTTAAGTCCAACTGATCGTTTAATAAAATATTTAGTTTTTTGTGTTTGTTAATTTCCATACTTTCTAAAAAATTGAGTTTCAGAGATTTTTGTTCTAGGTGTAAAATTTCAAAATTATCGTTAAAACTATGCTGTTCCTCATTTAAATGTATTGCATAATGAGAATTAGTGTGGTTTTTATTGTAGCTTGTTTTGTGTTCTTTAAGTCTTTTTTCAAATGTTCTATCTGTCTGTCCTATGCATATTTTAGGACAACTTCCACATTTTAGTTTATATACCCCACAATTTTGTTCTTTTTTATTTTTAGTTTTGTTGTTTTTAATAAATTTACCCAATTTATTATTAGTTTTGTATTCAATTCTGAACTTTTGTCCTTTTAAGTGTATTTTAATTTTCTCTGTAAGTTTACCGGTATATGTGAGGGTTTTATAACTGAGATTGGTATCTGATTTTACTATTGGGTATACTAGACTAATAGCTCTGTCAAACTGTTTTTTATTGACAATTTGATCTATTATGTTGGGTTGATAACCATTATTGATTGCGATTTGTTTAATTATGTTTAATTCTTTATTATAATTTTGTTCTGACAAAGGGGTATTAATGAGTCTGTGGACGAAAGAGTTATATGCTGAAATTTTATGTGCGTACGGGTGGCAGGATTTGTTGTTTATTGTAATATCCGTGTGCGAAGGTTTATGGTATATTGCAAAGTCATGTTTATTGTTTTTTGTTGTAATTGTTAGATCTAAAAAATTTATTGATTTATTTTCTTCTGTTTCTAGAGTAAAGTTTATGCTGTGATGTAAGTTATTAATATATAAATATATAATAATAAAAACCACACTAATTCTCATTATGCAATACATTTAAATGAGGAACAGCATAGTTTTAACGATAATTTTGAAATTTTACACCTAAAACAAAAATCTCTGAAACTCAATTTTTAAGAAAGTATGGAAATTAACAAACACAAAAAACTAAATATTTTATTAAACGATCAGTTGGACTTAAATGGTTCCCCATTGTTAAATTTAAATCTGTAAAGGGTGGTTTTTCCATCCTTCATAAGCCTATAATTAGGTACTCCTTTGTATTTGCATTTAATCCATTAATATTCTGAGTATTTTAACACCATATAATATAATTTAGATAATTAGCTTAAGTGGAATTTTTTACATTTAGGAAGATATGTTTATACCTCAGTCACTTTGGTTTCTCCATTTGATAAAGGCACTGTGTGCCGAAACAATTGTCATGGTACAATAAAATTCAGTGAAGATTTCTACACATTGTTGTATTATTTACCTAGTTTTATAATGGATCTTCATCAAGTAACGGCTACTTCAATTGATTACTGGAATATTGTTTTCTAACATCCAACCTTTTACTTGTTTAGCCGTGTGGCAAGCGGCACCATCTTGTTGGAAGATACATTCAATATTGTTTAAATGCATTTGTTCAATTTGGGGTGTTAAGTTATTTTGAAGCACATTAATGTACTTATCAGCATTCACAACATCTTCCACAAAGTGTAAGTTTCCCACTTCACTTGCTGACATGGATCCCCAAATCATAACAGAAGCTGAAAACTGAACTTTTTTTGTAAGACAGTCATTCTGAAATACGTCTTCTTTAGTTCTTGTGACACGACTCCTACTGTCACCAACTCATACTTCAAATCTGGCTTCATCACTCCAAATAATGGAGTTCCATTGGTTCGGAGACCATAATTTGTGTCCTTTGGCCCACGCTAGTCTGTTTTTCTTCTGAATCTTTTTCAGTAAGGGTCTTAAGTTGGTATTGGAATGACGCGGGCGACTTCCAGCTCTGGGTTTTTGAGCCATAGATCCGGTTGTTTCGTAAAATTTAATAGTATTTCGAACCGTATACCTCGATTTGTTAACACTGTTAGTGGTTTGGGAAGCATTTTGGCCTTATAAATGCAAGTGAATGATCACTTTCTTATAAATTCACAAATGCCATGTTTTGGGGCGTTGGGCCAATTTCACTGAGACAGGGCTCGTATATGTATATGTGTATATACCATGTGTTCTTATCACTTCACCGACTGTGGCATTTCAATGAAGTTTTGAATTGCTCCTTGAGGAATATTTTCCCATTCTTCAGGAATGTATGTTTTATTATAAAGCAAGTCAAGAAACTAAAACACCTTCTTCCTAGTTTACGGGTTGTAACTGGAAATTTAGACGAGATGAACATTCAGATTTAAATGCAATTGAACATGTATGGGATATGCTATGTAGACAATCAAAACCCAGAAGCATTGCCAGATCTGCGAATAGTCCTTCCTGAAGAATGAGGAAATATTAAATTATGTTGTGAATTGTGAATAAAATTTAAAAACTGCACGACTTTCATTCAAAATGAGTATCTTCTTGTAAAAATCAGATAATAATGTGAACCAAAAAGCATTGTGTTAAGAAAAGGTTACATTTCAAAACAAAATACAATGGAGCTAAATTCTACCGCTCAATTTTTCCCAAGGGCGTTAAGAAATCATGGGTAAAAAAGTTACTTTTGTTCGGGATTGTTCGTATTTTTTGAGAAACTAATATTCAGGTTATCATTCCAAGACAAAAGTCTACACTTTGCTAAAAATATCACCAAGATCGGAAAAATAGTTTAAAAGTTACAGGCCTCTAAACTTGTTAAACATTATCTTCGTCCGGAATTTCTAGTTCAAAAATAGCCTTATATTTTAGTTTCTTGGAAGTTAGAGTTTCACAACTATTTAGCTATTTAATTAAGTTCAATTGTTAAAATCGTTAGACGATAATTAAATAAATGGGAGGAATGTAATTTTACAAATCTTCTTAATGAAGTCATTGCATAGGGGTATCAGGGGGCCAGACTCCTCTTCATTATCTCTAAGTAAAAGAATTAGGAAAAATTAAACCATTTTACAATTTGTTCGGAAATGTTTACTAATACAGTTTCGGTCTACTGCGAAAACCAAATGGCGACTTTGCTCGGATTTGCCCATAAAGTCGAAGCAGGTTGCAGATCAAGTGAAAACACTATTGAGCTTTGAAATAGAAACTAGCCGTTTCGCTGCTAATATTACCATAATAATAATTGTAATAAATATTTTTCACATAAATTTTATAATTTTATTTAATTACCTACCTAATTTAGATAGGTACTAATTAAAAAAATTTCTTATTCCTTGATAAATTTAGTAAGTATACACAAAATATTGGCAAAAAAAAATTTCTGCAGTATTGAAGCGAACAAAGTGCCATATTAAAATAGTGATCATTTTATAATTGGTTAGATAATGCTTAAAAAAATTGCTAATATACCTACTCGCCGGCACAAAATTCCGCCATCATGAAATTTTGGTCAAGTTTGATATTTTATAACTTCTTTATTTTTTATGCGATTTTCATGATTTTGTTAACAGTTTGTAGGTCGATTTATTGTGCTTTTCCTTAATTATTTTATAAAGTAACATTTTTCGATTTGACTTTATTCTACAGGACTAAATCAAACTGTTGTTTTTGTCGTAATTTCAAAACACCCTGTAGGAAATTTGGGGGTGGATAATTTTATTTACACACTGTTTCTTGTCATCTTTCATCTATTCTAAACATTTCGTTTCTTGATTCATTCCATTATCTCATTTCTGCTGTGAGCTGCAAAATTTTAAATGAAACGATGTTATTTTTAGAAAATGTAGGTATATCATGGGTTTTTCTACCGAAGCACGCACCAATCATGTATTTGTTGAGCTCTAATCACCCACTATTACATTGAGGAAATCCTCCAAGAAGTTGTTGTTCCATTTGCTCCTTTCATTGGGAACCAATTTACGTTAATGCATGATAATGGTAGACCTCATCTTGCACATGTAATGAGCGAATATCTGGATGAAGTTGGACTTCCAAAATTGGAATGGCCCGCAACTTAAAAGGGCCGTTCGTCGTCGTCCTGTACAACCATAAACCTTACAAGACTTACGACTGGCGCTACCCGAAGAATGTTAGGCTATCCCTCAAGAAAGGATAAGTAACCTTAGTCATTCGATGCCACGAAGGCTGCAAGCTGTCATTACTGTGAGAGGAGCAAATACATGATATTAAAATTGTTTTTGTTAATTAACTTTATGATATATCTAGTGTTTGTTTTTCTTACTGAAAATAGGCTTCAAATCAGCGTTACATTTAAAATTTTACAGCTCGCAGCAGAAATGAGATAATGGAATAAATCAAAAATCGAAATGTTTAGAATACATCAAAGATTACAAGAAACAGTGTGTAAATAAAATTAGCCTCCTCAATTTTCCTGCCGGGTATTTTGAAATTACGATAAAAAACAACAGTTTGATTTACTCCTGTCTAATATAGCCTAATCGAGAAATGTTACTTTATAAAATAATTAACGAAAAGCACAATAAATGGATCTACAAACTGATAACAAAGTCATGAAAATCGCATAAAAAAGAAAAAAGTTATAAAATCGTAAACTTGACCAAAATATCAGGGTGGCGAAATTTTGTACCGGCGAGTGTATAATGATAAAACAGAAACAGAGTTGACAATACTGATCCCTTGTGGTACTTCATATACAGGGTGTCTTTTTAAAATCCGAACACCCTTTTTTCTAGCTCAGATTGCATTTTTTTGATTTCGACCTCCTCAGATGATTTTCGTAGTTTTGAGGGGAAAATCGAATGGCGCAGGTTTTTTTCATTGCGGTGTTTAGGGGGCGCAGGGCAACTTTTTTTTAAAATGGGAACCCGTTTTTTTTCTCGCAAGTTCCCAACCTTCATTAAAAAACAAGAAACTATCGTCCCAAACATTTTTTTATTCGAATCGATCCTGAACTTTTCAACGACGAATTGTTACAATACCAACAAGATGGAGCCCCGGCTCATTTCACGGTTTCTGTTCGCCAATGGCTAAACGATCATTTTCCTGGACAGTGGATCGGGCAGCTCGACCCCGTATTATGGCCAGCAATATCACCAGACTTAAAAAATTAGTTTCAACCTCAAAATTGTTTCTGTTCAGGATCGATTCGAATAAAAAAATATTTTTGACGAAAGTTGCTTGTTTTTTAATGAAAGTTCGGAACCTGCGAGAAAAAAAAGTGTTCCCATTTAAAAAAAAAGTTACCTTGCGCAGGGCACCACCTGAACACCGCAGGTGAAAAAAACAAACCCATTCGATTTCCCCCTCAAAACTACGAAAATCATCTGAGGAGGTCGAAATCAAAAAAATGCAATCTGAGCGAGAAAAAAGGGTGTTCGGGTTTTAAAGACTTATAGAGGTATAGAAGATTATTAAAGCAGATGTGAATATTAGATACTTTTGCTCACATAAACCAGAAAGCATGGAAACTACTATAAATGATTTGTATTAATTTTCCATTCTACCGGATTAAGTCTAAACAATAGCTACGCCAAATTATCCCATAAAAATGCTGCGAATCCACGATGATATAGGCAGCTCAACTTTATATTTAGCCAAGATTCAAACTCGCCTATATTTTATACGGAACAGTTATCTACACACAGCCAGCTATCGATCCAATTTGGCCATGCGGGGCCCTTTTTACAGGTTCCTGTGAAGTAAAAGAGCGAACGATATAATAATAGTTCTAAAAATATGCGGGCAAATTAGTATCGAAGCTGAAAACATCGGTCAACTCAGAGGCTCTCAAACGATCTACTTGGACTTTATTTAAAAGGCGTAGGTAGTGATGCAAGAGGTAAATATTACAGTCCGAAATGACGATAATATTTCTTCGTTACGGGTAATATTACTCGGTAGTATAAGTAGTAATACTTAATATCGTAATTTTCGCTGAAAAGCAGAAAGAACAGGGAAAGCCATAGTCAAAGCCAAAACGTAAATGAAGTTTATCTTCAAGATCCACCAAATTATCTTAAAACTTAGTCCTTCAGCAGAACATCTTGTGATAGTGACGAATCTTCTGAAATTGAAAATAATGAATACTAGCTGTAAAATATAACGGTTAAAGAGCAGTATAAATAGTTTGCTGTTATTTTTACCTGTAATCTCCATATTGCTTGGATTATTACCGGAAAGTTTTCCGATGTCACCAATGTTTTAAAAATTATTTGTAAATTTTTCTTCGAAATTTTGTGAAATTTAAACTAGGTATGGCTTATGTATTTAATGATTTTGTATTTTTAATGTTAAGTAAATAAATTAAATGAATAGATAATGAGGAGATTATAGACTTTATGTGTTGAAATAATTTTTATTTACCACAAGCCAAAAGTGATAAAATGTAGCATGTATGCTTTACGAAACGTTTTTTCGGCAATATAACGTGCAGTGAAACCTATCTTAGGCGGACACCTACGGGACCGTCTAAATATGTCCGCCTAATAGAGGTGTCCGCCCATTGAAATCTAATAACGTAGTTTGACGTCTTTGCGTTTTATACTTGCCATCTAGAAAATGTAATTCCAAGTCTGATAACAATTCCATTGCTGCAGAGTCACCTCTATTCTTTGCATACTCTTATAATTCCTTCACCATACTAATGGCTTGTTGATAATCGGTGACATTTGTTTGATTACTGCATTCAACTTCTTCATCAGATTCGTCAGATAGTGATGTGGTTTCAGTTTGGACTACATAATCGGTAGGAATGGGGGTCACTATCATCTTCTAATAGCACATTGCTATCAATGTTAATGAACTCGCCCAAATCATTGTTATCAAATTACAAACTTCCACAACATCAATATTCTCTGTCAGACTCAAAACGTGACACTTTTGTGCCATTGTTTACGATTTTAACCTTGCAACTCACAAATAAACGGCGGACTGCTGTCGGGGAATCACACATACTTTCATTCGGCAAAGTCCTTTCACTCGACCACGTATACGCGATTGGTTGCCGGTTTGGCTTCAGAGAGTTTTTGCACCCTACTTATTCGTCTCTCAAATACTTAAAATTTTTTTTTTGTCCGTTTAAAGGAGGATTTTCGCACTATTTGTATGAAAACAGCCTGTCCGCGTCCGCCCAAAGAAGAGTCCGCCCAAGAGAGGTTGATTTTCATGGAATTTCATATATTTACCTAGTTCCGAACTATGAAAAAATGTCCGCTTAATAGAGATGTCCGCTTATTAGAGGTGTTCGTTAAGAGAGGTTTCACTGTATTTAGAAGAAATGATAATTTTTTTGTTACCTATACTTTTGAGCCACCGTCTAACCCAGATATATCGCTAATTGGTTTAGTTAAAAAAATAGGTTATATTAAATTTTTCAGTAAGATATGTAAAATTTAAAGTTTAGAAAATTTATATGCATTTAGACGTCAATCATTAGAGATTGCCCTCCTTTTTGAATTTTGCATTAAAAATACTTAATATAATATAACAGGTAAGAAAAAATCATAGATATATTAAACCCTGTGTAACTAGTGCCATCTAATGTAAAACTTCAAAACTTCTACAAATTCTCATTTCTTACTCATAAGAACATCTCACCGGCAACTTTCAATCCGATTCATTAAACCGTTTTCAAATTATGACTTATTTTCGAAAATAATCTTTCACTTCCAACACACTGTATTTCCAAAAAACTCCAAAGACTTGCTCGATCTACTTTGATGTTTAATATCTCCAGTTGTCCTATGGCGCATAAGTAATGGGACACCCTGTATATTTCCGCTAATCACTCCTAATTAAAGCACCACGCATTTCAATTATTCCCAACCTCATTCCATTTCCTTGAAAAAGCGAGAAAACAACCCTTTATTCCACCACTAATTCCCCTAAAAATTCGTGCATATGCATTTCGTAGTGCATTAATAGCTGCACCCCAAATTGCACGGCTATCAAGCCATCTTTCCATCCCGCTCCGCTTTTTAAATCAAGATGCCCAAAACAAAAGACTGTGGGCTGGGATAATTAAAAATTCCGCCGTCGACAGGCGCCAGCTGCGTTGCTATTGGTTCAAATTATGATTTTTCATCTCTTATTTCGCGTTTTTTCCTTTTTTCTTTAGGGTGCATTTACCAAATTGGTGTATTATTTATAATTATTTTTTAGAAGAGTAGAGTGATGCAGTAATACTACCAAGAGCCTGAGAGCAACTGTGTACAGGATGTCTCAAGGAAGTCTCATATTGAAGTAAATATTAGGTATAAACGTTATTAATATACAGGGTATCCCACAGGGAACCGCCTCGATCTATACAAGGTGTTTTTTAATAACATGCTAATATTTAAGGGACGGACTAAGGAAAAACAAGTAATGATATGATTATATTAATGTAATCAAATGAAATAACATTTTTTAAAAATATTACTAGTCATATTTATTTACATTCATAATGTCATTCTATAGATGGTTTTGTTTCGCTATCGCTATCCTCATCAAAATTAATTATAATTGGATTAATTATACGATCCAGACTAATATACGAATTTTCTACAGTTATTACGTGACGGACTGAATTTTTCCAACTACCTGGGGGAATATCATTAAAGCATTTTCGTATTAATTCTACAACACTAGAACTTAAAGTCGGAGAAATATTTTCAGACCTAACCAGTGATTTTAACTGATGCCACATATGCTCTATGGGGTTAAAAATGCAATAATAGGGTGGGAGCCGTAGCACTGTATGTCCAATTTCTTCTGCCAATGTGTCACAAAGATATACTTTTTTTATACAAAATGTCTTTAAAACTTCTAAAAGATCACTTTTTTTATAACTTTCTTCAAAATATATATCATTCGCCGCCATGTAGTTCTGAATCTCCAATTTCGTATTATTTGAGCTTGGAGATTTATGTAATTGGCGACTGTGATAGCTCGCATTGTCTATTACTATCACGCTATTCTGAGGAATGTTTGGTAAAAGACAATTCTTGAACCATTCCTCAAAAACTAATAAATTTTACCACAAAAAGATATTTAAATATAAATTAAGCAACCTAACCTACCTGATGTGCCTATATTTAATTATAATTATTACAATCCGGTCCTTTCCACACAATAATAACAAACGGTCATAAATAATGGGATGGCCGTAGGTACTTTTACTGCAGTCATTAAGTTATATCCATTTTTCGTGAAACAATCTTTACCTGTAAACGAGTTTTCTTCACAAGCTTTTATTCCTGTTTTAGAAGAAAAATGTCAAAGGAAAAAAAATTTGTATTAGAACTAGAACTCGCGGAAAGTCTATATTTTTTGATTCGGAAGATTTTTAGATTTAATTTTTTTTACTGCTTTTTTTCTAACTGCAAAGGAAGGTCCAACTCGCCTCGTGCCTTCAAAGCGTGAAACGAACAGGGGTCAAATCGGAGATTTCGACTGACTCCGGCATCCTCTTAAGTACCACCTATTAGCTTCTCAAGATGATGTTTTAAATAATATACGATACTACCAACATTCACCATTTTTCTTTTATTGCTAGCCTTAATATTCTAGTTCTATATATTTTCTAAATTACGAATAAATTTAAAAAAATAAACAATAAATTGTGTGAATTATTGAGGTGTCAAATTTACGGTCAAACTTTTTTTCGTCCTGTCAATTTAAGGATTTTAGAAAACAACAAGTAACCAAGTCGCTAAAAACTCACTTTTCGATCACTGAACAGTGAAAAGAAATTCTTTTTCTTTTGCCGTATAATTTTGAGTTCGTTTCCTGATATTTTTTTGTTTCATTTCGCAAAAAAAATACGGGTGCCACTGTTATTCGCTACTTTGATAAGTTTTCAAAATTTGCAGCTGGTGCAAGCTAATTCATTTTAAGGTAAACTTAAATTTTACGCTTTCCTTAGTAATTCCATACTTAAGCGATGAGTTGGGAAAGCGGGCATTAGGGGAGTTTTGCCTAAAATGACATACCCTAAACATTGGGGATTGGGGCTTATATCTAGCCTCAGCTAGATTCAAGTACTACCTTTTCTTTTGTTTAAACTTAGCTACAAACATGCCTTTTTCAATTAAGATAATAAAAGTACCATAAATTCAACCCATATATTATTTACACCATTTTTTTTAAATGGCCGACTGTGGAAGCGGATACTATGGTATAAAATGACATACTATGTCGTTTTAGCGGGAAAAGTGGGAAGAAATGTAAACTAGTATTTTTAACACGTTTATTAAAAAAATAGGTACACATTTCCAAATCCTTTTTATATACATAGGTCACATATGAACGATTTAGTTTTCGCAGACTTTCCAGCCATTCTGCGTGTGTCCATGACGAGCAGATTTGGAATTTTAACCAAAACTCATGAGGCTTAGACCTCGAATAGACGTCAATACAAAAAGGCATGACCCGTCATTGTCATCGTCAGCATTACTAAATAACTATGGTTCTTCGTATGCATCCTCTGGAGAAATTACCAAGCGCTTTTTTGCTTGTCTCGCTGACTTGCGCCGTTCATGTTCCGCTTTCAGTTTTTGTTCCTCTAAATTAGGAGCGGTTGTTAAATTTGCGAACCAGTGGATTTTCGTTTTCTTTTCGTGTCCCTTGCCTTGAAGTTACATGAGGTATTGGTAATATTTCTGAAAGTTTTACTTTAGGCGCTCTCTCTGCAGCTTTTAATGTTGTCTGGATTGCTCTTGAAGTTGATTGAATTGCTTCAGAAATATTTTGGTTTTGTTGCGGAGGTTGGACTTCATTTAAATTTTGTTGTGGAGGTTCGATTTCTTCTACATTAGTGGTTTCTGCTGGAACAAAAAAATATTCCGGAAATATTTCACTGGCTAAATCCCAGTTTTAGCAAATCCATTTTGATCAACACTAGTTTGTGCATCTGAAACTGAGTGACAACTCTTTCAGGGTTTGCCTTCAACCATTTGAAAATTTCCTGATCATAATATGTATACAAAAATTAGCTCCGGGTAAAACGACATAGTATGTCACATTATCCGAGACCATAGTATGTCGTTTTACCCAAATTTCATGTTCAACAATGTTACCAAAATACTAAATTCTAATCTTAAAAATCGTGCAAACTAGAATCTCTATAGCATAGACTAGTGGCAAGGAAATACAACATCAATAAAATCATGGAAATCCTAATGATAGTTCTACACCCCACTTACCTTGTATCATATATCAGACACTTCACTTCTCGTTTTTCTTTCACCGCGCTAGTTTTTCACCAGACATGTGTCTGCCACCTGTAAATCCAGTCGAAGTGAGCCGCAGATCATTTGGAAGAGTAAGAAGGCTTCAAGAGCCACCATGTAATTTTATCAGAGTATTTTAGGCAGAACTCCCCTAAATACTACTTGAAGATCGGGAATTTTAAAGGCTTGTTAACTCACCGTAAGACGACACTGACTTATAAAGATTATCTACGCCAATGATTTTATGAAAACTTATTCCATCATCGTTTTCCTTTTAGCTGGAAGTTTCTTAATTCGCATGAATATCTTTTCAGATTTTCACAAAGCATGGATTAAATAAAACGTCTCGGAGCCCGAGGAAATAACCCCAACGGCGCAAATATATTCCTGAATTATTTTCAAAGCAGAGTCAGCGAATAGCGGAAAATTTAAGTTATTACTGCGTTACTTACAAAAGATTTTAGAGCTCGGTTTATTGAAATATTTGTAAAATTGTAAATAAGCGAAATTTCGACTTAAGATGATTATTTTATATACGAGATACTTTTCGATTTGTAAAGATCCAAGAAGGATTTAAAATAATAAAAATGAATGAAACAAGTTAATCGAGTCAGAGAGGGGCGATGTGTCGGATTTTAGGGAGTCCGTAGTTTTCTTATAAAATTTTATTTTTCATTTGTTAACGGGACGTAATGTCCTTTACAATAATAAGAGATTATTTGATACTTTCCGACAGGTTTCGGAAAATTATCTGATTACTGTTACTTTTTATACGTATATTTGTCTTTATAAACACCCATTAAGAACTATTTCGCGAGTTTCTTTCCTGTATGCGCGATCAAGTAGAATTGTAGTCCTAAAGTAAATGTCACTTTCTCATGATAGAGTTCCACTCCATGTTGGACGCCATTGTGAATATGTTGGTGCCTTACCTATATCACCATCCTCCTGTTTCAGTGAAAATTCGCCACACTAATCTTAATCACGAAATAAAACAGTGTCAACCGACCACGCACTCTTCCCAGTTAATATTTTATTAAGGTAAAACTCCTTATTATCGGCACTTCACCAATTAACGGCACATCTGGTATATAATCTCAAAAATAAGATTTATACCTATAGTTAGGAACATATATAAAATACTTTTAGGTATGTCGTACTTTTATCTATGTCCTTGCAGAGAAGAACAGTCTTCGGCCTAAATTGGTAATGACAGTTGTAGATATTCTATGGATCAGTTCCACATACAGTGTGTACATAAAGTAAGGAACAAATTCATTATCTAGGAATCTAAAAATATTTCGGAAAAATCCTCGGACACGTGTATAATAATTTTTAATGGCGCATTTTTTCCCATATAAACCTAATATACAAGGTGGCTCATGTAGTAGATATGACATTATCGACGATTTTTTTAAATGGGAACCCCTATATTTTAGTCCAGATCTGTAATCTCCAAGAACAGCTGATTTAAAAAATATAACACACTTAGGACCTAAAATTCATAGTTTCGTTACTACAGGGTAAAACAAATAATTTTATTTAAGATATTTTTTTTTTTGGCTTGGGAGGCATCAATTAATTACGTGAGGCGTTTTTAGCGATTTTTCAACCCCCCTTCCCCCAATAAAAGATTTTGTGACATTTGGCTCAATCCCTTCCGCCATCACCCAATTTTACCTGAAAGCCTTACGTAATTAATGGACGCACCATCATTTGCTGTTACTTATGTTTTTTCTCAAGTAGGCTTATTTGCTGTTATGTAACTATGGTATTTAGATAATGTCATTGTCATTACATTGTATTTTTCTAGTAAGTTTATTAGAAGTAATAAATTTTATTTTAAAACATATTGAGTTACTATGCGTTTATCTTTAACACAAAGAATAGAAATTCTTATGATGATTGGATATGGTGATAGGATCCGTACTCAACAAGAAGTTTGCATTTTGTTTAACACTAAGTATCCAGCAAGAATTACTAGATCAACTGTGAGTAAACTTGAAATAAAATTTCGGAAACGGGTTCAGTGGAAGATATTCCCAGAAAAGGCCGTCCAACTATTCCGGATGATAAGAAATTAGATATTTTATTGGCTATGGAAGAAGATCCCCACAACAGCGTCCGCCAGATTAGCATTGATCATGGGGCGGCTGCTATGACCGTTCATAACCTATTGGCGGTAGAAAAATGGCACCCGTTTAAAATCCGATTGGTTCATGAGTTGAATGAAGATGATCCAGATCGTAGGATGGAGTTTTGTCAAATATTAATGGAAAGATGTAACTTAGATCCTTTGTTTGTTGAAAATATCCTATTTTCGGATGAATCTACCTTTAAATTAAATGGAGAAGTGAACCGGCAAAACTGTAGATACTGAGCAAAAGAAAATCCCAGGTGGATGCGTGAGCAGCATACTCAATATCCTCAAAAAATTAATGTTTGGGCTGGTATTGTGAAAAACAAAATTATTGGGCCATATTTTTTTGACAACAATGTAACGGGCTAAATTATCTTTATTTTCTTCAGAACTTTCTTATCCCTACGCTAGTTAACTTATACCCTAGTAGAAATAATCCAGGAATTCTAGATGAAAATATGCAGCAGTAGTGCGCCATTACATAAACCAAGTTTTTCCGAACAAGTGGATTGGAAGACGTTTGCCTGCTGAATGGCCGCCTAGGTCTCCATACCTTACACCACTGGACTTTTTCTTGTGGGGTCACCTGAAAAATATTGTTTATAAAGTCAGACCTGCCAATATTGAAGATTTAAAAAATCGAATAACAACAGAATGCAGGAACATTTCAGAAGAAACCATAAGAAAAGCCCAACAAAAATTTATTGATCGCTTGGGGTACTGTCGGGCAGTAGAAGGAGGACAATTTCAACACTTAATTAAATAGCTTATTTAATTTTTTTACATTTTTTTAAATTAAAAATATCTTAAATAAAATTATTTGTTTTACCCTGTTGTAACGAAACAATGAATTTTAGGCCCTAAGTGTGTTATGTTTTTGAAATCAGCTGTTCTTGGAGATTACAGATCTGAACTAAAATATAGGGGTTCCCATTTAAAAAAATCGTCGATAATGTCGTATCTACTACATGAGCCACCTTGTATATTAATTTTGTATGGGAAAAAATGCGCCATTAAAAATTATTATATACGTGTCCGAGGATTTTTCCGAAATATTTTTAGATTCCTAGATAATGAATTTGTTCCTTACTTTATGTACACACTGTATATACCTATATACACTATATTGCCAATACGAACGTTCCAAATTATAAAAAGGGTCCCCGCTATGGGAGATGACTTGGCACCATTGAGTTTGCGCAGTAGAGTGGAAATTTTATCGATCGCGTCAGAGCGGGCCCGACATTATTTGTTTGTTGTTATTGGTCGCCATCTTTGGTTCTTTATGCTTTTTCAAATTACAGAGTAAAAAGTGGTTCATCCACATTGTTGTCGGTATATTAGTGCTTATAAACTTTCATTACCTAACAACAATTTTTGTTAAGGAGTTTTTAATTTGTGGTGATTCGATTCGCTGTTTGTTAGGTTAGTAACTTGTTTTGTTTAAGGTGTGGATCAATACCAGGTATAAAGTATTTCAGGTATGTACATAGGTATATACGAAAATATTTTGCTTATCACATTATCCGATCTTCGGAACCGAATTTCACTAAAAAAACTTGTAAAAAAAGAAGAGAGTGTCACTCGTATACAATATAATAAATATGTGGTCACTACCTAACCTTAAACTTCATATAATTTTAATTTCGTGCATTAGTAGCTGATAATAATTCTCAAAATAGTCAATATAGTCATTCATTCTTAATTTTTGGTTTAGAAAAAAGTGAGGTTAAGAAACATACGACGTCGGATGAAAGTTAAAATAAAGCTCATCGTGTCGATTGTTACAAATATTACACCAATTAGGGCACCGTCGGATCATCATATCGTCAGAAATCGTATGCATGGAACGCTGTCTTAAATCGAACTAATCGAAATTTTGATTGCAATATTTTTCCTAACTAACCAGTGAAATTTACATTAAAAAAGTTGAAATCCGGTCCTGTCGAATGTTTACTTTCACAAGGAAATTTCCGAACTGCGCAAAATCACTATTACCCGTTCGATGCCCATAGCGGGGACATAATTGCAGATGGTATTAGCAATATAATGGTCATATATATGTGATCAGTTCGCGCCAAACCGTTGTGTGAGTCATTTCTTATCATGCGTCTTAAGAAACGGGAATGTTGCAATATGATATTTTTCTGTTTATCGATTCCTATTAACATGTTATTGTTTTTTTTTTTATTATTATTGGATATTCTTGTTTCCAATATTTGGTGCTCAAAAACTGTTTTATAGGCAGAATACATTTATTTTACTGGTGTCGATAATGGGTACGTTGAAATTAGTTATTTATTCTATCATCGGCATACATGCAGATAGTTGTATTTTCGGCAGCCCATTTTCTCATCGGCGATTAAGATACATTTTTCTAAAAAACCGTGCCGATAATAAACACATTTATGGGCCGCTAAATGGAACTTCAAATTAAAATTATACTAAAATGGAAAGGAAAAAAACGAATTCCCAAAAATGCAAAACATAACAGTGCAGGACAAGTCAGTGCATGATATTAACTACGAACACAATTATGATAATGGAACTGAATTAACAAATCAAGTACAATTTGAAAATACACTACAACGCTGAATTAAAGAATCGGCGTCTTCTACAGCGATTTGAAATACCAATGAAATTGACGTCACAGGAATGATTAACATACAATAATTTTCACAGGAGACATGGTCGAAAATATTCCCATTATAACTTTAAATGCATCAGACTTTGATTTAGGCGTACTTGATCCCCTACCTAAAACAGTTAGATATTACTGAGAAAAATGAATCATTCAATTCTTTCAATCAACGCTGCTTATTATCAGGATCAAATAGGCAATGAATAAATAATACTTTCGCAACCACTAATACTGATCACACCTCATTCAAAATCAAAAAATAAAGAAAGTACCAACATTTTGGAAAAATAATTTTCGTATTTTCATCAACATCCAACAATATCGAAACAATTCCGACTCCATTTAGAAAATGATACGATTATTATAGTAAAACCTAAAGAGGAATCTTGGTATTGTTTAATATGCAAACAAATATCGAAAGCTTGACATGCGATGCGCCTCTTAGAAGATGACGAAGATGAATTCCGATGTCCCTATTGTACTTAACTAATTACTTATTTCATATCTTACTATTGCCAAAGAAGTAGAAAATTAATATTTAGTCAATAAATGTCTGAATTGAAGTTACTTTTTAATTAAATTGGTAGCTTATTAGGGTAGAATACCATAGTAGATTTAATCCTGGTTAAACAGAAAGCTCTGTGACGGTAAATGGCTCTCATATGTTGCGACAATTACAACACGAATATATTTTAATGTCCCGATAATAAGAAAAAGCCAAATTTGACATATAATTTCAATTTTAAAATAAAAACGTTTACTCCAGAATTGAAACAACACCCGAACAAACCCAATGTCATCTCCCGTAATAATTAAAAATTATGATATCTTCCATATTTTATTTCTTAACGTAAAGTAAAGTTTTCCAATGTTCTTAATGTGTCGATAGGGACTTCTACCTTATTTTTCCATAAATGAGTTTTGCGCCGTTTTTCTTAATGCTGTACTAAAAGGCTACAACTTTCATTCTAATCAATGCCTTTGGAGAAAAGCACAATCACTTTGTCTTGCAAAACTATACATTGATAGTTCTGGAGTTAAGGAACACATTCGCTAGTGCGCCTCTTTAGGACACCTTCCGCTACGAACGACAGCTGTTAAACATTATGGATACATTGCCACAAATTAGTGCAGAGTAACACTTTAATGATTACTTTGTTGAATGTCGATTGAAAATAGGGTTATTGGTGAAATGTGGATTTGTTTTAATGAAAAGAAGATTAATTCTCGGAAGAGACACTCTAAAAAATGGTCTAGTTTAGGATACCAATATCTTAGTCTCAATAACAAGAAAATTTAGTGAAATTGGCGATAGGCCAAATTTTATTGCGACGATTATTCTAGTTGAAGTCACTAATAACTTTTTTTAAGTCAACCAAGTACCTACTTCTAGTACCCGAAAGAATAAATATTTATGACAAGCAATATAGTTAGTTATTAGGAGCAACATTATATTGTTGTTTCAACAATTATGTTTGTTAATTATTTTACCTATTGTATTGTTCAAAAAAGAGAAAAGAAATATTAAATACCAATGTGCAGCCAGATTGAATGGTACTACCAAGAAAAGGAAGCCTTTTCCATTGATAGGATGTAACGACCTGCAGACCGGTATTGAACTCTTTAGTTCTCGTCAGTACAGTGAAGGTGTACTGTTGTAAAAATGGCTTTTTTCAAATTAAGAAAATAAGGAGGATTTTTACATTAGATTATTTTTTAATAATTCAACATATTCTCCTATATGTTACCAAAAAAGGATTATTTTTATAGCACGATTTATTTAACAAGGTTATAATATAATCTTTCAACATGCAAAATCAGAGGCTTTTTATATTTCTGCAACGTAAACAGCTGTGTGTGGTTCCCGCTGTCCGTTTATCAAAACGCTTCGTCGGCACGAGATTAGATGGAATGACGAAAACTATATGTTAAAAAATCGAATACGGCAGTTGAATTCTGGTTGCTTTGAGAGACCAATCTCCGCGAGATCGTTCGCTGGGAAAAAGTCCAGTACAGTCTTCACGAACACTCGTATTTTTGAATACAGAGTTTAAACTTTGAAGAAACCCGTACAACGAGGGATTTAACACTCTGTGTTTTTTAACGCGGAGTATAAACTTTCTAATTCAGCGTCCACCGTTGGAACAGCAGGCCAGTGCGTATACCCTGGCTCGGTCCCCCGCGATTTCAGTGTGAGCTTTATAGATTCTTCCTCGCAAGGTATCATCTATATACCGGCGGATTAATCTAGACGGTGTTGCACAGGCTCAATATTATTTCGATCGGGAGAATACTTCCTAATAAGTCGATCCCTCCTAACGAAGTGTATTGAGTCGCCCGCCTTGGCAAATATCGCTAATATTTGTCAAGTGAAAAGGCCAAAAAAGAAGACATCTTTGAAGCAAAGAAGAAGTAAATAAATTCGGTCGGAGTAGGACTAGTTTGTCTCTTAAGCGTTCGTTAAAATAGCGTCCTTTTTATAAGGTGGAAGCTAAGGTAGAGAGACAAACGGAATAGTCATTTCTGTTCGGTCATTAAGGCATCGTTGTCCCTGCACTGAGGGCGGCGTCGGCCAGCGTGGCGTTAAAAAAATCGAAAAAACTTCTTAAAGATGCGACACGCATAAGTTTCTCAAAAAACCGCAGGTTGAGAGAAATATTGCGTTAATCAATAAGTATTTCGTTATAGATATTTGCGTCCGAAATAACTTAATAAAAAATATTCGTTTTTACCGATTTATTCCTTTATAGACGCCTTGCGCTAGGAATAATAAGTAACGGTTATTAGGATATTTTTTCCAAGTCCGGCGCGTAGTAAGGGTTCTTAAAAAATCCTAAGTTGATATATTTAAGGCAAAGCTAGGATTCGCGTGTAGGGTCTTAGAAGACAGTTAGGTTGGTTAATTCCCTCTTATTAGAGGACCATTGCTAGCTCAGGTTAATTTTTTTATTGTAAAGAAAATAAAAGTAATTAATCGAAAATCGCCCCGGTCGTGAGACTCGACATACGTAAGACTAACCCATAAATAACCCTCAAGACAAAAGACTTAAAATTAAATAAGCAAAAAGCCCTCCGTGTTCAATATAACAAACTTGCCTTGTTATATTCAATTGGACGTGCCCGTGCCAATAAACTCAAAAGTATAGTTCGAACAATAGTTAGGCTTCGTCCTACGTTCCAACAACTATACTTATAACAGTAAAATCAATCCTTTTAATTCTAAGACAAAATTCTTGCCCTCATCTTCATCTTAATTGGTGGACTGCTGACGACTTCCTGTTAGCGGGGAAAGGTGGTGGGCCCCACTAAGACCGACAGACACCTGTCGTCGGCTGGCATCCCTGACTATTAACGAAAATCGAAACGTCGAAATATCAAAAAATGGCGGAAAACGATAATTTAAGTAATACCATATCTAGCACCGACTTTGATAGCCGTTATAGGACTGTTGACCTCACCGGTAGTGTCGACCAGTACCTTGACGCTACTTACACTGACTCGATTACTAGGTCCGCTGCACGTCAACGCTTAACGTTGGCTCTAAATAAACATCTTGGTGGGGAATCGCCGCCTTCGGGCTTGAACTTCCAATGGGACAAAAATAGCGAAAAAAGCAGCGACCTGGCGATAAATAAGCAAGGGGAAAAATGGGTATACGAGGGACCCACGATAACGATTGAGGAACAACGCGCCGCAGGCGAGACAACCGCGCTTCCAAAGATAACAAACGCGGAAAGATATCGTTATTTCGGCGACATGGCATCCCTGGTGGGGACTAAAGTCATTGATGCGGAGGCCCCTTGCTACTCTGGCAGGCTTGGGCAGAAAGTGAAATCTGCGGACCCTAAAAAGAGCGCCGCCCCCGTAACCCATCTTAATAATACAGAGTCAAATGTAAAAAAGTCAGTGCAAGATACAACAACACCTGATCTCAATTATTTGATGATTCAAAATCAAAATTTAATGGCCCTTAATCTCGCTAAAATAGCTGAGAGCCTGGGGGGGTTAACAATGCCCCGGGCTACTCCCCTTCGCGCGTCATTTGGCGGCGAAGTGCATGAGGACCCAATTGTCTTCTTGCATGAGTTACAGACTCATTTCGCTCAAAATAAAATATCAGATGATAGAGACAAACTTAGACTAGCGTGTGAGTGTCTCTACGGCCCCGCCAAGGCGTGGTTCAATACCCTACGAGGTTTTACATTGATATACGGGGAGTTCGCGGGGCGTATAAATAGACGCTTCAATAATTCAGCGCTTTTGGCAGAGCTGAAAGCGGACCTGTATGGGCGAAAACAAGCTTTGAGGGAACCCGTAGAGGCATTCATATTAAAGAAGAGAGCTCTGTTCAACCGAGTGGAGCCAGAAGGAAGCGACGTTGAGTGCGTACGATTGCTTATTCCACAATTGCTGCCGGCGATAAGACCATACCTGAGAGGTATGCAGATCACTGATATCGAAGAATTGGTTTTATTATCGTCCCAGATAGAGGGGGATTTTCAAGAAATGTCAGCATCGTCGCAGGCCGAGCAACAAAAAAATAACAATCGCCAAAAAACGCAAAAACAACAAGAGGAAAATTTGAAACAAATTGAAGTTCGACAACCACCTCGAAATATTGAACAAAGCCCCAAAAAACCATCGCGCCGATGCCGATATTGTAGGGGAGACCATTGGGATCAGGAGTGTCCGAAAAGGGCCATCGAACCCAAATATGCACCCTCAAGAGAGACACTCATTTCAGGAAAAAATGAGGACCGCAATAAAGGGCGTGAGGGTCAACTGCGGGCCATAACCAATGTCGCTGAGGAGTCGGAGCCAAAAAACTAGATAAGGGCCGTTGCTCTCCAAGTAGTGACGGCCCCTTAGACTATGTATGCCCGATGGTGCGAGACACTTCGCAGTTGCGACCCATGATTGAAATCAATATACAGGGTGAGTGTAAGGAAGCTTTGATTGATACAGGAGCGGATTTAAATTTAATTAGTGAAGATCTAATAAAAAACAAACAGTGGACCCCTGTTCAAAGAAAATTGGGTCTTGCGACAAACCAGAATTTTGCGCATGTAATAGGAACCATTGTTTTGGATACCACAATAGGCAACGCCGTATATCAAGTACCATACGATGTAGTGACCGGCCTCACTACGGATATTATACTGGGTACCCCTCTCTTAATGCAAGAAAAAGCGACTATTGATTATTCTAGACGTTGTATGGATATCGGCAAGCATGAAAGGCAGACCATATTCTGGAAACAAAAGGGAAAAAATTTATCTACGAAAGATGAAGAATTGCAAGTCGACCTGGCGGATTCCGGGATACTTGAAGCACTTTCAGTAGAATTTTCCCAGGCTCCGGAAATTGAGTTAATGCCGTTACTTGTAAGGAAATCACCGAGAGTATCAAAGCGGAAACGGCGGCGCCAAAGACGTAGACATGCGCGCGAGCGACAATTGGAGTTTGAAAGTTTAGAATATCACCGAGAGACACCTCAGAAGGTACAATTCCGGGGAGGCGATCGGGTTGATGCGCGACAAGAGGTCCCAGAAACCTTCGCGCCGACCCGGACAGGCCCCCATGAGGCTGTTAAAGTTACGGAAGATATAACTTGCAAAATTCTAATGAGTGGAAATTCAATAAACGTGCGCACGGACGATTTAAGGCCCGTTGAAATCAAAAAGGGAGTTGACAAACCAAGACGCGACTTGAAGCCGGAACCGGAAAATATCCCGAATATTTTTTCACTCGAGCAGAAGCTAGAAATACCTGCTGAGGAGTACCGCAGTTTAAACATGCTGAGTGAATTAATACGGAGATTGACAGGATTCAGCAACGGGTTATCGCGTTGACAAATGGGCAGGACGAACGGCAGAGTCGACCCCTAGAGGAGTTGCTCACCCGACAGCTGCTCAAAATAGATGAAATCAACACCGCGGGGAGTGAGCAAATTCGAAAGGTCCGGAAGAACACTGTTGATCGTGTGGAACGGATAATCACGAGTATGGAAAACTCTCCCCCGGAGCCGGAAAAAGTATATACATTTAAACGCGTGAAAACTACACCTGTAAAACCAGCTCTAGTGGAATCTATAGAAAAGCATAGTAGTAAATGGTTTTACAATTCTTCATTGAAGCCCAGTGGGAAAAGGCCGTCGGCGCACAGCAATCATTGGGGAGAACTGTATAAGAAGACGGGTGAAGAATGGGAAAGTGTTCTGTCTTTTAATTATTAAAATGTATTCCGCTCTTCGGACTCACCTGAAGGCATTCTTGAAAAATAAAAATCCTTTGGGAATTATTTTTCGCCTAGGTGGGGGGGTGTTGTAAAAATGGCTTTTTTCAAATTAAGAAAATAAGGAGGATTTTTACATTAGATTATTTTTTAATAATTCAACATATTCTCCTATATGTTACCAAAAAAGGATTATTTTTATAGCACGATTTATTTAACAAGGTTATAATATAATCTTTCAACATGCAAAATCAGAGGCTTTTTATATTTCTGCAACGTAAACAGCTGTGTGTGGTTCCCGCTGTCCGTTTATCAAAACGCTTCGTCGGCACGAGATTAGATGGAATGACGAAAACTATATGTTAAAAAATCGAATACGGCAGTTGAATTCTGGTTGCTTTGAGAGACCAATCTCCGCGAGATCGTTCGCTGGGAAAAAGTCCAGTACAGTCTTCACGAACACTCGTATTTTTGAATACAGAGTTTAAACTTTGAAGAAACCCGTACAACGAGGGATTTAACACTCTGTGTTTTTTAACGCGGAGTATAAACTTTCTAATTCAGCGTCCACCGTTGGAACAGCAGGCCAGTGCGTATACCCTGGCTCGGTCCCCCGCGATTTCAGTGTGAGCTTTATAGATTCTTCCTCGCAAGGTATCATCTATATACCGGCGGATTAATCTAGACGGTGTTGCACAGGCTCAATATTATTTCGATCGGGAGAATACTTCCTAATAAGTCGATCCCTCCTAACGAAGTGTATTGAGTCGCCCGCCTTGGCAAATATCGCTAATATTTGTCAAGTGAAAAGGCCAAAAAAGAAGACATCTTTGAAGCAAAGAAGAAGTAAATAAATTCGGTCGGAGTAGGACTAGTTTGTCTCTTAAGCGTTCGTTAAAATAGCGTCCTTTTTATAAGGTGGAAGCTAAGGTAGAGAGACAAACGGAATAGTCATTTCTGTTCGGTCATTAAGGCATCGTTGTCCCTGCACTGAGGGCGGCGTCGGCCAGCGTGGCGTTAAAAAAATCGAAAAAACTTCTTAAAGATGCGACACGCATAAGTTTCTCAAAAAACCGCAGGTTGAGAGAAATATTGCGTTAATCAATAAGTATTTCGTTATAGATATTTGCGTCCGAAATAACTTAATAAAAAATATTCGTTTTTACCGATTTATTCCTTTATAGACGCCTTGCGCTAGGAATAATAAGTAACGGTTATTAGGATATTTTTTCCAAGTCCGGCGCGTAGTAAGGGTTCTTAAAAAATCCTAAGTTGATATATTTAAGGCAAAGCTAGGATTCGCGTGTAGGGTCTTAGAAGACAGTTAGGTTGGTTAATTCCCTCTTATTAGAGGACCATTGCTAGCTCAGGTTAATTTTTTTATTGTAAAGAAAATAAAAGTAATTAATCGAAAATCGCCCCGGTCGTGAGACTCGACATACGTAAGACTAACCCATAAATAACCCTCAAGACAAAAGACTTAAAATTAAATAAGCAAAAAGCCCTCCGTGTTCAATATAACAAACTTGCCTTGTTATATTCAATTGGACGTGCCCGTGCCAATAAACTCAAAAGTATAGTTCGAACAATAGTTAGGCTTCGTCCTACGTTCCAACAACTATACTTATAACAGTAAAATCAATCCTTTTAATTCTAAGACAAAATTCTTGCCCTCATCTTCATCTTAATTGGTGGACTGCTGACGACTTCCTGTTAGCGGGGAAAGGTGGTGGGCCCCACTAAGACCGACAGACACCTGTCGTCGGCTGGCATCCCTGACTATTAACGAAAATCGAAACGTCGAAATATCAAAAAATGGCGGAAAACGATAATTTAAGTAATACCATATCTAGCACCGACTTTGATAGCCGTTATAGGACTGTTGACCTCACCGGTAGTGTCGACCAGTACCTTGACGCTACTTACACTGACTCGATTACTAGGTCCGCTGCACGTCAACGCTTAACGTTGGCTCTAAATAAACATCTTGGTGGGGAATCGCCGCCTTCGGGCTTGAACTTCCAATGGGACAAAAATAGCGAAAAAAGCAGCGACCTGGCGATAAATAAGCAAGGGGAAAAATGGGTATACGAGGGACCCACGATAACGATTGAGGAACAACGCGCCGCAGGCGAGACAACCGCGCTTCCAAAGATAACAAACGCGGAAAGATATCGTTATTTCGGCGACAGTACATCTAATACTTCACACCGTATTATCAACGGTAGTCGAGAAAAAACAGCGCTCAGCGCCATCTCCTAGCAGCAACTGGCGACCGTTTGTGTGATCTCGGGTCTCAGATCGAAATTTGGATACGACTTAATGATTTCCTGGGTCGGTCCCATTGTGTCGACAAGAGCTTGGCAATAAACAAGTGAAGTATGAAGGGACGGACTAAGGAAAACAAGTAATGATATGATTATAATAATGTAATCACATGAAATAAAATGTTTTTAAATATTACTAGTCATATTTATTTACATTTATAATGTCATTCTATAGATAGTTCTGTTTCGCTATCGCTATCCTCATCAAAATTAATTATAATTGGATTAATTATACGATCCAGACTAATATACGAATTTTCTACAGTTATTACGTGACGGACTGAATTTTTCCAACTACCGGGGGGAATATCATTAAAGCATTTTCGTATTAAATTTATAATATTAAATTTTCGGGTTTCATCATTGGTGAGCCGTTGCTTCAGAGAATCTAATGTAGGTACGCGTTGCTCTTCGTACATAGTGTAGATTTTTCGGTTTATCAAGTCCTTGTCGCTTTCGTCGAAACATTTGGTGAAACCGGCATCTTTACGCTTCTTTCTGGATTTAATGGGATTTGACGCGATTCTTTTCACTGTAGTCAGAGGTATCTTAGTCAAATCAGACGTTTCAATCGCAGCAGCACTAGCATAAAGTCCTCTGTTTAGTAAAGAAGTATATACTCTTTTTACAATTTCCCTAGCATCGAGAGATAAATGCATTTTTTTCACTGCAACACTAGAAGAAGCACCATCAATGTTTTTCCATGGACGCCACATACTGTTTTTTTATACGTTTTGTAAAATAATATCGGTAATACAACTAAACTCTTCCAGGAAGAAATAAAAACTAACAAATTTTACCACAAAAAGATATTTAAATATAAATTAAGCAACCTAACCTACCTGATGTGATGTGTATATTTAATTATAATTATTACAATCCGGTCCTTTCCACATAATAATAACAAACGGTCATAAATAATGGGATCGCCTCAGGTACTTTTACTGTAGTCATTAAGTTAAATTCCATTTTTCCTGAAACAAACTTTACCTACTTATTACTACTATATCTGGCCAATAACAATAAGTAAGTAAATTAGTATAGGGAGCTAGGTAATAAAAAGTGTTGGTTTCAACATGATAATGTTGTTATGTTAACTAAGAAGTATAGTTAAAAATAAGAGTTAGTTCTGTTAACTAGATCATCAAACGAAAATTTGTTTTGCTAACTGAAAATTACTTTTACATAAGCTAAAACTTTAACAGCAAGATAAAATTAGTCTTAGATACCAATGCATTTTTTAGAGTGGAACATTAACATATATGTATCTATTAAAATTAGGCTGGACAAAGTTATCATCAAACAAATTAACGCTGGAGATTGTTCAAATAGACATATGTTGTATGTATATTGTTAAACTTAATTAGATTACAAAAAAATTGAAAATTATATTACTTGCATATAACCAAACGAAATGATTCCTTTATATCTAAGAATATATATTTTTACATTTTTTGTCAATAAATCATATTATCTTAATTTCTTGCTCGGATGTCCGTTGATCAATAGATCTCTAGTAGATAGTAGATAAACCTCAACTTCAACATCTGGGTTTTCTCATTACACTCAAATATTGTCTTCTATAAGTGATTATATCCTTGGGTTCTGTAGGCTCATTATTATGTGTGAGTGTGACTAGTCTTAATTGGGATAAAGCCAGACTTATGGATATTCCAGCGCACAGGTACCTATCATATTTTGCTGGCATTTCGATATATGTGGCTGTTATTGCATCCTTCGCCTCGTCTATCACAATCTTTCCATCAACTCTTATTACGTTACCATAGTAGGATACCAAGCTCCCCTTTCGCTATACCCTCCGTCAAAATGATTAAATAGTTATGGCTACCCCTTTCCAGTGGCGGATTAAGAAGCTGGCCGCCCCTAGGCCTTCCAATAATTGCCGCCTGAAACTTGGTAATAATAATAACAATAAGATCCTTTACCTTCTAATAATTATTATAGTTTATTGAATTTAGCAAATATGCTTGGACTTATGTTGCCCGCACCAAATGCTTTTATAAATTCTAATTGTCTTACAAAAAAGATTAGGCGCACCAATAGATTTTAAAAATATTTATTGTATAATTTAATACAAATCTCTGAAAGCTTAAGCAATAATTAACTAATTAATAATAATATTATTCATTTAAGTGGTTTACAAAAATAGTAGAGAAATTGGCTATACCCGGTGCACTTCTAAACTATAAGTTGGGCAAATTGCCGCCCCGTAGAGCTTGCCGCCCCAGGGCCCGGACCTTGTTGCCCTAGCGTTAATCCGGCACTGCTCCATCCCATGGTTTTCTAATATTTCATAATATTGGAACGCACTCGGTGGAGTTATTAGGGAGATATCGGAGCTCACATAGAGGTGGAGATCTTTCCTCGACGATCTTGATCTTGGAAAGGATACAAATTATAAGAAGCGAACTTTATGGCAGACAATAAATAGCATTTACATTTTTAACACTTTCACATGATCCCTTATGCGAATAAATCGAGATCACTAAATATTAAACAATATTTATAAATACCACAATAAAAAATAATTCCTGGTCATTAGCACCATCATGCATCAAGCCTCGGTCAATTCCCATAACTAACCGTTCTATGCGTTTACATTATCGACATCGCTACAGCTACAAACAAAATCAATTTGACACCGAAATTAGACAAATTAAACTGTTGTTTTATGTCGCGTTCCTAAACCCCCAGCTCGTCGAGCCAATTAATTATTCCCAATTATAATAATTGAACACATCATTACTAATTAAGTCTAAATCTATTTGACACCGAAAACAACGATTGTAACGTGCAACATCGAAAAAACAACCTTAAATCAGTTGTAAATAGGGAGATTAGTAGTGCGTGCGTGTAACTCCACCTTAACTCAATTGGAGTACGTTCGGAATTCCGGACAAAATAGATTTAAAGTTCCTTCATCTCTCTTTTATATGTATTCGGCGGTATAACCAGCTTTACTACGACAGATGTTTTGGAACGCAGTCGAAAAACAATCAAGCAAGCTTAGGCTTCATGGCGGCTTCAGACTAGAGCGAAAATCGCAGTGCGCCATGGAAAACAAGAGAGTGACGCGTTATTGGTTAAGGGGAGGCACCGCCTCTTTTGACAAACTTCTATTCAAACTGGAATATTAGGGAGTATCTTGTAGTCAATAGCCCCCTACACCGGTATTTTTCCCTTTGTATTAACTTCTGGCTTCAGTTTACGATGGGACACGGTAGGATCGGTAGCTAGGAACTGGTTAACGGTTACTTAATAATTGCTCCCGGTTTTATACACACCTGTCATTCAAAATCTCGCGACTCTTTTAACATAAATGTTAATCGAAACTGACAATTCATAAATGACTTTGTGCGGGTGATTTAAATGATGACTTGCTACTAAACAATAATATTATATCAGACTTTGGAAAATGATTTGTTATTTTTTTCTACGTTGATGTTCGAGGGTGAAAAAAGTGGTGTCTATTAGTGACGTTTTGGTGGAGGTGCTCAATATGAACAATGAAATTGAGAGTGGAGTGAAAAATTTTTCAGGTAAGATACATTGTTTGTTTTTTATTATATAGATACTTTATTAATAAACAAATCTGCGTTATCGCTGGAAGAAAATTATGTCAGATTATGTAATTTCCACCAAGAGTTCATTAATTTTATTATTAATCTCTCATTTCACAATTCACAGTATCTAATAAATTAATTGATTATTTCTTATTATTGAATTATAAATATTTTACAATGCCTGTCCATGTAGGTATACCCATTATGATTTGGATGTGGAAGCTAATCAATTACCATTAATTAGATCATTTTAATCTAATTGTAGAAACTAATAATATACCTATTTATAAATTAAGAAGATAATATAAAAAGTTGAATTTAAATTTTATTGCATAATAATTGCGTATCATACATTCGCAAGTTATGATAATATTTCTGCTGTATACATGGATGTCAGCTGCATCCGTCGGAACATTTCAAAAGTTTTCGCTTGGTATAAATAAATAAATGATTCTTCATACCATCGCTTAAACAACTTTACAGTGCTGATAGGATTACATTGAATGTACCTATATTATTAACCTAGGTTTAGGAACGTCACGTATTAAGGGCCTCGTGATTAAATCGATCGTGCAATAATAATTTTCTAAACCGCGATTATTATAATATTTTTTTTACTACTAACTAAGTAAGCCATTTCCAAAATGTTGCAGTAGTTATTAATTTTACTCACTTTCATTATCAGCTCTATTAAACATTTCAATCAAGTTACCTATATGATTTGAAGTTTCACAGAATATTGTTCTTTTTTCTGTCATATTATTATAATTAGCAGTAATCGGTTTGCCTGCTTTCAAAAGTTTTATAGTTGTTTTTGCCAGGTACCTCTATTACTGATCTAGGTAAATTATGGAGGTAAATAATAATTAATGGTAATGTGTCATTGGAGTGAATACTTTAATTTTGATGAAGTTCAAGTCCTACTTAGACTACTACACACATTACAGAAATAATGATTCACTTTAAAAATAATCATAATGCTATAAATTTTAGAACTAAAACAGTTAATCTTAGTATATAATATCAATATACACATGAAAATAAATGCAATGATTTTTACAATCATAAAAATAACAATTTCATTGCACCCCAAAATTTTACTATAGGAAATTTCCAAATCATTTGTTCATCTAATGATGTTAGAAATAATTAAACTCATTGCCGCCATATAAATAATAGGAATTACTCAAACCTTTTCCTTTATTTTCCTTTATGTACTACCGCACATCTCAATGTTTAGAACTAAATTTGTTCACCATAATACTTCTTAAACTCAATCAGTTTAATAAAGCGAAATGTAATGGAATAAGTGCAAGTGAAGTATAATAAGGTACGTTTTTTTTGTGGTTATTTATAACTAATACTAACTTATTCAAAAAAATGTTGTTCTTAACACCCTCTGAAATGTTCTTTCATCTTTTCTAAATACAGCCTCGAGATACGAGTTTAATTCGTTCCGTAATCTTGCTCGTATGTCAATTTGCTCGTATCTCAAAGTAATTTTCCCCATTGAAATTAATTGAAATGCCATTAATCCGTTCCAGCCCCAAAAATGCTACCCCCAATTGTTGTTGTTACGTGTCTTTGAATAAGAAAAATGTATTTATAAATGACACATATTGTATAAAAACATAATAAAAGAGAATGTAAAGCAAAAAGAACTGGTTTTATAAAGTGTACATACATATTTGTATTTTGGTCACTTAAATGAAACTTACACATAACTTAAATGCTACTGTATGCTTAATTTTAGTCACTGCTTTTCTCTCCGCTGGTCTTTGCTTTTTTCGCCGGATTAAAAAAAAACTGTCCAAGGAGGTGTGTTGCTTCCTCCCTTTCAGAATGCTGCGGAAATGAGTTAGGCAAGTGTCATTAAATAGCTCCGATGCACGACCAGTTACAACTTGTGTCCAGCATCGCAGCTGACCGTTCCTCGTTTCTTAAATGTCGCTTATATTTCAAAACAAAACTTCGCTCGCTTGACAGTTCGTATCTCAAATAACTCGTATGTTAGGGCATTCGTATCTCGAGGTACCACTGTACTGTTTTTTTCGTTTATCAAATAGTGCTGACGATGGTTTAGTACAAAAAGAAGCCGAAACGTAAACTAAATCCTTGAATTCCAATTCCAATGTAACCAAATCCCAAGACGCATTAGTTACAATTAATTTGAAAAATGTCTGGCTGGAGGTTAAGAAAAATAATTTCTCAAGGAGTATTCAGCTAATAATACGTGATTAAAGTAGCGAAAAAAAGTATTTTTTAAATAACAAGCAGAGTGTTTAATTCGTCCCTATTGATATCGATGTTTTGAAATATATTTAGGGCTCATATTACAAAGACACCTTAAAGTACAGAATCACAAGCCATCCGTAACACAAATCTGGCAGCATATTAAAGTTCTCTTTAACTCTTATCTAAAAGTATAGATCTTTAAGGACGTGGTAAGCGTCCACAATGCGTCAATTGACCCTCAAATTAATTTAAAACATAGCATTTTTAAGGTTTTCCATAACGATAAGGCTACTTTAGTTAAGGTCTAAATTAAGGTAACGTTCAAATATCGGCCATTAAACATTTAAATATAACTTGACACCTAATAAGCATTTGGCAAAATTTCACAATTTCCTTCTCTATTTATTTTAAATCTCTTCTTCCAATGTGTAATGATGAAAAGTTCATATTATTGAAAGTAAAAAATTGTGTTATTAAAATCTGGTAAAACTCTAAGCAGAAAATCATTTAAGAGCTGCGTTTAATCACAGATTGCCAAACAGGCACCATTTTATACGAACGTTTAGCCAAATATACTTAGTTCTGTAAAGTGTGTGATTCGTAAAGTTATAGGATTGGAAAACTCTATGAGAAAATTGCGTTAAAAAATATAATGTTATAAGAATAATAATAACAATTTCAAATATGAACAATTTTCAAATTTTTGTCACAGATCTGCCTGAAACTTTTTGATACCGCTATCGACATGTCAGACAATCTAAATATCAATAAATTAACTAAATTATTAATAGCTAAAACTTCACGAAAATAAATATTGATCAGCTGATGACTCTCATCTCTTTCTAACCTGCCAAAAGGCGGCATATTTTTAAATTAAATTGATGCAACATAGATGGCGCTGATTGCTAATTTGGAATTGTTTGAGATCCTCATCTTAACGCCAGATCACGTTGCATATGATGGTGTATAAATAAACGGGCAAAAGCAAATTGAGTAGGTATGACTTTATATTATATATATTAAGTATAACAAGTTAGGATAAGATAGAACGAACCCATCCTGCACTTAAATTTAAATCATACCTATAATAATGATGCAGATTATTTTCTATAATAATCCGTTGAACTATATTTGTTACCCGCATACTGTAGATAAATTTATTCATATATTATATCACAAGACTTATAGATTTAATCGATTAAACTATCCAGAATATTTTGAGCATGACTTGGTTTGGAAAATAGTCGAATCAAACATAATTCGACGAAAATACGCGACCGCGAAGCGGCCTAGGATTCTTATTTTAACATTATTTTGCATGAAACTATTTCCCAAAAAGCACAATCATGCAAAAAATATTTGAATAGTTTAATCCATTTAAATTTATAGGTCTAGTGGTATACGGCTAGATTATTTCCTGAATAACTAACTTACATTATTAATGGTCCAGACGAGCCGAATGGTAGGATGGCACAAGTAAGGCTAGGATAGAGTTCCAAAAGTTTGGGAATATGGGATTCTTTCCAGCATGTTGAGTTGAGACTTTCTGGAGTATAACTGGGATAAACCGTAGAGAATTTCAGAAGTATAACTGGAAAACTGTAGATACTTTCAGGTATACAATTATTGTAAAATCGTAGAGACTGTCAAAGTTATTGGAAACAATAGGGATTCGTTGATTGTTGAAAAATTTGTTGATTACTGAGGTACTTAGTATTAGGTAAAAGTTACCTAGTGTGAAGAATTTGATTAGTTAGACATTATGGCGGATTTAGAGGTGCTTAAGAAACAAAGGGCAACCTTGAAAGGGTGCATAACTAGGATAGAGACATTTGTAAGAGACAATGAAAATAATTTAAGGGCAGATCTTAATACATATGTTACTAGGGAAAGTTATTTACTAAAAATTTTTGATGATTATTGTAAATTGCAATTAAAAATTGAGGAGTTGGATGAGGGTGAGACTGCAGTTAATCTAGATTCTGGAAATAATATTATCAAATATAACTCGAGAGTCGTTTTTGACTCAATGATTGCTTGGGCATGTTTATTCATAGATTACATCCCTTGAGCTTCGCTCTCGGGATTTAATCGGAATAAACAAATGTCAACGACATTTCGTAAAATTTCCAAAACAAAACCTAGCGTCAAAAAGAAAATTTTTATCATTAAAAAACCGTTATATTAGACACCTTCGATTAAACATCAGGTATTGGGCTTTAATCACTTATGTAACTAAACAAATTTTATTCAAAAAATGGTGGTTGTCTATTTCACAATGAGGGAAATAATGATAGATAAATTCTCTCTCATTGATAGATAAATTAATAACAATAGTATGGAGCAACTAGACACTACCGAACAAACCCGAACAAAACCAAGCAATTTTCGTCTAGTTTTTGTTTACCTTGTTATAATAGTTATAGCATTTCAACGTGGTTTGAAAGATTTTATATTGAATGCGGACCTATTTTTAATCTGTCTGTGATTATTGTTGCTCCCTGTAACTTTTAAAGTTTGATGGCTAATTAACTTTATTTAAAAGGCTATGTCAATATTGAACTACAAAATACTGGCACCTTATACAGGGTGCCCCAAGTAAAGTGGCCTATTAGAAGTATCTCGAGAACTAAATGAGATTTTATTTTGAAATTTTGGCTGTGGCTATAAGCGATGGTTTTCTACGTTTATAAAATAGTTTGGATGGTGCGGTGTTGCCGGATCCTACCGAAGGTAGGTAGGTACGGGACCTGAAAAGAAAATCGTATCTTTTTAGCGGTTACAGCTAGAAAGCTGAAATTTTGACAACAGTTTCATAAGACCATCGAAATTTTATAATTTTGAACAGTATTTAATTAGTTTTATACAGGGCGTCTCCATAACAATATTTCTGAGGCGGATGAATTATTGCAAAAATCTTCTTCTTTTAAATGGGACAACCTGTATTTGATATGTTTTGCTAATGGAGGATCGAATTTTCTATCTAATGATATTAAGTGTTCCTATACCTATCTTCAGTATTTTCGGACTTATAGCGAAATTTAAAAATTACCAATAAAATAACTAATAATTAAATTGTTTAAAATGCTTGGCTTAAACATTCATAAATTGTAGTTATAACATGTTCATTTGTCACCTTTTTCATTTCTTTCCCTTCTAGAGACCCCAAAGCTGTTCGTACTCGATTTTCTAAATCTTCCCTTGTTGTGACTGGTGTCTTGTATCTTGTATACTATTTCTTTAATCCTACCCCATAGATATAAATCTAGGGGGGTAAGATCCGCAGACCTTGGGGCCATTTCCATGGACCGCCTCGTCCAATCAACTTTTTTGGAGTCATAGGAGCTGCATCAGGATGGAGTTCATTAAGTTTTCTGCAAGTTCTAGATAAAACAATACCACACTCCCCATGAATATAAAATAACTTAAAATATCTAAGCTCGAATAATGTGAATTAGCCATTTTTATTACGATAACTCAGACATAACGTCAAGTGGATTTTTCATTATTTTGTTCCTATGAATCCATTCCACAGCCAACCACACTATCAAAAAATATATTTTTATAAGATAATTTTTAAATTTCGCTATATAAGTCCGAAAATACTGAAGATAGGTATAGGAACACTTAATATCATTAGATAGAAAATTCGATCCTCCATTAGCAAAACATATCAAAACATATCAAATACAGGGTGTCCCATTTAAAAAAAGAAGATTTTTGCAATAATTCATCTGCCTCAGAAATACTTTTATAGAGACGTCCTGTATAAAACTAATTAAATACTGTTCAAAATTATAAAGTTTGCGATGGTCTTGTGAAACCATTGTCAACAGCATTCTAGCTGTAACCGCTAAAAAGATACGATTTTCTTTTCAGGTCCCGATACGGCGTTAAAAAATCACAAAATTATTTATAATTTAAAAACTCTAAAGATAGGTATATGATATTATATAGAAAACTGGCCTATATTTGTACCTAGATTCCAAAAAGGAAATAATATATAGGGTAATTCATTTAAAATTCCGAAGTTGCTACCACTTTCGGTATGATCCGGCAACACGGCACCATCGAAGTTCTCGAGATACTTCTAATAGGCCACTTTACTTGGGGTTGGGGCACCCTGTATACAACAAACCCGAACAAACACAAAAAGTAATTGTGATTAATATATCTCTAAGCAAGCCCAAAATATAAATTATTCCGATTTTCGCCCTCTACCAGATAATACACCGACCTCACCGACGAAAAATCAATATAGTGTACCGGTTACGGTTTGAAAATATTTATAAGAAATACTTACGTCAAACTGCAAATACATTAGAATTTTTTTGTATATGTGCGCCAATTATACAGATAACATTTATTCCAGCAGGAATATAATCATTAGAATATCATCACGGCTGGGCCATTACTGGTGTTTTGGATACCCTTGAAATGATGGGTAATATGCACCGACATAACTATGGATACGTACAACTTATGGAGTGCGCAGTAAAAAATTAAATTTTAAGAGTTAGAAAAGAGGTTGGGGCGCACGGTTTTCCGGTCATATTTTTAAAGTCGGTTGTCTTGCGCATAATGCTGTCGCCGTCATATAGGCAATCCCGCCGTATTGGTGCCGGTTTGGTTGCCAACCAACGACGTGAATTAGAACCGAAATCAATCGTAGCGATGTAACGATATTCAAAATCTATCGAACCGTGGACAATAGATATCAAAATTAATCCTAAAAGTGGCTTTTCAGTGATGGCCACGAAGCTTTCTTTTATGCGAGAAAATTTCGCAGTAAAAAAGGTCTTGATGTGCCAAAATATTGCCGTGAAATCATTTTCATTATGGGCGAAGTACCGTCTTGTTCTCCGGTTAAGGTAAATAGTTTATTTAACTTATACCACGCGGTGTGATCTAACATCACTGTTAGTATACTCTAGTGACCCACATTATTGCTAACTAAATTCAGATGGAACAGCGCGACAGTATATGGGTAAAAAGGGTTTTTACCTTAGTATTTAGATATTCGATTAAAAAAAAAGTATGTAGACTTTCTCTAGGACACCCATTTAAATATAATAAGTCATTTCCATAACACCCTGTATGTAAAAAATGTTATTATAACGGCGTTCTACCCTATAAACGGAGGCGTGTGAGGGCATATAAATAATAATCGATTAAGTCTCTTAACTGATAAAACAAAAGAACCTTAAAAATATAGTTATGACACTCAACCCCAACTGTATATTACACACTACCTATGTATATACTCCATAACATATTTTCTTAATCTACTTCTAAAAACCCTAGAAAAGCCCCAAATACATCACCGAATATATCGATATTACTCGACAGGTTGGCTTGTACTTCTAATGCATACCTATACTGCCGTGTTAATTCAAAGGGACGTATCTGCATATGTCGTCAAAATCTACTTATACCGTTCAAGCAACGTGACATGAATGAACTCATCTAAATGCCTGTTAAATTCGAAAGCAGTACATGTTACCAAAACCTATTAATACGTTTTTAACTACAAATATGGACATCATTGAAATTTGGAAGCTAAATAATCGATGTATTACACAATCAAATTTTCAGTAGATACGCCCCTTTGAATTAACAGGGCAGTATAAAGCCTTATGGTATCTGCCGCCACAGCAGATGCTGCATTGCTCGGAAATGTACCTTTAGAAAGACCAATGGACAGCAACAATTCAAAACGTATTCAACTTCAGAATTAACTTAACTTTACTTAACTCTACAAAGTGGGGTTGTCAGAATTACACTGTTCATAGTTTTACTTATAATGTTTACTTTTTCAGTGGACACTATCCACGTGACGGCACCCAGCATCTTAAATAAGCCGTCGCAAACAATGCCTCAACGCTCTCCCTTCGCCATACAGGAACTTCTCGGGCTTGGAGATTCACATCATCATAGATCACCAACTGCCGCTGTATCTGCAATAACGCCAAATGTCTATTCACATCAAAAGGTAAGTAGGTATATACATTTCCCGCTATTCTTTAAGAAAATAAACAACAAATTCTTCTTACACACGAGCAACCACAAACAGATACTTTTTATTATTGATTTGACATTATTGGTTATTTCTTAATCAACGGAATACAATGAATGTGAACAAACCCAAATCCCATGAAGGTGGACTTTCCACAAATACGCTAATCCATTGTTGTTTCTCAGAAACGGATGAAAAAAATTGTTTAGTTAGCTGGTAAGAAAATATGAGAACGATATTGGCTAACAATTATCCTGTGTGATTTCGGACATATTTTTATATTTAAAGAGAAAAAAACATGATGTTAATATTTTGTATTTATTTGTTTATTAACGGGCAAAGTCCGATTATACAAGCATTACAAGAATAAGCTAACAAATTTATAACAAAAAAAAAAATTATAATGAATTGAAAGTTTAAAATGTTAATTCAGCGATATATGTATGTATAGTATAATAATAGAGAAGTCAATCTATAGTCAGTAGTGGCCTCATAAAATCCAACATATTTAAAAAAAAATCACTCGTGGGATATTCATCATAGTACGGCAGCCCGTTACCACGATTTCAGACTGATCACGACCTAATTTTTTTTTAGTTTTTTGGTGATTTAATAAGGACTTAAGAAGGAAATTAACAAGAACGGACATTGGCAACGTTGCGAAATCATTGAGAATCATCTTTACATATGTAATAAGAAGTGGTCGTAAAAGTTATCGCGCCTCGTGCATTCTTTTTATTTTTTGATTGAGAGTGATGTTTTTGATGAGATGAAAATAGTAACTGACATTTTCCGTGCGGCGAATAGTTTTGGTCTGAGAAAAATCGAAAATTGTTTACAGCGGAGAATTCAACTTATCACGCCTCGTCCGTTTTACTTTACTTAGCTATGTAATTTTTTTTTAACGCTGTTCCAGTTATCGCGCCACGTCCGTTTTCAAGCAAAAATCGTGTATTGTGGCTCGGAAAATGTAGGAAAAATATGACATTTTTACACACGCATTTTTTAGCAAAACCGTTTTCAGTCAAGAAAAAATGTGTATCAATAATATTTTAATATGGGGATATAGCTGATGCCGAGTTGTTATAGACAACCAAGCCACACAGCAAGCCGTCCCATGCGCGTGCCGTGTACCGCGATCATGAATTATACAGATATGAGATCTAACTCCGCGGCCCTCCCTGCAGCTGCACAACACGGAAAATGTCCGTTGGACTCGATTTACTATTTTTAGAGTGTTATCAACCATTTAAAAAAAAATTGACCAGGGCGCTGTAACTTTTTATATCCTTTTTCTTTACATCTTTTATTTAAACTATGGAATTTTTGCAACACTTAAAACGTCCGTTGTCAATGAATTCATGTTTTTTTTATATTTTTAATATAATTTCATCAAGAACGGACAAGGCGTAATAACAAAGACGATCTGCATTCTTACGGACTGAAATCACTCTGAACGGTAAGCGCAGCGTTGCCGAACTTTTTCGCTCGAGTAAAACTTTCTTATTTTTTAATAATCTAGCGATTAGTCATTGACTAGATGAAGGCGTGATAACAGGCCATTTTGGTAACGGGCTGCCGGATCACTAGCTAGCCTGCATGATATTGATATAAAGCTATTTTGGCCATAGTTAGTTCTATGAACTGGTATAGACAAGGTATTCCCCAGACGTGTTTCCCTAGATGGCACGTGCAATTATATTCTGTCAAGTAACAAAGGACAGTTATATATTATGTTATGTAATAGGTTATATAACATTATAAGATCCCTATAATCCCGACGTAGCCTAAGGGTACTGAACTGGATACTTGCTTTAAGCTCAGAATAAGCTGCTACATCATTATAGCAAGGATTACAGACACAGGAGGAGTAATCCATATGGGTTCTTATTAATGAGCAATATAATTGTTTAATAGCTTTGGTATTAGTAAAGCCACTGGTTATGTGCTTAATAAATCCTAGGAGTTCTAGAGATTGAGATATGGTGTTCTGAATGTGAGAAATGAAAGTAAAGTTAGCATTCATAGTCAGACCTAAATCCTTAACTTCGGGAACAATAGTAGTACGCTAACTAGTATTTGGAAACAGAGTGAAATGCAGGCTAGGTATTACCTGACTCCCAACCAAGTTTCATTGCGCTAATTTATCAGAGTTCAAAAATATTAGAAGACGATAACAGATAAGTAGGTATAGAAAAATGTTAACCAAAGTTATTAAGAAATTAATATAGATTCTAAAAAAATAATACACAGGGTATTCCATTTAAATTATCAAAGTTGCTCATACTTTCTAGTAGCATCGGCTTTCCAGTTTTTTTTTCAATTTTTTTCAATTTTCAAAGTTATCCGTTGACTAGTTCTTCATTAACGTCTAGTAGGCCATCCACCTAAAATCATGGTATAAAGATCTAAGAGGTATTATTCCACGCCGATGGAGACGTGGCTTGTGACGTCAACGGGCGAGTTATTTTTAAATCTCTTATGGAGATTTATACTGCTGTCAGCGTTTTAACTCCCTTTTAAAGGTATTAAAAGGTTTTACGCATTTAATGGTATGTGAAATGAAAGAATAATATCATGATATTTAGGTATATTTATTTCATGATCATACAACAAAGATTAAAGCTAAAATACAACCTAGCTATAAACAAATTAAACTATTTTTTAAATAGTTCATCTCTCAGTGTAGTGAAATTATGAAGAGGTAAAGAAACTCATAGTCTGCTTCAGTAGTTAAATAAACAATATTTTAATTTCCATGTGTTTCGAAGGCATATACCCTCTCAGCTTCAGTGGGATATACTTAAGAAGTAAATGTTAATAAAATAGGGGTTTGTTACTGTCACATTTCTTTGCCGGTTATCCATATCACAACCGAACACAGCGCACCTCATTTTATGAAAATTCAGATATTTATTTTAATGAACACATACGACTAAATAAGAAACAGTTCTGGTGAACTTTCAAAATTTCCATGGAAAACTACGGCAAACGGCCCTCACTATGTGGCGACCATTGTTGCCAGAAATCTTTGATCAAAAGTAATAGGTTTATGGTTCGCTCGTTACTAATAGAATAGTAAAAAACGGTGTCAGAGTAAAAAGAGTATGAAAAAAAGGTAGTTATTTTCCTATGATATGGTGGCCACATCCAGATTGAACATAAATTTCATATGGGAAGAATGAACATCTCAAAAACTGTTAAAATAGTAATGGATATATTAGAATTGTAAAAGACTGACAACGCTGGTGGCACCATGCAGGGGTGGCCGAGCAGCTTCGGCTATCGTCGACCGGTTCCGATGGCGCGGCGGATGTTTTAAAAGTTTGTCGGCATCTTTTCTTATTTTAGTGGTATTTTAGCTGTAATATGTGTTATATTTCTATGAAATTAATGTACGTAAATACTTCTCATATATTATTATTTCATCTCATATACCCTTACATGCATAATAATACCTTCAAAATACAATTAGGAACGCTGACAGCAATATAAATCCCCATAAGAGATTTAAAAATCGCTCTCACTTTGACGTCTCTGCTCGCAGCAGACGAAATTGGGACGTTTAGATATATTTAGTTATTGTATCATGATCACCCTGTATAAACGTATTCCGTATTCATGTTTATATACGAGTAAATAAGTAAAATAAGGATCGTTATTCGATCCTATTATAGAAATGATTTAGCTAATAACAACGTTTTGCTATAACTGTGTAAACGATAGCGTAACTATGACTCTACTAAATTAATTAATTAACCAGATTGTTTTTTATTTCATACATGCTAAAAATAATTTTTTTATTGTATAGTATCAACTTCAGGCCCCGGCTGGCTTCCACCCATCCGAACACGGCTTCAGTCACCACCACATGACAATGGCTGCAAGTAGGATGGCCTATTTCAACGCCCAGGCTGCAGTGGCAGCAGCGTTCTTGCCTCACGGTATCGCCGCGGCCGCCCAAATGAACGCTGCAGCTGGAGGCGGTCAAGGATCTGCTGCGGCGATGCTCGGTCTAGCCGGGCATCAGAGTGCTGGTTCGGGTGAGTAATTTTTTAAATACATTTTGTATAGTGATATGAACCTTTAAGAGTGTTGGAGATTTAAAATAAAACTACTTATTATACAGGGTGAGTAGGGAAGAACGGGCCAAATTCGAAGAGGGTATTTTATAAGTGAGGATAATGTAAAAAATCTCATATTATGTCCTCATCCGATTTTCATATTTGTTTTCAAGTTAAGGTCGATTCTTACTTGACGTGCAAGTCACGTGCTCGGCATGGGCAAAGCACCGGCTCATAAAAAATATGTTACATTGAATCTTATGGATCGGGTGTGTGGTACTTCTGTGTTAACTCGAATTATATTCGCAAAAAAGACCAAGAAACTAACTTTCTTGGGCAACATCAATTTCTCATTTGCATGGATTTTTCTCAATCAACTTCAGCCATCGAACTTTATTACATTTCTTTTTAATGATCAAACACAAGCACTATAGGAAAATCCACTCTGGGAGTGTCGCACGCTATTAATTTTTGAATATTTGTTCATGCTGCTCGATAAATTAATGTTATGTTGTGAATTGTGAATACAATTGAAAAACTACACGATTTTCTTTCAAAAATTGCATCTTATTTTAAAGAGCAGGTGATGACGCGAACCAAAAAACATTGTGTTAAAAAAAGGTCACACTTCAAATCAAAATATAGTGAAGCTAAATTCTACCGCTCAATGTTTCTACAGGGCGTTTAGAAGTTAAGGGTAAAAAAGTAACTGCCTGTATAATTATCAAGACATCAGTATTTTTTGAAAACTAAAATTCAGGACATCATTCTAAGACACAAGCCTACACTTTACTAAAAATGTCACCAAGATCGGAAAAATATTTAAAAAGTTACAGGACTATAGGCTTGACTAACATTATCTTTGTATGACACTGTTAAGGTAAACTTCTTGGAGCAATAAAAATATCTAATTAATTATGAAATTTTTTTTTTCTATAATTAAATTGTTTGGATATAAAAAAAAAGCAAATGTGCAATTAATTCCTGCGGTTTAGTAGTAATTTATTTATTTTCTTATTTTGAACTATTTTTTTCCCATAAATAAATATAGAGAACTAAAGATTTTAACCATACTCTCGAACAATAAACGCGAACCGCATATTAAAACAGTTTGCGTCGCACTTTCGCAGGTACCCAAGCAAGGCAAGTTAGTTATTTTCGAACACCTCGCTATTCACTGGTCTGAAAGAAGTAAACGGTGCGGTGAAGACGGCGTGAATGTTAGGGGGCAGGAAACGGCCCCGGCCCCCTTATCCCCCGCGCTTGACATGTGCTGCAGCTTTTCACACGTTTTAAATGCGACGAAACGCTGTACACCACGAACATCACCTGATGAATGGCACACTGAGAATTAGAATGAGAGTTAATTTTCAGCTTTAATCGAGGCTTTCATTTAAAAAAGTATTTGAATTTGTCTTTTTTATTTGTAACTAGATGTAGGTATAGTTAGACGTCGACTAGAAGGTAAAACAAGTATTTATTTAACAGTTTTAGTGGTTAATATATCCACAAAACAAGGGCTGATTTTTCGAGAGTGGGAAAGGGGAAGGTAATTGAAGAGACTGATCCACATAAAAATTCACTTGTCCAGACAAAGAAGTTATTCTTCGAACCGAATTCGTTCCTCCCTTCGAATGTGTCCCGTAGCGGTCTATCGGTTGTCGACAAAACGCTGTTTGTGTTTTATTACTTGCCAGTAAATATTTTTGTTTCTAATTAATACCTAATAAGAACCTAATAAGCAGACTTTATATTTTAATTATTCTTTGTAATTTGTGTATATGTATGTTCCTACAATTATGACAAATTAACCAAATAAAAATATCAAGATTTTAAGACTTGGATTACATTTAAGAAGAAACATGCCTATGGGGTTGGTTGGTATATTATTGATGAGGTTAGTTGATAGTGTACCAATTAACTCCTAGGTCAATAAATAGTGTTCCTATTTGGTTAAAAATGAAAGAAATATGTCAATAGCGATTGTGATGCATGGATGACCAATAATCGGGGACACACAATGACTATAAAATATATCCCTGGGATTGTTGCTACTGCTTTACGTCTGGCTGCGACACCAAACAATATTACAAGTGATTTTAAATTATCTGGCATATCACCATTTAATCGTGACATTTTTTCCGAAAGCGAGTATATTATTATGGCATCATATTATGTAATTGATAGACCGGATCCCAACATCGAAAGCAATGAAGCAACTGATCTGCTGTCTAATAGTGAATCCACAAAAGTCAGTGATCTTAATCTAGAACCTGCAGCTCATGAATTGCCCACTGTGTCCACTTCAGTGGAGACTGCTCATCATGCTACTCCAACTGACGACATTTTAAATTTACCTGGCCGTAGTAAATATTCCATTTGTCTGTAAATATTAAAGCCAATATCAAAAGTGGCCCCAAGAAAATCTACAAAAAACCGACGTAAAGAAAATCCGCTATCTTAACTGATACTCCTGTCAAAAACGAACTAGAAAACGAGTAAATGCCAAATTAAGAAACGAAACGAACAAGAAAAAGAACGTAGGCGGTAGGATACAGTTGAAGAAAATGTATTCGGAAAAGATCTTGGGAATGAAAAAAGGAAACCAAAGAACCGTCGATTTTGATTTTTTAATTTTTTTTGGTGGTAATTTCATGTATACAGGGTAGCTCAAAAATAAGTTACGACCATCAACTTCATTTTTTCAAATGAAAACATATATTTTTTATTTCATTTTTGAATTTTGCATTGAATTCTAAGCATGTTTCATGTACCATGTCCTATACATAAACTCAATAGTTATTGACAAAATTAGGATTGAACATATCATTTAGGGAATCAAACGATCTATCAAATCTTCTGGCAATATGGCATTTTGGGCTCCATAATAAGTAAGAGTGTACTGTCTCACTGTCACCGTTTATTTCCATAGAAACTGTATGACAATTTTATTTCAAATAAGTATAATTATTGTCAAGCGTAGTTTCAAAGTTGCGGTTTTCACAATAATGGTGAAGTTAACGGAACGGGAAAAATTGAAATTCTATGCATGGTTGGGTTTGGTGATAAAACACGTACTCAAATAGAAACAGCCCAATTATTTAATGAAATCCATCCTGATCGTCCTCCCATATGTCAAAAGATGGTGAGTAGAATAGAGGCTAAGTTTAGAGAATTCGGTGATGTTAGAGATTTGCCTATATCTGGTCGTCCTACTCGAGATGAAAATGAACAACTTGACGTTTTGCTTTCCTTGGAAGAAAATCCATGTACTCCCCTGTCGCACATTGGGGCCGATTTACACATGACGAAATCTGTTGTTCACCGAGTAGTTCAAAAGCACAAATATCACCCATACAAAGATATTCCAGTGCATGAGTTATTTGAAGATGATTTCGATAGGCGAAGTGAGTTTTGCGGACGCATGCAAAATATGTGCAATCTAGATAATAATTTAGTAAAAAATATTATTTTTTCGGATGAAGCTACGTTCTATTTGAATGGTAATGTGAACAGACAAAATATTGGGCAACAGAAAATCCGCATTGGATGATAGAGGTTCACAGCCAGTACCCTAAGAAAATAAATGTTTGGTGTGGAATCGTACGCGAAAGAGTAATTGGTCCATTTTTCTTTGAACAGTCTTTATCTCGGATTTCTCCAACTAGAATTAATTCCAGCATTAGTGGCTTTATTTCCGAATCCATTGGATCCAGACTCCCCTGACGAAGAACTGATATTCCAACAAGATGGTGCTCCTCCGCACTATGCGGCCACTGTGCGCACATTTTTGGATGAAACCTTTCCCAATCGGTGGATTGGAAGGAGAGGACCTATCGAATGGCCTGCTAGGTCGCCAGACCTAACTCCGCTGGACTTTTTTTTGTGGGGTTACCTCAAATCAAAAGTATTTGTTAACAGGCCAAACAATATGCAGGAGTTGAAAGAAAGGATCCGAAGAGAAGTGCGTGTCATAACTCCGGAAATGGTTGGAAACGTGCAAAGAGAGTTTATTGATCGTCTTGGATATTGTCAAGCCGTAAATGGCGCACATTTTCAACATTTAATTTGATTTTGTTGTGTTTTTTTTTAATAAACAGGTCTTACTTATAGATTTGTTCAATCCTAATTTTTTCAATAACTGTTGAGTTTATGTATAGGACATGGTTCATGAAACATGCTTAGAATTCAATGCAAAATTCAAAAATGAAATAAAAAATATATGTTTTCATTTGAAAAAATGAAATTGATGGTGGTAACTTATTTTTGAGCTACCCTGTACACATGAAATTACCACAAAAAAAAAATAAAAAATAAAAAAACGGGTACGAGCGCTTTTTGAAAAAACTTACCGCTGAATTTTAAATGAATTTAGACATTTCTTCTGGGACTCACTGTATGCCACAACTGTGATTCCGACGACTCGAAGTGACATAACATTGATAGTTTATCATTTTTTTACATGTAGTTTCTTTTATTATTGATATAAATGTTACAATTACATAAGTAATATAGATTCTCTAAAACTTTGACGGTTGTACAAACTTACCCCATGGTGTATACCAACAAACTCGAACAAACCTATAAGAGGGGTATGTTGGTAATTGGACAAATAATATTTTTTTACTTTTGAGTTGCTATAAATGCATTGGTAACCTAAGTAATTAAGTAGCCAAATATAGGTAGTTTAAGAGCATTATGCTAAGATTTCAAAGATGTTCACATTTACAGTAACAAAAAAATGAAAAGCCAAAACTGTACCAACTAGCCCCGGTCTCCGAGCCACATAAAAATTCACTTGTCCAGTCAAGGAAGTTATTCCTCGAACGGAATTCGTCCCTGGGGAATGTTCATATCAGACCACCGCCACCCTTGCTCTAGGTAGATGCATATACCTATATACCTACTGTACGGAATATCTCATATTAAGAATATTAGGATATTTATAATACCTGAGCAAATATGGGAACCGGTTGATGACCGCAGAAGCTTGTCACACGACGACGTCCTGTGCGATTCTTACCTCGTGTTTATTGTATCGTCTCTATTGGTAGGATGTTAAAACCTGCATACCGATTTCTAGTTATTTTGTTCCCATCATCAGTACTGGGCAGTAACTCAGATTTGACCATGATATATTCTACCCACCAGGTTTTATATAATGACTTGAAGTTCGTGTCTATCTCTTAGTAGTCACATATAAATCTGAGCGTCAAACCTATGGCCCATCCACATTAAAATACCTTAAAAATTCGTAATAAATAAACCTAAACATTTATTTTCCGAGTTGAATTAGAATCTTGATATATAACACTATTAGATAGAATACGACAAATTTTTGCTCAGTAAATCACCGCTCGATGGGGTCTATAGCCCGGAGAATAACTGATTAGCATTACCTCTCTTAGGCGGACACCTACGGAACCGTCTAAATGTGTCCGCCTAATAGAGGTATCCGCCCATGGGAAATTTGTTTTTAGGTAATATGTAAATGAAAAATTATTACTATGTATATGTATGTATAAATAAATATAACGTGACTGACGTGTTTGCATTTTATACTTGCAATCTAGAAAATGTAATTCCAAGTCTGATAACAATTCCATTGCTGTAGAGTCACCTCTATTCTTTGCATACTCTAATAATTCCTTTACTCTACTAATGGCTTGTTGATAATTGGTGATATTTGTTTGATTACTGCATTCAACTTCTTCATCAGAGTCGTCAGATAGTGATTGGTTTCAGTTTGGACTAGATAATCGGTAGGAATGGGGTCACTATCATCTTCTAATAGCACATTACTATCAATGTTAATGAACTCGTATAAATCATTGTTATCAAATTACAAACTTCCACAACATCAATATTCTCTTTTAGACTCAAAACGTGACATTTTTATGCCATTATTGACGATTTTAACCTTACATCTCAAAAACAAACGGCGGACTGCTGTCGGGGAATCACACATACTTTCATTAGGCGAAGTCCTTTCGCTCGGCCACGCATACGCGATTTGATGCCGCTCTGTTTTCAGAGAGTTTGTGCACCGTACTTATTCGTCTCCCGAATACTTAAAAAATTTGTTGTCCGTTTAAAGGAGGGTTTCGCATTATTTGTATGAAAACAGCCTGTCCGCGTCCGCCCAAAAGAGGTTGATTTTCATGGAATTTCATATACCTAGTTCCGGACTATGAAAAAATGTCCGCTTAATAGAGATGCCCGTTTATTAGACGTGTCGGTTATGAGAGGTTTCACTGTATTTGTTTATAAGACATCTCTTGGTTAGAAAATCATTTTCCTTGCATATGTGAAAATTTATTTTGCATGTTCAATATGAGGTTTAAGTAGCAGCATGATTCGCAGATCACATTATAAATAAGAGTTATTACGTCGCAAGAACGGACATGTTATAGTTGATAAGTATATTATTTTCTGATCCAATTCCAATACAAATCCTCTATTAAATATTAGCCGATGCCGGCTCATAAAATAATTAGACCGATGCCGCTGTGGCGGTAACTTCTTTATATTTTTATTTCTATTGGGATTCAATCAGATAATAAAATATCTACTATACTAGTAGCAACTGAAATTAAATATCTTCTATTCCATATTTTTGTATTCCTTCTTTACTGCATTGTAGGTAAATTGCAAGGATGTGAAATACTGAAATTTTAGTTCAGAACTTGTTGCTACTTAAGTATAGTAATTTTGAAGTTTCTGAACTAAACTGTCTTGTTGATTTCTGGCTTCAGGAGTTATTTCATTCTTCAACGTTTTAATATAAAAAATTTCGGAAATTAAGAATTTTAAGAAGCAAGGGTTCTAAAATTATTCTTCAAAAAGTTAGGGAACGTAATATCAGCTTCTTAAATTTTCAAATATAGGTTTCTGAATAACTATTGATAAATTATATGAAGAACTTTATTATGTATTTTTTAGAGCTCTCTAGATTTCTGGATTTAAAATTTCTAAATTCAAAAAATGTATTTAGTATTCTATTACACTTCTATGAATATGAATAAGAACTTTTGAGAAATTATTGCTCAGCATACGTGTTTAGGGTATCGGTGGGTTTTGACCGGCCAAAAGTTTATGCTTTTCATTTTAATATTTAACATTTTTAATATATAATATAATATAATGTATAGCAAAAACCAATAATAGACATCTAGGTGCAACAATCCCGTATGTATCGAAATTAGACATATGTACATTATTATTTTATATTTTTATTTAAATTACCTATATTATAATTCAATGTGACACACGTTACTGAAACATGCCCACAATCCTTATTGATTTAGTGAGTTACTGAAAAAGTATTGAAAACTTTTCTGTTTTCCGATATAAGTACATACTTTTTACTAAAAGTTTTTATATTTTTTATTTTATATTATCCGGGAGTAAATTGAATGATTTTGGTGCTAAGTAATCCATAAACTTTTTATTGGTAGTTGTCAGATTTTTGGAAATTTTAATTTGTTATTAGATTTAGTTCTTGTTTCATAGTTTAGCTTGGTCTTACACCGATAAAAAAAATTACATATACAGCTAATATATAAAGTTCTGATATTTACAGTATCGTCCGAAAACAATAAATTTGTTGGAAATCTTTTATTTTTTTTGTATATAATTTTTAGAATATATTTTTGTGTTATATTTAACTTATTAAGTACTGTGCCATAGGCACCACTCCAAGCAATTATTCCGTATCGTACTAGCCACTCCACAAATGCTTTATAAACAATCACCAATGTTTTTTCATTTAGGAATTGCCTTGATATATAAAATTTGTGTATGAGTCTACGTATTTTATTAGAGACATAGTCAATATGTGGACTCCACTTCATAAACTGGTCAAGCAGCACACCAAGATATTGTGTATGGGTTATTTCAGCAAATCTATCATTACCGATAGTAATATCTGTAAAATTGTGCTGACCAGCCCTTGTTAATGGAAAGGCTATGTAATTTGTTTTATTTAGATTAAGTGATAGTTTATAAGTTTCCAACCAACAAACTCTTAACAAATTTAAAACCTTTTATTGCCTTATTTTTAACTTCTTACCAATCTTTACCAGAAAATATTATAGCCGTGTCGTCAGCATATATATAACTGTACCTTCTACCTTTTCTGTTGAAAGAGCATTAAGATAAATGATGAAGAGGATCGGGACCAAAACGGTTCCCTGAGGAACACCAATTCTGATCACCCACCTCTCACTCAATGTATTATTGATTTTATGGATATTTCCAAAAAAATGTAGAATTTGAGTTGTAGAAAAAGTATAGTAGATGACAAGCAATAATGATTATTGCTTACACGGATTATTCAAGACACTGGCTTGCGTTTCGTGTTGGAAACTTCGTTATTACAAATAATACCTGTCATTACGCTCTTAAAATAATTTTATACTTTTTGTCAACTTTGGAAAAACGTTTTAATTGATTTATTTGCAAAAATATAAATATTAATTGCCAGTCAGCCTGTTTCACTGCTTATGAGACATAATTTTTCGCACTCTATCCGAGCATAATATTACTTCTCTCCCTAAAGAATGCGGTCCCTAATCCACTGGTGACAAGCAGACAAAGAACAGTGCCCTGCAGGGACTAACGCTGTGCCTTTAGCCAAAAATAGCCCCTAAAACTGGACTAAATAAAGTCTAAAATGATATACCCGGGCAATCGGTCGATTTTAAAGTGGAGTGCGAGGCATCGGTATCACGCGAGTTTCTGTGTTGATTAAATTATTTGGAATGTACGGGTTTAACTTTAACTGGCAATTATATGCTAATTTTATAGCGGATTATGTACTGATGAATTTAATAAAGACGGTTCATTTGTCAGCTAAGGAGTTAATAATGAAGATACAGAAAAATCCCGGTGGAGATTCACTAAAAAAGTAAAATAAATTATACAGGATGTCCCAGAATATGTGGGCAATCTCCCGGGTTCAGATCGAACACTTAAGAACAACAGAATAAGTTCATATAAATTTTTCTTCCTACGCACCCCCCCCCACACTGAGATACGGGCCCATAACGGACGTCCCTGAAAATCGTTGATTTTTAAATAATTTTTTAAGTACTAGGTGTAATTTAATGATTTTTTAGTATAATGTTTACTAGATGATGAACTAAAATTCTTCCTTTTAAATACATTTGGCTTATTTAGGTTGACAGGAACGGACTAGACGTAACACAATAATGCTTTTTTTACACCCTGTATGATGAAGGAACGACAATAATACTTTTTTTTGATACTCTAAACCTTAAGGTGAAAAAAGTTACTCTTGATCAATGTCGATAAAGTGAACTGTTTTCGAAAAAAGAATATTTTTGTTTACGTCTAGTCCGTCCCTGTCAAACTAAATAAGCCAAATATGTTTAAAATTGAGAATTTTAAGGAGACTCATCTAGTAAACATTATACTAAAAAACTATTAAATTACACCTAGTATTTGAAAAATTATTTAAAAATTAACGATTTCCAGGGACATCCGTTATGGGCCCGTATCTCCGTAGGGGGGCCGTAGGAAGAACAATTTATATGAACTTCTCCTGTTATTTTTAAGTGTTCTATCTGAACCCGGGAGATTCCCACATATGTATATATATTCTGTGACACCCTGTATATAATATTTTCAACTACTTTGATGTTATATCTTAAAATATCAAATGTTCCCTCTGTTCTTCCTATTTTCATAACATCACATTCAAAAAATATGTAGTCTGTGAATTAATAATTTGGTTCTGGATAACTTAATACTCTATCCCTAACCTAGTAAACCTAGTATACAGTGTGATTCACGACCAGCTTGCATTAGAACTTCATGGAGAACTACTTAACATAATATCTTTCTGGAGATTTAGGATTATCGATATGCTCTCTTTATCTAAAATATTGACATGTTACTGTCATTTCCGGTTATACGGGAAGTAGCTGCCAACTTTCGTTTTTTAACTACCGATTCAACTTAAATTTATTAAAAACTTTCTTATTTTAAATGGAGCACCCTGTATATTTTAATTCAACCCTGTGTTATTTAATTTGATTACAAATTAGTTGTTCTGTTGCATAGTGTTGTAATCGCTCGAGCGAAAAACCGCTTGATTACTCGATTATTGAAATAACCGACATCGCTCGATTATTAAAAAAAACCGCTCGAGTTATCTATTCAGGCGAAAACCGTCACTCGTCACTTATTATCTTTCCCTCGATACATAAGCTTTGCTTCACGCCGACGGAAATTTACCGTTGTAGTGTGATCGAGTTAAAAAACTGCTCATATATTCGAATTTTCGATAGGAAATACTCGCCTGTCACTTGATACCCGACCTTCAATCAACGCGCCGCACCACCCGAACTGTGCCGATTGGCGACGTTCGAGTTTGACGCTGAGAAGCTAAACACAACATACGTATTTCTTAAAGGCACATAAACGAGAAGGTGCATATAAAAAAGTATGCCAAATCCCTTAGTGGAGTCATATCGACATTGGTTTTGTTTTGTCTGGCTAGCCAGCGGCGATTGTAAATTTTTTAAAAATTAAAGGATGTAATTTAAAAAAAAATCAGAATGAACTGTTCTTCCTTAATCAAAACTCTAGACTAAACTTCTAAAACTTACAAAAACAACCGCCAGTGTTTTATCAACACATTCTTCCTAATCATAAAAATGTCAAGTGATTAATCGCTCGAGCGATTCACTCGATTATTAAAATCGCTCGAGTATCAAGTACTCGATTATTAAAATCATCGGTTCTTCCCAACACTACTGTTGTATACTGCTGTTTAAGCGGAGGAAAATTGATTGCGGCAATTTGAAAATTCTCACAGGCTTACATACAAAAAATAATCAAAAAATATTCTAGTTTTTTATTTCACTAAACTTTTTAACTTATTTCCACCTTCTTATAAAATTAATATAGACAATACCTAATGTGTAATTTGTCATGAAATTAAATAAAAACATAGGGTGTTCTATTTAAAATAAGACAGTTTCTAATGAATTATTTCACAATGAACCTTGAATGGTGACCACCCTGTATATTTTACGCCCTGTATATTTTTGAAACTTGCTGATCTTCTAGCTATTCGGTAAGAAAAAATGTTAGTCTAAGAGTTAAGCTAAAAGAATTATATGGATTATTTCATTCATCATCACGCATTGGCAAGACAATTACAAAAGTATAGATATTTTGAAAACTGGCAGAGTCAGGTAAAAACATGTTCTATAAAAGTTGCTTAGAATTTAATGTTTAATCGAAAAATATAATAAAAACTATCGTGATATAGGATTCCTCAAAAAATCAAATTTATTCCAAAAATACTATTTTTTGTACATTAGGTTCTGTAGGTATACTGATGTCTATAAGGAATAAAATTGACGGCGGCAATATTTTCTTAAAAAATAACTTCCTAGAGCGTTTCTCAATCGAATTTGTCAATCACATTTTGTATTTAAGAAATGAAAATTAACAGCTACTTCCGGTATAACCGGAAATGACAGAAACATGTCAATATTTTAGTTAAAGAAAGGATGTTGATAGACCTGAATTTCCAAAGTTTTAGAAAAATATGTTCAGTAGTTCATAGACTTCTAATGCAAGCTCGTCGTGAATCACCCTGTATATTGGAAGAATTCTAGAAAATGCTTTATAACAATTATTTTTCTAAAATGGAAGTATGTTGTCATAATTATTGCTAGAACCGAAATATCGTCAAGAAACTGAATTTTTATACCTCCAGGGCATATACAGCCAGTCCAAAAAGTGTCCATATACTATAAGCTTATTATATATATTATTTATTCATTTTGCCAGCTAATTGGCACAATGAAATATAAAATTTATATTATTCCTAACCAAAATAAATATTAATAAAAATTATAACAGAAATATTTTAATGAAATGTTACCCCATAATTAAATAATGAATGACAAACGCGCATGTGAATGGAGACTTTTTGGACTGACTGTATATGATAAAACATGGTTAAACAGAAAACAGATAAAATGTAGAAATATCTAACTCACAAATTGTGACAAAAATACATTTAACATAAAAAACTTTTTTAAATTTATTTTAGTACATTTTTTTTTATGATCAAACACAATGACTATAGGGAAAATCCTTTAGAGCATTCTAGAAGTGGTGCGTGTGCGAAAGACGTTAGTTTTGAATCGTTGTAGGTTATACTCGTTGGGAAAAACGATCTCGGGAAGGTCGTTCCATAAGGATGACGTCCTCCAGATGAAAGAATTCTTAAATAATGAAATTCGAGGAGTACTAAGCTTAACCTCATATGGATTGGCGACAGTGGTTCGTCGTGTATTTCTGCTATTCGCCGCTCTGGGTGGAATTAAGAGGGCAAGGTCAGCCAAGCACTTCCCCAACCTGCCTTCGATGTTCTAGGCTGTCGAGGTTCTTCGTCAGCTCGTGGTCCTCGATCAGACGAATGGCCCTCCTTTCGATGGAATCCAGTAGCCGAAGAGTATGTTTCGGTGCAGAGCTCCAGACATGAGAGCAGTACTCTAGTGATGGTCGAATCTGGGCTTTGTATAGTGTCAAAAGTTGTTGAGGTGTGTACAACTTATTGGTTCGGAAGAGTACACCAAGTCTCTGAGAAGCTATCTTGGCGATTGCCACAACGTGGTTATGCCAAGACATTTTCCTCCCAGATTGACGCCCAGAAAATTAGTAGATGAAGCCAGTGGGATTGCGTGTCCTGCCATGACTATATCCGGTTCTGCAATGTTAACCTTTTTAGAGAAAACTGAAAAACAGAAAACTGAAACATACTACTAAATAGAAGCCATGCTTTGCTTCAGGCAAAAAATAAACTTTTTTTATAAATGCGTTGGTTTATGTAGGCACCTGAAAGTATTCAAACTCAAGAAAACATTATTGTTTAAACTTTTGGCCATCTTCACCTGGGCAGGCCAAGTCACCCTATTTTACGATATTTGTAAATTTTGTTGCGTATCGGTTTAAATGAATTAGGTATTTACTTTTGGATTTCTCATATTTTTAGCTTATATTTGATACCCCACACAACAACCTTGAAATTAACACATTTTCCCATAACCCCATAAAATTCTTAATTTAATATTTTTAACTTTTGGTGTGTGTTTGTGACATCAGAAGCTATAATTATTCCAATTTTCAGTGCCTTTATGTTAAATTAAAGGGTATCTCAGAGGCAGTACGAAACACCAAAAATTACGAAACATTTTAGGAACACTAGAAGAGTATATTATAAACCATAAATTAGTATATTAAGATACAAGTTTTCCTAAAACGTTACAACAGCGGGGAGTTTTTTAAAGTACAAGTACTCTAATTGTCTTATGAACCGTGTATTTTATAATACTTTTTCTATTTGGGTCTTTAAAGTTTGAAAAACTTTAACAAATATAGTAGATTTTTTCCATTTGAATTAATATTTTCTTCTTGGGTTGGCAATACTTTTACAATTTAATTACAAGTATAAAATATGCCATGATAGAAACAATTAAACACAAAAAGCTTCTTCCCATCCGTCATAATTAAAAATAAATATATTATTAAACTAAATAAAAATGAGACAGGAAGAAAGTTGTACTCCGTCAGAAATACGAAAAATTGCAGAAAATAATCTAGAAAAACTTTTAAAACGAATATGCAAAACTTTGAGTTATAGTGCGAGCAGAACAAAGTTCAAAATATTGAACAAAATAATAAATAATAGGTACTATTGAACAAAATATTGTGTCGACACAGAATCTTACAGGAATAACCATTAATGCCCAGGAAATGTCTACAGTAATATGTATATATAAAGTACTATGTAAATACTATACCTATTGAATTAAAAATAAAAATAGTACTTTCGAAATAGAGCATAAACAAATGGAAGATATTTATTATTAGATTATTATTTTTAGTTTATGTTGTTTTATAGTTGTGACTAGAAATTAGTTGACGGACACCGTCAGCATGTTATATATTTCCGAGTATAGGTATTTCAGATAATTATCTAGTAAAAATGATCTATTTGCAAGGTTAAAGGTTAGGATTATAAAGTTTTCTATAAAATTTTTTTGTCGAATCCATAAAGCCTAGAAAACTAATTTCACCGAAATCGAAGTAAGCCTAAAATTCGAACCCTACTTGCTGCCAGCATAAAAAAAAGAAGATTTCAGTTTCATAAAGTGGCAGATTATTAAATTTTTTTGCATTTCATAATGTAGCCATTGTGAAACCCAAATAGAAAAATACTATTAAAATATATAAAACTTTAACAGTATTGATGACTTCAATCCTGTATAGTGTGTTTTTCGATAAATAAATGCTGCGAGAACAATAACCTATCTGAAACATCTGGAACTGTGAAATTGCGCCCGAGCTTACTTAATTCGGAATTTCATTTGCAGCTCGCCAGGTCGCAAATCAGGAAAAGGGTAATTTCACGACCGGCGGAGTCTGTCGACTCGCCCAAATTAATACCGTTACGCCCGTAACGGAGAAACTACGCTAACTTTATTACGCTACGGTTATAAAGAGCCATTTGTTCTCGAAATCGAGTTATTTAAGTCAATTAAAATGTTTTCTTACCTTAAGTTTGTTACAAACAGTTTAGAATGCTCTAGATTTTTTTTGATATTGATTATGTTTTCTCATGTACGGTGGCCTACAGGTCGACACGACGGTTTATCTATAGCTATGAAAGGAATGCGGGCAAAAAAATTCTGGGGTTAACAATGTTGTCAAATATATTAAATTTTAATTTAATAATCTCTTACTGCAAAAAACATAAATTTAACAAATTGAATAGGTATACAAGAAACCGATATTTTATTATACAGGGTGTTATGGAAATGACCTATTATATTTAAATCGGCAATTCCTGAGATGAAAACAAATTGAAGAAAAATATCCAAAAATGACCTTATGTCAAACCAAAAATGACCACGTGCTGCCCCTGTCAGGAAGGTAAACAAGGCAACATATGTCAACAGTGTTGTCATATCTTCAGGGTAAGCTCTTTAGAAAGTCAATAACCGTTTGACAGATTGCAAGTTGTTTATTTTTCCAGAGTAAATTATTATAAACTTTTACGTTCAGTTCAGTTCGCTAGGAAACAATCTCTGATTTATAAACTTGAACTGACTCGAACGAACCGCCGCGGAGTTTTTAAATGGTCAGGTATGTTCTCATTTGTTCAATTCGAACGACACCCGTCAGATCTTACTTTATTTACTTTTTTTACTTTACTTACTTAGAAAAAAAAAATGCAATTTTATTTAGCTTTTCGAACTTATTTAACACCAACTTAATTTATAAAAACCACCAAGTACCTAGGTAACTTGAACAAAAACAAACCGGCACAATAAATAAAATGACATAACACATCTAAGTACCATTCAATCTGAATTAGTATTTTAAAGTGCTACTGTATAGACAAAAATACGCCCTTATTGTCTGAGCGGGCTGGGAAATAATGTATTTAACATCTAAAAATTTTAAAAATAAATAACACGTTCTTTCTCTCATCGATATCGGCCTGCTTCTTTAAACAGCTGATAGTGGACATCGGGCTAATATTTAAAAATACAGCGTTGTCACTTTCGATGTTTTATAAGCGACTATCATAAATTGCCGAATTTCCTTATAATATTACTTTTCTGTATAATTATAGTCTCGGAAATGGCAACCGCGCTGGCTCTAGAGAGCGGAGATTTCTCGGATTTTCTCGGATTTCTCTCAATTGTTAACATAACTGATTCATTTTATCTTTAGTAAGGGGTTAATGGCCCATAGAAATTAGCGTTTTTATTATTTCTATTGCGAAATGATTAAGTGCTCTTGTTCTATGTGTGTTATTGTAAAGTGTAATTATGCGTTAGTGTTGGGGTTTAGTGATAAGCTTATTATGCACACCCACACTATCATCAGGACACGTGATGAGCATAAAGTTTTTCCTATAGAAAAAAGAACTGAAAGTGTCTGTTGTGCCCTGGATTCCTTAATCGCGTCCTGGATTTACTTTCTAAGTAAGCTAAATATTTATATTTATAAGATACTAAAGTTTTACACTTTTAAACATTTTGGCAACATTCTGCTTGAATATCTGTTGATTAATCAGCTGGGCAATGTAATATCTTCATATATGAATGTGCCGAGGAGTGGTGTGTGGGTTTAGGGGTGAATTACCCCACTTTTTAAACGTTCGATTTAAAAAAAAATATATATAGCGCTTCTCTAGGACACCCCAGGAGTCACCCATTTAACTATAATACGTCATTTCCATAACACCATGTAGTTTCAATATTATTAAAACCTTCTTTTCAAGCTATTTATTTTGATATTTAAATACAAAATAATATATATTTTTGATTATAGTACTTTTAATCTAAAAATATGACAACATAGTCAATGGTTACAGGTAGCTAGCGCTAATTTAATTGGTTATATCCCAAGTAGTTGTAAGCGCATGCTTCTCGTGAGACACCCGATGGGCCATCGGGTTTGTTCGGCGAAGTCCGATATTTGATGGCCCCGTTGCGTAGTGATAGGAAGGGCAATAGTTATTGTATTGTGTTAAATTGTGTTTAAAATTGTTAAAATTGAAATACCGGTTCATTTTGTTGTGTTTTAGTGTGATGTTTTAAAACTTTGTGATAATGAATGTCATTAATCAATTAATCATGTAGCTATTTTTTTCCATGTTGAAAAATGTATATCTTGTAAAAAGTAATTTTTTAAACCTTGATAAAAATAGTTACCCACCTTCAAACATAACATGCAATTACTGAACAATTTCCTATTTTTATTACATTATTTAAAATAATAATAGCATGCCCATGAGTAGACCAAGTTTTAAAGGATATTTTCTTTTTTTTTTTTTTTTTTTATGATCAAACACAAGCACTATAGGAAAAATCCTTTAGGGCACTCTGGGAGTGGTGCGTCTGCGCAAAAGGCGATTCACGTTGGTTTTGAATCGTTGGAGGTTATATTCGTTGGGAAAAACGACCTCGGGAAGGTCGTTCCACAAGGATGAAGTCCTCCATATGAAAGAATTCTTAATTAATGAAGTTCGAGGAGTATTAAGCTTAACCACATATGGATGGGCGGCAGTGGTTCGTCGTGTATTTCTGCTATTCGTCGCTCTGGGCGGAATTAAGAGGGCAAGGTCAGCCGAACACCTTCTATGAAAATATCTGTAAAAGAGAGTCAAATCCCCAACCTGTCTTCGATGTTCTAGGCTGTCCCCTTACCCATACGTCGGAGACACAGATCCACTTGTCGACCTGTACATTAAGCACAGCCTTGATTGGCTTCCAAAAATTATTCGTAGTATTACCCCTAGTCCATAAATTATAACCGGAAATTTCCTGTGATTAATTTATGCTTGTGGGGTATTTGGTAAGAAAATTTCATATTGAGAAACGGTATTTACTGATCGAATTTAAAAGAAATATATTTGGAAAAGTTGTTTGAATTGTAATTTTATACCCACATGCCAAATTTGAATCGCTTATGATAATTTTTGTTTCCTATCTATTTTTCGCCAATATAAATTTTCATTAAAATATCCACCCTACTACCAGCAACGGCGCTATTCTATGTTCATTTTTTTCAACGTATTTATTATATTGAAAACAGGACTCCCTTTCATTGGTTAAATCGTTAAAGTTATGAGGAGATTACTCCACACATGGCAATATTGTCATTTAATTTTTTGAGGAAAATTAATATTTTGGTAGAATTTTTGGTATCAAGAATGAATTTAGACGATGAGTATTGTATAAATTTAAATATATTTTTCAATGAAAATAGATAGAAAACAAAAATTATTATAAGTGCATCAAATTCGGCATGTGGGCATAACATTACAATACAAACAACTTTTCCAAATATAATTTTTTTAAATTCCATCAATAAATGCCATTTTTCGACATTTTGTGGGGTAAACGTCAAATTTGACAGTTAACAGAAGCCGCATGAAACATTTTTCCCCATATGGTTAAAATTTTAATGGTGACACTATAAGAAGCCAAATTTTTGAAATGATTTTTTAATAAATTTTTTATAAATGTAGGCATCAATATGATGGAAGAAAAAAATCCAACAAATGAAGTTCAATTTCGACATGAAGCCGTTTCTTCAATGTTTCTTAGACCGGTTGGGGAAAAGGAAATGATAAAACAGATAAACTCCCTAAAAAATAACTGCGCATCGGGTTTCGATAGTATACATTCCCGGTTTATCAAACGTTTTCACATTTATTTAATTATGCCACTGTTACATATAATAAATTTAATTCTTAAAACTGGTGTAGTACCTATTCTCTTTAAAATTTCCATAGTTTCTCCTATACACAAAACAGGCGACAACACATGTATAAATAACTACCGCCCCATTAGCGTCATAAATAATTTCGCAAAAATGTTTAAAAGACAGACTTATAAATTTTCTAGAAACCAATAAAATACGTTCAAAGGATCAGTTTGGCTTTACTAGGGGTTTAAGTACTTCTGATGCAGTCTATGAATTTACTAAAATAGTAACTAAAAGCCTTGATAGCAATAAGAAATGCCTAGCGGTGTTTTTGGATTTAGCAAAAGCTTTCGACACGGTGCCACACGATTCGCTTCTAACAATATTAAATACTTATGGTGTAAGGGGCATTGCTCTGGATGTCTTTGAAAACTATTTAAGCAACAGAAAACAAATTTTAAAAATTAACGAGACATACAGCGAACCGCTCAATGTTAAAATAGGAGTTCCTCAGGGTACCGTGTTAGGATCGATACTTTTTATCGCGTATATTATAAACTCTTTAACAAATATGAAGATAGAAAACTGCTCTTTAATTTCCTATGCAGACGATCCGGTGGCTATCTTTACGGGAGACACGTGGTCTCAAGTTAGAGAATGGACAGAAATTGGCTTATCTCAAATAAAGAACTGGTTGGATTTCTTTAAGCTTACTTTAAACGTAGATAAAACGCATTATATAGCATTCTCAATTATAGCCTCAAACCGACCAAACTTTGATCATATTAAATCAAACGATCTTCAAATAAAGGAGGTACCATTCACGAAATATTTGGGTATAACTGTTGACAAAAACCTAAAATGGGATCAGCACGTTCTAAAGTTAACTCAGAACTATAATTCATAAGTTCTATATACTAAGAGTCATTTTCGATAGGGAAATGTTAGTTAATATTTATAAAACATTAGTCGAGTCCTTAATAAGATATGGAATAATTGTCTGGGGTGGTCTTTATCAAAATTCCCTGAATCAACTATGTGTAGTCCAAAATTATATTTTGAAAGTTATTTTTAAGAAAAAAAAGAGATATCCGACGCAATTACTCTACACCGAAAACATTTTTAATGTTCGTTCTTTGTATATATTGAATGCCTGTATCTATGTTCATATGACAACTAAGTTAAGAAACTATATAAATCACTCGTACGCAACCAGAAGTAGAAATAACAAGCACCTACAAGTACCACCTAGAAATAAGAATATTAGTTATAGGTTTATAGATTATCTTGCTCCAAAATTCTACAATATTATTTCGACAGAGATAAAGTCATCCACAAATATCAAAAAGTTTAGTAAAAAGTGCCGTAATTTTATTAACTATAAATATAGAAAATACCAACAACAAATGTATCATGAGATTTTGTAAAAAATTTTTAAGTAATATATTATTATTATTATTATTATTATTATTATTATTATTATTATTATATCCTATTACTCGTTTCCCATATACGTCTAACCTACCGTTGACCGTAAATCATCCTGTATTTTATTGCGAAAATTTTTGGTTATTCTCTTATTGAAATACCTAACACCCTCCGAAAGAAGATATTTACTTAAACATGCTATTACTAAAAGTAAAAGGTTTCATAATAATAATTCTTGGAGTTGGTGCGTCAAGTGTTCGTGTATGTAGGAAAATGTAGGAGGCTACTAAACTGTAAGACAAATTGGAAAAAAAATAAAATCAGTGACCCACAACAAAGAGTAGGTATTTTTTTTCAATTGCTTGGAGATTGAGTTTATGAATTTGTCATCTAATGGGTAATATGGTTCACCGTTATACAACATGGTTACTATAATCGAGAACGTGACTTTCTTACAGACACAATACTAAAATGGTTCATTCGCATATAATTATGTGTATTGTTCATTGTATGAAATATTGTTTAAACGATTATTGTCCCTTTTTGAAGACCTATTAAGATAATTGCACATTTTTGTTTAAAAAAATATTACGAACACGTTAAATAAATAAAGGTTTACATACAGGGTGTCCGGTAAAGCATAGGACAATATTTTGATTGTTGAATAATACTAATCAACACAAAAATCCTCTTTATAAAAATATCGTGTATTTTGTAACATTTGGACTTAAACTAATATACAACTCAAATGTTTATATTGGCCTCAAATTTCTTGGAAGGGTCGAATAGGCCCATTAATAGGTAATAAACGGTCGCCCCATTGTTATTTGCAGCTTATTTGGATCTATGCTTGAAATATCCCTTTAGTCGTTACTATATAATCATTTAGTAAACATATATTAATATTTTCGCTTAGATCTACGTGCGTGGTAAAACGGTACTAAAAATGTCGATGCGTGTTTGCGTTAATAAAGCCGATACCTTCTGTTATATTTGTGGCGAAGTTACCGCGAAAGCGTACCAAAAACCGATATCTTCATTAGTAAAACAGGCTTATGAATGCAAAGTTGGCGATGAAGATAGGTCTTGGGCCCCAAAAATGTGTTGAAGTTCATGCTCGAGAACATTGACTGGATGGCTGAAAGGTACTCGTAAATCTATGCCATTCGCAGTTCCAATGGTTTGGAGGGAACCTCGTGATGACGTAGATGATTGTTATTTTTGCATGACGAATATTAAAGGAATTACTAGCAAAACCAAGCGTAGCATTCAGTAACCCCAATATTCCTTCTGCAATGCGACCAGTGCTCCATGACAACTCATTACCCATTCCCCAGCCACCTGAGAGTTACACGCTTGATTCCGAATCAGACTCCGGAAGTATTTCACCAGAAGCCGGACCAAGCTACATCCCTAGTTCTCATGATTTGCCTGATACACCTCATTTAATCACTCAAGGTGAATTGAATGACCTTGTTCGTGACTTGGACCTCCCGAAAACAAAAGCTGAACTTCTCGGATCCCGCCTGCAGCAGTGGAAGCTCTTGGGAAAAGGAGTGAAGGTGTCCATCTACAGGAAAAGGCAATCTACTCTCACAAAATTTTTTGCAGTGGAAGGTGATTTAGTATTTTGCCATGCCATACCTGGCTTAATGACCGAACTGAACTTACCATATAAGTACTCCCGATAAATGGAGACTATTCATAGATTCGTCTAAAACAAGTCTGGAAGCTGTTTTACTTTTTAATGGAAACGAGCATCCATCGGTTCCTATAGGTCATTCGGTAATATGAAAGGAACATATGACAATCTTAAGATTTTACTAAGATGTTTAAAGTACGAAGATCATAAATGGAACATATGTGCAGATTTAAAAGTGGTGGCGTTACTGACAGGACTGCAAGTAGGCTATACAAAATACTGTTGCTTCTTGTGTGAATGGAACAGCCGTGCAAGAGACAAACATTATAAAATTAAGGTATAGCCTCCACGTGACACAATACAAGTTGGCGTTAAAAATTTGACCCGAGAACCATTGGTTCAGAAAGAAAAAGTATATTTGCCTCCACTTCACATTAAGCTGGATCTGATCAAAAATTGTGTTAAAGCACTGGATAGAGAAGGAAATGCTTTCAAGTATTTAAAAGACAAATTTCCACATATCAGTGAGGCCAAAACTAAAGAAGGAATTTTTGTTGGTCCCCAAATTAGTCAATTGTTTAAAGATGCGAACTTCAAATTTTAAATGTTCGTCAGTGTGATCTGTCGTTTTCAGAATAAGTATACGGGGTCAGATAAAATAGTTATTGAACCTAAGCTCATTTTTAAAATTGGAACACCCTATATATTTTAATCTAAAAGATAGTATTTTAAATTCTCCTTTCAAATAAATAACACACCATGGATGATATTGGCTCCTAGGCGATTTATTTAAACTTTATTACTTTGAAACGCAATAGAAGGTTCAGATTAAGGTAAGAAATAACGAGAATCATCGCAAATGTTAGGAATATGTCCTTAAATAGTTACCGTATTTCCGGATAGCGAACAAAATATACATTTTGCGCCATTTCTTCGTTTTTTCTACTATCAATATAAACTGATATGATATCAAATTTTTCAAAATGTTGATAAGTCATTTTCACAAATGAATATGTAAAAATGAAATTGATGTTAAATGTTAATAGTCAACATAGGTGTTTCTAGGATATTAGCTTTTGTTTCATGGTCTACTGTGGTTTAAAGTAATAAATCGCATAGGAAACCAATATCATCCTTGGTGTGTTATATATTTGAAAGGAGAATTTAAAATAGTATATTTTTAGATTAAAATATATAGGGTGTTCCATTTAAAAAATGGGGTTAGGTCCGATAACTTTTTTACCTGATCCTGCATACTTATTCTGAAAACGGCAGATTATTCAACAATCAATATAAAGAAACTTCTGTATAAAATATTTTTCTGTATCTCTTTTAACTAAGAAAATATGGGGTTATTTTGAAATTGTAAATTTTTGATTTTCCCCCGTATCTCTTAAGCGAGCGAAAATTTTCAAATTTTGATTTTACCATTTTAAGTTTGACCCAAAAAGAGCACATGACACCTACATTACTTTTTGGATAGCACTAACAATTACGGAGATACCCTATAAAAGTGTCGAAAATGGGACACCCTGTACAGCCCATAAGGACTAAGAAAATCATACTAGAAACACTTTTGTATAAAGCCAGGGAAGCCACGAACCGAAAAAATATTTTTTTAAACACTTTTGACATTTCTATTTAAAAAACGCATTTTCCATTTATTTCAGAAAATCAACCATTTTCAAACATAAATATTTTTTAATTTTCCATAAGTTTGACTCTACGAGTGCCAAGTCCGATCCTGGCTTCCCTGGCTATATACCAGAATAATTCTAGAATGAGTTTCTTAATCCATATGGCTGTACACAGTTACAAAATTTCATTAAAATATACAGGGTTGCTTAAAAGTCTTGGGGCACGAGATCTTTGTTAGGAGGGACATAGGAAAAATGATTATATGAAGTACTAGTATTATTTTGCCCCCTGTATGTTGGCGAAATATTGTCATATATTTACGGAACACCCCGTATAAATAGGATATTCTTATAAATTATGCTAATTATTTTTTTAAATCTTACGTACAACTAGTATGTCCTTACTTTATTTATAATAAGAGAAATAATATAAACTGTTATAGGATATATATTGCCATTATGTTCTATTTCACCGCTATCACTGTCTAATCAGGCTTACATTAAATTATCAACGATAATTAGTTAGATGTTCCTTCCAATTTCCAATAACGTCTTAATGAGTCAGACTATGAAATCCAATAAGTTCGTAGCAGGACAAAGCAAACAATCACATTTTAGTAATTTACACTAAAATATAAGAATTAATGGAAGACAAGATCCTATTATTTTAACGTTGTTTAAATAGGTTTAAAAAAGAGTGAACGCGTCGGGATTAGAGCATTTTTTTAATATGATGTAACCAGGTAGGACCCTTCAAATTACTATCCTAGAAACTGTTGTCAATTACTCACAGCTGCAGGGACAGACCAGCTGTGACACTCATGGTCCCTAGCTAAAAATTAAATATTCTTCATCCTAACCGTTTTCGAAAAAACGACATTTTAGTTACAATCATCATGTATTTGGCGTATCTCGGTAAGAAATACGTCTTTGTTCCTATCAAATGTTGAACCTCAAAATTCCGCTTTTTCATATTTAACCCGTGAGAAGTTAGGGGACTGTAAATAAAATTACGTTTTCTCGAAAACGGTTAGAATTAGCGACATGAATGTACTCTTATCATACAGGGCATTAAAAAGGGGCCATGAGTGTCACATCTAGTACGTCCCTGCAGCTATGAGTAATTCACAACACTTTCCTGGTGGTTCAATAATTAAGTGAAAAAAAATCTTGATTCCATTGGAGCCCATATATCTGAAGAGGAGACCTATACGAAAAAAGTGTATAAGACTTGTAGTACTCTTTTCACTTTTTTCTTCATATGTGTCCGCATTTTCCCGGACACCCTGTATGTAAAAATATAGGGAGTTTTATTTAAAATAACGAAGTTGCTATGCGTTTTAGGTAGAAGCGGCAATGACGCATCCCTAAAAATATAGAACGATATATCATGGTCGTTTATCTGGACAACCAAATTTTCAAATCATATGTATTATATGTTTTTCAGAAACGTATGACGTTCCATCCACCGTGAATCACCTTTTACATAATAAGTACTTTAAGGTCTTAATTAAAAGTGTTATATCTTTGCATTTTTTTTTTATGATCAAACACAAGCACTATAGGAAAAATCCTTTAGGGCACTCTGGGAGTGGTGCGTGTGCGCAAAAAGCGATTCACGTTGGTTTTGAATCGTTGGAGGATATATTCGCTGGGAAAAACGACCTCGGGAAGGTCGTTCCACAAGGATGTAGTCCTCCAGATGAAAGAATTCTTAAATAATGAAGTTCGAGGAGTACTAAGCTTAACCACATATGGATGGGCGGTAGTGGTTCGTCGTGTATTTCTGCTATTCGTCGCTCTGTCCGGAATTAAGAGGGCAAGGTCAGCCGAGCACCTTCCATGAAAATATCTATAAAAGAGAGTCAAATCCCCAACCTGTCTTCGATGTTCTAGGCTGTCGAGGTTCTTCGTCAGCTCGTGGTCTCCAATCAGACGAATAGCCCTCCTTTCGGTGGAATCCAGTAGCCGAAGAGTATGTTTGGGTGCAGAGCTCCAGACATGAGAGCAGTATTCTAGTGATGGTCGAATCTGGGCTTTGTATAGTGTCAAAAGTTGTTGAGGTGCATAATATATATTACACAAATTTCTTGATTTTAGCGGACAAGTGTGTGTGTGTATACTGTTTTTCGCATTAAAGTCTGTATAGGAATATATATGATCACGGGTTTGAGAACGGATTAGCCCGCACCCTGATGGGATCTTCAATACGATCTGAATCCGAATTCTGCAAGATTCCCTGCAGGGTACGTTAATGTAAAAGGTAGCACAACACACCTGTCTGGCAGAGCCATGTTTGGGTTTTTTACTGCGTATCCATGTCTTTAGTGAATTTTTGCTGCGTATCCATGTCCTTCAAACAGCCCTATTATTTAATATTTTTTCTGACTCTGATCATTTTAAAGCATTTTTAGGTATTAGTCATCACTGGTATCAGTTCAGTAGTTTTTAAATGACTAATTAATAAAAAAAATTCTGGATCCATTTGATGTTTACTATCCAAATAAAAAGTCTGCGTATCCAAATGGATACTCAGAAGTACGTTAAAAGATGCCTTGCTGTCTGGCCGTTCATGTTTTCATTTAAAAAATAGTTCCTTTAAAAATTATGAAAAAATAATATAACATGAACTGTAAAATATCGATCCTGCTATTTTCGTTGTCTAATCAGGTACACATTTAATTACCAATTAGTTAGATATTCCAGTAATGCTCTAATGAGCCATTAATCTCCACTGAGCACGCATCGCTACTATGTTACCTTCGCTTCTGCAGGGCAGCCATTTTATAATTATTACACTGGAATATCATAGCTTTGGTGGAAAATTGAGCACTGATTGGCTTCGTTATTTATAAAGTATACCGTTCTATTAAGGAGGTATGTTTTTTTTTCGGTGAAAGAACCTTGACTAAATAAATGATAATTAAATTAAAATCTATTAAATAGAGATAAATAGTGTATGAGAAAGATAAATACAGGGTGTTTCGTAATTGAATGTTGAAGTCTAAAGGGCGATGATACTTGGATGATTTTAAGAAAAATTATCTATTTTTAAGTTACAGGGTGTTGAAATTTAATAAAAAAATCAATTTTCTCCAATATATCCAAAATCGTTTTGTAGTAGGGGCGGCCGGACCTAGTTGGTACAGTTTTAGCTTCTTATTTTTTTGTACCTAAAGTGTAAATATTATTGAAATTTAAGTACAATGCTCTTAAACTACCTCTATTTGGCTACTTAATTACTTAAGTTACCAATGCATTTATGCAACTCATATTTGTCGCACATGTTATGTGTACAAACAAATCCCATAAGCGGGGTATGTTGGTACACACCAAGGGATACGTAGATACAAACCTTAGTTTTAGAGAATCTATATTACTTATGTAATTGTAACATTTATATCAATAATAAAAGAAACTACTTGTAAAAAATTATGAACTATCAATGTTATGTCGCTCCGAGTCATAGGAACCGCAGTTGTGGTATATAAAGGGTGGCCCATCGAAAACAGTCCAGCAAGGTTTACGGCTGTGTATGTGAAAATTAAATAAAAACCTCGAACCCGTAAACTTGTGTTTTCAGGGGGACACGTTTCACTATTAATTTCATCGCTGTAACCTCAACCCCCCTAGCAGGGGCGGCTACTGCCCTTGTGTTTTCAAATGGGAATGGATAACATCTGGTGTAATTTGTTGCCATTCATTAGTAATGCGGTTCCCTAAATCTTCTAAGGATTCGGGTTGAGTGGCATAAATTTTGGATTTTAGATGTCCCCACAAAAGGAAATCAAGGGGAGATAAATCGGGCGATCTCGCAATAGCACCCCTCCTCCCAATCCATCTACCAGGAAACGTTTCATCCAGAAAGTGTCGTACGGTTAACGCATAATGGGGGGGGGGGGAGCCCCGTCTTGTTGAAATATTGGATTTTCTTCCTGGTAACGTTTTCCATAATTTCCATCAGCGCTGGGTTGACAGCTTTCTCCAACAAGTCTAAATAAGTATCTCCATTTAAATTTCCCGGTAAGAAAAATGGTCCAATTATGTGATCACCGAAAATACCAGCCCAAACGTTTAATTTCTGAGGATTTTGAGTATGAACCCCGTGGTAAATCCTTGGAACGTGTAAACAAAGTTGCCGTTATTCTTGCACATTGATTGTTTATAAAATACAATTCAATAATTTCCACTCTCTCCTCAATAGAATAAAGTATAAAGTATTTTTTATGTCACGATCAAATCAAAAGAAAATAATAGCGTAGAAATAACGTATGTAGATCTGGATCAACCACTTTACTGAAGATAAAGTTGAATTGACTGATACTTATTACTTAAAAAAAATTGTTTACGCCATAACCTGTGTACTTGATAAGAGGTGCGTAGCTCAAATTTACAAAACGAAGCGCCATTTTAAAAAGAATTTAATGCCCTTTAAGAAGATGTACCACAACATACCCATTCCCATTTGAAAAACAAGGGCAGTAGCCGCCCCTGCTAGGGAGGGTTGAGGTTACAGAGATGGAATTAATAGGGAAACGTGTCCCCCTAAAAACACAAGTTTACAGGTCCGAGGTTTTTTTTAAATTTCCACGTATACAGCCGTAAACCTTGCTGGACTGTTTCCGATGGGCCACCCTGTATATAAAACATAGTGCAATCACAACATGCTCCGTGCCACCAGAGATTACATCTTGTGCATTGAATCCATTTTTCACCATGAGCACTATTTGAGAATAGTTTCACACATAAAAACGTACGTAAGTCTTCGTCATCATTGGAATCGTCATGAGTACCGACATTTTTCTTATTTGCTATATCTGCGCCTATATTCTTTTTATTTATTCTCTTTCCTTGCTTGCATTTTTCTCGTTTTTTAGTTCGTCTTTGACAGGCGTATTAGTTAAAATGACTGATTTTCTTCTACGTCGATTTTATGTAGATTTTCCTGGGGTCACTTTTGGTAACGGCTTTAGTATTTCTAGACAAACGGAAGATTTACTAGAGCCAGTAAGTTTAAAATGTCATCAGTTCGAGCAGCATGACGAGGAATTTTTACTGAGGTCGACGCAGTGGGCAATTCATTGTCGCCGAATTTTAAACGAAATTTGGAAATTTTGCAAGATCGGTGCGTACGTAGGTATATATCATACTATGATATGAGTGGAGTACGTAGCCCGAAACGTCCGTCCGTTTTGCGCTTAGTAATTGATAGGTAACTCTAACGTTCTCCTTATCTGAGCGTTTTTACGTGGGACGTTTGTTGATAACCCCCGTATAACCAATTTACCCCTTGATTTTATTTTTGAATTTAATTTAATCAGTTAATTAGCTAGATGGCAATTTATGGAATTTTAATTTTGTCCCCTGTTGGATTCTAACCAGAAGGTGTAATCCCCCACCCAGGATTTGATTATTATTGCCAAACTAACTATTGAACCATTTATTTTGGAAGATGTAAGACCTGGTCGACACTATCTGTAAAGTGGCCAGTCTTCATTTTTCTTTCATTTTTAATCAAATAGAAACACTATTTATTGACCTAGGGGTTAGTTGATTCAGTATCAATACTATCAACTAACCTCATCAATAATGTACCAACCAACCAACCAACCAACCCCATAGGCATGTTTTTTCTTAAATGACACCCAAGTCTTAAAATCTTTATTTTTTTATTTAGTTAATTTACCATAATTGTAGGAATATAGATATACACAAATTACAAAGAATAATTAAAATATAAAGTCTGCTCAGTAGGTTTTTATTAGATGTCAAACGGAAACCAAAATATTTACTTGCGACTAAATAAAACACAAACAGCGTTATGTCAACAGAAATGATAGACCATTGGACGGGACACATTTGGATGATTTATTTATGTCGGTATAAATGAATAATCTGATGAACCAACTTTGCCAGATTGTTTATAATATCAGAAACGACTGTATCAACATGCTCCTGTGCTCAACTAGCACCGGTTAACACTACGCATAAAAATACAGGATAAAGGTTTTTTTAATTTTCACAAATGTTGCCCCCTTAAAATAAGGATCTGAAATTATCAATCAGAGCCATCTAAGTTGCAACAATTCAGTAGGCCTTCAAGAAAATCCGCTTTTAATCGGTTATCGTCATCGAACAAACCCCAGCAGTTTGTATCACAAAAAAGTTCTCCTTTCTCACGACAATGTGCGAGTTTAGAAAGCAGCACAGGTGACGCAAGTGTCTTGAAGTTAAATAACGATAATTTACATAGCTATAATTATTTTTGAGTTACCTATATTTCAAAATTATAAAACTTATTCTATCTTTCATTTTCTGGGGGGAAACTTTTTGTGCCTCTTGTATATCATTTGCTGCTCGTTATAAAAATTGTCCTTGGAATAACCACATCAATTCTGAATGTTTCTAAATATGTTATATAATGAAGGATTTTTAGCAATAATAACCACGGTATACACTAATTGGTATTTATTGGTAAAACCAAAAGTATCGTTCAATACATGTAAAATGAGACTGCTGATAAACGTGACCAGTTCAGTGATGGCTCGTGACCTATGATAGAGGGGGAACCCCAAATATGGTGAAATTATTTTTAAAATTTAAATTTTGTGTAACGACTACACAATTACTTTCTACGCGTTTTAAATGTAGGAAGAAAAAAAGTAATAAGAAAATGCGTTAAGTAAAACATATTTTAATTTATTTTTTAATTTTACACAAGGAAATACAACTTTTGGAAAATAAGAAAGGTTTTCTTAGTGTGTATAGCTGTCGGATCTTAACGTCGTCGCATGCAACCCTCGTAACAATATTTATACAGTCCACTACTAATACTACTAAAGCCATCTACGAGCTATCAAGAAAACCGAATGATGTCCAATACTACTACCGCCACCTACGAGTTATCAAGAAAACCGAATGATGTCTAATACCACTACGCCATTTACGGCTACCTCATTAGGCGCAATCAAGACGAGAACAATAGTTAACTATTTTATGACGAGAACGAATTGAGCCACGAGACTGACAAGTTGGCATTCTTCATATTTTCAGTATTTTTTAGTTTAATCCTTAAATAAAATCCAGTCTATTCTTCGGTTCTTAATTGTAGAAAATTGATCAATAACAGCCTCATTAAGTTTGGAATACCCTCTATAATCTTTTTTCATATATTTCATTTTTAAACTTTCTAATAAAGTCCCTAGATTTACCCTTTGTGGTCTGCGTTAAATTAATTTCGGGTTTAGATGTTCCTGCATTCTTCACTTCAATTTTTTGCTCCAAACTCAAAGAGCAAAAGTTATTTCTTAAATAGTCCACCGTCAACTATTAATTTTAACTTAATAAATATATAATATTAAAATATTAAATCATAAATGCTCGAATTTCTAACTAGATGCACGAACAGACAACAGCGCGGCACACATAAAAACTGTGCGCCTTTTCCATGTTAAATCGCCATACCCGCTATCCCCCGCTGCCACCCGCCACCTGTTACTACAGAGAAACTGCACTACTTAATAATAACGAGAAGATAGCCGCATCGCACATTCCTAAACTACCACACCACAAACACAAAATGCCTAAAGACTGGATCACTCACTAAAATCCAAACTCAAAATTATTTAAGAACTTGTTCTTCATACAATCATACTATACACAAAACACTACACGACTATTGTAAAAATACACCGCCTACCACACACCTACCGCCAACATGTTAGGAGCCCTTATATCTTGCTCATTTGATTAAATTCAAATTAGAAAGATACTAGAGCTGACACAAAACATCATCAACAACGCCTAAAGGCTTAACCCAAAAATCATACTTATGATAGACAAAAATAACACGTCGAGTGAAAGGAGTTAAAGGCTTTATACCTGACTCAAACGGTGAGTTTAGTCGGTCGGCTCGCCTCTCAGAGGCGGATCTTTTCCCTCAGAAAAGATGATGTTGATGGAGGTATAATCCCCACAAGTTGCTAAGCCCGACACTGCCTTGCAGCCGCGTCTGTAAGGTGTCTGTGTGCAGATTCAGAAAAAAATGCACTACTTAATCGCACGTGCGAGCAAGTCTCGTCATAATCGTTATTTACCTCGACCGCAGCACGATTGCCGGATCTATACAGTTTGGTTTGACGGGATGATCAAATATTAGGTAGGGTAAGACTTTATACGATAGATAATATTCAATGAATATAAATTAATATTTTTTATTCGTTTTGTTTTGGGGGTGCACGCGCGCATGTGCTCCTGTGGAAGAACCGCCACCAGTTGATACTCTGACTGGTGCGCATACGCTACAATCACAAAACTGAATAGAATACAACATTCTCGTCCCCTCCAGAAAAAAATTTATGTACAGTGATATGAATATAGTTATTAGAATATAATCATCTAACATTTCACTTATAAAGAAGAAGTCTGTTCTGGCCTTTTTATAGTTCTTTTAGGCCGAGAACCTGAGTTTATGCTTTCTGATGTAGATGCCAAATTTGAGAATCGATCATTCACATCTTTATTTTCTCCGCACTCGCGAAAATCTGTACTAATTATACAGGGTGTTCATTTGAAAACTTCCCACCACGGATTTATCGAAAACCACTGATTAAAAGAAAAAACGCCGAGACACGTCAAAAGATTTGACAACTTTTTAACCAAAAACTACTTCACCCCCTTTTACCCTTTGGCCCCCTGGGCCATCCCCTTAAAAATTTGAAATGACAAGGGGTAGCAAGTAATAGCTTGTTTGAAAGGTCTTTCAAAGTGCTTCATTTTGACGTTTGATTATTTAAAATCGGTCGATTAGTTTTCGAGAAAATTAGAAAAATCTTTAATTATCTTAATTTGTTCAGATAGAAAAAAAAGCACACGAAAATATCACTTTTTATTTAAATAAGTGTTCAAAATGTTGCTCGTTATTGGCCAAACAATGATATAGGCGATTTTCAAATTCCTGACGGACATTTTCAAAAACATGTTGTGGGAGATCATGGCAGCTTTCGGTGATGCGTTGACGAAGTTCATCCAAACTGTTAGGTTGGGGAGTGAACACAATAGTTTTCAAATGGCCCCATAGAAAAAAGCCTAATGGCGTCAAGTCAGGAGATCTAGCAGGCCATTCTATAGGCCCTCTTCGCCCTATCCATTTATCTGGAAACTCGTCGTCTAGCCATTGCAGAACCGGAAGAACATAGTGAGGAGGAGCGCCGTCTTGCTGGAAATATATTTCAGCCTCATCAAGTATTCGTCTTCGATTTGGTTTTCAATGGTTTCAGTGATAAGCGGATTGATGGTATTTTCCAACATATCTAAATAAATGCCTCCATTTAATAAAATTCCCATTAATAAACATTGCCTGCCCATACATTAATTTTTTGGGGGTACTGAGTATGCCCTTCTACAAAAGCATGAGGATTTTCATTGCTCCAATACCTGCAGTTATGCTTATTAACAAATCCATTTGGATAAAATGTGCATTCATCGCTGAAGCAGATATTCTTTACATGAATGGTATTATCATTAATCGCTGCAGTCATTTGTTCACAAAACTCAACTCGCCTATCGAAATCATCTTCGGTTAACTCTTGCAATATTTTCATTTTGAATGGATGAAATTTATGTAATTTAGTAACTGTGTGTACAGAGAATAATGAAACACCAGTCACATCAACAATTTTGCGTAATGAAGTATTAGAATTTATGGCAAAATGACCCAAAACTTCAACTTGAGCGGCTTTATCCAAAACTCTACGATGATTACGTTTTTTATTTGCAACAGATCCAGTTTGAGTAAATTTAGTAACAAGGTCCAAAACATACCTATGCGAGGTTATCATTTCCAGACGTCTGTTGTTAAATGTAGCGGCAGTTTGCCGAGCACATTGATTTTGGGCACCATAAATTAGAATCATTTCCACTATTTCCGCTAGTGTGTAAACCATTTTGGAAGTAAAATCTGAATCAACTAACAGCAAATTAAATTGTTTCTTTCCCTTAGCAACTATAAAAAACTAAACAGGTATAAAAAACTAAACAGGTATAAGAATAAAAATAGTTTGCCCAATGCCCATGTTATCTGTGTTGATAAAAAGAAGGCGGTAAAATTTTTTCTAATTTTCTCGAAAACGAATCGATCGATTTTTAAAAATCAAACGTTAAAATAAAGCACTTTGAAAGACCTTTCAAACAAGCTATTACTTGCTACACCTTGTCATTTAAAATTTTTAAGGGGATGACCCCGGGGGCCAGAGGGTAAAAGGGGGTGAAGTAGTTTTTGATTAAAAAGTTGTCCCCTTTGGCAAATCTTTTGACGTGTCTCGGCGTTTTTTCTTTTAATCCGTGGTTTTCGATAAATCCGTGGTGGGAAGTTTTCAAATGAACACCCTGTATAAGAATCTGGTGTACACTCAGAAATTATCAAGATTTATATTAAGTTCATGAGTATTAGGACAATCAGATATAGTAACCTTACCTTACTGGGCTACAGTCACAAAAGTGAATACAACAAAATGATATTGAAAGAAATAATATTGAATTGATAATTAGTTTCAAAACTTGAATTATTATCCAATACCTTACCTGGGTTGGTACAACAACTCAAAAATTAATTCTTAGACCATTTTGTATTGAAATATTTTGTAACCACTCAAATTTAGGTCACCCTTTGTCTACTTTTCCAAAAGATTTATTGCTGTTTATTTCTATTTTATTAACTGTCTATTAATTATTGATGGCTTTACCAAATTGTAACCATAATTATCGTCCCCTCATTAAAATTACAAAAGGCCATAGAACAATGACGAGAGCTTGTTACTATCGTAAGAAGGTGTTTGTCAAGATGACGGTATATTTTCCATTGTCAGATAAAATCGTCGACAAATTAATTATCCACTTACGTTTCCGTTTATTTTTTTTAACGAATTAATAACACACGTACGCTCGCGGCTGTCAGTCATTTTACCTGTACTAATTTGACATAATTAAGGTTGGAAAATTGGACGTTGAAATTGCCTAATCATGTTGTTGCACGGTTGTAGTTTGTTCGTATCGGTAACATTGTGCTGCAAACAAAAAACAAAATATGAAGAATGTCGAATAAAGTCTATATTAATATGTTGCAAAAGTGAACAAGCATTTTCATTATAATTCTGATAAATAGATATGGGGTAGAAGAAGATAGAAGAAAAATAGGTTTAAAATTTTTTTAATTGTGATGTAACAAAAGAATTATTGTGACTGAAAAACCAATAATTCTTCACGGAACCACAGTTTAGTTCACTTTACTATAAAAATAGTAAAACTAACCATAATTGATTTATGGTTCTATATGTGACTGGAAAAACTTTTATTAAGAACTGGCATCAAATTATAGCAAAACAATAATGTTTAGTAAAAATTATCAAAATATTTAAAAACCGTTTATATTTTTGTAAAATTTATTAAAATCTTTTGTAAGATTTACTAAATTTTTTTGGAAAATTTATCAAAATCTCTTCTCAAAATCTTTTGTAAAAATTTCGACATATGGTATTCCCGAGCGGTCACTCATCCAAGTACATCGCTTGACTTAACGCTTCCTCTTAAACTCCCCACCTGTTCTCCTTAAAAAGATAGCGTTCTGATTCATCTGTTGCATCTGATTTGCTTTCAATTCTTGTAAAAAGGCATTTTTACAACACTTTATTTAAATTTCACTTTTAAAATAAAAAAATACTTAAAGAACAATAATAATCGTCAGTAAAATGTACCATGTAAAAATATTTAACAACTGGAGATATAAGTAAATTATTTTTACTTATATACGTTGTAAAATTTACAATATATTTTACTTGATTTGACTTAACTTAACTTATTAGAAATCCTAACTATAGTTTTTTGTAAATTATGTTTACAATATTATTTTGGTACGGATTAATAATGACAATTGTAATTAATACAATATTTTTATAGGAAATCGTACAATAAAATATTTACTATAATGTTTGTTAAAATTTACTATACAGGGTGTTCCTTAATGACGTGCTAATATTTCAGGGTGTGATTCCTTAGGTCATTTTATAAAGAAAAGTTCATATGAACATATGCCCGCAACGGCTTAAACTGTTTGCTACAGGGTGTTATTTTTTTAAGTTGTTATTTTTTAATATATCCGAAAGTACTTAAGATGTTATTTTCAATTTTGGTATGTGTTAATAGGATATAGAATCACAAATTTTAGTTAAAAAAGTTATTCAATTGTTCCACCAGTACGAATGTGGAAAGGCGGTAATGCATTACGTACGTATGGTCTTGCAGGAAAGATATCCTAATCGTGCCGAATCTTTAAATTGGAGATATCAAAGAATGTCAATGAATGTTAATCAAATATGCGAAATTGCTATGTCGAGAACAAGCGCGAATCCAGGTGGAGGTTCATGGGGGTCATGACCTTCCCAAACCAATTTAACACGAAAAATACCATATATACCGTTTTGACTAACCACTAACGGGGCAGGGTATTACTTTTCGTAACTTTTCCCTGTATGACCCCCCTTAAAACGAAGTTTGCCCCACGATCCGAAGTTCTGGATCTACCCTTGGTCGAGATACATATCAATGGTGCCTATATAACAGCATCAAAGTACATATTAATATTTCGTAAACAGTTGAAGATAGGTACAGGGCATGATTTATGAGAAATGTCTAGAATTGACGCTAGAATGTGAAAATATAAAAATATATAATATGTTCCATAAAAAAAAATTGAAGTTGAAACACGTAGCGTATTTATGATCCACCCTGTATATTATTTATTTCTAAAAAAATTAATTTCAAAAAAATAAGTTTGACGGGTCCTACCGATTATTGATTAAGTGGGCGGTAGTCTATATAAGGGGTTAAGGCCGTTTCTTTATCATAACCCTGTAAATAATTTTATCAGCGCTATCCAATGCGAATGCTACATTATCCCTAGTAAATTCTGAGACAAGTCACGAGCGCCGACACAATAAAACACAAGGATTTAATTAAACTTATTCGTCTCGGCAAAGTGGGATGATGTTCCTCGGGCCGGCCGTAAAACTGCATTTAATTAAGAAGTTCAGATTCTTCGCATTTTTGGCGTAATTACGCGTTCCGGAGCGCTTCCTTTGTTCCGGAATAGCTTAATCCCGGATTCTCACCAATGTTGCCATCTTTCTCGATTGAAAGTGTCTGTCAGACCACCAAAACACACCTACATATTTTCAGTCGTATTGATCTTATTTTCTCGAGTTCCGGTAAGGGAAATATGTTTTTTTAAACTTAATTGTAGCCGATAAATACGTACCTATGTAAATATACAAAATGAAACAAAATCGTAACTGTGTTTTTGTCAGTGGCTTTAATTAACAAAAAAAATTTTTTTTTATTACTTTATTAGGAAACGTCATTTTCGACCCCGGTACAAGGGAGGAAAATAATGTTTTCATGAACATGTTTTTTTCCTCCCTTTAAGTTGCTTGGAACTTTTTTGTAATCCAGATATCTGATATCTTGATATCTAAAGTATATACGAATTTTCGGAAAATTCGATGGATTAGGTACTAAAATTTATGTGTACATGGAACATGGAAGAAAAATGTTTTCAAGATGGTGGCAATTTCGGTTGAATAGGAAATAGATAATAATTTTTTTAATTTTAACTGCCTGTATATTTTTACAAATTTGAATTTTCTTCGAAATTCGATACTCGAGCGATTTTAATAATCGAGTGAATCGCTCTATAATGTGACTGGAATTTTTATTAACAACTGGCATTAAATTATGGCAAAATTTCAACTTACATTTAGTAAAAATTACAAAAATATTTAGTAAACCATTTAGATGAAAACTTTTTGTAAAATTTACCAAACTCTTTTGTAAATTTAAAAAATATTTTGTAAAATTTACTATAAATTCTTTTGTAAAATTTACTGAAATCTTTTGTAAAATTTTCTAAAATCTTTTGTAAAAATTATTGTATGGTATTCCCAAGCGGTTATCAATACTAACCGTGCCTAACGTCGACGTCGCTTGACTTCGTCGATCGATGTTTGGTCCCTGTTAAGTTTTCGTCCTATTATTTGTTAAGAAAATCGAAATCCTAGGAATACGTTGCATGTCATTCGAGCGATTTTAATAATCGAATGAATCGCTCGAGCGATTAATCACTTGACATTTTTATGACTAAGAAGAATGTGTTGATACAACACCAGGGGTTGTTTTTGTAACTTTTAGAAGTTTAGTCTAGAGTTTTTATTAAAGAAGAACAGTTGACACTGATTTAAAAAAAAATTGTATCTTTTAATTTTTAAAAAATTTACGATCGCCACTGGCTAGCCGAATATACGAGCAGTTTTTTACCTCGAGCGATCACCCTACCAAGCAGCACATTTCAGTCCTTCAGTCGGCGTCAAGCGAAGCTTGGGTATGGAGTGAGAGGTAAAAAGTAACAAGCGGCAATTTTTGCTTGAATGCTAGAGCTTTTTCTCCCGCGAATAGTTAATATGTTTAGGAAGAAACGCATTTTCCTCTTGAAGTATGTATACAGTGCAGTTCTTACTTCCCCCCCCCCCCCCCCATTGTAATTTTTTTCCTACAAAATGTGGGTGTGGCCAATAGGGGAAGGTAAACTATCTTTTGAAGCAAGAATGACATTTGTAACTGTCAAAGAGGCGAATGGGCGCCATATTGGTAAAGAAAGTTACTATGGAGTACTTTACGATGCCAGAATATTCCTTCTCTATTCGTACCCAAAACAAAATGGCCGCGTTTGAAAAGCGGCATAGTTATTCTGTTTTTATTATCTTTTATTTCATTTACCGTCTTAGATAAATAGATACAATTTGGGAGAGTAAAGTAGGAATTCGAGAGCTAGCCAAACAGCTGGCTGATACTCACTGCTTTATGCCAAATTGTAAAATCTAAATAACAAAAGAAAAAAATAGTAAATATTAGTTTTTAAAAAGTAGCCATTTTGTTTGGGGTTCGAATAGGGACAATATTCTGGAATCGTAAAGCACTCGATAGGACCTTTAAAATGATGTATCGCAATACCCCACTTTCTGTTCAATTTTTTATCAAGATGACGCCGATCCGCCATTTTGCATTTAGGTACCATGAACTATTCAAGAAAATGTAGCTGTCTGGTTCCTACTGCACTATGCCAAGTTGTATTTATATTTCATATCAATATTTAAAAGTTCGCATGGTGGGGGTGGGGGGACATACCGCACTGTATTATATAATTATAACGAATGTCAACGTCAATATGCTCTATACGAAAAAGTATTGGAATTTCGAGGAAAATTGGAATATGTAAAAAAATACAGGCTGTTGATATTTACTTACGGTACAACCGGTAGTGAAAATAACCGGTAGTGAAAATTTTGAAAACATTCTTGTTGGATATAGGTTATCTATCCAATTTTCAGAAAATTTGTATATGCATATGCTCTTCTTCATATATCGATAGTGGCTCAGCCAGGTAGCATACCCTGGACATTTATATGTAAATTTCCATAAATACTCATCAAATAGACGATGTAAAAGGAACTATTGTTTATTAAAAGTCTCGAGAAACTTAGAGGTAGGAGAAACAATCTCCCCCAAGGAAACGGGCCATTTCTCTCCCTTATTTCGCGGTCGAAAATACTTTCTCTAGTAAGGTAGTAGAAAAAATACTTTTGAATGTCGTCATACAGCTATAATCGTATAAATTAAAATACATTTTTATAGGAACATTTATACAATTTAATAATTTTTCGTGCATTTTTTGTCTGTATCGTCGAAACGACACACATAAAATAGCTATTTGAATTACAAGAGAGCAAGGTGTTTAATTTCCTCCCGCGAATAGTTCTGACTTGAAGGCGGGGGAAATAAAAATCTAAGGCAGGAAATGGCATGATCTTTCCTACGATCGGTCATCGTGATTTAAAAAAAATATATTTAGATTAAAAACTTAATAGCGTGTTCGCTATCATAGAAATAGAATATTATAAAGAAGTTGTCATATCATTTCAAACTGAAAAAAATTCATAAATTTGTTCCTTGATTTGTTAATTGTATATTATTTTAAATAAAATTAAAAAATCATTTCTAAAAATATATGTTCAGGAAAAATAAGATCCTCTCTATGAGAAAAAAGTACCAGTTTCCTTCTGAAAACGAGGGAGCAAAGTATTTTCTGTAGATGAATCGTTAAGATCCTACAGTGCAAGGAATGTATTTTTCAAAACTGTTCAAACATCAAAAACTATTAATTTTATAGGAACAAACTTTAGTACACCAAGAAACATTAAAACATATTTCTTAAAGAATGAATTACACCCAGATTCAATAAGATAACTACTGGCTTTCAAGATCATTTAATTGCCCAATTACCATGATTCACTACCGTTATATCATATTACCAACTTAGAAGCAGTAATAACTGGAAAAAATTGACGCCAAGATGCTGCCAGTTGAGTGGATTCACCAGATTATTGTGCGGACTTATACTGCGGACCTGAGTGAGGTGAGAGAGTGCCAAGGGCAGAGATTCTACGACTGCTCAATCAGGATATCCTCAAAGTGCTCCTCAGATTCAAAGTCACCTCCAGAACTATTGAAGATTGTGTTAGTATCTTCAAGATTCTTTCAGCTACAAAAATCCAGAAACTTTCCCAGTTTAATTAACCCCCATTGTAATATAGTGTAGTTAATAAGAAAATTACAACTCCTTCCTTCGCCATGACCACGATATTTTAATCTTAATTTAAAGTTGTAAAAACTTGGCAACATTCCTTCAAACTTCGCAGTCTTGGGCGGAGTTTTCTTCATTAGGGGAACGCTACTTACATAAATTAGTTTATTTTCCGCCTTTTGTTGAGCTACGAAAACGTTCGCGACGCGTCTCTGTTCAAGACCGTTTCAATTTGAGAATTAAATTAAATTATTTCTTTGGAACTTAATTTGCTCGAGGTAAGGAATTTTAACAGCCAGTGGTGGTTGAAGCAATATAAGAAAATTCAGTTTAGTAAGGCTATATTATTGGACCGTAGATCTTCAGTACTTATACAGGGAGTCACAAGGGTGTACTAATAGTACACAGTAAAACTGCAGGTTCTATGGGTAAAAATATTGCGGTTAGGCACAAGTTAATAATAACCCAGATATAGGGTCCAAGTGAAAATTTTATTTTCTAATTTCCTATTTAACTTACTTTCTTTTCAATCAGTATTTTGCATAAAATTTTCTGATTGGGGGTTTCTTGGGGCGAGAAATTTGAATTTTTTAATAATTTTTTATGTAGGTTCGCTGCGATACTCCAAGTACCTAGAAACAAGTACAACTTTTTTGCGCTTTAGTGTATTTATGTTCAGTGGCGGTTCCTCCACAGGAGCACATGCGCACGTGCACCCCCAAAACGCATAAAACATTTTTAATTTATATTCATTGAATATTATATATCGTATAAAGTCCGACCCTCCCTAATATTTTATCGTACCGTCAATTATCGTATAAGGTCCGACCCTCTCTAATATTTTATGGTACCGTCAACCGCGCCTCGATCGAGGTTAATGACGATTATGGCGAGTCTTTCTCGCAAATGCGATTAAGTATTCGGGACATAATGCAGTTTCTCCCTAGTCACAAGTGGCGGGAGACAGCGGGGGATAGGGTGGCTATGGCGATTTAACATGGGAAAGGCGCACAATTTTAGTGTGCGCCGCGCCGTTGTCTGTTCGTGCATCTAGTTAGAAATTCGAGCGTGTATGTTTTAATATTTTAATATTATATATTTATTAAGTTAAAATTAATAGTTTGACGGTGGACTATTTAAAAAATAACTTTAGCTCTTTGAGTTTGGAGCAAGAAATTGAAGTGAAGAATGCGGGAAGACCTAAACCCGAAATTAATTTAACGCAGACCACAAAGGGTAAATCTAGGGACTTTATTAGAAAGTTTAAAAATGAAATATATGAAAAAAAATTTATAGAGGGTATTCCAAACATTAATGAGGTTGTTATTGATCAATTTTCTACAATTAAGAACCGAAGAATGGACTTTACGTTTAAGCACTATACATACTAAGAAACTCTTTCTTATTTTCCAAAAGTTGTATTTCCTTGTGTAAAATTAAAAAATAAATAAAAATATGTTTTACCTAACGCATTTTCTTATGGGTCATATCATTTAACTGGTTTGCAAAATATTCTTATTTTTGCGAACAGAAAAATATAATCGGTCAGCTAAAATGGCTAGTTGGTCAGCAACTTATGGACAGCAAACATTTCTGAATCGGTCAGTAATTAATGTCATACTAGAGTTCTCAAATTATTTTGGTACTGCTATGAGCGATCCACTTTTAATCAGTAAGCAATCAGCGGGTAAGCAAAATATTTAATCTTGGTCATCAAAAAAAGCAATAAAACGTGAAATAGTGACAGTGCCCTGGGACCTCAGAAGTAAACTGCTTCTAGACATGTTTTTTTCTACTGACCAATTGTAAAATCTTACTGACCAAGTAATCATTTTGTTAATTATATTATTGACAGTTTGTAGCCCGATTTTTATTTATTGCAAGCAAAATCTTCTCTTTTCTTATTACTTCTTTTCTTTCTAGATTGAAAACGCCTAGGAAGTAATTGTTTGTTCGTTACCCAAAAATAAAATTTTAAAAATAATTTCATCATACTTGTAAACCCCCTCTATCATAGGTCACGAGCCACCACTGTTTATGTTTCTATTAAAATATCAGTTTTCTCATCACTTTACCCAAAAATGGTATACCTTGTCAATGTCGCTCCGAGTAACTTTTTCGAGATTGTTGCATTTACAATTTCTAATGCATCCATTTAATTAATTAAGAAATTATTGTGAAAAAATATATACATTTTCCTTCATTGGTGGTTTTTGTATTTATTTATGTCAAAATAAAATTTTTATTTAGCTTATAAATATTTTCATTACTGGTCATTTCATTTCTTAATTTTTAAAATATTAATAAATTATTAATACAGTTGATTCTCGGAACGAATTTCAATTCAAATTAAAATAAAATGTATTTTACCACTATATAAACGCCTGGCGCGTGCTTGACATTTGTCCAATATATAATATAAAATTTTAAACATTAATTCTTTATATAATTTAATGTTATTTAAAGAACGAGAAGAAAAATTAAATTATCACAGTTATTAATTTTTTAATATTATTTCATTTCTAAGGTTATTTCCATTACAGGGATATAATAAATAACTCGTAACACAATAATATTATCGGGTGCTCTTAATAGGACACTTCTTAAGGCAATATCATATAATCCGTTTGGAATAACTCACATACATACATACATATTAAAGGATTATTTAAAAAAGTAATTAAGGGCATAAGTATGTAGTTAATTCAAGGTCCAACTAATTCGCGAACACCTTTAACACAAAATGATAAAAAAATAATATCGTTTAAGACGATTGAAGGATCTCGTCCGGTAGCCTTGAAACCCTCGACAAACCATTCAGATAGGTGTCGAAAAATCGTGTGTTGTGCTTTACACCTGACCCCAAGTGCCTCTTGTTGAAGCCTTCTTTTCCTCCTATTATAATCTCCTTTATGCGCTTTTATTCCTTTTCCAACATTGTTGATTTAACGGCGGTTTCCTGCACAATGGCAGCGATGGTGTACATTAAGTTGATCACCTTGGTAAATTTTTAATTTAAGGAATTTTATTAAAAGTTTGCATTATGGTAATGTATATGTCGGCGTCAATTAGTGAAATCCGTCATTTCCTGAAATGCCTAGTCACTTCAGGTATTGCCGGCAAATAGTGTAACTCGAATGTTTGGTACACCGTTTGCCTAAGAGTATCAGGTATTCTCTATAATGGCGGAATTCTTTCAGGCAAACGCTGTACTTAACTAAATGATTTATGCTACCCTGTTTGCCGGTTTTAGTCGAACGATGTAATTGTTGTTAACATCTGTGTAGTGATTTTTTTTTGAAAATTAAATGTTGAAGCCCTCAGAATTGTTTTATAAGAAGTTAGATGACTATTACTTCAATCAAAGTAAAAAAAAAACCTTGGAATATTACGGAATTAACGGAGGTAAGAAAATTATTTCAATTTTAAGGAAATTCCTGATAATAATCAGTTATTTGCAAACCTTTTAATGTAAAATACCTTATTTTCATACACTACTGACATCACTATCCTAATTACAATGATTGGCTAAAACCGGCAAACAGGGCAACTTAAATCATTTAGTTAAGTACAGCATTTGACTGAAAGAATCCCGTCATTATAGAGAATGCCTGGTACTCTTAGTGCCTGTTCTCACCAAAGCAACTGGCAACCGCAACGCAACAGCAACGCAACCGCAACTTCAGTTGAGTTGCTCGCTTGTTCGCACCAAAGCAACTGGCAAGCAACGCAACTGCAATGCGACCGCAACTTCAGTTGAGTTGCTCTTGCGTTCAACAATCAACTGGTTTGAAGTCTCTTTTGACGTGAGCAAAATGTCGTCTTCGTCAGATGAAGATATAGCCGCAACATACTTGGTCGTTAAAAAGCTTTAAAAAAAATATGTGCGACAATTTTGGTTTAACCCTTCTTCTACCATAAATTTGAGACATAATTCGTATATAGTGGCACAGGAATTACATAATGATCCGTTTAAATTCCATAGGTTTTACCGAATGAGCCACAAAAGTAAAATAATTTGCTTTCTCGTCAACCATGATACCGCGATTGGAAGCAACTGACAACGGCGACGCGGGATGCCGGGTAAATCATAAGCAACTAGTTGCGTTGCCTTAAGTCAGTGGGAACACGCGTATTTAAACATGAGTCGCGTCGATGTTGCGTTACGGTTGCTAGTTGCTTTGGTGAGAACAGTCACTTAGGCCCACGGTGTATCAAACGTAGAGTTACACTATTTGCCGGCAATACGTGAAATGACTAAGCATTTCTGGGAATGACGGATTTCACTAATTGACGCCGACATATATATTAATGACTTAGTTATTTCATATAAAGTTTTCCTGAAAAAGTAGATCCATCTATTAACCATATATTCTTTGAGCAAAAATAATAATAATTTTTATATTTTATATTTATTTTATACACCTATCGCTAGTCGATGTCAAGGCTTGACATTTAATAAAATAATAATAATTTTTATATTTTATATTTATTTTATACACCTATCGCTAGTCGATGTCAAGGCTTGACATTTAATACTATTTTTTAATACATGTGTTTAATAAGATTTAAGTGGTTATATACGCTTTTGCTACAAAAATTTGGTTATAACCGGTTTTGTTCACAAGAGCTAACTTTTCCTAACCATTTTAACGAGTTATATCAAGTTTTGCTCGCAAATAAATAGATCAGTCGATAGATCCCACGAAATTGATTCGAAAACCTCGGAAAAGTGATTTTGTGTAAAAAGAGGATACTTATATCCGATCTTGCACGCGAGCTCCTCATATAGAAAACTTTTTTATTTGTGATTTTATGAGAGAAACTATTCTCCATAACAAGTTCGTTTATCTTAAAAACTCCTAATCTGCGGAAAAAAAATATAAATATAACGTAAAGTGTGGTCAAAAAAAGATAAAAATGCTAAAATACCACGAATAAGGTAACATCATAGCATGGTACAAAAATATTTATTAACAAAAGTTGTTGATACTTTAAATCAATAGCTGATAACCGTAAGGGGTAAATACGTACGACTAAGGATCATGGTTCAAAGACCACGTTAAGCTGTTGGTCCATTCGGGCATAGCCCTTGTAGCTAACGATGAGGAACAAATTTAAGGGGAAAGAATTATTTACAATATATTTTTTGAGTTTTTAGAAAACAAACAATTTTGACTAATCATTGGCAGTCAACAACATTAAAATTGGAACTAATTATCCAGAAATTACTCTCAAATGATGTCACCTAGCATGTGCAAAAATTATACCGAGAAAAATCTGATAATCCACTAAACTTAAATGTTTTGACTCAGGACCATTGTCCCGTACATAAAGACCGTCGTTAAAGAATATAGGATTACACCTATTTCGACATAAAGACCTGAATATGGCCCATTATCCCTAAATCTCTATGCTACAAAGGAGCATTTCTTGCGGTCAAAATATTTTTAAATCGATCCAAGGGCACGAATACGCAAAAATAACCCTTATTTCGGGGATTCTTTAGGTTCGTGAGCTTACGGCTTATGCGGTTCGTTGTGCATGAATGCTGGCTTTCAAAACGTGCAGGGCCCGTAAACGTAAGGGCAAGAGCTTTTAAATTGATGAAGAAATTTTCGAAATTAGTGTATGTTGTATGTGGGTTTTTGGACACTTGGTAGGTTCTATTTAATGAGTTGGTCAAAATGTATTCACCATAAAATGTATAAAATTTGAAATTAGATATTTAGTCGTCATATATTCAATAATTTTCACAAAAATAAGTAAGTACGACATAAATAATGTTAATAAAAATAATTTTGAGGAATAATCCAATAAAAGATGTGCATTAAAAAATAAAATAAAGTAATAATAAAATATATGTTAAATATAAACTCATAAATGAATAAAGAACTATTCATAATCAAGTTTTAAACAAATTAATTAGGCTCACAAAAATAGTAATCGAATAGAAGATGTTCTAAAAAATTATTGGTATACATTTGTGAGGTTGCACAAATACTAATCAGCATAAACACCACGCCCAGAGTATCTTAAAGGATTTTTCTAATCCCATAATGGTAGTGTTTGATTATAAAGAAACAGGCAAATTGGATTGTGGCAAATCAATTACATTCCAGAAATGATCTACACTAATCAAAAGTGTCTGGTTAGTAATTCCAAAATTACGCCAACAAGGCCTTTTTAATGTTGAAAAAATAATTTCTGCCCATGTCATTTATGCCACTGTTGAAGTTGACTCGTTAGGTAATTGTTAATTATTCTGTAAGGTGAAATAAGTCATACACACAAAAATAATCTATTCTCAAACATATCATCAAATAAAAGTCATAATTGAATAAGTTATGTTCACAAAAGTAACTGTGTGTCATATTCAAATAAATAATGTATATAAAAATAATAATGGTACGTCATAATGAAATAAATAATGTAATATTAAAGTTTAAAATAATAATCAAGAATTTATAGGAACCTGAACAAAATTATAATAAGATTAACCGTTTTGTTTGTGTGGTTACTGTTTGTGTTACCTATATAAATAATTGAGCGTCTCCACCTGATTTGTTGAAAGATATAAGATAGAGAAAATAAATGTACAAGTTACTTAAATTTGATATGTATTGTTTCTTATCTATATAACAAGAAAATAAAAATATATAAATTTTTAAGGTCTCTCAATATTATGTTCTCTATTATGTCTTTAGGGTAGCATCGCCTAAAACTACACGTTTCCTAAGAATATGCATCGACCTTATTATTGCGTTATTGCTTGTTAAATAATTTGGTCTCTAGTTAAACAGGCTTGTGAAATAATTTGGTCTCTAGTTAAACAGTATGAAATAGGTAGGTAGAAAATTTATGTTCCTATATTTTTTATATTATTTGTTTCTTAGAAACTATCAACATATCAGGATCGTTTAAATATATTCATATATATTATAAAATTATGAGTCGTGGATTGCAGTTAAAATTTGCCCAGGAACTGTTTCATGAAGAAAAAACTGTTTTTGCAATGGCACAGTAAAAGGTGTGATGCGAAATCCTTAAACGTTAACGAGTGTACTCTTAGCACTCTTAACGAGACCATATTAGATACTTTCTTTTTAAATGGAGATGCATAAACTCTGAATCTGCTCCACTAATTTGTTAATCCGTACATGTTTCGAAGGTATAAACCTTCATCTTCAGCGAAAATTTACATGGAGAAAAGAACTTATGACATTGCCAAATGTTGAAATTATTTAACTTATCTAACAGAAAAGAATTGAAATTATGCGTTTATTATCTAAAGTTTTACTTAATTAAATTAAAAATAATAAAAATTTAATTAATAAACTAGTAGAGCAGTATAAGAGTTTATTTTCCTCTACTTCATAATTTCACTCCACTGCGAGTTGGACAACTTTCAAACATTTATTTTGCAGTTTAATTGTGGGATGTGGTTTAAGAATTTGTTTTTCACGTGCTTTATGCGAAATAAAGTTAGAAAATATATTTTAAAAACAAATACAGGGTCGGAAAGAACGGAATAATCTACTTAAGTGTATTATACAGGGTGAGTCAACGAAAAGTTCATTTTCTCCTTTTCGTTAAGGATTAGATAAAAATTCAAAATGTTGTAGAGATCATTGAGGTGCACATTCTAAATATATTGGAGCATACAGGGAGGACAAAAACTATAACTTATTTTTTAAATCGAACCCAACACCCTGTTTTTATATCAATTTTTAGATTATGCATAAAATTCTGAATATTTTTTATAATCTTATAGTTCTTCCAATATTTTTATTTTTCAGAAAAATGAAAGTTTTCAGGATTGGATTTAATTGTACTACACTACCTTTGTAAATTATAGATTAATATTTGGTATGGAGATTACATGGAGCTAAAGCAAATAAAGTATGGAAACAAATTTACCTCAGTTTCAAGAGGGTGTTCAAAATAAATTTTCGAGTTTCAGTAACTTTAAGTTATATTCGCCACGTCCTTGTGGGCCACCTTGTATACTTCAATATAACTTATTTCAGAATGTGTATCTGAATGACAAATACAACATTTGTATTTCGAATTTTTACCTAATTCTTAACGCAAAGGAGAAAATGAACTTTATCGTCGACTCGATTCTCATTTGTTTTCAAGCTGTAGCGTATTAAAGAAATTTTATTTACCGGTCTTGTAAATAGTTTATATTTTGACTTTTTGTCGAGTTAATATGCTTTAAATAAAACAATGAATGAAAATAATGAATTAAATTACAAGGACTAGTAGAGGTTATTTCTGTTTACATCAGAATGCAGCACGATGGAGTGCCTGCACATTTCGCTCATCAGGTTTGTTCAACGTTTGGTCGAAAGGTTCCCAGGGCTTTGGATTGGTCGCGGTGGTTCTAGGTCTGTTCGGACACCACTAGACTTTTGTATATGGGGATGGTTCCAAATTGAAGTTTACAATGTAAAAGTTGACATTTGAGAAACACTACTCCGACTTATTAGAAATACTGCAACCGATACTAAAGAAATACATGAAGCAGTCAGAAGAGCAGAAAATGTTAATAGTTTAATGGCGATATTTTTGAACATATATTAAAATAATGCTATGATTAAAAAAATAATGTATGAAACTATATATATATTTACAAATACACTATAACTTAGAATCAAATGAATATCGGATAAGGACATATGAGTTATTTACATTATTTTCAAGTACATAGTACCCTCCTGGAGTTGGGTATGTTCCTCCCGATTAACCCGCGCATATGCATGCTCTTAAGGCCAATTTATAAACTGGACGTAGATACAAAATTCGACCATTTCTCAACTTGATGTTGGCGACAATAACCTGTTTTTCTCTTCTTTTCTATATTTTTATGTGATTATATTAATTTTAGTATTTATGTTATCTGAATAACACTATCCACACTTATCAACAGTGCACTTTAAAATGGTTAATAAGATGGTATAAAGTAAAATATTCTTTACTAAATATCACGTGACATGCAAACACTGTAACTTGCTACGGACGGCCCCCGGAAAAAGGTAAAATTGGGGTTTGTTGACCGTCAAACGGTACCAGCAACGTCAAATATAAATGGTCTTATGCATTTCAATTAGTATTGGGCAAAACCGATGATTTTAGTAGTACTTGATACTCGGGCGATTTTAATAATCGAGTAAATCGCTTGAAATTCCAATCACCAAGCGATGACGTTACCAACTGCTCGACCGACAGCCTAGTCGTTTACATGTGATCAGGTAGGGTATTTAGCAGACACGTAACTACGGATGGGCACATGTTTAGCTAAAAAATTGTAGTAGTCACCAAAAAAATTCCAGAAATTTATTTATTTGTGAATAATGAATTTTTATCACATGTCTCGGTACCAAAGAAAAACCCAAATATATATTTATTGTTCGGGTTTATTCTTGTGCTTTTTTAAAACACAAAGTATTACCAAGAGTTATTTTTCTTCACATCTTTCTCAATCTACGAGCATAAAATAAGTAGATATTTAAAATGGCTTGACAAATTCTTCCACTTAAAATTATCATGTGCCCACTGTGTGCCCTTCAAAAATGGTTACGCGACTGGCAAAATAAGAAAATAGGTGATTATTTTTTTAGATTCATGTTTATAGTTACCTAAAAGTTCCTGTTTAAATTTAAGAATCTTTACTTTTGGTTACCAAAAAATTTGTCGATACCTATGTTTTGTTAACTATTTTGCTCGTTTTCTTATTTACCATTAACATTTTCTGTTATTTTTAAGAAGTCTCCTTGAGTTTAATAATAAAAAGTTCCTGTTTAGATTTAAAAATGTTTACTATAAGATTACCAACGACTTTTTCTATATATTTTGTTAACCATTTTGTTAATTTTGTTATTTTTATTTACAATTTATATTATTATGTTATTTTTTAGTTTTCTCGAGTTTATAGTAAATAAGTAATGTACCTGCTCAGCGTCAAACTCGAACGTCGCCAATCGGATAACGTGGCGCGTAGACCGAAGGTCGTCTATCAAGTGACAGGCGATATTTTTCGGTTTATCGCCTGAATTTATATCTAGAGTATTTCCTATCGAGCGAAAAACTGTTCGAATATACGAGCAGTTTTTTAACTCGATCACACTACAGCGGTACATTTCCGCCGGCGTCAAGCGAAGCTCGGGTATCGAGTGAAAGATAATAAGTGACAAGCGACGCTTTTCACCTGAATTAATAACCCGAGCGGTTTTTTTAATAATCGAGCGATGTCGGTTATTTCAATAATCGAGTGATCAAGCGATTTCTCGCTCGAGCGATCACAACACTAATTTCAATGTTTTTAATTTGTAACGGCCACCATCAAACGGCACCCGCAAACGGAACGTCAAGTTTATAAATTGGCCTTTCAGGTAACAAACAGTATCTTACCCATACATACTTTTTAAACATTTTTGGTAACTCAACTTGGCCTCACTTATTTATTTATGTGAGAGTTCGAACTAATTAAACAAACTATTTACTCGTAGGCGACACTGCCCTTGGGAAATAATAAGATTTCGCAATAGTGAATATAAACTAGTTCGTAGAATATACAAACTGGCTTCGTACATACTTTGAATTAATATTCTGTGGTGGAAGCCCCTAACGCAAGTAAGCGAATATTCTTCTCGCATGCATGCCGAGGAGAGATATCAGATATTCGTGATCTATTGTGGCCGGATGCCTTATTTTTCTATTATGTAGGTTTATATGTTGTATGAAATCGTTGACAGCCACTTAACATAGGTGTAAAGAGGCACAATGGGCCATTAATAGACACGAGGAAGTAGCATTCAATTTATGAGATTATAGGGATTAGAGACCAGGGGGTCGTTACCACGGTAACTCGATACTTTTATTGGGATGCGAGGAATGCCTTATGAACTGCTCAGATTGCATTGAATAATTAAAGTTTTATATTATTTTTTTTCAACACCCACTCTTACTTTAAATACAAAGAGTACAAAATTATTTTTTACTTTACTTTAGGGGGCATATTAAAGCATCCAAAGCATCTTTGAAATCACTTCGTTAATATCTCACATCCCGTTCAAAACAGTCGTAACTCAAAAAAGATAGATTTTAAAGGAAAGGCAAAATAATATTTTCTGCCTTTCTTCCGTTCGTATAAAAAACTTTTTATATACATTGTCATTAACTGTACTGTATATGTCATATGCCCTTTTTTGGTCAAACTTAAAATGGTAAAATCAAAATTTTCGCTCGCTTAAGAGATACGGGGAAAATCGCATAGCAGTGATATAAATTTAAATACCGTGATCACGTCACGCCTTAATTTCACTGATATCAAAAAAAAACAATCAAGTTTCACAACGTGATTAAAAAATCACGATATCGCTCACCACTAGCGTAAGCTGCTGGTTAAATTAAATGTTATTTCCTAAAACTTTAATATATCTAATTTGGTAATATAAAATCATAATTGTTTTCTTGCAGGTCTGGCCCAATTTAAAAACTCCTTTAGTTCCTCAGGCCCTGGTTCCTGTTTATCAGGTGAGTTACTACTTTTTACTTGCATGCTCTGAATCGCCCAAATGCCGATATGTACTTGAAAAATGGTTCACGGTAATGCTAAGCCGGGCTCATACCAATATTTGGCAATTGTGTATACTTGCCTAATCATATGAATGGTTTACTTGGTCAATTATTGTACAATAATTGAACAATTCTTCTATACGTTTGAGACCAACTTAAAAGAGAAGAGTTGAAAGAACGTATAATTAATAAATAAACTTGAGAAATTGTATCGATTTTTTATAAATGTAAACAAATTGAAGTAATTAGCAAGGAAAGAATTTCATAAATTTTTCCCTTAAATTAAAAAAATGCTTGTTCAATTTACTATTAGTTACTCCCTAAGCCGGGCTGAGACGACTGGTGTATACTTGGCCAATATTTGTAATGGCGTGTCACATTTGTCAATTATTGTAAATAAAATAAAATAATATATAAAAACTCTAAGGTTGGCGAGGTGCGATATTATGAAAGCCATAAACCTTCTCTCTTTGGGAAAAAAGTTTTTTTTGATTAAATCGACCAAGAAAAATTGATGTAAAATTTCTTCGAATTATCACTGTTAAGGTTTTCATTTAATAACAGAAAAGATCATTAATTGCTTTTTTTTCGTATTACCGATAATAAGGGGGGGGGGGGGGGGGGGGGAGTGTATATATATTTTTTAAATTTGCGTATCTTCCCCCTTTATCCAAATCTCATTAAATTAGGATTGTTTTACAGTTAATTTTACACTTATTAAAAATACGACTATAGTCGTGATCCTTAATTCACACTGCGTCTTCTAGAGGGTGCTGTTTACCCATAATTCTGTTTTTTTTTTAAATTTTCTTAATACATTTAAATAGAATGGCACATTATTTTATTATACTGCTTAAAAGCACAAAAATAGCTATAGTTTGGCGAAAACTTTAATTCGCTACCTTTTTCCTAAGTAGCATTTTTAGACACATTATGGTAAATGTATCGTAACTATCGTTTCTGTTTCCGATCAAAATTGGAAACTGTTGGCAACAAAAATGAAAATATTTTCGAAACGTATACATTTTAAATGGGACATTTACACGTGTTTCCAAGTGGTTGGTACTAGCTGTGGCTTTCGCTGTTTCGATGCACAATCGAAACTTTTATCGAAAATGTTTCAAAAATGTTCGAAAATATTTCTAAACTGTTACTTCTGTTTATTAAAAAATGACAGGGGTGGGGCTATGTTAAACCATGCACAAAACAATTAGGATACCTTCACTGTTGTAAAATAAAAGAAAAACAATATGAAAAAATAATTTCGCTATGATGAATTCGTTATAAGTATATTACCTATAAGTTATTTTATTTCGTATACCTAGTTATTGCACATAAGAACCAAAAAATCATTGTCGCAGTAAATTTTATTGTGCAGTGTAGTAATTTGGCTTTATATTTTTAACGTGCTCTCGATTTGTTTTCATTTACAGAAAAAAATATACTTTGTCAAAAAAATAAAAATTAAAATATTTTCAAAATTTTATTTATTTCTTTTATAAATCGACTTAGCTAGGAAAATGGAACTTATCTAATATTAAAACTAATTTTAACAAAATAAAAATTAATTTCACAAAATGGCCGCTACAAAGCAATAAATTATTCTGGTCCAAAATGGACTCAACACACAATTTGTAGTCTTTGGCTTCTATAATGTTTCCATCATGCACAGAAAAATAAAAGGTCTATTAAGGAATGCCACAGAGAAAAAAGGTTAGCTTGTATGCACAGAAAACAAAGGTTGGGTATTGAGCCTAAGTCTGACGTCACGAGAGGTTTTTTGAAGATTTTTTAATCAACATCTTGTTTGAGGTTATGTCATTATTGTTTACATAGGAAGATTTAAATTGTTAGTTTTCTGTTATTGCACTGTATTTTTCAACATAGAGTGTACCCACTTTGAGAATTTACCAGTTCACCAGTAGCCATTCTTCCAGATGGACTAGGCGATGCGTCCAGCGTTAGTACAAATTAAAGAAACATTTGATTCACTATAAATATATGTTCAGTAAAGGACACATTGAACGAATTCCAGAAATGTAATGATTAATTACGAACAAGGACACTTATCCAGAAATTGGGAATAAGTGCTCGGGCTTTGCTTAATTGGAAACCAAAGTGACAATTACGTCAGTTTCTCTCCGCTAATACGGTAATATTATAATTGGATGCCCCGGGCTGTGTGCCTCAGCTTTTGTTCCAACTTTCCAAGAGAGTTTTCGCAAATACTGAACATTATTAAGATTCTCTTATTGACTCAATATTATTCCGCTTTTTACAGTATGTGTTACAGTTTTTAAAAAATGGGTTTTTCATTATGAGAGACTTGTATAACTAAAAATATACAGGGTTTTCCGCCGAGAACATATAAATAGGAACGTTTTGTAAATTGGACAGTATACTAATGTTGATAAGGGCAACTCAGCTAAAATATTTTCAATATGGTGACACTTCCGGTTATATGGAAACGGTATCAACTTGCTTATTTTAGATGAAATGCGCTACATAGTATTACATTCTTGAATTCTACGCAAGATTCTAGGCAGAGTTTATACTTATATCATGTCTTATACCTAAGTCTAAGCGTATTTGACATATTTAAGTTATTATGTCAAAAATTACATTTGAAGATCTTACAATAATTATTAATATTTCCTATAAGGAAGCCTTTATTGTTTAATTGGGGTTCGATTCCCTGTTAACAAGAAACTGCTTTAATAGACTTTTGATAATATTTTAATAACTATTAATACAGGGTGTTCGAAAAACAAGATTAAAAAAGAAATTGAGACAACTGTAAATAATCTACATTTTCAAATACAAACCCCAAATTAAGGTTAAGTTTATATAAGGTTGTCTATTCCGAAAATTTGTAGTTTTCGAAATATTGTCAATTTAATATTTTTATACGGCCATTTTGCTGGGGATTTTAAGTTCAGTTAATCCTAGTTGACTATGAATGCACTGAGAAATAGTTAAGTGCTAAAGAAATGTATGAAACTGTCACTTACCATTTACAAATTCTTAATAGCAATGCCGCAGCGGTTTAATTATACAAACGAAGATAATTTAAACTTATTTATTATTTACGGAGAATGTGACAAAGTAATATCAAGCACATGTGACACAGATATATCTCTAGCATTTGACTATTTTTCAATCGCTATCGAACTTTGAGGGTTTCTCTATAAAAATGTAGATTTTTTGGAGTTCAATTTCAATTTCAACCTTATTTTTGGAACACCCTGTATTAATAGTTATCAAAATATTATAAAGGATCTATTAAAGCATGTTCTTTTCAACAGGGAATTCAATTCAAAGTAAATAATTCCGTATGGGAAAAATTAATAATTCTTTTAAGGTCTGCAAATGTATTTTTTGACATACAAACTTAAATATGTCAAATACACCTAGAATCTTGAGTAGAATGCAAAAATGTGATATATAGGGTGTTCCATTTAAAATAAGGAAGTTGACGCCGACTTCCGTTATAATTGGAAGTGCCACCATATTGACAATATTTTAGCCGATGAACGTTAGCATTCTGTCCAATTTTCAAAATTTTGCTTTGCATACTTTTTCATATACAGGGTGTCCCAGAATATGTGGGCAATCTCCCGGGTTCAGATGGAACACTAAAAATAACAGGAGAAGTTCATATAAATTTTTCTTCCTACGGCCCCCCTACGGAGATACGGGCCCATAACGGATGTCCCTGGAAATCGTTGATTTTTAAATAATTTTTTAAGGACTAGATGTAATTTAATGATTTTTTAGTATAATGTTTACTAGATGAGTCTCCTTAAAATTCGCCCTTTAAAACACATTTGGCATATTTAGTTTGCCAGGGACGGACTAGACGTAACACAAAAATGCTTTGATTTACACCCTGTATGATGAGGGAATGAAGAAATATATATGAACTTCTCCTGTTATTTTTAAGTGTTCTATCTGAACCCGGGAGATTGCCCACATATTCTGGGAGACCCTGTATAAATCGAGGCGGTTTCCTGTGGAACACCTTGTATATGGAAAATTATCTCCTCAAATGCCATCACTAGCCCTGAAGTTATACATTTTTCGTCAATTAAAACCTTTCTCCGACACTTTCCTTACAATTCCGCTAAGTTATTTTTTTCCAACTGCAAAGACTCACTAATAATCTTGTTAGAAACAGAAATCTCCTTATTTAGGTTCTTTTTATTGCAAAAGAAATAAAGAAAAAGCGAAAAGTCTTTGGAAAAACGTAATTATTAGGATTTAACAGGCTGTTAGTGCAAGTTAATCGGGCGAAAGCGTATAATAGCTTAGTTTCGTATAGTGGAGGATAAAAAGGAATATAACGACTAACGAGAAGTTTTTGAAGTTATTTTTAAAAGTTTCGGATGAATGGAAAAATTTTCTTTTTGCAGAGTTTTCCGCTTCGTTTTGCTTGTGGCTATACAATGACAACCAGAAAATGATTGATGTATTAGAATTATTCAGACAAACTATATTAACTGTAATATCCTAATTAATGCATAATATTCGATTGCGAAACATATTTTTAAAAATGGAAATGGATTATTTTACTTCTTAAACATTAATTAAATATTTATTATGAAAACCTGAAAATATTGTGTCAAGCAAAATGTATGAGCTATAAAAATGTATTAACTTAAAAAATAGGGAATAACAATACATACTTAACTCAAGGAACAGGAGATTGTCATGTCTTAAAAATAGTACATTTTTCAAAATCCTTGATAAATTTATAGATTACTGCTTGAAGGATACGCCTTGGCATTCACTTCATTTCCTATGTTGGTTGTCAGTTCCTGAAGATTTCTTAGTTTATTGACATACTCTTTACCTTTTAATAAACCTCAACAGAAATAATCCGGGGCTGAGAGATCTGGAGACCTTGCAGGCCAAGAAAAATTTAAATTTATTGCAATTAGTCTGTTTTGAAAAGCCTCCCTTAAAATAGAGATAGTGATTTTCGCAGTATTACTTGTTGATCGGGATTGTTGCTGACATTTACATGCTCTCAGATCGTTTTGGATTGATGATAAAAAGAAAGTTCGAAACATTTGCCTCCACCTCACGAAGACAAAACCAACCAAAAATTCATGAAGAATTGTGTATATAGAATACTCTATGTTGGTGAAACTCTATGACCACAATAAGGGCCAAAGAACATCAGAACCGCATACGGAAAGGAGAAAGAAACAGATCCAGGGCTTAGGCCCATGGCGACCACTTGCACTGGAAAATTTTTGCTCGCTTAAGAGATACGGGGAAAAGTCAAAAAAATTTCTAAATTACCCTATATTTTCTTAGTTAAAAGAGATAAAGAAAAATATTTTATACAGAAGTTTATTTATAATGATTGATTTGATGAAAATAATCTGCCGTTTTCAAAATAAGTATACGGGGTCAAGTAAGAAAGTTATCGGACCTAACCTCACTTTTTTAAATGGAACATCCTGTATATTTTAATCTAAAAAGATAGCATTTTAAACTCTCTTTTCAAATTATAACACACCACGGATGATAGATAGATATCAAATTTTTCAAAATGTTGATAAGTCATTTTCACAAATGAATAAGTAAAAATGAAATTGACGTTAAATGTTAATAACAACTAGAATATCAACATAGTTGTGTTTAGGATGTTAGCATTTGTTTCATGGCCTACTGTGGTTTAAAGTAATAAAGTTTAAATAAATCGCCTAGAAAACCAATATCATGCATGGTGTGTATATATTTGTAAAGAGAATTTAAGATGCTATCTTTTTAAATTAAAATATACAGGGTGTTCCATTTAAAAAAAATGAGGATAGGTCCGATAACTTTCTTACCTGACCCCATAAACTTATTCTGAAAACGGCAGAGTATTCAACCATCATTATAAATAAACTTCTGTATAAAACATTTTTCTGTATATGTTTTAAAATATAGGGTAATTTTGAAATTGTCATTTTTTTGATTTTTCCCCGTCTCTCTTAAGCGAGTGAAAATTTTCAAATTTTAATTTTATTATTTTAAGTTTGATCCCAAAAGAGTACGTGACACCTACATTACTTTTTTGATAGCACTAACAGTTACGGAGATACAATATAAAAGTATAGAAGATGGGACACCCTGTACATGTAAATGTAGGTTAAGTATAGTAGTGACACATGACTCTATCCACCTCGGTCATGCTCAACTAACTTTCCACCCCCCTAAGTAATATACTGTCTTAGCTTAGTAACTTTTTCAGTATTCATCTGATAAAAAAATACTACTATTCTCTATTTTTTGGATCTTTTAAAATTTTGATTTTTGTCCCACAAAAGAACATATCATATCATTATAACTAGGATATCAACTGCTAAAGTCTAGCATAAAAATCCTAGTTACCATGACTGAATGACTAAAGAACAAATTTGATTAAATATTAAAATCCTTTAAATTAATTGAAATTGATGGTTAATCATAGCCGCATGAAAAATTATTGTTTGTGTAATCTGTCAAACACAAAACGGGTCCTAATCGAATTTGGGGCGACCCTAGAGCGACGAGATTTCAGTGGGGTCTATCCTTAAGGGATTTGGGAATTGGAATTAACAAATATGAGGGTGATGATTATGGGATTAATGACGTGTGATGTATAATTATGTGTCGATAAAAATAAACTTCAGCGGGAAGATAGACAAGGGCAAATAGAATGAAAGTAGTAAGTTGATTTTAGTGTTTATTGTTTAAAGTTTAATCTAATCCGCTGATTCACTAAAATAGATTAATCATTTCAATGAAAATTAAGGCTAGAAAAAATGAGGAACAAAATTCACAAAAGCCGCCTTTTGTACAAACAATTAATGTCTCAATCACAATCACTTCATGCGATTCATTTTCGTTTCGTACACCCACGTTTCGTACCCGTCAAAAATTTACCTGAAATATTCTTGTTTCGTACACTGAATTAATTAACTCATTTTCGGCTTTTTGCTTCATACACCGACCATTGCGTTGGTCTGGTTATGGGGTAGTTGTATAGGTAGGTAGGTAGGTAATTTTCTTAATAAATATAATATTTATGAATTTAAAACACTTTGTTACTCTGTTTCCTATCACTTTATTGCATTATATTAATTCTATGAACACAGGTGTATTTGTATGTTTTCTATTTGGGTTTCATAATGGCTACATTATGAAATGCAAAAAACGGTGTCCGTCAACTAACTTCTAGTCACAACTATAAAAGAACATAACCTAAAAAGAAATATCTTCCAGTTTATGCTCTATTTCTAAAGTTTTATTCAATAAAGTACTATTTTTATTTTTAATTCAATATAGTATTATACATATTACTTTATATACAGGGTGTTATTGAAATGATGTATTATATTTAAATGGGTGACTCCTGGGGTGTCCTAGAGAAGCGGTACATATTTTTGTTTTAAATCGAACGTTTAAAAAGTGGGGTAATTCACCCCTAAACCTACACACAACTCCTCGGCACATTCATATATGAACATATTACATTGCCCAGCTGATTAATCAACAGATGTTCAAGCACAATGTTGTCAAAATGTTTAAAAGTGTAAAACTTTAGTTTCTTATAAAAATAAATATGTGGCTTACTTAGAAAGTAAATCCAGGACGCGATTAAGGAATCCAGGGCACAGACACTTTCAGTTCTTTTTCTATGGGACAAACTTTATGCTCATCACGTGTCCTGATGATAGTGTGGGAGTGCATAATAAGCTTATCACTAAACCCCAACACTAACCCATAATTACACTTTACAATAACATACATCGAACAAGAGCACTTAATCATTACGCATTAGAAATAATAAAAACGCTAATTTCTATGGGCCATTAACCCTTTTCAAAAGATAAAATGAAACAATTATGTTAACACTTGACAGAAACTAGATACTCTTTGAAATAATGGTCTAGTCCATCTTCGGACCAGTCGTCGAACTTTCTTTCCGAGAACTCTCCGGTACTAGAGCCAGCGCGGTTGCCATTTCCGATACTATAATTATACAGGAAAGTAATATTATAGAAGGAAATTCGGCAATTTATGATAGTCGCTTATAAAACATCGAAAGTGGCAATGCTGTATTTTTAAATATTAGCCTGATTGTCCACAATCAGCTGTTTAAAGAAGCCGGCCGATATCGATCGAGAGAACCAAAGTGTTATTTATTTTTAAAGTTTTTAGATGTTAAATACATTATTTCCCAGACATATAAGAACACAAATGAAATTTAGAGATGCAGTTACTATGAAACCTTCATGTTGTTATTTGTTTGTTGATTATTGTAAGATAGATGTGTAAGAAAATGCTTCATTTGTGAGTTTATCGTAAGTTAAGTAACAATACCGAGACACAATTTGTTTTCAAACGCAAAAAGATGTTGTGTGTATACGCGCAGGAAAATTTTAATATACGAGGTGCCCAGAGGCGATATTCGGAACTCTATCCAAATCGAAGACAACCTGATTTTAAGATCTTCAAAAATATTTACGACCGATTAGTCGAAACCTTTCGTTCTAAACGGGATTTTATAGGGAGCGGGCCAGAATTTCTTCTTCTTGTTCCGGAGTTAAAGTTCTCGGGTGCCCTTTGGAATTCCGTTTAGGACGAAAGGTACCTTTTTCGCCTAATCGGTCGTAAATATTATAGTATATTAAACGATAACATCTCAAAAATTTCCATTTTTTTAGGTAAATATCGCTCAATATTTTGCTCAGAGTATTTTTTAGAACATTTCCGTGTAGAGATGTGTAGGTCACATCACTTGTATGACGTCGTAGTAATGCGTTTCTGCCATAAGTACACTCCCCTACAATGAATTCCGGACAAAGATAATGTTAGTCAAGTTTATAGATCTGGAACTTTGTTAATTGTTGTCCGATCTTGATGAAATTTTTAGCAACGTATAGACTTGTGTATTGGAATGTTAGCCTGAATTTTAGTTTTCAAAAATACGGATGTCTTGATCATTATACAGGCAGAAACAAAAGTTACTTTTTTATCCATAATTTGAACAATCACGAACGCCCTGGGGAAAAATAGATCGGTAGAGTTTAGCTATATTGTGTATTGTTTTGAACGGTAACCTTTCCTTAATACAATGTCCTTTAGTTCACGTCATTATTTGCTCGTTAAAAGAAGATAGAAATTTTTAAAGAAAGTATTGCATTTTTTAAATTTTATTCAAAATTGACCACATTACGTTAGTTGAACAAATTAATATACAAAAATTAATAGCGTAACCACCTTGCGTTCTTATCACTTCTACCATGTGACATGGCATGCTTCAATGTAGTTTTGAATTGCTTCTTGAGGAATATTTTCTCATTCTTCAAGAAGAACTGTCGATTGCGGACCCTTCTGCATCATCATCATCAATCAGCCCTTTGCATATACTGCTGGATATAGGCCTCCTCCATTTTTGCCCACTGTCCTCTGTCTTGAGCGCTCTGCATCCAGTTTGTGGTCACTCTTTTGATATCGTCCGTCCATCTCGTGTTTCTCCTGTCAGCCTTTGGTCTCCACTCTAGCAGCATTTTTGTCCATAATCCGTCTGTCATGCGTGCCACATGTCCAGCAAAGCTCCACTTGAGCTTTGCCACCTGATAGATAACATCCGTGACTCCTGTTCTCGCCCGTAAGTCCTCATTTCTAACATGGTCACGAAGCGACACAACGAGCATCGATCTTTCCATCTTGCGTTGTGTTATTCTAAGCTTCTTAGCAGATGTGACTGCCAGAGTTAAAGTTTCGGCGCCGTAGGTCATAACCGGTATTTCCACTAGGGACTAGGTTCATCATAAATTTCGTTTTTGATATATTTATTCTTAGCCCGACCTGAGCACATACTTCCTGTAGATCTTCCAGCATTTTCCTGATATCCTGTAGGTTTTCAGACAACAAAGATATATCATCGGCGAAGCGCAGATCTGTTAGGTTTAGGCCATCTATATTCTAACATTTTCCGTTCCATTCAAGCATTCCAAAGGCGTATTGCAGAACGGTGATAACCAGTTTGGGTGAGATAGTATCACCCTGACGTACTCCTCTACCGATTCTATGGGGTTTGTGTTATCGTGCAGTTTTACCATCATGGTAGCATTTTTATATATGTTAAAAATTAGTTTAGTGTAAGGATAGTCAACATGACATTTTTGTATGGAATTTAAAACTGCACTCAACTCTAGAGTGTCAAAGGCCTTGTGGAAGTCCAATGACAATGACAAGCGGTCTATTGTATTCGATTGATTTTTCGATCAAGGTTTTGATGCCTTGAAGATGGTCATTGGTTCCAAATCCTCTGCGGAACCCGGCCTGTTCTATTGGTTGGTAAAAGTCTAATTTGTTTTCCAGTCGTGTAGTAATAATTCTCGTGAAGAGTTTACAAAGGTGACTGAGTAAGTCGATAGTTTTCCAGTTCCAATTCACATCACTTCTGCATAGCATATCCCAGTTATGTTCAATTGCATTAATTTAAATATGAACATATACCTCGTCTAAATACCCAGTTACAACCCGTAAACTAGAAATAAGATGTTTTAATTGCTACACTTTATATTATTAAATACAATAGCTATTCCTCAAGAACGGGAAAATATTCCTCAAAAAGCAATTCAGAACTGCATCGATAGCATGCCACGTCGCATGGTAGAAATGATAAGAATGCGAGGTGGCAATAAAAGCTATTAACTTTTGGATATTTATTCATGCTACTCGATAAAATAATGTAATGTTCTGAATTTTGAATAAAATTGAAAAACTGCAATACTTTCTTTAAAAATTTGTATCATCTTTTAAGAACCAGATAATGACGTGAACCGAAAAACATTTTGTTAATAAAAGGTGACACTTCAAAACAAAATATAGTAAAGCTAAATTCTAGCACACAATTTTCCCACAGGGCGTTAAGAAATTAAGGGTAAAAAGTAACTTTTGTTTCTTCCTGTATAATGATCAAGACATTCAGGATATCATTCCACGACACAAGTCTAAATACTATTTGGACGCCTGTTGCTCGGCGTAAAAATGGTTGCGTCTTCTAAACACATGAAGAACGCCATAGTTGAATAAAAGCCCACATTTAGAACAATGTGTTTAGAAAACACAGCGATTTTTTTAGGACGAGCGATAGCCGTCAAGAAACGTGTGCATAAAAGTCTATTGGTACCTATTTTACCTGGTACCCACCACCCTTTGGGCCATCATAATGGCCTGCGTACGAAACGCGAATCCGAAAATAAATTAATTAATTAATTCGGTGTACCAAACAAGAATAATTGAAGTTATTTTTTGGACGTGTAGAAAACGCGAGTGTACGAAACAAGAAAAAACCCTTCAGGCTGGATTGTCAGAAAAGCTAAAAGGAATACATATTTTCGATTTAGATATTAAGTATACTGTCTTTCTATGTATAGTTATTTAACAATATACCTATAACCCCGTCATAAAAATATCTATGTAGGTATGTGTTAAACAAGAGTTACAAAATTATAATTTAAGGTAAAGAATTAAAACGAATGCAAGCAGGCTGCACGTCGGCATCTACAAGGGGAAATTTAAATTTAATTTTAAACAAAAACCGAACATTATGATTAAAATCATAAGTTTCACATAATATCAATGATTTCGCTTACATTACCATAAGCCAGGTGGTTACTTTTAAAATTAACGATATTCCCCAGCTCACAAACGAAATTGTAAATTCCCAGTGAACTATCGATCGTATAATGAGCGGTGCGCAAACAGGCCGAATATTTTCCAGTTTCCACTCACACACGCCCGCAATGGATCCTCTCGGACGTGAAACAACGCGCTATGTAAATTACCCCCCAATTCCGGAAAACCTGGCTGGTAGATCAGGGGAAAGTGACCCATAGGCGTAGCACACCGCGGGTTAGAAGCAAAGTGTTCATCAGCATTGTAACGGGTCATTTTTGCCATTACGGAAATTTGTCATTTTTATCTTCAGTTTAGTTTTTATTTCAAGTAAATACCATAGATTTATACCTATATTTTTTTTTTTCTCCTGTTTAAAATGCGTTGCAGAGGTCTATTTCTATAGTTCTTATATATAACCGAATCATTTTGCTAATAACTTTCTTATTTTTGATGAATTCTACCTGTCGACCTGATATTTCAATTCCTTTAATTCCCGTTAAAGGGAAAAACCAGTGTCGCAGCATCCTCTCACAAAAAAGAAACAACGAATAATGAGAAAGAAATAAATTCAAATAATAAATCTGAACAGGAAGATTGCTTCTTGTTGGCCTTGTTCTAAGCAGCGTTCAACATGCGAGGTCGAATATTTTTTGTTTATTTATGCACAGAGTGTCCCATTTTCGACACCTTTCTGTGGGGTATTAGAATCATTATCAAAGATATAATGTTGCGGTTCCTACTTTAGTTTACTACTTTTTAAAGAAACAGATTGTCCATTTTTACGTAAAGTTCAGTGGCGTAGTCAGTTTTTTCTAAATTAAACTATTTCTAAATTAATTTTTTTTTCTAAATTATAAATTATCTTTCGGAATCCTATTCACGTCTATTATAATGTCTATGAAATCAGTCTTTGTTTTGATCTTTTTCTTGAGCGTAACTTTGATTGACTCGTATGGTTTTGATGACGTGTAAGTGATGACGCACGTGTAAAGATATAACGTGCAGACTTGTATAATAGTGCGGAGCAATGGCAATAGGTGCGAAAAATAAACTCGTTTTTTTTGTTTAGCCTGGGTGTGGGATCGTTGTCTTTCAGTTAGTTAAATATTCCTGTAGATTTTTTTTGAAAAATATTAAGTCCTTCAGGTTCCTTTTTGTAATTTAAAATGGGGGTAAATGAAAAAATTTTTAATCTTTAACGCAGCTCTTCGCTTGTTTTTTTTTTATTAAAAAAAAAAACAACCCAGAATCCACCACGAGGAGGTGGCTGCAAGACGGATATTTTTAATTCATACGATGGTTCTTCTATCGTAACATAAAGTCTTAATATTCTGTTGGCTGTTGTTAACCATCGTGCATGGGACATTTTTCCTGGCTGTTTAGCCGCTAACTGGGGGGAAACCTTACCCTCTCCTATTGCCACAACCATTTCGTATAAGTACTTTTGGTCTGTACTTAAATCGCTAAAATTTATTGGGGGCAATTCAACGTCAGGTTTCATTACCTGAAATGGCACAACAGGCATCTTGTCACAATTACTTAGCTGCTTTCCTATAGGACCGGTAAAGCCTCTTGGATCATTAGTTTTTCCGTCGATCTCATGAATTAAATGACGAAGAGGAAGTTCATTACAGTGCAACAAGCATATAAACCAATGAACCGGATTTCCTAGGGAAACTTCTAATTGTTTTATAATTCCATTTTTGAAGCCTGTATTTACTATTGTACCGTCACAACCAACTGCCGCAATTTTGTTTAAATTTGTACCCAAATAATTTTGAAGGAAGTTAAAAAGACTTGTCTTAATACTACTGGCACTTCCGGAAGTAGGCACCACATGACCCAAGTAAGTGGAGCCTGGTTCTGCCACAAGAACTATGTGTTCTTCAGTAATTTGCCTATTGTGAAAAGAAGATCCGATTTTCTCAACAACCAATGTGTTGTCTTTCCTCCCGTCAAAGTAGATTCCAGAAACTTCTTTTTGTTGTCCCATTTCCTGATTAATTAGATTTTCCCTCCGTCTTTTTCTTTCTCTTCTAATTTTACTTCTGTCGATGATTAAAGAAGGATCATTGTCACTCACTAAATTAAAATCTTTAAGTACAGCGTTTACCAGGAGAGAAGCACTTCTATCTGAGAGTCCACTTCTGTCACATGCTTCTGCCACATTGGATAAAACCAGTCCTTTTTTATAAGGCATTCTTGAAGACGTTGATGCTTGTGGCATATCAGGCTCGATATATTCGGTAGCATTCTTGTTATCCATTTGGAAACAAATGTCGTCTCCTTTTTCTTTATTTCCACTTTGAACAGCAGCATATTCTGAATTCGTGTATTTTATTTTATTTTGAGATCTGTTTTTTTCCAACTCCTTTCTCTCTAATGACTTTACGACTTTCTTGGTAGTTTTGACATCATCATCTTCCTTTCACCCCTCTGATCTTGTAAAAATTCCCGTTCCATTATAGGAACTTTAATTTTACAACTACATGAATTAAAAGTGACACATTTGCATGGAGAAATATCGAATAGTTTTAAACTATCCTCTTTAAATATTTTAATTTTGCCAACCAGTTTATTTTTCTTTATTACTTTATACTTTTCATTGTACTCTTTTATTTTCTGTATTATTCTTTGGTCTGAAATAATAGGAAGGGAAGCTTTTTGCCAAACAGGTTTAATATCAACAATAACTTGTTTACAAATGTCCAACACACTTGGGTCTTTGTTGCTTTCTTCCTTGTAAATTTCACGATACCATAAATACAACCTTATAACATCAGAATACCTTGGTAGGACATTGCCACAAAGTTCACTTGGTGTTCCAAATATTTCACATTTCACTCGGGTTCTAGTCATTTTTAAATTTTCAATACAATTTAAAGTAAATTCAAAATCTAATCAAAAGCACGTCTAAAGCAACCAGAGACGTTGCCTAAACTAATTCGGTAATACACGCGCAATCCGCCCCCACACCAAAATTACTAAACCAGTTATGACTTGTTTCGACAAGACAAGAAATTGCGGTATTAGCGTTATTTTAGATATTTATATATTTAAGCTATGTTTGGTTTTAGGGTTTAAACATAAAATAATTTAAAATTAATAAAATTGTAGTTTTTCATTAATATTTTACATCAAAAAAGGAAACTAAAGTAATTTTCACGCATACTTGATTTTTTTGTGTGCAAATTTGACCTTCAATATGTACCCAGGGATACACGAAATCGAAAAAAAGGTAGTTTAAAAAAGTTTCAAAATTAGTTTTTTTTTATAAAAGTCTCAAATTTCACATTCAAAAAGGAACCTCAAGATGTCATCGCACAATTTCGATTTTTTGTATGGCTAAATATAACATAAAAAGACAACTAATCCACACCCAGGGATATCAAATTTCAAAAAAGTTTTTTATTGCTCCGCCCTATTGTATAATAACTTTCTGCCAAATTTTAGCTGACGCCACCAATGTAGTGGATACAGACTCTTATGCCTGATATAATAGACCGTTAAAGTTTTTAGAAAGGATAATAAATGTCGGTTAAATATTTATAATTCCATAAGATCTTTGTGTCGACTAAAAGCACAATTTTTTAGATTTATACGGAAACCCTTTAAATGTTAGGCATAGTGCTATTATTTGCACGGAAAATGGAGACTATAGTAAAATTCTTATAGTAAAGATTTTATTGTAAAATTTCCTATAAAATATAGCATTAATTACATTTTTATTAGTAATCTGTACCAAATAATATTTTAAACATAATTTACAAAAACTATAGTTGTATTTCTAATTTATTAAAATCAAGTAACTATTAAAATATATTATAAAATTTTCAACGAATGTATGTACACGGAACAAGCACTATAATAAAATTATTATAGTTAAGGTTTAATTGTACGATTTCCTATAAAATATTGTATTAATTACAGTTTCCATTATTAAATAATATTGTAGAGACACATTATTTCTAAAAAGGTATAGTTACAATTTCTAATAAATTTAGTAAAATATATTGTAAATTTTTCAATGAATGTGTGTGCACGGAACAAGCACTAAGTATAGTAAAATTATTGTAGTTGAGGTTAAATTGTACGGGTTTGTTAGGATTTTCAACGAATGTATGTGCACGGAACAAGCACTATAATAAAATTATTGCAGTCAAGGTTTAATTGTACGATTTCCTATAAAATATTGTATTAATTACAGTTTCCATTATTAAATAATATTGTAGATACACATTATTTCTGAAAAGGTATAGTTAGAATTTCTAATAAATTTAGTAAAATATATTGTAAATTTTTCAATGAATGTGTGTGCACGGAACAAGCACTAAGTATAGTAAAAATATTATAGTTGAGGTTAAATTGTACGGGTTTGTTAGGATTTTCAACGAATGTATGTGCACGGAACAAGCACTATAATAAAATTATTACAGTCAAGGTTTAATTGTACGATTTCCTATAAAATATTGTATTAATTACAATTTCCATTATTAAATAATATTGTAGATACACATTATTTCTGAAAAGATATAGTTAGAATTTCTAATAAATTTAGTAAAATATATTGTAAATTTTTCAATGAATGTGTGTGCACGGAACAAGCACTAAGTATAGTAAAATTATTATAGTTGAGGTTAAATTGTACGGGTTTGTTAGGATTTTCAACGAATGTATGTGCACGGAACAAGCACTATAATAAAATTATTACACTCAAGGTTTAATTGTACGATTTCCTATAAAATATTGTATTAATTACAGTTTCCATTATTAAATAATATTGTAGATACACATTATTTCTGAAAAGGTATTGTTAGAATTTCTAATAAATTTAGTAAAATATATTGTAAATTTTTCAATGAATGTGTGTGCACGGAACAAGCACTAAGTATAGTAAAATTATTATAGTTGAGGTTAAATTGTACGGGTTTGTTAGGATTTTCAACGAATGTATGTGCACGGAACAAGCACTATAATAAAATTATTACAGTCAAGGTTTAATTGTACGATTTCCTATAAAATATTGTATTAATTACAGTTTCCATTATTAAATAATATTGTAGATACACATTATTTCTGAAAAGGTATAGTTAGAATTTCTAATAAATTTAGTAAAATATATTGTAAATTTTTCAATGAATGTATGTGCACGGAACAAGCACTATAATAAAATTATTATAGTCAAGGTTTAATTGTACGATTTCCTATAAAATATTGTATTAATTACAATTTCCATTATTAAATACTATTGTAGATACACATTATTTCTAAAAAGGTATAGTTACAATTTCTAATAAATTTAGTAAAATATATTGTAAATTTTTCAATGAATGTGTGTGCACGGAACAAGCACTAAGTATAGTAAAATTATTATAGTTGAGGTTAAATTGTACGGGTTTGTTAGGATTTTCAACGAATGTATGTGCACGGAACAAGCACTATAATAAAATTATTGCAGTCAAGGTTTAATTGGACGATTTCCTATAAAATATTGTATTAATTACAGTTTCCATTATTAAATAATATTGTAGATATACATTATTTCTGAAAAGGTATAGTTAGAATTTCTAATAAATTTGGTAAAATCAAGTAATTACTAAAATATAACGTTGTAAATTTTACAACGAGTGTATAGTTAAAATAATTAATTTATTACTCTAGTAGTTAATATTTTAAAATGTACGGTACATTTGACTGGCTCTTATTTAAGTATTTTTTTTATTGTAAAAACGATCAAGTTTAAATGAAGTGGGAATATTTTTACATGAATAAAAGCTTAAATGAGATGTAACGGATTCCTAGGAAATCATTTTTCGTAACAAATATAGGAGGAGAATACCACGTCAACATTTTTACGAAAGATTTTTAGTAATTTTTACAACAGGTTTTAAATTTTACAAAAGGGTTTAGTAAATTTTATAAAATATTTTAGGAAGTTTAGTAAATTTTACAAAAGATTTTAGTAAATTTTAAAAAAATATTTGAGTAAATTTTACAAAAGATTTTAGTAAATTTTATAAAATATTTTAGTAAATTTTATAAAATATTTTAGGAAGTTAGTAAATTTTACAAAAGATTTGAGTAAATTTTACAAAATATTTGAGTAAATTTTACAAAAACTTTTCATATACCTGAATGGTTTACTAAATATTTTTGTAATTTCTACCAAAAATGTAGGTTACAATTTTGCTATCATTTAATAACGGTTCCAGTCGCATATAGAGCCATAAATTATTGTTAGTTTTACTATTTTTATAGTAAATTTAACTTAGTTTTTCTTCCGTGTGTAAGAGAAATTGTAGGAACACTTTACCGTGTTATAATACAGTGAATAATAACAAATTTCCCATGTGCGGACACCTCTATTAGGCGGACACATTTCGACGGTCCCGTAGGTGTCCACCTAAGAGAGGTTTCACTGTATACAATATTTAAAACTACTTACGAAAAACAAATTATACCTAATAGTTCCTCATTTTGATGATTAAATTCTATCTACTTTCGTTCAGAAACTTGATAAATTTCTGGACCACACGAAACACAAAATATAATTCTCAATAATGACATAAGCAGGGTTGTTATTGTCGCAGAAAAATTAAATTTACTACATTGTTACATATGTCACGTCACAAACGTAGTAAATGTAATTATTGTTTTGATTGCCTGAAAGTGTAAGAAACATAACATAACCTCAACTTTATTATAAATATAATGTTAGAAGTTGCACATTGGCAAGGAAAAGTAGAAAATAGTAGTTTTTGGTTATTGTTCTTCTGTTACATTTTGCTTTATGATCTTGATTTAAATAAAAATATTCCAAAAATGGAAGTTTAAAGTAGAGTAGAGAGAGAGAGACAGAGAGAAAGACATTTTATTTTTCGAAATGTAGTGAATGTAGTAATTGTAACGAAATACGTAATAAGAGCAAGTATCAAATTACATTTACTACGGTAGTAAATTACGTAGTAAATGTTACATTAACTACTTTAACAACTCTGCATGTAGTCAATATTTTAATTTTGCCATTTCTATCTATTACACTGGAATTGTATTTCGTATCCAAAGAAATTGTATGTTTTATTCTTTTCCATTAACTGATAAAACATTAAAAATAAAATATCTTTGATATTAGTGTAAAGTTATGACGAGGATGTTACTGTAAACATCAGAATGCAACTGTATTATCAGCACGATGGAACTTCTGCACATTTCGCTCAGGCCAAGCAATATTTGGACGAAAGATTTGAATGGCTTTGGATTGGTCGCGGTGTTCCTATTAGTTTACCTCCAAGATGTCCAGACCTCATACCACTAGACTTTTGTTTAGGGGCTGGAATAATCAAGTATACAAAGTAAAAGTCGACCCTCGGGATGCACTAATTTCACATATTAGAAATACCGCAGCCCACATTAAAGAAAGACCTGAAGCAATTAAGAAAGTAATAGGTGCGCTTCGTAGACAAAGTAGAGGTGAATGGTGATATTTTTGGACATTTATTAAAAAAGCGCTATGATTAAAAAATGTCAATATATCAAACTTTGTTTATTTGTAATTATAAAGGATTTTAAATCAAGTAGGATAAGACTTTGGTTCATAGTATTTGAAGAAAAAACAATTTGTAAACAACATACCAGAAAAACAATCGGGGACCTCTGAAAATTAGTATACTTTTTCTGTGTCGTTTTCTAATAATTAGACAAAGACATTATGTCGCCTTTGAGCACTCGGAAGGTAATTTTTATAAAGCCTTATTGGAACGGCCGTCTTTCATACCTGCTGTCACGTTTGACAGTACCGGGATTAACAACTGTCGTATTTGTTATTATTGTTGAATAAAATTCTTTGTGGTTTTTCAGTGTTTGTGCGTTAAATTTATATATTATTTGTGGAAAAAGTAGTAAATCTTAACTCAATATGGTAAGAATGTGCAAGTCTACCGTAAACTGGATAAAATATACTTTTGAGTCACGTCCGTCGATTGTTTGTTTTTCCTAATGAAAACACATCAAACCGATCTATTGGTAGAATGAAAACAGAAACAGGCAGAAGATAAAAACAGATGGCGGATTCTACAGATAGAATCCCCATCTTTTTTTTGTTGTGTTTATTTTCGTAATAATAGGCGTCACATTGCCGTGTACAAAGTAGATAGAAATGCCGCGTACATGTTTATTTCAAGTCAATGGTAATTATGCTATAATTTGAAAATAAATGAAAATTGGATAGAGAGACGGCCATTATCTTAGTAGTATCATCGCCGTAAGCTGGGACGAATTACGTTCCATAATGGTTATGATGTTTTTGAACAACCAGAAACACTTTTGAATTTATAGACTATAAACCCTAACATTATGGAATATTTTCACAGTACAATTTTCCGACCCCAATGCATCCAAAAATTAATATTTATGATATATTCATAGCATCCCATTATCAGAGTATAATGTAGCAAAATTAAACTGGTTAAAGCCCTTTGTCGTCGTGCCAACACTGCTAAATGGCTGCGAAATAATCCAATTATGATAATGTACACGTCTAACTTGTCGCTAAGCTAAGCACTTATTTCATTTTCCGCTACATTTACTTTTATAGCGTGATTTGTTTGTTTTTTAATGTTTTGTGTTGTATGTAAAAATACGAAAATGCTATGGCTTAATTGTCTTTATGGCGGGTATTAGAGAAATAAAAAAATAGGAAAACTTTATAAGTAAAGGGTTCATCGATTTTAAATTTGTTGTTATAAACAACATAAAAACATACTTGATTTTGAATATTGGAACTATTTTTGAACGGTCTCTAACAAATAATTCTATAAATATTAGATTCTTCATTAAACAAAGCGCATAATGTTCTCACAATGCACACTGAAAAGTTTATATCAAATACCTATATGGAAAATTATTATTTCCAGACCACCCGATGATCCTTATACAATAAGGGCAAATTTTTGTCTACACAGAAATATTTTAAAATACTATTTCAGATTGAATGGTACTACCAAGAAAAGGAAGCCCTCTTCATTGATAGGATGCAACCACCTGTAGACCGGTTTCGAACTTATTCCAATATGGAAAATTATTATTTCCAGACCACCCGATGATCCTTATACAATAAGGGCGTATTTTTGTCTACACAGAATAAGTTCGAAACCGGTCTACAGGTGGTTGCATCCTATCAATGGAGAGGGCTTCCTTTTCTTGGTAGTACCATTCAATATGAAATAGTATTTTAAAGTGCTACTGTGTAGACAAAAATACGCCCTTATTGTATAAGGATCATCGGGTGGTCTGGAAATAATAATTTTCCAAATTGGTATTTGATATTAATACCACCTGACTAGCATAGACTTTTTAGTTCTTAGATGAAAAGTTTATAGGTGAAAAAATGCTGATACACGGAAAGAAAAAATTAGTTAAATTGACTATAAAAATAATAATACTAACAGTAATTTATGACTCTGTGACTGAAATAACTTTATTAAGAAATGCCATTAAATTAAGGAAAATTTTAACTTAAGTTTTTAGTAATAATTACAAAAATATTTAATCATTTAAGATATGAAAAGTTTTTGTAAAATTTACTAAAATCTTTTGTAAAAGTAACTAAAACCTTTTATAAAAACTCCACAAGTAGTATATTACATAACGAGTGTTGAAGGTGCAAATTCCAAACGAGGAGATATTTAACACGTCGAGTTTAAGAAAGTCACTTTCTTATAAGTAATGTATGTAATGTATTCCACAAATACAGTTCCCAATTATTTGAAGATTTTAGCTTATTTACCTGATTGTAAATAGAAATAATAGCTAATCTCCTATTTGCCTACGCTAATTACTATGTATTATGTGTTTATACAAGGTATTCCTTAATGATGCCAGGGTGTGATTCCTTAGGTTATTTTATAAAGAAAAGTTCATATGAACTAGTACTTTAGATATTATTTTCAATCTTGGTATGTGTTAATAGGATATAGAACCATAAATTTTAGTTAGAAAAGTTATTCAATTGTTCCACCAGTGGCGTCCCTGCAAACATGTCCTCTGATATTTTTTACAAGAAAGATGGTACGCTACTGACATTTTTCCATGTGGATTTCTGATTAGCCTGGTCAATTATACATGAAAACTGTCTCTTGAGATTTTCTCGTCAGACGCATCGTTCTTGATTAAATTCATATTGAAACTCATTATTATTAACATTGATAAAAAAATTAATGCTAAATTTTGTTCCATAAAAATTGTTACAAATGGCCACCTTCACTTAAAAGGCATGCTTCCGCCCATCTTCGCATCGAATTGCCCACTCGTTTAAATATTTCCAACGTATTCCTTATTGTTTCATACCTTTCTAAAGTGTTAATGGGGGTTTTATACACCAGAGTTTTAAGATGACACCACAAGAAGAAATCTAAACTATTGAGATCGGGGGATCTTGCTGGCCATTGCAGCGGTCATCCGCGACCTATCCGACGATTAGAATAAACCGCATGTAAATACTCGCGAACTATTACACTGAAATGAGCAGGAGCTCCATCGTGCATGTACCACATTTGATTTCTTAACGCAATTGGTACATCTTCAAGCAGCACAGGTAGTTCCTGTTGGAGGAAATGTAGGTAAGACTGCCCATCAAGGCGTCCTGGCAGAAAAAATGGGCCGATAAGATGATTACCAATAATTCATGCTCATACATTAACCGAAAATTGTAGGTTAGAAATGGATTTCGGTTATGGCCTGGGGGTTTTCGTCGGCCCACACATGATTATTATGGAAATTTTGAATAACATTCCTAGCTTCGTCTGTAAACATAATTTGTGACTCAAACTGTGGATTTAGTGTAACATTCTGAGGGTACCACTGACAGAAGTTCACAAGCTGTGGAAAATCCCTGGGAAGCAATGCCTGTACTCTTAGAATATGGTACGGATACAGCAACTAATCAAACAAAATTCGCCAAACAATTTGATGACAAATATTCAGACCTCGTACTCGTCTCAGGATGTTCGTCGATGTCCTGCAGCACCGCTTCCTCAATTTCGGGTGTTCTGACAGTTCGAAAGTACCAAAATTAAAAAATAATATCTAAAGTACTTTCGGAGATACGAAACAATAACCATTTAGAAAATAAAAATTCTACACCCTGTAGCAAGAAATTTAAGCTGTTGCGGACATATGTTCATATACACTTTCCTTTATAAAATGACCTAAGGAATCATACCCTGAAGTATTAGCACGTCATTAAGGAACACCCTGTATATTTCTAATTTGTTAATTAAATTAGTACTGTTCAGGCGATATTTCACCTTATTTAGTGTATATTAGTATTAATTAAAGCAAACAAAACGGATGTACGGTTTCCGCTGGTCTGCTGTCAGTTCTTCGTTCTTCTCCTTTCCGCTAATGGCGCCACCAGCGCCGTTCGTGTACAATCTATCTTAGATTATGAAAGTTCAAATAGCCGAACCGTTTATTTTTTAACTTTAACAAATACAAAAAAAACAAAATTAAATTAATCCATTAAATCCAATTAAATAAATACATATAATTCCAAGAAAATTATAAAACTCATAACCTAACTTCAATATTTATCGAGATGGAGTTAAATGTCGTTCATTTGTCAATCGTGAAAGTTTTACATATTTGATAAAACAATATTCAAATTATTATTACAACCAATATAACTACATAAATTAATTTTATACTTACCCTGTATGGATATTAAATATATTTTTTTTTTGTTTTTTTTTGGCTTTGGCAATCCTTGTTAATTGTAAAAATCGAAAATGAATCGGTACTTATCCCTTTTGATGATTTTTATTTGATGATTTCCTGGGTCGGTCCCATTGTGTCGACAAGAGCTAGGCAATAAACAAGTGAAGTATGAAGGGACGGACTAAGGAAAACAAGTAATGATATGATTATATTAATGTAATCAAATGAAATAACATTTTTTTTTAAATATTACTAGTCATTTTATAGATAGTTCTGTTTCGCTGTCGCTATCCTCATCAAAATTAATTATAATTGGATTAATTATATGATCCAGACTAATATACGAATTTTCTACAGTTATTACGTGACGGACTGAATTTTTCCAACTACCTGGGGGAATATCATTAAAGTATTTTCGTATTAATTCTACAACACTAGAACTTAAAGTCGGAGAAATATTTTCAAACCTAACCAGTGATTTTAACTGGTGCCACATATGCTCTATGGGGTTAAAAATGCAATAATAGGGTGGGAGCCGTAGCACTCTATGTCCAATTTGTTCTGCCAATGTGTCACAAACATATACTTTTTTTATACAAAATGTCTTTAAAACTTCTAAAAGATCACTTTTCTCATAACTTTCTTCAAATATCACATTCGCCGCCATGTAGTTCTGAAACTATAATTTTGTATTATTTGAGCTTGGAGCTTTATGTAATTGGCGACTGTGATAGCTCGCATTGTCCATTACTATCACGCTATTCTGAGGAATGTTTGGTAAAAGACAATTCTGGAACAATTCCTCAAAAACTAACAAATTTTACCACAAAAAGATATTTAAATATAAATTAAGCAATCTAACCTACCTGATGTGCCTATATTTAATTATAATTATTACAATCCGTTCCTTTCCACATAATAATAACAAACGGTCATAAATAATGGGATGGCCCCAGGTACTTTTACTGCAGTCATTAAGTTATATTCATTTTTCGTGAACAATCTTTACCTATATTAATCGTCTGCGTTGCCTGAAAATGAAAACACATTTAACAGGTAAATGTAAAAAAATACAAAATTTGTCGAAGCAACAAAAAATTGTCATTATTTCTGTTTATTACTTCTTGAAGCTTTTGCAGCTTACTTAAAACTAGGTTTCTGCATAATTCTCCTGTTATTTCAGCCCAAGCTTCATTTACCGTGTAGCGTAATCCATCGCTTTTCCTTGCCGAAAATCATGTTTATAGATGGATTTGACCATTTTATCCCAAATGTTTTCGATCGGGTTCAAATCGAGACTCTTCGAAGGCCAGGGAAGAACAGCTATATTATTCTCTTGGAGATAATTTTACACTATGCGTGCTGCGGAGCATTATCATGCTGAAATGTAAAATTTTGACCATATACAGCGGTTCATCACGTCAATTAGGATATTAACGTCCTATTCAGGTGCAGTTGGTCCTTCATCGACGATTTGGTAAACTCCTGGACCTCTAGCGCTAATCCAACCTCACACATTTATAGAGAAACACCCATTTTGTTTTGTTTTGTGTGTGTATATCTCATCAAACCGCATGCCGCAAGGATTATAGTTTTGTCGTCAGAAAATATACCTGTTTCCCAGAAATTATTCTGACTTAAATATTCATGTGCAAATTCTGACCTGCCTTGTTTATTTCTTTCCGTTAAAAATATTTTATTAGCAGAACAACGACTTCGTAAATCTGAATTTCAAGCAATTTACTATAGTATTTGCAGAACCTGGAAAGTTCGTCTCTTCTTTCGTCATTGCAGTTGCGAATGGATGATAATGAAGTAGTCTTCTATCTTCATCTTCAGTTGAAATTTTAGGTGGACCTGAACCTGCTTTCCTAATAATAATCCCATGCCTTGCTATTTTTATTTTACCAAAAGCACGGTATTTTTGTTTACTCCTAGTTCAATTGCAATATCCTTAATAAAAGCACCATCTCGCAACCGACTGCTGGGGGGTTAATTGTGTTATATTTTAAAAAGATAAATATGCTTGATAGTTAATGATAAAGTGACAATTTATATTGACATGTAAAATTTTTATATGAGATTTTACTGGTACGACAGTAAATAATTCCTAATAGTCAAAGAGAAATATTTGTTGTCTAGTTTTTTATCGACGTACGATGGTACATTGACAGTAGGTAGTATGTTTTTTGCTATTTACAGTAGTGGTGGTAGGTAATAGTATCATAGATATCAAGAGTGGTAAGACGAAGTATGGTGTACTGTGTACTTGTATAATAGGCCTACCACTCGAGTCTTGTACTATATTTTTTTTAAACGACTTCATATTTACTTTTATGTTAAATTATCGAAATATGTTAATAAATCATTTTGAGTCGGTACTCACATGGTTATCAATACACCAGTCAATACGTTTTTGATACACTTTTTCATGCCACTCCCTGAATTTTTCTAGTAATAATTATTTGCTGCGGAGGCAGCTCGTAATGCAATGTCCCGTGGCGTTCCCTCAATCTAAATATCGTAGTAACTCATTCTTTACCCAAAAATATCCAAATTAAAAATGTGGACGTTTAAAATTTGTTGACATTAACATTGTCAAGGCGACAGCCGACTTTGCATAAAATCTATTGAAAACATCGACTGATTTGGCATATCATGGGTAATGTGATTTGTGGAAATGTTTCGTAATATACAGGGTGTCCGCTAATTAATGGTACATGGAAAAACCACAGACTCCTCACGTAAAAATATTAGGATTTAATTATACTTACCTATATCCGAAAGTTGATATTAACTGAGATACAGGGTGTTAAAGTTAAAACTGCATTTTTGCTTTTCTCTAATAACTTTGAGAGAAATCAACATTTTTTTACAAATTTGGCAAGTATGATTTTTTTAGACGAGAAAGTGATTTCTTTATGAAATTTTAATGTACAATGTAGGGGACACTGTCGGCGGCATTTTTCGCACATTCATACGGTCATAACTTTTTTGTGCCTCAGTGTATTTAAGTTTTTAATAAAGATAATACGTTTCTCATATTTATTACGTAAAAAGGTATACTAAGTTCAGGTTGCCCAGAGTTACCGTTTCGGAGATATTTTCATTTAAATTGAGTGCGTTAGCTCAGGCAAGCAAATAATATTTTGTTACTTCTTACCAATTAACTTTTACATGATAATTAATGTTCTAGTAATGGTAATTGGGAATAATAAATACAACAATTGGATTGTTCTTTAACTTACTTTAATTAAAATAACTTTGACCCTAGAAAATATCGTGTCGAAAGAAACCAACCGCAATGAAAACACAAACTTACGATAATCTCAAAAATTAAACATTTTCTGTTCCATAGCAACTGCATCTCTAAATTTGATTTGTTTTCTCATAGGTTACTTTAAAAAGAAAATTTTGTTTGCAAATTAATAATAATTGGGCAGGGTGCACTAAACAATTTAAATGCAAATGTCTCCGAAACGGTAACTCTGGGCGACCTGAACTTAGTATACCTTTCTTACGTAATAAATATGAGAAAAGTATTATTTTCATTAAAAACTTAAATACACTGAGGCACAAAAAGTTATGACCTAATAAATGTGCAAATAATGCCGCAGACAGCGCCCCCTACATTGTACATTAAAATTTCATAAAATAATCAATTTCTCGTCCTAAAAAAGCATAATTGCCAAATTTTATAAAAAACATTGATTTCCTGAAAGTTATTAGAGAACAACAAAAATGAAGTTTTGTCTTTAACACCCTGTATCTCCGTTAATATCAACTTTCGGATATAGGTAAGTATAATTAAATCCTAATATTTTTACGTAAGGAGTCTGTGGCTTTAATTATTAGCGGACACCCGCGGCTTATTTTGGTATGGATTATTAATGAAAAATGTCGTTAATGCTATATTTTATAGGAAATCGTACAATAAAATATTTACTGTATTAATTTTACTATAGTCTTTTATATTCTATAGATTCACTGGTCATCGAAATCGAACATGCATGAACATGCGCATAACCCTGTCGCTATACAAGGTAACCTTTGTTGTTGATGAAAAGGCGTTAAGTCAAAGATACCGTCACACGTCTCACGATGTAAGGTCTTGCATATAATGCACCTGTTGACGAGAATCGCAATAGGCATCTTCGTCACGTATGACCATTATAATAATATCTAGCTTTTATCAATTCAGCAATTTGCTGAGTTCGAGGAGTTTGCCCGAGTTTGTTGTTTGTAGTTTTATAAATTTAGTAACTTTTAACTTATATGTTGGCAAGTACAGGGTGGCCCATCGATAACAGCCCAGCAAGGTTTACGGCTGTGTACGTGAAAAAAAAACCTCGGACCAGTAAACTTGTGTTTTCAGGGGGACACGTTTCACTATTAATTTCATCCCTGTAACCTGAACCCCCCTAGCGGGGGCGGCTATTGCCCTTGTTTTTTCAAATGGGAATGTGTATGTTGTGAAATACCTTTTTAAAGGACATTAAATTCTCTTTAAAATGGCGCTGCGTTTTGTAAATTTGAGCTACGCGCCGCCGAGCAACGGAATTTGAAACATTTCACTGCACCTCTTATCAAGTACACAGGTTTGTGCGTAAACAATTTTATTTTTTAACTAATAAGTATCAGTCAATTCAACTTTATCTTCAGTAAAGTGGTTGATCTAGATCTACATACGTTATTTCTGCGCTATTATTTTCTTTTGATTTGATCGTGACATAAAAAATGGTTTATTCTATTGAGGAGAGAGTGGAAATTATTGAATTGTATTTTATAAACAATCAATGTGCAAGAGTAACGGCAACTTTGTTTAATGACAGACATCCAGATAGACACGTACATCATGGTTATATCCTAGAATTAGTGGCAATAATTCCGGAAACTGGTTCAGTGGCAAATAAAAAAAGGATCATTGAAAATCCGGTAAGAAATGAAGCAGTAGAAGTAGCTGTTCTGGGTCAAGTTAGTATGAATACAACATTAAGTACCAGAAAAATGTCTGATGTAACGGGAATTTCGCGGACCACTGTACAGAGAATTCTGAAACATTATAAATGGTAGCCATACAAAATTCAACTTCTCCAAGAATTGAATGAAGATGATAATGACCACCGTTTACACTTTTGTGAAGTAATGTCAGAGCAAGTATTAAATTATCCGAACTACCTTTTTAACGTTTGCTTCTCAGAAGAATGTTCTTTTTTTCTTAATGGCACTGTCAATCGACATAACTGTCGTTACTGGTCCAACACGAATCAAAGGATTTACCACGAGGTTCATACTCAAAATCCGCAGAAATTAAACGTTTGGGCTGGTATTTTCGGTGATCACATAATTGGACCATTTTTCTTACCGGGAAACTTAAATGGAGATACTTATTTAGACTTGTTGGAGAATGCTGTCAACCCAGCGCTGATGGAAATTATGGAAAACGCCAAACGTTACCAGGAAGAAAGTCCAATATTTCAACAAGACGGGGCTCCCTCCCCTTATGCGTTACCCGTACGCCACTTTCTGGATGAAACGTTTCCTAGTAGATGGATTGGGAGGAGGGGTGCTATTGAATTGACATCTACAATCTAAAATTTATGCCATCAATTATTGAATTGTATTTTATAAATAATCAATGTGCAACTTTGTTTACACGTTCCAAGGATTTACCACGAGGTTCATACTCAAAATCCTAAGAAATTAAACGTTTGGGCTGGTATTTTCGGTGATCAGATAATTGGACCATTTTTCTTACCGGGAAATTTAAATGGAGATACTTATTTAAACTTGTTGGAGAATGCTGTCAACCCAGCGCTGATGGAAATTATGGAAAACGACCAACGTTACCAGGAAGAAAATCCAATATTTCAACAAGACGGGGCTCCCCCCATTATGCATTACCCGTACGCCACTTTCTGGATGAGACGTTTGCTGGTAAATGGATTTGGAGGAGGGGTGCTATGGTCCGCGAGATCGCCCGATTTATCTACCCTTGATTTCTTTTTGTGAGGACATCTAAAATCCAAAATTTATGCCACCCAACCCGAATTGTATATTTGGTATATGATATTGTATACTTATTTAGATCCTTTGGTTTATAACATCCTTATATCATTTTATTATTTATCATTAAATTGAATTATTTTAAAAGATTGAACAAACAAAATCTTGTTTCATCATCTTTCAGGTAGTTCTGCGTTCGGGCTCGATCGCTTGGATCACAATGGCTGATTCACAAATCAAAATCACAAATCAAAGTTTGTTTTTTAGAAATATTCTGGTGCTGGTGGATTTGTTGGTGTTTTCAGGAAGGATTTTTCCATTCCACAATGATGATATTTCTTTTAAAATCTTAAAAAGTGGTAACGAAATTGTTTATGACATTAATATTAACTTGTAACGAAATTTTATATTTATTTTGAGGAAGCACATTGTTAAAGTATAGATTTGCTATGATAATAATGACACCTTTGTCCGCTCACAATAGTAAAATTAATTAGAGCACCGTGCCACAAAGTTACAAAACACACACACAAATGTGTAAATGCTTTGTGATTTTACATTGATTTTTTTTCCGTTTAATTAATACATTTTATAATTTAGGGTCTGTCTAAAATATGTAAGAAAGTTTTTTCGTTATAACCAAGTGCAGTTTTTAAAGTATCAATTAAGCCTGGGGATACAAATATTTGGAAAAATCCGAGTAAAGGCCAATATGGCTGCCTATTCTGAGCGAGGATGCCTGGTAATGAGCCTCGCTGCGGGGGAACTAAGGGCGGCGGACCCCCCCCACTGAGAAGGGCTGGGTGTTTCACGAAAAGGGTGCCAGTGGCAGCGTAATAGGAAAACTTATTTTCCTATAAAACAAAAGTTAATAACAGAGAGTTCTGCCAAGAATTTATATTTATTCCAAACTTTCCGAGATATCTCATTTATTTCTAAATATTCTTAAATTTAAACAAAAATGTATACGGAAAAATAGAAGAATTTTGCCCGGTTTTAGACATATTTTATTGAATAATTAATATATTATTTATTTACTATATTATTATATCAAGATAGTTTCTCAGAAACTTGGTGTACTCTTCCGAACCCAAAAGTTGTACACACCTTAACAACTTTTGATACTATACAAAGCCTAGATTCGACCATCACTAGAGTACTGCCCTGATGTCTGGAGCTCTGCACCCAAACATACTCTTCGGCTACTGGATTCCATCGAAAGGAGGGCCATTCGTCTGATCGGAGACCACGAGCTGAAAAAGAGCCCCGACAGCCTAGAACATCGAAGACAGGTTGGGGATTTGACACTCTTTTACAGATATTTCCATGGACAGTGCTCGGCTGACCTTGCCCTTTTAATTCCGCCCAGAGCGGCGATAAGCAGAAATACACGACGAACCACTGCCGCCCATCCATATGTGGTTGTGGCTTAGTACTCCTCAAACTTCATTATTTAAGAATTATTTCATCTGGAGGACTTCCTCTTTATGGAACGACCTTCCCGAGGTCGTGTTTCCCAACAAATACAACCTCCAACGATTTAAAACCAACCTGAATCGCTTTATTCGCACACGCACCACTCCCAGAGTGCCCTAAAGGAATTTTCGTGCTTGTGTTTGATCACATAAAAAAATAATTAATTTAATTATTGGATAACTACCTAGTAAACTAACTCTAGCTGTAACATAAACAACATGATTTTCTCATTATATAATATTATAAGAGAGAACATTTTGCTAATACAAAATTTTCTCTCGAGTGATATTCTACTAGACTATTTCACAATAAAGATGCCTCATTTTGTCTTTTTGAAATCATGATGACATTTGTCAGACTATCAATAGTTTTTACCTAACACGTATGAAAATTTTGTCGAAGATAATCTAACTTTAGCTCGTTTTTTTTATCGATAAAATTTATCATGTTCACGAAAAGTTTTGTTTTGAAAATTGTCGTTGGCCTGTCTATTCTGATTAAATCCCTAGAGCGAAGCTCGAGTAATTTAATCTATTTTTTTTTATTGTTTACGATCAAACACAAGCAGTATAAGAAAAATTCTTTAGGGCACTCAGGGAGTGGTGCGTGTGCGTAAAAAGGGATTCACGTTGGTTTTGAATCGTTGGAGGTTATATTCGTTGGGAAAAATGACCTCGGTTGAAAGAATTCTTAAATAATGAAGTTCGAGGAGTACTAAGCTTAACCACATATGGATGGGCGGCAGTGGTTCGTCGTATATTTCTGCTATTCGTCGGCCTGGGCGGAATTAAGAGGGCAAGGTCAGCCGAGCACCTTCCATGAAAATATCTGTAGAAGAGAGTCAAATCCCCAACCTGTTTTCGATGTTCTAGGCTGTAGAGGTTCTTCGTCAGCTCGTGGTCTCCGATCAGCCGAATAGCCCTCTTTTCGATGGAATCTAGTAGCCGAAGACCATGTTTGGGTGCAGAGCTCCAGACATGAGAGCAGTACTCTAGTGATGGTCGAATCTGGGCTTTGTGTAGTGTCAGAAGTTGTTGAGGTGTGTACAACTTTCTGCCTGGGTTTTTATAGCGTTAAGTTCGACTTGGTTACTGTCACCCCAAGCCAAAATTTCTTCCAGGTCTTTATTGCGGCGCGATACTTCATTCTGTCTGCGAAGATGTGCGTCGGCAGCCGATGTTTGCGCATTCAAAGAGAAAGATGAGATAAGTGTGCTACCATCAGCAAAACTAAATATCGGATTTTTAGTTTTCACTAGAAGGTCGTTAATGTAGAGTAAGAAGAGAGTGGGAGACAATTTGGACCCTTGAGGAACACCGGCATTGATGGTGAAGGTGTCTGAGAGAAATCCGTCAATCACCACTTGCAGAGGCGTGGACAATAGATATCAAAATTAATTCTAAAAGTGGCTTTTCAGTGAAGACCCCAAGGCATTCTTTTATGCGAGAAAACAGATTGTATATTTCTCAGTAAAGAAGGTCTTGATGTGCCGTGCAGTCATTTTCATTAAGAGCGAAGTACGGTCCTGTTCGCCGGTTAAGGTAAATAGTTTATCAGTCGGTATTGCGCATGACATCTGACTTTGTTTACATGCGCGAGGCCATAAATATGCCACTTTTGTTTTTAGAGTTTGGCTATCCATAGATAAAGATCGGTGTTGCGGGCACATGTATTGTCAAAGCCGCCATTCAGAAGTTTATAAAATATAGACATACCTTAGCCCGATATACTAAATGATGCTTGCAAAACTTCAACTGTAAAGACAAATTTATTATTAGATAATATCCCGAAATCTGTATTTTTATATCATTTCTCGTAGTATTTTGTCCGAATAACAAGGAAAACAACCCTCGAAATGCACGAAAAGCAATCAAATAAAACCCGAAACATGTTGACACAATTAAATTTGGAAGGCCCGCCCGCTGAGAAATTTACAAGCTTAGCCGATCATAAATCCCACTGATTGGATGTTATGGTCGCATTACCAATATTACAGACCGATGAAATCCACGACAATTTACTACTTATGGGTTTCCACTGCATGGGGTTTAACTTGGCCATGTGATTTTATCTTCAGATTTTCGAAGACATTTATTAACTCTAACGGTGTAATGGAAATGACTTATTAGATTTAAACCCGCAAATCTTGAGATGGAAACAAATTGAAGAAAAATAACCATACATCTGAGCATGATGTCTAGCTTCCTTAAGGATCGCTCTCTGCAAGTAGCGATTGACATCAAACCTCAAGGGTCCATATTGTCTCCCACTCTCTTCTTACTCTACATTAACGACTTTCTAGTGAAAACGAAAAATCCGATATTTAGTTATTGCAGTGTTTTGTATCTTTTCAAAGGAAACAATCATAGGAATAATACCTGGTATATTTCATTACATTTATATTATAATTTACATAATTTGCGGGATGCATCTTACGAAATACTTCCGGTTAGATGTTTAAAATCGGCAACACATTCAGTTATACAATGTGTCCAAGATAAGGAGGGCCAGTACAGGAATCTCGGAAACCGTAAGAGATACGAAGTCGGTTAAATTGAGGTAAAGTTGCGTATTTACGTACCTAATAATATGCCGTTTAGAAAGTTTTAAAATTCCGAATAGTTCCGGAAATATCCGGAAAACCCGAAATTCTGGAAAATCGTTTTATTGTTTTCCTGCGTTTTTTTACATTGAATTCTAAAGTAAATTGTACTTTTGCATTGCCACTTTTTCCGCTCTATTTAACAGCGTTAATTGTTTTGTAATCCGACGAGTCGTCTTCGAAGGGCCATTATCAACTTTATTTTTTTAAATACGGTCCTGTTTTCCTAATATTGGAATTTGATAGCTTTTTTCTTCCGAATGCAACAATGTATGGCACATTGTGGTTTAATGACGTTTCGAGGGTTTTTTAACAACATCAGGAAATCTTGGGATACGGTCCTGTATTTCTCCTAATTTTATAAATAATATCTCGTAAGTAAGCTCTAAATTTTTACTTATGTTAGACTAGTTCAATAAATAACAAATAATTTAATAATAAACCACAAATAAGTGAACAAAATACAGAAACAGTTTTGAAGTTTGAAATAAAACTTTTGTTGATTCGGGATTTAAAAGAAAAGTAGGCGCTTGAAACAAAAAATTAAGATGGTGACGCGTGATTTGTTTCACTTGATGTTCCCATTGTGATCGTTTGAGAGCGTTTTAAGAGGTTTTCTATTTTCCAGAAACTATGGAACATAAATTTACAAATGCTGAAAAGTTTGATATTCTATCGCATGTTTTATTTTATCTCAAAAAAACTGTTATGTGCCAGTTAGAAGATGTTATTTGTGCTTAGAGAATAACGGAAATCATTTTGAACACCTGATTATGTAGTTCCTTACTTTTTTTGTTGTTCGTTTTATTACTGTTTTGGAATGATTTTTGTTCACTTATTTGTGGTTTATTATTAAATTATTTGTTATTTATTAAACTAGTCCAACATAAGTAAAAAATTTAGAGCTTATTTATGAGATATTATTTATAAAATTAGGAGAAATACAGGACCGTATTCCAAAATTTCCTGACATTGTTCAAAAACCCTCGAAACGTCATTAAACCACAATGTGTCATACATTGTTGCATTTGGAAGAAAAAAATCTATCAAATTCCAATATCAGGAAAACCGGACCGTATTTAAAAAGAGAAAGTTGATAATGGTCAATTAACATTGTTAGATAGAGCCGGAAAAGTGGCAATGTAAAAGTGCAATTTACTTTAGAATTCGATCTCAAAAAAATCCAGGAAAACAATAAAACGATTTTTCAAAATTTCGGTTTTTTTCCGGATATCTCTGGATCTACTAGGAAATTTAAAACTTTCTAAACGTCATATTATTAGGCACGTAAATGCGCAACTTTACCTCCATTAACCGACTTCGTATCCCTTACGGTTTCCGAGATCCCTGTACTGACCCTCCTTATCTTCGACACGTTGTATAGGTGATAATGAGCTATAATTGAATATAGATATTTCATACCATTAGAAATGAGATAGGAAAGTATGTAGATAACGGTCTCCCCATCATCCAATCAGGTTTTGACAAGGTAACCCTGATACTTGACAGTATCACGATAAATAGTACTACCCGGGTCGCTTCTTGGTTTATTACAGTTTCACGCGGTCCAGTATAGATTTAAACTTTAATCTAACACTCTGATTGTCATTGTCACCGAGGAGTCACGACCTTTCGTAACCCAACTTGCTTACCAAATTCACACACGCGAAGCCGAGCTCACATTGTACAACAAAATACGAGAGTACCATGGAAGTACAATGGGTATAGAAGAGATCGAACAATCTAGTACCAAAACAATGCGCGAAATAAAAATTTTCCATAACGCTCATGTTTATTTATTTTGCACGGCACTGGCAATATATAATAATAAAGGTTACAACGTTTTCAACAACTCGCATTTTAATACTGTTGAATCTGATTGGCCGATCAACCTTATGAATGAAAATTTGTCTACCTAACTCTATTATCTTGACAAAGAATCAACTAGAAACGTCGGGCTATTTTTACTGCCAGAGTGCATTCATTCTAACCATTTGCGTAGCGGATCCACTAATATAGCGTATAGTACTTTTTTATGGGTTTGTTAATAAAAATTTATACGATAGCAGGAAGTTAAACTTGTTCTTTAAATTACAGACTTTTATCACTTATAATAACTATAGAGGGTGTTCCTTAATGACGTGCTAATATTTCAGGGTGTGATTCCTTAGGTCATTTTATAAAGAAAAGTTCATATGAACATATGTCCGCAACGGCTTAAATTTTTTGCTACAGGGTGTTGTATTTTTATTTTCTAAAGAGTTATTTTTTAATATCTCCGAAAGTACTTTAGATATTATTTTCAATTCTGGTATGTGTTAATAGGATATAGAACCACACATTTTAGTTAGAAAAGTTATTCAATTGCTAACCAGTGGCGTCCCTGCAAACATGTCCTCTGATATTTTTTACAAAAAAGATGGTACGCCACTGACATTCTTCCATGTGGGTATTTTTCTGATTAGCCTAGTCAATTCTACATGCGCTCTCTTGAGTTTTTCTCGTCAGACGCACAGTTCTTTATTAAAACCACTAAATTCATATTGAAACTCATTATTATTAACATTGATAAAATAATTAATGATAAATTTTGTTTTATAAAAATTGTTGCAAATGGCCACTTAAAAGGCATGTTTCCGCCCGTTCCCGTCTTCGCATCGAATTGCCCACTCGTTCAAATATTGAAATTTTTATAAAACAAAATTTATCATTAATATTTTATCAATGTTAATAATAATCAGTTTCAATATGAATTCAGTGGTTTTAATTAAGAACGGTGCGTCTGACGAGAAAAACTCAAGAGAGCGTTTTCATGTAGAATTGACCCGGCTAATCAGAAAAGATATGCGCATGGAAAAATGTCAGTGACGAATCATCTTTCTTGTAAGAAATATGAGAGGATGTTTGCAGGGACGCCACTGGTGGAACAATTGAATAACCTTTCTAACTAAAATTTGTGGTTCTATATCCTATTAACACATACCAAAATTGAAAATAATATCTGAAGTACTTTCGGAGATATTAAAAAATAACCATTTAAAAATAAAAATTCAACACCCTGCAGCAAAACATTTTAGGCCGTTGCGGACATATGTTCATATGAACTTTTCTTTATAGAATGACCTAAGGAATCACACCCTGAAATATTAGCACACAGGAAGAACACCCTGTATATAGCCGAATCTATTATTTTGAGAGTAACTTTTTTAATGAAATAATGATTTTGGTGCGATTATATGCCCGCTCTTACCAGTGGCGATATCAGTTTTTAAATGGGGAGGAAGATTATTATCATTTCATCAGAAAACTTAAACAACCATACTCATAATATGATTTTTAATTGAAGAGCTACAATTTCGTAACCAACATTTTTTTTTCAGGTATGTGCTAACGGCTTACGTGTTACGGCAACTCTAAAGCTGGGTACTGACTTGAGCAAATTTGCTCACACGAACGGTTTGAGCGTAAAAATGACCAGATGAGTACGGCGCGATATGCCACGAATGTATGTGCGCGTAAATTTTTTACCCGAAGAGTTTTCGTGTGTATAAAATGCTGAACAACAATTTGCACGCACGAATTTAATGAAACAAATAATTTTCGCGAACAAACATCTTTGCGCGTACATCTTTTTTTCTGCATACGCAATTCGTGCGAGTCAATTTGCTCAAATCAGCTTTAGAGCACCTTTAGTTGTGTTCTAGTGTACTTATTTTTTTGTTATTCATCAAATTTTCAAAGTAAAAATATTTCAGGATTCGCTGTTTCTGTGCTGCTTTCGCAATAACATCCAGGTGCATATATTAACCTTGGAAAACGATTTCAAACTGGAAAAATAAAATAAAATTAAAACAACATAAGGCCTATAAACATAATGACATGCACGATGAAAACATAACAACAAAAAAACAAGGCTAAATATAAGATCTAAATATTTTGATGGACTAAATTTAAACCTATTTAGTGAATAAGTGGTACACTGAGAAAAATACTAACAAAAAATCGTTACATCGTACAATACAAATATAATTTATTCATCAAAAGTATTTTACATTTTGTAGTATTTTACACTTATGACTATTTGAAATAAAATATCAAGAATAAATTGATCCAGCGATTTGAAAGCAAATTACAAGGATAAATGCTTGAAAGAATAGCACCTAGACGACTAAACATCTGTATGTGCTAAAATCCATATTGTAGCCAACCCAAGTTCTTTATTGTACCCAATTACATATCACATTGCAATCAACTACTGAATAATACTGTAGCTCCCACATGACAGGCTTGGTAGAAGGTTACTGGACCTCATAGAAGGAACAAACATCTTCTAACAAGTTCGGGGTACACAATAAGCCGGAAAGCTACAATGGTAGAAGTTCCAACCAACCAACCAATCAACACTGTATTACTGGGTAATAAGATTGAAAATATTCTAGTTCATCCGACCTATTTTATTAGAATAGAGGCTCAAACCAGTTCTCAACCACGTACAATCTACATGCTTGTCTCAATGGCTTAATTTTTTAAATACATTTAATTTCGATGGGAATAGGGTTGCCCAGAAGTCCGGAATAAAATTAATATAGCCTTAACCTGTAACTTTTGGGGAAAACGCTCGGACACGTCAATTTAGTTTTATATATGCTCACATTCTGAAGTTATTCGTTTGTTTCTTATAGACATTTGTCAAAGATATGACGACATCGATATTCTTTTTAAATAGAAACATACAGCTTGTGATACATTATTTGAAAGCTAATATCTCATACAGTATGCTCATAAATTTTAGCGCGCGATTCTGTCAAGCTATTTCAAATTGGCGACTGTTAAAAGTTTTTAAAAATCTGTATTTAAATAAGCGGAAATGATAAATAGAGGGTGGAGGACATTTCCAGCATTTGTCACGTTAAACCACCTTTTTGTTGTGTTTTGTTTTGCTTCCTTACATTTTTATTTTTTTTTACAAAATTAATAACAAATAGACCATAACTATTGTTAAGTCACAAAATGTCAGAACGTGAAACAATTAAGATTTCTTACCTTGAAAAGTAAAAAAACCATCAATGATTTATCATTTCCGTTTATTTAAATAGAGATTTTTTTAAAACTTTTAGCAGTCGCCATTTTGAAATAGCTTGACAGAATGGAGCTAAAATTTATGAACATACTGTACGATATATTAGCTTCCAAATGATGTATCACAAGCTGTATGTTTCTATTTAAAAAAAAAGACCGATGTCGTCATATCTTTGAGAAATGTCTATAAAAAAAAAAAACAACGAATAACGTCAGAATGTGAGCATATATAAAAATAAATTGACGTGTCCGAGCGTTTTCTCCAAAAGTTACAGGTTAAGGTTATATTAATTTTATTCCGGACTTCTGGGCAATCCAGTATATCTTAGGTGCTAAATAATATTTGACAAATCCAATAGAACAAATACTAGTTGTTGTAGTAAATTTAAAATTGTTTTATTTGTATAGCTACCAGAATTTCAAGGGGGTGTTTAATGAACATATAGTCTAGTATAATCTAGTTTGTGGTAAAAACTTTGAAGTGAGTCGTAGAATTCTTCTGTTAGAGAAGAAAATAAAGGCGCGGTAGCTTCTATTACTAGATTATAAAAAAAATTGTTAAATATTAAAATTTATATTATGTTCATATTCACATACAATGTATTAGGTGTTCAATGTAGCCAGCAAGCCTAATATAATTATTTGCTGGGTAAACATCTGTCAACATTCCTCCCATTTCACTCTAAACCTGTCATTTCCTATTGTGATTAAAATATAGAGTCTTATTTCTAAATGAGCTCCAATACAATTCATCGAGGACACCTTTGCACCAAAGTTGTCGCACGGAACAGTGTATTTTAAATAGCAAGGGACGTCTTTGAGAAGGTAATAAAATAAAGGTAGTTACTAAAAGGGTGTAATCTTATTACTTTTTATTTACCCACCTTTGGTTGTCTACGCCCATGTTAATGGAGTTATGAAAAGGGTTGAAAAGAATTATGGTCGATTTTGAGTTCTGCGAAACCCAGTGGCGGATACATAATTTTGTTAATGGTCTTAAGCCCTTAATTTAAAAAAAAAATTGGTTCCTAATATTAATGATTTACACTGCACCGTGCTCGATTGTACCAGTTGCGCTGATGCATCTTGTGATTGAAAATATTTAATAACTTCCGAATTAAAAGAGGTACCACTTTGTCGGAAAATGGGTTTTGTAGATAAGAGGATAAAGAACAAAATGGTATTTTTTAAAATTAATTTAAGATGGGTTAAGAGCATGTTAAAACTATTTAAACATTTAAAGTTCATTTATTGATAAAAAAAAGTCTGCTCAGATTGTGTAGGACTGCTAAGAGATGGCACTGCGCGTTGTATTTTCTCGACTACCGTTGATAGTACAGCGTGAAGTATTAGAGTCTTCTTTGATGATAGGTATGGACACCTACCCTGTACTGACGAGAACAAAAGAGTTCGAAACCGGTCTGCAGGTGGTGACATATTATCAATGGAAAAGGCTTCCTTTTCTTGGTAGTACCATACAATCTGAATTAATATTTTAAAGTGCTACTGTGTAGACAAAAATACGCCCTTATTGTATAATGTACCATCGGGCGGCCTGGGAATTAATAATTTTTCCATGCATTGGGACCGCCTAAATGTGTCCGCCGAATAGAGGTGTCAACCCATGGGAAATTTGTTATTAGGTAACATGTAAATGCAAAATTATTACTATGTATATGAATGTGCTGCCACGCATACCCGATTGGTTGCCGGTCTGTCTTCAGAGAGTTTTTGCACCGTACTTATTCGTCTCCCAAATATTTTTTAAACTTTTTTTGTCCGTTTAAAGGCGGGTTTTCGCACTCTTGAAAATAGCCTGTCCGCGTCCGCTCAAAGGAGAGTTCGCCTAAGAGAGGTTGGTTTTCATGGAATTTCAAGTACCTAATTCCGGACTATGAAAAAATGTCCGCTTAATAGAGATGTCCGCTTATTACAGGTGTTCGTTATGAGAGGTTTCACTGTACTTTCTAGTAGAAGCAGCAGCATTGCATGGCTGAAAACATTGTTAAACGAGAGAGCAGGTCCACTGATATAAGCTAACAATCAACCATGTAAAGGAAGTAGATTATTTTTATAATTTATTTTAATAATTTATAAATAAGGCCTACATTTAAAAATGTAGCAAATTACGGATAAAACTCCCCGATATCAAGTTTCATCTCACTTTATTCTGTTTGTCACGTAATTCAATTTATTTACCCAGCAAATGTTCGAAAATTGCCGAAGAGTGTATTACATCCCGGTCCAGTTCTAATCGAGCGTTAAGTCTGTCCCGCGGGATCCGGAGGGTTTTAGTTAGGGGTAGTTACCCCGACCACTCTTACAGATGTTTGGGGATAATCAATTTCATTTATTACCCAGGATACTTTAATTTTTGAAAAGGTCGATTCCCCCGAGAGGCTGGTTTGAGACGGTCTGGTGAAAATTGAGCTATTTATTTAATTTTGCAGTTACAAAAAAAATAAATTTTATTAAAAACAAAAAAACGTTATAATATTATACAGGGTGTTATGGAAATGACTTATTATATTTAAATGGGTGACTCCTAGGATATCCTAGAGAAAGTCTATATACTTTTTTTTAATCGAATATCTAAATAATAAAAAACATTATGTGGGTAAAAACCCTTTTTACCCACATAATGTCGCGCCGTTCCATCTGGATTCAGTTAGCAACAATGTGGGTCACTAGAGTATACTAACAGTGTTGTCAGATCACACTATGTTTCGAGACTTGGGGATGGAATGATGCTATCGAGGGTTCCACGTGCTTGATGTATACGAATTTTAAACGTTTTGTTAGTTGTAGCATTACCCGCATATAAGAAATATTGTGATGTGATTTCAAATTTGTGTGATATTACCTACTGTTGGTTCTGTTGCAAAACATACTTTTTGTGTTTTATTTTTTTTATGGAATTTTATCATAAAACGGATTATAAGATTAAAGGTAAGAGAGTATGTACCTTAAAATTGTAAAATTGTAGTATTTTTTTTCTAAAAAGGTTGAAAAATAAGTGATAACGCGGGTCAAAGACGTCTTGTTGTCAAAAACTGAACAAGTGCGTTTACAATGCTGTGTTGGAATATGACAACACCGCCTATAATGCGCTGACCTCTTTTGAGATTCGAGACTGCCTCAATAAACTATTGATTGCTAACGTTCTCAGTAGCGGCCACGTAAACTTTGAGATATAAAGTGTATATTTCGCACAATAATTCAAAGCGCCATTTATGGTTATTTTTCTTCAATTTATTTTCATCTCAGGATTTGCCTGTTTAAATATAATAAGTCATTTCCATAACACCCTGTATGCTTACCTTGGTTTTCGATCATTTAACACATTTTCATTATATTCCTGGGAATGTGAAGCTTTTGAAACTAATACTGGATTATTATCAGAAAATTTCGCACCGGTATTTTTAATCCAATCAGACTTATTTTTTATTTGATTACCACGGAAACTCAACATAGCTAGCCGGACGTTCTTAATAAGTGGAAAGATTTATGTTAAAATAATGACACATGGAATGGACTGACTTGATTTGTCAAATAAAAATTGATTTTTAGGTGCAAAATTTTCTTACTGAATCTCTCACGTGCTTGAGTTACTAACAGTAATTTTTTTTTCGTTCAAGAATGTTTTGAACAAATTATACGTCGTTTTCGACTCTAATTTTTAAAACATTCGTGAGCTCGAAAATATTTCCAGTAAAAATCAATTTATTATTATAAATTTTCCTCCGTATAGACATCAGTATACCTTACCTATATACAATTGTTTTCATAGAGCACTCGAAAAAATATAAAGAACAACTATTTTGTCATCAAATAAAATAAAAATGTTAAAATAAGAAATTCTTTAATGTTTTTTTTTTGAAGTAGTCCATCTCGGAGTGGAGTGAAGTTATAGTGAGGTAAAGGAACTCATAATCTGCTCCACTAGTTTAATAACAAAATCAAAAACCATACATGTTTCGAAGGTTCAAACCTTCATCTTCAGTGGAAAATAAAAGAACATTAAGAGAAACTGAGCAAAGCAGGAAAAAAAATCCATTTATAAATTATGAAAAATTATTACGTTAAATTTAAAAGAAAAAAACTATTTAAAAAACTATTAAGATAATCGAAAGCATAATTGATTTGATTTTATTTTTGATTTAATTTGATTTAATTTGATAAATTATGCTTTCGATTTTCTTAATAGTTTTTTAAAAAGTTTTTTTCTTTTAAATTTGACGTAATAATTTTTCATAATTTATAAATGGATTTTTTCTTTTTCCTGCTTTGCTCAGTTTAAATCAATGTCATGAGTTTCTCCTAATGTTCTTGTATTTTCCACTGAAGATGAAGGTTTGAACCTTCGAAACATGTGTATGGTTTTTGATTTTGTTATTAAACTAGTGGAGCAGATTATGAGTTTCTTTACCTCACCAATTCTTTAATGGTCAAATTCTTTCACAGTGAACCTTGAATTGTGACCACCCTTTACATTTTCTGCCAAGTTTGAAATATTTGATAAGAATTGATGATCTTCTAGCTTAGTCCATAAACTAAGTTAAAATACTTATATGGATTATTTCACCACCATGCCAAATATTACAAAAAGTCCCCAGATATCTCAAAAACTGGCAGAGTCAGACAAAAATATGTTCTATAAAATTTACTTAGACTTTAATAGTTAATCGAAAAATATAATAAAAATTATCATATTGTTTGAAAAACGAAAGTTGACAGCTACTTCCGGTATAACCGGAAATCACAGGAAAATGTGAATATTTCAGTTAAAGAGCGCATATCGATAATAAAACTCCCAAAAGTTTCAGAACATAATATGTTCAGTAGGCTCCATTTTTTTTTAAATACAAGCACTATAGGAAAAATCCTTTAGGGTTTGTGCGATGTTCTAGGCTGTCGAGGTTCTTCGTCAGCTCGTGGTCTACAATCAGACGAATGGCTCCATAAAGTTCTAATGCAAGCTCGCTCGCAACTTTTTACCGGTCACTGTATGTATTGTTATATGCATATATGATAACTTTTAACTTGTAGGCAACCCTTTATTATGTCATTGTACTTTACAATTAAAATATTAAAACATAGATTAAATTTCGGTACGGTATGTGATATTGTTTTGGATTTTATGAGATCACGGACTCCATTTTGTCACTTCGGGTTTAATCGGAACTGAACTCAATTTTGCATTTTTAAATGGAACACCCACTATACTTTTGGTGACGATCGATTTATAACACCATTCCAAATTCAACACCCCCATATACAGGGTGGCCAATTAGTGCGACAAAGCTCGATATCTCTTTTACCGCTAGGGATAGCGGAAAGTTATTAAGCGTTAAGAGGCGCAGCTTTTAAAATTATTTTCGACCATACAGGGTGCTCCAAAAGGGCGGTGTGATAAAAATTTCATATTTTTTAAATGGGACACTATGGACATTTTTACATATTTGAATTCACCGTAAAATTCTGTACATAGCACCGTAAATATTTGTACATATTTTTGCAACGTTGCCAAATAGATTGGAAAATTCCTAAAATTTGTGCAAAACCATGGTTCAATGAAATGTGCAATATTTCTTAACTTATAATAATTTGAAACAAAATATTTTTATATCAGAAAGAGGAATGTTGACAGAAGTCCCCCATGATAACACATATCAATATTTTTGTACAGGGTATTTTCTATGGATATGCCAACATTACGAACTTGAAACCTGAGTTTCGTAAGTTTTTTAAATTAAACACCCTGTATATGATTACTTTATCTTGTAGATATTTTAATCCTCTCTAATTTTTATTAAGGTCTTTCTATGCCTATCTCTACCAATCTTGGTGGTATTTCAATTTTTATTTAAACTCGAGCAAAAAAAAGTGGATGCATTTTACCATTGCCCTTTTTCTAGCCACCTATGACAAAATAAAAACAAAATGTTGTAATTTAAAAAAAAATTATTTATTCATACGGGAGGATACGATACAAAAATATTTTACCGATTCAAGCTTGTGGACAATTTCTAAAGTAAATTATTAGCTAATTATTTGTTCATAACACAAACCCCCACTAACTTGAACACATAATTCAATACGTTTTTAAAAAGAATAAGTCATGTTTCTCCACATTTGGAACTGTTTTCAAAGTATTCCCTAATTATTTGTTCATAGTGACCCATTAACACATATTGAATACGTTTTTCAAAAGAATGTTTCTAGACAATTGGCGAGTAATACTTTGAAAACAGTTGAAAATGTGTAGAAACATGACTCATTCTTTTAAAAAACGTATTGAATTATTGTGTTCAAGTTAATGGGGGTTACTATATGAACCAATAATTAGGTAATAATTTACTTTAGAAATTGTCCACAAGCTTGAATCGCTAAAATATTTTTGTGTCGTATCCTCCCGTATGAATAAATATTTTTTTTTTAAATTACAACATTTTGTTTTTATTTTGTTATAGGTGACTAGAAAAAGGACAATGGTAAAATGCATCCACATTTTTTTGCTCGAATTTTAATAAAAATTGAAATACCACCAAGATTGGTAGAGATAGGCATAGAAAGACCTTAACAAAAATTAGAGAGGATTAAAATATCTACAAGATAAAGTAATCATATATAGGGTGTTTCATTTAAAAAACTTACGAAACTCAGGTTTCAAGTTCGTAATGTTGGCATATCCATAGAAAATACCCTGTATAAAAATATTGATATATGTTATCATAGGGGACTTCTGTCAACATTCCTCTTTCCGACATAAAAATATTTTATTTCAAATTATTATAAGTTAAGAAATATTACACATTTCATTGAACCATGTTTTTGCACAAATTTTAGGAATTTTCCAATCTATTTGGAAACGTTGCAAAAATGTGTACAAATAATTACGGTGCTATGTACAGAATTTTATGGTGAATTCAAATATGTAAAAATATACATAGTGTCCCATTTAAAAAATATATCCTTTTGGAGCACCCTGTATGGTCGAAAATAATTTTAAAAGCTGCGCCTAACTTTCGTGAAAAAAGTTTTCCGCTATCCCTAACGGTAAAAGAGATATTGAGCTTTGTCGCACTAATTGGCCACCCTGTATGTCACTTTTTGACACTTCAAATAATTTTTCTTCTTATTTCTATTTTTTCACCAGATTGCTATGAACTCCTTAGAATGGTATACTTCTAAGCCAAATTCATGATAAAATTCAATTTTCGAGTTTTATTGTGTTTTAAATTTCTTACACACTTTTTAACTGTTTAAGAAAGCCTTTTTCTAGAAATCTCAATTTTTTCAAATGGAAACATATTGGCTCATACGGGCAAAAATATAGAGCACTTTTTTCCAACAATTTAATATCACACGCCATTATGTCAAGTTAAAAAAGGAGAGATAATTTATTAAAAATAACAATTCATGAAAACAAGAAGCGCAAATGCATTTATCTAGATACCCATGACGCCATAATGCTAACAAACAAATGAATATAATTACAAAATTAAAATCCGCCATCATTTGACTTAGAAGTAAACCATTTTAGGAAGTTCATAGCAATCTAGATGAAAGAATAAATTAAAGATGATTTAAAATATCAAAAAGTGACGTATGGACTGTCGTTGTACTGGGTGTTGTATTTAAAAATCCAAAGTTGAGGTAATTTTCGGTTAAACAGGAAGTGACAAAATGGAGTGATGTGCATAAAATTCAAAATAATATCACATACAAACCCACCAAAATTTATTCCTGTAATTTATACAATAAAAAAGTTATGGGGTGAACGTTCCTCCTGAAACACCCGGTATAGAGCCGAAAATTATGGTTAGTTTTACTATTTTTATAATAAATTTAACCAAGTTTTTCTTTCCGTATAGTTGAAAATAGAAAATATAGAGTGTCCTCAATATAATAATGTCAATAAATCGCAATAATCGTAATTCACCTTGTTTACAATTATTACAGTAAAAATATTTGTAAATTTAACGTTGGGTAAACAAAAGCCAAATTTATTAATTATCGAAATATAACCCATCATTGACACGTTATCCGGCACTTTAACCACAACTAATTAATAGTCGTTTTGAATATCAAGTGGCCCTCATAGACAGGCAGCGCGCTTGTAAAAACAAACAGGCGGAAGCATCTTAGAAACCCAACACCGGCGCCACCTTTGCCAAAGTGTGGTTGTTACAATTTTTCTGTCACTTGTCATAACAGACGAAATGTGACAATCTTAATATAGAATTAGGAGGAAACATGGGCGTATTATAACTAATAAGTCATAAATAACAAATTAAATAAAAGGAACCAATAAAAGTTTCTTTTAAGAATATGGTTTGTTCCGGGTTTGAGAGTTTTTTGCGTATGTTTCACACCCTTTCATTGTCTCTCGACAAAATGGCAATTACCTAAATACATATCAGTAAACAGGGTGTCCGGGAAAATGTTGGAAGTATCCCGGATATGAAGAAAACCAGTGAAAAGAGTATTAAAAGTTCATATAAACTTTTTTCGTATAGGCCTCCGCTTCGGAGATACGGGCTCCCAAGAGCTCCAATCAAGTTTTTACTCATACAGTGAAACCTCTCATAACGGACACCTCTAAAAAGCGGACATCTCTATTATGCGTCATAGTCCAGAACTCTAGGTATATGAAATTCCATGAAAATCAACCTCTCTTGGGCGGACTCTCCTTTGGGCGGACGCGGACAGGCTGTTTTCATACAAAGAGTGCGAAAACCCTCCTTTAAACGGACAAAAAAATTTTTAAAGTATTTGGGAGACGAATAAGTACGGTGCAAAAACTCTCTGAAGACAGACCGGCAACCGAAAGTACGAAAGTACTTCGGCGAATGAAAGTACCTATGTGTGATTCCACGATAGCAGTCCGCCGTTCATTTGTGAGTTGTAAGGTTAAAATCGTAAACAATGGCACAAAAATGTCGCGTTTTGAGGCTGAAAGAGAATATTGATGTTGTGGAAGTTTGTAATTTGATAACAATGATTTGGGCGAGTTCATTAACATTGATAGTAATGTGCTATTAGAAGATGATAGTGACCCCATTCCTACCGATCATGTAGTCCAAACTGAAACCAGATCACTATCTGACGACTCTGATGAAGAAGTTGAATGCAGTAATCAAACAAATGTCACCAATCATCAACAAGCCATTAGTATGGTAGAGGAATTATAAGAGTATGAAGTAAGAATAGAGGTGACTCTACACCAATCGAATTGTTATCAGACTTGGAATTACATTTTCTAGATTGCAAGTATAAAACACAAACACGTCAAACTACGTTATTAGATTTTTTTTTAGTACTACATCCTTACTAAAACTAGTGTATTCTTGTTATGTTATGTTTATTTGTACATACATATACATAGTAATAATTTTGCATTTACATATTACCTAATAACAAATTTCCCATAGGCGAACACCTCTATTAGGTGGGCACATTTAGACGATCCCCTAGGTGTCCGCCTAAGAGAGGTTTCACTGTATATGGTATATTTCAATTTTTTTAACATGATGTATACCAGGTAAGACCCTTCAAATTAATATCCAAGAAAGTGCGAATTACTCACCGCTGCAGGGACGGACTAGCTGTGACACGCCCTGTATAATAAGAACTTTGGACAATGTTTTTTACATACCTTTAACTGTCGACTAAAAATTAAGTATGTACTCTTCATTTATGTCGCTGATCCTAACCGTTTTCGAGAAAACGTCATTTTAATTACATCAAAAGCAATTTCACAAGAAGCTTATTACGATACTGAATACGATATGGAAATAGCTCTGATGTGAATCCAAAATAGGAAAAACTCAATTTAATTTAGTTCTTATCCGATTGTGTCAAAAAATTACATTTTATAGATTAGGAAAATGTAAACCTTTTCATAATTATTGTGCTGGTAAGCTAGGCAAAACTAGGCAGACCAAAAAGATTTTTTCGGACGCTAACGATATTATTAATTTAAGTATCTGTTATCCCCATGGAAACGTATCAGGATTCACGTTAACTGAGAAAAATGAGCGACAAATTACCATGTAAGCTGAAATGTATTGCTTTATTTCTACATTATTTTATAACTGGAAACAGGATAAAAAAAATGGGTGGTATTTAACAGTCCACCAAATTTACCCAATCTTTTTGTACAAAAAAAATACTTTTGTTTCTCAAAAATACTAAATGCTCACCAAAATTAAGAAAATACATAATCTTAGGACGACAACCAAATATTTACATCTTGCTAGTCTCTATTTTTTCCTAAAAATAACTTTTGTTGGCTAAAAATGCTAAATGTTCACCAAATTTTATTCCGCATTTAATTCTAATATGATACCCAGATATTGAATTTTCGTCACTGTCTTATTTTATTTAGCTTATAAGAAAAAGCTATCATGTTTTATTAGATCTCATTTATAAATGGGGACATAGAAATAAGTGTGAAGAATTCTTGGAAATACAACAATATAATTCTTTAACATAAAACCAAACACAACATTCACAAAACAAAAATGAAAATGAAACTAGCACTTATTGCACTAATAAGGCTTTTTGAGCTTTACTTGGCCGTCCTCTTCTTCGTTTTCTCCAATTGGTACATTCCTTGCTTTTTTCATAGACGATAGAGTGAATCCATTTATTTTGCTCAAATTGCTAATAATAGATTTGGGCTTCAAACGTAATTCGAACAGTTTGTCTATTTCTTTTTTTCGTCTCATTGCTCAACCCATATATCGATTGGGACTCCAAATTTTAATGATCGTGACCTTTTTCAGTTCGAAATAATATTATCTCATCGCTACATGCATCAAACAATAAATAAAGCGCAGCTGAACCAAGCGAGGATCCATAAACCCCAAACCATTAATTTAACATGAAAAATACCATATATACCGGTTTGACTAACGCGGCAGGGTATTACTTTTCGGGTTTGTTCGGGTTTGTTGGGAAGAACCCCCCCCCCCCCCCTCAAAGTTCTGGATCCGGCCTTGAGCTGAACATTGACTTGCCCGACATTTGACACAATTTTTCATTTGTAATATATTCTTCGGCACTTTTAATGTTCGAAAATTTTCTCGCGTAAACACCTTGCCTAATATGGTTGGTAAAATATGGTTAGCGTCCGAACAACTTTTTTTGGCCTGGGACGAAAAATCCTACTAGCGCAGTAATCAATACCGAATTGGAAAGGTTATCTTTTTCTCCAAATATCTAATCTATTAAACGTAATTTTTTGACATAATCGGAGAAAATAGTTATTTATGTACCAAGGGCTTTAAGTAGACTGCCCCATTAGCATTATAGTCTAGTGACGCCTATACTTTATTCTTCATCTATTTAAAATATAAATAGTTCAATTCCTGCATTTTTTTAAAACTATTTTCGCCAATTTTTATTATTTATTGAGCTTTGATCGGTTGTCATAGAATAAGTTTGACGGTTGCTAAGGGTTGTTTATTTGCGTCTTTTACGTTTTATAAACGAAAATATGGAAATTCCACAAGATATCTTAGAAAATGCTGAAAAAGCTTGTCTAGGTACCAGAAACTAAACCGCTGCGCCAAAAAGTTTTACTATAATCGAAGGAGACCAAACCGATTCTATAAAATTGCTTAGACAGTACCTTGCATTAAGGCCAAAGGGAATTAAGGAACGGAGATTTTTCCTTACAGACCGAAATGGTAAATGCATAGCTATGCCTGTGGGTAAAAATACACTAGGGCGTGTTCTTTCAAACATAGCAATTTTTTTTAATTTAGAAAATGCCAAGGAATATACAGAACATTGCCTATGTCGGACCTCGTCCACACTTTTTATCGAGGGTGATGCTTCCCTTGCAATCCTTAAGCTACACGGAAAGAGGAAGAGTACTAGCGTAGCGGAGGGTTATATGGAGAAAACATCACGTCGAAAAACCGAATAGCAAAAATGATAGCTAGCACTGTTACCGAAAAAGAAATTATGTTAATTAATGTTGAAATGGAGCAGGAATCAGCATGTACATACAGAAACTCAGCAATGGAAAATTTCATAGTTGGTCCAGCTCCTTTCTCAGGAAAATTAAAAAATTGTACATTTAGCATAGGAAAAACAGAATAATATTATGTAAAATGTTTAATATCGGGCTTTATAAACTTTATCGCGCGCTCATATTTCCTATGATATTATGATGATGTTTATAGCAACCATGTCTAAGGTATTATAAATAAATAATTATTGATAGATGAAAAATAAATGTGATCATGGTTTCTTATTAGTTAAAATTTATTTAAAGGTATTGAAACGTAAACTAGGTTTTCTAATAGCCATTAAATTCTAATTTATTTTCTAAATTCCCTGGAGGTCTACACTTATATCTAATTGAATTTTCAAAGCGACAGCTTATTGGGCAATTTCAATTGGGAATGACGACTACTAACTAATTCTATCTCGAACGGATTAGGACATATGGGTAATTTTAAACCCACATTTCCTTTTGCGTCTAGCCTCTCTTGTTCGCCTGTTTTCATTGGAAAGTTTAAATTGCTATTTTGGCGATTAACCAATTTCTTCTGGTAAGTTATAATTAGAGAATTGATGAATATACAGCGTGTCCAGAATCCTTATGCTTTATAAAAAGTATTGTTTGTTGAGAAAATATCGCTAAAATTGTTGAGCCAGGCATGAAGGAAAACTATATTTAATTTAAATTTTGCAAGTAACATAATGAAGGCTCGTCTAGAAGTGAAAAGTGATCGTATATGAAATTTGACAAAAATCTTTATGGTCATTTAAGTGTACCTTTGAATTTAAAAAAATAATGTTTTCAAATAAATGTGTTTAAATAACATATCAATAAAATAAACAACAATAACATTAATATTAAATTAGAGTTTTGTTTGCTTCGCCGTTTTTTCAAATTATAGATAGTTTGTTTTAGGTTACGGTCACTTTGAAATTAAATTCCAGTGTTTGGTTTATTATACTAAACTATCATCAGAACTATTTATTATAAAAAAGGCGTATAAATAAAATAGAAAGAAGCACTATTTTTGACGGTGTTAGTAATAAATTTCTTATTTTATGTGAATATTAGTTATGTATAGAATGAAATGAAAAATATATAAATGAACATACCTTGTACAATCCTCACTCACTTACACTAAATTTGGTAACATTTTGTCTTTTTGCTTGTTGTTGAGTGGACGTGAACTAACTTACTTTTACCATTTAGCAGTAAGGTACGTTATTATTTAAATACAATAAAGTAAGGAATATGTATATTTAATATTATTTACATTTTGGGTATTTGGTTTGTTTACATTTTTACAATGGTGGTTACAGAAAGGGTTTGAGAAATCCTATATTAAATTTATTTGACGCCATTAATGTTTATTTTTATGCTGGTAAATATTTGCATTTAGTTTGATGTAATTATATTATTGTAAATATTACTTAGGTTATCTGTATCAGTTCTAAAATTAATCGTATTTTTATTTATATGAATCATTTCTTTAATGTTGCGTTTTTTGTATTTTCTTTCGTATCTCTAGACTTGAACTTCGTCAAAGTTAAAGTTGTGAAGGTAATCTAATGAGTGTTTCGATAGGGCAGTTTGTGATAAATTCGTATGGCGTAGTTCTGGCGTGGTTTTATGTTCTTTGATTCTATTTTTGAGATATTATTTTGTTTGGCCATATTTTGTTCTGCAATATTTCACTTTTTGAGATGTGTTTACGTATATCTCTTATATTTTTGATAATATAGTAAAGTACAAAGTGTACATTTTCAAAAATATTTAAGGAAAAACCTCTCTTCTAAATGAACTTAGAAAAAAAAGTGCATGTAATAATAACAAAATGTGTAATTTCTCAAAACTACTTTTAAGCAGTTAGAACAACAACTAGTCTTGGCAGAGCAGTATAGTGCGAAGGGAATCTGAATGTACCAATTTTGGGTCTATTTGCCTAAATAAGTAATACGTAAGTCAAATAATCAAAAAAACTGATAAATGAATCAGAGTTGTGAAAGATACTTCAGAAAAGTAACTAGTTGCTTTATAGATAATTTTACATAAATGTATCTAGATACTTAAAATGAATAGTTACTTTTTAACAAAAGTATCTTAGTTCTTAGTTACTTGGTTAAAGTAACTAGTTATTGTAACTAAGATACTTTAAAAGTAACTAGTTACTTTGATTGTAACTAAGATTCTTTTGAAGTAACTAGATATTCCGAAAGTTACCAGTTAGTGAAAACATTATCTATAATTAAGTTACATGAAAAAGTATACATGGAATAATAAAGATAAAGAGACAGCACAACTTTATATTAAGATTTTAAAAAATATATTGATGTTAAGGCTCGATAGCTCAATAACATAAAAGTTATATTTGGAAGAGATAAATGGACAGGTACGTAGTAGGGGTCATTTTCATCGCCAGATGGCGCATATGGACAAGGAATAGTTTCTGTGTCTGACATTGACATAATATCTTTTTCGGTATTCATCTGAAAAATATTAATATAAATATTGAACGAATAAAGTACTGGGTGCTGCTTAATTCTAGCAGAATCGCTAAATTGTGGACAAGTTTGATTAGGTCTATAGGTTAGTTCATAAAATCATACGTTATAATAAATATTTTTGATTGATTTTCTTAACAACCACTTTTTATTAAAATTATCTCTTACGCCTACTTATCATCCTAATAAATAATATGTTATGTATACGTTGTCCTTTATAACCATAGTTTATAACTTACCTTATAGAAAAAATAATTCACATAAACTGAACTTCTATAATACCTGCAAACAACGCAGTATTACTATTCAATAGAAAACTCAACTAGTTCTAATAGCAGATTAAGTAGAAATTCCTAGAAATTTCGCGTTCGAAGAGCTTTGATGTTCGCAGATCGCCGCCGACCGACCCTTCTACGTAAAAAAATATATAGACGGCACATATGCATTTTTTGTTCAACCAAAGGGTTCAACTAACCTCTTCAAGTATCTTAGGTACTTTAAAAGTATCTTAGTTACTTTTAAAGTATCTTAGTTACTTTTAAAGTAACTAGTTACTTTTGAAGTGTATAGTTACTCCTAAAAAGTAACTAGATACAAGATACTTTTCAAAAGTAACGCAGTTATAGTTACTTTTGGCATAATTAAAAAAGTATCTTAGTTACAAAGTATCTAGTTACTTTAAGTAACTAGATACTAAAAGTATCTTTTTTATTGAGTTACTTACAGCTCTGAAATGAATTCTGAAATCTGGCTGAATTAAAGAACCCGATACTGTGACTATTACCACACTACAGTATTGGTTTCAGCTGAAATACCTACCGTGTGCAAACAATAATTTATTATCAATAATTAAAGTATAAAAAATAGAATAACAAAAAAGTGAAAACTATAAAAAAAAGCGGCTGAAGGAATTTTGGAAATTATATATCAGCTGTTCGACTTGTCATGCCTGGGTGTCAACTGTCGAAAATCTGAGCCCTACCATTAATCAGACTCTAGTATACATTTCGACCATTTCGGAGATAAAAATGAAATGTGAAAAATGTCACGAGATCCGAGGATGCCGCCAATGGAACAACATAAAAAAACCCGTATATGCTGAAGCAGAACTTTTTTCCTAAAGCCAAAAATAAAAAAAGATCCTAAATGGCTTGTTCCTACCTATACACCTACACGTTTTATATAAGTACATTGCGATTGGATCACTGAACAAAATCTAGTGAATTGTGTGTTCAAATATTATTAGTATCTTATGCCATTTCTAAGAACACCAGAAACTCAAACTTTTAATTTATTTTTATTGAACCAACAATTTGTGCAGAATTGATAAACAAGTAAAAAGCATTTCTTCCTACCTTGAAACATTTTTATTTCGAAAATAATATTGGTACAGGTCGACAAGTGGATCTGTGTCTCCGACGTCTCGGTAAGGGGCAAGCAATATCGTTTAAATGTTTAAAACATGGTCTAGTCATGAGCGTGCTATCATTATTTTAAATAATATAATAAAAATGGGAAGATATTTAGTAATTGCATTTTATGTTAGACAGTTTAAAAAATTACTTTTTACAATATGTAAATTTTTCAACATCGACAAAACAGGTACATGATTATTTTTCAGTTTTGGTTATATTAATGTCACTTTCACGCTTTCGCTTAAGTGGCAATTTAAATATTTTGATTAGTGATTCCTCTTTACCTATCCGATAAACATTTGCAATCACTTCACGCATCTGACAGTGTATTTTTTACCAGAAGTATACGATGAAGTATATATTCATTATCAGAAAGATCAAAATTTTAAAATAACATCTTAAAACACGTCGCAATTACGTATTTATAAAACACAATTTAACACAATACAATAACTATTGTACAATTTTCTATCACTACGCAACTGTGTGGATATATCCATCAAATATCGGACATCACCGAACAATCCCGATGGTCCATTGGGTGTCTTACGAGACGCACGTGCTATCAACTGTCTGTGATATAACCAATAAATAAATATATTATTTTGCATTTAAATATCAATATAAACAGTATGAAAAGAAGGTTTTAATAATATTCAATCTATAATAGAATATTCTATTCTATTATAAACCTGTTACAATTTATTTTAAATGCGTAAATGTAAATTTAAGTTTTTCTCGAGATATTAAGTTAAAATTTAATATATGTGACAACATTGTTAACCCCAGAATTATTTTTGTCCACATTCCTTTGGTAGTTACAGATAACCTTGTCGACCTGTAGGACAACAATAAATAGAATGATTTTTAAAAAATGTATAGTTAAACAAATAATTTAAGAACCTATAACTCCATACTCAACACCGTGCAAATAAATATTTTTCGCTCGTTCTATATAATCAGGGTCTGCTAAGACTTTAGACACTATTTCATTCCATAACTGAAAATAATCTTCAGTTGTGAGACCTTTCTGATCTAATACACTTTCCATGTCATCTTTATTCATCAATTTCGCGAGCCATACTTGGCAACCTGAAAGATTAAAATATGGTGTAAGGATGAAATTAATAGTTTATTATGGTTGAATATAGAATGTATGACCACATCATGCCCACCGACCTCATGGTAAAATGACACAAGGTAAGATATCTAATGGTGAATATAAAAATGGCGAAACGAGCCCGAGACGAGCCTGGCTCGTCATATTGCCGGGTTTGTTAGGGCTTATTCGACACAAGCAATTTTTAAATTTGTTATGAAGATTTATATTGCTGCTAACGTTTTTAATTCTCTTTTAAAGGTATTTTTTTTTATGAACAAACACAAGCACTATAGGAAAAATCATTAGGTCACTCTGGGAGTGGTGCGTGTGCGAATAAAGCGATTCACGTTGGTTTTGAATCGTTGGAGGTTATATTCGTTGGGAACAAAGACCTCGGGAAGGTCGTTTCATAAGGACGAAGTCCTCCAGATGAAAGAATTCTTAAATAATGAAGTTCGAAGAGTACTAAGCTTAACCACATATGGATGGGCGGCAGTGGTTCGTCGTGTATTTCTGCTATTCGTCGCTCTGGGCGGAATTAAGAGGACAAGGTCAGATAAAAAGGTTTCACGCATTTAATAGTATGTGAAATGAAAGAATAATATATTGGTGTTTACGTATGTTTTGATTTGACTAACGTGACAGCTTATTACTTTTCGTTTGGTTGAAAACAGATATGTAAGGCGTTGCACTGGAAAGCACATCGGGCAATGTAAGGGTTATTACCCAAGTCTTTAGACATTCGATTAAAAGAAAGTATGTTTGTTTCCCTAGGACACCCAAGTAGTCATCCATTTAAACATAAAAGCCATTTCCATAACACCCTGTATTAACATAATTAGAGGTTTTTAGAACATGCACCAAATTTTATCAAGAATAAAATTTTCTGAGAAATCAATAATGGAAAGTTTTCCATTTGTTGCTTACTTTCTTGATAAAAATAATTATTTGCAGTAGGTCTCGAATGTAGTGGTTTCAGTTTAGTTCTACTTTTGAGGGGTAGTATATCTCCTAAAATGCTTACAATGAGAATAAAATTTACCTAAAAAGATACCCCAAACTCCATATTGCTTCCATTCCTTTTTTAATACCTCGAATGGCAAGACTTCTTCTGGATTTTCTCCTAACTCCTTAGTAAAGTTAGAAAAACTTTGATAATAAAGATCTAAATAATAATCCAATTTATCCATATCCCTTTTTGATGCTCCTGAGTAAAACAAGTAACTCAAATCGTGAACTGGGGTACTCGAATATGTCATTTGGAAATCGAGAAGTTTTATATCCTCGAGCTCGCCAGATTCCTAAAAATGTATTATTTAAGTTAAGTATTGTATAAACATGATTTTTACTTTTGCTGCAATAAAAAAAAATGTTGTGAACAGTTTTCTCGCGATATGTACGAATTGTTCTGTGTATGGTAAGAAATAAATATAAAACTATTGTTTGGCCAGAATTTTTCCGTTGCTAATTCCTGGTAGATTTTTCTTATCACCAATCACTCGGATGGAATACTTGTACAGGGTGGAAAACTAAACGAGGCACGCGGCTGTACCTCGGAGACCGTTTACCCTAAAACTTCCCAAAAAAAAAATATGCATAGGGAAAGTTGCCAAGAGAAATTGCTGGAAATTATTTGCAAGTTTATAGGACGGTCGCTAGGGGGCGTACCACTAATAGTAATTTGTTAACAGTCGATTTCTCTACAATTTATTTAGACAAGGTGTATTGAAAATACTTACAAATAAATCTCTAATGTATCATGAACAATCTTGTTTACATAATTTTTTTTTAACCCTTCAACTAAAGTGGTTTGTTCGGGTTTGTTCGGGTTTTGAAAGAGTTCTCCTTGCTCTATTAGCTATATTACAAGCGATGTTACGTCATTTTTACTTTAGTCGCTAGATGGCGCATTCTAAAGATTTGACCTATTCTATGTTTTTTCACGAAAAACTTAAATGCGATGGTAAAGATGTTATTACACTGTTACAAAGAGGAATAAGGGAAAACGCTGAAAACCGCAAGTTCCAATCTTTTTTCTAACCGGAGATATCGATGAAAATTGAATTTACATAATTACTACTTTTATTAATCGCCCCGGTAGTTAGATATATTGTAAAAAATAAGAAGGCTTTGGAAACAATAGATATATATATTTAATAATAATATTGGAATGAAACGTCAAATTATTCATTTAGAAATCCGTTTTCGTTTAATTTGAATATTAAAAATGCAGTTTATTGAATGATTGCTTTTTACATGAAGCGCTTTCAAAATGCAGCAATCGCTGAAAGAGAGTATGTGGTACCAAGGCATCTTTTAACGTACTTTTGAGTATCCATTTGGATACGCAGGCCTTTTATTTGGATACCCAGTGGATCCAGAAATTTTTTAATTACTTAGTAATTTAAAAACTACTAAACTGGTACCAGTGATGACTGATACCTAAAAATGCTTTAAACTGATCAGAGTCAGAAAAAATACTAAAAAATAGGGCTGTTTAAAAGACATGGATACGCAAAAAAATCACTAAAAGATGCCTTGTGTGGTACGATATTCAAATCGCCGTCATTACCGCAAAAGAGATTTTCCGCGCTTTGTGCAACGCTTACGTACCATAACTGGGTAAATACAGTGTGTTATGGAAATGGCAATTCCTGAGATGATAACAAATTGAAGAAAAATATCCAAAAATGGCGCTTTAATTTAATATGCCCTGCCATGATCTGATGTCAAACCAAAATTAAGCACGAGGTGACACTGGGAGAAAGGTAAACAAAACAACATATGGCGAAAAATGTCAGTGGAGCAGTGTTGTCACTCTTTAGAAAGTCAATAACCGTTTGACAGATTCGAAGTTGTTTATTTTTCAGAGTAGATTATTATAAACTTTTACGTTCAGTTCAGTTCGCTGGGAAACAATCTCTGATTTATAAACTTGAACTGACTCGATCGAACCGCCGCGAAGTTTATAAATGATCAGGTATGTTCTCATTTGTTCAATTCGAACGACACCCGTCGGATCTGAACAACTTAAATGCCACTTTACCCTTTAGAAAAAATGCAATTTTGAGATGTTTGTGATACACTGCCACATTGTTCTGTGATTCATTACCGCGGAGTTACCTGTGAGTAAGAGGGGTTTGTTACCCTACTTTTAAAACGGTCGACGTGAAAAAAAATATGTAGCGCTTCTCTATGACACCCAAGAAGTCACCCATTTAAATATAATACGGCATTTCCATAACACCCTGTATATTATATTTTATGATATAATAACCTATGCTCTTTAAAAATATTTTGAATGGAAATTCGAGATTCAAAATCAAAAGATAATGTCCGAGGGATTAAAGTCTACATACGCTAAAACATTGATTCAGTTCTACCAGTACGACCTCCGAGAAATAAATGGAACAATCTTCCAGTGAATCTCAAAATAAATAATTTTAAGTTTCTTCAAACCCGAACAAACCCAATATTATTATTAAATATATATTCTCTGGTTCCAAAGCCTTCTTATTTTTACAATATATGAAATTACCAGTGCGATTAATAAGTCAGTAGTAATTATATACAGTAAAGACATCGCTTATAGTGTAGCTGATAGAGGAAGAAGAACTCTTTTGAATGAGACTAATTTTAATATTTTCCGATAAGGCATTCCTGAGATACTGAATTTTTGCAGCAATTTCTCTTTTCAACTTTTCCTATAAATGCTTTTTTTCGGAAGCTTTACGGTAAACGGTCTTCGAGGTACAGCTGCGTACCCCGCTAATTGACCACCCTGTACAGTATGAGCGTATAATTGGACAAATGACAATATTATAGGTCCATAATAATAATGTTACCTTATATTTAAACAACATATTATTCGACCAACAGTCACCATGAATCAAACAATTATAAAAACCCTTGTACTTTTTGACCCTCTTTAAGGTTTCCGGAATGTTTTCTACTGTTTTTAATTTTACTAAATAATCAGCCTCAGTTACTGGATCAAAGGCATTGAGAGCTGCCGAATAAGAGTTTTCCATCATAGTTACGATGTCTCGGGATTCCGTAAATTTTTCCATCATATCTGAAAGGTTCTTCGTTAAATTTTCAAATTCTTCCCCATTTTTCTGCTTAAAACTGAACGATAAAGCGTGAAATTTTCCATATATTTTAAAAATTAATTCAAGATGTTCGTTATCGAGATATTTTTTTTTATCAAAAAGTACATATCCTTTAGCCTTAAGATTTTCCATGGCAAGAAAAATATTCGTTGATTCTATACTTCCACTGAAATATCTAGGTATATATTGGAAAGGATATTTAACGTTTTCTTCTATCTGATATTGATTCAAAGTGGGAAATACTTCTGAATAAAAATAAATCTCGTTTTTATAAATATCCTCAATCCTGAATCCGGCAGAATAGCCATCGATAGGCGCCTTTTTTATGGCAACTTGTAGTTTTTCACCACTGTCTTCATTTAAAACGTCACCGGTAAAGAACTCCGATAAAAATCCGTCTCTTTGTGTTCGATTATCATTAGAAATTATTTTGTAATTTTTAAAATTTACTGATTCAGCCACACTCGTTAGTATATTTTCACTTGCATTCTTCATTATCTATTATTTTTAAAAATCACTTTACTACGAGCACTCAGCAGCAACACTCACAATAATACAATGATGTATCCTTTAATTGACGAACACGTATTTATGCTTGCGAAAGGACACGTAATTGTTTTCTTATACTATATCCAATCCAACTTACATAAGGAACGTATACAAAATACAAAACAATAATGATGAAATAAAGCAAAAGAAATAAGTATTTTACACGATGATTCAAACATAATTCAATCTAACATATAGTGTTACTTTTCTTTCCTAAAAATTATTTGGTAATATGGGCTATAAGTCATAAATACGAGTACATAGATGACACAGAAGTGCTTAGCAGTGAGTATGGAGTGCCGCAGGGTTCAGTACTGGGACATTTGCTGTATTCACTTTATGTTCTGAATTTAAGGTATGCAAATCTCAAAGCTAGACATTTTTAATTTGCGGATGATACAGTATTAGTGTATACCGGTGAGGAGGAGAAGGCATTGAATAATGTGGTAAATGATGATCTAAATTTATATCTTTGTTGGCTATATTATTCTTCTTCTTCTAGTGCCATGCAGATTCCTGCTTAGGCGTTCATCCTCTCCTACCCCCATCATATGTCTCTATTAGCTGCAGCATTCTGCAGTGTTCTGAAGTCCTTTATCCCTGTCCATTGGCGAATATTCCTGAGCCATGACAACTTCTTTCTGCCCATTCCTCTTCTTCCTCCCTCAATTTTACCTTGAAGAATGAGGCGCTGAAAGTGGTAACGAACTCCGCGCAGTATGTGTCCGAGTTACCCTATTTTACGCTTTTTAATATTCTCGAAAAGTTCCCGGTCCGCTATTCCAGCTCTTCAGAGAATGTCCTCATTTCCGACATGATCGACCCAAGGCACCCTCAACATTCGTCGTAGTATCCACATTTCAAAGGCTTCTATTTTTTTAATGATTGCTGCCTTCAATGTCCATGCCTCAACACTGTATAGGATAACGGACCAAACATAACATTTTACCATCCTATATCTGAGGTCAAAATTCAAGTTCTTATCTGTAAGGAACTTCCTAAGTCTTAGGAAGGTTGCTCTCGCCTGCTCGATCGTATATCTTATCTCCTGATCCTATATTAAAATAAACTAAAAATAAATGTAGACCAAACGAAACATTATATAATATTTAAACAAAAAAATAAGCAAATAGACCATTTAAATATTAAAATAAATGACTTAATTTTAGAAGAAGTTAAAAATCTAAAGTATCTATTAACAATGATCTTAACTTGTCCCAACACATTAGGCATCTCTCAAACAAAATACTACCTATGATACCTATAATATACAGATGTCGAAACTATCTTACCAATAAAACTAAATTGAACGTGTACAATGCTTTCTTTCTGTCACACTTTAGATATCTAATGCCAACATGTGGGAAAACTAATTTTAACGCAGTCCAAGTACTCCAAAATAAAGTATTAAAAATTCTCTTTAATTATGATTGGTTGACAAGTTCAGAAACTTTATATAGAGAGTTGAAAATACCAAAATTGGAGATGCTTCTAGAATTAGAACAGGTAAAATTAGTAAAAAATAACAAAAGATGTAATATAAACATCTTATTGTCCAATAACATACACAGTCACGAAACTAGATCTCAAAATAATCTATATTGTGTAACTACCAGGACGAATGTAGGATTGACTAACCAAATAGTGAGAGCGGCTAAGGCTTATAATAAAATACCAGAGCACATTAGAGATCTTAGAAAATTATGTAAATTTGTTAAACCAGTGAAATTGTATTTAGGGATTTAATTAGGGATACGTCCAGCATTGTGAATCTATTACTTATCGATGCTCGAGGCCAGTGCTATCAGGCACTGATTAGAGTATAGTATTCAGGTGAATGTACATTATTATTTTAAAATAAATATTGTTTTTTCAAAAAACATGATTATCTATACAGGGTGTCAGGTTAAAAACATCCCATCCTGAATATCTCGCTTCTAATCTTAAAAATCGGAATGGCACGTCAATTTTATGGCGAAGGACTCTTTTAAGAAATATTTTCAGCCTTCCTGGCTTAATACCCTGGGGGAGGTAGATATTATATTTCAAATCTTAAATGGGTAGGGGGTCAAAATATACTTCCCATCCTTTCCTTGTAGGACCTTTGCTCTAGGTTGCAGCATATTTAGCCTGTACGGCAAACTAAGCCCTAGTCGCCGACGAAAATATGTTTCAATGGAACTAATTGAGAGATAATAATGTTAATGAAACTAGAACAAAATCATTTGCTGCGCAGAAGTTAATGCAGATATTGAATATTTCGCTCATGCACAATTTTTCCAATAAGAATGATATTGTGGAAATTGTATTATCGAAAAATTATAGCGGAAGCACCACGTTGTCAATATGAATCATTTGAGTGAAATCCAGTGATGTAAATAAAGTGAGAATCGAGCCAGAAAACATACTAAATTCCAATAACAATATTTAGCGGCAGTTTATGCAAAAATTTAAAGTTTTTGTGTTTTGTATTACCGAGCTTTCGTTCTTTACGCATACAATTTTACAATTTTTGTTTAAAGTTATTATAACGTTGCGTAAGTATAGTTATGAGTATAATACAAGCCCATATTATAGGGGAAGGGTGAGCAACTCCGGACAGTGGGTACCCTCTGACATCTTAAATATCAGGTGATTACTGACAATAATGGAACACATAAGACGATAGTATATGATGCGCAAAGTCAAATGAAATTTAGTAGTAACTTGATATACAAACGCATTAGACGTGAAAATCAATTTGTCAACCGCTATTATTTTTTAGAAGAGAGTATCGTACACAAATCGTAAGTATTGTGCTTTGATTTACTGATGTTCTGCTTTCAAATTCAATTCTTTGTAGGATTGTAACAGCATTAATTGAATCAGTTTCATTATTTGATGTTTTGTGAAATATAGAAATTTGACGGGTGGGTACCCCCGGACAGTAATTTGTCGGGTACTCCAGGTTACTTCAAAGTTTACCGTTATTGTATGTAATGTATATTGTTATAAAAGTCTATATTTATAGGCTGAGCAAGAAATGTCAAAATTTAAAGGCAAGACCTCTCGTAGGGGAATGGGATGTAATTAAAATGAAGGGCGCACTAAAAATAATTCAAGAAGATAAGCTTCTTAATGATCTGGAAATGTTTTTCCACGCAGCATCTTGGGTGACATTAATATCAACTTGTTGCAAAATAATGACCTGAGTGTCAATCAGTGTTTGGCACTGAAGAACTCAAATGGTTTCCTGGTACTATGTCAGAACGTTACAAGGCCAGAGAGCAACTATGCGTGAAAAAAATAAATCCATCTCTAGAAAAGTCTGCACATACATTATTGAACATGATATAACAGATCATTTACCTATACTGCTCAGTATTTCTCATACTAAAATTCTTGACAGACCTTGTTCAAATTCACCGCGGTATAAAAGAGCTTAGTTCTTTGGCAGCTGAGACTTGATTGAGACTGAGATTGGAATCACATTTTGACTTCTGCGCAACCGGACGAGGCTACTGTCTTATTTATAACTTCAATATTATTATTGAACAGTCTGAAACTGTATCTAATTCAACAAATAGGCGATAAAAATTTAAGCCCTGGATTACTAATGCTATTATTATATATATTAAAAAACGCGATAAATTAAAAAGATCTCTTAAAGCAAATTCTTCTCTCCAGAAAATATTAGAACACAAAAATTATAGAAACCGTCTTAATAAAATAATTGTTTTCACAAAGAATAACTTTTATCAAAATAAAATTGATGAACATTCTCATGACATAAGGAAAGTTTATAAAATGGTTTCTGAGGCTACTAATGAAAGTAAAACAAACCCGAACAAACCCGAAAAACATAATCTGCAGGAGAGTACACTCCAGGATCGGGTGGCAGCCCTAAAACAGGGTAAGGAGGTAGTGCTTCAACCAAAATTGATTCGTTTTACAACTACATTTGCAGTCACAACCTTACTGTCATTGCAAGAAACTTGATAACCGTTTAATGCTGTTGACCAGAATAGACTTTTTGAAATTGTCATTTGATCTGGCAGAAGACCTTAAGTTCCTCATAGATTTAATATAGAGGAAAGAATGACAGGAAAATATTTTTACCTATCACCACTCCAGATGTAATCAAAGAGCGTCTCATAACACGATCATGAACGTCTCAAAAAATTAATATCGTATCCTTATAAAAATGAACTGGAAAAGAAATAGCCTTAAAGGCATAAAAACGAAAACAAAATGAAATATTCAAAGCCTTGCTCAGGCTATATGTTCAATTCGAACGACACCCGTCAGATCTGGACAACTTAAAAGTTTATAAATGCCACTTACCCTTAAGAAAAAAAATGCAATTTTATTTACCTTTTCGGACTTATTTAAAACCAACTTAATTTATAAAAAACACCAAGTACTCACATTACAAAATCACATTAGTTTTCGCGTAACAACACATCTAAGTACCGTTCAATCTGAATTAGTATTTTAAAGTGCTACTGTGTAGACAAAATACACCCTTATTGTCTGGGAAATAATGTATTTAACATCTAAAAATTTTAAAAATAAATAACACGTTGGTTCTCTCGATCGATATCGGCCGGCTTCTTTAAACAGCTGATTGTGGACAATCGGGCTAATATTTAAAAATACAGCGTTGCCACTTTCGATGTTTTTTAAGCGAGTATCATAAATTGCCGAATTTCCTTCTATAATATTACGTTCCTGTATAATTATAGTCTCGGAAATGGCAACCGCGCTGGCTCTAGTAGCGGAGAGTTCTCGGAAAGAAAGTTCGACGACTCGTCCGAAGATGGACTAGACCATTATTTCAATGGGTAGTTCCTGTCAATTGTTAACATAATTGTTTCATTTTATTTTAGTAAAGGGTTAATGGCCCATAGAAATTAGCGGTTTTATTATTTCCTTGTGCGAAATGATTAAGTGCTCTTGTTCTATGTGTGTTATTGTAAAGTGTAATTATGCGTCAGTTTTGGGGTTTAGTGATAAGCTTATTATGCACTCCCACAGTATCATCAGGACACGTGATGAGCATAAAGTTTTTCCCATAGAAAAAGAACTGAAAGTGTCTGTGCCCTGGATTCTTTAATCGCGTCCTGGATTTACTTTCTAAGTAAGATAAATAGTTATTTTTATAAGAAACTAAAGTTTTACACTTTTAAACATTTTAGCAACATTTTGCCTGAACATCTGTTGTTTACCCAGCTGGGCAATGTAGTATGTTCATATATGAATGTGCCGAGGAGTTGTGTGTGGGTTTAGGGGTGAATTACCCCACTTTTTAAACGTTCGATTAAAAAAATATATATATGTAGCGCTTCTCTATGACACCACAGGAGTCACCCATTTAAATATAATACGTCATTTCCATAACACCCTGTATATTATAATTGTGATGTTTGCCAGGAAAAAAATGTTAATTACTGTGTCCGAGGTTACCCGACGTTTTTTTCTTACCAAAATTCATAGGATTGGATTTTTGTTGGTATTTTTGATGATTATTTAGATACGTTTCTATTTTATTATATCAAGATTGTAGTTGTTCACAACCCACAATACGTGTGTATTTTGAGTTGTTCTAAATATTAAATATGGAAAAAGACAACAGTGTTATGAAAACAAGACTCTGTATAATGCCTACATTGGGCTACATCTGTTGCGAAAGAATATTTTCAAAAGACAGATAGCTAATGCAAACTGGGAGCGCCTAAAAACAAATAAATCGTCTCAAGTGATTTAAAATTATAATTTAACCAATAAAGATTAATCTGCCTTTTTCGTGCATGACATTTCTCGTTTTGTTATATATGTTAAAATATAATCAAATAATTTTATGTTCCTTAAGTTTATAATTTGTTTGTTTGTTTATAAACTTACCAAAAATATATTTACAGTTTCAGTACGATTCTGTAGTCTAGTAGGTATGTTTCGGTGAATCCGCAACCCTCGGTTCAGTTCATTTTTGTGTGATTCCCAACCCTATTTCAATTAGAGAACTATGAACTGAATGCAAAAAGTCTGGTTCTGATTTATAAAGATATACAGGATGTCCGCTAAGTAATGGGACATGGAAAAACCACAGACTCCTTACGTAATAATATTAGGATTTAATTATACTTACCTATATCCGAAAGTTGATATTAACTGAGATACAGGGTGTTAAAGTTAAAACTTTTTAATGCCTCCGTGTATTTAAATTTTTAATGAAAATAATACTTTAGTCATATTTATTACTTAAAAAAGGTACACTAATTTCAGAACTGTTACCGTTTCGTAGATATATGCATTTATATTGTTTAGTGCCTATTATTAATTTGCAAACAAATTTTTTTTAAAGTAACCTATGAGAAAACAAATTAATTTTAGAGATGTAGTTGCTATAAAAGCTCTATGTTGTTATTTGCTTGTTGATTATTGTAAAATAGCTGTGTAAAAAATGTTTCATTTTTGAGTTTATTCTAAGTTAAGTAACAATGCCGAAACACAATAATCAACAAACAAATAACAACATGGAGGTTTCATAGCAACTGTATCTCCAAATTTCATTTGTTTTCTCATAGGTTACTAAAAAAAATTGTTTGCAAATTAATAATAGACACTAAACAATATAGATGCATATATCTCCGAAACGGTATCTCTGGGCGACCTGAAATTAGTGTACCCTTTTTACATAATAAATATGAGAAAAGTGTTATTTTCATTAAAAACTCACGGAGGCACAAAAAAGTTATGACCTAATAATGTGCATAAAATGCCGCATTGTACATTCAAATTTCACCAAAAAATCAGTTCCTCATCCTAAAAAAAACTATAATTGCCAAATTTTGTAAAAAACCGTTGATTTCCCTCAAAGTTATTGGAGAAAAACAAAAATGAAGTTTTAACTTTAACACCCTGTATCTCAGTTAATATCAACTTTCGGATATAGGTAAGTATAATTAAATCCTAATATTTTTCCATAAGGAGTCTGTGATTTTTCAATGTCCCATTACTTAGCGGACACCCTGTATAAACACCCTTAAATACAGAGCTCCCTTAACACGATAAGCACATAGCTTGATTGTTTCGACCGTTGCCAGTTGTGATATAAATTATGATTATGAAATACCGTCATGATACAATGTATCATGAAACGCTGCCATGATACTAGTGTCAGAAGTGTTGAAACAGCGTTGCAACACTTCTAACACCCAGGCAGGTGTCAATATAATAGTGCTCTTCACTAATCGTTCTTTAACGTGTTAAATATTTTTTAACTTTATCTTTAAAAATGTATTTAGCTCTCAAGGTGCAAACGTTTTTGTTTATTTTACCAATAGATTAGGTAAAAATTTAAATTCTAAAAATTTATATCAATAATAATGTATATTATTAAAGTATTCCCGCGATAAGATACATTACTTAAAATTAATAGATAAATAATATCCTTAGATCCTCAGAACATTTTCCAACTTTTTAATAAAATATTGCCTAAATTTGCCTAACATTGTCAAATGCATTATTTTAAATATGGCTTACTCGATTGGAGATTTAACCACTTGCAATTAGAAAGCAAATAGGGTGATTTTATAATAATAAATCACATCAATCAGATATCGAATTTGACAGATACGACACTATCTTGTCTTAAAGGTTAATCCTTAAAAATTCATATAAGAAAAATTGAAGTAAATTGAAGGTTTCTAAAATAACAGCTTGACGACAATTTGCTCGTAAAACTATTTTCATATCGTCGATATTGATTTTGGTTTGGGATTTGGATTTTTTAAATTTAGGAAAAATCCTTTGAGGCACTCTAGGAGTGGTGCATGTGCGAATAAAGCGATTTACGTGGGTTTTGAATTGCTGGAGGTTATATTCATCGGGAAGGTCGTTCCATAAGGATGAAGTCCTCCAGATGAAAGAATTCTTAATTAATGAAGTTCGAGGAGTACTAAGCTTAACCACATATGGATGGGCGGCAGTGCTTCGTCGGCTATTTCTGCTGTTCGCCGCTCTGTATGGAATTAAGATGGCTAAGTCAGCCGAGCACTTTCCACGGCGATATCTCTAAAAGAGAGTCAAATCCAGTGGCGGCTCGTGACCTATGATAGAGGGGGTTCACAAGTATGGTGAAATTATTTTTAAACGACCAAACAATTACTTTCTATGCGTTTTAAATAGAAAGAAAAAAAGTAATAAGGAAATGCGTTAGGTAAAACATATTTTAATTTTTTTATTTTACACAAGGAAATACAACTTTTTGAAAATAAGAAAGGTTTCCTTAGTGTGTATAGCTGTCGGGTTTGTTGTCGTCGCATGCAACCCTCGTAACAATATTTATACAGTCCACTACTAATACTACTAAATCCATCTACGAGCTATCAAGAAAACCCAATGATGTCCGATACTACTACCGCCATCTACGAGTTATCAAGAAAACCGAATGATGTCTAATACCACTACGCCATCTACGGCTACGTCATTATGCGCAACCAAGACGAGAACAATGCTTAACTGTTTTATGACGAGAACGAATCGAGCCACGAGACTGACAAGTTGCCATTCTTCATATTTTCAGTGTTTTTTAGTTTAAATCCTTAAATAAAATGGTTTAAAATCATATCGAGTATCATTTATCGAAATACACAACATTTATCGACCATACACAATCGTGCTTAAACGTAAATTAGAAAATTGATCAATAACAGCCTCATTAAGTTTGGAATACCCTCTATAATTTTTTTTTCATATATTTCATTTTTAAACTTTCTAATAAAGTCCGTAGATTTACCCTTTGTGGTCTGCGTTAAATTAATTTCGGGTTTAGGTGTTCCCGCATTCTTCACTTCAATTTTTGGCTCCAAACTCAAAAGCTAAAGTTATTTCTTAAACAGTCCACCGTCAACTATTCATTTTAACGTAATAAATATATAATATTAAAACATACACGCTCGAATTTCTAACTGTACGCCTTTTCCATGTTAAATCGCCATAGCCCCGGTATCCTCCACTGCCAACCGCCACCGGTTACTACAGAGAAACTGCACTACTTAATCGCACGTGCGAGCAAGTCTCGTCATAATCGTCATTTACCTCGACCGAGGCACGGTTGTCGGATCTATACAGTTTGGCTTGACGGGATGATAAAATATTAGGGAGGGTCGGACTTTTTTAGTTTGACGGTATGATAAAATATTAGGGACGGTCGGTCTTTATACGATAAATAATATTCAATGAATATAAATTAATATTTTTTATTCGTTTTGTTTTGGGGGTGCACGTGCGCATGTGCTTCTGTGGAAGAACCGCCACTGGTCAAATCCCCAACCTGTCTTCGATGTTCTAGGCTGTCGGGGCTCTTCGTCAACTCGTGATTTCCGATCAAACGAATGGCCCGCCTTTCGATGGAATCCAGTAGCAGGAAAGTATGTTTGAGTGCAGAGCTCCAGACTTCCAGATATGAGAACAGTACTCTAGTGATGGTCGAATCTGGGCTTTATATAGTATTAAAAGTTGTTGAGGTGTTTACAACTTTTTGGTTCGGAAGAGTACACCAAGTTTCTGAGAAGCTATCTTGACGATTGCCACAACGTGGTTATGCCAAGACATATTTCCTCCCAGATTAACGCCCAGCAAATTAATAGATGAAGCCAGTGGAAGTGCGTGTCTTGCCATGTCCGGTTCTGTGATGTTAACCTTCTTAGAGAAGGCTGCTGTCTGGGTTTTCTTAGCGTTAAATTCGACTTGGTTACAGTCACCCCAAGCCAAAATTTCTTCCAGAAAGATGAGACAAGTGCGCTATGGTCAGTAAAGCTAAATATAGGATTTTTATTTTTCACTAGAATGTTTCACAAAAAGGTCATACAAATATTCTGTTATTATTACGCTTAAAGAGTACAAAAATAGCTACATTTTTTCTTAAACCATAATACGGTATACTTATATTTCTTCTCGAGTTATATGTATAATAACTTTATTCAAAAAATTTATAAAAATTAATGTTACATTAATTCATTATATCCATTGAAACAAATTTTTGCCAACTTTGATAGTTGCTAGGCAATATTGATATTAAATTTGAGATTGGCATATCGTCGGCCTAAACTGGTAACCTGCAGGAACCGTTGGAGACAGGCGCATCTTTTTATAGAGAGCGCCAATAGTTCAAACAATAAATATATTTTATAGTTCCCGAGTATCCCGAGATCTTTTAATAGGCCATCACCGTGAATCACCCTGTATATTAGAACTGTTCGTTCTGTTTATTTTATTATAACTTAAAATAATTAAAATAACAACGTATCTTATAATAATAGAACTACAAAGATGAATTGCAAGTTATTTACATGTAATCTATTAATCTATAACATAATCTAATGTGACAGTACAGGCATTTATGCCAAGTAATTCTCACGATTAAATTAGAACCATAGTTATTTATATACCTACCGCGTGATGCATCGTCGAGTTGAACATAGGAAATCACATGTAATTTTTGAGGTGGCTGAATATTGGCTCCCCTGTACATTTTATAGGAAAATTGGTTATAACTTCTTGTCGACTTAGTAAACCCATATGCCCAGTTTGGATACATTTTAGTGAGCCACTCCTAAGCTATTCAATTAATTGTGATTTCCAAAACCACGAAACTCTCATATTTCAAATTCACGTAATAAGCTGAACAATACGAATAATGAAAATATTGTCGCCGACACTAACTTGGTCAATGTCAAAATTTAATTTGCTGAGATTTGTTGTATTTAAATTATTAAAAAGAATCTCTTAGTTAAAAATGTCTAATTCCGAGTTTTCTCTGACTCCACCGGAATTGGTAGAAGCAGCGAAAGTAGCGTCACAAATATTACTGCCAGCTAAATATCGCAAAATTTACGAAACCGCGCATTAGCATTTATGTGAACCAACAAACCAGGTTAGATAGGTAACCGTATAAGGTCTATAGGATCATAGCGAACAAAATCTGGATGCGCCATTTTTGGGTCTATGTAGACTATAATAAGTCAAATAAGCAAAAAACTGATAAAATGGATATTTCTTCTACAGAAAAAATCAAAATCTGGCGGAATTAAAGTTTTTTGTATTATGTGAACCTACAAACTGTTTATAGTATTGTGTTAAATTGTGTAGCAGTATAGTGCGAAAAAAATCTGAATGTACCAATTTTGTGTCTATTTAGGCTACGTCGTAAGTCAAATAAGCAAAAAAACTGATAAAATTAATTCTGAATTATGGATGAATTAAAGAAGCCGATACCGTGAATATTGCCACACTAGAGTATTGGTTTCAGCTAAAATACTTTCTGTGCAAAGAGTAATTATTATCGATAACTAAAGTCTAAAACATAGAATAACAAAAGTGAAAAGTGAAAACTATAAAAAAAGCGGTTGAAATCGGTTGAGCCCGTCTCTTTACAAACCTGGGGGAATTTAGGAAATTATTTATCGGCTGTCCGACCTGTCATGTCATGTCTGGATGTCAACTCAATCACACTCTAGTATACGTTTCGACCATTTCGGAGATAAAAAATAAAATGTGAAAAATGTCGAGAGATCCGAGGATGCCGACAATGGAACAACATGAAACAGTTTTTCCTCTTCAGGAACAAACCCCGTATATGCTGGCTCAAATTATTTGATTTGAGTGTTATTTTCTTAATAAACAGAACTTTTTATGAAGAATATACTTTTTCCTAAAGCCAAAAATAGGAAAAATTCTATTTGCTAAAATGGTTTGTAGAGAGTTCATTCCTATACATTTTATTTAAGTACATTGCTATTGGATCACTGAACAAAATCTAGTGAATTGTTTATTCAAAAATAATTAGTGTCTTAAGGTGCATTTATACATGCATGGATTTAGTAGCGCCAGTGGTCGCGTCAGTTCTATTTGCACGCCAGTAAAGGTTTACACTTTGTTCAGACAATAGAAATAACTGGCTCGCCAGTTTAATTTTTAAAGCATTTTTCACAGTGCGCACTATGTCGAGTGAACTTTCCGAAACCTGTAAAATAGTCGCTGAACTTTTAATGGAAAAAATGATAAAAGAAATACAGAAAAAGAAACGACGAAAAGACCGTGTCTGGGTTAAACCATGGATTGATCATCGACCTCTTTGGATGCACATCCCATCAACACGGATAAGATTGATACCCTTCAAGAAATTTGAATATCAGTTCTGCTGACCACTTTTTTTTAGCAATAATAATCTATATAAACTACAATCAACAAAAATTAGAAGCGCAACCTAAACGAAAATCAAACTAGAAACCGGCGAGCGGTCGCCGACGTGCAAACCCTTATTTACACCTGCAAGTTTTGATTTTCTGTACGAATTTGTCACCACCGGCGCCAGTGATTTCAGAAGGATGCAGACTTTTTTGATGTATGCATGCAAAAATAAATTTTTATGCAAGTCGATGTTGACACTTGCTAATATTATTTACTGGTACGCCAGTTTATATTGGCGCCACTAAATCCATGCATGTGTAAATTCATTTTTATATCATTTCTAAGAACACCAGAAGCTCAAACTTTTAATTTATTTTTAATTTGTGCAGAATTGATAAAACAAGTAAAAAGCATTCCTTACATCATATGTGACAACATTGTTACATAACCTCAGAATTTTGCCCACATTCCTTTCGTGGCTTATAACATTGTCGACTTGTAGGACAACAATAAACAGAAAAATTTTGAAAAAATGTATACTTAAACAAATAATTTAAGAACCTATAACACCATACTCAACAGCGTGCAAACAAATATTTTTCACTCGTTCTATAAAATCAGAGTCTGCTAGGACTTTAGGAAATATTTCATTCCATAACTGAAAATAATCTTCAGTTGTGAGACCTTTCTGATCTAATACACTTTCGATGTCATCTTTATTCATCAATTTCACGAGCCATAATTGGCAACCTGAAAAATTAAAATATGGTGTAAGGATGAAAATAAAAGTTTATTATGGTTGAATATACAGGGTGTTCATTTGAAAACTTTCCACCACGGATTTATCGAAAACCACTGATTAAAAGAAAAAACGCCGAGACACGTCAAAAGATTTGCCAAAGGGGAAAACTTTTCAACCAAAAACTACTTCACCCCCTTTTACCCTCTGCCCCCGGGGTCATCCCCAAAAGTTTTAAATGATAAGGGGTCTCAAGTAATAGCTTGTTTGAAAGGTCTTTCAAAGTGCTTTATTTTGATGTTTGATTTTTTAAAATCGGTCGATTCGTTTTCGAGAAAATTAGAAAAATCTTTATTTATCTTAATTTGTTCAGATAGAAAAAAAAGCACACGAACCTATCACTTTTTATTTCAATAAGTATTCAAAATGTTGGCCGTTATTGACCAAACAATGATATAGGCGATTTTCAAATTCCTGACGGACATTTTCAAAAACATGTTGTGGGAGATCATGGCAGTTTCGGTGATGCGTTGACGAAGTTCATCCAAACTGTTAGGTTGGGGAGTGAACACAATAGTTTTCAAATGGCCCAGCCATTGCCGAACCGGAAGAACATAGTGAGGAGGAGCGCCGTCTTGCTGGAAATATATTTCAGCCTCATCAAGTATAGGGTTTCCATCGTCTTCGATTTGGTTTTCAATGGTTTCAGTGATAAGCGGATTGATGGTATTTTCCAACATATCTAAATAAATGCCTCCATTTAAATTTCCATTAATAAACAATGACCCAATCACTTTGTTTTCTAAAATGCCTGCCCATACATTAATTTTTTGGGGGTACTCAGTATGCCCTTCTACAAAAGCATGAGGATTTTCATTGCTCCAATACCTGCACTTATGCTTATTAACAAATACATTTAGATAAAATGTGCATTCATCACTGAAGCAGATATTCGTTACATGAATGGTATTATCATTAATCGCTGCAGTCATTTGTTCACAAAACTCAACTCGCCTATCGAAATCATCTTCGGTTAACTCTTGCAATATTTTCATTTTGAATGGATGAAATTTATGTAATTTAGTAACTGTGTGTACAGAGCCTAATGAAATACTAGTCGTATCAACAATTTTGCGTAATGAAGTATTAGGATTTATGGCAAAATGACCCAAAACTTCAACTTGAGTGGCTTCATCCAAAACTCTACGCTGATTACGTTTTTTATTTGCAACAGATCCAGTTTGAGTAAATTTAGTAACACGGTCCAAAACATACCTATGCGAAGTTATCTTTTCCGGATGTCTGGCGTTAAATGTAATGGCAGTTTGCCAAGCACATTGATTTTGGGCACCATAAATTAGAATCATTTCCACTCTTTCCGCTAGGGTGTAAACCATTTTGGAAGTAAAATCTGAATCAATAAATTAATTTTCACTATCCCAAGATTGTCACAAAGGTAACTGACTGCAAATTAAATTGTTTCTTTCCTTTAGCAACTATAAAAAAGTAAACAGGTATAAAAACTAAACAGGTATAAGAATAAAAACAGTTCGCCCATGTTATCTGTGTTGATAAAAAGAAGGAGGTAAAAAATTTTCTAATTTTCTCGAAAACGAATCGACCGATTTTAAAAAATCAAACGTCAAAATAAAGCACTTTGAAAGACCTTTCAAACAAGCTATTACTTGCTACCCCTTGTCATTTAAAATTTTTAAGGGGATGACCCCGTGGGCCAGAGGGTAAAAGGGGTGAAGTAGTTTTTAATTATTTTGCAATGTTGCCAAGTTATTTTAAAAGAATCATTTTTGGAAGAAAGAAACTGTCATCTTAAAATCTGAATTATAATTGAATTAACTTAAGACATTTAAAACATTCTGGAGGAAGACAAAGACTAATTTAAGACCTCGTAACCTTCCATTCTTCTACAAATGTGTAATCATGTCACATTTAAAAATGAATTTTAATATCATATATTGTTGAGTTTAAAAATAGTAAAAATTCTTTTCCGTTCCCAGCAAGGTAACAAATTTTTTTATAATAATACTAAATACTTAAATGCCTTATTGATTAAATACGAATTTTTAAAATGTCATTTTATAGTTTGTTAGCATCGGTCATTTCAACATGAGTTGAAAACATTTTTTTTTTACAAATAAGATTTTAATTAACTCGTTACGATTCCAATATGTTTATTCCTTTTATTTTAGAAAGGCGAATTGATGGCAGCTATAATTTATTAAAGTCCGTTTTGTTGCAGTTGATAGCTCATATCGAGGGTTGAAGCCATAAAACAACCGTAAACCATAGGCGTTGCCAATAGTAATTACCTTATTTAATAAGAAAATTGGCCTCTGTCCATTGTTAAGTAGGATTAGGGTTAAAGTAGGTACAACAGGGGTAATTAATTTACCTATTTTTGCCTGCTTTAGGATGTTATTACGCCATTTGATGTGCGTTTGTCAAACTATGTATTTAGTTGTATTTAGATACTGCATTATCTCAAAGTTGAATTATTTCCTATACTTGTAACAATGGCTTCAAGTTTTTCGCCAACGTGTCTTCGTCAAATTAGCAAGAGTGCATATTCTCTCCGAGAAAAGACATTAATATTAAACGTGCATGATGCTCTAGTGTACCAGAAACCTGCAAGTGATGTTCGTAGCATCATTGCAGAGTGTGCCAATACGGTAGGAGTTGGAGAGGCTACTATATATAGGTTCTTGCGTGAAAGAAAATCTAAGAACCTCAGTGAGCCAAAACCACTCCCAGGAAAGAAATCGTTAGAAATTGACAATTTCATTAAAAATGGTATTAGAAGAAAAGTACATAGTTTTTATTTTGCCAAGGAAATACCAACTATAGACAAAATTTTACAAGCCATTAACTACGACGAGGACTTACCACAGCTATCACGAACGAAACTATGGAAAATACTTCATGATATGAACTTTCGATGGGAGAAGCAAAACAGAAAATCTTTTCTTATTGATAGAGCAGATATTATTTGCTGGAGACGTCAATACTTAAGGTCCATCCGAAAATACCGCAGCGAAGGCAAAAACATTTTCTATTTGGATGAAACTTGGCTGAACGAAGGGCATACCGTATCTAAAGTTTGGCAAGATAAAAATGTCCTAAGTTCTCGACAAGCTGTCATGGAAGGCTGGTCAACAGGACTTAGACCACCATCTGGAAAGGGACGCAGACTTATTATAACTCATATAGGAAGTTCAAATGGCTTTTTGGATCAAGGATTATTACAATTCCAGTCGAATTCTACTAAAGACTATCATGAAGAAATGACTGCTGATGTTTTCGAGGAATATTTTAAGCAAATGATAGAATACATTCCCGCTAATTCTGTAATAGTGATGGATAATGCCAGCTATCACTCTAGGCTAAAAGAGAATCTTCCCACAACTTCATGGAAAAAGGCGGAAATCGTAAACTGGTTACAACGAAAGGAATTGAGTTACGATAATACCATGGTAAAAAAAGAACTTTTGGATATTGTTAGGCTACATAAATCACAGTATAAAAAGTATGTTATTGACGAGATGGCAAGAGATCGAGGTATTATAGTGCTCCGTTTACCACCTTACCATTGTGAGCTAAATCCTATCGAATTAATATGGGCTCAAGTAAAAGGATATGTTGCTAGAAATAACAAAACTTTTAAAATGCAAGAAGTGCGACACCTCTTGCTTCATTCTTTAGCAAATGTGTCATCAGAAAATTGGCAAAACGCCATAAAACATGCTATAGTAGAGGAACAAAAAATGTGGGAACTTGACAACGTAATTGACACAACTATGGAAATTGAGCCTTTAGTAATAAGCGTAGGACATGATGACTCTTCAGATTCTTCTGAGGACCATTTTATCGAGTTATAATTATTGAAATTGTCAATATTTTTTGATCTGTAAATAAATTAGTTTTCTTGTAAATAAATTCATAAAATCATAAAATCTATTACATTTAAATAAAATAATAAGCGGTTACATTAAAAACCCAACTCTCCGACCATGATGGGCCGTTTTAATCATTATCCTTTCATTTCATTTTATGGCTCTATTGTTACTTTATCTGTTACCCGGTGGAATAGGTCAAAATTTCTTCATCTTTATGCTAGATGTACGTAAAAAGACCATTTTATAGGTAAAATATTTTAGGCCACCGGGCCCTTGTTTTGAATCTTTAATGAGGGTATCGAGCTATCAACGGCAACGAAACAGACTTTAAAATGGTAGATAGCTAGTATGGTATTTAGAGTATTTAGTGGGATAAAAAAATATAAAAAATTAATGTTAAAATTTTACAAGCATAATTCATATTTACGTTATTTTAGAATTATAAAATACCATTCCTAGTCAAATTTTTCACATTACATTAATTATTATTATAAATTATTTTACAAAGGGCACGTTTAAAATTCGTATAAACATGTAGAAATTTACGCGTGATGCAACATACACCCACTACGCATGGAAATGCACTGAAAGCGCTACCGCGTTGGCGACTGATCAACGTTCTCGTTCAGCTGAGGTCGAAGCCCCGCGTTTTTATCTGGTAACGCTGGCACTACGTTTAACCTAGAAACGATTCTTGGTTGAAAACAGATTTGCAAGGCGTTGCACTGGAAAGCACATCGGGTAACGTAACGTAATACCCAAGTCTTTAGACATGCGATTAAAAAAGTATGCAGTGTTTCTCTAGGACACCCAAGTAGTCACCCATTTAAACATAACAAGCCATTTCCATAACACCCTGTATTAACATAATTAGAGGATTTCTCCTAAAATGCTTATTATTGGTACAATGAGAATACAATTTACCTAAAAAGATACCCCAAACTCCATATTGCTTCCATTCCTTTTTTAATACCTCTAAAGGCAAGATTTCTTCTGGATTTTCTCCTAACTCCTTAGTAAAGTTAGAAAAACTTTGATAATAAAGATCTAAATAATAATCCAATTTATCCATATCCTTTTTTGATGCTCCTGAGTAAAAAAAGTAACTCAAATCGTGAACTGGGGTACTCGAACATATCATTTGAAAATCGAGAAGTTTTATATCCTCGAGCTCGCCAGATTCCTAAAAATGTGTTATTTAAGTTTATGGACCGTTGTATAGTATTGTATAAACAGGTTTTCTATGGGAAATTTTTCTTATTTTTGCTGCGTTAAAAATATATGCTAAGAAATAAATATAAAACTATTGTTTGGCCAAAATTCTTCCATTGCTAATTCCTGGTAGATTTTTCTCATCACCAATCACCCGGATAGAAAACTTGTACAGGGTGGACAACTAAGCGAGGCACGCGGCTGTATCTCGGAAACCGTTCATCGTACAGCTTCGGGGAAAAAATATTTATAGGAAAAGTTGCCTAGAGAAATTGTTGGGCAATTATTTGCAAGTTTATAGGACTGCCGCTAGGTGGCGTAACACTGATAGTAATTTGTTGACAGTCGATTTTCCTACAATTTGCTTAGATCAGGGATATTTAAAATATTTACAAATAAATCTGTCACGTATCATAAACAATTTAGCTTACATACTTTTTTCCCTAACCGTTCAACTAAAGTGGTGGGGGTAACGAAAACATTTATTTGCAAACAATTCAATATCTCAGGAACGCCTTATCGGAAAAGATTGAAATTACTGTTATTTAAAAGAGTTATTCTTGCTCTATTAGCTACATTGCAAGCGATGTCTACGTCATTATTACTTTAGTCGCTAGATGGTGCTTTCTAAAGATTTGACATATTTTATGGTTGTTCTCGAAAAACTTAAATGCGACGGGAAAGATGTTATTACCAAGTTATAAAGAGGAATAAGGGCAAACGCTGAAAACCGGAAGTTCTTATCTTTTTTCTAACCGGAGATATCGATGAAAATTGAATTTACATAATTACTATTTATTAATCGCCCGGGTAATTACATATATTCTAAAAAATAAGAAGGCTTTGGAAACAAAAGATATATATTTAATAATAATATTGGAATGAAACGTCAAATATTCATTTGGAGATCCGTTTCCGTTTAATTTGAATATTAAAAATGCCGTTTACTGAATGATTGTTGTTTACTTGGAGCGCTTTCAAAATGCAGCAATCGCAGAAAGAGAGTATGTAGTGTGATATTCAAATCGCCTGGTGCAACGCTTACGTACAATAACTGGTCAAAATCAAAAGGCAAAGTCTACATACGCTAAAACATTGATTCAGTTCTACCAGTTCGAGAAATAAATGGACGAAAGCTTCCAGTGGATCTCAAAATAAATAATTTTACGTTTCATCCCAATATTATTATTAAATATATATTCTCTGTTTCCAAAGCCTTCCTATTTTTTACAGTGTTTTTTTTTTATGATCTATAGAAAAAATCCTTGAGGGCACTCTGGGAGTGGTGCGTGTGCGCAAAAAGCGATTCACATTGGTTTGGAATCGTTGGAGGTTATATTCCTTGGGATAAACGACCTCGGGAAGGTCGTTCCACAAGGATGAAGTCCTCCAGATGAAAGAATTCTTAAATAATTCGAGGAGTACTAAGCTTAACCACATATGGATGGGCGGCAGTGGTTCGTCGTGTATTTCTGCTGTTCATCGCTCTGGGCGGAATTAAGAGGGCAAGGCCAGCCGAGCACCTTCCATGAAAATATCTGTAAAAGAGAGTCAAATCCCTAACCTGTCTTCGATGTTCTAAGCTGTCGAGGTTCTTCGTCAGCTCGTGGTCTCCGATCAGCCGAATAGCCCTCCTTTCGATGGAATCCAGTAGCCGAAGAGTATGTTTGGGTTCAGAGCTGAATATATGAAATATATCGATATCCTCGGTTAGAAAAAAGATAGGAACTTGCGGTTTTCACTGTTTGCTCTGATCTTTATTCCTCTTTGTATGCATTTAAGTTTTCCGAGAAAAATATAAAATATATTAAATTTTTAAGAAGCGCAATCTAGGGACTACAGTAAAAATGACATAGATATCGCTTATAGTGTAGCTGATAGAGGAAGAAGAGCTCTTTTAAATGAGACTAATTTTAATATTTTCCGATAAGATGTTCCTGAGATATTGAATTTTTTTCAAATCAATGTTTCCGTTACCCCCACTACTTTATTTGAAGGGTTAAAAAAAAGTATGTAAACAAAATTGTTCATGATAATGAGAGATTTATTTGTAAGTATTTTCAATATACCTTGTATAAGGAAATTGTAGACTGTTAACAAATTACTATTAGTGTTACGCCCCCTAGCGACCGTCCTATAAACTTGAAAATAATTTCCGGCAATTTCTCTTGGCAACTTTTCCTATAAATATTTTTTTTCGGAAGCTTTACGGTGAACGGTCTCCGAAGTACAGCCGCGTACCTCGCTTAATTGACCACCCTGTACAGTATGGGTGTGTAATGGGACAAAGGACAATATTATATTTCCATAATAATAATGTTACCTTATATTTAAACAACATATTATTCGACCAACAGTCGCCATGAATCAGACAATTATAAGAACCCTTGTACTTTCTGACCCTGTTTAAGGTTTCCGGAATGTTTTCTACCGTTTTTAATTTTACTAAATAATCAGCCTCAGTTACTGGATCAAAGGCATTAAGAGCAGCCGAATAAGATTTTTCCATGATAGTTACGATGTCTCCGGATTCCGTAAATTTTTCCAACATATCTGAAAGGTTCTTCGTTAAATTTTCAAATTCTTCGCCATTTTTCTGCTTAAAACTGAATGATAAAGCGTGCAATTTTCCATATGTTTTAAAAATTAATTCAAGATGTTCGCTATCGAGATATTTTTTTTTATCAAACAGTACATATCCTTTAGCCTTAAGATTTTCCATGGTAAGAAATATATTCGATGGTTCTATACTTCCACTGAAATATCTAGGTATATATTGAAAAGGATATTTAACGTTTTCTCCCATCTGATATTGATTCAAAGTGGGAAATACTTCTGAATAAAAATAAATTTCGTTTTTATAAATATCCTCATTCCTGAATACAGCAGAAAAGCCATCGATAGGCGCCTTTTTTATGGCAACTGGTATTTTTTCACCACTGTCTTCATTTAAAACTTCGCCGGTATAGAACTCCGATAAAAATCCGTCCCTTTGTGCTATATTGTTGTTAGAAATTATTTTGTAATTTTTAAAATTTTCTGATTCAGCCACACTCGTTAGTATATTTTCTAAGTCTCTTTCGATATTTTCACTTGCATTCTTCATTATCTATTATTTTTAAATATCACTTTACTACGAGCACTCAGCAGCAACACACACAATAATACAATGATGTACCTCTCAATTGACGAATATTTATTAATCCTTGAGACAGGACACGTGATTATTGTTAGCTTATACTATATTAAAACTATTGTTTTTGATAATTCCAACTTACATAAGGAACGTATAAATAATACAAAACAATAATGATGAAATAACGCAGAAGAAATAAGTATTTTACACGGTGAAGCAAACATAATTCAATTTAACATATACAGTATGTCCACTGATGGGGTTTACAAGAGGACAAATGGACTAAAAATTGAAAGATACGAAAAAAAGTCACTCTTAATAAACGTTTTTGCTTGTCTAGAAAATACGATTCATCATAAGAAACTTCAATTTTTTTATACAGGGTTTGTTCGGGTTCGTTCGGGTTTGTTATATGTTATTTTGCTTAAGCGTAAACATGCTTTATTTTGAAATATACGAAAAAAAGTCAATCTTAATAAACGTTTTTACTTGAATAATGAATAGGTGATACTTGTTGTCAATGTATTTATTTAATGAAGTAATTATAATAATAATAATAATACAAACATTTTTATTAACGTGAAAAGAATACGATAACGATTTTATAATTCAAAAACTCCACCCCCATACTCGACACATTTTTCTAATTGCTTTCTCAAATAAGTGAAAGAATTTCTGATTTCTTCCTGAGATATCGATTGGACAGCCTGGATAATTCTGCCCTTCAGCACTTCAATATCAGTTGGTATTGCGGTTGCAAAATCAATTTGTTTTAAATGGCCCCATAAAAATATATTGGCAAAGGATAAGTTGGGACTTCTTGGGGGCCACAAAACTGGGCCATTCCTGCCAATCCACCTTGGACCAAATCTGCGGTCAAGCCATTCTCTAATCTCACGAGGGAAATGGGCTGGACAACCATCTTGCTGAAAATACATATTTTGTCGAAATTTAATGATAGATTTTCGAGTTTGATGATAATCTATTGCACGTGTTATCAAAAAAAATGGCCCTATAATGCCATGGATGGATATCGCACACCACCTCACGTTCATTTTTGTGAAATATTGTCTTCTCGTCATAATTCTGAATTCGGGATTTTCTAAAGACCAGTACTTAATGTGCTGGGTTGCAACGGTTCCATTTGTTGAAAATGTACTTTCATCAGAAAACATGATACATTTATAAAAATCAACATTTCCACTTAAAATTTTGTCTCTTATCCACAGGCAAAAATCAAGTCGTTTCGCGTCGTCTCCCTCTTCCAATCTTTGATTAAAGTGCGGTTAATATGGATACAATTTATTTGCTTTAAGGATCTTCTGAATATGACTTTTTTCACAACTTCCAACTGAGTAACACGATTTCTAAGGGACGTCATAGGATTTTCTCCAACAGAATGAAGAACTAAGACTGTAGCAGCATCATCATGGTCGTATTTCTTCTTTTTTTGAGGTCCAAAACCTAACCAGTTCTCTTGAACTTTTTTATTATCTTGCACATTGCCATCCTAGTTATTGGGATTCCTACAAATTTCTCGGTAAATTGTTCCATGACGTAGCGGTATGAAACTTGACCATCCCCATAACATTGTATTATAAAAACTCTTTGTTCTACTTAAATAATAACTTCATTAAATAAAGACATTGACGAGATGAGTCTCGAAACATACTAAAGCAACGATAGTGGCGCGCGGCCGGTATCCCAGCAAAGGCGAGACACGCGGTGTGATCTGACAACACGGTTAGTATACTCTAGTGACCCACATTGTTGCTAAGTTAATCCATATGGAACGGCGCGACAGCATGTGGGTAAAAGGCTTTTTACCTTAGTATTTAGATATTCGATTTAAAACAAAAAACTATGTAGACTTTCTCTAGGACACCCAAGGAGTCACTCATATAAATATAATAAGTAATTTTCATAACACCCGGTATACATATGCATTACATAACAGTTCCATAAATCACATTACCCGCGATACGCCGAAACCGTGAATGTCTCCAATAGATGTTGCGCATAGTTGGCTGTGTAATGCACCGCGTCACGATGACAACGTATATGTCATGTATTAACACAGGTAATTTTAAACGTCAACATTATTAATTTGAACATTATTTTTGGGTATATTAGTAAAGTATAAGTTCGATACGTGAGTAGGATATTCAGATTGAGGGAGCGCCACCGGAAATTACAGCAAATAATTTATTGGTAGAAAAAGTCAGGGAGAAGCATAAATATCAAAAATGTATTGACAGGTGTACTAAAAACCATGTGAGTACCTACCTACTCTGAAAATTGTTTATTGGCATTTCAATAATTTACCATTAAGTTTCGAAATCGTGTGTAATAGGCCTCTTATTATGTAATATACTATTATACCATGATCAATATAACGATCAAATATTACGAAATGACATTTGGTTTCAACCATATCGAGCGCAATCGAATTTTGTTATACATATCCGGAACTGGATGAAACATTTCTTGGAAGGTGGATATGAAGGGGAGCGGACATTGGATGGCCTCTTAGATCTCCAGATTTGACATGTTTGGATTTCTAACTTTGTGGTCATTTAATCATACGAAAACTCTTTGGAGGCTCTTGGAAACAAAATTTTACCTGATCAATCTATTTCTCATCAATATTTGCATAACTTGCTTTCCCCGTTTTCAGAGAGGCTTGGACACGGTCAGGTGGCTGAAGGACGACATTTTGAACAATTAAATTCAATAATTTATCAAATACCAATGTATGGAAAAATTATTATTTCCCAGACCACCCGATGATACAAGGATACAATAAGGGCGTATTTAGTCTACACAGTAGCCCTTATTGTATAAGGTATCATCGGGTGGTCTTCTTCTTCTTCTTCTTCTTCTTCTAATGCCGTCTTCTCATTGAAGGTTGGCGACCACATTTCTGAATGCGTCTCTGTCTCGGGCCACATGAAACAATTCAATCGGGTGGTCTGGGAAATAATAATTTTTCCATAGATTGGTATCTGATATTAATACCACCTGAAAAGTATCGACTGTGTGGGACTGCTACGAGATGGCGCTGTGCTCTGTATTTTCTCGACTACCGTTGATAATACAGCGTGAAGTATTAGAGTCTTCTCTGATGATAGGTATGTACACCTACCCTGTACTGGCGAGAACAAAAGAGTTCGAAGCCGGTCTGCAGGTGGTTACATACTATCAATGGAAAATCTGAAATAGTATTTAAAGATCCTACTGTGTAGACTAAATACGCCCTTATTGTATAAGGTATCATCGGGTGGTCTGGGAAATAATAATTTTTCCATACATTGGTATTTGATATTAATACCATCTGAAAAGTATAGATTTTTTATTTTTAAATAATTCATATTTTAAATTATCATTCATGTAAAAATTGTTACTTATTTTTTAAAATAAAATATATCGATTTCTTCATTTATTTGTCAATATTTACGAAATATGATATGTTATAGAAAATATGTTTTAAATGTATTGAGAATTTAGAACAACTAATAATATACAGGATATTCCATTTAAAAAATTAAATGTAACGTCACTCCTTGACAGTTGATGACGTTACTGAGGTATGGAATGCACAGTCAAATAGTAAAATTTTAGTCCTATCGATTGTCGAAATTCCGGATCTGATATCACTTTTCGTTCCCCGGTAATTTAGCTATTCCGGAACATTTGCCCAACCCTGTATATTATAAGTTATTCAAACTATCAATGTATTAAATCAAAACTATTTAACTCGTTAAAAAATACTTTGTTTTATACGTTTTCCAACCTCAGCGGAGGAGAGTTAAAAACAATTAACAATTTTGGATATAGTAGGTATTTTTACAAATTATATCTTAATTTTCTTGAAGTAGTCCATCTCAAAGTGGAGTGAAGTTATAAGGAGGTAAATAAACTCACAGTCTGCTCCACTAGTTTAATAACAGTTAATAAAAACATACATGTTTCTTTCGAAGGCTTAAGACATTGTTAAACTAACAAAGCAGGAAAAGAAAAACTTTTTTATGATTATGCAAAAATAAAGAATAAAAGTAAAAAACTAAAGGTTTCTTCTTAAAACTAATCTAAGCAATATGATTAGTTTTAAGAAGAAACCTTTAGTTTTTCCTTTATTATTTATTTTTGCATAATCATATAATAGTTTTTCTTTTCCTGCTTTGTTAGTTTAACAATGTCATAGGTTCCCTCTGATGTTGTATTTTTCACTGAGAATGAAGGCTTAAGCCTTCGAAACATGTATGTTTTTATTAACTGTTATTAAACTAGTGGAGCAGACTGTGAGTTTATTTACCTTCTTAATTATGTCTTAGTTCAATTGAGATAAAGTTTGCAAAAATACCGTCATACTTCTAATAGACAAGAAAACTAAAACCGCCAATATTTTATTGAATTTTATAGAATAAGCAATTTGAACGTAGATACACTATAATATAAACGAAATAAAAGTGTAATCATTTCAAAAATATATTTTTTATTCTAGAAACTACAATAAAATATTAAGAACCTATAATTCCATTCTCTACGGCGTGTATACAAATATTTCTCGTCCTTTCTTGATATTCAGCCCCTTTTAAGACAATAGACCATTTTTCTTCCAATGTATTAAAGTACTCTTCAGTTGTTTTTTCGTTCTGATCTGCCATACTGTTGTTTATTTCATTTTGATCCTGTAACTTTACTACCCACACTTGACAAGCTACAAGATAAACAATACTATAATGAGCATCTGGTAGGACAGCGCTTTTCAAACGTTTTTTGACCACGGACCCCTTCTGATTTTAGAAATTTTTTTGGACCTCCAGCAGCTCGCTATATTAGTATAGAATTAATTCTAGGGCAGGATGTCATGTTATTCTTTTTAACAAATTAAGAAAAATTAATAAGCTGAATAATGTATCGCTGGCTGCAGCAAATGTTCTTAGTAAGATGCATGATAGTGCTTTCTACTTCCATACAGGTACAATTCGCTGAGTTTTGGAATTTCGAATGGCGACAAACATAACCACGGAAACTGTGAAGGTGAACGGTGCTGTAAACATTGCGCCACAAGTCAAAAATTTTTGGGACAACACCCAAATATTGTCAACAATTCAATCTATATAATTATTCTTTTTTTATTAATTGGAACCTATTTGTTATTTTATTCCACGACGACGTCCCCTTTGCTGTTTTAATATCGGGGCATGCGCCTCGCCGCCCCCATGGACTTGGCGTCCCAGAGAGCTACCTACTTTGTGTTGGGCTTGATTTGAAGAAATCTGCAGTCTTATATCTGGTTCGGCATTAAGTCGATTACCATATTTCGTTTTTATTTAGTGATTCGCAGACTTCTAAGTAATTGCTCGCGGACCCCCACGTGGTCCGGGGACCCCAGTTGTTTGAGAAACGTGGTGGTATAGGAAGCCAAATATTGCAGGGTAACTGAAAATTGCTCTACACAAATCTGGAGATAATGGCATACCATACTATTTTTCCACCGTTCATTCAAAAGTCGAAACAAAATATTAAACGTTATCATAGTTTATTTAATTAAAAAAAAACATGACTAATTAGAATTGCTTGTCATTGTCAAACCTTCTGTGTAAAACTTGATGAATGTTGAAGCAGGGCATTTATATATGTCCTTTTTCAATCTTGTGTTTATTTAAGTCCCCGCAATCGTGGTTACATGGTAGTACACTGTAACAACCCTTAGGATTGCTGGTTGGAACCTATTACCGAATTAATATTGTTTCTAATAATGCCCCGGTGTTATTTATATTTTTAGCCATGATTAAACTAATTCTATCACCCGTAATCCATCTTTTATTGCCGCCCACAACCCGTGTTGCCTCAATGTACAACTGTGCGATGCTATTTTTAAACAAAGCAAACATGTCCTTCGAATTCTTGTCCAAAAAAAAGTAGTACGTCACTAAAATTTCCATGTGGATATTTTTCTGACTAGCCTGATCAATTCCGCATGAAAATGGTCTCTTGCGTTTTTCTCGTCAGACCCGCCGATCTTGATTAAAACAATTAAATTCAATTTAAAACTCATTATTATGCCTATTAAGTCAAGGTGTTCATCTCCAACAATTTTTATGAAACTAAATTTATCATCGTCATTGTTAATAATAATTTGCGTTGTATTAATAAAGAATGGTGCTTCTAATGAGAAAACGCAAGACACCGTTTTCAAGTAAATTTGACCAGACTAATCAGAAAATGTATCTACAATGAAAAATTTCAGTGGCTTACCATTTCATTTTATAAAAAGATCAAAGAGCAGGGGACGACACTGGTGGATCGATATAATAACTTTAGTAGCCGAAATTGGTGGATTTACACATAACTAAATTGAAAATAATATCTAAGGTATATCCGGAGATATTTAAAATAGCCGATTTAAACAAAAATTTAAGCCCTTGCGGACATATTCATAAGAAAGTTTTACTACTTGTATTAACGTTTCGATTTTATTTTTAACCATCTTCAGAATTCTCTTGCTGACATTTCATCACTTCATTTTCTAACTGTATATAGTGGCGGTTCTTTCACAGGAGCACATGCGCACGTGCATCCCCAAAATGAATAAAAAATATTAATTTATATTCATTTAATATTATTTATCGTATAAACCCCGACCCCTCCCTAATATTTTATCGTTCCGTCAAATCAAACTGTATATAGGCGGCTCGGACCGGGAACGCGATCTGGCCGGCGCGCCAGTCGTTAGATTGATGACGAGAAATGCTCGCATATGCACTCAAATAGTGCAGTTTCTCTTTAGTATCAGGTGGCGGGGGATAGCGGTGATATTGCGATTTAACACGGCAAAGTCACACAATTTTGGAGTACGCCGTCTGTTTGTTCGCTTTATCGTTTGTACGATATGTAGTAATTCGAGCGTGGATGTTTCAATATTTTAATATTACATACAGTGAGTCCCAGAAGAAATGTCTAAATTCATTTAAAATTCAGCGGTAAGTTTTTTCAAAAAACGCTCGTACCCGTCGATTTTGATTTTTTAATTTTTTTTTGTGGTAATTTCATGTATACAGGGTAGCTCAAAAATAAGTTACGACCATCAACTTCATTTTTTCAAATGAAAACATATATTTTTTATTTCATTTTTGAATTTTGCATTGAATTCTAAGCATGTTTCATGTACCATGTCCTATACATAAACTCAACAGTTATTGAAAAAATTAGGATTGAATATATCATTTAGGGAATCCAACGATTGTTGTGAAACAGTACCCGTATCCCACTAACAACACGCTTAATAATTCGCTTATTATATTCAAGAACGTACAAAACATGTCCATGCAATTTATAACACGTCAGAATAGGCACGGATCGATAATAGCCAAATAATCTATCAGTTTAACCATTAACAATAACTCCGTTCATGTAATTTGCGCTATATACCCGTCATAAACATACTTTCAGAGCCTATTATAAGCATAATCAAGGACTATTTAATATATAAATGCCCAAATCAACATAAAACCATATTTGCATGTTTTGACACAACTGTACATTCATACAACTTCTAACAGGCAAATTCTCTAAGTATCAAAACTACCCTCTAGTTACTTTCTTTGTTGTCTGGAAATAACTTATATATAAACACCCAAGGATTCACGGGTAAAATGACAAAATTACCTTCCGTTGTTGTCCAAACTCGCATAAACATATTATTCTAAAATCTCAAACTAGCTAAATTAAATCAATAAAGACCATAATCGCTTAACACGCTACCTACAAAACGCCAGACAAGTGTACCACATTCCTAATCCAAGTGAGACACTAACTACCCTCTTTCTCACACCCATACCGTGAAAATAATTAAATATAATATTCCGTATTTAACAACCGCAAAAATCGATATCAGCATCACCAGCATCTACCCCTTCCGTCGTAGGCAAGTCGTGTGATTGGTTGTGACATCAGGTACGTCACCGGCCTCCAAGACATTGCGAATAATCTCGCCACTGTTGATCTAGTTTTCAGACGAAATAGGTTGTCCTTTAGCGATCGGAAATTGGTGATTTCTTACGTAAAGTGGGTCAACAAGTCAGTGCGGTGACAGAAAAGCCGTACTTTAGATAATACAAAACTTGACCCGGGTTCGAATTAACGGAGTTTGATACGGTGCCGCGAGCGAGTTTTCGGTATTCAGTAAGATAAGGTATTGAAATAACCTTTTCTTTCTTTAGTTACACTCAGGAGTAAAGGTATTGAAATAACCTTTGCTTCTTTAGCTACCCGTCGGAGTGAACCGAATTATTAGATGAAGTATTGCAATAACTTTGTCGTTCTTTAGTTACCCGTCGGAGTAAACCGAAGTATTAATAGACTACCAGTGCATAACAGGGTGTGTAGAGGTTATTCGTAACCTATATGTAGTGATATTAGATATGGTATTGAAATAACCGTTTTATCCTTCAGTGTGACTAGACAGTGAGTCTAGTCCCCACAGTTTTATTGTTATACTACCAGAAATACTACCGTTTTGACCAGAATATGGTTATAGTTAGTGATTACAGGCAAGGCTGTGCAGAGAAGTAGTCAACGCTGTTTGTAATAACCCCCATTCTACCGAAGAAAATAGATTCAGTTTATTTTATTAACTAAAAACCTGTGTTTGACTTCTACTATCATAAAACCAACCAGCGACCCCAAACCTATGGAAACCAGTAGTACCCAAACTGAGCCGTGAATAGCAAATTGAACCTGCACGGAATTGTTCATGGTCCATCACAGCCGGATTGTGGATTGTCAGACGTGAAGCAGGAAAGTAAAATAAACCAAAATCACGAGGAGGAAATTAGTAGAACTGCAAAAATAGTTCAAGAAGAAGAAAGCAAAAATATCTAAGTCAAGGAGAATAGATATTTCCAAGGAAAACTATCAGAACTCGAGGAAAATAGTAAGAAGAAATAAAGAAAGGTGATAGAACATTCCGCAGCGGAAAAACTTTCAGTATTGACAAAGGGCAGAACCAAGTGAAACAGTTAAGTGTGCCGAAAGAGACTTTCTAGTACCCAGGATCCCTAGGGTAACCCTGCAAAACGACTAGAGCGATAGTGATCAATCGAAGTGCAGCCTAGACAGCATTCCAGCCGGAGCAGTAATTGGTATAAAGTGGTAGCACAAGGTACCTAGAGTAATAGAAATAGTTTGAACAATAAATAACATTGATTAAGAAAGTTTTAGTAAAAAAGAAACTAAAAGTACAAAAAGTTGATAAATTTATTTCAGGAAAATAGTAGCTATAAGCAGATTTATTTCAGGCATTGTTGATAAAAAAAATATTAGTGTTTTTATAGATATATAAAAAGTAGAATCAGTGATAAATTTATTTCAGGAAATTTATTAACTATTTATTGATTTTTTGGTAATATTAAAAGAGAGTAACGTTTCAGTGCATATTGTTGTTGATATTTTTTACAGCAGTCAAACAATAAAACCATTTTTTAAGCGTACAGTGACAGTACTATTTTCAATCTCAGCACGGTAAAGTAAACTTTTTATTCAAAAATGGAAGGATACGATCTAGATACGTTAATAAAATTACGCGGTAGAGCGAAAGGCTCACTAACGAGAGTTCAACATTGGGTTGAACAAAATAACCAAGACACAGACAAAATTCTACAAGTCCCATACAGGGAAGAACTGTTGAAAAAAGCCTTCAAGGCCTACTCTGACGCACAAGACGTGATCGAAGAACTAGACGCGGACGATGTAGACAGGATTGAAGTTGAGGATAAGTACTGTCATATAATGGCGGAATTTGATAAGATTAAAGATAGTAGCGCAGCGCCAATCATAATATCACATAAAGTATCGCCACAAATAGTGTCTAATGTCAAGTTGCCCGAGTTAAAGGTACCCTTTTTTGACGGTAGTATCGCAGAATGGCGGTCTTTTGCAGAAGTTTTTAATGCTCTGATCATTCAGAACTCGACCCTTGGAAATGTTCAAAAGTTAATTTATTTAAAATCAGCCTTAAAGGGGGAAGCCTTTAAATTGGTAGACTCGCTTGAACTTATAGCAGACAATTTTGATTTGGCATGGGATGTTTTAACAAATAGGTATGAGAACCTAACCTGTGTGCTTAATAGTTATTTAATTCAACTGTTGGACACCCCTGTTATGACAAGGTCAAATTCAAGTAATTTACGGGATTTTGTAGCGACAAATAAAAAGACAATTGAATCTTTCAAAAAACTAAAATTAACGGAGACACAGCTATTCGAATACATGTTAGTTTACATACTGGAAAACAAGTTAGACTTTGCGACAAAACGAGCATTTGAACAAGACAGGGACTTAAACGAACTACCCAGGTTACAAGACTTGTTTGAATTTTTAGAAAAACGTTGCATAATTTTTGAAAACTTGTCAAGTACCAATAGTAGTCCAAAGTATAAAAGCGAAAAAGTTTCTTTATTTACTAGTAACCGTCAAAACGCAGTTCAGTGTTATATTTGTGGCACTGTGGGCCACAGATTGTTTAAATGTCAAAGATTTCTGGAATTGTCCGTTAATCAGCGCACCGATTTGATAAAAAGTAAAAATTTATGCTTAACGTGTTTCGGCAGACATTCCGGAGCTCAGTGCTTGTCAAACAGTAAATGCTTGTATTGCAACAACCCTCACAACACTTTATTACATAAGCAACAGTTTCAGTCTAATTTCAATACTCCGCGACAGAATCAAAACCCGAACTACGCAGGTGAGCATCACTCATTAACAAACAGAAATAATCAACCGTTAAGATCGCAACCGCGCGCGACCCCTCCAAATTTAAATAGACAACGCGTTCTTCCAGCTACACAGACACAAGAACCACACTTACCACCTGGTTTAACACGTGACGTAACGACGCATCCGAGGCGTGAACGCGATGGCTCTAGTGAAAATACCGAACAGGAAGCAGTAGCTTTGTCAGCAACAGTTAATAAACAAAGTACAGTGTTATTGTCGACTGCGCAAGTAAACTTAATTAACGCAAAAACCGGAAAAATAATATCTGCCAAAGCGCTCCTCGACAACGGAAGTCAAAGTTCTTTTATAACCCAGAGATTGGTAAATAAGATAGGAAGTGACGTATACAGACATAATTTAAACATTTCAGGTATCGCTCAACATGGGTTCCCTTCAAATAAAATGACAGATGTCACTGTTCATTCAAAAATACAGGAAGAAAGTTATTCCGTGTCATGCGTGATTTTAGATCACATAACTTATAAGCTACCGCAGGTGGCAGTAGAAGTAAGCGCATTAGATATCCCTGAAGATTTAAAAAGTAATTTAGCAGACGCGACTTTCCATATACCATCACAATTAGACTTACTTATAGGTGCCGATGTGTACAGCGACATTTTACAGAATGGACTTCATTCATTAGGGAAGGGCAAGCCGACATTAGTTTGTACCTCGTTAGGTTGGATAATAGGAGGAAACATTCCGAACCATAAAACAGTTAAACACTCAGAAGACAAAGCATCGTTTTTTACACAAACAAACGAACTAGACGACATGTTAACAAAGTTTTGGAACATAGAAGAAACACCAGTAAAAAACATTTTGACGACTGACGAACAACTGACAGAAACAATATTTTCTAACACTACAAACATTTTACAGGACGGATCATTTCAAGTAGATATGCCTTTTAAAAATATTGACGAACACAGAAAGTTGGGTGATTCCTATAAAATGGCAGAAAAAAGGTTTATTTCGTTAGAAAAAAGATTACACGGTGATTCAAAATTATTTGCGGAATATAAAAATTTTATAAATGAATACGTAGAACTAGGCCACGCCAAGTATGTTCCTTTAACCTTGACTAACATTAATAATGACAATAAGTATTTTATTCCTCACTTATGTGTCTTACGAGAGGACAGTGTTACGACAAAATTACGAGTAGTATTTGACGCGTCCGCGAAGTCTTCATCGGGTTATTCTCTGAATGATGTAACTTTGAAAGGGTACCAGGTGCAGCCTGAACTTTTTGACATTTTGTGCAGATTTCGTTATTATCAGTTTGTTTTGACATCCGATATCCAGAAAATGTACCGACAGATCAAAATAAATCCAGATCACACGTTTTTACAGAATATACTTTGGAGAGAAAGTCCGCAGGACACTTTAAAATGCATAGAACTCCAAACGGTAACATACGGGACAAACTTTGCACCATTTGCAGCTACAAGGACGATACAAGAAATAGCTAATAACAATTTGGAAACCTATCCAGAGGCGTCTCAGGCCCTCAGCGCACAGTGCTATGTCGATGACATTTTAGCAGGTTGTAACAACATAGAACAGTTACCGCAGTTACACTCACAGCTAAATACACTGCTCAACAATTCAGGTTTTTCATTACACAAGTGGTGTTCAAATTCACAAGATTTCTTAAAGTCAATATCACAAACTCAGCTCAGTGAATTCGATTTAAATTTTGATAGCGCTCCAAATAAAGTATTAGGTCTAAAATGGCTCCCTGAAGAGGATGTTTTAAAAATCGCGATTCCAATAGACACGTCACATAAACAGCCGACAAAAAGAATTATGTTGTCCACCATAGCTCAATGTTTCGACCCTTTAGGTCTCATCAACCCCGTCATAGTAAAAGGTAAAATTTTAATGCAAAAATTATGGATTATTAAGATAGGATGGGACACAGTAGTAGCGAACACAGACTTACTAACCGAGTGGCACGCTTTTCTAAATACTGTTTCTTTTTTGAAATCTTTAAAAATTCCCAGAATGATTTGCGACAATAAAAATATTTCAAAAATTGAATTTCACGGATTTGCGGACGCAAGCACATTAGCGTACGGAGCTTGCATATATATCAGAGTGTTATATGAGAATAAAACAGTAGCGATGAATTTAATCTCTTCAAAATCGAGAGTAGCCCCTATAAAGACAATAACTTTACCGAGACTTGAACTCTGTGCCTTGGTAATTTTAGCGAAATTAACAAGTAGAATTTTAGACATTTTTAAAGATACTTTCACGCATGACTCAATAAACCTATGGTCAGATTCTAAAATTACTATAGCCTGGTGTAGTGACTTACCTAACAGATGGTCTACGTTTGTGTCACACCGAGTGTCTCAAATTCAAACTCTTACTCAAAATAGTAAACTGAGATATGTCAAATCTGCAGACAACCCAGCTGATCTGTTATCAAGAGGAAACTTTTCTACAGACACAACAATTTCAAATTTTTGGTTTCACGGTCCTAAGTTCTTACATAATTTTGATGTAGTTTTGGATTCCTTTGATAAGGAAGTAAAAATAGAAAACATTCCCGAACAAAAGAAAATCTCACTTATTTCAGTTCAACAACCAAAGGCGTACGAATTTTGGGTGGAATATTTTTCACATTTTTCAATATTTTCTCGACTTACACGCTCATTGGCGTACGTGTTAAGGTTTATTCATAATGCAAAAAATAAAAATAATAAAATTATAGATTCAATCATTACAGTTAATGAGATAACAAAGGCTCAAACATTCATAGTGAACATTTTACAGACTCAATCTTTTTCAAAAGAAATCTCAGAATTAAAAAAGAATGAAATAATTTCACACCATCAGTTAAAAATGCTCAAATTATTCTTAGACGAAGACAAGTTAGTCAGAGTTGGAGGTAGGCTAGAGAACGCTGACATTTCATTCGATCAGAAACATCCTTATTTACTACCATCTCACAACGCCACGGTCAGAATCATGCTGAAGCAAGAACATTTAAGGTTAGGACACGCAGGTGCGCAATCAGTGTTGTCAAATTTTAGGTTACGATACTGGCCTTTGAACGGTTTGAAAGAAGTTAAAAACGTTATACGGAACTGCATAGTATGCAGCAGATTTCGAGCTCTTCCAGCACAACAAATTATGGCAGATTTGCCAGGAGACAGAGTTCAAATTTCACGCCCATTTCAGAAAGTAGGTATCGATTACGGAGGCCCGTTCCTAATAAAATCATCACGGTTAAAGAAAGCACCAAAAATCAAAGCTTACATTGCCATCTTTGTTTGTATGACTACAAAAGCAGTTCACATAGAATTAGTTACAAGTTTATCGTCTGAAGCTTTTATCATGACCCTGAAACGTTTCATTTCACGGAGAGGTAACCCTACAATTATTTATAGCGACAACGGTACCAATTTTCAGGGTGCTAACAACCAGCTGCACGACGTATATACTTTTTTCAAAAATTCGACAGCTTGTGAAACTTTTATAAATTATCTTTTACAAAATGAAATTCAATGGAAATTTATTCCACCGAGATCTCCACATTGGGGCGGTCTATGGGAGGCTGCAGTGAAAAGCACTAAACATCACATTTATAGAATAATCGGAAATTTAACTTTTACGTTCGAGGAATTTTACACGATCCTAACGCAAATAGAAGCAATCTTAAATTCACGACCTTTATGTCCAATGACAAACGATCCTTCAGATTTCAGTTACCTTTCCCCAGGACATTTTTTGATTGGTGAAAATTTAACGGCTTATCCGGAAAAAGATGTAAGTGAAATTTCAGATAACAGATTAAAGTTTTGGCAACAATGTACTAAGATCCAACAAATATTTTGGAAACGATGGTCTGTAGACTACTTAAGTCGTCTTCAAAATTGCCCAAAATGGTTGAAGAACACCGCGAACATTAAAATAAACGACATCGTGTTACTACTAGAAGACAACGTACCTCCGTTACAGTGGCCTTTAGCCCGAGTGTTAGAAACATATCCCGGTAAAGACGGTAAAGTTCGTGTTCTTAAATTAAAAACTCCCACTAGTACGTTCACTAGAGCTATCACTAAAGTATCCCCGATTCTATATAATGACTTAAATATAAATGTTGACTAAAAATTATGCAGCAACGAAAATTGCGTATACTTTTCTTGCGTTGAAATACAATAAATGATATTGTGTTTATATTACATTTTACTTACTACATTTGGGTTTGGTAGCGTACCCTTAAACGTTACTGGGAGATACGGCCTACCTCCCTGGGAAACCTAAACAAGTCAATGATCTTTGCTTTTTTTTGTTTGGCCCTTTGTTTCAAACTGAAACATCGTACGAGTTAATCTAAGTATAATCCTTCAACAACTCTTTTAGCCTACTGCTTGTGGAAACGTATCTCAGCTTTACGACCTGGTCTACGATTTTCATAAGTATTCCTACCCAGTTTCTGCCAAGAGGGCAAAAGTATTTTTCTATGGTTCGTGCCAAGAGAGCACAAAGAAAGTTATGTAAAAGGTTAACCTGAGGTTCGGTGCGGAAGAGAATTCCCGTAGTCGGCACAGGCGTGGTATCGGTGAATCCGGTGGCCATTAGCGGATGGAATCCCGTGGCGTACAGAAGTTGTATTAATACAAGTTAATTACTCCAAGTGTAACATTCAAGCAAGTTTTTCTTCCCAATCACATTTCTATGCATTACGCAATCATTACTTCGGTTTGGTATCGTACCATAAACGTTACTGGGAGCTACGGCCTGTCTCCCTGGGAAACCTAAACTAGTCATTGATCTTTGCTTTTATTTGGCCCTTTGTTTCAAGGTGAAACATCGTACCGAGTTTGCTTAAGCTTAACCGCCTAACAGCTCTTTAATCTATATTCTTTTTCTACACTAGATACGCTCCTAGTGGCTAAACTTAATAGCGTGTTTTCACGGCAGATTTTTCTTCTGCACTTTCGTTGTATGTTACAGTTTACCTGTCCGCAACACCGGCTAGACTCTCTAGCATGCTCTCAGAGCCTTTTTGTTTTGAATTTTCTCACTGGGGCATTACAGTGTCTTTACAAGCAAAAATGTCAGTGTTCAGGAACAAGGCACCCTTCTTTTCTTCTACCTGTCTATCCTTCTAGGCAGCAAGTTCTTTTTAGGAGAGGATTCCTAAAAAATAAGTTTCTACCCGTTGCCAAGTGTGCAAATAAGTTTCTACCCGTTGCCAAGTGTGCAAAAAAGGTTCTACCCGTTGCCAAGTGTGCAAAAAAGTTTCTACCCGTTGCCAAGTGTGCAACACAAGTTTCTACCCGTTGCCAAGAGGGCACAATTTTCTATCCATTACTTTCTACCTTCACTACTTGTGAAACCCATAGTTCAGCCTTACAACCTGTGCGGTGGTGTTCATGAGTACTGATGTCTACCATGGTAAGATGTTACCATTACTACGCTCGGATTGAGCTTTCTACCCTTTATTTAGTTATTATCTTGTTCGGTGAAACCTAGGTGGATTTACAACCTATCTGGAGCTTTCATTCATATTTACACTTTATCTAATAGTTATTTTCGTTAACGCCAGAGTGGCATTATTATTTATATTCTCTTCAGTCGTATTAGCTTAATAATACTGGTCCTTCGAGCATAACTTCATTTACTTCGAGCATAACTTCATTTACTTCGAGCATAACTTCATTTACTTCGAGCATAACTTCATTTACTTCGAGCTTAACTCATCAGATCGATTTTTCATTTAAAGTTCAAAATATTGTGAGTCAGTTTAGTTGAATCGCAGGAGGATTCAACAGGGGGGAGAATGTTGTGAAACAGTACCCGTATCCCACTAACAACACGCTTAATAATTCGCTTATTATATTCAAGAACGTACAAAACATGTCCATGCAATTTATAACACGTCAGAATAGGCACGGATCGATAATAGCCAAATAATCTATCAGTTTAACCATTAACAATAACTCCGTTCATGTAATTTGCGCTATATACCCGTCATAAACATACTTTCAGAGCCTATTATAAGCATAATCAAGGACTATTTAATATATAAATGCCCAAATCAACATAAAACCATATTTGCATGTTTTGACACAACTGTACATTCATACAACTTCTAACAGGCAAATTCTCTAAGTATCAAAACTACCCTCTAGTTACTTTCTTTGTTGTCTGGAAATAACTTATATATAAACACCCAAGGATTCACGGGTAAAATGACAAAATTACCTTCCGTTGTTGTCCAAACTCGCATAAACATATTATTCTAAAATCTCAAACTAGCTAAATTAAATCAATAAAGACCATAATCGCTTAACACGCTACCTACAAAACGCCAGACAAGTGTACCACATTCCTAATCCAAGTGAGACACTAACTACCCTCTTTCTCACACCCATACCGTGAAAATAATTAAATATAATATTCCGTATTTAACAACCGCAAAAATCGATATCAGCATCACCAGCATCTACCCCTTCCGTCGTAGGCAAGTCGTGTGATTGGTTGTGACATCAGGTACGTCACCGGCCTCCAAGACATTGCGAATAATCTCGCCACTGTTGATCTAGTTTTCAGACGAAATAGGTTGTCCTTTAGCGATCGGAAATTGGTGATTTCTTACGTAAAGTGGGTCAACAAGTCAGTGCGGTGACAGAAAAGCCGTACTTTAGATAATACAAAACTTGACCCGGGTTCGAATTAACGGAGTTTGATACGGTGCCGCGAGCGAGTTTTCGGTATTCAGTAAGATAAGGTATTGAAATAACCTTTTCTTTCTTTAGTTACACTCAGGAGTAAAGGTATTGAAATAACCTTTGCTTCTTTAGCTACCCGTCGGAGTGAACCGAATTATTAGATGAAGTATTGCAATAACTTTGTCGTTCTTTAGTTACCCGTCGGAGTAAACCGAAGTATTAATAGACTACCAGTGCATAACAGGGTGTGTAGAGGTTATTCGTAACCTATATGTAGTGATATTAGATATGGTATTGAAATAACCGTTTTATCCTTCAGTGTGACTAGACAGTGAGTCTAGTCCCCACAGTTTTATTGTTATACTACCAGAAATACTACCGTTTTGACCAGAATATGGTTATAGTTAGTGATTACAGGCAAGGCTGTGCAGAGAAGTAGTCAACGCTGTTTGTAATAACCCCCATTCTACCGAAGAAAATAGATTCAGTTTATTTTATTAACTAAAAACCTGTGTTTGACTTCTACTATCATAAAACCAACCAGCGACCCCAAACCTATGGAAACCAGTAGTACCCAAACTGAGCCGTGAATAGCAAATTGAACCTGCACGGAATTGTTCAACGATCTATCAAATCTTCTGGCAATATGGCATTTTGGGCTCCATAATAAGTAAGAGTGTACTGTCTCACTGTCACCGTTTATTTCCATAGAAACTGTATATGACAATTTTATTTCAAATAAGTATAATTATTGTCAAGCGTAGTTTCAAAGTTGCGGTTTTCACAATAATGGTGAAGTTAACGGAACGGGAAAAAATTGAAATTCTATGCATGGTTGGGTTTGGTGATAAAACACGTACTCAAATAGAAACAGCCCAATTATTTAATGAAATCCATCCTGATCGTCCTCCCATATGTCAAAAGATGGTAAGTAGAATAGAGGCTAAATTTAGAGAATTCGGTCATGTTGGAGATTTGCCTAAATCTGGTCGTCTTACTCGAGATGAAAATGAACAACTTGACGTTTTGCTTTCCTTGGAAGAAAATCCATGTACTCCCCTGTCGCACATTGGGGCCGATTTACACATGCCGAAATCTGTTGTTCACCGAGTAGTTCAAAAGCACAAATATCACCCATACAAAGTTATTCCAGTGCATGAGTTATTTGAAGATGATTTCGATAGGCGAAGTGAGTTTTGCGGACGCATGCAAGATATGTGCAATTGTGCAATCTAGATAATAATTTAGTAAAAAATATTATTTTTTCGGATGAAGCTACGTTCTATTTGAATGGTAATGTGAACAGACAAAATTGTCGATATTGGGCAACAGAAAATCCGCATTGGATGATAGAGGTTCACAGCCAGTACCCTAAGAAAATAAATGTTTGGTGTGGAATCGTACGCGAAAGAGTAATTGGTCCATTTTTCTTTGAACAGTCTTTAACTGGACAAGTATATCTCGAATTTCTCCAACTAGAATTAATTCCAGCATTAGTGGCTTTATTTCCGAATCCATTGGATCCAGACTCCCCTGACGAAGAACTGATATTCCAACAAGATGGTGCTCCTCCGCACTATGCGGCCACTGTGCGCACATTTTTGGATGAAACCTTTCCCAATCGGTGGATTGGAAGGAGAGGACCTATCGAATGGCCTGCTAGGTCGCCAGACCTAACTCCGCTGGACTTTTTTTTGTGGGGTTACCTCAAATTAAAAGTATTTGTTAACAGGCCAAACAATATGCAGGAGTTGAAAGAAAGGATCCGAAGAGAAGTGCGTGTCATAACTCCGGAAATGGTTGGAAACGTGCAAAGAGAGTTTATTGATCGTCTTGTATATTGTCAAGCCGTAAATGGCGCACACTTTCAACATTTAATTTGATTTTGTTGTGTTTTTTTTAATAAACAGGTCTTACTTATAGATATGTTCAATCCTAATTTTTTCAATAACTGTTGAGTTTATGTATAGGACATGGTACATGAAACATGCTTAGAATTCAATGTAAAATTCAAAAATTAAATAAAAAATATATGCTTTCATTTGAAAAAATGAAGTTGATGGTCGTAACTTATTTTTGAGCTACCCTGTATACATGAAATTACCACAAAAAAAAATTAAAAAATCAAAATCGACGGGTACGAGCGTTTTTTGAAAAAACTTACCGCTGAATTTTAAATGAATTTAGACATTTCTTCTGGGACTCACTGTATATTAAGTTAAAATGAATAGTTTGACATTGGACTATTTAAAAAATAACTTTAGCTCTTTGAGTTTAGAGCAAAAAATTGAGGTGAAGAATGCGGGAAGACCCAAATCCAAAATTAATTTAACGCAGACCACAGAGGGTAAATCTAGGGACTTTATTAGAAATGAAATATACGAAAAAAATAATTGAATTTGTGGATGCAGCACACCTTTTGAGCATATTTGTTACCATACCAATGACCACGGCCAAAGATGAACGATGTTTTTTAACATTAAAACGAATAAAAACATTTTTGCGAAGTTCTACGAATGACGAAAGGCTAATAGCAGCAATGCTATTGAAAAAAATATATAACGGGTATTCCAAACTTGGCTGTTATTGATAAATTTTGTACAATTAAGAACCGAAGAATGTACTTTACGTTTAAGCACTATACAATAAAAAAACCTTTCTTATTTTCCAAAAATTGTATTTCCTTGTGTAAACTAAAAAAATTAATAAAAATATGTTTTACCTAACGGATTTTCTTATTGCTTTTTTTCTTCCTACGTTTAAAACGCCGAAGAATATAATAAGTTGGTCGTTACAGAAAAATAAAATTTTAAAAATAATTTCATGATACTTATGAACCCCCTCTATCATAGGGCACGAGCCACCACTGACTGTATACTTACCTAATAAAAACTACATGTTGTCTATTGCAAAGAATAAACATTACTGAATAATTGTATTTGGTTTCGTGTAGTTTGTACTACAGTTAAAAAATGAAGTGTTGAAATATCATCAAAAAGGTTCTGAAAATGGTTAAAAATAAATCCGAAACGTTAACAGAGTAGATTTCTTTAATTCACAATATGACCGATAACCTAGGAGAAAAAACAAATGTACTATGTTTATAGAACGGTCAGTAAAACAAAAACATATTCATATGAATTTTTCTTCATAAAATGACCCATACTTTGAAATGTTGGTACGTTTTAGAAACACCCTGTATACAGGGTGATTGATGGTGGATGGCCTAGTATACGTTAGTAGAGATAGTTAGTGCGTTCTACGCCACTTTGCACACCCCCTACTGCGTATGCGCGGATCAGTGGTTTATTATGGCGGTTCAGCGGATCAGCCAAACCGAAACCAGCGGTTCAGTGGTTTATTATGGCGGTTCAGCGGATCAGCCAAACCCAAACCAGCGGTTTGGCTGATACGAACAAACCCGAACAAACCCAAACCAGCGGTAAAAGTTTAGTTTTAATGTTTTTTGTTTAATGATGGATGACAAAATTCGATATTTGATATACGATGAAAATTTAACATCCAGAAAATACTTCGAAATTTTAACTACATTTGTTGAAAATTTCGTTGATAATCTTCTTCTTACCCAGTATCGCAACAGGTGGTACCAACTGGACGGGGCTCCAGCTCATTGCACTGCCGAAGTAAGTGTGGAAATACGGAGAATATTTGAGGATCGCTGGTTCAGGCGTTTGGGACCTTGGAATTGGCCTGCCAGGTCTCCAGACTTAACGCCTCTAGATTTTTACCTTTGGGGTACTCTCAAAGATATTGTTTACAAAACACCGATAAATTCAAGGGAAGATTTGGAAGATCGGGTAAATCGCGATTTTCAAAGTTTGAATATTGATGAACTTAGACTTACTACTACAGATGGTGTCAATTCCCGAATTCTGAAATGCTTAGAAGTGAACGGCCAACATATTGAACATTTATTGAAAAGTAATTAGATATTTCTTGCAAAATGTCAACCATTACAAAACAATTTCCATAGGCTACTTGCCAAATTGGTCTAAAAAGTATGCTATCGTAATAATTAATTTTGCTAAAAAAATGCTCATAAGTCAAAAACTGTTCAAGATAGGTATAGTAACATTATACATAGAAAGATAGAAAATTTCAATAGCTTTTAGGACAACAGATAAAATATAGGGTACCTATTTCATTTAAAAAAACGTACTATTTACCATTTTTCCAAACCATCAAGATATTTGTATTTTGAAACACCCTGTACTATTATAACTAATATTTGGAAAGAGGGTGAAAGACCTCTGGATATAACCTGACTCCATACCAAATTTCAGTGCTTTAATTTGTCAGAGTTTAAAAATATCATCACTTTTTGTAGGACATGTTTACCGAAAAAACAAAGTGAAATTAATTATTATCTCGAGAACTATAACAAATAGGTATAGGAAAATATTAAGGAAAAATATTAAGAAATTAATAAGGATTCTAAAACAAAAATAATACACAGGGTGTTCCGTTTAAATTATCAAAGTTGCTAATACTTTCAAGTAGAAGCGGCAATACTCCATGGCTAAAAATATTTTTAAAGAGAGATCATGTCCACTTCTATAAGCTCCCAAATTTTCAAAGTGATGCGATGACTAGTTCTCCATAAACGTCTAATAGGCCATCCACCCTGTATACAATGAGAATAAAATTTACCTAAAAAGATGCCCCAAAGTCCATATTGTTTCCATTCCTTCTTAAGTACCTCTAAGGGAAATATTTCTTCCGGCTTTTCACCTAACTCCCTAGTAAAGTTAGAGAAACTTTCATAATACACATCTAAGTAATAATCCAGTTTATCCATATCTTGTTTAGATGCTCCTGAGTAGAAAAAGTAACTTAAATCGTAGATAGGATTACCTAAGTACGCTACCTGGAAATCGAGGAGTTTTATGTCCTCGAGCTCGCCAGTCTCCTAAAAAGTATTCCTATAGGTTTATTCAGTTAATTCAATAACTAAATAATACAGTCAAATACGGGTGTCCCATAACTAATGGTACACAGAAAAACTGCAGATTCCTTGGGTAAAAATACTGCGATTTCGCCATACTTAGTTTAGTTCAATAGCTCGTAATAACCGAGATACAGGGTGTCCAAGTAAAAATTTAATTTACAATTTTCCTAAATAACTTATTTCTGAATCAATATTTTTGCACAAAATTTTGTGACTAGGGTTTTTTTGGGGAAAGGAATTTGAATTTGTTAATAATTTTGATGTAGATTAAGGGGGCGCTGTCTGCGGTAATCTGGATACATAAAAAGAAAAAATTTAAACGGGCGCATTAGAAAATGTAATTGAAAATATCGCGAAAACGGCTAGTCGGAGCGACATTTACAAAGTATACCTTTATTGCTTAAAAATGACGGAAAAACTGATATTTTTAATAAAAACATAATTATACTAAGGCACAAAAAAGTTACATTTCTTTTTATGTATCCAGAGTACCGCAGACAGCGCCCCCTATAAGCTACATCAAAATTATTAACAAACTCAAATTCCTTTCCCCAAAAAAACCCTAGTCACAAAATTTTGTGCAAAAATATTGATTCAGAACTAAGTTATTTAGGAAAATTGAAAATAAAATTTTTACTTGGACACCCTGTATCTCAGTTATTACCAGCTATTGAACTAAACTAAGTATGGCCAAATCGCAGTATTTTTACCCAAGGAATCTGCAGTTTTTCTGTGTACCATTAGTTATGGGACACCCTGTATATTTGTGTCCCATTCTCGACATTTTCTGGGAGGGGGGTCTTATAGTTATTATCAAAGATAGAATGTTATGGTTTGCACTTAGATGTCCCACTTTTTAACAAAACGGTATCAAATTTGTCATGGCTCGCTTAGTTTTTAATCTACAGGGTGATTTTGAAAACTTTCCCGGTGCCGATATGCGTTAACTTATCAAAAAGATAAAAACTGATCTTGGTAGAGATTTTTACGTAAACTTCAGTTACGAGTAAACGAGATCAACTTGTTAAAGTTCGTTAACATAAACCGGAGTAACCGTAGTTTATTAAAAAAAAAACAATTGAATTCATACCACCACTTTATTTTACTAGATTTGTAAATTTGTGTAAGACAAAAAGTATTCGGAAATACAGGGTATTATGAAAATGACCGGCAAATCCTGAGATGAAAATAAATTGAAGAAAAATAACCTTAAATGGCGCTTTGAATTATTGTACGAATTATACACTTTATATGAAATCTGAAAATTTACTTGGCCGCTACTGAGGACGTTCGCAATCGATAGTTTAACTTGTTCAGTTCTTGACAACAAGACGTCTTTGACCCGCGTTATCGCTTCTTTGTCAAATTTTTTAGAAAAAAAATACTACAATTTTAAGGTACATACTCTCTTACCTTCGATCTTATAATCCGTTTTATAATTAAATTCAATAAAAAAATAAATCACAAAAAATATGTTTTGCAACAGAACCAGCAATAGGTAATATCACACAAATTTGAAATCACATCAGAATATTTTTTTTTATGGATTATTTCACAACAGAAGATAAATCGGGTAACAAAACACACAACAAAACGTTTAAAATTCGTATACATCAAGCACGTGGAACCCTCGACAGAGGCATTCCACCCCGGAGTCGCGAAAAATACTGAAGCAAAGATAGTCGCGCGCGGCTGTTATCCAAGTAAGGGCGAAACATGCGGTGTGATCTGACAACACTATTAGTATACTCTAGTCACCCACATTGTTGCTAACTGAATCCAGATCGAACAGCGCGACAGTATGAGGGTAAAAAGGGATATTCGATTAAAAAAAAAGTATGTAGACTTTCTCTAGGACACCCTAGGAGTCACCCATTTAAATATAATAAGTAATTTCAATAACACCCTGTATACAAGGATTACCATACAGTAACTTTCGATACCTCTCAATTAGTCAAAACAAAATTAAAATCTTCATTTTAACCTTGGTTATGACTACACGCACCCTTGCGGATATTTTACAAACTCGGAAATAATTTTCTCTTGGGCACTTTTACCCCGATGCTCTATCATTAGTAGTTTCTGAGATATGGCCTGCGGCCATTCATAACTGCCACTCTTCGACCCGTCGCCCGCTTCGCTCTTCGTTCGCTGAGTGACTTGCGATAGAAAATATTTAATAACTTCCGAACTAAAAGAGGTACCACTTCTTCGTAAAATGGGTTTTGTAGATAAAAGTATGAATAACTCAATGTAATTTTTTTTAAATTAATTTAAGATGTGTTAAGAGCATGTTAAAAGTATTTAAACAATTAAATTGATATTACTTCTGCTACTTGTTCACAATTATATTTTTTTTAATGCACTCCGAACGCTAACGTAACAAAGTCTAAAATTAAAAAGGCCGATATTGATCCGAGCAGTACACCTGGAGATATTAAATTTCAAATATGAGAAAATTGGAGAAAATCCAGCTAATTATCAAAAATTTGTGTGGATATCCTGAAATACGTGTCAAGTAATTTTATGTATACAGGATGTTTCCTAACCTCTCTGAAAAAATGAAGGAAGTTGATCCTCACCTTATTTTAAGACGAAAATGTGGTATAAAAGTTTTTCGCATGTCGCTTCGTTTTCGAAATACAGGGTGTTACAAAATATATTCTGTTTTTCATTTTATTAATTAATGCCAAACGATATTCTAATGATATTTGTTAAACATAAAGGATTCGAGAGAGCACTTTACTTTTTGTCAATTTTAAATTTTATAATTAATTAATTTGCTGGGTCTGGGTAAAAGAGTACCTTAATTTTTTAGTTATTTTCGTATTTTTATCGTCAAATTATACGAGTAGGCTTTGCTTCGTGTACAGGATGTCCCATTTTCGACACTTTTATAGGGTATCTCCGTAATTGTTAGTGCTATCAAAAAAGTAATGTATGTGTCGTGTGCTCTTTTTGGGTTATACTTAAAATGGTAAAATCAAAATTTGAAAATTTTCGCTCGCTTAAGAGATACAGGGGGAAATCAAAAAATTGACAATTTCAGAATTACCCTATATTTTCTTAGTTAAAAGAGACACAGAAAAATGTTTTATACAGAAGTTTCTTTACAATGATTGTTGAATAACCTGCCGTTTTCAGAATAAGTATACGAGGTGAGGTAAAAAAGTTATCGGACCTAACCTCATTTTTTAAATGGGATTTATTTTAATCTAAAAAGATAGCACATTAAATTATCTTTTCAAATATATCTAATATACATACACCATGGATGATATTGGTTTCCTAGGAGATTTACTTAAACTTTATTATTTTGAAACGAAATAAAAGATTCAGATTAAGGTAAAAAAAAACGGGAATCATCGCAAATATTCGGTATATGTCCTTAAATGGTTATCGTCTTTCCGGATAGCGAACAAAAGATAAATTTTGCGCCATTTCGTCGCTTCTTCCACTTTCAATATAAACTGATATCATATCAAATTTTTAAAAATGTTGATAAGTCATATTTACAAACGAATATGTAAAAATGAAATTGACGTTAAATGTAATAACAACTAGAATATCAACATAGTTGTTTCTATGATATTAGCTTTTGTTTCATGGCCTACTCTGGTTTAAAGTCATGGTATGTTATATTTTGAAAGGAGAATTTAAAATTCTATCTTTTTAGATTAAAATATACAGGGTGTTCTATTTAAAAACATGAGGTTAGGTCCGATAACTTTTTTACCTGACCCCGTATACTTATTCTGAGAACGGCAAGTTATTCAACGATCATTATAAAGAAACTTCTATATAGAATATTTTTCAGTATCTCTTTTAACTAAGAAAATATAGGATAATTTTGATATTGTCTATTTTTTGATTTTCCCCCGTATCTCTTAAGCAAGCGAAAATTGTCAAATATTGATTTTATCATTTTAAGTTTGACCCAAAAACAGTACATGACACCTATATTACTTTTTTGATAGTACTAACAATTACGGAGATACCCTATAAAAGTATCGAAAATGGGACAACCTGTACATGGGTGTTTACTGTCTCATGGAGGACATTTGCAGCAATTTATTAGACTTTTGTCCGTATGAGTTCATTATTCAAAGTTTTTAAATCATATGCATTATAAAATCATTGGCATTAATTAATTAATAAAATGAAAAATACAATATTTTTTTAACACCCTGTATTTCGAAATCGAAACGACATGCAAAAATATTTTCATCTTAAAATAAGGTGAGGATTCACCTCCTTAATTTTTTCAGAGAACTTAGGAAACACCCTGTATAAGTTGTAAAAAACATTTCTGCGGACAATTCTGAAATTTTAAGGTTAAAAAGTGTGCGTTTTATAAATGAATATTAAGTATAATATACCAAATTTTCAAAGTGGTCCGTTGACACCCTGTATTATATAGTCTTACCTTATATTTAAACAACATATTATTCGACCAACAGTCGCCATGAATTAAACATTTATAAAGACCCTTGTAGTCCTTCAACTTCTTCATGGTTTCCGATACGTTTTCTACTGTTTTTAATTTTGTTAAAATATCTGCCTCAGTTACGGGATCAAATGCCTTAAGGGCACTCAAATAAGCTCTTGAGGTTATTTGTGTCATATCCTCCGATTCTGTAAACTTTTTGAATAAATTGTGAAAGGTATTTACTAAATTTTCGAACTCTTTCTCGTTCCTCTGCTTGAAACTGAAGGATAATGCGTGAAATTTTCCGTAAATCTTAAAAAGAAATTCCAGATGTTCACTATCGAAATATTGATTTTTTTCAAATAGTACATATCCTTGAGTCTTCAGATTTTCCATGGCAACGAAAATATTTGATGACTCTACACTTCCAGTTAGATATCTAGGAATATGTTGAAATGGGTAGTTAACCTTCTTCTCTCGCTGAAATTTATCCAAGGTAGAAAACATTTCTGAATAAAAGAAAATTTCGTTCCCATAAATCTCCACATTTCCGAAAACACCTGAAAACCCACCGGTAGGCGCCTTCTTTATGGCAACTTGTAGTTCCTTGCCATTGTCTTCATTTAAAACTGTTCCGGTATAGAACTCGGATAAAAATCCCTCCCCTTTCGTCCGATTGTAATTTAAAAGAATCTTGTAATTATTGAATTGCTCAGATCGGGCCACACGTGTCAATATATTTTTCAAACTTTCTTCGATTTGCATTTCCATATTTTCATTTCTATTATTCATAATTTTTAAAATTCGCTTTGCTGCACTCACAAGTATCACAAAACGTTGTGTTTAATGAATTAATGAACATTTATTAGACCTTGAATACGGATAATAAATATACAGTTATTGTTTGGTTATATAATTCTTTTTAAATTAAATTTGTCATAAAGTAATAAGTACTTTAATTTATAAAAATAAAGTCAGTGGAGGCTCTACCTAAGATTTCCAATCTTGCAGCATATAATCTCCAATCTCAATTTTAGTATACCTACAGTAATCATCTAACTCATCACTCATGCTCGGTGTTGCCAAATGCTCGAGAATTCTTGGTGACGTACGATTTACGATAGTGCATGTACTATAATCACATATATATAACCATTATATTGCCAATACGAACGTTCCAAATTATAAAAAGTGTCCCCGCTATGGGATCGCTTGGCACCATTGAGTTTGCGCAGTAGGGTGAAAATTTTATCGATCGCGTCAGAGCCGGCCCGACATTATTTGTTTTTGTTATTCATCTTTGGTTCTTGATGCCTTTTCAAATTACAGAATAAAAAATGGTCCATCAACATTGTTGTCGGTGTATTAGTGGTTACCTAACAACAATTTTTGTAAAGGAGCTTTTAATTTGTGGTGATTTGATTCGCTATTTGTTAGGTTAGTAACTTGTTTTGTTTAAGTTGAAAGGACACAAGTGCATGGTGCTTTTTTGCAAAAGTTGTGGATCTATACCAGGTATAGAGTATTTCAGGTATGTAGGTACATAATATATACCAAAATATTTTGGAACCGAATTTCACTAAAAAGCTTGTAAAAGAAAGAAGGAGTGTCACTCGTATACAATATAATATATAATATGTGGTCACTACCAAACCTTAAAATTAATGTATTTTTAATTTATTGCATTAGTAGCTGATTCCCAAAATAGTCAATATAGTGATTCATTCTTAATTTTGGTTTAGAAAAAAGTGAGGTTAAGAAACATACGACGTCGGATGAAAGTTAAAATAAAGCTCATCGTGTCCATTGTTACAAATATTGGGACGGAATTTGGCACCAAAAGTTTCCACCAATCAGTGCACCGTCGGACATCATATCGTCAGAAATCGTATGCATGGAACGCTGTCTCAAATCGAACTAATCAGTGAAATTTGCATTAAAATAGTTGAAATCCGGTCCTGTCAAATGTTTATTTTCACAAGGAAATTTCCGAACTGCGCAAACTCACTATTACCCATTCGATGTCCATAGCGGGGACATAATTGCAGATGGTATTAGCAATATAATGGTTATATATATGTGACTATAATGGCGTTTTGTTCGATAATTTTGGATATAAGGAACTAACCACATAAACTAAGCGTTAAATTACTATTTTTTTAGATAGATACTGTCAGCTAGCAATGGATTATCTTGGTATTGGTGGTATTACTTTGTTTGTAACAATTTGCGCTAATACAATAACAAGATCGGTGCCAGAGCTGGTTGTACGATAATTCAGAGGTCGAAACGATAATTCTCTGTTCGGCGTCTGGCAACACCGCTCCTGCTAACTGCGCTCAGAATGAGAACCAGTCGGTTACATTACTGGTATATGTGTAGATGTATTCATACCACCGACCTATACCTAAGGATAGCCAAATTCTAAAAGCAAAAGTCGCAAATTTATGGCCTCGCGCATGTAGATACATAAAGCTGGTCGTCAGATGTCATGCGCAATGCCGACTGATAAACTATTTACCTCATGGTATAAATAACTAAGAGGTATGATTCCACGCCGATGGAGGCGTGGCTTGTGATGTCAGCGGGTGAGTGATTTTTAAATCTCTTATGGAGATTTATATTGCTGTCAGCGCACACAAGCGAATTTCAGGTAAAAGCTGGTCAAAATAGATAAAACCAAAGTTATAATTATGTCGTAAAATCATTAGCACTTAATTAAGAAACAACAAGGGTGTCCTAAATCACCCCTGTTATATTTATATTATGGCCAACTTTAAAATTATTTCAGTTCAAAGTTTGTTTTTCTAGTGTGGTGTGTCAATTAAATTAGAGTAGTTTAAAAAAATCAGTGTCTTTAGTTCTGCTATTCCGCTGAGTTTTTGTAAAAATTTTGAAAACCCATCATGGAGCCTATTGCTGGTAGTAAGTACAATCCTATACATTTTTCAAATTCAAAATATTTACACTAGTACTTTTGATTTCATACATTTTGTTAACCTAAGATAAAATAAATTAAACAATTTTTTTTTTAAATTTTTATCAGTCAAAATATAAAAACGGGCGCTTTGGAAGGCGACCAAACTATTTTTTTACTATTGTTTGAAGAGTCCTGAATAAGGTACAACTTAGAGTTGCTGCGACAATTTGTGACCTTGCTGAAAATTGAATTTAAAAAAAAAATTTGTTAGGTACATTTCTACAAATATGTAATTAAGACATCGAACCAATTTTGAATAACTTTATTATTACTAAACCGATTCCGATAAAACGTACATAGTTTAATAGAGAATTAAACATACTTTTAAACAGGCGAAAAAAATTTCCGATATTTTTCAAAATGGTGGCTATTTTGAGTATTTGAGGAGTATATAAATTTTTACAAAAAATCATACGGTTTGTCAATTTTTTGTTGTTCTTGCAGGATCCATAACAAAATCAGTATCTTCCACAAGGATTCAACTCGTGGAATTATTAAGAGACTGTCCATCCAAGAGCGCTAAAGCACAACATAAATATTTGGAATAAAGTCTCTTATATGCCATCTGATGACCCAGAACTCGAGTAAATCAAATTTTCTATTTATCAAGAAATAATTTGTTTTAAAAAATTCAGATATGTATTTTGGGTTATCGTTGAAATGAAATTGTATAATTGGAGAGAGGAGGTTGGAGTTTAGGGTTTCAAGAGGGAAGAAGGAGCTCGAGGGTGTTGGGGGAGATTAAGAAAAACATAAAATACATGTTTCTCCAATGATAATATCGTAAAATAAACCACCTTTGTTTATTCCAATTTATATAATTTAATAACCATAAAAAGGGGTGTGGAAGGGGGCAAAGATGTAAGATATTAGAAACAAAATGCAATGTTACCATATTTATAACGGTTTCTTACAATTAAAAACATTTTTTGTCTCATGTTACCAAGATAATCTTTTTGGCCACGATTCCGTCGAAATTTTCCTGTGTGCAGCTGTTTTAACTCTATTTTCAGGGTATTAAAAGCTTTTACGCATTTAATAGTAAGTATGCAAAATAAAAAAATAATATCATGGTATATATTTAGGTATATTTATTTCATTAACATACTATAACCAAAATTAAAGCTAAAATACGACCTAGTTATAAACAAATTAAACTATTTTTTTTTAAATAGTCCATCTCTTAGTGGAGTGAAATTATGAAGAGGTAAGAAACTCATAGTCTACTTCAGTAGTTGTATAAACAATATTTTAATTTCCATACATGTTTCGTAGGCATATGCCCTCATCAACTTCAGTGGAAGATACTTAAGAAGTAAATGTTAATGTAAACATTTCTTTGCAATGTTATCCATATCACAACCGAACACAGAGCACCTCGTTTTATGAAAATCAGATATTTATTTTAATAAACACCCACGACTAAATAAGAAATGGTGAACTTTCAAAATTTCCATGGAAAACTACGGCAAACGGCACTACGTGGCGACCAGTGTTGCCAGAAATATTTGATCAAAAGTAATATGTTGACGGTTCGAAACCTAATAGAATAGTAAAAGGCGCTGTCAGAGTAAGCAGAGTATGAAAAATAGGTCGCAACTTTCTTATGATATGGGAGCCATCTCCAGATTGAATATAAATTCCATATGGGGAGCCCCACAACACGAATGTACATCTATCAAATTGTTAAAATAGTAATGGATATATTACAATTGTAAAAGACTGACAACGCTGGTAGGAACGAGCAGGGGCCTCCGAGCAGCTTCGGCTATCGTCGACCGGTTCCGATGGGACGGCGGCTGTTTTAAACGGGCATCAATACAACGGGGCATACGGCGTTGTCTATATGACGGTGACAATATTGTGCGCAACTCAACCGACGAGCAACCTTTAAAAATACGACCGGAAAACCGTACGTATCAACCTATTTTTCCCTAGTAAAATTGAACTTTTTACCAACCCGGTGAGACCGCTTATGGCGGGGATCCAAGCATATAAGTAGGCCATGCAAGTGACGTCACAGCCAGGCAGGTTACTTCATACGTTTATCCTTTTGTGTCAATCGCTCTGTGTCAATATCAGACTTACGTAGCTATATCTGAAAGTCAAAAACGTGAGTGTATTTGTTCGGGTTTGTTCGATTTGATCTAGGCTATATTTGTCTCTCTTTAATGAAGCGAGGAAGGTTGATGCTGACAGAGACAGACATAGAATGCGAGCAGCACACGTTCTTAAATTATTTCACAACCGAACATCATTCGTCTGGAATGGAATAAAATCAAGTAACATATGATTTATAATGTGATTGAAACTGGTGGAGGAAGCGCCATTAAATTCTAAAATAATTTTTAATTTTCTATTCTTTTGAAAACGGACCTTTTCGTTTTGTTGCAGGTAAGTAATTTATAATTGAAATATTTTTTCACTAATTTTTATTCGTTATTGTTATTTTACATTATAAAATTGTCCCATTATGTCCCAAACTTGTCACGCAAACTAGCAACAAACACATTTTTAAAGAATTTTACTTAAATTTTACAATCTACAAGTCAAAAGCTACAATATAATATTTACAGCTTAGTTATATTAACCCGTAGCCAGAATTTTCCGGTAATATATTATTTTCTTTCTTTTCATAGTTTAATTGAGAATCCCATAATGACTGAACATTAAAGAGGACTTCGATCACTAATGTTGCCAGGAGTATGCTACGAAACAAACAAATTGGAAGCCCATAATCATAATGATGGTGCATATATTTACTTGGTTAGTAGCTGTACATATAGTATTGTATTTCCTTGATTTGTTTGAAGTTGAAGATGGTAAAATATTTTATGTAAATTATGATTTATTTCCTATTTTTTAATAAAACTAATTATAACCTTCAATCTCTGAATTCTTTATTTCTAGTTTCGTTACTAGTTCAATAATAATATAAAAACAATTTTAAAGCGATATTTACAGCTGAAAACCTATGTCAAAATCCTAATATTTGATTTTCTCTACTTAGTAAATCAAATGAAAGGGTTTTGATGTTTTCTTTGCTTAGATGTCACTTTAAAATATTGACAGTAATAGAAATTCGGACAAAAATGACATTTGAAAAGCACGTGCGCGCCAGGCATAATGGATGTCGCCGTATCATGCCTGCTTCGATTATTTACCACGGCAGTTTGTCTTCTTCCTGGTTATAAGTATTCGTTGTTTTTTACTGCGCACCCCATAAGTTGTACGTATCCACAGTTATAGGTCGGTTATTCAGACGCCTCGTTTAACTCCGATTCATAAAGCGGCGATAGGTTGTTTAGGTTTTTAAACAAAAATCGGTTGCCATAAAATCTTAATTATGGCTCTTGGACCATAAAATAAACTTCCATCAAACAGTTGTATAATTTGGTTTCCAGAACATTCTTATAAAGTAGTGTTGTGGCTATTTGACAATAAAAACAAAAATGGATCACGGGAGACCTCTATGTAACAAATTGACATTGTTCGAATTCCGATTTTATATAAATTATTATATCTCCCTTACATATATATGAGTCGCCACTGCAATTTATTTATTTAAGGAAATTGCTGCGTAATGTGCTTAATAGCGAATCAACAAAACACTGTGAACCAAAATATTTAAAAATAGATATTGGTATATACAGGTTCATTCAGTGATCGATTAAAAGATATCAGGGTCGAAAAATATATTTGTTTGAAATATTGGTACTGGCTATATGCCGAATTAATTCGAACATACTAAGAACAAATGATAACTTAACCCAAGAAGCAAGTCTGTGCCATCGACTTAATGGTCCGGCAGCCCGTTACCAGAATTTCAGACTGATCGCGACCTAAATTTTTTTGAGTTTTTTGGTGATTTAATAAGGACTTGAGAAGGAAATTAACAAGAACAACGTTGCGACATCATTGAAAATCATCTTTACGTATTTAAGAAACAGTGGTCGTAATAGTTATCGCGCCTCGTCCGTTCTTTTTATTTTTTGACTGAGAGTGATGTTTTTGATGAGATGAAAATAGTAACTGACATTTTCCGTGCGGTGAATAGTTTTGGTTTTAGAAAAATCGAAAATTGTTTACAGGTGAGAATTCAACTTATCACGCCTTGTCCATTTTTCTTGCTGCTGGATGTTAGTTTTCGTTATTCGTGACCGGAAAAAAATTAGAACGGACATGTTCATAGACGCGCAAGCGCAGTGTTGGATCTTAGGTATGTCATTTTTTTTTAACGCTGTTAGAGTTATCGCGCCTCGTCCGTTTTCAAGCAGAAATCGTGTATTGTGGTTCGGAAATGGGGGAAAAATATGAACTGACATTTTTACACACGCATTTTTTAGCAAACCCGTTTTCAGTCAAGAAAAAATGTCTATCAATAATAATGCAATATGGGGACATAGCTAATGATGAGTTGTTATAGACAACCAAGCCACACAGTAAGCCGTCCCATGCGCCGTGTACCGCGTTCATGAATTATACAGATACGAGATCCGACTCCACTGCCCTCCCTACAGCTGCGCAACACGGAAAATATCCATTCGACTCGATTTACTATATTTTAGAGTGTTCTTTTATTTAAACTATGGAACTTTTCCAACACTCAAAACGTCCGTTATCGATGAGTTCACGTTTTTGTTATATTTTTAATATGATTTCATTAAGAACGGACAAGGCGTAATAACATAAAGACGATCTGATTTCTTACGGACTGAAATCACTCTGACCGGTAAGCGCAGCGTTGCCGAACTTTTTCGCTCCAGTAAAACGTTCTTATTTTTTAATAATTTAGCACGACACGACGTCCTAGCATTCCTAGGTGTGTTAGTCACGAAGCTTTGTTCCAATTACGATATTTTCGAGATATAGAGTATCTAATTCCGGGATCCCGGGACTGCTCACTACTACACTTAAAACCCCAAAATAAGGGATTAAAATAACATTTAATCCCTAAGGAACAGGACAAAGGAATTTGAATTTGTTAATAATTTTGATGTAGATTATAGGGGGCGCTCTCTGCGGTACTCTGGATACATAAAAAGAAATGTAACTTTTTGTGCCTTCGTATAATCATATTTTTATTAAAAATATCAGCAAGAATTCTTTGCAGCAAAGAGAAATAAATAATATTGGTTAAGGGTTATTTTGTATGGTGACTGGGCTGGTTCTTGTATTTTACAATTAAAAAATTAATTATTGTAGTTCGGTAGTATAGTTTAGGTTTTTTTTTAGATGTTAGCTATGCTTATTGTGTTGTACCTTTTGTAAATTGTAAACATTATGCAGGCTAATAAGGAATTTGGAAAAAAAACATCACTCGTAAGTTTCTTCTTACGGGTTGTAATCGAAGCTGCGGATTTCTGAAATCTTAGTAAGTTTAAATAAAGTACTGTATTATTATGAATATTTTTTGTTTTGTAAGCCATTGTAATGTAGTTTTAGTGGTTTCAGCAGTATTATAAGTATAATGGTGTGCACGGATTTGCTTTGCTATATAAATTGGTTGACCACATTGTTCCCCCATCATGACTTTTTGACCGACAATAAAGAAACAGTTCAAAATATCCCGTGTTTTATTTTAGCTAAATAAAGGTGACTCAAGTACACCACATATTTAATAAAGGGTGGCATTCGATAACTAATTTTATTTGTCCAATATTTCATGACAAGCAATAAATCAGTATATATGCATCAAAAGATAAATGAGGATTTTAATGCAATTTGGTACACAATTAAACTATTTTACTAATATTAAACACGATTCTAGTACTTCAAAATAAAGACGAGACAAGAATTAAAACCGTATTTTCTACAAAATAATCCACAAACCTAAACAGAAATTTTAGATACTGAAGGGGCCTCAAGTGATAACATAATCTATTTTGAAGCAACGAATACTTATAAACAGGAAGAAGACAAACAGCCGTGTTAACACATCGAAGCAAGTATGAACAAACGAACAAACCAGGTATCCATTACGTCTGGAATCAGCTAACAAACGCACGTGCTTTTCAAATGTCACTTTTGTACAAATTTTTAATACTGTCAATATTTTAAAGTGACATTTAACCAACAAATATTAGGATTCTGACATGTTTTAAGCTGTAGATATCACTTTAAAATAATCCTTCCACAATCTTATATCATTTTTTGAACTAGTAACGTAACTACAAATGAAAAATTAAACTTCAGAAATAGTAGTAGTTTTATTAAAAAATAGGAAGTAAATCATAATTTACATAAAATATTTTACTGGGCTCTAGGTCCTAGCAAATATTTCAGGCTTCAAGTCCGAGCATATTTTTTGGGCCCCATATGATTTATGGAAAGAAATTATTATCGATGCTTACTCTCAGTAAAGATGACTAAATGAATATTTCAATTACAAATTACTCACTTGCACCAAAAAGCAAACGACGTTTTTCGTAAAAGATTAGAATATTAAAAATTATTTTAAAATTTAAAGATGCGTCTTCTTCACCATTTTAAATCATATCAGATGTTGCTTGATTTCCATGCCCGCCAGACTAAGGAAGTTAGCTTGTTTAACAATTCGTGCTGTTCGCATTCTATGCCTGTCTCTGTCTGCAGCAACCTTCCCTAATTCAGTAAAGTGAGACAAATATGACCAGGATCAACTCGCCTGCATAAACACTCACTTTTGGGCTTTCCATATTAACTCTACGTAAGTCTGATATTGACGCTTAAATGATAGAGTGAAACAGATAGATAAAAGTAGGTTACTTGTGAGCGTATGGAGCAGAGTAGGCTTAGCATCACTTCCAAGGCCTTCTTACGTGATTCGATCCCCCCCATAAGCAGTCTCACCGGGCTGTTTTGAAGTCTACGACCAAAGAAACCCGAACAAACCCAACGAATACCTATAAACAGGATCTCCCTGACAATCAAAATAATAACAGATTTGAGGTTAGGTTGTTCGTATTTTACGTCAAACTTCGGAAATCGCCATTCAAAATTCCCGCTGTCCGAATCACCGAAAGATACCGAATGTTTCCGGGGTTTCCGTGGTTTTTAGTGCCGCCTAACTTTGGTTAACAATTTCCTATATCCATCTCTGACCCTTCCTAAGATAAAATTCATAAATGTCAAAGGTAATTTGGCCTTTTTAACTAATGCTCTTAAGACTTAAATAATTGATAAAAGTTAGAAAAGATATGAGCCTTTTATTTCATAAAAACACTAGGCGTTTTTTATACAGGGTATTTTAAAAATTATACCTTTCGATATATTTAATATAATAAATACTTCAAAGTAAATTTTTTACAACTTAATACTTAAAAACCACTTAAGATAGAAACTGCGCAATTAGATAAAGAATCTAATTGTACACGTAATGGTAAATTAAAATACATAGTGATCCATTTAAAAAAGTTTAAAATTCAAAAAGGTTTAGTCTTAATGCTTAGATTTTCCAACTTATTATATATGCTCGTTAAAATATGTAATGTTCTTTACAAATTAACTTCTTTTTAAATATTTATTTTAAAACTAACAGTTTTATTGTAAATTATATTTTATAATAAATATCTAATTTGGTATCATATTTCAATAGCCCCTAATAATAATATAGTTTTAAGGGCCGATTGTCAGAGATCACTAAAACACAGCATTAATTAACGTCGAACCATTTTCCCGGGTTTTAATAGTGCATTATAAACATAGAGACTAAAAAGACACTTTAGTCACGTAGTTAAATTTATGCACTTAAATAGGGAAAATTGAGTCTAAATTCCATTTAACCGTCAACAAATTTAATTTTGAGGGTTTCAAATTTTTTTAATCCCTTAGAGATTAAATTTTGATCCCTTAGGGATTAAAATTTAATCTCTAAGGGATTAAAAAAATTTATATATCCCTTAGGGATTAAAATTTAATCTCTAAGGGATTAAAAAAATTTGAAACCCTCAAAATTAAATTTGTTGACGGTTAAATGGAATTTAGACTCAATTTTCCTTATTTAAGTGCATAAATTTAACTACGTGACTAAAGTGTCTTTTTAGTCTCTATGTTTATAATGCACTATTAAAACCCGGGAAAATGGTTCGACGTTAATTAATGCTGTGTTTTAGTGATCTCTGACAATCGGCCCTTAAAACTATATTATTATTAGGGGCTATTGAAATATGATACCAAATTAGATATTTATTATAAAATATAATTTACAATAAAACTGTTAGTTTTAAAATAAATATTTAAAAAGAAGTTAATTTGTAAAGAACATTACATATTTTAACGAGCATATATAATAAGTTGGAAAATCTAAGCATTAAGACTAAACCTTTTTGAATTTTAAACTTTTTTAAATGGATCACTATGTATTTTAATTTACCATTACGTGTACAATTAGATTCTTTATCTAATTGCGCAGTTTCTATCTTAAGTGGTTTTTAAGTATTAAGTTGTAAAAAATTTACTTTGAAGTATTTATTATATTAAATATATCGAAAGGTATAATTTTTAAAATACCCTGTATAAAAAACGCCTAGTGTTTTTATGAAATAAAAGGCTCATATCTTTTCTAACTTTTATCAATTATTTAAGTCTTAAGAGCATTAGTTAAAAAGGCCAAATTACCTTTGACATTTATGAATTTTATCTTAGGAAGGGTCAGAGATGGATATAGGAAATTGTTAACCAAAGTTAGGCGGCACTAAAAACCACGGAAACCCCGGAAACATTCGGTATCTTTCGGTGATTCGGACAGCGGGAATTTTGAATGGCGATTTCCGAAGTTTGACGTAAAATACGAACAACCTAACCTCAAATCTGTTATTATTTTGATTGTCAGGGAGATCCTGTTTATAGGTATTCGTTGGGTTTGTTCGGGTTTCTTTGGTCGTAGACTTCAAAACAGCCCGGTGAGACTGCTTATGGGGGGGATCGAATCACGTAAGAAGGCCTTGGAAGTGATGCTAAGCCTACTCTGCTCCATACGCTCACAAGTAACCTACTTTTATCTATCTGTTTCACTCTATCATTTAAGCGTCAATATCAGACTTACGTAGAGTTAATATGGAAAGCCCAAAAGTGAGTGTTTATGCAGGCGAGTTGATCCTGGTCATATTTGTCTCACTTTACTGAATTAGGGAAGGTTGCTGCAGACAGAGACAGGCATAGAATGCGAACAGCACGAATTGTTAAACAAGCTAACTTCCTTAGTCTGGCGGGCATGGAAATCAAGCAACATCTGATATGATTTAAAATGGTGAAGAAGACGCATCTTTAAATTTTAAAATAATTTTTAATATTCTAATCTTTTACGAAAAACGTCGTTTGCTTTTTGGTGCAAGTGAGTAATTTGTAATTGAAATATTCATTTAGTCATCTTTACTGAGAGTAAGCATCGATAATAATTTCTTTCCATAAATCATATGGGGCCCAAAAAATATGCTCGGACTTGAAGCCTGAAATATTTGCTAGGACCTAGAGCCCAGTAAAATATTTTATGTAAATTATGATTTACTTCCTATTTTTTAATAAAACTACTACTATTTCTGAAGTTTAATTTTTCATTTGTAGTTACGTTACTAGTTCAAAAAATGATATAAGATTGTGGAAGGATTATTTTAAAGTGATATCTACAGCTTAAAACATGTCAGAATCCTAATATTTGTTGGTTAAATGTCACTTTAAAATATTGACAGTATTAAAAATTTGTACAAAAGTGACATTTGAAAAGCACGTGCGTTTGTTAGCTGATTCCAGACGTAATGGATACCTGGTTTGTTCGTTTGTTCATACTTGCTTCGATGTGTTAACACGGCTGTTTGTCTTCTTCCTGTTTATAAGTATTCGTTGCTTCAAAATAGATTATGTTATCACTTGAGGCCCCTTCAGTATCTAAAATTTCTGTTTAGGTTTGTGGATTATTTTGTAGAAAATACGGTTTTAATTCTTGTCTCGTCTTTATTTTGAAGTACTAGAATCGTGTTTAATATTAGTAAAATAGTTTAATTGTGTACCAAATTGCATTAAAATCCTCATTTATCTTTTGATGCATATATACTGATTTATTGCTTGTCATGAAATATTGGACAAATAAAATTAGTTATCGAATGCCACCCTTTATTAAATATGTGGTGTACTTGAGTCACCTTTATTTAGCTAAAATAAAACACGGGATATTTTGAACTGTTTCTTTATTGTCGGTCAAAAAGTCATGATGGGGGAACAATGTGGTCAACCAATTTATATAGCAAAGCAAATCCGTGCACACCATTATACTTATAATACTGCTGAAACCACTAAAACTACATTACAATGGCTTACAAAACAAAAAATATTCATAATAATACAGTACTTTATTTAAACTTACTAAGATTTCAGAAATCCGCAGCTTCGATTACAACCCGTAAGAAGAAACTTACGAGTGATGTTTTTTTTCCAAATTCCTTATTAGCCTGCATAATGTTTACAATTTACAAAAGGTACAACACAATAAGCATAGCTAACATCTAAAAAAAAACCTAAACTATACTACCGAACTACAATAATTAATTTTTTAATTGTAAAATACAAGAACCAGCCCAGTCACCATACAAAATAACCCTTAACCAATATTATTTATTTCTCTTTGCTGCAAAGAATTCTTGCTGATATTTTTAATAAAAATATGATTATACGAAGGCACAAAAAGTTACATTTCTTTTTATGTATCCAGAGTACCGCAGAGAGCGCCCCCTATAATCTACATCAAAATTATTAACAAATTCAAATTCCTTTCCCCAAAAAAACCATAGTCACAAAATTTTGTACAAAAATATTGATTCAGAAATAGGTTATTTAGGAAAATTGAAAATTAAATTTTTACTTGGACACCCTGTATCTCAGTTATTACCAGCTATTGAACTAAACTAAGTATGGCCAAATCGCAGTATTTTTACCCAAGGAATATGCAGTTTTCCTGTGTATTTTCAGTAGATACGCCCCTTTGAATTAACACGGCAGTTGTAAAGTATATTGTTGTGTTCTCACTCAGTCATCCGTATCTGTCAGTCTGTCATACGGGAATATTTCCTAAATACGTACATACAGTGTGTCCACGGATTGAGTCCCCGAGGAGGGAAACCTTTTTTATTTGCCAATTTATGAAAAAAAGATATTCTTCATAAAAACGTATGCTTGTGCTCAAACGACCCAAAAGCATACTATGTTCTCAAAGTTATATACCGGGTGTTAAGAATTAGGAAAAATATGACAAAGCTAAGAACAAGAGACCCTTTTGTATGAAGATAGAATTAGTAAAAGTTGTTGAGGTTGTTGAGTTACGAACCAATACAAAATTTTGATTCATTACCTAAATGTACAGGGACTGGCAAGACGTTCCACCTCTTATAAAATATGATTTATTTTGAGTTAACTTGTATATTTGTAAATCAGTTAAAACTGTGTTTGTCATTAAATGGCATTACTTTTGAAAAGCTTCATACTATACGAGGAATTGTCGAAAACTGACTACCATGTAGCGTTTAACCTTTTCCTGACACTTACCTGTTTGGTTTTGTTGAGAAGTGTACTAGATTCACTGAAAGGTCATCGATAGAAATTGTTGGTTGCCTAATGACTCCCTGATAAGATAATAAAATCGATATCGTTCGATAGCTGGAAACAATTCCAATTTGCGAGGTGGCCATATTTATTTGCAGGTTTTCCTGGGCACCATTTAACTAGGCGATGTTTACCGCTGGTTTAGAACCAATCAAATTTGAATTATACCAATCGGAATTTCTGGTACTATCTGACTGAAAGGGATTTTGGCTTCCGTCCACCATTCCGGGGTGAACACGCGTGAAACTAAGGCTGTTTCAAGGCAATTTTAAAGAAACTGGGATATCTTTCCCCAAAAACCCTATCGGGTGATATAGTAAATTTTCTTTAAAAGGAGCCCGTGCTCATCACCGCCAAAGGGTAGATGGTTGTGTAGTTTTTTTGTGTTGCAACCCTGAAAGTTCAGTTACCCAGGCACACCGGAATCATCACTTGTTTTACCTTCCGCATAACCCTTCGTAAAAGGTGAGTCGATTTTATTTAAGATAATCAGTTTAGTTTTTTTGATTATAATGAAGGCAACCTGCCCTTTCGATCCAGAGCGTGGATATTAACTACCCATTTTTACAGGGTTTCTTTTTCTTCCCTGCTCTCATGGTGTTGTTCCATTTCTGTGAGAATGCCACCTCATGTTTTCCTGTTCAACCCCCCAGGTGTATCCTTGATGCTACAGTGACGCTCTGCCAATTTGGATTTTAAGGAGCCACGTTTAGAGACCAATCAGGATACAAAGGGCTCGCCAGAATTCTACGTTGGATTAATTCAGCCCAGAATTTTCAAATATTTTTGTATTTATATTTTTAACATTTTCATTCTTATTAGCGATAATCTTACGTTGATTTTTAATGACTTATTATGATTCTTAATGTAGCCGTAAACTACGAAAAGACTAGGTATTTCTTTTGAAAATTTTATTTCAGTATCGATAATATTACCGAAACAACCATTAGGTTAATCTATATATTTTACATATCATTGTAGTGCAACCCTACAATGTAAACTATAGTCGACTATGGTAGGGTGTGCGCAACTGACATTTTTCTATGCGGATATTTTTTCTGATTAGCATCATCAATTCTACATGAAAACGGCCTCTCGAGTTTTTCTCGTCAGACGCACCGTTCTTGACACACTGTTCTTAATTAAAACCACTAAATGCATATTGAAACTCATTATTATTAACAGTGATAAAGAATTAATGATACATTTTATTTTATAAAAATTGTTTGAGTGGGCAATTCGACGGGACGACGGGCGAAAGCATGCCTTTTAAGTGAGGGTGCCCATTTCCAACAATTTTTATGAAACAAAATTTATCATTAATTATTTAATCAATGTTAATAATAATGAGTTTCAATATGAATTTAGTGGTTTTAATTTAGAACAGTGCGTCTGACTAGAAAAACTCAAGAGACCGTTTTCATGTAGAATTGATCAAGCCAATCAGAAAAAATATCCTCATGGAAAAGTAGCGTACCATCTTTTTTGTAAAAAATATCAGAGGACATGTTTGTAGGGACGCCACTCGTGGAACAATTGAATAACTTTTCTAACTAAAATTTGTGGTTCTATGTCCTATTACCATATACCAAAATTGAAAATAATATATATCGTACTTTCGGAGATGTTAAAAAATAACCATTTTAAAACTAAAAATTCAACACCCTGTAGCAAAAACTTTAAGCCGTTGCGGATATATGTTCATATGAACTTTTCTTTATAAAATGACCTAAGGAACCTCACTCTGAAATATTAGCACGTCATTAAGGAACACCCTGTATAATAATTATTTCGGATAAAGATAAAAAAAGATAAAATCTGCGCACGATTCATATTATTAGAGAACGAATGAAGAGTAACCATTTTTCTTAAACAAATGTACCTAAATGAAAAAAGAAAGGTTATCAGCAAAAGAAAGTTAAAAGTTTCTCACCAACCTCGTCGCAACGTTGGTTTTTTTTAATAAACGCTTTATACGCACTTAACATCTCTTACAATGGAATATCTTGAATCGCTTCTCTAATCCTGTCTTTAAATTAAAAGTTAAAGACAAAAGCGGTTTTACGTATTTAGAAAAATGTAAGTTAATTTAAATGAAATCATATTTTATAAGTGGTGGAACTTTTTGCCAGTCCCTGTATATTTACGCGATGAGTCAAATTTTGTATTGAGGCATAGCGAACAAACCCCAACAACCTTTTATCGTATATTTTCATAAACCCACAAATAAAATAGTTTCCCATCTTGAATAGTCAATCCGTGGACACGCTGTATATAAATTATAGGTAGTATGACTAGTATGTCTTGGGTTTCGGTCACTTTGAAATGAAATTATTTCCTTCCAAAACGCTCCATACAGAGATCAAGTAGAAAAGACTGCCGTACACAGTCTAGGCTCTTCTTAAAAGTTTAGCACCCTGTATGATGGAAATGAAACGTTTCCGGACCTCTCTATTCATGGAAACTTTTTCCTTATTTTTAGTTAACTTATCGGTAAAATATTGAATCACCCTGTACAGTCCTATTACCATTTTATTCTTTCTTTCTTTCTTCTTTTTTTTTGCACCGTATAAACAAAATTTTGCAAAAAAATTGAGAACATTACTAGAGGATATATTCTGGATGAGAGTGGAGTGCTCGGTTTAAAATTATTTTGACATTTTCACGGCCCATTTTCTCATATTCACATTTTAAACCAGATTCTAAGTACCTAACGGAAAGGACTTTCCATTTTACATTGTTAGGAAACAAAGACATTTAGGCAGAAAATTTCCAAGCGCCCACTTTAAGTTTAAATGGTTATTAGGCCAGAATACAATGTAATATTAAAATGTTACTCGGAAACAGCTACTTGCAAAAATGAAAAATCATATGAAACAGTGAAGGAATAGTTATTTTCGTGATAAGTCCAGGAAGGGACTTGTTAAATAACGAGTTTAGGCTACGAAGGAGCCGAGTGCGGACGTCCTATATAAGCGAAATTTGGAACAAATGATCGCCCACATAAATAAAAAAAAATGTATTAAAGTCTCTTGTGATGGATACACTTCTCCTGCATTTTAGGGAAAAAAATTACAACTTTTCCTCCCTACGCGGAAAAAGCACTATAGTAAAATTATTATAATAGCGTAAGCAGAGTTCTATAAGTAAACTGCGATCCTATGGTATGCCCAGTTGATTCTCTGCATGGTTGTCTAGCTTTCTTAAGGACTGCCCTCTGCAAGTGGCGATTGACCGATTTCTCTCAGACACCACCATCGATGCCGGTGTTCCTCAAGGGTCCATATTGTCTCCCACTCTCTTCTTACTCTACATTAACGACCATCTAGTGAAAACCAAAAATCCGATATTTAGCTTTGCTGACGATGGCACACTTGTCTCATCTTTCTCTTTGAATGCACAAACATCGGCTGCCGACGCACATCTTCGCAGACATTATGAAGTATTATGCCTCAACAAAGACCTAGAAGAAATTTTGGCTTGGGGTGACAGTAACCAAGTCGAGTTTAACGCTAAAGAAACCCAGGCAGCAGTTTTCTCTAAAAAGGTTAACATTACAGATCCGGATATAGTCATGGATGGACACGCATTCCCACTGGCTTCATCTGTTAATTTGCTGGGCGTCAATCTGGGAGGAAATATGTCTTGGCATAACCACGTTGTGGCAATCGCCAAGATAGCTTCTCAGAAACTTGGTGTACTCTTCCGAACCAGAAAGTTGTACACACCTCTTTTGACACTGTACAAAGCCCAGACTCGACCATCACTAAAGTATCTACTGTTCTCATGTCTGGAGCTCTGCACCCAAACATACTCTTCGGCTACTGGAGAGAGAGAGAGAATCGGAGACCACGAGCTGACGAAGAGCCTCGACAGCCTAAATCATCGAAGACAGGTTGGGGATTTGACACTCTTTTACAGATATTTCAATGCATGGAATGTGATCGGCTGACCTCTTAATTCCGCCCAGAGCGGAGAACAGCAGAAATACACAAAGAACCACTGCCGCCCAACCATATGTGGTTAAGCCTAGTACTCCTCGAACTTCATTATTTAAGAATTCTTTCATCTGGAGGACTTCATCTTTATGGAACGATCTTCCCGAGGTCGTTTTCCCCAACGAATATAACCTCCAACGATGCACTTTCCTAGCTTGTAATTCTATTTAAAAATATGTGGCATGGATATTCGTACGCACCCCTTCATGATTCTACCGTAAATCTGATTGTTTTCATTGCTTAGTCAACGGGTGAAAATCTATGGTATAAGAATAATGCCATGTACCCAGAAAGGAAAGAAAGTAAAGTCACTAATACTCCGGAAGCCAATTATTAGCAAAAATAAAAACCAGTTTCGATTTCGCAAACCAGCCATCAATATAAGAGCGAACAAAAAAAACACCCCCGTGAAACCTAAACTTTTTTGCCCCGAATTTCTAAAGTAATTTCGGCAAAGCCGATGCAAAATGAAGACATTATACCGGACGAAATTAATACTTCTTTTTGGTATTCTTAAGAAGGGTAGAAAACAGGGAGGGATGTTTTGTGCTAAGGGATAAAAAGTAGGAAATAAAGACATTTTTGGGGGTGATTTTCTTTCAGTTACGTTGCCACGGTGGTTTCTATGTCAGTATTTTAAATTTACGGTTATTCTTTCGTGGAATGTGATATTATAGATACTAATAAGTCGAATGGATATGGTTATTACATAATTTGAGGTAGATAAGTGGTAAATTCGTCATTTGGAGGAAACGTATCGTTATTGAAAGACCCAGTTCTGGTCATTAAGTTTAATAATATTGGCAGTAGATAGGAAACAAGACTGCCCTACGTTGATTTTCATAAAATATTGAACAATACTTTTTACTTGGTCGTTTGAGGGTACTCGCTGTATACTTGAGTTTAAAAATATTTGTTTTTATCCATAACTGTTCTTGATGTTCTGCGACAATTAAAATGCATCAGGGTGATCCGTCGGTTCAAGTTTTTAAGTTTTTCTGTCTCACCCCTTAAGATTGTTCCATTTCATGGAATTTTAATACCTGTCAAATTTTAGCTGAATCAGACGATCCTAAATGGACGCGCCAAGACTATATAGGGTGATAAAAATATATTCTTCCGTAAATTATTATTACATTTAATTACTTATTATTATAGCAATTAAACTTCAATATAAATTATGATAAACTCTTTGTTTATTTTTTTCTATACAGGGTTATTCACGTTATTCGAGACGACCTATTATAGCTAAGCTATTCGTTTTGGATAAAAACAAACATTCAGGGTGGATAGGGGCCTATTTGAGGTACATTTAAAAATAATTTTCACAATGTACAGGTTGTCCCAAAAACACGAAACGTATCAAAGTTGCATTTTTTTAAACGGAATGCCCAATATATTATTTCATTTTCGGTTCCTACGATCAAAATAAATATTACTTTCATTAAGGTTTACCGTACTTAAACCTTACGGTTTGTGAAATATTTCACATTTTGTCAAAATGTAGTAACAATTTTAATGATTAAATTCTCAATATGTATTTTGTTTTCTAAACCCAATTTCTCAGTGGACTCTAATCACTGATTAAGTTTTGTGCATCAGTTATGAAAAATTCACTAACTTATACACGGTGTCCAAAAAGTACTACTAAATAATTACAAGTTTTAAGTGGTAACAACTTGCTTAATTTAAATTTAACACCCTGTATTTTATGTCACTAGCAGATGTAGAATTTAATTGTATATCAAAAAGTATTAACCTCTCCCATAGCTAACTACTCGTATTTTCATGAAATATGCAAATATTCACAAAGCAGGCTAATTATGATAAATTTAATATTAATCAAGTCGACATTTTGACAGATCAGATCTAGATTCTAGAGAAACAGAGGGTTTACAGTAAATGTCAGTTATTTCTAAAAGTATTTCGCTGCAAATCGTCATTTAGTTATAATAGTGGTAGTTTCTGTTTTTTTTATTTTATTAGTTACTTAAAATGATAAGTTATCCAAAAGAAGAACGAATTGATATGATTTTTATTCTTCGAGAATGTCTGCAAAACTGCTTACTTGCTTCCCGAGTTTACGCTCAAATATATCTTAACAGAAACCATCCAAATAGAGAGGTTTTCGAAAGATTGTTGACTCAATTTAAACAAACTGGGAGTGTTCAGTATAAAAAACCCACTAAAAGAAAACTTGTGACAGAAAACGAAGAAAATTAATCTGCTGTAATTGGTTCTGTAATCGAAAATCCTCATATCGGTCAAAACCAAATTGCGCAAAATATCAACATTAGCCAAGCAAGTGTCTCAAGGATTCTTCAGAAACATAGTTTCCATCCCTATAAAATTCAGCGTCACCAAGAACTTTCTGCAAACGATTTTGATAAACGAGTGGAATTTTGTATGTGGGTGTTAGAGACAAAGTGGCAGATAATGAAAACTTTTTAAATTTTGTTATGTTTAGTGATGAATGTAGGTACATTTCATAATAATGGATCTGTGAATAGACATAATTTTCATTATTATTCTGATTCCAATCCACATCAATTTAGAATAGTAAATAATCAACACGGATGGTCAGTGAATGTTTGGGGCGGAATAATGAGTCGATATTTAATCGGTCCTTACTTTTTCGAAAACAATTTAAATGATGAATTTGTTTTTAGATTTTTTCATAAATCAATTGCCAATATTGTTGCAAGACATTCCTGTCGCCATCAGAGAAATGATGTGGCTTCAAATGGATTGAGCACCTCGTATTATGCTAAAATACTGATATAAAGTCAGATTACATCATTGAAGGATGCTTGTCACATTTTCAACAGTAAGACGGTTAAGTTAACAATACCTTCGCTATACTTGATCGTACCGAACATTACACTGGTTCACTGTATTCGGCTAAATGTTACTGGGCGAAATCAGCGGTTCCAAAACAAAATTATCTTAGAATTATGTACCGCGATAAATATTTTTATTTTGTTTATTTTTAGCTCATAGTTTTTTTATTTATCAAATGAAAAACATTTTGCGTCAATAAGTTAAAGATTTTCTCTGGTACTTTTTCCTAGAATTTAATTATTCTTGGATCATTATAGTTAAATCTATATAACAATCACTATTTTACAAGAAAAAATTCAAGCTCAAGTGCAGGATGTTAAGTTCTATTTTAAATAAGTAGTTATGCTTTTTGCTTTTAATTTGTTTCTCATTGTGTTTGAATTAAAAGCAGTTTATGAAGCAAAGTTATGGAAAATGTTCAGCAAGGTGACACAATGCCTAGTAGGTGTTTATCTCCAGGTGAACGCCGTTTGGTATTACAAATGGAACGTTATTTTACTTTAGAAAAAGATAACTCGGGCCCGTTAAACTAATTTTTTATTTACTTTAAATTGTTTTATTTAGAAAATACCTAAAATATAATTTACTTGTTTGAGAGCCACCGACTACCCTGCTCAAGAAGTTTTATTGCTTAGCGGACTTCATATACCGTACCGACTTTATTTACTAATCAACTTAACTCCTCGTCCAGCCGAATCATTGACAACTTTGAGATTATTAGCAATTTCAAAAGGTTTGATACAAGGTATATTATCAGATTTCCAAGTCTCAGAATCATTGTTCAAAAAATCTATATCTATATTAAATCGTTAAAAAAAAGGATTTGGTACAACAAGATACGAAATCAGATATGTTGTTATTCAGAAAAGATGGTAAATCATTTTTCTTAAGCACTCTGTTAATGACGATGTTAATTGGTCATATGTATTTTTACCTTATTTCATACGTTCTCATCGAAAGAAACTAATGCGACATTTTCGGTGTTTAAATACCGTAAGTGCTTTAGCATTTTATGTGCTGGTGTCAGATATATCCGGATCGACATTTTGTAATTAATTAATGCAGCTTTTTTATAAAATGTACAAGGGAGCCAATATTCAGCCACCTTTAAAAAGATATGGAATTTCACGATGCATCGCCCAGTATATATTCTTTAAAATATATGTTTTTGTTCAGACTGATGAAAAGTAATAAACTAAGGCGTCAAGATAAACTTGGAAAACGTCGAGCGGGCATAAAATTTTCCTATCTGCACAGTGGTAATAAAACACTTGCCGTTTGCTGAATGCAAAATAATTCTAAATTATGGATTTGTCGTGTAGATTTTAAAGGAAACCTTCTAAAATATGTACATAAGTTAGAGGAAAATCATACATCATGCAATCGGTTTCCAGCGAAAAATAGGAAAATAAAAGACGAAGAGAATGTAAAATTACTTTGCTGAAAGTAACGGTTTAAAATAACTTGGCTATGGTTTTTCGTAAATTTAAAATATTTGTAGCATAAAAAACGTAAATTTATTCAGTGTTTCAAAAGTAAAACCTTTCAGTGAAAATAATTCACCGACTACAGATTAATCAGCAATTATTATTGTATGAAGACCATTGTCGGTCACCGTTCACTGCTGACCGCTCGCCATTCTACTAGTTGCGGCAAATTGCTAGGAAAGAATTTCTGGAAGAAAATAGCTCGAAAAATTGATTATCGTATAGACAGTTCCTCGTGCGTTCCTATTTGCTCGAATAACGATTTCTGGAAATTTTGGTTAATAAATATACACTGAGAGAATATTTTTACGTTATATAAATTTTAACTACTATAGCAAAAAATAACAACATGGGTCCGCAAACGAAGCGTGGACGGAAGATTAAATCGTTATCGAAGAGCTTATCAACAATACTAAAACAGCATGAGGTCTTCGATTAAAAGCGGCATGTTTTAAAAATATTTTACATTATACAGGGTGGCCCAAAAAAGTGTGACAGCATAAAGTTATATTTTTTTAAATGGAACACCCAGTATTTTATTGCATATTTAGGTTCGTATTAGTATCGTTTATAAGTGCCTCAAATTTTATTTAATTTGGTTTTGTAGTTTGGGAGAAATAAATTAAAAACTGAAACAAAAAGTGATCCTGAATGAAAAAATCAAAAAATAAAAACAATCCAGAACTATTTTTTTAACCTCGGCATTGGGTGAAATTTATGACAAGAGGTCTAGAGATACTATGAATCTAATTGCGTTTATCTATTTTATACAGGGTGTTCATAATAAGCCTTCAAAAACTCCACATTTTAAAATAATTGTTCTCAAGTTTTTCAAATGGAACACCCTGTATATTATTTGACTATTTGACGTAGAATTTATAGACAATTTTTTTTGGTAATACGAGCATATAAGTTTTATCCAGCCTTGTAAATATCATGAATTATGTTGTTTAAATAGAGTTTTTATTGGGAAATTTTGTTATAGGCGACTAGACTAATAATTGTAAACTAAAGTTAATGTTCAAAATAGCTTCCTTTTACTCTTAGAGTTTACCGTATTTTAATTATTTCGATATAAATTTTAAAAGCCTACATTTTTGCTACTTTTTCTTAAAATCTAGCGGTCACTTTTTAATGATTGACATTTGTTATAGATGAGTTCATTTTCTTAATACTATTTTAATAACCTAACATTTAATGATATTCCTTATTTTTTATTTTACTATAAACTAAATATAATTTAATTGATGTATTAAGACATTTAAGGGATTAAAAACAAAATAATGAAACGCAATAAAAGTTTAAGAAAACAAATGTTTTGTCCTTCAGGGCAAAGCGCCAACACCGCAATATTTACCAGATTACTAATTTATTCATTTTTTGAGTCCGACTTGTTTATCGGAAACTTCTATTTTGTAATTAAGTGAATTGCAAAAAATTGAAAAGAACTTTATATTAACAATTTTAAAGTTTTCTAATACAAGCAAAAAAAATGTTTTAAGTATTTATCAAAACGAAATAAGAAACTTATATAATATAAATAAAAATCGTAACCTAAACTTCAACAAATACCTTTTTGTGCTACGTTCTGGTATTGCAATTTGGACAAATGAAATTGTCAATACCTTCTTTTGACAATCCAACGCAATCTTCATGCACATATATTTTGCATAATATGCACAAACGTATGTATAATATTTCATCGGTTTTACATAAAAAGCAATACCAGCTTCTTTTTTCATTTTCTAATGAACAGTCTTAGTTGTCATCACAGAAAACTTCATCTTCGTCTAACTCACTTTCACTTGAACTTTGAAATACTTTTGTCGTAATTTTCCTTATTTTATATTGTGCTTTATTTTCAGTCGTCTTACGTTTCTTTTGTTTTGCTAACCTTTCTTTGGTTATTTTTTGGATCTTTTGCTTTTCCGGTGTGCAATGTTCCGTAATGGGGGAATCGAATTTTCCGGGTGTCCGTGTCAAAATTTTTGTTGTTTGAGGTTGTTGTTTCTGTTTTTCGCGCAATGCCGCGCAATGTAGAAGCGATTGCTTCTGGTTCAATTTGAATGTGGTCACCAAAGTCTCTAGATGTCGAGGGGATAGCTTCTGGATCAGCAAGAATTTCATGATTACCACCTTGCTCAGTTTCCATGGTATTATTCAGAGAATCTATCTGTAACGGCCGACAACATAAAATCATCCTCCGAGAAAATTTCTGGATATATCTGCTTTTTTGAAACCACTTAAAATATTTGACTGATTCAGTGAAAACGGCATTGCTTCTTTTACGAACTCCGGAATATTATAAATTGAAATGGTTCTGCCTGGATTTGTTAACATCCAGTTATTCATCGATGTATTATACCTAGATTTAAATGATGAAAAAACCGCTGTGGTAGTGTTAGTAAGGTAATTCCATTATCTTTGGCGTATTTTATTGCATCGATGGATACGTGACTCTCATGGTTGTCTAGGATTTGGAGAGTTCGATTTTCTTGGGTTGAGTGAGAATATGTTACAAAATGAATAAGATACTTTAGGAAACTTTTGTTTGTCATCCATAATAATATTATACTAAATACATATTATTTAAGAGGGAGACTTGACCCATAGATTTAGTCTCCCACCCGGCACCTGGTTCAAATCTCCCAACCGGTACCCGCCTTATTTTTTGTATTTTTTTTTAACTAGCAAATTTATTTTGAAGGTTTTGCTTTCGAAAATAATAGCTGCACTAACGACTGAAAATAATTACCTGAAAATCATATTGAACACTTACCTTATATAAAGTTAGCAGAGGAAAATACAAAATCTTAGGATGTTACTTTTTATACGGTAAAACATGTAACCTTCTCTAACTTCTAAGTTGTACTGGCCATCGCTAAGATGCTTTGTCGGTACAATACACCTATGAATAGTTATCGTTCAGGATCGGTTGATTTCGCTTGGCGCGAAATATAAATCAAATATGGCGACTGGTTCAAGTCTCCTTTATGGTCAACCGTCCCGCACCCCCCATATATGTCGCTACAGTGTTGGATTAGTTCAAGATTCGTTCGATACAGTTAAGTATAATAATAATTTCTTTAAGAATCTTTCATCGCCTTTTCACAGCTTATACTAAAATTATTGGGAAATAAATTTATTTTAAGAGCAATTGCGGATTAATCTTAAACCAGTTGTAATTGCCAAATTAACAACAAATTTTTAATTGGGATTGTGCAAGATCCGTTTGCGATAAATATGATCTGCAATAATGACCGAGAGAGGTCGGAAAGACTGTTTGAATTCGTTGCATAGGCTTAAAATAGAAATTTTTCTATCTGTATTTAAAATATCGTTGTATTAAAATTACCACTAAACTTCGGCCGCTGGCGACTTCGGATGAAGCGATAATTTTTCTAGCGTAGGTGTTTTATCCTAGACTGGCAAGAATACCTAAAAATGTAATTAATGAGCTATCCAATCACGAATTACAATCTAAAATTGCTGAAAAAAGATCAGACATCCTACGTGCCTCTGCCTATCAGAATATTCTTACACTAGCTTCGTTTTCTTCTTTGAAAAACATCGTACAACATCATCCCAACCAATCAATAAAAGATAATAATATGAGAATTCGAGTTGCGTGCCGGCACGATTATTAAACGAATTAAGCTGGCGTAAAAGCTATTTGGGGCATTTAGGGAGAGGAGAGCCGATTTTATATACTCATTCGGCTTTCAAATTAACTGTCTGACGGCGGAATCGGAATTTCCAATAAAGACTTGAGACTGCGAAGCAGGGAAAATTGGAAAATAAGATACCAGCTTTCTAATTTTCGTAAAATAACAAGGAAGCGTTGTAAAGCAGTCACAATGTTGGAGGCCAAAAAAGAAATTGATGATGAAGTGATAATTGGAAATATTCGGTTAGTTTCGAGACATTTTTCTTTAAATTCGTTTTTAAATTTTATTGATTAAAAATACGTCAACAATGACACTAAAGCTAGCTTTAGACGGTGCCTGTTTTCGTGCGTTAGCGCATACGACATTTCATGCAGCCGCATGCAATATAGTGCATGAAACCGACCTTCTTATATCGTGCAACATATCATTTACACTAAAATTGATATCGGTGGTGCACTTTTCAATATGGATGTTGTGAAGTTTGGAGGTTTGTGTGCTGCTTTTATTATAAAGTGTTGGATACGGGAATTGCTTAGGAAAATGTCCTATTCCATTATAGAGAAAATGCTGTTAGATGCGGATCCAGGGGGGGTCATGACCCCACACCTCAACAACTTTTGACGCTATACAAAGCCCATATTCGACCATCACTAGAGTACCGCTCTCATGTCTGGAGCTCTACGAACAAACCCAAACATACTCTTCGGCTACTGGATTCCATCGAAAGGAGGCCCATTCATCTGATCGGAGACCACAAGCTGACGAAGAGCCTAGACAACCTAGAACATGGGTGGGCAACGTCCGGGCCGCTGTATGATTTCATCCGGCCAGCGAAACATTTTGAAAAATCTTAAAAATTATATTAAAAAATTTAAAAATAAAATTAAAAATATTACACGACTTACTCATACTCACGGAAGCAAGTGAACGAGCAAGCCGAGTGGCGGCGATCATCAAAGAGTGAGGCGGCAAACAAACATCAAAGCCTTTGATGTTTGCCGCCTCACTCGCGGCGCAACAAAAGAATGTTCTACACTAGACAATTCTAGATCATTCCTTCATTTTGTCTATATAAGCGGGTGGATGGCCCGAACTTTAGTTCAGTTCTATTTGAGCTACCGAGGTGATAACTTCGACAAGCGATATCCTAGCGAACTGCTAGTCAATTTGCTTTGTGACTGTGTGCATCTTGAGTGCTTACTAATTATATTTTGTTATTAAGTTTATCGAACGAAAATGATGTCTGGTGGAAAGAAACGAAAAGTAGATGCAGAGGGTCGCCGGTTTCAAGAAAAATGGACTGAAGAATTCTTTTTTATCTTGCACAATGGTAAGCCTATTTGATTGCTGTGTAATGAATCCATTTCAGTGATGAAAGAATGCAATATAAAGAGGCATTACTCAACTAAGCATCCTATGGTGCACTCACTGACAGGACAAATAAGAAATGACAAAATCCAGAAGCTTACCGCAAATTTGGAAAAACAGCAGCAAATGTTTCATAAACAAAGAACACAACTTGATAATGTTGTGAAAGCTAGTTTTATAGTTAGTTCTAAATTGGCAAAGTCATCAAAACCATTTGCCGAAGGAGAATTTATCAAGGAGTGTATGTTAGAAGTTTGCAGTGTTTTGTGTGTGTGAAAAGAAAAATGAATTTGAAACAATTAGTTTGTCAAGACGAACTGTTGTCCGACGTATAGAAATGATGGCTATTGATATAAAAACAACATTGACTGACCGTATGGCTGGTTTTGAATCATTTTCCATAGCATTAGACGAGAGCACCGATTTGTCTGACACAGCTCAACTGGCTATATTTATTCGAGGTGTTGATAAAGAGTTCACTGTTACTGAGGAATTGCTTGCTTTACAGCCGCTAAAAGGAACCACTACAGGAGAGGACATTTTGAATGAAGTTCAAAAGGTATTTACAAGTTCTGCCTTGCCATGGTCAAAATTAGTTGGAGTATGCACAGATGGTGCACCTTCTATGGTCGGCTTACGTAAAGGTTTCATCGGAATTTTGAATGAAAAAGCAGCTGAATTAAATGTGCAAAAAGATGATTTGATAGTCCTTCATTGTATTATCCACCAACAGAACTTGTCTTCTAAGTCCATTCGACTCCAGAATGTTATGAATGTGGTAGTAAAAACCATCAATTTTATTCGATCCCGAGGGCTTAACCATCGTCAGTTCAAGGCGTTTTTGGATGAAATATCAGTCGAATATGACGACGTAACATATTATTGTGAAGTCAGATTTCTAAGCAGAGGGAAAATGCTGCTGAAACGGTTTTACGAGCTTAGAAAAGAGATAGCAGATTTTATGCAAATAAAAGATAAACCACTATCTGAATTGAGTGACCCAAAATGGATATGTGACTTAGCATTTCTGGTCGACCTTACAGGCTATTTGGATGATTTAAATTTGAAACTTCAAAAACAAGGACAGTTAGTAAATGATTTGTACAGCCATTTGAAAGCGTTTCAGAACAAAATCCGCTTATGGGAGGCACAGATGCTGTCTGGTAACAGTTACTATTTCACCACGCTCTCTGCGTATGAAAATATTGCTTATGCTCAATACGCTGAAGAACTCAAGTTACTGTCGGAGCAATTTTCGAACAGATTTAGCGATTTCAAAAACATGGAAGACTGTTTTTTCAATTTATTTGCTACTCCAACAAAAAGTAATGTACAAAATGCTCCAATACACTTGCAAATGGAGTTGATCGAGATTCAAGAAAACTCACTCCTAAAATCTAAATTTGAAGACGTGGAGTTGTGCGATTTCTACAAAAAATACCTCGAATACCATTTTCCGCAGCTTAGAAAATTCGCAAGAAGATTGATTTGTGCCTTTGGCAGTACTTACAAATGCGAACAGTTCTTTTCAATGATGAAAGTTAATAAGTCAAAACATCGTACAAGGCTGACTGACGATAATTTCGAAAATTCCTTACGTCTTTGTATCAGTGGAATTAATCCAAACATCGATGGATTAGTTTCGGAAATTCAAGCTCAAGTGTCTCATTGATTTCGGTGTCGCTATTTAACATTATATATATTTTTATAATATATTTATGTTTCTTTTATATTTATCTATTTATTTTAATAAATAAAATTAAATATTTTTGTATCGCAATTTTTTCACTCATCTCGGGGTTTTTTTAATTTATTTATTTACGGGACTAGCCCATTTTCGTAATAACAATATGTTTTTCAGAAAGTTTTACATTTATTATATGGCCCTTTAGCCCAAAAGGTTGCCCATACCTGGCCTAGAACATCGAAGACAGGTTGGGGATTTGACCCTTTTTTACAGATATTTGCATGGAAAGTACTCGGCTGAACTTGCCCTTTTAATTCCGCCCAGAGCGGCGAATAGAAGAAATACACGTCGAACCACGACCGTCCATCCATATGTGGTTAAGCTTAGTACTCCTCGAACTTCATTATTTAAGAATTCGTTCATTTGGAGGACTTCATCCTTATGGAACGACCATCCCGAGGTCGGTTTTCCCAACGAATATAACCTCCAACACGCACCACTCCCAGAGTGCCTTAAAGGATTTTTCCTATAATGCCTGTGTCTGATCATTAAAAAAAAATTAAGTTTCCTAACAACATCAAGTTGCAATATTTTATGCTTATCGATTATAGTACGTGTAACCCTGAAGTTTAGTCTACTGCGGTTGTGATCTATTGTATTTTTTAATTAATTTTTAGTGTTTTTTCGAACTAGAACTATTTATTAGCTCTCTACAATGGATCTTCAGTGCATGGTGTATAAGAACAAACCCGAACAAGTGAAATAATCAGGTTATGTTTCTTTTAGGTAAAGCAGTGGTGTATCTAATTCTATATTTTAAATCAATATTACAAAAATACGGATTATTTCTTTATATAAGGAATTTGCTGTAAAAAATAGCTACAACGATTACCTATTCATAACTAATGTTAGATCGAAATTATCTAAACGCGTACCTTATTACAGCGTTACCATTTTTAAAGCCATCTTCTTCTTATTTGAAACAGTAGAACTGTGTAACTTTACCTACGAAATTCCTATAAGAATTTTCACAGTGGGTTCTACCGTTTTACAAAAGAACATAAAAAAAAATCACGATTGAAGCATAAGAGTAAATAGTGAATGCAAGGGTGTTATGTCATTATTTTAACATAAATGTGGTTGGGGATTTCCTTATCTATAATGACGACCTAACCTAAAGTAAGCCCTACGTCATTCAATGCAAGGCCCTCTCGATTATAATAATTTTAGATCCAAAGGTGTTACATCACAAATTGTTGATAACCTATTATTTGCTTTATACTTAACTACTTTTTTTTACCACTTTTTGTTCGGGCTTGTTCGCCACACTTAACTGTGGCAAACATTCCTAATCCCCCACGCCACATCTACAAAGCAATAATGCAAGGGGCCTTCCTTGATAAACTTTGGCTCTATCGGATCGTGAAAAACAATCGCCTGCGCCAAAACAAAACGTAAACGGTGTCTGAGGCGACGAGACGAGATTGAAGTGCGCGTCATGAATGGAGCGAGGTGTGAACTACAGCGCCCCCACGCCTATTAGAAAGGCATTAACCAAGGTGTGAAACACCCGTCACATCATGGTGGTTTTAATGGGTGCCCATTGTTTTAACGGCTGGCCTTCTTTGTTTTTGCATTTAGTTTGTTTTTCATCTCGAAACAGGTCAGGATTTTTTTTTCTAGCTGGAAATTAAAGACGATATAAATGGTTGGTTTTGAAATAAATACGCTCACAGTGGCACAATTTAGAAATGCCAGGAATTGTGTTTGTGTTAGGGCTTGGAAATAAGGGGAAACCCATTATTTATATCAGAGCTTTTTTGCAACTCGTGCTAATGAATCTTTAAATGCAAATATCTCGGAGAATATTCATACTACACATTTATCTTTTAAGCAGTGCTTGTTCGGGTTTGTTTGGGGAATGGCAAAAATTAACCCCCGCCGCTCGACCAATAAATTATGCAACTTTGAAAATATACAGTGCGTTGCAGTGTTAGATAAAATAAGTATCAATTTTTAATAGTCTCGCAGGTTGGTGGCGAAATTACGACATTAATATACACAGAAAAAGAAATACTCACTGAGTTTATGTATTTTTTGTTCCGCTCAGAGTTTTTTTACTAAATTTGAAAATGACGATACATATTTCTATAATCAATATCCCGTTTGAGTAAAACCATTTTTCAACATATTTTATTTTTATTTTAAATTAAATAAATATTTTTATTTTAAGTAACTTAAAAGCTTTGTCAGAGTTATGGCTATTTGCTATTTGAAACCAAACCATTAATTTACATTTAAATTATGTTAACTCTCAACTAGAATATGCATTTTGCAAATAAGTGAAGTGAAAACTTGGTTCATGACTTTTTATCCCTATTTCGTTTAAAAATTACTATTTGTTAATTTTTAAAATAAGATTATTGTATTTTTAAAATAAACATATTGATGAGCTTTAAACAATATGTTTCTTAAAATAAAATCATATTATGTTTAACTTGGAACTAAATAATCGAATATTTAAATTAAAAATATTAAATCGGTTTATCCATACCCTTCTAATATTCAAACTATTTAAATACCTATCAGTATTACACGCAAGATTCGAATAGGTATATCGGGTATCAGAAGTACCCACGATATCAAGCTTCACTTTGAAATAAGGGGATCTCTTAAGGGTAGTAATTTCATTTCCGAGAAGAGCAAACAAACAAACTCTTCGAGGCTTATTTTTATTTAGTTTCGCCGTAATAGTTTCATACATGTATCGTGGTTTCCTGCATTCGTGGTTTTCTTGCTTTTTCACGAATAACGATATAAAATACAAGGGGTTCCATTTACAATAAATAATTTATTGATATCCATATCAAAGGTAAGTTTTTTCCTACCCTATATAATTTTAAGAAAATGTTTTTTTTTACCAGTCAACCTAATGCTTTTGCTAAATAATCGATACAATTTTAAATATCTAGTTTAAAGATATAAAGCAAACAATTCATTTAAATTTAAATCGACATTTTCAAAAATAGTTAAATATCTCGGGTTTGTAATAGAGTAACTTGTCTTTATTTAGTCCATATAATCGAAATATGCAATAATATACAGGATATTTCATTGAATTTTTTTGCAAGTTTGGTATGTAACTTTTTTTTGAGAAATCATGTATATTTCACAAAAAAATTGCTCTTAATTGATCTAAATATACTTCTACAAAGAAAAAATTAAAATAATATACTGGATGATGTAAATGAACCGACGCGTATGTGGTATGAGCGAACAAACCCACCCTGTATAAACTTCCTCAAGTTGTCTAAGCACACTGGCCGCAATACTTTAAATTGAACGCACTGTAAGTATACTTCTTTCTAATGGACTGCAATCAAAACCTTGGCGTTGATTAGACCCTTTGATTAATAATGTCGATTTAAATCGATCCATACTACCATCCATCTGGATTAGTTGTAATTCATATACATACTGATTGAACGGCATAGATACCACAACGATTTACTATACAGGGTGTTTCTTAATAACATGGTAATATTTAAGAAGATTCTTCGATACACTCTTTCCCTTAAATATCCCCAAAGAAAATAATCCGGTGGTGTTATATCTGGTGTTCTAGGCGGCCATTCTATAGTACCCCTACGACAACGTTAACCAAAGTACAAACCTCAGCTTGAGTGCTAATTTTGTAACCGCCCCCCCCCCCCCCCCCCCTTATTAAAATTTCGATAAGTTGCTGCTTTTCCAATAACATTTTTAGGTAATGCACAAATTATTGAAGTCAATGTTATGGATAATTGATTACAATAAAATAGCTTATTTATTTAACATGTTTAAATTTAAAATTTAAATTAAATAAAGTATGAATTGAACGTATTACTTTTAATAAAAGTCAGTGTTATACGACTCAGCAGTCTGAAACAGGGACGGAAGGGGGAAGCAAGGCCAGGTTGATATTTTATAACTTATTTATTTTTTATGCAATTTTCATGATTCTGTTATCAGTTTGTAGATCCATTTATTGTATTTTTCCTGAATTATTTTATAAAGTAATATTATTTGATTAGGCTATATTATACAGGAGTAAATCAAACTGTTATTTTTTGTCGTAATTTCAAAACACTCTGTAGGAAAATTGAGTGGATAATAATTTTATTTACATACTGATTCTACTAATCTTTGATGTATTCCAAACATTTCGTCTTTTGATTCATTCCATTCAAACACTGATTTGAAGCCTATTTTTATTAAAAAAAAATACAAAGTATATAACATAACATCTCATAAAGTTAATTAACAAAAACAATTTTAATATCGTGTATTTCCACCTCTCACAGTAATGACAGCTTGCAGCCTTCGTGGCATCGAATGAATAAGGTTACTCATCTTTTCTTCAAGGTTTGGGTTGAGATCCGGGCTACATGCGGACCATTCCAATCTTGGAAGTCCAACTTCAGCCAGATATTCACTCACTACATGTGCAATGTGAGGTCTAGCATTAGCATGCATTAATGTAAATTGGTTCCCAATGAAAGGAGCAAATGGATCAACACTCTCTTGGAGGATTTCCTCAATGTAACGGTGGGCGGCTAAAGCTTCATTTTCAACAAATACAAGATTGGTGCGTGCTTCGGTAGAAACACCCGCTTAAATCATGAACCGTCATGATATGAGATTCGTTCTGATATGATGCAGTCATCATATCTTTCATTTCTACGTATGTATACCCGCTCACGACCATCTGGCGACCTTAAACAAACCCTGGATTCATCAGTGAATAGTACGTAAGAATATTGTCACTGTCAAATATTCTGTCACAATAATCACGTACTTAGCCAACGACGATACTTTTTAGCCGAAAGCTTGACATACATTTTCTAAAAATAACAGCGTTTCACTTAAAATGTTGCAGCTAGCAGCAGAAATGAGATAATAGAATGAATCAAAAAGGAAGTATTTAGAATACATCAAAGATTACAAGAAACAGTATGTAAATAAAATTATCCACCTCAATTTTCCTACAGGGAGTATTGAAATTACGATATAAAACAACAGTTTGATTTACTCCTGTATAATATAGCCTAATCCAAAAATTTTACTTCATAAAATAATTAACGAAAAACACAATAAACGGATCTACAAACTGATAACAAAATCATGAAAATCGCATAAAAAATAAAAAAGTTATAAAATATCAAACTTGACCAAAATTTCAGGGTGGCGGAATTTTGTGCCGGTGAGTGTATATCATGAATTTAATTCAATCCAATATTCATTATCTATAGTAATTTGGCAATAAAAAAATTGATGTGATATAAAATATACATTTTGATCCCATAGTGTTAATTTAAATTCGGTATTTTACTAGTAAATATTAATGGAAATTTTTGAATAAATTTAATAAAACAACCTGACAATCTCTTACGTTTTCACTTTTTGTCCGCATTCGTTTCATTGTTTGAAACTAATATGCCAAACAATATCTCGAAAACAGGTATTTTCGCGACGCTCTGTATATCATACCCACACTAAAAGTTCTAGTCGAACCCGTAAAACTATTCGCAGCACACCCTGTCCTCTGTAAAGGGGTAACTAACGTTTAAGCGCGCACTTATATGAAATTCCTTTGGGCCATTGGCACAATTTATTACCGGCCAGAGGCAATTACGCGGCTCCGGGACCGTATTAGCTTTCAGGCCCTAAACCCTTTCATAAAGGGTTTAATTGCCTGTAAGATAAATGTATACTGTATGCATGTTGGATGGATACTGCTCGAAGTTAGACGTGACAAATTACATTGTCGCGCTATGCGTGTCGTGGAAATTTTTTAATTTTCCCGATTGAATATTATCGCATAGTTGTTTATTAAATTAAAAAGTATCACGATTATTGGGTAAAATTAAGAATCTTACATCAAGAAAGATACGACTTTGGTTCACACTCTTAGGTGAATTGTAAACAACTTTCCGGAAAAACAATCGGGGAGCTCTGAAAATTAGTATAATTTTTCTTTTTTTCTCTGTCGTTTTCTGTTAATTAAACAAGACACTATGTCGCCTTCGAGCGTTCGGAACATACTTTTTATAAAGCCCTTATTTGAACGGCCGTCTTTCATACCTGCTTTCACGTTTGACACTACCAGATTAACAACTGTCAGATTCATCGTTATTGTTAAATAAAATTCTTTGTTGTTTTTCAGCGTTTATGTGTTAAATTTAAGTATTTATTGTTTGTGTAATTCTTAGCTTAACATGGCAACACTGTGCCAAGTCTGTCGTTAACGGGATAAAAATGTAGACTTTTGAGTCACATCCGTCGATTTTTTGTTTCAACCGATCTGCTGGTACAATGAAAACAGAAACAGACAGAAGATAAGAAGACAAGTGGGATTTTACAGATAGAATCTCCATCTCTTTCTTTTTGGGTTTATTTTCGTAATAACAGGGGACACATTGACGTCTACAAAACAGTTGGTAAAGAAAATTGTTGAAAATATAAGTTTGCTATAACCCTATAAAATTTTTAGAAGTGCCAGAAGAAGTCACGAAAAATGTTTTATCCGAACAAACTCCAAGAAGTCAGGTTAATTTCATTATCCGCAATATAAGAGCAAAGGTATCAAATTGAGTTGACTTACCAATACTTAGAAGTTATAAATAATCTCCATACCTATAAACAATAGTGTTTAAGATTCTTTTAAAGCACACATTATAAATTATTAGTTATTTATTTAATTTTTTCCTTCCCTTTCTGTTGACGTTTATTATTATGCGCGGTATTATTACAGGTAACATTCTTACGTTGCACTATCATTCCTAAAGCTTCGTAAATGTGTGATAATTCCGACCAAAATGAGACTTACTCACATCATGCCTTAAACATATTTTGATATCTCTCTCTTTCAATTAAAATAATCAATATTTATTCCTTCTATCATAGGGACTTCTATCCAAAGAATATGTCTGTTCATATTTTATGCACTTAACCATAAAATAATATAAGTGGGTATAATTTTTCTGTGAAAAATAAGGAGATAAAGCCTTTTAAAGAATAAAATATTAAGAATTTGAAAAATAATAAAATATAAATAGAATAAACCCGAAATAATTTTTACATCTTTAACTGCATTAGTTACAAAGGCAGGTCAAATTACTAATCAAATATTCCTACTTGTAGAAGCCATGTTTAAATACGATTTTTCAAAAAACACTCTTGCAATGAAACTCAAGTTTCAACTAAATTTTGCCAATCCATGCATCCTCATATGAGGATTATAAATCTACTACTTTAGGACCCAAGTCAAGTTAACGAATTAAGTTATGAGGCTTACGGTATATAATGTCATTCTCTTTTATTGCCTTCTAATGTGTATTTTGTCCTAATTGCAAATACGAAAGTAAGAAATCTGCAGGTGCAAAAAAATTCAATGAATTCTTATCTCTAATAACACTGGGGAACAGCAAAAATGTTTCCGAGACCAAAATAGCAAAATCTTACTTATTTTATTATACTAATTAACAATCTGTCTTGCAAAAGGCTCAGTTGGCTCCGGTTTTATAGATCCATCCCAATTATGATAATTTACCTACCTGCCCTTAATATATGGGAAAATTTCACCATTAAATGAGAAATACCTGGATTTATTATAACAGGTGTACTTTATAAGGGGTTTAAATACATATAATATAAATCCTAAATTGTTAGTTAGTTGTATTTCAACCACCAGTTGATCGAGAGCTGTTCGTATTTGAGAAATTAGAGAGTTTTGAGCAACATGTCGCGAGTTTGTGTAAATAAGCCGGATCATTTTTGTTATATATGTGGTGAAATGACTTTTGTGAAACAAAAACGTACGCTTAGCCCTTTAATAAAGAAGGCTTACCACTTGTATTTTGGCTGCAAAGTTGGAGACCAGGATAAAAATTGGGCTCCCCATATCTGCTGCTACAAATGTGCGTCCAACATTCGCGGCTGGCTAAGTGGAAAAAACCGTAAGATGCCCTTCGCTGTTCCTATGATCTGGCGAGAACCGAAAGACCACGTTACTGACTGTTACTTTTGTTTGACACCTCCCATCAAAAAAGGCTTTTCAGAGAAAAAAAGGTCTGCGATACAGTATCCAAATTTACAATCCGCCATACGCCCGGTGCCTCATAGTGACGAGTTGCCTATACCTAATCCACCTCAGGAATATACCCTTCATTCTGATGATGATCAAGAGGATTCAAACGGTAGTGTACCGGAAAATGTCGCCGGCCCATCAACCTCGCAAGACTCCGATTTTGTCTGTGAACTTCCAAGTAAAAAGCCTCACAAAATAAGTCAAAGTGAATTAAGTGACCTTATAAGGGATTTGGAACTGCCCAAGACAAAAGCAGAACTATTGGCCTCTCGATTGCAACAATGGAATTTACTTGAAGATGAAGTAAAAGTTTCTGTGTACCGAAGCCGTCAGAAAAACCTAACACCATTTTTTAACATGGATAACAATTTGGTAGCCTGTAGGGACATTGAGGGATTAATGGCAGCTTTAAATCTGGACTATGATCCAAAAGACTGGAGACTTTTCATTGATTCCTCAAAAGTAAGTCTTAAAGCTGTGTTACTCCATAATGGAAACAAATTGCCTTCAGTCCCAATTGGTCATGCAGTCCATATGAAAGAAACATATAGCAATTTGAAATTGTTACTTGAGACCATACAATATGAAAGATATAAATGGCAAATTTGTGGGGATTTAAAAGTTGTGGCGATCTTGCTTGGAATGCAGCTAGGTTATACCAAATACTGCTGCTTCCTCTGCGAATGGGACAGTCGAGCACGATCGGATCACTACAGAAAGAAAATTTGGCCACCGAGAGAGCCTTTTGAGCCAGGAAAGAAAAATGTGACCAGCGCGCCATTAGTTGCCCCAGAAAAGATTTTACTACCGCCACTTCATATAAAATTGGGACTTATGAAAAATTTTGTGAAGGCAATGGACAAAGAAGGCCGTGCTGTTAGTTATTTAAAAGAAAAGTTCCCTAGAATCAGTGACGCTAAAATTAAAGAGGGAATATTTGTGGGTCCCCAGATTAGGAAACTTTTCGGAGATGCGCAATTCGATTCCATACTTGAAGGCAAGGAAAAAGACGCTTGGGATGCCTTTAAAATGGTTGCAAAAAATTTCTTGGGAAACATAAAAGCAGAAAATTATAAAGACCTGGTTGCCCAACTTCTTTTGTGTTACCAAAACCTAAGGTGTAATATGTCGTTGAAAATTCATTTCCTGGATTCTCATCTGGATTACTTTCCGGAAAATTGTGGTGCTGTAAGTGACGAACACGGTGAGAGGTTCCACCAGGATATTTCGAACATGGAAAGAAGATATCAGGGAAAATGGAACTGTGAGATGTTAGCCGACTACTGCTGGACTATTACGAGAGATGCCCCAGAGGCTGCTTTCAAAAGGCAAGCTAAGAAGCGCAAAATGAGTGTCTAAACTTTGGATTCAATGATAAAAATGTGCTATTTAGTTGCTTTTGTTGAACCAACAATATATTGTTATCTGTATTTTGTATGTCCATTGTATATGCCTATGAATTAAAATTTTGTAACAAATAATTGAGATTTTTTTTTTTGCGAGCCAACTAAAATCTTTAATAGGTATTTTTTAGTTACTTGGGTACAGTTGAATCCAAAAAAATAGGTTTTGTTCAGGAAACAAAAAAAAAGTTGAAATTTGTTTCCCAGTGTAATTATATGGGCTTTTACCAATATAAGATTAAGTACTTCCAGTGATTTATGAATAAATAGATATTATTAAAAATGCATTAGTCTTGGAATTAGTTAAATTTTTGATAAAATTTATGACTATTATAATTGTCAAATATATTAACATTACAATTTATTATGAGTAGGCTCTATCTCAAAAACTAGAGCTGATACGAAGAAAAGCTAAGTGTTTTTGGAATCCCCGCATTCAGAATAACTAAAATCCGTTGTTTTTTCTTCTGCACCAACTGGTCTGTGTTTTTATAAAAAATCCTTTAATGAATTTTATCTCATAAACGGTTTGAGATAGGTATAGGAAATTGTTAATAAAAATTGCTTGGATTTTTACATTATTATATTACAATAACATAGTTAAGCCTAAGCCTAACCCTAAGTGATAGTGATACGTCAATATACAGGCTGTCCGGGAAAAGGAGGTCAATCCATTAACCATATATTCCTTGAGCAAAAATAATATTACTTTTATAATGCCATTTTTCATTCTTGACCCTCATGTGCGATATACAGGGTGTTAAAGTTTGAAATTAAAAACTGTTTTTTTTGAATAGTTCGAGTATTTAATGAGATATTAATTTCAAATTTGGTACATTGCGTCAGCCTAAAAAGCCACATCTTTTGAGAGGAACAAAACAAGAAACTTTTGTCAAATACTCAAAATAGGGGGGGTCCAGTTCCCGCTGACCACCCCTATTTTTTAGTGTGTGCGCCAGTGACTTCTAAGCTATATTTTTTTAGGTAATCATTTATTTTTGATTATTTTTTCTCCCTTATAAAATTTCGATCAAATCATGTGTTTTGGAGATAATTTGAGAAGCACGGATCCTTACCAGATGCCAGCGCGGCTGACGGTAATCCAATAATTTTCAAATGCTAAATCAAGTCAGCCGTTGTGGCATTACCATGGATACAAGATATAATTAAGTAAAACTTTGCAATAAGTGACGATACCGAAAACAAAAGACTAACCAAAAATAAGGACAATGGCGTACAGATAAAAACCTGTAGTACTAATTCAGTTAAATGAAATTAGTTTATTGACCTACTAAGAACTTACTATTGCTAATCTTCATATAACAGTAAACACCATTGTTATCATTCGTTCTTAAGACAATAATTTACTATTACTTATTAAATAAATTTGAACCATCATAACAAGATAGCAAATACTCAAAACATATTATTTTCGAAAGGAGTATAATAATTGTCGCGACATCTCGCGGTGGTACATAAAAACGGCGAAACGCGTCTGGGTATTAGTCTGACGAAGGAAAATGGAAACAAATTTCTATATTCAAATATTATTTTTTTAAATTAATTATTGTTTCTTTTTTACTTGAAAGAAGACTTATTAATTAAAAAACTTTTAAATCTTAAAACACAGTGAAAAGTAATATTTAATTTGACAGCAAATAAAACAACGTAAAAAACGTATCCATGGTAATGCCACAAGGGCTGACTTGATTTAGCATTTGAAAATTATTGTATTGCCGTCAGCCGCGCTGGCATCTGGTAAGGATCCATGCTTATTCAAATTATCTCCAAAACACATGATTTGATCGAAATTTTAAAAGGGAGAAAAAATAATCAAAAATAAATGATTACCTAAAAAAATATAGTTTAGAAGTCACTGCGCACACACTAAAAAATAGGGGTGGTCAGCGGGAACTGGACCCCCCCTATTTTGAGTATTTGACAACATTTCTTGTTTTGTTCCTCTCAAAAGATGTAACATTTTGTGCTGACGTAATGTACCAAATTTTAAATTAATATCTCATTAAATAGTCGAATTATTCAAAAAAAATCAGTTTTTAATTTAAAACTTTACCACCCTGTATATCGCACATGAGGGTCAAAAATTAAAAATGGCATTATAAAAGTAATATTATTTTTGCTCAAGGAATATATGGTTAACGGATTGACCTCCTTTTTCCGGACACCCTGTATAGTAGAGAGTACCAATATTTTAAACAGATATTCTTTTAGTTCCGGAGATCTTTTAATAGGCCACTCATCGTGAACGACCCTATACTACTTACTAACAAAATAATATTTTTTATTGGACGATGACTATGGTTGAATTGAATTTATTTTTACGTAGCCTGTATAACTTCCATAGTATTCTATTTTCTGATTGATACAATTAATACATTATATTTTTTTTTTGTTTCAGGGCAACTAGATAATTCCAAAGACTTTTCAGTGCAAGACAGTTTAGGTAACTTTAGTAAAAAGAAGAAGAAGAAGCGACGTCATAGGTAACTATTTATTTCACTCGATTTCAAAATAGAATATTAGAATAGAATGTTGGGAAACCAACAAATGTACCGTCACGTATGGAAAAATCGAAATTAACTTAGGCAAATCAATATCAGTCGAAATTACGTAGCGGAATTTGAACGGTTTATTTTTGTAAAGGGCGACAAAAGCATTTTATATTATTTGACTTTTGCTTTTTTAGGGCTGTTGTGTGTTTCAATTTTCTTGAATATCACCTTGATATATTCCTTGATTTTTTTTTAATACCTGTGCAGCCCGATTTAATCAAAAGGCGGACTAGGCGGCCGCCTATGGTCCGGTAGCTTAGTGGGACCTGAAATTTGTACCCATAAATCGACAAAAAAAGCTAGGTTAAGTAGGCACAGTTCATAGAAAATTCTGCTATTCGGTAAACTTTGGTTTGGCGCCCAAGCGCATCGGTTTTTCTAGTATTTAATATAAATTATTAAACAAAGCAATATTATTTGTAATATTAACATTGATATAAACAATTGGGGGACTTTATCCTCTCGGTTACGTAGGGCTCGATAAAGCCCTGTTAACAATACTGATACGGTAGTGGCGATAAGATTTCTACTTACAATTTTCATTTACAATCAAGGATAATCTACTGCTAATAATTCTGATGTCATATGACATTATTAGTGAAAATATTATTTAGCAATATTTTCAGAAAATCGGATACTCGAGAAAAACTACAGTTTTGCAATCGATAATGACATCTCATCTACCAGTAGTAGAATATATAGAATATCCTGTTGATTATTTCCATCCCGTGTCAAATTGTTTCATTTACACCATTCACTTGTGATTATGCTGATAAAATTGCAATCTTCCTTACAAGTGGTAAAACTATCTCATTGGCCCACAACATTTTTAAAGAGCGTTTCTAAAGTAAGCCGAATACTAGAGAATGAGTTTTAATAAATGTCAAGTTTGAATTACTATTTCTTTTAATATCTGTAGATTTTTTTTAGATTTTCATTATTATTTACCCAAGACAATCGGAAAATTACTTTAAAGGTAGGATTTAAGTAAAAATTATGTACTTACCGTTTATTTGCAATGTACAGTGAAACATCTCTTAACGGACACCTCTAATAAGCGGACATCTCTATTAAGTGGGAATTTTTTCATAGTCCGGAACTAAGTATATGAAATTCCATGAACATCAACCTCTCTTGGGCGGACTCTCCTTTGGGCGGACGCGCTATTTTCATACAAAGAGTGCGAAAACCCTCCTTTAAACGTGCAAAAAAATTGTTGGGTATTTGGGAAACGAATAATTAGTGGAAGTTTTTTATTTGATAATAATGATTCGGCCGAGTTCATTAACATTGATAGCAATGTGCTATTAGAAGATGATTTTCCCATTCCTACCGATTATGTACCCCAAACTGAAACCACATCAATATTTGACGACTCTGATGAAGAAGTTGAATGCAGTAATGTAACAAATGTCACCAATTATCAACAAGCCATTAGTATGGTAAAGGAATTATAAGAGTATGCAAAGAATAGAGGTGACTCTACAGAAATGGAATTGTTATCAGACTTGGAATTACATTTTCTAGATTGCAAGTTTACAACGCAAATACGTCAAACTACGTTATTAGATTTTTTTAGTACTACATCCTAACTAAAACTAATGTATTTTTGTTATGTTATGTTTATTTGTACATACATATACATAGTAATAATTTTGTATTTACATATTATCTAACAACAAATATCCCATGGGCGGACACCTCTATTAGGAGGCCACATTTAGACATTCAAGTAGGTGACCGCCTAAGAAAGGTTTCACTGTATTTTTTTTTTATATTGCCGACGTGTTTTCTCTTTCTTGAAATTTTAATCACATAACCTTAAACTGACGAAACGTCAAAAGGTTTGAAGTCTAAAGTAGAGAGCATAAACTATTATCGATATCGGCTATTATCGATATCGACGACTATCGATAGTGCATAAATTTAAAGTATTTATCGATTATTATACTATTTAATTTAGGTTATGGAAATAATCTTAGCAAATATAACTTGAGCGTCGTTTTAATTAGCGATTAAATTTTTCATTGCAACACTCAAAATTTTGTTTTTTTTAGGAAATTTTACTCAATGATCATTTGGCATGTTTATTCATAGATTAAATCACTCGAGATTTAATCAGAATAAACATGCTAAGGACATTTCGTAAAATTTCCAAAACAAAACTTGAACTGAACATGAAAAATTGTATCGATAAAAAAGGGATCTAGTTATATCACCTTCGGTAATTGTCGCCCTTTACATAATATATAATATTAATGACTGGTCAGCAAAAAATCGATGAGTTTTGTATAGTTTCGATTTTTCCACGTGCAATTTTTTTTCCATCGTCACTTTTCTTATCAATTATTAATAGTAAGCAAGGATATCATTTTAATAGAATATAACTTCTAAAAAAATTAAATTAATGTAGTGAGAGCAAAATACTTTCTGATATCTGGGCATTAACACATAGGTACAGGTCGACAAGTTTATCTGTAGCTACGAAAGGAATGCGGGCAAAAAAAATGGGGTTAACAATGTTGTCACATATATTACATTTTAGTTTAATAATCTCTTACCGAGAAAAACCTAATTTACATTTACGCATTTAAAATAAATTGTAATAGATATATAAGACACCTAATATTCTATAAAATTTCAATATTATTAAACCTTTTCAAACTATTGTATTTTGATATTTAAATGCAAAATAATATATCTTTTTGATTAAAGTACTTTTACCTAAAAATATGGCAACATAGTCCGTTGTCAATGACTGCAGGTAGCTAGCGTTAATTTGATTGGTTCTATCCCAGATAGTTGATAGCGCATGCGTCCCGTGAGTCACCCGATGGGCGATCGGGCTTGCTCGGCGATATCCGATATTTGATGGATGTATCCACCCATTTGCGTAGTGATTGAAAGGGCAATGGTTATTATATTGTGTTAAATTGTGTTTTATAAATACGTGTTCATTGTGTCGTGTTTTAGGGTGTTATTTTGGAATTTTGAACTTTATGATAATGAATGAGTATACTTCTGGTAAAAACCTACACAGTCAGATCCGTGAAGTGATTACAAATGTTTATAGAGTAGGTGAAGAGGAATCACAAATCAATATATTTAAATTGCGACTTAACCGAAAGCTAGAAAACGACACTAATAGCACCAAAACTGAAAAATAATCATTAATCAATTAATCTTGTAGCTGTTTTTTCCACGTTGAAATCTTATAAAAAGTAAATTCTTAAACCTTGATAAAAAAAATAGTTACCTACCTTCAAACATAAAATGCAATTACTGAAGAATTTCCTATTTGTATTCCTATTATTTAAAATAATAATAGCACGCCCATGACTAGACCATATTTTAAACGACATTGCTTTCCCCTTACCGATACGTCGGAGATACAGATACACTTGTCGACCTGTAAGTAATGTAACAACTTTCCAAATAGTAGAAGGTATGGCAAGCGATAATTTTAGTTTTCAAAGTTAGGTTATAATTTTTTTTTCAAGATTTGTTATAAGCACCATATTAACAACCCAAAACCAGAACAGGTTAAAAAAAAATGTACAGCCGGACCATTATCTCATTAGAAAACTGTTCCTCATGTTTTAATAATTTTTGGTTTTTTGTCAAATTTCTATAAAATTTATTTTACCTAAATGCAAACAAAATATCTACTGGAAAAGAGAGAAGAGGAAAATTGTGACCAAAGTGTGGTAAATTTATAAACGTCTGGAATTTAAAATTAGGCTGATTGAAATATTCATTGGTTGGGTCTCCCTACAAACCTATTTGAAATCGATTTTCGGGTTCAAGTCTTGGAATAAATAGGATACAGATGAAATCGACAGTCACAGTCAGTTTATATGGAATAAAGTTAGTTTATAGCATAAGAGGTTAAAAAGATACGAAATTGTTTAAATTAGCAAACTGTAGTATTTCTAACGCCCATTAAGGTAGAAGAATGTAAAAGACAATTCAGCATCAATACAAAATACAAATAAAACATAGTAGAAAATTATGTACCTATATTATATTTTTTACATGATAAAAACTAAAGAACTTATGAAGCCCAAACTGAGATGATTTAGTTTAGTATACAATAAAATAACATCAATAATTTTACCTTTAACGTTTTCGAACTGTCTTGGTGATTCTTTCTCTACAGAAAATATTAGATTTAAAGAATTATTCAGATTGAACAAGGACACATCAGGACCAAGCTAATAATCCTGTGGTTATATACTTACAGTGAGGACGTAAAGTAAGGAATAAATTCATTATCTCGCAAACTACAATTTTTTTTAAAAATCGCTCGGACCCTTCGATTTTGTTTTTCGAACGCGCATATTCTGACATAAAATGTAGATATACAGGGTGTTGCAAATAAGAGTGACACAAAAAATTGTTTTTTCTTAAATAGAACCCACTGTATATATTGCATGTACGGATTCTTCGGAAAATCCTAAACATTTTTCATGTAGCATGTGCTATACCTTAGCCCAAGCGTTTTGGAGTTATTCTCATTCAAAATTTGAAAATCAGATATTTCGCAATCAATCAAGACTTGCATTGATTCATGCACGCTGAGGAAAACCTGTAGTCAGCATGCGTGAAGCGCAAGAAAAGTCAAGTAGGCTTTGGAGTTATGATGCAAGAACCAAAAGAATTAATGTCAATAGTTACTGTTATTGTCAGTTTTATGTATATTTTCCTAACGTTTTACTAGTTTTCAAAAGACTCATTTCGTTTTTTCATAACTAAATTAAATTAAAATGCGGCTCACTGAGAAACAGCGCATAGAGGTTTTGATGATGATGGGCTACGGTGATAGGGTTAGAACACAGCAAGAAACTTGTGAGTTATTTAATCAAAAATACCCCAATCGTCCGCCAATATCACAATCAACAGTAAGCAAAATTGAGTACAACTTTAGGCAATTCGGTCATGTAAGAGATATCCATATATTTGGTCGTCCTCAAGTTGATGAAAATCAACAATTAGAAGTCTTACTGGCAGTTCAAGATAACCAGCATGTGGTGTCTAGGCAGGTAGCAAGTGACGTGGATATTGGAAAAACAACAGTTCTTAAAATACTGCATACAAATAAATACCATCCTTATAAAATGCAAGTTCTCCAAGAACTTTTGGAAAGGGACTTTGAGAGGCGCCTTGAATTTTGTGAGCGTTTACAGGATATGTGTTTCGTAAACAGAAATTTTGTAAAAAATATAATTTTTTCCGATGAGTCCACATTTTGCTTGAATGGTGACGTAAATACACAAAATTATCGATATTGGTCCGATGTAAATCCACACTGGATGAGGGAAGGACACACACAATTTAATCAAAATATCAATGTGTGGGCTGGCGTTGTCGATGACATTGTTATAGGGCCTTTCTTTTTTTACGGAAATTTAACAGGCGAGAGATACTTGCGTTTTTTAGAACAAGAACTTGTTCCAGCCCTGGCCACCCTTTTTCCTGAGTTAGAACGTCCCGATTTGCCACATCATAATATCTGGTTGCAACAAGATGGTGCTCCCCCACATTTCGCTGTGGGAGTTCGTACATATTTGGACGATACTTTTCCAAACAGGTGGATTGGAAGAGGTGGTTTTATTGAGTGGCCGCCAAGGTCACCCGATTTAACACCACTCGACTTTTTTTTATGGGAAGGGAAAAGTATTCAAAAGCCAGCCTGCAAATTTAGATGATTTAAAAGATCGCATCCGGCAATAAATTCTGCAAATTACACCCCAAATGGTTCGAAATGTTCAGCGAGAATTTGTAGATCGGTTAGGCTATTGTCAGTTGAACAACGGAAGACACTTCGAACATTTACTTTAGAAAAATTATTTTTAAGTTCACCTAACTATTTTTTCGATAAATAAGACATTTTTAAAATAATTTTATTCTTTGTTTTCTCCATGACTTTTTCCACTTTTCAAATTTTGAATGAGAATAACTCCAAAGCGCTTGGGCTAAGGTATAGCACATGCTACATGAAAAATGTTTAGGATTTTCCGAAGAATTCGTACATGCAATAATATACAGTGGGTTCTATTTAAGAAAAAAATTTTTTTTGTGTCACTCTTATTTGCAACACCCTGTATATCTACATTTTATATAAGAATATGCGCGTTCGAAAAACAAAATCGAAGGGTCCGAGCGATTTTTTTAAAAAATTGTAGTTTGCGAGATAATGAATTTATTCCTTACTTTACGTCCGAACAAACCCAAACATGTCGGCGTCAATTATTGAAATCCGTCATTCCCTGAAATGCCTAGTCATTTCACGTATTTAAACCGGCAAACAAGGTAACTTAAAATATTTAATCAAGTACAGCGTTTGACTGAAAGAATTCCGTCATTACAACGAATGCCTGATACTCTTAGGCAAACGGTGTACCAAACATAGAGTTACACTATTTGCCGGCAATACGTGAAATGACTAGGCATTTCAGGGAATGACGGAGTTCACTAATTGACGCCGACATATACACCCATCTATGAACGTTGGTGGCTACGGCGTCAACGTTATCGTAGATTTTCTCGTGAATTTGCTTCTTTAAATAATCCCACGAAAGGAAATCAAGCGGGGTTAGGTTTGGTGATCGGGGATACCACTGAATAGGGACATGTTTTGTTCGGATCCATTGATTATTAAAAATTAAATAGAAGTTGATAAGTACCTCTATAGTTGCGAACAAACCAGATGCGCCTTCCTAATGAAAGTGTAGATTCTGTCTACTTAATGAGAAAAATATAATTCAATAGAAAAATTTATATGATTACGATTTAAAAAAATTCTATTTTACTTCTAAACTTATGACGCTCAATTATTATTTTTGTATTCTTCTACCTTAAAGACGGTTACAAATATCAATATATACAGGGTGTTCTACTTATAATGGAAACAAGCTTATATTTTTGGCATTTGTTATTAACATTTTTCAATTTTGTTGTTGTTACGTAGACCTTCTATCCTATTGCTGAACATTTTATAGTAGAAATTATTTTAAAAGACCGAAATGGCAATAAACCGTACAACAAAGAAAGCTACAGCGTCTAATCTTCTTTCTTTCTTCTAAACAAATCATAGACATGAAATCATCAAGTACCAACCCTAAATTGCCTATCTTTGTCAGGTGTGAGAAATTAAAGCGGAACAAAGAACCTTTTCCGAGGTACCCAAAAATGCAGGTTTGGGGTTGATTCGACATTAGACTTAGACTAGAATATTTGGTGCAAAACTTTTCTGAAATAATACATTCCGGGTGTGACCCAATATCCCACCAGCATTAACCACAGATACCCATCAGGATACAAAATACACCCTCATATTACATTATGACTCTCTTCCTCAGGTATACACTTGGGTACTAAAAGATAGAACACTAAGACTTATGTGATTTATTATTTTACTGTTTTTGAAGGGCGTGAACTGGATATTCCCTTTAATTTATTCTTGCTTTTGATTTGTATGAAAACAAAGAATACCCTGTAGCGTTCTCTGTTGCACGTGTTATAGGTGTTTTCGTCTTTTTAAATAATTTCTACTATAGTTAACTTATTGACGTACGGGTTTTAAATATAATATTTTAAAGAGTACCTTTAGCGATTAGTTTATTTCAAAACTAATATTAGAAGTCGATTCGGTATCCCTCAAAACGACAAAATTTCAATAAATTGACTCAACCAGTGGCGTGTGTATGATTAAATTAAGTTTTATTTCTTTTTAAAAATATTTACATCTAAAACACGCGTGATAAGGAACATGCTAATAACCAAAATGTTGATTGTGAAACTGCTATAAATACTGTTTTAAATTTTCCGCTTACCGAACGTAAAATTAAATATTGAAGTTGCCGAAGTTAAATAATTTCTAAAACACATTTCCTAATATAATAATTTTTTTCTGATAAATACATTTATATTTGTCTCAAACATGGGTATTCGAAAGAACTTAAATTATTAAAAAAAAATCTTCTCTCACCCTCAATTGGCTACAGAGATTTTCTTGTAAGTAAAATACATATAATTACCAAAATTATTTTACCATTTATAAAGAATACAAGCGGAAAATTTAAAAACACTAACAAACCTATCGCTACCAGTTTGACTACCCTTGGTGGGTGTGTGGCAGGACGATTTTCACGAGCTATCAGCTGGAGGAGCTGGAGAAGGCGTTCAAAGATGCCCACTATCCGGACGTCTACGCCCGGGAGATGCTCAGCCTCAAGACGGACCTCCCCGAAGATAGGATACAGGTAAGCTCTTTTTACTGGTATAGCTATAAATCCTATGAAATTTTATACCTCTATATACAGAGAAAGAACCGATGACACCGATCAATATAAAGCCGAACTCGGAGGACTGGTGTATTTTATGTAAAATACTTATGTCAAATTTTAATTTTGGTAAATTTACATGCATCTAGATTTTATGTCCTTCCCCGTACAATTAGACGTATCAGGACGTAAACAACTCTGCTCTGAACTCTAGAATCTGTTTTCAATCTGTTAAAATACAAATTCTTAATTCATATTTAGGTTCATATTAGTGTCCTCTATAATTACCTAAAACTATTATTTAATTTGCTTAGGTAGTTTAAGAGCAATAAATTAAAAACAAAAGAAAAGTTTTGTAGTCCTGGAAAGAAAAATTTAAAAAACCTTCTAAAATTATTTTTTGAACACAGGATTGAGTGAGCTTTATAACAAAGGATCTAAAGATACCATGACTCTAATAGTGTTTATCAATTTTATACAGGGTATTCATAATAAGGCTCCAAAAACGACACACATCAAAATATGTTTTTTTTTCATGTTTTTCGAATGGAACGCCCTGTATATTATTTGGGCATTAGATGTACAATTCATAAACTTTTTTTTGTAATACAAACATATAATTTATTTCCAGCTGTTTTCGAGATAATTCCAAATTTCATAAATCATGTTGTTTCAATACCATAGGCGACTTGACTAATAATTGTAAGCTACAGTAAATGTTTAAAATGTCTTCCTTTTTGATCTGTGCACAACATTCTTGAAAGAATCTGTTTACATCCCTCATCATTTGATATGAAATATTAGCACAATTGTTCATTAGTAGCCTAAAAATCAGGATGTGATATAAAATAGGGATGCATTAGTTTGACTAATTCTTTAACTTCAAAAAATATTATTTAGGGCGAATAACTTATAATAAGGAATTAAAATGGATTTATTGGTTAGTTCATATGATCCTTGTACTTGGTTGGAGCGAAAAAATTTTTTTCTCAAGGAGTCATTTTGCGTCACGTTATCCAGAACTTGGCTTTATTAGGGGGATCCGTAACCAAATTATTCATGAATTTCCGACCTACAACTGCTATTAATATGCAGCAAACAATAAGGAATGTGTTTGTAGTTTATATTACAATTATTATACAGGGTGTTCCTTAATGACGTGCTGATATTTCAGGGTGTGATTCCTTAGGTCATTTTATAAAGAAAAGTTCATATGAACATATGTCCGCAACGGCTTAAATTTTTTGCTACAGGGTGTTGTATTTTTATTTTTTAAATGGTTATTTTTTAATATCTCCGAAAGTACGATAGATATTATTTTCAATTTTGGTATGTGTTAATAGGATATAGAACCACAAATTTTGTTAGAAAAGTTATTCAATGTGACGACACTGACATTTTTCCATGTGGATATTTTTCCGATTAGCCTGGTCAATTCTACATGAAAACGATCTCTTGAGTTTTTCTCGTTCTTGATTAAAACCACTTAATTCATATTGAAACTCATTGTTAACATTGATAAAATATTAATGATAAATTTGGTTTTATAAAAATTGTTGGAAATGGCCACCTTCACTTAAAAGGCATGCCTCCGCCCGTCTTCGCATCGAATTGCCCACTTGTTCAAATATTGAAATTTTTATAAAACAAAATTTATCATTAATATTTTATCAATGTTAATAATAATGAGCTTCAATATGAATTTAGTGGTTTTAATCAAGAATGGTGCATCTGACGAGAAAAACTCAAGAGACCGTTTTTATGTGGATTGACCAGGCTGATCAGAACAAATCCACATGAAAAAATGTCAGTGGCGTACCATCTTTTTTGTAAAAAATATCAGAGGACATGATTGCAGGGACGCCACTGGTGGAACAATTGAATAACTTTTCTAACTAAAATTTGTGGTTCTATATCCTATTAACACATACCAAAATTGAAAATTATATCTAAAGTTCTTCTGGAGATATTAGAAAATAACCATTTAAAAAATATAAATTCAACAGAAAAAAAATTAAGTAGTTGCGGACATATGTTCATGTGAACTTTTCTTTACAAAATTACCTAAGGAATCACACCCTGAAATATAAGCACGTCCTTAAGGAACATCCTGTATATGTCTATGATATTTAAAAATCATAATTTATGAAATTTGGAATTATTTCAAAAACAGCTGAAAATAACTTATGTTTGTATTACAAAAAAAAAATGCTTATGAATTCTACATCTAACCCGAACAAACCCGAACAAACCCGATTAAACCCTAAGCCGGCACTGTCTTTAACGGCGGCAGAACAGAACGTTTAATTCGAGATTATTTACCTTCCTTTGAATGTTCAGTTATAATTTTATTTTATAAATCCATGCAGTGACAAGAAAACAGTTGATATCCATTTCAATATTTTAAAAGCTTTTTAACTTTAAGTCATATACGATGATGGCGTTCCATATGCACATACCATAATTTCCAAGCAACTGTCAATCACTGACTTCCTAATTAAAGAAAGGTAATTAAAATACAGCGTAAAACTAATTGACAGCAGCGACTTACCCTGTAACTACCCGAATAAATTACAGGGGGTCGCCGAATATCACGAACCTGATTGGCTTAAAGTCGTTACGCCTACAATGGCTACTGACCGAAGAATGAATGAAAGAACAGAAATCGCGAAGTGAAGGGTCTGCCATTGCAGTTTAGTCACATACTTTAATGGTTCAGTTATATTTCTCCGGATTTAGAAATTTTAATGGTTTAATAAAAATTTCATTTCATTTATTAGTTGCTGATTAAGAAAATTGCATATTTTATGGTTTATACTAATTTCATTTCATTGATTAGTTGCTGGCTAATAAAATTTGCCCATTTTATGGTTTACTTAATACAAATTTCATTTCATTTATTAGTTGCTGATTAATAAAATTACATAGTTTATGGTTTAATACAAATTTCATTTCATTTATTAGTTGCTGATTAATAAAATTGCATAGTTTATGGTTTATACTAATTTCATTTCAATTATTAGTTGCTGGCTAATAAAATTTGCCGGTTTTATGGTTTACCTAATACAAATTTAATTTCATTCATTACTTAGTTGCTGATGAATAAAATTGCATATGTTATGGTTTAATACAAATTTAATTTCATTTATTAGTTGCTGATTAATAAAATTACATAGTTTATGGTTTGATACAAATTTCATTTCATTTATTAGTTGCTGATTAATAAAATTGCATAATTTATGGTTTATACTAATTTCATTTCAATTATTAGTTGCTGGCTAATAAAATTTGCCGGTTTTATGGTTTAATACAAATTTAATTTCATTCATTACTTAGTTGCTGATGAATAAAATTGCATATGTATGTTATGGTTTAACACAAATTTCATTTCATTTATTAGTTGCTGATTAATAAAATTGCATATGTTATGGTTTAATACAAATTTCATTTCATTTATTAGTTGCTGATTAATAAAATTGCAGATTTTATGGTTTAACACAAATTTCATTTCAATTATTAGTTGCTAATTAATAAAATTGTAAAAAATGTAATCTGCATCGGACCAATTATTTGACAAGTCGGCAACGGATTCTTTAAAGACCGATCAAATCCGATACCGCCAGCGCGGCATCGGACCAATTATCTTACGAGGCCGTGTCGGCTCTTTCCATCCGCTCGCAAAATATACAGGGTGATTGATGGTGGATGGCCTATTAGGCGTTTACGACGAACTAGTCAACGGATGACTTTGAAAATTTGAAAGCTTATATAAGTGGATATGTATGTAAACATATTTTCAGCCGTCCAGTGCTGCCGCGTCTACTAAAAAGTATTAGCAACTTTGATAATTTAAATGAAACACTCTGTGTATTATTTTTTTTTAATCCCTATTAATTTCTTAATAACTTTTCTTAACATTTTCCATTACCTCTCTATTATCGTACTCGAGATAATCATTAATTTCCCTTTTTTTGTAAACATATCCTTCAAAAAGGACTGATATTTTTGGAGCTCTAGTAAATATGCGCACTGAAATTTGGTTGGGTGGCAAGTAATATCCTGAGGCTTTTCAGTCTGTTTCTAAATATTAGTCATAGTAAAACAGGGTGGTTCAAAATACAATTGATTGTTTGAAAAGATGATAGAAACGCCATGTATTTTATGTGTGGTCCTAAAAGCTCTTGAAATAGTCTTTCTTTCTATGTGTAAGGTTTCTATACCTGTCTTGAACAGTTTTCAACATGAGCAAAATTAATTATTACAGATAGTAAGTAACAATCACAAATCAATTCGTAGAAGCTTAGGGTTACTTAACAAAATCTAAGTTGTAGCATACAAAGCGACATAGTAATATTTTTTTTTACTTACAAAATTAATAAAACTTCGTAAAAAAATAATCAAAACATATCTGATAATTTTGATAATAATAATTAATTTTGCTAAGTCAAAAACCGTTCGAGATAGGTAATAAAAATATACAACATTACACATAGAAAGATAGACAATGTCAAGAGCTTTCAGGCTGACAATCAAAATATTTGTATTTGGTACACCCTGTACCATATTTTTGAACAGAGTACAAGGTCTTTGGGTATTACCTGACTCCCAAGCAAATTTCATGGTGCTAATAGGTATGTCAGAGTTCAAAAAATAAGCCCTTTTTGAAGGATATATTATATTCCGAAAAAAAGTTTAATTATCTCGAGAACGATAACATATAGGCATAGGAAAATGTTAAGGAAGGTTATTAAGAAATTAATAGGGATTTTAAAAAACATAATACACACGGTATTCCAATTAAATTATCAAAGTGCTAATACTTTGTGATAGACGCGGCAGCACTGTATGGCTTAACATATTTTTAAAAGAGAGAACATGTCCACTTTTAAAAGCTGCCAAATTTTCAAAGTGATCTAGCTAGTGATCGGCTAGTTCTTCATAAGCGTCTTATAGGTCAGCGTTTCTCAATCTGGGGTCCACAGACCCCTTGGAGGCCCGCAAGCAATTAATTAGGGGTCCGCGAACCACCAAGTGGAAATAAAATGTCACAAATGCACCTTCCTTCAAATCAAGTCCAACATAAAGTATCTGTGTGGAAGTAAAAAGCAGTAACATCCATCTCACTAACGCCCCTTTTATGTCGCTGCGTTTTCTAAACACATTGTTCTTAATGTGCGCTTTTATGCAATGATGTCGTTCGCTCGTCCAACATAAGCGCAGATTTAGAACAATGTCTTTAGATTACGCTGCGATTTTTATCGCGCTACACAACGCGTGCATAAAAGGTACCTAAGTACAGTTGCTACAGCCAATGATATATTATTTAGCTTACTGCTTAATAATGCTCTTTGATTTGTTAAAAACAATAACATTCGAATAAGAATTATTTTTAACTAAAGGTAATTAATTACGCACGGCATCCTGGCCTGGAATTAATTATGTAGGCTGGTAGGCTGGGGGGGGGGGGGGGGGGGGGGGGCACAACAAAATTCTAAAATCAAAAGGGATCCGTGGTCAAAAAAGTTTGAGGAACGCTGTTATAGGTCATCCACCATCAATCGCTCCATATAATATTATAGTGGATATTTTATTCTCTCATCGAATTCGAATAGATGTAAAAATATAAAGAAGTTACCGCCATGGCGGCAGCAGACCATTTATTTAACGAGCGCTTGTATACGCTAACTATACTTTTTTAGAAATTATGTGTATCTACAATATTATTTTGGTACGCATTAATAATGAAAATTATAATTAATGCAGTATTTTTAGAAAATCGCACAATAAAATTTTTGCTGTAATAATTTTACTATAGTGTTTATTCCTTGCACATACATTCATTTTAAATGTAATTTACTATATATTTTAGTATTTATAGAATCTTACTAAATTTATTAGAAATTCTAACTAAGTATAGTTTCTTGTAAATTATGTTTACAATATTATTTTGGGACGGATTTCTCACACAAAATGTAATTCATACTATATTTTATAGAAAATTTTGCAAAAATTATTTTACTATAGTGTTTGTTCCCTGTACATACATTCATTTTAAAATTTACTATATTTTTTAGTATTTACTGGAACTTACTAAATTTATTAGAAATTCTAACTATAGTTTCTTGTAAATTATGTTCACAATATTATTTTGGGACGGATTTCTCACACAATATGTAATTCATACTACTATACAATGTGTACATAAAGTAAGGAACACAGGAAACATAACACACTTAGGGCCTAAAATTCATAGTTTCGTTACTACAGGGTAAAACAAATAATTTTATTTAAGATATTTTTTTTTGGCTTGGGAGGCATCAATTAATTACGTGAGGCGTTTTTAGCGATTTTTCAACCCCCCTTCCCCCAATAAAAGATTTCGTGACATTTGGCTCAATCCCTTCCGCCATCACCCAATTTTACCTGAAAGCCTTACGTAATTAATGGACGCACCATCATTTGCTGTTACTTATGTTTTTTCTCAAGTAGGCTTATTTGCTGTTATGTAACTATGGTATTTAGATAATTTCATTGTCATTACATTGTATTTTTCTAGTAAGTTTATTAGAAGTAATAAATTTTATTTTAAAACATATTGAGTTACTATTCGTTTATCTTTAACACAAAGAATAGAAATTCTTATGATGATTGGATATGGTGATAGGATCCGTACTCAACAAGAAGTTTGCATTTTGTTTAACACTAAGTATCCAGCAAGATGAATTACTAGATCAACTGTGAGTAAACTTGAAATACAATTTCGGGAAACGGGTTCAGTGGAAGATATTCCCAGAAAAGGCCGTCCAACTATTCCGGATGATAAGAAATTAGATATTTTATTGGCTATGGAAGAAGATCCCCACAACAGCGTCCGCAAGATTAACATTGATCATGGGGCGGCTGCTATGACCGTTCATAACCTATTGACGGTAGAAAAATGGCACCCGTTTAAAATCCGATTGGTTCATGAGTTGAATGAAGATGATCCAGATCGTAGGACGGAGTTTTGTCAAATATTAATGGAAAGATGTAACTTAGATCCTTTGTTTGTTGAAAATATCCTATTTTCGGATGAATCTACCTTTAAATTAAATGGAGAAGTGAACCGGCAAAACTGTAGATACTGGGCAAAAGAAAATCCCAGGTGGATGCGTGAGCACCATACTCAATATCCTCAAAAAATTAATGTTTGGGCTGGTATTGTGAAAAACAAAATTATTGGGCCATATTTTTTTGACAACAATGTAAACGGGCTAAATTATCTTCATTTTCTTCAGAACTTTCTTATTCCTACGCTAGTTAACTTATACCCTAGTAGAAATAATCCAGGAATTCTAGATGAAAATTTTTGGTACCAACAAGACGGCGCACCTCCACATTATGCAGCAGTAGTGCGCCATTACATAAACCAAGTTTTTCCGAACAAGTGGATTGGAAGACGTGGGCCTGTTGAATGGCCGCCTAGGTCTCCAGACCTTACACCACTGGACTTTTTCTTGTGGGGTCACCTGAAAAATGTTGTTTATAAAGTCAGACCTGCCAATATTGAAGATTTAAAAAATCGAATAACAACAGAATGCAGGAACATTTCAGAAAAAACCATAAGAAAAGTCCAACAAGAATTTATTGATCGCTTGGGGTACTGTCAGGCAGCAGAAGGAGGACAATTTCAACACTTAATTAAATAGCTTATTTAATTTTTTTACATTTTTTTAAATTAAAAATATCTTAAATAAAATTATTTGTTTTACCCTGTAGTAACGAAACTATGAATTTTAGGCCCTAAGTGTGTTATGTTTTTGAAATCAGCTGTTCTTGGAGATTACAGATCTGAACTAAAATATAGGGGTTCCCATTTAAAAAAATCGTCGATAATGTCATATCTACTACATGAGCCACCTTGTATATTAAGTTTGTATGGGAAAAAAATGCGCCATTAAAAATTATTATACACGTGTCCGAGGATTTTTCCGAAATATTTTTAGATTCCTAGATAGTCATAGTATTTTTTCCGTGCTGTGGTAAATTTTATAAGTAAATACAAATATTCGGTCTACAAAAAAATTATTACTGAAATACCGCACTTTTAAAAAAAATTAATTTGACATGAGCCTAAAAAGTAAAAATCAAATAAAACACGAAACAGTATATTACACAGTAATGGCGAAATTAATCATTAGCAGAACAAACTTAGCCACAAACCAGGCTCATTAAAATGAAGGCAACTGAGTTCGAGTTACTAATAGTCATTAGTCCGAACAACATGGGCGTAGATATACGAATAAAAACAAAAATTGAAAATCAAAATCCCAATGAAACATGTATAGACGACATATTTTATAGAACCACTCTGGGTATCATTCGCAGTTTTGAATGGAGGAAAGATATACCAGGTGAGCAAAGTGGAAAATACGATAAAGTAAAATAATTTCTTTGTGGTTAGAGATACTGTAATTATTTAATAGTATACTGTAGTTCAAAACACATTCGTAATTACCCCTGTGACCATAAAATACCATAAAATTTCCACCTTTTCGGGCAGAGCCGGAGTACAAATTTTATTTACCTGCATCCATTGCATTGTATAAACCATTATTAACCCCAGTGCGATAGTCTGTTAGCTTTCGAACTACCTACTCATGTTCTCATCGGTTAGGCAATGAAGTCTAAGAGCTTGCTTCATTTATTTGATTAATTTAGCAGAACAAGAAAGTGTTTCTCAAATGCAGCAAATTGCTCAAGAGTCAAAGGCTGTACCAGACACGAGCTTTGCAGAGGTTCGCAACTACATTCAAAAATGCTTTAAGCATTTTGTTGAACTTTTAGTTTTTGTATAAAAAAGTTGGACATATTTTCACAAATGTATTTAAACACAATAAATATATAATATAGTAAAATATTTGTGTCTTAATTTTTGCGAATTTCAGTCCAATTAGAATTAATCAAATAAAACGCACAAATAAACACTGATTAAGACGTTAAAAATCAACGAGAATACGCTATAAAACGGTGTATCTCCTTTAATAACAGAGATAATGAAGTAAACTAGGAAGGAAAATGTTGGGGAAAGATAGACCTACGGTTTAATGTCAACTGCTATATGTTTCGGTTGCTAATCCACAGGGGATACGGAAAAAGCATTGCATTCTTATTACACCCAGTATAAATCGAAAATTAAATTTTTATCATAAACAGCGAAAACTATGACATTGTTAAGGAACCAACCTAAAATAAAAAAAAATCACTCACATCGGATCATAAATTCAGAAAATAAATAGTATCAAAAATATGGCAAATTTATGATATTGCGTTAATTTTGTCCAGGAGTTTATATTTTTCGAAAACAGTTCATTTTATCGACATTGATCAAGAGTACCTTTTCATCAGCTTAAGGTTTAGAGTAGGTACCCAAAAAGAATATTATTGTCGTTCCTTCATCATACAGGGTGTAAAAAAAAGCATTTTTGTGTTACGACTAGTCCCTACCTGTCAAACTAAATAAGCCAAATGGGTTTAAAAGGGAAAATTTTAAGGAGACTCATCTGGTAAACATTATACTAAAAAATTATTAAATTACACCTAGTACTTAAAGAATTAGGAAGCAGGAAGAAAAATTTATATGAACTTCGTCTGATATTTTTAAGTGTTCTATCTGAACCCGGGAGATTGCCCACATATTCTAGGACACCCTGTATATAAAATACAAATTTAATAAAAACCAATCCGGAAAAAAATTCTGGATGCGCCACTGCTAACTTACATTTTTTATTTTACCAGTTAAGAATCATAACTACATTTTGGCGGTTTATAACAGATCTTTTGTTATTAAATAAGGTGTTAAAACTACATCTCTACCTGTAACGTACCTAACGACAACCTACGTCAACCTACACCCAGTGACTATTGAATTTTCACACAATCGAAACATTTCAATGGTCCGTATAATTACGATGTTGCAGTTCCTCCGGGTATTTATTTACCCTGTGGTCCAGAATAAACACTCGACACTGTATAATTGACTTAAAATTAGCGGTTGAAGCGATAATCTGTAGGTTTATGTCAAGTTAAAATGTTTTTATTTCGTACCTACACGATTGATTACCATTCCTCGTGGGTAAGAAAAAAAAGGTTGGTTGCATTAAGTGCTTCTTATCCACACAATAAAAAAATAAATATAAAATTACCATAACCTTCATGAGTAATATAGAGGGTGTTCTGGAATTTATGGGCCATAAAGCAACTACTAAACATCAAACTAGACCGATTAAGTCGTGTAAGTTTTTTCGTAATGTTTTGTTGAGTTGAAAAATGAAAGTTAATTTTCGAAAATAAGCCATAATTTGAAAACAATTCCGAGAATTGATAGAAATTTTTTAGTTTCACATTATAGGACACTGGGTTTAATAAATTTATGATTTTTTTTCTTACCTGTTATCAAGTATTTATAATCCAAGATTCTCAAAAAAATGCAATTTCTAAACTAAAAAGGTATACTTGGCCCGATCTTAATATCTCTAATCGTTTTCGAGATATCTCCATTTAAACATCTCAATGCATCACAAAAATCAAAGTAAAAATGGAAATATACAGGGTGTTATGGAAATGACGTATTATATTTAAATGGGTGACACCTGGGGTGTCCTAGAGAAGCGCTACATATTTTTTTTTTCAAATAATATGTTTAAAAAGTGGGGTAACACACCCTCTTACTCACAGGTGACTCCGCGGTCATAAATCATATTACAGTGTCCAGCTGTATAATAAACACATGTTAAGGCGCAATGTTGCCAAACTGTGAAAAATGTTAAATTTTAGATTCTTATAAAAATAAATATTTAGCTTACCGAGTATCCAAATAGACGTGAATCCAGGTGCCAGTACACTAGCAAGTAATCAGGGCATAGACATCTTCTGTTTTCTTGGTCTTAGTGGGTAAAGCTTATACCCCACTAAAATCCCTTCGGCCTTTTTCTTCCAATCTCAGAACATGTCGTCAGAGACACAGAATACAAAGTGAAACACTGAACAATTTCGCGCGTATCGACACCTGTTGACCGTTGCGTCGTTTGCGGGATTTTTCATCTCTGTTCTCTGTGCGTGAAAATTTGTGTTTTGCATAATTTTGGTCAGTTGGCGTAAAATGGAGGGATAGGAGGGAGATACATACAAATTGTTATTATTGGAATGGAGCCTTATTATTTATAAGCAATCGTCATCACTTCGTCCGCATTGTTTCTTAGCCGTAGTATGCTCTCGTGTCTATAATTCATTTGATTATTTTTTTTTAATATACAACAAAAATGTCATATCTTGAAGGAACAAAAGGCAATTGAAGTCTACAATATGCAGGCGTTAAATCAAAAAAATATTTTCAGTTCCGATAGTCCACAATTTAGATACTGGTAGTCCAAAATTTGGAGTCTAGCAGCCCAAAGAGTGAGTTATTCCAGCCACCATCGTAGCTCGAATCATGAATTAATCTAGCCCGACTAGGAACGCATCACACTTCACATACTGGTAGCTACGGTAGCCCATCAATAATTTAAGACGGTGGGGCGTGAGCTATTCCAACGCATAAAATAACCCATCTTCTGTGCTATCATAACTTATGAATAGTGAGTTGGTGCAATTTCTTCGATTTGGTGCCGTAATTCAGAGGTCTGGGCTGTCCCCTATTAGCAACACGCTTCGGTCTAGGACAACTCATATTTGAGTTATATCAAATCAAAATTTCGCTCAGTGTAGTTTCTAGTGGTATTGCGGCTTTCGTTGAATTTTCTTATTGCCTTTTTGAATGTGAAGAAAATAAATTCTATTTGGTTTGGATAAAGTCTACCTATCGGTAACTTGTTGAAAATTCCAAACCTTTAAAAAAAATAAATAAATATTTATAGAATAATATTTTTTGTCACAAATATGAAAGGTTTCCCCTGTGGATGTTTAAAAATAGAAAATAACATGTCTAAAATCCTTCTTCACTAAAGGGTTTAAATAAAAATATGACGGCATATGGATGACATTTGCAACGTGCACAACGCAATTATCGCCGTAGTTTTTAAAATTTGCGATGCAATTATCGTTGTAATTCGGTAATAAGGAAAATATTCACAAATAACATATTTAAGACCCAAATAAATTCACTCCGCAACATACAATCCTACACGCCTCGAAAACAACGAAACAAAATCGTAATCCTCGGGGGTGTGAATTCGAGAGTAAACTTTTGCATTCGGGCTTGTTTGGGGTTTTAAAGGCACCCTTTCGGAGGGTGCTGGTCGGGCTAGTCATTAGGGCATTACTTCGAAATTAATTTACAACAGTTACGGCAGTTTGTCGGGTAATGAATAGAATACGGACGAGCTCTGGATTTACCGGTCCCCGAGGGAAAGGCTTGTAAATGTTTAAAATTTGTTTGCATTCTATAATTGCCTATCCACTTATTGGCGGGGAAGTTCGGCAAAGGTATATCTTATTCAGTGAGTAGTAATGACGTTTATTCCGAATTAGGACGAAATTTGCGTCGCATCATAAACTAGAAAGAATACCTTCAACGAATAAACAAACAACGAACAAGAAGGATACGTCTTTGGTTCACAGTCTTTGAAGAATAAACAATTCACATTCTTAGGTAGGTTGTAAACAACTTTCTAGAAAAACAATCGGGGAGCTCTGAAAATTAGTATAATTTTTCTTTCTCGTTTTGTGTTAGTTATACAAATACACTACGTCGCATTCGAGCCTTCAGAACGTCCTTTTTATACAGCCCTTATTGGAACCACATATATACAGGGTGTCTTTTTAGAACCCGAACACCCTTTTTTCTCGCTCAGATTGCATTTTTTTTGATTTCGACCTCCTTAGATGATTTTCGTAGTTTTGAGGGGGAAATCGAATGGCGCAGGTTAATTCACCTGCCACCATTTTTTTAAAAATTGGAACCCGTTTTTTTCTCGCAGGTTCCGAACCTTCATTCAAAAAACAAGTAACTTTCGTCTCAAACATTTTTTTAATCGAATCGATCCTGAACTTTTCAACAACGAATTGTTACACTACCAACAAGATGGAGCCCCGGCTCATTTCACGGTACCTGTTCGCCAATGATTAAACGATCATTTTCCTGGACGGTGGATCGAGCGGCTCGGTCCCGTATTCTGGCCAGCAAGATCACCAGACTTAAAAAATTAGTTTCAACATCAAAATTGTTTCTGATTTCATTTTGCCACTTACTTTGTCTGAGTTCAGGATCGATTCGAATAAAAAAATGTTTGGGACGAAAGTTGCTTGTTTTTAATGAAGGTTCGGAAACTGCGAGAAAAAAAACGGGTTCCCATTTAAAAAAAAAAAATTGCCCTGCGCAGGGCACCACCTGAACACCGCAGGTGAAAAAAACCTGCGCCATTCGATTTCCCCCTCAAAACTACGAAAATCATCTGAGGAGGTCGAAATCAACAAAATGCAATCTGAGCGAGAAAAAAGGGTGTTCGGGTTTTAAAAAGACACACTGTATATAAACAGTATATTGCTAATACCATCTGCAATTATGCATGTCCCCGCTATTGGCATTGAAGGGTTGTGAGTTTGCGCAGTTCGGAAATTTCCTTGTGAAAGTAAACATTCGACAGGACCGGATTTCAACAATGTAAATTTTACTGGTTAGTTACGAAAGATATTGCAATGAAAATTTCGATTAGTTCGATTTTAGACAGCGTTCCATGCATACGATTTCTGACGATATGATGATAAGACGCACACAGGCGAATTTCGACAGAATCGTGGCCAAAAAGATTATCTGGGGTAACATGAGACAAAAAATGTTTTTAATTGTAAGAAACCGTTATAAATATGGTAACATTGCATTTTGTTTTTAATATCTTACATTTTTGCCCCTCCACTCCCCTTTTTATTGTTATTAAATTATAGAAATTGAAATAGACAAAGGTGGTTTATTTTTACGATATTATCATTGGAGAAACATTTATTTTATGTTTGTAGAGAAATATGCATAAATTTCATATAAATAAGTTTTTGAAACCCTAAACTCCAACCCCCCTCTCCAATTATACAATTTCATTTCAACGATAACTCAAAATACATATCTGATTTTTTCAAACAAAATTATTTCTTGATAAATAGAAATTTTGATTTACTCAAGAATTCAATGACAAGTCATCAGGTGACATGGCATGTAAGATTTACCTTTTTTTTCCAAATATTCATGTTGTTCTTTAGCGCTTTTGGATGGACAGTCTCTTAACCATTCCACGAACTGAATCCTTGTGAAATATACTCATTTTGCTGTGGATCCTGCAAGAACATCAAAAAATTGACAAACCGTTGATCTTTTGTAAAAATTTATATACTCAGAAAAAAATAGCCACCATTTTGAAAAATATCAGAATTTTTTTCTATTTAAAAGTATGTTTAATTCTCCATGAAACTATGTACGTTTTATCGGAATCGGTTTAGTAATAATAAAGTTATTCAAAATTGGTTCAATGTTTTAATCACATATTTGTAAAAATGTACCTAACAAATTTTTTTTTAAATTCAATTTTCGGCAAGGTCGCAAATTGTCGCAGGAACTCTCAGTTGGACCTTATTGAGGACCCTTCAAAGAATAGTAAACAAATAGTTTCGTCGCGTTTCAACGCGCCCTTTTTAACATTTTGCCTGATACAAAATTTTTAAAAAAATTGTTTAATTTATGTTAACAAAATGTATGAAATCAAAAGAACTAGTGTAAATATTTTTAATTTGAAAAATTTATAGGATTGTACTTACCACCAGCAATAGGCACCATGATGGTTTTTCAAAATTTTTACAAGAACTTAGCGGAATAACAGAACTAAATACACCGATTTTTTTCAACCACTCTAATTTAATTGACACACCACACTAGAAAAACAAACTTTGAACTGAAATAATTTTAAGGTTGGCCATAATATAAATATAACAGGGGTGATTTATGACACCCTGGTGTTTTATCTATTTTGACCAGCTTTTACCTGAAATTCGCTTGTGTGCAACGGTGTAAACTTTTGGTGGAAAATTCCGTCAGAATATTTGTAACAATCGACACGATGAGCTTTGTTTTCACTTTTTTCTGAACCAAAAGTTAAAAATGAATGACTCATATTGACTATTTTGGGAATTATTATCAGCTACTAATGCACCGAATTAAAAAAAAATTAATTTTAAGGTTAGGTAGTGACCACATAATATATATTATATTGTATACGAGTGACACTCTCTTCTTTTTTTACAAGCTTTTTAATAATTATTTTTTAACCTATCAATTTAATTTTTTTAATATCACCAATCTCTTATAGTTATTTTTTGCATTTTTCATAAATATTCCTTAGATTGGAAAAGAAACTAATGACAATATTGTCACTATTGTGATTGTCAATATATTGTCTATAGCATGAGTTTTATTTATTATTTTCTTTAGCGTCAACGTAAAATGCAGGACACTTTGTCTTGCTGGATAACATTCCTGAATTGGCCCGAATGCTTAATGTTCCTGTCTAATGCAGGACGTACGGCGTTTATCGCTCCATTGATGAATGCCGACAAACGAGAGAAAATATTTTAAAAGAACTTTATTTATTTTAAAACTGGTATTATGATTTTATTTTTTTGGTACTCTGTACTTTATTAGATACCTATTTAAATAGTAAAAGGGCGAGGGGGTGCAAAATCTATGGAGGGGGGGGGGGGAAGCGATCGCCCCCCTGTGACTGCTGATACAGGGTGTTATGGAATATTTACTATTATATTTAAACCCGCAAATACTGAGATGACAACAAATTGAAGAAAAATTACCATAAAAATGATGCTTTGAATTAATAAGCGAGATAAACCACCTTATGTCACTTTCCCAACTTGAATAAACCCATAATAATATGATCAGTAAAAACACTTCAGTGGTTAGCCATGTCGTCACTTTTACCCCTTATTTTTCCCGTAAGTTCAAACTCTAGGAGAAATTCTTACCTCAACAATTCCTCCCTCAATAAAAACGACAAAAAATATTTTTTAGTGAACGAGATAACAAAACGTACATAAATTTAAAATTAAAGCACATGGATACAAATTATTTGACAAAATAACTTTAAGATAGTTGACTAACAAGCTGCTTTGACATGGTTTCTAGCAGCACTTTCCTTGTTTCCTTTGCTCGTCGATCATCGTCGCATCAGCGAACAGCAAACGGTCTGCGAATGCTCTGAATACAGACAGGCAATGGCATCGTGAAATAATAAAATAATGTTATTCAACCCAAATACACCTGAAGTTCGTGCTATCGAACACAAATATTAAAGGAGAGCCAAGATACTTCTTAACGAGGCTGGATACTCAAAATTATTTGTTAAATTACAAAGGACTGTCTAATTAAACTCCAAGTCTCTACTTTACTGAGTTTGATGTTGCACTAATGTTAACTCGCGAAATTTTTACTGGAGGTCATTTAACGACCGGTCCATTCATAGAACTGAGTACCTTTTAGGTGGTTCGATGGCAGCTTTAACGACATTTGTAGAGTGTGAACCGCGTATTATCGAAACCAATGTGCCATGTATGTAACGTTTGGTATTTTAAAGTGTAATTATGCATTGTTTTGTGTAACTTGTCGAATTTGCTTGTGTATTATAGTACTAATAATTCTCAAAAACGAATTTATTTTGTGCTTCACTCTGAATTATTTAGTCTACTGTGGAGCCTGATGGTGAGGTTTAGCTTGCTACTTAGATATGAGAAATGCATAACTAATTTGCTAAGGACTTTATTTTTCTGAAATTTTAAGATTTTACATCAGGCAAACTTTCATAATGCCAATGTCAATGTTAATTTAAAAAATAGGCATTTCTATTTGAAAGTTAAAAATTTGCTTTATTAATAATTGGGGGAAACTCCATAATTTCTTCCCACATGGAACAGTAAATAAAATTAAATGTAAAAACAAAAAAATATATACTTTTCTCCAATTTTAGTTGCATTACAAAATTTTTGGACATTTTTTTCCTAAAATAGAAATAAACGCGTGGAGAAAAAATTTGTTTAGAGATAGTCTGCTCAGCGGTAACCGGTAGTTCAACGAAAGAGGTTTTTTTGTTGTTCTGAAACCAGATGTTTCCTTGTTGTTATTATACTAGTAGTACAATAATTATACTAGTAGTTCTACTGAACTAAACAAGGGAAGAACAGATTTATAAATATTATCAAATTTAATAACGGTTAGATTTTATTAAAAACTTAACTAATTAAAATCCCTACAAGGAAGGAGCTATAACAATAAGAAAAGGTTACGTGATTAGCGATGATTTGCAACACCACACAAAGCTGTCTATATAAATGTAGACATTGTGAATGATTTACGAGTTTTTTAATTCATTAGCAATGTATTATTAAACGATTCATTTACCTGACACGTATCTATTTGTAAAATTATTTTGACCAGACAAATAATTTCTATGTTCCTAGCCTTATAATCTTTCCTCTACTCACGCTAGCTCTCCTTGTTCTCAACACTCTGTAAATTCTAAGATGAAATTAAGAGAGAATTTTTATTTCTCATTTGAATTCGATCAGAGAATAAAAATCGAACTCTAGCTATGCTCTTTCTGGATATACAGGGTGATTGATGGTGGATGGCCTATTAGACGTTTATGTAGAACTAGTCATCGGATCACTTTGAAAATTTGGGAGCTTATAGAAGCGGACATGATCTATCTTTTAAAAATATGCAGTGTTGCCGCTTCTACCTGAACGTATTAGCAACTTTGATAATTTAAACGGAACACCCTGTGTATTATTTTTATTTTAGAATCCTTATTAATTTCTTAATAACTTCCCTTAATATTTTCCTATGCCTATTTGTTATAGTTCTCGAGATAATAATTAATTTCACTTTATTTTTCGGAAAACATGTCCTACAAAAAGTGATGATTTTTTAAACTTTGACAAATTAAAGCACTGCAATTTGGTATGGAATCAGGATATATCCAGAGGTCTTTCACCCTCTTTCCAAATATTAGTTATAATAGTACAGGGTGTTTCAAAATACAAATATTTTGATGGTTTGGAAAAATGGTAAATAGTACGTTTTTTTTAAATGAAATACCCTATATTTTATCTGTTGTCCTAAAAGCTATTGAAATTGTCTATCTTCCTATGTATAATGTTACTATACCTATCTTGAATAGTTTTTGGCTTATGAGCATTTATTTAGCAAAATTAATTATTACAGATAACAATCACACTTTTTAGACCAATTTGGCAAGTAGTCTATCGAAATTGTTTTGTAATACACAGGGTGTTCCGTTGAAATTATCAAAGATGCTAATACTTTCAAGTAGAAGTGGCAACACTACATGGCTAAAAATATTTTTAAAAGAGAGATCATGTCTGCTTCTATAAGCTCCTAAATTTTCAAAGTGATCCGATGACTACTTATCTATAAACGTCTAATAGGCCATCCACCATCAATCACCCTGTATGTTAGTTGGACATTGTGCGCGATTGGTTTAAGACGCAAATGTACAGGGTTTCCTTTTACGACACTTTATGTATAGTTGTTTATATTTACATTAAAAAATAATCTAAAAATGAGATATATTTAGTAATTTACGTTACTTATAACAGTAGGCCATGGTCAATTTATTAGAAACAATGGTCAAATGGTCAAAACTTGACAGATCTCTCATATTTTTATTACTTATGAAATACCTATTACGTAAGTTTTTATAATATGCTTTTAAATTTATTATTATTAACAATAGCCTTTTAAAAGTTATGAAAAGTATGATATGTTGGCATGTTTTATATAATTCAATTTAATATTTAGAATAGATATAACAAAATTTTGAATTTGTTCCTAATAAATTGACCATGGCCTACTGTTATAAGTAACATGAAAATTAATTAATTTTTGTCCATGGCAAGCTGTTTAAAATCGAACAAGTATGCAGAATGGCAAAAATTGGCTGTCCCAACACGGAATTCATCGTTTTTCTCCCGATTTTGAAAAAAAATTTCGAAAATTGTGAAAAATAAGGATGGACAAAGAAAATACGCCTATATAGAACTCTCCGAAATGATATTTGTAGGAGTTATTCATGACTACATAAAACTTTTTGTGAAAAATGGTTGAAAATGGTTATACAGGGTGTTATGGAAATGGCGTATTATATTTAAATGGGTGACATATTTTATTTTTTTTAAATCGACCATTTTAAAATTGGGGTAATAGACACTCTTACTCACAGGTAAGTCCGCGCTACTGTACAACATTTCACCGAGAGCCAATGACAATGTTGCAAAACTTAATGTAAAACTGAAATTACATATAAAATTATAAAAATAAATTATTTTCTACCTACTTGTATTTATCCTTATACCTAAAGAGCGAGGAAATCCAGGCACAAACACAATCAGTTGTTTTTCCTTTTCATTGGAACACTCCTGGAAACACTTTATGTATACACAGTAATAGTGAAACAGAACCGATAGTTAGCTTTTGAAAATACAATAATACAGATTATACTATAGATTAATAGATTTTATAACACGCGACGAAATTTGATGTCCAGAAGAAACGCGTCAATAAAAACAATATTCAAAGATTATTTATGGACGGGCAAGATACACGCGTAAACCGAAAAAATAGAGCGGATTGCTGAGAGTGTGTTGGTGATCGACGAGACACAACGTATCCGGCCGCTGGTTGGTCTTCAACTAACAGACGCAAGCGTGCGGCGCTATATGAAACTACTTCGCTCAGCCGATGTAAGGCGTCAAGAGGTCATTGGCATTTGACCTAGTGGCGTACGTGGCTATTACTATTCCATATGTTTTTTCGGATTGTTTAAAACGCGTTTAAGGTGTATTGATTGTTTACATGTATCGCAGTGCCACACAGTTGTTTTTCTCGTTTGACGTCAGGTAACTTTTACCGCTGAATGAATTGAAAGCGCCATTTATGGCTATTTTTCTTCAATTTGTCTTTATCTCAGGAATTGCCGGTTTAAATATAATACGTCATTTCCATAACACCCTGTATTTAATTTTTTTTAACCTTCGCTGCGCCACTGACCTTTGCGTAAAAGTCTCTAACAATCTTTTACCTTTTTGACAAGTTAACGCATAACGGAAATACGAGGTGTGTCTAAAATACGAAGATTTTCAAAATCACCCTGTAGCTCAAAAACGTAGTAGACTAGTAATAGAACACTAAAGTGAAAACGCAACATTATTTTTTTTTATGATCAAACACAAGCCCTATAGGAAAAATCCTTTAGGGCACTCTGGGAGTGGTGCGTGTGCGAATCAAGCGATTCACGTTGGTTCTGAATCGTTGGAGCTTATATTCGTTGGGAAAAACGACCCGGGAAGGTCGTTCCACGATGAAAAGAATTCTTAAATAATGAAGTTCGAGGAGTACTATGCTTAACCACATATGGATGGGCGGCAGTGGTTCGTCGTGTATTTCTGCTGTTCGTCGCTCTGGGCGGAATTAAAAGGGCTAGGTCAGCCGAGCCCTTTCCATAGAAATATCTGTAAAAGGAGTCAAATTCCCAACCTGTCTTCGATGTCCTAGGCTATCGAGGCTCATCGTCAGCTCGTGGTCTCCGATCAGACGAATGGCCCTCCTTTCGATGGAATCCAGTAGCCGAAGAGTATGTTTGGGTGCAGAGTTCCAGAGATGAGAGCATTACTCTAGTGATGGTCGAGTTGTTGAGGTGTGTACAACTTTTTGGTTCGGAAGAGTACACCAAGTTTCTGAGAAGCTATATTGGCGATTTCCACAACGTGATTATGCCGAGACATATTTCCTACCAGATTGACGCCCACAAATTAATAGATGAAGCCAGTGGGATTGCATGTCCTGCCATGATTATATCCGGTTCTGTAATGTTAACCTTTTTAGAGAAGACTGCTGACTGGGTTTTCTTAGCGTAAAATTCGACTTGGTTACTGTCACCCCAAGCCAAAATGCCAAAAAGCCAATATCTTTGATAATAACTCTGATACCCCCAGGGAGTTTGTCTGTGCATCTTCATTGTTCATAAGTATATCATTTATAGGTAGTTTTCATGTAAATGTGTCGTTCTTCTTAATCGGATTATCAAATCTAGAGGATGTCTTTATATAAAGGAAATCACACTTATGACTATCGAAAGGCTACCTCCTTGTACCCCATACTACCATATTCCACGCATCCACATTGTCCTCCTAGGATGGAGATCTAGAACTAGTGCTTGCTACGATATTAAAAGTAAGTGTTTTGTTTAAATAGAAATAACATACGTTTGAGGTTAAATAAGCCAATGCTAAAGGTTTTAAATGTGAACCAAAGGACCTGGTTATTATCCAATTAAAATATTCTATTGTATCATAATTACTGATCAAAAGTTACAACGGACAGAGCTGTTATTTTTTCAAAAATTGATCTAGTGGCAACTGACGGACAACTGAATGCCGTTGAAACCCTTCAACATCGAATAAGGCAGGCTTTGAAATTATTGACAACAATGAAACGAAACATGTGAAGATCGACGAAATGATGATTCGACTGTTTTTCAAGTCCGCCTGTCCACGGCTAACTAGGCATGTGACGAGTTATTTTTGTTATTTAAGGGGTAATTTTTAGCTGATTAGTATTACATTATAATAGGGTTAAGGTGTATAATTTCGTCGTGTTATTCTACGGATGAAAGAAGTTGTGTGCGGTCTAAGGTGTGGCATGAGCTTATAAAAATAATTAGGTAAAAATGTAGATAATAACGATGAAAAGGCAAATAAATTTGAGTTAACTACATATTATTTGCGCCTTAATTATATAAAGAGCTACTAAGGCGGTTTACCGTTTATCTACCTAATAAATTTTAAAAATCGTACTAATTTTAATTGACTCAGTTAGTATAAATATATTTTTTGTATAGTTTTAACAAACATTATACGGATTTCGGTACGAAACTTGAACAAACCTGATTGAAATTAAGTGGCTTTGATAATACAATCGATGACCTGGAATAGAGGAATACAATAATAATTATGCCCGTTTTCCCAACTCATCCTTTCATTGAGCAGCGGTCTCTAATTCACTCTTAGTGCGCATACGCACTAGACGGGTAACCGCATTGCGGCCAGCCGTCGTGATACGTGGTTGAACCTGTGGGTAATCGCAATCGCAACCGTAGCATCCGGCTGAACAACCGCTGTTGAATCCGGCGACAAAAAGGGAATATTTCGGAGGTTAACTCCGAAGAAGTCCTCCCATCCATAAAAAATCAAGCCCTTTACTCGACAACGGCTACCCACAAACTAATCCGTCCAGTGCGAATCCAACCGCGCGGCTGGCCGGAGAAACGCTGCTCGACAAACGAACGCGCCGGTTTGCGGGTAGCCAAATCCCCATGATACAATAGGTTCGTTCCAACCACCCTAAAAATTAGTGTTGTGATCGCTCGAGCGAAAAACCGCTTGATCACTCGATTATTGAAATAACCGACATCGCTCGATTATTAAAAAAACCGCTCTCGAGTTATCTATTCAGGCGAAAACCATCGCCCGTCACTTATTATCTTTCACTCGATACCCGAGCTTCGCTTGACGCCGGCGGAAATGTACCGCTGTAGTGTGATCGAGTTAAAAAACTGCTCGTATATTCGAACAGTTTTTCGCTCGATAGAAAATACTCTAGTTATAAATTCAGGCGAAAAACCGAAAAATATCGCCGGTTACTTGATAGACGATCTTCCGTTTACGCGCCGCGCCATCCGATTGGCGACGTTCGAATTTGACGCTTGGAGAAGGTGCATATAAACAGTATGCTGAATCCCTTAGCGGAGTCATCGCGACATGCATTTTGTAAAGTTTTGTTTTAACTGGCTAGACAGCGGAATAGTTTAGGTCTCCGATTGTAAATATTAAAAAATTAAAGGATATAATTTTAAAATTTTTAATTACTATAAAGACGAGAAAACTTCTCAAAAATAACATAATAATAGAAATTGTTAATGCAAAATAACAAAAAGAAAAAAATGGTTAACAAAATATATAGAAAAATTCGTTGGTAATCTTAAAGTAAACATTTTTAAATCTAAACAGGAACTTTTTATTATTAAACTCAAGAAGACTTCTTAAAAATAACATACATAATAGAAAATGTTAATGGAAAATAAGAAAACGAGCAAAATAGTTAACAAAACATAGATATCGACAATTTTTTTGGTAATTAAAAGTAAGCATTCTTAAATTTAAACAGGAAACTTTTAGGTAACTACCTATAAACATGAATTTAAAAAAAATAATCACATATTTTCTTATTTTGCCGGTCGCGTAACTAAGCCTATAAATTTTTGAAGTGCACACAGTGGGCACCTGATAATTTAAAGTGGAAGAATTTGACAAGCTATTTTAAATATTTACTTATTTTATGCTCGTAGATTGAGGAAGATGTGAAGAAAAATACCTCTTGGTAATACTTTTTGTTCGGGTTAAAAACGCATAATAATAAACCTAACAATAAATACATATTTGGGTGATTTTTTGCAATTTTTTGTTTGGTATCGAGACACGTGGTAAAAATTCATTATTCACAAATAAATAAATTTCTGGAATTTTTTTGGTGGCTACTACAATTTTTTAGCTAAACCTGTGCCCACCCGTAGTTACGTGCCTGCTAAATACCCTACCTGATCACATGTAAACGGCTAGGCTGCCGGTGGAGCAGTCGGTGACGCCATCGCTTGGTGAATTGGAATTTCAAGCGATTCACTTGATTATTAAAATCGCTCGAGTATCAAGTACTCGATTATTAAAATCATCGGTTTTTTCCAACACTACTAAAAATCGTACAATGTACGGGCACGCACATGCGTAGTAGTCGAAAGCCGTTCCAACCGGCACAAAACGGTGTATATGGCGATCCCGTTTGTGTTCCAACCAAATTTGTGATCGTTCGCAAACCAGTTCCTGAACGGTGAAAACGATACATGGACAAGAGCAGGAACCGTTTGTACTGACTTGCGCCGTAAGAATTTTCACAGTTGTTTTTGTATTCCTGGCATTCGTGCAGTTCTTTTAGGCTTGTTTTATAGGAGTTGTTGCTTAACCCCTCGTTATTTTTCTGATTATTTCAATTATTCTTAACCTACAAGATATTCTTACCATTAAACACGTTATTCTCTTCCACAATTATTAAATACAACAAAACGGAACGACAAAAGATAATACTAAAGCTTAGACTTAGATGAAGAAATTATGCAACAAAAGTAGGGTTATGATTTATGATAAGTAACTAATATTCTTTCCTAGTCTAAGAACTAATCAGACAGGCGATCAGGATCATGATTTTTACAGATAATGGTCATAAAAACGTAACAACCTTGCTTCCCTTGTGGATTGGCAACAAACAGTGCAAAATTAACACCTGCGCACAAAATCGATCCCAACAGTTTCGTGACGGTTCTAGAACGATACAAAAATAGGGTGTTGGAACAAACCTAATAACTAAAGGTAAAATATCTAACCGTTGCAATTTCGTCTGCCGCGAGCAGTGACGTCACAGGGAGAGTGATTTTCAAATTTCTTATGGAGATTTATTCGGTGTTTTTAATTCTATTTTAAAGGTATTGGAAGGTTTTACGCATTTAATGGTATGTGAAATTAGAAAATAATATGTGACAAGTATTTACCTATATTAATTTCATAGAAATATAATACACATTACAGCTAAAAGACCATTAAAATAAGAAAAGATTCTTATAAACTTTTAAAACAAACGCAGCGCTATCGGAACAGGTCGAGGATACCCGAAGCTGCTCGGCGACCCCTCCTCGTTGCCACCAGCGTTGCTAATATTCGACAATTGTAATATATCCATTACTATTTTAACAATTTTTTAGATGTTCATTCTTGTTGTGGAATTCCCCATATGAAATTTATATTCAATCCGGAGGTGGCACTGACACCGTTTATTCTATTAGATTTCGACCCGTCAACCTATTACTTTTGATCAAAGACTTCTGGCAACACTGGTCGCCACGTAGTGCCGTTTGCCGTAGTTTTACTGGCAATTTTGAAAGTTCACCAGATTTTTTTCAACATGACTATGAGTTTCTTTACCTCTTCATAATTTCATTCCACTAAGATGGACTATTTAAAAAAAAATAGTTTAATTTGTTGTAATTACTAGGTTATATTTTAGCTTTAATACGCTTTGTTCTTTGTTCTATGTTCATGAAATAAATATACCTAAATACCATGATATTATTCTTTCATTTCACATACTATTATTAAATGCATAAAACATGTTAATACCTTTAAAACAGAGTTAAAACGCTGACGGCAAGCTCCATAAGAGATTTAAAAATCACTCAGCCGGTGACTTTACAAGCCACGCCTTCATCGGCGTGGAATCATACCTCTTAGCTATTTATACCATGCCACCTCACAGTGTGAATAGAGTCCACGCGTTTACATAAAATATAACATCGTTGCTTGCGGTCTACCGGGCGCGTCGCGGTTAACCGCTTAGTGCGTAAGAGGGCTTAATCATATCCAGCAAATTATGTTCGATGATATTATATCCAATAATATCTTTTCTTCACTGCGGGCCGCATTCTCGTGAAGTAAACAGATTTCCAAACTTATTTTGCAATATTTTAAGTTAAACTTGGTTTAACTAGCACCGTCAACATGGGGAAGATGGGGATCAAGTGAATCAAAAGTTTACCAAAAAATTATCGCACAATATTTCGAGATTGCAATACTTATTAACTGGACAAGTATACCTATGGGATACTTCACAACTGGTCTGATTTTAAGGGGTCGTCACCCAAGTTCCTAAATGGTCAATTTAAAAAGAATAAAATATGTAGACCTGGGCCACCCACTTAAATATTTTTTTTATAATCAAACACAAACACTATAGGAAAAATTCTTTAGGGCACTCTGGGAGTGGTGCGTGTGCGAATATAGCGATTCACATTGGTTTTGAATCGTTAGAGGTTATATTCGTTGGGAAAAACGACCTCGGGAAGGTCGTTCCATAAGGATGAAGTCCTCCAGAGGAAAGAATTCTTAAATAATGAAGTTCGAGGAGTACCAAGCTTAAGCGGCAGTGGTTCGTCATGTATTTCTGCTATTCGCCGCTCTGGGCGGAATTAAGAGGGCAAGGTCAGCCGAGCACTTTCCATGGAAATATCTGTAAAAGAGAGCCAAATCTCCAACCTGTCTTCGATGTTCTAGGCTGTCGAGGTTTTTCGTCAGCTCGTGATCTCCGATCAGACGAAGGGCCCTTCTTTCGATGGAATCCAGTAGCCGAAGAGTATATTTGGATGCAGAGCTCCAGATATGAGAGCAGTACTCTAGTGATGGTCGAATCTGGGCTTTGTATAGTGTCAAAAGTTGTTGAGGTGTGTACAACTTTTTGGTTCGGAAGAGTACACCAAGTTTCTGAGAAGCTATCTTGGCGATTGCCACAACGTGGTTATATCAAGACATATTTCCTCCCCAGATTGACGCCCAGCAAATTAATAGATGAAGGGATTGCGTGTCCTACCATGACTATATTCGGTTCTGTAATGTTAACATTTTTAGAGAAAACTGCTGCCTGAGTTTTTTTAGTGTTAAATTTGACTTGGTTACTGTCACATCAAGCCAAAATTTCTTCCAGGTTAAGGCGTGATACTACATGCTGCCTGCGAAGATGTGCCTCGGCAGCCGATGTTTGCGCATTCAAAGAGAAGGATGAGATAAGTGTGCTATCGTCAGCAAAGCTAAATATCGGATTTTTAGTTTTCACTAGAAGGTCGTTAATGAAGAGAGAGAGAGAGACAATATGGACCCTTGAGGAACACCGTCATTGATGGTGAAGGTGTCTGAGAGAAATCCGTCAATCGCCACTTGCAGAGAGCGGTCCTTAAGAAAGCTAGACAACCATGCACAGAATCGACTGGGCATACCATAGGATCGCAGTTTACTTAGAAGCCCCTCATGCCAAACACGATCAAAGGCTTTAGAAATATCCAGTGCAATATAATAAGCTTCTTCTATAACACACTGTATATATGGCTTAAACCAGCACCGAGAGAGGTTTTATTCAGTTCTACCCACTGCTTGCCTGACTAATAATAATCATCAGAAGATTAACTTGTAAGCTTTTGTACATTCCTGACATATCAGGGGTAAATATCCCAAATATCCCATGCCTACCCTTTCTTAAAGCACTTAGCCTGATTGCAAACGAAAATCAAATTATTTGAACGATTGTGTCCACGGTTCAATCTGGCACTCAATCTGACCATATCGCATCGCCCGATTTCTGAAAGATTAGAGCAGTTTACGCTCGGTTCACTCGAGAAATACCTTATCGGATTTGATAGAATTATTTTTCGGGCCGACATTATTTATTAAGGGAAATAAATATTTTGGCATATGTAGGAAATTCTGAAATAAACCCCTACGTATTAAATGGTATTTGAATCAGTGATATATCAATAATAAAAGCATATTTTAATCACAAATGTATCAATTTATTTGCGACGACAGTTCATTGACATTTATATTATTGTTGTTGTTTTTTTTAAATAGAGTTAGTGGTATTGTGATGGATACCACTAGAGCATACCGCTGATGTTCAATTCGGAAGTAAGAATAATTTTAAATAAACTGAAAGAAATAAATGTCTTATGCAGAGTGAACACCTTCTAGCTTGCTTGCGCTAAGGGTTCGAAAAGCGCCACCAGATTATGACCGGGTCAAAACCACATATATAGGGTGTTCAAAAAGGTCGGTACCCCGGAATAACTCCGGTGCATTGCATAGCAGCGGAAAATGTCTAGGGAAAAAGTTGTTTGGTTTTGAAGGAGGAATAGTTTGAAATTTAAACCACCCCCCATCCCCTCAACCCCCGGGCGCGGGTGGGGGGTTTTATCCCGGAATTACTCTTTTTCTCTCTCTTGTACTAAAAAATACCCGTGGAAAAGTTGTTTGTATTTTTTCCATAGACATTTTCCGCTGCAATGCGATGCACCGGAGTTATTCCGGGGTACCGACCTTTTTTCAACACGTGTATATAAACAGTATATTGCTAATACCATCTACAATGGTCCCCGCTATGGGCATCGAAGGGGCGTTGTGAGTTTGCGCAGTTCGTAAATTTCCTTGTGAAAGTAAACATTCGACAGGATCGGATATCAATTTTTTTAATGTAAATTTCACTGGATAGTTAGGAAAAATATTGCAATCAAAATTTCGATTAGTTCGATTTAAGACAGCGTTCCATGCATACGAATCCTGACGATATGATGATCCGACGCTGCCCTGATTGGTGTAAACTTTTGGTGCCAAATTGCGTCCGAATATTTGTAACAATCGACACGATGAGCTTTATTTTAACTTTCATCCGACGTCGTAAGTTTCTTAACCTCCCTTTTTTCTTAACCAAAAATTAAGAATGAATTGAATAATGACTATTTTGGGAATTATTATCAGCTACTAATGGACCAAATTAAAAATATATTAATATTAAGGTTAGGCAGTGACCGCATATATATTATATTGTATACGAGTGCCACTCGCTTCTTGTTTTACAAGCTTTTTAGTGAAATTCGGTTCCCAAGATCGGATAATGTGATAAGCACAATATTTTCGTATATATGTACATACCTGAAATACTTTATACCTTTATACCATCCACGACTTTTGCAAAAAAGTACCATGCACTTGTGTCCTTTCATCATAAACAAAACAAGCCACTAACCTACCAAACAGCGGATCAAATCACCAAAAATTAAAAACTCCTTTACAAAAATTATTGTTAGGTAATGAAAGTTTATAAGCACTAATATACCGACAACAATGTGGATGAACCACTTTTTATTCTGTAATTCGAAAAAGCATCCCGAATTAAAGATGGCGACGAATAACAACAAACAAATAATAATGTGGTCAAAACTGGAAGTCCCCGTGAAGTTGTTGAAATTCACTCTTCCCAATACAAACTGTAACTACTCATCTTCAGAAAGGGCTAATACTCGATGAACTAAATAAAACACAAGCTGGTGGCTAAACAAATATATTTTCTCAGAAGAAATACTGATCATATACAAGAGCGTACCAAAAATTAAAATTTTCTTGAAAGTATCTTGTTACTTAAAGTTACACAAAATAAAATTAATACTCAAGTCGCTGATGATAAATTTCTGACGTTATGGCTGTTACAAATTAAATTAACATTACTATGAAATTTAAGCCAGTAAATATTGTGCCTTCATCAGCGCTACACGGGTTTGTTAGTTATAAAATCAAATGAACGATACCAAACTCCGAAGACTGAGCTTCTTTCCTCATAGTTGCTGGTGAAGTTATCCTACCAGTAGGAACTGACTCCTGACTGGTCATTTATAGCTAGCGCTTGACCTTCTTAGACGACTACATTATTATACCCGGTAATGAATGAATTAGAATTCGGTGTAGAAACAAATGTTATACAGGGTATCCGAGAAAATGTGAGAAATCTCCCGGATATGAAGAAAAGAATACTACAAGTTCATATAAACTTTTTTCGTATAATTCTCCTCTTCGGAAATATGGGCTCCCAAATTACTCCATAATTACACATAATTATTTTATTGAACCACCAGGTATATATAATTATTTTTTAATATAATGTATACCAGATAAGACCCTTCAAATTACTATCCAAGAAAGTGTTGTGACTTACTCACAGCTGCAAAGACGGACTAGCTGTGACACTCATGGCCCCCTTTTTTAACATCCTGTATGATAAAAACTTTGGACAACGATTTTTACATACCTTTTGACTAAAAATTTAGTGGCATATTTCAATAAAAGATACATCTTCGTTCGAATTACGTGTTAGGATTGGCGACATGAATGAAGAGTACTTAATTTTTAGTCATTAGTTAAAGGTCAGGTAAAGGGGCCATGAGTGTCACAGCTAGTCCGTCCCTGCAGCTGTGAGTAATTCACAACACTTTCTTGCATAGTAATTTGAAGGGTCTTACCTGGTATACATCATATTAAAAAATAATTTAAATATACCTGGTGGTTCAATAATTATATGTAAAAAGCTTGATTCCATTGGAGCTCTTTGTGAGCCCATATCTCCGAAGAGGAGGCCTATACGAAAAAAGATCAAATGAACTTGTAGTACTATTTTCACTTGTTTTCTTCATATCCGGGAGATTTCCCACATTTCCCACCGGACACCCTGTATAACATTCGTAAACAATCAATTTTTATCAGAAGTGTGTACTTATGTTTAAATAAGTATTATTTCAGACTGTATAGTAAGGGCTTATTTATAATATTAGTATCACTCCAGAGCTAATTTAATTAGCAGAGAAACAACAAAAATTATATAAAAAATAAGACCGTGCGTATCATATAAACAAAAATTATGAAAATTTTACAAAATTTATTAAAGGAATGAAATAGTGTATACCAGATTATCAAAAAAGATATGAAATACGTTTATTTCTCAGAAATCAAAAATTATAACAATAATGAGCCTGTGTATATCAAAAGATATGAGAAGAATAAAAGCACGTGGATCAGATTACCAAAAATTATTAAAAAAATAAAATTATGCCAGCAACTTATAGAAACACCAAAAGTTATTTTAGGAATAAAATCGTGTTTATCATATTATCAAAAGTATAAGAACAGCTTTGTGTATCAAGAACCAAAAATTATAAGAAGAATGTGCCTGTGTATTACAGGTGTCATATTATCAAAAGTTGTGAGAAAAATAAAATCATGTAGATTAGATTACCAAAAAATATGAGAAAAATAAAACTTTGTATATCGGAACAATGAATATTACCAATAATTATTATATGAAAAATAGAACCGTGATTATCAAAAGTGATAAGAAAAATAAAACCTTGCATATTATAAGAATAACGAAAATTACAATGATTTAAAAAAGTTAAACCAAATGTGTAGGTACACCAAAAATTATTAAGTTTATTAGAGCACCGCCAAAATGAACAATTATGAGAAAAATGTGAAATCAGATTACAAAAACTTATAAGAAAATTATAGAAATACCCCACAAGTTATTAAAGAAATGAAAAATGGCATACCAGATCATCGACAATTACGAGAAAAAACTTTGTGTATCAGGAACCAAAAATATGCGGAAAATAGAATCGTATGAATTAGAAACCCAAAAAGTTATTAGAATTCCTAGATAAATCTGTTCGGTTCACACTAACAAAAATTATGAGAAATTAGGTTATCAAAAAAGTATGAGAAAAATAAAGCCATGACAAGTAACACTGTACTTGTTTTCGTCATGACATACTTATTTCTTTTAAATTGTATGTATTTGCCAAGTCAAATTTGTCGAGTCTTGTGGGATAGAAATTATCTTACTGTCCTGCTTATAACTCTTCTGGCGCATTCGCCTTAATGCGTGTGTAAATTTGTGAGCATTTGTTTGTAAGGAAAATATATACAGGGTGTTTCCTATCATCTCTGAAAAAATTAAGGAAGTTATTTTAAGACGAAAATGTGGTATAAGAGTATTTCGCATATCGCTTCGTTTTCGAAATACCGGTGTGATAAAAAAATATTGTATTTTTCATTTTATTAATTATTAGAAAACTACAATATCGAGCATCTAAGAACACCATAGCGCGGGAACTATCGCGGAATGGCTAGAAATACCGAAAAAGAAGGAAGGCTCCGAAATATACAGCCAACCAACTAAACATGCGTTCTTCTTCTTCTTCTAATGCCGTCTTCTCATTGAAGGTTGGCGACCACATTTCTGAATGCGTCTCTGTCTCGTGCCATATGAAACAATTCTTCAACATTCATTCCTGTCCAATCCCTTATATTGCGGAGCCAGGATTTTTCTTTCTTCCTATTCCCTTCTTGCCCTCTATTCTTCCCTGCATTATGTTTTGCAGCAGTATATATTTGTCGTTGCGCAGAATATGACCTATGTATGCTGTTTTACGTATCTTGATAATTTTCAATAGCTTCCTTTCATGTCCGATGCGCCCTAGTACTTCTTCGTTCGTAATTCTATGTGTCCAAGGTATCTTTAGCATGCGCCTATATATCCACATCTCGAACGCTTCAAGCTTTTTGATAGTTTGGGCTTTCATGGTCCAGGTTTCTACCCCGTACAGTAACACCGACTACACATAACACTCCACGAACCCCAGTCTAATCCGCAGACACAGATTTCTATTTGTGAACATTGAAGAGTATGCAATAAATGTCTTTCGAGCTATTTCTATCCTGATCTTGATTTCTTCATCTGGATCTAGTAGGTCATTAATTATTGTTCCGAGATATTTGTATTTTTGAACCCGCTCTACTTGTTTTCCATTTACTGTGATAACAGGGTGAATATTGGGGTTTTTACTTATTACCATGAATTTCGTTTTTTCGATGTTAATGGTAAGTCCTACTTCTTCGCACGCTTGGTTAATTCTCTCTAATAGTGTTTGTAGCTCTTCTGCACTTTCCGCCATTATTGCAGTATCGTCCGCGAATCTAAGATTATTAATTAGTGTCCCTCCAATATTCACCCCTTCTCCTCTTTCTTCCAGCGCTTTTCGAAACACAAACTGGGAGTACAAATTGAACAGTTGCGGGGACAGGACGCAGCCTTGTCGGACGCCTTTCTGGATTTTTATTTCCTTCGTCTCCATATCTTCAACCCGCACTACTGCTGTTTGGTTAAAGTATAACTTCTTTATTAACCGTATATCGCTTTGATCCAGGTTAATACTTTTTAGGTTCTCGATAAGTTTGTCGTGTTGAACTCGATCAAAGGCCTTTTGGAAGTCGATGAAGCAGACGAATACATTTTTATTGTACTCTCTGCACTTCTGCAGCATTACCTTCAAAGCGAACAGAGCCTCTCTAGTTCCTAATCCCTCTCTAAAACCAAACTGCATCCCATCCAACTGTTCCTCACATTTGCGGTATATTCTCTGTTGGATAATTTTTAAGAGGATTTTCAACGTGTGACTCATCAGGCTGATCATCCTATACTCGTCACATGATTTAGGGTTGTTTTTTTTAGGTAGCGGAATAAACACTGATTTAAGCCACTCTCTTGGAATTTCACCTGTTTCATATACTACATTTAGAAATTCTGTAAGGCTGGTCAGGTTTTTGTCGTTTAATGCCTTCCACATTTCTATCGGAATATTGTCGGGTCCTACAGCTTTGTTGTTTTTTGCGGTCTTAATAGCATACTCCACTTCCGATTTAAGAATACCCAAATGATCCACCTGTCCATCCTCCTCCATTGAATCCTCTCGGTCCGCTGCAAACAGGTTTGTCACGTATTCTTCCCAGGTTCGCTCTTTATCTTCCGCTGTCAGCTGAATGTCTCCGTGTATGTTTCTTGTAACCATTGGTATTTTTTTCTTCGTATGTCCTGTGAGTTCTTTTAGTTTTTTATGCATATTGAAGGCATCGTGCCTGATATTTAGCTCCTCCATTTCACGGCAGTTTTCTTCCATCCATTCTTCTTTGGCCCTCCTTATGTCATGTTGTATTTGTCGTTTTAGTTGTCTGTATTTTTCTTTGTTAGTGTTTTTGTATTTACGCTTTTCTTCCATAAGGTTAATGATATCCTGGTTCATCCATGGCTTTTTCGCTGTTTGATCCTTTCTGCCCACGATTTGTTCCCCCACATTCAGCATTGTTGTTTTAAGTCTGTCCCAGGCAGTATCAATATTTATTGTTGATGCCTCGGACAAGTCCCTGGCAATGAGTTCGTTAAACTGCGTTTGATATGGTTCTTTTTTGAGATTTTCAAAGTTCACTTTCTTTGGTCTTATCGATCGTTGCAGTTTCCTCAATCTCATTTTTACATTGGCTGACAGCAAGTTGTGGTCGGTATCACCGTCTGCACTTGGATAGGCTTTTACACTCTTTATGCTGTTTCTAAACCGCCTGTTGACACATATAAAATCGATTTGATTTCTAATAACGTTATTATCATTGTCGCCTGGTGATATCCAGGTATAGAGTCGCCGAGGGGGTAGTTGATAGAAGGTGTTTGTAATAACCAACTCTTTTTCCTGGCAACACTGTATGAGCCTGTCGCCTCTTTCATTCCTATCTCCCAGACCAAAATCTCCAACAACATTCCCAACCCTGCCCCTACCAACCTTGGCGTTAAAATCCCCCATGATTATATTGAGTTCGTGCTTCTTCAGGTTTTTGGTTAATTCATCCAAATCCGAGTAGAACTTCTCTACAGTTTGATCATCGCTGTCGGTTGTAGGAGCATATACTTGTATGAAGTTCGTATTTATTGGGCTGGTGCATATTTGAATCAACATCATTCTCTCATTGTAGGGTACGAAGTTAGTGACGTGTTGTTGAAGCTCTTTCCTGATCATAATGCCTACACCGTGCTTGTGTTCTCCGCTGTTGCATCCTGAGTAGTACAGCACCACATCGTCATGCTTGCATTGTCCTGCGTTTGGCCATCTCACTTCACTAAGACCTAGGACCTCTATGCCCATTCTGCGCATCTCTAGGGCAACGTTTGTTATTTTCCCAGCTTTATAGAGAGTTCTGATATTCCATGTTGCTACACGGTTCAAGGTCGTATTTTTATTCTTATTCCTATTTCTATTCCACCCGGGGATTCTTCGCACCCCTGTCCCATTAAAGGGACGCCGGGGACTCGGGGCCGTTTCTCTTTCACTACTTATCATTGTGGCTATTCTTGAGAATCTATAGTGCAGTAGTTTCTCCTTGCTTTCTACACCGCAGTGCCACAGCCGATGAAATCTATATATGATTGTCGCCTGTGACTGCCTGTCCCAAGCCTTTAGGGACATTATTTGTCGATAGTCTTGGTTTAGTAATGTCACAGCTGCTGCCCTATGACATGGATCATGGATCTTCCGCCCTGTCTGCCGTTGGACTTCCTAGTCTCTTCCGCCTTCTGGGTCGTTGTCCACTCCCGCGTTGGAGGTTATACCGCCTCGACTCGGTCGCCAGAGCCTTGTTTGTGGAAACAGGGTTCACCAACGTGAAGGTAAGGCTCGACTTTTGAGTAGGAGAGGCTATATGAGACGCATCACTACTCCTATGAACCCCAAAACTAAACATGCATTAAGAAGAGTATATTTTGCTAACAACCGGGTCATAATTATGGACGACGAAAAGTATTTCATACTAAGCAAGCATACAAATGAAGGGAAATGATGGTTTTAACCTGACAATATGGCAGAGGTCCCTGATAGTGTCAAATTTTAAAAAAGACATAAGCTGATATGGTCTTAGTATGGTGCGCTATTTTTACCAGGGGTGTATCCAGGCCTTATATGGGTCGAGTAGGTGAAGTCCTGGATAGTCAAAGGTATGTCGATGATTGTCTTATGAAACTGGTTAATTTTCAAATATATTTTATTATAAAAAGACAATTGGTTGAAATTTGTGGCAAAACTTATGGAAAGCAATTTCTGCTTATTGCGGTAATTTCTAATAAATTTGCATATTTTTAATACCTGGTGAATTTAATTGAATATTTTGACAGAAATCTGTTTGATACTCTTCTATCTGGTCTAGACTCTCTAGATTAATATTCTAAGAATTAAGGTTGTACAAACTATTCAGGTCAATGATGCTGAACACGATGGCGGCACAGAATTACTCTTTGGGGTTGCGCAACCCCTCAAAATGGCCAAAAACCACCCGGGAGAGGGGTTAAATGCGCTTCAAGAGGTTTCCCTGCAGATAAGCACACTTTCCTCCCGTTTTCGAGGATGCTGAGCACGGTGGTGGTGTTGGATATCGCGTCCGTTCGAAATTTTTTATATATTTGCCGCTGATACTTTAAAAAATAAAATTCACCCCTTTCAGCGGTGAGAATTGGCCGGTGGAGGGGTTGGAAGGAGTCGGACGCGCTATCCAACACCACCACCGTGCTCAGCATCCTCGAAAACGGGGGGAAAGTGTGTATCTCTGCAGGGAAACCTCTTGAAGCGCGTTTAACCCCTCTGGGGGGTTTGGCCGTATTGAGGGGTTGCGCAACCCTAAAGAGAAATTCTGACGCCGCCATCGTGTTCAGCATCCTCGAAAACGGGAGGAGGGGGGGAGGGGAGGTACTCTTGTTCCGGCAGAAGATATTTCGATTTTTCGGGTTTTTTTCCGACTCACAGACGCCACTATACTGTTTAAAGATTAATCGTGGTTATAGTTTTTTGACACGGCTTGCCTATACAATTTATTGTTTTTCTTCTTCTGATATTTGATTTTTTTAACTAGATTAAAGCATCAATAATATAAATTATTATCTTTAAAAAAATTGCTTAATTACGATCTAAATATACATATCTTAAGTAGAATGCGTTAACAGCATTTTTTAATCATTTTTCGTAAATATTTTCCACCCTTTACTCATCACTGTATCAACCTCTCCCTTACTGAGCTTTGTACAAAATAATCAGGCAATCCTACTCTGCTAAGGGGTTAAATCATGTAAATATTATTATCTACTCCATAATATTTCTCAAACTTTATAAATTAGATTATTTTCGTATTTGAAGAAGCAAAATTCGCTAAGTGTAGTTTTTAGTCTTCTCCATTACCCCTGATTGCTGTATTTTGTTCCTCGGTTGATGTTCGCTTGGCCTCGCGTCTTCATTGTTTATGTATGCCAGAGTTCTTTCCGAGCAATTTGACTAACTTTTTGAAATATGGCCGAGATGTAGGTTTTATTATGTTATTTTCACAATCGTAAATCATCATTGTCCTAAGGCATATTTCAGGCATTACTGTGCTAAAATAGTTTAACACATGCGAATATTTTATCATTTACGAATTGGTACAATAAATTTTACTTTGGTAAGCTAATGACTCTGACAGGCAAAGCAGACGTATGTGTTTTTATAATTGGTCATTGATTAATTGATTGATTAGTCATTGAGATAAGAACCTGATTTGCTTGTCAGGTGGTAGGTAACAATCTCATTAAATATTTATAGAAAATTATTAGCTTCTGATGAGGTAGAGCAACCTAATGGATATATCTTGAATGAAAGATGTTTAATGAAAACATAGCTTAATATACTGAGAGAAGTTTTTTACTACATTATAAAAATGTAAACTACGATATCAAAGAAAATACCTATATAGGGAACAATTAAAAAAATGGCTGTGCCAGTAAAATTGATTTCGCGGGGTATATTATTGCTGTGGTAGTAAAGTCGCTATATAAATATTATCCGGCAGTTATAGCAAAGAATTATGCTTGCAAAGCCACTTACCACCGATTGAAAAGATACTCTGCTGGGACAATGAAGATATTTTCTTACTCACAGAAAAGGTCAGGTTATGTTTGGTAACTGTTTTAAGTGTTTTATTTAAAATCTGTTTTACAATATACAGGGTGTTTCCTAATTTCTCTAAAAAAATGAAGGAAGTGAATTCTCACCTTATTTTAATAGGAAATTGTGGTTTAATAGTTTTTCGCATGTCGCTTCGTTTTCAACATACATGGTGTTACAAAAATATTATATTATTTCTTATTTTATTAATTAATGCCAAACGATATTCTAACGATATTTGTTAAACATAAAGAATTAGAGCACTTTACTCGTTTATACTACTCCTATTGAAACTGAAGAATACCTTCGACTGGGTATTGTTGATGGTTTTAATATGATTCGTAGGAATTTATTTGACTTTTGTTCATATGAGTTCATTATTCAACGTTTTTAAATCATATGCATTATCAAATCATTGGCATTAATTAATAAAAATAAAAATACAATATTTTTTTAACACCCTGTATTTCGAAAACGAAGCTACATGCGAAAAACTTGTATATCACATTTTCATCTTAAAATAAGATGAGGATTCACATCCTTCATTTTTCTAGAGAGGTTAGGAAACACCCGGTATACAAAATTCAGCACAATATACCGTTTTCCTGTTTAGGGTTATTTATATCTTTAAATTTAAATCTTTAAAAATAAATATATTACGAATTAAGCACTAGGAACGAAAATTATATGAACGAAGTTTGAATTACGTGGTAATATAACCAATATAAATCACAGGTTGGTTATAGTTCTTAAGCTCCATTTACAAACTTTTACGGTTCAGTTCATATAGCAAAGATGTTTTGGCCAGGACTTTTCTCAGTGTAGTAGTCTTTTTGAACTGTCTCTTGTGCCATTCCTGACTAAATGGCGACGATGTATTCGGTTTGTCGATTTTCTCTATAGTTTCCTTGTTTGATTATTGCAATTCTAACTTCTTCGAAGATGATTCCTATATCTCATTATTGCTTTCCATAAATCACTTTTTCGTGGCTGGCAGCAATTTCATTAACCAATTCATTAAGAATGGTGATAATTAAATAAATATGGATATATAAACCCATTTACAAACTTGTGTCTGATGATCCCTCGCCCACAAAGCACATTATTACAAAATTGCACATTACACCGATATTATATTCATAACGGCAAACGCGTCGAACAAAAGAGGCCACGTGGCGCTCACGTGCCCCTTCCTGCGTCGGCGTTGGTGTCGGGACGCTTGCACTGCTACGACGCCTAACGAACCATGGACGCCGAACGACAGTCGTCCAATTACTTTGTGGGGAATTAGCGGGGATATAAAATATAGGAAAAATATTTTTTTGCCCTCTGACCGCCCTGTGCTATCCAAAAAGTAGATTGTTCTACAAATAGAGAAAAGTAACAACATAACGACGAAATAAAGTGTTGCTAAATACTAAGTGGAAAAATGTTGCTAACCATAAAAGTAGTATTTTTCTTCACGAATTTCTCTCAATAAAGTATGCTCTTTTCCATTAGAAATAAAAAAAACTAACTTTGTTTAAGGCTGGAATGTCACTTTCTTAAAAAAGAGGAAATAATTGATTTTGACTATATACAAGAAACCAATTTTTCTTCCTGAATTTATTTATGGTTTATTTTGGTTACCGATATTTCAATGTTACCTTAAGTTAGACGTTAGCTAAGGCTAAGGCTAAGCCTTAACGTTATGGTACACCTTTAAAAACTATGTTTTAAATTAATTTGAGGCTCAATTGACGGGTAAAGTGTAAGATTACCAAATCATTAAAGATCTATTCCGTTATATGAGAGTTAAAGAGAACTTTAATATGCACTGAGAGAAGCTCCAGCTAAAAAATCATTGCTAGGATTATTTTAGCTGCGATAGTATTTTTTCTATCTGTACCAGCAAAATTGATTTCTTGTGACAGAAGAAACCACTTTACTGGAGATTCTTTATTGTTGTTAGAATAAACTTTGCTGCTTAAGAAATGCACTTTATTGTGATTAAAAAGAAATCTTTATAAAAATTTATTTTCACGCGCTATTTTTATTTTCTATTTTTTTGACAGCGGAGGGGAATCTGCTTACAGACACCTTCCAGAAGCGGCTGTAAGGTAGTGTCGGGATGGTAATTTTCTGAAGGAAACTTACCGACCGACTAAACTCCCCGTGTAAGTCAGACATGATGCCTGTAACTTCATTTCACTTGTGTTATTTTCGTTTATCATAAGTATGATTTTTTAGGTTAAGCCTTGAGGCATTGCAACGTTTGTTGGTGCCAGCTCTAGTATCTTTCTCATTTGAATTTAATCAAATGAGCAAAATATAAGAGCTCCATAACATATTGACTGTAATAGGGTAGGCGGTGTAATTGTTTACAAAATCGTGGTGTATGTTTTTTTATACAGAACAAGTTCTTAAACAATTTTGAGTGTGAATTTAGCGTGTGATACAGTCTTTAGGAAGTTTCTGTTTGTGGTGTGGCAGTTTATGAATGTGCGATGAGGCTATCTTCTCGTTGTTGGTTAGATTCGCCTTAGTGTGATATTTTATGATTAGTTTGTCGAAAAACTCTGAAATTGTATCAATTTGGAGATTTCGGTGTATGACGTGTGTTCTGGTTGAATCTGGGTGTATTCAGTGTTATTTTAAGTGCCTTGTTCGGTATTACTTGCATTTTTTGGAGGTCCGGTTTACTCAGTGTGCACCATGTCGCTGCTCCGTATGTTAGCAGCGGCCTGATGAACACTTTGTACATTGTTACCTTTGTCCTTGTGCTTATCTTACTCCTTTTGTTGTGTAGTGGGTATAGAATGCTGAGTCGTGCCTGGGCGATCCTTAGTTTATTGGCTGTATTTACTTTCCAATTGAGGCGTTTGTCGAAATGAAGTCCCAAGTATTTTAACCTCGGGCTCCAGTCGATAAGTTTGTTTCCAACAGTGACTCTGCCTTCCGGTCTTCTGAACCTTGTTGCCTTCTTGGTAAAGTAAATTGCCTATGTCTTATCTGGATTGATCTTTATTTTCCATTTGCTGAGCCATTTTTCCAGTGTGATGATTTTTCTTTTAGCATCAGCATTATTTCCTTCGGATGTCTTGAAGTTATTGCTATTGCTGTGTCGTCAGCATATATGTATTTTTCACTGGACGAATGCATTGGGATATCTAATGTAAAGATATTGAAAAGTAGGGGCTATTGCCGAACCTTGTGGGACTGCAGCATTGATTATTTTAGTTGTTGAATAATGTTCTTCAACATATGTTTTAAAAGATTGGTTTTCAAGATAGGAGGCTATAATAAGCTTTATCATATAGTTTGGTACTCCTATCCTGATCATTTTGACAATTAAGCCGATATGCCATACTTTGTCAAAAGCGTTACTGATATTAAATAGGACGGCTCCTGTGCTCGTCCGTCTATTGAATACATTGACCATTTTAGAGGCCAGTCTTGTCGGTTGCCTTACAGTACAACGAACAAACCCGAACAAACCCGAATTGCTCCACTGGTAGACAGTTGTTAATTTCGACAAAGGCTGAAAGCCTATACCCGAAATTAACCGTTCAACTATCTTGCTTATGATAGACAAAAGACTGATTGGCCTATAACTACTCAGTTTTCGTCTATATTGGCTTTTCTTTCCTATCATAATGATTTTTTCCTGTTTCCATAGGACAGGAAAGTGTCCAGTTTTCATTATAGCATTTGAGATGTTTAGCTATAAAATTTTTTACTGGTACGATAAACTAATTTGATTGAAATACGACCTTGCCCGTCGGCAGTTCGACTTGTAACCAATAGAATACAAAAGATGAATCACGTGATCGTTGACAGGTCTGGGGTGACGTCTACTCCTTTTAGGTTTATAAATTCGTTGTTTACCATATTCGTGCAGAGAGTAGTGGTGATTTTGTGCTAATTTAATAATTGCTGTGTTTTATTTTGAAATGTAGAATGAGAATATGCCATGGTAAAAATTCCAAGAGGTTGACCGATGAAGTGCACAAAACCGCGAACAAATTGTTTCCCAGCGAACGCCGGCGAACTGCAACTGCGAGCAAAGCGCAAAGTTTATAAATGGACCTTCAGAACTGTAACCAACCTGTGATTTATATTGGTTGTATTACCACCTAATTTAAACTTCGTTCATATAATTTTCGTTTCTAGTGCGAAGATAATTTATCATAAACTTATTTTTAAATATTTAAATGTAAAGATATAAATAACCCTAAACAGGAAAACGACACATTGCGCTGAATTTTTTGCCACTATCGAGTTCAAAGTTCCTGCCATCTGGTGGCAAACGTCGCCTTTTCTTTCAGTACTTCAGGTATACACTCTGTCCACCTCAAAGATGTCCTCCCTCCCCTCCTCGTGTAGGACAGAAAAAAACGTAGATTGGAAGCGGTACTGTCAAACGTGAAAGCATGTATGAAAGACGGCCGTTGGCTTTATAACTATTGATTGTTTTAGTTTACAATTATTTTCCATCTTTCCATATTCTATTCCATTGTTCCGTACAAGCGTCTACCATCCGCACCGGTCGGAGCAAAGATATCGGTTTACGTTGTCGTTAGGTTGTTAGCTCTCCGAAACATAATATTTGTCAACCAATATATCCTTGAAAAGCTAAGTGTCTATTAGTAAACAGCCACTCTTCTTATTGCTGCTGCTCAAATATCGGAAAACACTTGCTATTTTCACACGTAAGGGTCGTTTTCAACGATACCTATGTGCCAATTTTCGTTATATTATTCTGATACTATGTACGGGGTGACGTCGCTATTATTTTCACATTTACCTTTGGATAAAACTAAAAAAAGTAATAAGTCTAGACATATTTTAACATACCTACATAGGGGAAGAGTGGGTAGCCCCACACACATAAATAATACACACTTTAGGAATATTACATTCAATAAATTATAATAACTCTTTTTAGTCCTAAAAGTTAACAAGAACCAGCTTAATACTACTACAAAATAGAAACGTATTTAAATAGTCATAAAAAAATACCAACAAAAATCTAACTCTATGATTGTTGGTAATAAAAAAAAACGTCGGGCATCCCCATACACAGTAATTAACAATTTTTTTCCTGGCAAACATAATTATCATATTATATACTTTCATATCAATATGCATTATACAGGGTGAGTTTTTTAAAGTGTTACAATGCGATATCTCGCAAACGGTTTAAAATATTTTCTTGAAATTTTAATGAGGTAATAGTGAGATGGGGGGACATATTTAAACATATTTTTGTTATCCACCCCCTTTCCCCATTTTGAGGGGTGGGGGGTAACTTTGAAATTTTAAATAGGAATATGTACTTTTGTTTATTAAATTCGGATCTACGTAAAAACTACGTATTTGTACAAAAAAAGTTTTTGGTTAGCTCCACTGGTTACCGAATTATAATTAATTAGGTTATAAAAATTTAAAAAATATTATTTACCCTTTATCGCCTGTCATGTTTCAGAAGATGTTCGAAATGTCTCCCTTCAACTTCCAAACACTTTCTCACTCTTTTTTTAAACGAATTTCGTACCCGCTCTAACATTTCAGGTGTCACTAATAAGCAGGCAAAGCGGATTCGGTCTTTCATATTGTCTATAGTTGTAGGTGCAGTCGCCATCACTTTGTCTTTTATAAATCCCCAGAAGAAAAAGTCAAGAGGGGTCAAATCCGGAGACCTAGCAGTTTTGACTTCAGGCTGCCAGTAGTGCGACATCTAGTTTCCAGCCTTTTAAATGCCATGTGAGACTCCAGGTTGTTAGGAAACCTTTCCGCCCACCTTAGTGAAGCTTGTCTGTAGTTTCTTCTGCACTCCCCCAACATTAACAACATATCAACTTGCACACTAAAATTCGCTTTCATGTTCAATTGACCAAGCTGAGAAATAATCGTTGATATGTAAAAATTCTCAACTGACTGAAGTCAAAACAACGCATTTCCATGTAAACGAATAATAATTTTGAAATAAGTGAACTTGATTTATTTTAAATTTAGTTATTTTTTAAATCCAATAGAAATTTAATAATAAATTAATTATAATTCGGTAACCAGTGGAGCTAACCAAAAATTTTTTTTGCACAAATACGTAGTTTTTACGTAGATTCGAATTTAATAAAAAAAAGTACATATTCCCATTGAAAATTTCAAAGTTACCCCCCACCCCTCAAAATGGGGAAAGGGGGTAGATAACAAAAATATGTTTAAATATGTCCCCCCATCTCACTATTACCTCATTAAAATTTCAAGAAAATATTTTAAACCGTTTGCGAGATATCGCCTTGTAACACTTTAAAAAACTAACCCTGTATACAATCACGGTAACTTGAAAAGTGCAACAATTTGTAAAATGTTAAACTTTGAAGTGTCCGGAGATTTGTTCCCTCCACCCGTCAAATGCCTATCTTTCTATCATAAACCATCAAACAATGGAACTGATTCAATTATTGCTGTCACAGTCATACAAAGAATTAAATTTTAAAGCAGAAAATCAGTAAATCACCGAAAAAATAATATCGATTGACAAATTGGCTTTCACGTTTAACGCTTTCGCCGATCAAGTTACTACTAAATTTAATTTGTCTTTGAGCAACATATAATATCATCTTATGTCTTCCTTTATTGTCAATTTGTCACCTGATATGTAAGGTGACCTGGGGTACCCAATGTCCAGGGCTACCCACCCTTCCCCTACCTAAAATTCAATGAAATACACATATTGATTATAGAATATAGAGAACATAGGCAACTTTGGCAAAAGTGGCCTATGAGGCAATATTGTCAGTGTATTTAATCAAACTATAAACTATTTATTGTTTAATTATTGACCCAGAGTTAGCAACTTCAAAATTGATTTCTGCAATATTAGCGGGCGAATCATTTGAAGCGATAAACTGTGATGTAATATGGTTTAAAATATCAACGCATAAAATCACCAAGTTTATCTGGTGCCTTTACCGTCCTCCACCCCAGTGACACCCATTACATTTCTTCTTCTTTTTTCATCACTAGTCAACACAATCGACTCAAATTAGGCCATGATTAGGCCATTAGAAATTAGCGATTTTATTATTTCTGAATTTCTATTGCAAAATAATTTGTATCCTATAATGCTGTTGTTATTTATGTACAGTAGGTTATTGTAAAGTGTAATTATGCGTTAGTATTTATTGCTTCTGTGTAAATCTAATAATAAGTGCATATCTTCAAAAAAAAAAATTGGAAACTCGTGGGAGTTTCTTTAAGTGATTTAGTGCAAATGTTCCGAGAGATTGGAAATAAGAGGCCGAATGGGGTTTAGTGGGTATAAACTTATTATGCAGTTCCACATTATCATCATGGTATGTGATGAGCATAAAGCTGTTCCCATAGAAAAAGAAACAAAAACCTGAAGATGTCTGTGCTCTGGATTACTTGCTAGTGTACTGGCACCTGGATTCACTTCTATTTGGATACTAGGTAAACTAAATATTTATTTTTATAAGAATCTAAAGTTATATTATTTTCTACACAGTTTGCAACATTGGGCTTGAACATCTGTTGATTACACAGCTTGACAATATAATATGATCATATATGAATGTGCCGAGGAGTAACCGGGTGGGTTTAGGGGTGAATTACCCCACTTTTTAAACGTTCGATTTAAAAAAAAATATATATGTAGCGCTTCTCTAGGACACCCCAGGAGTCACCCATTTAAATATAATACGTCATTTCCATAAGACCTTGTATATACAGTCTCCGTACAATCTCCATTACGATCTTTCACAAACATGATTTTAACTCTAAACGAGCTTCCAATTATTGCTAAACAACCTCTTAATCCTCGCCAGATTTGGCACTATACATCGGCTAAGTAGGAATGCCTGAGGATCATTTACGCACTATCCTTGGCTGAGCGTATGCTTCTCTTCTGATTCCATCCGTCTGTGCTGGGGAGGTCTCCGATATCATGCTATAGCTATCATGGAAAGACCCTACCGATGAGAATCGTACCATCTTTGTTACCGCTCGAAACCAGTGTAAGCTAACAATAGATCAAAACAAAGAAGCGCATAACGAGATGATCAGCAACAATCTTCTCGACAGTCCTAACGGATGACGGTCTTTTTGGTCAGTCGTTAAGGCCGTCAGTCAAAATTTTACCAAATCAACTAGTCCACCTCTAACACGTTCCGATGGTACAATAGCAACTAAAATCGGTGACTAATCAAACTTACTTGCTGAATTATTTTCTTCGTATTCCACTGTAGATTTCCAGGAAAAAAACATCACCCAACATTCCTAAAGTTCAATCGCACATGACCGAAATCGTGTTCCGTTAGCGTCCGGTCAAATGAAAACAAAGAGGACCCGACATTAAAGAAGCTTCTGGTGGAAATTCCTATTATAGTTCTCAAGAGTTGCGCCGATTAACTCGCATCAGTATTTTGTAGACTTTGTATCCTACAAAAAATAAATATTTTCATCGTGCTGGAAGACGGTGTGAGTCTAGCCTATACCAAAGGGATATAAGACAACCCTGCCTAACAACTATCGGGTTTGTTCGGTCGCCTTTGCTTTCAGTTATCTCAAGACTAATGGAGTAACCAACAACTTCTAAAGTATCTGAAAGGCTTTAATGTTCAGTTCAAGATCAACAGGAGACCTTCTAAACTATGTCACCCATCTTTGGACTAACACAATCCAACATTATGGGTGATATCCGGTTATTGCACTGAACATTTCTAATTCTATCTTTGATTGTGTTTGGCATGAAATGCTCCTACGTAAATTGCAATGCTGTGGTATACCCAGTCGATTCTGTTGATGGTTGTCTAATTTTCTTAAGGACCTTTCTCTGTAAGTAGCGATTGACGGATTTCTCAGACACCTTCACCGTCAATGTCCGTATTCCTTAAGGGTCCATATTGTCTCCCACCCTCTTCTTACTGTATATTAACGACTTTCTAGTGAAACCCAAAAATGGAATATGTAGCTTTGCTGACGATAGCACTCTTGTCTCATCTTTCACTTTAAATGTTCAAACATCGGCTGCCGACACACATATCTTTACAGACACATGATCTATCACGCGTCAACAAAGACCTATAAGAAGTTTTATCTTGGGGTGACAGTAACCAAGTCGAATTTAACGCTAAGAAAACCCATACAGCAGTTTCCTTTAAAAAGGTTAACATTACAGACCCGGATATAGTCATGGTAGGACAGGCAATTCCACTGGCCCCATCTATTAATTTGCTAGACATCAATCTGGTGTAACCACGTTGTGGCAAACTTAGAGGAGAAGAGTTTACATTATTTTTTGTGAATACGACTTTACAGTTTTTAGGTCTGGTTGGTTAAAAAAAATTAATCTTAATTTAAAAAATGCTAATTCTTAGAAGTAGGATTTATTTCTTGTTGAAAGGGGTTGAAACGAACTATTTTTAACACAAATTGGGTAGCACACTTCATACACCAATATTAATAAAAAAAGTTCGATGCACTGTAACTGGTTGCAAATTTGCTAACTTTAACAAAGTGTACAAAGACGCATCCGGGTCACCTTTTGGATGTGGAGCTGCATGCTATATTCCACAATTATTAGAAGTCCAAACAAAAATCAGATTAAATCCTAATTTTTTCATTTTCACCTGCGAGGTGCATAGCAGTCTTAGAATCCTTAAAATTACTTTACATGCAGAACATTGAGAACATTATCATTCTCTCCGACTCATTATCAACACTTTTTAGAAAGCTTAAATGATTGGAACTACACAACGTCACCCATTCTTCTTAAATTAAAAGAAACTGTCAAAAAAATGCAATTGAATCAACAGAATGTTATTTTTATTTGTTATAAAGGCCCACACGGGACATAGGACATAAGAATCAATACTAATCCAAACACGATAGAATTTATTAAACGCCTATTTAATAAGCGTGTGACAAAATCGCAAAATTACACAATTATCTTTTAATAGAGTCAAATCTCACGAGGCAGTTTGTTATTTTTGTAACAATGAAACTAATACGGGATAAAAAGTATCCCTCCGGATTTTAGCGGTTGTGTGAAAATGTGATTCAACTCGAAATGACACGTGCCCTATCTTTTTTACCCCCTGCGGAGAGTGACAATGGGGCGGATACATTGTAGTTACGGTGGGATACGCTAATGATGTGTTTAAAAAAAATAGCAGGAGAGCGATTAGAGCAGAAATGGTCAAGTGCGTGGTGAACTCGCGCAGAAATGAAATAATGGAATGAATCAAAAATTGAAATGTTTAGAATACATCAAAGATTACAAGAAACAGTATGTAAATAAAATTATCCAGCTCAATTTTCCTACAGGGCATTTTGAAATTACGATAAAAAAGAACAGTTTGGTTTACTCCTGTATAATATAGCCGAATCGAAAAATGTTACTTTATAAAATAATTAAAGAAAAGCACAATAAACGGATCTACAATGTATTTACAGATATAATTTCCATGGTAAATTAAAAAAAAAAGCCAGAAGTATATCATCTAAAAGCACGGATTTTTGGCTATGGACCCATATATTGCAAAAACCAGATGTTCAATTGTTACTAATTTAATCAATATCGTAGCCCTAATAATAAGGGAGTTGGCAATAATGTCTGCTAAAACGGAAGCACCCTGTTAATTCTGCAAACTTCCTGGTACGCAGCGAATTCGCATCTCTGGTCAACGCGAAAGAGATGAGAAATGGGAGAGGAAGGGTACTCTGAGTTATGTAGATATTTGAATATACAGGGTGTTACAAATTCGGCGTTCATCATTGGGATTTCGGAAACGGTAAGAGATACGAAGTCGGTTAAATTGCGGTGAAGTTGCGTAATTATGGGCCCAATAATATGCTGCAACTGCTCGAAGAGATGTCCAAAAATAAATTTCACACACACATAACATAACACTTACTGGTTTTCCGACGTTTTGTTCCTTAAATTGACCAATTTTGAAATTTTCAGTTTCTTCGAAACAACAGTAAATTATAGGAACGTACTAGGGGTATTTTAATGAAGATGGTCAATTTAAGGAACAAAACGTCGGAAAACCAGTAAGTGTTGTAAGCCACTGAACGTACATGTCGGTCCTTTTTCAAAATTTAAACAAAAAAATCCAGGCCCGTATTTAAAAAAATTAAGTTGATGATTGTGACCTAAAGACGAAACATCGGATGAAAGATATGATGATGCCATCTTGTGGAGAATAAGTAGTAATGAGAAGGTGAAATTGATTTTTGATTGATTCTCTTCGAACAAAGTCAGGAAAAAATAAAAACCGAAACGCAAAATTTTGGATTTTTCCAAATATTTTGAAAGCCCCTGTATTTATTTTTGTTTTTTTTTGCGGCATATTGTTGGGCCTATAATTACGCAACTTTGCCCCAATTTAACCGACTTCGTATCTCTTACCGTTTCCGAAATTCCAATCGTGTAAGAGCCTGTATAAAGTAGCAACAGATATAATATGCCAAGACCGAGGCAATAAATTTAATGATTATTGCAATATTTTAACATACTTAATGCTTTTTAGGATCCGAGCGTTCGATATTTTAGGGGAAGCATCGCTTTTTCTTGTCTCCATGGACCCATTGCATAAACAGTTTGAGAAAAAGGTTAAAATGAACATACAGGCAAGCTACGAGGTGATTTCATATATTTTTCGAACTTGCAATTTTAAAACACTCTGGGTAATAAAATATAATGTTTCTATTTAGTTAGTTACTGACAATTTGGTGAAGGTCAAATTTAAAATTATATTTAATGGATTGATTCATATAATATTCATAAAATCTTGCACAAGGTGTATAGGGTATCTAGGGAAGCCAATCCCGCACCCAAACTTTAATCCCGCAAACCTGATTTGATTGAGCCCATCGATCCCGCGGATCCGCGGGATTTGCGGGATAGCAAACAATGAACTGCGGTATTTTTGGTCGACGCATCGGGGATTCCCCGCCATGCTGGGCTATTGAAAATACATTAAACAGAACAGTTTCCTTGCGTACGTGCGAAAGTAAGGGCGTTATTCTACTAGTATCTAGTGACATTTATCAAGTGGTTGAATATAATACATGGAATTTAAACAGCAATCACAAAACTAAGTGTCAGTGTAGTTTACAAAGATAACAAAGGTTCAAGTTTAGTTTGGAATTCTTTTTTAAAGTCTGAAGATGGTCTTACAGCTAAATGTAAGTTATGCCCTAGCATTATCAAAATCGCTGCTCGTTCCACCAAAGGTCTTCACAACCACTTACAAACACAGCATAATATTAATTTGAAAGTCCAGAGCAGCAGCGGTAGTGTTGATATTGATAAAATAACACAGAAAATAGAAGCTAGTACCAGCCGTTCGAGTAGTTCGTTTAGTTCTATTGCTAAGCGCTCAGATGTTAGTGGTTCTTCTGTGCTACCTAAGAAAATGAAAATTACAGATTTTCTTTCATCTGAGAAAAAGTTTCGATGGAGGAAAGAGTGTCTCGAATGGTAGCTAAAGATGGTATACCCTTTGGAAAGTTTATCACATCGACCGATATGCGCCAACTATTCGAATCAGAGGACCACAAATTGTGTAAAATCTAGTCCGCCAACAAGTGTCGAAGCTGAACGTGCGATTTCAGCCGCAGGATACATGTGCAATAAAATAAGATCAAATCTAAAAGATGAAACATTTAACATGTTAGGTTTTCTCCGAAAATACTTTCAAAATCAATGTAACAACCGTTAAAGTAGTCGTACTATTGTATTGTACCTACTGCAATAAATATTTTCTTGCTACTCTACTCTGTTTTTAATTGCATAAAACAACTTTTTAATAACATACAGCACCCACATCGAGTCTCGCAAATCCCGCAGGATTAATCCCGCAATGTCAATCCCGCGAAATCACCGCGGGATCCAGCATTTGCGGGATTGGATTCCCTAATGGTATCAGCGGCGATGTGAAGATATTTACCAGATTTATCTTCGCATGCTGGTCAGTTGTCGTCATTACTCTTTTAACGTATTTAGATATTGAACGAAGTTCTTTCTATTTGATGCATACGCTTAGTCGATTTTAGAGACCAAAAGGTCTAAAAACAATGCGGTATCTTGGCCCGATTATTCGATTTTTAAAATCATTTTTGATTTGGAGTTTATAGGAAATAAGGAGTGTGCGAGGGTCATTTTTATTATTTATTAGTACTAGCAATATACAAACTAATTTTTACATGTTTTCATTGGCTTATATTTTCACTTGGGTTTTTTTTCTGCATCAACACACCTAAACACACGAAGAGAAAAACTTAAACTTAAATTGTCTATAAAAATAATAAAACTACCCATCATTAATGACTTTAACTGGAATAACTTATTAAGAAATACCATTAAATTATAGCAAAATTTGAACATACATATTTTTTAGTAATAATTACAAAAATAAATATTTATTTAAAAATATTTAGTAAACCACTTAGATAAAAAGTTTTTTGTAAAATTTACTAAAATCTTTTATTAAAATTTTGACACACGTGGTCTCCTAAGCAGTCACCCATCTAAGTGATAACCTCGCGTTGCGGCGTTTGACTTCTTCAATCGATGGTATGTTCCCTGTAAGGGGTCCGTTGTATCTGAATTAAGACACTTATTATTGTAAAAAAAATTTCAACACTTTATTTAAACTTGGTAATTTAAAAAAATACTTATTAAAGTATAATAATAGCCTTAAGTAATATGTACCATACATTTTAAAATAATTAACTACCAGAGATATAAATAAATTATCTTCACTATACATTCGTTGTAAATTTTAAAATATATTTTATTATTTACCTGCTTGGACTAAATTTATTACAAATACTAACTATAGTTTCTTAAAGCCATATTAGAGTCGTCAATTCTTCTCTTGCGCCTGCAATAGCAATTATAATTGCACGGATTCATGCGCAGTAAATAGCTCTCGATTAGCTGGCGCATTGCAGTCAGAACAGAACAGCAGTTGGTACTGTCAAAGTCCCTAAATACTCCCCAGAATTAGAGATGGACAAACCTGTTCGTTTTGATTACCAGTTAAAACAGCTACTGCTACTTACACATAGCAGTTCATAAAAGTTGCGACAAATTAGCAGTCCATATGCTTAATAAAGAATGTGAACTGCTAATTTAAGTACCAGTTAGTTTAAATAACCATCAGCTGTTTTCATAGCTGCTTTGACCAAATAATAAACAGTTAAAAATAACAGAATAAGCATCTCTACCCAGACTTGCAGCGGCAATGACAACTAAAATGGCCCACGACCCATTTCTGGCAATGCAAGACTAGTTGCGCATGATTCCGTGCAATTATAATTACCATTGCAGGTGCAAGCAAAAAGATTGCCGACTCTAATACGGCTTTTATAAATTATGCTTTTACAATATTATTACGGTAGAGATTATTAATAAAAGATGGAATTAATACTACACTCGCCGGCACAAAATTCCGCCACCCAGAAATTTTGGTTAAGTTTGATATTTTATAACTTTTCTATTTTTTATGCGATTTTCATGAGTTTGTTATCAGTTTGTAGATCAATTTATTGTGTTTTTCCTTAGTTATTTTTGAAAGTTACATTTTTCGATTAGGCTTGTAATTTCAAAACGCCCTGTGGGTAAGGTGCATAATTTTATTTACATAATGCGTCTTGTCTTCTTTGATGTATTCTAAATATTTCGTTTTTTATTCATTCCATTATCTATTTTCTGCTACGAGCTGCAAAATTTTAAATGAAACGATGTTATTTTTATAAAATACCGAAGCACACACCAATCTTGTATTTGTTGAGCTCTAACCGCCCACCGTTACATTGAGGAAATCCTCCAAGAAGTTGTTCTTCCGTCTACTCCTTTCACGTTGAACATTTAGTGAGCGAATAACTGGATCAAGTTGGACTTCCAAGATTGGAATGGCGCGCATGTGGCCCAGATCTCAACCCAATCGAACATCTTTGGGATCAGCTTAAAAGGGCCGTTCGTTATTCATTCGATGCCACGAAAGATTGCAAGTTGTCATTGCTGCCACAGGAGAAAATACACAATATTAAAATTGTTTTGTTAATTAACTTTATAATATACCTAGTGTTTGTTTTTCTTAATAAAAATAGGCTTCAAATCAGCGTTTCATTTCCAATTTTGCAGCTCGCAGCAGAAATGAGATTATGGAATGAATCAAAAATCGAAATGTTTAGAATACATTAAAGATTACAAGAAACAGTATGTAAATTAAATTATCCTCTTCGATCCTCCTACAGGGTATTTTGAAATTACGATACAGTTTGATTTACTCCTGTATAATATAGCCTAATCGAAAAATGGTACTTTATAAAATAATTAAGGAAAACAGAATAAATAGATCTATCTATTTTTTTCTTGTAATTTTACTATGGTGTGTTTACGTGCAGCATCTTTCAGCAATAGATTTTCAGTATATTTTGAATATGTCTCAAAAGAGTTAAACGAGAACATTTGAGTCCCTTTCTCTAAAAAAAATAGAAGGCCGCAACTGGTTCAGTAATTCTGTCCATTTTATATAAAATTTTTTTTGAGCAAGCAAACCATCAGCTATAATAAAGGAAAAAGGCAGCCGAAAGCAATTTTGCCTCGTTTCACCATAAGCTATTAAATGCCATTTGACAGGTCTTCCGCACATCCAATTGCCGTTGACACATCAATCGGGGCCGCACAAAAAAAGTTATTTCTAACTGACTCTTATTGAATCGGCCTCGCACTGAATGACGAGCGAATGTTTTCGACAGCCTCGGCGCCTCCAAATAAACTAAATACAACGAAACGGTGTGTGCACATTTAATGATTGGATAATTTTCCTGGAAATAGGTTCGGTTTGTGCGAGTGGAAACGTTTTGATTGATCGAATAAAGTGGTTATTACGGAAAATTATTGGAATGCCTCTATTTCCATTTCAGATTTGCGCGTCGCTGTCAGATTCATTCGAGCACATTTATATTCACCACAGTGGCAGTGGCTGCCTCGTATTCATTAATATTTGATAAAAACACCACATTAATTTAACTGGAGGTTTGAAAATATCACGATATTTAAATTTAATATCAAAATATCTAATTTATGAATAACGGTGGGGGGACTGAGAGAAATGAAATTCGGGTTTGCTCGGGTTTGTTCGTTGTTGAACAAAGGTATTCAAAATATTTTGAAAGTCGTTGTGCACAGTGGCGAACGATATCGTGATTTTTCAATCACGCTATGAAACGTGATTATTATTTTTTGATATCAGTGAAATTAAAGCGTGACGTGATCACGGTTTATAAATTTTTATCACTGCTAAGCGAGATATTAACTAGGTAATATACGAGAAGAGAATATTGCGCGAATCGTAAAATAATTAATTATTATTTATTATGTATACTACTTTACAATTAAAAAACTGTAACAAAAGAGAACTAAAACCTGTAAAAAATTACACAACATTGATAACAAACAAAAAAAACGTTATTTCTACATAGATTAAGGTAGAATTATACCTTTTAAAAAAACTATGACGAACTAAACACTGTGTACTTTACAGCAAACTTGGTATTTGTTGGTACAAATACGCATGGTTTCTAAATCATTTTGTGCGTATTGCATATTATCATTTAAGAATAGAATCATTAATCATTTGGAGGAACTGTGACTACCTGTGATTTGTTCATATCAGTGATTAACTCACAGTTCGTGAAATATCGTTCATCACTATAATTGTGGAGAAAGCATCGATGCAAGTACATGTATTCATTAGTTGTTAATCTTCCAAACAATTAAATTTTGCCCAACATCGCATTGATAATGCCAGCCTGAAGGAACCTATAGTTTTACATGGGTTCCGAACCACATCTGATTTTCAGCAATGTTATTATCAGAACAGGGATCTCGAGAAAAATCAATCTCGAAAATCCCGGGATTAAGCCCTCAAATCCCGTCATAAATTATTTTGTTTTTTAAATATTTATTTTAAACCTAACAATTTTATATTTTATTAATAAATTCCTAACTTGGCAACATATTTTGATAGTCCCTAATACAAATATACAATGTACAAAATAATATAGTTTTTTAGCGCCGATTTTCAGAAATCATTAAAAAAAATAATTAATGTCGAGCTATGTTCCCAGGCTTTCAATAGTGCATGAGCTAAAAAATTTTTACAGGCAACTTTCACTAAATCGGATTTTAAAAATAAATAATCTGAAAACAACTGTTAATTTTTTAATTATATCTTATGTAATTAGAGGAATTATATATGTCCGCGCAAAAGATCATCGTCACAAAGATCTTGGTCTATAGCATCGATTCTTTAATAATTTAACGCCCGTCACATGGCTAATTTTACTCTTCTGAATCATATAACGCCAATATTTGGAACTGAGTTATATTAATCAGTCACTATAACCATTTTCCTATTATTTAAAACAGATCGGTCTTATATTGGCTTAAAGTAATGTTAAAATACAAAGAAAAATAGTCATATTTTTAATCTACCTAAGGTGTAAACGAAACTTGCATCAAAATATCTTTTTCCTAAATGGTTTATAAATGGTTAATAAAAAAATATTGTACAGCGTGTCTTCGGAAGTTCTTACCAAATGGGAAACTTTTTAATTATTAACTCTACGAGAAAAAGTGTCTCTTCCTAAAAAGTGCTGCTTGGTGAGAAAATAAATTTGCACAAGAATATTTGTATGTTGGACATACAGGGTGGCTTCAAAAAGTACCGGGTTTAAAATTTATAAAAGACGGCTATATTTACAAAACTAATAGTCGTAAAGATTTGGTAATAAGTATTTCTGGATAAGTAGGCTTTGAACAATTGATTGTTGTTGGTAACAGAATAGGCGTTTTAGCAGTGACAGTTTGGCAATTATAATTTCTGTTTCAAAACGTGAACTTCTTGTTAAAAAAAGGTTTTTCCGTTTCTTAGTTACTTTAAACAATAATAGTGATGATTAAACTGATTCTAATGAAAAAATTGAATTAGTTCTTATTGTTGGCGATAAATATAAGACGCTCGCGAGGCTGCCGACATTTTTAATACTAGACACCCAAATAAACATATTAGCCACGTTACTGTCGGCAATGTCGTCAATAAATTTAAAAATAATTTCAAGAAGAAACATGCAGTTCGAACACTTACTGAAGAAAATCAATTACAAGTATTGGAAGCGGTTGTGGAAAATCCAAAAATTTTATTGGAAGGAATAAAGAAGACAGTTCAAGATAACGTGTCAAGAGCTTCTGCTAGTAAGATACTTAAAATAAATAAATTTTATCCGTATAAGCCAAAATTTGTACACACGCTCAAACCTGGAGGTATGGAATCGCGTTTCATGTTCTGTGCTTGGTTTCAAGGAGAAGTTGAAGACGACATTTTCTTTTCAAGGAGAATTTTATTCAGTGACGAGGCAACATTTACTTCCAATGATGTCGTATCTTCCAGAATTGTCGTTGGTGGAGCGATGTGAACCCCAATTTCATAATCGAATGCCGTGACCAAACGTGATCAAAATATTAATAGTGAGATTTACTTAAATTTCCTAACAACCGAAATTTTTATATTTATTAACGGCCTGCCATTAAACGCGCGACAGGCTGTTTGGTATCAGCATGATGGAGCTCCTTGTCACAGCGCAGCCAGGGTCAACGAATATTTGGAATGATAGAACTTTTCCACAAAGATGGATAGGACGCCGTTCAGAAGTACCCTGACCACCTAGGTCACCGGACATTACACCCCTAGATTTTTTCTTGTGGGGTCATTTGAAGCAATTGGTGGACAAACACAGACCATTCCGTGATATTGATCATCTAAAAGAAACTATAATGCAGTGTATCCGGCTAGTTACTCCTCATATAATCAGAAACGCTGTGTCAGAGTTTTCTAGAAGGACAATCATTTTTATGCAAAAAGACGGGGGCCATGTGGAGACCTAGATTATTTTTGGAGTCATTTAGTTTTATTTGTTATTGGGAAATTAGAAATTGGCCACCTCATAGAAATTAGTGAACTAATTTTTATCCGTCATAAAAGTAGTTCTCTTAAGTAGAGTTTTTATTGTGTAATTGTTATAGTCTGTTAGCCTTTAAACATGCACTCTCCAAGTTTTTAGTTTTGTAAATATAGCCGACGTCTTTTATAAATTTTAAACCCGGTACTTTTTGAAGCCACCCTGTATGTCCAACGTACAAATATTCTTGTGCAAATTTATTTTCTCACCAAGCAGGACTTTTTAGGAAGAGGCACTTTTTTTCGTAGAGTTAATAATTAAAAAGTTTCCCATTTGGTAAGAACTTCCGAAGATACGCTGTATATAGCTTCGGATAATCGGAAGTTGTGACGTCATTTCATTTTGTGCTCTTAGTGTCATAATTTGAAATAAAGATACTATTTATTTATTTATAACAAACCGTCACATCAATTTATCTCCGGTAAAATTTTCAGGCGTGACCGGTGTTACTATGACCGGCGATACAAAAATGCACAAATTTGTGGATAACAGCTAATACAAGCTATTTCTTAAACTTTTTTAGACTGAAATGAGTATCTGAACTCAAGAGAATGACTTCGTGTAGTATTTTTCTCCTGGAAAAAAGTAGGCAATGTTCTAGTTTATACCTAAATAAACATAATAAGGAACTTAATTTTAAACAGGAGCACGCTTTACACAAATTCAAAGAGATACCGTCATATTTGTAAAACTATTAGGCCGACCTGTAGTGGCGTTATTTATAAGCAATTTGTGCCGTTACCGGCGATACATGCAGCTACGGGGACGGAACTTCTGGTTAATAATTGCGTTAGAGAAACTAAACTGTTGGTCTTTGAACATTATATTTTTAAAAACAAATTATAGTAGGAGGGTAATTTATTTATATATAAAAGTAACTTGTAAAGTAAAGTGAAATATAAAAGGGTAAAGTAAGAAATTATTGACTGGGGACACGTGACCGGCGATACATTTTAAAATTCAAATTAGAATACTGCAGCTATAATCTAAAAAAGTCTTTTAAAATGACTTTCGAATGCAGGCAAATTATAATCGTTTCTACAGGCAAATAGTTTATTTTAATAGTAATATGCTAAGGACTGAAAGTGCCTATAAAAAAATATTTACCATAAACCTAGAAAGACACTTTAGGGCTAAAATAGATAATTTAAAAAAAATTAAATTTCATTTAACGATCAACAAAATTACTTTTGAGGGATTATATTTTTTTAATCCCTCAAGGATTAAATTTTTATCACTTATAATAGAGATCAAATGTTTTTTAATCTCTTATTTGAGGTTTATGTGTAAAAACAGAACACTGCTTCTCGTCAGCAGGTTATACTTGCAGTCGCGATCAATTTTAAGAGGAATCTTACATCGAAGAGGATAGAACTGTGGTTCATAGTCTTTGAAGAATAAACAACTCACATTCTTAGGTTGGATTGTAAACAACTTTCCAGAAAAACAATCGGGGACCTCTGAAAATTAGTATAATTTTTCTTTGTCGTTTCCTGACATTACGTCACCTCGGAGCGGTCGGAACATACTTTTTATAAAGCCCTTATTGGCACGGCCATCTTTCATACCTGCGTTCACGTTTGACACTACCAGATTAACAACTGCCATATTTGTCATTTATGTTAAATACTTATATATTATTTGTTGTTTTTTAGTGATGGTGTGTTAAATTTAAGTATTGTTTGTGGAATAAATCGTAATTCTTAACTCAATAATAAATTTTGAATGATATTCTGTGTGGAGTATTAATCACTAGCAAATAACTCACTATAAAAACAAATAGTTTTGGGTTTTAACATTAAAATTATTATGTACGTAGTACGTTTCACGAAAATATGATACGACTTAATGATTTCCTGGGTCGGTCCCATTGTGTCGACAAGAGCTTGGCAATAAACAAGTGAAGTATGAAGGGACGGACTAAGGAAACCAAGTAATGATATGATTATATTAATGTAATCAAATGAAATAACATTTTTATTAAATATTACTAGTCATATTTATTTACATTTATAATGTCATTCTATAGATAGTTCTGTTTCGCTATCGCTATCCTCATCAAAATTAATTATAATTGGATTAATTATACGATCCAGACTAATATACGAATTTTCTACAGTTATTACGTGACGGACTTTTTCCAATTACCTGGGGAAATATCATTGAAGCATTTTCGTATTAATTCTACAACACTAGAACTTAAAATCGGAGAAATATTTTCAGACCTAATCAGTGATTTTAACTGGTGCCACATATGCTCTATGGGGTTAAAAATGCAATAATGGGATGGGAGCCGTAGCACTGTATGTCCAATTTCTTCTGCCAATGTGTCACAAAATGTCTTTAAAACTTCTAAAAGATCACTTTTTTTATAACTTTCTTCAAAATATATATCATTCGCCGCCATGTAGTTCTGAGTCTCCAATTTTGTATTATTTGAGCTTGGAGCTTTATGTAATTGGCGACTGTGATAGCTCGCATTGTCCATTACTATCACGCTATTCTGAGGAATGTTTGGTAAAAGACAATTCTTGAACCATTCCTCAAAAACTAACAAATTTTACCACAAAAGGATATTTAAATATAAATTAAGCATCCTAATCTACCTGATGTGACTATATTTAATTATAATTATTACAATCCGGTCCTTTCCACACAATAATAACAAACGGTCATAAATAATGGGATGGCCCAGGTACTTTGACGGCAGTCATTAAGTTATATCCATTATTCGTGAAACAATCTTTACCTGTGTCCAACAATGAACCAGAGCGAAATGGTACACAGTGAATCGCTGGTTCACCCTTACTAGCTTTAGGGTCAATAATAATTTTACAAATACAAAAGAATATTTGGCAGCAGCTCTCTAGATTATTAGGGGTGGAGTGAATATAAGAAAAGCAGAAAAGCTTAGAGTAGAGGCATTCCTTACCCAACTGTTAGATAGATTTGAAAACTCAAACTCACTATAAAGTTAATCATATCTTAAAGATACCATTTACTAACTATCTAACGTTTTGGCAGTCCAAGGCACTGAATATGAAGTGAGTTTCTTGAGAAGAAAATCTTTAACGCAATATGTGTTGTGTATCCCTAACATTCTTGATTAATCCACGATTCTAAAAGGAGACCTCAAAATAATTTTGCCGAAACCTTTGGACCTTGGCAGTACCTCTAGGTGCAAGCATTATTTCTACTTCTTTAACATATACTTTTCTGGTCTTAATATTCGCTGGTTCTTAAGAATAACATGAATTTTAGTTATATCGTCATAATTTTATTATTGTGACTGTTTCCTAAATATTATCTTAAACAGATAGATTTTGTTAAAATGTTAGAACGTATTTTTTTTTGTTAACTAAAAAATTATTTAGTCTTGTTTTCATATTATTAGGTCACTAAAAACCTTTTTTTTGTTTGCTGTTAGTTTATAATTTCTTTTATATGTAAAATTATAGAATAGGTTCACTGTGTACGACCTGATGGTTCACTGTGTCCACAGCCTAGTACACAGTGAAGCATTGGGACCGTTTCAAAAATACAAGTACAATGTCAATACGTGATAACTTCCATTTAATAAGTTTTTTAAGATTAATATATTAAAATGAAACGGTAACCATATATATAAAAAGTGAGTCACTGTTGGCCAGTTTATCCTACTGGGTTACCAGTACCGTATCCCAATTGATAACATAATGATCTTAATAGACAATACTGGCCATAACTTACACAGTATTTTTTTTACGGCGGTGTCAATATTTTATGGTCTATAAATTCTCAACTAAGTCATGTCTTAAATCAGCCGTTTTATCACAATTTTAGATTTTAATGGATAATGCCAAAATATTGTTATTTTATGTTAAATTTTTTTTTCTTCGTAGGTCATGACTTACATAAAAAACGTCAAAATATTTTATTAAATACTCTTTAACACTTCATAATTTAAATATGTATAGGTTTCAGCTTCAAGATTACGAAATGATAATTTTATAATGTTTGTAATAATTTATTAATATTTAATGATTTTGAATTAATTTGAAAAATTGAATAAATAAAAAAAAATCCGAAAAAAATAGTAGGGATCAGAGAAACAAATAAATAAACACACAAGTAGATATATAACTATAATTAAGGTTCTATATTTTCTGCAAAAGATCGATTTATTTCGTTCAGAATAATCTTTCTTGTTGTATTTTTCGTGGGGCAAATTGGCAAGAAGTACTCTGGCACCATAATCCTGATGATTTAACTCCTGCATAAGCCGAGTGTGGTAAGGATGCATAATGTTATTTTGTTGTAAAATGCGGTTAAATTACAGTTTTAAAACTAAATATGACAAGTAATTTAAACAATATTTTTACTTCGGATAATAGTACCTTTTGTTTAAGTCATGACCTACCAAAAAAAATATATATTTGAAATAGAGATATGTTGGGATTTCCCATAACAATTTAAAATTGTTGCAAAACGGCCGATCTTTACGAGAACCGTAACCCAGGATTATTAAATTGAATTCAGTTTGTATTTTGATATTTTGAATAGGTGGATTTTCTTGGATTTTCTTGAAAATTATAAATAGCGTGGCAACAGCGCCACGAACATCAAATTATATATAGCAATATACATACGTAGCATTTTACGCCGAATCTAATTCCGTAATAAAAAATGTGGGTTGCCATTTAAAAAAAACATACCTACTTTCTTGCCGCTCTGCTTTTGTGGGACACCTTGTATCTCCGTAATTGTTCCATGTGCCATGTGTCATGTGCTCTTTTTGAGTCAAACTTAAAATGATAAAATCAAAATTTGAAAAGTATCATATATTTTCTTAGTTAAAAAAGATACAGAAAAATGTCTTATACAGAAATTTCTTTATATTGATAGTTGAATAATCTGCCGTTTTCAGAATACGTATAGGGGGTCAGGTAAAAAGTTATCGGACCTAACCGCATTTTTTTAAATGGAACACCCTGTATATTTTATTCTAAAGATACTATTTTAAATTCTCCTTTCAAATATATAACACACCATGGATGATGTTGGTTTCCTAGGCGATTTATTTAAACTTTATTACTTTGAGACGAAATAACAGATTCAGATTTAGGTAAAAAATATCGGGAATCATCGCAAATCTTCGGAATATGTCCTACTGTCTTTCCGGATAGTGAGCAAAATATACATTTTGCGCCATTTATTCGTTTTTTTTTCACTTTCAATATAAACTGATATCATATCAAATTTTTGGCATAATGGACTTCCTTTCACTAATGGGCCACCCCGTATAAACGATCACGAATACTTATAATGTTCGTCCTTCCGAAACACTTTCAGAAGACTAGGCGAACAAGCCAACTTCTATGTTCTTAATTTAATTTGTTAATTAAATCGGTACGGGGGGCTAATCGTTTTGATTGTATAGCCCGAAATTACACCTTTTCAAAGGACGACACGCGGGCGCGCACGCTTTACAATTCTCCCGAAACAGTTTACACTCGCCCATTGAATTGGGATTTTGCTCGCCCATTTCAAAACTGTTATTGACATTTATTTCATTACAGCATTTTGCCGAAAATTGAATAATTTGATAGGAAAATTGATTTACCACTGGAAGTTGGGAATAATAAGCTTCCGTGTAAAGTATTTGCGTGGAAGTTCGGAAGATTGGAACCGTTAAGAGGGATTAACTTAAATTAAATTATAAAGGGGCGGAAGTAAATAAGTTCCCTGTGGTAATACCGACGCTTTCCTGTACACCTACGAATAGAAGTAAACTTTATAACACTGTAACATACTGTCACATGTCTACTGTAAAAAGTATTATACAGAGTGGCCCATCGAAAACGTACAGCAAGGCATTATAGGCTGGGAAAGAGTTTTTCGACACATCCAAAAACACTTTTGATGCAAAAGGCATAGTAAAATAAATTTTACTAATAATAAATTAAATCGATTTTTGAATTTTTTGTTACACGTTTCGTTGGTATTCAAAGCTCCATATTTCCTAAGCGAGTGTATCGATGTTCAAAAACTAAACAGCAATATATAGGAAATTAAAATTATGGAGGTATTACTTGAAAAAATTTGAGAGATGACACCCCCCACTTAGGGAGTTGAAGATTTTGCTATGTATTTTGCGTCAAAAGGTGTCCTCTGACAAACAAGCTTGACGTGTTTTTGGATTTTGTCGAAAGGTTCTTTACCAGCATGTAATGCCTTGCGGTACGTTTTCGATGGGCCACCCTCTATAATACTTTGGGAAACATAGAATGTGACAAATCTATATTAAGAGGACGCCGGAGTCAGTCGAAATCTCCGATTTGACCTCTGTTCTGTTTATTTCGCGCTTTGTAGGCACGAGGTAGATCGCTCAAAGGTGGGTCGAGTGACGGTCCGCCGACAGAAACAGAGATAATCGGAAGAAAGATACTGCACTTGATCGGGGTCTATACTTCAATTTTCTATGCTGAAAAATGGACTTTTCGATTCCTATGAAAAAACGGTACATTTAAAAAAAATTAACGAAAGATGTCTAAATTTTGTTAACAAGTCGAGGAAAGGCCATCATTTTTTTTCTATATGGAGCAGTAAAAAAAATTAAATCTAAAAATCCTCCTAAATAAAAAGAATATAGACTTTCCGCGAGTTCTAGTTCTATTTCAAAGTTTTTTCCTTTGACATTTTTTCCCTAAAACAGGAATAAACGCTTGGGAAGAAAACTCGTTCCGAGGTACCAAAATTCCATGAATGGAATATACTTGTTGAGATCGGGGACCGATTTTGAAAAATACCGCCAATATTAAAATGGCTCCACTGGTCTTGGAATTTTATACTTATTTACTGATGGTACAGAATTGATCTAAGAATTAAGAAAGTTCCCGGAAATTTCCCATCCGTAATTTTCCAGTCCGGTAATTATTTTCGGGCAATTGTCCTTCGGTCCATTATCATCAGGCTATTCTCTGGGGCCCAAATAGAACCACCGCGTTATGTGACAATACAATAATATTGTAAAAATACAACTGAGAGATTATAAGATCTAATGTTAGATCGATTAAATATAAACCTCTTGAGCTAGCTCTTGAGTCAATAACTGGTTAAATTGCACATTTTAATTTAAAATATTTCTTACAGGTTTGGTTCCAGAACAGGAGAGCTAAATGGCGCAAGACTGAAAAGTGTTGGGGCAGAAGTACAATAATGGCAGAATATGGTCTTTATGGTGCCATGGTTCGACATAGCCTCCCGCTTCCGGATACCATACTGAAGAGTGCGAAAGAAAACGAATGCGTAGCACCCTGGTTGCTAGGTAATCCTTAGGCAGTATGTCTACTTTTACCTTGGAGGGGTGCCAGTAAACAATATACACCCTAGCTCGGCTAAAATATTTATTACTGCTTTACTACAAGAGAATTGTCCAAACATACAGGTTCGTAATGCATTGTTCGCGTAAGTCAATTTTTTTTAATGAATATCCCGAGTATTTCATGAAGTTGCCGCGATCTGAAACTTTATACAAGGGTGTCCATTTTTCGATCGTTTTACGGTGTATCTCCGTTATTAGTGCGGGTTTTGCAGCACTGTGCTACTTTTTTGGAAAGAAACGATACCCCAATTTCTTCTAGGCCTCCTTGTTAGAATTCTTTATTATTTTTAGTCTTAATATTATGCCGGAAATGTAAGTTTTTTTAAAATATAGAATTTTTTAGTAGGCCATGACCGGTATTGAAAAGAAAAACGAAGGAACACGGTCAGTTGTGTCATAATTAGAAATTCTTCTGTTTTTGTCAGTCTATTCAGGTTCTCTAAGTTGTTCGGGTTATAATTTTTAAAGTAATTTGTAAAGTTAATAGTAAAAAATCAGTTTGTCCTTAGGACAGCCAAAAAGTAAACATTGAAACATGCTCTTTTACTGTATCCAGTGTAATAAAATTGCGGTTGGAGCATTAGAAGTGTATTTCAAATGCAAATATAACTTTTTTTGTAGTATATATTTTTTAAATTCCTTGTACATATCTAGAAAAACGACAGCCGGATAAAATCATTCTTCTGTTTTTGTCAGAGTATTCAGGTTCTCTAAGTTGTTCGGGTTATAATTTTTAAGGTAATTTGTGAAGTTAATAGCAAAAAATCAGTTTGTCCTAATTATGACAGCCAAAAAGTAAACATTGAAACATGCAACATGCTCGTTTACTATATCCAGTGTAATAAAATTGCAGATGGAGCATTAGAAGTGTATTTCAAAGGCAAATATAACCCTTTTTGTAGTATATATTTCTTAAATTCCTTGTAGATATCTCAAAAAACGGATAAAATCATTTTTCCAAAGATAAAATGAAATTTAATTGAACAAGGTTAATTTTCTGAATTTCGGCCTGAAATCTGAAAATCGCGAGACTGATGAAATGTGTTTTTGCTTCAATTGAAAGAAATCCTATTATAATATCAAATAATAACTATGTGTGGAGCATGTTTATATAAGGCATAACGGCAGGGCCGTTTCTGAGTGGTGTGCTGGGAGTGCCCCCGCACAAGGGCGGCGAAAATTATAGGGCGGCCAAACCCGAAAGCCGCCTGTAGTTTGACAGAAAAAAAAGTTTTCAAATATACAGGCGGCCAGTTAATATGTAGCACAAGGGCGGCCAACAGGCTAGAAACGGCCCTGCATAACGGAGAACAATTTAAACAATATTTATGATAAAGTTCCATAAACGTTCAATTTTGGTTTCTATATAGTATTTAATCGCACCAGTATTTTTTTAAATATTCGTCTTGACAAAAATAATTGTATATTTTTTTAAAAACGTCAATTTCGGCCATAACATTAAGACTAAAAATGAAGTATTATATATTCCCGAGGAGCTTATTAAAAACGAAATTACATTATTAAATCGGGTCACCCATTCAAAGAAGCACATTTATTTTTTTCTGGAAAACTATTAAACGCAGAGCGTAAGAAGGTCTGAGTATAACACTGGATTCTACGTAAAAAACTACAAAGAGAACATTTTATTTCTTTTTGAAAAGTTACAGAATAACTGAAATATGAGGGGTGTCTCAAAATGTAAAATTTTCAAAAACATCCCATATATCAAAAATAGGGAAGCCTAGAAAAATTCTAATTGTGGCAACTTTTGTTTCACAAAAAAGTAGCACAGTGCCACGAGAACCGCATCCGTCTATTTTTACTAATAACAGAAATACCCCCCGTAAAACCATCGAAAAATTGACACACTGTAAACAAGAAAGTAATGCTAAATAGCTCGCAAAGTCCCGAGCTAAATTCTGGATGAAGAACTTTGAATTTGATAAATCATTGATGCTGCGAATAAAATAGTATAGACTTTTTAAATAGAGCTATAAGTTGTCATAACTTTTGTATTTATCAGGACATTTTTTCAGAACAGTGCAGAAGTTAGGTAAAAGTAAATTATTTTTCAAATTGTTGGCCATACATTAAAATGTTAATCAGAATTCACGTTTAGCATTTCGATATATGTTCAATATATTGCGTAATAATAGTCTCATATTAACGTTAAGACGGCGCGGCGCCAACCTGACGAATACTACCCCGAACATGTTAAAAGAAATTGAATTAAGCGAGCAATGCAAAAAAGTGCAATTTTTTTTTGTACTACTTATGAAGTTTTTGAATTACACTATAAAAGTAAACAAATTCAGGAACAAAAATGCAACAATTCGATTCCCTCTTGTATACAACTTTTCACAAAATTAATTGTCGATTCTCTATCATTCCAATTTTAAGAATATTATTTAATTTTCGAATGGAATTTTCACTAAAAAAATTTCAAAATATTCTTATACAGGGTGTCCCAGAATATGTGGGCAATCTCCCAGGTTCAGATAGAACACTTAAAAATAACAGGAGAAGTTCATATACATTTTCTTCCTACGGGCCCATAACGGACGTCCCTGGAAATCGTTGATTTTTAAATAATTTTTTAAGTACTAGGTGTAATTTAATAATTTTTTAGTATAATGGTTACTAGATGAGTCTCCATAAAATTCGCCCTTTTAAATACATTTGGCTTATTTAGTTTGCCAGGGACGGACTAGACGTAACACAAAAATGCTTTTTTTGTACACCTTGTATGATGAAGAAATGACAATAATATTTTTGAATACTGGCATACGTATTCTTATTTAAATCGGAATATATGAAAAAAACCATTACGACAATGAGGGAATTTTATGAACATAGAACAACAACTAACGCCAAAAACCATATTGAACAAAAAATTTTTTTTTCGAAAACAGTTCAGTTTATCGACATTAATCAAAGTACCTTTTTTTCAGCTTAAGGTTTAGAGTATCGAAGAATATTATTGTCGTTCCTTCATCATGCAAGGTGTACAAAAGAAACATTTTTGTGTTACGTCTAGTCCGTCCCTGGCAAACTAAATAAGCCAAATGTGTTTAAAAGGGCGAATTTTAAGGAAACTCACCATTATACTGAAAAATTATTAGATTACACCTAGTAGGTACTTAAAAAATTATTTAAAAAACAACGATTTCCAGGGACGTCCGTTATGGGCCCGTATCTCCGTAGGGGAGGCCGTTGGAAGAAAACTTTATAAGAACTTCTCCTGTTAATTTTAAGTGTTCTGTCTGAATCCGGGAGATTGGGTATATACAAAATATTTTCAGCTAAAATTTAGACATCCAGACCGGCAGCGTTCAAAGATGAATATGGATAACAAAATTATTCAAATAGTAATATTGAGGTCGCTATTCAGCTAACCTCTAAAAATCTCGGTAATGTTTTGATAGAAGCGTTAGAGGCGGTGAGGCGATATCTCGGATGCTATGTTATCAACATGTTATTTATACCTACCCCATTACATTTTAACTTTTATCTAGTAGGACTTTTTTAGTCGTCAGACATCATAATAATTGATTTACTACTAAAATTGACAATATAACCTCATGAGAACTGTTAACTAACTCTCACTAACCCTTCTTCTTCCTACGACCCAAGCAAAGCAGTCAATCGTTTCAATCAAGATGCTCGATGTAGCCAATATACAACAGTGCAACTTAAGAGGCGAGAGTGTTGTCGCCTCTGCGAAGCATTAAAATGCGTATGCGTGCATAAGATGAAAAAAAACCAGCTCATAAATAGTCCTCGCATGAAAAAAATATAGATAAATTTCTAAATTTATTTGCAGCAGTCGAGCCGTCAGAGCCCTCTATTTTAATTCATTCGCAGTAAATAAATCACACGTCGTGCATTATACCCTCCTTTCAAATCGAATATTTACTTCGAACAGATATTGTGTGAGGGCGCTCTCGTCGGTTTAAAAAGGATTGTAAGCATTTTCGTAGCGGCTGTAGACCGTAGCTCGTGACGGTTGCTCGTAGCTTCTCGTAGATAGAACGCGTGTTAACATTCATATTCACACCGAAAGCATCGTAGCTATAACGCGGTTAGATTTCCTAATTGTCGATGTTGCCAAGTTGTTGTTAGTTTCTTAGCCCCTCCATAATCTATTGTATGCAATAGTGTAGTGCATATAAAGTATAAAATAAATTTGATTCTTTAAGCTAACAGCCATTAATGCTTCACTTACTTATAGATCCTTTGAAATGATTTTCTCATAGGACTATGTATTTAGAAATATAGCATTTTATTTAGAAAGTGGCTTATCGTATTCTGATATGTTATGAAGAACATTTCAAAAACTATACATATTTTTTGAGTGAAATTCATTCTAAAATTTAAGTTCGTAAATTTATAGTCAGTTTTCAATTAAAATTGACCGCTGCATTATTAGAAAAGTCATACATGAATTAAAGCGAGAGCGACCAATGTAATATTTTCCTAAATCTGGATAGTGTTAAAATACGAGGTCAGTTAATTATATGACGTTCATATAGTATTAAAAATCGAGGAGGAATGAAAAATTCGTGATTTAGAAGAGTTTTGTAATAGGGAGAAGAGAATAATCATGAAAATTAAACGATATTGTAGAAGCAAGTTCGCTTCCAACAAAAAAAAACAAACCAACAAATATTAGATTTTTTTTTTTTTTTAATGTTCTTGTTATTGTTTGAATTGTATTGTTAAATATTTTAATATACTATCTCTTTTTTATTTATTTCTAATTTTTGACAAAATATCCTTCAATAAACAACGATTGATACCGGCCGGGTTTATGCGTTTACTTTGAGTTTTCTTTAACGAGAAAATTAATATTCTTACCGTTTAAAAAAAAACTGTAGTTTCATTTATTAATGAGGGAAAATTATAGATACTAATTAGAAATCAATAGGTTAATATTCAAGTGTCTAAGAATAATAGAAATTTCTGAATATAATAATTTATTAATAGACCGAGTAGACATTGGCGTCGCTTGGGAGAGGCAAGACGGGGCACTTACCCCCCGTCTCCCCCTGGAAGTTGTCAACTTTATACATCAATAATCTTTTATTTCGTTATCGGAAAAGTTAATATGTTTTTTCTATTTTATTTTTTTAAATTTGGTACCTATTTTTAAAATCGTAAAGTAAATTCGACATTCGCGGCGGTGCATGGTGGGATAGTGTCTTCGAAAATGTTTCTCTTAATCGAAGCGAAGCCAAACGAAGAAAAAATCAAATATAGCGGATCCGACGTTGCTATATAAACAAATTTATAAAGAAATTTTAGGCATCGTTATTAATTAAATTAAAACTAAATTTTCGGACATCAGTGAATTAAATTTTTTCGATTTATTGACCAAAAATAATTTTCAATAAAATCCTATTCAAAATTGTTTTCGCAAGAACAATTTAACAGTTTATTGAAGAAATATAAAATATTTGATTCTGTTCAACTGAAAAATGAACTTAAAAACCCATTACTTCCGTCTCAGTCGAGAGAAACTTTTTTTGGTTTAAAATGAATCAAAACTTATGCGGAAAATACGAAATACAACTGGGCAGGACACTCGGGAGATCTCGTTGTAGTATTAACAAACAATTAACTTTTTTACGATGAAATTATTGCATATTTGGCATTACAACCGTAGAATATCATTAAAATACAAATAAGCATATCTACTAATCAATGTTTATCAATAAATATGAAGTTATTTTTTGGTTTGTTATCTCTTTTTGTATATAGGTCGTGAAACCGGGATCGTTTTAAAAGGCGTGAAAAGTGTTTAGAGAAAGGAAAACTCGCCTCGAAAAAAAAATTATTTTTGTTCGTCTGTTGTGACTTGAGTAAAAATGTCGCCCCTTAAATTAAATATAACGAGAATTCGTCAAGATTTCTGTAAAGTTATCTTAATTCACATCTTACCGCATCGGTGTTTCTATTATTTACTTCTTTTTTTTTTTTTTTTTTTTTTTTTTTTTTTTTTTTTTTTTATGATCAAACACAAGCACTATAGGAAAAATCGTTCCTCAAGGATGAAGTCCTCCAGATGAAAGAATTCTTAAATAGTGAAGTTCGAGGAGTACTAAACTTAACCACATATGGATGGGTGGCAGTGGTTCGTCGTGTATTTCTGCGATTCGTCGCTCTGGGCGGAATTAAGAGGGCAAGGTCAGCCGAGCACCTTCCATGAAAATATCTGTAAAAGAGAGTCAAATCCCCAACCTCCTTTCGATGGAATCCAGTAGCCGAAGAGTATGTTTGGGTGCAGAGCTCCAGACATGAGAGCAGTATACTAGTGATGGTCGAATCTGGGCTTTGTATAGTGTCAAAAGTTGTTGAGGTGTGTACAACTTTCTGGTTCGGAAGAGTACGCCAAGCTTCTGAGAAGCTATCTTAGCGATTGCCACAACGTGGTTATGCCAAGACATATTTCCTCCCAGATTGACACCCAGCAAGTTAATAGATGAAGCCAGTGGGATTGCGTGTCCGGCCATGACTATTTCCGGTTCTGTAATGTTAACCTTTTTAGAGAAAACTGCTGCCTGGGTTTTTTAGCGTTAAATTCGACTTGGTTACTGTCACCCCAAGCCAAAATTTCTTCCAGGTCTTTGTTGAGGCGTGATACTTCATGCTGTCTGCGAAGATGTGCGTCGGCAGCCGATGTTTGCGCATTCAAAGAGAAAGATGAGATAAGTGTGCTATCGTCAGCAAAACTAAATATCGGATTTTTAGTTTTCACTAGAAGGTCGTTAATGTAGAGTAAGAAGAGAGTGGGAGACAATATGGACCCTTGAGGAACACCGGCATTGATGGTGAAGGTGTCTGAGAGAAATCCGTCAATCGCCACTTGCAGAGAGCGGTCCTTAAGAAAGCTAGACAACCAGGCACAGAATCGACTGGGCATACCATAGGATCGCAGTTTACTTAGAAGCCCCTCATGCCAAACACGATCAAAAGCTTTAGAAATATCCAGCGCAACAACCCGAGACTCCCCATGATGTTCGATTGCGTTGTTCCAAATATGGGTGACATAGGCTAGAAGATCTCCAGTTGATCTGGACTTCCGAAAACCATATTGATGATCGCTGATAATGTTGAAGCCTTCCAGGTACTTAAGAAGTTGTTGGTTAATAACTTTCTCCATTACTTTTGATATAACTGAAAGCAATGCGACTGGTCGATAGTTGTTAGGCAGGGTTCTCTTACCTTTCTTTGGAAACTATAAATTATTGACCAAATTTAGATGTGTATTTTGGATTTGTTCCTAGTCCATAAAAAATTTCGCCTGCGACGGGCTTTTTTCCCCTTTTTACAACCCCTAGTGTTTTGGTTTATAAGTTTTTAAAATTACTCCTTTTATGCGAGTAGTAATTGTAGTTTATTAAATTATATAAAATATACAGTGTGTCTCAGGATAAGCGAACTTATAGGTGTAAATGACAAAAAATGTTCGAATTGAAATTGAACCATTAGGGACCTAGGCCTGCTTGATTAGATAATAAAATTTAACATAGTTTCATTTTTAATAAATCAAGCAAGTATTATTTTTATTTTCTGTTCTGGTAAAGTGCCTCTTCTTCATAAAATATCGAAAAAAAATTTTAAGAAAAGTTTCTCAGAATTCAAAATCATGCAAACCCGATTTTAATAACCATCAGCCTATATTGGCAGACTATCATTTATAGTTATTCTAGAACAATATGGTCACGAAACGCCGTTTCTTCGAATTTTAAAGCAGATTTAACGTGTCTTCCAAAGTTGCTCTTACGAAATAAAAAATTAAGAACTAGATTATCTGGAACATATAAGCTTCGTTTTGGTTCAAACTTAGAACCGTTCTAGAATAGTCCGCACATGCGCAGTGACATATTTCTGTTTTGGTTTAGTTAGAACCGATTCCGAACTTAAAATTTAAGCGTTTTGGTTATATTTCGAACCGGTTCGTAACCGTTCTTGAACTGTCCATGCAGTTCTAGCTTTTTGATGGAACCGATTCGGGATTTTTAGTTGCCGCATGCGCAGTGTAATAAAAATAAGGGATTTCCCCAGCTGATCACCATTTTAAATTGTTTTTGCGTGGCTTGTGTCCCTTTTGTGTTCGTATCTCGTGTCTTGCGTTTTGAATCTTAGTTCAGCTATTTTTTTTGTTAAAAGTAAAATACTATAGAATGGAGGATAATAATCTCATTGTTATGGTAGGTAGAAGTTTCTGTAAAGAAGTTAAATGCAACATATAATTTCATTTTTCAAGAGTATTGGGAAATTATTTGAGTATTTTTTGTAGGATTAGCTTTTAAATAGTGCAGGCTTAGAATTATTGGTATCATATAATATACACTTAAATATCTGTATTTTCTGTACATAAATAAGGAAAAATAACCACTTCGTCAATTTTCGAAATTTTGAGGTTATGGTTAATTATCCTCTTCTTCTTTTTCAATAAGCTGTTTTGGTTTCTTCTACTGCGAACCGATTCTAAAACAGTTCGAGGATTTATTTTATTGCACATAGAGTTCTGCGCAGTTCTCGAACTGTCTAGAATCAATCCTTATTTTACAACCAAAACAAACCTATAGTAACTTTAATTGATCGATATAATCACAGTTTTATATAAGTCCTTTGTTGTCCAAAATTAGAAAAAGCGGCCTCTGGTAAGCATATTGTAAATGTGGATACCAGATACAGGGCATACCCAGGTACATATAGTAGATGCTAAGTTTTAAATTTTAACTACAATAAAAATAAGGAGGTAAAGAAACTCACAGCCTGCTCCACTAGTTTAATTAATAAAAATAAACTATAAACCATACATGTTTCGAAGGCTTAAGCCCTCATCTTCAGTGGAAAGTAAAACGTAAAACATCAAAAGGGGGGTACCTATGACATTGAGGTAACTAGAAAAGCAGGAAAAGAAAAACTTTTTGAATATGTAAAAAATTCAAGTATAGAAAATAAAAGGTGAAAACTAAAGTTTATTTTATTCTAGGCAAACATAATAAAATTTTTTTTTTTTTTTTAATAAAATTCTAAAATTTTAATAAAAAGGAATTTTATTAAAAAAAAAAAAAATGTTTTACGTTTTACTTTCCACTGAAGATGAGGGCTTAAGCCTTCGAAACATGTATGGTTTATAGTTTATTTTTATTAATTAAACTAGTGGAGCAGACTGTGAGTTTCTTTACCTCCTTATAACTTCACTCCACTTTGAGATGGACTACTTCAAGAAAATACAATAAAAATGTTTAAATAATTTTTACCTTGGTTTTCGATTTTTACACATTTTTATTATATTCCTGGGAATCCATTTTAAAAGGGTATAAAATTAAAATTTAAACACTTTTTTCAAATAACTTTTTCGATATCTCGACATCTAATGCCAGTTTTCCAGGATGCAATATATTGTTTTCAATTCTCCAGTATAGTCACGTGACAAATTCAAAATAAGTTTACAAGCTACCAATCATGCAGAGACAATCGGTGTAAAATTTTTAAAAAAAAATTTCAATAATAAAAAAGATTCACATATGTGGCCAACTTTTTCCAGTCACTGTATAATAATTTTGAAAATAAAATTTAGCAGAAATTAGTAGTCTTAGTGTAAGTGCATATATCAAGTATTGCATTAAGTTTTTAATTGATACTGATATGTCTTTGAGTGTAATAATAGAAATCTAATTTTTACTTAATTTAAGAATTTTTACCTTCGCTCAAGTATTTTTTTATCGTGTATTTAGTCATAATTTTTTTTTTTAAATTCGGAGGAATATTACAAATTGCATGTAATACCATATCATTTGTTTTTAATGCACCATGTTTGTAAAGATCACATAAAGCTGAACAACGAATAATGAAAATATTATCACTGACACTAATTTTTGTTTTGTCAATATCAGAATTTAATTTCCTGGTGTTTGCTGTATTACCTGAATTATGAGAGTTTCGTGGTTTTACCATTACGTTTAATTGAATAGCTTATCATTGGCTCACCAAAATGTATTCAAACTCGGCAGATGGGTTTATCATGTCTGCTTCTTCAAGAAGTTTAATGCCGTTTTTCTATAAAATGTATAGGTGAGCTTACATTCAGCCATCTTAAAAATTACATGGTTTTCTATTCATCTTCACGATGCATCACCCGGTATAATCACTGAGCGAAATTTCGAGTTGATATAACTCAAATATGAGTTGTCCTAGACCGAAGCGTTGCTAATAGGGGACAGCTCAGACCTCTGAATTACTGCAACCAAATCGAAGAAATTGCATCAACTCACTATTCATAAGTTATGATAGCACAGAAGATGGGTTATTTTATGCGTTGGAATATCTCACGCCCCACAGTCTTAAATTATTGATGGGCTACCGTAGCTACCAGTATGTGAATTGTGATGCGTTACTAGTCGGGCTAGATTAATTCATGATTCGAGCTATCAAAATTTGACATTTAAGTTGTTCTAGCTTACGATGGTGGCTGGAATAACTCACTCTTTGGGCTACCAGACTCCAAATTTTGGACTACCAGTACCTAAATTGTGGACTATCGGAACTCAAAATATTTTTTTGATTTAACGCCTGCATATTGTGGACTTCAATTGCCTTTTGTTTTTTCAAGATATGACATTTTTGTTGTATATTTTAAAAAAATCAAATGAATTGACAGGAGAGCATACTACGGCTAAGAAACCATGCGAACGAAGTGATGACGATTGCTTATAAATAATAAGGCTCCATTCTAATAATAACAATTTGTATACATCTCCCTCCTGTCCCTCCATTTTATGCCAACTGACCAAAATTATGCAAAACACAAATTTGAACCGCGCCAAACCAGCACGAGAACGAAATCGGAACTTTCCGTGACCTTACAATCTTGCGTTTTACCCTCGATATGGGATTTTGGAGTACGTTTCCTGAATTATTCCCACTCAAAATAATTTACACATGGTAATGAGTTAAAATAATGCATGTCCGGGTTAAAATGACACTTTATAATCACTTAGTAAGTTTTCCCAACCCAGAAACTGAGTTCAGGTAACTCATAAAATAGTTACAAGATGAGGAATTGTGGTGATCCCAAATATGTTTAAAATGTTGATAAAGAAATCTCTTTCTGGGTTGAGGCGAGCCAAAAGAACCTGAATTACTGTAGCATTTTTAAATAATTTGTGATAACTCGTAGGCTCAGTTAGAACAACATAGAAAGGTGGGTTGAGGTAGCTCCAATTTTGTAACCCACGACATTGGTAAATGCATTTTTGTCAGCGTGCGTTCCAATTTCGGATCCCCTCTAGTACAGGGTGTTATGAAAATGACGTATTATATTTAAGTGGATGACTCCTGGGGTGTCCTAGAGAAGCGCTACATATATTTTTTTTTAATCGAACGTTTAAAAAGTGGGGTAATTCACCCCTAAACCCACACACAACTCCTCAGCACATTCATATATGAAGATATTACATTACCCAGCTGATTCAGATGTTCAAGCAGAATGTTGCCAAAATGTTTAAAAGTGTAAAACTTTAGTTTCTTATAAAAATAAATATTTAGCTTACTTAGAAAGTAAATCCAGGACGCGATTAAGGAATCCCGGGCACAGACACTTTCAGTTCTTTTTTCTATAGGAAAAACGCGAATAAGCTTATCACTAAACCCCAACACTAACGCATAATTACACTTTACAATAACACACATAGAACAAGAGCACTTAATCATCTCGCAATAGAAATAATAAAAACGCTAATTTGTATGGGCCATTAACCCCTAACTAAAGATAAAATGAAACAATTATGTTAACAATTGACAGGAACTACCCTCTGAAATAATGGTCTAGTCTGTCTTCCGATCAGTCGTCTCAAACTTTTTTTCCGAGAAATCTCCGCTCTCTAGAGCCAGCGCGGTTACCATTTCCGAGACTATAATTATACAGGAAAGTAATATTATAAGGAAATTCGACAATTTATGATAGTCGCTTATAAAACATCGAAAGCGGCAACGCTGTATTTTTAAATATTAGCCCGATGTCGACAATCAGCTGTTTAAAGAAGCTGGCCGATATCGATGAGAGAAACAACGTGTTATTTATTTTTAAAATTTTTAGATGTTAAATACATTATTTCCCAGACCGCTTAGACAATAAGGGGGTATTTTTGTCTACACAGTAGCACTTTAAAGTACTAATTCAGATTGAATGGTACTTAGATGTGTTATGTGATTTTATTGTGCCGGTTTGTTTTTGTTCAAGTTACCTAGGTACTTGGTGTTTTTTATAAATTAAGTTGGTGTTAAATAAGTTCGAAAAGCTAAATAAAATTGCATTTTTTTTCTAAAGGGTAAGTGGCATTTATAAACTTTTAAGTTGTCCAGATCTGACGGGTGTCGTTCGAATTGAACAAGTGAGAACATACCTAACCATTTAAAAACGCCGCGGCGGTTCGTTCGAGTCAGTTCAAGTTTATAAATCAGAGATTGTTTCCTAGCGAACTGAACTGAACGTAAAAGTTTATAATAATGTACCCTGAAAAATAAACAACTTGCAATCTGTCAAACGGTTATTGACTTTCTAAAGAGTTTACCCTGAAGATATGACAACACTGTTGACATATGTTGCTTTGTTTACCTTCCTGACAGGGGCAGCACGTGGTCATTTTTGGTTTGACATAAGGTCATGTACAGGGCATATTAAATTAAAGCGCCATTTTTGGATATTTTTCTTCAATTTGTTTTCATCTCAGGAATTGCCGATTTAAATATAATACGTCATTTCCATAACACCCTGTATGTTGGTTTACATTTTAGCCGCTAAGATTATCTACATAATTAAGGCAGCTTCTGTGCTATGTCAAGTCAACAAATATCAGGATTTCTGTATTTTCGCAGCGGCAACGCTGCATTTTGAATATTTTCTAATCGTCACGCTCGGCGAGCGAATATAAAAACATTGCCTACTACAGTTGGCTTTTGTTGAAGGTTGGCGAGAATGATAACGTTACCTGCGTATACCTTACTTATGGCGAAAATAATAATTATCATTGTTGAATACTTGCACACATTTGCTCACATCCGGTCTACTCGACGTTCCTTGCCTTCTTCTTGCATTTTTTTATTAAAATAGGTCGGTTGTTGAGGTGAAATAATTACTTTTAATGACTGAATTAAAATTCCAACAGGAAAATAATAAAATTATAATAATATAGGTATGCCATGGGAAATAAATCAAAAGGACTTTATTTATTCGTACTATGTAAAGGAATTAAAATATATCATACCCACATACCTATAGTATAGTTGAAACAATGTTTTCTCTCTTTTACGTTTTCTTAAGCATAAGTTAAAATATTATTAATGCTAAATTTTGTTTAAATCTATCTGCATTGCAGTTGGCCTTATTTTTACTGTAGATCAGTCCGCCGTACTATCCAGCCGGTAAAGTACGTTTCACGAAATTTGGATACGACTTAATGATTTCCTGGGTCGGTCCCATTGTGTCGACAAGAGCTTGGCAATAAACAAGTAGTGAAGCATGAATGGACGGACTAAGGAAAACAAGTAATGATATGATTATATTAATGTAATCAAATGAAATAACTTTTTTTTTTAAATATTACTAGTCATATTTATTTACATTTATAATGTCATTCTATAGATCGTTCTGTTTCGCTATCGCTATCCTCATCAAAATTAATTATAATTGGATTAATTATACGATCCAGACTAATATACGAATTTTCTACCGTTATTACGTGACAGACTGAATTTTTCCAACTACCTGGGGGAATATCATTAAAGCATTTTCGTATTAATTCTACAACACTAGAACTTAAAGTCGGAGAAATATTTTCAGACCTAACCAGTGATTTTAACTGGTGCCACATATGCTCTATGGGGTTAAAAATGCAATAATAGGGTGGGAGCCGTAGCACTGTATGTCCAATTTCTTCTGCTAATGTGTCACAAACATATACTTTTTTTTATACAAAATGTCTTTAAAACTTCTAAAAGATCACTTTTTTTATAACTTTCTTCAAAATATATATCATTCGCCGCCATGTAGTTCTGAGTCTCCAATTTTGTATTATTTGAGCTTGGAGCTTTATGTAATTGGCGACTGTGATAGCTCGCATTGTCCATTACTATCACGTTATTCTGAGGTATGTTTGCTAAAAGACAATTCTTGAACCATTCCTCAAAAACTAACAAATTTTACCACAAAAAGATATTTAAATATAAATTAAGCAACCTAACCTACCTGATGTGCCTATATTTAATTATAATTATTACAATCCGGCCCTTTCCACACAATAATAACAAACGGTCATAAATAATGGGATGGCCCAGGTACTTTGACGGCAGTCATTAAGTTATATCCATTTTTCGTGAAACAATCTTTACCTGTGTCCAACAATGAACCAGAGCGAAATGGTACACAGTGAATCGCTGGTTCACCCTTACTAGCTTCAGGGTCAATAATAATTTTACAAATACAAAAGAATATTTGGCAGCAGCTCTCCAGATTATTAGGGGTGGAGTGAATATAAGAAAAGCAGAAAAGCTTAGAGGCATTCCTTACCCAACTGTTAGATAGATTTGAAAACTCAAACTCACTATAAAGTTAACCATATCTTAAAGATACCATTTACTAACTATCTAACGTTTTGGCAGTCCAAGGCACTGAATATGAAGTGAGTTTTTTGAGGAGAAAATCTTTAACGCAATATGAGTTGTGTATCCCTAACATTCTTGATTAATCCACGATTCTAAAAGGAGACCTCAAAATAATTTTGCCGAAACCTTTGGACCTTGGCAGTACCTCTAGGTGCAAGCATTATTTCTACTTCTTTAACATAACTATGGGGTTAAAAATGCAATAATAGGGTGGGAGCCGTAGCACTGTATGTCCAATTTCTTCTGCCAATGTGTCACAAACATATACTTTTTTTATACAAAATGTCTTTAAAACTTCTAAAAGATCACTTTTTTTATAACTTTCTTCAAAATATATATCATTCGCCGCCACGTAGTTCTGAATCTCCAATTTTGTATTATTTGAGCTTGGAGCTTGTAATTGGCGACTGTGATAGCTTGCATTGTCCATTACTATCACCCTATTCTGAGGAATGTTTGGTAAAAGACAATTCTTGAACCATTCCTCAAAAAGTTCGGCCGTTGTATCTTCATGGTAGTCCACACAAGAGTCTTTAATGTTTTTTGCAGAAAGCCACAAGGCATTTGGAACCCAACCGTTTTCTGACCCAGCATGTAAAATGCTTATTCTTTTTCCTTTATTTGACGGAGCTTTTGTTTTACTGCAACACTAGAAGAAGCACCATCAATGTTTTTCCATGGACGCCACATACTGTTATTTTATACGTTTGGTAAAATAATATCGGTATTACAACAAATTTTACCACAAAAAGATATTTAAATATAAATTAAGCAACCTAACCTACCTGATGTGCCTATATGTAATTATAATTATTACAATCCGGTCCTTTCTACATAATAATAACAAGCGGTCATAAATAATGGGATCGCCGCAGGTACTTTTACTGCAGTCATTAAGTTATATCCATTTTTCGTGAAACAATCTTTACCTGTAAATTTTCTTTTTTAAAGGCATCGACGGCTTCTGCTCTTTCAAGTTTGGGCAAAAAATAATATTTGATGAATAAATAATTTAAGAGAGAATTTTTAGAATCCATTTTTTGCAGCACTGACTTTTTTGTGAAACAAAAGATGTCCCAATTTTAATCTTTCTATGCCTACTCGTTTTTTGATATACGGGATGTTTTTGAGAATTTTACATTTTTTGGGCACCCCCCCCCATATTTCGGTTACCGCTTATCAAAAAGAAATAAAATGTTGTCTTGTTTTTTAAGTAGATCCTCAGATTTTCTCTACGTTCAATAGTTTTCAAGAAAGAAGCAAATTTGCCTTTTTTAAATGGGACACCCTATATATTTTCAAATAATGTAATACAGTTTTTAACAAGGTTCTCAGAAATATATAATACTTTATTTTTAGTCTTAGTATTATGCCCGAAATTAAATTTATGTTTTTTTAAAAATTTCCATTTTTTTTAGTATTCCATGACGGGTGTTCAAAAAAACAAAAGAACACAGTCAGTTGTGAATACAAATGACTCTTTTCTGTTATCTGTCGTTTCTCCTCCTTTCAACTTTTCTATGATCTATTCGGCAAAATTGATTTTTTAAATATATATATTATTTTAAAATTAACTAAATTTATATTGAATTATGCAAACGAATAAATGTTACCAATAAATTAATTAGGTATTCTTATTCAAGTCAGTTGAAGCTTGTTTTAACGATTATTTCTCAATTTATTGCTCGATTAAACATGGAAGAGAATGACAGTTGTTAGGGGTGTCAGTCCCGAAACCTTGTTTCAATCCTGGGATTGTCGGGATTGTCAACTGAAAAATTCTCCGTTTGTACTAATAGATAATGTAAACTAAAATATGGCATGCTCGTTGGCTATATCCAGTGTAACGAAGATTAGAAGTGATTGGTAAATATGAGCCTTTTTGTAGTATATAATTTATAAAATTTCTTAAATTAAATAATTAATAATAAAATAATTTTTCCAAGGATAAATTTAAATTTAATTAAACAAGTTTCTAATCCTCGACCTAAAAGCTACCAAAGGAAAATCGAGAGACTGGCGGAATAAATGTGCTTTTGCACAAAATCAAAAACAAATCCTATTATAATAATAAATATAATAACTACGTATGAAACATGTCTAAGGCATAATGGAGAACAATTTGAGAAATATTTATGAGGAAGTTCCATTAATATTATATTAAAACTAAAAATAAAGTATTATATATTTCTGAGGAGCCTGTTAAAAACGGAATTATAGTATTAAAAAATATATAGGGTTTGTTCGAATAAAGCAAATTTCTTGTAAACTATTGAACGTAGAAAAAGTCTGAGGACGTCACTGGATTCTACGTAAAAAACTACAAAAAGACCATTTTATTTCTTTGTGCTAAGTTACACGGTAACCGAGTTATGGGGGGTGTCCCAAATTGTAAAATTCTCAAAAATATCCCGTATATCAAAAACGAGGAGGTCTATAGAAATTCTAATTGGACATCCTTTATTTCACAAAAAAGTAGCACAGTGCTGCGAAAACCGCATCCTTCCATATTTACTTACCGAAAAATGGACACCCTGTACAGTAAGAAGAAAATGTCCTTTCTCCTTAATAATACCCCTCGCACCGGTTTGAAATTGCTGAAGATTCCAAACTTTATACGAAGTGAACTATTATCTAGTATAATTAGGAACATTCGATTTTTAATCTTTACAATTTTGAGAGAAAAATCTTTTACCTAAAAAAAAAAGTAATTCCATGGTTCAAAATATTTCAAGTGGAGCAGTTTGTACTTGATTCTTCCCGGAGGTCAAAAAATATCCTGGGCATTGTGGTGAGGTCCCTTGGTTCATGGAGGAGCTAAAAACTATGCGAAACAATCTTTCTACATTCCGCGAAATGTATCGTGTCTTCGGGTCCCCGCAGATTCATGAGTATTTTAAGAGGTACCGTAAACTTTACAGAAATGCAATTAACACTGCTAAGAAAAAGGCAAACTCTGATTTTATTTGCAACTCGAGCAACTTATCAGGAGCGGCGTGGCGGGTCATCAACGCACACCGAGTACCCTTTAGTCAGCCATCAGAGACTAACACTCTTACTGCTGATGCTTTTAACAATTTTTTTGCAGACATTGCCGACACCATTCTGGATGGCATCCCGGGCTCTGGCGCTGAGGCGGGGGACCGCCTTGGGGGGCTTATTCTGCCTCCTGGGTTGGGCTTCGCATTTAGGCAGGTGACTTTCCTGGAGGTTAGGGAAGCAATTGATGGCCTGAAAAACAAGAGCAGCCGAGATATCTATGGCATGAGCGTTGTACTGCTGAAGAAAGTAAAGAATATTCTCATCATACCTTTAACTAAGGTTATAAATTGCTGTATAGAGGAGAGTGTTTTCCCAAATAGTCTTAAACTTAGCAAAGTAATCCCAATTCATAAAAAGGGTGATAAAGCGGACGTGACTAATTATAGGCCTATAGCATTAATATCGGTATTATCAAAGGTGTTTGAGAGGGTCCTTAAGGATCAACTTTACAACTACTTTGAACAAAAGAAGCTATTTACCAATTGTCAGTATGGTTTCAGAAAGGGGCTGTCCACCTCGCATGCCATAGATACCTTGTGCCAGCATATTCTGGGGGGTTTTGAGGGAGGAAAGTATGTTGGGACAACATACTACGACTTATCGAAGGCCTTTGACTGCATTTCGCATTCTGTTCTCCTCGAGAAGCTTAGGTTCTATGGCCTAGACGGGGATAGTATAGCTCTACTGAGGAGTTACCTCTCTGGAAGAAGGCAGGTGACGTCTTTCAACCGTGCAGAGTCGGGCCAACGAACTCTGAGGCATGGTGTGCCTCAGGGCTCGATCTTGGGGCCCCTGCTGTTCCTAGTGTACATCAATGACCTGCCGGCAGCTTTGACTGAGGGTAGATTGATTCTATACGCGGATGACACAACGGCTACCGACGAAGACTCTGACGTCGCTGCATTGCTGCTAAAAATGGAGGATAATCGCAGGTCGCTGAGTGACTGGTTCGCAGCAAACCGATTGAGCCTAAACGCCGACAAGACCGAAGACATGGTGTTTGGCCTTAGACCCCACAACATAGAGAACCCTGCGGCAGTGAAATTTCTTGGTGTGCAAATGGATCCCACGTTAAGATTCGACATCCACATTGACTCGGTTTGTTCCAGGGTGTCGAGAGCGGTGCATTTATTAAAGCAACTTTCGAGAGTGGTGTGCCCTGGTGTGTGTATGATTGCCTTCCACGCTCTCGTACAGTCCCTCTGCTGCTATGCCTTGCTGACGTGGGGTCATTCTGCCCATATGGGCAGAGTGTTTGCGCTTCAGCGCAGAGCAGTAAGAGTTCTCGCGGGTCTTGATTACCGTGCTGATGTCAGGAACGTTTACAGAGATCTGGGGATACTTACCATTCCCTCCCGTTATATCTATGAATGCCTGCTGCACGCTAAAGGCTCTGGTAACTATCGGCCGGTTGGTGACGGTCACAATTACAACACACGTGGCAGGGAAAATCTGCATGTGGGTTTCCTGCGATTGGGGAGATCATGGAATGCGACTCTGCACTACGCCCCGACCTTTTTTAATAAGCTCCCGGTGCCCATCAGGAACTTAGAGACGAACACGTTTAAGAGGACGGTAAAAAAATATCTAACTTCCCACCCGTTCTATTCCATTCAGGAGTTCTTAGACCATATATATGATGTTCCCTTGCCTTAACTGCCTGTCATAATTTTAAATTATTTTAAATTGTCTGTGCTGTACTGTATTGTTCTGACCTTTTTAAACTGGTTTTATGATTGATTTTATCTAGACTCTGTCAGTTAGGCATACGAATTATCCTGTTTATTGAATGTAGTATTTATGTAAATATTCTTATTAAGGATAGTTTTGATACTTTTAATATTGATAGTACCTATTTTATTCTTTTGTACCATATATTGACTTGTGTAAGCAAAACTTTTGTAATAACATGAATAAACGAAATTGAAATTGAAATTGAAATTGAAATTCTTGCCAACACGCACTTTTATTTATACTCAAACTTGTTCTCTACTTCACCCTTGGTGACTTCGTGCATAAATACGATTATTGCATCAAGTTTTCCTTCAATACATTCAACAATTTGTTTGATACCCGAACAAACCCGAGCATCAGTAAAAAACTTTTGTTTTTTCATAAATATTCTAATCGTTGGGAGCTTGTAATACAAGTAATGGGTTCATTATATTCCGAATCATCTTCCTTTTGTGAATGCAAATTTTCAAAAGAGTTTTTGAAAGAATCCACATCATAACCTATACCGCCAGCCTATACCAAAGAAAGGTAAGAGAACTCTGCCTAGCAACTATCGACCAGTCGCATTGCTTTCAATTATATCAAAAGTAATGGAGAAAGCTATTAACCAACATCTTCTAAAGTACCTGGAAGGCTTCAACATTATCAGCGATCATCAATATGGTTTTCGGAAGTCCAGATCAACTGGAGATCTTCTAGCCTGGTGTCACCCATCTTTGGAACAACGCAATCGAACATCATGGAGAGTCTCGGGCTGTTGCACTGGATATTTCTAAAGCCTTTGATCGTGTTTGGCATGAGGGACTTCTAAGTAAACTGCGATCCTATAGTATGCCCAGTCGATTCTGTGCAGGGTTGTCTAGCTTTATTAAGGACCGCTCTCTGCAAGTGGCGATTGACGGATTTCTCTCAGACACTTTCACCATCAATGCCGGTGTTTGTTCGGGTTTGTTCGGTTCGGGATCTCAAGGGCCCATATTGTCTCCCACTCTCTTCTTACTCTACATTAACGACCTTCTAGTGAAAACGAAAAATCCGATATTTAGTTTGGCTGACGATAGCACACTTATCTCATCTTTCTCTTTGAATGCGCAAACATCGGCTGCCGGCGCACATCTTCGCAGACAGCATGAAGTATCACGCCTCATCAAAGACCTGGAAGACATTTTGGCTTGGGGTGACAGTAACCAAGTCGAATTTAACGCTAAAAAAACCCAGGCAGCAGTTTTCTCTAAAAGGGTTAACATTACAGAGCCGGATATAGTCATGGACGGACACGCAATTCCACTGGCTTCATCTATTAATTTGCTGGGCGTCAATCTGGGAGGAAATATGTCTTGGCAAAACCACGTTATGGCATTCGCCAAAATAGCTTCTCAGAAACATGGTGTACTCTTCCGAACCAGAAAGTTGTACACACCTCAACAACTATTAATTGACACTAGAGTACTGCTCTCATGTCTGGAGCTCTGCACCCAAACATACTATATGTGGTTAAGGAGTACTAATTCTTGAACTTCAGTATTTAAGAATTCTTTCATCTGGAGGACTTCATCATTATGGAACCACCTTCCCGAGGTCGTTTTCCCACCGAATATAGCCTCCAACGATTCAAAACCAACGTGAATCGTTTGCTACGCACAGGCACCACTCCCAGGCTGCCCTAAATCATTTTTCCTATAGTGCTTGTGTTTAATCATAAAAAAAAATCATCATTTTCTAATTTTAATTATATCTAGTAACAATATATTAATTTATCATTTTTCCCATGCACCTTCAACTTTCCTTTAAAATTGAATACTAGATGTATAATAATTAAATCGGCAATGTAAGAACCTATTGTCACTTCTTCAATCAAGCAATAATTATTTCATTTTCTAAGCACTTTTTAGCCTATATTTACCAAAATATTATATTTTCCCGATCTCGTGATTGGTTCTCTGAAGAGAAAAGAAAAGGTTTTAAGTATGGATTGGCACAATCCATTTTATTAGCCAACCAACTTTAGATTAAAAAATAAGAAATTAAGTCTATTATTAGTTGAAAGGGAATTATCAAAGAAACATGCCATTTCTCCTATATTATGAGTAAAGTAGGTAGCTATCTATCTAAGCCGACTATACCGTATGATGCAGCGTTAAGTTCGACATGGGAAGTCCCATGTAATTTTTGAGGTGGCTGGATACTGGTTCCCCTGTACATTTTATAAAAAAACTGCATTATAACTTCTGGAAAGGGCTGACATGGTAAATCCATATGCCGAGTTTGAATACATGTTGGTGAGCCAATCCTAAGGTATTCAATTAAGTGATGGCAAAACCACGAAACTTTCATAGCTCAGGTAATACAGCAAACACAAGCAAATAATTTCTATAGCATAATATTGCCAACAATTGATGTAAAGATGAACCTAACGAATAAAGATTAATTCACATTATAAACAAGTCAAATTTGTATTTGCTGGTGTTTGATGCATTACCTTGTTTGGTGGTTTCGTCATCACATTTAAATGAATAGCTTAGAATTGTCTTACCAAAATGGATTCAACCTCGGCTCATGGGTTTACCATGTCCGCCTCTTCAAGAAGTTATAATATAGTTTTTCTATAAAATGTATTGGTGAACCAATATCCAGCCACCTAAAAAATTACATAGGATTTCCTATGTTCAACTTTATTACGCATCGCCATGTATAAGAAGGGTAAAAATATATACTAACCAAACTCTGCGTCTATTTATATACGGATTAAAGGAGGAAAAGATGAAATTTATTTAATCCGCTAAACAAGTTATCCACTCCAGGTATATAATAATTTTTATCTAAAAAAAAATTTTAATTAATTCGATTTTCTAAATTTTTCCTATTTTTTCAGGTATGCACCGCAAATCCATTGAAGCCGCCGAACATCTAAAAGACTCCGACAACACCACCAGCGACCACGAAGATACAACCTCAATGAGAACGGATACCAGCGATACAAGCGCCACAAGCCAAAACCATCAATCGAATTCTTTAACTCAGACACCAAACACTAATTCCATTGTCGATAGCAAAGAACAATTAAATTTGGCGGGAGCCGTTACGTCACAACCACCCCAACCCGTTCAAACAGCATACCCCGAGGATCCCGAAGTATTCAGAAATAATTCGATCGCATGTTTACGAGCTAAAGCACAGGAACATAGTGCAAAACTGATGACCCACAACATGCTGGTTCATTCGGGTGGTGCTCGGCCGAGTTCGGGTGGTTGCGACGCAAATCAAAATACGTTGCACCACCCGGAAGGTGGTGGAGCCGAACAGGGTATTTTTTGACAACATGAACGATAAAGGACCATTTTTAAAAAGTGTTCCAAGGTAGAAGCTCTTTGTTGTTCCTTAATATTATTAGAATATGTAGTAGGGACATTTTGTGAATTTGTCGGAAAAAATGTTTATATGTAAATTTTCTAAATTGTTGGTAAAACAGTCTTAAATACAACGACGCTTTAAGTAGCTTTATAAGTGCTCCGGTTGGTCGTAAAGAAGTTTTAGGAACTTGAAGTTTATTCATTATAAATATCATTATGTCTAGATATGGTTTTAATATCCAGAATAGATTTTATCTTTAAGGCCACCACCATCTTAATGGTGAGGTTAGACAGTTCTGTCGCACAATTTTGCCTTATCACTCAAGGATCGTGACAGAAATTGAGAAAATTATTTTTTGCCACTGGCGCCACTTCATATTATATTCACTATATTGAATACCTGAACCATTAATTTGAACCTTTTTGTTAAAAGACATATAAAGGAAACAATAATTAATTACTCGGACAAATATAAGTAATAAAATCAAATGAATACATAAACAGGGTGAGGATTTTAAAGTGTTGCAATGCAATATCCGAAAAACGGCTGGAAATATTTTATGTAAATTTTAGAATGCCATTAATGCTGATTCAGAGACAAATTATTGACGTTTACTTCACCACCCCCACCCTCCAGATTTTATCTGGCTAGTGACAAATTTGAAATGTGAAATGATTTCTTTCGAATGTTTCACTCAAGCACAATTCTTCCCATAAGAGAACTAGTGTAGTGATATCGAAAAATCTCAGCCGAAATTTCCCTTGTGCAAGTTTAACTGTTTAACGATCCTGCTTTGAAAAATGTTTGATATGATCTCCTTCTAAATATTTTGTAATTATTTTTTGAGTTACTAAACTACATACTTCGATGGACCATATTTCATGTTTTCTATTGCGGTCGGTGGACATAATTTTATCTTTTATAAATCGCCCCACAAGAAAAAATATAATGGGGTTAAATCGGATGATCTTGCAGGCCAGTTCACAGAATCATCACGAGTAATCTATTTGGTTCCAAACATTTCATTTAGTGAATCCCCTAGTTTATCGCGCAAAGATAGATTGGTCGTGGTGATCCTATACTATCCTGATCCGGTACAGGTCACCGGATTTAACCCCATTATATTTTTTCTTGTGAGGATTTATAAAAGACTTATGGTTAATCAAAGATCGTATTCGACAAACATTTAATTTAGTAACTCCTCAAATGTTTAATGTCGGTCGCAACTCACATCAAGAAATAATTTCAAAATGTTTAGAAGTAGATTTTTTTTGACATCTCTTAAAACACGATCGTCGTTAAATTTAAGGTATTATGATAGTTTTAATCCTTCTAATTTTATTTATTCAAAAATTCGTAACTAATCAACCAGTAGAATAAAGTAACAATAATCTACTTACTTACGTAATTGTTTACGGGGAATCGAAAAATTGTAAAAAATAAATACCTATCCATTTGACATTTCAAATTTACCATCAGCCAGATCAAATCTGGAGGGGAGATATACGTGAAAAATTTGTCCCTCAACCTCACTATTGGTGTCTTCAAATTTGAATCAAATATTTCCAGACGTTTTATCGAATATTTCATTATAATTAACACCTCAAGATCTTCACTCTGTATGTGTGACGAATGTTGAGCAATTTTTTTTTTCATTTCATACCCTGGATTAAGTAGAAATGATAGGTACCAGTTGCCCTGCCTCACCAAATGATAGTGTAGAAGCATGATTGTGACACTGGCATTGTTTCAAACTAATGTAGGTACCTTTTCGAAGCAGTATCGTTTTCATATTGCATTTTCTTTGTACAATGATACATTCAAAATAAATAATTTTTTTCAAAAAAACAATGAACAATGTATTTTATAGTGTTTGAGAAAGTCATATAAGTTCTTCATTATTGATATAATATTAGTTACCAACAAACAAGCTAACAAAACTCCTGGAAGATAAAATATTGAATATGTGCACAGATACCGACGAATCAATCTCTATCACAAAAAGTAAACTAGAAAACCTAGCAATAGAAAATATTTAAACAAATACTTCATCCAAGAGCGGATGGAAAAGGGTAACCGGCCCGGAAAACTATCAGTACCGGCCCGGCCCGATTTTGAAACGCACGCCCACTCAGATTCAAATATGTACCCCTTCGGGAAATCACCAAATTCCTAGCCGGTACATCCGCCTCTGACATCATCTGAAAACTATCGATTTTAGATCGTCCTATAGTGTTGTATTTGCTATACTTAAATTAAAAGTACAGATTACAGTTCTGTCCGGCATAATAATAACAATACATTTATAATTGAGTCAATTACATTTAAAAAATTCAGTACTACATAAAGTTACTAATTTGACCAACAATATGCCACGGCACTGTTTACAAATTTATGAATATAACGAAGCTAAATGATTTTATGTACAGAGTTATGGGCAATATTTTGACCAATAGATTACTTATTTATTTACCGAGTTAGAAAAACGTTTAAATTAGGAAAACATATCGCACCGGCCGGTACTTTGCCAATTTTCTTTCGGTAAAGAAATCGAATCTAAAATTTATTCAAAGGAAAATATGATTTCTTCATAACATGTATTTACGGGTGTAATATCCTGCTTTTTTAAAGATAAGATTCTACATATATGTAGATATTATGTCTACCAAATCATGACAAAAGGCAAATACAAATACAGGTGTACCATTTAAATTATTTTATTATTTACTGGAAATAAATAGAGTTCAAATCAGTGGCGGCTCGTGACCTATGATATGAGGGGTTTACAAGTATCGTGAAATTATTTTAAACAACAGCTACATCTCTAACTGAGCATTTACATGAGCTTGGGTGTTTTCATGTTTTTTAATTTTTTGTGTCAAATGCCCCAAGTCGGCTATTCCATTTTTTGTCCAGGCAGACTCCGCCACGCCGCGACCAATCAACAAACAGAAAAAAACGGTTAGTTGTGCTGCATCCATAAATCCAGTTATTTTTTTCGTATATTTAATTTTTAAACTTTCTAATAAAGTCCCTAGATTTTCCCTTTGTAGTTTGCGTTAAATTAATTTCGGGTTTAAGTATTGTCGCATTCTTCACTTCAATTTTTTGCTCGGACAAACTAAAAGAGCTGAAGTTATTTTTTAAATAGTCCACCGTCAAACTATTCATTTTAACTTAATAAATATATACTTAATATTAAAATATTGAAACATCCACGCTCGAATTACTACACATGAACGAACACACAGACAAAGGCGCACTCCAAAATTGTGCGACTTTCCATGCAAAATCACCATATCCCCGCAATCGCCCGCCGCCTGATTCTAAAGAGAAATTGCATTATGTCCCCCCTATATTATTACGAGCGCATATGCGAGCATCTCTCGTCATCAATTTAACAACTGGCGCGTAGGCCGGATCGCGCCACGGTGAGAGCCTAATTACAGTTTGGTTTGACGGTACGATAAAATATTAGGGAGGCTCGGACTTTATACGATAAATAATATGAATATAAATTAATATTTTTTTATTTGTTTTGGGGGTGCACATCCGCATGTGCTCCTGTGGAAGAACCGCCACTGGTTTAAATGTTAAAGAAGACCTTCACCTTCAGAGCACAGATAATCAGGAACCATTCCTTAGTCATTTTCCACTAACAAATTCTTTCCAAAGGAATAATATTTTTAAATTTATATATACAAGATAACTCGTAAGGGATGCTCATCACACGACCCCCCCCCCCCCCCCCCCCCCTTCCCATTGTAAACCAAAAGGATGCCATAAAATTATAAAATATGTACAGTGACCTTCAAAAAGTTAGTCAAATTGGAATATTGAAATATTAAAAAAATTATTTTACGCCGATTGCCTCTGATTGATTGGTAACTTAAAATTTATTTTGCCATGTTGTAACTACTCGTTTGGTTGGAAAATTGAAAAAAAAAATTTTTATCATGATAAACTGGTATTAGGCGATGAGATAGATAAAAAGTTGTTTCAAAAAGTGTTTAGATTTTAATGTTATGCTCTTTTGCAGAGTCTAGAGCCAAATTTCCAAAAATAATATTTTTCAAAATAATATCTCTTATTAGTTTCACAAGATTCATATTCCCAAGAAGATAATAATGACAGTTCATTTTTATAGTTATTTCTGGAACAATAGAACTTAGAGAACTTAGTTTTCAATTTTTTTTTTCATAAGAGCAACTTTGGGAGACACGTTGAAACTTGCTTAAAATTAGAAAAACTTCCTTTTGTAAGCATATTTTCTAGAAATAACTAGAAATGGTAAATACGATTACTCGATACAGGGCCTGGATGTGGCATGAATATTTTTCTCCAAATTTAGCTCCAAACTTTACAAAAGAGCATAAGATTAAAATCTAAACACTTTTATAAATAACTTATTTAGATACCTTGTCATCTAGTACCAGTTTTCCATGACAAAATATATTTGTTTCATTTTTCCAGCCAAACGAGTAGTCACGAGGCAAATGGGAAAGAAATTTTTAGGCTACCGCGAGGCAATCGGCGTAAAATTCAATATTTCAATAATAAGGAAAGGGGGCCAAGTATTTATCGGTCGCTGTATATCATATATATACAGGGTGATTCACGACGAGCTTGCATTAGAGCTTTATGGAGAACTACTGAATATATGTTTCTGAAATTTTGGGGATTTAGGTTTATCGATATGCTCTCTTTAACTAAAATATTGACATGTTTCTGTCATTTCCGGTTATACCGGAAGTAGCTGCCTACTTTCGTTTTTTAAATGCAACATGGTAATTTTTATTACATTTTTCGATTAAGCATTAAATAGTAAGCACATTTTATAGAAAATGTTTTTGTCAGACTCTAATAGTTTTTGAGATATCTGGAATTTTTGTAATTATTTGGCAAATGCATGACGATGAAATAATCCATATAATTTTTTTACCTTAGCGCTTGGACTAAACATTTTTGCTCACCGAATAGCTAGAAGATCATCAAGTCTCAAAAACATTTCAAATTCGGCATAAAATGTACAGGGTGGTCACAATTCAAGCCTCATTGTGAAAAAATTCAACCATTAAAAACTTTCTTATTTTAAATGGAACACCCTGTATATTTTTATTTAATTTGATGGCAAATTAGTTGTTCTTCATAAATAGTATTTACTGTCCTATACCTATATCAAAGCGTTTTCTCAAAAAATCCAATTTTATTCCGAAAATACTATTTGTTCAAGTGTGCTATGAAAACAATTGTACTTAGGGTACTGATGTCTATACAGAGGAAAATTAATAATGGCGGCAATATTTTCTAGTGTGCTTTGACAAGAAAAACAATTGTCTGATATTTCTTGGCGTATTTTCAAACTGTCAATTATTCTGTTACTAAAAAATGTCACGCTCCGGATTTTCAAGTGAAGATTTTTTAAATTTATTTACGGTTTACATTGAATGTGGTAAAATTAGGCTAAGAGCTTGTCGAATATATCGGGATAAATATCCGAATAGGCCTATTCCCACACCTGATATTATTAGAAGACTAAATAATAATTGTTTAAAATTTGGATCATTTGAAACCAAAGTACGAAGAATTAAACCAATACTGGACAATGAGGTATTTGAAGTTACCATTTTAGCCTATTTTTACGCTTTCCCAAAAGACTCAATTCGTGAAGCTGCAATGCAATTAAGAGTTTCGTATTCCAGTATACAAAGAATTTTAAAAAAATATGGCTGGAGGCCATATTCATATGCCCAAGTTCAGCATCTAAAACCACAAGATTTGCCAGCTCGAGTCGAACTTTGCGAGTTTTTTCTAATCAAAACCCAAGAAAATGAGCAATTTACTAATTCTGTAATATGGAGTGATGAAGCCAAATTTACTCGTAATGGTTTTCATAACAGACACAACAGCCATTATTGGGCTCACGAAAACCCCCATATTGTCAGGATAGGACGTTACCAGGAATCATTTCCAGAATTATTTGACAATTCTTGAGGATCAGTTAGAAGAACGTCTGGATGATTTGCCGCTCCAAGAGCGAATAAATGCATGGTACCAAAACGATGGGGCTCCAGCACACAACGTCCAAGTTGTTAAGACTGCCCTAAACAGACCAGTGGATCGCAAACCAAGGTCCCTTCCACTGGCCAGCTCGTTCGCCAGACTTAACTCCACTGGACTTTTTCATCTGGGGAACCATTAAAGATAAAGTTTACGCGCGTCCCATCACCACGAAGGAAAATCTAATTGAATGGGTGAAGGCAGCATTTCAATCTCTCACTGCACAAGAAATTAGGAATGCTACAAGAAATAACATGATGAAAAGAATACATAAATGCTTGGAAGTAAATGGCAATCATTTCGAACATATTTTAAAAATATAATCAAAAGATATTACTTATAATTTTCAAACACATTTTTAATTAAAGAATTTAAAGTTTATTAACTTGTTTCCTTGCTATTTTTAAAAAAATAATATTTAAACCATTAAATTTAAAACAATTTAAAACAATAAACTGCATTTTATTTATAAATTATTAAGAAACACTTTAGAATGTTGTATTTTCAAGCAATCAATCACTATTCCTCCGTATAGACATCAGTATACAGCCCCTAGTACAATTGTTTTCATAGCACACTTGAACAAATAGTATTTTCGGAATAAAATTGGATTTTTTGAGAAAACGCTTTGATATAGGTATAGGACAGTAAATACTATTTATAAAGAACAACTAATTTGCCATCAAATTAAATAAAAATATATAGGGTGTTCCATTTAAAATAAGAAAGTTTTTAATGGTTGAATTTTTTCACAGTGAGGCTTGAATTGTGACCACCCTGTACATTTTATGTCGAATTTGAAATGTTCTTGAGACTTGATGATCTTCTAGCTATTCGGTGAGCAAAAATGTTTAGTCCAAGCGCTAAGGTAAAAAAATTATATGGATTATTTCATCGTCATGCATTTGCCAAATAATTACAAAAATTCCAGATATCTCAAAAACTATTAGAGTCTGACAAAAACATTTTCTATAAAATGTGCTTAGTATTTAATGCTTAATCGAAAAGTGTAATAAAAATTACCATGTTGTATTTAAAAAACGAAAGTAGGCAGCTACTTCCGGTATAACCGGAAATGACAGAAACATGTCAATATTTTAGTTAAAGAGAGCATATCGATAAACCCAAATTCCCAAAGTTTCAGGAACATATATTCAGTAGTTCTCCATAAAGTTCTAATGCAAGCTCGTCGTGAATCACCCTGTATATGTGATTCACGGTGGATGGAACGTTAGACGTTTCTGGAGAACGGGAGATAAGTTTGTTTTGAAAATTTGGCTTTCCAGATAACCGACCATGGTCTACAGTTCTAAAATATTTTCAACAATGCGGCGTTGCCGCTTCTACCTAAAACCGGTGACAACATCGTTATTTTAAATAGAACTCCCTATATATTTACACATTTTCAGGTTCTACATCTATTTCTGAGCAACTTTTATTAATACTTTCCTATACCTATCTGTTGCCGTTTTTTAGTTATTAATTAATTTTTATTTTTTTTAACGAAAACATGACTTCTAATAAATATTGTTTTCTCCAAACTCTAAAATATTCCTAAGTTGAAATGTTGCGAACGGTTTAAAAATGCCTTTGGGTATTTGCTTTTTTGGTCATATCTGAGTTCAAGCATACAGAGTGGTCCAAAAATAATTGTTTATAGGTTACTTGAAAAAATGCCCCAAACTTGATTTTTTTTCAAATGGGACATCCTGTATATCAATACTGATTTGGAAAGATGATAAAAGTAGCTTCCTAAAAAATTTACTTATACATATTTAACTCTTCAAGTTTTTGATTTATAAGCATTTCTTTGCGAAATATTGTAAAGCATATAAATTTCAACGACTTTAGTAGTAGGAGGCCATGAAAACAATTGTTAGTCTCCATGACAACTATAATTTTAGCGGAAGTGTCATTCCTTCATTTGTAATTTTAAGCTGGCGGTACAATGGGAGATATTAATAGTTACTCAAATGCAATTATAATGAATTTATTTATTATACATGGCCAGTGTGATAAGATTATAGGCAGAACGTGTAGAAAGTTTAATGAAATATATCCAGATTTATCAAGAAATTTAATCGAATCCAGAATAATTTCAGAGATTTTGGTTCAACATTAAAAGCACCAAGAAATTTGCCCAGACCAGTGACTTCTAATGAAGACAACGAAATTACCGTTTTGGCATACTTTCATGCATATCCCCTCTCTTCCACACGTGGGGCCGAAGAAGATTTGGGCATTACATTTTCATCTGTGCAAAGAATTTAAAAAAAATATAATATGCATGACTATAAGTTTACTACCGTTCAAGCTCTTAAACGTCAAGATTTTATGCAAAGAGTCGAGTTTTGCGAAATGTTACTAACACATACACAGGAGGATCCAAATTTTTTAAGCAAAATTATATAGACCGACGAGTCAAAATTTGCGAGAGAAGGTATTTTTATTTTTAATCGACGTAATAATCACTATTGGGCCGGTGAAAATCCGCATGCTACAAAAGAGAGAGGATTTCAGAAAAAATTTAGTTTTAATGTTTTTTTGCTTGCTAATGGACAACCAAATTAGGTATCTAATATACGAGGAAAACCTCAATTCCAGAAAGTACTTGGATATTTTAACAACAGTGTTCGAAGATTTTACATATAGTCTTTCACTTGAAGAGTACCGTAGCTGTTGGTATCAACTTGATGGGGCTCCAGCTCATTGCTCCGCAGACGTGACTGCAGAGCTTTTTCGAATACCGATGGTATAGACGTTTGGGGCCATGGAATTGGCTCTTAAGATCGCCAGATATTACTCCTTTAGATTTTTATTTATGGGATACACTACAGGAAAAGGTTTACAATACTCCTGTAAATAGCAGAGAAGAATTAGAGCGTCGAGTGCATCAAGCCTTTGAAGATATCGATCCCCATGTTATCAGACGCGCTACATGTGATGGTGTCAATACACGTTTATTAAAGTGTTTAGACGTTAATGGCCAACATTTTGAACATTTGCTTAAGAAAGCTTTATAATGACATTCTTAAAACCTTTAATTATTTTAAGTGTATTTTTCTTGGTGTTTTTAATGTTGAACCAAAATCTCTGAAATCGGTCTGGATTCAAAATTTCGCAAAGAAATGCTTATAAATCAAAAACTTGAAGAGTTAAATATGTATAAGTATATATTTTTAGAAAGCTACTTTTATCATCTTTCCAAATCAGTATGATATACAGGATGTCCCATTTGAAAAAATCAAGTTTCGGGCATTTTTTCAAGTAACCTACAAACCATTATTTTTGGACCACTCTGTATGCTTCAACTCAGATATGACCAAAAAAGCAAATACCCAAAGGCATTTTTAAACCGTACGCAACATTTCAACTTAGGAATATTTTAGAGTTTGAAGAAAACAATATGTATTAGAAGTCATGTTTTCGTTAAAAAAAATAAAAATTAATTAATAACTAAAAAACGGCAAAGATAGGTATAGGAAAGTATTAATAAAAGTTGCTCAGAAATAGATGTAGAACCTGAAAATGTGTAAATATATAGGGAGTTCCATTTAAAATAACGATGTTGTCATCGGTTTTAGGTAGAAGCGGCAACGCCGCATTGTTGAAAATATTTTAGTACTGTAGACCATGGTCGATTATCTGGAAAACCAAATTTTCAAAACAAGGTGATCTCCCGTTCTCCAGAAACGTCTAACGTTCCATTCACCGTGAATCACCCTGTATAAATAAGCAAGGCAAAATAATATATAAAATATGTATTATGTATGTTACAATATAATATAAAATACCAAACGGCCCTACCAATGTTCTCTCTCTATATGATACATGTAGCATCCCCACGTCATTAAAGCCCTTTTAGAATATAAACGAAAATATTATTAACTAAATTTCAAACTAGATTTCTTTGTGTGATTCATCCACCAGCATAATATGGCAACATTGCCGTTCATATTGAAAAATTTACACATCCCAGTTAGACCACTTAAGTCCAATAATTATATGAGGGTTATAGAATCAAATGTCTCTCATCTCAATATCATGGTCACAAGTATTAAAGGATTTAATACTAGTAATTATCTCATGGGACTATGTAACAGCCTAAACAAAATCTCTTAAACTCACCTTAAAACATAGTACATCAAAAACCTATAAATTGTGAATACGGCTGTGAGAATCATTTATATAAATGGCAGTTAAAATTATCTCATACATGAATTATTATTTAACATCTTTCCGAAACCCGAAATGAAACCTTGTAAAGTTCTTTTCACGAAAAATGGTTGTATAGCTCTGTAAAAATGTTGAGCCGAAATCCGGTGGCGTATCTATCGGTGTTCCATGTGTGCGAAGAAACGGGGCCCGGCCCCGACAGGGGTTCGAGAGCGCCGGTGCAAAAACAATATTATATATATATATTTTTAGATAATCCATCTCTCAGTGGAGTGAAATTATGAAGAGGAAGAGAGACTCATAGTTTGCTCCACTAGATTAATAAAAGTTCAGTTTTAAATTAAAGGCCACTGACATATCCTAGTCGAAATTTAATAATTCCAAAAAAAATTGCTCATGTGCACTTATATATTCGTAAAAAAATAATGACTCCTTCTTGCTCTTGAAACTTTTTATTCCCAATTAAAGTTTATAATGCTAATTACAAGTTTTTTTAATACCATCCTACTATAATAATATTATAACTGTCGTGACAATAAAAATATATTCATTTAAATAATTCTAGACAATTATACTTATTTCCTTAGCATTAGGTATCGCTTTGTGAACAGATAATACATACACCTGGGTACTAATCCCCTCTATTTTTAGAACAAGTTTTGTATACCTGAACCGGATAACATGACAGGGGACTAGTGATGCATTTTCTTACGTTTATATGAGGTTTCTAGAAATAATTGAAGAGAATGGATTTAAGGAGATAGATTTTTTAAATTTGAAGTACAGTACGTTTCACGAAAATTTGATACGACTTAATGATTTCCTGGGTCGGTCCCATTGTGTCGACAAGAGCTTGGCAATAAACAAGTGAAGTATGACTAAGAGAGCCTAAGGAAAACAAGTAATGATATGATTATATTAATGTAATCAAATGAAATAACATTTTTTTTAAATATTACTAGTCTTATTTATTTACATTTATAATGTCTTTCTATAGATAGTTCTGTTTCGCTATCGCTATCATCATGAAAATTAATTACAATTGGATTAATTATACGATTCAGACTAATATACGAATTTTCTGCAGTTATTACGTGACGGACTGAATTTTTCCAACTACCTGGGGGAATATCATTAAAGCATTTTCGTATTAATTCTACGACACTAGAACTTAAAGTCGGAGAAATATTTTCAGACCTAACCAGTGATTTTAACTGGTGCCACATATGCTCTATGGGGTTAAAAATGCAATAATAGGGTGGGAGCCGTAGCACTGTATGTCCAATTTCTTCTGCCAATGTGTCACAAACATATACTTTTTTTATACAAAATGTCTTTAAAACTTCTAAAAGATCACTTTCTTCAAAATATATATCATTCGCCGCCATGTAGTTCTGAATCTCCAATTTTGTATTATTTGAGCTTGGAGCTTTATGTAATTGGCGACTGTGATAGCTCGCATTGTGCATTACTATCACGCTATTCTGAGGAATGTTTGGTAAAAGACAATTCTTGAACCATTCCTCAAAAACTAACAAATTTTACCACAAAAAGATATTTAAATATAAATTAAGCAACCTAACCTACCTGTGCCTATATTTAATTATAATTATTACAAGCCGGTCCTTTCCACATAATAATAACAAACGGTCATAAATAATGGGATGGCCCAGGTACTTTTACTGCAGTCATTAAGTTATATCCATTTTTCGTGAAACAATCTTTAATTACAGTGAAGTCCGTCCATGGACACACTGTATATTAGTATTATTAAAGAAAATTTCAATTTCCAATCCGAATTTCTTCAGATGTCTACAGATGGTAAACTTTTTTATTATTAAATTGGCAAAGAAGTTGTAACGGTTTATAAAAATTTCGGCTTCCTGAGAAAATAGTATTAGACTATTAAACCTTAAAACAGAGCAAGATGAAAAGTATTTTGAATTAAAGGTTGTATATGAGTTTAATTGTACTGCCATGCAATTAAAAATGTATATATTAATTCGTAAGAACTTGGCGGTCACATTGTATACTGGTAGAGGCAAAATTTTTGCTCAAACAGCTGTATTAGAGAATAAATGACAATTTAAGATGTGTGTATCAATCACAACTTCCAAGTACAAGAAGAATATTAATAAATAGATACATAAGTGCTCAAATAATTGGATCTTCTCGTTTATTATTTTCTATCACAATGATTAGAAAATAATATTCATAAAACTCGTTAGAAATCATATTCCGTGCGCTTTGTCTTTACCAACTTTGGGTTTAATTTTGTCTTTTTCTATATAAAATATTAAATATTTTAAAATTTAAAAAGAAATAAAATATTTCAGGAGCTGTGCAAATAATGATTTATTTTTGTATTAAAATATAAGGCCGTGAACACCACCAAATCTGTTAGGCTGGATGTTATTATTTGAAAATCCAACATTATAATAATATAATTAATATTTCTCATCTTCTAACACACCCAGTCTTTGATAAGACAACCCCCACAATAATTCTCGTAATACTAAACTAATAAACTAATAAATAAATTGCACATATTTATATCCTAAATAATATATATCTTAGGTACCTATTTTTTACATTATAATTTAATCCAAAATAGAATAATAAGTGAAAAAACATGTGACATTGAGATTTCAGGAATATTAGAAAAGCACAAATGTTTCCTTTCTTCATTTAACTACATGTTTAAATGAACTTTGGGTTTAATGTACTTAAATATTATAAAATTTAAAAAGAAATAAAATATTTCAGGAGCTTTGTACATTTGTAATCAAAGACAAATAATGATTTATTTTTTTATTAAAACATAAGGCCTTGAACACCACCAAATATGTCCTCTAAAACATAAAATATGGGTTATAAACTGTTATAAGATCAATATGTGGAATTTCTGTGCACCATTTTCTGTTTAGCATTTCAGTGAAACTATCACATCTATACCTTTTGGATCTTCTTGCCAATTCTTATGAGTTTATCCTTTATTCATGGTATAATTTTGATAAGGCCTAACTTATATTTATGACCTGCCTTTTTGATGAGTTTAATAAATTGAAGAGCAAAAATAAATTATATCGTACATAATATTGACAGTTGCACATTTTTTATTGATTATTTTAAATATTCATCTTAATATTCATTACTCAAATCGATGACTAACCCGAACAAACCATAATGCCTATGTAATATTATTTTTACGAAACTTTTAAATGGGAGAATTCTTTATAATTTTCGTAATTTAAGAAGTAAAAAAGTATAATGCAATGCAAGAATTTTATTAGCTTTAACAACATCACTTTGGCAAAAATGTTTGTCTCATAACATATTCTTACAAATTGTACATAGTATATACATATTAATAAATTTGTAATTACGTGGGATATCTAAAGAGTTGCTGGTTGATGTCTCAGAGCTCTGCATTATTTAGTAAAACCATTCTAGTGAGTGATATCTTTATATATTTTGAGTCACCGACAATGATTTACAATCAAAAATCCTCTTAGGAAAGGGCATGAACTAAGTACACAAACTACTTACCATTTAATCACGTATTATTAACCGATTTTCAGCTTGATAAATCATTTTTCTTGACCTCCTACCCGAAATCATTATTATTTACCTCCATTATTTACCTAGGTCAATAATAGAGGCATCTGGCAAAACCAACGATAAAACTTTTAAAGACTCGAACTCGAACTCGATTACTACAGCTTATAGTAATGTAGACAAAAATAAAACAAGAATATTCTATGAAACTTAAAATCATGTAAGTGTTTAAATTGATACAGAGATTTTGGCTTAATAGTGGAAAAATATTATATTAACCACTGTTTAAAATGTGAAAGAAAGAAAAATCGACGATCAGACAATAATAGCGTTTTTCTAACCCTTAGTTAATAACATTTTCTGATATTAATTGAGACGGAATCAGTACGCAACTTGAAATCATTTTTTTGTTTTTTTTGCCGTAGCTTACTTGTTTTAGCCGTACATTAAAGTTTAAAAAATATTAACCAATGTAACGAATTTAGCACATTTTGATGACGTAGATACTGTCTTTTACAAATGTGGACAATATTTACAATACAAAAAATAATAATGATAAAATTTAATTAACTAAATATAAATTTTGGCGATTGTTCCATTCCTTGTTCACCGATGAAGTAACTTTAAACGACAAACAGATATAAGTCGACTTTCGCCTGATGTGTATTTTCAATAGTTGCTAAAATAATAAAAGAGGGAGATACGCCAGTTTGTACACAGGGTGATTCACGACGAGCTTGCATTAGAACTTTATGGAAATGTACTGAACATATGTTTCTGAAACTTTGGGAATTTAGGTCTATCGATACGCTCTCCTTAACTACAAATATTCACAAGTTCCTGTCATTTCCAGTTATACCGGAAGTAGCTGTCGTTTCTTAAATACAACATGTTAATTTCTATTATATTTCTCGATTAACCATTAAATTCTAAGCAAATTTTAGACAACTTCTTTTTGTTGGACTCAGTTTTTGAGATATCTAAACTTTTTGTAATTATGGTGGTGAAATAATCCAAATAATTTTTTTACCTTAGCTCTTAGATTAAGAGATTTTTCTTACCGAATAGCTAGTAAGATCATCGTATCAACAATATTTCAAACTTAGCAGACAATGTACAGGGTGGTCGCAATTCAAGGTTCATTGTGAAAGAATTCAACCTAAAAACTATCTTATTTTAAACGGAACACCCTGTCTATATTTATTTAATTTGATGACAGATTAGTTTGACTTTATAAATAGCATTCATTTACAACCATGCATTTAATAATGACATTTCATCTATCTTTGAAAGGTGGAAAGTTGACGTTTTTTTACTTTTACTTTTCACCCGGGTGGAAAGTAAATTATATTTTTTGTAATTTTTTTTAAAAATCGATATCTCAAAATAATATACGAACACACTTTTTAAAAAATGCTACTAGCTTTGCGTATTTAGACATGTCTAATTTTTCCCTAATTGATAGAGTGGTCCTCTGCATTGAATATTGTGACCAAATCGTTGATATCTTCTTTGTCTTGGCATTTTCACTGAAATAATCTAGTATCGCCGACTCAGAACTAGGATTTTGAACTTTGTTTCCCGTGCACCATTCTTTGAAACATTTATATCCCTTGTCCTTTCCTCAAAAAATCAATTTTATTCCGAAAATACTATTTTTTCAAATGTGCTATGAAAACAATTGTAAACAGGTACTGTATCTATACGGAGGAAAACTTATTGATTGGCTTGAAAAAAAAACAACTTTAAAAAGCGTTTCTTCATTGAATTTATAAATAAAATTACTAATCGCTCATACATCGATGGGCTCTGCTGAATCGAAGTGAGTGACTCCTGACAATGTCAGTAATGTGAAAGTTAGTCTGGTTGTTAGTATTTGAAATCTGTCTATCCAACATTATAATAATATAATTAATATTTATCATCTTCTAACACACCCAGTCTTTGATAAGACAGTCCCACAATAATTCCCGTAATACTTATAACTGATAGATAAATTGCACAGGTTCTGTGCACATATTTATATCCTAAATATAATAAATTAGGTACCTATTTTTTACATTATAATTTAATCCAAAATAGAATAATAAGTGAAAAAAACATCAGACATCGAGATTTCAGGAATTATTATAAAAGCGCAAATGTTTCCTCATTTAACTACATGTTTAATAATTTTCGAGATTTTATAATTTTAGTGCAATAAGTTAATTAATCTAATCAGTAAAAATAACTCATGACGTAAAATTATTTTTATTACCTTTGTGGAACAGAAAGTATTTATACTGATTATTTTGTTTTTGTAAATAGCATATGCTTTATTTTGTACAAATGTTTTGTGAGAAGATAAAATGTACTTAGTTTTGTATTACAATCGATTAGCTTAAGAATTTCCTTGTATAGAGTTTAGAGCTTAAAAATCATGTAACTTTTTAACCTTTTCCAGGTAGTGATGATATGTGGAAATGAGAATGAGCCATTTTCATTAGTTTTGTCCTTATTATTTATTAACGAGAAGATAATAACAGGTTTTTGCTATGGAAGTTCAAGTAAATCAGAAAAATCAATACCTCGACCAGGGGCCGTCGCCCTGGCCGCCTCTAGGGGCACCAAATGTTCAAACATAAAAAATAATTTTCTCATTTACCTTCTCGCTCGGGTGAAAATTTTGCCTTCAGCTGGTACCACTATATGAAATTATTGATGACAACCTTGGATTAAAAATTTGTACAATTAAAACAGGCTCATTGGAAGTTCATATTTTATATTCAAATCTGTAAAAGAATTCCCACGGAATAAAAAACAGGGCACAAGTTTTCCACAGGCTCCAAATTTTACACAAAATACCATTCCTACGAAAAACTAACTCCAAAAAAAGTTTCTTCTATTAATTACATGTGTTAAATATTGATTTAGAGTTTATTTAAAGTGTAACCGGGGAAAGAATGAACGTGCGTCATCACATGTAACAGTATGATTCAAATCGAGATTATGTAGATCAAGTTAGACAAAACCACCTCAGCAGCTAAGATATACAACGTGTCCAAGATAAGGAGGGATAGTACAGGGATCTCGGCCTAATAATATGCCGTTTGAAAATTTAAAAATTCCGAGTAGTTCCGGAGATATCCGGAAAAAAACGAAATTCTGAAAAATCGTTTTATTATTTTCCTGGGTTTTTTTGAGATCGAATTCGAAAGTAAATTGCAATTTTATATTGCCACTTGTCCGCTCCATCTAAGAGCGTTAATTGTTTTGTAATTCGACGAGTCGTCTTCGAAGGGCCACCATCAACTTTATTTTTTTAAATACGGTCCTGTTTTCCTGATATTGGAATTTAAGAGCTTTGTTCTTCCGAATTCTACGATGTATGACACATGGTTTAATGACGTTTCGAGGGTTTTTGCTTCTAGAATTTCGTCCCTAAATAACACTATACATAGTAGCATATTTTCAAATCTAATCAGGATGTGATGGTGAATTTTCGGTTCAAAACGGTTTGGTAAAATGTTATTGGTTTATGTTTTGGGGGAACGAAATAATTCAGAAAGTAATATTTAAATTTCAGGTCCGTATTTAAAATTTTTGACCTGATGGTGATATCTGGAAACCGAAATGTCGTGTTTTAAATTAGAAAATATTTTTAAATGCATCGTAAAAAATTGCTTTGCGTTTTTCAATATGTTGACAAATAACGTCATAAAAAACAAAAACAGAAAATTACATTTTCGGTTTTCTCCTGAAGTAGTCGGAATTTTCCTAATTTCTCATCGGCATTTTAACTTTTCGTGTATATTTTATAGTTTCCGAGATCCCAATGGTGAGCATCGAATTTGGGACGATTTACTGTTTAAAATATAATAATATCTAGAAAACTAGTGTCACATTTATGATGATTTACAAAACATTTTCGTAGAAACCAAGCTCTTAGATTTGAAATTTTTGTCCTTGCCGATGAGACATTAGACACTTCCGGTTCCCAGCACTAGTTGTTTTAGGTTATTCAAACAAATTACAATTTTTATAACTAAATATACAATATTTAACACTACTTACAGAAAAGGAAATAAATTTATAACTAATAGTTATAGGTGAACTGATTTTGACGATAAATGCTATTTAGCCAAAAGTACTTTCGTTAGAAAATTTATGAACCACACGAAACACAAAATATACTTGTCAATATTTTAGTTTTGCCATTTCCAGAATTCTATAACTGGGATTGGAATTATCTTTTCCATAGAAAACCTTTCCTTTTTTATCCTTTGTCATTGACTGATAAGACAAAAAATACATTCAAAATAACAGGTTTCATTTCATTACTGTATGGCGAAAGTTCCTTCTTTTCTCGGCCCGACTTTACTTTATTGCCCGAAACTATCAATGAATCATATGGGTTTTATCCACGTGTAAAAGAAAAACAATAATGCCGTTATGTATATACAACACTAAATAAAAAAGCTTACGTTTGTTCCTGTGAAATAAATTATTTAGGAATTAGAATTATATGCCTAAGACTAAGAATTAAATTATTTACATTATAAAGCAAATAAAAGTAACGTAAATTAGTTTTGAAATAGTAGACAATGATTTACTATAATAGAATATTTTGGATCTCCAACGTCTATTTATCTGTTTGAATTAAAATTTTTAAGTACCAACTTGGTATCTCCGGTCTTTATCCGGAGGTTCTCGATATGAGATAACGCCAAAAACGTTGCAATTTAAACAAATTAGAACGATGAACCTCCAAAATACATCCAACTATTTAAATCTAAGTTAGGCCTTTCAAAAACTCTTGATGTAGGTACTAAACAAGATCTCTTAAAAAAATTAGTCGTTTAAATTGGCATAAATTAATAAAAGGGCATTGTAAATACACCTTAAAAATCTCATTATTAATTACTCTAGGGTTCATTTATTTCTGGGCACCTTAACTTAAAATCATTCAGCGTTATTCTTAGAGAGAGTAAAGTTAGTTATTTCGGAATAATTGAGATAGAGAACAAGAATTAAACTGTTCGTATTCAGAGCCTATTTGAGAAGTCTAACTGGAAACAAGATGTAAGTATTACAAGCCTATGGCTTAATATATGTAAATATTTTGTAATGCTTTCTTGACAGCCTAGAAGGCTAAAACTTATTCATTAATTTAGATGATTTTGTTATATGGAAAAATTTTAGTATGAAAATTATAGCTGGTGATTCTCAAAATTGACTTACCTATACAGGGTGTTAATTAAGTACGTACAGTAATTTTAATAAGACGAAAAGTTCATATACACATGAATTCAAGATATAGGGTGTTAAAAAATGATATTTTTCCCTGCTTGTCTTAGGTATCACAACAGTAATCAATACCGAGTAAAAATTCATTTATATAAAATAAAATTTTAATTATTCATCTTTTATAAAACAAACTGTATATAAAAAATATTTTTAAAATATACATCTTCAACAGTCAACAATAATATTATTATTTAAACTTTTTCTCTATTCGTGATTTTATAGGAGATGTCGAAGAATTACACACTAAATGGATACCCTGTATAAAAATCACAACAATGACATGGTATTTCGTAAACTACCATTTTAGATGCTTGATCTATATTAAAGGATTTAGAATTAGCAGTAAACCTACAATATTCTTTGGCATTCGTTTGAAGTGACATAAAAGAATTGTGCGGTTTAAAAATGGTTCAAAAATTTAAATTTTTAGCTATTTTTCTAATTTTATCTGAAATATAAGATATCCATATATTCACTATTTAAAGGTTTTTCTGTTCATCTTGCATATTTCAACGAGTGGCTTTAAAAAATGTTTTTTCTTTGCCTGTGGTAAATACTCTAAAAACTTTTAATTCGTCACAAGTATTTATAGAAAATATTTATTTTAAAATGCCAAAAATATCAGTACTAGACATCAATATAATACTACATCATTTCCAGTATGAATTTTAAGAGTTTCGATTGATCATCGAAAAACTGCCACCAGATTGAAACACAAATTGTGCTCTAATTAACGAAAACAACCTTCTGAACTTCTCATAATGACGTACACACATTTTTATATCGATTGCATTTTTTTTTAAATCATTGCTTAAATCTTAAGGCCCGCCGAGAAATGCAATTATATACCAACATTGTGCAATCTTTATTATCAATGATATTGAACAACGTAGCTACACAAGTCTACACACGATTAAAAATAATAGTCAACATTCATTGTTTATCACGTTAAGCGTGACGTATATGTATATTTATTATACAGGGTGGCCCATCGAGAACGTACCGCAAGGCATTACAGTTGGGAAAGAACCTTCCGACAAAATCCAAAACACGTCAAGTTTGTTTGTCAGGGAGACAATGATGCTAGAAGCATAGCGAAATCCTCAACTCCATAACTGCGGGGTGCCATCCCCCAATTTTTTTGGTAATGGGGGAGTCAAGTTATACCATTAAAAAGGGCTTTTAATTCATTAAATAGAAAATATGAAGCTTTGAAATACCAACAAATCGTGTGACGAAAAATTCACAAGTCGATTTAATTTATTATTAGTAAAATTTTTGTTCATATTTCAAGGCTCCAGATTTTCTAAACGCGTGACTCGATTTTTTTTAATGAAGTATAACTTTACCCCAGTGGCGCAGCCAAGAGGGACGTCTTGGGGGTCGAAACACACCCCCCCCCCCCCCCCCCCTTCACCCCTCCAAGTCTCTGTCATAGACATTTCATAGTTAATGTCACATCTAAACTATACAGGGTGTTTCTTAATAACATGTTAGTATTTAAGGAGGTTATTCTTGGGGCAATTTTCAGAAAAAAAAATGCATATGAACAAATGTCATAAACGTCTTAACTTTTGAAATACAGGGTTCATTGTTAATGACTTAAATACGTAACAACTAAACTAAGTAGACAACTGTCAAAATTCTTTATGTTCACAAAATAAAATCTGCTTCTTACCTACTAAGTAGATCCTTTTTAATCTTTTATTACCTAATTTCATAACAGAGTGCAAATGAGTGAATTTCATTTTTTTATACGAAAACTGTACGTCAAATGACAAAATATCAAGACGACATTTGCTCAGCAAGGAATGAGAATTTAAAAACTAATTTTTATTTAAAAAAGAAGTGGTGTACCATCTTTTTCTTCAAAAATACCGAGGACAATTTTTGCACAAACGCCACTGGTTGGAATAAAAATAACATGTTATACATAATAAAAGGCCTATTGATGAATAGAAGGTATGTACCAAATTTTACAAACTTATCTGGAGCACTATCACAGATATTAATAAAAAAGGAGATTTTTGGCAATCTCAAAAGTTAAGACGTTTAGGACATATTATGTTCATATGAAATTTATTTTCTAAAATGGACCCAAGAATAACCTACTTAAATATTTGTTATTGAAACATCCTGTATATTCATATATATTCATATAAACCACAAAATTTAATTGCGTTAAAAGTTGTTCCCCTGACAAACAATCGTCGACGTCGTATGGATAATGCCGTGCGATACGATTTCCATGAGCCACCCTGTATTCGCTATACTGAAACAAATATTGCACAATATGTTCGTCTACGATCAATAGTTCCGGATTGGTAATCTTCACTGCATTAAATAAACTCAAACAAGAAAATGGTGTTTGCATTATTGTGTAATATGACATATTGTAAATTTGACAAAATAATTACACGTGAAGGGCCCTGTAGTTTGGGAAGGAACTTGTGTACATTTTTTTAAATTCCTATTAAGTTCCTATAGTTTTTATTACAAAAAAGGAATGCTTAAAACCAGGAATAATTTAAGTAGTTGTAATTTTCTTTTTATAGCATTTCAATTTCATCAACGGTGTCATACAGTAAACGCTATAGTAAATACATTTTTTTAAATTATTGTTTAAACTATCTCAAAATGAATTTCAAAGTTTCATGTAAAAATGTGTAAACCAAAGATATTGTAAACTACAGATCCCATAATCCATTCATAAAACTTTTGGAAAGCGAAGCTGTCATTGTGTGAAATGTTATAGGAAATTAATAATGTGTAGAAGAAAGAACTACATGTTAGTTGGCTGAATGGCAACCATGTTGAAGTCTGGTTATATCAGATGGTTAAATAATAAAACATAACCATACGTGCCGATAAAAAGATAAATCCTTATTTAATGATCCACTCTTTTACAAACTACACATGAATGCACCTTGATTGTTTATAATAAAGACGATTTTTCACCAATAATCATAAAAAACACAAATCAACCAAAATATATAATAATCCGTTAGATCAAAGGACAATCGTCGCAATATTTACGAGATTAGTATTCATTCATCTTGCTTATCTTTTGGGTCCGAATCGTAGTAAAATAGAAATAGATGTTGCCAGAGTGCAGTTGGATTAGTTCAAGATTGGTTTGATACTTTTAAGTATAATAATATTTTTTCAAAGAATCTTTCATCGCCTTTTCACAGTTTATAGTAAAATTATTGGGAAATAAATTGATTTTAAGAGCAATTGCGGATTAATCTTAAACCATTTGCCAAATTACCAAATTTTTAATTCGGATTTTGCAAGATACCTTTGCGATAAATATGTCAATCTGGCTGTGCTGCCATAATGACCGAAAGAGGTGGGAAAAACTGTTTGCAGTCGTTGCGTAGGCTAGAAATGTACATTTTTCCATCTATAGTTTGTAATATCTTTGGTATAAACCAATCTTTCAAAGAATGTGGTACGGCTATTACTTACTTCGAATCCACAGAACATCTACATAACACTAACCTAATTTTCGAAGATTAATTGATACAGTTCACAAAAAGATATTAACCGTGATTGGATAGGTTGATGAGTTTGAGGCAAGAATCAAAAATTCCTTAACTTCGTTACTCTGTATACTAACATTTTGAGAACCACTATGTGACTGACTTTATATAAAGTCAAATAACCATTATTTTACATTTTACGGCGCACTTTCTTCCTATTCCTTCATTTTATCGTTATGATTAAGTGGATTTGTTCCTTAATGCATAAATGAGGACTTTGCTGCAAGAAGGATGCAGATCCATTTTTGGTACTTGTTGGGAAATTGAAAAAAACCGTTTAGAAATTAACGTTTATATTTTAAACTGAAAAAGTAAACGCCAATCGATAATAAAGTGGTTTATTCAATATTTCAGACTATTTTGAACCTCACAATTCTTTGAGAAATGAGAAGAAAGTTATCAAAAAATTTGGAGCTGCATCTTTCTTCCACCAAACACGTAAAAAATATGTACTTACACATGTCATTGTCATTGTAAAAAAAAACAAAGTTGAGAGTGAAAGCTTTTATATAAAATAGGTATCAAAAATCAAAAGAGTAGTACATAAACTACAAAAAACCTAAAACTAAAAAAAAATAGACTGGTTTTTATCAACAAACTAAAAGTGAATTAGAAAAAAAACGAAATAATGACCCGCTTTCATTCATCTGCCTGGTCATCATCATCCGTTCCAGACGTTTCGGGTCGCTGGGTCTCTGCCACTGCTTCACCTATAAGGCCGTTGTAGAAAGCCATTTGGTCCATTGGAAAGAATCGTGTTGCCAACTGCATTACATCCTGATACTTGGCTTTTTTTACAGGTATAGGACGGCCATAGACTGGGATATCAGAGGAATGTGAAAGATCGTTCCCAAGGTCTTTCAAGATTTTAAAGAATTGAAAAATGCGAAGGCCAGTAGATACACTAACTTTGATACCTTCCAAGTGTTCCTTGCTGTATTGAAAAATGCGGTATTTTCCCTTGTTACTAGTTGCTGCTGAGATATCTCTGCCACGAAAAGTTTGGGCAATGAGGTCTACACGTTTCCTTGATATACCATGAATTGAACCAAAAGCATGTCTACAAACTCGTACTGATAGTTGGCCCAGCCTTGCGACAAACTTGTGAGAACAAGTACGCCCTTGTCGTTGATTAGTTTTTTTTACGAATTCTTTGAATTGCGATAGTATGAATTAACCCTCCTAGATAAGTATTTTGCAAATTTCTGTCGCCTATTTTGTTAAACTTTTCTAGGATAGCGTTTCTTGTTTCTTCATCCACATTTTGAAAACATTTGTACTTACAGTTGCAGTTCGACCCAGCTGATCTCGGTCCCTTCTGTACTCCTTTCCAGTTTGTATACATTTTTCCTTCTGCAAGAGCTTTTTTATTCACATTTCTTCTCCAGGTGGCAGGATTGGCACTTTTTCTGTTTTTCGTTACAGGGGGCTCATTGTTGCCAAGAGGTTCAGTGGGCTGTTCTTCCAACGTTATACGTTTTTTTCGGACACTTCTTCCTGGATGAAGGTCCTGCCACATCAACATCTGAACTTTCGTCAGCGCTTGAAGGCTCATATGGTGAATCACTAGCACTAAATGGCTCTGACTCCGTTTCGCTCATGGTTAAAAAACGTCAACGGACAACGAAATCGTGTAAAAACTGTTACCAATAACCCCTATACGGAAGCACTAATGCGACTAACGACTAGCAACGGGTCGAAACAAATCAAACCCTGGCGCAATGCCGGAAGAACATGACCTAGCATTCCACGAAACCAAACGAACATACACGATTGTTTGGTGCAATAGGGATGCAGCTCCGGAGCTGCACCTTTCTTGCACCAAACAACGGAAGAGACAGATACATAAATGCGTGTTATTTCTTCATTTTTTATCGGAGCTGCATCGATTTTATACCAATCGATCCGCCAAATATTTTTGCATATATCGTATATTTCAACTCAAAATGACCCAAAACTGGAGCTGCATCCTTCTTGCAGCAAAGTCCTCAAATGCATTTAATTTTATTTAGTCGTAGATCCTGTCCGATCTTGTCTCGCTTTGTATAACATATATTAAATCGACCTAAAATTGATTGATGGTAAAATGTGACAGTGTAAAGAATATAAAATATTCGTACTTTTCATATTGATTAAATTGGTAGTCTTGATCGTATTAAAAATTGTAGATAAAATTCGTACTTACAATGTAAAAACACTTATTTAATTTTAAAGTGTAAGTTTTAAATATTGCAATAAATGTGTAATACAAATACCTATGTAATAAAGAATATCTATTAAAGTAATTTGTTTTCTTAATCGTATTGCTACACATCCGCACATTTCCATATAGTGGAGTAAAAAATAGGGCAAAAGTCGCTTCCTTCTCGATTTTTTTTTTACGTTAGAACAAACTGAGACATGCAGGGTCCGCAAACGAAGCGTGGACGGAAGATTAAATCGTTATCGAAGAACTTATCAACAATACTGAAACAGCTTGAGATATTGGATTAAAAGCGGCATGTTTTAAAAATATTTTACCTTATACAGAGTGGCCCAAAAAAGTGTGACAGCATAAAGTTATATTTTTTTAAATGGGACACCCGTTATTTTATTGCATATTTAGGTTCGTATTACTATCATTTATAAGTGCCTCAAATTTTATTTAATTTGGTTTTGTAGTTTCGGAGAAATAAATTAAAAACTAAAAAAAAAAGTTTTGCAGTCCTGAATAAAAAAATTTAAAAAAAACAATCCAGAACTATTTTTTTAACCTCGGCATTGCATTAAATTTATGACAAGAGGTCTAGAGATACTATGAATGTAATTGCGTTTATTTATTTTATACAGGGTGTTCATAATAAGCTTTCAAAAACCCCACATTTTAAAATAATTTTTCTCAAGTTTTTCAAATGGAACACCCTATATATTATTTGGCTATTTGACGTAGAATTCATAGACAATTTTTTTTTGTAATACAAGCATATAAGTTATATCCAGCCGTTTTCGAAATAATTATAAATATCATAAATTATGTTGTTTAAATAGAGTTTTTATTGGGAAATTTTCTTATAGGCGACTAGACTAATAATTGTAAACTAAAGTAAAAGTTCAAAATAGCTTCCTTTTACTCTTAGAGTTTACCGTATTTTAGTTATTTCGATATAAATTTTAATAGAATACATTTTTGCTACTTTTATTATTTAATTTTATTTTTTATTCTTAATCGAGTTGCCATGATTTCTTTTTGTTTAGATTGTCACTATGACAGCCAAATAAAATTATTTACATTTGTTAAGTCGTCGAAATTAAGTACTAACTTACACAAAATGTCGAATATTACAACTTTAGAAATGGTAAATATGATTTTTATACTGGGTGAATGTGCAAGAAATTGCCTCCTCGCGAGCCGAGTGTATGCTGAAAGATATCCAGATATTGAGAGAAAGCCGAGACCAAAAACCTTCGAGAAGTTGTTGCAAAGATTTGTAGCAACAGGAAGCACTGCGAACACAAAAAGAATGATAATCAATAAACCCGTTATTAATGAAGAAAATGAATTAAGAGTTCTGTTGGCAGTAGAGGAAAATCATTTAACAATTAAGTAAAAGGAGGCTATTTTGAACATTTACTTTAGTTTACAATTATTAGTCTAGTCGCCTATAACAAAATTTCCAATAAGAACTCTATTTAAACAACATAATTTATGATATTTACAATTATTTCGAAAACGGCTGGATATAACTTATATGCTTGTATTACAAAAAAAATTGTTTATGAATTCTACGTCAAATAGCCAAATAATATACAGGGTGTCCCATTTGAAAAACTTGAGAGAAATTATTTTAAAATGTGGGATTTTTGAAAGCTTATTATGAACACCCTGTATAAAATAAATAAACGCAATTACATTCATAGTATCTTTAGACCTCTTGTCATAAATTTCACGCAATGCCGAGGTTAAAAAAATTGTTCTGGATTGTTTTTTTTTTGATTTTTTTATTCAGGACTGTAAAACTTTTTTCTTAGTTTTTAATTTATTTCTCCGAAACTACAAAACCAAATTAAATAAAATTTGAGGCACTTATAAACGATAGTAATACGAACCTAAATATGCAATAAAATACTGGGTGTCCCATTTAAAAAATATAACTTTATGCTGTCACACTTTTTTTTGCCACCCTGTATAATATAAAATATTTTTAAAACATGCCGCTTTTAATCCAATATCTCAAGCTGTTTCAGTATTGTTGATAAGTTCTTCGATAACGATTTAAGCTTCCGTCCACGCTTCGTTTGCGGACCCTGTATATCATTTTATGGTACAGGTCATTGTTCATTAGAAATCAAAAGATACGACATTTTTTTGTGGTCACGACATATTTTATTTAAAAAAAAAAGTGAAAACTCCCTTTTTTAAAAAGCTTGCTTTTTTATATATCCACTCTAATATTTAGCTATCTAATTGAGCTATCGACATGATTTTTTTTGTTTTAAAACACACACTTAAGCGCTTTCAAGCATAATATGGTTCGTATTTTTTGGTTTTAAATATGCTCAAAAAGTCGATGACCGTGGAAGTCAGGAATTACGCAAGCAAATTTTCACCAATCGAGAAACTTTTTTATTTTCAGAAATTTTATATAACATGCTGCGAAGAAAATGTAGCCAAAAGACTAAAAAAGTTTTTATAGTAGCATAACCGTTATTGTGATTTTTATAGTTTAGGAGTTATGATTTTTTTACTGCGCTCGAAATTTAAAAATGCGATTCGTACGATAATGTATGGCGCTGCCGCGGCCCGTGAGATCGACGTATGATCATACTGCGTAAGTGGTTGTGATAATACGAGTGCATTTTATAAAATAGGTAAAAAAAACCGCTTTTGATACGTTACAAAGAAATATTGAGAGTCTTTCCGAACTAGAAAGGCTTCCAATGTTATCTGAAGATGAAGCTATGGAACTTGCCAGTAAATATATTTTTTTGTTGTATAAAAATAAGGATAGAAGAATTAAAAACAAATGAATTAAGATTTATTCTAACAACAACCTCAAATAAGCCTGCTTGTGAACTGCCGCCGACAGTAGATGCTTGTAGGCTACACCTAAAAAGGTAGATTTCGCATTTTAGCACTTTACAACGAGATCTTTAATATTGTATTTTTTAATTGTATTTATCAATTAAAAATTTGGTATTCTTGTCATTTACCGGAACCAGTATATGAAAATCCCGCAAAATTTGGATGGGTATTAAAAGATGATGTTTGGATACCACAGTTAACTATTAATGACCCAGGTGCCAGCGGATCTGAGAAAGCTTTTATCCATAAAATGTTCGGACAAAAATTGCAATAGTAGTAAATGTGTTTGCGTAAAACAGGGATTAAAATGTTCGAACGAATGTAAATGCATATTATGCAGTAATAGTTCAAGTTTTAATGATGATGTATCAGATTCGGAAAGTGAAGAAGAAATATATGTTGCTTGTTATTTTTACTTCTTTATGTTTCTAATATACTCGGAACATTACCCTAAATCAGGCAATAACCACAGCAAAATCAAACATGCAGAACGATTATCCACTATTATGCCATAGTGCGCGTAAACTTAGACATTGCCCTCTAAATTAAAAAAATCATATTATAAAAACTATAGAGAATATCCAAGGAATTTTTTTTCTGAAAACTTTTTTGGTCTTTAGGCTATATTTCTTTCGTAGCATATTATATAAAATTCCCAAAAACAAAAAAGTTTCTTGATTAGTGAAAATTTGCCTGCATAGTTTGTAAACTTTCAAGGTCATTGGCGTTTTTAGCATATTAAAAAAATGAAATACCATTAATATTATACCTCGAAAGAAGTGCTTAAGTATGTGCTTTAAAACTTAGAAAAAAAATCCGTTGTTAGCGCAATTCGTTTTTCAGATATACGAGTAGATATGCAAAAAAGCATTACTTTTAAATAAGTGAAAATTGTATAGTTTTTTAAAAATAAAAACATTCGTGACCACCAAAAAATGTCGTATTTTGAGATTCTATGTGTATAATGATTTTGTTGACAATACTGATTGGGTCTGATTTTGTTTTACCCATTATTTACTCCGCTAATAGGCATGTCATTATTGAAGATACAAAGCTCTATTGTAGAAATGATTTAGGGCCGATATTTGAACGTTACCTTAAGTTAGACCTCGTCTAAGGTAGCCTTAACGTTATGGTAAACCGTAAAATACCTATGTTTTAAATTAATTTAAGGGTCAATTGATGCGTTACGTGGAAAATTATCATGTTCCTAAAGATCTATTGCTTTAGATGAGAGTTAAAATAGTATATTAAGATACAAGTTTAATAAGACATTATCTTAGAGCACGCACATAATTTAGAAAACGACCCGCGACGCGGGGAGTTTTCTAAAGTACGAGTGTTTTAATTGTTTTATGAACCGTGTATTTTATAATACTGTTTCTATTTGGATCTTTAAAGAGTGAAAAACTTTAATAAATATAGTAGATTTTTTTGAATTAATATTTTCTTTTTGGATTGGCAATACTGTTACAATTATTTAATAAAATGTTAAAAGTATCAAATATGTCATGATAGAAACAATTGAACACAAAAAAGCTTCTTCCCATCCGTCATAATTAAAAATAAATATATTATTAAAGTTAATAAAAATGAGTCAGGAAGAAAGTTGTACTCCGTCAGAAATACGAGAAATTGCAGAAAATAATCTAGAAAAACTTTTAAAAAGAATATGCAAAACTTTGAGTTATGGTGAGGGCAGAACAAAGTTCAAAATATTGAACACAATAATAAATAATACTATTGAACAAAATATTGGATCGACATAGAATCTGACAGGCATAACAATTAATGCCCAGGAAATGTCTACAGTAACTATAAATATGTATATACGGGGTGTCCGGGAAAAGGAGGTCAATCCATTAACCATATATTCCTTGAGCAAAAATAATATTACTTTTTTAATGCCATTTTTCATTCTTGACTCTCATGTGCGATATACAGGGTGTTAAATTTTGAAATTAAAAACTGATTTTTTTGAATGATTCGACTATTTAATGAGATATTAATTTAAAATTTGGTACATTGCGTCAGCCTAAGAACCTACATCTTTTGAGAGGAACAAAACAAGAAACTTTTGTCAAATACTCAAAATAGGGGGGTCCAGTTCCCGCTGACCACCCCTATTTTTTAGTCTGTGCGCCAGTGACTTCTAAACTATATTTTTTTAGGTAATCATTTATTTTTGATTATTTTTTCTCCCTTATAAAATTTCGATCAAATCATGTGTTTTGGAGATAATTTGAAAAGCATGGATCCTTACCAGATGCCAGCGCGGCTGACGGTAATCCAATAATTTTCAAATGCTAAATCAAGTCAGCCGTTGTGGCATTACCATGGATACAAGATATAATTAAGTAAAACTTTGCAATAAGTGACAATACCGAAAAATTAAATAAATTTGAAACATCATAACAAGATAACAAAACATATTATTTTCGAAAGGAGTATAATAATCGTCGCGACATCTCGCGGTGGTACATAAAAACGGCGAAACGCGTCTGGGTAACAAATGGAAAATGGAAACAAATTTCTATATTCAAATATTATTTTTTTAAATTAACGTTAGTAACAAAGAACAAACAAAAAAAATAGTATAAAGGAATTGCTCGATATGACCTTTTAAATCTTAAAACACAGTGAAAAGTAATATTTATTTGACAGCAAATAAAACAACGATGCCGTATCCATGGTAATGCTACAACGGCTAACTTGATTTAGCATTTGAAAATTATTGGATTACCGTCTTGTTATGATGTTTCAAATTTATTTAATAAGTAATAGTAAATTATTGTCTTAAGAACGAATGATACTGTTATATGAAGATTAGCAATAGTAAGTTCTTAGTAGGTCAATAAACTAATTTCATTTAACTGAATTAGTACTACAAGTTTTTATCTGTACGCCACTGTCCTTATTTTTGGTTAATCATTTGTTTTCGGTATTGTCACTTATTGCAAAGTTTTACTTAATTATATCTTGTATCCATGGTAATGCCACAACGGCTGACTTGATTTAGCATTTGAAAATTATTGGATTACCGTCAGCCGCGCTGGCATCTGGTAAGGATCCATGCTTTTCAAATTATCTCCAAAACACATGATTTGATCGAAAATTTATAAGGGAGAAAAAATAATCAAAAATAAATGATTACCTAAAAAAATATAGTTTAGAAGTCACTGGCGCACACACTAAAAAATAGGGGTGGTCAGCGGGAACTGGACCCCCCCTATTTTGAGTATTTGACAAAAGTTTCTTGTTTTGTTCCTCTCAAAAGATGTAACTTTTTAGGCTGACGCAATGTACCAAATTTGAATATAATATCTCATTAAATACTCGAACTATTCAAAAAAATCAGTTTTTAATTTCAAACTTTAACACCCTGTATATCGCACATGAGGGTCAAGAATGAAAAATGGCATTATAAAAGTAATATTATTTTTTCTCAAGGAATATATGGTTAACGGATTGACCTCCTTTTTCCGGACACCCTGTATATAAAGTAATATGTATAATACTATATTGAATTAAAAATAAAAATAGTACTTTATAGATTAAAACTATAGAAATAGAGCATAAACTGGAAGATATTTCGATTATTTTTAGGTTATGTTGTTTTAAAGTTGTGACTAGAAATTAGTTGACGGACACCGTCAGCATGTTATATATTTCCCAGTATAGATATTTCGGGTTTGTTCGGGTATGTTCGGGTTATAATAGGATATCGGGTATTTCGGATAAATATCTAGTAAAAATGATCTATTTGCAAGGTTAAAGGTTAGTATTTTAAAGTTTAATATAAAAATTTTTTGTCGAATCCATAATGTCTAGAAAACTAATTTTAACGAAATCGCAGTAAGCCTAAAATTCGAACCCTACTTGCTGCCAACATAAAAAAAATAAAATTTCAGTTTCATGAAGTGGCAGGTTATTTAATTTTTCTACATTTCATAATGTAGCCATTATGAAACCCAAATAGAAAAATAACTTTAATATGCTGTCAAACTTGTGTTAAGGATGACTTATGTAATGACTTATTTCAACTCTAACCGAATTACCAATTAGTTCTGAACAACCTCCTAAACCTCGCAAGATATGGCATTACACATCGGTCAAGTGGGAAGACCTGAAAGACCATTTTCGCACTTTTCCTTGGATGATCGTATGCTTCTGTTTTGATGATCCATCAATCTGTGCTGGGGAGGTCTCCGACGTCATTCTAACTAGAATGGAAGCATTTATCCCCTCCTCCAAAAAACGCCCTTCCAACGGCAAGCCTGGTATTTCAAGGATTGTGAGCATGCTGCCAGATCAAAAAATCTGGCTTACCGACAGTGGCGTAAAAACTCTACCACTGAGAATCGTACCGTCTTTATTACCGCTCGCAACCAATGTAAGGTAACAATAGATCAAAGCAAAGAAGCCCATAACGTGAGGATCAAAACAAACTTCTTGACAGTCCAAACGGATCAAGGTCCTTTTGGTCAGTCGCAAAGGCCGTCAGCCAAAATTTTACCAAATTAACTATTCCACCTCTAACACGTTCCGATGGTACCATAGCATCCACAGCCGGAGACAAAGCAAACTTACTTGCTGAACTATTTTCTTCGCATTCCAAGGTAGATTTCCAGGGAAGAACACCACCCAACATTCCTGCAGTTCAATCCGAAATGACCGAAATCGTGTTCCGTCAGCGCCCCGTTAAACGAATGCTGAAAGGTCTCGACGTCAAGACAGCTTCTGGTCCAGACGAAATTCTTGTTATAGTTCTCAAGGGATGCCGCTGAACTACCACCAGTATTTTGTAGACTTTTAAACTTATCTTACAAACAAGGACCGCTCTCTGCAAGTGGCGGTGTTCCTCAAGGGTCCATATTGCCTCCCACTCTCTTCTTACTCTATATTAACGACCTTCTAGTGAAAACGAAAAATCCAATATTTAGTTTTTCTGACGATAGCACACTTATCTCATATTTCTCTCTGAATGCACAAACATCGGCTGCCGACGCACATCTTCGCAGACAGCATGAAGTATCACGCCTCAACAAAGACCTGGAAGAAATTTAGGCTTGGGGTAACACTAATCAAGTCGAGTTTAACGCTAAAATATCCTAGGCAGCAGTTTTCTCTAAAGAGAATGTCATGGACGGACACGCAATCCCATTGGCTTCATCTATTAATTTGTTGGGCGTCAATCTGGGAGGAAATATGTCTTGTCATAATCACGTTGTGGCAATCGCCAAGATAGCTTCTCAGAAACTTGGTGTACTCTTCCGAACCAGAAAGTTGTACACACCTCAACAACTTTTGACACTATACAAAGCCCGGATTCGACCATCACTAGAGTACTGCTCTTATGTCTGGAGCTCTGCACCCAAACATAGTCTTCGGCTACTAGATTCCATCGAAATGAGGGCCATTCGCCTGATTGGAGACCACGAACTGACGAAGAACCTCGACAGCCTAGAACATCGGGTTTGTTCGGGGATATGACTCTCTTTTACAGATATTTTCATGGAAAGTGCTCGGCTGACCTTGCCCTCTTAATTCGGCCCACAACGGCGAATAGCAGAAATACACGACGAACCACTGCCGCCCATCCAAGCTTAGTACTCCTCGAACTTCATAATTTAATAATTCTTTCATCTGGAGGACTTCATCCTTATGGAACGACCTTCCCGAGATCGTTTTCCAACGAATATAACCTCCAACGATTCAAAACCAACGTGAACCGCTTTTTGCGTACACCCAGAGTGCCCTAAAGGATTTTTCCTATAGTGCTTGTGTTTGATCATAAAAAAAAGGTCGACGATGGTCGACATGGTTTAATCCAGACACGGCCTTTTCGTCGTTTCTTTTTCGGTATTTCTTTTATCTTTTTTTCCACTAAAAGTTCAGCGACTATTTTACAGGCTTCGGGTTTGTTCTTTTTTATACTTGCAAGTCTTGATTTTCTGTACGAATTTGTCATCACTGGCGCCAGTGATTTCAGAAGGATGCAAACTTTTTTGGTCTAATGCATGCAAAAATAAATTTTTATGCAAGTCGATGTTTACACTTGCTAATTTTATTTATTGGTGCGCCAGTTTTTATTGGCGCCACTAAATCCATGCATGTGTAAATGCACCTTTACAATCAAATTAAGTTTCAATTAATTTTAGGTCAAATAGTGGCCCGAGGCATAAATTTTCGAACTAATTTTTCTCTGTGCATAATTTTCTATATTTATAGTGTCAAAAATATTCGCGTTAACAGCAAGATAACATTAAAAAAAACAATTTCTACAATTGGACATAATCATATGTAAGTAAGTATTAATAATTTTAATCTTTATGACCCTATTAATTAGAGATGATGTCAAGCGATAATTAGAAAATTTTGCAAACTGATGGCCTAGGTGTGATTGTAATACTCCGTAACTTACACAATTTAATTATGTGACTCTTGCATAGTGACTCTGCATTGACCTTAAGAAGGTTTGGAATTTGCATAATTTCTTTAAATGGAACACCCTGAATTTTAATTTACCTGTAGTAATTATATTCTTTATCTAATTGCTCAGCACATACATGGTCCTAATTTAAGTAGTTTTTAAGTTAAAAAATTGGATTCCCTATACGGGTGTTATGGAAATGACTTATTATATTTAAATGGGTGACTCCCAGGGCGCCCTAGAGAAAGTCGACATACTTCTTTTTTTTAAATCGAATATCTAAATACTAAGGTAAAATCCCTTTTTACCCACATACTGTCAGTTAGCAACAATGTGGGTCACTAGAGTATACTAACAGTGTTGTCAGATCACACCACATGTTCCGCCCTTGCTTGGATACATGCCGCGCGCAACTATCGTTGCATCAGTATATTTCTCGGGGGTGGAATGACGCTGTCGAGGGTTCCACGTGCTTGATGTATGTGCTTGAAGTTTATACGTTTTGTTAGTTGTAGCATTTCCCGATTTTTTTTCTGTTGTGAAATAATTCATAATAAGAAATATTGTGATGTGATTTCAAATTTGTTTGATATTACCTATTGTTGGTTCTGTTGCAAAACATACTTTTTGTGTTTTAGTTTTTTATGGAATTTAATTATAAAACGGATTATAAGATCGTAGGTAAGAGAGTATGTACCTTAAAATTGCAGTATTTTTTTCTAAAAAGTTTGAAAAAGAAGTGATAACGCGGGTCAAAGACGTCTTGTTGTCAAAAACTGAGCACGTGCGTTTACAATTCTGTGTTGCAATATATGACAACACCGCCTCAATAAACTATTGATTGCGAGCGTCCTCAGTAGCGGCCACGTAAAGTTTCAGATTTCATATAAAATGTATATTTCGTAAAATAATTCTAAGCACCATTTATTTAAATATAATAAGTCATTTCTATAACACCCTGTATAAAAAAGTCTAGTATTTTTATGAAATAAAAAGACACATAACTTTCTAAATTTCCCTCAACATTTTAAATTTTTGACTGTATTAGCTGCATAATAAGGTCAAATCACATTTGACATGTTTTTTAATAATATAATTTTTCACTGAATTTTATCTCAACAACGGTTGGAGATGGGTATATAAAATTATTAACAAAAGTTACTTGGATTTTAACATAAAATCGAAAAATACCAAGATATAGAGGGCAATCAATTTAAAATAACAATATTAAGCTTAACTTCCGGTATAACCGGAAGTAATAGTTACGTGTATATGTAAGTATACTGGGTGTTTCTTAATAACATGCTAATATTTAAAGAGGTTATTCTTGAATCCATTACAGAAAAAAACTTCATATGAATATATGTCCTAAACGTTTTAACTTTTGAGTTACACGGTTTTAAATATTTTCATGTTTTTTTAATAATTTGTTAAGGTTTAGTATATTGTACAACAAGTGAGAAAAATTACATATTTCTCCCGAGCGCAGAAAGTTGTGTTCACGAGCCGAAGGCGAGTGCTGCAAATCAAGCGAGGGACAAATATGTCATATCCTGTATTTTTTTCTACGGATGCGCTCTTTTTACGTGTTTAAAACGAGGTTCAGAATTAAAATATATAATACATATTACATACTCATTTCCATATTTTACTTAAAATTGTATTTAACAGTTATATTTGAACAATTTTGGAAAGTAATTCCTGGTAGGTCGGTAATTGAAATATTAGCTGAGGTCGAAGTTGATGGGGAAACGCAACGAATACTTATAAACAGGAAGAAGACAAACAGCCGTGTTAACACATCGAAGCAAGTATGAACAAACGAACAAACCAGGCATCCATTCCGTCTGGAATCAGCTGACAAACGCACGTGCTTTTCAAATGTCACTTTTGTCAAAATTTTTATTACTGTCAATATTTTAAAGTGACATTTAACCAACAAAAAACATTCAAACCCTTTTATTTGATTTACTTAAGTAGTGAAAATCAAATATTAGGATTCTGACATGTTTTAAGCTGTAAATATCACTTTAAAATAATCCTTACACACTCTTATATCATTTTTTTTAACTAATAACGTAACTACAAATGAAAAATTAAACTTCAGAAATAAGCTTGTAAGTAGTTTTATTAAAAAATAGGAAGTAAATCATAATTTACATAAAATATTTTACCATCTTCAAGTGGGCTCTAGGTCCTAGCAAATATTTCAAGCTTCAAGTCCAAGCATATTTTTGGGCCCCATATGATTTAGGAAAAGAAATTATTATTGAAGCTTACTCTCAGTAAAGATGACTAAATGAATATTTCAATTACAAATTACTCACTTGCACCAAAAAGGAAACGACGTTTTTCGTGAAAGATTAGAATATTAAAAATTATTTTAAAATTTAAAGATGCGTCTTCTATACTTCTCCACCATTTTAAATCATATCAGATGTTGCTTGATTTCCATGCCCGCCAGACGAAGGAAGTTAGCTTGTTAAACTATTTAACAATTCGTACTGTTCGCATTCTATGCCTGTCTCTGTCTGCAGCAACCTTCCCTAATTCAGTAAAGTGAGACAAATATGACCAGGATCAAGTCGCCTGCATAAACACTCACTTTTGGGCTTACCATATTAACTCTACGTAAGTCTGATATTGACGCATAAATGATAGAGTGAAACAGATAGATAAAAGTAGGTTACATGTGAGCGTATGGAGCAGAGTAGGCTTAGCATCACTTCCAAGGCCTTCTTACGTGTTTCGACCTCCCCCATAAGCAGTCTCACCGGGCTGGGGAAACGTACTGAGCTTCCACAGCATTGTTGTATTCAGGTTCTTGGGGCGATGGAGGCTGAATCGATTCTACTATAAGTTTTGATATTTTCATTTTGTTGGCCATGAAATTATCGATATAGGATTCAGCAACATTGCTGGATTTCCAACCCCCCATGGCGTTTTAGAGTTAAAAGATCTGCTCCTGCATTAACTAAAATAGTCGCAGATGACCTTCGGAAACAGTGGCCAGTATATAATTCCGGCTTCGGTAATTGCAAAAATTTCGCTATATCTTTCACCATGGTGCCAAATTTATTTATTCCCACGGGCTGTTTTGTACATTTGCCATTTTGGCCTGAAATTAAAACAAAAAATGTAATCTTCTATAAGATTTTTTTTAAACGTACCTCTACCAGCAAATACTTTTCATCAGGTGCATCTTTTAGAAATTGTTGAATTTCTTCAGGAGTCAGGGGCGGAAATACTATGCAGCAAGACCATGCAACGCAGGGGGGCCCAGGCATCCAGGGGGGCCTCGGCCCAAAGTGGCCTCCCGTTACGGAATGCGAGGCCCTTCTCCACTTTAAAAAGTGTATTTTTCTTACGCAACACTAATTTATTATGATTTTATACTATCATCAAGAAAAGCAGTTCGTACACGTCTGTCGATCGCCTTAGATTTTAAAAACCTTTACAATTTTTTTTGTAATAAAAAAGCATAGGTACCTATTCGTTTTGCAAATAAGTTAAGTTTGTGTCTTGTTTGTGTTGAATAAGTTAGTATCGCGCAAGCCAAGTGCTGAGCTCCTCTGAAAGTAGGGCCCCAGGCCCAGACCCACCGGGCCTAGCAGGAAAATAGGTCCTGGATAATGTTTATAGTAGCAAGGAATTAACAACTACAACGTTTTAAAGTTTTATGACACCGTAAGTATTTTTAATTTGCATGCAAGCTTCCTATTCCTAAACAAATAATTTAAGGAAATTAAATTTAAAATATAAAATATCCCTAGCGCAACGAAATAGGTGCAAGCAAACTGGTCTAAATACAGCACTTGTTATTTATAAATAATATTTTTTATACTTATTTGGCGGTATGGCGGTGCTAAGTTTCAAAGAATTATTTCTTACTGGGAATTATTAACAACAAAAGAATAACTTACTAGTAATATACTAATCTACAAACAAAATTAATTGAAAAGTTGGTCAATGGTTCAATTTAGGGAAAATACATTTACAGAGATGTATTGAACAATTTTTCAAATAATTTTTTTTGTAGATTATTATTATTATTAGTAAGCTGAAATACATTCCTTTTATTCAAATATCATATATGTTCCATTTTATACAATAATTGTTGCCATGGCTAACTGATGACTAAACATTGTGATATTCAGTTATTTACTGCTTAGAAACATTTGGTCAGAAAATTAGTTATACAGTGAGTCCCAGAAGAAATATCTAAATTCATTTAAAATTCAGCGGATTTTGATTTTTAAATATTTATAATATAAATATTTAAAAACATAAACTCAACAGTTATTGAAAAAATTAGGATTGAACATATCATTTAGGGAATCCAACGATCTATCAAATCTTCTGGCAATATGGCATTTTGGGCTCCATAATAAGTAAGAGTGTACTGTCTCACTGTCACCGTTTATTTCCATAGAAACTGTATGACAATTTTATTTCAAATAAGTATAATTATTGTCAAGCGTAGTTTCAAAGTTGCGGTTTTCACAATAATGGTGAAGTTAACGGAACGGGAAAAAATTGAAATTCTATGCATGGTTGGGTTTGGTGATAAAACACGTACTCAAATAGAAACAGCCCAATTATTTAATGAAATCCATCCTGATCGTCCTCCCATATGTCAAAAGATGGTGAGTAGAATAGAGGCTAAGTTTAGAGAATTCGGTCATGTTAGAGATTTGCCTAAATCTGGTCGTCCTACTCGAGATGAAAATGAACAACTTGACGTTTTGCTTTCCTTGGAAGAACATCCATGTACTCCCCTGTCGCACATTGCGACCGATTTACACATGCCGAAATCTGTTGTTCACCGAGTAGTTCAAAAGCACAAATATCACCCATACAAAGTTATTCCAGTGCATGAGTTATTTGAAGATGATTTCGATAGGCGATGTGAGTTTTGCGGACGCATGCAAAATATGTGCAATCTAGATAATAATTTAGTAAAAAATATTATTTTTTCGGATGAAGCTACGTTCTATTTGAATGGTAATGTGAACAGACAAAATTGTCTATATTGGGCAACAGAAAATCCGGATTGGATGATAGAGGTTCACAGCCAGTACCCTAAGAAAATAAATGTTTGGTGTGGAATCGTACGCGAAAAAGTAATTGGTCCATTTTTCTTTGAACAGTCGAGATAGACTGGATGGACAAGTATATCTCGAATTTCTCCAACTAGAATTAATTCCAGCATTAGTGGCTTTATTTCCGAATCCATTGGATCCAGACTCCCCTGACGAAGAACTGATATTCCAACAAGATGGTGCTCCTCCGCACTATGCGGGCACTGTGCGCACATTTTTGGATGAAACCTTTCCCAATCGGTGGATTGGAAGGAGAGGACCTATCGAATGGCCTGCTAGGTCGCCAGACCTAACTCCGCTGGACTTTTTTTTTGTGGGGTTACCTCAAATCAAAAGTATTTGTTAACAGGCCAAACAATATGCAGGAGTTGAAAGAAAGGATCCGAAGAGAAGTGCGTGTCATAACTCCGGAAATGGTTGGAAACGTGCAAAGAGAGTTTATTGATCGTCTTGGATATTGTCAAGCCGTAAATGGCGCACATTTTCAACATTTAATTTGATTTTGTTGTGTTTTTTTTAATAAACAGATCTTACTTATAGATATGTTCAATCCTAATTTTTTCAATAACTGTTGAGTTTATTTATAGGACATGGTACATGAAACAGGCTTAGAATTCAATGCAAAATTCAAAAATGAAATAAAAAATATATGTTTTCATTTGAAAAAATGAAGTTGATGGTTGATATGGCTAATCGAGTGAAATATCAAAAAATCTCTTCACATATTTTTTGGTCAGAATATAAGAAGATTTACATAAGGGCGGATCCAGAACCAGAACTTTGAGGAAAGAAAAAACTTTTTTTACAACTTGTTTAAAGTAACTTCTAATTTTAACCTGCCCTGTATGATATTCTAATTATTCGATATTATTATCAGGAAAGAATAGTGTGGTCACTTTTTAAATCATTTTATAGGGGGCCCAATAAATAATTTTGCGGGGGGGGGGGTCAAATTTTGAAGTGCCACTGTCAGGAGTTAAGGTTTTTGACTGTTTTGGAACATACTTTCCGATTTTCGTTTCAAAAATGCGCGTAGTTTTACGTATTTTGACATATCAATACAGTTTTTAATTATTATGGTACTCATCAGTATCGAGTACTGGGACCATAATGTGGATGGTTTTAATTTTCTTGATAATTCTTCAAATTAAACTAACAAAGTATTTTCAGAAAAGAATGCACCTTGGTTTGCATTCTTCAGTTCATAAAGTTACTGTAAGCGATTTCATATTTTTGTCTTGATGTGCTTGGTAGCAAATTATTACAAATATCGGATATTTTTCGAACAATATCTGAAGGTGTACTTTCAAACTCTAAATCTTCGTATTCCATTATAATGACTATTTAACAAATCTGACCTGTTTTAGTATAAAAATCAACAATATAGTATATTGTCCAACAAGTACAACACCCGTTTGGCAAGTTGACAGCAATAATAATTGTGCAGTGTTTCGGTTGTGTTGTTATGGAAACGCCAGCAAATGTTTTCATGGCATAAGGAGATATTGCGCGCTAATGGTCGATGTTGCTTCGTCAACATGGAAAACGTGCCGTATCAATTTGCCATGTAACAATTCATGGATGCCTTGGGTTATCATAATAACAGTGAGAAATTATTTCTCACTATAATGGCAGATATTTGTCACTGCGTTTTGAACGTATGGAAGCGATGAGAGAAGTGAAACATTCCATAGCAAAGTCAAAACTTACAAAACAAAATCTGCCTCTTATCTACTAGATCCTTTTTAATCTTTGTTAATACCTAATTTCATAAGAGTGCGCAAATGAATGAATTTCATTTTTTATACGAAAACTGTACGTCAAACGACAAAAAATCAAGAGACGACATTTGTTTAGCAAAGAAAGAGAATTTGAAAAATATTTTATTTTTAAATAAATTATTTAAAAAAAAGGCGTACCATTATTTTCTTCAAAAATACCGAGGGCAATTCCCGCACGAACGGCACTGGTCGGAATAAAAAAACATGTTATACATCATAAAAAAATTGATGAATAGAAAGTGTGTACCAAATTTCACAAAACTATCTAGAGCAGTATCACAGATAATAATAAAAAAGGAGATTTTTTTGAAAATCTTAAACACCCTGAATCTCAAAAGTTAAAACGTTTAGGACATATGTTTATATGAAGTTTTGTTCTGAAATTGGACCAAAGAATAACCTCCTTAAATATTAGCATGTTATTAAGAAACGCCCTGTATATAGCTGGCCTCAATTTCTATCGTCTTAACTTTTCACATCAATAAACAAGATGCAAATCATTTTTTGGTAAAATGAATTATTTATAACAGACTAACAGACATTTTACGAGTAGAAATCAGTGACATATTAAAAATAATTTAACTCTAATTTTAATTCACACAGTAGAATACCGTTTTGTCCTTATATCGTCGTCGGCATGTGCAGGTAATTCAAGAAAAACTCTTCAATGGGCCTCCGGTCGCAGGCAGGGATGCCGTCAGCTGACGATCGCGTTGGGGGAGCCCCATAGGAAAGTAACGAACTTTTTTTTTTGGTGTGTCCCTGACAATACACAAGCTTTTTCAAGATTGATTAAAATTAGATTATTTAATATATCTAACACCGGCCCTGTAATCATTTAATAAGGGTGCCTAACAATGGGGGACGTATTATAAAAGGGGTGGACCTACATGCTCCTGATACAAGAGACAGGATTTATGTGAAAAATAATGCTAAATAAGTGATATTAGTAAAATTGTACTTAGGTCACCCTGGTGACCTTCCTATGACATTAAAATACGTTAAGGATAGTCAAAAGCCAGGACTATATAATTTGAGACAAGCACTTTTTAATGAATACAACTGTATCTTTTCAAATACATTTAAGTAAAACCAAAGAAATAGTCCATTTTCTCCAAGAGACCTGTTTTGTAACTAACGCTTTTATGCAGATGATACTCATACCTAGTGATATTGATAGTGCCGTTGAGAAGATGAATGCGGATCTGAGGATTCTTCTGCAGGTGTCTGACTGCCACTGTCTTGGTATAAATCCAAGCAAATCCCAGGGACTTCTTTTAGGTAGGAAAAAGGATCAATCATTTTATCAAGATCGGGTAAGGGTTTTAATAAATAATGAGCAACTTAAACTGGTTAGTGTGGCAAGAAACCTGGGTCTGGTCATTCGATACCAGCCTCAGACCCTCTGAGCATGTCAGTATGTGTATTAAAAGGGCTTTTGCGAATCGTAAATTAATATACACTCAACGGAATATTTTAAATGAGAAACTTAAAAAAATGCTCTGTGATTCCATCGTATTGTCACATTTTAACTATGCTGATGTTGTGTACAGCCCATGTCTATTGGATGCTGATGCTCGAAGAATTCAGTTAATTCAAAATTGTTGTGTACGATAGGTAGGGGGTATAAGGAAGCGTGAAATGGGAGTGTCTGCAAAGCTGAGAGCAATAAAATGGTTAACAATGAATGAACGTATGGTGCTCCATTCCTTAGTTCTTTTTAATAAAATAATTAGTAGAAAATGTTCGGACTATCTATATAAGAGTATTAAATTCCGCAGTGATGAACACAATTTAGATCTCCGTCATAAATGTATTTTAACGACCCCAGCACATACATCTTCTTATTTTGAAAGATCGTTTAGTTTTAATATAGCTAAACTATACCATATGGTTCCCTTCGATATCAGATACTTTACTGGTTTGCAATTTAAATTATCAATTCAATATATATTACCTTGTTTGACTCTGTCTTATTGCTTTAATGAAATTGTACTGATTCTAAATGAAAATTATTAAATTGAGTAAGTAATGTAAATTATATCTTTTCATGTAATGTTAGGTATTGTGTAGGTTAAGTGAGGAAGCATAGTCTTCAACTTCGCCCCTTGTAGCTTTTAAATGTTACTATAAAGACATAATTTATTTATTTAATTAATAGTACACTCAAAGTTACGATCTCACGAATTACATACAGTGGCGGCTCGTGACCTATGATAGAGGGGTTCACAGTGTGATGAAATTATTTTTTAAATTTTATTTTTGTTTAACGACCAAACAATTACTTTCTAGGCGTTTTAAATGTAGGAAGAAAAGAAGTAATAAGAAAATGCGTTAGGTAAAACATATTTTTATTTATTTTTTAATTTTACACAAGGAAATACAACGTTTGGAAAATAAGAAAGGTTTTCTTAGTGTGTATAGTGCTTAAACGTAAAGTCCGTTCTTCGGTTCTTAATGGTAGAAAATTGATCAAGAACAGCCTCACTAAAGTTTGGAATACCCTCTATAAATTTTTTTTCATATATTTAATTTTTAAACTTTCTAATAAAGTCCCTAGATTTACCCTTTGTGGTCCGTGTTAAATTAATTTCTGGTTTAGGTCTTCCCGCATTCTTCACTTCAATTTCTTGATCTAAACTCAAAGAGCTAAAGTTATTTTTTAAATAGTCCACCGTCAAACTATTCGTTTTAACCTAATAAATATATAATATTAAAATATTAAAACATACACGAATTTCTAACTAGATGCACGAACAGCCAACGGCATGGCGCACACTAAGATTGTGCGCCTTTCCCATGTTAAATCGCCATGGCCCCGCTATCCCCCACTGTCTCCCGCCACCTGTTACTACCTACGCCTACTTAATCGCACAGGCGAGCAAGTATCGTCATAATCGTCATTAACCTCGACCGAGGCACGGTTGCCGGATCGAGAGTCTATAATATACAGTTTGGTTGACGGTACGATAAAATATTAGGGAGGGTCAGACTTTATACGATAATTGACGGTACGATAAAATATTAAGGAGGGTCGGACTTTATACGATAAATAATATTTAATGAATATAAATCCATATTTTTTATTCGTTTTGAGGGTGCATGTGCGCATGTGCTCCTGTGGAAGAACCGCCACTGATTACATACTATAAGTATATGAATGGTGTTCAAAGGAGGTTGCAATTTTGAAAATTAGCGACGCAGACACAACTAAATTTATTGAATTATACCAAAATTAGCCGGTTTATGGGATCCTCTACTAGAGGAGACTACAAAAAACGAAAGTCTCGTGCGGTTGTAGCAAGACGAATTGCATCTACAGTGGAAGTTGATGGCGTTACAGACATTCATGTTATTTTAAAATTCAAAAATTTGCGTAGCTTCTACGACCAAGAATTAAAAAGAAATTCTGGAAATACAAAGTCTATACAGGGTGTTTCGGGAGGAAAGGGAAATATTTTGGGAACATGTTCAGAAGGTCAAAATAAGAGAAATGAACCCATATGTTTTAATCCGATTCTTAACCGTCTCTGAAATAATCGGTTATAAAGTTTATTTTGTAAAGTTTTGGAGTAATTAAGAGGTTTTGTATTTCTAACTCCAGTTTGTAGGTATTTCATTGCTTATCAATACCTAATTTAATTGACAAGCATGGTTGTCAGTTTGATTTATTCTGAGCGTTTCGACTCGAAAAGAGAAAAGGTTCCGTACGTAATGCCTCACACATTCACCCATAGGGAGTATGCTGACATGATATTCGTGTATGGTTTCTGTAATGGTAGCGCATTACGGGCTGTTGATGAATACCGACGTTGTTTTCCAAATCGAAGAGTTCCTAATCGAAAAGTGTTTCAAAAAGTTTTTGCAAATGCTCAGGAAACAGGAATGTTTCCAAGCGTAAGGATTGATTCTGAACGAGCGGCTGGTCTAAATGTGGAAAATGAAGAGAATGTTCTGGATATGGCTGAAGAGAACCCAGGTGTCAGTACGAGGCGGATTACGAAAGAACTTCGATTAGAATCACATGTTTGCGTTTGGAAGACACTTAGAAAACACGATTTAAAGCCTTTCCATGTTCAACCGGTCCAACATCTTCAAGAAGGTGATTATGGCTTAAGGGTTTAATTTTGTGAATGGATCCAACAAAATCGAGGCCTACATAAATACATTTTATTTAGCGATGAAGCTCAGTTTACCCGCGATGGAATTAATAACTGTCACAATGAACATCGGTGGTCAGATGAAAATCTTCATGCCACGTTTGAACGAAACTTTCAACATCGATTCAGTATTAATGTGTGATTGTGTGGTGTGGAATGCTCAACGGCCAGTTGTTTGGTCCTTTTGTATTGTCTTACTGGAGATGGATATTTACGGTTTTTGGAAGACCATTTAACACACATGTTGGATGATGTTCCGCTAATTGTTTGACACCGAATGTTCTTTCAGCACGATGGAGCCCCACCTCATTTTAGTCGCCGGGTGCGTAATTTCTTGAATAATCGTTTTCATGATCGTTGGATTGGCAGAGGAGGACCTCAAGCTTGGCCACCGAGGTCACCAGACCTAAACCCACTGGATTATTGCCTCTGGGGGTGGATGAAATCACTAGTATACGAAAGACGAGTAGAAACCGTTGAAGGACTCCACAATCGAATTTTTAATGCTGCAAATATCATAATAAACAATCCCCAAGCAATTCAACGCGCAACACGAGCGATTAGCAAACGTGGTGCAGCTTGTATTGAAGTTGGTGGGGGTATTTTCGAAAACATTCTAAATTAGTGGAATTTTGTTGTTTTACTAGTATCTATTGGTGTTGCTTTTGAAATAAAAAATAGTTACAGAAAAAACTTTAGAACCGATTATTTCAGAGACGGTTAAGAATCGGATTAAAACATATGGGTTAATTTCTCTTATTTTGACCTTCAGAACATGTTCCCAAAATATTTCCCTTTCCTCCCGAAACACCCTGTATAAACGGGGGCCTCAGACAATTTCTCAGAAGGTGGCCCTTACCAGGGAAATATGTTACATTATTTCACGTCAAGTCACGGGAATCCAACAGGTTCCAGTTTCCTTCCCATGAGGTTCCTAATGTCTCAAAACCGGGAATTCTATTCAATATTACGGGAACCGAACAAGAGTCGAACGGGAATTTCGGGTACATTGATTTTTCAGTAATCAAGTTTGCGGTAATTTGGTGCTGTACGGGATTCGAGGTATGGATACGGAGGCGTTCGAAAAAAATTGATCTATGTTAAACTTTTTATTCTGATGGTACAATACGAAAATGAAAAACAGTCCTTAACACGCCAAGTTTTCGAAATTTTCATATTCAATTTTAGAATTTTATACGCCTCACTTTTGCATCAGCAAACATGCGAATAATTTAATTGATCAAGGTTACTTCTCAAACGATTGGCTATTCTATGTTCGATAGACAAAATACTCAAGCAACTTAAACTGTCGAGGCCCATTGTACTTCGCAGGTAAGTTTTAATAATTCTTAATTTCGAAAACGATCTCTCAGCAGTAGCAACTGTGACCGGAATGGTTAAAAACAAAATCAGAGCTGTGCAAACTTCTTGAAAACTCGTAGACAAAGCAACATTTTCTATAGACAATAAATCCGCAAGTTGCTTGACAGAATTCAGTTTCTCAATTTGGGTTTTGAGACACGATCGCCGATCGGAGGGATAACAACTGTTCAGGAAATTTGTCACTGATGTCTTCAGCATAAGTATCTGCAAGTATTACAGATCCCGTGTACAGTTCTTGATCTGTCAGTTTGGTCAGTACTTTGGGTTGGAGTACTCTAAAAGTTTTTATCACATCGCTTAAACTTTTGAATCGATTGACTAATTGATTGCAAATGATATCGAGCCACCAATCGGATAGTCTTTCGTCTTCACATAATTCTTCGAAATATTTTTTGGTTTTTTTGACGCGCTTGTTGCAAAACTCAATGTTGACTGCCTAATCAGCACTCAGTTGGATCGCCTGTTTTTTTGCTTTCTCGTAGTCATTTCTAAATTCTTTTCGATATGCTGGCTCGAGTAAAACATTTGCCTGAGGAAGGTCGACGCATGGCTGTTGAAGAACCTAATATATGAATGTCCGCGATGGCGCGCAAATTTGAAATTGAGAACATAAAAAACGTAAAAAGATAAAAGGTAGATAACGAATATGAAAAACTGAAAAATCAGCTTTTTCACTAAAAACTTTTATTTGATCGTTTTTTTCTACAAAAAGTCAACACAGTAATTTAAAGAAAATATTTTTTTTCGTTCACTACTTTTGGGAGCCCCCTGATGCTCGGGACCCCGGACAATCTAACCGGCCAGACCGACGGTAGTTACGCCACTACTAGGTGTTTGACGATATTTATGTCTCATTTTCCCACATCCACTTTATTGTCCACCATCGCCTGTTGTTTTTCTTTTGTGGAAAGTTAATATGCTTCCTGCTATCACTCCACACAACTTGATATGCTTCTGCTACCAAGCACTGCATGTTTGTGACTAACGAAATACATTTCCATTCCATTTGCTGATCCATTTCTCGAGAGTTTTTCTGTTCAGCTTGACTATTATTTCTCTAAGGTTCTACTGGTTAAACATTTATTTTTTAAATGTTTATAACTCCGGTTTGGGTTAATAAAATCAAACGATTTTGGTCTAATTGCAAAGAACTTTGCTTAATTATTTGTATTATAGGTCAATCGTTTGATTTTTTTACAGTGGAAGGTTGGGGTCGCTAGTTAAAATGCTAACATAGATATTTTGCGGCTTTTCTAAAAAAATTGAATGGAAAGGTATATTCATTTTGATATGGTTAAAAAGAGTACGCATGCAGTGCTGGCATTAAAATTGGTCAGATACACCTAATAAACAATACGGTAATAATAATAATACATAAATATTTAATAATTTCGATGGGGAAAATACAAACTCGGCACATGCCTCAGGTAGACATAATGAAAATAGTCAAACTCGGCACAGAGTTTCAAATGTCCCTTTTAAAAATGATGAAACTCGGCACATTACCTATGAAGTAAAAATATTGTACTAAATATGTGTGTATTTTTTAAATTTTCAACTCTTAAAGTTATTTATATACAATGTGTACATAAAGTAAGGAACAAATTCATTATCTCGGAATCTAAAAATATTTCGGAAAAATCCTCGGACACGTGTATAATAATTTTTAATGGCGCATTTTTTCCCATACAAACTTAATATACAAGGTGGCTCATGTAGTAGATATGACATTATCGACGATTTTTTTAAACGGGAACCCCTATATTTTAGTTCAGATCTGTAATCTCCAAGAACAGCTGATTTCAAAAACATAACACACTTAGGGCCTAAAATTCATAGTTTCGTTACTACAGGGTAAAACAAATAATTTTATTTAAGATATTTTTTTTTGGCTTGGGAGGCATCAATTAATTACGTTAGGCGTTTCTAGCGATTTTTCAACCCCCCTTCCCCCAATAAAAGATTTCGTGACATTTGGCTCAATTCTAGATGAAAATTTGTGGTACCAACAAGACGGCGCACCTCCACATTATGCAGGAGTAGTGCGCCATTACCTAAACCAAGATTTTCCGAACAAGTGGATTGGAAGACGTGGGCCTGTTGAATGGCCACCTAGGTCTCCAGACCTTACACCACTGGACTTTTTCTTGTGGGGTCACCTGAAAAATGTTGTTTATAAAGTCAGACCTGCCAATATTGAAGATTTAAAAAATCGAATAACAACAGAATGCAGGAACATTTCAGAAGAAACCATAAGAAAAGTCCAACAAGAATTTATTGATCGCTTGGGGTACTGTCAGGCAGCAGAAGGGGGACAATTTCAACACTTAATTAAATAGCTTATTTAATTTTTTTACATTTTTTTAAATTAAAAATATCTTAAATAAAATTATTTGTTTTACCCTGTACCTAGTAACGAAACTAAAATATAGGGGTTCCCATTTAAAAAAATCGTCGATAATGTCATATCTACTACATGAGCCACCTTGTATATTAAGTTTGTATGGGAAAAAATGCGCCATTAAAAATTATTATAAACGTGTCCGAGGATTTTTCCGAAATATTTTTAGATTCCTAGATAATGAATTTGTTCCTTACTTTATGTACACACTGTATGTATATCCTAGGAACAGCAAATTGCAATGTATACTTCTCTAATTAATTTATATGTAGAGTAGCGGTCGGCCGGTTTGCGCTCGAATTTTGTTTTTTCAAATTAAAATACAATAGGAAATCGTCTCCAAAAGGTGTATCAGGGCGGGTTTTCACCTGTTTCCCCAGGGCGTCTATAAAAGATGTTAGTAATAATTATTACGGGGTCAGGTGCACCACTTTGTGCCGAGTTTGTAGTTTTAAAAATCTCATTAAAAATGCAAAAGGGATTAAGAGATTAAGATGTGCCGAGTTTGATGCCGCATATTAGTTGACCTGCCAGGTCTCCAGATCTCACACCACCTCATTTTTACTTACGGAGCAGGTTCAAAAATGAAGTAATAGCGCCGCTCTTCGGTCGATCTTTTTTTCAATGACTCTACCGCGAGCCTCTTTCAAATTTTTTTCTTTCCGCATGGCAAGTCGAACCCGCCAGTTGTAGTTGTACACGGTGAACTAAAGGAGGTAAGCCATGTCTGACGACGAAGAACAAACGGCAGCTTTATTTGTTATGTGTGATATTTGTGATTTATTCCTATCAACACCTAAAATTTGTACAATAAAATACCACCTTTTTAAAAAATTACATTTAAATACCTACAAATTCCTACACATTACCAGGATACCGTTGTTATTATTTGTTTCGATTTACAACAAACATTGCCGACACCACTCTTGACGACTTCTAAAGTACTTTACCTTCGGCCACTATGGACATGAAATTTTTGCGTGTATAACTTACTATCGGGAAAAAGTCACATGTTTGTTTGGGATGAAACCATGGCCTCCAGAGGTTCGCAGGACATAGGTCCACTAAAGTTCATTAACAGTCTACTACCCAACATTAAAAAAATCATTGCCTATAGTGATTCCTGTGGAGGTCAGAACAAAAACAGAAACATTTGCAAATTATTTACCTTTTTAGTACGAGCCACTCATTTTTAACCGAAATTCACCATAAGTTTCTCGAACCTGGACATACATATATGGAGTGCGCCAGAAGTTTTGGTTCAGTTGAGAAAAAGAAGCTCCTAAATCTCCAGGTTTTTGTCCCCATGCGCTGACAGGGAGTAATAAAAAGTTCTTCTACAAAATTTCATGTTTATAATATGGCTATAAATAATGAAAAACCCTAAGAAGTCCACCAATGACGAAGATGAAGAAGACATTATGGTACTGGAATCAGATTATGAATAACAACTGTTTATATCAACTTGGTTAATAAAATTTTGTTTAATGATTATAAAAGGCATGTTTTTTTTTAAATTATATTTTGAACATTAATTTGGGTTCAAGTGCATTCATTTTTGCTAAATGACCAAAGGTGAAAAAACTTTACAATGCCGATTTTCCATCATAATTTCAACAATTTAAATTAGATTATATACTAGAAATCTATTTTGTAAATATTTATGATATTCTATATTTTTGTACTTACTTAGGAATCACCCTGTATATACAGGGTGTGTCAGTAAGGTGTCTGGCTTCGATAGCGCCTAAACTCTTAAAGATAGATAAAAACGTTCCATAAAAAAAATAAATGGTTTACTAAGATGCATAACCTGAAAATATCTTGCAATCTACAGGGTGGCCCCAAAAAGTGGAACGGAATATTTTATAATTTTTTTAAATGAGAAAATAGGTATTTTTTTTCACATTTTGATTTAGCAGACCAAGACAACCTGAACAAATGCCATTTACATTATGGTTACCCTAATAAAGTGCTTTATATCGATTTATGTTAGTAATTTTTAATTCTCTTATACAAGGCATTCGTTAAATCTTGGACAATTTACGGATTTTAAATATGCTTTAATTTAATTTTGTTAAATAGGACACCCTATATATTTTTAGCCATATGGATTTATCTTGCGAATACCGTTATTTTTTGTTAAATATGTCCTATACCTAAATCTCATAATTTCTGAAATATTTTAAGATTTCTCTTAATTTAGGTAAAAATTGGAAGTTCTGATTACAGAATTTAGTCAAGATAGCCTTGGAACAAAAGCAAAGTCATTTATTTTCAAATGAACTGACTGTGAAACTGATAAAACAAGAAGTGCACCTAGGATGCTGGGATAAGCTAAGGCTAAGAAATTAAATTAATTAATCAAATTTAACAACAGCATTTCGCTGACAAGAAACAAATAAGAATAATAATAAAAATATTATAAATTATGTTCAATATGACCTCCTAAATTTAAGACGCAAGCCCTAATTCTTTTTTCAAAAGATTCGCCTACATTTCTCAACATATTCGGAGTAATTGTGTGAAAAACTTCCCTAATTCGTGCTTGCATGTTTTCTCTTGTTGTGGGAGCAGTTTGATACACTTTCTCTTTTACGTATCCCCATAAGAAAAAATCAAGCTTGGTCAAATCGGGAGATCTTGCCGGCCACGATATTGGTCCTCCTCTACCTATCCAATGATCAGTAAATCGTTCATTTAAAAAGTTTCTTACGAGCATGCTGTAATGAGGTGGTGTTCCATCTTGTTGAAACCACATTCTTCCGCGAGTGTGTACTGGCAACACATTTAAAGTACGGGTAAATAATTTTGTAAAAAATCAAGGTGAAGCTGACCTGTAACGTTTCCGTCAAAAAAATGTGGCCCAATAACATGATTACCTATTATACCGGCCCACACATTAACACTCCATCTATGTTGATTCTTAACTTCCCTAGTGAAAAAAAGGATTGCTTGTATCGTAGTAATGAAAGTTATGCCGATTTACTGATCCATTGTTATGAAACGTAGCTTCGTCACTAAACATAACATAACCGAAAAACTATGCTTGATGTTGTATCATATCCTGTGCCCACTGACAAAAAATAACTCCCCTTTCATAGTATTGTTCTCCTAATTCTTGTAACAATTGTATGTGATAGGGATGTAATTTTTCACTTCGGATAATCCTGATGATGCGCTGAAAGGAAATTCGTGGCCAAGCTGTCTCATACTTTTGTGGGGATCTTCAACTAAATTTAACATAACCATTAACTTATTTTCATCGTTAGTAGCTGGCTTACCTCTTTCGTGTTTCTCATAATCAACACTCCCTGTTCTTTCAAATTTCTCTTTTAACCTTTCAAACGATTTTCGATCAGGATGAGTTCTATGAGGATATTGTTCTGAGTATACTCTGGAAGCCAGAAATGCATTTCTATCGCTTGCGCCCAAAACGATGTCCATGTGTGACTTGTTAGGTTACGTGCGCCGGTATGCTAAAACATGTGTTTTAAAGGAACCATTTTTTTTTCTAAATGAAGCCGAATCAATCAAAAGGTAGACTGAACATTGACTTTTGATATGTGTTTTCTGTGTGATGTGACAAGAGTGCATAGAAAAATCTACGTGAGAATTATAAATTTTGTTAATGGTAAGGGGCCTAAATAAAATTCCTTTTTTTTTTAAAGAAGTTCCTTTCAATCATTAGGACATTGGTATTCTAAAGAGTTTACTGTGAAGATATGACAACACTGCTCAAAATTAACAACGCTTTAGAACATCTGTAGTTTGTTTATTTCTTGGGACAGTGCCACATGTGCTTATTCTTGATTTGAGACAAGGTCATGTACAGGGCATATTAAATTAAAGCGCCATTTTTGAATATTTTTCTTCAATTTGTTTTCATCTCAGGAATTGCCGGTTTAAATATAATACGTCATTTCCATAACACCCTGTATAGATCGTATAGAAGAGTAAATAGTAAGTAATAGGGTTTGTTCGGGCTTGTTAGTAGTTTGTGTAGACTTTCTCTAGGACACCCAAGGAGTCACCCCATTTAAATATAATAAGTCATTTCCATAAACCCTGTAGACTATAATTTGAATAGGAATAAAGTAAAAGATTTTAATTGCTAATCACCATTCTCGTCACTCATCTCACTCCTAATAATTAATTATAGGACTTTATATCTATCCTCAATTCCTTTTGACCAATAATTTAAATATTTGTTTGAATTTTAATGGAATATATCACTTTCTCCATCTGCTTAAGATATTAATTAAATTAAATTAGAAGACGAAATACAAAAATTAATGCAAAAACAGATCTGTTGGTATTGATCCAAAACGACAAGAAATTTAAATAACTGACGTGAATTTACATTGTGATTAAAAAAATTATTGAAAATGGAACCTATTTGTGGTGTATCCAATTGACGATGTCCAAGAATGTAGAGAAATTGGCTTTAAATTCTATTGGCATTTACGCTTACTTTAATTTGCGTAAAGGTACGGACAGACATGCTAATTATCGGCACGAAAGCATGCCATTATTCAGCAGTTGCTACTTAGTAGCATGTGTGTATGTACTTTGCTAGAAATAAGCATACTTATTTCAAGTATGCTCAAAAATCAAGTGTTTCATTTTCGAGCATACTCTGAGCGCATCTAAACAGCTCTGCTTATGAGCATGCTAGTTAGTATTGCCAGGTCTGGTGAAATTTCACCAGATCTGGTATTTGGTGACAAGCTTTTTAAAAAGGCCGATTTTTGGTGATGTTTGCTTAATTCTGGTGATATTTCATATTTTGTATTAACGGATGATCTAAAATGTATACTTAGACATCATTTTCCTTTTTTTTTGTTGCTGATCATCAAACTACTTTTTTTTTGCTCATTGACTTACTTTTGGATGGATTTTTTTTTATGATCAAACACAAGCACTAGAGGAAAAGTCCTTTAGGGCACTCTGGGAGTGGTGCGTGTGCGAATCGTTGGAGGTTACATTCGTTGGGAAATACGACCTCGGGAAGGTCGTTCCATAAGGATGAAGTCCTCCAGATGAAAGAATTCTTAAATAATGAAGTTCGAGGAGTACTAAGCTTAACCGCATATGGATGGGCGGCAGTAGTTCGGCGTGTATTTCTGCTATTCGCCGCTCTGGGCGGAATTAAGAGGGCCAAGGTCAGCCGAGCACTTTCCATGAAAATATCTATAAAAGAGAGTCAAATCCCCAACCTGTCTTCGATGTTCTAGGCTGTCGAGGCTTTTCATCAGCTTGTGGTCTCCAATCAGACGAATGGCCTTCCTTTCGATGGAATCCAGTAGCCGAAGAGTATGCTTGGGTGCAGAGCTCCAGACATGAGAGCAGTAGTGATGGTCGAATCTGGGCTTGATACAGTGTCAAAGGTTGATGAGGTGTGTACAACTTTCTGGTTCGGAAGAGTACACCAAGTTTCTGAGAAGCTATCTAGGCGAATGCCACAACGTGGTTATGCCAAGACATATTTCCTCCCAGGTTGACGCCCAGCAAATTAATAGATGAAGCCAGTGCCAGTGGGATTGCGTGTCCGTCCATGACTATATCCGGTTCTGTAATGTTAACCTTTTAGAGAAAACTGCTGCCTTGTTTTTTTTGCGTTAAATTCGATGACAGATTTATATGACGGTTTTATTCTTTTTTTTCTGCTAATACTGCTAATACTGTCATAAAAATATGCTTTTTTGACTAATAATCTGGTGATTTCTTGTAGTTATTCGTCACCAGTTCTGGTTCTGGTGATTTTCTATCGTCCTCATCTGGCAACACAGCTACTAGTAGATATCGATAAATCTCTATCAGCGGCATGTGTGCGTCAAAAAAGCAAGTATGGCCTTGTTGGGGAGATGGAAAAACATTGCTTTTCGTGACATGTATTTCGAAAACACGATCACCTCTCTATAAAAATATGGCAATGCTTATGAAACATTATTAAATGACATGAGCGACCCGAGTTTAACAATAAATAAACTAAAATTAAAAATCTAAGATCAATGTACCATCCCCAATTTTAAAAAAAAATGAACAATTCGTTTCTTCTAAAACATCCATTTTGGACGAAAGCCTGCGGTTAAATAGCACATGTGTTAAATTGTTTGCTTTCAGCATGCTTATTTAGGATATGCGTAAAAATAAACATGCTTATTGCCAGCAAATGTGATGAGCATGCTAGTTTTGCGCATGCTCATAAGCATGGTTTCTTGTGAGCATGTCTGTCCGTATAGTATTTGCAGAATTATATCGTTGATTTTTTGACTGCAATAAAGCTCATTATCCCTTGGACCATAAAATAAATAAGGAAATCCCAAATCTTAAAACCTTTTCGAGCAGAGCCGGACCAGGTATACAAATTCCATTTATACGTATGCCTGATGCATATATAAATACAAAGTAATTTTTAATAATTTTAATCTTTAGTGGTTTTCCGGCGAATAATTTGTTAGGCTTATTAGTGGTAGAATGTGGCGTCCTTGGAATTGTGCTGATAGGGGGGCATCTTCAAGTGTCATTTTTAAAAGATGCCGACGCACAACTTTTTGAAGATTGATTTACACATAAACTCCTTAAAAATATATCTGAAAATAGCGTCATTGTAATGGACAATGCTAGTTATCATAGTCGGCAAGCAAAAATCATTCCCAATTCTAATAATACAAAAGCAGAAATTCAAAATTTTATGATTGAAAATGATTTATATTTATTCCTGTGTGACAAACTTGCAGCAGAAAATGGACATACAGTGTTGCGTCTTCCTCCGTACTATTGTATATTCAATCCTATTGAGCTAATATGACACCAATTAAAATCCAATATTAGGAGAAATAATATTTCTCCAACATTAAATGCATCTGTAGTAGAATTAATTAAAAACGAAGTAAGAAAAATTTCTGCAGACAGCTGGAAAAACTGTGTACAGCATGTAATTAAGGTGGAAAATTCTTACAATTGTATGATTACAAATGTTCAACCCTTAATTATAAGTTTAGGCTTAGATGAAGATAGTCATAGTGATACAGAGTTAAATTTTGAATAAATTATCAATAGTTTCTTAGAATTTAATTAATTTTTATTGTACTTGTTATCCTAATAGTTATACTTTTAAATTATATTATTTTCAATTATCATTAATTGTTATCATTATTTTACATTTATTATAGGTACCTAAAACTAAAAATACCTATCTATTTATTTTAAATTATAAAAATAAATCATGTGGTGTGGTATACATTTTCAAGCCGGCCCTAATCCCATTTATTGAGCTTTGAAGAGGTTCAGGCGTATACAACAATTAATCAGGTAGTTTATTTATGGCAGTAAGAGTCAACGGTATAATTCTGCAACAACTATACCTTTAATACCTACACTAATTTAAACAAATACAAATCCATTAAATTTCTTTATACATAATGAAAAAATATTTTGTTAATTTTAATGAAATTTACAAAGGCATTAATTTGGAAATGAAATACCAACCCGAACAAACTTATTAGTATTTATATTATTCATAATGGCAAGAAATTTAAATATTTGACGTGAATTTAATTTAAATTTGGAATGATATTACTTAATTACGATTAGGAAAAGAGAAAATTAAAAATTAATTTAAATGACGAACTACATCAGAGCTGACCTTCTAAAAAATGTTTTCAATTTATAATAGCGAATTTAAGTATTCTATATGAACTTAATTCGGTTTTCTTAAAAATTTAAGATATCGATTAGGCTACGGAAACGATAACTCTGAACAAACAAATTCATAAAATTTTAAGGTAAAGATTGTTCCACGAAAAATGGATATAACATAATGACTGCAGTAAAAGTACCTGGGGCGATCCCATTATTTATGACCGTTTGTTATTATTATGTGGAAAGGACCGGATTGTAATAATTATAATTAAATATAGGCACATCAGGTAGGTTAGGTTGCTTAAGTAATTTATATTTAAATATCTTTTTGTGGCAAAATTTGTTAGGTTTTATTTCTTGCTGGAAGAGTTTAGTTGTATTACCGATATTATTTTACCAAACGTATAAAAAAACAGTATGTGGCGTCCATGGAAAAACATTGATGGTGCTTCTTCTAGTGTTGCAGTGAAGAAAATGCATTTATCTCTCGATGCTAGGGAAATTGTAAAAATAGTATATACTTCTTTACTCAACAGAGGACTTTATGCTAGTGCTGCTGCGACTGAAACGTCTGATTTGACTAAGATACCTCTGACTACAGTGAAAAGAATCGCGTCAAATCCCATTAAATCGAGAAAGAAGCGTAAAGATGTCGGTTTCACCAAATGTTTCGACGAAAGCGACAAGGACTTGATAAGGCGAAAAATCTACACCATGCACGAAGAGCAACGCGTAACTACATTAGATTCTCTGAAGCAACGGCTCACCAATGATGAAACCCAAATAAGTTGTAGCCGCACTAGCCTTTGGAGAGTTTTGTCGGAAATGGGATTCAGATACTACAAAATTGACAAAAGGCAAGTACTCATGGAATCCCACCGTTTACAAAAAAGGCGTCATGAGTATATAACTTCTGTAAGGAAATCCCGTTCTGAAAACCGTCCTATAATTTACCTCGACGAGACTTGGTTTGACACGTATGAAACACCATCCAAAGGCTGGTCTGATTCTTCCGATAAGTATAAAACAAAAGCTCCGTCAAATAAAGGAAAAAGAATAAACATCTTACATGCTGGGTCAGAAAACGGTTGGGTTTCAAATGCCTTGTGGCTTTCTGCAAAAAACATTAAAGACTCTTGTGTGGACTACCATGAAGATACAACCGCCGAACTTGTTGAGGAATAGTTCAAGAATTGTCTTTTACCAAACATTCCTCCGAATAGCGTGATAGTAATGGATAATGCGAGCTATCACAGTCGCCAATTACATAAAGCTCCAAGCTCAAATAATACAAAATTGGAGATTCAGAACTACATGGCGGCGAATGATATATATTTTGAAGAAAGTTATAAAAAAAGAGAAATTTTAAAGACATTTTGTATAAAAAAGTATATGTTTGTGACACATTGGCAGAAGAAATTGGACATACAGTGCTACGGCTCCCACCCTATTATTGCATTTTTAACCCCATAGAGCATATGTGGCACCAGTTAAAATCACTGGTTAGGTCTGAAAATATTTCTCCGACTTTAAGTTCTAGTGTTGTAGAATTAATACGAAAATGCTTTAATGATATTCCCCCAGGTAGTTGGAAAAATTCAGTCCGTCACATAATAACTGTAGAAAATTCGTATATTAGTCTGGATCGTATAATTAATCCAATTATAATTAATTTTGATGAGGATAGCGATAGCGAAACAGAACTATCTATAGAATGACATTATAAATGTAAATAAATATGATTAGTAATATTTAAAAAAAATGTTATTTCATCTGATTACATTAATATAATCATATCATTAGTTGTTTTCCTTAGTCCGTCCCTTCATACTTCACTTGTTTATTGCCAAGCTCTTGTCGACACAATGGGACCGACCCAGGAAATCATTAAGTCGTATCCAAATTTCGTGAAACATACTTTACAATTATATTAGGAAAAAATTAGCGATCGGTCGATACCGATATAAATATCGGTATATTATCAGCATATCAGCAAATTTTGCCGATAATCTGTATCGGTAAAATTTTGCATATATTGGCATTTTTAAGATATATGAAGCTGTTGCTTACCATTTCAAAATTATTAATAATCTGCTAGGGCACTTAAATTATACAAACGAAAATTATTTAAAAGTGTTTATTATTTATGGAGAATGCGACAAAGTAATAACGAGTAATAACATGTTTCGAATATATTTCCTTGACATTTGACTATTTTTCAACGCGTCATAGACCACTAAGGGCCGGTTGTATAAAACAATTCTGAACTTAGGTTCAACGGAACGCCGATCAACCTGTGAACTACGTTCATTCAATATTACGTTGTTCAATATAAATTGAACTTTAGTTCAGCTGAACTAAGATCAATTTATGTTGGCATGACTATTATTTAGTTACTTTAATTTTTTTTTAGATTTTTGACATAAAATATAACCTTTTATTTGATTTGGTGTTTGGCGGACTTGATTTCCAAGCTTTTCTACTTGGTGTACTTGTAAAATATTGGTAAAAATAAGAACTTCTATAATATTTAAATTTTATTTCCACACTGGTTCCATAAAAAAATCTATATATTATTAGATACGTTAAAATAAATAAAAACAGTTGCTGTTAAGCGTAATCTTTAGAAATATTCATTGTCTGTTCATTTAGTAAATTGATCTGGATTTTTCCGGAATATCCGTGTTCACAGCATTGACTGCAGTATCCACAAAACCCAAAAATCTTCATCATCAGTTATAATTTCATTAAATTCCTACATTTTTATAAACAATAAAATTACGATAATTTATTGTATTGTATAATATGCGACTGAGCTGACACAAAAAATATATTTAAGGTTAGAAAGTGGCTTGGATCGACAGTTCAACTTCTGAACCGCCAAAAGTGCACGTTCACGTGAACTCCTGATTTGAACTGAGATCAGTGTAAAATATTGTTTCTACAACAACTTTTTACTTTGAACTAGAGATCAAGAGTGAACTATAGTTCAAAGTGTTTATACAACCGGCCCTTAGAGTAACTCGCAATGTAAAGATATTAAATTGGCAATATTTCGAAAACTACCAATTGTCAGAATAGACAACCTTATACAAACTTACCCTTATTTTTAATGCTAAATAGAAAATAATTATAAAATTTTGGGGTTCTAATTTGAAAATGTAGAATATTTTCAATTTTCCCAGTTTCATTCTTAATCTTATTGTATTAATAGTTTAAAAATATTATAAAAAATCTATTAAAGCATGTAGGCAAAAATCTCGAAAACAGTTGCTCGAAGAGTCATTGACAAAGTACACAACTTGAAAATAATTGGTATTTTGAATATAAACATAAATACACTAGATTAAAAACCCGAATCACAAGATTTTATGCAAAAATATTGGTTTAAAAGTAAGTTAATCACGAAATTTCAAATTAGAGAATAAAACTTTTAGTTGGACACATCTCGGTTATTCTTAACTTTTGGACTAAGCAAAATTTCAGAAAATCGCAATATTTTTACCCAAAGAACCTGCAGTTTTTCTGTGTATTATTAGTTCTGTTGATAATTAAAGAATTCTTAAATAGTGAAGTTCGAGGAGTACTAAGCTTAACCAGATATGGATGAGCGGCAGTGGTTCGTCGCGTATTTCTGCTGTTCGCCGCTCTGGACGGAATTAGGAAGGCAAGGTCGTCAGCCGAGCACTTGCCATGAAAATATCTGTAAAAGAGAGTCGATTAGAACGATCTTTTATATGTTTTTTCTATTTTTTTTTAATTTGGTACGTATTTTTAAAGTCGTAAAGTAAATTCGACATTCGCGGCGTTGCATGGTGGGATAGAAAGAAAATATTTCTCTTAAGCGAAGCCAAACGAAGAAAAATCTAATATAGTGCATCCGAAGCTGCTATATAAAGAAATTCATAAAGACATTTTGGGCACCGTTATTAATTAAATTAAAACTATATTTTCGGACATCAGTGAATTATATTTTTCCGATTTATCGACCAAAAATAATTTTTAATTTTATTCAAAATTGTTTCCGCAAGGACTATTTGACAGTTTATTGAAGCAATATAAAATGTTTGATTCTATTTAACTGAAAAATTAACTTAAAAACCCATTACTTCCGTCTCAGTCGAGAGAAGCTTTCTTTTATTTAAAATGAATCAAAACTTATCCGAGAAATACGAAATATAACTGGCCAGGACACTAAGCATGAGTATGCGCATACTAATCATTGTTTCTTAAAATAAATATGGAGTTATTTTTTGGTTCGTTTTCGGCTGTCTCTTTTTGTATATAGGTCGTAAAAACCGGACCGTTTTAAAAATCCTGAAAAATCTTGAGAAAATGGAAAACTCTCCTCGAAAAAAAAATTACTTCTGTTCGTCTGTTGTGACTTAAGTAAAAATGTCGCGCTTTTTAAATTAAGTATAACGAGAATTCGTCAAAATTTCTGTTAAGTTATCACAAGAATTTACACCTTACCGCATCAGTCTTTCTAGTATTTTCTATAAATTATTGACCAAATTTAGGTGTGTATTTTGGATTTGTTAGTGGGGCGTGGTCCATAGAAAATTCCGACTGAGGCGCATTCACCGGCAACGGGGGCTCTTTCCCCTTATTACTACCACTAGCGTCCTGGTTTTTAAGTTTATAAAATTACTAATTTTATCATTTCCACCCCCATAAAACTTTCTAACGACGCCCATGCCTTCCATGTCTATAAAATAATCAATATGTGCTGGAATTAAATTTTAACAAAATTTAGGATTTTCTTAAATTTCCTGTTATTCAGAAAATATATATTATATATGTCAAAATGAATTTACTTCCTCAATTATTTGAGATTGAGGTCGAATTTGAATATATCAGATGAATATCATAAAATACTAATTATTACTTTATATAATTATGGACATTGGGAGTAAAGAATGTGATAAAAATTAAACCTCCAATACAACAAAACTTACATTTTCAACTTTTATACCAAATAAATTGAATAGTGAAGTTTTATTGAAATATAGGATGTTCAAAATTGTATGTGATTTGTAAAATATTAATTTTTTCACAAGAAATTTTTAATTAATATTACCATAAAATTGGAATTTTCACTTATAATCTCCCTAGTACTTGAATTATTATCGGAAATTTTTCGACCACATAATTTTCTCAAAAAATCGTATAGAAGGAAAATTTCCGTATATTAATTCAAGAACCAGGGAGATTCGGTCGACTCGGGATAATTTTCAAAATCCTGTAGAAAGAACATTTCCGATAATAATTCAAGAACGAGGGATATTCGGTAAGAAAATTTCGCACTAAATCATTAATTTGACTTATGCTAGTTGTTAGTTCGAAGAGCAATAATTTCTTATTTACCAACTTTAGTTGCATGCAATTATTATTAATAAATTAAAAATAGTTCAAATTTGTATTTTTATTTTTATTTAATCTACTAAAGTTGGTAAAACATATTATTTAAAGAAAGTTATGTTCTCATTTTAAGATCTGTTATAAATACAATAGTAGGTATAGTTGTTGCAGAATTATACCGTTGACTCTTACTGCCATAAATAAACTACCTTATTAAACCCTATTGTATACGCCTGAACCTCTTCAAAGCTCAATAAATGGGATCAGGGCCGGCTTAAAAATGTATACCACACCACATGATTTATTTTTATAATTTAAAATAAATAGATGGGTATTTTTAGTTTTAGGTACCTATAATAAATGTAAAATAATGATAACAATTAATGATAATTGAAAATAATATAATTTAAAAGTATAACTATTAGGATAACAAGAACAATAAAAATTAATTAAATTCTAAGAAACTATTGATAATTTATTCAACATTTTTTATTAGAATTGGGAATGATTTTTGCTTGCCGGCTATGATAACTAGCATTGTCCATTACAATGACGCTATTTTCAGGTATATTTTTAAGGAATTTATGTTTAAACCAATCTTCAAAAAGTTGTGCGTCGGTATCTTGATGGTAATCTAAAGAAGAATCTGCTATGTTTTTAGCTGAAAGCAACAGACAATTTGGAACAAACCCGTTCTCTGAACCAGCATGTAATATTGTGATTCTTTTGCCTTTATTTGATGGTGCCTTGGTTTGACATTTTTTGGAAGAATCATCCCAACCTTTTGTTGAAGTGTCATGGGTATCGAACCATATTTCGTCAAGGTAAATAATTGGACGATTTTCTTCTCTAAATTGTTTAACAGCTGTTAAATATTTAAGTCTCCACCCGTAAACGTTGAGATTCCATTAATGTTTGTCTTTTATCAATGCTTCCGTATTTAAAACCCATTTTACGCAATATTTTCCTAAGGCTTGAAAGGCTTCAAGAGATATTTGTTTCGTCTTTAATCAGCCGCTCTCAGCGCAAATCAAAGTGGGTACAGTTTGTGCCTCATACATTTGGTAAATCTTTCTTCTTAATAAATCCATGTCATTTTCGTCAATGCTTCTAAATGTGCCAGAATCACTCCGATTTTTCTAGGATTAACAGGTTTAAGTACTATGTCTCTTACCGAAGATAAAGGAGTTTTTGTCAAAGTAAACGTCTCTGCCTAAGCATCCATCGAATTAAAATTTCTACTCAACAACGATTGATACACATTTTTAATTATTAGTTTGGCATTGGTAGTTTAATGCCTTCTTTTAAAAATGACACTTGAAGATGCCCCCCTATCAGCACAATTCCACGGACGCCACATTCTACCACTAATAAGCCTAACTAAAAATTACTCGCCGGAAAATCACTAAAGATTAAAATTATTAAAAATCTTTGTATTTATATATGCATCAGGCATAGGTATAAATTGAATTTGTATACCTGGTCCGGCTGTGCTCGAAAAGGTTTTAAAATTTAGGATTTCCTTATTTATTTTATAGTCGAAGGGATAATGAGGTTTTATTGCAGTCAAAAGATCAACGGTATAATTCTGCAAATACTATAGTTGTTCGTTCGAAGAGCAAGAATGTCCTATTTACCTACTTTGCCTGAAATTGTTATTGACAAAGTAAAAATGGTTAAAATTTTTATTTCCATATTTATTTAACTTACTAAAGTTGGTAGAAAATACTTTTTTTACCATATAAAATTATTTTATACAGATAGTTTTCCAGCGTATTGTAGTCATCCATATACGAGGCCATGGAATTCATGTCAAACGCAGCAGTAGCCCCGATTACTGACAGTAGTTAAATTTAAAAATGGAACGATTTGAGTAGTACCCTCCGTGTATGTTTTGTAAAGAATTGAGTGAAATTAAAATGTATCATCGGAATTTAAAGTTTCTAACGCATTTATTAGAAGAATGTGGGTCAGACGTCTATTCGCCTAATTTGTTTAATATAATTAAATATCGCCTCCTATTGGTTTCTACCAAACACAGACTTCTTCGTGGACGGCAGCAACGCAAAATTGTTTCGAAGTACTACATTTATTTCATCAAACATATAAAATTTATAAATTTTGATGACTGTGTGCTCCCTTATTCCCCATTAAAAAAAGAAGTGGCCAAAGAATTTCAAGAACACTTAGACGTTGTAATCGAAAATAATTAGGTACTTATAAATTATAATAAATAACAATAATTTGCTATTTTTATTTGTTTTTAATTTATATAATAATGTCTAGTAAAAGGTTTAGAATAATCAGAAATATAAAATAATTAAAATATCAGGTTCAGCGAAATGTAATTCTATACACCAAACATCAAAAAATTTCCACTGTAACCACTTCCTGCTGCCTTGAGGAGGAGAAAGTTTCCGGAAATTTTCTTAGTTGCCGTGGCAACGGAACAAAAAGCAAGCTCCTGATTGGCTGAAGAATGTTAGTGCGAAATTTTTTACAAAATAATTTTTTCAAAATGCTATGAAAAACCCAAAGAAAAAAATTTAAAACTGCACAATTGCAATTATTAGAAATTTAATTTATTAGGTAAGCAAATAATTTAAAAATTGTACATACGTCAATTCTTAAAAATTCAGTGTTTTGATAAAAATGATAATAAAATCGGTTACGTCAAGCTTAATTTGAAACGTCAAAAATAAACCTAAAACTATCACTTTTGTCTAAGCCGGCCGGAACATAAAGAAAACAAGATTATCAATAAATATATACGTACAGAATACGTTTATTTGTCTTCATAATAATGCTTTTCGAATAAATTTGAACATATACAGGGTCTTATGGAAATGACGTATTATATTTAAACCGGCAATTCTTGAGATAAAGACAAATTGAAGAAAAATATCCAAAAATATGCCCTGTACATGACCTTCTATCAACCAAAAATAAGCACGTGGTGTCACTGGGAGAAAGGTAAACAAATCAACATAAGGCAAAAAACGTTAGTGAATTTTGAGCAGTGTTCTCAATTTTCATGGTAAACTCTAAACCGTTGAAGTTGTTTATTTTTCATTGTACATTATTATAAACTTTTACTTTCAGTTCAGTTCGCTGGGAAACAATATGTGATTTATAAACTTGAACTGACTCGAACGAACCGCCGCGGAGTTTATAAATGGTCAGGTATGCTCTCATGCGTCGAATCTGAACAACTTAAATGCCACTTTACCCTTTAGAAAAAAAAATGCAATTTTATTTTCCTTTTCGGCCTTATTTAAAACCAACTTAATTTATAAAAAACACAAAGTAAATAAAACGAACAAAAACCGACACAATAACCTTACAAAACACCAAAACAAAGCCACATAAATTCACATTAGTTTTCGCGTAGGTATGCATCTCATGAACACATCTAAGTTTTTAGTATTTTAAAGTGTTACTGTATAGACAAAAATACGCCCATATTATTCTGGGAAATAATATAAATTTCCATACCTTGGTATTTGACATCTAAAAATTTTGACAGTAACTAAACACGTTTGACATATTCGGGTTTACTAGGTCGATCGTTATTTAGCTATTTTGGCTGAATATGCAGCGTTGCCACTTTCGATGTTTTATAAGATTATATTCATAAATTGTGGAATTTCCTTCTGTAATACTTTCCTGTGTAATGATAGTCTCAGAAACAACCGCGCTGGTTAGACGATCTTCAAAAAAACTGATTTGTAACTCGTGGGTGTCTGTGTGTTTCTTTAAGTGATTTAGTGTAATTTGTTCTGTTTCAGTATGTGTTTTTTTCTCTCGACCACATGCCGATTATGTTCTGAGATTGGAAAGAAGAGGCCGAATGAGGTTTATTGGGTATAAGCTTATTATGCAGTCCCACACTATCATCAGGGCACGTGATCAGCATAAAGCTTTTCCCATAGAAAAAAGAACTGAAGGTGTCTGCGTCCTGGATTCCTTACAGCGTCCTGGATTTACTTTCTAAGTAAGCTAAATATTTATTTTTATAAGAAACTAAAGTTTTACATTTTTACACAGTTATGCAACATTGCGCATAACAGGTGTTTGTGATACACTGCCACAGGGTGCTGTGTCATTACCGCGGAGTCACCTGTGAGTAAGAGGGTTTGTTACCCCACTTTTAAAACGGTCGATTTGGAAAAAAAATATGTAGCGCTACTCTAGGACACCCAAGGAGTCACCCATTTAAAAAAATACAATACGTCATTTCCATAACACCCTGTATTTTGTTGACCAGCAACAATATAATAAATAAAAATTAGTCCTGGAATTTACCTTACAGCATTTATACTATAGAAAAAATGCATTATGTTAAGTTAAATTCATTAATATACCTCAATTTGAATTTATTTTTCGACTTCGTTTGCCTGATAGAGCCATGCCCGTGGGGACCTATAACTTAACGTGAGATCCAAACCACGGTCCTCCTTCATACGCTGATGCCTCCAAGGGCTATCAATCATAAATACTAGAATATATTGTAAATAATTTATTTTCAACTCCAGTAGATAAATAATTCAAAATGTATGATACATTTTACTGACGACTATTATTGTTCTTTAAGTATTTTTTATTGTAACAATGACCAAGGTTAAATGAGGAGTTATAAAAATACTTTTTATGGTGTTGAAAAAAGGGCGGTACCCCGGTGCATCGCATTGCAGCGGAAAATGTCTGGAGAATAAGTTGTTTGGTTTTGAAGGAGGAATAGTTTGCCAATTTAACCCCCCCCCCCCCACCCCCTCAACCCTCGGGCGCGTGTGGGGGTAAGTTAAGATTTTCAAATGGAACCTCATAACACCAACAACTTTTTCCACGGGCATTTTTTTAGTACAAGACAGAGAAAATAGTATTTCCGGGATAAAACTTGATTTTCGCACTGTTCTGATTTTGTGTTTCTCATGGTGATTATTGGTGAAGGATGGGCCCGAATAAAAAGTTTCTCGGACAAAAGATGTTTATTTTTGGTCGGAGAACACGATACTTGCGCCAATAAAAAATATGGGGTTCCATTTGAAAATCTTAACTTACCCCCACCCGCGCCCGGGGGTTGAGGGGGTGGGGGTGGTTTAAATTGCAAACTATTCCTCCTTCAGAACCAAACAACTTTTTACCCAAACATTTTCCGCTGCAATGCGATGCACCGGAGTAATTCTGGGGTACCTACCATTTTTCAAGACCGTGTATAATATAATGAATAGCAAAAACCAATAATAGACACCTAGGTGCAAAACACCCGTATGTATCGAAATAATTATTAATATTATTTTCTATTTTTATTTATATTATCTATACTATAATAATTCTGTGACACACGTTACTGAAACATACCCACAATCCTTATTGATTTAGTGAAAAACTATTGAAAACTTTTCTGGAGTTATAAACATAGTGATTACACTTTTTCCTATTTTTTTTAATTATTTAATTATCTAATTATTGGCGATTGTTAAATTTTTTGATAATTTAAATTTGTTATTAGATTTAGTCCTTTTATTCGGTAGAGTGATCTACATAGTTTAACTTGGTCTTACACCGATAAACAAAATTACATACAGATCGTTTTCAAAAACTAGAGCCATAAGCTATATTTTCGAGATTAAGGGTATTTTATATCGCATAATTATATATGTATTACTGCTACCACCAAAAAAAAAGAACTCAGGAATCGAAGAAAAATGTTTGTTGTACATCACAACAAATACAAACATCATCTGTCAATAACTTTAACAATATTAACTTGAGTTATTAATTTAAATTAACCTAAACTAATAAATAAAAATGAGCTAATCTGCATCAGCCAAAAACTTCCTTTTATAAGATTTTCTCGCATGAGATTGAAAAGGACAGCCTCGTTGAAGACTCCAGCAGTAATCGGCAATCATGTGAATGTCCTATCTACCCTGACATCAGGCGCGGAACTATGCAGCAAGACCACGCAATGCGGGGGGCCCATGGCCCAAAGTGGTCTCCCCTTAAGCAATGCGAGGCCCTTCGCCATTCAAAAAGTGTGATAAACAAAATTACATATACTGCTAATATATAAAGTTTTGATATTTACAGTATCTTCCGAAAACAATAAATTTGTTGGAAATCTTTTATTTATTTTTTAAATATAATTTTAAGAATATATTTTTGTGTTATATTTAACTTATTAAGTACTGTGGCATAGGCACCACCCCAGACAATGATTCCGTATCATATTAGCGACTCCACAAATGCTTTATCACCATCACCAATGTTTTCTCATTTAGAAATTCCCTTAATATATAAAATTTGTGTATGAGTCTACGTATTTTATTAGAAACATAGTCGTCAATATGCGGACTCCACTTCATAAATTGGTCAACCAGCACACCAACATATAAGTTTCCAACCAACTCTTAACCAATTTAATACCTTCTATTGTCTTATTTTTAACTTCTTCCCAATCTTTGCCAGTAAATATTATTGCCGTGTCGTCAGCATAACATATAACTGGACCTCCTATATTTTCTGTTAAAAGAGCATTAAGATAAATGATGAAGAGAATTGGGCCCAAAACCGTTCCGTGAGGAACACCAATTTTGATAACTTGTCTCTCTCAATGTATTATTGATTTTATATTTTAGTATATCTATTTATGTATTTAAATACTTGTTTTGAAAATATTTTTCTTTACCTAAGTTTTATTCTATTTGAATACCTATTATATTTTTAAACTAAGTATTTATTTTTTTATGTGCACCTATAACCTACCTACCCTATGCTAATGCGAACATAAGAGTTCGAAACCGGTATGGAAGTGATGACTTTGTACCCATAGTAAATGCTTCCTTTTCCTCGCAGTACTATTCAATATGAATTAATATTTTGATATCTGATTATCTGTATTAGACACTATATGCGTTGGTATGCGTTGTGATTGGTTATTTTTTATCCATATGTGTTTATGGGGATTTTACAAGTAGTTTTAAAAAAATTAATATGATTAAGAGAAAAAATATAGCACTATCTAATATTTATATCTTTGTTTCATAAATCTATTCATGACTTTTTAGTGGCAAGTAATTTAAGTATTTGGCAAATCAATATTTATTATTTTTAAAATTATGAACCACTGACCTATAGCTATGGCTACCTACAGCTTATGGGATGCGCTGTAAAAAGCTAAAATTTTATGAGTGGAAAAAAGGGTTGATGCGCACGGTTCATTGGTCATGTTTTTTAAGGTTAGTCGTCTCTCGTCTTGCGCACAATGTTCTCGCTGTCATATACTGTTCCTTAGGCAACTCTGCCTGCACTCGTGCCGGTCATCCAAAGCCCATTGTACAGGGACCGAAATCAGTCGTAGGAATGTAACGATATTAAAAACGTATCGATATGTCGGCAAAAGTGACGTTTCAGTGATTTCCACAAGGCCCTCTTTTATGCGATAAATAAATTGTTTATTGTCCAGTAAGGAAGGTCTCGATGTGCCAAAATATTGCCGTGTAATCGTAAATATGGTTTTCAGTTAGGTGCACATTAGTACCAAGATTTTATTCAGCTGCAAAAATCTTAAGAAATACCGTTTAATAGTAAAAAAGTTAAGTCAAATAATATTTAAGTACGGTCGTGTTCGCCGGTTAACGTCAAGAGTTTATCAGTATGCATTGCGCATGACCAGTGACGATCAGCTTTGCGCGAGACCGTAAATTTGCCATTATTCCAAAACATTCAGTGTTTACTCATTGTATCAATAATTAGAACGACGCTCGAATTATGTTTGATAAGATTATTTCCAGAACCTAAATTAAATATTAATTCGTAATAAAATTGGTTGCGTTACTATGGAATCGTATTAATGTTGAATTGTCAAACTTGACGCATATAAATTTAATTGTCTTGTTGGTGTTTCCGAAAGCAAAACGGTATAAAATGATAAGTGATGATGAATATTCCATTTCTGGGATTCCTCCAGAGCTGGTTGAGGCAGTGAAGACTGCTTCATTAGAATTATTGCCAAAGAACTCAAGAGAAAAGTACGAATATGCATATAAACGTTTTATGGACTATCGCAAAAGTAAGAACACTAGTTCTTTCTCGGAAAATGTTGTAATAGCATACTTCCTAGACGTTTGTTTAAAGATGAAATCTTCAACGTTATGGCCCAATTATTCAATGTTGAAGTCAACCCTTGCAATTAAACACAATGTAGATAGTATATCTACATATTCAAAACCTCGTTCTTTATTGAAACGGCAAGCTCAAGGTTATAGGGCAAAGAAATCTAAGAAATCGACAAATGTATCCAGGAAGCTCCAGATAAAGAAAATTAAATGATTAAGGTAATTTACAAGGTTCTAATTTATATTTATATTACACATTTATTTATTTTTTAGGTGGCTTTAATATTTGGTATTTCTGGGGCCTGTAGAATGGATGAGTTAGTCCGAATGACTCTACACGATGTAGAAGACCTAGAATCTAAACTTTTAAATTAGCATATCTGATTCGAATACCAGCAAACCAAGATCATTTGTAGTTAATCCAGATGTACTTGAATGTTTATCGAAAGTATGTTTCGTTAAGACCAGAACATAATATGAATAGTGACCGATTTTTCTTTAAATATCAAAGCGGAAAGGGTTGTAGACAATAGTAGGAATACATCAATTCAGAATAATGCCTTAAATAGTTGCTACTTATTTGAACTTGGTAAATCCAACAGAATATACTGGTCATTGCTTTCGTCGGTCTTCTGCAACAATATTGGTCCACTCTGGTGCCAACATAACTAGTTTAAAGAGGCATGACGGATGGAAGTCATTAAACGTTGCTGAAGGATATATTGAAGAATCTCTTAACAATAAGGTTGAGGTGACAAATACAATTTTCACAGTACAAAATATTCAACCCTATAACACTACTACCTTGCATGTTATCCAAAATGTTTCTCATAGTTCTAATAATGTTTCTCCAATTTTCAATAATTGTACTAACTGTCAAATGACTATGAATATAACAAACTAATTTCAAAATGCATTCTGCAATGCATTGAGGTTTTCAAAATATAAATGAATTCCTTATGAACAACGTGTTTTCAATCATTTATGTAGAACACTAACAAATGTAAGGAAATATACTTTCCTTACAGTAAGGAAATAAATATTTCCTAACAGTTATTTTCCGTTGCCTAGCAACGACTAAGTGTAGGGAAATATTGACTTTTCTTTCAAAAATGTTATCAAAAATGTCAATATTTCCGAACGATTTTCGAATGTAATACCACAAGATGTATCGGGATTACCGAATAATACTTTTACCTGACACGAAACGCGTTACCCGGCAACAACACTACGACTCCGAAGGAGGAGTAGTGTTGCCGGGTAACGCGTTGAGTGTCAGGTAAAAGTATTAGGTAATACCGAAACATCGAGTTGTATTCAAAGGATTATACAACGAAATAAAGTACATATATCTTTCTGAGTTAAACATTTTTATTACAGTAATTATTGTTAATTACAAAATTACAATTATTATAGTTAAAACTTGAACTATTGGATAAATTATTATCATAGGTTGGAGGTGTTTGAAATTGGGCTTCAGCATCAGAAGTAGATGACGATGTATTTTCGGCTCTCATTTGCGACAAAATCTTCAGATGATGCTGCTCGCTGAGCTGGAGATAGGGAGTAACAGAATTTATAGAACTATGGCCCGTTATTTTGATAACTTCCTGGAGATTAGCACCTGAACTGCTAAGGACACTTACTGTTGAAGCTCTATTAGAGTGATTCGTAATCTTTTTATTTTTCGTATCTAGGCCGATGTTGATTGCTCCCATTTTTGTCCAGTTTCTTATAATGTTAATACCTGCTGGACAATTCTTAAACCATGGGAAATTATCATTCTGTTTCCATTTCTGATTGACCGTCAAAAAGAATCGATTAGTTTTAATGTTTTCGCCTCTTTTGGACATTAGCTTAAAATATAACCGTATTGGACATAAATCCGGATTCACAAGATTTTTTACAAGCCACTTACTTTCGCATGTTCGACTTGCTCCTCCTTGCGCCGTTTTAGAAAATATTGGGTTGTATTCCAGACGACCGGTACTAGACCCGTTATTATATTTTTCCTCCTTAAAATATTCCAATAGCAAAAAAACCGCTTCATTTCCCCTCCATGCTAGTTCGGATGCAGCTATGTGCAAAAATTTCCGTTGAAGCCCATCTGGGGTATTTTCATCCAAACTAAAGGCCATTTTTTCTATTTCCTGTCTCGTCAAACCCGTGGAACTCTCCTTTCGTGCACCAGGTACCGCCTGCAACTCTTTTCGTTTTGCATTACGGGCAAAACGGGCGCTTTGAAAAACCATGTCATTGAATGGATCTATGTGGCGATTATATTTTTCAAAATATAGTTCCTGGAGCATTATGGCCGTTTTGTTCCATAAAAGCTTGACCACACCTTCTTTATAATCGCTTCCGTCGGATTTTCGCATATTATATGCCCAGTCTTTTAAAATGTTGCACAAATCCTTGTCTGTTGACATTTTCTCAATTTCGAAACTTCGCGCAAGGCAAAACTCAGTAAACTGCTTCCATACATATTTGTCGGAACGCTCGGTATTTTTGGGCTTCACATTTTTAATAGCATCGTCGACTTTAGACAACAAAATTTTACCAAATCTTTCTTTTGCCATTTTGTAACAAGAACTGACAGAAATTACTTCTGAAGTAATTTGTCAAAAAATGACAATTACAACAATGTGACCACCAAGTGATAATCACTTAAATGATTATCACTTATTAATCACATCCTTCTATATGGGAAAAATATACATGGAGTTGTATAATCGAATGTAATACCACAAGATGTGTCGGGATTACCGAATAATACTTTTACCTGACACGAAACGCGTTACCCGGCAACAACACTACGACTCCGAAGGAGGAGTAGTGTTGCCGGGTAACGCGTTGAGTGTCAGGTAAAAGTATTAGGAAATAAAATACATACATATTTGTCGGAACGCTCGGTATTTTTGGGCTTCACATTTTTAATAGCATCGTCGACTTTAGACAACAAAATTTTACCAAATCTTTCTTTTGCCATTTTGTAACAAGAACTGACAGAAATTACTTCTGAAGTAATTTGTCAAAAAATGACAATTACAACAATATACATGGAGTTGTATAATCGGAAAAATACATCACAAGTAAACGATAAGCAAATATTTTTTTACTTTTACTTCCGTTATGGATAAATAATATCAATAATCTTAAAAAATATGCATATATTTAAATAAAAATTCATTCAAACTTCACATTTATTAAAAGTCATTTTCTAGCTCGGCCTACTTAGAATTAGAAACTATTTTTAAAAATATTGTGGACCAATGACACAGTTTTATCACTTGTAAAATAATTCCGTGTAGTTGGTGTAAATGAAACAAATTGATTGGTCGAAAGAGTAAATTTGACAGGTGATGGAAATAATCGATAACACTGGTCAACACATACTTTGGTGCCGGAAATTTTGCTACTGTTTCTAGGTAATTTGGGCCTGCTAAACCTAAAAATAACCTCAGATTTGCTCCATCAGATCGTTTTCAAAAACTAGAGCCATAAGCTATATTTTCGAGATTAAGGGTAAAAACTTCCCACCACGGATTTATCGAAAACCACTGATTAAAAGAAAAAACGCCGAGACACGTCAAAAGATTTGCCAAAGGGGACAACTTTTTAACCAAAAACTACTTCACTCCCTTTTACCCTGTGGCCCCCGGGGTCATCCCCTTAAAAATTTTAAATGACAAGGGGTAGCAAGTACCAGCTTGTTTGAAAGGTCTTTCAAAGTGCTTTATTTTAACGTTTGATTTTTTAAAATCGGTCGATTCGTTTTCGAGAAAATTAGAAAAATCTTTATTTATCTTAATTTGTTCAGATAGAAAAAAAGCACACAACAACATTTCTTTTTATTTCAATAAGTGTTCAAAATGTTGCGCGTTATTGGCCATTTAATGATATAGGCGATTTTCAAATTCCTGACGGACATTTTCAAACACATGTTGTGGGAGATCATGGCAGCGTTCGGTGATGCGTTGACGAAGTTCATCCAAACTGTTAGGTTGGGGAGTGAACAAAATAGTTTTCAAATGGCCCCATAGAATAAAGTATAACGACTTCAAGTCAGGAGATCTAGCAGGCCATTCTATAAGCCCTCTTCGCCCTAGCCATTTATCTGGAAACTCGTCGTCTAGCCATTGCCGAACCGGAAGGACATAGTGAAGAGGAGCGCCGTCTTGCTGGAAATATATTTCAGCCTCATCAAGTATAGGGTTTCCATCGTCTTCGATTTGGTTTTCAATGGTTTCAGTGATAAGCGGATTGATGGTATTTTCAAACATATTTAAATAAATGCCTCCATTTAAATTCCCATTAATAAACAATGGCCCAATCACTTTGTTTCCTAAAATGCCTGTTTTTGGGGGTTTGTTCGGGCATACTCAGTGCCCTTCTACAAAAGCATGATGATTTTCATTGCTCCAATACCTGCAGTTATGCTTATTAACAAATCCATTTAGATAAAATGTGCATTCATCGCTGAAGCAGATATTCTTTACATGAATGGTATGATCATTAATCGCTGCAGTCATTTGTTCACAAAACTCAACTCGCCTATCGAAATCATATTCGGTTAACTATTGCAATATTTTCATTTTGAATGGATGCAATTTATGTAATTTAGTAACTGTGTGTACAGAGCCTAATGAAATACCAGTCGCATCAACAATTTTGCGTAATCAAGTATTAGGATTTATGGCAAAATGACCCAAAACTTCAACTTGAGCGGCTTCATCCAAAACTCTACGATGATTACGTTTTTTATCTTTTCCGAATGTCTGGTGTTAAATGTATCGGCAGTTTGCCGAACAAACCCGATTTTGGGCACAATAAATTAGAATCATTTCCACTCTTTCCGCTAGTGTGTAAACCATTTTGGAAGTAAAATCTGAATCAATAAATTAATTTTCACTATCCCAATATTGTCACAAAGGTAACTGAGAGCAAATTAAATCGTTTACTTCCCTTAGCAACTATAAAAAACTAAACAGGTATAAAAAAACTAAACAGGTATAAGAATAAAAACAGTTCGCCCATGTTATCTGTGTTGATAAAAAGAAGGCGGTAAAAATTTTTCTAATTTTCTCGAAAACGAATCGACCGATTTTAAAAAATCAAATGTCAATGCGAGGCCAGTGTTTTTTCTTACGCAACACTAATTTATTATGATTTAATACTATCATCAAGAGAAGGTGTTCCTACATATCTGTCGATCGCCTTAAATTTTAAGAACTTTTACTATTTTTCTTGTAATAAAAAAGCATACCTATTCGTTTTGCAAATAAGGTAAGTTTTTGTCTTGTTTGTGCTGAATAAGTATAGCGTGGCGCAAGCCAAGTACTGAGCTCTTCTGAAAGGGGGGCCCCAGGTCCAGACCCACAGGGCCTAGTAGGAAAATAGGTCCTGGGTAATGTTTATAGTAACAAGCAATTAACAACTACAACGTTTTAAAGTCTTTATGTCATCGTAGGTATTTTTAATTGAATGCAAACTTCCTATTCCTGAACAAATAATTTAAGGAAATTGAATTTAAAATATGAAATGTCCCTATCGCAACGAAGTAGGCTATGGCTGATGCTGAACAAACCCGGCATAGTATGTTACAGTTTGACATCTTATTTGCAAAATATTTCACTACGGAGAATACTGCTTTATTATCATCAAAATATTTCACTGCGGAAAATACTGCTGTAAGCTAGTCGGTTAGCAACTGTTAGAGAGTAATATAGGTAGGGATATATTTGTTATAAATAATTATGGAATCAAAAAATTTGAGCAAGACAAGTGGTGCGGCAAAAAGGCGTAAACATAACAACTTGATAATGCAAGTTAGTAAAATCTGAAGTGAACAATTTTTCAAATAATTTTTTTTGTAGATTATTATTATTAGTAAGCTGAAATACATTTATTTCATTCAAATATCATTTATGTTACATTTTATACAATAATTGTTTCCATGGCTAACTGATGATTAAACATTGTGATATTCAGTTATTAATTGCTTAGAAACATTTGGTCAGAAAATTGGTTATAAATGGTTAATCGAGTGAAATATCAAAAAATCTCTTAACATATTTTTTGTTCAGAATATAAGAAGATTTACTTTTTTTTGCGACTTGATTTTTTTTTTTTTTTTTTATGAACAAACACAAGCACTATAGAAAAAATCCTTTAGGGCACTCTGAGAGTGGTGCGTGTGCGCAAAAAGCGAGTCACGTTGGTTTTGAATCGTTGGAGGTTTAAAGTAACTTCTAATTTTAACCTGCCCTGTATGATATTCTAATTATTCGATCTTATTACGCATTTTTTAAATTAATTTTACGAGAACTTGTACTTTTTTAAATATTTCCTGGAAGTGATTTTAAACAATAGTTATTCAGAAAATAATAGTGTGGCCACTTTTCATGGGTTTTGGAATAATATTATATAATAACTAAATAAATTATTTTATAGGGCCTAATAAATAATTTTGCGGAGGAGGGGGGGGGGGGGGTTGCTCGGGTTTGGGGGGGCAAATTTTGAAGTTCCGCCACTTCCTGAGCATATCTTCCATTATCTCTCGGTAATTTCCGATTTATTGTTTCCGAGAGAATTTTGCACAACTTGCAACAAACCCGAACAAAAGAGCACGATGTATTAAATTCAGTTTCGGTCATTGATTCTGTAAAATGTGAATCCTTTATCAGCTCTCTGATCTGAGGTCCATCAAATATTCCGGCTTTCAATTTCTTCTTGCTGAGTACAGGAGATTTACTGGACAAGTATTCAAAATAAGCACCATTCTGGTCTAGGGCCTTTACAACCTTTACAAATTGTTTCATTAATCCTAGGTTAATATGGAAAGGAGGAAATATGATTTTTTCCCGTTCAACCAACGTTTCATTAATTACGTGAGCTTCTCCTTGTACTAAAGCATCTCTACAAGGCCCTACTGCCCCAAAGACACAAGAAACAAGGATATATTGTATAGATCCGTTTCTCTGTTAAGGTAGTATGTAATTTTGGTACTTGGATAAACAAGATTATTTTCATTTAGAGTATGGAGGCAAGTAACTCGGCGTAGGTAGGCTGCTATATATGTTGAAATTTGTATTTCTTCAGAATGCTGAACAGGTCTTCTTGCTGACTCCAGGTTAGGATAGTTCCACTTATACCGATTAATGCCCTTTATCTTCACAAGAGAAAAATAACAATCGCAAAGTGGCTTTTCTGTTCCCTCCATACCATCGGAGCACCAAACTTTCTTTGTCCTTTTGTCCATTGCCGCAGGTGTTTGACACAGGTTTTGCATACAACATGCGGAGCCCAGGATTTATCTTGGTCTCCTAAGTGAAAACCAAAATAGGCGAAATAAGCTTTTTTCACAAAGTCACAAATCACTCTTCTACTTTCTTTTAAAATATACTCGCCACATATGTAGCAAAAACATCCGGGTGGTTTACGCAACTACGCCTACTTGTAGAAGCCATGTTTGAATACTATTTTTCAAAAAACACATTCTTGCAAATTTTGTAAATTCATGCAGTCAATATTCCGCACAAGGGGATTATATAGGTACAGTTCGTTTCACGATATTTGGATACGACTTAATGATTTCCTGGGTCGGTCCCATTGTGTAGACAAGAGCTTGGCAATAAGCAAGTGAAGTATGAAGGGACGGACTAACGAAAACAAGTAATGATATGATTATATTAATGTAATCAAATGAAATAACATTTTTTTTAAATATTACTAGTCATATTTATTTACATTTATAATGTCATTCTAAAGATAGTTCTGTTTCGCTATCGCTATCCTCATCAAAATTAATTATAATTAGATTAATTATACGATCCAGACTAATATACGAATTTTCTACAGTTACAGTACGTGACGGACTGAATTTTTCCAACTACCTGGGGGAATATCATTAAAGCATTTTCGTATTAATTCTACAACACTAGAACTTAAAGTCGGAGAAATATTTTCAGACGTAACCAGTGATTTTAACTGGTGCCACATATGCTCTATGGGGTTAAAAATGCAATAATAGGGTGGGAGCCGTAGCACTGTATGTTCAATTTCTTCTGCCAATGTGTCACAAACATATACTTTTTTTTATACAAATTGTCTTTAAAACTTCTAAAAGATCACTTTTTTTTAACTTTCTTCAAAATATATATCATTCGCCGCCATGTAGTTCTGAATCTCCAATTTTGTATTATTTGAGCTTGGAGCTTTATGTAATTGGCGACTGTGATAGCTCGCATTGTCCATTACTATCACGCTAGTCGGAGGAATGTTTGGTAAAAGACAATTCTTGGGCCATTAGTCCAAAAATTCGGCCGTTGTATCTTCATGGTAGTCCACACAAGAGTCTTTAATTAATGTTTTTTGCAGAAAGCCACAAGGTATTTGGAACCCAACCGTTTTCTGACCCAGCATGTAAAATGCTTATTCTTTTTCCTTTATTTGACGGAGCTTTTGTTTTACTGCAACACTAGAAGAAGCACCATCAATGTTTTTCCATGGACGACACATACTGTTTTTTATACGTTTGGTAAAATAATATCAGTAATACAACTAAACTCTTCCAGCAAGAAATAAAAACAAACAAATTTTACCACAAAAAGAATAATAATGAATTAAATATAAATTAAGCAACCTAACCTACCTGGTGTGCCTATAGTTAATTATAATTATTACAATCCGGTCCTTTCCACATAATAATACCAAATGGTCATAAATAATGGGATCGTCGCAGGTACTTTTACTGCAGTCAATAAGTTATATCCATTTTTCGTGAAACAATCTTTACTAATATCCTAGGACACAAGCCAAGTTAACGAATTAATTTATGAGGCTTACGGTATACAGTTTCATTCTCTTTTATTGCCATCTAATGTATTTTTTGTGCTAATTGCAAATACAAAAATAAGAAATCTGCAGGTGCAAGAAAATTTAAGGAAAAATTATTTTTTATCTGTAATAATTATATGGCCTTTTTCCAATATAAGATTAGATTTTTCCAGTGATTTATCAATACATAGGTCTAATTCAAAAGGCATTAGTCTTAGAATTAGTTAAATTTTTCATAAAATGTATGACCATTATAATTGTGAAATATATTAATATTACAATTTATTATGAGTAGGCTCGATCTCACAAACTAGAGCTGATACGAAGAAAAGCTAAGTGTTTTTGGAATCACCACATTCAAAATAACTAAAATCAGTTGTTTTTCCTTTTTATTGGGCTGTGTAATAATTAATTGGGTAGTGTATTTAAATTCCGTACTAAAATGTAGAGGATATCGGAATGAAATAATATTGCTCTGTAACATTTGAAACTTTTTCCTAATAAAATATTCTCCAAATTTATATCTACTACATTCTATTTTAATTTGAAATATTCAATATGAACTTTCGTGTTTTACTGAAAATTATATATTAATACATGACTATATAAAATATATTTCCTGAAGTGTTTTATTCTTCTTCGTTTAATGAGAATGATGAAATCAATAATAGAGGTGCGCTTGGCAACAAATTGGTAAGTACGTACCTATATCTACGATATACAGTGTCCGCAAAAAGTCGCCATCACATCACAACAATTTTGTATTAAGTCCGATTAAATAGAATTTTATTTTGTCGGAAAGGAATAAACGCATTAAAAATAATAATGTGTAAGATGTGCTTACCACAAGCAAGTATTTATTTAGTATACCTATTTATTAGTGTTGTGATCGCTCGAGCGAAAAACCGCTTGATTACTCGATTATTGAAATGTACCGCTGTAGTGTGATCGAGTTAAAAAACTGCTCGTATATTCGAACAGTTTTTCGCTCGATAGGAAATACTCTAGTTATAAATTCAGGCGAGAAACCGAAAAATATCGCCTGTCACTTGATACACGACCTTCGGTCTACGCGCCGCACCATCCGATTGGCGACGTTCGAGTTTGACGCTGACCAGGTACACGACATACGTCTTTCTTAAACGCACATAAACAAGAAGGTGCATATAAAAAAGTATGCCAAATCCCTTAACGGAGTCATCGGGACATGGGTTTGGTAAAATTTTGTTTTAACTGTCTAGCCAGCGGCGTAGTTTAGGTCTCCGATTGTGAATATTAAAAAAATTAAAGGATACAATTTTTAAATTTTTATTTACTATAAACTCGAGGAAACTTCTCGAAAACAACATAATAATAGAAATTGTAAATAAAAATAACAAAATGGTTAACAAAATATATAGAAAAATTCGTTGGTAATCTTATAGTAAACATTTTAAAATCTAAACAGGAACTTTTTATTATTAAACTCAAGAAGACTTCTTAAAAATAACATACATTATAGAAAACGTTAATGGCAAATAAGAAAACGAGCAAAATAGTTAAATTTTTTTTTTTTTATGATCAAGCACAAGCACTATAGGAAAAATCCTTTAGTGCACTCTGGGAGTGGTGCGTGTGCGCTAAAAGCGATTCACGTTGGTTTTGAATCGTTGGAGGTTATATTCGTTGGGAAAAACGACCTCGGGAAGATCGTTCCACAAGGATGAAGTCCTCCAGATGAAAGAGTTCTTAAATAGTGAAGTTCGAGGAGTACTAAGCTTAACCACATATGGATGGGCGGCAGTGGTTCGTCGTGTATTTCTGCTATTCGTCGCTCTGGGCGGAATTAAGAGGGCAAGGTCAGCCGAGCACCTTCCATGAAAATATCTGTAAAAGAGAGTCAAATCCCCAACCTGTCTTCGATGTTCTAGGCTGTCGAGGTTCTTCGTCAGCTCGTGATCTCCGATCAGACGAATAGCCCTCCTTTCGATGGAATCCAGTAGCCGAAGAGTATGTTTGGGTGCAGAGCTCCAGACATGAGAGCAGTATTCTAGTGGTGGTCGAATCTGGGCTTTGTATAGTGTCAAAAGTTGTTGAGGTGTGTACAACTTTCTGGTTCGGAAGAGTATGCCAAGCTTCTGAGAAGCTATCTTGGCGATTGCCACAACGTGGTTATGCCAAGACATATTTCCTCCCAGATTGACACCCAGCAAATTAGTAGATGAAGCCAGTGGGATTGCGTGTCCGGCCATGACTATTTCCGGTTCTGTAATGTTAACCTTTTTAGAGAAAACTGCTGCCTGGGTTTTCTTAGCGTTAAATTCGACTTGGTTACTGTCACCCCAAGCCAAAATTTCTTCCAGGTCTTTGTTGAGGCGTGATACTTCATGCTGTCTGCGAAGATGTGCGTCGGCAGCGAATTCAAAGAGAAAGATGAGATAAGTGTGCTATCGTCAGCAAAACTAAATATCGGATTTTTAGTTTTCACCAGAAGGTCGTTAATGTTCGAAAGCAAATTTAATTTAAAATTCTAATTAAATAATTTTTAAAAATCAGAGGATTTATCTTTCTATTTAATAAAACATACCATTTTGTGAAAAATAATATTAAACCATTATTATGTTTACAGGTAGTATGTAAATGGATCTATTATTTATGGACTGACACACGGTTCCAGACGTCCGGCTTTAGCCGGACCAGACATGTCCTCCATTTTTGTCTCCTTTTCGTCCGACTTTTTCTAGCTGGGCAACCGGTCAACCATAAACTTTACCATACTACGCGAAATCGCTTGTAATTTTTTATTTTATTTTTTTACCTAGTCGTGATTAATAGAGTAGATTATTTTTTGGGGAAATAAATGCATTAATTTCATTGGTTTTTGTCGTTTTATTAATAATCTGTATTTATTTGGTTAATACTGATTGGACCGACCTTTGCAAAAATTAAGAACAAAAAAAATTTAAATACATTTGTGCAAAAAGTGACATAATTCATTATCCACGACTGTATGAGTATCAGGAGAGTTTTATTGAATTACTTTACCAGATCGCCTTGTCAAAATTAACCTCGTCTTAAATTAAAATTATTTTCACGTATGTAGGTACACCTATACTAGTGCGGAAAAGTGCACCGTTGAACATACAAGTAAATGTGGCTAAGGGTTAGTTTCTGCACGCTGGTATTTTTTTTTCTTGAAATATTACCTGCATTATATACGCATGATTGTGATGTTAATGTTTCCCTCGATTATAAAGCAGCAAAATACCTTTTACTGACACTGCTACAGGCGACAAAACTGAATACCTAATGCTTTTAGAAAGTAAAAGAATTAAAACAAATTTACGTAGGTACCTAAATATGCTGCTTTTGTAGGCTAAATCAGAAATTTTAGTATTCATCCGCAATAAAATAGTTTTGAGGTTTGTTCATATTGGTAGCATATAATAATTAATTTAAGTAGAATCCCGGTCGAGCACCTATTCGCATTAATTCGTTATTATTTTGCAAAAGACCGTTAAATGACCACACTAAGGGCCGATATTTTAAAGTCACCTTAAGGCGCAGTATGACGACGTAAGCCATCCTTAACACAAGTTTGACAGTATATTAAAATGCTCTTTAACTAAAAAGAATAGATATTTAAGGACGTCTTAAAGACTTAACGCGTCAATTGACCCTCAACTTAATTTACAACACCGGTATATAAGGTTTACCATATATTAAGGCTACCTTAGCTAAGGTATAACTTAAGGTAATATTCAAATATCGGCCCTAAAAATGTAAACCCTTTCCTTAAGAATTGTCCTAGTTCTCAATAGTATATACCTACATCACATCAGTTTCTGTAAAAATCAATAAATGTAGTGTAAATACGTAGTATAATAAATACCTATAATTATTATTGTAATCATGTATAGGTATGGGTACCTACATAATAATAAAAATAATAATATTATATCCGTATTTTATCCGATCTTATAAACCTAACATTCGTAAAATTTGGTAAACAACATTATAGTCATATTAAAACATTTATATAATGACCTTCCAATCTCCCTCAAATAATAATTATTAGAATCGGCTAGTCACTAAGAAAATGTATTATTCAGAGAACTTGATTACGTAAACAGACTCGCCTTTGACGCCATGACATACGCTGTGAACGCGATCAACTGGTTTTAAAAAGAAAGCCCCCCCCCACCCATACGTCCTGTGCTATATTTATAATAAAAAATAAAAATGCACTGCACAGCGCTGATCGTAGTTTACGAAATGTTAAAAGACCGAATTTATTTCAAAAATATCTGTCTCTATCAGTACATTGGATTTTATATTACGATTAAATAAAATAATAAAGAAACAGACCTTGAACCCACATTATTATATGCCTGGAAAATTAATTAATAAACACGTTTATTTGCCAAGTTAAAGCGATTTATTTTATCCGCCTAGCGGCGAATTCGGAAACTAAACAAAAAATTCCTGGCTAAAGAACCACGTCCCTATCTCAACTTGACGAGTTGAAAATATATATCTAAATGTTGAGTCACCGCGTGATAGTCTAATTACGCCACGATTCTTTGTTCGATTTTGACGAAAATCGGTCGAAATTTTTAAACATTTTTACAGATTCGGTTAGCTCGTGTCAAAATCTATCTAGATCCGTGCGAAAATCGGCGGAAAATAACTTTTTCTGCTTCAAAATTCAGTATTTTTAATAACGAGTTCTGTAGTTTCTGTAGCAAACATCTGTCTCGTAAATCGGTCGGAAGCGGTCGGGCGTCCTCGCCAACGCTGATGGAGTACGTGCTTTCGTCGTAACAGAAAAGCAGGCATATCAGCTAGGTGGCGTTGTGTTAAAACTATTCAGGGTAAGTAATAAACCCTACTTTTTCTTGGTATTTTTAACCCTTAAATTAAAAGTTTGGTTTGTATTTTGGTAAAATACGTTTAGTTTAACATCTTTAAAAGCAAAATCAAGTGAATAATTCATGTTTTGTTACTGTCCGACTAGTGAAAAGTGTGTTTGTTGATCGAGTTGACGGAGGAAATTTGCTAACAGGTCATTAACATTGTTTATGGTTTTTCGTATTTTACCAAAGTAGTCCGAATAGTTTGCATGCACTGATGTAGTTTATACTAAGGGGCCATTCAGCACTACCTAATTTTGCCCATAAATCATGAAAAACCCTTTCAAAAATCCTTCAAAATAATCTAAAAATACTACTTCGTATAAGAGAATTAGAAACGACGTCGGTTTTTTGGTTAGTTGGATGGCTAACGAATAGACTGTTTCGATTCGGTACTGCGCTGCTAGCCGGCTTCGATAGAGACTTCATCGGAGCGCCCGGCGGAGATGCGGGTGCCCCCTTTTAGAGGTTGAGAGGGGGGCTTATCGTGTATATCCTGTTGCGTTAGTTTCCGAGCGTGGATTGAAAATAGGGGGCGCTTAATGCTCATTTAACTACACGGATGTGACGGATTCGATGTTCCAATGATTTTTGACGTTGATGTTTTTCTCAAAGGGTGGGGGTTGTTTCCATTTTTGGATCCGACACTCTGAACAAATTATTTTTTCTTGTACTGTCACTGACAGTTGTTGAGAACCTATTTTTGGACAGTCTTTATGTCGGAAACATGGGAAAAGTACGTACCAAGATTTTGGAAGTTCCTTTTGACGTTTCAATCAATTCAATAACAAATCAAGATTTAATCTTTTTATTTTTAACTATTAGAGATTCTTGTTTTGATATCGTTTTTGCCTTATAAAGTATTTTACTTATATTTTTAATAAAATATTTATTTATAAAATGATTTTCACGCTGAGTGGCCTATTCAAGATCTCGGAACCTAAGAAAGATTAGTATCTTTTTTGTTTGACATATTAAGTACCTAGTATAAAATATGCCGATTTTTTAAATGAATATATTTTGACGTAGTTATCACTTCCGGTTATAGTTGATACAATTGTTATTTTAAATAGAATGTCCTGTAGATTTTGGTATTTTTTCATTCTACACGGTGGGCCAAAAAAAGTTACCACATTTTTCTATTCTGAATAACTACCTAGGTATTGTTTAAAATCATTTTTAGGACATATTTACAAAACTATAAGTAATTGCTCGTAAAATGAATTTAAAAGTAATAAGATCGAATTAGAATATTATACAGGGCGGGCTAAAATTAGAAGTTACTTTAAACAAGTCACAAAAATTAGTTCTTTCTTTTTTTAAATCATTGAGCCTCTTATATTTAGGACAAAAAACATGACAGATTTTTTGATATTTCATTCTGTCAAGCATTTATGACTAATTTTCTGAGCAAATGTTTCTAAGCAGTTAATAACTGAATATCACTGTTTTTTGTCAGTTGGTAGTGGAAACAATTTTAGAAAATGAAACAGAAATGGCATTTGGAGAAATGTAAATATTAAAATTTCATCTTCAATATGTTAAAAATACCTTAAAAACATTATCAACTTCAAAATAATAGCTTACTAAGCAGTAATAAGAATCTACCGAAATTAATTATTTGAGAAAGTATTGAATAGTATGACCTCTGGTTTGTTCAATGCATTTTTGTAAACATCTTTTCCATTGAACAATTTTTCAGTTAATTTTTTTAAAGATTATTCTTACTTGTAAGCTATTATTTTGATGTTAATAAAGTTTTTCACATATTTTTTAACAAATTAATGATGAAATAGATTTCTTTCATCCAAATATCATTTCTGTTTAATTATTTCCATAGCCTCCTGACTAAAACAGTGATTAACTGCATAGAAACATTTACTCAGAAAATTAGGCATGAATGCTTACCGAACCTATGAAATATCAGAGGAAATAGCAACAAATCTCTAAACATTTTGTGTTTAGAATATAGGTAAGAGGCTTTAACATGTAAACTGTCCCAATTGCATATTTGAAAAAGAAAGAACTTATTTTTACGACTGGTTTAATGGAACTTCTTATTTTAGCCTACCCTGTATGATATTCGAATTCGATCTTATTACTTTTAAATGTATATTACGATAGCTTATAGTTTTGTAAATATTTCCTGCAAATTTGGTTTAAAAATGGTTTAGAAAAAAAGTTATTCAGACAAGAATAATGTAGTCACTTTTTTTGGCCCGCCGTGTATGTAAAAATTTGGATTTTTACATACACGGCGTGTACCATGAAATATGCATGAAATTCTAACCCTATTCTGGGATCTTCAAAATTATGTCTTACGGCCCTAGTTATCCTATAGTTCGCGGCCAAAACTGATCTCGGTGACAACAGTCGAAATCATGAAAGCTGCCAAAATATGCTATGTTGTCATTGGTGGTATGCATTGGTTTCCATGGTTTTGACTGCTTCGTCACTGCCATCAGTTTTGGTCGTGAACTATAGTTAATTTTCTTTACCAAGATGGCGCCCATCAGCTATTTTAACAGTTAGAACTGTAATTCTTACGTCAGGTAGTTTACCGTCCCCTATACACACCCAAATTTGATAAAAAAAATATTACACAGCGGGTCAAAAGTCAATAGAACCGCACGATATAACGTGTTAACAAGAAATGGTATTTTTTTTGTTACCAGTGACATGGCGATCCTTTTGGGCCAGTGTTTAACTCAGATATGTCTCACATTGATTTAGTTTAAAAAATTAATTAAATTAAATTTTTATGAAACATTTATGTCAGATTTAAATTTTAGGAAATTTTCATGCATCTTGATTTTGTGCACCACCCTGTACAATTAGACATATCAGGACGTAAACTACCCTGCCCTAAACTGTAGAATCTGTATTCTGTTAGTTAAAACAAAAGTTATTAAAATGAGTTCATTATTAACGAATTAACATAATTAGGACGCGAATTTTTGAATATTCGATGATATTAGACGTAGTGTATAATAAATACTCATAAGGACTCAACTCATAAGCCATGTATAATATAGTAATATTATCTCATAAACATGTATAAGTATACTGAGCAATTATTATAGTATAAGGAATGTAATTTTACACATAATGGTAAATTAGAATACAGGGTGATGCACAAAATTCATTTATATGAGTATTTATTATATTATACCGGAAAGGTATAATTTATAAAATACCCTGTATAAAAAATGTTTAATATTTTTATGAAATAAAAGGGCCCATGCCTTTTCTAAATTTACTCGATTTTTTTAAAATCTTTAACTGCATTAGTAATAAAGTAAAGTCAAATTCCCTGTTACTTACATGTTTTTTTTTATAAAAAATTTCTAGAAAAATTCCTTCGGTGAACATTACTCAGAAACGGTTGGAGATAGGTATAGGAAATTGTTAACAAAATTTAGGTAGTATAGTTGTTGCAGAATTATACCGTTGACTCTTACTGCCATAAATAAACTACCTGATTAAACCCTATTGTATACGTCTGAACCTCTACAAAGCTCAATAAATGGGATCAGGGCCGGCTTGAAAATGCATACCACACCACATTATTGATTTTTATAATTTAAAATAAATAGATAGGTATTTTTAGTTTTAGGTAGATACCTATAATAAATGTAAAATAATGATAACAATTAATGATAATTGAAAATAATATAATTTAAAAGTATAACTATTAGGATAACAAGAACAATAAAAATTAATTAAATTCTAAGAAACTATTGATAATTTATTCAACATTTTTTATTAGAATTGGGAATGATTTTTGCTTGCCGGCTATGATAACTAGCATTGTCCATTACAATGACGCTATTTTCAGGTATATTTTTAAGGAATTTATGTTTAAACCAATCTTCAAAAAGTTGTGCGTCGGTATCTTGATGGTAATCTAAAGAAGAATCTGCTATGTTTTTAGCTGAAAGCAACAGACAATTTGGAACAAACCCGTTCTCTGAACCAGCATGTAATATTGTGATTCTTTTGCCTTTATTTGATGGTGCCTTGGTTTGACATTTTTTGGAAGAATCATCCCAACCTTTTCTTGAAGTGTCATGGGTATCGAACCATATTTCGTCAAGGTAAATAATTGGACGATTTTCTTCTCTAAATTATTTAACAGCTGTTAAATATTTAAGTCTCCACCCGTAAACGTTGAGATTCCATTAATGTTTGTCTTTTATCAATGCTTCCGTATTTAAAACCCATTTTACGCAATATTTTCCTAAGGCTTGAAAGGCTTCAAGAGATATTTGTTTCGTCTTTAATCAGCCGCTCTCAGCGCAAATCAAAGTGGGTACAGTTTGTGCCTCATACATTTGGTAAATCTTTCTTCTTAATAAATCCATGTCATTTTCGTCAATGCTTCTAAATGTGCCAGAATCACTCCGATTTTTCTAGGATTAACAGGTTTAAGTACTATGTCTCTTACCGAAGATAAAGGAGTTTTTGTCAAAGTAGACGTCTCTGCCTAAGCATCCATCGAATTAAAATTTCTACTCAACAACGATTGATACACATTTTTAATTATTAGTTTGGCATCGGTAGATGCTTTCTTTTAAAAATGACACTTGAAGATGCCCCCTATCAGCACAATTCCAAGGACACCACATTCTACCACTAATAAGCCTAACTAAAAATTACTCGCCGGAAAACCAATAAAGAATAAAATTATTAAAAATCACTTTGTATTTATATATGCATCAGGCATAGGTATAAATTTAATTTGTATACCTGGTCCGGCTCTGCTCGAAAAGGTTTTAAAATTTGGGATTTCCTTATTTATTTTATGGTCGAAGGGATAATGAGGTTTTATTGCAGTCAAAAGATCAACGGTATAATTCTGCAGATACTATACTTGGATTTTTATATAGAATCGAAAAATGTCAAAATATCCAGGGTATTCTATTTAAAATAACAATGTTAAACCTAACTGCCGGTATAATAGGAAGTGATAGATACATCGACATATATTCATTAAAAAGTTCGACATCTTTTATAGCGAGTATCGATGTTTCAAACAAATATCTTTTTTTTTTAGTTCCCGAGATCTTTTAATAGTATACAGTTTGTCATTGCTCGAAACCGCACCTCCTGCTATTCTTCCAGGAAAATTTAAATTCTAGGATTATTTGATATTATTATGTTCCATTATACGTAAGGGTCAAATTATTATTGAAAAGGCTTTGTTCCTATTAAGAAATAATTTTGGAAAAATAAAAACCACGCCCAATAAAATAATAAAATTGTAAAAATTCCGAGAACGAAAATTGCCAAAATAGTTATACATATAGTATCGGGTGGACAAATAAGAGAAGTTTTGAAATAAAAAAAATCATTACACAACCAACCAAGAGAAATTGCTTTAAATCATTTTCAAGTTCTTAAATTTACCTCTAGAGTTCAACCTAGGGCTAAGAAGAATATCTGTCATTTATTGATAATATGCCAAATAAAGCGACACATTCAAAATTAAGTGTTTTATTCGTTGAAATATACGGCACAACTTTCATTTAATACATTTTGCTCTAACTCGCAAAATGTACTGGAGGGAAGAGGGGAACCTCATTTGAAATAAATACTCATAACTCCGGTTTGCCTTTACCAAATCTGTCAATTGTTTTCGTTATATCCGTCGCCACTAGAGGGGACTATAGACACACATCATCAGATTTCTCAAATTTGTTCAATAATTTCAAACTAAACCGGGTGTTTCGAGGGGGAACGCTCACCCCTATAACTTTTTATTTGTTTAAATTACAAAAATAAAATTTGGTGGATTTGATGCATTTTATGACATTACGGACTACATTTTGTCACTTCCGGTTCAACCGCAATTTTCAAGTTTTATTGTGTTTTACACACTTTTTAAGAAGGCTATTTCCCAGCAAGCTCAATTTTTTCAAAAGAAAACATATTGGCTCAGTCGGACAAAAAGATAGAGCATTTTTTTTCCAACAATTTGATATCGCAGACCCTTATATCAAGTTAAAAAAGGAGAGATAATTTATTAAAAATACCAATTCATGACAAAAAATGTATCTAGGTGCCCATGACGCCATAATGCTAACAAATAAATGAACATAAATACAAATTTAAAACCAAGGCTTAGAAGTATTTCAGGGGGTTCTTAGCAATCTAGATGAAAAAAGAAACATAATTTAAAGCCTTAAAAAGTGACGTGGGGTGAATCGATATAGTCAAAAATATACTGGGGGTTCCATTTAAAAATCCAAAGTTGGGGTCATTTCCGGTTAAACCGGATACAAATGTCCCTCATATCATGAAATCCAAAAATATATCACCTACAAACTAACCAAATTTTATTTCTGTAATTCGAACAATAAAAAAGTTATAGGGGTGGGCGTTCCTCCTGAAACACCCTCCCTGTATAGTATAAATATTTATTTAGATATAAAATATTTATATTAAAAACTAAGATAACTGGTGAAAACCGTATAGCGATATCTTAATTTAAACCAGAGATGCAAGAAAAAACTATTTAAAAAAATGGCCTACTAGCTTGGAGCTAAGCCTCCCCTCAACTACTATTACTATAGGAAAAAATACTATGAAATCAGCTGCAAGGAATCGACATTTTTACAAAACACGTGTTGTAGGTTTACAACACAATTAACTTTTAAAATTTAAAAGTAATTTATAAATTCCTTAGTATCTTTCCGGAGTATCTCTAAACGACTTTTCTTCCTAAGCGTTTATTTCTGTTTTAGGAAAAAATTTGTAATACAACTAAATTGTAGGAAAGTATATATTTTTGTGTTTCGAAAGATTTTTAGATTTAATTTTATTTACTGTTCCATGTAGAAAGAGATTATTAATAAAATGTATATACATCTTTTGTTCAACATTTTAAAAAAATATGCAGCGTTTTCATAAAAAAAGAGACAACTCCGTTTTTTCGTGCTAAAAATTGAAGTCTAGACCCCGATCACGTTCTGTCTCTGTCTTCCGATTATCGTTGTCGGCTTAACGATTACGGGCGGACGCTCGACGTATTGTTCTAACGGCAAGGGCAGATCCAATTCGCCTCGTGTCTAACAGGCGCGAAATGAACACGGGTCAAATTGGAAATTTCTACTGACTCCGGCATCCTCTTAATAGCTCCAAGAAGAAGAATTGTGCAGCAAAAATTATATATACAAACACTCTAATTATTCTTCATCATTTAACTCCTGATCAATAGTGGGGATGTCGACTAGTAATAATTAAATAAGAAAATCTTACTTTTTACAAAGGAGCATTGAAACAAAAACATAAAAAGCTATCACTGAGGAAAAAAATTTAAACCCTTTTACCAATAGAATTAGTTTTGTAAAAGTTTAATGACTACTTGACACATTTAACGAGTTTTTTATCTATTTTTCTACGCAAAAATGATAATTCCAACGGCTGAAGCATTTCATATGCTGGTAGTATATTTTGATTGCTTCCAAAATGCAACAATTGTCATCAGGTTGCCGTTTCCTTGCAACCTATTTCATAGTATTTTTTCCTATTAGTAGTAGTGGTAGTTTACCGTCAAGCTAGTAGGCAATTTTTTTATTATTTGTTTTCCTGTATCTTTGGTTTAATTTAAGATATCGACATGCGGTAAAGACATGAAATAATTTTGGAAAAAATTAAGAAACCTAATGATTGTGCCCAAGCATCCTCTAGCGATAAAGGAAATAAGAAAAATAGTCATACAAAATTCAAAATATTCCTATATGATAAGCTCTTTCCGAGGCTGTTTCAGACGAGACCAAGTTTGTCAAATTTGGTTAAGGTAAACCGGAGTTATGAGTATTTATTTCAAAAGAGGTTCCCCTCCTCCATTCAGTCTATTTTGCGAGTTAGAGCGAAATGCATTAAATTAAGTACCATATATTATTATTATTTCAACGAATAAAACACTTTCTTTTCGATAAGTATAGCTTTATTTGGCATATTTTCGTTAAATAACCCATATTTGCTTAATCATAGATTAAACGCCCTCTAGCGGCAAATTTAAGAACGTGAAAATAATTTCCAGCAATTTCTCTTGATTTTGTAAAAAAATATTTTATTTCAAACAGTTCGTGAGATATTTCCGGCGTCCATTTTTATTTGGCCACCCGGTACATAATATTATCTAGATTAGGAAATAATTACAACCCTCATTTCAAGAATGCCGCTAGTGCGTCTATAATAGGTATCTATGCTGAGGGTAAAAGTTTCACTACAAACACAATTGAGGAGGGGAAGTAACAAAGGGGCAATGTGCCAAAATTGTTAGCTCGAACGGCGAATATGTGTTGCCTAACCAATGTTACGCTTACGACGGAGGCTAACTTAACCCCCCACACTTCTGTCCGGGCACTTTGCTCGTTCCTTTTAGGAATAACTCATATTTTGATAAATTGGCACTTAACCCCTTATTTACTCCACTCCTCAATTATCAACACATATTGTTTTAATATAATTGTAATACATTTTCCGATTACTGATCCAGTTTTAAAAATATTATTATTATTAATTTTCCAAAATACATTTCTTCAATTGTTTGTATTTTGAATTACCCGTGGTCCAATTAATATTTATTTGCTTCATTTACCACTACAGTGGACTCCTTCGTGATCATTGAACATTAAAATCAACTTTATTTTTCATTCAAATGCGTTGTCAACATTTTTCAATATCCGCTGAATCAAATATAAGAAATCTGAACAATGAACAATTATTATTTTACAAAAGATTTCAAACTGTATACGGCTAAGATAACAATTTGATAAAGTTCAGTGTTCGTAGAGTAGTTGGTAGAGCGGCCGGCTAGAAAACTGAAGGTTCATGGTTCGATTCCCAATGGAAATATTTTTTTTAAATTTTCAAAACGTCGACACATTGAAAAAACAACAAACCCGAATGAACAATACGTAAAATCATTTTTTTTAACTTTCCCAAGTACTGAAATAGACGTAACACGATTAGCGGTAAAACGGGTAACCCCTTGTTGTCCTTGTCTCACCCTCACAACGACATTGAGATTTACCGTTCGCACAGAAAGGGGAGCATCTTTAGTTGATTAAATACGTTTAGACATTAAGGGTTATATAAATATGTTATATTCTTTCCGTGGTAGTGATGTCGAAGCGAATATTGCACTGGGAGCATTGGAAATATTCGATCATTTTTTCGCGAATATTCGCTTTAAATAAGTTAAATTTTATTTATTAAAAACCCGCAACAACATGATGGACCATTAAGACAGTTTACGGCGACCATTTCATTATTTGGAAAATCTTATATTTTCAGCCTTAACTTGATGAAAATCCATAATAAAATTATTAAAGAAAACACTATTTGATGTTTTTGATTTTCACTATATTTTGTCAACATGACACGTGTTTCACAGTCACACCATCACATCTGATGAAGCCGCTGTGACGGTGAAACACGTGTCATGTTGACAAAAAATGTAGTGAAAATCAACATCAAATAGTGTTTTCTTTAATAATTTCATTTCATTTGAAGTAATCAGTGCAATCTACCAATTTTTAATTTTTTAACATACAGGGTGTTGCAAATTTGGCCTTCACCATTGGGATTTCGGACGGCAAGAGATGCGAAGTCGGCCAAATTGGGGCAAAGTTGCGTAATTATGGGCCCAATAATATGCCGCAAAAACAAAAATAATTACAGGGTTTCAATATACAGGGTCCGCAAACGAAGCGTGGACGGAAGATTAAATCGTTATCGAAGAACTTATCAACAATACTAAAACAGCTTGAGATATTGGATTAAAAGCGGCATGTTTTAAAAATATTTTATATTATACAGGGTGGCCCAAAAAAGTGTGACAGCATAAAGTTATATTTTTTTAAATGGTACACCTAGTATTTCATTGCATATTTAGGTTCGTATTACTATCGTTTATAAGTGCCTCAAATTTTATTTAATTTGGTTCTGTAGTTTCGGAGAAATAAATTAAAAACTAAAAAAAAAAGTTTTGCAATCCTGAATAAAAAAATCAAAAAAAACAATCCAGAACCATTTTCCTAACCTCGGCATTGAGTAAAATTTATGACAAGAGGTCTAGAGATACTATGAATGTAATTGCGTTTATTTATTTTATACAGGGTGTTCATAATAAGCTTCCAAAAACCCCACATTTTAAAATAATTTTTCTCAAGTTTTTCAAATGGAACACCCTGTATATTATTTGGCTGTTTGACGTAGAATTCATAGACAATTTTTTTTTGTAATACAAGCATGTAAGTTATATCCAGCCGTTTTCGAAATAATTGTAAATATTATAAATTATGTTGTTTAAATAGAGTTTTTATTGGGAAATTTTGTTATAGGCGACTAGACTAATAATTGTAAACTAAAGTTAATGTTCAAAATAGCTTTCTTTTACTCTTAGAGTTTACCATATTTTAGTTATTTCGATATAAATTTTAAAAGCATACATTTTTGCTACTTTTATTATTTAATTTTATTTTTTATTCTTAATCGAGTTGCGATGATTTCTTTTTGTTTAGATTGTCACTATGACAGTTAAATAAAATTATTTTTATTTGTTCAGTCGCCGAAATTAAGTACTAACTAACACAAAATGTCGAATTTTAGAAATGGTAAATGTATATGATTTTTATACTGGGTGAATGTGCACGAAATTGCCTCCTCGCGAGCCGAGTGTATGCTGAAAGATATCCAGATATTGAGAGAAAGCCGAGACGAAAAACCTTCGAGAAGTTGTTGCAAAGATTTGTAGCAACAGGAAGCACTGCGTACACAAAAAGGATGATAATCAATAAAACCGTTATTAATGAAGAAAATGAATTAAGAATTCTGTTGGCAGTAGAGGAAAATCATTAAATTAAGTAAAAGAAAGCTATTTTGAACATTAACTTTAGTTTACAATTATTAGTCTATTCGCCTATAACAAAATTTCCCAATAAAAACTCTATTTAAACAACATAATTTATAATATTTACAATTATTTCGAAAACGGCTGGATATAACTTATATGCTTGTATTACAAAAAAAAATTGTCTAAGAATTCTACGTCAAATAGCCAAATAATATACAGGGTATTCCATTTGAAAAACTTGAGAAAAATTATTTTAAAATGTGGGGTTTTTGAAAGCTTATTATGAACACCCTGTATAAAATAAATAAACGCAATTACTTTCATAGTATCTCTAGACCTCTTGTCATAAATTTCACTCAATGCCGAGGTTAGGAAAATGGTTCTGGATTGTTTTTTTTTGATTTTTTTATTCAGGACTGCAAAACTTTTTTTTTTAGTTTTTAATTTATTTCTCCGAAACTACAGAACCAAATTAAATAAAATTTGAGGCACTTATAAACGATAGTAATACGAACCTAAATATGCAATAAAATACTGGGTGTACCATTTAAAAAAATATAACTTTATGCTGTCACACTTTTTTGGGCCACCCTGTATAATATAAAATATTTTTCAAACATGCCGCTCTTAATCCAATATCTCAAGCTGTTTCAGTATTGTTGATAAGTTATTCGATAACGATTTAATCTTCCGTCCACGCTTCGTTTGCGGACCCTGTATTTAAAAAAATCTAAAATTTTGCGTTTCATTTTTTCCTGACTTTGTTCGACGAGATGTCCGACAGTAGATTTCACTTTCTCATTGCTACTTTTTATTATCCTCAAGATGGCATCATCAGATCATTCATGCGACGTTTCGTCTTTAGTTCACCACCATCAACTTAATTTTTTTAAATACAGGCCTGGATCTTTTTGTTTAAATTATGAAAGAGAACCGAGCTCTACGTTAGGTGGTATAAAACACTTACTGGTTTTGCGACGTTTTGTTCCATAAATTGACCATCTTCATTAAAATACCCCTGGTGCATTCCTGTAATTTACTTTTGTTTCTAAGAAATTGAAAATTTTTAAACTATTATTGCTATTTCTGTCTTTAATTGGTATTGTTATTACGTACTACTACTGTTTTATTTATTTCAAACTAATAGTTTTTTCAAATTTCTTACTTATCGTAAGTACAAGTAACTTATTTTATTAATACAAATAAAATTTGACTCTTAAATCCATTTTCGAATTATTCTGAATTTTTAAAAAATATACTTGAACGTACAGTAAGTTTCACGAAAATTGGATACGACTTAATGATTTCCTGGGTCGGTCCCATTGTGTCGACAAGAGCTTGGCAATAAACAAGTGAAGTATGAAGGGACGGACTAAGGAAAACAAGTAATGATATGATTATATTAATGTAATCAAATGAAATAACAGTTTTTTTAAATATTACTAGTCATATTTATTTACATTTATAATGTCATTCTATAGATAGGTCTGTTTCGCTATCGCTATCCTCATCAAAATTAATTATAATTGGATTAATTATACGATCCAGACTAATATACGAATTTTCTACAGTTATTACGTGACGGACTGAATTTTTCCAACTACCTGGGGGAATATCATTAAAGCATTTTCGTATTAATTCTACAACACTAGAACTTAAAGTCGGAGAAATATTTTCAGACCTAACCAGTGATTTTAACTGGTGCCACATATGCTCTATGGGGTTAAAAATGCAATAATAGGGTGGGAGCCGTAGCACTGTATGTCCAATTTCTTCTGCCAATGTGTCACAAACATATACTTTTTTATACAAAATGTCTTTAAAACTTCTAAAAGATCACTTTTTTATAACTTTCTTCAAAATATATATCATTCGCCGCCATGTAGTTCGGAATCTCGAATTTTATATTATTTTTGCTTGGAGCTTTATGTAATTGGCGACTGTGATAGCTCGCATTGTCCATTACTATCACGCTATTCTGAGGAATGTTTGGTAAAAGACAATTCTTGGACCATTCCTCAAAAACTAACAAATTTTACCACAAAAAAATATTTAAATATAAATTAAGCAACCTACCTGATGTGCCTATATTTAATTATAATTATTACAATCCGGTCCTTTCCACATAATAATAACAAACGGTCATAAATAATGGGATGGCCCAGATACTTTTACGGCAGTCATTATGTTATATCCATTTTTCGTGAAACAATCTTTACTAGAGGTGTTTTAATGAAAATGGTAAATTTAAGGAACAAAGCGTCGGAAAACCAGTAAATGTTGTATACCCTTGAAGGTAGATTTCGGTCTTCATTCATAAGTTAGACAAAAAGATCCAAGCCCGTATTTAAAAAAGTTGATGATGGTGACCCAAAGACGAAACGTCGCATGAAAGATTTGATAATGCCATCTTGTCGAGAATAAAAAGTAGCAATGAGAAAGTAACATTTATTTTTGGACAACTCTTCGAACAACGCCACCGAACCGAACCGCAAACTTGTAGATTTTTCCCAATGTTTTGAAAGTCCCTGTACTTATTTCAGATTTTTTTGCGGTATATTATTCTGTCCATAATTACGCAACTTTGTCCCAATTTATCCGACTTCGTATCTCTTACCGTTTCCGAAATCCAAATGGTGATGGTCGAATTTGTAACACCTCCCAAGTAGCATTTTTAGACACATTATGGTACATGTATCGTAACTATCGTTTCTTTTTCCGATCAAAATTGGAAACTGTTGGCAACAAAAATGGAAATATTTTCGAAACGTATACATTTTAAATGGGACATTTACACGTGTTTCCAAGTGGTTGGTACTAGCTGTGACTTTCGCTATCTCGATGCACAATCGAAACTTTTATCGAAAATGTTTGGAAAATATTCAAAAATATTTCTAAACTGTTACTTATGTTTATTCAAAAATGACATTATAAAGGGGCGGGGCTATGTTAAACCATGCGCAAAACAATTAGGATACCTTCACTGTTGTAAAATACAAGAAAAACAATATGAAACAATAATTTCGCCATGATAAATTCGTTATAAGTATATTTCCTATAAGTTATTTTATTTCGTATCCCTAGTTATTGCACATAAGAACCAAAAAATCATTGTCACAGTAAATTTTATCGTGCAGTTTAGTAATTTGGCTTTATATTTTTAACGTGCCCTCGATTTATTTTCATTTACAAAAAAAATATACTTTGTCAAAAAAATTAAAATTAAAGTATTATCAATATTTTATTTATTTCTTTTATAAATCGACTTAGCCAGGAAAATGGAACTTATCTAACAACTTTTGGCTTTGCAAGAGATGCAGGAATTTCATTAAAACTCATTTTAACAAAGAAAAATTCATTTCCCAAAATGGCCGCTTGAAAGCAATACATTATTCTGGTCCAAAATGGACTCAACACACAATTTCTAGTCTTTGGCTTCTATAATGTTTCCATGATGCACAGAAAAATAGAAGGTTTTTTAAGGTGATGGCGAATGCCACAGAGGAAAAAAAGGTTAGCTTGCATGCACAGAAAACAAAGGTTGGGTATGGACAACCTAAGTCTGACGTCACGAGAGGCGTGGTTTCAAAAACCTTTGCAGACTAAAATTACATTAAAAATCCCATAGAAATTTTTTAAAGCATCGGTACACGTTTATAAGGGATAAATAAGCAATTTCCTGATATTATTTGTATATTAGATGTTATTATTGATTCATTTTCAGAAACATATTGACGTAAGTGTTTTTTGAAGATTTTTAATCAACATCTTGTTTGATGTTATGTTATTATTGTTTGCATAGGGAGATTTAAATTGTTATTTTTCTGTTATAAACAGTTTATTGCACTGTATTTATCAACATAGAGTATATCCACCCTATAGCCATACTTTATGTTGAGAAATACAGTACAGTAAGCTTTTTTTTACAGAAAAATAACAATTTAAATCTCGCTAAACAATAACATAACCTCAAACTTGTTCAGATGGTGATTAAAAATCTACCTAAAACACTTACCTCAATCTGTGATGGATCAATAATAAAACGTAAAATATAAATAATATCAAGAAGTTGCTTATTTATCGCTGATAAACGTACACCGATGCTATAAAAAATCACTTATGTGAAATTCAGTGCAATCTTGTGTCTTACCAAAACTTTATAATTTTAACTAAAATTTTTTCGAAAAATATGGATCTTTGCGTGTCGTTAATGTATCGACACTACGGTTTGTAAAATATTTCGAAACAAGCACGTCTTTAAGTGTTTCTAGTAACTGGATTCGAAAATGTGTCGCAAAAGTTTCGTAACACATATGTCTCGATACAACTTTCTAATTTTAATCGAAAATGTTTCGAAACGAATGTGTGTCCAATTTGTGTTTAAAAATGCTACTTGGGCTTGTATAGACTATACTGCCCTGCTAGGACTAGTTGTCCCAAGTACTTAAAAGTAGTTTTGAGAAATTACGCCTTTGGTTATTATTACATCCACTTTTTTCCCTTCAATTCACGTAGAAGTGTTGCGTTTCCTTAAATAGTTTTGAAAATATACACTAATACTTTACTATATTATAAAAATATAAGAGATATACAGGGTGTCCGGGAACATGTGGAAAATCTCCCGGATATGCAGAAAACACGTGAAAAGAATACTATAGGTTCATATAAACTTCTTTCGTATCGGCCTCCTCTTCGGAGATATGGGCTCCCAAAGAGCACCAATAATTAAGTACTCTTCATTCATGCCTCTAATCCTAACCGTTTTCGAGAAAACGTCATTTTATTCACACTGAGTCCTGTAACTTCTCACGGGTTAAATATGAAAAAGCTTAATTTTAAAGGTTGAATATTTGATCGGAACAAAGATGTATCTTTTATTGAAATACGCCAAATACATGATATAATTAAAATACCGTTTTTCCGAAAACGGTTAGGATTAGCGACATGAATGAAGAGTACTTAATTTTTAGCCAATAGTTAAAGGTATGTAAAAAACATTGTCCAAAGTTCTCATCATACAGGGCGTAAAAAAAATGGGCCCATGAGTGTTACAGCTAGTCCGTCCCTGCAGCTGTGAGTAATTCACAACAGTTGCTTGGGTAGTAATTTGACTGGTCTTACCTGGTATACATCATATTAAAAAATAATTGAAATATACCAGGTGGTTCAATAATTATGTGTAAAAAACTTGATTCCATTGGTGCTCTTTGGGAGCCCATATCTCCGAAGAGGAGGCCTATACGAAAGAAGTTTATATGAACCTATAGTATTCTTTCACGTGTTTTCTTCATATCCGGGAGATTTCCCACATGTTCCCGGACACCCTGTATACACATCTCAAAAAGTGAAATTTTGCAGATAGGACAATATAGGTTTTGATAGAAGAGCAAGGCCTTTTGTTCATTTTCAGACATAAATGTCATGCAATTCATATAATAAAATAAGGAAGAAAATAATAGATGAGTGATTTTGTTTTAAAAGAAGATGCATTTTATATGAGAAGAATAAGAAGGTTTTTCATTGATAAAGTGTAAATCATATTTGACAAAACTTGGTGCATTTCGGAAAAGAAATCTTATGTAAAACTGTATAAATTTAACCTGGAGTTAAATTTGAAATAAATAACTTTAACATTTTAGCAAACACAGTGCTTTGATATTTCATTGATGTAAGAAAATCGTTTTGTTAAAGTTATAGTTCGGTAGTGTATCAATGTTGAAAAATATTTCCACATTTTCTGCCTCGTCTTCTAAGGACGCCTGTGGCTCCCCCGATTGCTTCATGTTTTTTTTTTAATATCGCCTACAATATTTCTAATACGTCGAATTATTCTATCGCATTGTACGGAAATTATTATTGTATTGCATTACACGGAAATAAGACTATATTAAAATTGTTATAGTAAAGATTTTATTGTTTTCCAATAAAATATAGTATTAATTACATTTTTATTGATAATCTGTTCCAAAATAATATTGTGAACGTAATTTCTAAAAAAGTATTGCTGGAATTTCTAATAAATTTAGTAAAATCAAGTAAATACTTATATACAGTTTAACTCTCGATATAGTGAACTAATTAATGTACGCCCAGATTTGTTCACCGTTAAGAAATTTCAATAAAACAACATTGTTTCTCAAGATAAACAGAACTTTATTGACCTTATTCACAAAAAAAATTATGTTTTTTTAACACACAACTAATCAGTTTTTTTTTTTTTCAAAAAATGTTGTTATTTTTGTTTGTTTATGTTGTTTGGTCAACCCCAATTGAACCATGACAAGGTGTTCACTATTTGGAGTAGTTCACTATATGCCGTGTTCACTATACTATCAAAAGTCAACTGTAGTAAATTTTAACAAACACTATAGTAAACAGATTTTAATGTACGATTTCATATAAAATATTGTAATTATTACAATTTTCATTATTAATCCGTACCAAAATAATATTGTAAATATAATTTACAAAAAACGATAGTTAGGATTTCCAATAAATTTAGCAAAATCAACTAATATACAGGGTGTTATGGAAATGACGTATTATATTTAAATCAGCAAGTCCTGAGATGAATACAAATTGAAGAAAAATATCCAAAAATGGCGCTTTAATTTAATATGCCCTGTACATGACCTGATGTCAAACCAAAAATGACCACGTGCTGCCACTGTCAGGAAGGTAAACAAAGCAACATACAGGGTCCGCAAACGAACCGTGGACAGTAGATTAAATCGTTATCGAAGAACTTATCAACAATACTAAAACAGCTTGAGATATTGAATTAAAAGCGACATGTTTTAAAAATATTTTACATTATACAGGGTGGCCCAAAAAAGTGTGACAGCATAAAGTTATATTTTTTTTAAATTGGACACCCAATATTTTATTGCATATTTAGGTTCGTATTACTATCGTTTATAAGTGCCTCAAATTTTATTTAATTTGGTTTTGTAGTTTCTGAGAAATAAATTAAAAACTAAAAAAAAAGTTTTGCAGTCCTAAATAAAAAAATCAAAAAAAACAATCCAGAACTATTTTTTTAACCTCGGCATTGAGTGAAATTTATGACAAGAGGTCTAGAGATACTATGAATGTAATTGCGTTTATTTATTTTATACAGAGTGTTCATAATATGCTTTCAAAAACCCTATATTTTAAAATAATTTTTCTCAAGTTTTTCAAATGGAACACGCTGTATATTATTTGTCTATTTGACGTAGAATTCATAGACAATTTTTTTTTGTAATATAAGCATATAAGTTATATCCAGCCGTTTTCGAAATAATTGTAAATATCGTAAATTAGGCTGTTTAAATAGAGTTTTTATTGGGGAAATTTTGTTATAGGCGACTAGACTAATAATTGCAAACTAAAGTAAATGTTCAAAATAGCTTCCTTATATTTAATTTAATGATTTTCCTCTACTGCCAACAGAACCCTTAATTCATTTTCTTTATTAATAACGGGTTTATTGATTATCATCCTTTTTCTGTACGCAGTGCTTCCTGTTGCTACAAATCTTTGCAACAACTTCTCGAAGGTTTCTGGTCTCGGCTTTCTCTCAATATCTGGATATCTTTCGGCAAGAGGAGTATAAAAATCATATTTACCATTTCTAAAGTTGTAAAATTCGACATTTTGTGTAAGTTAGTACTTAATTTCGACGACTGAACAAATGTAAATAATTTTATTTGGCTGTCATACTGACAATCTAAACAAGAAAAATCATGGCAACTCGATTAAGAATAAAAAATAAAATTAAATAAATAAAAGTAGGCTTGTAAAATTTATATCGAAATAACTAAAATACGGTAAACTCTAAGAGTAAAAGGAAGCTATTTTGAACATTTACTTTAGTTTACAATTATTAGTCTAGTCTCCTATAACAAAATTTCCCAATAAAAACTCTATTTAAACAACATAGTTTATGATATTTATAATTATTTCAAAACGGCTGGATATAACTTATATGCTTGTATTACAAAAAAAATTGTCTATGAATTCTACGTCAAATAGACAAATAATATATCCCATTTGAAAAACTTGAGAAAAATTATTTTAAAATGTGGGGGTTTTTGAAAGCTTATTATGAACACCCTGTATAAAATAAATAAACGCAATCACATTCATAGTCTCTCTAGACCTCTTGTCATAAATTTCACTCAATGCCGAGGTTAAAAAAATAGTTCTGGATTGTTTTTTTTTTTTTGATTTTTTTATTCAGGACTGCAAAACTCTTTTTTTTAGTTTTTAATTTATTTCTCCGAAATTATGGTTAGTTTTAGTACTTTTATAGTAAATTGAACTAAGTTTTTCTTTCCGTATATGATGTTTACAGGAACATCCTGTAGCGGTCCTCAGCAATTCTCTAAAATGAAAGAATCAACTAAATAACCACGGATCATACGACCGAAAATTTGTTTTTTAATTACGCTATAACTTGAAAACAAATGAAAATCGGATACGAAGATAGTTTTTTTACATTATTTTCCCGTATCGCTCCTGAAGTTTGGTCCGCTTCTCCGGACTCGCCCTGTTTGTATAGAGTTAATTAATTTTGACAATAAATTTGCTAAAACAGCCCACAACAACAATTAAGAATCTAAGTTTAAAATTAAACAATTTAATTGTTGTTTATCTAGTAGATACCTAAGTTTTTGTGGTTGGATAATGCAAAGCAGCTGTCGTGTTTTAAGGAAAGATACATTTTTAGCAGAAATAGAACTTGACGTGTGTACAATAATAATTTATTTTGTTCTTTGTCTTCCGTAAACGGTCTGTAAGTGAATTATTCAAAAATACAATAAAAAAGATAAATTCATTTCATAAAGGGTCCAGTTTTGGAGAGGCACTGTATTTTTCTGTCTGGATTAAATCAGTATATTGTAGATTTTACGAAACTCAGTGATAAAATGTATTTATGCATTGCTTTATACGATTCATAACACTGTTTCTATCAAGGTAAGGTTCTATTATCTGAGAACACCTCAATAAAACGCGTATCTCATGTGGGTACACGGTACTTAATAAGCTCTAAAGGATCGGAGCAATCTATATAATTACCTAGTTATAATTTTAAAGCCGAATAAAATAGTCAGGAAGACTCGTCGATTCTCCAGTTTATCTATGTAGGTTTAAGATTGACAACCGCTGTTGATGTGATATCTTGTCCATGCCGAATTTATGCAACAAAAAATTCGCGAACTTTGACTGAATCAACAGTCAAAGTTTCCAATAGATTTTATGCAGAGTTCACTGTGAAATCCATCGGGTCGCATTGACAAAGTAAATGTCTGGAAATTTTAAACATCAACATTTTTGTTTGTATTTTATTTTTGGGGATATTAGTAAAGTATGAATGACTACGATATTCAGATTGAGGGAACACTACGGGAAATTACATTGCAAGCTGCTTCCGCAGTCAATAATTTATTACTAGAAATATCGACGGAGTGGCATGAGAAAGTGTATCAAAAATGTATCGACTGGTGTACTGATAACACTGGGGAACAGCAAAAATGTTTCCGAGACCAAAATAGCAAAATCTTACTTATTTTATTATACTAATTAACAATCTGTCTTGCAAAAGGCTCAGTTGGCTCCGGTTTTATAGATCCATCCCAATTATGATAATTTACCTACCTGCCCTTAATATATGGGAAAATTTCACCATTAAATGAGAAATACCTGGATTTATTATAACAGGTGTACTTTATAAGGGGTTTAAATACATATAATATAAATCCTAAATTGTTAGTTAGTTGTATTTCAACCACCAGTTGATCGAGAGCTGTTCGTATTTGAGAAATTAGAGAGTTTTGAGCGACATGTCGCGAGTTTGTGTAAATAAGCCGGATCATTTTTGTTATATATGTGGTGAAATGACTTTTGTGAAACAAAAACGTACGCTTAGCCCTTTAATAAAAAAGGCTTACCACTTGTATTTTGGCTGCAAAGTTGGAGACCAGGATAAAAATTGGGCTCCCCATATCTGCTGCTACAAATGTGCGTCCAACATTCGCGGCTGGCTAAGTGGAAAAAAACCGTAAGATGCCCTTCGCTGTTCCTATGATCTGGCGAGAACCGAAAGACCACGTTACTGACTGTTACTTTTGTTTGACACCTCCCATCAAAAAAGGCTTTTCAGAGAAAAAAAGGTCTGCGATACAGTATCCAAATTTACAATCCGCCATACGCCCGGTGCCTCATAGTGACGAGTTGCCTATACCTAATCCACCTCAGGAATATACCCTTCATTCTGATGATGATCAAGAGGATTCAAACGGTAGTGTACCGGAAAATGTCGCCGGCCCATCAACCTCGCAAGACTCCGATTTTGTCTGTGAACTTCCAAGTAAAAAGCCTCACAAAATAAGTCAAAGTGAATTAAGTGACCTTATAAGGGATTTGGAACTGCCCAAGACAAAAGCAGAACTATTGGCCTCTCGATTGCAACAATGGAATTTACTTGAAGATGAAGTAAAAGTTTCTGTGTACCGAAGCCGTCAGAAAAACCTAACACCATTTTTTAACATGGATAACAATTTGGTAGCCTGTAGGGACATTGAGGGATTAATGGCAGCTTTAAATCTGGACTATGATCCAAAAGACTGGAGACTTTTCATTGATTCCTCAAAAGTAAGTCTTAAAGCTGTGTTACTCCATAATGGAAACAAATTGCCTTCAGTCCCAATTGGTCATGCAGTCCATATGAAAGAAACATATAGCAATTTGAAATTGTTACTTGAGACCATACAATATGAAAGATATAAATGGCAAATTTGTGGGGATTTAAAAGTTGTGGCGATCTTGCTTGGAATGCAGCTAGGTTATACCAAATACTGCTGCTTCCTCTGCGAATGGGACAGTCGAGCACGATCGGATCACTACAGAAAGAAAATTTGGCCACCGAGAGAGTCTTTTGAGCCAGGAAAGAAAAATGTGACCAGCGCGCCATTAGTTGCCCCAGAAAAGATTTTACTACCGCCACTTCATATAAAATTGGGACTTATGAAAAATTTTGTGAAGGCAATGGACAAAGAAGGCCGTGCTTTTAGTTATTTAAAAGAAAAGTTCCCTAGAATCAGTGACGCTAAAATTAAAGAGGGAATATTTGTGGGTCCCCAGATTAGGAAACTTTTCGGAGATGCGCAATTCGATTCCATACTTGAAGGCAAGGAAAAAGACGCTTGGGATGCCTTTAAAATGGTTGCAAAAAATTTCTTGGGAAACATAAAAGCAGAAAATTATAAAGACCTGGTTGCCCAACTTCTTTTGTGTTACCAAAACCTAGGGTGTAATATGTCGTTGAAAATTCATTTCCTGGATTCTCATCTGGATTACTTTCCGGAAAATTGTGGTGCTGTAAGTGACGAACACGGTGAGAGGTTCCACCAGGATATTTCGAACATGGAAAGAAGATATCAGGGAAAATGGAACTGTGAGATGTTAGCCGACTACTGCTGGACTATTACGAGAGATGCCCCAGAGGCTGCTTTCAAAAGGCAAGCTAAGAAGCGCAAAATGAGTGTCTAAACTTTGGATTCAATGATAAAAATGTGCTATTTAGTTGCTTTTGTTGAACCAACAATATATTGTTATCTGTATTTTGTATGTCCATTGTATATGCCTATGAATTAAAATTTTGTAACAAATAATTGAGATTTTTTTTTTTGCGAGCCAACTAAAATCTTTAATAGGTATTTTTTAGTTACTTGGGTACAGTTGAATCCAAAAAAATAGGTTTTGTTCAGGAAACAAAAAAAAAGTTGAAATTTGTTTCCCAGTGTAATCATGTGAGTACCGACTCAGAAAATGTCTTATTAGCATATTTCGTTAACATAAAAGTAAATATGAAGTCGTAGAAAAAGTATAGTACACGACTCGAGTGGTAAACCTATTACACACCCTTTCGAAGTACGGCGCACGCTTCGCTCGTACCGTAAATTTTGAAATCGTGTGTATTAGGCTTCTTACCTCTCTTGGTATGTAATATACTATTGTAGTATGGCGACCAGACAACACAACAGTATTTCAGATGGCTTCGAACAAGGAAGTAACATAGAGACTTCAACATTGGTAAACTTCCAGCAACGTCGCATTATAAATCATGCCGTTTTAAAAAAATAGTATATAATTAATACGGTTAGTGAATCTCAGTTCGGTGTCAAAGATAACTCCAAGGTCATTAATTAAGTTGACTAGAGGCTGAGGAATATCGGAAATAGAGTAATGATATAGTAATGGTGCTTTTTTCTTTGAAAAAAATATAACCTTGTACTTTATTATTATTATGGGCGAATATGTCTTCAAAATAAATTATAGCCATAAGTTAGACAATAAAAACGCATCGATAGTCTATGCCTCTAATAAACTCTAATAAGAGATCAATTGAGAACCGCTCTTACAATATATGGTTAATTTAAAGATTATTTTTTAGTTTCAACCGAAGTTTAGTCTTTACTTATCTACCATTTGAAAATTGTCGGATTTACAATGGTTCGCAATTGTTCTGGTTAGGTATACAGTTAACAACATATCTGCATAGTTACTTATCGGTTAGGTGGTCTAGACTCTAGAACAGGGGTGCTCTAACTTTTACTATATGCGATCTACAGGGAAGAAATTATACGGCAAGCGATCGACTAGGCAGGAAAAATACATATTCTTTTAAAGATAAATAACGTATGAAAAGTATAATTTGAATACAAAAAATTACTTTATTATTTCTGGATGTAACTTAGTCTTTAAGATGTCGATGCATGGCACTGCATATCTTCTGCATACTTCTCATAGGATGGTACATATTTAGTGATTGTTAAACGCAAGCATGAAGACAGATGTTCGTCAGTTAACCGATTTCGGTATTGTGACTTTATTATTTTCATTTCGGAAAACGCAGATTCGCACAAATAGATGGATCCAAACAATGCTGTTAACTGCAGAGCGATTTATTCCTGCTATGGATTTGAGATGAATCTCTGCAATAATGTGCAATACTTCGTTTTCGATAGAAGACACGTCCAAATCGAACTGTAAATATTCAAAACGAATCTGTAAATATTCAAAAACAAAAACTTAGATACCTATGGTATAACATTGTAAAATTTTACACTTCGATTGTTGATTTCTTTAGTCAAATTTATTATATAGGTCGAATCAACGCCCGGAAAAAATTTGTAATGATTGATCGTAGCAAGAGCAAAGGAAAAATTCGAAATTGGAAATTTCAGCATAAATTGTTCTTGCTTCCTTCCAGAAAATGCTTGTCCATAAATTAAATGCATTACTCCATATTAAATTCCTAATAGTCCTAATATTATGTTATTTAGTTATAATATAAATTAACGAATTAACGTTTTTTTTTTAAATATACAATCTTTTTGAGAAATCCATGGTGGATAATTCAAAAGAATCAATCACTGGTACTATCAAATATAAGAACCGAAAATTGAACGTTTATGGAACTTTCTCATACATATTTCTCAAATTGTCCTCCATTGCGACTTAGACATGTTTCACACGTAATAATTATTTATTATTATATTAGAATTTGTTTCAATTGAATCAAAACAATATTTATTTCATTGGTCTTGCGATTTTCTTTATGGTAGATTTTAGGCCGTGGTGTAGAAAATTAACCTTGGTCAATTAAATCTGATTTTATCTTTGGAAAAATTATTTTATCCGGCTGTTGTCTTTCGAGATATCTACAAGTAATTTAAGAAATTTTATAAATTTAATAGAATCGCATACCACAAAAAAGCTTATATGTATTTACCATTGAAATACACTTCTAATGCTCCATCTGCATCTTCGTTACACTGGATATAGCAAACGAGCATGTCGAGCAAGTTTACATTAACTGTCCTAATTAGGACAAACTGATTTTTTGCTATTAATTAGAAATTATAAAACAACTTAGAACACCTGAATATTCTGACGAAAACAGAATAATTTTTCATTATTACACAATTGACTGTATTCTTTTGTTTTTTTAATATCCGTCATGGCCAAAGATATTCTGAACTCCAGATAGAAAAATGTACGTGTTCGGCACAGGCCTGGTACCGGGTTCGGCAAAATATCATTGAATCTTATGGATTTTGCGGAGCCGTCGCGTCGCTTGCGCCAGAACGTTGCGCCCGTAGTGTGAATTTACCCAGAGTCTGTTTCTCGGAAGGAAGGGATCTCGGAAACCGTAAGAGATACGAAGTCGGTTAAATGGAGGTAAAGTTGCGCATTTACGTGCCTAATAATATGCCGTTTAGAAAGTTTTAAAATTCCTAGTAGTTCCGGAGATATCCGGAAATACCCGAAATTCTGATAAATCGTATAATTTTTTTCCTGGGTTTTTTTGAGATCGAATTCTAAAGTAAATTACACTTTTACATTGCCACTTTTTCCGCTCTATCTAACAGCGTTAATTGTATTGTAATCCGACGAGGCGTCTTCGAAGGGCCATTATCAACTTTCTTTTTTAAATACGGTCCTGTTTTTCTGATATTGGAATTTGATAGCTTTTTTTCTTCCGAATGCAACGATGTATGACACTTCGAGAGTTTTTTGAACAACATCAGGAAATTTTGGGAACTCGCAATTTTAAAACTTTCTAAACGGCATATTATTAGGCACGTAAATGCGCAACTTTACCTCCATTTAACCGACTTCGTATCTCTTACGGTTTCCGAGATCCCTGTACTGGCCCTCCTTATCTTGGACACGTTGTATATGTATGGTTGTGTGTTAATAAATTGAAATTAAATGTAAACAAAACAAAATTTTTGTATTTTTACAACAAACAAAATTGTAAAATGTTTTTGGATCATGGTTATATGATTTGTATCGATAATAAACCTATTGAACATACAAATGAAATAAAGTATTTAGGGGTAATATTACATAGTCAGTTAAATGTTTCTTCCCGTATTACTTTCATTTGTAAAAGAATAGGCAAAAGGATAAGATTTTTTTAGATAAATTTCGCAATATCTTAGTTACTGGTCGCGTCTCCTTGTGTTTAACACTATAATTAATCCCCATTTTAACTATTTTTTCGTGCAATAATATGGGACATTACAAAGACTACAGGTACTACAGAATGAAGCTATGCGAGTCATTTTATCTTGTACTGGATACACCCCTATTCAACTAGTGCTCAAATCACTTGGGTGGTTGAATGTTTCGTAGAGCATTGAGGTGTCGAATATGGTATATATATTTAAAATTAAACATAAATTGTTGCCAGTATATCTACAGGAATATTTAATTCCTAGGTCTATACGACATTCATATAATATAAGATCTAAAAACTACTTTGATATTCAATTTGCTAGAACAACATTTATGCAAGAAAGTCTCTACACTCTAAAAAATGCATTCGTATCTAGAGTAATTTTATCTTGCTGTTAAAGTTTAGCTTATGCAAAAGTGATTTCTAGTTAGCAGAACAAATTTTCATTTTTACAGAATTACGATGAATAAGATGATCTAGTTAACAGAACTAACTCATATTTTTAACTACTTCTTAGTTAACATAACTACATTATCATGTTGAAACCAACACTTTTTTATTACCTAGCTCCCTATACTAATTTACCCAGTTATTGCTATTGGTCAGATAGAGGTAGTAGTAATAAGTAGGTACGATGTGAATGACGTCACACCAACTACCGCCATTTGCTGCTAGGAGATGGCGCTGCGCGATATATTTTCTCGACTACCGTTGATAATACGGCGTGAAGTATTAGAGCGATGATGGGTATGTACACCTACCCTGTACTGACGAGATCAAAAGAGTTCGATACCGGTCTGCAGGTGGTTACATCAATGGAAAAGGCTTCATTTTCTTGATGGTAAAGTAACTATTCAAGCTGAAATAGTATTTTAAAGTGCTACTGTGTAGACTAAATACGCCCTTATTGTATAAGGTATCATCGGGTGGTCTGGAGAAATAATAACTGTTCCATACATTGGTATTTAATATTTCTTTGCTCTTTTAATAATAAAATAGGTAATAATTAACAAACACAGTTGTTGAAATAACAATACCTAACTAACTATATTGGTTACCGTAAGAATATTTACTCTTGCGGGTACTAGAAGTACTTGGTTGACTTAAAAAGAGTTATTAGTGACTCCAACTAGAATAATCGTAGCAATAAAATTTGGCATTCAATACTAAATTTCCTCTAATCGCCATTTTCACTAAATTTTCTTGTTATTGAGACTAAGATCTTGGTATCCTAAACTAGACCATATTTTAGAGTGTAGTGACGGGTTACGACTCTTCAATGCACTGCTTCCGGAGATTAAGGACCCGCCAAATGCGCAGATTTTTCTGCGCATGTTAAGGCAGTCTTTCTCTGACAAATTAGGTTAAATCTAGTGTTGTGATCACTCGAGCGAAAAACCGCTTGATCACTCGATTATTGAAATAACCGACATCGCTCGGTTATTAGAAAAAAACGCTCGAATTATCTATTCAGGCGAAAACCGTCGCCCGTAACTTATTATCTTTCACTCGATACCCGCGCTTCGCTTGCCGCCGACGGAATCTACCGCTGTAGCGTGATCGAATTAAAAAACTGCTCGTATATTCAAACAGTTTTTCGCTCGATAGGAAATACTCTAGTTAAAAATCAGGCGAAAAACCGCAAAATATCGCCGGTTATCTGATAGACGACCTCCGGTCTAAGCGCCGCGCGATCCGATTGGCGACGTTCGAGATTGACGCTGAGCAAGTACACAACATACGTCTTTCTTAAATGCACATAAACGAGAAGGTGCATATAAAAAAGTATGCTGAATTCCTTAGCGGAGTCATCGCGACATGATTTGGTAAAGTTTTGTTTTTACTGGCTAGCCAGTGGAGTAGTTTAGGTCTCCGATTGTAAATATTAAAAAATTAAAGGATATAATTTTAAAATTTTTAATTACTATAAAGACGAGAAAACTTCTCAAAAATAACAATAATAGAAATTGTTAATGAAAAATAACAAAACGAACAAAATGGTTAACAAAATATATAGAAAAATTCGTTGGTAATCTTATAGTAAACATTTTTAAATCTAAACAGGAACTTTTTATTATTAAACTCAAGAAGACTTCTCAAAAATAACATACATTATAGAAAATGTTAATGGAAAATAAGAAAACGAGCAAAATAGTTAATAAAACACAGGTATCGACAAATTTTTTGGTAATTAAAAGTAAGCATTCTTAAATTTAAACAGGAACTTTTAGGTAACTATGAATACATGAGTACATGAATTTAAAAAAATAATAACCAATTTTCTTATTTTGCCAGTCGCGTAACTAAGCCTAAATTTTTGAAGTGCACACAGTGGGCACCTGATAATTTAAAGAGGAAGAATTTGACAAGCTATTTTAAATATCTACTTATTTTATGCTCGTAGATTCAGAAAGATGTGAAGAAAAATAACTCTTGGTAATACTTTTTGTTCGGGTTAAAAACGCACAATAATAAACCCGAGCAATAAATACATATTTGTGTGATTTTTTAGCCAAACCTGTGCCCACCCGTAGTTACGTACCTGCTAAATACCCGACCTGATCACATGGAAAGGGCTAGGCAGCCCGTTAAGCAGTCGGTGGTAAATTGGAATTTCAGGCGATTCACTCGAGCGATTAACTCGATTATTAAAATCGCTCGAGTATCAAGTACTCGATTATTAAAATCATCGGTTTTTCCCAACACTAGTAAAATCCACTCGTATTGTGTTGGTGTATTTTTGTATTTTTTATTCTTTACTTCTTTGAACAGATGTAGTAAAAATATTAATATTCTTAGAAATTGTTTGTAATTAATTATATTTGAAAGTTTGTTGTAGCTTGATGCTAATAATAAACATACATTCATTCACCTTTAATAATGCATTTAAAACATCATCCTTCTGAACATGTGAAAGACTTTAAGAAAGGTTATGAGGAAGTATCAACAGTTACAGATAATTGAGCTGAGTTAGGGTATATTTTTTTTGAAGATAATCGCTTTGTTACTTTTGTAAATATAGTTTGATCAGAAGAAATTACATTTTCGATAAAAGATCCTCAATGTTTGTTATTTAATTAAGTATATAGTATACTTTTTAGTTACACAAATTTTGTATGTTGCATATGTACCTTACTTTTTATCAACAAAATGACGGTTTTAACGGCTTCTAAATTTTAAAATAGAGTTTGCTGGATCGGCCGGGTCAGTACTACTCCCGGATTTCCTTCTCATCCCTAGTCGTATTTACTGTTATTAAATAACACTGTAAATTTCTATATTGAAGATTTATTTTAAAACATTTTGGCCGAAGTATCATTCATACTGACTAGGAAGTACAGTGATACCTCTCTTAGGCGGACACCTACGGGACCGTGTCTGATTAATAGAGGTGTCCCGCCCATGGCAAATTTGTTATTAGGTAATATGTAAATGCAAAATTATTCCTATGTATATGTATGTACAAATAAACATAATATACACTAGTTTTAGTTAGGATGTAGTAATCAAAAAATCTAATAACGTAGTTTGACGTGTTTACGTTTTATACTTGCAATCTAGAAAATGTAATTCCAAGTCTGATAACAATTCCATTGCTGTAGAGTCACCTATATTCTTTGCATACTCTTATAATTCCTTTACCATGCTAATGGCTTGTTGATAATTGGTGACATTTGTTTGATTACTGCATTCAACTTCTTCATCAGAGTCGTCAGATAGTTATGTGGTTTCAGTTTGGACTACATAATCGGTAGGAATGAGGTCACTATCATCTTCTAATAGCACATTGCTATCAATGTTAATGAACTCGCCCAAATCATTGTTATCAAATTACAAACTTCCACAACATCAATATTCTCTTTCAGACTCAAAACGCGACATATTTGTGCCATTGTTTGCGATTTTAACCTTACAACTCACAAATAAACGGCGGACTGCTGTCGGGGAATCACCCATACTTTCATTCGGCGAAGTATTTCGCTCTGCCACGCATACGCGATTGGTTGCCGGTCTGTCTTCAGAGAGTTTTTGCACCGTACTTATTCGTCTCCCAAATACTTTTTAAATTTTTTTTGTCCGTTTAAAGGAGGGTTTTCGCACTCTTTGTATGAAAACAGCCTGTCCGCGTTCGCAGAAAAGAGGTTGATTTTCATAGAATTTCATATACCTAGTTCCGGACTCTGAAAAAATGTCCGCTTAATAGAGATGTCCGCTTATTAGAGGCGTCCGTTATGAGAGGTTTCACTGTACTTATTTCTTCACATCGAGTATCTTTAAAAGAAATTTAATGTTTTTGTCAATTGCAGCCTCACAAATAATAATGTACACAGATTTTATTGCGCTTATTGCTTTATCCTCGATATAACGACATTTTGCTGTAAAATTAAAACTCAAATTATAAATATTTGTATTGAAATTGATAAGATAATAGATACATGTTGTGAGATTAGTAGAGTTTGGCGAGTGTAGAAGCAATGAAAAACAATTCCTTGCTATTATAAAATAGTCGACGTTTCGACCTTCATTGGGTCTTTATTATGGTTATATTTTATATTATCTTATTGTTTATTGAGCCACAACTTCTAAACTCCACCTGCCATAATAGATACAGTCCGCCATGTTACGGGGGATATTTTTTTAAATAAATAAATGTTAAGGTTTTTCCTACGGGTATGAATTAATTAATTAATTCACGATGAATGGCCTATTAAAAGATCTCGGGAACTAAAAAACATATTTGTTTGTAATATCGGTACTCGCTGGAAAAGGTGCCGATTGTTTTACGATGATTTTACGTAGGTATATATAACTTCCTATTATGCCTGAAGTTAGGCTTAACATTGTTTTTATAAATAGATGGTCCTGTATATTTTGGCATTTTTCGATTATGTCTAAAAATCCAAGTAACTTTTCTTAGTAATTTCCCAAAACCCCAGTGCCGGATTATACCGAGTGACGCCTATACGCTAAAATGGGCTTGCCGCCCACGTCTACCTTATCGATATATTGAGGTTACCAAGGCCTTGGTATATCATGTCTGAGTGTTCTCTTTCCGGATTGGCTAATTTGAGGAACGGGAAAAGGTGTATTTCCATTGAAGAAACAAGATGTTTTATTATTTAATCTACTTATTTATTTATACATCAAATTTGCTTAGGCCCATGACTAATGACATTCTTTGGTTTTTGTTGTCTATGCTCGACTACCATCTTTTTTTATACTTACAACGAAAAAACTCATAATCATTACATATATAAATGTCTAAAGATTTTTCTTTCGCGCTTTCTGTTCGGCAATCTTTGTAATAATCTCATCACAATCTAGAGCTACTGTTACTTCCGATTCAATACACAGAATCGAAAGCGCGTTGAGACGGTCTTGTTTTTGGGTTGATCGTAAATAATTTTTCACTCTTTTCAAAACGGAAACTGATCTTTCTCCAGAACAGTTGGTCACCATCACGCACAAATATAAAGTTAGAGCTGTGTTTACGTTGGGATAAACAGTTAGCAAATCCTTCTCTATGATCATTACATTCAAATCTCATTTATTCTACCAGGACACATGGTCGCGAGAACATCTTTTCCCCGCGCTCCTGATGACGTATTATTTATATTAGGTCAGGTAGGAGAGTAGGAGGAACTGATTCCGCTTTTGGGCTCAAGACAGTTCCACCCCCGCCCCGAAAGAGACAATATTTTTTTTCGCATCAGTCCGTGGCGCCCCACCGCCGAGTAAACCCGCCCTACGCTACAGCGTATTTAGCGTATAGGTTAATCCGGCACTGCAAAACCCATTTTCAACCATTTCCGGATAAAATTTATTAAAGGATTTTTTTTATAAAAAAAAACATGTCAAAGGTAATTTGAATTTACCTTGTAAGTAATACAGTTATTTAAAAAATTGAGAACAGATATGGGTCTTTTTATTTAAAATACTATACATTTGTTATACAGGGTATTTTAAAAGTTTTAGCTTTCTTATATCATACACTCACAAAATTCCGCCACCCTGAAATTTTGGTCAAGTTTGATATTTTATAACTTTTTTATTTTTTATGCGATTTTCATGATTTTATTATCAGTTTGTAGATCAGTTTATTGTGTTTTTCCTTAATTATTTTATAAAGTAACATTTTCGATTAAGCTATATTATACAGGAGTAAATCAAACTTTTGTTTTTGTCTTAATTTAAAAACACCCTGTAGGAAAATTGAGGTGGATAATTTTATTTACATACTGTTTCTTGTAATCTTTGATGTATTCTAAACATCTCGTTTTTTGATTCATTCCATTATTTCATTTCTGCTGGTAGTTGCAAAATTTTAAATGAAACGATGTTATTTTTATAAAGTGTATGTCAAGCTTTCGGTTAAAAATTATCGACGTTGGCTAAGTACGCGATTATTGTGACAGAATATTTGACAGTGACAATGTTCTTACGTACTATTTACTGATGAATCCAGGGTTTGTTTAAGGTCGCCGGATGGTCGTGAGCGGATATACATACGTATAAATGAAAGATATGCTGACTGCATCATATCAGAACGAATCTGATATCATGGCGGTTCATGATGTACGTAGGCGGGTATTTCTACCGAAGCACGCACCAATCTTGTATTTGTTGCCCATCGTTACATTGAGGAAATCCTCCAAGAAGTTGTTCTATTTGCTCCTTTCATTGGGAACTAATTTACATGAATGCATAATAATGCTAGACCTCACGTTGCATATGTAGTGAGCGAATATCTGGATGAAGTTGGCCTTCCAATATTGGAATGGCCCGCATGTAGCCCGAATCTCAACCCATTCGAATATCTTTGAAATTAACTTAAAAGGGCCGTTCGGCATCGTCCTGTACAACCACAAACCTTGCAATAGTTACAAGTGACGCTGACCGAAGAATATCATCTTCCTTCAAGAAAGGATAAGTAACCTTATTCATTCCATGCCATGAAGGCTGCAAGCTGTTATTACTGTGAGAGGGGGGGAAATCCACGATATTAGAATTGTTTTTGTTAATTAACTTTATGTTATACCTAGTGTTTGTTAAATTTTGCAGCTCGCAGCAGACATGAGATAATGGAATGAATCAAAAAACGAAATGTGTAGAATACATCAAAGATTATCAGAATCAGTATGTAAATAAAATTATCCACCTCAATTTTCCTACAGAGTGTTTTGAAATTATGACAATAAATTTGTTGATTTACTCCTGTATAATATAGCCTAATCAAAAAATGTTACTTTATAAAATAATTCAGGAAAAACGAAATAAATGGATCTACAAAATCATGAAAATCGAAAAAAAAGAAAGTTATAAAATATCAAACTTGACCAAAATTTCAGGGTGGCGGAATTTTGTGCCGGCGAATTTTTTTATTAAATTAATTTTGTATGTACTGAGGAACTAGATACAGAATGTAATTCTACACGTAATGGTAAATTAAAATACAGAGTTTCATTTACAATAAATTGACTTATGAGTAATTACCATATTATATCATTAACGTATAATTTTTAAAATACCCTGTATAAAAAATATCTGATTTTTATGAAATCTATACCTTTCTGAGTTTTCTCGAATTTTTAAATCTTTAACTGCATTAGTTACAAAGTAAGGACAAAATTACCGTTGACATGTTTTTTTATAAAAAGTTAATTTTAGTGAATTTTATCTTAGAAACGGTTGGGCATGACTATAGGAAAATGTTACCAAAAGTTACTTGGATTTTTACATAGAATCCAAAAATGCCAAAATATACAGGGCATTATATTTAAAATAACAATGTTTAGCCTAACATTTCATATAACCGAAAGTGATAGCTACGTCAAAATATGTTCATTAAAAGATTCTGATGCATTATCGGAACACCCTGTATTAAGTTTTCACCTGTCCCCTGGGTTTTCTTCCTTAATTACAAGTTGTTGGTTGGTAACCCGAATTAATATTTTTATTTACAACCATGCATGTAATAATAACATTTCATATATCTTTGAAAGGTGGAAAGTTGACGTTTTTACGTGGAATAAAAGTAAATTTTTTTTTTTTGTTAAAATCGATATCTCAAAATAATATACGAACATACTTTTTAAAAATGCTATAAGCTTTGCGTGTTTAGATATGTCTACTTTTTCCCTAATTTATAGAGTGGTCCTCAGCATTGAATATTGTGAACAAATCGTTGATATCTTCTTTGTCTTGGCATTTTCACTGAAATAAGCTAGTAGCGCCGACTCAGAACCAGGATTTTGAACTTTGTTTCCCGTATACCATTCTTTGAAACAGTTATATGCCTTGTCATATCTCGGGCGGCTTTTAGTTGGCAGAAGATCTTCTACTATTTTTGCTGCTTCTCGAATTTCTGGTGGAGTAGCAGCAAAATCAAATTCCTCATCTGATAGCATTTTTCTGTTGTTAAAATAATATATTGTTTAGTGACATGGAACCCATATTCAAAAAATGATATTTGCCATCTTGATGTGTATTATTACCTACGTTATTTTACCACCTGCGTTTATTTGAAATTTCTGCCGAATTTTTCAATGGAAAAGTCAAAATGACATTAATAATTTTAATTTAAAATAATAAGAAGTGGATGTTAGATGTGGTTGTAAATAAAATAGTATACAAACCTCGGTGAAAAGTATCATTACTGTCTCGAGATTTAGATTAGAAATTGGCAAAATTTCAGGCCTTTACGTTAAACTGTTTTTCAGAAATAAGGCACGAACAATCGAACATCTTTAATCCCTCTTGAAACGATCTATAGGTTAATCTACAGGCAGTCCTAAAAGGCATGGTCAATAATTAGGCATTAAGTATATTGAGCCGAAACAAGATTAGAGCTTCTTATCAAATTTTCTCTTTTGTCCCTTCATTACCGGGACTAAGATTAGAGCTTCTTATCAAATTTTCTCTTTTGTCCCTTCATTACCGGGATACAGTCCCCCGAAGGGGGGACTCTAGAAATTGTTTTCACTAAATATTAAAGGTAAAACCATGAAATTTTGCTAAACTTTGTACGCTGAGGCGGTCTACTGTCTTCTTAAAAAGTATTGTCAAAAGGAGGGGCAGTGGAGTAACAGTAGACCTAAGTTATTTGTACATTGAATTTTGCACTTTTTTATGTTAAGCCAAATAAATTGAATACGTTTTATTTATCCTAACAATCAGTGGCGGTTCTTCCACAGGAGCACATGCTCACGTGCACCCCCAAAACGTATAAAAACATATTAATTTATATTCATTGAATATTATTTATTCTTATAAATAAGTCCGACCCTCCCTAATATTTTATCGTACCGTCAAACCAAACTGTATATTAAAAGCTTTCGATTCATCCGGCAACTCAGCATGGATAATAACACGATATACTCGCATATGCGAATAAGTGGGCGGGGCATAATGCAGTTTCTCTGTAGTTACAGGTGTCGGGGCTATGGCGATTTAACATGGAAAATGCGCACAATTTTAGTGTGCACCGCGCTGTCTGTTCGTGCATCTAGTTAGAAATTCGAGCGTGTATGTTTTAATATTATATATTTATTAAGTTAAAATGAATAGTTTTACGGTGGACTATTTAAAAAATAACTATAGCTCTTGGAGTTTGGAGAAAAAAATTTAAGTGAAGAATGCGGGAAGACCTAAATCCGAAATTAATTTAACGCAGACCACAAAGGGTTAATCTAGGGACTCTATTAGAAAGTTTAAAAATTAAATATATGAAAAAAATAACTGGATTTGTGGATGCAGCTTAATTAACCGTTTGTTTTGTTTTTCCCGTTTGTTGTTTGGTCGCGGCATTGAGGAGGTTTGGTCGTTACACAAAAATAAAATTTTAAAAAGAATTTTACGATACTTGTGAACCCCCTCTATCATAGGTCACGAACCGTCGCTGCTAACAATACTAAAAAAAAATAAGAGCAATATAATAACAGTAACGAATAAATGGATATTAGTGCAAAATTCAATGTACGAATAAGGTATGTCTATTTTTAGTCCACTACCTACCCCTTCCTTTTGACAACACTTTTAAGCGATTTTAAAGATAGTAGATCGTCTCAGCGTACAAAGTTTACTAAATTTTCATTTTTTCACCTTGGAAAGTCTCGAAAATAATTAGTGTAAAGCACCTCCAGGAGTCCACCCTTCAGCTCGGTAATGAGGGGACAAAAGACAAAATTTTATATGAACTTCCAACCTTGTTTTGGTCAAATATACATTACTGACCATACCTTTTAGGACACCCTGTATAAGTCGGAGCAAGAATAGCGGAAGAAAATTTGTATTTTTGGCAATCTTCTCGACTCCGATCATTTTGTTTGGGCTTTAGGTATCGATTCTTAAATACAAATAATGTTTTCTTTTAGTACCTACTATAGTATGAACCATCGACTTGAAACAAGCATGGACCCGGTATTTCTATCTGCTTAGTACAATTGTACACGTCAATGTGTCTGTTATTAAGATAATGAACACAACAAGAAAGATATAGGGATTTCATCCGTAGAATTTCCATCTCTTTTTGTCTTCTGTCTGTTTCTGTCTTGGTTAGGAAAAACAAACAATCGACGGATGTGACGCAAAAGTCTATATTTTTATCCAGTTTACGGCAGACTTGATTTAAGAATTACTATTTTTTCCACAATCAATACTTAAATTTAACACACAAACACTGAAAAATAACAAAGAATTTTATTTAACACTAACTACAATTATGACAGTTGTTAATCCGGTAGTGTCAAATGTGAAAGTAGGTATGTAAGACGGCCGTTCGGCTTTATAAAAAGTACGTTCCGAACACTCGAGGGCGATGTAATGTCGAATGTAAAGAAAAATTATACTAAGAGAGCTCCCCGATTGTTTTTCGAGAAAGTTGTTTACAACCTACCTAAGAATGTGAATTGTTGATTCTTCAAAGACTGCGAACCAGCCGTATGCTCCTTAATTTAAATCCTTGGTAGGAACATGGAAATATATCTACAGGTCGACAACTTTATCTGTAGCTACAAAAGGAATGCGGGCAAGAAAATTTATTGGGTAAACAATGTTGTCACATATATTAAATTTTAATTTAATGACATTTTGCCAAGTAAACCCTAATATTAAATTTACCCATTTAAAGTAAATTGTCATAAGTATATAAGAAACTAATATTCTATTATAGTTTCAATATTCTTAAAACTTTCTTTTCATACTATTTATTTTAATATTTAAATGCAAAATAAAATATTTTTTTATTAAAGTACTTATAATCTAAGAATAGGGCAACATGGTGCAATATCAACGGTAACCATGGGTAACCGGTGGCTAGAGCTAATTTGATAGGTTATATCCCACACAGAGGATGCGACACGCGTCTGGTGACACGCCTATTGTGCCGGCGTGGTTATTCGTCGATGTCCAATATGCTCCATCCAGTTGCGTAGTAATAGGGTTTGTTTTAAAACTGTGATAATGAATGACTATACCCTGGTAAAAACCTTCATAGTCAAGCCCGTGAAGTGATTGCCAATGTGTACAGGGTGTGTGAAGAGGAATCACAAATTAATACATAAAGGGTCGCAATGTATACGCGAGCGAGTAAGCGTGGGTGCAGTAAAAAACATTCACAAAGAAGATACTCAAAGGAAAGAAAATAACCCGGTTAAATTGTCGTCATCTCCTGTCAAAAAAGGGCCGGCCCGGCCCGTCTCTCTGCTGTCGGAAAAATCGAAGAGTTCGACTTTGGCATTGTTAGGAGAACAATACAAAAATTTTATTTGGAACTAAAAGTGGTGTTCCAACCTTAAAAAAGTTACTACAACAGCTGAGAAGTGACATAAACTCTCCGTTTTCCCGTGAAACTTTGAAGGGAATGTTGAAATCAAATGGATTTTATTGGCGAAAATGCCAAAATAAGCGAAAAATATTAATGGAAAGGTCTAATATATTGCACTGGTGATAAAAATATATTCATGCTATGAAAAAATATATATTATTACATTATTAAGATAATAATAGCACGCCCATGACTCGGCCATGTTTTAAAAGATATTGCTTCCCCCTTACTGATACCGCGTAGCTATAGACTCGCTTGTCGAGCTGTACTGGTCCCTATTTTTTCTAAACAAAAATGTGTTTAATTTAAGACTTCAAACATAAGGAAGTGGAAGCCTTATGGATTGAGAGGAGTCAATATACTTCAGAAGCTAACGCAACAATGTATAAAATAAAAAAGACCGGCATTGATCCGATCAGTAGAACTACAGATAATATATTTCAGTGATGAAAAGATTGGAGAAAATCCACCAATTTATCAAAAATTGATACGGGGATATTTTCGAAAAGAAGTTTCTTCAGTAAAATCGTGAATACTTGTCGCCTAATTGTATGTATATAAGTTGTACTGGGACTAAGAATGCCCGCCACATCTCAAAAACTAGTAATCATAGGGCATCCAGGTCAATTTTTTTAAGTAAAAGTGCAATTCTTTACAAAACTTACACGGAGGGTACTTCTCAGACCGTTCCATTTTTAAATTTAACTACTGTCAGTAATCGGGGCTACGGTAGACAGCGCGCGGCTTTTGACATGGATTCCATGGCCTTCTATATGGATGACTACAATACGCTGGAAATCTATCTGTATAAAATAACTTTATATGGCAAAAAACTTATTTTCTAACAACTTTTATTAGTAAGTTAAATAAATATGGAAATAAAAATTTGAACCATTTTTACTTTATCAATAACAATTACAGGCAAACATTACAAAACACACTACACATACATAAACATAACCAGCAAGCGACATGACAACTTAACTGACAAGTCAATCTTTTTGATTGACAAGCAAAGCCCTTCTTTTTATATTGTGAAACCATTAACATAAAATATCACGCAATCCTCATTTTTTTCTACCTTCAAATTAATAATTTAATGCGAAATTTTAAAATAACAAACCCGTTCTTGAATTAATATACGGAAATTTTCCTTCTACACGATTTTTTTGAGAAAATTATTATTAAGAAATCGTGTGGTCGAAAAATTTCCGATAATAATTCAAGTACTAGGGTACCTACTAAGTGATTATTTAGTGATTTTTAGGTACGAATATAATTTACACCGACAGAAAAACTTAAATTTACTATAACAATAGTGAAACTAACCATAACACAGGACTGCATTTTTTAACACTTTGCAAGTTGATTTAAAAATTTTAACTTTTCTATGTATTGAGTAGCGCTGATTTCAAATCTGCTTCTAGTGTTTTTGTATCACGTAAGGTTATTTTTCAAACCAGTAAAATCCAAAAATACAGAAAAAACATTTATTTCATTTATAAGCTAGTTTTATAATATATTAAAGAAAAAAATACAAAAATATAGGTACACGTAGAAGCTATTAGAAATCGTTATTTATTCTTTACGCTTCTTAAAAAACGTTTTCTTTTTCACAAAAGTTTTGGTTGTTTTTCTGTCATATTCAGCTAAAGGAAGATCTCTTCTTCTCAATGTCCAACAGTAATCTGCCATCATTTCTGTGTCCTAGCGCCCCTGGTATCTTTTTTCCATCTCTTTAATATGCTGATGAAATCTTTCACTTTGCTCTTCACGCATGTCCCCAAGATTTTCCGGGAAATAGTCCAAACGGGAATGTAAGACGTGAATTTTTATGCTCTTATTGCAACCAAGAATCCTGAATTTTTCCAGCATATTTTCAACGATCTCAACATAGTTTGGGTCTTTATAATTCCCTATAAATTTATGTGCAACTTCTTTAAAATCATTCCATGCACGTTTTTCCTTATCTTCCATTACATTTTGTGTTTTTCATCAAGCTCCTAATATGCGCCCCTACAAAGATTCCCCCCTTTAATTTTGCCTCAGAACCGGAAATGTTTGACACAAATATTTAAAACAATTTCCCTCTTTGTTTAATGCCTTAACAAATTGTTTCATAAGACCAAGTTTTATGTGAAGTGGTGGAAGTAAAACTTTTTGAGGGTCAATAAGACTCTCGCGAATTACATTTTTGGTTTCGGGTGTTAAGATCTCTCTTTGTGGCCAGTCTCTTTTTATCCAATGCTGTTCTCGATTCCTGCTATCCCACTCATACAGGAAACATGGAAATTTAGTAAATCCAGACTGCTGACCCAAGAGAAGGCCTGAAATTTTTAGATCTCCACACACTTCCCAGTTGTGATTTTCATATTGTATGACAGCCGTAATAAAAGATTTTATTTTATTTTATTATTTTAGGTAAAGTTTCTTGAAAAGCACCACAGAAAATCATTTTTGGATTAATACCTAGAATTTGAAGTACTACATTCATTTTCAAATGTATTAAAACGCCTATTATAAGATTTTTATATTTTTTCTTTTTTTTTGCAAAAAATAATTCTGTGGGTGATATAGAGCAATTGTATTTTAATTAGTTATTTCTATATTGTATATATTCTATAAACTGAGCTTGACAAACAAAAATCACAAATTTCATGCAGGTCTGTGTAATTTATGGCTCTATATTCTGACTGGAATGACATTTTTTAAGAACTGCCATTAAATTACAGCAAAATTTGAACCTACATTTTTAGTATAAATCACAAAAATATTTAGTAAACCATTTATGAAAAGTGTTTGTAAAATTTACTAAAATCTTCTGTAAAATTTAATAAAATGTTTTGTAAAATTTAATAAAAGCTTTTTTATAAAATTTACTACAATCTTTTGTAACAATCTAGTACTAACCGTGCACAACGTCACTTGACTTCGTCGATTGATTGCATGTTGCCTGTTAAGTTCTCCACGAATCTCAAGGAGCCGTTGTATCTCATTTATGCCTTTTATTCTTGTAAAAATATTTTTAAAACACTTCATTTACTTTGTCATTTTTACAATAAAAACTACTTAAATAATAGCCGGTATCATACATTTAAAAATATTTATCTACTGGAGTTATAAATAAATTATTTTCACTATACATTCGTTGTAAAATTTACAATATATTTTAGTAACTATTTCATTTTGCTAAATTTATTAGAAATTCTAACTATGCTTTTTTAGAAATTATATGTGTACTGATTAATAATGAAAATTGTAATTAATAAAACATTTTATCTATTCGCGTGCGGTAAATATCTACTTACCGCATTGATTTGAGTGCGGTAAGGAGCACTTTACCGCACTAATGCCGTAAGTAATTATACAAACAAGTTTTTATATTAGTCAATAAGTTTTTATAATTTATTTCCCTAGCAACCTGATATTAATGCATTGTCGATAACGGGGCACCTACGGAGCAAATTAAAACAATGCTCTTTTAGTTTTTAATATTAGTGCCCTAAAACACGCTTGTAGATTAAATATCGTGCAATACACTTACGGTAGGTGTCTTTACCTACCGAAAAAAATTTACAATTATTTTAGTATTTATTTGTGTTTACTAAATTTATTAGATATCCTAACTAGGTATATTTTTTTATAAATTATGTTTACCACGTTATTTTGGAACGGATTACTAATAAATATAATTAATACTATATTTTATAAGAAATTTTACAATAAAATCTCTAATAATTTTACTATAGTCTTTTTACCCTGTGCGCTATTTGTGGATTAAGGTTAGGATTAGTGTTGTGATCACTCGAGCGAAAAACCGCTTGATCACTCGATTATTGAAATAACCGACTTCGCTCGATTATTAAAAAAACCGCTCGAATTATCTATTCAGGCGAAAACCGTCGCCCGTAACTTATTATGTTTCACTCGATACCCGCGCTTCGCTTGCCGCCGACGGAATTGTACCGCTGTTGCGTGATCGAATTAAAAAACTGCTCGTATATTCAAACAGTTTTTCGCTCGATAGGAAATACTCTAGTTATAAATTCAGGCGAAAAACCGAAAAATATCAACTGTTATATGACCTAGTTTAGGTCTCCGATTGTAAATATTAAAAAATTAAGGGATATAATTTGAAAATTTTTATTTACTATAAACTCGAGAAAACTTCTCAAAAATAACATAATAATAGAAATTCTTAATGAAAAATAACAAGACGAACAAAATTGTTAACAACATATATAGAAAAATTCGTTGGTTATGATATAGTAAACATTTTTAAATCGAAACAGGAACTTTTTATTATTAAACTCAAGAAGACTTCTTAAAAATAACATGCATTATAGAAAATGTTAATGGAAAATAAGAAAACGAGCAAAATAGTTAACAAAATATAGGTATCGAGAAATTTTTTGGTAACCAAAAGTAAACATTCTTAACTTTTAGGTAACTATAACCATGAATTTAAAAAAATAATCACCTACTTTCTTATTTTGCCAGTCGCGTAACTAAGCCTACATTTTTGAAGGGCACACAGTGGGCACCTGATATTTTAAGTGGAAGAATTTGACGGCCATTTTAAATATCTATTTATTATATGCTCGTAGATTGAGAAAGATGTGAAGAAAAATAACTCTTCGTAATACTTTTTGTTTTAAAAAAGCACAAGAATAAACCCGAGCAATAAATACATATTTGTGTGATTTATTGCAGTTTTTTTGTTTAGTATCGAGACACGTGGTGAAAATTCATTATTCACAAATAAATAAATTTCTGGAATTTTTTTGGTGACACTATAATTTTTTAGCTAAACCTGTGCCCACCCTTAGTTACGTGCCTGCTAAACACCCTACCTGATCACATGTAAAGGGCTAGGCAGCCCGTTAAGCAGTCGGTGACGTCATCGCTTGGTAAATTTGGAATTTCAGGCGATCCACTCGAGCGATTAACTCGATTATTAAAATCGCTCGAGTATCAAGTACTCGATTATTAAAATCATCGGTTTTTCCCAACACTAGTTAGGATCCCAAACAATCCCAAATTAGCAATCAGAGCCATCTACGTTGCATCAATTTAATTGAAAAATATGCGGCTTTTTGGCAGGTTAGAAAGGGACGAGAGTCATCAGCTGATCAATATTTATTTTCGTGAAGTTTTAGCCGTTAATAATAAAGTTTTTTAGTTAATTTATTAATATTTAGATTGTCTGACATGTCGATTGGGGTATCAACAAGTTTCAGGAAGATCTGTGGCAAAAATTTGAAAATTGTTCATATTTCAGATTGTTATTATTATTCTTATAACATTATATTTTTTAACGCAATTTTTTCATATCGTTTTCCAATCCTTTAACTTTACGAATCCAGTTTTAGATTCGAAAAAAACTAAGTATATTTGGCTAAACGTTCGCATAAAATAGTGCCTGCTTGGCAACCTGTGATTAAACGCAGGTCTTAACTTTTATTAATTAGCATAGCAAAGAGCATTTATAGAAACCTGCTAATTTATTTTTTACAATTCAATATCATTGACATGCTGAAATTGACCATAATAAATTATTCTGCTTGACAATCGGATATAATACATAATGAATCACTAATGGCTTAAAATTCCATCGTTATCACTTACCAGTCAACTTTCCTACTACATTTTAGTTATAGAATACATATTATTTTACTTTTGACTAGTTTTTTACCGATATATTCGAGTTATAATTAATCATTTTTAGACGTTACAAGCACTGGAGAAGAGATATTATCTTCTATAATATTTTTGCAATAGAGCAGACTTTTTGTAAAGCCTCTTAATATATTCCCTAAACGCAAGAATATCCAAAACTAGATATACAAATTTTTCATACTTTTGGTTTTCTGTGGTAGTAATTTTCTCTTTGTCCAGACCGTTTGTGCACAATTAGATTCGGCTTCTCGGTGAAACGTTAAAAAATGTTGTTTTAGATTGTTAAGGTTTATTTTATATTAAACCATCCTCACCCAAGAATGCTGGTTCCAGCGACCATACAGGCACGCAACACAAAATTATTCCCATTTTGGTAACAACGTGGTCAAGAAACGGTGTTTGAACGGTTGCCGATACTAGTAGCGGGAACCAATAAAAATCTTTTTCTATTTGGGTTTCATAATGGCTACATTATGAAATGCAAAAAAATTGAATAACTTGCCACTTTATTTTTTTTATGTTGGCAACAAGTAGGGTCGAATTTTAGGCCTACCTTGATTTCGTTGAAATTAGTTTTCTAGGCATTATGGATTCGACAGAAATTTTTTATAGAAAACTTTAAATACTAACCTTTAACCTTGCAAATATATCATACCTATACTCGGAAATATATAACGTACTGATGGTGTCCGTCAACTAATTTCTAGTCACAACTATAAAACAACATAACCTAACAATAAAAGAAATATCTTCCAGTTTATGCTCTATTTCTAAAGTTTTATTCAATAAAGTACTATTTTTATTTTTAATTAAATATAGTATTATACATATTACTTTATATCTACATATTTATAGTTACTGTAGACATTTCCTGGGAATTAATTGGTATTCCTGTCAGATCCTGTGTGGACACAATATTTTGTTCAATAGGATTATTTAGTATTTTGTTCAATATTTTGAACTTTGTTCTGCTCGCACCATAACTCAAAGTTTTGCAAATTCTTTTTAAAAGTTTTTCTAAATTATTTCCTGCAATTTCTCGTTTTTCTGACGGAGTACAACTTTCTTCCTGACTCATTTTTATTTACTTTAATACTATATTTATTTTTAATTATGCCGGATGGGAAGAAGCGTTGTTGTGTTCAATTGTTTCTATCATGGCATATTTGATACTTGTAACATTCTATGAAATTGTAAAAGTATTGCCAACCCAGAAAGAAAATATTAATTCAAATGGAAAAAATCTACTATATTTTTCAGACTTTAAAGAGCCAAATAGAAATAGTATTATAAAATACACGGTTCATAAGACAATTAGAGCACTTGTACTTTAGAAAACTTCCCGCTTCGCGGGTCGTTTTCTAAATTATACGCGTGCTCTAAAATAATGTCTTATGAAACTTGTGTCTTAATATACTATTATTAGTTACGAATACGTACCGGCGACTAAAATTGCTAATTTTGTGGCCCCCTCAAAATCCTAGCACAAACATGAAATAATTATCGTTGGAAGAAATCTCTTATCTCTCTCAGTACAGTTCGTTAGTAGTATTAACTAAAGAGTTTTAATGGTCTAATTGAGCAATGAACGGTCTGTCCATCTGCACAACGTGTAGCTACAAAATGTGTACAGAGAAGGAATATAAGAGTATTTTTTTTTATTTGGACTGAATAGAAGAAGTTAGTTGATCTGCAAACACTATTATAAGAAGAAGGTTAATGTTATAGCGCCTGTTGTCAGTGTCTTAAATGTCATTTTATGACACTAGTGTTAAAAGTCGATCACTTTTAAGACTAGTAAATAAATACAAGGATATTTTTAATTGAGTTATTGACAGCAGTTTTTCCGTAACTGACAAGAATAAGTACACATTAAGTGGCCCATCTTTATATAGGCAAAAAAATAAATGCGCTCTAAGGTTGTTCTAGGTTCTATAGACATTACCTGACGAGATACGGCGGCTCTCGGACAATGGAAAAGTGCTTCGATTTTCGATGGAAATTAAGCAATTTTGGGAAAATACTAATAATATACTTTTAGTGCATTAAATATCAAATAAAACTCATCATTTCATTGTGTTCCATATGAAAAATCTTTTGTCAATCCGTTCTTAAGCTCATTATCATTATCAGTGTTGGGATCGCTCGAGTGAAAAACTGCTCGAGTACTCGATTATTGAAATAACATCGCTCGCTTATTGGAACTAGCCGCCGCACTACGATCGATTAATTATTGGAAAGACTGCTCGAGTTATAAATTCAAGCGAAAATTTTTACAGAAGACGCCCGATAATTATGGCCAGATTGTCTTCAGAGTTTTCGGGGACAAATTTTATTTTCATTGGGAATTGAGGATGATCTCCGGGATTTCTGGCAGATTATTATAACTTAGCAGAAAAAAAGTAAAAGAAAATAAAGGTAATAAATTCCAGGATTATACACAGGCAGCTCTAGCTATAATCTGTAAACGTCATGAATTTCGAGTTAAATCGCTCGAGCAATTCGCTCGATTATTGAAACCGCTCGAGTATCAAGTACTTGATTATTAAAATGAGCGGTTTTTCCCAACACTAATCATTATACCATTAGTCCCTCATTGACTAAATAGCTCTTTGAGTACCTGCTTTATTATTGGAAATAATTAAGTTCTTAATGAATTTGTTACGGTATTTAGCCCTAATTTTCTAGTAGCAGTAAAACTCTAAAAAAGCAGGGGGGATCATTTTAGGCAAAAGAAAATATGTTTACAGTAAAACTAGATGATCTTTTTGACATCACGGATGCACTAAATAATAAAGATTGGCGAAGATAAAGATTTTTTGCTAAACGAAAAATAGAAAGGACGCTTGGTATAAATTATACTCAGGGAGAAAGAACGCCGAGTGGAAGCACGAAAACTAAGATGGTCTGACTTGGAAAGACGCAGCACGAAATGTAAAAATCCATGATTTTGAACTTTTTTACCTCAATTCCCTCAGCAAAAGATGTTTTTCAGTTACTTGTGTAACTAGATCCACAAGATATAGTAAAAGATTTATGTTTTGATACAACAACTATCATGATATATATATATGCACATTATTTGAGCCAAATTTAAGAAAATAACTTACATTTTCCATGCAGACATCATATATTTGAAATAATACTTAAGGGATGTTTTGATGCTAAAATGTCTCACTCGTCTGGTCCTAATGTCCCTCTGTTTAAGCGTTTTCAAGAGTCACGGTCAAAAATTAATACAAAGGAGTACAGATCTGGAATGGAATCGCGAGTAGTTCTGTGCAAACAAAAAGATACCACTCTGGATTTTACATCGTGAATTACTTGATTTATCTTTTTCTTGAACATTCAACTCGCCAAGTAGCAATTCGTGTTCCAGGGGCATTTAACCACGCAAAATAGATGGCGAAAGCTATTCACTGCTTAAACTTTGTTTCGATATGAATTTAAATTAAGGACCAAAGAGGAGTATAATTTATTGACCTATGTATTTTAATTGTTACCACTTATATTAGATCTGGTGTACTGTCCCAGTTACTGTAAAAGCGCCATAACATGATTTGTTATTTCTTAAAGACCTTTACTTATTAGTTACAAAAATATTCATATTGATATATCAAATATCGACGTTAATAAAATGTTAAATCATTTGTGGTACCTAAATTTTCGAAAATATTGCAATGGCGTTTTTTGATGATCGAATTTCGTTTGAAGTTGGGATTGACATGGTTAAAGTTATGGTGAATTCTAAGCCTGAAATAACAAGCGATCAAGGCATTAAACGCCTTATATCTAGAAAAAAAACGAGATATCTGTAATATTAGACCATTGAATACCTAACTGAATATAGATTTTTTTTTAGACTAGAATCTTTAGTCTTCGAATATTGACGAAATCTTCAAAAAACGTTTCAAATTATGTATAATTTAAATGTCGTTAACGATGCAGCTGAAAGAGGCATTAGGTTAATTAAGGAATACTGCAGTGTTGCCAATCTGAATTTGTGATATTACCCAATTAGCTGAACAAATTACACATATTTACACGTTTTTAGTCACACAAATACACGTTTTTTACACACCATTTATAATACAGTCAATTTGTGCTCACAAAGGCCTCTATCGGGAAAGTTCTCGGATACTTTTGATTTCCTCAATTTTACATGTTTTTTTGGGTGCTGAATAAGAATCGGGGTTTGCTAACAAAAATTTCGTGACTCAACATTGCAAAAAGGTAAAAATCTTATTTTTTGGCTTTTTTTTGATTATAACTCGGAAACGGTAAATTTTTCGTAACTAACCTTGCTATTCAAAAAGAAAGCATATAAAATTTTCTATAAATTTCATTATTCGAGTTTTGGAGTGTACAAAGTGGGTTGGCAAATTTTATTTACTATCATTATGACTAGGAAGGTTATTTACGAGAAGTTGATAGTTTCCGAGTTATAAGCAAAAAACACCAAAAAAGATTTTTTACTTTTTTTGGATTTTTTTCAATGTCGCGCCACGAGATTTTGTTCGCAAAACTCAAATTTGGATTCAGTACCCCAAAAAACATGTAGAATGGAAAACATTAAAACTGCCACTTTTGAAATGAAAATCCAATTTTCAGTTAACGTTTCGGTTCATTTTATTTAAACCATCGTCAGAACTATTTGAACAAAAATAAAAAAGGCGTATAAACAAAATTAAAAAGAAGCAACATTTTTTGATGGGGTTAGAAGCAAAATTCCTATTTTATGTTAGTCATGTTTAGAATGAAAACAAGAAAATATATAAATGATAGAATGGACTTACCTTGTATAATTCTCACCCACTTACACTAATATAGCATTGAAATTAAAAACATTTTGTCACGTTGTTTAATGGATGTGAACTAAACTATTTTAGTAGTAGGGCAGGTTAATATTTAGTTACAATAACATAGAAGGTATGCATATTTAAAAAATTTACATTTTGGGTTTTTGGCCGTATATCTTTACGATAGGGTTTGGTTTAAATAAAATGAACCGAAACGTTAACTGAAAATTGGATTTTCATTTCAAAAGTGACCGAGACCCAGGAATAAACTACCTAAAAAATTAAAACTACCCCTACAACTTTCCTGGTAAAAGCACAATCTAACTGGAGTATTACAGGTACTATTGGGCTCTGATTTGTAAAAAAAAGATCGCCAAAACTTAAATTAATATACATTATGTGATCTCTGATGTATTTGCGAAAAAAATGGTCAACAAAACTGAATATTAACACACTTAGTTGGTGGCTTTCAAAATACACACACCTTGTGTTGCACAAAAATTACACACAAGGCAATGAAAATGCACGCAAATCATGTAATTACACGCTAATTGGCAACACTGGACAACTGTAATATTTTAACAAAAGATGAAGAACAAAGACAGTTTTTGTTGCAGATTATAGTCAACGTTTTCAAAAAAATCAACAGTATTAAAACCAATTAAGTAAGTTATCTTTGCTTATTCTTTTTAACAGATTGAATATAAAGACAATATATATTTTTTTCATGTGTGTGTATATGACAAAAAATAAATTTAAAAAAATCTTTATACAGGGTCCGCAAACGAAGCGTGGACGGAAGATTAAATCGTCATCGAAGAACTTATCAACAATACTGAAACAGCTTGAGATATTGGATTAAATGCGGCATGTTTTAAAAATATTTTACATTATACAGGGTGGCCCAAAAAAGTGTGACAGCATAAAGTTATATTTTTTTAAATGGGACACCCAGTATTTTATTGCATATTTAGGTTCGTATTACTATCGTTTATAAGTGCCTCAAATTTTATTTAATTTGGTTTTGTAGTTTCGGAGAAATAAATTAAAAACTAAAAAAAAAAGTTTTGCAGTCCTGAATAAAAAAATCAAAAAAAACAATCCAGAACTTTTTTTTTTAACCTGGCATTGAGTGAAATTTATGACAAGAGGTCTAGAGATACTATGAATGTAATTGCGTTTATTTATTTTATACAGGGTGTTCATAATAAGCTTTCAAAAACCCCATATTTTAAAATAATTTTTCTCAAGTTTTTCAAATGGAACACCCTGTATATTATTTGGCTATTTGACGTAAAATTTGTAGACAATTTTTTTTTGTAATACAAGCATATAAGTTATATCCAGCCGTTTTCGAAATAATTATAAATATCATAAATTATGTTGTTTAAATAGAGTTTTTATTGGGAAATTTTGTTATATGCGACTAGACTAATAATTGTAAACTAAAGTAAATGTTCAAAATAGCATCCTTTTACTTAATTTAATGATTTTCCTATACTGCCAACAGAACTCTTAATTCATTTTCTTCATTAATAACGGGTTTATTGATTATTATCCTTTTTGTGTACGCAGTGCTTCCTGTTGCTACAAATTTTTGCAACAACTTCTCAAGGTTTTTGCTATCGGCTTTCTCTCAATATCTGGATATCTTTCAGCATACACTCGGCTCGCGAGAAGGCAATTTCTTGCACATTCATCCAGTATAAAAATCATATTTACCATTTCTAAAATTCGACATTTTGTGTAAGTTAGTACTTAATTTCGACGACTGAACAAATGTAAATAATTTTATTTAACTGTCATAGTGACAATCTAAACAAAAAGGATGGCAACTCGATTAAGAATAAAAAATAAAATTAAATAATGAAAGTAGCAAAAATGTATGCTTCTGGAATTTATATCGAAATAACTAAAATACGGTAAACTCTAAGAGTAAAAGGAAGCTATTTTGAACTTTTACTTTAGTTTACAATTATTAGTCTAGTCGCCTATAACAAAATTTCCCAATAAAAACTCTATTTAAACAACATAATTTATGATATTTATAATTATTTCGAAAACGGCTGGATATAACTTATATGCTTGTATTACAAAAAAAAATTGTCTATGAATTCTACGTCAAATAGCCAAATAATATACAGGGTGTTCCATTTGAAAAACTTGAGAAAAATTATTTTAAAATGTGGTGTTTTTGAAAGCTTATTATGAACACCCTGTATAAAATAAATAAACGCAATTACATTCATGTATCTCTAGACCTCTTGTCATAAATTTCACTCAATGCCGAGGTTAAAAAAATAGTTCTGGATTGTTTTTTTTGATTTTTTTATTCAGGACTGCAAAACTTTTTTTTTTAGTTTTTAATTTATTTCTCCGAAACTACAAAACCAAATTAAATAAAATTTGAGGCACTTATAAACGATAGTAATACGAACCTAAATATGCAATAAAATACTGGGTGTCCCATTTAAAAAAATATAATTTTATGCTGTCACACATTTTTGGGCCACCCTGTATAATGTAAAATATTTTTAAAACATGCCGCTTTTAATCCAATATCTCAAGCTGTTTCAGTAATGTTGATAAGTTCTTCGATAACGATTTAATCTTCCGTCCACGCTTCGTTTGCGGACCCTGTATGTTGATGTTTTTTTGTATATTAAAAAAATATAAATATTACAAATTATATCATTCAGTCGGCGCTGTTTAATGTTCGATTAGAATGAAATTTGACACAGGTGTGAGGGTAGAACAAACATAGATGGCGCCCCGAATTAAAATCAAAAGTTGAAAAAGATGGGCCACCCTAATACACATTGGTGCCATGTAACTAACAAGAACAAAGAAATTACTCGCTTGATTTTTGAATTTTTATGTCTTTAATTTTGAATTTGGTAGTGTCCGCTTAATAGTATTTATAGATAAAATTTTATATCATGCTCGTATTACAAGAGTTTTTATTTTCAAAGAATTGATCGACTCGTCCGTTACTTTGTGACATGCAGTTACTTTGTAACTATACAAGGTGCCCAAGATAAATATGGCCTCTATGGGGATCTCGCTAATGGTAACAGATGCAACTTCGATGGGTAAAAAGTATCGCAATCAAAGCACGAACAATATGCCGCACAAAGAGTTTTGTTAAAATTTGTACTTTCTGAGTTACTTAAAAAAACTGAAATTTTGAATTTTTAATTAAATTTTTTTTCGACGTTAATATTAAAGTTAGAACAAAACTGACAAAGCATTCTCACAGCAACTTTTAGTGAACTTAAGGAATACAACAAATTTATACGACTTTTCGTTTTCAAGCAATCATCATCTGCTGCACTTTTTCTAATATGACCCTGATTTTATAATATCAAATTTTATAACCTGTTTTTATTCTAAATTCAACCCTAACAAATCGGTTCATCGGCAAAAAAAACATTCATTAAAGAAAAACTAACCGTAGATTATTAGAAATGAATTTTCCAAAAGGTATTCGAAATGATTTCTATCAGTCTCCAAACAAATAGCATGTTAAAAGTGTAGAATTTAAAACATTCATTAGCATTTGTGGCCTTACGCTTTGAAAGGCTTCAATAACTTTACTAGTTGTCTAAGGTCTCTGGAGAATGATGGAAATCATTCCGTACACCTTTTGCAAAATTAATTTCTATAATAGTCGACAAACTTTAATTAATGTTTTTTGCCGATGTACTTATTTGTTGTTTATTTTTTCATACGCTTACTGTTTTGTTATTGTCAATAAATTATCTTGTTTTATAATTATTACATATTGTAAAAGAATTTTAAGAATATTCATTTTAGTACCTACTGTTTTTACAAAATTATGAAAAATACAGGTCCGTATCCTGAAAATTTCATGGAGATGATTAAAAGACTCGAAACGTAATTAAACGATAAGGTGTGGTACATGATTGGATTTAGAATAAAAAAGGTCTTACAATTTGACATTATAAGATTATACATTATTAGAAAAAATGCAATTGATGATGATTGCTTGAAAACGAAACGCCGTATAAAAATATTTTGTTATGTAATCTTTGAGTTCACTAAAAGGTACTGGGAGAATATTTGCTCTAGCTTTAATATTAACGTCGGAAAAGAATTAAATTCAAAATTTCAGTTTTTTTAAATTTCTTGTACGGCTTTGATTGCGATACTTTTTCCTCGAAGTTGTAACTGTTACCATTAACGAGATCCGCATATACAGTGTCACCATTAAAGTCCGCACCATATGGAACTTTTTTTTATTAATGAGGTTAGTTAAAATTAAATTTCGGCAATCGTTTTTGCTTCAAATTAGACTAAAAATTATATAATCAAATGTCACCATCTGTCATTCGGTATCTGTCAAAAATTACATTCTAATCAAAAAATGCTGAAAAATGGCATTGTTTTACCGAATTTCAAAAAATTTTATTAGAAAAAGTTGTTTCTAGTACAATTCTTGGCCTAAATACAAAGTTTCAGTTTTCTAGCTCAAAGTTGATTTTTTGCCATTTTTTCTAATTAACTTTTTTTTTATTTAATGTAAGTTCGCTTAATGGATATTAAACTATTTGCTTATACCATACTCAATATTTTATTTAGTTTGTATGAGCTTTTTTTTACTAGAATGCCATTTTTTTTCGAAATTTAAAATTAGAGGCAAAAAAATTTGCACAGGTGGTGCAAAGTTATCCTAATTTAAAAATTTTAACAGATAGACGTCAGATGTTTCGTTTTTCAAATGACAAATACATCTAAATATTTGATAAAAATTTTATTTTATACTTAAAACTATCATTATTATTAAAAGGAACAAAAAGGAACTTTAATCATTTTAAATAGGTAACACAAAAGCAATATAAATTTCACATTTCAGTGTGACGTCCTTCTCGCTCTATACAAACACCCGTCCGTCTATAAACGTCTTTGACAGTATTTTGTAAAAAGCTTGGTCTTATATCGGCACAACACTGTCCTATCGTTTGTTCCAAATGCTCGATATTTCTAAACGGTCGATTCTTATAAACTTTCTGCTTAAGATAACCCCACAGAAAAAAGTCTAGTGGGGTTATGTCAGGCGACCTGGGTGGCCAGTGACATTCTCTATCACGCCCTATAACTCTGTTTTGAAATAATTGGTTTATGCGTTCTTTCACTGCTACAGTTTGATGTATGGGTGCACCATCAAGCTGATACCATAAGTTATGTCTATGGTGTAAGGGCATGTTATCCAAAACTTCGGTAATCTCGTTATCAAGAAAATTCAGGTACCTTTCACCAGTTAAGTTTGCTCTAAAGAAGTATGGTCCAATAAGCTCATCTTTCAAAATTCCACACCAAACATTGGTTTTAAAATGATACTGGTCGCGACATTCAATTGTGAAGTTAGGATTTTCTTGGGACCACCATCGGCAATTTTGTGAGCTCACGGTACCATTCGAAGAGAAAGTGGCTTCATCTGTCCATAATATCTTGTATGGAAAAAGAATATTCTCCTCATATTGTCCCTGATACCAAAACGAAAAATCAAGTCGGATATCAAAATCGCGTTCTTTTAATGTGTTTATAAACTTGGGTTTATATGCCCGAAATCGATTTTTCTGAAGAATTTTTCTAACGCTTTCCTTCTTGCACCCTGTTGCATCACTTATCTTGGTTACACTAGTTTGACCGTGGTCAATAACAGTTAAACAAACATCAAGTTGTGCTGCTTCATCGTATTTACTTGCCGCGTGAGGTTTCTTAAAATTATTTCGAACAGATCCAGTTTCTCTAAATTTTGACATTATTCTTGAAACAGTGCTATGCTGCAAATTTTTTTCTGGATGCCTCTCATTAAAAATGGCAGATACTTGCCGGTGAGGCCACAAATTAAGACAATTTCTATTTTTTCTTGAATGGACAACATTGGTGATAACACTGAAAACTATAACTTGCGAAAATATTCACATTTATGACATTTCTTTTATTTATTCGGCACTCTAATTCGTTTTTTTCCATAGCCTACTTATAAAATTCAAAATTGCCTTGATATTTTATTGTGGACAAAAAGAAAATGTGTCTAAATTTTGAACTAATCTGATATCTGGGAATTTTATTATAAGTTTTTTAAACTTCTTAGGTGTATGTACTATCAAAAAAATGGAATATCTGACGTCTATCTGTTAAAATTTTTAAATTAGGATAACTTTGCACCACCTGTGTCAAATTTTTTTGCCTCTAATTTTAAATTTCGAAAAAAAATGGCATTCTAGTAAAAAAAAGCTCATACAAACTAAATAAAATATTGAGTATGGTATAAGCAAATAGTTTAATATCCATTAAGCGAACTTACATTAAATAAAAAAAAAGTTAATTAGAAAAAATGGCAAAAAAATCAACTTTGAGCTAGAAAACTGAAACTTTGTATTTAGGCCAAGAATTGTACTAGAAACAACTTTTTCTAATAAAATTTTTTGAAATTCGGTAAAACAATGCCATTTTTCAGCATTTTTTGATTAGAATGTAATTTTTGACAGATACCGAATGACAGATGGTGACATTTGATTATAGAATTTTTAGTCTAATTTGAAGCAAAAACGATTGCCGAAATTTAATTTTAACTGACCACATTAATAAAAAAAAGTTCCATATGGTGCGGACTTTAATGGTGACACTGTATACTCTCCTTCTCTTGGGCACCCTCTATAAAATGAAACTAAAGAATACTTTGTTATTTGTCATTAGTTTATTAAATAGTTTTGACGTTACGGAGTTTAACTAGTTGGGAAACAATCGTTATTTTCAGAATCGAATACACAAGAATCGAGAACTTTCAAGAAACGAGTACTTATCCAAGTACTGAGTACAAAAGTGACCGATTGTCTTAGTTTATATTTGTATAGGATTAATTCGATTTGACATCACACCGAGATCGAGCACTACCTTCGGGCGTACTCGGTACTTGTCGGAATCGATCTTATTCTTATTCGATAGCCAATCACCGTCGGCGTCGGCATTCCACATCATATAATATTCTTACTCTACATTAATGACCTTCTAGTGAAAACGAAAAACCGGATATTTAGTTTTGCTGATGATAGCACACTTATCTCATCTTTCTCTTTGAATGCACAAACATCGGCTGCCGACGCACATCTTCGCAGACAGCATGAAGTATCACGCTTCAACAAAGACCTGGAAGAAATTTTGGCTTGGGGTGACAGTATCCAAGTCGAATTTAACTCTAAAAAACCCAGGCAGCAGTTTTCTCTAAAAAGGTTAACATTACAGAACCGGATATAGTCATGGACGGACACGCAATCCCACTGGCTTCATCTATTAATTTGCTGGGCGTCAATCTGGGAGGAAATATGTCTTGGCATAACCACGTTGTGGCAATCGTCAAGATAGCTTCTCAGAAACTTGGTGTACTCTTCCGAACCAGAAAGTTGTACACACCTCAACAACTTTTGACACTAAGCCCAGATTCGACCAGTACTGCTCTCATGCCTGGAGCTCTGCACCCAAACATACTCTTCGGCTGCTGTATTCCATTCGTCTGATTGGAGACGACGAGCTGACGAAGAACCTCGACAGCCTAGAACATCGAAGACAGGTTGGGGATTTGACTCTCTTTTACAGATATTTTCATGGAAGTACACGACGAACCACTGCCGCCCATCCATATGTGGTTAAGCTTAGTACTCCTCGAACTTCATTATTTAAGAATTCTTTCATCCTTATGGAACGACCTTCGAGGTCGTTTTTCCCAACGAATATAACCTCCAACGATTCAAAACCAACGTGAATTGCTTTTTGCGCACACGCACCACTCCCAGAGTGCCCTAAAGGATTTTTCCTATAGTGCTTGTGTTTGATAATAAAAAAAATAAAAAAAACTTGTGGCTTTTCGCAGATGGGGTGACTCTAGGTAGTTCCTTTTACGATTTTAATTTTATTGTTTGGAAGGGTTGGTCGCTACGTTAGTTATCCAATTTCCCTCGTCATAAAATATTTTCTACATAACAGACACTAATTGCAGTGACTGGATTTTAACTTAACGTAATAACAATCAAATGAAACTGGTGGTGATTGTGGTGGTACTACTTGCAGTACTAGCAATAGAAAAATATCTAACTTTTTGAAATCCTAAACAATAATCGAAAAGAAAAACGAATATGCTGATTGTGCCCTTACAGCAAGGCAGTCAACGTGAGAGAAAAATTGATTAAACCCCTAAATAATTTATTAATTTTTTTTAAAAATTAAACTGAAAACTGTTTTTAGAATAATGCGCAACAGTAATCGGCGGGACTTCCCCGCTATTAAACTTAATACAAACATGGGTTTCCGATTTCATTTTGTGTTATTCTGGTGTTGTAAAAATAATATCGCTTTAAGACTTATACCGGGTATAACAACAACATACAACCCTCACCATTGGCCTTTCGGAAACGGTAAGAGATACGAAGTCGGTTAAATTGGGGCAAACTTGCCCAATAATATACTGCAAAAAATTAAAACAGGGGGCTTCAAAATATTTGGAAAATCTAAAATTCTGCGTTTCGTTTTTTATTTTATTCTGGCTTTGTTCGATGAGATGGCATAATCATCTCTTTAATGCGACGTTGCGTCTTTGGGTCACCAACATCAACTTAATGTTTTGAAATACGGGCATGAATTTTTTGTTTAAATTATGAAAAAGAAACTAAATCTACGTTGAACAGTATACAACAATTACTGGTTGTCAGTATTCCTTAAATTGGTCATATTCATTAAAATATCCCTAGTAGGTTAATTTTTAATTTAGCTTAATTTAGAAATATGAATATACGCATAAGAAACAGAACCTTTAATTTCTTAGTTTAGACTAACTCTTGGTTTAGCTTAATTCTTAATTGAGAGGTATAAAGAGGCCATTAGACACGATTTTTAATGATACCCCCCCAATGACACATTACCTAAATTATCAATACATTTTTTATTTTGACAAAACCTATAGAATAATATACTAAAATATGAAAAATGTTTGTTAATTCTGCTGATGGTATACTAATGCTGACTCCAAATACTTCCAAACACTTCTCACCTCCCCCACTTCCTCTCACCTATTCCCTGTCCTCTCCCTACTGCACTTCCCCCTCCTCCCCCCGCAATTTAATTCCCCAGTGTACAAATCCTTCTGCCACATCACTAAGCTTTTTCTAAGAGTGGAGTGATTCCATCAATTTGAAATTATTTCAATTCTGCACCACTGATGATTCAAATTGGATTGTGAACGTGAAAATAACCGAATACAGTGAAACCTCCCTTAGGCGGACACCTACGGGACCATCTAAATGTGTCCGCCTATGGCAAATTCGTTATTAGGCAATATGTATTTGCAACATTATTACTATGTATATGTATGTACAAATAAACATAACATAACAAAAATACAGTTTAGTTAAGATGTAGTACTAAAAAAATCTAATAACGTAGTTTGACGTGTTTGCGTTTTATACTTGCAATCTAGAAAATGTAATTCCAAGTCTGATAACAATTCCATTGCTGTAGAGTCACCTCTATTCTTTGCATACTCTTATAACTCCTTTACCATACTAATGGCTTGTTGATAATTGGTGACATTTGTTGGATTACTGCATTCAACTTCTTAATCAGAGTCGTCAGATGGTGATGTGGTTTCAGTTTGGACTACATAATCGGTAGGAATGGGGTCACTATCATCTTCTAATAGCACATTGCTAGCAATGTTAATGAACTCGCCCAAATCATTGTTATCAAATTACAAATTTCCACAACATCTCAATATTCTCTTTCAGACTCAAAACGTGACATTTTTGTGCCATTGTTTACGATTTTAACCTTACAACTCACAAATAAACGGCGGACTGCTGTCGGGGAATCACACATACTTTCATTCGGCGAAGTCATTTCACTGTGTCACGCATACGCGATTGGTTGCTGGTCTGTCTTCAGAGAGTTTTTGCACCGTACTTCTTCGTCTCCCAAATACTTTTTAAAAATTTTGTCCGTTTAAAGGAGGGTTTTCGCACTCTTTGTATGAAAACGGCCTGTCCGCGTCCGCCCAAAGGAGAGTCCGCCCAAGAGAGGTTGATTTTCATGGAATTTCATATACCTAGTTCCGGACTATGAATGTCCGCTTATCAGAGGTGTCCGTTATGACAGGTTTCACTGTATTTCCAAAGTTCGCAGTGCACTATCCGATATCCGTTTTCGATATCACTATCACTAGTTCCGCTGTTGACATGTTCCTTGTATTTTTGTGATTTTTTACTTCTTATTTTACGAGATACAATTGGAATGGAGAATGGTAGATAATATACATTAAAATAGGAATAATATGTTCCATTGTGCCGCTACTCTGCTTTTCAACAACACCCGAACAAACTCAACTTACCTGAACATCTGGGAAAGGCCCCTTTAATCGCTTTCGCGAAGATCCGTCACACCAGTGAGATCATATTTGGACAAAATAAATCCAAGTAGGTGTTTATGTTCAATTTTCCAGACACTCATCAACGAGGTCCATTATGGAGAAACAGTCATGCGATTTGCGAGGATGTCCCCATTAGTTGAACTATTAATCCCCAATTTTCATCCGAATATTTTTAACTGTCCATGTGCCGTTTTATAACCTTACTTTTTAATATTTTATTGTTATTTTTACGTTGTGTGTTTGTGGAAACAAATACAATAACAAAGTGAAGACTTGTGTCTTGGAATGATTTCCTGCATTTCAAAAAATACTGATGTCGATGATTATGCAGACAGAGATCAAAGTTACTTTTTTACGCTTAATTTCTTACCGCCTGTGGAAAAATTGAACGATAGAATTCAGCTTCTTGTTGTTTTGTTTTGAAGTGTGACTTTTTCTTAATAAAATGTTTTTCGGTTTACTTCATTGTCTGCTTTTTAAAGGAAGATACAAATTATGAAAGAAAGTCGTGCAATTTTTCAATTGTATTCAACATTACATGAGTTTATCGACTAGTACGAACAAATATCCAAAAATGAATAGCGTGTATTGCAACCTTGTGTTCTTATCGCTTCTACCGTGCTTTCATTGACGTTTTGAATTGCTTCTTGACGAATATTTTCCCACTCTTCAGATTTTGTTGTATTTAATAATATAAAGCAAGTCTAACAATTAAAATACTTTCTTTCTAGTTTACGGGTTGTAACTGGGTATTTTGACGAGGTGAATATTCAGATTGAAATGCAATTGAACATGTATGCTATGTAGACGTGTCCGCAATCGACACCCAGAAACATTGCCAGATTTATGAACAGTCCTTCCTGAAAAATGAGAAAATATTCCTCAAGAAGCAATTCAAAACTGCATTGATAGCATGCCCCACGTAGTAGAAGTAAGTAATAACAAGAGGTTGCAATACACGCTATCAATTTGTATATTTGTTCATGCTACTTCATAAAATAATGGTATGTTGTGAATTTTGAATAAAATTGCACACTTTCTTGCAAAATTTGGATCTTCTTTTAAAAGCCAGTTGATGTGAACCAAAAAACATTGTGTTAAGAAAAGGTCACACTTCAAAACATATTGGTTATAATTAGGGATGGGACGGAAATCCGGCAGTAGTCTGAGGGTGACCGATCCGGCCTTAACGCCGGATTTACTGTTCCGACCGGATCAAATATTAGGTCCGGCCGATTATATTTTAAAATTAAAAAATCATTAAAAACATTTTGTGGAAAAATAAATAAGGTACAAAACCTACAGAATTTGTGTAAATAAAAATTAGTACTTAATTAAATAACAAAAAATAAACTACCTTCCATCTTTTATCGAAAATGTAATTTCTTCTGATCGGTCGTTATTTACAAAAGAACAACAAACTGCTAAATTATCTGTAACTGTTGATGCTTTCTCATATTTCTTACAGATTTTCACATGTTCAGAAGGATGATGTCGTTTTAAATGCATTATTAAAGGTTTTAGCGATCTTTTTACAAAAAATTCAAATTGCTTTATTTTTCTCCAATTGTACTTGAAAAATCTCCACACTTTACTAATTTGTGTGACGACTGTAGGAAAAAAACAGTCTTGACGCCGATCCTCGACACAGGCAAAGCATCGGCTCGGCAAGATAATTATCATTGAATCTTATGAATTTTGCGGTGGTAAATGTACAGGGGCAAGAGACGGTCCCGCAAAATCCATAAGGTTCAATGATAACATCTTTTGCCCAACCGGTGCCTTGCCTGTGGCGACCACGCGTCTTGCACGGTAGTGACAATCGGCCTTTAATCCTAAACTAATAAATAATTAAACGGACACACCAGACCACATTGAAATGAGTATCACAACACAGAATATTACTTAGGGACTTCCCCGTCCTGATTTTTATTGAAATAAAATACCTATCGTCATAAACGCGAATTGCACTACTAACAAGCATTGTTGGGTGTCTATTAGGGGATCCAATCCCATTACATATTCCAATCCCGGGATTTCTAGATTGCCATTCTTGTAATCCCGGGATCCCGGGATTTAAAATTAAATAAATCTTTTTTTCAATTTTATTGGTTGAAATCAGATAAAAACAACATAAAATAAAATACATTTATACGTAATCAGGCATTAATTAGACTTATCAAAAAATATAAGTTAGGTACACAATTAAAAAAACAAAGAAAAAGACTGGTTAAATGACATGTATCTCTAAATATTACTTTTTTTCATTAAGAAAATAACTTAGTTAGTTAAAATTAATCCTGCGGCTGAGAAACATCTTTCAGCTTCCACGCTAGTTGGAGGTATGGTACACCGGATATCGTATGCTAGCTTTAGATTGGGTCCACGTTGGCCTTCATTTTGAAAGCTTTCCAAAATATTCTTATTTTTGCGAACAGAAATATGTAATCAGTCAGCCAAAACGGCTAGTTGGTCAGGAACTTATGGACAGCAAACATTTCTGAATCATGACAGTGCCCTGGGAAAACAAGTGAAAACCCGCCCCCGCTACACTTTTTGTAGCCGATTAGCAATACACGCTATCAATTTTTGGATATTTATTCATGCTACTTCATAAAATAATGGTATGTTGTGAATTTTGAATAAAATTGCACATTTTCTTGCAAAATTTGGATCTTGGATTTGAAAGTTTTATTTTTGGAAACTAATGTAGGCAACACCTGTTTCTGTAATGCTTGATTTAGTTGTTCTGCTAATGACAATGTTTTTTCTTGTTTCTTCTTCAAGAGTAATTATTCTGGCACATCTTCGTCATCGGAGCTGAAAGTCTGTCGTTTTGAAGGTGTTCCAGTAGGGTTACCAATTCTTGCTTCACGTATTTGGCTTTAATGACTGAAATAACTTGTTAGTTTCTTTTTGAATGGGATCTTGTAAGTAACGTAAACCCCCTGTCAAACGTTGCTGCAGTCGTTTCTCGATAGAAGTTTTCAGGTCCCTGTTCAAAGGTGATGGATGTTTATTAAGCTCCTCAATTAAAAATTTTAAAGCAACACTTTGTTTTTATCGATCGATAAGTATTTAGTGTGAAAACATTTCCTAATGGGCATGATTTATGGAAAGACTGGACGGTGCTGTTAATTTAAAAAATAATATAGCAATCCCGGGGCCTGAGATTACAAACCCGGGATTTCCCGAGATTAAAAATCCGATGTTTTCCTACGGGATCCCGGGATTGGATCTCCTAGTGTCTATACGAGAGAACTCGATCCGGTGGCCGAAATTCCGGCGGTTCGGTCCGGTCATAGGCCGGTTTTTACTGTGCCGGTGATCCGGCCAAGTTCCCGATTCGATCCATCCCTAGATATAATATTATTTAGATCTATACACGTTATAGTAACAGTAAAAACAAACATTTTACGCATATGCAGTAAAAATTGTATTACAGTTACCAAAAAATCTTTTTAATAGCAGTTCGAGGAGAAGCTTTTCCAGACATGATTCAGCGAAAAATGTAAATTATTGAATGTGGAAAATTAAATTACGAACGAACAGTTTTTTACTATTAAATACAAGCCAATCGTCTGGGAATTAATTGAAACGTTAGAAAATGTTAACTTTTGTTAATTGACTTGACAGATAAAAAGAGTCCGAGGAATGATCACCGACTTCTGACGCGGTAACAAAAGAAAACCGGTTTACGCCAGACTTTTTTTGGGCCGTGATTCGAACCGTCAACCTCCAGATAAGTCCAGCGTCTTAAGCGACGTCCGGATTTACCTCACGTTCAAGATTGCAGACACCGGAAATCAGGCTTTTTTAAAAGAAATGTTACCAGATTATTCATAAAATTACCAGATCTTGTGAAATTTCACCAGACTTGGTAACACTGTTAGACTGTCAGGTGAAACGTCCGGTAAGACACCTTATGTGTGGACGCCGCTATTAAGACGTCAGATAATCCTTAGGTTGGGATCCCGCTTTACACACAAATGCTATTAGGAAATTAGGAATACTAATTACTTTCGTCTTAAAATTGTAGTCCAGCGCCATTTCCCATCAACATTCCACCTAATAAATCGTTAAGGTAATGAACAGGTATTTTTAAATGAACCATGAATACTTTCTTAATTTAAAACCCGCATTTTATCAAAATTAATAAATGTTATTGTGATGATCGCTCATCTTGGCCGCACCTTAAGCCAATCCTAAGCTATTCAATTAAACGTGATGTCAAAACCACGAAACTCTCATAGTTCAGTAAACACCAGCAAATAATTTCTATGACGCTAAAATTGACGTAAAGCTGAACAGAACGAATAATGGAAATATTGTCACTAATTTTCGTTTTGTCAATGTCAAAATTTAATTTTTCTATTTGGGTTTCATAATGGCTACATTATGAAATGTAAAAAAATTGAATAACTTGCCACTTTATGAAACTGAAATTTTATTTTTTTCATGTTGGCAACAAGTAGGGTTGGAATTTTAGGCCTACTTCGATTTCGTTGAAATTAGTTTTCTAGTCATTATGAATTCGACAGAAATTTTTTATAGAAAACTTTAAAATACTAATCTTTAACCTTGCAAATAGATCATTTTTACTAGATATTTATCCGAAATACCTATACTCGGAAATGTATAACATACTGATGGTGTCCGTCAACTAAATTCTAGTCTATAAAACAACATAAACTAAAAATAATAAAAATATCTTCCAGTTTATGCTCTATTTCTAAAGTTTTATTCAATAAAGTACTAATTTTTATTTTGAATTCAATATAGTATTATACATATTACTTATTTATACATATTTATAGTTACTGTAGACATTTCCTGGGCATTAATTGTTATTCCTGTCAGATTCAGTGTCGACACAATATTTTGTTCGATAGTATTATTTATTATTTTGTTCAATATTTTGAACTTTGTTCTGCTCGCACCATAACTGAAAGTTTTGCATATTCTTTTTTAAAAGTTTTTCCAGATTATTTCCTGCAATTTTTCGTATTTCTGAGCGAGCACAACTTTCTTCCTGACTAATTTTTATTAACTTTAATAATATATTTATTTTTAATTATGACTGATGGGAAGAAGCTTTGTTGTGTTCAATTGTTTCTATCATGGCATATTTGATACTTGTAACATTTTATTAAATTGTAGAGGTATTGCCAACCCAAAAAGAAAATTTAATTCAAATGGAAAAAATCTACTATATTTTTTAAAGTTTTTCAGACTTTAAAGACCCAAATAGAAAAAGTATTATAAAATACACGGTTCATAAGCCAATTAGAGCACTTGTACTTTATAAAACTCCCTGCTTCGCGGGTTGTTTTCTAAATTAAATGCGTGCTCTAAGATAATGTCTTATGAAACTTGTATCTTAATATACTATTGTTTCTTTGTTTGCTGTATTATCTGAACTATGAGTGTCCGTGGTTTGGCATCTCGTTTAATTTAATAGCTTAGGATTGGCTCACCAAAATGTATTCAAATTCGGCACATGGGTTTACCATGTCGGCATCTTCAAGAAGTTATAATGCAGTTTTTCTATAAAATGTACAGGGGAACCAATATTCAGCCATCTGTTCGACTTAGAAACTTTAAATCATATTAACTTTCTCAGGTTTGTTCGGTGCCACTATTTTACCTTATCTCCTTCGAGTTTTCCGGACACCTCGTAAGCATATGCAAAACAAACACATAGGAAAGTCGTGAAAATGTTTGTCATTCTAATTCTATTGTTTTGTTGCAAATTTAACTAAGTCGCCATTCTTCATACCGGTTTAGTTTCGTAAATTTCAATCATTTTTTCGAAACTTTCTGTTACACAACATAGAAATAATTTAGTATATGACAATGGTTAGTTGTGAATATTTATTGTATTTAATTAATAAATCGTATAGATTGTCCGATGCAGGTTAATTAAAAGATAAACATGCTTGCGTTGTAAAATATTATCTCAGGCCAACAAAAAAATATTAGCTGCTGCCGGAAAGTTCGAACCAAATTCGGAATGTTTAATGTGCTGCTTCGAAATATACGTCATCGTCACTATTATCGACATCGGTTGGAAAAATATTTATTTTTTAATTTTAAACTAAACAAATGTTTTTTAATGTTTAAAATATTTCGTTAGGTTGAAACTTTTTTTTGCTTTTATTTTTATATTTTAAACAAATTAAAGCTAAAAATGATGTTAAAAACCTATATAAATCTTTATTGTGTTAAACTAATAAATAATAATGATTAATCCGACCCTAGATTTAATGGACTCTTTCACTATAATGGAATTTATTATATCCAAAATACATATCAATAAAAATGATTCTAGAGTTCCAACGATCACATTTGTTTTGAGCATTTAAAGGCCTCGCGAAACATTAATCTTCTCCAGTGGCGGTTCTTCTACAGGAGCACATGCGCACGTGCACCCCTGAAACAAAACGAATAAAAAATATTAATTTATATTCATTGAATATTATTTATCGTATAAAGTCTGACCCTCTCTAATTTTATCGTACCGTCAAACTAAAAAAGTCCGACCCTCCCTAATATTTTATCGTCAAAATAAACTGTATAGATCCGGCAACCGTGCCTCGGTCGAGGTAAATGACGATTATGACGAGACTTGCTCGCACGTGCGATTAAGTACTGCAGTTTCTCTGTAGTAACAGGTGGCGGGGGATAGCGGGGCTATGGCGATTTAACATGGAAAAGGCGCATAGTTTTTGTGTGAACCGCGCTGTTGTCTGTTCGTGCATCTAGTTAGAAATTGGAGCGTGTATGTTTTAATATTTTAATATTATATATTTATTAAGTTAAAATGAATAGTTGACGGTGGACTATTTAAGAAATAACTTTAGATCTTTGAGTTTGGAGCAAAATATTGAAGTGAAGAATGCGGGACCACCTAAACCCGAAATTAATTTAACGCAGACCACCACCGGTAAATCTAGGGACTTTATTAGAAAGTTTAAAAATGAAATATATGAAAAAAAAAATTATAGAGGGTATTCCAAACTTAATGAGGCTGTTATTGAACAATTTTCTACAATTAAGAACCGAATAATGGACTTTACGTTTAAGCACTATTGTGTAGGGTCGATAAATGTTGTGTATTTCGATAAATGATACTCGATATGATTTTAAACCATTTTATTTAAGGATTTAAACTAAAAAACACTGAAAATATGAAGAATGCCAACTTGTCAGTCTCGTGGCTCGATTCGTTCTCGTCATTAAACAGTTAACTATTGTTCTCGTCTTGGTTGCGCCTAATGACGTAGCCGTAGATGGCGTAGTGGTATTAGACATCATTCGGTTTTCTTGCTAACTCGTAGATGGCGGCAGTAGTATTGGACATCATTCGGTTTTCTTGATAGCTCGTAGATGGCTTTAGTAGTAGTAGTAGTGGACTGTATAAATATTGTTACGAGGGTTGCATGTGACGACGTTAAGATCCGACAGCTATACACACTAAGAAAACCTTTCTTATTTTCCAAAAGTTGTATTTACTTGTGTAAAATAAAAAAATAAATAAAAATATGTTTTACTTTTTTTCTTTCTACATTTAACACGCCTAGAAAGTAATTGTTTCGTCGTTACACAAAAATAAAATTTTAAAAATAATTTCACCATACTTGTGAACCCCCTCTATCATAGGTCACGAGCCGCCACTGATCTTCTCGCGATGCTTCCTTTTCAATGTTGCGATGATCGTAAATTTTCTATTACAGGCTATTCATTTTCACCATTCAGTAGATCAAAACAAATACACACGATGAGCACGTGAACAGCACACAGGGTCGCATCAATAACAATATAACAGTACATCTCGAACCACGCATGAATGTACCTTTACTGAACATGTAGACATGTAGTACATTATCGTCGATTGACCAATAGCAATAAGCTTATGCATTGAGCACGTGGCAATCACGCGATGATGTTTGTCTATGTTCCTGAATTGGTAAAATAAATATAGTATAGTTCTGATAGATTGAATTTGCTCTCTGATGGGCTTTCATCGTATTAGATCTAGTGGAAATTTTAGTAAATTATAAAAATTATTATACAGACTTTTGTAATGTTTTCTCTCCATGCACTTTTGCGATAGTTAGCCGAGCATGTCTAATTTTTTTAATAGCCAATTTTGTACAAAATGTTTAAAACAACCCTGTTCGTAGCAGTTCTAAGTTTTAATGTAATGATATCTTCTTTTAAAAGAACTGTATTTTCTTACCTGTAGATCGGATTTACACTACCTCTCAAAAGTATTTGGACACCCCTGGTTATAATGGAATTAATACAAATTCCGATCAATTATGCAAAAATATTTAATCTCCAGGTTAATACACACACATTTATCGAAATATATAAAAAAAAGCAAAAAATATTTAATAAATTTAAATGGAGGATTCGTTTATGTGTTATGTATTATATATTATTATTATATGCATAATCGGGGCATTCGTGTGATAAGTTTTGCCAACGTCTCGTTTGCTATTAGGTCCCAAGCTGCTTCCAATTTATTGTATAGATCGTCGGCGTATGTTACGACAATTTGACGCACCTTCCTGTCCAGCTCGTCCCATAATTCAATCGGATTTAAATCTGGGCTCTGGGCCATTCCATTAATTTCACCACATCCTGCATTTCTAAGTCGCGTAAATAATCTTTACATAGTTCCAATGTGGGTTTTGGGTCATTGTCTTGCTGCAAAATAAAATTCTGGCCCACAAGCATTAGTCCTGAAGGTATAGCATACGTCACGGTATCCTTCTTTTCTTAGATACCGTCTATTCTCACGATGCCACCCACACCTGTGCCAGCAAAACAGCCCCAAATCATCACTGAACCACCCCCATGTTTAACTGTAAGAACAAGTCACTCCTCTCTTGCGCGTTCACCCACCGCTCTTCAAACAAATACACGTCTCCGTGAATCGAATACTTCAAACTTCGACTTATCCGTCCACAATACTTTGTTCCAGTCTTCCACTGTCCAATGTTGGTGTTCCCGGGCCCACTGGAGTCACTTTTGTTTATTTTGTTTACGCAACAATGGCTTCTTCATTGCTAGTCGTCCATGAAGTTCAGCTTTTTGCAGACGACGTTTTACTGTGGAAACGCTAATCGGCTTTTGCCGACCAACATTAATTCTGCGGCGATTTCTGGCGCCGTTTTGCGTCTGTTTCTCTTGCTGGCCATCTTAATTGCACGATCGCCTGTAGATGTTGTCGCTTTTGGTCTCCCACTTCGTCGTTTGTTTAAAAAAACTACCCCTTTCTCTGTATTTTTTACAGTATAGTCCACCGTAGAGTGGACCAAACGCAATTCTCTGGCAATTTGTCGATTGCTTTTGCCACTGTTATGGTAAGCCACTATGAGAGCGCGTGTTTCTGTGTCTAACTCTCTACTTTTAGGAATTTTTACACTGTATTTCGATACCACCGGATTACTGCACAAACTAAAATACAACTGAGCCATAAACTGAGATTAATTTTGATATGCTAGCCCAAATCCTGAACATGACAATGTAATCATACCTAACAACAATAAAACAGAAAGATAATCCTCCCCGGAATTTTTACAAGTGGGTTTTATACCTGTTTCATCATTAATGTGGGATAAAACTGTTATAGAAATTTTAATTTTACAGGTAATAAGACACTCAGGCTAACCATAATTACTGAATTCATATGCCATAAATTGCATTTCAGAAAAATAATTAAATGTAAAGATTGTTTCACGAGAAATGGATATAACTTAATGACGTAAAAGTACCTGTGGCCATCCCATTATTTATGACCGTTTGTTATTATTATGTGGAAAGGACCGGATTGTAATAATTATAATTAAATATAGGCACATCAGGTAGGTTAGGTTGCTTAATTTATATTTAAATATCTTTTTGTGGTAAGATTTGTTAGTTTTTGAGGAATGGTTCAAGAATTGTCTTTTACCAAACATTCCTCAGAATGGCGTGATAGTAATAGACAATGCGAGCTATCACAGTCGCCAATTACATAAAGCTCCAAGCTCAAATAATACAAAAATTGGAGATTCAGAACTACATGGCGGCGAATAATATATATTTTGAAGAAAGTTATAAAAAAAAGTGATCTTTTAGAAGTTTTAAAGACATTTTGTGTACAAAAAGTATATGTTTGTGACACATTGGCAGAAGAAATTGGACATACAGTGCTACGGCTTCCACCCTATTATTGCATTTTTAACCCCATAGAGCATATGTGGCACCAGTTAAAATCACTGGTTAGGTCCGAAAATATTTCTCCAACTTTAAGTTCTAGTGTTGGAGAATTAATACGAAAATACTTTAATGATATTCCCCCAGGTAGTTGGAAAAATTCAGTCCGTCACGTAATAACTGTAGAAAATTCGTATATTAGACTGGATCGTATAATTAATCCAATTTTAATTAATTTTGATGAGGATAGCGATAGCGAAACAGAACTATCTATAGAATGACATTATAAATGTAAATAAATATGACTAGTAATATTTTTTTTAAATGTTATTTCATTTGATTACATAATCATATCATTCCTTGTTTTCCTTAGTCCGCCCCTTCATACTTCACTTGTTTATTGCCAAGCTCTTGTCGACACAATGGGACCGACCCAGGAAATAATTTTTTTTTTACCAGAAGGGGATTTCCCAACTACTCTTTTATATCAGCAGTGCAATAAAACATGGGTGCCCAAATACTTTCGAGCGGTAGTGTACATAGCCAATTTTACAAATTTTTTGAAACTCTATTCGGAGCTGCTCTAGTTTTTAATAGTATCTTCAGTGAAAACAATTACATTTTCGTACATGCAGATCATGATCTAACGCTGCCCTAAACTCTAGAATCTGTTTGCCATGAGTTAAAGTAAAAATTATTAAAATTGATTCATTGTTAACGAAATAACAGCTGATTAATTAAAACGTGCATATTCGATACATAATTCGCGTAGTGTATTTTCACGAAATATAATTGACAGGTAAATTTTTTGCCCCTCTTTTTCCCCTTCGTCTTGTTAGTTTTGATACGTTAAACGAATCACTCTGTGGTTACGGATTTTCGGATTTTATAAGGTTATTCTTTGTATTGCCAAACTTTCATTTCCTTTAAAATAGCACCTTCTGATATCTTCATCCGTTTACAATAGCATGTGTGACTGATTTTATCCGACTTGGATTATCGTATTTCGGTTAATTTGTATCTGTGACTGTAACCGTTTGCAAATTGTCTGTGAGGGAAATTAGAAAAAATATCTACCTAGCATTGATAGAAACAACTAAAAGTGTGTTGCCTAGTAACGTTTTATAGTACAGTGTGTATTTATTGAAAATGGGGACAAGTCTTCTGACTAGTTTTGTCACATTTGCGTAAATCAGGCTTTTCTGATTGATTTATTGTTTTAAAGGTTATGAACAATATGCATTGGCGTCGCTAAACAAAATAAAAGTAAATGTGATAAATGAGTTAAATGTATAAAAATATTTCTGTAATAACACATATTTTTTACTGCATTCCACAACTGACAGTCGCGGAATATATAATTTAAGGTGAAAACTATTTGAGACTGGTCTACGTGAGCATTAGTTTTTTACGCAGCTACGCAGTTTTTAGCTTCGATTCTTTCGGGTGAGAAATGCCGGCCTGACCAGTACCAGTTTTTCTTTTCAAATATCCCTCTTGCCCCCAAAAGTTGCTTAACTGTTAAAATTGTGTTCTTGCCTGTTCCGTATAAATTTGCTAGTGCCCGTATTGACCATCCACCTTCAATTCGGGCTATTGTTTGAACCAACGAATACTTATAAACAGGAAGAAGACAAACAGCCGTGTTAACACATCGAAGCAAGTATGAACAAACGAACAAACCAGGCATCCATTACGTCTGGAATCAGCTGACAAACGCACGTGCTTTTCAAATGTCACTTTTGTCAAAATTTTTATTACTGTCAATATTTTAAAGTGACATTTAACCAACAAAAACATTCAAACCCCTATTATTTGATTTACTAAGTAGTGAAAATCAAATATTAGGACTCTGACATGTTTTAAGCTGTAAATATCACTTTAAAATAATCCTTACACACTCTTATATCATTTATTGAACTAGTAACGTAACTACAAATGAAAAATTAAACTTCAGAAATAAGCTTGTAAGTAGTTTTATTAAAAAATAAGAAGTAAATTATAATTTACCATCTTCAACTGGGCTCTAGGTCCTAGCAAATATTTCAAGCTTTAAGTCACAACATATTTTTGGGCCCCATGTGATTTAGGAAAAGAAATTATTATTGATGCTTACTCTCAGTAAAGATGACTAAATGAATATTTCAATTACAAATTACTCACTTGCACCAAAAAGGAAACGACGTTTTTCGTAAAAGATTAGAATATTAAAAATTATTTTAAAATTTAATGATGCGTCTTCTCCACCATTTTAAATCATATCAGATGTTGCTTGATTTCCATGCCCGCCAGACGAAGGAAGTTAGCTTGTTTAACTGTTTAGCTGTTCGCATTCTATGCCTGTCTCTGTCTGCAGCAAGCTTCCCTAATTCACTAAAGTGAGACAAATAGGACTAGGATCAAGTCGCCTGCATAAACACTCGCTTTTGAGCTTTCTATATTAACTCTACGTAAGTCTGATATTGACGCTTAAATGATAGAGATAGAGAGATAGAGTGAAACAGATAGATCAAAGTAGGTTACTTGTGGGCGTATGGAGCAGAGTAGGCTTAGCATCACTTCCAAGGCCTTCTTACGTGTTTCGATCCCCCTCATAAGCAGTCTCACCGGGCTGGTTTGAACATTTTCAAGTTCTGTTAAATGGCGAGGCATTTTGAGAATTCTGACAGTGACAGTTTTGTCAACCGTAAATTTTGAAGAAGTCAAAATCAGTGAAGACCGATTTACATTATAACAACTTCTACTTGTGGGCCAAATTGCATGTAAATACGTTCTTTATTTTGTGAATTAGTTTTGTTAAATAAGAACATCGACCGAAAGGAAAGCTTTAAGACGCGATAAATTCTGATTTTTGCTGGAAAACGGGAGCAATAGCAATAGCTTTCGAAAATCGTATTTTAAAAGTGTTTACTAATAAAACTTGAAATATATCTGAATTAAGCGTTTTAGTTCTTATTCTCTTTTATTTCTGTTCGAGTAAGGAATTTCATTATTGTTTATATACAGGGTGTGATGATCCTTAATATCTCTCTTCTAGTAAATAAAAAAAAACATACGACAATTGTATTGTAAAGATGTAAAATTAGTCAGTGAAAGAAAAAAATAAGTTAATTTAGTATGTTTTGTTGGCTTATTTTAACCAATTCAGCACTTAAGTCGTGAAGAATAATCGTCATCACTGTCGTTTTTTGTAAATTGTTTATTATTAAGTATTATGGTTATGATAAAGTAACGGATCATGCTTTTATATAAAACGACACTTGATCAACAATCGTTCGGGCCCGTCAAATTATTTTTTTAAAATCCATTTTTTGGAACAAAGATATTATACAGGGTGGATCATAAAATTACTACTTGTATCAACTTAAATTTGTTTAAATGGAACATATTGTATATTTTTACATTCTACAATCAATTCTAGACATTTTTCATAAATCATGTTCTATACCTATCTTCAACCCTTTACGAAATATTAATACTTTAATGCTCGTATGCACTATTGATATGTTTCTCGACATATCAACGTTCTCAACTCCAATCGCAATCTTGAAGGCATTGACAATGACAATGACGATAGGCATGCTTTATAAAAAATGTCTAGAATTGATTGCAGAATGTAAAAATGTAAAAATATACAGTATGTCCACGGATGGGGTTTACATGAGGACTAAAAATTGAAAGATACGAAAAAAAGTCACTGTTAATAAACGTTTTTGCTTGTCTAAAAAATAAGATTCAACATAAGAAATTTTTTTATACAGGGTGGGTAAAAACTGCAAAAATGTTATTTTGCTTAAGAGTAAACATACTTTATTTTGAAGATGAAAAAAAGTCACTCTTAATAAACATTTTTACTTGAATAATCAATAGGTGATACTTGTTGTCAATGTCTTTATTTAATGAAGTAATTATAATAATAATAATACGAACATTTTTATTAACATGAAAAGAATACGATAACGATTTCATAATTCAAAAACTCCACCCCCATACTCGACATATTTTTCTAATTGCTTTCTCAAATAAGTGAAAGAATTTCTGATCTCTTCCTGAGATATCGATTGGACAGCCTGGATAATTCTGCCCTTCAGCACTTCAATATCATTTGGTATTGCGGTTGCAAAAACAATTTGTTTTAAACGGCCCCATAAAAACATATCGGCCAAGGTTAAGTCGGGACTTCTTGGGGGCCACAAAACAGGGCCATTCCTGCCAATCTACCTTGGACCAAATCTGCGGTCAAGCCATTCTCTAACCTCACGAGCGAAATCAGCTGGACAACCATCTTGCTGAAAATACATATTTTGTCAAAAATTTAATGGTAGATTTTCGAGTTCATCATTGAAAACTGTATTCAGCATTTTTAAATATGATAATCTATTGCACGTGTTATCAAAAAAATATGGCCCTATAACACCACACGTTCACTTTTGTGAAATATTGTCGTCTCGTCATAATTCTGAATTCGGGATTTTCTAAAGACCAGTACTTAACGTGCTGGGTTACAACGGTTTCATTTGTTGCAAATATACTTTCATCAGAAAACATGATACATTTATAAAAATCAACATTTTCACTTAAAATTTTGTCTCCTATCCACAGGCAAAAATCAAGTCGTTTCGCGTCATCTCCCTCTTCCAATCTTTGATTAAAGTGCGGTTTATACGGATACAATTTATTTGCTTTAAGGATCTTCTGAATTTGACGTCTTTTCACAACTGCAGATTGCCATCCTAGTTATTGGGATTCCTACAAATTTCTCGGTAAATTGTTCCATGACGTAGCGGTATGAAACTTGACCATCCCCATAACATTGTATTATAAAAACTCTTTGTTCAGTTCTACTTAAATAATAACTTCATTAAATAATAATAATAATAATAATCTTTATTTAGCACTTGGCTAGTTATTACTAAAAAATACAAGTTACAAAACAGTGTTTATATGTCAGTTACAAAAATGATAAATCCTACTCTACTCTACATATCCTTCAAATAAAGAAACAATCTTCTTTTAAAAACATTTAACCCATTTGCCTCCTTAATGCCCTCCGGGAGGTCATTAAAAAGACGAACTCCCTCGAAAAATAGCGATTTTTGTAGAGATGTGGTCTTAACTGACTCAATGTTATAATGTTGCCCAGAGCGAATGTCATAACTATGAAAATTTGATCTTTTTTTAAGAAAAACATTAAAATATATTGGTAGCTGCTCATGTTCAATTTTATATATTAAAACTAAGTTCGCCTTTCTAATGTTCTGTTCCACAGACAGCCAATTCAACCTCTGTAACATAGTTCTTACCGGGATATACCTGTTGCATTTAAGAATAATTCGCATAACCTTATTTTGCTGAACCTGCAGCCTGTGTATATTTTCCTGAGTACAAGATATTAATAAAGAACAACAGTAATTAAAGTGAGGCAATATGATTGTATTATAAACCAGTGTCTTGGCCCACTGGGACAAACAATCCGAAACGCGACAGAAAAAAACAATTTTTTTTCCCTAATTTCTTACAAAGGTAATCAACGTGATTCGTAAAAACAAGCTGAGGATCCAAAAAGACATTGACAACAAGTAACTATCACCTTAAGTGTCATTATTATTTTAACTAGGTTCACCAGTCAGAGGTGTGCCAGAGAATACTTTTTGGGAAATAATTTTTACATAGGTAAACCTTTTAATGAATTGTTCTACTTCGGTTTGTTGTGTAGAAAACACATTCATTAAGAGTGACTTTTTTTCTTATCTTTCAAAATAAAGTATGTTTACTCTTAAGCAAAATAACATTTTTGCAGTTTTTACCCACCCTGTATAAAAAAATTGAAGTTTCTTATGATGAATCGTATTTTCTAGACAAGCAAAAACGTTTATTAAGAGTGACTTTTTTCCTTATCTTTCAATTTTTAGTCTATTTGTCCTCTTGTAAACCCCATCCGTGGACATACTGTATAATATGTTTCTTTAGCGAGCGATTCTTGATTAAATGATTTAAAAGGTGATCCGTTTCTTTATCTTGGCCTTGTATATTAAAAAAACGTTGATCAAGGTAGTAACGAAAAGTGTACCAAAAACTCGGAAGAGATACCAGCGTGCCAAAACTTTGTAAAATGTACCGGATTCGGTACAATGTACGTTCTGGTACAACCCTGTGAACTGCTATATTTGGATCGAGGAATGTCATAAACAGCAATAAAATAATACGCATATCAGTCGATTTAGGGGAAGTCCCCATGTGTGTACACAATGCATTCTATCGAGGCATAGCTTTTTCTGGATAGTTCACTATTAATATCGAGAGTACTATATTGTTTTGCAAGGAACGATTTGAGTGTAAATTGTCAACCTCATGTTATATCTTGTCAACTACCTGAGCTACATCTAAAAGAATTGGAGATGAAACCTTTTTTCTTCTAGCAACTTCCATAGTATATGTGTTATTCGATGTATGTAGTTGGGTAGTATGTTTGTTTCTAAATCCAAATTAATTGCAGGGAATTAATCTTTTTTTCTTCCACAATGGAATTTATCTTTAAGTAATATTTTTGCTTTGATAACACAGGCAGTAGTGATATAGGCCTAGGTGGTTTACCAGGTTTAGGAATTATTTGCTCCTCTGCAACTTTCCACAATTTGGCACATTTAACTTAAAATCAGCATTTATTAGGTTGATAAATGTATCTATATATTTTCGTTCTTTTAGCGCTCCGCTTGTTAAATGAAATCCAGGAGAGGTTGGGTTAATAGTTTCTTTAATTGCAATAATCAGTTCTCTAGGTAATGTCGGTTGAATCTTTTTTTTCCAGATATTCTGCAAAGCTTCCAGCTTTTTGTTCATTATTCTTGTCCATTTTCCATCCTGTAGTACTCTAGTCTTATCGGAGGATGTCTGCAAAATTGGTCTTTTCAGTTTATTGTTTGCTTTCCAAAGTTAGTACTTTTCCATACTGATTCTTAGATTGTTCATAAATATTTCGACGTCCGCGTTAAGTTATTGCTTATTTCGTCATGGTACTGAAAGATTAATTTCTTCAAGAAATATTTCTTGAAGGCTCTCCAATCAGTTATTTACTAATATACAGTGTGTCCGGGATGAACGCCCATAAAGTAAGCACTTTGGACGACGTTTTTTACGTACTACCTCTAACTATTGACTAAAAATTAAGTACTCTTCATTCATGTTCTCTAATCCTAAACCGTTTACGACAAACGTCATTATATTTGCACTGTAACGCTATACGTTCCTACCGCAATCCACTTATTCAGGAACGGTTTTACTGATTCCCAGAAAACTGGATAGTGTGTTTACACACAGTCCTTATATCCCGTTTGTGCGGGATACTAGCTAATCAATAGGTTGCAACGCGATGTCTTTAAAGAATCAAGATGTGATGGACGTAAACAGGCTTATGCATGATATTGTATTGGTATTATCGCTGGCGTAAAAGAAATAGATGATTTTGGCAAAACTCAATTGTACAGGAACGATGTAGAGAATCTGATGAGCCAACTGAGAAAAGCCGAATTAAAATTTTTCAATAGGATGACAATGGCCACATTTGATGGCCTTCTGGGGAGAAGAATCGATTGTCTTATCCCCCAAAAAACCGTAGGCAAGACGCAGCTGTGAATACTCTTATTTGAAATGTATGGCCGCTAGAACTAAATCATGTTGTTTGCAGTACGACGGGAGCCAATACCGAGTCATAAAAGTGAATGGCAAATATCGACCGGTATTTTGCAGGATCCCGTAAACAGGATGCTGGTGTGCTATATAAACCACGTTGGTCACTGAACGGGATCCGGCAAAAAGGCGGTAACCATAATGTTGAACATTTCATAGGGACAAAGATGTGACTATGTTTTATCGACATACATGATTTGACATGTAAATAAAATGACTTTTTCAAAAACGGTTAGGGTTAGCGACATGACTGAAAAGTACATAAGTTTTAGTCAATAGTAAAAACGTTGTCCAAAGTTCTTATTATACAGGGTGTTAAAAAAAGGTGTCATGAGGGTCACAGCTGTGAGTAATTCACAACACTTTCTTGGATAGTAACTTACCTAGTCTTACTTACGATAAGTTACTTAAGTCTTACCTGGTACTAGGTGGTTCAATAATCATATGTTGGTTGATTGATTCCATTGGAGCTCTTTGGAGGCCCGTATCTCCGAAGGGGAGGTGTATACGAAAAAAGTTTATATGAACTCTTTTCACATTTATTTTTTTATTGTTGCATATCTGGGATATTTCCCACATTTCCCTGACACTCTGCTAGAATTATCTTCTTTGCTGCATCCTTCCTGTAGTAATTAACCTGTAAATATCATTGTTACATAATGCGGCCCTGAGATTCAACTAATTATAATTTTTGTCAACGACATATTCTATGTGCTAATAAATAAAACCACTTAGATGTTATCTTTATTTATTTTCTTTTAAAAACGGTAGATGAAATGAGTGAGAATAGGTGACAATTCTTTTATGGTGATAAATTAAAATTACATTATTTTGAGTTAATAATATCTACACATTTTCTTTCGATATAATAAAATTTCGATTAAAACAAAATATGCAGATATCGTAGTTAATAAATCGGTTTATTAGCTGTTGAGTTTTGCTTGCATTTGCATGATGCAATTGGTATAAATATTAAGTAGTCAAAAGTCGGGATCGTTATGGTTTTTGGTAACTACTGGGTGTTATGTAAATGAATTATTATATTTAAATGGGTGACTCCCATAGTGTCCTAGAAAAAGTCTACATACTTTTTTTTTAATCGAATATCTAAATACTAAGGTAAAATAATTTTTACCCACATACTGTCGCGCCATTCTATCTGGATTCAGTTAGCCACAATGTTGTTCATTGTTGCCACAGGTTGCTCATTGGCCATATATATTTCAAGAAATCTGCGTCTTCCGAGCAACACGAGGCTTTTCCATTAGAGCTCTTAGATTATCATCAGCTCTATATATAAATCAAAAGCTTCCGACAATATATTTAGTGTTCTCTGCAAAGTTCTAAAAATAGTGAACTTAGATAAACATATTATTACGCACTACATGATCAATAATTGCACTTGAATTCTGACCAAAACGATTAAAAATATCATGCAGATATTTCCTACTTTCCCAGCTATCCAAACTGCCGCCACACAAAAGTATTACCTGATATTTAACTGAAATAAATCTGCTCAACCGGAAAATTTTTTTTTTATTAATATTAAAATCACCTTAGTTTCTCTAACGGTGGCATCAGCTGAAGTAGAGGGCAGACAATAAATAAAATATTAACCTATAAATTTTTCGTTACGTGATTAGTACTTACTGTGGTTTACAAATACACAAATAACTCGATATGTAGTTAATCAAAGTTTTCAAAACAAAATAAACTATACTAAAACGATGGAAATGCACTTTTAAAACTTATTAGCACCAATCAAACTGGAAAAATATAAAAACACAACACGCTTAATGCGGTTCGTATAAAACTAGGGTATTTGAATAAGTCTCCAAATAGCTGATTGATGACATATTGCTGATGTCAATTGTCGAAAAAGCTTGAGGGTTCGCTACAAAGACTATAATACTAGCCACGATCACTAATCGTTACCTGACCAATTGGCGAATGCGCTTTTTAAATTGTCATGTTCCAATTATATACGTTCTGTTAAAATAATATGCGTTCCGCTTATACAAAATACCTCGACCAGGGATCAATAATATTATTCCGAAACATTGATATTACACAAAAATGCTCTTATATTTTATCCCAATAACCGCAAAACCTGGGAACACATTAAATAGACGCGGGTCACGTTGAGCAATGCAATAACTTTGTTTTGTGTTTAAGATTACTGAAAAAATTGCATTTAGGGCATCAAATGTAGCTGCGAGCAGAGAATATTAATATTTTATAGGTCTATAAAATTAATTCAACATGAAACTTTGTTCGTGATAAATGTAAGGGTATTTGCTAATTTTATATAATGCAAATTGACTAGAGGAACATGACCTTATTCAACGCTACAAAAACATCGATATTGAAATAAATGTAATTTCGTTTATATTAATAGATCGTAAGGCTACAGATAATTAAATAATAAATAACTAACTAGCTAAGTTTGACTATGATAGAAATTACATTGGTAGACTTTATTCCATTAGAAGAAAAAATTCCTGTTGGCCTTTAAAATAAGCAAGAAATCGTATTTGGGTTATTGTCAATCAACCCGATACAACTTTTTATATGAAAACTTGTCACGTTATGTCCCTCATATTCAAAACTAGATTTTATTTACAAAATTGGCTAATAAAGTATGTCCATGTTTCGATGATTTTACGGGGTATCTCCGTTATTACTGAAGATAGAAGGATGCGGTGTTCCCAGCACTGCACTACTTTTTGTAAAACAAACGATTCCTCAACAAGAATTTTTCTACTCGACGACTCTTCCTATTTATTTTCTCATGGGGACGATAGCATTTTGACTCAAAACTGTAATCGAAATTTGAACACTCTGTGTAAATGGTTCTGTCAAAATTCACTATTTCTCAATAACACTAAAACTAATTACATCCGTTTTCACAATTACCAGGATCATAATAATCTGGATATGGAACTGCTTATAAATAATGATGAAATATTAAAAATCAATACTATAAAATTTCTAGGAGTGCAAATTGATGAGCATCTGAATTGGAAAAATCATTGTGATCTGCTCAAATCAAAATTAAATTCATGTTGTTTTCTTGTTCGTTCGCTCAAGACAGCGATTTCTATGAGGGAGCTCCTCATGGTGTATAACGCACAAGTGGATTCTCGTCTGCGTTACGGGGTGATCTTCTGGGGCTCGTCTGGCGTGATTGGGGAATTGCTTGTGTGTCAGAAGAGAATATTGAGGACTTTGGTGGGTGTGTCGAGGACTTACTCGTGCAGAGGGCTCTTTAAGAAATACAAGATTTTGACCATAATTTGTGTATACTTATTTGAACTATGTATATATATTTTTAAAAATAAAGGTCGATTTGCCATTAACAGTGATGTTCATACCTATAACACACGACAAGTCAGCTCATTTAGAGTTCCTTTTAACCGACTGAATGTTGGTAGAACATTACCAAACTCATTGGGGCCTGCAATCTTTAACAAGCTACCACCAAACCTGAAGGCTGTTGATAGTCTCATGTTGTTTAAAAAACGTTTAAAGCAATATTTGTTGTCTGAGGCTTTTTATTCAGTTAATGAATATCTCACAAGGGTGCAATAATGCCTATACATTTTTTTATATTTACTTTTTTTTTTTAACAATAACATAACTTTTATTTTAGGATAAGTTTGCTTTTTCTAAATTTTGTATATTTTGTATTTGTATATCATACATTTTATATACTCATGTATTTGACTCTGACGTTTTCCATACATTGTAAATTGTAATGTCTAAGGAAATAAAGTATAAAGTAAAAGTAAAGTAAAGTACTCCTCGAGTCGATTTTGATACACGGGATGGTTTTAAGAATTTTACATTTTGGACACTACATATTTTGGTTACCCTGTAACTGATCAAAAATAAATAAAATGTTCTCTTTGTAGTTTTGTAGTTTTTTTATGTAGAATTACAGACGATTTTTCTACGTTTCGACTCAAGAAAACATCAATTTTCTTTTTTTTTTTTTTTTAATGGGTCACCCTATATATTTTTTAATAATATAATGCAGTTTTTAACAAGCTTCTCAGAAATACCTTATTTTTAGTCTTAATATTATGCCCGAAATTTACGTTTTTTTTTTTAATTCACAATTTTTTGGGGGATATTAAAAAAATTATGGCTTAGACATGTTTCACACATAATTAGTATTTATTATTATAACAGGATTTGTGTCAATTGAAGCTATAACATATTTATTTAATCAGTCTCGCGACTTATGGTAGATTTTAGGACGAGTCGTCTTTCGAGTATGTGTCTACAAGTAATTAAGAAATTTTATAAATTGCGTACTACAAAGGGGCTTACATTTACCATTGAACACACACTTCTAATGCTCTATCTGTATTTTCGTTATTCTGGATATAGCAAACGAGCATGTCATATTTTAGTTTACAAATTAGAACAAACTGATTTTTTACTATTAATTAGAAATTATAAAACAACTTATAGGGAACCTGAATATCCTGACAGAAATAGAAGATTTTCTCATTATGATACAACTGACTCAAAAAAGGAAATTTGATTTCTTTCCTTGAAAGTTATTGAACGTAGAAAAAATCTTAGTACGTCACTGGATTTTATGTAAAAAACTACAAAGAGAACATTTTATTTTTTTCTAATAAACAATCCGAGGGGGCAGAAAATTTCTATACCCCATAAAACCACCGAAAAATGGATACCCTGTACATGTCACCACGGTTATACTTTAATATGTTTCATTATAACGCGTCGCCTGAAAACACTATAATTCAATACTTAAATATTTAGTTTCTATTACATATTCTTCGGTTCATCTTTAAACCTGTACTATATTGATCTCAATAAATCAAGGGTTTTTTATTCATTATTTTTGTTGTTGTTGTTAAATTATAGGTAATGTTTTTTGAAAGCAAGTGTCCATTCATTGGTTTCGGATCTGTAGGTCGGATGAGACTTTTGAAAAAACCTTACTTGACCAGGGTTTTTCCAGCAAATCAGTCTAAACCCTGTCTCAGATGACCAATATTTGTTACTGGCGATACTTGCCACGTCTTCTGTCATTCACACGACACTTGGCAAGTATACGCCATTACAAATATTGACCAAGTACACCATACGTCTGAGCCCGGCTTAAAACGCATGTAATTTCGAACATATAAACACACTTAAATTGACCTAAAAAATCAATTTCGCATAAAAGTATACTGAATTTAGCAGTAAATAAAACACTTTCCGTGTTTGTTTCCAGGCGTACAAATTCCAATCTATATTGTTAAACATGTTCATAATGGGTATTTTTAGAACCCGTTATTTTTTTTTCTGAAAAAGCATGACAAAAAGCATAAGGGTTGTATAAAGATTAGATGTTGCCTCACACGGTGTACTTACAGGGCGTTTCTTAAAAACATGCTAATAGGAGGTTATTATTGGGTCCATGAAGATATGTCCTAAACGTCTTAACTTTTGAGATAACTTTAAAGATTTTTTATTAATATCTGTGATACTGCTCTAGACATTCTTGTGAAAATTTGGTACACACTTTCTATTCATCAAGAGGTATTTTATGATATATAACATGTTTTTTTATTCCAACCGGTGGCGTTCGAGCGGGAATTGCCTTCGGAATTTTTGAAGAAAAGAATGGTACATTAGTTCTTTTTTTTTAATAAAAATTATTTTTGAAATTCTTATTCCTTGCTGAGCAAATGTAGTCTCTTGATTTTTTTGTCGTCCGACGTACAGTTTTCGTATAAAAAATGGAATTCATTCATTTGCACTCTGTTATGAAATTAGGTATTAACAAAGATTAAAAAGGATCTTACTAGATCCTTTTTAATCTTTGTTAATCCTAATCTTTCCTACTGGTAAGAAGCAGAATTTGTTTTGTAAACCGAAACAGTTTTGACAGTTGTCTACCTAGTCTAGTTGTTACGTATTTAAGCCATTAACCTTAACAAAGTATTAAGAAAACATGAAAATCTTTAACACCATGTATCAAAAGTTAAGACGTTTTGGACATATACAATTTAGTACAATAAAATCTTTACTATAAGGTTATTCTTTTACAAACCGCCCAGTTTTTAACCTTGATATTTCAGAATCGTCCGAAAAAATTTTACAATTTATACATACATATACATAAAATTAGTTTTCAGAATTTTGCTGAAAAAATTTGTTTCTCAAAAATATCCACACATACATTTTTGACATTATTCTTTATTTTCTCCAATCTTCTCATATTCGATTTAATAGCTCCGTTGTACTGATCGTATAGTAAGTGTATTAAAAAAAAATTGTAATTGTGAACAAATGAAAAATAAGAACAATTTAATTGTTTAAATAATTATAACATGCTTCTTAAGCCATCTTAAATTCATTTTAAAAATTTACACAAATCTACAAAACCCATTTTACGAAGTAGTTCGGAAGTTATTAAATATTTTCCGATATTTTTCCGATGCAAAGGATGGAAATATTAATGATTTACCTAGCTCGATTGTACACGCCTCGGCCCATCGCGCTACTGCATTCCCCGCGACTTGCGATTGAAAATTTTTAATAATTCCTAACTAAAAGAGGTACCATTTTTTCGTAAAATGGGTTTTCTAGATAAGAGGATAAAGAACAAGATGGTATTTTTTTAAATTAATTTAAGATGGGTTGAAGAGCATGTTAAAACAATTTAAACAATTAAATTGTCATTATTTTTTATTTGTTCACAATGATAATTTTTTTTAACACACATCGAAAGTTATCGTAACAAAGTGTAAAATAAAAAAAGACCGATGTTGATCCGATCAGGACAACTGGAGGAATTAAATTTAAAATATGAGAAATTGGAGAAAATCCAGCAATTATCAAAAATTTATGTGTGGATATTTTCGAAAACAATTTTTTTCAGCAAAATCCTGAATACGTGTCAACTAATTTTGTATATGTTGTAAAAAAAATTTGGGACGATCCTAAAATGTCATTGAATTACCCTTCAATATCATAATTTTAATATAAGGGTATCATTTAACTGGTTAACAAAATATTATTATTTTTGCGAACAGAAAAATGTAATCAGTCAGCCAAAATGGCTAGTTGGTCAGCAACTTATGGACAGCAAACATTTCTGAATCGTGACAGTGCCCTGGGAAAACAAATGAAAACCCGCCCCCGCTACACCTTTTGTAGCCGATTTCCTTCTGTATTCGACAAAAGAAAACACAAGAAAGTTACATAAATTGACAGTAATCTGAGACCTCTGAAGTAAACTGCTTCTACACATGTTTGTTTCTACTGACCAAATTGTAAACTCTTGCTGACCAAGTAATCATTTCGCAGCTCGACTGTTAATAACGGCAAACCATTTAATTACTTCTCTAATTAGTATTTTTTCCAAACTCGTAATAGACGTCCTAGCGACTGCTAAATCAACCACGAAGCTACCAAAGCCGGTAAGGGAGTAATTGGTTTCAAACAATCCCATTAGCAAACTTGACATTGTAGATTTCTGTGTAAACTCTAACATCCAGAATAATTTTTACCCTATTATTTATTGTAATTTTTTTACAGGATTCCAAAGATCAGACCTAGTCCACCCCAAATGACATGGCAACCAGAGTTAAGAAGCAGGCAGCGGTCACCAAGGAGGTAGCCTCACCACAAACAAGTACCGCCAAGAACGAGCCCGCCGCGAACGCTAGTACCAAACCCACTCCCGGAAAACAACAAAATGCTGGAATTGCGAAACGGCTCGGTAAAAAAGCGCCGATTAAGAATATCGTTAAGAAGACCATTCAGTTGAAGAGGGGAAGGAAAGCGCGAAAGAATGAGTTGAAAATTAATCCTAAAAGTTTGGCTAGGGTTATTATGGAAAATGGCAAAGGTAAGACTATGTTCAGACACTTTTAGAGACTTCGGGTGTTGTTTTCGACCCTAAAGCCGCGTTCTCAGAGCTTCAACGTGTCGCAGCGACAGTCCCCCCGCTCCTTTTGTACGGGGTGACGTCTGTCACTTGTCAATCGGATGAAACCTAAACTTACAATAATTTGTTATTGTTTTTTAAATGAGAACAATTTGTTTAGTACAAATTTCGTTTTGAATAATTTATCATATTTCCTGAGACTTTGATAATGAAGACAATTAAAGCGGCGAAGCAATGAAATCTTTGAATAATGCCTGGCAGTGTATTTTAATATGATTATTCTTCAAAACTATAAAGAGCTAATTTTTAAAAAATGTTACAAGAAGCCACGAAAACAGACTAAATTAACTAACTAATTTGTGCATTTTAGAGCTCAAAATATAAATGTAATGAAAACAGCCCAGTTTTATTTCTGTATTTATTTTATCATAAACTTGAAATAGTAAGCAGCACACGCATGCACTATATCGAGACTCTACTGTATTTAAGACTACGATGCACTAGAAAAACAAATACATTTACACATCTTATTAGGTAGTTTTTATTAACCACTGTTAAGTACGAGAACCATTTCATTCTAATATAATTTCCTCCAATAAGGAAGTCTAAAATCATAGACATGGTCCTTCTGACAGTGTCTCCTCATCATTCATATTCCACACCCTAGGTCTCATGGTACTAATTGTAATAAGCTTGGCTACTATCCTCACTAGCTTGTGTCTCCTCTGTATCTTCATCCCAAGCAGATACAAAGCCATCTTCGTGCAGAGCATACTTGCCCTTTGTAATCTGTATCTACAATAATTTAAAAATATTTATATTATAATATTTAGGGATCTATAGAGCTAGAAAACTAATTTTTAGATAACATTACGAAAATGCCAACAGTATGGCTAACAAAATACCTTGTGTCTTTAAAAACAGTTTAAAAACAGTTTACAATTTTAATTCAAAATGATGTTTTACCAGTATTATTAACTCTTGCACTTTCTTCTGCAGATAACTTTATTCTAAATTCAGCTTCAGAGCGGTGAAGAATTTCCACAGGAATATAATTTGAATTTGTGTCCATATCTATATTATGGTTTTCGTTTAACCTAAAATTTAACGTTTTAAACTTGAACTTGTCACATTTCTTTAAAAAACTTATAGTATAGTCGATAATCTCTTCCGATTGCAGGAGGCCAATATTTACGTTTTTTTAGGGTGTGAGTATGTTGGATTAAAATTTTCCCCTCTCGGAGGTTATAGCTTTGTTTTTTTAAAAGATTTTTTTCGATGACAGCGTCAAATTTTATTTTTATTTTCGTATTCTACTCCTCAAAATATGTATATTTATTCTGGTTAATAAAAAATGAACCAATGTAATTAAACAGACCAATGTAATTAAAAATTATTTAAATATTTTGTGGTCAAATGTCCTTTTGCCAAATAAACTTTTAAAAGCAAAAGCACATACTATTCACAATTTTTAAGGACAAAATAATTTACAAATTTGAACAGAAACAAAACACAATTTTTATTTTGAAAAAACCCGTAACATGTTTCGGCACACGGTTTCTGTTCAAATTTATAATGGATTTCCATCAAGTATCGGCTAAATCAATCAATTTTAAAATAATTTACCTTTGTTTGGAAACAACGAATACTTATTTCGGAAAAGTGAGGTTCAAATTTCAAAACAAAATAAAAAATTAATACTACAGCGCAGTGTTGCCAGGTATCTCATGAAATGTCACGAGATCTGTTGATTTTTTGTGATTTTATGAATAATCTGGTGGTCCATGAAAAACCTTTTGAAAAAGTTCGGTTTCTGGTGCCAGCTTCGTTTCGGTGAGGTATATTTCATAAATCACAAAAAATCACCAGATCTGGTGAAATTCCACCAGATACCTGGCAATACCGCTACTGACGCTGACGTAATCGGTTCTGATTGGCTAGGTTGGTGTCGCGGGCGACAGTACGTAGCTCTGAGAACGCGGCATAAGATTTCCTGAGATGGTTCATCTGTCCTATTCTTCAACTACCCTAATGTTCGATGATGGGGATAATGGGTAATGACGTAAACGGTTCTGATTGGTTAGGTTGGTGTCACCAGCGACAGTACGTAGCTCTGAGAACGCGGCATAAAATTTCCTGAGATGGCTTCATCTGTCCTATTCTTCAACTACCCTAATGTTCATCTGCCCTACTACTCGAGTGTATTCGGGTAATGTTCGGTTAAGCTCGTATGACCTAATCCGTTGGGAACGCCTTTTCCCCCTGTTCACATGCATTTTTACTGACGTGCTGTAAATTATTTTTGGATAGAGACTTAAAATGTTGCTCATTGCACCTAACGATTGAATGGTTGGTTATGTCATATTTATTTTCATATTAGAACCGTAATATTTTTGGGATTTCCTGCACCCTACCTGACTACGCCATTAGTTGTAGATAATTAATGTGTAATAATATTTATAGATGCCCTGGGGAAACGAGTGCAAACCCGCCCCGATACACCTTTTGGAGACGATTTCCTATTGTATTTTAATTTGAGAAAACAAAATTCTAGCTCAAACCAGCCGACAGCTACTCTACATATAAATAAATTAGAGAATTATAACAAGTATTTATTATTTCCGTCCTAATGTTCATCTGTCCTACACGATCTCATTGGCCAACATGTCTATTCCAAAAAACAAATTTTGAATCATGTTCGAACCCGAAGCTTAAACACTATACCAAATAATTTCCATAACAAAACACACAACAAAGGAAGTATGCATATTCCATCCTTGTTTGTCTACTTCCACTCCCTCCGCTTCGTAAGGGTGGTGGGTAGCAACGAATACTTATAACCAGGAAGAAGACAAACTGCCGTGTTAAATAATCGAAGCAGGCATGATACGGCGACATCCATTATGCCTGGCGCGCACGTGCTTTTCAAATGTCACTTTTGTCCAAATTTTTATTACTCTCAATATTTTAAAGTGACATTTAAGCAAAGAAAACATCAAAACCCTTTCATTTGATTTACTAAGTAGAGAAAATCAAATATTAGGATTTTGACATAGGTTTTCAGCTGTAAATATCGCTTTAAAATTGTCCTTACATACTTTTATATTATTATTGAGCTAGCAACGAAACTAGAAATAAAGAATTCAGAGATTGAAGATTGTAATTAGTTTTATTAAAAAATAGGAAATAAATCATAATTTACATAAAATATTTTACCATCTTCAACTTCAAACAAATCAAGGTAAATACAATACTATATGTACAGCTACTAACCAAGTAAATATATGCACCATCATTATGATTATGGGCTTCCAATTTGTTTGTTTCGTAGCATAGTCCTGGCAACATTAGTGATCGAAGTCCTCTGTTCAGTCATTATGGGATTCTCAATTAAACTATGAAAAGAAAGAATTATTATAATAATATATTACCGGACTTATCAAAATTCTGACTACGGATTAATATAACTAAGCTGTAAATATTATGTTGTAGCTTTTGACTCGTAGATTGTAAAATTTAAGTAAAATTCCGTTTTTTAAATTGTGTTTGTTGCTAGTTTGCGTGAGAACTTTGGGACATAATGGGACAATTTTATAATGTAAAATAACAATAACGAATAAAAATTAGTTAAAAAATATTTCAATCATAAATTGCTTACCTGCAACAAAACGAAAACGTCCGTTTTCGTGAAAAGAATAAAAAATTAAAAATTATTTTAGAATTTAATGACGCTTCCTCCACCATTTTCAATCACATTATAAATCATATGTTACTTGATTTTATCCCATCCAGACGAAGGATGTTCGGTTGTGAAATAATTTAAGAACGTGTGCTGCTCGCATTCTATGTCTGTCTCTGTCTGCATCAACCTTCTCCGATTCAATAAAGGGAGACAAATATGGCCTAGATTAAATCGAACAAACCCAAAGTCTGATATTGACACAGAACGATCGACACAAAAGGATAAACGTATGGAGTAACCTGCCTGGCTGTGACGTCACTTGCGCCGCCTACTTATATGCTTCGATCCCCGCCATAAGCGGTCTCGCCGGGCTGGTGGGTAGGGTAATTGTAGAAACGAAGATTCCCGAAGTGACGTCCGAGAGGTAGGGCAGATGCACTTTAGGGCAGTTGTGGTTTCCCCGATTTCCTTCACCCACCACATCAGTAGCATTTATAGCGCCGATTTTCAGGGCTTGAGTCAAATTTATAACTTTTGACAAACCTCGTATACGAAAAAATCTGATTGTTGCATTTTAAGTTTTGGATCATGCAGCACTTTTAGAAAGAATAACTTTTTCATAAATATGGCGCCAACTTAAATAGACACACTATTTTATACACTTTAACATAGGAAAATTTCATTTAACGGTCAACAAATTTACTTTTGAGAGATTAAATATTTTTAATCCCTCAAGGATTACATTTTTTTAATCCCTTAGGAATTAAATGTTTATTTAATTCCTCATTTTGATGGTTTAAGTGTAGAAGCAGATTTTGTAAAGTTCTTTTTTTTAAATCTTTGGTGTTTTTTTTTTCATTTTGTTAATAGTAGGTAAGATTTCTGTTTAGTGTGTTTAGTAAACACAAATAAACTGATCTTTAACCTTTCATGTTAATTTTATTGGAATTAGTCCCGGGATTATATACTCTATATCACGAAAATCCCGGGATTGGAACAATTCTTCGGAACTGACAGCCCTAAAAAAACATACATAGGACAAAGAAGCAGAACTCTTGAAATGAACTCTAAATATACCATGCCATTACATTTAATACGCAAATTATTATCTAGGAACGAAGTCTCTATTACATACCTTTTTAGAAATTATGGAAATGAACTCAAAAAAATTAAATATTTTCCCCATCGTTGAATTTAAATCAGGGCCGTTTCTACCATTAGGCGAGACTAGAGCGGCAAGATTTTAGTTCGGCTGAAGGACGGAAAAAGTTAATTTGATATACAGTGTATCCACGGAGTGACTCCCGAAAACTTTTTTATTTGTGGAAAGTGATTCTTCATAAAAAGTCCTGCTTATGCTCCCAAAAACATATTATGCGACCCAAAAACGTATTATTTTCTCAAATTTATATACCGGGTGATCAGAATTTAGAAAAATATGAAAAAAACTTAGATCAAAGTAGGTACCGAATGCGTAAAGAAACGATAAAAGTAATTAGTAAGAGTTGTTAAGGTTGAAAAGTTACGAATCAATACAACATTTCGATTCATTGTCTAAATGCACAGGGGCTGGCAAGGAGTTCCACCGCTTTTTAAAAAACAAAATTTCCTTTAAATTAACTTACATGTTAGTAAATAAGTTCAAACTGTGTTTGTTTTTAAACGGTATTACTCTGTAAAAGCTTTTTTATTCTTCATTCGTTTTCTAATAAATTCGTTTAATTATGAATCGTGCACGGGTTTTATTTTATAACATAATTTTTTATAATATGGGTAGTTACTTAGCAGACAATTCCTCGTATACTATAAAAATGTAAGTTAATTTAAAGGAAATCATATTTTGTAAGGGGTGAAACTTTTTGCTAGTTAGTACACTTAGGCAATGAGTCAAAATTTTGTATTGAAGCATAGCTTTGCAATCCCTACATCTTTTACCAATTACCTTTATTGTATCTCTACACATAAGGGTACTTTGTTCTTTTGTTTTAGATTTTTATAAATTCTGAACACCCGATATATAAAGTTGTGAAAATACATACTTCAGGGTTGTTTCAGTACAAACAGGAGTTTTTATGAAGATTAACTTTTTTCATAAATCCTCTAACCCTCTTTGGGAGTCAATCCGTGGACACACTGAATATCAAACAGCAAAATTATTTAGCAAATTCGAGAAAATGAAAAAGAGGATATATTAAAACAACCAAAGGTATTGTAAACTACAGGTCCCATAATCCATTCATTAAACTCTTGGAAAGTCAAGCCGTGATTGTGTGGAATGTTATTAAAATCAGTAATGGGTGGAAGAGAGAACTCCATGTTTGTTGGCTGAATGGCAACAATGTTGAAGTCTGGTTATATCAGATGGTTAAATATTAAAACATAACCATACTTTCCGATGAAAAGATGAATCTCTTTTTAAGTGATCCACTCTTACAAAATGCACCATGATTGTTAATAATAAAATAATCATAAAAAAATACAAATCAACCAAAATATATAAACAATCCGTTAGAGCGCCAGCGTTGTAATGTTTACGAGATTAGTATTCATTCATATTTTGGCTCCTGGATCGTAGCGCAGTAGTAAAATAGAAATAGATGTTGTCTGAGTGCAGTTGGATTAGTTCAAGATTCGTTTGATACTTTTAAGTATAATAATATTTTTTCAAAGAATCTATCATCGCCTTTTCACAGTTTATAGTAAAATTATTGGGAAATAAATTTATGTTAAGAGCAATTGGGGTTAACCTTAAACCAGTTGTACCTAATTGTCAAATTAACAAATTTTTAATTGGACTTTTGCAAGATACATTTGCGATAAATATGTCAGTCTGGCTATGCTGCAATAATGACCGGAAAGAGGTGCGAAAGACTGCTTGCAGGCGTTGCGTAGGCTAGAAATGTACATTTTTCTGTCTGTAGTTATGTGTATTATGTCTTTGAAAACAACGAGTTATTTTCAAATGCATAGGAATAATTACTAAATAAATCCCATGTTTATGTCTACCTACCTCAAAAAATGGGTGTGCTATTAGAGAGTAATAGTAGTGAAAGGGTGGGGGCAACATTTTTGAGTTCTCGCCTAGGTTGGCAGAACACCTAGAAACGGCCCTGATATAGTCGTTTCAGCGAACCCTCTCGCCAGATATGTCAAGTGTCACGTGACATTAATGACTTGCCTGCTTTTTTCTGGTTATTTATTTTGCCTAGGTTTGTATGTAATTCCAGAACCTTCCATGACCGTACTAAAATAGTACTTACGTTTATTTTAAAAATGAAACGAATCTATGTATATTAGGTGGGGGAGGGGGGTCGGTTATACGCTGATTTTGTCATATAAATAAAACAAAACGTCTAACTTGTATTCAACGTAATATAATTCTACCAAACGCCTAGCGCTTTCGGCCTCTAAAAGGCCATCATCAGGGCTAAGGCTCTACAAGAAATAAAATAATAAAATAAATTAAACACAGACATTTATAAGACATAAGGAATTCAAATTTTAAAAATGTTGCCGTAAAAACAAGTTAAGTTAAACAATTTAAAATTAATTGAGTATACTCACTCGTCAAAGTCACCTCAGGCACACAAGAAACATACCAAAAATTTAGGAGTCGCCGACAATTAAATATCTTTCTTTGATAGAACCTTTTAGTTTTTTAAAAAGTTTTTTAAAAAATTTTAATATATATTTTATCTTTTGTTTCTTTACCTGAGATACCCGTCGTCGATACTACATCAGGTACCAAATGTCATTATTGTTTACCTATTTATACTTAAGAATCCACCACACAGTTAAATTGAAAAAGGGTGTTTAATATCTTTTTGGTATGTTTCTTGTGTGCCTAAGGTGATTTTGACGAGTGAGTATAGTCAATTAATTTTAAATTGTTTAACTTAACTTATTTTTACGCCAAAAATTTTTAAAATTTGAATTCCATATGTCTTATACATGTCTGTGTTTAATTTATTTTATATCTTGTAGAGCCTTAGCCCTGATGATGGCCTTTTAGAGGCCGAAAGCGCTAGGCGTTTGGTAGAATTATATTACGCTGAATACAAGTGAGACGTTTTGTTATATTTATATGGATCTATTTATATTTTTCAATGCATTTTTTATTATTTATTATAGGGAATAAAACACATTGTATTTTTTTGTTATTTATTTATTCAAATATATAAAATAAAGTCATTATCTATAATTACATGTGTAGTAGGTACCTCCATCTTCACAAAATGGTAGGAAGTACGCATATCCATCTTTACCTACTGTAACCTTTATAAATGTAAAACTATACCTGTAAAAAATTGTATTATTTTCCCTGTTTTATAAATACAAATCACTTGGAAAAATTTCCATGTTTTTGTACCGGATGCACAAAAAAACATTTCTGAAAATAGCTATGGACCTTTTCTATAAGGAAAGGTTATTGTATTAAAAAGCTAAATATACGGTTTGCTTAAAGGTTGTTCACTCTTGTTACCTCTGTTTTAACTTTAATGTTCAATAGTAACATATAAGTGTATAGTATCATAACAAGCAAATTCTATATGCACCCTTCTTCTGTATACGTAGGCTACGTATACTGCAAATACGTAGGTTACGTAAGTCATATATGCAAAAAACTAATAAAATGGGTATTTCGGCATTCCCCATTGGGATTTCGGGTTTTACCAAATACACAAACAAGTTAGTTAGTAAATAGTAGTTAATCAAAGTTTTGAAAACAAAATAAACTATACTAAAACGACGGAAATACACTTTTAAAACTTATTAGCACCAATCAAACTGGAAAAATATAAAAACACAACACGCTCAATGCGGTTCGTATAAAACTGGGGTATTTCAAGTAACCATACAGCTGATCGATGACATATTGCTGATGTCAACTGTTGAAAAGGCTTGAGCGTTCGCTGCAAAGACTATACCTTCTTTAATAACTGCTAATTGGGAAATAAGCAAGACTAATCCAGGGCAGAACCTTTTCTGATACCATTTTGTCCACTCTTATTTTGTTCAGTTCACACCCGTCTTTAAAATATTTGACAGCCGATTCGTATAATGCCCTCGTCTTACTCGGCATCAAATTTAGTATTACAGCGTTTCTAGTTTCTTACGAAATTAATGGGATATCTTAGCAAATGTTTGTTGACAAATTTCACGGCAACGCTTATACCCGATAGAGGAAAAGAGAAAAGAAAATACCATTTCTATTATTTTTAGCTAAATACGACCTAATTATAATTTAATTCGTTTCTTATAAGCGTTTATTGTTTTGTAGTAACAGATGGCGAAATAAGTAATTTTTGCTACTATTACTGATATTTATTGGAGATTTAGCAGGATTGTACATTTGAATTTCCAACTTTTGTAATAACTGGACAAAGATTACTGGAATTTATCACACCACAAATTAATATAATTTTAATTTCTAGTTGTAATTAGAAATATAATTATTGTTTTAGGTTTAGAAGGAAAGAAAATATTACTCAAAAATGGCGTTAAAGAAGCTGTTAAAAGGGGCCGAAAACCGAAGGCGATTAAAATTAAACCAGAATCTGAAGAGGAACCGCCTCCAGTGTTAGAACCAATTTTCCCACAAGAAGAAAATGTTGAGGCGAAAAAGACTCCAAAGAAACGTGGTAGAAAACCACAAGCTAAAATTCCAATGTTAATTGATGTTAAAAAAATTAAAACTGAGATAAAGATGGAGCCTGTAGATGAGGCTGAGGAACCCATAGAAGAACCGGCTGTGTTGTCGCCTGTTGAGGCACCAAGTCCAAAAAGAAAGCCCGGAAGGCAAAGGTAAGAATCGAATATATTTTATCTGTATTGGTTCTACTCACAGGTCCAATAATCCATTCATACAACTCTTGGAAAGTGAAGCTGTGATTGTGTGAAATGATATTGAAAATCAGTAATGAGTCACGGGTGGAAGAGAGAACTACATGTGTGTGTGCTGGATGGCAACAATGTTGAAATCTGGTTATATCAGAGGGTTAAATATTCAAACATAACCATACTTACCGATGAAAAGATAAATCCATATTTAAATGATCCATTCTTTTAGAAACTAGAACACAGCACCACCGCTGTAATTTTTACGAGATTCTCAGTCATTCATAGTTTATCTCTTGGGATCCTAGCGCATAGTAAAATTAAAATAGATGTTGCCAGAGTGCAGTCGGATTAGTTCAAGATTCGTTTTTAAGTATAATACTATTTTTTTAAAGAATCTCTCATGGCCTTTTCATAGTTTATAGTAAAATTATTGGGAAATAAATTTATTTTAAGATCAATTTCGGATTAACCTTAAACCAGTTGTAATTGTCAAAACAAATTTTTATTGGGATTATGCAAGATACCTTTGCGATGAATATGACAATCTGGCTATGCTGCAATAATGACCGATTGTTGTAAAACTGGCTCAATTCGGCGACACGATAGAGGTTGGAAAGGATGTTTGTATTCGTTGCGTAGGCTAGAAATGTACATTTTTCTATCTGGAGTTTTACAAGATTTGTGGTTCTACTACTTCTATGAAAAATATTTGGTTTAGGAGATGATAGTAAAGGGCGCGCTAAAAAAGTTTATGTCGGTTGGAGATATGTACCAGGTGGTCCGCTAAGGGACGACGCCGGTTGTATCTCATAAACCTTTAATTGTACATATTTGGGAAAAAAATGTAATTTAAATATTCTATTTTTTTTTTCTAAGTCTATTATTTTGCCGTTGTAAGTTGAATAATTCTTAGTAACCTATTTAGTTTATTCATAAATAATTAGGATAATTTTATTATTTGAAGCCTCGTGTGCTTATTGTGAACAAACCATGAAAAAGATTATGGCTCAGCTGAAGCCTAATAACAGAAAAATCTTCTTTTCTTTTTAATAAAATGTTTTAGGCAAGAAAATATAGATGAATTTTTTTTTTATAGATGACTGATTTTATATTTTGACATTAAATTTACTTCTTAACAACTTTTTTCTAATAAATCATTTTGTACCATGTAAATAAAGGTTACTTTACTCTTAGCATTGTAGAACATTTTCTTATTATTGACCCTCTGTACGTTATATTTGTGAATTTTAAGGTAAGCAAAACTTTTTATGGAGAACAGTTTTTTTCCTATAATCACAGATAAAAAAAGTTTTCCATATGGTGCCAATATTTTCACACACACTGTATATTAATGAACAAATATTTAGTTTTACTGTCATTTTATTTCAAAACTTTAAACCGCTAAAATCGCCATAAAATGATTTTTTGAAAATTTTTCTCAACATCGGAAATTTATTAGATTGTATTTATTTTACAGGAAACCAAAACCCGAAAGTTCGTCCATAGAAGAAGTAATGAGCGACCTTTCATATCTTCTAGAAAGCGACCAGATTAAAAAAGAAACGGTGGACACGACTGTCGCAGAACAAACCAAAGTCGAAGCCGTTAAACCAAAAAGATTAACCAAAAAGCAACGGTTAGATCTTATAAAGAAAGATTTTATTAAGAAAGAGAACATCGAAAATACTTTGAGAAAGCTGGATCCTGCGGATACAAAGGTTATAGATCGGTTAGATCTAAACGTTCGGAAAATTAAGACTGATGTACCAACAGTTAAAAGAAGACATAGTATTGAAAAGTTTCCTATAGGTTCTGTGGATTCGGGCAACGATGGGTTACCTCCTCAACTATCTGTATTTAATCAATTGCCAAGGTATGATTTAGTTATAATATTCACGGGCGTTTATTATTAGAAAATATTAGTCGATAGAAATTACTATTGACATCCTGTTCCTTTAAAAAAGCACTACTTATATTTCCATACCAACGAAGGAAAGACTTATATTCAGAGATATCAAATGCTGTTCTTTCCCCGGCCCAACGTTATGTACAGTTGTATTCATTGAAAATGGAGACAAGTCTTATGACTAGTTTTGCCATATTTGCGTAAATCAGGCTTTCCTAATCGATTTATTGTTTTTAAGGTTATGAGCAATAAGCATTGTCGTCGTTAAATAAAATAAAATAATCTAATTAAATGTATAAAAATATTTCTGTAATAACACATTTTTTACTCAACATAACATAAGTAATAACGTTATAGGTACCCGAATTATTACCCATATTTAGATTGAAAAAACTTTTCTTCAGTGAACACTGCTGCATTCCACAACTGACAGTCGCGGAATATACAGGGTGTTCATTTGAAAACTTCCCACCACGGATTTATCAAGAACCACTGATTAAAAGAAAAAACGCCGAGACACGTCAAAAGATTTGCCAAAGGGGACAACTTTTTAACCAAAAACTACTTCACCCCCTTTTACCCTCTGGCCGCCGGGGTCATCCCCTTAAAAATTTTAAATGACAAGAGTAGCAAGTAATAGCTTGTTTGGAAGGTCTTTCAAAGTGCTTTATTTTGACGTTTGATTTTTTTAAATCGATCGATTCGTTTTCGAGAAAATTAGAAAAATCTTTATTTATCTTAATTTGTTCAGATAGAAAAAATCGCACACGAAAATATCACTTTTTATTTCAATAAGTGTTCAAAATGTTGCCCGTTATTGGCCAAACAATGATATAGGCGATTTTCAAATTCCTGACGGACATTTTCAAAAACAGGTTGTGGGAGATCATGGCAGCTTTCGGTGGTGCGTTGACGAAGTTTATCGAAACTGTTAGGTTGGGGGGTGAACACAATAGTTTTCAAATGGCCCCATAGAAAAAAGTCTAATGGCGCCAAGTCAGGAGATCTAGAAGGCCATTCTATAGGCCCCCTTCGCCCTATCCATTTATCTGGAAACTCGTCGTCTAGCCATTGCCGAACCGAATTGAAGAACATAGTGAGGAGAAGCGCCGTCTTGCTGGAAATATATTTCAGCCTCATCCAGTATGGGGTTTCCATCGTCTTCGATTTGGTTTTCAATGGTTTCAGTGATAAGCGGATTGATGGTATTTTCCAACATATCTAAATAAATGCCTCCATTTAAATTCCCATTAATAAACAATGGCCCAATCACTTTGTTTCCTAAAATGCCTGCCCATACATTAATTTTTTGGGGGTACTGAGTATGCCCTTCTACAAAATCTTGAGGATTTTCATTGCTCGAATACCTGCAGTTATGCTTATTAACAAACCCATTCAGATAAAATGTGCATTCATCACTGAAGCAGATATTCTTTACATGAATGGTATTATCATTAATCGCTGCAGTCATTTGTTCACAAAACTCAACTCGCTTATCGAAATCATCTTTGGTTAACTCTTGCAATATTTTCATTTTGAATGATGAAATTTATGTAATTTTGTAACTGTGTGTACAGAGCCTAATGAAATACCAGTCGCATCAACAATTTTGCGTAATGAAGTATTAGGATTTATGGCAAAATGACCCAAAACTTCAACTTGAGCGGCTTCATCCAAAACTCTACGATGATTACGTTTTTTATTTGCAACAGATCCAGTTTGAGTCAATTTAGTAACAAGGTCCAAAACATACCTATGCGAAGTTATCTTTTCCGGATGTCTGGCGTTAAATGTAACGGCAGTTTGCCGAGCACATTGATTTTGGGCACCATAAATTAGAATCATTTCCACTCTTTCCGCTAGTGTGTAAACCATTTTGGAAGTAAAATCTGAATCAATAAATTAATTTTCACTATCCCAAGATTGTCACAAAGGTAACTGACAGCAAATTAAATTGTTTCTTTCCCTTAGGAACTATAAAAAACTAAACAGGTATAAGAATAAAAACAAAAAGAAGGCGGTAAAATTTTTTCTAATTTTCTCGAAAACGAAACGACCGATTTTAAAAAATCAAACGTCAAATAAAGCACTTTGAAAGACCTTTCAAACAAGCTATTACTTGCTACCCCTTGTCATTTAAATGACCCCGGGGCCAGAGGGTAAAAGGGAGTGAAGTAGTTTTTGGTTAAAAAGTTGTCCCCTTTGGCAAATCTTATGACGTGTCTCGGCGTTTTTTCTTTTAATCAGTGGTTTTCGATAAATCCGTGGTGGGAAGTTTTCAAATGAACACCCTGTATAATTTAAGGTGAAAACTATCCGAGACTGTCCACGTTCATCTGTGAGCATTATTTTTTTACGCAGCTACCCAGTTTTTTAGCTCCGATTCTTTTAGGTCGGAAATGCGGGCCTGACCAGTGCCAGTTTTTCTTTGCAAGGCTCCTCTTGCCTCCAAAGTTGCTTAACTGTTAAAATTGTGTTCTTTCCATTTCCGTATAAATTTTCTAGTCCTGTATTGATCACCCATCTTTAATTCTGGCTACTATTTGAACTTTTTCAAGTTCTGTTAAATAGCGAGCCATTTTGAGAATTCTGACAGTGACAGCGTTGTCAACCATGAACTTTTGAAGAAAATCAATGAAGACCGATTTCCATTATAACAAATTTAGTGTCCCCATTTTCAATGAATACAACTGTAGCTTTGGATATTGGATTTACACGATGGATATGCGATGGTTTAAGAAATTTTCACATAAAAACGAATAAACAATATACTAATAAGTATTAAGAACTATTTTTTGTTTAACCAGACAAAACAAAAAGTATATTATTAACGTTTTGAACAAAACCCATCATAAATGATAGTTAAAAACCAAGTGTGGTCTCTAGAATCAGTGATCAATTTTTCTATTTTTTGTCGCTCTCACTATGATATCCCACATTTTTGCATGTTTTCTAGAAAGCAGAACTTAAGAATATACAAATTTATGTTTAGAAATGTAAATTTTAAATATGGTCATGGGTGTATACTTAGCCACAGTGATCATCATTTTTAATTGTAAGCCATATTTTTTTGTTCTCGTAGATAATATTGGTAACTGAAATTAATTATTTTTTAATAACTTGGTTAATTTGAATTTTTAATTTAATAGAGCTTTCTCATACAGCCCAATATTTTTTAATGAAAAACAAAAAAATAAGTCATTTTTCATTTGTAGAAAATGTTTTTAGTCACGCTGTTTATTGATGAGACACTAATTGTGCACAAACGCTTTGACCATTTTTTTTTCTTCAAAAACATAAGTGGATCACCATCATCTGGATCACCCCTTGGTTGGTTGGTTGGTTGGTTGGTTGGTTGGTGAAAGGCGGGGGGGGGGGGGGGGGTCATCTTTTATCACTGCAGCCTTCTCGCTTATTGTGTACCCCGATCTTGCTATAAAATATTTGTTCCTACTAAGAGGTGCAATAACCTTCTGCCAAGTCTGTCATGCGATCGACACTTTGGATGTTCCCGAAGAACTTAAGTCTTCTACGAGTCGGCGCTACGCGGCTGTATATTATATGGGAGTCAGTTTCATCCTCTTCGCCGCAGTTTGCATTCAATTGTAGATTTTTTTCTATACGTTGAAGAATCACCCCTTACTTACGTAGACAATTTATTCTTGTTGTTCTTCCAAAATCACCAAAAGATGGCCACAAGAAAACGAATGAAAAGCTTTAACGCTACTAATATAATATACAGGGCGTTATTTAATAATATGTACTTATTTTAATGGGTGATTCTAGGACAAATTTTTAGTCCAAAAGTTCGTGTACACATATGCCCTAATATTCGTCATTTTCGATATCGATAAGTTTTTATTTTGTAGTTTTTAACTAAAATCTCTAAACCAGTTTGAGATATTACACTAAATTTTGTTATAGACTATTATGATATAAAACCACACACACTTTTACCCAAAAAAGTTTTTTTCTCAAGTCGGTGGCGTGTACAGGGTGCCCCATTTTCGACACTTTTATAGGGTATCTCCGTTATTGTTAGTTTTATCAAAAAAGTAATGTAGGTGTCATGTGGTCTTTTTGGGTCAAACTTAAAATGGTAAAATCAAAATTCGAAAATGTTCGCTCGCTTAAGAGATAGGGGGAAAATCAACAAATTGACAATTTCTACATTACGCTATATTTTCTTAGTTAAAAGAGATACAGAAAAATGTTTAATACATAAGTATATTTATAATGATTGTTGAATAATCTGCCGTTTTCAGAATAAGTATACGGGGTCGGGTAAGAAGTTATCGGACCTAACCTCATTTTTTTCAATGGAACACCCTGTATATTTTAATCTAAAAAGATAGTTTTAAACTCTCTTTTTTCGAATTTATAACACACCATTGATGATAGATATCATATCAAATTTTTCAAAATGTTGATAAGTCATTTTCAGCAATGAATATGTAGAAATGAAATTGACGTTAAATGTTAATAACAACTAGAACGTCAACATAGTTGTCTCTAGGATATTAGCTTTTGTTTAATGGCCTACTGTGGTTTAAAGTAATAAGTTTAAATAAATCGCCTAGGAATCTAATATTATCCATGGTGTGCTATACAGTGAGGACGTAAAGTAAGGAATAAATTCATTATCTCGCACACTACAATTTTTTAAAAAAATCGCTCGGACCCTTCGATTTTGATTTTCTAACGCGCATATTCTGACACAAAATGTAGATATACAGGGTGTTGCAAATAAGTGACACGAAAATTTTTTTTTCTTAAATAGAACCCACTGTATATTATTGCATGTACGGATTCTTCGGAAAATCCTAAACATTTTTCATGTGCATGTGCTATACCTTAGCCCAAACGTTTTGGAGTTATTCTCATTCAAAATTTGAAAAGTGGAAAAAGTCATGGAGAAAACAAAGAATAAAATTATTTTAAAAATGTCTTATTTATCGAAAAAACAGTTAGGTGAACTTAAAAATAATTTTTCTAAAGTAAATGTTCGAAGTGTCTTCCGTTGGTCAACTGACAATAGCCTAACCGATCTACAAATTCTCGCTGAACATTTCGAACCATTTGGGGTGTAATTTGCCGAATTTCTTGCCGGATGCGATCTTTTAAATCATCTAAATTTGCAGGCTGGCTTTTGAATACTTTTCCCTTAAGGTATCTCCATAAAAAAAAGTCGAGTGGTGTTAAATCGGGTGACCTTGGCGGCCACTCAATAAAACCACCTCTTCCAATCCACCTGTTTGGAAAAGTATCGTCCAAATATGTACGAACTCCCACAGCGAAATGTGGGGGAGCACCATCTTGTTGCAACCAGATATTATGATGTGGCAAATCGGGACGTTCTAACTCAGGAAAAAGGGTGGCCAGGGCTGGAACAAGTTCTTGTTCTAAAAAACTCAAGTATCTCTCGCCTGTTAAATTTCCGTCAAAAAAGAAAGGCCATATAACAATGTCATCGACAACGCCAGCCCACACATTGATCTTTTGATTAAATTGTGTGTGTCCTTCCCTCATCCAGTGTGGATTTACATCGGACCAATATCGACAATTTTGGGTATTTACGTCACCATTCAAGCAAAATGTGGACTCATCGGAAAAAATTATATTTTTTAGAAAATTTCTGTTTACGAAACACATATCCTGTAAACGCTCACAAAATTCAAGGCGCCTCCCAAAGTCCCTTTCCAAAAGCTCTTGGAGAACTTGCATTTTATAAGGATGGTATTTATTTGTATGCAGTATTTTAAGAACTGTTGTTTTTCCAATATCCACGTCACTTGCTACCTGCCTAGACACCACATGCTGGTTATCTTGAACTGCCAGTAAGACTTCTAATTGTTGATTTTCATCAACTTGAGGACGACCAAATCTAGGGACATCTCTTACATGACCGAATTGCCTAAACTTGTACTAAATTTTGCTTACTGTTGATTGTGATATTGGCGGACGATTGGGGTATTTTTGATTAAATAACTCACAAGTTTCTTGCTGTATTCTAACCCTATCACCGTAGCCCATCATCATCAAAACCTCTATGCGCTGTTTCTCAGTGAGCCGCATTTTAATTTAATTTAGTTATGAAAAAACGAAATGAGTCTTTTGAAAACTAGTAAAACGTTAGGAAAATACACATAAAACTGACAATAACAGTAACTATTGACATTAATTCTTTTGGTTCTTGCATCATAACTCCAAAGCCTACTTGAATTTTCTTGCGCTTCACGCATGCTGACTACAGGTTTCCCTCAGCGTGCATGAAAAATTAGGTTAGGTCCGATAACTTTTTCCTGACCGCGTATACCCCCGTATCACTTAAGCGAGCGAAAATTTTCAAATTTTGATTTTATCACTTTAAGTTTGACCCAAAAAGAGTACATGACGCCTACATTACTTTTTTGATAGCACTAACAGTTACTGAGATACACTTGATATTATTTAAACAATTCTTGCTTGATAAAAATTTCCATAAAATATTACAAGAAAGGATGCATTATTATTATCATGTCCAAAAGGTAAGTTTAAAGAGAGAGATGAAAGAGACCTTTTTTGTTTAAAAATGTTAATTAATAATAAAATAATTGTTTCGAAAATATCAGTGGCGTAAAACATATTTTTTGGTTAAAATTGTGTTGAGGTGTGGCTATACCTACTCCACTGGCTTGAGAGAAAGAACTTTTTGGGATAAAGATGTGTGATTTTATCATAATAGTTTATGCCAAAAGCTAATAGTGTTGAAACTCGAAACTGTTTATGTAGATATGTGATAAAAACTAAAAAAAAACTTTTATACCCTGTATATCGCAAACCAAGAATTTTTGACTTTTGACATCAACTACTTATTCGCTAAATTTGCCCTTACTTTTCAGAAGTATAAGCCCAAGAACTTCAAAGAGAAGTATAAAACTGGGTAGCAAAAGAGCCAGTCCATACTCGACTCGTTCAGATTCACCTGCACGACTTCTCCGTAACGGAAAACATCGGAAACTAAGAGACATTGCTCTTTTGGATGGGTTGGAAGATACGAAACGGAGGAAGAGGATGCATTCTGACTTGAGCGGAAGTGAGACTGCCTCAAAGCTATCTGGCTATGACTCTGATAGCAGTTTTTCGGACTTGGCTTCTTTGCATGATAGCGAGAAGGACATTGATTTGTCTAAACCGGTAAGAATTTTGAAAATTGTCTGATGTGTCTGCTTATATGCACAATTTATGCATATTATTAAGTTATTCGTTTTACGAATTTATGTTTTTTAAGTTTAAAATATAACAGTGCCTCGAATATCAATATTAAGGTTTCTGTTGTTGGATAGAACAAAAAAAAAATTTAATAAATTTGCAACTTTCCCCGGTTATTTTTTATGTGATTCACCCTGTATCGAGTAGGTTAAATATTTCATTTATAACCATGCATGTAATAATGACATTTCATCTATCTTTGAAAAGTGGAAAGTTGACGTTTTTTTACTTTTACTTTCCACCCGGGTGGAAAGTAAATAATTTTAATGTAATTTTTTTAAAAATCGATATCTCAGAATAATATACGAACACACTTTTTTAAAAATGTTAATAGCTTTGCGTGTTTAGATATGTCTACTTTTTCCCTAATTGATAGAGTGGTCTTCAGCATTGAATATTGTGACCAAATCGTTGATATCTTCTTTGTCTTGGCATTTTCACTGATATAAGCTAGTAGCGCCGATTCCGAACCCGGATTTTGAACTTTGTTTCCCGTACACCATTCTTTGAAACAGTTATATGCGTTGTCATATCTCGAGTGGCTTTTAGTTGGCAGAAGATCTTCTACTATTTTTGCTACTTCTCGAATTTCTGGTGGAGTAGCAGCAAAATCAAATTCCTCATCTGATAGCATTTTTCTGTTGTTAAAATAATATATTGTTTAGTGACATGGAAACCATAATCAAAAAATGATATTTGCCATCTTGATGTGTATTATTACCTAAGTTATTTTACCACTTGCGGTTATTTGAAATTTCTGTCTAATTTTTCAATAGAAAAGTCAAAATGACATATATCTTTTATTAGTAATTTTAATTCAAAATAATAAGTGGATGTTAGATGTGGTTGTAAATAAAATAGTATACAAACCTCTGTGAAAAGTTTCATTGTCTCGAGATTTAGTTAGACTACCTACTCTCTCGGCAGGAATGAAACACTTTCCACGTCTGTACGTAATATACTATACTCGGGTTTGTAGAATGTAAAGGATAATGTATTACGAAATAATATTTTTATGAAAAAAAATTTTAGAAGTCAAAAACATTTATTTTTTTAAAATTTATCACCCTGTATGTCTGGCTCACACTAAGCCTGGATTCATTAATTACAAGTCGCAACTATACTTAGGTCGTTTTAATTTTTAGAAAGGTTATAGAAACTCTTTTCACTTGTTCACTATGTAAAATAAAAGCATATTTTATACTGGGACTAATGGAGATAGAAATTCAGGAAAAAAAATTTCATATTATAGTGGCTATGAGAAAATCCTAGATATTATATTTAAGTTCCGCATTTTGCCGCTTAAAATTCCTAATTTCTCCGAATATTCCCACATTAAGATACGTCTTTGGTAACATCGTTAGAAGGTTTGGACAATTCTGTATCCTTTGGTCTAAGGCTCATTGACGTACCGTCCTTGATAAGAGTGGGAGAAGCTATGCGATATCTTCTAAACGACTTATTCAATTTTAGTCAACTTTAGCTTGTTTGGAAGAGAAATATAAATACTTTTAATTGTTGTATCCAGTGGTACAGGATAGTTCATAATAAATTTTCTAAAGGGCGCAATCTGCAGTACTATTTTTTTTTTGATTTTATCCCGAAAACTTGCGGTATAATTATGATCACCAAGCCCATCAAACCCGAATAAATCACGCGGAAAGTAGATTAAATTTACAAGAAAGAAAAACCGCATCTTCTTTCATTGCAGAGTTATTGCCCGAAGAATAATAATTTTTAACGCTTTAATTGTAATTTTAAATATAATGCCCTGTATATTGTGGCATTTTTCGATTCGATTGTGAAAATCCAAATAGCTTTTGTTAACAATTTCATATACAGGGTGATTCCCAAATAATTACAAAAAGTCCAGATATCTCAAAAACTAACAGGGTCTGACAAAAACATGTTCTATAAAATGTGCTTAGTATTTAACGCTTAATCGAAAAATATAATAAAAATTGCCATGTTGTATTTAAAAAACGAAAGTTGGCAGCTACTTTCGGTATAACCGGAAATGACAGAAACTAGTGAATATTTTAGTTCAAGAGAGCATATCGATAAACCTAAATTCCCAAAGTTTCAGAAACATATATTCAATAGTTCTAATGCAAACTCGTCGTGAATCACCCTGTATCTATCTTTAACCGTTTCTGAGATAAAATTAATTAAAGTAATTTTTCATAAAAAGCATATCAAGGGCAATTTGACCTTACTAATGCAGTTTAATGAATTCTATAGTTTCTGAGATATGGCCGGTGGCCGGCCTTAAAGAAACCCCCTGATCATATGTTGATTACAGGTTTTATTTTTTTGAGAAGCATATGTTTTTTTACATTTGTTTTTATCTAGCTACTTTATCTATACTATGTATAGTACACATTTTGGAATCCAATCTGTAATAGTTTAAAGAATCATAATGCATTAAATGCGAACAAACCCGGACAATAGTCGACAACCAAAAGAGTACCACTGCATCATGTCGGCACTTGTTTTACAAATTGAGGTGCTGCGTTGCGCAGTATCATGGCTCGTTTTAGACTGAGGTTTACTGATATTTACCACTCTAGATCGATTCGTATTTGCTATTATTACGTTATTATTCGTTCGTTACAGACCAACAAGGAAGGCGATAACCTTCTGCTGGATGAATCATCAAATTTAGATTCAAAATACTGTTCCACGCCCGATCTAATTAAAGACGCCTGTTCTGCGGAATCAGATAAGCAGCTTATTGATACGAATTCCAATGTATGTGGAGAAACTAATGCTGTTGATTTAAACTTAAATGCTAAAACTAAAAAAGATGATGCCACGGAAGATATGCCTATGGAAGATAGTCCAAGTGCGAAGGTACCTGAAAAAGGGCTTATATTGGATATCATGAAACAGACCTTTAATGAAATGGGAGAGAAAGAAATTGCTGGTGCTCCTTCATCCTGTGACGTGTCTAAATTTTATGGTAAAGAAAATACAAGTGTTAAAATGGAACAGGATTTTAAAGCAGGAAAGGTAAAAAATATATTTATATTTAACAATTGATTGATTTTAAGACGATATTTACAAATTAATTTGGATTTGTTATTAAATGTGACTAATTTTTTTTTTTTCAAATCATTTAAATTATAATGATATTATCTATGGATAGCCAAACTCTAAAAGCAAAAGTTGCCAATTTATGACCTCGCGCATTTAAACAAAGCTGGTCGTCAGATGAACTATTTAACTTAACCGGCGAACAGGACCGTACTTCGCCCTTAATAAAAATGATTGCAATGCAATATTTTGGCACATCAAGACCACTTTTACTGGGAAATAAACAAACTATTTTCTCGCATAAGAGAAGGCCTTGTGACCATTACTGAAAATTTTTGATATCTATTGTCCACACATCGATAGATTTTTAATATCGTTACATCTCTACGACTGATTGCGGTTCTGGACGGTCGTCGTTTCTCGGCAACCAACTCGGCCCCAATACGACGGGATTGCCTATATGACGGCGATAACATTGTGCGCAAGACAACCGACTAGCAACCTTTAAGCACGTGACCGGAAAACCGTGCGCCCCAACCCATTTGTTCACTCGTAAAATTTAACTTTTTACTGCGCATCCCAAGTTCTACGTATCTATAGTTATAGGTCGGCGATTGAGCCCTTATTACACACACAGTGTATAAACTTTAGCTGGAATAAATTCTGTAAAAAAATCATTTTTTTTCTCAGAGAATTTAGATAAATCATCGCAGCCTTAATTTTGGAGTTACCACAATAATGTTAACTTTCCATTTGCAGACCGGCCAGAATGTTACATCAGTAGAAAAAATTAAAAAACCCACAGACTCGTTAAACAGTATGGCACTTGATTCTAGTCAAATTTCGCCGAAATCCCAAACCGAAAAAGATTTGGAAGAAACGACTCCAGAGCCAGCGACAAGCCAGGACAGTGAGAAAGAGATTGGTAAGTCGTCACACTCTTTCTTTTTTTAGTGCACAATAAAATTGCATATTCTTCAGGTGGAAATATTGCGTTTTGGCCAAACTTCACTTAGTTGAAAAGTGTAATAACCCAAATATAGGGTGTCCCAAGTGAAAATTTTATTTTCTTATTTCCTAATTAACACTTTTTAGCAAATATTTTTGCATAAAGTTTTGTGATTGGGGGTTTTTTGAGACGAGAAATTTGAATTTGTTAATAATTTTGATGTAGATTGTAGAGGACGCTCGCTGCGGCACTCCGGTACATAGAACCATGTTCAACTTTTCAGCGCATTAGCGTATTTATTTTTTTATTAAATATATCAATTTTCTCTTCACTTTTACCCAGAAATGGAGTACCTAAGTCAATGTCGGCCCGAGCAACTTTCGGGATTTTTGAATTAATAGTGACCACGGTTTTAAAAATATTGAAATAACACATTATTATGTTAGATATTACTTAATACATTATAGGTAATGGAATTTAACTACAAATATTTTAGAAATTAAGTCCAAAGTACTAAGAAATTAAAAGACCAGTAATGAAACAATTTATCAGTTAAATAAAAAAAATGTCATTTTAACATGAATAAATACAGAAATTATTTCTCAATTAATTCAATGGATACGTTAGAAATTGTAACTGCAATAATCTCGAGAATAGTTGCTCGCAGCGAATTTTTTATGAAAACATAAATATGCAAAAAAGTTGCACTTGTTTCTATGTACCCGAAATGCCGCAAGTAGCGTCCTCTACAATCTTAATTAAAATTAAGTTATTCAGGAAATTAGAATATGAAATTTTCACTTGGACACCCTACTCAGTATCTTGGTTATTATCAAGTTTTGAACTAAGCAAACGTTGGGTAAATCGCAATATTTTTACCCAAAGACAGAGTTATACTTTGTACTATTAGTTTCGGGACAACCTGTATATGCAACATACAGGGTCCGCAAACGAAGTGGGGACGGAAGATTAAATCGTTATCGAAGAACTTATCAACAATACTAAAACAGCTCGAGATATTAGTTTAAAAGCGACATGTTTTAAAATTATTTTACATTATACAGGATGGCCCAAAAAAGTGTGACAGCATAAAGTTATATTTTTTTAAATGGGACACCCAGTATTTATTGTACATTTAGGTTCATGTTAGTATAAGTCCCTCAAATTTTATTTAACTAGGTTTTGTAGTTTCGGAGAAATAAATTAAAAACGAAAAAAAAAGTTTTCAGTCCTGAATAATTAAAAAACTCAATCCAGAACTATTTTTTTAACCTCGGCATTGGGTGAAATTTATGACAATAAGTCTATAGATACTATGAATCTAATTGCGTTTATCTATTTTATACAGAGTGTTCATAATAAGCTTTCAGAAACGCCACATTTAAAAATAATTTTTCTCCAGATTTTGAAATATTATAATTATATTATAATATTATTTGGCTATTTGACGTAGAATTAATAGCCATTTTTTTTTGTAATACAAGCATATAAGTTATATCCGGCCGTTTTCGAAATAATTGTAAATATCATAAATTATGTTGTTTAAATAGAGTTTTTTTTTATTGGGAAATTTTGTTATAGGCGACTAGAATAATAATTGTAAACTAAAGTAAATGTTCAAAATAGCTTCTTTTTACTTTTAGAATTTACAGTATTTTAGTTATTTCGATATAAATTTTAAAAGCCTACATTTTTGGTCTTTTATTTATTTAATTTTTTTTTTATTCTTAATCGAGTTGCCATGATTTCTTTTTTTTAGATTGTCACTAAGACCTATTATTTACATTTGTTGAGTCGTTGAAATTAAGTAGTAACTTACACAAAATGTCGAATTTTACAACTTTAGAAATGGTAAATATGATTTTTATACTGGGTGAATGTGCAAGTGGCTGTTATAGTGACAATCTAAACAAAAATAAATCATTGCAACTCGATTAAGAATAAAAAATAAAATTAAATAAATAAAAGTACAAAAATGTAGGCTTTTAAAATGTATATCGAAATAACTAAAATACGGTAAACTCTAAGAGTAAAAGGAAACTCTTGTTAACATTTACTTTAGTTTACAATTATTAGTCTAGTCGCCTATAACAAAATTTTCCAATAAAAACTATATTTAAACAACATAATTTATGATATTTACAATTATTTCGAAAACGACTGGATATAACTGCTTGTATTACAAAAATAAATTGTCTATGAATTCTACGTCAAATAGCCAAATAATATACAGGGTGTTCCATTTGAAAATCTTGAGAAAAATTATTTTAAAATAAATAAACGCACTTAGATTCATAGTATCTCTAGACCTATTGTCATAAATTTCACCCAATGCAGAGGTTAAAAAATAGTTCTGGATTGTTTTTTTGATTTTTTTATTCAGGCCTGCAAAACTTTTTTTTTAGTTTTTAATTTATTTCTCCGAAACTACAGAACCAAATTAAATAAAATTTTAGACACTTATAAAGGTTACTAATACGAACCTAAATGTGCAATAAAATACTGGGTGTCCCATTTAAAAAAAAATAACTTTATGCTGTCACACTTTTTTGGACTATCCTGTATAATGTAAAATATTTTTAAAACATTCCGCTTTTAATCCAATATCTCAAGCTGTTTTAGTATTGTTTATAAGTTCATAACAATTTAATCTTCCGTTCCCGCTTCGTTTGAGGACCCGGTATTTATGGGTTGACTGGAGGAAATGCGTGAAGAATTTATCGTCAAATTACATTTTCAAATAATTTTATTGGTATATTTTCTAAAATCGATATTTATCGCATAGTTCTTTGAAACGTGGTCTGTTGATACTTTTAAAGTAAGTAATAATGTTGCAAAACCGTATTACATTAACTATAAAATGTATTACAATAATTCAGGTAACCCAAAATTGATATGCTATTAGGACAAAACCACAGTAGTATTAATTTAAAGTATTAATTATTTTAGCTGCTCTGGAAGATTTCCCATTAGAAGAGGAAGAAGCAGGAGAACAAGCCTCTTTCGAGAATATCGTCCAGGGCTGCATTGATAGTATCGGCAATATATCGCCAGATTTGCCTCAGTTACCCCCAGAGGTAATAGTTGAGGCTTTAGGTGACGTAGCACCCGTTTTAGAGAAGCAAGTGACTACTGCCCAAGGTAATAATTCAGCAAAATAAAACATTTAAGAGAAAAGTTTTACCTATTATTTGAAAAAAACAATTTAACTAGTACGAAAACAATAAATTTTAATTAAATTAGCTCAAAAATATTCTTGCATAATCTGTTATCTCTTACATAAACACATTGAGAAATATATCGTATTCCACTAAAGTATACAATGTGTTATGGAAATGACTTATTATACTTAAACCCGAAAATCCAGAGATCTCATTGCAGAAAGTAGTAAACAAGGAGAATCATCTTATCTCATTTTCATAAAAATCGGTTTCCCATTTTAGCTACTTTCTGGGGGATTAGAGTTATTATGAAGAATATTTTCACTTTAATGTCCCAAGCGAATCTATTCAAAATCACCCTGTGATTTAAAACAAGGAGAGCCATGACAAATTCGACACCTAAATCTTTCATTTCTTTAAAAAAATGGTAACCAAAGTGAAAACTGTAACATCTTTCATATTAACTCTTATACACATATAAGTGTTACTCAAGTGACGTCAGTCGTCAGAGTAATGTTGCAAATTTTGCCCGTAAGTTCCAACTCTAGTAAAAAATTGTAATTTTTACCTCAACAATTCCTTCCTGAATTTTCATAAAGGTGACGACAAAAAAAGTATTTTCTGTAAAAGAGATATCGAATAAACGAGATGGACAATATGCACAACAACGCACATGAAAGAAAATTATTTCACAACACAAATTTGTTGAGAAAGAACACCGTACATGTCTCGAATAACGCTGAACCTCGCCGCTGGATTGAACCATATCAAGCGGGACGAGACCACATATATATAACCATTATATTGCTAATATCATCTGCAATTATGTCCCCGCTATGGGCATCGAACGGGTAATAGTGAGTTTGCGCAACCTCAATGGTGCCAAGCCATCTCCCATACCGGGGACACTTTTTTGAAATCTGGAACGTTCATATTGGCAATATAATGTATATACAGGGTGTCCCATAACTAATGGTACACAGGAAAACTGAAGATTCCTTGGGTAAAAATACTGCGATTTGGCCATACTTAGTTTGGTTCAATAGCTGGTAATAACCGAGATACAGGGTGTCCAAGTAAAAATTTAATTGTCGATTTTCCTAAATAACTTATTTCTGAATCAATATTTTTGCATAAAATTTTGTGACTAGGGTTTTTTTGGGGAAAGGAATTTGAATTTGTTAATAATTTTGATGTAGATTATAGGGGGCGCTCTCTGCGGTACTCTGGATACATAAAAAGAAATGTAACTTTTTTGTGCCTTGGTATAATTATATTTTTATTAAAAATATCAGTTTTTCTGCCATTTTTAAGCAATAAAGGTATACTTTGTAAATGTCGCTCCGACTAACCGTTTTCGAGATATTTGCAATTACAATTTCTAATGCGCCCGTTTAAATTTTGATTTGTAAATGTGAAATTTGTCACAGTAGGCTTTGGTAAAAACAAATACCATGAAAGCACTTTGAAACCTCATTTTTGTCAAAGTTTATTTTCATTTGTCAGCATTGTGGGTGTTTTTAAGGAGTTTTTGAAGATACTGTTATCAAAAATTAAACTAAAATTGCCGCGACATAACTGTTTTCTAACGGAGAAATGCTCCACTATTACGTTTTGGACGCAAGGATCCTGTTTCTCCCAGTCTGTCGTATAGGCTTCTAAAAATTTTAAAATCTGGCTGCCTTCTATTTGAATACATTTCCAAATACCGCCTTTAAAATTTTCTTGTGTGTATAAACATACCATGTCTCGCATTTCTCCGTTAGAAAACAGATATGTCGCGGCAATTTTAGTTTAATTTTTGATGACAGAAACTTCAAAAACTCCTTAAATATACCCACAATGCTGACGAATGAAAATAAACTTTGACAAAAATGAGGTTTCAAAGTGCTTTCATTGTATTTGTTTTTACCAAAGCCTACTGTGACAAATTTCACATTTACAAATCAAAATTTAAACGGGCGCATTAGTAATTGTAATTGAAAATATCTCGAAAACGGTTAGTCGGAGCGACATTTACAAAGTATACCTTTATTGCTTAAAAATGGCGGAAAAACTGATATTTTTAATAAAAATATAATTATACTAAGGCACAAAAAAGTTACATTTCTTTTTATGTATCCAGAGTACCGCAGAGAGCGCCCCCTATAATCTACATCAAAATTATTAACAAATTCAAATTCCTTTCCCCAAAAAAACCCTAGTCACAAAATTTTGTGCAAAAATATTGATTCAGAAATAAGCTATTTAGGAAAATTGATAATTAAATTTTTACTTGGACACCCTGTATCTCGGTTATTACCAGCTATTGAACCAAACTAAGTATGGCCAAATCGTAGTATTTTTACCCAAGGAATCTGCAGTTTTCCTGTGTACCATTAGTTATGGGACACCCTGTATATGTGAACGAGACATGGAGGGATTGGTCTCACCAGATTATGGTAGCGAACGACCGCTAGTTGGAACCCGCGCAATGGTTTTGCAATACGAATGTCTGGGGCGTCGTCGCATGTAGGACGATTTTAAGGGTTTTTCCTAAGTTCCTAGACAGTCGATCAAAAAAAAAAGTATATAGATTTTCTCTAGGATACTCGTAATATCGTAGTATCTATGTAAATATAGTAAGCCATTACCAAAACACCCTGTATAGCTACTGTAGAACTACCTACCACTTAGCATATTGAGAAATCTATGGTAAGAATTACTTCTTTTTTATTTTATTACAAATCATCCTATCTTCCAGATGAAGATAAAGATGACTCCTTACCGATAATCGATAATATGTCTACTGCCATTTTGGAACCACCTAATCCTGAATCGCTAGAGAATTTGGAACCACCTCATCTCGAGTCTAGTGTACCTGGCCCCGAACCAAACTCAATCATGGACACAGATGAGAATGGTCCTGAAACGACAACCAACCATCGTAATATCGGAATTGCTGTAACCGAAAAAGATAATGTGGTATGTTTTTCTATTGAACATTTGACAGATGAGGTCGAGGAGCACGATAACAGCAACGGAACTAATCAAAGCATAGAAGAAAGTAAAAGTGATCAGTGTGAAAATAGAGACTTAGGAGGAAGCACTAAGGCTACAAAAGATGTAGCGTTAGGTAAGTAATAGTAGTATATTATTCTCGGAGCGGTAATGATATTTATTATTATCAAAGAAAGACGCTCGTTACAGTAGAATTGTGTTGTGTTTTTAATTTATGCTCCATGCAGTATAAATAGCAATAAACTAACTAATAAATCATACCTTACTAAATCAAAAACTGGATTTAAACATTATTTTATAATTACTTAGGAAACGCAGACTCAGAACTACTGCCAACTGATGCCAATGAGAACATGGATATAGACCCTACTGAATCTACTAACGACGACCAGCAACAAACATATGTGGATCATAATAAAGAAACAACAAATACAGGAGAAGAGAATGAGCAAACGACTGAAAAAGAATGTGATAAACCTAGTGAGAGTACTGATGTACAGACTAAAAATACTGTAGATGCTAGTGAAGGTGTTGAAGAGGAAATAGATGCCGTAGGAAATATCCAAGAAGAGTCTAGGGATAATAATCAGAATACGGAAAATATGATCGAAGAAGCAATAGGAACTATAGATGACGATAAAATTGATGAGAGTAAGGTGGAAGAGTCTCCCGAGGAGTTAGCTCAAAAAGAAAGTATTTTGAAGGTAAACTTTTTTGTATAATTTTATTCTTCAATATGGTGTTGCAACATCGACTTGAAACATGGACCCGTTATTTCTATCTACTTTGTACACGTCAATCTAACGAATTTTATTACGAAAATAAAAAATAAAACAAAAAGGTGGGGATTCTATCTATAAAATCCCCATCTCTTTTTATCTTCTTGTCTGTTTCTGTTTTCATTGTAACAGCTGATCGGTTTGATATGTCTTGGTTAGGAAAAACAAACAATCGACGGACGTTACTCAAAAGTCAGTATATTTTTATCCAGTTTACGGAGACTTGGCACAGTTTTACCATATACAGGGTGCCACAAGTAAAGTGGCCTATTATAAGTATCTCGAGAACTGAATGAGATTTTATTTTGAAAATTTGGCTGTGGCTATAAGAGATGGTTTTCTACGTTTATAAAATATTTTCGATGGTGCGGTGTTGCCGGATCATACCGAAAGTGGTAGCAACTTCGGAATTTTAAATGAATTACCCTATATATTATATATTTTTTTGGAATCTAGGTAAAAATCTAGAACAGTTTTCTGTATAATATCGTATACCTATCTTTAAGAGTTTTTGAATTATAAATAATTTTGTGATTTTTTAACGCCGTATCGGGACCTGAAAAGAAAATCGTATCTTTTTAGCGGTTACAGCTAGAATGCTGAAAATTTGACAATAGTTTCACCACCAAGACCATCGTAATTTTATAATTTAGAACAGTATTTAATTAGTTTTATACAGGGCGTCGCCATAACAATATTTCTGAGGCAGATGAATTATTGCAGAAATATTCTTTTTTGATTTGATATGTCTTGCTAATGGACGATCGAATTTTCTATCTAATGATATTAAGTGTTCCTATACCTATCTTCAGTATTTTCGGACTTATAGCGAAATTTAAAAATTATCTTATAAAAATATATTTTATGGTAGTTGGCTGTGGATTCATAGAAACAAAATAATGAAAAATCCATGTGACGTTATGTCTGTATTTTTGTAATAAAAATTGCTAATTCACATTATTCGAGCTTCAATATTTTAAGTTTATTTTATATTCATGGGGAGTGTGGTAGAGTTTTATCTAGAACTTGCAGAAACTTTAAGCTCCTATGACTCCAAAAAAGTTGATGGGCCGAGGCGGTCCATGGAAATGGCCCCAAGGTCTCCGGATCTTACCCCCTAGATTTATATCTATGGGGTAGGCTTAAAGAAATAGTATACAAGACACCCGTCACAACAAGGGAAGATTTAGAAAATCGAGTACGAACAGCTTTGGGGTCCCTAGAAGGGAAAGAAATGAGAAAGGTGACAAGTGAAGATGTTATAACCACAATTTGTGAATGTTTAAGAAGCATTTTAAACAATTTAGTTATTAGTTATTTTATTGGTGTTGTTGCGTAATTTTCATTTTGTTTATTTATTTATTAATAAATCCCTTATTGGTTAACCATTCTTTTTTACAACAACACAGACATAACGTCACATGGATTTTTCATTATTTTGTTTCTATGAATCCACAGCCAACTACCAAAAAATATATTTTTATAAGATAATTTTTAAATTTTGCTATAACTCCGAAAATACTGAAGATAAATCCGTGTGCAGATAGATAGAAAATTCGATCCTCCATTAGCAAAATATATTTCAATAATTCATCTGCCTCAGAAATATTGTTGTGAAGATAAAACTAATTAAATACTGTTCAAAATTATAAAATTGCGGGTTTGTTCGTCAAATTTTCAGCTTTCTAACTGTAACCGCTAAAAAGATACGATTTTCTTTTCAGGTCCCGATACGGCGTTAAAAAAATCACAAAATGATTTATAATTCAAAAACTCTTAAAGATAGGTATATGATATTATACAGAAAACTGTTCTAGATTTTTACCTAGATTCCAAAAAAAATATAATATATAGGGAAATTCATTTAAAATTCCGAAGTTGCTACCACTTTCGGTATGATCCGGCAACAGCGCACCATTGAAAATATGTTATAAACGTAGGAAACCATCTCTTATAGCCACAGCCAAATTTTCAGCATAAAATTTCATTTAGTTCTCGAGATACTTCTAATAGGCCACTTTACTTGGGGCACCCTGTAGAGTTAAGAATTACTATTTTTTCCACAAACGATACGTAAATTCAACGCACAAACACTGAGAAACAACATAGAATTTTATTTAAGAATAACAACAAATATGACAGTTTTTAATCTTGTAGTGTCAATCGTGAAAACTGATAAGAAAGGCGGCCGTTCCAATAAGCGCTTTATAAAAACTACGTTCCGAACGCTCGAAGGCGACGTATCGTCTAATTAACGCAAACGACAAAGAAAAATTAGACTAATTTCCAGAGCTCCCCGATTGTTTTTCTGGAAAGTTGTTTACAACCTATCAAAGACTGTGACTTGTTTATTCTGCAAAGACTGTGAACCAAAGCCGTATCATCCTTGATTTAAGATCCTTGTGTTGCAACGACCTTATTCCATTAGAAATAAATTATTCCTGTTGTCCTCCAAAATTGGCATCAATATCCTCTTTCAAATTGCCTGCAAACGTAGGACGTTTCACCAGTGCCCTTGGACTGTTCGGCCCAAAAAGACAGATTTCCAACTGACAATAAACAAATTGAAGGAATCTTTGATACCTATCTTGAAAGCCAACGCAAACGTCATAAACGTTTTTTAGGCTCTCGGCTTGCAAAGTCTTCGTGCAGCTAAAGAAACGACGAAACCAATCAAGACTAAAGGAAAAGTGTCCACTTCGAAAGGAGATAACTACACTGGAACGTTAAAGACTGTGATAAAAATTAATAAGAAAAAGGGGAAGAATTCCTTTAAGATGACGTTACAGAAACACAGAAACAAAGCCGATGTGGACCATTCTAGTGGAGAGGAGGGGTACAAGATTCTGAAGGAGGTAATATATTTTATTTATTTATTTTAACAAGTTGTTAGATTATCATCAAGTAGGGTAAACCGCACAGTTATTGGACACATACAAATCTTAAAAATAAATAATATTCGTTATAACTTTTCCTAAGTTTATTTTCTTGAAGCGAGATGGGGCGTTCTTTAAATGGCATAACATTGTCTTGTTTTGTGGGAACATCACAAGAATAATCTTACTGTCTGCGCCGAATAATTGTAACGTAGTGCAATTTTGTGATGCGTTCGATTTGGTCAATATAATTTGTTAATCTGGACCAAGGGTATCTTAATTAAGTATCCACTATGTGTAATATTGTTATTATCAGATACAAAATTACTTAAATTAGCCAACCAGTAGTATTTTTAACGCTCTTTAAGATACATTAATAAAAAAGAAACCGCCCTGTATATTCTATTTTCATATTAAAACTTCCAGAGATACATGTATACAGAATGTTATGGAAATGACTTATTATATTTAAAAGGGTAACTCCTGAGATGAAACCAAATTGAAGAAAAATAGCCATAAATGGCGCTTTGAATTAATAAGCGAAATATACACTTTATGTGAAATCTGAAAATTCGTGTGGCCGCTACTGACGAGGTGCACAATCAATAATTTATTGGCGTAGGCCAAGTCTCAAAAGAGGTCAGCGCATGTTAGGCGGTGTTGTCATATTGCAACACAAAAAATGGTAAATGCTAACAAACAGGTGGTAAGACTTGTTTAAGCCGCATTGTCAGCTTTTCAAACTCTTTAGGAAAAAATTACAATTTTAACACAATATCACACAAATTTGAAATCACATCACATTAATTTAATTTCACAAAAGACGCATATAATTCGTTATAAACATGTAGGAATTTACGCGCGATGCAACAAACACCCACGACGGAAATGGGCTGAAGCCGCCCGCCGCGTTGGCGAATGATCAACGTTCTGGTTCGGCCGAGGTCGAAGCTCCGCGCCTCCCAGATATGTTGCACTGGAAAGCACATCGGGTAACGTAAGGGTTCATTACCCAAGTATTTAGACATTCGATTTTAAAAAAAGTATGTAGTGTTTCTCTAGGACACCGAAGGAGCCACATTTCCATAACATCCTGTATATATGTACGTCTTTGGAAAACAATGTTTACTTTCTATCAAATAACGTGAAATATTTTATATTAGTATGTTTTTATTCGTTTCTCGCTTATCAAAACTTATAAGTCGGTTATTAATTTGAAAAAAAATTGTTTTTACCCATGCAGATACACTTCCCCAATTAATTATCGATTATTTAAAAATACACGTCCATATTAATAAGCCGTTATTTTGTTAATAATGAACCAATTTTATTAATTAAAATATTTTTTTAACCATAGGAAACATCCTAGAGTTTAAGGCAGCGTAGTTTACGGCCTCACATGTCTAATTGTACGGGGTAGTGCATAAAATATAGATACATATAAATTTCCTAAAATTTAAATTTGGCATAGTATTACATAAAAATTAAATTTAATTAATTTTTTTAAACTAACCTAATTAGAGATATATCTGGGTTAGACACTGGCCCAAAAGTATCGCCATGCCACTCGAGGTAACAAAAAATTACCATTTCTTCTAAATAAGTTATATTGTCGAAAAATGTTGTGTAAAGACATTTCAGCACTTTTGGCTTCTGCTAAATTAAAAATAAGAATCATTTGAACAAATAAAGTCTATAATACACAGTGCAACGCAATATCTATTCATTTACTAAACATAAAAAGTCTATTTACTTTTCAGGTGGTATTAATATCAAATACCAATGTATGGAAAAATTATTATTTCCCAGACCACCCGATGATACCTTATACAATAAGGGCGTATTTTTGTCTACACAGCAGCACTTTAAAATACTAATTCAGAAGCCTTATCCATTGATAGGATGTCACCACCTGCAGACCGGTTTTGAACTCTTTCGTTCTCGTCAGTACAACAAAAGAGTTCGAAACCGGTCTGCAGGTGGTGGCATCCTATCAATGGAGAAAGCTTCCTTTTCTTGGTAGTACCATTCAACCTGAATTAGTATTTTAAAGTGCTGCTGTGTAGACAAAAATACGCCCTTATTGTATAAGGTATCATCGGGTGGTCTGGGAAATAATAATTTTTCCATACATTGGTATTTGACATTTACTTAACATTAAAAATTCGAAAATAACGATACAAATATAAAGTTAACTGATTTTTATTTTTAATTTAGCGAAGTTAAAAGAGATGAAGTATGATAAGTATGACAATAATATTATTGTAATTATAGACGAATAAATGAAATAGCTAGGTAAAATGACAACAAACATTAAAACATAATTTGTTCGAAAGTAAAGCAATCGCAGTTGCCGTATTTTTGCTTAGGACGGCAGTATAATATAGGTCGTTAGTAAACCTAAAATTATTACTTGTTGAATGAAATTGTGTTCAGGTTTTACGTGTTACGTTTTCGAACCGGCACCAAAACGTTCTGAATGAGAAATGTGTTACCAAAAATTATAGTATTGCATTTTTTCTCTTTAAAACTTTAATTAAATGTCGCCAAACTGATTTTATGCAATCGTTACATTTAGTTTACTCTGGAACGATTTTACTTCTGTGTTTAAACCATAATTATTAGAGAACAGATTTTAAAGGATCAAATCAACTTGCCATCATAATCATTTTCTTTTTGTTGTCAATTGTTCACATTTTCTCAAGCCTTATTATTTGTTACAGGGTGGTTCCAGTGCATGGAAACAAAGCAAAGAATCCTCCGATACAGCTGGTGCGCATCGAAAGTCACATTATTCTAACCGATCTAACATGGGTAATTATATGGTTTTGGGTTTTAACATTTATTTATGATGTTAGTGTTAAAAGTGTCATTTTATTTTGTGAGAAGGGATATTGGATCACTCGCTACGCTCGTTATCTAATTTCCCCTCCTCACAAAATAAAAATACTTTTAACACGCGCATCATAAAATATTTTATCTACAATTACTATTAACGGAACGCTAAAATGAACACAAAAATTTATACCGATTCTGCCAAATTCAAAATTAAATCCCATTCAAATCCAAAATCAAGTGACCTACCTTATTTCTTTGTTATAAATTACATGACAACTGAACCAATGTGTATTGTCATTAGTTACGGAAAAACTCGCCCTCAATAACTCGACTCGTATTTATTTTTAACAATAGTGTTAAAAATAATCCAATTTTAACACTAATGTGATAAAATGACATTTAGACTCTGACAACAAGCGTTAAAACTTATAATTTTATAGTGTTTGTAGATAAAATATTTATATCTAACATACGAGGGACAGTAGAAAATATTTCTCCTACGATTTTTTTTTTAATTTTATTTTTCAACATGACAGGACATCTTTGATCAATAGTCGTATGTAAAAACTTATTACCAAAAGACGGTAGCCATGAGCTTATCAACTGGCCATTGTATGCTATATACACGGTGTTGAAAAAAGGTCGGTACCCCGGAATAACTCCGGTGCATCGCATTGCAGCGGAAAATGTCTGGGAAAAAAGTTGTTTGGTTTTGAAGAAGGAATAGTTTGCAATTTAAACCAGCCCTCAACCCCCGGGCGCGGGTGGGGTAAGTTAAGATTTTCAAATGAAACCCCATATTTTTTATTGGCGTATCGTGTTCTCGGACCAAAATAAATATCTTTTGTCCGAAAAATAATTTTATTCGGGCCCATCCTTCACCAATAATCACCATGAGAAAGACAAAATCAGAACCGTGCGAAAATCAAGTTTTAATACTCTTTTTCTCTGTCTTGTACTAAAGTGTGATTATTGGTGAAGGATGGGCCCAAATAAAAAAAAAATTCGGACAAAGGATGTTTATTTTTGGTCGGAGAACACGATACGCCAATAAAAGATATGGGGTTCCATTTGAAAATCTTAACTTACCCCACCGCGCCCGGGGGTTGAGGGTGGATTTTTCGGACGAAAGATGTTTATTTTTGGTCGGAGAACACGATACGCCAGTAAAAAATATGGGGTTCCATTTGAAAATCTTAACTTACCTCCACCCGCGCCCGGGGAGGGGGGGGGGGGGGGGGGGTGGTTTAAATTGCAAACTATTCCTCCTTCAAAACCAAACAAATTTTTCCTCAGACATTTTCCGCTGCAATGCGATGCATCGGAGTTATTCCGGGGTACCGACCTTTTTTCAACGCCGTATATATTTTGGGAAATGCTCTGCCATGCCCGCTTACTGTCATCTCGAGCGACGAATATCAGAAATACACAACCACGTCGCCCATCCGTCTATGGTTCAGCTTAGTACTCCTCGAACTTCATTAATTCAAAACCAACGTCATGAATTGCTTATTCGCACACGCACCACTCGCAGAATGACTAAAAGGGTTTTTCCTATAGTGCTTGGGTTTGATAAAAAAATTCTGATTTTTTTTATTAGATTAATATTTTGAAGAAATTAAACGAATCTTAACATAAAAATCGAAAATAAATCTGTACTTATCCCAGTTCTACTTTACCCAAGCAGTTATTATGTTTAATGGGTTGGCTATCAATATATATACAGGGTGTTATGGAAATGACTTATTATATTTAAACCTACAAATCCTGAGATGAAAATAAATTGAAGATAACCTTAAATGGTGCTTTGAATTATTGTACGAAATATACACTTTATAGGAAACTGAAAATTTACTGAGGACGTTGGCAATCAATAGTTTATTGAGGCGAACAAACCCGTTATCAATTCTTTTTCAAACCTTTTAGAAAAAAAATACTACAATTTTAAGGTACATACTCTCTTACCTCCGATCTTATAATCCGTTTTATAATTAAATTCCATAAAAAAATAAAATACAAAAAGTATGTTCTGCAACAGAACCAACAATATGTAATATCAATCACACAAATTTGAAATCACATCACAATATGAATGATTGAATGAATTATTTCAAAACAGAAAAAAAATTTGGTAATGCTACAAATAACAAAACGTTTAAAATTCGTATACATCAAGCACGTGGAACCCTCAACAGCATCATTCCACCCCCGAGTCTCGAAGCATATGGCAGCAACGATAGTCGCGCGTGGCAAGTATCCAAGCAAGGTCGAAACATGTGGTGTGATCTGACAACACTGTTAGTATACTCTAGTAACCCACATTGTGGCTAAATGAATCCAGATGGAACGGCGCAACAGTATATGGGTAAAAAGGGTTTTTACCTTAGTATTTAGATATTCGATGTATATAGACTTTCTCTAGGACACCCTAGGAGTCACCCATTTAAATATAATAAGTAATTTCCATAACACCCTGTATATATTTTTTTAATGTCCAATATTGCTCTAGTGCCCTTTACCCCACCCAGCACCCCGATTCACTCCACTGATCCCAAAAGTTCGTTATTTTTTAAATAAATTTTACTGTCAAATTGTCATCATCTGTTCACGTACAGTTTTTTGAAACGAATTTTTTCTACTACTACATATATATTTTTTGTTTCTTTCACCATCTACAGAATCGATAAAATGGCTATTTCAGTTAACTGAATGGATATAATTTCATATCCGCCCTTGTTGGGATATAAAAATGACCAATTCCAGTTCTCGTTCTCGTATGTGAATAAAGGTTAAAATAATAATTTTTTATCCGTGTAAATTTGATATTCGTAGGTGGTCGTAGGAAAAAGTGTTTTGAAAATGCTTGGTTCCGCTATATTTAATTGCGTCCTTCAAATACCTTTGCTTCACGGTCCTGCAAACATCAGACTGTTTTGACCAGTACTTTAGTTTAAAATATTAAGCCTCGTCTTGCAATAACAATTCTTTGGTGAATATTTTTTGGACTATTCTGTGGCTTCGTTAAAAATTTGATGGCACTACTTTGTTCCAATTTCACATTATTTCTTGATTCAAAACGCTTCATAAAATACAACAAATGAACGAATTGAAATAAAATTTGACACACAAGTAGAAAAGGTACAGTACAGTTAGTTAGTTGTTTCTCTCTGAGTAGGTGTATATTTTTTCTAGTAGCCCTCGTATATAGATCATAAAATGTTCTTACATACTGATTTTCGTAGTATTGCTGTATGCGTCTGTAGCTCTTTGAAGATTTTAAAAATACATTTAAACTAAAGGAGATTTACGCAAGCTTTTGTTTCTGGTTTGTGCAACACAAATTGTTGGAAATTAATTTAAAATTCATATATTATGGTTTATAGTAAAACAGAACTTTTAGCGTACAAAGTTTAACTGAATTGGTACACTTTTTAATCTATGCAGGGTGTTACTTCAGTATGTAGGCAAACTTACTCAATTTTAAGAGAAAGTTTACATAAACATAGGTCCTAAACGGCTTTGTTTTTATTCTACAGGGTGTTGAAATATTAAAAAAAAGGTTTTCCTAAATAACTAAAAGAACGCAAATCAGTATGACGTTGAAACTTGGTGACAATTTTTAATATATATGGAGAAATCGTTTAAGCGAAATATTGTTTATGGCATTTTGCCAGTGGCGTGCACAGTGGTAACGCCCGAAGTTTCATTTTTTAAAAAATTATAATTCGCTACTTTTTTTCTATCGCATAGATTTTTATGGTTCAACAATTTAAACTACACAAAAGTTATCTCTCGAGTTTTTTCACTCATATTAACTGTTTTCGACAAAAACTAAATAAATTTATTCATAACATTATCTATGCAATGTTTTAATAGCAACAAGAAAATAGTAGCGCTATGAAAAGAAAAACAATTTTTTAAACAAATTTGACAGACCGCATAACTTTTAGTAATTTTAAGCTGTGGTAAATTTTTTAGAAAAGAAAAATATGTGAACAACCCTGTATAATAAAAACAAAGCCGTTTAGGACCTATGATTATATAAACTTTTTGTCTTAAGATTGAGTAAGGAATATCGCCATCAAGTTTGGCCGCACACAAACCCGGACAAGTTACGCACTCGCCATTTGTTTTTGTTTTTTTATCAATATTTCGTTACTTCTTCGCTTTATCCTAACAGCGGATAAAAAATCCGTTTTTGGGAACCTATTATCTGTAGTTTGGGGTTGAAATTTTTCTTAAATCAGAAATTTTTAACTTTGAAATTTTAGGTAATCACCTTAAAACGGGTATTTCTCCACTTTTCGGTTAAAACTAAAAAGCAACGAAATATTGACGAAAGCGTCGCTAGGGGACACCTCAGTTCTGCTAAATTACTTCAGAACAATTTACAGTGAATCGAGGTACTACTAAATAATGCTTAGCACGAAAAATAGCGCACAACCAAAAATTATGCTCAATTTCAAACTTGATTTTCTCGCGAACCGATAAATCAATTTTGCTAAAAAAAATTTTGAACTGTAGCTTTTTTCTCTGGTAATTGCACTGAGAATTTTTTATTCAGATTTCACTTTTAGGCTTATACAGGGTGCAAAAATAAGAATAGTTTTTTTACGTTGAATTTGAGACACCCTGTAGGGAGCATTAGCAGCAACAACGGGTGTATGATGAAATCATATTCATCATACTGTAGCCTCATGTTTTCTAAACATTTTGTTCCTTTAATTTCTCTGATATCTGTAATATCAAAGAAAATACACAGTTTTATGTCAGAATATGTTTTTTAAATTAAAATAACGTTTTGACAACATTAAACCCAAGAATAACACAAACAATAATTAACAATAAATAGTAAAAAAATTACATTAGTAATTCGTGTTCCCACCTCTACTTCTAGTGACTGCTTCACATCGCCTCGGCATACTCGATATTAAATGACTATGACTAAATTGGATATTTTATTGTGGTTAGTCCATTCCAAATATCGGTAACCATTATTTGGACATCTTGCAGGTTGGCAGGAGGGGGTTGATGCTCTCTCAGTGCCCTACCAATAATATCCCATAAGTGATCTATAAGAATCGGGACTGCGCGGTGGCCAATTTAGAGCTCGAATATTTAGTCCATGTAAATATTAATTGAAGATGCGCGCATTAGTAAAAAATTATTCCCAATGTACGGAGTACGCATTAGTAAAAAATTATTCCCGGAGTACGGATGTAGGGACAACATGCTGAGACAATGTCACTGATATACCTCTCGCTATTTAAAGAAGCCCCACGTGAAGGTACGATATTCGTCCTTGCTATTAAAGAAATTCCAGCCCACAACATCACAGAGCCTCCATTAAATAAAGTTGTTTCCCTATGTTGCACTGTGCATAACATGTTCTGATCTAAAACTGTGTATTTTCTTTGATATTACAGATATCTGAGAAATTAAAGGAACAAAATGTTTAGAAAACATGAGGCTACACCCATTGTTGTTGCTAATGCCCCCAACAGGGTGTCTCAAATTTAACGTAAAAAGTTATTCTCATTTTTGTACCCTGCATAAGCCTAAAATTGAAATCTGAATAAAAAATTATATCACAGTGCAATTATCAAAGAAAAAAGTTGCAGTTCAAAAAAAAAATTAGCATAATTGTTGGTTGTGCCTACTACTGTTGAAAATGCCCCTAGTTGCCACATGTCATTATTAAAACTGTCCATTTACATAATTCTTAATTAAAATCTGCAACCCAACATAAATCCTTCAGTTCAGTAATCGAGAAAAAATGTTAACCCCTAATAATATAATGGTTGATTCTATATATACCAGGATTCAATAATCGAAGTTGTCCATTCAATCTAATTTTCTAAGCGACATTACTCTATACACGGTGTTATTAAATTGCCTGAGGAAATATTTGATCTAGTAAATACTGAGATAAATGAAATTGCATAACGATAAATAACACTGTGAGTTCATAAACGACGAGAAACTTAACCTTACGTCATTGTCATAAGATGGCACCGCCATACATTGGATGATTAACTTAGGGCCGATATTTGAATGTTACCTTAAATTAGAGCTTAGCTAAGGTAGCCTTAACGTTGTTTTAAATTAATTTAAGGGTTAATTGACTCGTTGATAGAAGATTACCACGTCCTTAAGATCTGTTCCTTTAGATGAGAGTTAAGGACCCATATTCCAAAGTCACCTTAAGGCACAGAATGGCGTAAGTCATCCTTAACACAAAGTTATTTTTAACTCTCATCTAAAGGAATTGACCTTTAAGAATGTGGTAATCTTAGACTTAACGAGACATGCAATATGTTTTCATATCAGGATTTGTGGATTTAAATATTTCAATTTAACCAATTTCCATAACACCTTGCGTCTTAAATGCGTTATAATAAGGAAATTGTATCCTTAAAGGCACGGGTGCCTTTCGTAAACTATACTTTTGCTTTACACTTAATAAACATTAATACATTTGCAACCTTTAACGCATTTATTTTCTGGTTATGGCTGTTAATTCTGCACCTAGTAACAATACCTTAAAATTACCAAATTCTAATGAACCAACGGTATGAAGGCATTAAACTATCTAAATTTGATGTTCAATTTTATTGACAGAATAGAGGTGTAGCAAAGTTTACATTATACCGTTTGACTGGCATATTTTACATCTTTTCGGTCAGAGCCGGTGTATAAATTTTATTTACGCTCATCTCTAATTATTACACCATTTTAAGTAGGTATAATATAAAAAGGGAAAGTAGGTATAATATAAACATATAATATAAAAGGAGAGACAAAACATTCCATCATAAAACACCATTTATTTACAATCATACACAGGTCTACAGTTTCAAATAAGCTTGTGTAAAATGGCTTTAAAAAATGGCAACGCCGTAATAAGGTACGCGTTTAGATAATTTCGATCTAACATTAGTTATAAATTGGTTGTAGGTATTTTTTACAGAAATTCAAATAATATGAAGAAAAAATCTATATTTTTGCAATATTTACTTAAAATGTAGAATTAGCTACACCATTGCTTAGCCTAAGAAACATAACCTCATTAATCTCACATACCGACGAAATATTAATCCGGGATTAGAATAGTCGAATTTCTTACACACCACGCACTGAAGAACCATTGTAGATAGCTAATAAAAGCTTTAAATAGTTCTAGTTCGAAAAAACACTAAAAATTAATTCAAAAATACAATAGATCACAACCGCAGTAGAGAATAAACACAAACAACACCGCGCCCGAAAAATGAATGACATTCCTAAACTTCAGGGTTACACACGAACAATAATCGGTAGCACGTTCGTACAGCGTTGCCACGGTGATTTCCCTAAAACATTGATTGCAATTTGATATTGATGTTGGGAAAGTATAAATAACTTTACGAGTAGAAAATTTAAAAAATACACACATATTTAGTACAATATTTTTACTTGATAGGTACACATGAGAAACCGCATTCAATATAATTAAAATTATACTTTTCGGTTTCAAACGCAGGCGGTAGGTTTAGGACTCTCGACATCATTGATTACTGTTTAAAACTTTGTATGATTCTGAATAAAAACAATATCTTTATTAATTAAATGTTTTTGATAAATACCTAATAACATATAAGGTGTCCTCGGACTGATTGACTACCGAAGAGGCAAAACTTGCTTGTGCCCAAAAGCATATTATTTTCTGAAATTTATGTACCGGGTGTTCAGAATTATGAAAATAAGCTAAGAACAAAGTACCCTTGTGTAAAAATACGATAAAAAGTAATTAGTAAAAGTTGTTGGAGTTGAAAAGCTACGTGTATATCAAATTTTTGACTCGCTGCCTAAATATACTAGGGACTGGCAAAAGGTCCACCCCTTAGAAAAATATGATTTCGTTACTTACATTTTTGTAACACCTGTTGTCTTTAAACGGTATTACTCTGTAAAATCTTTATAATATACGAGGAATTGTCTAAAACTGCTAAGTTTTTAAACGATATTACTCTGTAAAATCTTTATAATATACGAGGAATTGTCGAAAACTGCTAAATAACTACCCATATTATATTTTATAACTTAATGATTATTTTATAATATGGGTAGTCACTTCTTAGTTTTCGATAGTTCCTCGTTTTTACGAGTAATACCGTTTAAAGACAAACAGGGCTTTAACTTATTTACAAAAATGTAAGTTAAATTAAAGGAAAAATTTTATTAGGAGTGGAATTTTTTGCAGTCCCTGTACATTTAGGCAATGAGTCAAAAAAATTTAATTGAGGTGTAGCTTTTCAGCCCCAACAACTTCCACTAATTAGTTTTTATCGGATCTTTACACATAAGGTTCTTAGCTTTTTCATATTTTTCTAAATTCTGAACACCCGGTACATCAATTTCGGAAAATAATTTGCTTTTGGGCCATTTGAGCACAAGCAGGAGTTTCTATGAACAAAAAAATTTTTTTCATCATTAACCTACAAATAAAAAAGTTTTCCCTCTTCGGGAGTCAATCTGTGGACACACTATATGTAGATAGCTATATTTTGAAGGCGACCTGCAAACATTTATGGCGGTTTGAAGATGTTGGTACATACACAGAGGGGTTTAATCAGGTAAAGGTCAACGGTATAATATAAACTTTGCTACATTTAAGTGTTTTTGAAAGCGTGAAAAACGAACTTATTGAATCGGTGAGACCGATTTTATCGAATATCGATAGTTAAACCAGTGAAAATATTAAGATAAAAGATCTTGTATGATGTAATCTGCAACTGGTTAACTTGATTTTTGTCTCTAGTCTAGTCTCATTAAAAAAATCTGTTTTTTGACACCTTGTATACCGGGTGTTTAAGGAGGCACGCTCACCCCTATAACTTTTTTATTGCTTAAATTACAGAAATACAATTTGGTGGGTTTGTATGTGATACTATTTTGCATTTTATTACATTACGGGCTCCATTTTTTTGCCACTTCCGGTTTAACCGGAGATTACCTCATTTGAATTTTTAAGTATATTTGCGGCTGTTTCGATTCAGAATACTTACCATTCCAAATTTAACGACACCCCATACGTCACTTTTTGACACTTTAAATCATTTTTCTCCTTATTTTTATTTTTTCATGCTATGAACTCCCTTAAATGGTTTATTTCTAAGCCAAATGATGATAAAAATGCAATTTTAAAGTTTTATTGTGTTTTAAATTTTTTACACTTTTTAATAATTCTTTTTTCTAGAAAACTCAATTTTCTTCAAATGTATTAGCTCGCTCGTGCAAAAAGATAGAACACTTTCTTCCCAACAATTTAATATCACACACCCTTATGTGTCAAGTTAAAAATACCAATTCATGAAGGCAACGCCGTCTAGGTACCCTTGACGCAATAATGCGAATAAATCCGAACAACCTAATGAACATAATTACAAATTTAAAATCCTCCATAATTTGGGTTAGAATTATGCCATTTTAGGGAGTTCATAGCAATCTGGATAAAAAAATAAAATGGAAAATGATTAACGTGTCAAAAAGTGACGTGTGAGGTGTTGTTGAAGTTGGACTGGTTTTCTGAATCGATATAGCCAAAAATATACTGGGTTCTTTTTAAAAATCCAACGTTTAGGTCATTTCCGGTTAAACCGGAAGTGGCAAAAAGTAGTCCATCATATCATAAAATGCAAAATAATATCACATACAAACCCCCCAAATTTTATTTCTGTAATTTAAACAATGAAAAAGTTATATGCGTTCCTCCTGAAACACCCGTTATTTTGAAATAGAAAAATATTTGACCAAAACGAAGTTATTTTATTTTGTCCCATCCAGTATAATGCATCAAATGTTCGTATCAAATGACAAAAATTTTAACGTTTTAGAACTAATAATTTGCTAATAAAAATGCACGTTCCCGAGGAAGAATTTTTCCCAATTCATTAGAATTTGGTTTAAAATGCAATACATTAATACATCACAATAAATGTTTAATCTATTCTCTTCAGAAGGAAGTAGCGAACATACTTCAGATGGAGAGCAGGCGGGGCCGTCACAAGAGAAAAATCCGCCTGAAAAATCGCTTATCGTACCTGAGAAAGCCAGCTCCTTCAGTATCCATCCGGGAAGACTGTGCAAGGACGAATGTTCCTACTGCTTCGGCAAATTTGGATTGTTCGACACTCCTTGTCACATTGCCCAGATGAAGAGTGTTGAGAGGCAAAATAAAATTTTAGCCTGTAAGTAGTCGTTTGATATGGGATAGTGATCGTCCGATACGGATTTTTTGCCGATACCGATTTAATATCGGCATCACATTTTTAAAAGATTTATAACTATTCAATATACGTTGATATAACTAAAAGTTATCAATAGTGGCAACGTTGTGAAACATCTTTAAGTCAAATACTGGTATCGACGCGGACCTGACGTGACCGAGTGCAAATTCCGGCGGTGATTACCCGAATCGAATTAGTGTTAATACATTTCATGATACAATAACCACAATGTATGATACCACGCACGAGGCGTGGCTAAAAATACCTGTATTTTTAAACCGAAAGAACAAAATAGTTCAGAATTACTAGTTAAAGACGTTATTTCCAATACCGCTGGATATTCATAAAAATGGGTTTTCACTACAACTTAAAAAAATAGTTACTCTATATCGATATCGGCCGATCACTAACATGGAGAATTAGTGAATGCTTGGTACAAGCACGTCGCGTTGCGAAACTGATGCTCTTGTGACAACGCATAACTTTCAGAACTACACATTCAATCGCAATTTACTTTCAGCCGAAAAACATCTAACTAGAGACTCGTGCCTATGTGACGCGTGTTATCGCCACGTTGACCGCAAATCAAACTCTCCCTCCTACATCAACAAGTCGCTGAAAAGGAACTCTTTAGTGGCTCCTGGGCCGAGGCAGAACCATTGCCATGTCCTGGGCTGCAACAATGTTTCTTCGAATATTCTTCGAAGGAAGTGGATTATTAAGATGAGGAAGAGTATTTGTCAAGTGGTAAGTGTAAATAGATTTTAAATTCTTAAATTTTTAAAGTACAAACCCGAGAAGTGAATAATGATCTTATACCAGTTGATCAAAATCTTATGATTATAACTTTTTAGACTCTATCTTGTATTCGCCATATTGGATTTTCAATTAATAAAAAAATGCTCTTTTTTGACTAATGAAGCGAATCAAAATGTTTCAATATTCTGATTCAAAAATCTTTTTTTTTTTTTTTTTTTTTTTTTTTTTTATGATCAAACATAAGCACTATAGGAAAAATCCTTTAGGGCACTCTGGGAGTGGTGCGTGTGCGAATGAAGCGATTCACGTTGGTTTTGAATCGTTGGAGGTTATATTCGTTGGGAAAAACGGCCTCGGGAAGATCGTTCCACAATGATGAAGTCCTCCAGATGAAAGAGTTCTTAAATAATGAAGTTCGAGGAGTACTAAGCTTAACCACATATGGATGGGCGAGTGGTTCGTCGTGTATTTCTGATATTCGCCGCTCTGGGCGGAATTAAGAGGGCAAGGTCAGCCGAGCACTTTCCATGAAAATATCTGTAAAAGAGAGTCAAATCACCAACTTGCCTTCGATGTTCTAGGCTGTCGAGGTTCTTCGTCAGCTCGTGGTCTCCAATCAGACGAATGGTCCTCCTTTCGATGGAATCCAGTAGCCGAAGAGTATGTTTGGGTGCAGAGCTCCAGACATGAGAGCAGTACTCTAGTGATGGTCGAATCTGGGCTTTGTATAGTGTCAAAAGTTGTTGAGGTGTGTACAACTTTCTGGTTCGGAAGAGTACACCAAGCTTCTGAGAGGCTATCTTGGCGATTGCCACAACGTGGTTATGCCAAGACATATTTCCTCCCAGATTGACGCCCAGCAAACTAATAGATGAAGCCAGTGGGATTGCGTGTCCGTCCATGACTATATCCGGTTCTGTAATGTTAACCTTTTTAGAGAAAACTGCTGCCTGGGTTTTTTTAGCATTAAATTCGACTTGGTTACTGTCACCCCAAGCCAGAATTTCTTCCAGGTCTTTGTTGAGGCGTGATACTTCATGCTGTCTGCGAAGACGTGCGTCGGCAGCCGATGTTTGTGCATTCAAAGAGAAAGATGATAAAAGTGTGCTATCATCAGCAAAACTAACTATCGGGTTTTTCGTTTTCACTAGAAGGTCGTTAATGTAGAGTAAGAAGAGAGTGGGAGACAATATGGACCCTTGAGGAACACCGGCATTGATGGTGAAGGTGTCTGAGAGAAATCCGTCAATCGCCACTTGCAGAGAGCGGTCCTTAAGAAAGCTAGACAACCATGCATAGAATCGACTGGGCATACCATAGGATCGCAGTTTACTTAGAAGCCCCTCATGCCAAACACGATCAAAAGCTTTAGAAATATCCAGTGCAACAACCCGAGACTCCCCATGATGTTCGATTGCGTTGTTCCAAATATGGGTGACATAGGCTAGAAGATCTCCAGTTGATCTGGACTTCCGAAAACCATATTGATGATCGCTGATAATGTTGAAGCCTTCCAGGTACTTTAGAAGATGTTGGTTAATAGCTTTCTCCATTACTTTTGATATAACTGAAAGCGATGCGACTGGTCGATAGTTGTTAGGCAGGGTTCTCTTACCTTTCTTTGGAATAGGCTGGACTTCCTTAAAATACTATTTCATTCTGTTTAGGACATTTTTGTACTAGGTTTTATTTTTTTATACAAATGTCTTTATTTGTTTTTCTTCTTCTTCGCGACATTTTTACAAAATATATTTCATCCCCTCTTAACCCCCCTTTAACTTTTTAAAAAATATATTTGTCAAAATCGGTCTCCTTCACCTCAATGGTCCTGAAAACAACATACTCTCCAGGATACTTGGAGAGGTGCTTCTACATGTTAAAATAATAAAGATAATAAATCATATAACATAAAGTCGAAAAGCAAGTAAAAGTTCAACTTTTCTTATTTTTAAGATCTTGCGGTTTGTTTTTAAACTATCGAGTTTATATCTGGCATAGGGACTATGTTTAACGACTTCTATCGTTTTCGTTTCGCATAATAACTTTTTGTGTTTTGACAGTTATCTTATCAGTAACGGCTCCTCTATAAGAGCACATGCCACTCGTTGTTTTGCTTGTGGCACAAATTTTTGGTGCCGAGTCGTCCAAGTTAACAGGCGGTTATCTTCATTAATAAACTTAACCCAAGTGACAAATGCTACAAAGAGATTTTAAACGACTGTTTAAAATGGAACTGTAACGAAAATACGATTGGCTATGCGACTGTGAAACAAAAATAGTTTGTTTTGTTTCCCACGTATACCAGGTTTCCATCATAGGAGTTAAGAATGTACATTTTTGTTCGATTTTTTCTAAAAAAAATTTGAACCCCTTAAAGTTTTTGGCACGAGCCGCTACTGACAGTTATTGAAAAAAAGACATTTCATTTTAAAGACAAAGAATACCTAATAAAAAATGTACTATGTACTGGAATTAAATGTTTTGTTAGTAGTAAAATCAGTTTTTCAAATGGAAGCGTGGTTAAACCGGTATTCGATAGGAACTCCAGGACGAGAGTTTGCACGTTCAAACCCCGCGGCCGGTAAACCGATTCGCACTACGTGAATTTTGGTGGTATAAGTCATGGCGTTGCTGTCCGGCGTCATACAAAAATAGGGAATAGTGATAAATGTATCTTCCCCCATCCCGACCCCATTCACGCCGGTAACCAGGCTAGATAAAATCGGATATCTCGTGGGTTACGCTGCCGTGTTAATTCAAAGGAGCGTATTTACTGAAAATTTAATTGTGAACTATATAGATTATTTAACTTTGAAATTTCAATTACGCCCATATTTGTAGTTACAAACGTATTAATAGGTATTGGTAGCGTATACTGCTGTCGAATTTAACAGACATTTAGATGAGCTCATTCGTGGTACGTTGCTTGAATGGTATAAGTAACTTTTGACGACATTTGCAGATATGTCCCTTTGAATTAACACGGCAGTACGAGGGACAGTAAGCACTCCCGCATACCGCAATGCGAAAAAACAAGGGTTCATAGCCCTTGGGGGCGCAGCGTATGACTGAGGATCGTTCTTCAGATCCCACGTTAAGCTGTAGGTCTCCTCGGGAATGGCCCTGGCAGCGAGGAGTTAATAATTGAGAACAAAATGGAACCAAAAAAAAATATTGACTTTTCGACTTTTTGTTACTACTTACTACCTTTATTTTAACATGTAGAATCACCTCTCCCAGTATCCTGATGTATCATCAGAACACCCTGTATAATATGGTCATTGTTCTTTGCAGATAAATATTGATTTGGATAATCCAGGCCTCCACTCTATCCCGATCTGCGATGAGCACTTTACTGCCTTAGAGCATTTAATGATTTGCGCCATGTGTAAACGCCGACTGGCCAGAAATCACATACATTATTTGGGTCCAGAAGTAATGGAGTTGAACGAAGCACTGAAAGATGAAGGTAAATAATAGTTTTTAGATTATTTTATTTATTAGCTGGGGCTAAAAGAACGGTAACTAAATTACTTCTCATTCCCTGAACAAAGAATATTAGCCACTTTTTGAAAAGTCTGTATATAACTGTGCGTCCCATTTACCACGTTTGTTCCATGTCTGACTTCTAATAGAACTTTCCACAGTTTGAAAAAACTGAAGTTACAATCCGTTAGTAGACTTTCAATTAATAGAATAAAAACATATCGTCAGAACACAGATGTGTGCGTTGCTTGTCAGTTGGTATAGTATTTGCAAAATTATACCGTTGATCTTTTGACTACAATAAAACCTCATTATCCCTTCAACCATAAAATAAATAAGGAGATCTCAAATTTTAAAACCTTTTCGAGCAGAGCCGTATCAGGTATACAAATTCAATTTATACCTATACCTGATGCATATATAAATACAATGTGCTTTTTAATAATTTCAATCTCTAGTGGTTTTCCCGCGAGTAATTTTTAGTTAGGCTTATTAGTGGTAGAATTGTAGAATTGGAATTGTGCTAAAACTAAAAATACCTATCTATTTATTTTAAATTATAAAAATAAATCATGTGGTGTGGTATACATTTTCAAGCCGGCCCTGATCCCATTTATTGAGCTTTGAATAGGTTGAGGCGTATACAATAGGGTTTAATCAGGTAGTTTATTTATGGCAATAAGAGTCAACGGTATAATTCTGCAACAACTATAATGGATTTATTTTTATCGACACGCGCTCTTTAACCAAAATATTCACATGTGTCATGTTGTCTATTCCGGATATACCGGAAGTTACTTTCGATTTTTAAATACAACATGGTAATTTTTATTATATTTTTCGATTAACCATTAAATTCTAAACAAATTTTATATAGCATGTTTTGTCTAACTTTGCGAGTTTTTGAGATATATCGACTTTTTGTAATTATTTGGCAAATGCATGGTGATGAAATAATCCACATATTTTTTTTACCTTAACTCTCGGACTAAAAAAATTAATTGGGGTTACATAAGCAATATGGAGGGACAATATTGAGTAAAAAGTAAATAAAAAAGTATTTCAATTTTCTGGTCCCGCTTTTCGGTAAGAAAACTTTTTTAGTCGAACAGCTAAGTATTTAAGGGTCATTTTATCACCATGCATTTGCCAAATAATTACAAAAAGTCAAGATATCTCAAAAACTGTGACAAAATATTTTCTATAAAATTTGCTTAAAATTTAATGGTTAATCAAAGAATAAATGAATATTACCATATTGCATTTAAAAAACGAAGGTTGACTGGTACTTCCGGTATAACCGACAGGAACATGTGAATATTAAAGGGGGCGTATCGATAAACCATAATCCCCAAAGTTTCAGAAACATATGTTCAGTAGTTCTCCATAAAGTTCTAGTGCAAGCTCTTCGTGAATCACCCTGTATTTCTTTTTGTAAGCTTCCGTCGAATTTTCAGACGATAAGTTTTATGTTGCTTCATAGGCTTTATTAATTATTTCGTCTGGAGCGCATTGAAATTAATTTTCTTTGGGAATTGGATCAGTTCCCAGGCGCCCAGGCAACGGACGACGCGGATGCTGTTTCATTTGCAACTTGATATTGTAAGCTCTCAGAGAGGACTGAAAAAATGACACATTACGGCTCTTTTTTTAACGCTAAATTACTTTTTTTTACCTCGTTGAAAATAAATTATTGTTTTTCTAACGATCGTAGAAAAAATTATTTCCTTACCACTTGCAGATACTACAATCTTCAGGTGGTTATTAAATAATTTCTCCATACATATTTATTTGATATTATCACCTGACAAGCAAATAAGTTGTTTATGTTCTCACGATACGTAAATGCCCATGCAGGTTTCTGCTCAGATTGTTTAGGACTACTATGAGTACTATGGCGCTTCGGGTTGCATTCTACCTTCTTAGGTTGATAATATAACTTGACATAAAGTTTTTCTGATGTTTCTACCCTGTACTAACAGGAACAAAATGTTCAAAACCGGTCTGCAGGTGGTGACATCCTACCAATAGAAAAGTCCTCTTTTTTCTTTTTTTTGGTAATAACATTCAATCTTAAATAGTATTTTGATACGTTAGGCAAAATACAACAAGTTTTACTTATAATTTTAGCATTATTTGTGTATCCTTATCGTATAATGTGTATTCGAGTGGTTAAGAAATAATTTTTCCATCATATTTATACAAATAAAAACAAAGTTTCGATCACATAACGTTAAAATAAATTTGTGTAAGTAAAATGTGTTTTTTTGTTTTGCAGGGATTCCTATATGTCTATCCGATAAACCAGTAGTTTGTAAGTTATGCAGATGTTTTGCTTCCATTATACTGAAAGATCCCGAAGAAAGAGCAGAAAATAGTGTCAATTTCTTCATGGAATACAAGAAAAGGTAATGATAGGGTATTATCTTGTTACAATTTTATAACAATTAATATGTTCAGTTACTCAAACATACAAAATTTGGGATCTATGGAAAAAGTAATTTTTTTTAATAGTACAACGTTGTATTCTATTTACCAGTTGAAAATTTAGTTTTTTCATACATTGACAGCTCTACTTGAAGAAGAACTATTCAGAATGTAAAAAGTTTAAGCCTTAACGCCTGGTGACAGGTTTAACAGTGAATATGTTTTGATAAAAAGCTAATGTACAGGGTGCCCAAGATAAGGAGGGCCTCTATGGGGATCTCGTTAATGGTAACAAATACAACTTCGAACAAATGGGGAAAAAGTAACGCAATCAAAGCACTAACACTATGCCATACAAAAAGTTTTGATACGATTTTTAAAGTTTTGAGTTATTTAACAAACTGAAATTTTGAATTTTCAATTTAATTTTTTTCCGGCGTTAATATTTACGTTGGAGCAAAACTGACAAAACATTCTCACACGATCATCGTAATGGTAACAATGCCGTTCTTGAAGACTGTTGTTGGCATTGCTCAGGTTGTGTCTGTTGAGTCCCAATAAGAACCAAATAATTATCATGGTCTGCCTGACCCAGGGAATGTCAATTATACTTTATAAAATTTTAATTTTAACTAACTATGGTTCATAGCTGCTTCCTGCTTTCCTTTGTCTTCTAATATGCATCTTTTAATACTTACCTTTCCATGCGTAGAAAATTAGATTTTATTTGAACTTATTTTTACAGACTGTTGCATTTCAATGATATTGTGCCAATGGACTCGGCAGCTGCGGAGGAACCGATAGTCGTACCCAATAAGGGCGAAAGATCTGATAAAAAAGAATTGGAAAAGGATTTGGGTAAAAGAAAGAAGCGTGTCAGAAATTCATCTGATGAGACTGTACATAGTGGAAAAGATAGCCAGGAGGACAAGAATGAAAACATTAACATGGATGACGTAGAAGATAGGTAAGGCGACTTTAACATGAAATGTCGGTTCTTCGGAATATTATCACAGATGCTTATTGTAAACTGAAACCAGACCACTGTATTATCAACCACTTAATATGCCGCGTACAAAAATAAAGCCGGTTTTATCGGTTTCACACACCAACCTATATCTATGGATAACTAAACTCTAAACGCAAAAGTGGCAAATTTATGGCCTCGCGGATGCAAACAAAGCTGATCGTCAGATGTCATGCGCAATGCCGACTGATAAACTATTCATCTTAACCGGCGAACACGACCGTACTTCGTCCTTAATGAAAATGATTACACGGCAATATTTTGGCACATAAAAGAAGGCCTTGTGGCCATCACTGAAAGGCCACTTTTACAATTAGTTTTGATGTCTATTGTCCACGTATCGATAGATTTTTAATATCGTTACATCGCTACGACTGATTTCGGTTCTGGACGGTCGTTGTTGGTTGGGAACCAATACGGCGGGGTTGCCTACATTGTGCGCAAGACAACCGACGAGCAACCTTTAAAGATATGACCGGTAAACCGTGCGGACCAATCCATTTTTTCACTTATAAAATTTATTTTTTTACAGCGACACCCCATAAGTTGTACGTACCCGTCGTTATAGGTCGGTCGTTTCACATTTTGTAATAGAGAATGAATGTCCTTAAATTAAATAATAGATTTTTTATACACGTTAAACATTCTACAATGACGTTACTTTTTAGAAGTTGCAACAGAGTGCCTTCAATTGACACGAACAACTCGCAAAGTGCCAACCAATCCCGTTCCGAATCTCCCGATGATGGCGATGAATATGCGGGAGTCGATTACAACACTCTTATTCCTGCGATCGCCTTGGAGTGTCCCAGCGATGGTGAAAGCAAGAACGATTACTCGAGAAAGATCGTCGGTTTGCAGAAGAAGATACCCAGATTTGAATCGGTAAGAGATTTGTATAACATACCATAACTTATGGGTCATAGAGCAACTGAAGATACTAAACATCAAACTAGACAGGGTCGGTTGTGTTGAGAGTGAAAGTTTATTTTCGTCAATAAGTCATAATTTGAAAACGATTCAATGTATCGTTAGAAATTTTTAAGTTTCACATTATTTTTCTTGATTATTAAGTATTTTTAATCCGAGATTCTCAACTAAAGGCAATTTTTAAACTAAAAAGTTATACTTGACTCGATCTTAATATTTCTAACCGTTTTCAAGATATTTCCATTTAAACATCACAATGCATGAAGGTATTAATCACAAATCACCCTATAGAATAGAAAGTAAAGCGTGGAACCCATACAGGGTGTTATGAAAATTACTTATTATATTTAAATGGGTTTGTTCGGGTTTGTTCCTGTTCCTTGGGTCCTTGGGTGTCTTAGAGAAAGTCTTCATACTTTTTTTTTAAATCGAATATCTAAATACTAAGGTAAAACCCCTTTTTACCCGCGCCATTCCATCTGGATTCACTTAGCAACAATGTGGGTCACTAGAGTACACTAACCGTGTTGTCAGATCACACCGCGTGTCTCGCCCTTGCTTGGATACCGGCCGCGCGCCACTATTGTTGCTTCAGTATGTTTTAAGAGTCGGGGGTGGAGTGACGCTGTCGAGAGTTCCACGTGCTTGACGTATACGAATTGTTGTAGCAGTACCCGATTTTTTTTCTGTTGTGAAATAATTCATAATAATAAATGTTGTGATGTGATTTCAAATTTGTGTGATATTATCTACTGTTGAAAAACATACTTTTTGTCTTTTACTTTTTTATGGAATTTAATTATAAAACGGATTATTTTAAAATAAGATCGAAGGTAAGAGAGTATGTACCTTAAAATTGTAGTTTCTTTTTCTAAAAAGTTTAAAAAATAAGTGACAACGCGTGTCAAAGACGTCTTGGTGTCAAAAACTGAACACATGTTCTGTGTTGCAATATGACAACACCGCCTATAATGCGCTAACCTCTTTTGAACATCGAGACTGCCTCAATAAACTATTGATTGCGAAGGTCCTCAGGAGCGGCCACGTAAATTTTGAGATTTCATATAAAGTGGATATTTCGCTTAATAATTCAAAGCGCCATTTATGGTTATTTTTCTTCAGTTTATTTTCATCTCAGGATTTGCCAGTTTAAATATAATGAGTCGTTTCCATATCACCTTATAATAATAATAATAATAATAATGTTTATTCCCAACGAGCTATTGTAGTCCATTACAGGGAATATTATAAAATAGAACATAAATAAGTAATTAATCAATATAAAAATTCAAAATAAAAATTATTATAATTGTTTTTTTTTAAGTAATTTGTATGTTTTCCAGAAAAAATTTCTTTGCATTTTTTTAAACAGTTTTAAATTAAAATTTTTTGTTAATACTTTAGGTAATGTATTATAAATATTTATTCCATCAAATAAAATAGATTTCATCCCTATTCTACTTTTAATTTGATTTTTTTTTAAATGGTCAATATTTCTGGTATTATGATTGTGTATATCAGTTAATTTTACAAATTTTATACAAGATTTTTTATTTTTATTAATAATTGCATGAATTAGTATACTGATTTTTAATTTATATAAACTATTCAGATCTAGATATCCTCTTGGTTTATATAAATTTGCTGTCGGTTCCAAAAAATTCAGTTTATGAATACATTTTATAATTTTGTTCTGTAGTCTTTTTAAAGGGTTTAATATTGTGGCATATGCAGATCCCCAAACTGATATTAAATATTGAAATTTTGAATAAACTAATGAATAATAAATATTTTTTAAATGTATTAAAGGTATAAAGTCTCTAATTTTAAATAATATTCCAATGAGTGGTGATACGCTTTTTCGAAGATTTTCAACATGTTTTCTCCAATTTAAATTTTCGTCTATATATAAGCCTAAAAACTTTACGGATTTTACATACTTAATTTCGTTTCCATTGAAAATTATTGGTAAAATATTCTTCCCAATTGCACATTTAGAAATAAACGTGAAAGATGATTTTTCAAAGTTTAAAGAAAGTTTATAGGATTGCAGCCATGAAAGTATAATTTTCAAATCATTAGTGATATCAGTTTGAATATTGCAAAAAGACTCACCAAAATATAAAATTGTAGTATCATCCGCAAACAATTTGATTTTACCTTTTAGATTTAACTTAGAAATGGAATTTATATATATAAGGAATAAAGTTGGTCCTAAAATTGATCCTTGAGGAACACCGCAAGTAATATTTTGTAGAGAACTTGAGCAATCGTCAATATAAACGTACTGTTTTCTGTTATATAAATAATTTTTAAACCAATTGTAAATATTTCCTCTAATACCAATATTGAAAAGACTTTGTAATAAAATTTCGTGATTCACAGTATCAAATGCCTTTCGCAAGTCTAAAGATAATAAGCAACATTTTTTGTTATTGTCTAAACTTAATTGAATGTCAGTAACAATAGCAATAGCAGATATTTCTGTATCCTTAGACTTACGAAATCCATATTGACCACTAAATAGCATGTTTTGATTTTCTAAAAAATTTGTTAATTTCTTATTCATTATTTTTTCCAAAATTTTAGATAAAGCAGGTAAAACAGAAATTGGCCTATAATTATTAGGGTCACTTTTTTGACCATTTTTAAAAATTGGAGATATCTTTGCCAATTTCATTTTTTCTGGAAAAATACTTGTAATAAATGATAATTTAATAAGAGCTTGCAAGATTGGAACGATTTCTTTTTTGACCATTTTAATAGTTTTTATCGATATATCATCAAAACCGCTGGCCTTTCTTGGGTTAAGATTTGTAATAATGTCATCAATATCTTGTTCAAAAACTTCCTCTGGATCTAGAAACATTGAATTTTGACTGAAATTTTCTTCAAATCTTTTTACAAATGGAATCTTCCTTGATAAATTTCCTCCTACATCGATAAAATGTTTATTAATTTTTTCACATATCTCCTTCTTTTCTTCAATTTTGTTATTGTCCCATAAAAGATAGTCAATGGTTGACTTATTGGTTCTTGATTTATTGGTTAATAATAAATTTATATTGTTTTCTGATTAGTATTATGAAATTTTTCTTTGAAAAAATGTTGTTTTGCATTTCTCAGTTCTTTTTTAAATCTTTTATTATAACTGTTGTACAGTTCAGTATTTTTTTTGTCATTTGGATACTTTTTCTTTTTTTCATAATATTTATCTCTTATTTTCATCATTTTTCCCAAATTTGAATTAAACCACGGCTATGAGTTTGTTTTAATTCTTACTGAGGTAGTGTAACTACATTTTTCAAAAATTTTCAAAATTTCTTCATAAAATTTGTTCGGATCTTTAAATGAGGCCATTTCTTCTCCAAAACTAAAAGGGCACTTTTTAGTTTCTCACACGAAAATTTTTTTTAAAGATAATTCTTGATATTTTGATGTTTTCACTTGATTATTTATTAATTCTATAATTTGAATTTTGTGATCACTAATAGCACTATTTATGAGTTGCACGTTCATTTTATGGGATGAGTTTGTTAGTACATGGTCTATTAAACTAACACTAATATCATTATCTCTTGTTGATATGGTTTTATTACTTAAATGAAAATTGTTTGATGTATATATATCCAAAAGTCGTTTTGTTATATTGTTGTTATTTAAAATATTGATATTCATATCTCCAACCATTACACACTGTAATTTCAAAGCTTCCAATTCTTCTAACCTTTGATCCAGAAAGTTCAAAAAGTTTTCAGTTTTATTTGATGGAGGTCTATAAATACCACATAATATAAAATTTATTGGCTTAATCTTGATTGCAATATATGACATGTCAGTTTCAATTTTTTCAATGATCTCATGATTAAAGTTTTTGTTTATAAAAATACCTAGTCCACCCCCTCGTTTCTCTCTACAAGCATACACAGAGTTAAAATTTTTGAAATTAAAATATTTTTCTTCTTCTTTATTAATCCATGTTTCAGAAATAACCATAATGTCTACATTTTCCTCATGTTTTAAAAGTTCAATTTGATCCATTTTATTTTTCATTGATCGAGAGTTTATATACATAATTTTTAACTTTTCCATTTTATTAGCTTAACTATCTACAGAAATTTTTTATAGATGTGAATAGTTTATATGTGTTTTCATTTCATTAATTTTGTATTGATAGGACAGTCATTACTATTTGCTTCATGCTTAAAATTAATCGTTTTTTTATATCTTTCATTTGATTGCTTGCAATTTGTACAGTTTAAGTTTTCTTTAGAGCACTGCCAAAATTTATGTGTACCTGCGCAATACGAGCATACTTGTGGCTGCTTACAATTTGTTGTTTTGTGTCCATATGCGCAGCAGTTGCGACATATCATTATATTTAGGTCTTCCTTAATTTTGCATTTTTCCCATCCCAATGAAATTTCTCGATTTACCAATTTGTTGAATGTCTTTCCACTAGTTTCTGCATAAATAATAAATAATTTGGAATATTCTGATTGTCTACTGTATTTTATAATTAAAGTGTCATTTTCATCAATATATCTCAGGGCTTTTAACTCTTCGAGAAGTTCATCATTAGTGTACTTTTTTCGTAAACCAATAAATACGATTCTTGGGATTTTCATTTTTGATATATGTACTGTATAATTTTGACTTAATTTTTCTTCGCTTAATTTCTTGATTTTCTTCACCTCATCATTTGTTCTTGCCTTTAAAACAATACCGCCATTTTTAATATTTTTGACTCCGCTTATAGATGCTTCGACAGTAATGGGGTTTACTTTTTCTTTTACTTCTTCTTTGGTTTGTTTGTTTGTTTGAATGACTTTTGGTTTAATTATAACCACAGGTAAATTAATTTCAGAAGTTGTATTTACCTTGCTTGTTTGTAATATTTCAGCAAATGTTTTTTGTTTTGATACAATTTCAACTGTCCGTTTCTGTTCAAACGCCTCCAAAATACCATTGAAATTGCCGTTAAATTTTTGAAATATTTCACTGTTTTCTAAATTTTCAATTTTTTTTATCAAATAATCAATTTTTTTATCCATATCAAAAATAATTTTTTTTAGTTCTATATTTTCTTCTCTAAGTTCTATAGAACTATCATTTTTACTATTTTGAAATTTGGTTGACCCTCCTGCTTCTTTCTTGTCCTGGACACATATGTCAAAGTTTCTTATAAATTCGTTCGATTTTGTATCTTGGGGATATTTTAAAGGAAGGTAAAAACTTTCTTCCTTACTTTCGTTTACCTTTTCCGTATCTGTAACTTGTGACTTTGACATTGATGTTTTTCTAGTTTTTCTATTTACCATTTTTCTTTATTTTTAAATACTTTTTGGCCAGAATTCCATTTAATCCAAGTCTTGATTAGTTCGCTGATTGTTGGATGTTTTTTCCAGAATTTGTATGCTTTTTAAATATCGAAAATATTACTTTGTAAAATATTGACAAGTATGGAGATGTTACTGTCACCTGTTCACCAGTTTTTTTTATATACTTTGCCACACACGTTTCATTAAAAGTGGGCCACTAAAGTAAAAACCGCAACATTCTATCTTTGATAATAACTCTAATACGCCCAGAAAGTGTCGAAAGTGGGACACCCTGTACACGGATTGACGAAGAGGGAATACTTTTTATTTGTCAGGTTATGAAAAAGGTATTCTTCATAACACTCCTGCTTGAGCTCAAACGACCCAGAAGCATATTATTTTCTCAAATTTATATACCGGGTGTATGAAAAAAAAGAATAGAAGTTCCCTTATATGTAAAGATGCGATAAAAAGTAATTAGTAAAAGTTTGAGGTTGAAAAGGTACGCCTGAATATCAAATTTTGACACATTGCCTAACTTATGCAACACAGGAAATCATATTTTATAAGGTCCCTGTAGATTTAGGCAATGAGAGTCAATCTGTGGACACACTGTATAACTATTTAAACAAAATATTTAGGAAAATCACTAAACTAAATAGATTACTAAGAATTATTCTACTTACAACAACTTATCGCTTGAGCTAAAAATCATATATTTTTTTTAAGTCGGTTACAAATTATCTTCTGGCTGTGGTGTATAGTATATTAACTAAAACTAAGGTATTATAAGAATCATAACAAGTATATGTAAAATAAATGCACAAAGTTTTAATTTTTGTTGATTGCCATTATTACTTTTTACAGATTGGTAATGCCATAGAAATCTCGAGAACATTCAAATCCAAAGCTGACAGAAATAGGTCGAACGACCTCGCCGCCCAAAAACTTGGTCAAAATCCGTCGATTTCTCTCAGGCCCAATTATGGCGTAGTGGAGCACGACTCTTGGGAGAATAAACCTTCAGGCAGGTTTATGTCGAATCCTTCGTTATCGGTCCGACAGTTATTCCCAGGTAAGAATATGTTTAGAACGAGAACGAGGTAGCCCTGGTATTTAAATATTATAACAGTTTTTTTGGAGCACAACTGATAAATTTTTCTTTTCCAAAAAAACCTCTGCCGAAAATTAACGAAAGTAGTTACTTAAACGAAGTTCTTATAAAATTATTTATTTTACATGGACAATGTGAACAAATCATAGCCTATAGTTTGATGATTTACCAGAAATGCACGAGACGAAGTTATATGAGATTATTATTAGAACCAACATATGATTCTAAAAACATAATAATATGGTGTTCCATTTTAAATAACAAACTTGTTACAATTTTTCGGTATAAGTGGCATCGCTAAAAATATCTTAGCAATTTTTTTAACTGTCCTATTACTCGTTCTCCATATAGGTTTAACCTACCACAGACCGCGAATTACCCTCTAGATTTTAGTTTGGTACCTTGAAACATCTGCCTCATGAAGTTAAACCACACACCCTAACGCAAGAATTCATATAGTTTTCCTTACAAATAAAAATATATTATCATTATTATATTATTATGTTATTATTAGAGATGCACAATAATACATATGTATTTCTGTATGCAGCAAAAAAAAAGCAATAAACAATAAATTTTTTGACTTACGACTTAGTAGCACATTTTAACAGTTACAAAATATTTATTTTAGGCGAGGAAGACCTGAGCCTAATGGGCGACATTGATTTCAAGAATGTATTGGGTCGCACTCCAGAAGGTTGGGAGAAATGCGTCTCTACTATACAGTACGATGAAGAAACAAAACTATTATGGCAGGAATTGCAAAAGCCTTATGGAAGCAAGAGCAGTTTTCTAAGGCATTTAATTTTATTAGAGAAATATTTTAGGTAAGAATTATTTTAATAACATTAATTTGTAAAATCATTACGCAAAACATTTCCAATGTTTTTATTTAACTATGTAGTAGTCCCAAGAGCTGGTGATGAACTTACGTATTTGACAAAAGGTGAAAATTATCTTACCTAAATAATATGTACAGAGTTATCCATTTTTGACAATTTTGCTGGGCATTTCGGTAATTATTGAACTTCTCAAAAAACTGATGTACTATCGGCATCGTGCCGATAAAAAACTAGGACAGCAAAATTTCTTATTTTCTCCTCGACTATTATGAATTATTTACTGTCGAGTCTGGTACCAGTAAAATGTTATATACGAATTTTACATGTCAACATAGATTGTCACTTTATCTTTAACTTGTCAAGCACTTTTTTTTTAAATATGCCATAATTAACCCCCCAGTAAAATGCTATTATCTACAGTCAGTTGCGAGATGGTACTTTTATTAGGGATATTGCAGGCGAACTGGGAGTAAACAGAAATAACTTGTTGGCAAAACAAAAAATAGCAAGGCATCGAACTATTATTAGGAGCAGTTTCAGGTTCCCCTAGAATGTTTGCTAAAGATCAAAATAGAAGAATACTAATTATCAAGAAGTAATAAACAGGAATGTTCTATGACTACATATTAAAAACAAATTTGTTGCTACGACAAATTTTGTGTTTGTATATTTCTTTACTTTCTGCTAAATTTCTTTTATTATTCAGTGACATTAAATATACCTACTTTAAATAAAGCATTTGACTTTTTCTTAATAAAAAATGCGTAATACATTTAGTTCCTCCATATAAACTTCCGCTCAACTTTATAAAACAAGTCACATAATTTGATGCCACCTCGTATCGCATAATACAAACCTTAAATTATGTAACCTAGGTTACTTTCTAAAAGTTAGGTGTTTTTACCTTTACAGCTGTCGAGCACCTTTTATAGTCTATGAGATATGTATTTCCGTTCCCAATTTTGAGATTTTGCTCTCCTAGTTTTCTATCGGCACGATGGTACATGTCGAGAGATCATTTGGTAGAAACTAAAAATGATAAAAGCAGAACTTATAAATATTCGCTTGTTTAAAACATCCGAGGGTAAATTGTCCTGCATATTTTTTATTACTACTAAAGTGAAAATTATCCAAGACTCTACGTTCATCTGTGAGCATTGGTTTTTTACACAGCTGCGCAGTTTTCAGCTTCGATTCTTTCGGGTCAGAAATGAAGGCCTCACCAGTACCAGTACTAGTTGCTTAATTGAAAATTGTGTTCTTGCCTTTTCCATAAAAAAATTGCTAGTGCCCGTATTGACCACCCATCTTCACCCTTCACCCCCCAATGCGGCGTCCCCTACAAATCATGTCAGAATGTCGAGAGGATCCTACTGTATCGATTGGGAAAAAAAAATTACTAGTCAAGGGACTAATATTTGAACTTTTTCAATTTCTGTTGAATTTTGACAGTGACATTCTTGTCAACCAAAAACTTTTGAAAAAGTCAAAATCAATTACGACCGATTTACATTACATTATAACAAATTTAGTGTTCCCATTTTTCATGAAAAAACTGTACATAATTTTTTTGATAAGTTCAATAATTACCGAAATACCCAGCAAAAGTGTCAAAAATGGACAACCCTGTCCTGTCTTTCTTTCTTGGTAGAACTTGAAATTTTAGGTATTTCAGAAACCCCTCATAAACACATTATACGTTTTGTCAAAAAAGAAAATCAAATTCAAGTCAAGATGAAATCATAAATGTCGGAAAACTTTCGCTTAAGCTATAATTACAATTACGAATAATAAACGTTTATTTTCCTCTAACTACAATAATTTATCAAATAAATATAAAATGGCCTTGGAGTCTCTTACATTACGGCCTGTTTAAAATAGCATAGATCCGATATTTTGCCAAGACAGTTCTTGATTTTGACATAAGCTTTACTTAACTTTGTACAGTTCATTTACTACCTTGGCGATTCCATCTGTATTTTCTTTATGACGTAACGAAGGTCTTTCATAGTGGGATATGGTTCAATTTTGCAGCTCATTTTTAATATTAATTGTTATTCGAGAATTAATTTTGTTTCCTTTTTTTGCAGGAATGGAGACCTAGTGCTTTCGCCCACGGCGACTCACCACGCAATCAACTACCGCGAAAGCGTTCACAATCGTCTGCGCGCCTACGATAATATTCCCTCTAGTGCCGGTAATATTCAGCCAATCAGCATGATACCATTTAACAAGATGTACAGTAAAAATAGTGGTGGAATAATGACCGGAATCGGTCAACCAGGGTCCAACGGAGTGCCTCCCGTTACGATTAGACAAATTGGAAGGGATAATGAGGTATGTATGTTTAACAGATATACAGGGTGCCCAACTATTGCTATATCTGAAACGGTAAGAGTTAGGAGGTCGTTTAAATTAGAGAAAAGTTGCCGTTTTTAGTAATCAGTTATAATATGCTTACAGTGTTGCCAAATAGTTTTTAGTTTTAGAGATATTAAGGGAAATGGGATAATTCGTAAAAAAAGTTTTCTCCAAATACCCCAAAAACTCGAACACTTATGGATCAAAAATTGTTTTATACAAAAAATTATGGTTTGTTCGTTTGTTCTCTACCCAAAAGTCCATAAAGTTCTCTTAAAAAGACGCTTAACGTTTAAGTTATTGCTACCAACTCAGATATTTTCAATACAGACCTGGAATCTTTTTCCATATCGCGAAAGAGGATCTAATTTACAATTCAACGTACATTTTGTGATGTTTCGATGGTTAAATGCATCATCAACCTCTTTTTCTCAATATCCTTAATACGGTTCTGCCCTTTGTATTTATAGCAGGAGCATCAGATCTCAGCTATCGTATAACAGTTGATATTTATATGACTTCAAACCGATTAAAGTACCTGAGATCTGAAAATGCTTTTTTAATGAAGTTTAAAATTCCAACCAATTCAATTCCATCGATTTTATTAAACTTGATTTCTAAGAAATATGTTGGAATTTAAACATACACTTATGAAAACAACTAATTCAAGTGTTGAAAATGGCCACAATTATTTTGTAAGCTTCTGCGTATCTTTCAAACAAATAGACTATTAAACATATTTATTTTATTTGGATCGTAAAAAAATAAATTATCAAAAAATATATTTCTAGTACCCTCCATATATTGTATTTAAAATTATTGGAGTGGGGTTGTTCCATTATAAAAGTATCATATATCTTTTACAGTCAAACCAACCTTCCAAGACTCCAATAACACTGCAACAACTCAGTCAACCGCCATTACTCCCAACCAGCTCCATGCTGCAAAACTTGGCCTCTAAACAGAAATCGTCTGGAACACCGCCAGGACTGATTTCCATCCATCAGAACATGGCCAGAGCGATGCAGTCTGTTTCAATCAGACCTCAGATGCCGAGCCAGAAGATCAAATTCCCAATCACCAAGAATTGGAGACCGAATTTAATTCCTATCGATCCTTCTAAGAAAAGTGAACGAAAACCTGGACTTGTGCAGGTAAAAATATAATAATTGTAGACAATTTAAATAATCTGTAAAATTACTACTCTACTCGGAAATGTTTGTCAGTTTGATATAACGAATACTTATAACCAGGAAGGCAAATAGCCGTTTTAAAAAATCGAGGCAGGCATGAGAATAAAAACGCCGGAACCGGAAATAAATAAAAGTTACGGCATCCATTACATAATATGGCATCCTCGCGGGCTCTTCGAATGTCGCTTTTTGTTCCAAAATTTTATTATTTTCAATATTTTAAAGTGACATTTAAGCAAAAAAACATTGACAACACTTTTATATGATTTATTATTATTATGACATACGTTTTCAGCTGTAAATATCACTTTAAAATTGTCCTTTCATACTAATATATTACATATTGAACTAGTAACGAAACTAGAAATGAAGAATTCAGAGATTGAAGGTTGTGATTAGTTTTATTAAAAAATAGGAAGTAAATCATAATTTACATACAATATTTTACCATCTTCAACTTTAAACAATCAAAGTAAATATAATATAAATAATTAAATATTAATATTATACACCTATTAACCAAGTAAATATTCACCATCATTATGATTATGGGCTTCCATTTTGTTTGTTTCGTAGCATACTCCTGCAACATTAGTGATCCAAGTCCTCTTTGATGTTCAGTTATTATGGTATTCTCAATTAAACTATGAAAAGAAAGAATTATTATAATAAAAAATTATTAATAATTATCGTCGTTGTTCTCACAAAGGGACCTAACTACGCCTGGCATATCTCCATATAAATATTCAAAAAGAAATAGCTATACTGCTTCAAAACTAATTTATTTTTAATGTTAAATAGAAAATAATTATAAAATTTCTTTTTTAATCTTAGTTTTTGAACACCCTGTATTAACAGTTTAAAAATATTATAAAAAATCTATTAAATCGAGGCCTTTTCAACGAGGAATCCCATCCAAAATAAACATATTCCATATAGGAAGAATTAATAATTATTTTAAGGTCTGCAAACGCAATTCTAGACCTAAAAGTTTAAATATGTCAAACACGTTTAGACACAAGACATGATATATGAAAGCTGCCTAGAATCTTAGAATTCAAAAATGTAGTAGTATATAGGGTGTTCTATTTAAAATAAGCAAGTTGACATCGACTTCCGATATAACCGATCCCACTATATTGAAAATATTTTAGCCGAATTGCCCCATCAACATTAGCATACTTTCCAATTTTCAAAATTTTCCTATGTACATATAGTTTTTCATATATCGTCGGTCCAATGCCAAAGTCACGAATGTGCCAATTTGCCCATTTTGACCTATGTGCAGCAGCATGTGCAATTTTATTTATAGTATGCAATGCCAAAAGCGCAAAAGTGCTTGCTTAGCCCGTCTCCCCCTCCCAGCCGGGTCGCATTCCACGAGAGCGTCAGTTGGAGATTTGCTGCCATACTGAAAACACGAATGTACCACGTTCGTGCTTTTGCCGTTGCAAATTATTTTATTATTTTAAGATCCAAAATAACGAATGTGCCACATTCGTTGTATTGGCAGTGTAAACAATTGTGCTTTAAGATATTCGTGATTGTAGTGATCTTGGTAAAAGATGAGTTCCCGAACAACAAGAATAATGGAAAATTGCCGAAAATTACAAGCTCAAGGTAAGAAATTATTTGTGTAATAAAAAGAAAATAACAGTAATCCTTATCTGCAACTTTTCATACAACACAATTTTTTTTGAATGAAAAATAATGATTTTAGTTTATTTGCTAAACTGAGTACCTCCTAAGTTTTTGTTTTGTTTTGCTGTACCTATGCAAAACCTTTTGACCCTCTCTTTGCATAATGAATTATAGACGAAAATCTTTACTTTTTATCACAAACTCGTAGGTTATGTTTTTTAGTATTTTCTTTTTCTGTTTTTAGATGATGCTATGCTTAACGAAGTACCTTCAAAAAACATCATCGAGCATCCAGATTTACAGCAACAGTGCAGTAAATTTGACCAGCACCCATCAACATCTCGTCTGGTTGACCAACCTAACAAGCTGCCCCCAGCTTCACCACGAACACTAGAAGAAGATTTGATTATTTCTAGTTCATCTTCGGATCTCTATGAACCTTCAGGTTCATCAGACACAGAAAATGAGAGCTCATTGGAAAGCGATGTTGAGGGTTTTGCTGACCGTGAAAAGGTCCCTACCAAAAAAAAAAGAAACGATAAAATATGGAAGAAAAATGTTAGGAAACTTAAAAGGCTTAAAGGTGAGTCTTATATTGGCCATAGGGGAATCGAGAAACCTTCACGCCCTCTTTTGTCGATACCTTGTCTCAATAAGCCAAAACATAAATGTTCAACTTCAGTTGCCGAGCCCAACCGAATCAGGATTTATAATGATTTTCGCAATTTAAGCTGCATTGATGTGCAACGTCAATTTCTACACAATCATATTGAAAAAAAAACCAAAAAACGGACCACAAGAGGTATCGTAAATTCCAGAAAAAACTACACCTGTGTGTATAGTCTGACGGTCGATGGAATTAAACATACAGTATGTAGAGAATTTTTTATGGCGACATTAAATGTGACAGACGCCCTTATGCGAAGTGCCGCGAACAAGCTCTCATTCAATGGAGTTTTAGAACCAGATAAGCGCGGGAAACACCAACCAGTAAACAAATTACCACAGAATGTTGACAAATTTATACGAAACCATATTCTATCCTTTCCAGCGGTAGAATCTCATTATTGTCGCAAATCCAGTAAAAAGAAGTACCTTGACTCATCCCTTAATATATCAATAATGTACAGGATGTACAAAGAGTTGTGCCACACTGAAAATGTCAAAATTGTTACATTTGAAAAATATCGCCAGATATTCTCCGAATACAACTTGGGCTTCTTTAAGCCCAAAAAAGACCAATGTAAGAAATGTTTGGCATACAAAAGTATGTCTGAAGAAGAGAAAAGGGCAGAAGATGAAGAGTATCAAAAACATCTCAATAGGAAAAATGAAGCTAGAGAAGCACGCGATGAGGATAAGTTAATAGCAAAAGAGAATCCTAAGGTTTTGGCATTTAATTTCGATTTGCAGGCGGTCTTAACAACGCCCAAAGGATCCGCTGGACAAATATTTTATTTGAGGAAACTGGCTGTGTTTAATTTCACTATTTACAATTTAGGAAACCAAAATGTTATGTGCTACCTTTGGGACGAAACAAAGGGAAAAAGAGGGGCTAACGAAATTGCATCCTGTGTATATGATTTTATTATGAGCCATTCTGAGATCGAGGAGGTCCGTATGATGTCTGACGGCTGTGGAGGCCAGCAAAAAAATTCAATATTTGCAGCTATGTGCATCCAACTTCTTGCGGAACATCCGTCATTGAAAGTAATTCATCATCGGTTTTTCGAAACAGGGCACACTGAAATGGAGTGCGACTCCATTCACTCGAAAATAGAGCAAAAAAGCAAAATATGTACCCGTTTATACCCCCGAGGCGTGGGCACAACTTATAAGGGGTGCACGTATCACACCTTGTCCTTTTGCTGTAAAGTCCTTGACGTTTGATGACATTTTAGATTTTAAAACATTTTCAAAAAATAATTCCTTTAATCTCAATAACATTCCCTGGAGAAAACTTTGCTGCCTTCAGTATATTATTAAAGAAAATAAATCCATACAAGTTCTTTACAAAATAAACTTTACCGACGTTTTCATTGGAGTAGACTGCAAAAAAACCCAAGGTCGTTCAAAAAAAGCCGACTTAAAAATGGCCTATCAAAATGACTTGCCCATCAGCGAGGCGAAATGGAAAGACTTGGATAAAATGTGCAAGGATTTAACAATACCAAAAGCTTACCATGATTTTTACCGGTCCCTAAAAAGAAATCACATGGTGAGGGACAATTTACCGGAACCAGACATTGGTGAAGAGTCCGATAGTGACGAAGTCTAAACTTAATGTTTTTAAAAAAATTTTGTCCAGGAATTTGACTTTTTTATTTTTTTGAAAGACTAAACGATAATATTCTATTTAAGTTTTTTTCTGTAGCGGAATTTGATGTTTGTTTATTTTGTTCAGTTTTTGAAAACATTGAGTTATGTTCTCAATAAAATTATGGTTAATTTTCCTAATTATTATGGTTTTATTTGTGTTAACGAAACGTAATATATCTTAAATTTTGCAAAGCCAAAACAACGAATGTGTATTTTTTTGAAAAATTTTACAAAAAATTAAAATTTACAACCGACATTATTTAATGTTTTACAAAAGCAAACCTTTCAATTCTGGTAAAGTACCACAAGATGAAATTTCTATTTTTAGCAATGTCTCCAATGTTTAAAACGCGTTTTTCTCAAAACAGTAATTATGCACATTCGCGACTTTGGCATTGGACCGACGATATGTATACAGGGTGTCCGGGAACATGTGGGAAATCTCCCGGATATGAAGAAAACACGTGAAAAGAATAATATAGGTTCATATAAACTTCTTTCGTATCGGCCTCCTCTTCGGAGATATGGGCTCCCAAAGAGCACCAATGGAATCAAATTTTTAACACATAATTATTGAACCACCTGGTATATTTCAATTATTTTTTAATATGATGTATACCAGGTAAGACCCGTCAAATTACTACCCAAGAAACTGTTGTGCATTACTCACTCACAGCTGCAGGGACGGACTAGCTGTAACTCTCATGGGCCCATTTTTTTACTCCCTGTATGATGAGAACTTTGGACAATGTTTTTTACATACCTTTACTATTGGCTAAAAATTAAGTACTCTTCATTCATGTCGCTAATCCTAACCGTTTTCGCTTCACGTGTTTTCTTCAGATCCGGGAGATTTCCCACATGTACCCGGACACCCTGTATATATAGAGGCGGTTCCCGGTGGGACACCCTGTATATATTTTAACATAAGAATTTAAATACCTAAATTTAATATTTTTGCAGGTTATCTCTGGAGGTAAACCTTACCACATAACGCTGGAAGACTACAAAAAAATGTGTGCTATCAAGCGAAGTTTTGAAGCAAAACAGAAAAAGATCCAAGAACAACAAATGGCCAAGCAATTTAGCCAGGGTCAACCACAACAATCTATACTAATTAGTCACAATTCTGTGCTTAAGTCTGTTGTACCAAAAAAGGGACTGATTATTAGTAAAACGTCTGGCGGTACCGTAACTGAAGGTAAATCTATTAGCTTTTTACCTGTGAGTAGCGCGTCCTCGACAATAACTAGTGCAAGTGCTGCTGCTACCACCGAAATAAGCGAGTCAATTTTGGAAAAACTCGACAAACAAGTGGAGATGCTCGGACAAGGACAGCCAGCTGCATCATTACCAGCTATAACCTTCGATAAGAATTCTTCGGTGCAAATCATACCCAGGATCCCAAAGTCTTTGACTGTAATTCCACAGACTGTTCGTAAACCTGGACCGCCTAGTCCGGTGCTGTACATAACCCCGAAAAATAGTAGTTCCAATTCTACGGGAGCAAGTAGCAATGAGAATAGTAACCAACCTTGATTAGTCTTAGTAAAAGTAAAATTTTTGAATACGTCTTAATTAAGTGCCTAAAATCCTTCTAGATATGGTCATACCATCATCCTAAGGTATCGCTTTATATAAAATCGAAATTGTTTTGAGTGGGACATTTTATTTGCAAAAGAATTGACAAATTAGTCATAGGTTAGGAATTAAATCTAATATGTTTATTATTGGCGTTATAGTTGATGTATATGCACTTCTTTATAATAACGCACTCAATTCGCTTTATCGAAAAACAATTCACTGGTAGGTACTTGTAAACAAATATGGATTATAGAGGGCGGCTAACGACGACGGATGGTAAACTATAGGCGAACTATACTAAATCCATCAAATCAATATCATGTGATCTATAAAACTCAGATGTTGGTGCAGAGTTCCACTGAGGGTCGACCGGAACATGCAAGTATGTAAAACTTAATGAAAATTTAAGTCGCATAAGAAAACAAACGACTTTTACGTCGTTACCGTTCAAACATGTCTAAATGCAGCTCCTGTACTGTAGAGAAGATGTGCGGTGCGGCTGAGTTCGGGGTATATAGCCAATATCCGCGTGAACACGCTATGGTCACTTGTCGCTTATTAGATGGATTTACAATAAAAGCATTTGTGATTTAATGGTGATTAGTTCAATAAAAACTTTTCAGAGTTATTTTGACAAATGCAGGGCTGCTCGAACGGGAGACCATTGAAAAAATTTGTGTATTATAAAATTATATTTAAATTTTGCCTAAATTACTTAACTATTTTTATTAAAATACTAAAAAGATATAAAAATCTAATTCGATGATAATTATGTTAATTGTGTATTTTAATTATTGACATTATAGTAAATATATTGGTTTTATATGACCCTTCAATAAATATCTTAAATTATATTTATAATTTAATTTGAGGACATACATTTATTATTTTTTTAAATGAAACTGTCATTTTTTACTTCAATTTCATTGAGAAAAAGTCTTTTCCATTTGCTTTTTTGGAAGATATTTCCTTTACTTTGGATAATTCCTTATGAAGGTATTTGACGTCACACGTCTGCATGTTCCATAATTGCTTCCTCTAATATGGCAATTTTTAAAATAATTCAATAATGAAAATTCGTCTGTTTCCATAAGCGTGCAAGGGTCTGTTTCCATAAGCGTGAAAGGGTCTGCGACCAACACAGTTAAATTGGGCGCGGGTCATAAACACGCATATTATGTAGGTACCTACACACTATTATTTTCTTGGAAATTTAATTTGAGAAGATACAAAACACTGCGATAACTAAACTTAACAACTAAATAATAACTTTTTGCACTAGATTGCGTTTGCGTTTATTTTACCTATAGAATTAAACTTACTCTAAAATACCTGTTTAGTATACCATCCTGTCTACATGTCACTACCCTTTATAATTCTAATCTTGTAATATCATGCTACAGAACAGCTTTTTTATTGTACGTAACTGCGTTTTATTGACTGTAATGTAAAGATCCTTGCCTTAGGGTACCCTGAATCATGAAACTTTATGTCATTTACTGGAAGAGTACAGTGGTTTTGCTTGCTCGTCATTTAGTAAAACTCAAAACAACTTTACCTCTAATGGTCGGAATATTATATATATGTAGATATAATATACTTGTTTTGATTTCAGTCTATTGTTTTGATTTGTATAAATATTTCTAGGAACCACTGTCCTCTTAACTCAAAAGGAGTATAGATTTATTATCAAATAACAGGTTGTGGTCGAAATGTTTATGACACCATTATAAATGAAAACGATGAATTTTTGATCAAGGAGAAACTCTTTTGGCAATAGAATGTTTTTTTGGATAATTTACCGGATAAACTTTTAATTTACGAATTGCAACAGTCTTGTTATTGTTAAAATTTATAATTCAAAAATCTTATACTTTTTTTATACCATGTGGGGCAAAAGTCCCGCAACGGCCAAATATCTCCCGAGGGGATGGTTTTTTAAAAAAATGTTTCGGGCAAAAGTTGTATGGCTTTGAAAGAGGAATCATTTGCATACAAAACCATCTCCCACGCCTTCACCCCCTCCTGAGGGGGGGGTAGTAACTTGTAAATTTTAAATGGCCAACCCTATTTTTTTTTGCTGATTAATATTCTCTAAGAAAAAACAAGAAACTTTTGTCCGAAAAATTTTTTTTAAAAAGACGAATTTCGCGATTGATCCAACGAACAATATTTGGATATTGTTCGTTGGGTCTCGCGAAATTCGTCTTTTTAAAAAAAAATTTTCGGACAAAAGTTTCTTGTTTTTTCTTAGAGAATATTAATCAGCAAAAAAATAGGGTTGGCCATTTAAAATTTACAAGTTACCCCCACCCCTCAGGAGGGGGTGAAGGGGTGGGAGATGGTTTTATATGCAAATGATTCCTCTTTCAAAGCCATACAACTTTTGCCCAAAACATTTTTTTAAAAAACCTTCCCCTCGGGAGATATTTGGCCGTTGCGGGACTTTTGCCCCACCCGGTATAAACTAATGCACTAACGACAATGTAGTAATCGTTAAATATCGACGCGATCTTCAGTTTTGATTGATTATTTACGCCTTTGAAATAATGATACTAAACACTTTTCATATAAGTTGCCTATTAAGAAAATTTAAAAATAAAGCTGAACATATATTTTGAGAAAAAAATTTTCTTGATCAGTGTTTGAGATTTTTACAGAAAAGGATTGAAACAAAATCTAAAAATGTCCTCATAATTTTTCAGACAGGAATCGATCATTTTAAAAAGGGAATAATGTAAAATAAAAGATTCATTTGTCCAAGGGAATAGTCAATCAATGATAAATCGTCATGTGGCATTGTCGACTAGTTGTATTATAATTTTATAAAAAAATCCATACCGGGTTTTCGTGCATGTTTTGCCCACACGCATCGTAAAGAGAAGAATGTTATACCTTATTCTTTGTTATATGTGTCTACAGTCAGGATTTATACAGGGTGTCAAATAACTTATGTGCCATAGAATAACTGGAAATATTAAACACAAACAAAGTTTATTTTTGAAAATAAGCCATAATTTGAAAACAGTTCAAGACATCGGATTGAAAGTTGGCGGTATGAAGTATGAGTAAGAAATGAGAATTTGTAGAAATTTTTAAGTTTCACATTGAGGTCGCTTGTTACATAAACTGGATGTAATAAATCTATGATTTTTTTCTTACCTGTTATTAAGTATTTTTAATCCAAGATTCTCAAATAAAGGCAATTTCTAAACTGAAAAGCTATACTAGAATCGATCTTAATATCTCCAATCGTTTTCGTGATTCAGTAGATACTCGATAGTGTGAACCGAAAAAAACAAAGTTCGTTCACATTATCGATTTATTCACGTCAACGGAGGTTATATTTAATAAGTTAGAACTTGTTATAACCAACATAATAAACATATAAATTAGTAATACTCATTAAAACAAACGGTAACAAATAACAACAAAAAAAGGGATAAAGAATTTTTTTTTTCAAGTCAGAAAGTTTTGTTTGTTTCGGGAATTTTTAATTTTCAGAATAATCGCTTATCATTTTCTTTAATTTGTAAATGGATTTGCTTTGCTTTTTGCTTGATCATATCCCCACTTAAAATAAAATGTTGACTTATTTGCTCCAGGAACCACTTATATAATTTTTTTCCATTCTGGCAAATTCACAAACTCTTTAATGTTTGTCTTGTCTTTTTTCGTAAAGAGTAAGACACTTTGGTTTTTTAAGCGACATTTCACCGATATTTACCGAAATTACGTGACAAAAATATGCATTAACATCGAACAACTGGTACAAAAGTATGTATTTCAGCTAACACAGCGCCCACGGTTGGGAAGTACCGCATATATCGGGGATTTACAGTACCGCGGAACAACGACTGCCACATAATGTAAATTTTTAGGGTCAATGACTTTGTATCCATTAGCGAAGGTTTAATTTGTTCACGGTATACGGTGGTCTTATATAATTAACATTTTGTTCATACTATGCGAGGTTTCCGTTAGGCGATGTTCACACTAGTGTAGTGTCTACTGTATTTCCATTTCCATAACATCACAATGATTGAAAAATCATAGTGAAAATGAAAATATCTCGAAAACGGTTACAGATTTAAGATCGAGCAAGTATACCTTTTTTGTTTATATTGGATTAAAAATACTTCACTTACAGGTAAAATAAAATCATAAATTTATTAGAGCCAGTGTAGTAGCACCCTCTAATGTAAAACTTTTAAAAAATCTATAGCTTATTATTTGTTACTCATAAAAACATAAATACCGCAAATTTAACAACAGATACTTTGAGCCGTTTTCAAATTACGACTTATTTTGAAAATAAAGTTTGACTTTCAACACCCTGTATTTCTAGAATGATTTAATCTGTCTTGATGTTTAGTATACCCAGTTGCTCTATGGCCCATAAGTTATGGGACAAAGATATTTTGTGTTTAACTTCATGCCCAACACATTTTAAGAATTATTCATGGGAACATGAACTACTCTGTATGTATAGAAATTTAAGAGAGAGGGAATTTTTTAAGTAAAAACGTACAATGAGAGAGTGAACGATTTAAAATGTTTAAAACTAAATTTAACTTTCTGGTCGACGTCTAAAATTTTAAACAAAGCAATGGAGAGAGTTAAAATTTGGATAAAACTGAGCAAATTTTGTTTATAGTTATGGGACGCGCTAGTTAAAGGTCAAAATCTACTCGAAAACCTTGTTGGTATATATACATGGTGTCCTGAAAGTATAGGGTATATTTCGCCAGCGTACAGGGAAGATCAAAATAATACTAGTGCATAGTTCATACAATCATTTTTCTTAATTAATGTCCCTCCTAACCAATATATTAAGCCCCAAAGACGCACCTGAAAATTTACATCTTCGATTATAACATTTGAGCAACTCTGTATATTTTAATGAAATTTTGTAATACTAAGAGATTTCCAATTGAAAATTTACCAGATGGAAAGAGGACCAAAAAAATTGCGAAATAAAAAATATATGAATTGCTAGAATTTGGACGTCAGTATAAAAATTGTAGTGTTCCAACTTATTTGAATAATTAATGGCAACAAATCGATTTATTCTGAAAAGGTATTTAAAAAAATATTTTTAAGTTTTCCAAAATTGACAATTATCAAAATTTTGACCCTACGAGTGCGGTGTCAAGTCCGTTCCTGGTTATACACAAGAATGATTCTAGTATAAGTTTCTTAGTCCATATAGACTGTACAAAATTTCATTAAAATATACAGGGTTGCTTAAAAGTTATAATCAATCATATTTGTTAGGAGAGACAGTAGGAAAAATTATTACATGAACTATTAGTATTATTTTAACCTCCCCTGTACGCTAGGGTATACGAAATATTGCCCTATATTTACCGGACGTATTACGGCAAATAAGTAGCAACAAATTGGTTTGCTACTTAGCTTCCATTCATAACCAGGTTTCAAACCAAACTTCCTATGGGTATAGCTTTATATATATCACCTTTAAAATACTTTATGATAATCAATCAAACAAGTACCAAAAGGTTAAATAGTATCGTCGGATTAAACTTGCTATGTTGGTAATTACTTATCCCCACTAAAAAAAGCCCGATACTATGCGGCAGTTTAAAAAGTGGCTGCACCTGTTTGTTCGTTCATCTTTAAGATTTAAAAATATCCAGCTAATTCACAGTGTAAACACCTACTAAGCATCTTTAGGGCAGTGCCGTTTAGACTGAATAGATGGCATGTGCTTACCGAATTTTCCTAATGCAAGTCACTTATTTTAACCCACTAAGCAAAATATTTCCACGAAATAATTGACCGATGAAGAATTCCCGCGAAACAGCACAAGTTACATACCAGATTATTCACTGAAAAGGCTTAGTCGAAGCAGCTAGCAAGATGACGAATGATAAATAAAATGACTGTATGGTCAGTCACAAATGCCTCATAAAAATGGCTTGGTAAATTTGGAGATTAAGTTTAAACGCTTACTGCAAATTAATTCGACCATATTATTATTAAATCAATAGTTAGTGTAGGTTAAAGGACTGTACATAAATAATATTTATTAAAAACTGGTTGGCAGTACCAAAGGATCTCTCAATTCTTTGGTGTGCAATCCTGACAAAAAAAAATATTTTTTTATTTAAAATATTAGCTTATATTCTAGGTGTATATATTAGATAGGTATCACTGAATGGATGTATAGATAGACTAGAAATATTGAACTTTTTATTGTAGCAATAATAGGCTGTCACCAAACCCATTATCACGCCAGTTTCCAGAGAGGACATTTTTTTCAATATAAATAAATATTCATTTGACAAGGAGCAAAGCCGGGTCTTCATTTTCGGTAAATTCAATCAAATTTTAAAAATCTGAGCAGCCTTTTTCCTAAAAGGGACCAAAACTTCAATAGATTTAGAATTTTTAAGCTTAAAATTTGATATTTTTCTGTAATATATTTCTTATGTAGGTAAGTACGATAACGAATGCAGGACATTCTAGCGAATTCAAGTGGCATTCGACCTGCAAAAATATCACTTCGGAATAGCTCAAGCAGGTGACAATGAAAGATATTGTCGCCAGCTTGTTAATCTGTACAAACAAAATTCCATTTTAAGTATATTTCTTTCAAATTATTAACATAACTGCTGTTACCTTTCTGGGGATATTAGAGTTATTATCGAACATAGAATGTTGACGTTTTCACTTTAGTGTCCGTCCCACTTTTTAACGAAACGGAAAAATTCCTGTGTCAAATTTGTCATGGGTCTCTTTCTTAGTTTTTAAGGCTACAGGGCGAATTTGAAAATCTTCGCTTTTTAGACGCGTATGTCCGTTACGCGTTAACTTATCAAAAAGGTAAAAACTGATATTTTTAGTGATTTTTACGTAAAATTCAGTGGCGTAGCTAGTTTTTCGCTAAAAAGTTTATTTTTCAGATATTAAAAAAAGTACAATTTTTCAAATGGGACGCCGTATATATTATTTTTTTTATTAATTAAGCATATTTTGGGCTTTACAAATATGGATAGTTACTTATGCTTATATTCAAAAATAACCTAAAAATACAATATTTTTTAGTGTTGTGATCGCTCGAGCGAAAAACCGCTTGATTACTCGATTATAGAAATAACCGACATCGCTCGATTATTAAAAAAGCCGCTCGATTTATCTATTCAGGCGAAAACCGTCGCTTGTCACTTATTACCTTTCACTCGATACCCGAGCTTGACGTCGACGGAAATATACCGCTATAGTGTGATCGAGTTAAAAACCTGCTCATATATTCGAACAGTTTAACGCTCGATAGGAAATACTCTAGTCATAAATTCAGGCGAAATCATCGCCTTTCACTTGATACCCGACCTTCGATCAACGCACCGCGCCACCCGCCCTTTGGCGACGTTTGAGTTTGACGCTGACACGACATACGTCTTTCTTAAAGGCACATAAACGAAAAGGTGCATACAAAAAGTATGCCAAATCCCTTAGTGGAGTCATCGCGACATAGGTTTTGTTTTGACTGGCTAGCCAGCAGCGATTGTAAATTTTTAAAAAATTAAACAATGAAATTTTTTTAAAAATCAGAATCAACTGTTCTTCCTTAATAAAAACTCTAGACTAAGCTTCTAAAATTTACAAAAACAACCGCCGTTTTATCAACACATTCTTCTTACTCATAAAAATTTCAATTAATTAATCGCTGGAGCGATTCACTCGATTATTACAATCGCTCGAGTATCAAGTACTCGATTATTAAAATCATCTGTTTTTCCCAACACTAATATTTTTAATAATTTGCGTTAGTTATAACAGTAGACCATGGTCAATTTATTAGGAACAAATTCAAAATTTTGTTACAGCTATTCTAAATATTAAATTGGATTATATAAAACATGCCAACATATACTTTCATAGTGCTTATCATAAACGAACATTGTTAAGAATAATTAAATTAAAAGCATATTATAAAAGCTTCCGTAAAGGTATTTCATAAGTAATAAAAATATGAGAGATCTGTCAAGTTTTGACCATTTAACCATGGTTTCTAATAAATTGACCATGGATGGCCTACTGTTATAAGTAACGTAAATTATTAAAAATATTGTATTTTTAGGTTTTTGAATATAAATATAAACAACTATACATTTTTGTAAACCCCCCAATGTATGTTTAATTAATTTAAAAAACTATATATAGGGTGTCCCATTTAAATTTTTTTATTTTTGTAATATCTCGAAAGCGAAACTTTTTAGAGAAAACTAAACTGAACTTTACGTAAAAATCGCTAACGGGACCAGTTTTTACCTTCTTGATAAGTTAACGCGAGCGACGTTTTTTTAAAATCACCCTGTAGATTAAAAACTAAGAGCCATGACAAAGTAACAAAGGAATCTTTCGTTTCGTTAAAAAGTGGGACGCTAAAATGAAAACCGGATCATTCTATCTTTGATAATAACTCTTAATACCCCCCAGGAAGTGCCGAAAATGGGACACCTTATGGATAAATTATATTATCAGCCTGACGTGTGCTCACATGTTCGATGAAATTTCTTTTAAGGTGCGGTTTCCTCCGGGCGACCATGATAAGACGATCATCAATCGTGAATCACTGCTCAAAGGAAAATCGCCCAACATAGCCGCGTGTAGAAGACGCATACATTGTGATTTGCCTTTGGGGGGTGATTCACGATAATCAGCGAGCGACGATCGCCTGTGATGGCCGCTCAGAGGAAACCGCACGCACCTTTACTCTGGAAAGTGGCATGTACGTTCTAACCTTTAGTAAAAAATGCTGTTATTTAACTAACAGGTAAATAATGACCCTAAATTTGTAGTGCCTAAGCATTAAAAAAAAATACGAATACTTGAGGTTTTAAGAACAAACAATTTGTATATGATAAGCGGGGAGACTAAGGTTGCATTAAAAGCAAGCACTGAAATTGATATTTTCAAATTATATTTGTAAATTTTTAAATTCTATAAAGTTAATGATGTTAAAAATAACAAACTAATATTTATAAAGCGTAGCGGGTCTTAAAACTTGAAGTAACAATCACAAAAAAATAGAGTAGTTTATAAATTTACATTTATTCTGTATTATAGTTTTGGGAAATTAATGATATTTGAACAGTGGATACGCTAAACTTCAGTTCCTGTGGGATATAATAGCTTGGTTGCACATGTTCCGAGTGAAAATGGATTATTCTCGCTCGAAATCTAAGGTTGTACATACATACGTATGCTTAAATTGTTACTTCTGTCAATTTGTACGGGACGCATGCGCAAGCATGCTCATTAACAATTCGGGAATTCGAATGCGATAAACCTATTTTCATTCGAACGTACACAATGACCAAACTCTGAATCCAGGCACAAAAAAGCCTCTTAATAAATCACATTTTTCAAGTTTATGTGTTCAAGTCTCAAAAAATTTCCTTAGTATTTAATCATTCGTTTTTTGTTATATTATCTAGGAAAACAATGTAGGCCAATTGTCTAAATCCCTTACCCTTAACTAAAATAATACGCTGAAAATTTACTACACTTAAACTTAATTTACTGGCAATATTTTAGTTTAAAAACAATATTTAAGTGAAAAATTTTTCTAAATATGAATGACCCTTCTAATAACCTAAAAAAAATCTCGAAAGCAGTTGCTCGGAGCGACATTGACCAGGTACACATACCATTTTTGGGTAAAGGTAATGAGAAAACTGATATTTTTAATAGGAACATAAATACACTAAAGCGCAAGAAAGTGCACTTGGTTCTATGTACCCGGAGTGCCGCGGGGAGCGTCCTTTAGAATCTACATAATTAACAAATTCAAATTTCTCGTCCCTAAAAACCTCCAATCACATAATTGTATGCAAAAACGTTGGTAAAAAAGTAAGTTAATGAGGAAATTATAGAAAATAAAATTTTCACTTGTATACAGCGTGTCTCAGAATATGTGGGCAATCTCGCGGGTTCAGATAGAACCCTTAAAAATAACAGGAGAAGTTCTTATAATTTTTTCTTCCTACGGCCTCCCCTACGGAGATACGGGCCCATAACGGACGTCCCGAAAATCGTTGTTTTTTAAATAATTTTTTAAGTACTATGTGTAATTTAATAATTTTTTAGTATAATGGTTCTAGATGAGTATCCTTAAAATTCGCCCTTTTAAACACATTTGGCTTATTTAGTTTGCCAGGGACGGACTAGACGTAACACAAAAAAAATTTTTGTACACCTTGTATAATGAAAGAAGGACAATAATATTTTTGGATACTCTAAACCTTAAGCTGAAAAAAGGGACTCTTGATCAATGTCGATAAAGTGAACTGTTTTCGAAAAAAACATTTTTGTTCAATATGGTTTTTTGCATTAGTTGTTGTTTTATGTTCATAAAATTCCCGCATTGTTGCAATGGTTTTTTTCACATGTACCGATTTAAATAAGTATTTATGCCAATGTCAGTTTATGGTAGTATCTTGAAATTTGCGGGTTTTCTCCTTTGTCTTATTAGTTACTAACTTAGTAATGGAATTTACGTATACTGAATATAAATCATATTGAATAAAAATATATTTTTTTTCGAAAACAGTTCATTTTATCGATATTGACTAAGAGTATCTTTTTTTCAGCTTAAGGTTTAGAGTAAAAATAGTATTGTCGTTCCCTCATCATACAAGGTGTACAAAAAAAAGCATTTTTGTGTTACGTCTAGTCCGTCCCTGGCAAACTAAATAAGCCAAATGTGGTTAAAAGGGCGAATTTTAAGGAGACTCATACTAACCATTGCCCGAAAAAAATATTAAATTACACCTAGTACTTAATAAATTATTTAAAAAACAACGATTTCCAGGGACGTCCGTTATGGGACCGTGTCTCCGTAGTGGAGGCCGTAGGAAGAAAAATGTATAGGAACTTCTACTATTATTTTTAAGTGTTCTATCTGAACCCGGGAGATTGCCCACATATTCTGGGACACCCTGTATGCACAACTCGGTTATTATCAACTTTTGAGCAAGCAATGTTTGACCAAATCGCAATATTTTTAAAACAATAAAGGGTATGGGATGGGCAGTTTTAAGTTTTTGCTCCGTCTCGCAAACAATCGAGATCCGGGGCTGGCGCTACCCCGTACAATTTGATGTATCAGTAAAAACTAAAATTAATAAAATTTGTTAATTATTAACGAAATTACATCTTATTAATTTGGACCTACGTTGAAATATTCGATAATTAATTGGGGCAGTGTATTTTTTGCTGTTATTTAGAGGGTTTACTGTTTCTAACAATTTGAAGTTCACGACACTACTTATTATTTTTTCACAAACAAGTCTAATGTAAACTTGAACAAAACTGTTCAATATCATAAAACGATAGTTCGATAATAACATTATTTTACTGGCAAACTAGTTTTAATCAAAACTTAAATTGGGGTTTTCTAGGAAGTCCTGGATTGTTACATAATATTGGGCCACACTGTTTATTACTCGATATTAAAAGTTATTCGACACTTTGGTTTAAGAAAACAAACACTTTATTTACTTATTTATATTATAACCTATGCAGATTTACATTATTATATTACCACATTTATTTTATAGACATATGTTTTTAAAACTCTTTTTTGAAGTGTACACCATATAATTTAGGTTAATTTATTATTTAGTCTTTAGATTTTGTACTTTCAACATATTTTGTTGGATCTTATTTAGTATAAATGATTTCTTATGTATAATTCTGTGTTTGACTCGACATATCGACAGTTTATTACCAAGTTCGTAAGAATAGTTTTGTCAACTGGTTTTGCCAAAATAGGTATCGATATGATCTAAGAACTGTTGTTTCCCCTATATGTAAAGTTCAATATAATGTTACAAAATAGTGAGCAATTTTATTTATCACAATGTATAATAATTAGTTTAGACGAAAACCGACGTAACTGCAAATCATCATTTGAATCAGAGCGAAATGCCCGTTGGGTAATATTTTTTGGGTATTTAACTGGTTAGCAAGATATTCTTAGTTTTGCGAACAGAAAAATGTAATCGGTCAGCCAAAATGGCTAGTTGGTCAGCAACTTATGGACAGCAAACATTTCTGAGTCGGTCAGTAATGAATGGCATATTAGAGTGCTCCAAATTATTTTGGTACGCAAATTAAATATATAAGCTGATATAAGCGATCCACTTTTAATCGGATATTAGTAAGCAATCAGCGGGTAAGCAAAATATTTAATTTTGGTCATAAAAAAAGCAATAAAACGTGAAATAGTGACAATGCCCTGCGAAAACAAGTGAAACCCCGCCCCCGCTACACCTTTTGTAGCCGATTTCCTTCTGTATTCGGCAAAAGAAAACGCAAGAAAGTTAATAAATTTACAGTGCCCTGGGAAAGCAAGTGAAAACCCGCCCCCGCTACCTTTTGGGCCTTGACTGCTACGCCGAATGAAAACACACGCACGCAATTAGCTACTCGTATCACGCGACTGCTTTCGCTGCGCCCACAATAACGAACTTTGCCGATTATTCAAAACAAACGCAATCCAATTATATTTATATTGATAACCATTCTTTTAACATGCAAATCTATGAAGTAAACTGCTTCTAGACATGTTTTTTTCTACTGACCAATTGTAAAATCTTGCTGACCAAGTAATCATTTCGCAGCTTGAAAATTAATTAAGCGAACACATGATATTACATGCGGACTGATATCGGTTAAATTGTTGACAATTTGTAGCATTTTTGGCAGAACAAGTGTTGCAGCCCGATTTTTATTTATACAAGCTAAATCTTTTTATGCTGATCAAATGATTTAATGGCTATTTTTTGCTGCGAACCAATTTTAATAACGGCAAACCATTTAATTACTTCTCATATTTTTTTTGCAAAACCATAACAGGCTGTGCCACTTATAATGGAAATAAGTTTATATTTTCAGTATTTCTGAATTGATTGTGTCGAATTTTGGTGTGGTTAAGTACGATCCCAGGGCGCACTTCTCTATTGTAGTTAACTCATTGGCGTACGGATTTATAAGGATTTAAAAAAAATTAATATAAGAGTAAAGACTTTTAGCGATTATTTTAGTTCAAAACTAATATCAGAAGTCTCAAAATTACCAAACACGAAATTACAATAAATTGATGCATAATAAATGCAACCAGTGGCGTCCGTATGACCATCTTATGTTTTATTTATTTTTAAAAATATTTACCTACATCTAATATACAATATAAGGAACGAGCAAATTACCAAATATGTTGACTATTTAACTGCTTCATCTAAAAAATACTATACGTTAAAAGCAGTGGCGTATTGTTTTCCGCTACATCATCAAAATCAAATTTTTGTACATAGAACATCTAATAATTTATTCTTGTAAATTAAAAAAATTAGCAAAGAATCGAGCAGGCATAAATAAGAAAACTTGAATCAGTTCGGCATGTAATAGTACATTACGTATCAAGGGCCGAAAAGATGCTTTTACGGACGAGTCCGGAAAAGTCTCCGACGGCCCGAGATATGTACCGTATTAAGTGCTCCAAAGCTTTGATGCCAAATAAATAAAGAAATTCTTCAGACAGTTTTCCTGTCTACATGACATGAAAACACTCGCGCATGGAGAATGTAAATATCTATTTATTATTTTTGACAAATAGGCTCGGTGGCCTAGTGGTATAGCGTATGCCTTGTGTCTGAGAGTCGCGGGTTCAAATCTCGCACTCGGCATCTCTGGTTTTATTTATTTTTTTACAAGTGCCCGAGTCTGAGGCCATAGAAATAAAGAAATTCTTCAGACATTTTTCTAAAACATCTTTGAAAAATTAACTGCCAATTTAATTTATGTATAATCCGCTATTTCTTATCGCTTGTAGTATGGCTCGGTGGGTAGAGTGTCTGCCTCGCGATCTGAGGGTCGCGGGTTGAAATCCCGCACCGATAATTCTGGTTTTATTTATTTATGAGCACATGGCGACTCGAAGCGGGCGGGAAAGATTTTTCCCGCTCGCTCTCTTGGAAAACGCCACTTTCGGTGAAGAGAACATGCATGAAAAGAGGCAGTTTCGGGGCACATGTAAAAAAACAATATTATTTACACGTTGAAGAGATGATCATGAGCAAGAATAAATTATTACATATGTACGAAATTTAATTTTATAGTAGCCACTGCCACGGCTTTTAGCGTAGAGTATTTGTTTCTATGACTCAGTTAAACAGTCAACATTTTCGGTAAATAGCTAGTTTCATATCGCGCATATTTTAAATATATTTTTTAAAAGAAATAAAGATATGGTGTTTCAATTTGTTGACATTTCGTATTTGGTCATTTTAAAATGACTTCTGATATTAGTTTTGAAATAAGATAATTCAAAAAATAGAAAGTCTGCTTTTCAGGTGGTATTAATATCAAATACCAATGTATGGAGAAATTATTATTTCCCAGACCATCCGATGATAACTTATATAATAAGGGTATATTTTTTATACACAGTAGCACTTTAAAATACTAATTCAGATTGAATTTCCCGTTGATAGGATGTCATCACCTGCAGACCGGTTTCGAACTCTTTTCTTCTTGTCAGTACAGGGTAGGTGTACATACCTCTCATCAGAGAAGACTCTATACTTCACGCGTAGTGCAGCAGTCCTACACGATCTGAATAGACGTTAGAGCTTTGAATAAATCAAAAAAATAGAAAGTCTGCTTTTCCGGTGGCACCAGACCAGCACTTTTCAAACTCAATACATATAAGGAATAAAACAGAGGTCTAAGAATAGAGCACCCCGTAATCACAACCTTCAGTATCACTAACCGTAACGTCTAAATGTACATACTGTTTTCTATTAGATATATATGATTTTATAATATTCTTATTTCCGCTAAACCCCATATTACTCAATTTGCGCAATAGAATATCTATGCTAACCACATCAAAAGCCTTCTGCAAATCTATAAAAACTGCTATTAATTACTATCCAATTCCATTGAAATATTATTTACAAGATCAATTACTGCGCTTTGAGTACTACTATGTTCAATAAACCCATATTGATATTCATCTAAAGGTATATACCTACTTCTTCATAAAGCACATCATTCTTTTTTTAAATCAGACTCTCAAATTTTCGAAAAAACACTTATTACACTAATTGGCCTGTAATTACTCATACATTCTTTACAGCCAGACTTAGGATTGGACTTATTCTATTTATTTTTAACTCTTGTGGAAATACCCCACTTATTTTCGCCACTATTATTCACTAGTTTCACCAAAATTAGAATTAAGTCATCTTATTAATTGTGTATATCACAGACTGTTATTTGGTCATGACCAGGAGCTGATTTTTTCTTCAATTGTGATATAACATTGTACCGGCGTAACAATGCAACCCCGGGCCTGTGTGCAAAAGTTTAGCCGGGCCCCTGCACATATTTAATAAAATATCCAGTACATGACGAGGGTGGATCCAAGATTTAATTTTTGAGGGGGGAGGGGCTAAATATTTTGGGAACACGAGACAGCAGCGATGCCGAATCCAGTTAATATGGAATATGGGTCCATGGGCCATGGCTTACTGATACAAAATGTAATTCTTGGGGATATGTGAGGTTCTTGGTTCTTGTTTAGAGAGTCTACAGCCACCCGCCCTAGCACAAAGCACAACATTTTTGTTTTAATTTATATTTTTACAAAACATAAAAAAACCAGAAAATAAACTAGCCAAAAATATATGTATAATATAATTAACATAAATCATAAAATAAAAACACAATATAAATAAATACATAATATTATGTATGTATCTAATGTAATAAAATAAACAAGAGCATGGAGAAAATCAATCAATCATCAAACATTGAGTAAAGTAGAGTTAAAACTTCTTTTTCTTGCTTTAGAAGGTGCAAAAGTTGACACTAAATTATCAATGTCCAATGATTGAGCAACTTCATTTTCAATAGAAATAATTGCCAATGCCGATAATCTTTCCTCACCCATAGTGCTTCTTAAATAATTTTTAATTAACTTTAATTTCGAAAATGATCTTTCAGCTGAGGCCACAGTAACAGGTATAGTAAGAAATATGTTGCATGCAGTCAAAATTTCGCTAAAACTACAGCAGGAAGAAAAATTTTTAATCAAAATGAATTCATTTAATTCAAAAATTGAACTAATTTTATCTAAATTAGTTTGAAAACATTCCCTAAAAGAAAGTAATTGGGAAGAAATTGTATTTGAAATATCTTCGGGATAGTTCATGTATAGGGCCTGGCCCATTTCATATAATTCCTTATCAGTAAGAGAAGGATTACATAATACTTCTGGGGATAACACACGAAATTTTGAGTAAACCTCATTTAGTCCAGAAGTTCGGGTTTTTAACTGAACTATAAGTATATCTAACGTTTTAAAAAATACGTTTATTTTAAACCAATCTTTATTTGTTTGTATTAGGTAATGGTTACTTATTTCATCAAAGAATATTTTTGGACGAAATATTCTTTTTTTTGTAAATTCAGTGGTAGTACCCCATTCTCCCGCTAAATTAGTTCCGTGACAATTAAATTAAAATCATCACGCATTTTTTTTTAAATTTTCGTACGAAGTTGTGAACAGTTTTGATGCCTGCTCAATATTTTGCTCTTTATTTTGCAAAACCTTAGACACAGTGTCAATATTTTTCAAAATTTTTGTTTAAAAAACAATCAGAAAAGCCGTTTCAAATTTTTCTAATTGATTTTTTAAAGAAGTTGCATTTTTTTGGGTAATACCTATAATAAAATCATGTCACCTCGCCGCCGGGCCCTACGGGCCCCGGGCCCGTGTGCATGGCGCACATTGCACACCGCTAGTTACGCCAGTGTAACATTGCGTATTTCTTGTCATCAGATAAAGTTAAAAAGGATGTTTTATCACAATATATATTTCGATAAATTTGGGAATATTTATATTATCAGGTCCTAAATTGATTGTTTGGTTATCCACAAGGTTATTTATGTTTCCTACAATATTTTTACCTACACTTGAAAAATTTATTCAGTTCATTGACCATGGTTGCCGGTTCAGTAATTTTACTATTATTTACAATTAGGGATTCAATGGTAGTAAGATTTCTATTCCCCTGGATTAAACTATTTATAAAGCTCCATTGTTTTCTCGAGTCCGTTTCACACTCACGCCATTTGTCTATAAAATATTTGTTCTTTAACGTTTTAATTTTGCTGGTGATATGATTTTTTAAGACTTTAAATCTATCCTTAAGCGCAATATTATCAGGTTGCGTGCGTTTTTTCTTATACAGTAGGTCACGCGGTTTAATTAAGTCTACAAGATCTTTATTTATCCACTCATTATCTTCGTAACATCGAAACACCTTTTCGTACCCTGCTTTAGCTTTTCTTGAATTTATAACATCTGTGCTGACCTAACATCACACAGAAACAACACTTAATCTCAGTACTCTTTATTCACTCGCAATACAATCTATTTACTTCAATAATCCATAAACAACTAACTATCAAAACAGTTCTTTTTCCTCCTGCCCGCATTACGTCATCCCTTGAATCACTCCCCGGTTACTCATTCGCTACGGGGTCAGCCGGCTGCCACACTCCGTCCTTCCTTTTCAGCTTAAGATGCACAACCATTGTGGGATTCTTTTCTCTGGATGAGCCGTCATCGCAGGTGCGTTGTTGTTCCTAGTTGCCGTCTCAGTGGTGCTCCTGGTTCCCCTTCTCCCTCGAATTGTCCTAACTCGTCCTTGTTTGCAGCTGATGGATTTATGGATGGGTCGTTTTGAATTGATGGTAACATGTTGGGAATATTTTGTGACTGATCTGGAACTTTCTTCAGGTGCGCCACGTGACGCTTCAGTATCCTACCGTCTCTCATTAGTGTCGCCTCGTTTCCTTGGATATTGATGACCTCGTATTCTTTTTCGTTATATCTGGATGTAAGCTTATGAGGACCATGTTCTCTACAAAGACTTTGTCTCCTTGCATAATGTGAGATTCCATAGCTCTTCTGGTTCTGTCTTCTTTTTCTTTACCCTTTTGCTTGTTCAGTATATCGTTATCTAATGCTTCTTCGTCGACTCTTTCAGTCACCAGATCGGATATCGATGGGATTTTATCTCGTATATTCCTGTTGAATAGCAGTTCCGACGGGGATTTTCCAGTTGTCCCTTGTGGGGTTACATTGTACATTAAAATGAACTTTTGTAGTTCAGATTTATAGTCTAATTTGTTTGCATGAGATATTTGTAACCTTTTCACCAAGGATCGATTCATATTTTCCACTAAACCATTTGCCTGGGGCCAATAGGGTGGTGTGTTTATTAATTGTATGTTGTTTTCACTGCAAAACTTTTTAAATTGCTCGCTTACGCTTCCGTTGTCTGATCGTATTGACTTAGGGATGCCCAATCTTGCGAAAAGCTCGGTGAGATAACTGATTATAACGGAAGATGTGGTTGATTCTAGAAATTTTATTTCTTGATACCTTGAATAATAGTCTATGACCACAAAAATTTGTTCTTGAGTAGGTAATGGTCCCAAAAGGTCAATTGCAAGGCACTGCCATGGGCCCTCTGGGAATTTGTGTCTTGTCATTGGTGGTTGTTTATTTGGGGGTTCCACCAATAGGCAATCGCGACATTGCTTGACAAAATTTTCAACTTGCCTGTCTATCAGGTGCCACCAGACTTTTGCTCTTAGTCTCCTTTTCATTACCGTTTCCCCTGGGTGTCCTTCGTGAGCCAGTTCTAAGGTGTGTTGTCTCAGAATTTCAGGAATTACTAACCTGTTTCCGCGTAATATTACTGGGCCGAAAGTGCTTAGTTCTAGTCGAAACGGAAATAATTCATTTTTATCTGAGGCTTCCCACAAGTTACCATTTATCTTACGAGCCGCATCGCATATCTTGGTGTCATGTTTACTTTCATCAATTATCTGTGAGATACGTTTTATAAAGTTATTCTGGAGCACATCATTCCACGCAAACTTTGACTCCCTTTTTATGAGCTGCCTCAACGAGTCCGTTAGAGTACCCAGATCGGGAATGAACTTGCCCACATACGTAACAAGCCCCAAAAAACTTCGTAATTCCTCTTTGGTGACTGGTGATCGAAAATCCAGTATGGTTTTTATCTTCTTATCGTCCACGTCAATCCCTTTGCTTGATAACTTATGCCCTAAAAATTCCAGCTGCTGACTTTTCATACTGCACTTTTCGTTATTTAAAAGAACATTGTTTGCATCGCAGAGATCCAGCACCTTTTTAAGACATCTATCGTGTTCTTCTTCGGTGAGTCCAAAAATAATGATGTCATCAATGTAATTTAAACAATTTTCCCAAGAGGACAAAAGTCCTTCAAACACCCGTTGAAATATTTCAGGAGCCGAGTTTACTCCAAACATTAACCTTGTATAGCGAAACATGCCTTTGTGTGTAATAAAAGTTGTTATTGGACGACTCTCTACATCTAGTTCTAATTGGTGGTAGGCATTTTTGAGGTCTAATCTGGAAAAATACTTAGCATTTCTTAATTTTGCCATTAAACTGTCAAATGTTGGTAAGGGATAATTTTCTCTGAGGATAGCCTCATTAGCACGGCGCATATCAATGCATATTCGGATATCTCCATTTTGCTTAAATATAATAACCATAGGTGAGATCCAGGAGTTTGGTTCTGTTACTCTTTCGATGATTCCCGAATTGAGTGCTTCCTCCAGTTTTTGTTCTACTTTTGTCTCGACGGCTATTGGTACCCGTCTAACAGGTTGTTGTACTGGCTTTACCGACGGATCGATGGTAAGTTTTACGACGACGTTTTTGATTTTGGGAAAAATCGAAGGAGCGGTTATCTGATAAACATTGGGTCCCAGTCTTAACACACCTAGTTTAATTGCCACGTGTTTTCCCAGCAAAGAAATGTCTCCTTTTTCCACCACATAGAATGAAGCAATCGTTTCTGGCGAGCCTGGTAGGTTTACGGTAGCTTGGAATTTATTTTTCACGACAATGGAGCTTCCTGTTGCGTATGGTTTCAATATGTCGCCAACTTGATCGTCTACGTTCCATATTATCGCCTTCTTATTCACTAGTTGAGTCCAATCAGCTCCACATATTATGTTTGCTTTAGAACCAGAGTCAATAAGAAAGGTAATGGTAACACCACCAACATTGCACTTGATCATATCATCACGCGTATTTTGTTGTGTCTGTAAACCACTGTTCTTTATTCTAAAACAGTCAAAATTTTTGATTTCATCATCATCAGGATTTTGAGGATCGGCATCTTCTTCCGCATCTATAAAGTTTACTCGCCTACGCTTACTATATCCATTGGTCGGTTTTGATTCGTGTTTTTCTGCTGGTGTCCTGCAGGTGAGTGCAAAGTGGCCTTTGATCCCACATTTATTGCATTTCGATCCTCTGGCTGGGCATGACTGAGAGTAGTTCGGGTGTCCAAACTTTCCACACCTTGTACATTTGTTTCGATGTCTTCTATCTTGTCCCGACATGGACAGTCTGTTCACCGGTTCAAATTGTCTACTAGGCCCTGGTATTGCGGAATCCATGGCTTTTGACTGGTTACCTATCTGTTCCTGAACTTGACAAATCTGTATTATTTCATCCAGTGTGTGTTCTTTCTCCAAAAGCTTCTTCTTCAATTCGACTGGCGCCCAGGTATCAATGATTTTGTCCTTCATGCAAATTTCCGCGGCTTCTTGAGCAGTATTTCCAAATGAACATTTGGCAGCTTGCTGCCGTACTTTCACAACAAATGTATTAAAACTCTCTTCCTGTGCGGGTTTAAGATTTCGGAACATATGCCTCTCGAATGTCGAGTTTTGTTTAGGAGAAAAATAAGTAGTCAATTTTTGTACTAAAACACTGAAAATGTCGTTTTTTTTGTTTTGAATCAAAAGTCTCAATTGCGCCAGGTATGTTGTAAGCGACTTCCTGTAGTTGCGGTCCCCCTAAGTGTAACAGTTTGTTCCTCTTTTTGACACAATCCTCAACATCTTCCGCTGCTAGGTATAACTCTAATGATCTCAACCATTTCTCCCATTCACTTCGTAGCAACGCCTTATCTATGTTTTGACATAAAAAGGGTCGTATTCCTGAGTCGGACATTGCGGGAATGTTTTCTTTCTAAATTGCTTGACACCGTTTATGATTTCTTGGGCACCGTGGGTTTATAGTTTAAAATCTAACCACTGTACTATATAAATGATTATTCTTTTCATGGCTCACAATTTCCTATGGCTCACGCATTTCATTTCATGGCTCACAATCTCTGTGGCTCACGCTTTATCTTTTATATATGGCCTACATATTCCCTGTGGCTCACAACCTCACGTTCTCTGCGCCGTAAGGAAGTAACAATAACCTATTACTTTCCTTTTTAGCCAGATTTGTATTGATCCGCCTTTTGCAGATTCAACTGTTAAATATCGTTACTATCTTAGCTTTATTATATTGGTGTTGGTTGGCAACCAGAAATAAACATTTATTAACATGTTTTATATAATTCTGTGAGTACTTACAGTAAGCTTAAAAGTAATAAATCCTCGTCGCCAGTTGTGCTGACCTAACATCACACAGAAACAACACTTAATCTCAGTACTCTTTATTCACTCGCAATACAATCTATTTACTTCAATAATCCATAAACAACTAACTATCAAAACAGTTCTTTTTCCTCCTGCCCGCATTACGTCATCGCTTGAATCACTCCCCGGTTACTCATTCGCTACGGGGTCAGCCGGCTGCCACAACATCTATCAACTCTTGAAAGGTTTGTATGTCATTATGTATACTTTTACTAAATAGTGTTTACATTTTTTATGGTTTATGCCCCGAACCTTCTTCAGCATTTTCTGTTTATATGGCTTGACCCGAGCAACCTATCATGATCCGATATGGGGTTATTTTCGACTGTTAATTTAAATATCGACTAATAATTTAAATATCACTCTCGCGGGGATGTCACTGTGTTTATCGTATCGTGGGCCAGGGCCAGGCTCGTTGTCCTAACTGCTTAAAAGTAGTTTTGAGGAATTACACTAAAATGGTAGGTACATCCCGATTTTGTTCGCTATTATATACGGTTACCTATCTAACCTGGTTTGTAGGTTCACATAATGTTAAATGCTTTAATTCAGCCAGATATTTAATTGTACAGTAGAGGAAACACCCCATTTTATCAGTCTTTGGTGTTTTTCGTTAGGTTCATATACTGTTTCGCTACTTTACCTTACCCATTATATTTTAATGGGGTCGTTTTGTATTATCAATGCTTTAACCGATATTGTTTAAAATAAACGTTATAAATAAAAAAATGTGTAATTTCTAAGTCCGGTCCTGGAATTTATGTTAAACCCATACCAACCTATAAAGTTAAAATTACCAGGCATGACATTGATGTCACATGACTTGGCCACGATCTTGCGAGAACAAACCTAAATATTATTCTATGCTTGCGAGTTCTCTCAAAATTCAGACTATATAACGCTTTTACACTGTTTAAAGACATACAGGATTTTAACTTATTTACAAAAATGGGTGGAACTTTTTGCCAGTCCCTATACATTTGGAGATGGGTCAAAATTTTGGATTAAGAGGTAGCTTTTCAACCCCTCTACAACTTTTCATTACTTTTATCGCATCTTTCACATAAGGGTACTTTGCTTTTTTCATATCTTTCTAAATTCTGAACACCCGGTATATAAAATTTGAGAAAATAACATGCTTTTATGCGTTTGAGCATAAGCATGAGTTATAAAGAATAACTTATTTTTCATAAAGCCACAAATAAAAGAATTTTCCCTCTTCGGTAGTCAATCCCTTGCCACACTCTGTACCCTCCGCTACGCTAATACTCTTCCACTTTCCGGGATTGCAAGGGAAGCACCATCCATCGATAAGAAGTGTGGACGAGGTCCGACGTAGGCAATATTCTGTATATTCCTTGGCTTTTTTTTTAATTAAGAAATTTTTTATGATTTAAGGAACACGTCCTAGTGTATTTTTACCCACAGGCATAGCTATGCATTTTTTGGAAAACTAAAAAACAAGTCACCGTTGCTCTTTCAAGCGCAGAAGCAGAATACATTGCTCTTTCAAATTGTATTACAGAGTGTATGTTTATTGCACAACTCTTAAAGAATTGAATAGAAACGTTTTTCCTATCGAAGTATATGAAGATAATAGCAGTCTACAATTAAAATAGCACATACGTTGGAAGCAAGGAGAACTAAGCATATTAATGTTAAACATCACTTTGAGATTGTATTGTAAGAGGTAAAGTGCATTTGACCTATGTTCCAACTTCTAAGCAAATAGCTGATATTTTTACAAAGGCATTACTTTCAGTAGAATTTCAGTATTTTAGAGAAAAAACTAATTGTATTAATAATTGAATAATTGTTTTCTGGAAGTTTTGTTTTATATAAAGTATATTGCAAGATTGAACGGGGGGTGTTGATATTTGTGGCAATTTGCTGTCGATTCTCACATAATATATTTAACTTCCTCTGTGTATATTGGTTATACTGTTTAAGTGCGTGTAAACGTACCCTTAGTTATGTAGAATGTCAAAATTATAAATATGAGTAATATGACAGATAAGAAATTCATAAGATAAGTAAATGAATCTTAGAAAATGAATGAAGTATGAACGTATTGTACTCTTACATAATAGTGGAGTCGTTCCGGTATTCGAAAATCCCTTGACGAAATCGAGTAATTTTTTTATCCCAGTCGATACAGCAGGATCCCCTCGACATTCTGAAATGATTTGTGCAGGGCGCTGCATTGGGGGGAGGGGGGCACGCCCCGTAAATCTAACCTACAACGGGAAATTGAAAATAACTTAGCCGGTTTTGATGCTACAAAAAAAATGTGAGGAGCAAAATTGAAGAGCTTGACAGAGCGCGATTAGGTCGGATTCAATTTGTTCATTTTTTTTATCAGCTACGAGGTGGGATTGGCTAAAAAGTTTTATTTTCCCAAATGCGCGCTGGGCAGAAATATGCTACTTTTATCTACTTCATGCACGCCCCGTAAATCTAACCTACAACGGGAAATTGAAAATAACTTAGCCGGTTTTGATGCTACAAAAAAAATGTGAGGAGCAAAATTGAAGAGCTTGACAGAGCGCGATTAGGTCGGATTCAATTTGTTAATTTTTTTTATCAGCTACGAGGGGGGATTGGCGAAAAATTTTTATTTTCCCAAATGCGCGCTGGGCAGAAATATGCTACTTTTATCTACTTCATTTTTTGTAATGGAATACAAGAAATGGCCATCTCCGAAAATACTTTAGATGTTATGTTTAATTTTGGTATGTGTTAATAGGATATAGAACATCAAATTTTAGTTAGAAAAGTCCTTTGATATTTTTTACAAAAAAGATTGTACGCCACTGATATTTTTCCATGTGGATATTTTTTTCTGATTGGCCTGTTCAATTCTCCATGAAAACGGTCTCTTGAGTTTTTCTCGTCAGTCACACCGTTCTTGATTAAAACCACTAAATTCATATTGAAACTCATTATTTTTAACATCGATAAAATAATTAATGATAATTTTTTTTTATAAAAATTGTTGGAGTGGGCAATTCGATGCGAAGACGGGCGGAAACATGCCTTTTAGTTTTTATTTTCGCAAATGAAATGAAAAAAAAATATCATTAATTATTTTATCAATGTTAAAAATAATGAGTTTCAATATGAATTTAGTGGTTTTAATCAAGAACGGGTCTGACGAGAAAAACTCAAGAGGTCGTTTTCATGGAGAATTGAACAGGCCAATCAGAAAAATATCCACATGGAAAAATATATATCAGTGGCGTACCATCTTTTTTGTAAAAAATATCAAAGGACAAGTTTGCAGGGACGCCACTGGTGGAACAATTGAATAACTTTTCTAAATAAAATTTGAGGTTCTATATCCTATTAACACATACCAAAATTAAACATAATATCTAAAGTATTTTCGGAGATGGCCATTTCTTGTATGCCGCGCCCAGCGCGCATTTGGGAAAATAAAAATGTTTCGCCAATCCCACCTCGTAGCTGATAAAAAAAAATGAACAAATTGAATCTAGCCTGATCCCCGTAGCTCGATTAATAAACTACTTATTAGCATTTATGTAAAAAGTTTCCCCCTTCCCTAACTCCCCTCCAAATTGCCTCCGGCCCATCAAAGTACTCGGTATCACCCGTTGGTTCGCGAAAAAATGATGCCCCAACTCCGCCCCTTCTCGAGATATAATTAATTAAATTTTATTGCTTTTGCAGTTGAAAATCGCGTTAATTCGCGAACTCATTGAGATATCGGGATCGGGTTCGTTCGAGCTTACGCGCTCTGTCAAGCTCTTCAATTTTGCTTCCACATTTTTTTTGTAGCATCAAAACCGGCTGAGTTATTTTCAATTTCCCGTTGTAGGTTAGATTTACGGGGCGTGCCCCCCTTCCCCCCATGCGGCGCCCTGCACAAATTATTTGAGAATGTCGAGGGGATCCTACTGTATTGATTGGGAGAAAAAATTACTCGATTTTGTCAAGGGATTTTCGAGCCGTTTATTTCGCCAGGACGACTCCACTATAAGACAAAGTATCTTAATTAAAAGTGTTATCACAACTGGACTTTTATTTGCAAGCGTATCAATTCAACTATTCCACACAACCTGGAATTCAATAGTTTCCGCTATAATTTATCGATAATACCATTTCCATAATATCATTCTTATGGGAAAAATTGTGAATGAGCGAAATATTCAATATCTGCATTAACTTCTGATAATTTTCTTCGGGTTTCATTAATTCGTTAAATTGAATTATGTTTGATTCACCGTGTAAAATACTTGTTTCTTCTGCGTTATTTCGTCATTATTGTTTTGTGTTTTTTATACGTTCCTTATGTAAGTTGGAATTACCTATCAAAAACAATAGTTCTAATATTGTATAAGCCAACAATAATTACTCGTTCAAGGATTAATAAATGTTCGTCAATTAAAGGTTACATCATTGTATTATTGTGTGTTGCTGCTGAGTGCTCGTAGTAAAGTGTTTTTTAAAAATAATAGATAATGAAGAACGCAAGTGAAAATATCGAAAGAGACTTAGAAAATATACTAACGAGTGTGGCTGAATCAGTAAATTTAAAAAATTACAAAATAATTTCTAATAATTATCGAACACACAGGGAAGGATTTTTATCGGAGTTCTTTACCGGCGAAGTTTTAAATGAAGACAGTGGTGAAAAAATACCTGTTGCCATAAAAAAGGCGCCTATCGATGGCTATTCTGCTGGATTTAGGATTGAGGATATTTATAAAAACGAGATTTATTTTTATTCAGAAGTATTTCCCACATTGAATCAATATCAGATTGGAAAAAACGTTAAATATCCTTTTCAATATATACCTAGATATTTCAGTGGAAGTATAGAATCAACGAATATTTTTCTTACCATGGAAAATCTTAAGGCTAAAGGATATGTACTTTTTGATAAAAAAAAATATCTCGATAGCGAACATCTTGAATTAGTTTTTAAAACATATGGAAAATTTCACGCTTTATCATTCAGTTTTAAGCAGAAAAATGGGGAAGAATTTGAAAATTTAACGAAGAACCTTACAGATATGATGGAAAAATATACGGAATCCGGAGACATCGTAACTATGATGAAAAACTCTTATTCGGCTGCTCTCAATGCCTTTGATCCAGTAACTGAGGCTGATTATTTAATAAAATTAAAAACAGTAGAAAACATTCCGGAAGCCTTAAAGAAGGTCAAAAAGTACAGGGGTTCTTATAATTGTTTGATTCATGGTGACTGTTGGTCGAATAATATGTTGTTTAAATATAAGGTAACATTATTATTATGGACCTATAATATTGTCGTTTGTCCCATTACACACCCATACTGTACAGGCACTGGCGTAACTAGCGGTGTGCAATGTGTGCCATGCACACGGGCCCGGGCCCCGTAGGGGCCCGGCGGCGAGGAGGCATGGTTTTATTATAGGTATTACCCAAAAAAAATGCAACTTCTTTAAAAAATCAATTAGAAAAATTTGAAACGGTTTTTCTGATTGTTTTTCAAACAAAAATTTTCAAAAATATTGACACTGTGTCTAAGGTTTTGCAAAATAAAGAGCAAAATATTGAGCAGGCATCAAAACTGTTAACAACTTCGTACGAAAATTTAAAAAAAATGCGTGATGATTTTAATTTAATTATCACGGAAGCAACTAAATTTAGCGGGAGAATGGGGTACTACCACTGAATTTACAAAAAAAAGAATATTTCGTCCAAAAATATTCTTTGATGAAATAAGTAACCATTACCTAATACAAACAAATAAAGATTGGTTTAAAATAAACGTATTTTTTTAAACGTTAGATATACTTAAGTAGTATAGTTCAGTTAAAAACTCGAACTTCTGGACTAAACGAGGTTTACTCAAAATTTCGTGTGTTATCCCCAGAAGTATTATGTAATCCTTCTCTTACTGATAAGGAATTATATTAAATGGGCCAGGCCCTATACATGAACTATCCCGAAGATATTTCAAATACAATTTCTTCTCAATTACTTTCTTTTAGGGAATGTTTTCGAACTAATTTAGATAAAATTAGTTCCATTTTTGAATTAAATGAATTCATTTTGATTCAAAATTTTTTCTTCCTGCTGTGGTTTTAGCGAAATTTTGACTACATGCAACATATTTCTTACTATACCTGTTACTGTGGCCTCAGCTGAAAGATCATTTTCGAAATTAAAGTTAATTAAAAATTATTTAAGAAGCACTATGGGTGAGGAAAGATTATCGGCATTGGCAATTATTTCTATTGAAAATGAAGTTGCTCAATCATTGATAATTTAGTGTCAACTTTTGCACATTCTAACGCAAGAAAAAAGAAGTTTTAACTCTACTTTCCTCAATATTTGATGATTGATTGATTTTCTCCATGCTCTTGTTTATTTTATTACATTAGATACATCCATAATATTATGTATTTATTTATATTGTGTTTTTATTTTATGATTTATGTTAATTATGTTATACATATTATGTTTGGCCAGTTTATTTTCTGGTTTTTTTATGTTTTGCAAAAATATAAATTAAAAAAAAAATGTTGTGCTTTGTGCTAGGGCGGGTGGCTGTAGACTCTCTAAACAAGAACCAAGAACCTCACATATCCCCAAGAATTACATTTTGTATCAGTAAGCCATGGCCCATGGACCCATATTCCATATTAACTGGATTCGGCATCGCTGCTGTCTCGTGTTCCCAAAATATTTAGCCCCTCCCCCTCAAAAATTAAATCCTTGATCCACCCTTGACATGTACTGGATATTTTATTAAATATGTGCAGGGGCCCGGCTAAACTTTTGCACACAGGCCCGGAGCTGCATTGTTACGCCAGTGTGTACAGGGTGGTCAATTAAGCGAGGTACGCGGCTGTACTTTGGAGACCGTTCCCCGTAAAGCTTCCGAAAAAAAATATTTATAGGAAATGTTGCTGAAGGAAAGTGCTGGAAATTATTTGCAAGTTTATAGGACGGTCGCTAGGGGGCGTAACACTAATAGTAATTTGTTAGCAGTCGATTTCTCTACAATTTCCTTAGACAAGGTATATAGAAAATACTTACAAATAAATCTCTCATGTATCATGAACAATTTTGTTTACATACGTACTTTTTTTTCTAACCCTTCAAATAAAGTAGTGGGGGTAACGGAAACATTGATTTGCATTTGCGATCAATAAGTAGTAATTATATAAATTAAGTTTTCATCGATATCATCCCCGGTTAGAAAAAAGATAGGAACTTGTGGTTTTCACTGTTTGGTCTGACCTTTATTCCTCTTTGTAGGGGTGTAATAACTTTTGTATGATCGCATTTAAGTTTTCAAGAAAAACATAAAATATATTAATTCTTTAAGAAGCGGCATATAAGGACTACAGTAAAAATGACATATACATGGGTAGCTGATATAGCAAGAACTCTTTTAAATGAGACTAATTAATATTTTTCGAGGCATTCCTAAGATATTGAATTTTTTGCAAATTAATATTTGAGTTACCCCCACCACTTTAGTTGAAGGGTTAGGGGAAAAGCATGTAAGCTAAATTGTTTATGATACATAGCAAATGTATTTGTAAGTATTTTAAATATACCTTATATAAGCAAATTGTAGAAAAATCGACTGTCAACAAATTACTATTAGTGTTACGTCACCTAGCGGCAGTCCTACAAACTTGCAAGTAATTTCTCCAACAATTTCTCTTGGCAAGTTTCCCTATAAATATTTTTTCCCGAAGCTGTACGATGAACGGTTTTCGAGATACAGCCTCGTGTCTCGCTTAGCTGGCCACTCTGTACAAGTATTCCATTCGAGTGATTGGTGACGAGAAAAATCTACCAGGAACTAGCAACAACGAAAGAATTTTAGCCAAACAATAGTTTTATATTTATTTCTTAGCATAGAGGGTGTTCTATGACAGAACAATTCGTACATACCGCGAGAAAACATCTCATTTTCCTATAAAAAAAACTGTTTATTCAATAGTTTACTTAAATAATACATTTTTAGGAATCTGGTGAGCTCGAGGATATAAAACTTCTCGATTTCCAAATGATATATTCGAGTACCCCAGTTCACGATTTGAGTTACTTTTTTTACTCAGGAGCATCAAAAAAGGATATGGATAAATTGGATTATTATTTAGATCTTTATTATCAAAGTTTTTCTAACTTTACTAAGGAGTTAGGAGAAAATCCAGAAGAAGTCTTGCCTTTAGAAGTATTAAAAAAGGAATGGAAGCAATATGGAGTTTGGGGTGTCTTTTTAGGTAAATTTTATTATCATTGTAAGCATTTTAGGAGATGGACTACCCCTCAAAAGTAGAACTAATTTTTACGCAATATTAATTAAGTAGCATCTCTCAAACTGAAACCATTACATTCGAGACCTACTGCAAATAATTATTTTTATCAAGAAAGTAAGCAACAAATGGAAACCTTTCCATTATTGATTTCTCAGAAAATTTTATTCTTGATAAAAGTCGGTGCATTTTCTAAAAACCTCTAATTATGTTAATACAGGGTGTTATAGAAATGGTTTATTATGTTTAAATGGGTGTCACTGCGTGCGGCAGACAAATTTCGAACGGTTAAGGTGCGTATAAATATGGGGAGACGAGCCTGAGACGCGCCTGAGCCTCTGACGAGCCTTCCTCGAGAGGTAGGCTGATGGTAGGCGTGTTCGAGGCTCGCACCCCGTAACAATATGACGAACCAGGCGCGTCTCGTGCTCGTCTCGCCATATTTATACGCACCTTTAGATATCTTAACTTGTGTCATTATACCATGAGGTCGGTGGGCATGATGTGGACATGCATTCTATATTCAACCATAATAAACTATTAATTTCATCCTTACACCATATTTTAATCTTTCAGGTTGCCAACTATGGCTCGCGAAATTGATGAATAAAGATGACATGGAAAGTGTATTAGATCAGAAAGGTCTCACAACTGAAGATTATTTTCAGTTATGGAATGAAATAGTGTCTAAAGTCTTAGCAGACCATGATTTTATAGAACGAGCGAAAAATATTTGTTTGCACGCTGTTGAGTATGGAGTTATAGGTTCTTAAATTATTTGCCCCAAAAATAAAATATAATGTTCCAATATCTTTATGATTTGTAGAATATAATTTTTTAATTTAACTATACATTTTTCAAATCTTTCTGTTTATTGTTGTCCTACAGGTCGACAAGGTTATCTGTAGCTACGAAAGGAATGTGGGCAAAAAAAATTCTTTAATTTAATAATGTCTCTAGAAAAAACCAATATTCTATTATAGTTTGAATATTATTAAAACCTTCTTTTCAAACTATTTATTTTGATATTTAAATGCAACATAATATATTTATTCATTGGTTATACCCAGACATCAGTTGATAGCACATGCATCTCGTGAGACACCCGATGGGCCATCGGGCTTGTTCGGCGATGACCGATATTTGAAGGATGTACCCACCCAGATGCGTAGTGATAAAAAGGGCAATAGTTCTTGTATTGTGTTTTGTTAATTATGTCGTGTTTTAGGGTGTTATTTTAAAATTTTGAACTTTGTGATAATGAATGAGTATACATCTGGTAAAAAAAATACACAGACAGATCCGTGAAGTGATTGCAAAGGTTAATAGGATAGGTGTAGAGGAACCACAAATCAATATATTTAAATTACCTCTTAAGCGAAAGCTAGAAAGTGACATTAATACGACCAAAACTGAAAAATCATCATTAATCAATTGTGGCTGCTTTTCCATGTTGAAAAATTTACATCTTGTAATTTTTTAAACCTTTTAACATAAAACGCAATTACTAAAGAACGTCCTATTTTTAATAAATTATTTAAAATAATAATAGCACGCTCATGACTAGACCATATTATTTTAAACGATATTGCTTCCCCCTTACCGAGACGGATGCTGTACAATATTATTTTCGAATTAAGAATATTTGAAGATATAAGAAATGCTTTTTACTTCTTTATCAATTCTGCATTTGTGCACAAATTGTTGGTTCAATAAAAATAAATTAAAAGTTTCAGCTTCTCGTCGTTTTCTTAGAAATGGCATAAGACACTAATAATTTTTGAACAAACAATTCACTAGATTTTATCCAGTGAACCAATCGCAATGTATATAAAATGTATAGGTATGAACTCTCTACAAACCATTTTAGCAAATAGGATTTTTTTTTATTTGTGGCTTTAGGAAAAAATATTCTTCATAAAAAGTTCAGAAAATAACATTCAAATCAAGAAATTTGAGCCAGCATAGAAGGGGGGTTGTTGACTCCCGAAGAGGGAAAACTTTTTTATGTTGTTCCATTGCCGTCATCCTCAGATCTCTCGACATTTTTCACATTTCATTTCTTATCTCCGAAATGGTCGAAACTTATACTAGAGTCTGATTGACTTGACACCCAGACATGACATGACAGGTCGGACAGCTGATAAATTATTTCCGAAATTCCCCCAGGTTTGTAAAGAGACGGGCTCAGCCGATTTCAACCGCTTTTTTTTTTATAGTTTTCACTTTTTGTTATTCTATGCTTTAGACTTTAATTATGGATAATAATTATTGTTTGCACAGTATTTCAGCTGAAACCAATACTCTAGTGTGTAATAGTCTCGGCATCGGCTTCTTTAATTCAGCCAGATTTCAGAATTTTCAGAAGATTATCAGTTTTTTGCTTATTTGATTTACGTAGCCTAAATAGACCCAAAATTGGCTCAATTTCTAGGTGCAAGGTGAAGGTACCTTGCTATGGGCGGTGCGAAGCGCGGTGCTCCGTTGTGGTCGCATGCATTTAAAGTAATGATTTATTTATTTGGTCTAAGCAAGGCTATGGACGGTGATGTACGGCGCGCCGTTACGGATACAAAATTAAAGGGAGCGAGGCGAAGGTACCAGGCTATGGTCGGTGCGCCGTTGTAGCCGCATGCATTTAAAGTAATGGATTTATTGCGACTTGGCCTAAGCGATGCTATGGGCGGTGCGCCGGTGTGGACATAGGCATTTTACATTTGATTAACCAAAAACTAAAAAAATATTATCCGGCTCTTCTAAATATATTTTGTCAAAAAAATTAACCAGTTCACCGTCGCAACGTCCATCAAGGGGCGTTATATTTATAGTGGTCATGCTTATATAAATAATAATGTTTATTTAATTCCCAGCGAGCTATTTTAGTCCATTACAGGGAATATTATACCATAGAACGTAATACAAGGTAATTAATCAATAAAATAAAAATTATTATAAATGTTTTTTTAAGTAATTTGTATATTTTCCAAAAAAAATTTCTTTGCATTTTTTTTAAATAATTTTAAATTTAAAATTTTTTTTTTAATACTTTAGGTAACGTATTATAAATATTTAGTCCATCAAATAAAATATATTTCATCCCTATTTGATTTTTTTTAAAATGGTCAATCTTTCTGGTATTATGATTGTGTATATCAGTTAATTTTACAAATTTTATGAATGCATGAATTAGTATACTGATTTTTAATTTATATAAACTATTCAGATCTAGATATCCTCTTGGTTTATATAAATTTGTTGTCAGTTCCAAAGAATTTAGTTTATGAATGCATTTTATAATTTTGTTTTGTTGTCTTTTTAAAGAAATTATTAGAAACACACTTAAAACAAAAATATTACTCACCTCAATAGGAAATAGAGCAAAACTTTTTTTAGAATGCCGCAAAACGCGTAACGGTACCGCGAGTTAACTTGATACCAATTGTGAGCTAGTGAACCCTGGCGAACGGAAAAAACAACCCGTGATGGTTCTGCAGGCTAAAAACCCGCGCGAAGCTCCAATCCTTATGAATATAGGCAGTCCAGTAAACGTGTTATTTGTCTTTTATTTCTGCATGATTAGAAATGACAACAAAAATGTCGAAATCGAAGCATAGAAATGAGCAAAAAAATGCATGTCGATTTTTCACTCTGTCTGTGGTACATAATATCAGCCACAATATTTTTGTAAAATAAAACTACAAAGTGTAAAATAAAACTACAAGGATGTTCAGGGTGATCTGTATAAAAATGTACCATCAGGCTTCGTAATTTGTTATCTTTAGAGATATCCAGAAATGCTAGAATTTTTGGTTTAGATGTTAAGAGATAAATAATTGAATATTGAATGTAAGAGATAAAAAAAAGTGTCAATCTCGCAAATCGTGTTTTAAGTTCGAAATTGTGATACTTGCTGTACTTTTTGAAATGGGAAACCCAATATTTCATTATTAACAAAAGTTACTTGGATTTTTATATAGAATCAAAAAATAAATGCCAAAATATACTATTTAAATTATAAAATGGTGTTAAAAATTAATCTTCTGGCAATAATTCTGACACGAAAGAAGATATAGAACTGCGGTTTTCACGTTAAGGTTGAGGCTCGCATTCTTGATTTAAACCAAGTTAATGTGGTGATAATTACCTGAATTTGATGTCAATAGATTTCTTTTGGCATGTAGATTATTGTGTCATAATATAACATAAACAAAGATATTTAACAACAAACAAACAATATGAAACCCAGTAGTTAATCTATACAACAAAAAACACAATAATTTGGTGTATTATCAGCAACAGAGACATTTGAAATATTGTAATTGTACTAAATTTGGTACAATAATAATTTTGCAGATCAAATATTTCTTTAATTTGGAATGGTCTTGACAGAAATGCAAAATGAGTGTCTCTGATGAAGACGCCGAATGCAAAGTATGTGGTGATGATGTGAAAGACAGCGAGGATGGTTACACATATCTTGTGTTCGCATAAAGCCAATATAATACAAAATGATTACGAAGGAGATATCAAATATATTAATTTGGATGTGTGAAAAGTGTAAAGCAAAGTTGAAAATCTTCATGAGTAAAACTAAAATTGAGAGCAGCTCAAAAAAAATATTTACCGAAGTCCAGGATATTAATGCAAAAATAGACACCATCACAAATGCAATTGAGAAAAATAATACAACTAAAACATATGCTCAGGTTATTTCTAGTGATACTAAATATCTAAAGCTACCTAAAAATTTACCGAGTCTTCTAATAAAACCAAAAAAATCCCAAGACAAAGCGAACAATGCAAGACTTAACGAGTAAAATAAAACCAGATTCTCTTGGAGCTCAAATAAAAGGTAAAAGGAAGCTAACAAATGGCAACATACTACTAAAATTCACATCTATTGGAGATCGTGAAAAGGTAAAAAATGAAGCAACCAAAATACTGCAGAGAAATTATGGAAACTTATTTAAAAAGACCAAAGATTAAAAGACCAGGTGTTGCTCTGAGCTACACCAAGGAGGAGTTTGAAACACAATTAAAGAAACAGAATTCAATTTTCTCTGAAATAACTTACGTAAAAATATTGAAAGAAAATACTAGTAAAACTCCCAAATGTTCCCCAAGCTGTTTCGCGATTTAATGCGAAACGGGAGAGTATACCTCGGATGGGAACGGTTCACAATATTTGATTAGATGTATCCTTAAATGTTACAAATGCCAATTATATCACCACAAGGGTAGTAAATGTAAAAACAAACAGGCATGCACAAGATGTACAGGAGAGCACGTCATAAAAGACTGTCAAAGTAATTTAACTAAATGTACAAATTGCGATGTTATCACATGAGGCCAACGATCGGAACTGCTACAAGTACTATTTAGAAATAGCTAAATCGCGAATAAATTATGGCTAATTTTGAAATGGGTATTTTAGACAACATAAAAGAAGAACAAAACCGAAGCCAAAAGGTAAATCCAGAAAATTTACGGGATATTGTTAGTAGCAAAAATATCCAATTTAACGTTCTACTAAAAATATATGTGGAATATGTGGAATGTGTGGTATATAAAACTAATTTTAATGATTTCTTAGTATTTCTGGAGGCTTTTTTCTACGATATCCTCATTCTAAGTGAGTGTCATAAACTTGAAACTGTTTCCCAGTTTAATATTCCAGGCTATAATGCATATTACAACTCGGTAATTTTAATTCTTATGATGGTTTGGTTATTTACACAAAAATCCACCTTAACCCACTTTTTGAAAACTTTAAACTTCATGTCTCGGGGATTACTGTAACGAGGATCTCATTTAACTTAAACAACCACTGTTACAGTTTGAATGATTGTTATACATCACCATCACCTAATATCAATCAATTTTTAAAAGAATTTGTTGTATATCTAAAATCACAGAGGTATGACAATCATTTTGACATTGTAATAGGTGATATAAAATCAATTTATTAAATAAAAATTATTGCAATGGTTGTTGATTATATGGCCTTGATGAATTCAAATGGGTTTATACCTTTGTGTCTGGGTGTCACAAGGGATGCTTCAAACTCCTGTTTGGATCATATATTTTTGTCACAAAAATTTAAATCTGAATTAAACAAAATTGAACAGTATATAGTAATACACGACATCGCCGATCATTCACCAACAATCTTGATTATCTCAAAAAATAAGAACAATAGAACCAAAGCAATGACAATCACATTACAAACAAAAATAGTTCGTACACAATTGTTGACTTTGACATGTCACAAGTTTTGTCTGATGCAGTGTATTGGAGCCATACTTTGAGTTTCACGCAACCTGAAGAAGCTACCAACTACTTAGTTGGGAATCCGAAATCACAAAAGAATCGGAAAAAATAATAAATATAAGACAAAATAAAATAAAACATTACAAATGGATTAATAACTTCCATAAAAATACGTGATAAAAACAGACGAGAGGCGCAGTGAATACAGAGAATATCGCAATACTTTAATAAAAACTACTTGAAAATACAAAAAATGAATATTACAAGAATAAAATTAGCGAAAATAAGAGTGATATGAAAAAATATACAAAATAATAAATGAGGCAACAAATGAGAATACAGTTAAATTACCATTAAAACAAATACAACACAATGGACAAACAATTACAAATAAAAAAGAAATAGCCGACATATGCAATGACTTCTTTGTTAATGTCCGACTCAATAGACGTACCTATGAATTCATATGTTGCGATATAAAGTGATTTGGAACTTCTGCCTTGAAGATATAGCCTAATTTAATAAGAACTATCTGCCATTGCGATCGGTAGTGATGTATGGAACATCATTAACATCAGTAAATATGTTCCCCTCTCTGCTGCTGCAGTTTGACCCTAGAAGTAAAAAGTTTTTAACTTCATATGTCATAATAGAAAAGACTAGAAAGAGCATAATTATTATAGAAGAATTTAAGATTTTAAAGGAGAAATGTTTTTAACTCCAAGGAATTCCAAAGTAGAATATACATATCGACTATGTAAATACAGCATCCATCGCGCGCTCCCTTTAATCAGGCGAATGTGTAGAGTTGTTCTCCATTATTTTGTGGTGTTTCAGTTGTAGATCAGTGGCGGCTCGTGACCTATGATAGAGGGGTATGGTGAAATTATTTTTAAAATTTTATTTTTGTGTAACGACCAAACAATTACTTTCTAGGCGTTTTAAATGTAGAAAGAAAAGAAGTAATCAGAAAATGCGTTAGGTAAAACATATTTTTATTTATTTTTTTATTTTACACAATAGACTGACAAGTTGGCATTCTTCATATTTTCAGTGTTTTTTAGATTAAATCCTTAAATAAAATGGTTTATAATCATATCGAGTATCATTTATCGAAATATACAACATTTATCGACCCTACACAATAGTGCTTAAACGGCACGGCTGCCGGATCTATACAGTTTGGTTTGACGGTACGATAAAATATTAGGGAGGGTCGGACTTTTTTAGTTTGACAGTACGATAATATATTAGGGAGGGTCGGACTTTATACGATAAATAATATTCAATGAATATAAATTAATATTTTTTATTCGTTTTGTGTTGGAGGTGCACGTGCGCATGTGCTCCTGTGGAAGAACCGCCACTGTTGTAGATGAACGGTTTGTGTTATGATATTGATTATATATTCTCAGTAAAGAAAGTCACGTCCACATAGATAGATAATTAAAATTATTTTATTACTAGCTAACTTCTTAGTCAATGGTATCGATGTTACATCGATATAGATTATACAGGGTGAGTTTTTTAAAGTGTTACAAGGCGATATCTCGCAAACGGTTTAAAATATTTTCTTGAAATTTTAATGAGGTAATAGTGAGATGGGGGGACATATTTAAACATATTTTTGTTATCTACCCCCTTTCCCCATTTTGAGGGGTGGGGGGTAACTTTGAAATTTTAAATGGGAATATGTACTTTTGTTTATTAAATTCGGATCTACGTAAAAAACTACGTATTTGTACAAAAAAAATTTTTGGTTAGCTCCACTGGTTACCGAATTATAATTAATTTATTATTAAATTTCTATTGGATTTAAAAATAACTAAATTTAAAATAAATCAAGTTCACTTATTTCAAAATTATTATTCGTTTACATGGAAATGCGTTGTTTTGACTTCAGTCAGTTGAGAATTTTTACATATCAACGATTATTTCTCAGCTTGGTCAATTGAACATGGAAGCGAATTTTAGTGTGCAAGTTGATATGTTGTTAATGTTGGGGGAGTGCAGAAGAAACTACAGACAAGCTTCACTAAGGTGGGCGGAAAGGTTTCCTAACAACCTGAAATCTCACATGGCATTTAAAATGCTGGAAACTAGATGTCGCACTACTGGCAGCCTGAAGTCAAAACCACGATTTCGGAAGCGAACTAAAACAGATGCAGATAGGGCAGTTGGAGTTTTAGGAATGGTAGCTATTAACCCGCATGTAGGTTCCAGACGGCTTGCTGCAGATGCTGGAATAAGCCAAAAATCGGTTGAGCTTTATGGGCAAGACTTTGAAAATCACGTTACATTTTGCAATTGGGTAACAGGGCAAATGCAAGGAAATAACAGGTTTCTAAAGAATGTTGTTTTTTCTGATGAAGCTAGTTTCCAGAATTGTGGCCAGGTAGGATTTTAAGTTATCCCTTGTCGGTAGAAATTAATTTTTTTTTATTGTTTGTTTTCTTAAAGGTAAATAGACACAATATGCACTACTGGGCATCGGAAAATCCCCACTGGATGAGAACTGTGCTAAATCAACATCATTGGTCAGTTAATGTCTGGTGTGGTATAATTGGAGATAGGGTTATTGGTCCGCATTTCTTTGAACGCCATTTAAATGGAGAAATGTATACAGATTTTTTAAGGAACGAATTACCACTATTATTAAACCAAAACATAAATCCTGACATGTGGTTTCAACAGGATGGAGCTCCACCGCATTATGCAATACAGGCCCGTAATCATTTAAACGAATTGTTTGAAAACAGGTGGATTGGTCGAGTTGGTCCGGTCAATTGGCCTGCTAGGTCTCCGGATTTGACCCCTCTTGACTTTTTCTTCTGGGGATTTATAAAAGACAAAGTGATGGCGACTGCACCTACAACTATAGACAATATGAAAGACCGAATCCGCTTTGCCTGCTTATTAGTGACACCTGAAATGTTAGAGCGGGTACGAAATTCGTTTAAAAAAAGAGTGAGAAAGTGTTTGGAAGTTGAAGGGAGACATTTCGAACATCTTCTGAAACATGACAGACGATAAAGGGTAAATAATATTTTTTAAATTTTTATAACCTAATTAATTATAATTCGGTAACCAGTGGAGCTAACCAAAATTTTTTTTGTACAAATACGTAGTTTTTTACGTAGATCCGAATTTAATAAACAAAAGTACATATTCCCATTTAAAATTTCAAAGTTACCCCCCACCCCTCAAAATGGGGAAAGGGGGTAGATAACAAAAATATGTTTAAATATGTCCCCCCATCTCACTATTACCTCATTAAAATTTCAAGAAAATATTTTAAACCGTTTGCGAGATATCGCCTTGTAACACTTTAAAAAACTCACCCTGTATATGTTAGGCGCAAAGCTCGAAAACGGCCAATGGTCGATACTTTTGCTCCATTTTAGGATTGTCAGTAGCGGCGCCCAACCCAAATTATTCTCGCCCAACCTTCTAAACTGGTAAAAGAATATATGGAAGAAATTATACATTTTTGCTGGCAATCCACAAAATTTTTTAGCCGAATGTCACCCAACTAAATGAAACCCGCTGGCGCCGCCATTGAGGGTTGAAAGTTTTAAAGCGATCAGAGTTCGAAGTCTAATGTAATTTCGGAATTTGACCGCGTCCAAACACCCAAACAACCTGGAATTGTTCAATGATGAAAAGTCCAAAGCTTGACAACCATTTTTAGTAGATTTAGATTTAGAAATTCTTTAACATTATAAAATTCTAAAAGTAAGTTGGAACTGGAACCATGTGTTATTTAAATTTGTAATTCAAAGAAACATTTAAATAGTTATCTTTTTTAAATTCAAAGTCACTTAATTGTATGTTTCTATTGTGTTCGAATCAACAGAAACAAGATACGGGACAAGCCAAGGCAACAACAGACAGCTGCTTACCCATTAAAAACAACAACCTAAAATGCAAACAGCTGTCAAGAATATAAAGGATCCTTATTACAGCTTGACCACTTATAATATATTCTTAAATCCTAAAAGAAAAGTGTTAATTAAAATATAAAATGGTGGTTTTATAAGTCAACATAATGTTGGACAAAACCTTTGCTGAAAATAAAATGATTAATTAAAACCTAAAAGAAATGATATAAATAAATATAGAAGAGTGGTTTTATACATCGACATTTGTAAATGTTGGACAAAACATTTCCTAAAAATAAAATTATTATTAAACCACAAAAATCGGGTTTCCGCATCAACATCCGAAAATGTTGTACGAAATCGTTTTTCTGGCTTTTATTGACGACCGTGCATTATATATTTTTAACAAAGATAATTCTTGGCACCATTGTGAGCCTAAAAAATAAAGTATTAGCGTTGATTGATTTATCTGAAATTAATTTAGATATATTTAAATAATATATTTTATAAAATGGAGCATTTTTACTTGCCCGAAATTTTAACATCCTTCGTCCATAATTTAATAGGTTTGTTTTCACTCACTTCACTAACTTACCAGAATTGGCATCGTCCTGTCTTTAAGTGCAATAACAACGCGCCTTCGCCATATTTGAGTGATTTTAGGGAATGAAAATACAAAATGGTGCAAAGCTATATCGTTATTGCTCTCAACCCTTCATTATTTCATCTATAGTAACAGGAAAGGAAATAAAACTATTTTACCTTTCAATTATGACAGAAGTGAAGGTTGCTTATTAAAAACGGTGCCCATTGTAGTAAGAAGGATCAATCCATGTTCAAGCGTTATGCGTGTAATATTTTAAAACGATACGCCTGAGTGAGGAGTGGCCCGACACTAAGATCACAGCTCACTTACACTTATTATTTCAAGTTGTCACAACATCACGTATAGCCGAAGACTTGGTTACCGAGGACACGAAACGAGCGCTACCAACACCAATCATGCTCACTAACCTGAAACAATAGAGAAAATTATTAGTTACAGAGTTTACATCAAGAAAAGTTCAATTCAATTGTCTTAGTTTGATAAAATTTCGATTTTAGCTCTTATTCATTTATAAGTAAGAAACGTAACATATTTTGATTTGTCATTTTTTCCACAATAGAATTTTATCTAATATTTTAACTTTTCTTCTATAAATTTCTTTGTATTGTTGTCGTATTGTATTTAAGAAAAAATAATCTATAGAATCAGGAATGAATCGACTATCATGTCTTTGTTGCACGTTTTAATTTAATTTGGAAAAAAATTATAACAAAAAGGAATTTTTAACATTTCACAATTAATATAGAGAAATTATTCTAAAATTTTTTTTATTATTCTAAATTTTATTGAATGCCAAACTGCATTGCATAACGGTTAATTTCAATAGTTTCGAACTTTTTCTTATGTCGATTATGAGCTACGCTTTACTATTTAATCTCATCAGTTGAATAACGTACATATTGCGGAGAACACAGAGTTTCTTTTACTCAAATTTGCCTATTTATCTTGAAGACTAAACGCATTTTTCATTGTTTCAGGATCATGGACACTAAAGGAAATTTATAAAATCCGCGACGCGAATTTTTCAGGGTAGCAGAAGACACAGAACCCCATCGCGCGGTAAAATTAATCCGATCTTTTTTAGTCTAACGTACAGAAAAAAATCTGATTGTTAAATCAATCCGGTCTTTCCTAGTCTAACGTACAGGAAGGATCTGACTGATCGTATTAGAATTTTCAAAATGTTGTACGAATGATAAACAAAATGAAATTGTTAAGCGATTATGACGAAATAACGTTTTAACAAGTTATAATAAGCAATCATAACTTCATAGAAATTCATATGTAGTACCTATTTAAAGTAGATTCACTTCGTTGGTTTCTGTGTCTGTTTAATTGTCGCTTCCCTAAGGACAAGTTGGTGCAAAAAATTGTTGTTTTTTGGATCTGTCTGAGGGGCTTCAATTGACTGCGACCATTGAAACTTAAACCTGGAAGTTAAACGTTCGGGACACAAGCTGGATTAGAGCAGCCTGCAAGAGTTTATTAAGGTAATATTTAGTTAAATTTTTTTCATACTTTCGATTAACGTTTCTTTTTTTTTTTGTTTTTTTCGAAAATAAATCTATGAAATAAATTCTGATCCTAGTTGCTAATATTTTAAATGTGCATTTATTTGGTTTTCTGCGTACACCAAGCAAAAGATAAATTTTATTATAAATAATGATCTAAAATCATGTACAAATTGGTTATTGTGCAATAAGCTTAAGATAAATTTAGATAAGACAAAGTATGTAATGTTTAAACAAAAAAATAAAATAGTTGAAGATCCTCAAATCAAAATTAATAATTCAACCATAGATCAGGTAAATAATATTAAATATTTAGGACTAATTATAGATGATAGACTTAACTGGAAAGAGCACATTAATCATATGTATAGTAAGATAATGCCTATGACAACTGCTCTCTACAGGATTAGGGACTATATTAATAGGACTACTAAAATGACTTTTTATCATGCTTACTACTTGTCTCAGTTTAGATATATGATTCCTGTGTGGGGTACGTGTGGGGTCGGAGACTTGAATAGTATGCAAATTTTACAAAACAAAATATTAAAAATTTTATTTCAGTATAATCGTTTGACCCACACTGAACAACTATACAGAGAATTAGGAATTTGTAAGTTAGGGAAGCTTTTTGAATTTGAACAATGTAAATTGATCCATAGACTAACAAATAAGACACTCAAATCAAATGTTAAAATTGTATTCAATAATAATATTCATGTACATAATACAAGGTTCTGTGATAATATATATCTTGATAATGTAAGAACTAATATAGGTCTAGCTACCGGCTCACGTAAAAAATATTAAACCCAATCATATTTATGTCAGGGCATTGAAATCGCATCTTGAGATGTGAGAGAATTGTTTTGTTTCTTCTTTGGGAGTTTGTTGAGTACTTTTTCTTATTTTTTTTTGTTGTTGTGGATCTTGTGATCATTGATTGATATTTACTTATTATAAGACAGTATTGTTTAAGCTGTTGCTATTATGTGGTAGATATTCCCGAGACCAGTGCTCCATGTACTGTTTAGGGAATTAAACAATTGTAACAGTGTATTGTATTGTTTTTTCTAAATAAATGATTTAAAAAAAAAATTTAATATCCCTAAATTGTCCAAGATCTAACGAACACTTTGCAATTAAAAATTACTAACATAAATCGATATAAAGCACTTTAGGGTACCCACAATGTAAATCGCATTTGTTCAGGTTGTACCAATGGGTTGCTATGATTTTTATATCGTACCATTAAAAAATACTAAAATTTCAGAAAAAAATTAATTACTTGACAATGCTGCATTTCAGTTCAAAAAATTAAATACGGTTGTCACGCTCTTGGTCTGCTAAATCAAAATGTGGAAAAAGATACCAAGTGCCTCATTTAAAATTTTTTTAAATATTCCGTGCCACTTTTTGGGGCCACCCTGTAGATTGAAAAATATTTTCAGGTTATGCATCTTAGTAAACCATTTATCTTTTGTATGGAACGTTTTTATCTATCTTTAAGAGTTTAGGCGCTATCGAAGCCAGACACCTTACTGACACACCCTGTATAGAATATGAGTATATAAAGATATTGGATAAAATTGTAACTAATCAATTTTTTTTAAAATGGGATATTTACACGCGAGTTGGATTGACCGCTTTTTCAAATCTTAAAATTACCGAACTTAAATATGTCTATTTTCATATGAAACCAAACATCGTTAATTTAATAAATTTTGTTTACCAAAAGACAAAAAAAAATCGATAAAAACCAAACAAAATAAGTTGGTGCGGTTGTTTGGCCAAGCATGTACTATTTGAAAAATAAAATATTGAATATAAAACACTAGTTATTTAATACTTTTGGCAAACCTAATAAAATAAGTTTTTTGTGTCCTGATAATTTTACTATTGATAACTTGCTTATAAAATTAATGATTCAATTTGATCCCCACAGAATGGAATGACAAGCAACATTTTTTTGTCATTATTGATCCCCAAAACTCGATAATTAACTTGATTTTGTAACAAATTTCAAGTTAAAAAAGACCGATGCGGCAGACTAACGGAAGGACATGCAAAAAGTTGATTTTATGTGATTTTCCATTCCAATCGATACTAAAATCCTATACAACCAGGTAAAAAAGTGTTCAGTAAAAAAATTAACATAGTAATATGCATATTCGAGAACTTCCGAACGCCGATGAAAAAACTGCCTGGTAGACAGTAAGCTCGGTTGCTTTTTTGGATATGGTGTTGCAGCGTCTCGAATAAGGAGAAGTAAGTTACGTGGACGGACGCACATGGCACCGCTCGCTATATTTACATACAAACTTTTAAAATCAGAAAACAATATAAATATAAATTATTACAATATTTTTAGCTGCATCTCGTCACATGAATAAGAAGGGCTTTACCCCGTAAAATTATAACTCTGTAGAGATTTTTAGGGTTGTTATTATTATATTAACTGATGTAACTTAGTCAGAATATGACGTTACATAAGTATATAAATCTTTCTCTATCATAAATTAATTTACTAAACCGAATGCTTCTAAACATATTTTCAAAAAAATAATTGTTAAAAACTCACCAATCAGGGAACAGAGCAAAACTTCTTGTTAGGATGACGCTACACAACCCGAACAAACCCGTAACTCTAAGTTTAGTGGGGAGCACTACCTGGACGACGTATAAGTATCCCACGGGATACTTACCAGAGAAGAAAACAGCGTGGAGCTCTTTTCGGACGGCCCACCAAATATCGAGTAACAAACTAAACCAAACAAAGGTATAAAATTCGATGCAAAAAGACTGCATGAGTCACTTCGGTTTTTGGTCTTGTAATATTTTTATAGGTGGCCACACACGAGAATGTTTGTTTAACCATGTACAGGGTTAGTCAACGATTGCGCGGAGTAAGTTTATGCATTGAAGATAAGATTTGTCGATAATGAGCTATTGTGTTGAGGTATGGTTGTATATTCTGCACATTTTAAAAATATTTTCAATTATACAGGGTGCGTTCAAAAAGTAGGGTGGCAGAAAGTTGTATTTTTTTAAATGGGACACCCAGTATTTTATTGTATATTTAGGTTCGTATTAGTGCCCTCTATAAATATCTAAAATATTATTTAATTTGCTTGGGTAGTTTAAGAGCAATAAATTAAAAACTAAAGAAAAAAAGTTTTGTAGTCCAGTAAAGAACATTCTAAAATTATTTTTTTAACCACAGGATTGGGTGAGGTTTATAACAAGGGGTCTAGAGATACTATGCAATTAATAGTGTTTATGAATTTTATATAGTGTGTTCATAATAAGGTTCCAAAAACGAAACATTTCAAAATCATTTTTCTCAACATTTTCAAATGGAACACCCTGTATATTTTTATGCCATCTTATAGCTAGTATAATATTCTTCAACTTTTGTAGGAAGTATCCAATTCCTATCTCTAATGGTTTTCGAACTATTTTGGTTTCTGGTTTTTACCATTTTAAATAATTTGTCAATCGAACGAGGTAGCCATGGAAAACAAATTGAAAAATGTAAATGTCACTTTAATCAGTGCATAACATCAAGAATCATAATTAGATCGGTTTCAAAGTCAAGGGTTTCTGCTGTAAAGTATATTATCCAGTTACTTTTCTTGAAAAATGAATTTTTCGAAAAATGAATTAATTGATATGATTTATGTTTTGGGCGAGGCAGATAGAAATAGTCTTTTCGCCGAAAGATTATACAAGATGAAATATCCAGAGCGGCGAACACCCAGTCCTCGGTGTTTTCATAATTTAATGGAACGATTCGATTCAACCGGCAGTGTGGAAAAATCTAAACGTAAAGTTGTTAATAGAATAGCTACTAATGATGAAAAAGAACTGTTACTAGTTCAGGAGAACCCCCCAGTTAGTAGCCATACATTAGCTTCCATGTGTGATACCTCACAATCAACGGCAAATAGAACAACGCGCAAGTATAAATACCACCCTTACCATATTGAGTTACATCAAGAACTTCACGGCGACGATTTTCAAAGGCGCGTAACTTACTGCCAATGGTTACGTGCCCAAATTGAATTTAACCAAAACTTTTTAAACCGTATAATGTATTCAAATGAGGCTACATTTAGAAGTAATGGTACTGTCAATAGACACAATATGCATTACTATGCAACGGAGAACCCACACTGGGTCCGTGAGGTCCAACACCAAAACCATTGGTCGGTTAATGTGTGGTGCGGCATACTCCATAACAGAATTATAGGTCCATATTTTTTTAATGAACCATTAAACGGACGTACATATTTAGTTTTTTTGCAACAGCAGTTGCCAAGGCTATTAACAGAAGTAGATTTAGATGAACGGCAAAATATGTGGCTCCAACAAGATGGTGCTCCCTCCCACTTTTATCGTGAAGCGAGAGAATATTTGGATCAGCACTATCCTCAAAGATGGATTGGCCGCGGCGGTTTTGTTGCATGGGCACCAAGGTCTTGTGATCTTACCCCGTTAGATTTTTTTCTATGGGGCTACGTAAAGGATAGGGTATATGTTACACCTCCTACGACAAAGCAGGACATGAATAATAGGATTAGGGATATATGTCAAACAATAACCCCAGGCATGTTATCTAATGTCCGAGAAAATATCATTAAAAGAAGTGACATGTGTATTGAACAAGAAGGACATATATTCGAACATTTATTAAGAAGAAGAAACTGATTGTTTCTTGGAATGTTAAAGTAACAAAAATAGTGTGTTAACCAAAAAAATCAAAATATTTTGAAAACTGATTAAAGTGACATTTACATTTTTCAATTTGTTTTCCATGGCTACCTCGTTCGATTGACAAATTATTTAAAATGGTAAAAACCAGAAAAACCAAAATAGTTCGAAAACCATTAGAGATAGGAATTGGATACTTCCTACAAAAGTTGAAGAATATTATACTAGCTATAAGATGGCATAAAAATATACAGGGTGTTCCATTTGAAAATGTTGAGAAAAATGATTTTGAAATGTTTCGTTTTTGGAACCTTATTATGAACACACTGTATAAAATTCATAAACACTATTAATTGCATAGTATCTCTAAACCCCTTGTTATAAACCTCACACAATCCTGTGGTTAAAAAAATAATTTTAGAATGTTTTTTTGATTCTTTCTTTACTGGACTACAAAACTTTTTTCTTTAGTTTTTAATTTATTGCTCTTAAACTACCCAAGCAAATTAAATAATATTTTAGATATTTATAGAGGGCACTAATACGAACCTAAATATACAATAAAATACTGGGTGTCCCATTTCAAAAAGTACAACTTTCTGCCACCCTACTTTTTGAACTAATTGAAAATATTTTTAAAATGTGCAGAATACACAACCATACCTCAACACAAATAGCTTATTATCGACAAATCTTATCTTCAATGCATAAACTTACTCCGCGCAATCGTTGACTAACCCTGTACATCGCACATGAACGTGAACATAATTTGGGCTTAGACGGTGATGTTCCAAGACATAATGGCAATTTTGTATGTTAGTGTTCAAAGTACCGTATATAAAAGCTATACGGCGTGCATGTTCGTTTGGCACATATACGATCGAATATGAGCATACATTCATCGTGTGTGGCTACCTTTACACGTAAACATACCATGTTTTCAGATTTAAAATTATTTGTATTTTTATGTTCTGTTCTGTTCTGTTCGAAATTCCAATAACCTCTTGCTTTCTAGCATCCAGCCTAATATTTTTGTATTTTGATAATAGGAAAATAGGGGATTTGACCCAAATGGTGAGGGCGAATGGCGCCTACATAGCAACCGAAGCCATAAAGAAGTGAATAGGGAACTTATCCGCCTCGGAATTTCTTAACTTACAGGATGTCAATTTAAAATGTTCCCTTTAATATCTAGCTTCCATTAAATAATATTAAAAATCGGAGACACGTCAATTTTATTGTGAAGGGGATGCTTTTAAAGAATAATTGAACGCTCGTGGTTTAACTCTGGTGTGAGGTAGATGTACCGTAGTCAGGTTAGCAACGGCATTTGGCAACGCGAGCTATTCGCGTCGACGGCGGCAGCCGCGGTCGTTCGGACCGCGTGGTCTGGTCAATCTGCACCATATCCTGAATACCTAATATACATGTAATGTGCAGGCTCTTACGAATATTTTTAGTCTTTTGGAAGTGAAAAATAGGAAAGCGAGTCATTTCTTAATGACAGATATAATTTATTTTCTTGCAAATTAAACATATTTAATTCAATAAAGTTTAGAAAAGAGGGAGAATGAGGTCTAAAGTGCCAAGTGGATAAACTGAAAACGAGTGGTAATATTTAAGAAATTATAATTCTAAATTAGTTGTTGACCATTTACAGCCACAAAACCCGCATTGTTGGGGGTTTTTTCACTTAAACTGAGGGATACTACCTCCCTTAGCACATTTTTGATGAAGAAACACAAAGGCCGATGTAAATGTCTTCAGAAATGATTTTTGAAGTTGGAAAGAAACCGAAAATTAAATTTCTATATGAGCAGTTCACCATTTACCGCCACAAAACCCGCGTTGCTGGGGGTTTTTTCGCTTTAACTTAGGGGTACTACCACCCTTAGTACGTTTTTGATAAAGAACCAAAAAGGCCGACGTAAATTACTTCAGAAATGATTTTTGAAGTTGAAAGAAACATAATTTTAAATTTCTATATTAGCAGTTGACCATTTACCGCCACAAAACTCGCGTTGCTAGGGGTTTTTTCGCTTTAACTTATGAGTACTACTTCTCTTAGTACGTTTTTGATAAAGAACCAAAAAGGCCGACGTAATTACTTCAGAAATGATTTTTGAAGTTGGAAAGAAACAGAATTTTAACTTTCTATATGAGCAGTTGACCATTTACCGCCACAAAACCCGCGTTGCTGGGGGTTTTTTCGCTTTAACTTATGGGTACTACCTCCCTTAGTACGTTTTTGATGAAGAACCAAAAAGGCCGACGTAAATTACTTCAGAAATGATTTTTGAAGTTGGAAAGGAACAGAAAATTAATTTTCTATATTCGCAGTTGACCATTTACCGCCACAAAACCCGCGTTGCTGGGGGTTTTTTCACTTTAACTTAGGGATACTACCTCCCTTAGTACGTTTTTGATAAAGAGCCAAAAAGGCCGACGTAAATTACTTCAGAAATGATTCTTGAAGTTGAAAAGAAACAGAATTTTAAATTTCTATATTAGCAGTTGACCATTTACCGCCACAAAACCCGCGTTGCTTGGGGTTTTTTCGCTTTAACTTATGGGTACTACTTCCCTTAGTACGTTTTTGATAAAGAACCAAAAAGGCCGACGTAAATTACTTCAGAAATGATTTTTGAAGTTGGAAAGAAACAGAATTTTAACTTTCTATATGAGCAGTTTACCATTTACCGCCACAAAACCCGCGTTGCTGGGGGTTTTTTCGCTTTAATATGGGTACTACCTCCCTTAGTACGTTTTTGATGAAGAACCAAAAAGGCCGACGTAAATTACTTCAGAAATGATTTTTGAAGTTGGAAAGAAACAGAAAATTAATTTTCTATATTCGCAGTTGACCATTTACCGCCACAAAACCCGCGTTGCTGGGGGTTTTTTCACTTTAACTTAGGGGTACTACCTCCCTTAGTACGTTTTTGATAAAGAGCCAAAAAGGCCGACGTAAATTACTTCAGAAATGATTTTTGAAGTTGGAAAGAAACAGAAAATTAATTTTCTATATTAGCAGTTGACCATTTACCGCCACAAAACCCGCGTTGCTGGGGGTTTTTTCGCTTTAACTTATGGGTATTACTTCCCTTAGTACGTTTTTGATAAAGAACCAAAAAGGCCGACGTAAATTACTTCAGAAATGATTTTTGAAGTTGGAAAGAAACATAATTTTAACTTTCTATATGAGCAGTTGACCATTTACCGCCACAAAACCCGCGTTGCTGGGGTTTTTTTCGCTTTAACTTATGGGTACTACCTCCCTTAGTACGTTTTTGATGAAGAACCAAAAAGGCCGACGTAAATTACTTCAGAAATGATTTTTGAAGTTGGAAAGAAACAGAAAATTAATTTTCTATATTCGCAGTTGACCATTTACCGCAACAAAACCCGCGTTGCTGGGGGTTTTTTCGCTTTAACTTATGGGTACTACTTCCCTTAGTACGTTTTTGATAAAGAACCAAAAAGGCCGACGTAAATTTCTTCAGAAATGATTTTTGAAATTGGAAAGAAACAGAAAATTAAATTTCTATATTAGCAGTTGACCATTTACCGCCACAAAACCCGCGTTGCTGGGGGTTTTTTCACTTTAACTTAGGGGTATTACCTCCCTTAGTACGCTTTTGATAAAGAGCCAAAAAGGCCCACGTAAATTACTTCAGATATGATTTTTGAAGTTGAAAAGAAACAGAATTTTAAATTTCAATATGAGCAGTTGACCATTTACCGCCACAAAACCCGCGTTGCTGGGGGTTTTTTCGCTTTAACTTAGGGGTACTACCTCCCTTAGTACGTTTTTGATGAAGAACCAAAAAGGCCCACGTAAATTACTTCAGATATGATTTTTGAAGTTGAAAAGAAACAGAATTTTAAATTTCAATATGAGCAGTTGACCATTTACCGCCACAAAACCCGCGTTGCTGGGAGTTTTTTCGCTTTAACTTAGGGGTACTACCTCCCTTAGTACGTTTTTGATGAAGAACCAAAAAGGCCGACGTAAATTTCTTCAGAAATGATTTTTGAAGTTGGAAAGAAACAGAAATAAAATAAATGTCCCCAGATACGTCGAAATGCTAGGACGAACCCACGACTACTTTGTGTTGTGTGGTCACAAAAGTGACTTTCTCCTACTCTGTTACAAATTTCGCTCGTCATAATTTTAGGTATTAACAAATGGCATCTCAACAGTAACACCACCCTCTCTGTCACGCCCGCTGCCAGACGGTTGTATCGCGCTAGGTACGGGAGAACATAGGCACCAATAAAGGATATGCGCGTAATCTGATTCGTTGGCGGTAGCATTGAGGGTTGCGACAAAGGAAATCCGGCAAACGGTGTAGTACAGCAACATAATGTAGATCCCGTCTAATAAGATTTTCGCAGGCGTTATTTTGAAATGTCACTAAATACAAAGCCAACATTAAAGGCGTATATTTAGAATACTGTAAAACTGGATATTTATATACTTTTTGGAAGTTGTATGTTTACATACCGGCGTTAAAACGAACTTGGTACTACACCATGGAGCATTAGACAGTTCTCTTTTAAAGCGGCGCGGCGTTTTAAACCTTGCGCGCGATCAGTTGGATTTGATGTCCTTAGTTGTTACGTCATTGGTGTGAGATTGGAAAGGGATCGCTTTTTTGTTTCCAAAAATGACGTTTTGTCTTGCGCTCGATCAGTTAAATTTCATTTCTTCGGTGCTTGCGTCACTGGTGAGAGATTAGAAAGGGAGGAGTAGGGGAGGAAGGAGCCTTTTATTGTCCCCAAAAATTACGTTTCCTCTTGGGCTCGATCAGTTAAATTTGGTTTCTATTGGCGATTACGTCATTGGTCAGATATTGGAACGGCTGAAGGGGAGGAAGGAGCTCTTTTCTGGGAACAAAAATGCGCTTGCGCATGATTTTTATTTGTAGTTGCATATTGTATGGAAGCTATAAGGTAAATAGCATAGGGTAGGGAAGTATTAGATGAAAATTTTTGTGCAAAATATTTACAGTCTAGGTAGTGTCCTTGAGTCTGTCAACTACCTAGATTTGCTGGACTATTACAACTAACACGTGTGTTCTACTTTTTGCAGACACCCTTTGTATATATTTCTCTTTGATTTACCCGCTTGGGGCCCATATAAATGGGAGAGAACCTTAAAACAGCTTATTCTCTTTGCTGCAAGCGAACAGTAGTAGAGATATAATCATTTAACAGGATTCCGGAGTACCTGTAAACGAGTTTTCTTCCCAATCGTTTATTCCTGTTTTAGGAAAAAAATGTCTAAGGAAAAAAACCTTTGTAATAGAACTGTTACTCGCGGAAAGTCCATATTTTTTTTTTTCGGAAAATTTTTAGATTTATTTTTTTTTACTGGTCCATATAGAAAAAAATGATGGACTTTCCTCGAGTTGTTAACAAAATTTAGACATCTTTCGTTAAACAATTTTTTAAAAAAAATGTATCATTTTCATAGGAGACGAAAACTACGTTTTTCAGCGTAGAAAATTGAAGTATAGACCCAGATCACGTGCGGTCCCTTTCTTCCGATTATATCCGTTTCTGTCGGCGTACCGATCCCGGGCGGGCTCGACGCTTGAATTTATTGTTCGAACGGCAAAGAAAGATATAATTATTTATTATGCATTGCGATTTTCGTTTCTTTTTGAAGTGCAATCGAGATTTGGTGTGTTATTTTACTTCCTAGAAGTTGCTATTTCCTTTATATATTTTATTGGTTTTTATTCGTTAAATATATATTATTGTTTGTATTATATTATTATATATATATTATTATTTGTCATATTTATATAATGGGAAAGTTCAAGGAACGAGAAAAGAAAGGAAAAGTTATGTTGCTTTATTCGAAAAGAATAAGCAGGAGAAGAGCTCAAATAATAATGTAAGAGCATAAAATTATTTTAGCGGTAAAATTAAACGTATCCACATTGAAAATTGAAAATTATAAGAAGTGAAAAATATTTCTTATGTTATAGAACAAAAACTAAGACACAATACTTAGATTCATCTTCCAGGTACTATGTACAATATTTTAATGTTATGATAATACAGTACCGCCTATTCAATTAATACCGCGTTCAAGGCGGATAGAGAGCATTGGGGGGGGGGGGGGGGGGGGTCAAATTTCGTTTTGGGGGGCCATGCATAGAAAAATTACGAAAAGTATTACCTTGGCGCGTTAGTCAAACCGGTATATATGGTATTTTTCGGGTTAAATTGATGGTATACACCCCCCCCCCCCCCCCCCCCCCCCTGGATCAGCGCTTGACCGCGTTGGTGTGAACAACTTAATTTTACAAGAATATGAAAAAAAAATCTGTGTGAATAAAACTATAGTTTAGTGGTAAACCATTGGACTTGATAGACTTTTATTCTGGGGTATAAAAATAATTATGTAGTTTCTCAATATAAAAAAATACTAATATAATTGTTAACGATTGATTAACGAACGATATTTTTCATATGTTCATAAAGGCGTACAATGCGCAAATTTATAGGATGATTAACAACGTTTGTCGGTAGACGTGACAAAAGCTATCATGGTAGGATTTTGCTACACTGATAAAAATATCTAGGTTAGTAAATAGGGCTAAATCGTATGTGTTTTTTTGTATTGTCAGTGCCAACCACATAATATGTGTATTAATTTTAGAAGATGTTACTATTAGTTTTACTTTTAACTTTTAGATCTAAAGACACTGTGTGTGTATATAGTTTGGAAACGGCTTAATAACTTTTGAGCCGTTAATTTTTTTTTACAAAATTTGGGAGTGGTTTATAGGGGAATGTAAACTTCTTTTTGAAGGAATAATGACAGACTGTCAAAATGGCTGATGGGCGCCATTTTCGGGAAGAAATTTAAATAGGAAGGGGGTCTTGCGATACATCATTTTGAAGATACTATCGAGTACTTTACAATCTCAGAAAATTACTTCTGTATACCCGAAAACAAAATGGCGGCGTTTTAAAAATTGCATAGTTAGGTATATAGGTATTTTTTATTATCCTTAATTTCGTCTTAGGAAAATAACTACAACTTGACATAGTGTAGTAGGAATCAGAGAGCTACTCTTTCTTGAATATTTTATGGTGCTCAAATCCAAAATGGCCGCGGAGCGACATCTTGATAAGAAAAATTGAATAGGAAGTGAGGTCTTGCGATACATTATTTTTAAGGTCCTATCGAGTACTTTACGATCCCAGAATATTGTATACACAAAACCAAAGGGCGGCTTGTCAAAAAATAATATTTACTATTTTTTCTTTTGTTATATAACTTTAGATTTGTTGGTGTGATTATTAGTGGGTATTCTTCCTTACTTTTCAATTTTTTACATTGCCTAAAGAAATAGTACCCCTTTCGCTGAGGACGAATTTTCGGACCTTGATTTTCTGTGTCTGTGGTGCGGTCGTCCGATATTTAGTAGTTTCATATTCTTTTGCTGTTGGGTCAAAATTTGTTTACAGGCAACTTTCAGTAAATCGGAATTTAAAAATAAATCATCTCAAAAAACCTGCAAAATTTTTAATAGGTTTCTTATAGTATCTAATTAGAGGAATTATATATGTCCTCGCAAAAGATCATCGTCACAAAGATATTGGGTCTATTTTTGTATTTAGCATCGAATTTTTAATAATTTAACGCCCGTCACATGGCTAATTTTAATCTTCTGAACCATATAACGCCCATATTTGGAACTTAGTTATTTTAATTTGTCACTATAACAATCTTCCTATTATTTATAACAGCCCTGTCTTATATTGGCTTAAAGATTTGGTATGTTCCTTATAGAATATTAAAATACTCAGAAAATTAGTCATATTTTTAATCTACCTAAGGCAGTGGTTCCCAAACTTTTTCAGTTTGCGGCGCACTTACAGGTTTAGTATTTTGTCAGGGCGCCCCTACTCGCAATATGCATAATTCTAGAAACTTGCTCTGCTCTCTCGGGCTCGAGGCTCGATTAATAGCGGATGCGGCGCCGGCGTTGCCAAATGTAACTCAAATTCTGCCTTATCAGGAGCGCTTGGCGGCGCCCCTGGTTTCTTCTCGCGGCGCCCCGGGGCGCCGCGGCGCACACTTTGGGAACCACTGACCTAAGGTGTAAAGGAAACTTGCACATCAAAATATATTTTTCCTTAATGGTTTATAAATGGTTTATAAAAAAATATTGTATATAGCTTCGGATAACAAACCGTCACATCAATTTTCATGCGTGACCGGTGTTACTGTGACCAGCGATACAAAAATGCATAAATTCGTGGATAAGAGCTAATACAAGCTATATTTCTTAAACTTTGTTAGACTGAAAAGAGTGTCTGTATTCAAAAGAATGACTTCGTGTAGTAATTTTCCCTTAATTACGACTACTAGGTCCGAGTTAACCCTGTGACCGGCGATACAACATAAAAACATACGCCTGGTAAAAAGTAGGCAATATTCTAGTTTATACCTAAATAAACATAATAAGGAACTTACCTAAACAGGAGCACACTTTACACAAATTCAAACATATACCGTCATATTTGTAAAACTATTAGGCCTACCTCTAGTGGCTTCATTTATAAGAAATTTCTGCCGTGACCGGCGATACATGCAGCTGCAGGGACGGAACTTCTGGTTAATAATTGCGTTAGAGAAACTAAACTGTTGATCTTTGAACATTATTTTTTCAATACAAATTGTAGTAGGAGTGTAAATTATTTATATATAAAAGTAACTTTAGTAAAATGACGTGAAATATAAAAGGGTAAAGTAAGAAATTATTGACTGGGGACACCTGACCGGCGATAAATTTTTAAATTAAAATTATAGTACTGCAGCTATAGTCTAAAAAAAAATTTTAAAATTGCTTTCTATGTAAGCGGTTCCATATATTTCGCAAATTATAATCATTTCTACAGGCAAATAGTTTATTTTAGTAAGTTATATGCTAAGGACTGAAAGTTGCCTGTAAAAAATTTTTGACTCTGCTACAGTGTATACATCTTAATTTAGATACAGGAAGTGGTACAAAGAGTGTCAGTTGATCTTTAGAATCGTACCTGTTATACTTGGGTGTGTATACCGGGTGTTTCAGCAGGAACGCTCACCTCTATAACTTTTTTATTTTTTAAATTACAGAAATAAAACTAGTGTATTGTGTTGTATGTGATATTAATTTGCATTTTATGACATGTCGGACTAAATTTTGTCACTGCCGGTTTAACCGGAAATGACGTCAACTTTGGATTTTTAAATAGAATACCCAATATAATTTTTACTATATCGATTTAAAACATCATTCCAAATTCAACCACGCCCATACGTCACTTTTTGACATCTAAATAATTTTTATTTTTTGATCTAGATTGCTGTGAACTCTCTAAAATGGTTTACTTCTATGCCAAATAAATTATGGCTGATTTTAAAGTTGTATTTATGTTCATTTGTTTGTTAGCATTATGGCGTCATGGGGACCTAGATAAATGCGAAGCCGTTTGCACTTCTTGTGGTATTTCTTGTCATGAATTGTATTTTTAATAAATTATCTCTCCTTTTTTAACTTGACATAAAGGTGTGTGATATCAAATTGTTGGAAAAAAAGTGCTCTATCTTTTTGCCCGAGTGAGTCAATATGTTTCCATTTGAAAAAATTGAGTTTTCCGGGATAAAGCCTTCTTAAAAGTTTAAAAAGTGTGTACAAAATTTAAAACGCAATAGAATTTGAAAATTTCATTTTTATCAAGAAATTGGGTTAGAAGTAAACCATTTTAGGAGTTCATAGTAAGTAATCTAGATGAAAAATAAGAAGAAAAATTATTTTGTCTCAAAAAGTGACGTATGGGGTGTCGTTCCATTTGGAATGGTCGAATGGTGTGGAATCGATATAGCCAAAAATACATATACAGGGTGAACCATTTAAACATTCAAAGTTGAGGTCATTTCCGGTTAAACCTGAAGTGCCAAAATGGAGCCCGTCATGTCATAATATGCAAAATTATGTCAAACTACATAAACCCACCAAATTTTATTTCTTTAATTTAAACAGTAAAAAAGTTATAGGGGTGAGCGTTCGTCCTGAAATACGCGGTATGTGTTTATTATATATGCGTATATGTTACTACGAACGTTTTATATGCTTGCGGGTATGCGACTGTGTGTGTAGTACTTTTGCTAGTTCGCGTGAAAGTACTTATGCGAGTGCCTCTATTATTATACTATATAGGCATAAGTAAACATAGGTTATTTTATCGATATTATGTATTCTTGTGGAAATGTATTTTTGCAAACTTCTCCTATGCTACAGTACTATAAAGTATCCGGCACTGGAGACTGAGCTAGGTTGAAAACCCCAAATTTTATTAATACTTTCTATAGCATTAAAATAAAGATAAGTTTGTGTAAGGTTGTCTATTCCGAATATTTGTATAGTTTTCGAAATATTGTCAATTTAATATTGTTATGTGGCAAGTTTGCTGCCAATTTTTAGTAGGTACAGTTACTATACTAGTTTTCTATGACGGCTTTGAAAAACAGTTATTTTAATGCTAAATAGGAAATAATTAGAAAATTTGGGAGTTTTCATTTGAAAATGTAGATTTTTGCAGTTTTCTCAATTTCATTTTTAATCTTATTGTTTGAACATCACAAAATATTATATAAAATCTATTAAATCAGGTTACTTTTAATAATATTTTCAATTGAAATTAAATGAAAAGCTTTCTTATAGGAAAAATTAATTATTATTTTAAGGTCTGCAATCGTCAAAGACATAAGACCTTAAATATGTCAAACACACTTAAACTTAGGTATAGGACATGATATACAAAGTCTGCCTGGAATCTTTCGTAAATTCCAAAATGTAATAAAGGATAATCCATTTAAAATAAGCAAGTTGACACCGACTTCCGGTATAACCGGAAGTGCGACCATATTGAAAATATATTAGTCAAGTTCCATCAACATCCAGCATACTGTCCATTTTTCGAAATTTTTGCTATAGTGGATCGAGTTGATTCTCGAGGGGACACCCTGTATATAACTAGAGAAATTTCTCTCTGACACTTTTCCTATAGAAAAATGTTTCCTAAAGCTGTGCGATACATACATGAATAAATTGTTTTATTAAATTTGATTTATTTAAATATGAAATCTTTATAATAATTGGTTACGTTGGAAAGTAAAAATCAAATACAACTGCCAATAGTGCCAATGAATACTAGCTGAAACCGCGACCCACCGTCGGCGTCGAGCGATCTACATTATGCCTACAAAGCGCGAAATGAAAAATAAAAAATGAACAGAACAGAGGTCAAATCGGAGAATTCGACTGACCCGGCGTCCACGTACCTTCGACCGATCCGCCCCGTGCTACACGGCGCGAAATGAACACGGGTCAAATCGGAGATTTCGACTCACTCCGGCGTCCTCTTAACGTGTTATTTTATTTTCTGTGGTTATTATTTTATTGTGTATTATATATTGTATATTATAGTAAACAAGTAGATACTCTTCAACATGTAAGTATACAAAATTTAAGAATTTTTATTTAGTTCAGATAGAAAAATTGCTGTTGCGGTATGTTAAGTAGGAACTATATTTTTTTAAATTTTATTTTAGGAGCAAGCGATCGGTAGACTTTGAGTTTAGGGAGTTCTGGGGGAAATTTCAGAAGAAGCTAATATGTTGCGACTCCCTAACTGAAGTATCTGCCGATATATTTGACTATCAGGAGACGCACTCGCTTGCTCATTGTGTCTCATCAGATTTTAAAATGTCGATGGGGATTGCGAGGAAATTCAGGTTTGTTTCACTTTCACGTATATGTAGTGGTGGAAAATATGTAAATTTTTTGAAAACTTACTTTGTACAATATATCGTAGAACAATAGAATGGCTATAAAACCATATTAATAATTTTAATATATTTCTCGATTTATTATTTAACACATCTTGCATATGGCTTTAGCTCATAAAAAGCTGTTCCAAAATGTATTTGCGTAAAAATGCAGTTTATACAATTTTAGTGTACATTTGAGGAATTTCCCTTTAAGTCAGTTTATTTTAAAAAGTGAAACTTATAAAGAATTAAAAATATGTTTATACAATTGTGTTTATACCTATCATGCCAAATATACAATCACATTATTTCTATTTTAGGGACAAATTTGGAGTCAATGGTATAATTAACCGACAATGCAAAGTTGGATATTGTGCCTATATGAACACTCGCCCCCCGAACAGAGTATTTTATTTAATAACCAAAAAGAGATTTTTTCAAAAGCCAAAGTATTTTTATATTTGGAAGGCACTGGTGGATATGCGCCGTCTATGCATTTTCCACAACATAACAAAGTTGGCCATACCACGTATTGCTTATTGTGGTTTGCACAACAAAAGTTATGGTGTGGTGAGGTGCATGGTGGCGTATTTATTCCGCCATTGTCCCCAAATGAATATAACTATATGTTGTTTATAACTATTTTTCCGCAAAGTTAATTATGGTCATTTTATAAAAACAATACCTCGGCCTTTTGCAAAATTTACTCTAAATGTTTTTGTTATAGTATTGTTAAGCCATACCTACAATTTAAAACAAATTCATAAACAGGAACCGTGTTTTTTCTATGAAAACTCATTGTCGAGCAGCGATTTATGATTTTTTAAAATTTATCAAATTTCAACTTGGATAATAATATGTGTGCCATTTTATAAAAAAATACTTTGGCTTTTGGAAATGTTACTTAAAACGTTATTGTTATAGTATTGTTTCCACTAAGCAAAAAAACATCCCGATTTCGTGACATAGGTGCAGTTGTATTCATTGAAAATGGGGTCAAGTCTTATTACTAGTTTTGCCATATTTGCGTAAATCAGGCTTTTCTGATTAATTTACTGTTTTTAAGGTTATGAGCAATAAGCATTGGCGTCGCTAAACAAAATAAAATAATCTGATTGAATGTGATAAATGTATAAAAATATTTCTGTAATAACACATATTTTTTACTCAACGTAACATAACTAATAACGTATAGATTACCCGAATTTATTACCTATATTTAGATTGAAAAACTTTTTCGTCAGTGAACACTGCCGCATGCCACAACTGGCAGTCAATGAATACAACTGTACATGTCTTTAGGTTACATGTTACGTTGTACAAAAAGGATTTGTTACGGCACTGTTACGAAACGCACTGGTCGTATTGTCCGCCAATATAACAAAATTGGAGTTGCATTTATAACTTAACGTGTTTGATTCAAAAACTATAACGAAGTGGTTTCGTTTTTGAGATGTTTATTTTAAGGGCTTATCAAAACGTTATAATTATGTTGTATATAAGACATTCTCTCACAGGGCCAATAATCCATTCATAAAACTCTTGGAAAGTGAAGCTGTGATATGTTATTGAAAATCAGTAATGGGTGGAAGAGAGAACTACATGTGTGTGCGCTGAATGGCAACAATGTTGAAGTCTGATGGTTAAAACATAACCATAGTTCATTCATTAGTTCAAGATTCGTTTGATACTTTTAATTATTTATTTTAAGAACAATTTCGGATTAACCTTAAACCAGTTGTAATTGTCAAATTAACCAATTTTTAATTGGAATTTTGCACGATACCTTTGCGATAAATATGCTGCAATAATGATCGAAGGAGATGGGGAAGGCTGTATGTATTCGTTGCGTAGGCTAGAAATGTACACTTTTCTATCTGTAGTTTTATAAGATCTTTGCATTCTCGTTTCGAAACTATATCGAACCAATTTCGTTTTTAAAATGGAATAAATCCAGACATAATATCATTATATTGATGACTGATCCTTTATTGACAATGTAATAATTTTGTGAACCGTTAAATGTAATTGTTTCGTTTTTAAAATTAGGTACATAACGTTTAGTACCGAAATATCAAAAATTATATAGAACGAGGTAGCTCTAAAATGTCAATTTTGATAGTTTCCATAGAAATTATCTAAAAATTAACGTTTGTAAAATAATAACCCCCTCCTCCTCAAGAGGTGTCGGCATGAACCCAACTGGCTTGGTAAATAAAAGTAATTATCTGAGACGTTAATTAATAGGAGTATTGATAAATCTCGAAACATTTCAATAAAAATGGGAAGTTTTTTGTTGAAAACCCTTTAATTAATTATTATGATATGGGGTTTCACAACGGTTCTCATTAGGTAGATTTGTATTTTTCATGAGCTGATTTTAAAATATTTAAGAATATAGGTGAGGCTCCTGGTTCTTGCCTTGTAAATCTAAGGAAAAAATAATATTTTAAAATTTGTATAAAATAATATTTTTGTTAAATTGTTAGAGAACAGTAACTCGTCAGATATACAGGGTCTCCCGAAATTAAGGGGCAATACTTTACCACCATCTTCTCCGACTAAAAATAATAGAATTTTATCATATGGGCATAAGTGCAGAAATGCATGCTAAGGGAGCTACGGCCCTAAGAATGAGGAACCCTGAAGACGTTTTTTTCTAAATATTTTCGAAACCGTTCTTAATAAAATTTCGAAGTTAGGTATAGTATATAAACTTTTGACGCTAAATCAGTTCATGTATCAGAATTAAAAAATTTTAATCATATCAATTAAAAATATTAAATTTTATTTTAATTTTCAATTAATTATATTTTCCGTTTCCTAGGTCGGTCCTAATATTTAAACGCATCACTTCTTTCGATATCGTCCTTCTCCTAAGTTAAGAATAAACGTCCAGGGCTTTCTAGACGGACTGTGACCGCGCCTGGCGGCGGCTTACGCGCACTTCCGTCTGGGGTTGCTGCTCGTGGCTTGCACCTGGCGCGATGCAACTGTCTGTTGAGATGATGGACGGGCATTCATCATGTAAATCGATGCAGCGTCATTTGCCTGCAGCAGTGTTGCCAGATGCGAAATAAAAATATTGGTATCAGGCACCTCAAAAAAATGGTATTTTCTTAGAAAAAAATGCTTTGTGAATGGTTAGAGTGGAAAATTCCCCAGGAACGGGGGTTGTGTCTGTGGCGGTAAAGATCAACTACAATTTTAAATTCTTCTTTCTTTCCAACTTTGGTTTCTTGTTAAAAACGTAATAAGGGAGGTAATATTTTTTGGAGTTGGCTTTGGAATGGATTCATGGAAATAATAAATACAGACATAACGTAGAATTTTTTTCATTATGAATACATTCGACAGCCAAGTATCATAAAATATATTTTTATAAAATATTTTTTTTTTCCGAAAATATTGAAAATAGGTATAGGAACACCTAATATCATTAGATAGAAATTCGATCCTCCATTTGCAAAAAATATCAACTAGAGGGTGTCTGTATTGTCTTCTGAAACTATTGTCAAAATTTCAGCTTTCTAGCTGTAGCCGCTAAAAAGATGATTTTTCTTTTCAGGTCCCGATATGGCGTAAAAAATTCACAAAATTATTTATAATTAAAAACTATTAGATAGGTACATGTTATTATATATATTTAAAATTCCGAAGTTGTTACCACTTTTAGTGACGGCAACACCGCTTCATTCAAAGTAATTTACAAATGTAGGAAACCATATCTTATAGCCACAGGCAAATTTTCAAAATAAAAGCTCATTTAGTTCTCGATATACTTCTAATTGGATTGGTTTGTCCTTCTAATTTCTAAACTCGAAAGAAAGTCATGCATACGCATCTTCCTGAAATATAAATAAGAATTTAGCAATTGAATGGATGGTTTTGATTTCCATAAATTCTACTATTTTTGCCCATTTTGCCAATAACAATTACTATAACGACTAAACAGGGCAAGTCTTAGCATGGGAACGAATTGAGACCGGAAAATGGCTAGTGTACAATAATAATTGTTACCGCTCAGCAAGGACCACGGGAAGGTATGAACATTCCTTGCCAGGAAAGGATTAGGCTAGGTATATTAGTAGGGATGAGATGGTTAGTAAAAATTAGTAGTAAATATATAATTAGGTATTGCTACGTTTTATTTTTAGAAAACATGCTTGCATGCAATTAAAAAAATCAAGCAGGAAGCCTTTTAACATTGATTCATCAAGTGCAACTACAAATTAAAAATAAAGTGAAAGAAAAAGCAAATTTGGGCGCAAAAAGGGCTCCTTCCTCCCCTACACCCTTTCCAATCTCTCACCAATGACGTAACCACCAATAAAATATTAAGTTTAACGGATCGAGCGCAAGAGAAAACGTCATTTAGGGGCGCAAAAAAGGGCTCCTTCCTCCCCTACACCCTTTCCAATCTCTCACCAATGACGTAACCACCAATAAAATATTAAGTTTAACGGATCGAGCGCAAGAGAAAACGTAATTTTGGGGCGCAAAAAAGGGCTCCTTCCTCCCCTACACCCTTTCCAATCTCTCACCAATGACGTAACCACCAATAAAATATTAAGTTTAACGGACCGAGCGCAAGAGAAAACGTCATTTTTGAGCGCAAAAAGGGCTCCTTCCTCCCCTACACCCTTTCCAATCTCTCACCAATGACGTAACCAAAGTTAGAAATCAAATTTAGCTGATCAAGCGCAAGGTTAAGGGCCACCAGATATATCGGATTTACATAATATACATAAATTTTAGGCACGCGCCAATATAGAACTACTGAGAATTAAAATAACTAATAATTAAAACCTTTAGTAAACTTACTAATACTTAAGCAATGTATTATTCTTGTTAAATTTTACCAAAACAAAATGTTGAGGTGTACATTTTACTCGACTTATGAAAGAAACATCTAAGTATAGGATTAATGAATATAGGTAAATTTAAAATTTATAGTAATTTAAATTTAATACATAATTCGCAAACAAAATGTTTCGGTTCAATGAAGTTTTTATTTAACTTCATTATGCAGTCCTCGTGCCACCAACGGTCGCAAACTTCGCAAAGAAAGCATTTTTATTATTAGTATCACTGGAACAACTTACGCAAAAATCTTTAACCGCACCGGAAAATTCAATAATAAATTTTTGTATTACGCTCCTGTACTTATTCGCATCTAATGGTATATCAATATTGGTTCGGGACAACAAACAATAACCATAATAAATAACAAAAACGCCGCAGTTGAAAGGGTCATTTTGCCTTGGAATAAGTAGGTCTTGCCCAGCAAACACGGTAATGTAATATTTATATTCATATGATATAACTTTTTTATGTGTTATGTCACATTTCAGGTAACATCTAACATTAAATTGCATGCACTGAGAAGTGCGCAATGTCCGCATCAGTTACCTATTTTTGTTACGTAACGTAAACGTACGTTTTTTATATAACAATAGTTATGTAGGATTTACATATCGCCGTTATTCTATTTAGTGGCACAATAAAAGCCAAATTTTATGTCACTGTGACGTAATTTAATTGCACTAACACATACTTTTCATTTAACTATTCCAATATTCATGTAATATACAGAAAAACACCTCATATTTACCGAATACTGTTTCATTTGCCTTTTTAAAAAATATATTACTCGAGATGTTACCATTTTTTTTCCCAAGGCGCTCTGTATCAATAATACACCAGATCCAGTCGATCGTTTATATTTACTGACGTAATTTTTAAAATATTAGCTCAAATAATGAAATAATATTCAACTTTACTTTCGGACTTTGGGGGACAAAAATAAATGAAAAATTGATATACACAAGTGATTCATTCAGGTTTATTTAGAACATCGGAAGATCCAGTAATACTGTATATTTAAAAATACTACCGATGCCACCTAACAGGGCCCACCATTAGTCAACTTCTTCTTCTCCCATGTAGTCTTTGATTTGCCAGTCGAAACCACTCAGCAGCATGGTGCTCCACAGAAGCAATTGCTGATATGTTGTCTGCTTGCATTAGAATTACATCTACCAAAATTAACAAAAATTAAAATAATAAAGTTGAATATTAGAAACACCTACAACTAGGGTGTTGAACCTAAATTTGTAGCTCAGGAGCTTTTTCGAGTTAAAATGTTATTTATGTCAAAGCCTATGAGTATGAGGCTAATTCTCTTATTAAAGTAGTAAAATTCATTTTTCTAGGTTTCTAAAATAACTCGAATCTTAGAATCACAGAAAAACCTTAACAATTTTGATTAGATTAGGTTAAATTTACAATTTTTTAAACTGGTGTGAAAAAAAAAGTGTAAGTGATTTATACAAACTTTTGCAAATTAACATAACACCCAGATGGCAAAAATGATATTACATTCAGTTATATACTATATAAAGTAAAATATAGAATATAATAATATTAACCTAACTATTACAAGTTTTGCAACATATAAATGTTTCACTGCGAAGTTTTCCTTTCTTCCATACCAGGAACATCATGGAACAAAATATTTAAACTTTACTTACCATTATTTCAATCGACACCACATTTTAGGAAATTTACCTGCCTTGAAACGTACAACGGTACAACCCAACACAACACCTGTCGCGAAATGAAAGAAAATGGCGGAAATTACGTTTTAAGGCAGACAGAACAAACGACCGTCATGCATTACGTGGCGGGAGTTTTGAATTGAGGAACTACGGCAGCCAAAATTTACATCCCACTAACGTAATATAAAGTAGTCACTTACACATTAATATTACGTAACAAAGCAATCAAATCCATTTGGTAACAACTGTAATATAAATGTGACAATTTAAATTAAGTATATTTTTTATATAAAACTGGTTCCTCTGGGGTGACGGTGAATTTACGTAGCATACAAGTCATAATTGTTACATAAAAAAATTAAGAATTGTAACATCGCTTTTACGTTATTATTATATAAAAGGTTTATATAATATTATTTACCCTAGAATTACGTAAAACTAACATAAATATCACACGCGTGTTTGCTGGGTGCGATATATATTTTAGGGGTTTCTATGCATGAGAAAATTTTGTGTTATAATTTTTAATGAATTTTTCAAAAATTAATCGCTTATTGTCGATCTCGTCTAAATACATTTGCTTGTTGCCCGACCGCGCGGAATTTAAATAGTTAAACTCGCATGTCTTAAAATTTACGTGAACCAATGTCCAGTGATCATTCGTTTGATTTACTGGAATAATAAGTTCGCTAACATTTACAAGTGTTTTCAAACCAGCTTTAACAGTTTTAGTTGGAAAAATGCACGTACCTTCGAACCACGACCAGTTATTTGTGACCCATTTAATTCTTTCATTTTTTCTAGAACTAAGTCTATAAGAAAATTATCGACCCAATACTCTCTATAATTAACTGAATTATTAGCAGGTACATTTAGGGATCCGAAGCTTCCGGAATTGAGACAATTTATAGGACGCATGAATCTACTGTTGGGGAAAATGGCTACGGAGTAATCTGGCGGCAAGTTTTGATAATATGTAATATTATTTATTAAACCGTTCTCAAGAAAATTAAATTTTGTATAAGTTTCCAAGTGATTAAAATCTTTATTTGTCAAACATTTTTTACTGGCGGCTCCCTTATAATATGAACCGATTTTTTTAACCTTTTTAGACCACTGTTCTTCGAGGTCAACCCGTTTTCTTTTATTCAGAGCACAAGATTTTTTATTTAAAGAAAATTGAATCTGGTCGGCTTTTGGCGCATTCTTTTAGATAATATATCATTTTTTAAATAATTAAAATAATTTTCCACGGGAGCATTACTCGATCGGTTGCCAATGATTATTGCACTCCACAGCGGCAAATATGTAAAATATTTTTTAATTAATACCGATAAAAACGCGGGATTATAATATTTGTTTAGATCTGCTTCCCCCTCGTTACACAAATTTTGATCTACGGTTTCACGAATTTTTGAGAAACGAACAAAAAATGACGATTTTGAATAAAAATTTTCGGATTTATTGATTCGTTCTATTATCTTTTCCGCCTCTTCTGACATTTCACTGTTATCTACAATACCTTTATAAGACACGCTGAATTCCATAATTCTTTTTTCCGAAGCGTCAACAGACAGACTATTATATTTTGAATCTAAGAGAAGGACTAAATTTTCGAACCATATTTCAACGTCTACAATATTCAGCATTATTGGGACTGACGCAAGTGCTTCCTTTAAAACAATTTTAACGCCATTATCATTAAAATGTTTATTTACAAAATTTGCAAAAATTTTCATAACGTGAGCGCAACATAGCTGAATGGGAGTTATACTGTCATTTTTAATTTTATTATATATGCAAGCAAATATATTGATATAATTTAGAAGGGATTGATCATTAAATGCCCTTGCCAATGCATGAATTTCAGCCAATGAAAAATCCGTCACTACTCGATCGAATATTGGCCATATTTGACTATTTTTTTCCCAAGAAGCCCTAAATTTCGACAGCCAATTAGAGATGGAAATGATATCATGGGACGATGATACCATTTCTGTAACCGGACAAACGCACCTATTTCCGTCTTTGTAGGAACCTAATGAAATTACCCCCGCATAATACAAAATTCGCTTTTCTAAAGGATTACCGTCACAATTTGGGGGTTGACGCACTACACTACCTGTCGCATCTAGATGAAGTGTAATTTTTCGGTTAACTGATAGCTTAATTTCGTGATTTATTAAATCGGTTTGTTCCTTACTAAAAATGTATACCGTTAAAGGTTCGCCTGTAAATTGAATATACTCTTTATGCGCGCGGCCCATCAAATGCATGTCAATTTTATCATCATCGGCCCTATCTTTTCGTGCTTGAAATACTGACCGAATATTTTTATAAACACTATCCGACTTTATCAATTGTAAATTTTGAGCATCCAAAAGATTTTTATCTGCTTTTAAAACATTTTGCATTCGCATGTGAATGGGGTTTTTGTCAGAAAATTTTTTACCGACTAGAGCTCTTTCAACTCCCCTAACTTGGCGGGTCAGACTATGCGCATGCTTAAAGTTTAGACAAGAACTGTATACATTAAATATATATTGACTAGAAGTTAGTTTTAGATCGCATCTAATTGTAAAACTTTTACATGATTTGTGACCGCAATAACCGTAAATAGTTAAGTTACTTAAAATTCTATAACTTTTACTGTAGAAAATGCAAGTATTGTTTACTGCTTGAATCCGTTCTTTAAAAAAATAGACGTAAGTTTCCTTAAATTTAATGTTACCGCTGTTATTTATTGTTATTAATTCATTATATTCTTTTTCCGTAACAAAAAAACTTCCCTCAAATTCTAGGCAAACAAATGATTTTTTTTGGGAAACACTTGCTTCGTCCATCTCGTTATAAATATTTCTTATTCCCTTAGGTAATATATCTTTCGTCGTTTGATGTAAGCTTTTAGAAAATATCGAGTTAATAGTGTCAGTTGTGTCAGCAACATCTAACTCGTCATCAGTAATACCGTCTTGTTCCGAAAGATCCGCATTCATAAGAAGAATCGACAAAATCGTTATAATGGGTAAAAAATTGTCTGATTCCTCCTGAATTTTTAGTTAAAACCCGCATTACGTTCCTTCGATATTCATATTTATCGCTACCATAAGCCAGAGAGGCTGCTTCGCCGATTATCATATTATCTATAGCTAAAGTACATGCTTCTTTGTAAGAAATCTTTAAATTATTAAAAAATAATGCAAGTTGTTTAAAATTAGCCCGAACTTTTCTTGAAGGCATTTTAAAATAAAAAGATTTTCTTACCTAATTTTAATATAGTTAACAAGCTAACATGCGCTACAAATACACAACAGAACTACCAAAAATAAGCAACCAATATAAATATTGTAAACATAAAAAAATATGTGGTTTATTCGCTGGTGTTTGACACGACTATTCTTAATCACATAGGACATAGAGCATCAAACTGAGAAAAAGTAAAAGAGTAAAACTAAATATTCGGGTTGAGAAAACAATGTTGCAATTGTTCCATGTTCTATTTTAAATATCATTAAGCCTTATATAGATTATTAAAATAGGTAATGTAAGTTAATGATCCAAGAATGTTCATTGCAATCCCTACCTAGCTAAATTTTTCTGTAAAATAAAGATAAACTTCGCAGTATATACGGGGTCAAGCAGATCAAAAATAACAATACAGAGTGTCTGTAAAAGGTCTTTACAAAATCCTACCACATATTCTTCAGACCCAGTTTTCCGATTTAAGTGTACTTACCTTTCTCGAAAACCGTCAGAGGAATCGAGTCTTATCAGGCCCTTTTTGTAGAAAATGAGTTGGTTGATCTGAATTTTGTGCCCAGACCCCTCTAGTTCTATTGGTGTAGAAATTTGAAACAAGCAGTTAGTAAAACACGAGATATCACAGTTTCAGTTCCGGAAGCAAGTTTCCCATTAATATGGTGAAATTATAAGGTAATTTTCTTTGTAAGTAGGACACATATAGTACAATGATAAATCAGTCATTCATAAAATTTTACACGCAGATGTTGCTTTGATATATAAAAACCCTAAAATGTCTCATAGCAGCTATTCAGAGGAAGTAGAGGAAGTGCCACTGCCTCGCCTTTTGCGTGAAATATATTGACCTATAACGATAGAAGGGGGTGTCTAAGAATATTTTTCTCTCACTCTTCCGCTATATTTTCGCCCACGAGCCGCCACTGTCTCATAGTTTACTTGAATCGAATGGTGATAAGAATTTTATAGAAAAAAGTTACATTCGTTTCCCATGCTGTAATAATCACAAAAAACACATTACAAGTTTAGAAAGATACGTCTAGTCTTAAACGAGAATTTATTGATATTTTAATCAGGATGATAAGCCTTAGAGAAGGAAAATAGAAGATTAGCAACATTGTAACTTCCGGTAAATCATCAAACGGAGTCTAACCATTTTAAAAATCATGGCAACTCACCATGGTCACCGTCTTAGTCCGGGATAAATATTCACTAAGAAGTAAATTAAATCTAAAAAACAAAACAATAATCTACAAAGTATACGTAAGGCAGCCCTTCTATATGAAGCATCTTCATGGTAGACAGTATCAGGTTAGGAAAAAGCAAGGTCCAAACCTACCAAAACAGTAAAAATGATCAGCTAAAAGCTTAAGTTAAACGCTATAACGAAAAGAAGTAACAGGCGGAGCCTAAGTGAAAATGTTCAGTTATGATCCTGGCAGATGTTTTCCTCCATTTTACTCAATATCTAGCGTTAAAATATAACAACGAATACACATTTTTGTTCAGTAGAATTTTATTATGCCAATTATAATTTTTCTGTAGAATAATAAGTTTATTTTTCATTATATCCTGCCTTTTCATCCAATGATCTTCAATTCACGCGACAAAATCTCATAAACAACAAATTTAAATACTCTGGTAACTCCAAACTTGCCAACTATACAAAAGAGATGTATTTATGTATATCAGAACGAATTACATAGATGTTTAAAACGTCGCGCCGCTTTAAAAGAGAACTGTCTAATGCTCCATGGTGTAGTATCAAGTTCATTTTAACGCCGATATGTAAACATACGACTTACAAAAAGTATAAAAATATCCTGTTCTACAGTATTCTAAATATTCGCCTTTAATGTTGCCTTTGTATTTAGTGACATTTCAAAAAAAAACATGCGAAAATCTCACTAGACGGAATCTACATTATGTTGCTTTACGACACCGTTTGCCGGACTATTAGTTGGACTTTCTTTGTCGCAACCATCAATGCTACCGCCAACGAATCAGAATACGCGCAAGTCCTTTATTGCTGCCTATGTTCTCCCGTACCTGGCGCGATGCAACCGTCTGGCAGCGGTGCAACCGTCTGGCAGGTGGTGTTACTATTGAGATGGCGTGAGTTAATACCATAGACAAAGAAAGAGAGGGGACGAATAATTCCGGTTTACGGGCCGTCGCAGAAAGTGTTACCTAAAATTGATCCACCGCCATTGATAGGGAGCCAGACAATCGAGGTTGCACCAAGTGTATTTTGGTGATTTGTGGTGAGGAGAGCTATTATAAGAATTCAGTTTATTTACAGAAAAATGGTGAATTATTGTGCCTATGGCTGTAAAAGCCGTAATGAACGAAAGAAGCTTGGAATTACTTTCCGTCGGTAAATATTCAAATTGTATTTTTTGCATGCATTTATTTTATATTAGATATCTCCCTTGTAAGTTTAGCAGTATATATTATTTGAAACTATGATTAAGGCCATAGTTAAAGCTACCTTCCTTTGTAATTTGTACTAGATTTGTTGCACTTTTCATTCAAGATTTCTAATAAGAACCAGGTAATTGCCCTTGGAGAGGGTGTGTTACTCAATGGCGTACCTGCATGATTTGTATATTTTGACAAAATTAAATTATTTCTTATTTAATTTTGGTTAATTATTAGTGAAAGCATTATATTATTTCGAATGTATCCAGTGTTATTTTTTTTTAAAGAAAGCGAATCGTTGAAGATCATAGTCTTTGAGAAACACGACTTCAGGCGAAGGTCGTTTCACAAGGATGGCGTCCTGTTAAAACTTATTTTAAACCACTAAGCTCACACATTGTTGTATTGTTTTTAGATTTCCGAAAGATCCACAAAAGCAAACATTTGGGTGCAGAACATGGGACTTAGAGATTGGACACCTTCCCCTGCCTACAGGATTTGTTCAAAGCATTTTGAGAAGTACTTTTTTATAAAGTTGAGGAAAGAGTTCGATTACTTGGATGTGCTGTGCCAACATTATTTTCAAAACTACCAGTAATTACATTTTGTTGCTTCTTTGTAATAAATTTTGAATCGACCAATTTTGTTTTTTATCTTGCATTTTCCCTAAAGTTGAAAGATATTAAAACCTTTCCTATATGAAATTATATTTTTGGCTAATCAAATTAATATTTATTAAGCATTCATAAATTATTGAGAAGCAGAAGAACATTTGTACTCAGAAGGGACACAATATACAAATTCAATTCAATAAAAATATTACTTTTCCATAAATAATAATTTTGTACTGGGATAATACTAAGAAAATATTCATGTAACGCCACTGCTAAATCCGATAAGGAGCCAGGCGGTAACAAAATAGCTTCTGGTTTTACGCGTCCCCTCTCTTCCTTTGTCTATGGTTAATACCTAAAATTATAACGAGCGAAATTATGATATTGGTAACAGAGTAGGAGAAAGTCACTTTTGTAATCACACAACACAAACTAGTCGTGGGTTCGTCCTAGCATTTCGACGTATCTGGGGACATGTAAATTAATAAAGTATGAATTGGTAAATTTTATCAAAGCAGGAATATTGGCGGGTGCATCTATTGTATATTGATTTATTGCTTATAAAGTGTCAAATTTTTTAGAGATGATGTGTTCCCTTCTGTAATGTACTTATCTTATTATCTTTAGTGGGAATCGAATCGTCCTTAAATTTTTTGGTTGTTATAGTACACTTATTATAAATAATAACTAAATAATATATTACAAAGTCTTAAACTTAATTCAACATCTATATGAACATTTCTGAAGAAACTTACGTCGGTTGTACGTTCCTTCATCAAAAACGTACTAAGGGAGGTAGTATCCCTAAGTTAAAGCGAAAAAACCCCCAGCAACGCGGGTTTTGTGGCGGTAAATGGCCAACTCCTAATATAGAAATTTAATTTTCTATTTCTTTGCAACTTCAAAAATCATTTCTGAAGAAATTTACGTCGGCCTTTTTGGTTCTTCATCAAAAACGTACTAAGGGAGGTAGTACCCCTAAGTTAAAGCGAAAAAACCCCCAGCAACGCGGGTTTTGTGGCGGTAAATGGTGAACTGCTCATATAGAAATTTTAAATTCTGTTTCTTTCCAACTTCAAAAATCATTTGTGAAGTAATTTACGTCGGCCTTGTTGGTTCTGTATCAAAAACGTACTAAGGGAAGTAGTACCCATAAGTTAAAGCGAAAAAACTCCCAGCAACGCGGGTTTTGTGGCGGTAAATGGTCAACTGCTAATATAGAAATTTAATTTTCTGTTTCTTTATAACTTCAAAAATCATTTCTGAAGAAATTTACGTCGGCCTTTTTGGTTCTTTATGAAAAACGTACTAAGGGAAGTAGTACCCATAAGTTAAATTGAAAAAACCCCCAGCAACGCGGGTTTTGTGGCGGTAAATGGTCAACTGCTCATATAGAAATTTAAAATTCTCTTTCTTTCCAACTTCAAAAATCATTTCTGAAGTAATTTACGTCGGCCTTTTTGGTTCTTCATCAAAAACGTACTAAGTTAGGTAGTACCCCTAAGTTAAAGTGAAAAAACCCCCAGCAACGCGGGTTTTGTGGCGGTAAATGGTCAACTGCTAATATAGAAATTTAATTTTCTGTTTCTTTCCAATTTCAAAAATCATTTCTGAAGAAATTTACGTCGGCCTTTTTGGTTCTTTATCAAAAACGTACTAAGGGAGGTAGTATACCTACGTTAAAGTGAAAAAAACCCCAGCAACGCGGGTTTTGTGGCGGTAAATGGTGAACTGCTCATATAGAAATTTAAAATTCTGTTTCTTTTCAACTTCAAAAATCATTTCTGAGGAAATTTACGTCGGCCTTTTTGGTTCTTCATCAAAAACGTACTAAGGAAGGTAGTATCCCTACGTTAAAGTGAAAAAAACCCCAGCAACGCGGGTTTTGTGGCGGCAAATGGCCAACTGCTAATATAGAAATTTAATTTTCTGTTTCTTTATAACTTCAAAAATCATTTCTGAAGAAATTTACGTCGGCCTTTTTGGTTCTTTATCAAAAACGTACTAAGGGAAGTAGTACCCATAAGTTAAAGCGAAAAAACCCCCAGCAACGCGGGTTTTGTGGCGGTAAATGGTCAACTGTTCATATAGAAATTTAAAATTCTGTTTCTTTTCAACTTCAAAAATCATTTCTGAAGTAATTTACGTCGGCCTTGTTGGTTCTTTATCAAAAACGTACTAAGGGAAGTAGTACCCATAAGTTAAAGCGAAAAAACCCCCAGCAACGCGGGTTTTGTGGCGGTAAATGGTCAACTGCTAATATAGAAATTTAATTTTCTGTTTCTTTCCAACTTCAAAAATCATTTCTGAAGAAATTTACGTCGGCCTTTTTGGTTCTTCATCAAAAACGTACTAAGTTAGGTAGTACCCCTAAGTTAAAGTGAAAAAACCCCCAGCAACGCGGGTTTTGTGGCGGTAAATGGTCAACTGCTAATATAGAAATTTAATTTTCTGTTTCTTTCCAATTTCAAAAATCATTTCTGAAGAAATTTACGTCGGCCTTTTTGGTTCTTCATCAAAAACGTACTAAGTTAGGTAGTACCCCTAAGTTAAAGTGAAAAAACCCCCAGCAACGCGGGTTTTGTGGCGGTAAATGGTCAACTGCTAATATAGAAATTTAATTTTCTGTTTCTTTCCAACTTCAAAAATCATTTCTGAAGTAATTTACGTCGGCCTTTTTGGTTCTTCATCAAAAACGTACTAAGGGAGGTAGTACCCCTAAGTTAAAGCGAAAAAAACCCTCAGCAACGCGGGTTTTGTGGCGGTAAATGGTGAACTGCTCATATAGAAATTTAAAATTCTGTTTCTTTTCAACTTCAAAAATCATTTCTGAGGAAATTTAGGTCGGCCTTTTTGGTTCTTCATCAAAAACGTACTAAGGGAGGTAGTACCCCTAAGTTAAAGTGAAAAAACCCCAGCAACGCGGGTTTTGTTGCGGTAAATGGCCAACTGCTCATATAGAAATTTAATTTTCTGTTCCTTTCCAACTTCAAAAATTATTTCTGAAGATATTTACTTCGGCCTTTTTGGTTCTTTATCAAAAACGTACTAAGGGAGGTAGTATCCCTAAGTTAAAGTGAAAAAACCCCCAGCAACGCGGGTTTTGTGGCGGTAAATGGTCAACTGCTCATATAGAAAGTTAAAATTCTGTTTCTTTCCAACTTCAAAAATCATTTCTGAAGTAATTTACGTCGGCCTTTTTGGTTCTTCATCAAAAACGTACTAAGTTAGGTAGTACCCCTAAGTTAAAGTGAAAAAACCCCCAGCAACGCGGGTTTTGTGGCGGTAAATGGTCAACTGCTAATATAGAAATTTAATTTTCTGTTTCTTTCCAATTTCAAAAATCATTTCTGAAGAAATTTACGTCGGCCTTTTTGGTTCTTTATGAAAAACGTACTAAGGGAAGTAGTACCCATAAGTTAAATTGAAAAAACCCCCAGCAACGCGGGTTTTGTGGCGGTAAATGGTCAACTGCTCATATAGAAATTTAAAATTCTCTTTCTTTTCAACTTCAAAAATCATTTCTGAAGTAATTTACGTCGGCCTTTTTGGTTCTTTATGAAAAACGTACTAAGGGAAGTAGTACCCATAAGTTAAATTGAAAAAACCCCCAGCAACGCGGGTTTTGTGGCGGTAAATGGTCAACTGCTCATATAGAAATTTAAAATTCTCTTTCTTTCCAACTTCAAAAATCATTTCTGAAGTAATTTACGTCGGCCTTTTTGGTTCTTCATCAAAAACGTACTAAGTTAGGTAGTACCCCTAAGTTAAAGTGAAAAAACCCCCAGCAACGCGGGTTTTGTGGCGGTAAATGGTCAACTGCTAATATAGAAATTTAATTTTCTGTTTCTTTCCAATTTCAAAAATCATTTCTGAAGAAATTTACGTCGGCCTTTTTGGTTCTTTATCAAAAACGTACTAAGGGAGGTAGTATACCTACGTTAAAGTGAAAAAAACCCCAGCAACGCGGGTTTTGTGGCGGTAAATGGTGAACTGCTCATATAGAAATTTAAAATTCTGTTTCTTTTCAACTTCAAAAATCATTTCTGAGGAAATTTACGTCGGCCTTTTTGGTTCTTCATCAAAAACGTACTAAGGAAGGTAGTATCCCTACGTTAAAGTGAAAAAAACCCCAGCAACGCGGGTTTTGTGGCGGCAAATGGCCAACTGCTAATATAGAAATTTAATTTTCTGTTTCTTTATAACTTCAAAAATCATTTCTGAAGAAATTTACGTCGGCCTTTTTGGTTCTTTATCAAAAACGTACTAAGGGAAGTAGTACCCATAAGTTAAAGCGAAAAAACCCCCAGCAACGCGGGTTTTGTGGCGGTAAATGGTCAACTGTTCATATAGAAATTTAAAATTCTGTTTCTTTTCAACTTCAAAAATCATTTCTGAAGTAATTTACGTCGGCCTTGTTGGTTCTTTATCAAAAACGTACTAAGGGAAGTAGTACCCATAAGTTAAAGCGAAAAAACCCCCAGCAACGCGGGTTTTGTGGCGGTAAATGGTCAACTGCTAATATAGAAATTTAATTTTCTGTTTCTTTCCAACTTCAAAAATCATTTCTGAAGAAATTTACGTCGGCCTTTTTGGTTCTTCATCAAAAACGTACTAAGTTAGGTAGTACCCCTAAGTTAAAGTGAAAAAACCCCCAGCAACGCGGGTTTTGTGGCGGTAAATGGTCAACTGCTAATATAGAAATTTAATTTTCTGTTTCTTTCCAATTTCAAAAATCATTTCTGAAGAAATTTACGTCGGCCTTTTTGGTTCTTCATCAAAAACGTACTAAGTTAGGTAGTACCCCTAAGTTAAAGTGAAAAAACCCCCAGCAACGCGGGTTTTGTGGCGGTAAATGGTCAACTGCTAATATAGAAATTTAATTTTCTGTTTCTTTCCAACTTCAAAAATCATTTCTGAAGTAATTTACGTCGGCCTTTTTGGTTCTTCATCAAAAACGTACTAAGGGAGGTAGTACCCCTAAGTTAAAGCGAAAAAAACCCTCAGCAACGCGGGTTTTGTGGCGGTAAATGGTGAACTGCTCATATAGAAATTTAAAATTCTGTTTCTTTTCAACTTCAAAAATCATTTCTGAGGAAATTTAGGTCGGCCTTTTTGGTTCTTCATCAAAAACGTACTAAGGGAGGTAGTACCCCTAAGTTAAAGTGAAAAAACCCCAGCAACGCGGGTTTTGTTGCGGTAAATGGCCAACTGCTCATATAGAAATTTAATTTTCTGTTCCTTTCCAACTTCAAAAATTATTTCTGAAGATATTTACTTCGGCCTTTTTGGTTCTTTATCAAAAACGTACTAAGGGAGGTAGTATCCCTAAGTTAAAGTGAAAAAACCCCCAGCAACGCGGGTTTTGTGGCGGTAAATGGTCAACTGCTCATATAGAAAGTTAAAATTCTGTTTCTTTCCAACTTCAAAAATCATTTCTGAAGTAATTTACGTCGGCCTTTTTGGTTCTTCATCAAAAACGTACTAAGTTAGGTAGTACCCCTAAGTTAAAGTGAAAAAACCCCCAGCAACGCGGGTTTTGTGGCGGTAAATGGTCAACTGCTAATATAGAAATTTAATTTTCTGTTTCTTTCCAATTTCAAAAATCATTTCTGAAGAAATTTACGTCGGCCTTTTTGGTTCTTTATGAAAAACGTACTAAGGGAAGTAGTACCCATAAGTTAAATTGAAAAAACCCCCAGCAACGCGGGTTTTGTGGCGGTAAATGGTCAACTGCTCATATAGAAATTTAAAATTCTCTTTCTTTCCAACTTCAAAAATCATTTCTGAAGTAATTTACGTCGGCCTTTTTGGTTCTTTATGAAAAACGTACTAAGGGAAGTAGTACCCATAAGTTAAATTGAAAAAACCCCCCAGCAACGCGGGTTTTGTGGCGGTAAATGGTCAACTGCTCATATAGAAATTTAAAATTCTCTTTCTTTCCAACTTCAAAAATCATTTCTGAAGTAATTTACGTCGGCCTTTTTGGTTCTTCATCAAAAACGTACTAAGTTAGGTAGTACCCCTAAGTTAAAGTGAAAAAACCCCCAGCAACGCGGGTTTTGTGGCGGTAAATGGTCAACTGCTAATATAGAAATTTAATTTTCTGTTTCTTTCCAATTTCAAAAATCATTTCTGAAGAAATTTACGTCGGCCTTTTTGGTTCTTTATGAAAAACGTACTAAGGGAAGTAGTACCCATAAGTTAAATTGAAAAAACCCCCAGCAACGCGGGTTTTGTGGCGGTAAATGGTCAACTGCTCATATAGAAATTTAAAATTCTCTTTCTTTCCAACTTCAAAAATCATTTCTGAAGTAATTTACGTCGGCCTTTTTGGTTCTTCATCAAAAACGTACTAAGTTAGGTAGTACCCCTAAGTTAAAGTGAAAAAACCCCCAGCAACGCGGGTTTTGTGGCGGTAAATGGTCAACTGCTAATATAGAAATTTAAAATTCTGTTCCTTTCCAACTTCAAAAATTATTTCTGAAGATATTTACTTCGGCCTTTTTGGTTCTTTATCAAAAACGTACTAAGGGAGGTAGTATCCCTAAGTTAAAGTGAAAAAACCCCCAGCAACGCGGGTTTTGTGGCGGTAAATGGTCAACTGCTCATATAGAAAGTTAAAATTCTGTTTCTTTCCAACTTCAAAAATCATTTCTGAAGTAATTTACGTCGGCCTTTTTGGTTCTTCATCAAAAACGTACTAAGGGAGGTAGTACCCCTAAGTTAAAGCGAAAAAAACCCTCAGCAACGCGGGTTTTGTGGCGGTAAATGGTGAACTGCTCATATAGAAATTTAAAATTCTGTTTCTTTTCAACTTCAAAAATCATTTCTGAGGAAATTTAGGTCGGCCTTTTTGGTTCTTCATCAAAAACGTACTAAGGGAGGTAGTACCCCTAAGTTAAAGTGAAAAAACCCCCAGCAACGCGGGTTTTGTGGCGGTAAATGGTCAACTGCTAATATAGAAATTTAATTTTCTGTTTCTTTCCAACTTCAAAAATCATTTCTGAAGAAATTTACGTCGGCCTTTTTGGTTCTTCATCAAAAACGTACTAAGTTAGGTAGTACCCCTAAGTTAAAGTGAAAAAACCCCCAGCAACGCGGGTTTTGTGGCGGTAAATGGTCAACTGCTAATATAGAAATTTAATTTTCTGTTTCTTTCCAATTTCAAAAATCATTTCTGAAGAAATTTACGTCGGCCTTTTTGGTTCTTCATCAAAAACGTACTAAGTTAGGTAGTACCCCTAAGTTAAAGTGAAAAAACCCCCAGCAACGCGGGTTTTGTGGCGGTAAATGGTCAACTGCTAATATAGAAATTTAATTTTCTGTTTCTTTCCAACTTCAAAAATCATTTCTGAAGTAATTTACGTCGGCCTTTTTGGTTCTTCATCAAAAACGTACTAAGGGAGGTAGTACCCCTAAGTTAAAGCGAAAAAAACCCTCAGCAACGCGGGTTTTGTGGCGGTAAATGGTGAACTGCTCATATAGAAATTTAAAATTCTGTTTCTTTTCAACTTCAAAAATCATTTCTGAGGAAATTTAGGTCGGCCTTTTTGGTTCTTCATCAAAAACGTACTAAGGGAGGTAGTACCCCTAAGTTAAAGTGAAAAAACCCCAGCAACGCGGGTTTTGTTGCGGTAAATGGCCAACTGCTCATATAGAAATTTAATTTTCTGTTCCTTTCCAACTTCAAAAATTATTTCTGAAGATATTTACTTCGGCCTTTTTGGTTCTTTATCAAAAACGTACTAAGGGAGGTAGTATCCCTAAGTTAAAGTGAAAAAACCCCCAGCAACGCGGGTTTTGTGGCGGTAAATGGTCAACTGCTCATATAGAAAGTTAAAATTCTGTTTCTTTCCAACTTCAAAAATCATTTCTGAAGTAATTTACGTCGGCCTTTTTGGTTCTTTATCAAAAACGTAGTAAGGGAAGTAGTACCCATAAGTTAAAGCGAAAAAAAACCCCAGCAACGCGGGTTTTGTGGCGGTAAATGGTCAACTGCTAATATAGAAATTTAATTTTCTGTTTCTTTCCAACTTCAAAAATCATTTCTGAAGTAATTTACGTCGGCCTTTTTGGTTCTTCATCAAAAACGTACTAAGGGAGGTAGTACCCCTAAGTTAAAGCGAAAAACCCCCCAGCAACGCGGGTTTTGTGGCTGTAAATGGTCAACTGCTAATATAGAAATTTAATTTTCTGTTTCTTTCCAACTTCAAAAATCATTTCTGAAGAAATTTACGTCGGCCTTTTTGGTTCTTCATCAAAACCGTATTAAGGGAGGTAGTATCCCTAAGTTAAAGCGAAAAAACCCCCCAGCAACGCGGGTTTTGTGGCGGTAAATGGTGAACTGCTCATATAGAAATTTAAAATTCTGTTTCTTTTCAACTTCAAAAATCATTTCTGAGGAAATTTAGGTCGGCCTTTTTGGTTCTTCATCAAAAACGTACTAAGGGAGGTAGTACCCCTAAGTTAAAGTGAAAAAACCCCAGCAACGCGGGTTTTGTGGCGGTAAATGGCCAACTGCTAATATAGAAATTTAATTTTCTGTTTCTTTATAACTTCAAAAATCATTTCTGAAGATATTTACGTCGGCCTTTTTGGTTCTTTATCAAAAACGTACTAAGGGAGGTAGTACCCCTAAGTTGAAGCGAAAAAACCCCCAGCAACGCGGGTTTTGTGGCGGTAAATGGTCAACTGCTCATATAGAAATTTAATTTTCTGTTCCTTTCCAACTTCAAAAATCATTTCTGAAGATATTTACGTCGGCCTTTTTGGTTCTTTATCAAAAACGTACTAAGGGAGGTAGTACCCCTAAGTTAAAGCGAAAAAACCCCCAGCAACGCGGGTTTTGTGGCGGTAAATGGTCAACTGCTCATATAGAAATTTAATTTTCTGTTCCTTTCCAACTTCAAAAATCATTTCTGAAGATATTTACGTCGGCCTTTTTGGTTCTTTATCAAAAACGTACTAAGGGAGATAGTACCCCTAAGTTAAAGCGAAAAAACCCCCAGCAACGCGGGTTTTGTGGCTGTAAATGGCCCACTGCTAATATAGAAATTTAATTTTCTGATTCTTTGCAATTTCAAAAATCATTTCTGAAGATATTTACGTCGGCCTTTTTGGTTCTTTATCAAAAACGTACTAAGGGAGGTAGTACCCCTAAGTTAAAGCAAAAAAACCCCCAGCAACGCGGGTTTTGTGGCGGTAAATGGTCAACTGCTCATATAGAAATTTAATTTTCTGTTCCTTTCCAACTTCAAAAATCATTTCTGAAGATATTTACGTCGGCCTTTTTGGTTCTTTATCAAAAACGTACTAAGGGAGGTAGTACCCCTAAGTTAAAGCAAAAAACCCCCAGCAACGCGGGTTTTGTGGCGGTAAATGGTCAACTGCTCATATAGAAATTTAATTTTCTGTTTCTTTCCAAATTCAAAAATCATTTCTGAAGAAATTTACGTCGGCCTTTTTGGTTCTTCATCAAAAACGTACTAAGGGAGGTAGTACCCCTAAGTTAAAGCGAAAAACCCCCAGCAACGCGGGTTTTGTGGCGGTAAATGGTCAACTGCTCATATAGAAATTTAAAATTCTGTTTCTTTCCAATTTCAAAAATCATTTCTGAAGTAATTTACGTCGGCCTTTTTGGTTCTTTATCAAAAACGTAGTAAGGGAAGTAGTACGCATACGTTAAAGCGAAAAAACCCCCAGCAACGCGGCTTTTGTGGCGGTAAATGGTGAACTGCTCATATAGAAATTTAAAATTCTGTTTCTTTTCAACTTCAAAAATCATTTCTGAGGAAATTTAGATCGGCCTTTTTGGTTCTTCATCAAAAACGTACTAAGGGAGGTAGTACCCCTAAGTTAAAGTGAAAAAACCCCAGCAACGCGGGTTTTGTGGCGGTAAATGGCCAACTGCTAATATAGAAATTTAATTTTCTGTTTCTTTATAACTTCAAAAATCATTTCTGAAGATATTTACGTCGGCCTTTTTGGTTCTTTATCAAAAACGTACTAAGGGAGGTAGTACCCCTAAGTTGAAGCGAAAAAACCCCCAGCAACGCGGGTTTTGTGGCGGTAAATGGTCAACTGCTCATATAGAAATTTAATTTTCTGTTCCTTTCCAACTTCAAAAATCATTTCTGAAGATATTTACGTCGGCCTTTTTGGTTCTTTATCAAAAACGTACTAAGGGAGGTAGTACCCCTAAGTTAAAGCGAAAAAACCCCCAGCAACGCGGGTTTTGTGGCGGTAAATGGTCAACTGCTCATATAGAAATTTAATTTTCTGTTCCTTTCCAACTTCAAAAATCATTTCTGAAGATATTTACGTCGGCCTTTTTGGTTCTTTATCAAAAACGTACTAAGGGAGATAGTACCCCTAAGTTAAAGCGAAAAAACCCCCAGCAACGCGGGTTTTGTGGCTGTAAATGGCCCACTGCTAATATAGAAATTTAATTTTCTGATTCTTTGCAATTTCAAAAATCATTTCTGAAGATATTTACGTCGGCCTTTTTGGTTCTTTATCAAAAACGTACTAAGGGAGGTAGTACCCCTAAGTTAAAGCAAAAAAACCCCCAGCAACGCGGGTTTTGTGGCGGTAAATGGTCAACTGCTCATATAGAAATTTAATTTTCTGTTCCTTTCCAACTTCAAAAATCATTTCTGAAGATATTTACGTCGGCCTTTTTGGTTCTTTATCAAAAACGTACTAAGGGAGGTAGTACCCCTAAGTTAAAGCAAAAAAACCCCCAGCAACGCGGGTTTTGTGGCGGTAAATGGTCAACTGCTCATATAGAAATTTAATTTTCTGTTTCTTTCCAAATTCAAAAATAATTTCTGAAGAAATTTACGTCGGCCTTTTTGGTTCTTCATCAAAAACGTACTAAGGGAGGTAGTACCCCTAAGTTAAAGCGAAAAACCCCCAGCAACGCGGGTTTTGTGGCGGTAAATGGTCAACTGCTCATATAGAAATTTAAAATTCTGTTTCTTTCCAATTTCAAAAATCATTTCTGAAGTAATTTACGTCGGCCTTTTTGGTTCTTTATCAAAAACGTAGTAAGGGAAGTAGTACGCATAAGTTAAAGCGAAAAAACCCCCAGCAACGCGGCTTTTGTGGCGGTAAATGGTCAACTGCTCATATAGAAAGTTAAAATTCTGTTTCTTTCCAACTTCAAAAATCATTTCTGAAGTAATTTACGTCGGCCTTTTTGGTTCTTTATCAAAAACGTAGTAAGGGAAGTAGTACCCATAAGTTAAAGCGAAAAAACCCCCAGCAACGCGGGTTTTGTGGCGGTAAATGGTCAACTGCTAATATAGAAATTTAAAATTCTATTTCTTTTCAACTTCAAAAATCATTTCTGAAGTAATTTACGTCGGCCTTTTTGGCTCTTTATCAAAAACGTACTAAGGGAGGTAGTACCCTTAAGTTAAGGCGAGAAAACCCCAGCAACGCAGGTTTTGTGGCGGTAAATGGTCAACTGCTAATATAGAAATTTAATTTTCTGTTTCTTTCCAACTTCAAAAATCATTTCTGAAGTAATTTACGTCGGCCTTTTTGGTTCTTCATCAAAAACGTACTAAGGGAGGTAGTACCCCTAAGTTAAAGCGAAAAAAACCCCCAGCAACGCGGGTTTTGTGGCTGTAAATGGTCAACTGCTAATATAGAAATTTAATTTTCTGTTTCTTTCCAACTTCAAAAATCATTTCTGAAGAAATTTACGTCGGCCTTTTTGGTTCTTCATCAAAAACGTACTAAGGGAGGTAGTACCCCTAAGTTAAAGCGAAAAAACCCTCAGCAACGCGGGTTTTGTGGCGGTAAATGGTGAACTGCTCATATAGAAATTTAAAATTCTGTTTCTTTTCAACTTCAAAAATCATTTCTGAGGAAATTTAGGTCGGCCTTTTTGGTTCTTCATCAAAAACGTACTAAGGGAGGTAGTACCCCTAAGTTAAAGTGAAAAAACCCCAGCAACGCGGGTTTTGTGGCGGTAAATGGCCAACTGCTAATATAGAAATTTAATTTTCTGTTTCTTTATAACTTCAAGAATCATTTCTGAAGAAATTTACGTCGGCCTTTTTGGTTCTTTATCAAAAACGTACTAAGGGAGGTAGTACCCCTAAGTTAAAGCGAAAAAAACCCCCAGCAACGCGGGTTTTGTGGCGGTAAATGGTCAACTGCTCATATAGAAATTTAATTTTCTGTTCCTTTCCAACTTCAAAAATTATTTCTGAAGATATTTACTTCGGCCTTTTTGGTTCTTTATCAAAAACGTACTAAGGGAGGTAGTATTCCTAAGTTAAAGTGAAAAAAACCCCAGCAACGCGGGTTTTGTGGCGGTAAATGATCAACTGCTCATATAGAAAGTTAAAATTCTGTTTCTTTCCAACTTCAAAAATCATTTCTGAAGTAATTTACGTCGGCCTTTTTGGTTCTTTATCAAAAACGTAGTAAGGGAAGTAGTACCCATAAGTTAAAGCGAAAAAAACCCCAGCAACGCGGGTTTTGTGGCGGTAAATGGTCAACTGCTAATATAGAAATTTAAAATTCTGTTCCTTTTCAACTTCAAAAATCATTTCTGAAGTAATTTACGTCGGCCTTTTTGGCTCTTTATCAAAAACGTACTAAGGGAGGTAGTACCCTTAAGTTAAAGCGAAAAAACCCCCAGCAACGCGGGTTTTGTGGCTGTAAATGGTCAACTGCTAATATAGAAATTTAATTTTCTGTTTCTTTCCAACTTCAAAAATCATTTCTGAAGAAATTTACGTCGGCCTTTTTGGTTCTTCATCAAAAACGTACTAAGGGAGGTAGTACCCCTAAGTTAAAACGAAAAAACCCCCCAGCAACGCGGGTTTTGTGGCGGTAAATGGTGAACTGCTCATATAGAAATTTAAAATTCTGTTTCTTTTCAACTTCAAAAATCATTTCTGAGGAAATTTAGGTCGGCTTTTTTGGTTCTTCATCAAAAACGTACTAAGGGAGGTAGTACCCCTAAGTTAAAGTGAAAAAACCCCAGCAACGCGGGTTTTGTGGCGGTAAATGGCCAACTGCTAATATAGAAATTTAATTTTCTGTTTCTTTATAACTTCAAAAATCATTTCTGAAGAAATTTACGTCGGCCTTTTTGGTTCTTTATCAAAAACGTACTAAGGGAGGTAGTATCCCTAAGTTAAAGTGAAAAAACCCCCAGCAACGCGGGTTTTGTGGCGGTAAATGGCCCTCTGCTTATAGAAATTTAATTTTCTGATTCTTTGCAACTTCAAAAATCATTTCTGAAGTAATTTACGTCGGCCTTTTTGGTTCTTTATTAAAAACGTACTAAGGGAAGTAGTACCCATAAGTTAAAGTGAAAAAACCCCTAGCAACGCGGGTTTTGTGGCGGTAAATGGTCAACTGCTAGTATAGAAATTTAATTTTCTGTTTCTTTCCAACATCAAAAATCTTTTCTGAAGAAATTTACGTCGGCCTTTTTGGTTCTTTATCAAAAACGTACTAAGGGAAGTAGTACCCATAACTTAAAGCGAAAAAACCATCAGCAACGCGGGTTTTGTGGCGGTAAATGGTCAACTGCTCATATAGAAATTTAAAATTCTGTTTCTTTCCAACTACAAAAATCATTTTTGAAGTAATTTACGTCGGCCTTTTTGGTTCTTTATCAAAAACGTACTAAGGGAGATAGTACCCCTAAGTTAAAGCGAAAAAACCCCCAGCAACGCGGGTTTTGTGGCGGTAAATGGTCAACTGATCATATAGAAATTTAATTTTCTGTTTCTTTCCAACTTCAAAAATCATTTTTGAAGTAATTTACGTCGGCCTTTTTGGTTCTTCATCAAAAACGTACTAAGGGAGGTAGTACCCCTAAGTTAAAGCGAAAAAACCCCCAGCAACGCGGGTTTTGTGGCGGTAAATGGTCAACTGCTAATATAGAAATTTAATTTTCTGTTTCTTTCCAACTTCAAAAATATTTTCTGAAGAAATTTACTTCGGCCTTTTTGGTTCTTTATCAAAAACGTACTAAGGGAAGTAGTACCCATATGTTAAAGCGAAAAAACCCCCAGCAACGCGGGTTTTGTGGCGGTAAATGGTCAACTGCTAATATAGAAATTTAATTTTCTGTTTCTTTCCAACTTCAAAAATCATTTCTGAAGAAATTTACGTCGGCCTTTTTGGTTCTTTATCAAAAACGTACTAAGGGAAGTAGTACCCATAAGTTAAAGCGAAAAAACCCCCAGCAACGCGGATTTTGTGGCGGTAAATGGTCAACTGCTAATATAGAAAATTAATTTTCTGTTTCTTTCCAACTTCAAAAATCATTTCTGAAGTAATTTACGTCGGCCTTTTTGGTTCTTCAATTAAAACGTACTAAGGGAGGTAGTACCCCTAAGTTAAAGCGAAAAAACCCCCGCAACGCGGGTTTTGTGGCGGTAAATGGTCAACTGCTCATATAGAAATTTAAAATTCTGTTTCTTTCCAATTTCAAAAATCATTTCTGAAGTAATTTACGTCGGCCTTTTTGGCTCTTTATCAAAAACGTACTAAGGGAGGTAGTACCCCTAAGTTAAAGCGAAAAAACCCCCAGCAACGCGGGTTTTGTGGCGGTAAATGGTGAACTGCTCATATAGAAATTTAATTTTCGGTTTCTTTCCAACTTCAAAAATCATTTCTGAAGACATTTACATCGGCCTTTGTGTTTCTTCATCAAAAATGTGCTAAGGGAGGTAGTATCCCTAAGTTTAAGTGAAAAAATCCCCAACAATGCGGGTTTTGTGGCTGTAAATGGTCAACAACTAATTCTTAAATATTACCACTCGTTTTCAGTTTATCCACTTGGCACTTTAGACTTCATTCTCCCTCTTTTCTAAACTTTATTGAATTAAATATGTTTAATTTGCAAGAAAATAAATTATATCTGTCATTAAGAAATGACTCGCTTTCCTATTTTTCACTTCCAAAAGACTAAAAATATTCGTAAGAGCCAGCACATTACATGTATATTAGGTATTCAGATATGGTGCAGATTGACCAGACCACGCGGTCCGAACGACCGCGGCAGCCGCCGTCGACGCGAATAGCTCGCGTTGCCAAATGCCGTTGCTAACCTGACTACGGTGGTAGATGTTACCCTTAAAATCTTAAATGGGAAGGGGGTCAAGTGGCACAGCATTTTAAATATCTTTCCAATAATACCATAATTTAATGCTTTTTAAGTAGAAGTTTCCAAGAAATCGCGTTCCGAAAATGGACGTTAGAACTTACCTGCTCGCTACGAAGAGCGGAACTACATAAGAAATAAAATTAAAACAATGAAGTTTGTGTTTTAGTATAGGATGTGTGATAAAAATGATATATTTTATGAAACTTAAAAATAAATCAATGATCAATATGGAAATATCTTGCATGCTCTTGCCCCTTAGCAAAAACAGACCTCGGCTACAGCATTGCCATATATCTCTGAAGACAATGAATAGAGATTTATTTTATTCATTTAAATATTATGGAACAGGATAATTTTTACACATCTTCAAGGTCGTGTAGGTTGATTTGATAACATTGTGGTGCGTAGCCCTTTTTTAAAATAAAAATATTTTTTTTATTTGCAAAAATATTTTGAAGTCTCAATATGAATTTTATTTTTCAAAAATATTTTGAAGTCTCAATATGGATTTTATTTTTCAAAAATATTTTGAAGTCTAAAAATAAATTTTATTTTTGAAAAATATTTTGTGGTCTCGACATAAATTTTATTTTTCATACATATTTTGAAGTCTCAATTGACTATGAATTTGGATGACTTGCTATAAAATTTTGTAAATTAACTGTACGAGTTAAAAAGTGGAATAAAATTTCAAAAGGATTGAAGCGTGTTTTCATAGCAAACAAGGATTAACTCAACAGCAGCAACAAATAAGGTAATAGAAAAATTAGGCCAACTTGATCTGCAGTGATTTGCCCTAAGAAACTTTGGGGGTTGTGTTTGTTCGATAGAGATAAATAGAGATAGGGCAAGCCACTACAACACTATATTAAAATTTATTATATTACTGGTAAGTTTGGTTGTTCTACACACAACTAACGGCAGCATTCCCTAATTTTTTGCTCGCATTCATTCAGATGGTCAGAAACGGCTGGGCATACAATAATATGATAAATCTAACGTTTTTATGACTCGGACATTTTCAACCAAAGAGCAACTATGTCGACGTATGTTATATCAATCACGTACATATGTCATTTTAATTACAGGTATGCTACGAACCTCCAATAGAAAGTTTTGCGGTTTTTACTGCAAATGTGAAATAGAATAAAGTCATGGGCAAATGCATATGGGTCAAACAAAATGTTTATACAGGCAACTTTCAGTAAATCGGAATTTAAAAATAAATAATCTCAAAAAGGTTTCTTATAGTATCTAATTAGAGGAATTATATATGTCCGCGCAAATGATCATAGTCACAAAGATCATGGTCTATTTTTGTATCTAGCATCGGTTTTTTAATAATTTAACGCCCGTCACATGGCTCATTTTACTCTGCCGAATCATATAACCCCTATATTTGGAACCGAGTGATTTTAATCAGTCACTATAACCATTTTCCTATTATTTATAACAGCCCTGTCTATATATTGACTTAAAGTTTTGGAATGTTCCTTATAGAATGTGAAAATACTAAGAAAATTAGTCATATTTTTAATCTACCGAACGTGTAAACGAATCTTTCACATGATAATATGTTTTTCCTTAATGGTTTATAAATGGTTAATAAAAATATATTGTTATAGCTTCGGATAACAAACCGTCACATCAGTGTATCTCCGGTAACATTTTCATATTTTTCATGCGTGACCGGCGATACAAAAATGCACAAATTCGTGGATAACAGCTACTTCTGAAACTTTGTTAGACTAGAATGAGTATCTGTACTCAAGAGAATGACTTCATGTAGTATTTTTCCCTTAATTAAGACTACTAGGTCCGAGTTAACTCTGTGACCGGCGATACAACATAAAAACATACGCCTGGTAAAAAGTAGGCTGTTCTAGTTTATACCTAAATAAACATAACAAGGAACTTACCTAAACAGGAGCACGCTTTACACAAATTCAAACCCATTCAGTTATATTTGTAAAACTATTAGACCAACCTCTAGTGGCGTTATTTATAAGCAATTTCTACCGTGACCGGCGATACATGCAGCTGCGGGGACGGAATTTCTGGTGAATAATTGCGTTAGAGGAACTAAACTGTATCTTGGAACATTATTTTTGCAATACAAATTGTAGTAAGTGTGTAAATTATATAAAAGTAACTTTAGTAAAATGACGTGAAATATAAAAGGATAATTCCCCTGTGACAGTTTAATTGCCTATAATTAACATCAATTCCAAGAAAAAAATGTAACTTTTCGATTATTTAGCGGTCTTTAAGAGCGAAAGTCGTGTAATTTCACCTCACTCTTTTCCCTGTTATTTCTAGGAAGCATCTCGCGCGTCCCCCTGGGAGGTAATAAATCATCAGGTGGCGTCAACAGACCCCCTATCGAACACCTGCGATTTGAGGCCAACAATTTCCAGATTCAACCGGTTAATTATGTTTGCGCGCGTCTTTCCTGCGGTGAAAATCATTTCTTTTATGAAGAGGGGGTAGCCATTTCCTACGTTTCATCGGTAATCGGCGCATTCTCCCGATTCAGTTGTTTTACGTCCGCGGTCGCGACTAATCCAGTTCTCTAGTCTTCCAGTGCAGTGATAAGTGGAAATTAAAGTGTTGTGCAATTTTTTACTGGAATATTTTCTTGGATTTATTAAAACGGTCCATATTTATTTAAAATTCATGAATATTTTGTTTAAACTTTGTCGTGCTCACCACACCGTCCCTAACCTTAACATTGACATAAAATGACTGACAAATTTTTAATCATTTATTTGCTTGTGTACTGTCAGAAATGTGTCAGATCCGTATTCCTAGTTTATCATTTAAAAAATACATTTTGTTCAATAACTCCTAATTTACTTGGAATATACACTTTAAATTCAACAAGGACATTATTCTTATTGTAGTTTTTAAAAAGTTTAAGTGGTAAAATAAATAGGGGACCACATTTTTGACCACCTCGTAATTTACATGGGAAATCCTATGTGCAATATAAAGAGGACAATCTTCGCGACCTCAAGTGGAGTTTTACTTACTTTGTATAGCAATTTACAGCACATTAGACCTAAGGATTCCCCCCAAATTGTCATGTGCAAAAGGTATGTGTTAATAACAATATAGACCACAACTTTTACTAGAGACTTTATTATTTTAATATATAACAACCATCTTTTTTTAAACATTTTTATTTGTCTTATATTACGTCAAATTTATACTATTCTCTTTTCTTGATAAAGATGATGGCACACGTTCCATTTTTGGATAATAAAGTAAAAACTTTCTAAATGCTTCCAATCCCTAGGAATGTCCTATTCAAATCCTTTACGTTAAAAACAAGTTATCAAAATATATAAAATATTAATATTAGCGCTGTATAAAGACCTAAACCACTATTGTTATTTAAAACTAGTATAAGAACAGAGTGATTGGTTAAATTTTTAAACTGCCCCTGCTTAGAGTTCCTAATTGAATTGCAAGTTGCTGGTATTAGTAGAACCGTGAAAGGATATTGCTATTGCTATTTGGATCCAAGATGACCGCTACTGTCAAAAATCAATTGAGGTTATTTTCTGGCGAATCTATTGACTGTACAAAAAAAAAGTGTTATTCAAAGTTGTTGCTTATTTTATTATGAACAAAGCTATTCATATATTTTGCGAACCTTGTGAAAATAAGGCCAATATTTACAAAAACTGACTGTAGGTATACTCTTCCTTTGCGTGTAGTTTATTTATTTAAAATGGTATTTAATTATTATTAAATAATACCTTATATAAATTCTACTCGAAAAATGTAAAGAATCATTTTTGTCCGCTATAAAAATTTCAACAACTTTGTATAACCCTATTTTTTGTAATGTCAATGGATTTACCATAACCGAACAAACCAGCCACCATTTTGGATCCAAATAATACCTGAAGGTGGCACTCCTTCGAAAATGATTCCTTAGGGGGCTGCTAATAAGTGTACTAAGCGGCAAATTCTTTCACAAAAAGCCGTTTTGTATTGGTTTGCGGTTCTACTATATTGTGAGGTGAAATTGAGACCGACTAATTTTACACAGAATATAGAAATAATAAAATTAAGGGAGACCCTATGTTTCTTTTTTAGTTTTACAAAGAATGTTTAAGTATTGTTTTTGCTAAACAAAATAAACCAAGTGACGACTATGGCGTATGGTATTGTGACAACCAAAGATATTATACAAAAATACTTTTAACCAATAATTTTGTTACCTGAACCTTAAAAAATGTAAGTATAGTAAGTAAAAGTAAGTAAAAATAGCAAGTTAAATTTAGCCAATCATTCTGTGCACAATAATAAGAAAAAAACTTTGTTTTTTATAATCTTAGCAATTATTATCAAACATCTGACAAAGACAAAAATGTACCTGCATTTCAGTTCCTACTTTCGTATTAGACAGGGTGTAACATATTCGTTCACACATTTCGGCAACGGTAAGAGATACTAAGTCGGTTAAATTGGGGCAAAGTTGCGTAATTATGGGCCCAATAATATGCCGCAAAATTCAAAAATAAATACAGGGCTTTCAAAATATTTGGAAAAATCTAAAATGTTGCTTTTCGGTTTTTATTTTTTCTCGACCCCGGGCCTGGATTTTTTTTTTAAATTATGGAATCTACATTCAGCGGTATGCAACACTTTTTTTTCGTTTCGAAGAAACTGAAGATTACTAGAGGTACTTTAATGAAGATGTCCAATTTAAGGAACAAAACGTCGGAAAACCAATAAGTGTTGTATACCGCTGAACGTAGTTTTAGTTCCTCTTGCATAATTTAAACAAGAAATCCAGCCCCGGGGTCGGGATAAAAAAAAACGAAAAGCAAAATTTGAGATTTTTCCCAATATTTTGAAAGCCCCTGTATTTATTTTTGATTTTTGCGGCATATTATTGGGCCCATAATTATGCAACTTTGCCCCAATCTTATCGTATCTCTTACCGTTTCCGAAATCCCATTGGTGAAGGACTAATTTGTTACACCCTGTATAACTTTTTTATTATAACTTATAATTAACTTTACTTACACACATGCCAAAAAGATCAGATATAAACCGTTTCCGAATCGCCGATCTAATGTGACAATCTCTAAGAGACATGATCAATATAATTGTTCTCTAATCGACTTTACGACGTATTTCTTACCCAACCACCAAACGGCTTCACTATCACGTGGAAGTACCACTTTAGACTTCTTTTCTCTCTACATATTCTTTCCCAACTTCCTATCTTCCTCTGCGGATAAAACTCTCGTCTTACACACCATGCACTTTCCCTAAGGAAACGAAACTATACCAGAAACCAACACTTCAAAAAACATTCCTTTGGCTTTGTAAGTAAAGTTAGCTATACATTTTTTAAATGAATTGTTGCTTGCGTTAAATGCGATTTGTTGCATGGGAACTTGGAAGTTAAGATATGCTTTGTAACATGAATTAAAAGATACAGGGTAATCCACGGTCCATGGTAGTGGTCTTTTTATTTACTACATTATAAATACTAAGTTTTTAGAATCATCCTTTAGTTCTAAAAATATTTTCTTATAACGTTTCCATACCTATCTTCCTACTATTTCCGAGATAACAATTATTTTTCTAATATTGCGCAAAACATAACTTCCTGAAAAACCTGGAAAGTTGAAATTTTGGTCATAGTTTAAGGAAATTCAATCCACATAGAAAAATCGATTCGTCACAGGGGCGTTATATAAGCATATATTATGTACGTCTAACCAACCATAGACCGTGATCAGCATGAATTTATCTTATAATCATGGTCAGAAAAAAGTTCCAGTTTTATAATTTATTTTATGGAAAATATCGTTTTTTGACCACGACTGCACATTTCTCAAATAACAAATAATATAATTATTTTTATTTTTTAATCTCGTAGAAAATAAAATTCCCCAAAAAATTTTATATGAAGGTACAGTGGATTATTCCTCTTGATTGCCTAAAACAGAACAAAACACATCAAAGTTTAACAACTTCAAAATAGCAGCAAAATTAACAATAATTTAATCTCCGTCTCGACAAACCCATATAAAAGTAAAACTAATTACCTGATCGACAACCATCACAGACTCTTACAGGGGAGTTCCATCCCTTTAAAGGTACCGTTTTTCTTGAACTTGAGCACTTGTCGCATACGCCCTTTCCGCAATCCCGACAGTGGTGTAGGGGCAAGAGAGGCCCAAAACGATCATTGCAAAGGAAGCAGTCTATGCACTCGCTATCGGGAGTCCAATAACTTGGTCTTGCCGTATCCTTAAACAATAATATATAACTGAATAAGTTGCAAAAAAATAGTCCTTAAACATTACGACTCTTGAAATCTTGCGTCTGTCCTTTTTATGATAAAAATTATCAGCTGTGGTATATTTGTGTGTGCATGCAGAGATATTTATTGTAATTAATTAATTTTTTAAAAATAATAACTTTCTTCTGCATTATGTATCGAAGATGATCCAATTTAGGGCTTCATATAGGGTGTTATGAAAATGACTTGTTATATACAGTGAGGATAAATAGGTTCGAATAAATTAATTTAAAATTCAACCTTTCATTTTTCCAAAAAGTGCTCGGCCTCGTCGATTTTAATATTTTGATGGGCATTTTTTGAGCTAATTTTCATGTGGCACGTTCATTGACTTTAAACAAACATGGACCCGGTATTTCTATCTGCTTTGGGTCACATGTCAATGTGACGACTATTATTACGAAAATAAACATAACAAAAAAGAGATGGAGATTCTATCTGTAGAATCCCAATCTCTTTTTATCTTCTGTCTGTTTCTGTCTTAGGAAAAACAAATAATCGACGGACGTGACTCAATAGTCTATATTATTATCCAGTTTACGGCAGATTTAGCACTGTCTTATCATATTGAGTTAAGAATTACTATTTTTCCACAAACAATACTATATTTTAACACACAAACACTGAAAGATAACAAGGAATTTTATTTAACAATAACGACAGTTAAGCCGGTAGTGTCAAACGTGAAAGCAGGTATGAAAGATGGCCGTGCCAATAAGGGCTTTATAAAAAGTGCGTTCCGAACGCTCGAAGGCGACGTAATGGCTTTGTCTAATCAACAGAAAATGATGACAAAGAAAAATTATTATTATTCGATTCCGATTATTTTTCTGGGAAGTTGTTTGCAATCAACCTAAGAATGTGAATTGTTTATTCTTCAAAGAATGTGAACCAAAGCCGTATCCTTCTTGATTTAAAATCCTTGGACACTTCAGTTTTTTAAATTAAAACCCCCAATTTTTAGTTGATTTTCGATTTCTATGGAAAGTTTTGACCACATTTCATGTATCATAACCTATCTCTAAGCTAAATTATTTTAAAAAATCAAAAATTTTTTAAATTTTATTTTAAGTAATAAATGTTTCAATGTGTAAAATATTAATTTAAAAATGTTGGAATTGATCACCAAAAACATCCCGACAATTCCTAGGCGAATTTCAAATTCTTGCAAAACATTTCACATTATTAAGGTCCTATCAATATAATTTTTTTTAAATAAAATTGATTTCTTTAAAACAATTTAATATGGACATAGGTTATCATACATAAAATGTGATCAAAATTTTCCGTAGAATCCGAAAATAAAATAAAAAAAGGTGGTTTCAATTTAAAAAATCACTTGAAAACTATTTTTGAGTTAATGGTTGCATTTTAAATGAATTTATTCAAACCTATTTATCCTCACTGTATAAATGGGCGAACCCTCGAGTGTGCGATAGAAGGTTACCTACATATATTTTTTTCCCGTCTAGGAACTTAAACACAAAAACACTAAAATCATCCCACATGTGACGACATCGTAAACATTCGTATCGCGATGTTGTCAAACCACTCCGCGGGGTCCGATCATCGGTCGTTCGCTACTATGGTCTGACTGGACCCACGTCTCTTCTCGTTCGATATGGTTTCAATTCAGTTCTGTTCGATACGTGAAGACGGCTCGGCTGTACGTCGAACACAGTTCCCTTAAAAACGCGAGCGTATTGATTTTAATCGTGTAAGGTGCTTTTTCTCAATAAAAATGGTGTGAAATTTACCAGTTATATTTTACTAAGGCGGATACAGGATACGGATTCCATGTGCGTATTGTTTATCTCGTTTGCAAAAAATACATTTGTTGTTCACCCATTGTATATTTTTAAGAAAATATGGCATGTGAGATTTAACAATTAATTTTTAAAGAAATACTTTTAACTTTGTAAAATTGCTAATTCTACATACCTGTATAAACTGCTTAGGTATATCTAAAACTGACTTAACAGCTGATATAGAGTTAACTACTGTTTCACTAAAGTATCTAGCTCTAACTTCAATCGATTCTTCTCCAGATATTCCGATAAGTAAGCTTTCACCTCTACCGTCGAGATCCTAAAAAATTAAGGTTATTAAGTATTCGATTGAAGAACCGTTACTTGAAGATCTGTTATACAACACTTATGCCCATATCCACCAACGCTAAACTTCAATAATTAACTTTAATTGACAATAATTAGCTAATTTCGTATCTACCAACCTTAAATCTACTCTAATCGTAGATTTTAACTAACCATTGCAGTATGGAAGAACGATGTTTGTTTGGACCAGTTCGAGGTTATGTCGGTTGACGTTTGTTAAAATAGTTTTTTCGTTTCCGATGGTTTTGTTTTGCAAAAATAGGGTACGATGAGTTATAACGACCATTTGGACATCCTACATATAATCACGGCTTTCCTCGAAATAATTGGGAAAATTTTGAAATTTAGAAGAACAAGTATTTTTAGAAGGTGTTGCCTAAATGCCATCTGTGGGATTCGCATCTATATGAACTAACTTAACTATGTCCTCTGTGGCATAGTTCCTGGAGGAAGTTGGGGAGGATCTGCCGTACGATTTCAATGGTCGTATGACAGCAATGTGTAAGTAAAGACTCCTTTGAAAAGCTGCAGGATAAAGTGCTAGTTTGCACAAAACAGTGCGTTACTCTACGTGAGTTGATTCAGTTGAATTTAAACTTTATGTTGTTTCCTGCTCCCTAATATACGAAAAAAAAGAGACAGAAAGAGCTTTCTATGGTTTGAAATGCACTCATGAAAAATACATTGTAGTAAACAAGTAAACGACTGCAGGAGAATCCGATGAGAGGAGAGAGAGGTTGTTTTTTTGACATTTCCTTCACTTCATCCCTGGTGAATTTAAATTTTCAACCACTTTATAACTGAAAAATCCTATAGAATTGTGCCGTTAATTTTGGAATTAGTTAAACGTAAATAAATTGAAAATTGGAGGATAGAGGCATTAGGGTTTACCATTCGAAGAAGACACTATGTGTCAGGGTGTAATACTAATTTAGTGAATATCTGAACATTTTGAAGGTTCCAGATCTCTATAAGGTTTTACTTTATTTCAGAAAGAAATATAATGAATTTGAATATTGTAATAAAATATATTTTAATGTAGCCAGATGGTTCTATACACTATACTTACATCATAACATGTATCACATACTCTTACTGGTTCCGTCCATCCTTTTTGAGGCACTGGGCATCTCTGGGATGAACAACTCTCACAGAATCCCTCGCCACAACTTCTACAATGATGCTTTGACGGGGCTATTTTATTTTGACTATTTGGTGTGAATGATATGTTACATTTAAAGCACGCCTTAAAAGAAAAAAAATCAATTTATCATAAAAAAAATTACTTAATGAATTAGATATATGACATATCGACAATTTTTTTTATTCAAAAATATAATATACAGAGTACATTTAAAAAAAAAATTGGAACCATTTTGCCACTCGCTGAAGAGTTTGTAAACTATAGCTATGGCAACAGTAAGAGAACAAAAAAAACTTATAGTACCTAAGATGCATTTCACAAAAACTCAGCAACATGTTGTATATGTGGGTTCCAAAATTTTCAATGTCCTTCCAAAGATATTTAAAAACAAAATATACCATAAATACTAAAAAAAAATTACATCCTGGATATTTGATATCGCTGGCTTTTCAATAGGTTCTTGAAGTTTTATTTTATTTGTATTTGATATTTATATAATGGGTCATTCCTTTGTTATTAATTTTGAATATAAATTGTGAGTATTTTATTTTATTTGCTTAGTTATATTAGATTATTTAGATAAAAAAACAAGAAGAGGAAAAAGTCAAAGGGTAATAGACACACAAACCCTCGGATTCAATTGTATATCCAACACTTATGTTATTGCTTTAGAATATGGTGCTTTATTTTTGATACATACGTATTATTATTATTATTATTATTATTATACAGGGTGTTATGATTAATCCCGTAAATCCGGAGTTGACAACAACAACAACCATAAATGGCGCTTTGAGTTAATATATGAGAAAAATAATCTCATGAAGTTTTCATAGGGCATCATATACACCACTGCTGACGTCGGTGCCCCTTAAATTTCTCCCTCTACGGCGACGTTGTCAATTCTACCCGTTAGTTTCCCGTAAGGTCGAACTCCTTAGAAAAAATTATATGCTACAATATTTAATAAATCTTTCACACTTTAAGAACAATTCTTTCCACAATTTCAGTAAGGAAGACAGCAGTAAATATAATTTATCCAAACGAAATGAACGAAGATTTCAACAAATTTCTTCTAATACAAAATAAGTTAAGTAGAATGTTTTTAGTGTTCGACCTATTGACTTCAGTATTTGGGTTGATAAACTAATCCATTTTACACAATATTTATTCGGCAAGAGCACCTTAGAGTTAGTGACATATCTTTATATTGGACTTCGATTGATTATAGTAGCCGTGAAGGGGGAGGTCAAACGCACATTATCGTGACAGCGAATGGTAAATTTGCCGGACTGAATACAGGCAGTGGCTTCGTGATATTAATTTCATTTAATATAAATACAAATAACGTTCGTGGTACACTTTAAATACAGATTATTAAAAGAATAAATTAGCTGTATTGTAAATATATTAAATACCTTAGCGTATCTTTTATGTAAAATAGTTGTACTAACAAACCCGAACAAACCCAAACTATAAAAGATACTACATTTCATCGCAGTATGGCTGTTGTGGTATAGAATAAAATGGGTTTAATAGAGCCGCAAAATGTCAAGTCAAGTAAACTGGCACATTAATAAAAAGTACCGTCAAAGTTAGGTAAAGCTAATATATAAAGGCGCAATTGCGTATACCATTTTATAAAGGTATTAATGTATTCATTGGTTTCCAACAAATGCCAATAAAATTCTGATAAATTATTCCAAAATGATCGTCCGAAAAAAAATTACGTTTATTAATAATGAACTTATTTTTCTTTATATTACGACCAAAGCGATGTAGTCCCACTTATTTTTGACGTTTCATATTTTATGTGACGTAACATATTTTGGTTTGACGTAAGGAAGGTTATTATCTTTTCGAACAGAATTAAGGCCAATTTATGAACTTGCAGGTGCCATTCACAAATATCAATTTATTGCACGTCAACGGTTTAAAGCATGCGCGATGTCAGTTTTAAGTGACGCTTGGTGACTTTTCAGAAAGTTGTACACACAACAACTTTTGATACTATACAAAGCCCAGATTTGACAATCACTAGAGTACTGCTCTCAGGTCTGGAGCTCTGCACCCAAACATACTCTTCGGCTACTGGATTCCATCGAAAGGAGGGCCATTCGTCTGATTGGACACCACGAGCTGACGAAGAACCTCGACAGCCTAGAACATCGAAGACAGGTTGGGGATTTGACTCTCTTTTACAGATATTTTCATGGAAAGTGCTCGGCTGACCTTGCCCTCTTAATTCCGCTCAGAGCGGCGAATAGCAGAAATACACGATGAAGCACTGCCGCCCATCCATATATGGTTAAGCTTAGTACTCCTCGAACTTCATTATTTAAGAATTCTTTCATGTGGAGGACTTCATCCTTATGGAACGACCTTCCCGAGGTCGTTTTCCCAACGAATATAACCTCCAACGATTCAAAACCAACGTGAATCGCTTTTTGCGCACACGCACCACTTCCAGAGTGCCCTAAAGGATTTTTCATAAGTGCTTGTGTTCGATCATAAAAAAAAATAAAAAAATGAAAGAAAATGATTTATTAAACTAAATAACCGTTTAAAAATATGATGTAAAGTGTATGTAAACACAACGTATGATTACCGATAAATGACATTAACCAGCTATTAAAAGCGTCATCCAGTGTGATAATTTCTGATTGGTTGCATTCGGGAACGGCAACGGCAAAATTTCATCAAGTCCGATTTGCGAGTGGGGAAGGGAACGGCAACTGTAAGTTTATAAATAGACCAATGCAAACCGTATGCTCTAAGTAGCCACGGCAGCGGGAACGCAAAAATTGGCCTTTATTCATATATTTTATCTCGCTATACATACCTTAATTTCATGATTAGGTCTCCAATAACTAGGCGCTATCCTATCGTTAACCCAATCGGTTATCATCTTAGCCGGTTGCGAACTTACACTCGTCACCACATCAGTGATCATAGTCACGCCGTCTACCATCTTTTGTGCCGAATTGTACGTTCCGAATAGCATCTGTTCCTGGAAACATTTTTTATCCTTTTAAGACATCGTTGAACTATTCAGTTCGGATGAATTTTAATGAAGGCTACGGGGGGCTCATAAGAACACTTTGTACAGAACAAAAGCTTAAAATTTTACATTTATGAACGCAATGGCAAAAGTACAATAGTACAGTTAATTATTTACAAAAATATAGCAAAAAATTTAGGTGTTTACAATAAATGAATAATGAAAATCCACTCGTCGAAAATAAATCCCGGACAAAGATAATGTTAGTCTTTTTATAGTCATGTAACTTTTTTAATTGTTTTCCGATCTTGGTGAAATTTTTAACAAAATTGTAGATTCGTGTCTCGGGATGTTAGCCTGAATTTTATTTTTCAAAAAATCATAGATCATTATACAGGCACAAACAAAAGTTACTTTTTTACTCTTAATTTCTTAACGCCCTGTGGAAAATTTGAGAGGTAGAATTTAGCTACATTGTATTTTGTTTTGAAGCGTGACCCTTTCTTAACACAATGTTTTTTGGTTCACGTCATTATCTGCTTATTAAGAGAGGATACAAATTTTTAAAGAAAGTATTGCAGTTTTCCAATTTTATTCACAATTCAGAACATCACATTGTTTTATCGAGTATTAGACTATATTTATCTTAAATTATAAGCTTTGGCAAGTTCCTTTTATTATCGCGGACGGGTTTTAAGCGCAGGTGAACTCTGTGAGCTTACTTGTCGGTGTTTCAAAGCGCGCGACTTACTTTAATGGGTTTTGACTGTAACTAATAATACACGAAACTAAAAAAGCTTATAATTTAAGATTATATAATATGTTAATGATAATTTAAAATACAGGGTTATTTACGTTATTCGAGACGATATATTATAGCTAAGCTATTTGTTTTGGATAAAAACAAATATTCAGGGTGGATAGGGGCTTATTTGAGGTACTTTTTAAAATTATTTTCATAATGTACAGGTTGTCCCAAAAACACGAAACGTATCAAAGTTGCATTTTTTAAATGGAATGCCCAGTATATTATTTCATTTTCGGTTCCTACGATCAAAATAAATATTACTTTCATTAAGGTTTACCGTACTTAAACCTTACGGTTTGTGAAATATTTCATATTTTGTCAAAATGTAGTAACGATTTTAATGATTAAATTCTCAACATGTTTGTGTTTTAAACCCAATTTCTCAGTGGACTCTACTCACTGATTAAGTTTTGTGTATCAGTTATGAAAAATTCACTAACTTATACACGGTGTCCAAAAAGTACTACTAAATAATTACAAGTTTGAAATGGTAATAACTTGCTTAATTTAAATATAACACCCTGTATTTTATGTCGCTAGCAGATGTAGAATTTAATTGTCTATCAAAAAGTATTAACCTCTCCATTTTCATGAAAAATGCAAATATTCACGCAGGCTAATTATAATCAATTTAATATTAATCAAGTCGCCTATGACATTTTGACAGATCAGATCTAGATTCTGGAGAAACAGAGGGTTTACAGTAAATGTCAGTTATTTCTAAAAGTATTTCGCTGCAAATCGTCATTTAGTGATAATAGTGGTAGTTTAAGTTATCCAAAAGAAGAACGGATTGATATGATTTTTATTCTTGGAGAATGTCTGCAAAACTGCTTACTTGCTTCCCGAGTTTACGCTCAAAAATTTCCTAACAGAACCCATCCAAATAGAGGGGTTTTCGAAAGATTGTTGACTCAATTTAAACAAACTGGGAGTGTTCACTATAAAAAAACCCACTAAAAGGAAACTTGCGACAGGAAACGAAGAAAATGAATTTGCTGTAATTGGTTGTGTAATCGAAAATCCTCATATCGGTCAAAACCAAATTGAGCAAAATATCAACATTAGCCAAGCAAGTGTCTCAAGGATTCTTCAGAAACATAGTTTCCATCCTTATAAAATTCAGCGGCACCAAGAACTCTCTGCAAACGATTTTGATAAACGAGTGGAATTTTGTATGTGGGTGTTAGACAAAGTGGCAGATAATAAAAACTTTTTTAATTTTGTTATGTTTAGTGATGAATGCACATTTCATAATAATGGATCTGTGAATAGACATAATTTTCATTATTATTCTGATTCCAATCCACATCAATTTAGAATAGTAAATAATCAACACAGATGGTCAGTGAATGTTTGGGGCGGAATAATGGGTCGATATTTAATCGGTCCTTTTAAAAACGTTTGTGTTTAGAGTCGGATGGTCGCCATTTTGAACACTTGTTATAAATATAAACAATCGTTTCTTGTAGGTACGTCCAGCAATATTTTATGTCGTTACCTTTACTACTAAGTAATGCATTTCCCTCTGTTTCTCTATAATCTAGATCTGATCTGTCACAATGTCATAGGCGACTTGATTAATATTAAATTGATTATAATTAGCCTGCTGTGTGAATATTTGCATTTTTCATGAAAATGCGAGTAATTAGCTATGGGAGAGGTTAATACTTTTTGATAGACAATTAAATTCTACATCTGGTAGTGACATAACATATAGGGTGTTATATTTAAATTATGCAAGTTATTACCATTTCAAAATTGTAATTATTTAGTAGTACTTTTTGGACACTGTGTACCTATAAGTTAGTGAATTTTTCATAACTGATACACAAAACTTAATCAGTGAGTAGAGTCCACTGAGAAATTGGGTTTAAAAAACAAAATACATGTTGAGAATTTAATCATTAAAATTGTTACTACATTTTGACGAAATATGAAATATTTCACAAACCGTAAGGTTTAAGTACGGTAAACCGTAATGAAAGTAATATTTATTTTGATCGTAGGAACCGAAAATGAAATAATATACTGGGCATTCCATTTAAAAAAATGCAACTTTGATACGGTTCGTGTTTTTGCGACAACCTGTACATTATGAAAATAATTTTAAAATGTACCTCAAATAGGCCCCTATCCACCCTGAATATTTGTTTTAATTCAAAACAAATAGCTTAGCTATAATATGCCGTCTCGAATAACGTGAATAACCCTGTATATATCATCAAATTTAGCGTTTACTGTCTTTAATCTAGTACGTTCCAGCTAAAATAGAACTTGGGCTTTTTCCATTTAATTACGTTTAAAATAGGATGTCATTATAAGACGCGGCAAGCTTGAAAGTAAGTAAGTAAAAAGTTATAAGTCAGGTAAAATATAACGGTAATTATATGTAAGTTAAACCAAGAATCTTTTGGTTACCAATAATAAAACTCCATCATTTATAAAATAATTGTTACTAAACTAAAAATATTTGTATTTATAATTTGGTGGAACAGACCCCAGGTTATGCTTGCATTGACACAAAGAAACGTAATGTATTAAAGTATTATCTGCAATATACATTGCAGTGATCTGACAAAGTAGACAAGGGCAAAATTTACCTTAAAAAAGCGCAAGCCATTATTATTATTATTATTATTATTATTATCGTTATGCAAGCCATGAAAATACAATCAAAATAGAACCCTCATAATGTAGAACAATCCCTAATATAATAGATATTTTGTCGGTCGCTAACATAATTTAAACATATACAATTAGGCAGAAAATTGACACACTTATATCAAATATGTCAGATTAATATCAGGCCACCCCTATCAGAGTCGGCAAAAACATGACATTTGTGTCAGAGCGAGAAGTTCTTTACGTAGAAAGTTGAATACTTGTAATGAAGGTGATGGTTGTCATTGTCTACATTTACTGTAATATTATTTAGGTAGATATCTTTTCATAGCAATGAATACCAAACTTGCTAAAATAGTGTTACGCTAACCTAATGTAATTCCATTTATCTTGTAACCGAAGCTAATTTCAAATAAATATTAAGAGCTTTTTTTTTATTTAAATTCTAACAAATTGAGCTATCAAAATGTGATATTTTAAGTAATTTTTATAACCCAAATTTCACTAAAATTACTAAAGCCATTTCAGAAATATCTTGAAAAAACCGAAATTTTTAAAATTTTAATACCCTGTAACTTTCAAATAACGCAGCTGCGGACGTATGTTGAAATATTTGTGTTATTGCTAAGTAAGGAGTTACCGCACTAGCGATGACACATGTTATAATTTTCTTTGTGTTATAAATTATTTTAATTAGTAGTATTATTATTAATCCGATTTATAAGTACGTTAAATTAAAAAGAAAATAGCCTTTTTGAGAGAGATAACAAATCGAGAAAAATGCTAAATTATTTTTAGTTTCCGAGATATTAAAGGATTTATTAAAACTGTCCAGAAATTAATAACTTGACATTAAAGTTATTATTTCCATTATCATTATTGGGAATTCTGGATGGCTTGAATGTATTTTATGATTTAAAATCAATTCCTGAAGCCCACATTTTATAATATATAAAAATATAATATAAAATAGAAAAATTAACAGATATATTTTTATATGTATTCTCAATACGAGGTAAGTATAAAAATGCATTTCCGATTGAAAGGGTAACTTTGCTCCCTTTTCACAACCTTGTATTTCTTACCATTTTAGAAACAGTAAAGACTCCGCTATGTTGAACTTAATGAAAGCATTTTCTTTGCCATGAAAGTGAAGCATCGATAGTATTTTCGGCCTTAAATTGAACATTGCCATTTAAATTAACAGAATACATCAGTTTAGGTTTACATTAAACATAAAAATATTCGTTTTATATTGCTCAGTTGAGGAATATTGTTTTCGTCCTGCTTTACGAACACATTTATAATAGATTTGTACGAATGTGGTAAACAGAATGGAAGTTGACAATTTCCAACACACCGTAGGTCATTGTGGATAAATGATGACTTAAAACATTTATAATTTAATAGAATATTTAAAATAATAAATGTATTTATCGGGTTCTGGCTCTTCTTATCAACCATAAATAAATGCTGGTTGATGCAAGAAGTGATAAATGTAAATGTTCCATTCAATCCCAAAAATAAAATACCTTTAAACTAGCAAAACTACTACTATCCATATTAATCAAGGTATCCCAATAAGATGTAGGCGATTTAAAGGTAGGGTTCCCTCGACGCGGCTGCGGCTGCAGCACTACAACGGCCGGATGCATCGTTTAGCAAAACGTTTCCCTCCATGCCGCTGGGCCATACCCATACGACTCGATCCTTGTAAAATGAATTTTAGTCGTACAGAGAAGGATGTGTTGAAACCATTTCGACTAATAAATCATCGTCTGATACAGTAGATAATACCTTGTAGTCCTTGTAGCTAATTTACCTTTCCATTTTGCTAATCAAATAAAAATAACCTTCAAAATGACACATACTGACATCAATATCTATTGCGGCTGCGACTGAACTGCTTCGAGAACAGACGATCGTGAAAGATCGGATACAAAAAGTAACATGAGCAGCAATAGGTTGCGTGGAGGGAACCGTACCTTAACTTTGGATTATTTGAATAAATTTAAGAAAATTAAGTAGATAATCCCATTCCGAAAACTAGAAATAAAAAATCACAGTTGTATGTGAATTAGTGTTTAGTTTACTGATTTATGACGACTAAAAGTGATTGCATTCATTCGAAATAATATGTAATATTTTACTAATATCGAATTAAAAAGGTCTTTTGTTTGGACAAATAACTAGCAGTCACCATTTCCTTTATTCATTCAGTTAACATTGTCTAAGTCACTTGTGCAACTTAGACGAATCTCTGGACATATTTTTATATTAAAATTGTCCCAAAGTAACATATACCTACATATAATATACAGGTTTGGGAAATAACTATTACAATCATACGCCTAACGGGTAAAAAAGGGAATGTAAGAGTTATACATAAAAAGGAGACAGAACTGGCACTCTGTAAATCAAATAAGGTTAGAGATACCTATCGTTTCGCTATTTCATAACCTATCGGTTGGTTGGTTGGTTAGTTAAAGGCGGGGGTCGGTTTAAAGGCCCGAACTTCTATCACTGCAGCCTTTCGGCTTATTGTGTATCCCGATCTTGTTAGAAGATGTTTGTTCCTTCTATGAGGTCTAGTAACCTTCTACCAAGCTTGTCATATGGGAGGTTGTCACCACGTTGTATGTTCCCGAAGATATTTTGTCTTCTACGAGACAGTGCTACGCAGCGGTAATATTATATGTGAGGCGGTTTCATTCTCTTCGCCGCAGAGTCTGCATTCAATGGATCCGTTGTTTATACCTATCCGTTGAAGGTGTTTTCGCAAGTGGCAGTGGCCTGTTAGCAAACCCATCAATTGTTTCAATTGGGGCCGCGTCAGGGTTAGCATCCCATTCGATAGTATTTTCGATGGTTTCTCAATTACGGCCCGTGCGTGTGTTTGACCAGGCAACCCTTGCCATCGAGATAGGTGTTTTTTCGACCATCTACCTAATGTTGTTTTTGTTGCCTATTTTGATATTCCAAAGGCCGGTTTGGGGCTCTTGAGACTTTGAGCGGACCCGGCTCTCGCTAGTTCATCCGCTTTTTCATTTCCTAATATCCCAGAGTGACCAGGGACCCACAAGAACTCTACCTTGTTCCCCCTGGCCGCCAGTGCTTTTAGGTTGGTATGGCACTCCAGTGTAAGTTTTGAAGTAAACCGATTGGAGTTCAGAGCCTTAACAGCAGCTTGGCCGTCCGACAGGATGTAAATTATAAACTAGCACTTCGCTATTTCATACTATGTAACTCCGTTCGATCCACCATAGTAGGGGAACTTCGTACTCTCCTCTCGCAGACATGATAAGGCGAGCGGTCGCTACAATGTTGCCAGGTTTAGTAACGTTTTACTAGATCCAGAGGTTTTTTCAATCAAGTGATTTAGTGAAAACTTGTTAAAAATACTATTTTCTACTAATTTTTATATTAACATCCAAAATGTAATTACTATTTTAAAATTTGAATCTACTTCCGTACCATTTAATTTCCTTAAATATCTTTGTTTGGGGTTGCTAAGTCATCAATGTACAATATCTAAATCAGTGGCCTAATTAGGAATTGATCTAAAGTAGATTGGTAGATTTTTCGAATTTTTCTTTAGTTCTGTGCTTTTTTATTATGAAAATAAAATGTTATGTTGTTTAATAAGATTATTATTAATTAACCCTTCAGTTCTAAATATCGTGAAATTGTAGAGAATTCTTTAAGCACTTATGCTAATGATTTTTTAAATTTTAACCTAGCAACAGTGCGTTGATAAGCATGATTCAGCCAATCAGGGATGAAGCCGATTGCAGACATTTCGTTTCTTTGTGAGTAACGTATGACTGCAATTTTGTTTCTGTTTATTTAATTTATAGCTGATATATTACTTTCTCTTTCCTGTCCGTTGGGCGTCTGTGATTGTAATAGATCTTTGCCAAACCTGTAACGTGGTTGACGTTAAATAAAATAAAAAATCGACTACTTCTTTTGGGATACCTTTTGAAAATCAAATCAATTAAAACGTGTTAATGTATATATGCATGAAAAACGATGTAAACACCTTTAAAACAGTGTTCTAATAAGCCTTAAAAAACTTTTAAACTCACTCCTGGCCAAATGTGAACTATCTCTAACCGTATTGCATCATCCTCCGGATTCTTATTTCCATACCAGTGTTCCCTAAAAAATATCTTATGTTAGATTCATAATAAAACCTAGCGTTTGGCGGTTTTCAGCCACAGATGACATCAACAGCTGATATCGGTTGATTCAAAAATCACTACTAAATCAGTAGCATAGCCGCAACAAGCTTCACAAGACAGGTCGTGTCGTATTATTTCTGTGTGATTGGAGGATGAAATTGTGAAAGTAAGCTTTTAAGACCAATGACCTATCTACTTGTCACATTCACTATATATAATTTCAGTGGAACAAAATGCATAGTGATGACAAATGACAAATTTAACAGTAAAATAAAAAGGTGTAGGTACTGTCCTGTATCTGTAACCCAAGATCCTTAAAATAACAAGGTTGTCTTATACAGCCATTCGGGTAAGGGGTCCGCGCGGGGAGACTGAAGGCGTGACGTCGGGCGGCGACGGGTTGTCAGTTTGATAGCTTTCCTTCAAAGTTATTTTCGTTGCAATACGGTACTTTTTCCAAATTTTTCTCAACAAAATTTTTGTACAAAGTGTTTTATAAGTTGTATAGACATTATTTAGAAGAAGTTTTAGTGATATAAGTAATGTATCGTTGTTAGGTAAGTACTATATTATATTGTATATTTTTCAAAATAATTATCTATGGCTCTTTAATTTTTTTGAGTTTCTACTAGACATAAAAAGGAAAAATACTTCATGGCACTGTTCTGGCAGGTATAGGATATAAGTAATTTATAATATACACCACGGTAATTAATATTATTTTAAAAAAAAGGTATTTCCTTTAACAACTACCAAAATAATGATATTTTTCTTTCAAGAGTCCATTTAGTGTGCAATTCTTTGATATCTCATATAATAATATGCTACAGATTCTTTATCGACTTAAATTTGATCATAAAAATATTACAGATATTTACATTTGGATTATATGGCTACGTCTAAAAGTTTACAAGATACTTTTATGCAGGGTGTTTTAATTTTGCTGCGAAACTTCAGGAAGTTAGTATGAAATTTACGCAATATTTTCAAATGGAACACCCTATTTTATCAAGAATTGAAACGTCTACTAAGTTTTCTTATAACTCTAAAATATTTTTATTATTGTCTGCAGCGTTGCCAAATAGTAATTATTTTTGAAAAATTTTCGATATTTATTTTTTTATTTATGTTTATTTTAAGTGTAGATGATCTGGATTATTGTATTATCACCTCCATATCCTTAAACAAAATACTAAATTTTATAACGCCCAAATAAGTTAAAAATTAAGAAAATAAATGAAAACTTAATTTATTTGTGTATCATAATATTTATGCGGTATTCCAGTCATATTAATTATTAATATGCAAAAAATAGTTTACTTAGTTAAATAAGTTCTATAAAATTTTGGTTAATGCAAGTTTGAATTACATTGAAAATTGTCTCTTACATTAGACAAAGTCTGAGGTGTTATGCATTGTAATGTCGATCTAATAATTAATTTTATTTCAGTGTAATTACATACAAAATAGTTTAACAACAAAATGTCAAAAATTAAGGAAATGTCAATTGTCAATTGTTAGTTTCCATGGCTAACTTAGATGCAAAGGTTTTAAAAGATGAAAATCACCGAAATTTAATGACTGATGAGATTAGATATAATATTAGATATTCGGCTATAAAGCGTAGAAGATATGTAGCAAAAAATACAGGGTATTACAATAATTTCGACCATTTACGCCTACAATACAAATAACAAATAAATAACGAAAATTTTGAGAAAATTATTACGATTTGGCAACGCTGCAGACAATAATAAAAAATATTTTAGAGTTAAAAGTGGACTTAGTAGACGTTTCAATTTCTGATAATAAATAAAATACATGGTATTCTTTGAAAATATTGAGTATATTTAATTCAATCTTCCCGAAAGTTAGCATCAAAATTAAAGCAGCCTGTATACAAATCATGCAAAATTTTTAATATAACCCAGATGCAACTATCTGTAAAAAAAATTATTAAATTAAAATCAATAAGGAAACTGTAATATATTTATTGGGACCCTACAAAAGCAAAAAAAAACATAGGGAAATTTTTAATATCTTGCCAACACTGCAACAGATTGAAGAAGAATAATTAGGGTTACATAAGCAGGGACACTAATATAGAGTGAAAAATATAATTTAAAAATATTTAAATTTTAGTGGTCCCGCTTTTGTGAAATACACTGTATATCTAAAAATATACATCTTCAATAGTCCCTTAATTTTTATATTTAAAGTTTTCATCTATCGATGATATTTTATGACATATGGAAGAATTACATACTAAATGGACACCCTGTATATGCAAGTACTATAAAGGGTAATCAATATAAATTATTTCGATTCTTTCAATGCTCACTTCTTATTTTGTTTTTAATATAATTATTTATGTATTTTAGGTACAGTGCGACTTTGAGGCTGGAATGTATTACAAATCCTGTATTCAAATAAAAATTTTGGAAATATCTATGTTAAGCCTTCCTATTGTAGATACTTGTGGCGCCTCTGGCGGTTTTGTTGATTAATAGGATAGGTAGTTTACTTATAATTTCTGCCAAAAAGGGAAATTTAATTTTTTGTGAGATAATACATTTTTGTTCGGGATGTGCGATATTACATAATACCTATGTTACAATAAAATCTATTAAAATTACACGTTTTGTGTAACATAATACTCTGCATGTGTCATGATCTATCTATTACAAGAAAAGTATTTACGATATATTTAGCATTGAATGTTTTACATACACTTTTAGACCACGTCAACTTGAAGAAATACTTAATTTCACCACAAGATTATGCCGATTTTTTTACAAAATAGTCTATTAAATCGTTCAAACGTATCTAAAACGTTGTCGAGGTGAGTATTGTATAAATATATTTACGGTAGTAGGGTCGATTCCCGTTTTCAATGAAAATTGGCCAAAAATAGATAGAAACTGTAAATTATCATAAAAAGTGATTCAAATTTGGTATGTGGGCATAGAATTAAAATACAAACAACTTTTCCAAATACAATTTTTAACAATTCGATCAATAAATGCCATTTTTCAACATTTTGTGGAGAAAATGTCAGTTAATTAATTAAGTCATTTTTGGTCTTCATTGAAGCAAAAATTAGGCTAAATTTAAATTTTCCCCCATTATAATCTATATGGGGGATAACTTTAATGATGACATCGTAGATCGAAAATGTAATTTTTAGTAACGTTTAATAATGATAAATTAATTTTTTTCAATTTTATAAAAAATACGAGTTAAAAAACAAAGAAACTAACTAAAAGTTACCTGCTCCTGTATATTTCGCCACATTTAGGACATTCTATGACATAACCAGACCATACAAAATTAATATATGAATACCACGAACTTTCCTCGGTGGTTTGATAGCTTGGTTGGACTATTACTCTGTTGCCGTTTTTATAACATTTCTAAAAACAGATCCAATATTATACATTTTGTGTAAAATGGTAAATGTTAACATTACAAGTACATTTATTAGTTTAAACTGCGTCAAATTACTATTTTCCATATAATTTCATCCACGTTAGTCCTGGATTTTTCTAAAAGTCTTTGTTAAAATGCTTCAATAAAATTTCAAATTTTATCCTACATAAAACTTCGTTCCCTTCTCACATCTTGTATCTCTTATGGAATAATTGAATGAAGTTGTGAACATATATTTCTGTTATCTTCGGAGATATCAACAAATGTTTATACAGGGCGTTTCAAAAAACATGTGTTAGTTTTTAAATATCATTTGTGTTTGTTCAGGTTTGTTTATTAATCATTAGAGCACACGGACGCCCCTGGTCAACCTGTTCACACATTTGCTAATATTGCTAAAATATGTGCTATTTTAGGTACTTTTCATAACTCAAATCACTAAAATTATTAAGCCCTTTCGGAAATATCTTGAAAACAGCGAAAAAATTTGAAAATTTTAACACCCTGCATCTGTCTTATTTTTCGGTAAGGAATCACCTCACGAACGATGGCATATGTTTATTTAAACAGCCTGTATACAGGGTGACCCATTAAGGTAAGCGAGGTAAAATTTTATGGAAGCCATAAGCCTTATGTCTTTGCAAAAGGAATTATATCAATCACCATGAGAAAGACAAAATCAGAACCGTGCGAAAATCAAGTTTTATTCCGGAAATACTCTTTTTCTCTGTCTTGTACTAAAAAATGCCCGTGGAATACGAACAACTTTATAAATATTGTTTTACCATCTATTTAGTAACAATATTTATTAAAAAGAAAATGTATATTAATAAAATATTTCGCCTTTTGTTGCATTTGTGTACACATGTAACACATTGAGAATATACTAATATTCTCACACTTTGTCCAAAATAGAAATAAGTTGATACAAAGGCAACATCAAAAGCAAAGAGTACCTAAAGCTTATCATAACATCTAAACCAAAAAAAAAAAAATGAAATTGAAAAATTTGAAAGACAATCAAAATAACTTTGTTATTTTTTAAATAATAACATGAACTTTTAAATACACAAATAATGTCAAATTAACTTAATATCGAAGTTGCCTAGCATCTAGCAGGATTGGCAAAATTTTGTTTCCATGGATTTCATAATAAACAGGTACCTAACATTATTTATTTGAATAAAATTGTTATTTGTAAATAACTTGAGAAAGAATAAAGATATCGAATTATGGTTTGCGTCAAAATGTGGCTATTTCTGTGCTCTCTAAGCACAGTAATAAAATAATATATCATGATATTTAATTTTATTAAAAAAATTAAAGAAAACAGAATCATGGGTAGACAGTACCCGCTAGAAGACGCATTGTGAGCTAGCGATCACGACCAACGTCAGATATAAGTGTAAAATTATCTCTAAAACCAGCCTAAGCTGTTTGAATTTGAATAAAGGATATGAAAGATACAGCAATTTTAAAAATATTTTTTATACGCTTCCCCCACGCTTATTATCGGCGATACGAAAAAAGTCATGCGAACAAACTTCCGCATGATCATTTTATATTAACAGTGAAAATTTGAAGAGATTTGAATTTTTAGTTATATAATACTAATTGTGCCCCCTAGCGGTAATTTTGGAACTTGAAAACATTTTTCATCAATTATTCTTGGTCGATTTAGTCAAGGAAATTTTTTTCTCAAAGAAATAAGGTTTTTATAGCTTCCATAGTATCGTACCTCGCCGACCTTAAAGGTTCACCATGTACAAAAGATGCTGGAAATTCCATGGCTGCTTTGGATGTTATGAGTGAAAAACAATTAAATATTGAATTATAAAAAATATTTCGTTGTTTCTCCATACCTTACATAAATATACACAATTCTGATACTGATGTTGGAACTTGCACGGGTTATCATTAAAATGTGCCTCCTTATCGTCTTTGTGGCCCATCGAGAGACTGCAGCCAACTTTACACGACTGGCATTTGTCTGGACATGTAAAAAACTGGGACAGATACTGTTGGTGATTTTCGTCACTAATAGGCGAGTGAAATTGTTCATTCACACTCTGAAATATGTAAATAATTAAAATATACGCACGTTACCATAAAGAAGCCTCTTTATAAAAGTATATATAGGGTGTTATGGAAATGACGTATTATATTTAAATGGGTGACTCCTTGTGTGTCCTAGAGAAAGTCTACATAATTTTTTTTTAATCGAATATCTAAATACTAAGGTAAAAACCCTTTTTAAACACGTACTGTCGCGCCGTTCCATCTGGATTCACTTAGCAACAATGTGGGTCACTAGAGTATAGTAACCGTGTTGTCAGATCACACCGCGTGTTTCGCCCTTGCTTGTATACCGGCCGCGCGCCACTATCGTTGCTTCAGTATGTTTCGAGACTCGGGGTTGGACTGACGCTGTTGAGGGTTTCACGTGCTTGACGTATACGAATTTTAAACGTTTTGTTAGTTGTAGCAATACTCCTGTTGTGAAATAATTCATAATAATAAATGTTGTGATGTGATTTCAAATTTGTGTGATATTATCTACTGTTGAGCGTTGAAAAACATAGTTTTTGTGTTTTATTTTTTTATGGAATTTAATATAAAAATAATTATTTCAAAATAAGATCGAAGGTAAGAGAGTATGAACCTTAAAATTGTAGTTATTTTTTTCTAAAAATTTTGAAAAAGAAATGATAACGCGTGTCAAAGACGTCTTGTCAAAAACTGAACAAGTGTTCTGTGTTGCAATATGACAACACCGCCTATAATGCGCTAACCTCTTTTGAACTTCGAGACTGCGTCAATAAACTATTGATTGCGAAGGTCCTCAGGAGCGGCAACGTAAATTTTGAGATTTCATATAAAGTGTATATTTCGCTTAATAATTCAAAGCGCCATTTATGGTTATTTTTCTTCAATTTATTTTCATCTCAGGATTTGCCGGTTTAAATATAATAAGTCATTTCCATAACACCCTGTATAGTGTCTTTCAAGATATATTGTTGACTTTTACTGCAATAAATCAACTACTTGATTAATCCCCATCGTGTCTACCCCTAAATCTATAAACGCTAATAAATGGGTGCAGGTCGGCTTTAAAATATAGCTATATACATATTGATTTATTTTTATTTTGCATTAAAAGACATTTAAACCAAATGAAAATAAATATCAATTATAATAATATTCTGAGACATAGCAAGTATAAAATAAAAATTAATGAAACACTGAAATACAGATTTATTCCTTTCAATAAAAATTAAGTTTTTATATACAGTCGTCATTAAAATTTACAATGTTACGATTTAGGCTTATAAAATTAAAATTCTGCTTTTTCCTGAAAATATCGCGCTCTCAGCACAAGTCCAAGGACACGACAATCTAACAAAAAAAAAATACGCGCCGGGAAACCAAACACTAATATAACAATATTCACTCGTCGGAAAATCAATTTCATATTAAAATTAATAAAAATCAATTTGCTATTTATACAGGGTCCTGCAATAGTGCGTCAGGCTTCCATAGCTCCTATACGAATTAAGTTAGAAATTTTATTCATACCGGATCTGGGAAGGTGAAGTTTACAACTTCCTAAAGCTTTTTAGCATCAAGAACGTTTTCAAATCAAACAAATCCATTACCAACGTAATTTCAATAATAATAATAATAATATAGCTTACCTTGAGCATTAGGTAAATATACTTCGCATCCCTCGGTGACCTAACTAAAGTACTTTCCAACTGTTTCTGAATTTCTGCCTTCAATCTATCAAACGATGTATGCATATTAACGGAAGTTTTTACACCTATATATTTAATAAAACTGAGCGCATCACAGTTCAAATTCAATTCCGCAAAAGTCGACCGCAAAATGTCTTCGGCAGATCGCGTCACACTAGCACTATCCCGTAGGTCGTCCAAGGTATTTGTGTGGTGCGTTTCGTGAAATATAATCACTCCCGGTCCCAAACCTACCATAAAAAATAAAATGATTAAAAATCTTTTCCGCGTGGAGTTTTTTTATTCGAATCGATCCTGAACTCAAACAAAGTAAGTGGCAAAATGAAATCAGAAACAATTTTGAGGTTGAAACTAATTTTTTAAGTCTGGTGATCTTGCTGGCCATAATACGGGGCCGAGCCGCCCGATGCACTGTCCAGGAAAATGATCGTTTAACCATTGGCGAACAGGTACCGTGAAATGAGCCGGGGCTTGTTGGTAGTGTAACAATTCGTCGTTGAAAAGTTCAGGATCGATTCGAATAAAAAAATGTTTGGGACGAAAGTTGCTTGTTTTTTAATGAAGGTTCGGAACCTGCGAGAAAAAAAACGGGTTCCCATGCGCAGGGCACCATCTGAACACCGCAGGTGAAAATAACCTGCGCCATTCGATTTCCCCCTCAAAAACTACGAAAATTATCTGAGGAGGTCGAAATAAAAAAATGCAATCTGAGCGAGAAAAAAAGGTGTTCGGGTTTTAAAAAGACATCCTGTATAAGTAAAAAAAATAGGACGATTCTAAAATAATCCACATGCTTATTAATTACCATATTTATTATTTTTACTCACAAATTTCTTTATTTTAGAAATGTCGATAATACTCCTCATGATTAAAAATAGTTTAAATATCAATCTTTTAAAGAACAAACCACCATATAATATGCAGGGTGTCCTACCGGGAGCCGCCTCTATCTATATATGAAAAACTGCTATATTAATACTATAGGAAAATTTTGAAAAATGGACAGTATACTAACGTTGATGGGGACAACTGGGTTAAAATGTTGTCAATATGGTGATACTTCCGGTTATACCGGAAGTCGGAGTCGACTTGCTTATTTTAAACGGAACACCTATATAATATTACATTTTTGGATTCTACGGAAGATTCTAGGCGGACTTCGTATATCATGTAATTAAACCTTAAATTAATTATTAATCTTTCCTATTAGGGAGCCTTTATTATTTAATGTGGGTTGGATTCCTTGGCGAAAAGGACCTGCTTTAATACACTTTTTCTAATACACTACCCGACAATAAATTCCGGACCAAGATAATGTTAGTCAAGTTTATGAAACTTTTAAAATAATTTTCCGATTTTGGTGAAATTTTTAGCAAAGCGTAGACTTGGGTCTTGGAATGATATCCTGAATATTAGTTTTCAAAACATACTGTCTTAATCATTATAGAGGCAGAAACAAAAGTTACTTTTTTACCCTTAATTTCTTAACGCTCTGCGTGAAAAATTGGTTTACGTCATTATCTGCTTTTTAAAAGTAGATGCAAATTTTGAAGGAAAGTTGTGCAGTTTTTCAATTTAATCACAACAGAGAGTTTATCGAGTAGTATGAACAAATATCAAAAAAATAATAGCGTGTATTGCAACCTCGTGTTCTTATTTTCACTTCTACCATGCGACGTGGCATGCTTTCAATGAATTGAATTGGTTCTTGAGGAATATCTTACCATTCTTCAGGAATGGCTGGTGTATTTAATAATCTAAAGCAAGTCTAGCAATTAAAACACCTTCTTTCTAGTTTACGGGTTGTAATTAGGTATGTTGTGTGTGGTGAATATTCAGATTTAAATGCAATTGAACATGTATGGGATATGCTATGTAGACGTGTCCGCAATCGACACCGAGAAACCTTGCTATACAGGGTGTTATGGAAATGACGTATTATATTTAAACCGGCAAATCCAGAGAAAATAAATTGAAAAAAAATAACCATAAATGGGGCTTGAATTATTAAGCGAAATTATACACTTTATATGAAATCTGAAAATTTACATGGCCGCTACTGACGACATCATTTATGAACAAATATGATTCCAGAAACCGACGGCGAAAGATGTTTTGCAAAACAAATAATGGTAATATTATACACACATTTCAAATTCGTCACAAGCACAGGAAAGTAAATAGGTCAAACGTCATTGACCTTTCTATTATTTTTCAAACTCTTTTAAAAAAATGCAATTTTATTTAAGACCCGTTCTTTCGTACCTTTACTTTACTTATTTAAATACAATTATTAGTTTCATAATTTCACAGAAGCCACACAGAATCTAAGTTTTAGGAAAAAACTTCTCCATAACCTCACAAATAGCAGCTATTCACATGGAAAGAATAGTGAATACACGGGAAAACTGTTTTAATTTTGGTCCCTTTTTTCTCGCTTAGATTTATTTATTTAACTAATTTAAAAAACACACACTTTAAATACAATTCTTTCAATTTAAGAATGAAATTTTACATACGAACGAACGAAATGGTACGTGCAAAACTCGGAATAGAGATGGGCAATATTTGACAGGTTGGTATTTCACGGTCACGGTAATTGAATCCTAATAATAGGCGTTACGGGACGGACTAAGATCGCTTAAATGCGTTTCTTATGGTGATAAACGAGATTCTTCCCTGAATTGAATAAAATGATAGTAGTGATATATCCATCAATTAAGGTAAGGGATAATACTGCGACTGTACTTGAGAAGCTCAAAAAATTAAATAAGCTCAGCTCTACTCCAAATGACAAGACCGACGAAAATTTAATTTTCTTTCTCACACTGTCATCTCTTCATGTCTTTCACACAAACCACTGGGCGCCGGGGCAACGTAAGTCTAAGCGTACAAGCGTACATCTTGTAAATGTCAGTATTAGAAGATACGCGTTAGAATACGGTCGGTTCTGTTGCTTACCATTTACACTCTCCGCTATCCACTTTGTTTTCAGAAGGTACGCGTATAAGAATTGTTTTGTAATGACTTTCGGGATACGCGTTCAAACTTTGTATATAATTTTACATTGTTTTTATTGACGAACCTAAAACGAGTAGTTTGTTTTGGACGTTTGACTTGATAGAATGTTTCGAGCATAAAGTGTTTCCAGGAGTGTTCCCATGAAAAAGAAAAACTGATTGTGTTTGTGCGTGGATTTCCTCGCTCTTAGGTATAAAGATAAACACAATAACAAATAATTTATTTTTATAATTTTATATGGAATTTCCAGTTTTACATTAAGTTTGGCAACACTACACGTAACACCTGTTTTCTGATATGCCATCACAGTGTGACGTATTACAGTGACGCAGGATGAGCTGTGGGTTTATGGGGCTGGACCCACCATTTAAAACGGTCGATTAAAAAAAAAATATGTAGCGTTTCTCTAGGACACCCAAGGAGTCACCCATTTAAATATAATACGTCATTTCCATAACATTCCATAACACCCTGTATCTGCGGACAGTTTCAGAAGAATGAAAAATATTCCTCAACAAGCAATTCAAAACTGCATTGAAAGCATGCCCCAAGTCGTATGGAAGAAGTGATAAGAACACGAGGTTGCATTACACGCCATTAATTTTTGGATATTTGTTCTTGCTACTCAATAAAATAATATTATTATCATTCCAAAATATAAGTCTACGCTCTGCTAAATATTTTACCAAGAAGAAGGAAAAATATTTAAAAAGTTACAGGACTATACACTTGACTAACATCATCTTTGTCCGGAATTGTATTTTGATAACTATTAATTGTCTAAACTATAAAATTAAAAATGAAATTGAGAAAAACAATTTATTATTTTTATATGGCGATTTTGCTACGGAATTCAAGTTCACTTACTCCTAGTTGGTTATGACGGAGTTAAAAAATAGTAAAATGCTAAAGAAATGTGCTGTCTGTCACTTATTATTTGTTCATACATTTCAACATTAGCATACTGTCCAATTGTCAAAATTTTCCTATGTATAGTTTTCCATATTGTTATATAGATCAAATTGGTACCCCTGTATGTTTTCAGATTAAAGAAAATTGAGTAAATTTGGCTAAACTCGATTTAACAAAGGGTTTGCTCAGCTGGCAATTGTAAATCTTAAAATAATACTAATTTTATGTCTCTAAGAAGTATAAGTAGATAAATGAGCTGTACTTACCCGCATTAACTTTATCGCCGTCAGTCTTCGTTAAAGCCTTTTGAAGAGCTTCGCTAAAATGTTTCTTGTAGGCCGTGGAAGCTCCAGCCAAAAATGAATACATGTCCCGCGGTAACCTCTCAGCTCTTGTGCGGTAAATTATGATATCTGATACTGCCAAAACCTTAAGTAGAAGCCGCATGCGTTGGTTTTCTTTCTTCGATATGCCTAAAAATAAAAATTAAACTATATTTCTACAAATAACCAATACAGGTGTAAGGGAAAGGGATTATTATTTTTAAATGGGTGACTCCTTGGGTGTTGTCAAATCACTACGCGTGGCTCGACTTTTCGTCGTCCGCTACCATGACGTCTCCTTCACTAAAGTAAAGTTTATCTGTTGTGATGTGAAATGTGGGTTATTGTGCGTATTGTTTATGTCATTTGCAAAAAATAAATTTTTTGTTGTCATCTTTATTGAAATCAGTAGGAGACGTTGAGGTAAGAACGTAATAAAATTGTAGCATTAATTTTTTTGTCTCTTGACTAATCATATGGCTTTCTTCGAATTTGTTTACCAATTCTCCATAGTAAAAGCGACTTTTTGTGACAATGACATAAGGTGATTTATCTCAGGTATTAACTCAAAGCGCTATTTATAGTTATTTTTCTACAATTTGATTTCATCTCGGGATTTGATATCATAACATTTTCTTGGCATGTTTTCGAAGCAACCAGTACCGTTGCAAAAAATATTGGATCTGTTCCAATGGTAACAAAACATTTTCTTGGCATGTTTTGGAAGCAACCGGATACCGATGCAAAAATATTGGATCTGTTCCAAAGGTAAAAAACATTTTCTTGGCATGTCTTGGAGGCAACCGGATACCGATGCAAAAAAATATTGGATCTGTTCCAAAGGTAACAAAACATTTTGTTGGCATGTTTTGGAAGCAACTTCTGTTCCAATGGTAACAAAACATTTTCTTGGCATGTTTTGGAAGCAACCGGATACCGATGCAAAAATATTGGATCTGTTCCAAAGGTAACAAAACATTTTCTTGGCATGTTTTGGAAGCAACCGGATACCGATGCAAAAATATTGGATCTGTTCCAAAGGTAAAAAACATTTTCTTGGCATGTCTTGGAGGCAACCGGATACCGATGCAAAAAAATATTGGATCTGTTCCAAAGGTAACAAAACATTTTGTTGGCATGTTTTGGAAGCAACTTCTGTTCCAATGGTAACAAAACATTTTCTTGGCATGTTTTGGAAGCAACCGGATACCGATGCAAAAATATTGGATCTGTTCCAAAGGTAACAAAACATTTTCTTGGCATGTTTTGGAAGCAACCGGATACCGATGCAAAAATATTGGGTCTGTTCCAAAGGTAAAAAACATTTTCTTGGCATGTCTTGGAGGCAACCGGATACCGATGCAAAAAAATATTGGATCTGTTCCAAAGGTAACAAAACATTTTGTTGGCATGTTTTGGAAGCAACTTCTGTTCCAAAGGTAACAACAGATTTTCTTGGCATGTTTTGGAAGCAACCGGATACACTTGCAAAAAATATTATTATATTTTAGACAATAAATCATATTTGAATTGATATAATTGAATAAAATTTAAAATTCGTATAATGCATCAACTACCATTTTAAAATTTAACTTTAGACTTTAGTACCTTAAAAGTATTTTTTTAATTAGTAGTATGTGACTAATCGACCCCCTGGCCTACTCACCTAATAAACCTTCAGTGTCGAGACAAATAACATTCATGTTTGGATCATATTGAGCCCATACTCCCAAAGTGCACGATATTTGGGAGGAGGATGTTTTAAAAATTTCTTCGCCATCAAAAAATACCTTGTTTAATGTGTAAGATTTTCCTTCGCCTGTATTGCCGAATATTGAGACCACTTTCACCTAAAAAAAATAATGCAAAATTTATACAGGATCTTTATTATACAGGGTGTTCTGGAATTTTTTTTTGAAAACTATTGAATGTAGAAAAAAATCAGAGTACGTCACTGGATTCTACGTAAATACTACAAAGAGAACATTGTATTCCCTTTTGACAAGTTTTGAGTTTAAACGAAATACGGGGGGGGGGGGGGGGGTGTTCCAAAATGTAAAATTTCTTAAAAACATTTCGTATATCAAAAACAAGGAGGCCGGCTAGAAAAAATCTTTTTGTTTCACAAAAAAGTAGCACAGTGCTGCGAAAACCGCATCCTTGCATTTTTACTAATAACGGAAATACCCCGTACAACCACTGAAAAATGGAGATCCTGTACACTACTGACATTTTGTAAACAAACACAAATTATATAATTCTCATTGAAGAGACGTTAGTCGTCAGCGATGTTGTAAATTTTCCCCGTGAGTTCAACTCTAAAAACCGGATTAGAGTCGCCAATAAAAATTTCCGGTGCAATGGCAATTATAATTGCACGAATTCATGCGCAGTAAACCGTTCTCGATGAGCTGGCGCATTTCCAACAGTCAGAACATCAATTGGAGTATCGAAATCCCTAAAATACCACCAGAATTAGAGATGGGCAAACCTGTTCGTTTTGATTAGCAGTTAAAGCAGATACTGCTACTTGCAAATGGCAGTTCAAAAAAGTTGCTACGTATTAGCAGTACATATGCTTAATAAAGAATGTGAACTGTTAATTTAAATACCAGTTAGTTTAAATAGCCATTAGCTGTTCATAGGTGCTTCGACCAACTAATAAACATTTAGAAATAACAGAATAATCCATCTCTACCCAGACTTGCACCGGCAATGGCAATGAAAATGGCGCGTGCCCCATTTCTGGCAATGCGAGACAGCTGATCGACTCTATTGTAATAATAATAATAATAATAATAATAATAATAATAATAATAATCTTTATTCTCTAACAGAATAAAATCCAATTACAAGACAATATGACCTGTAAAAAAAGAAATTATACAAGCAACAAAAAATTTAAGAGAAAGGAAAAAGAAGAAAAAAAAGGGAGAAAAATAATGGTTGCATCAAGGTAACAGTTTATGCTTCATAAGTTAAGTAAATTGGGTATTGGACAAACCGAATACATCAATGTCATTAAGGGTATTATTGAAAATCAACATGGATTGGTATACAGGTGTTTTAATCAGAAAGTTAGAGGAGGGAGTTGGGAGATAAAAGACGGGATGGTGCCTAACTGAACGAAGAAGAACATGGAAAAGAATACAAGACAGCAGCTCCGGGGAATCGATGAGCGAACAGCAAATACGATACAAAAACTGCATAAACATGAGGTATCTGCGGTTGAGGAGCGATGGCATCTGGAATCTAGATAACAGTGCATTCTGGTTAGTGCCCCGGGTAGGATATACACCATCTTCCCTATAGGCGATAAACTTTCTTTGTACGTTCTCTAATAAAATAATATATTTATGAAAGACCGGATGCCAAATAACACCACCATATTCCAACTTAGACCGCACAAAACTGTAATAAAGGGTTTTCAGGGTTTTGGTATTTGAGAAATCAGTCGAATTCCGTATGATAAATCCCAGGGCCTTCATCGCACTGCTGTGAATGCTCCTAAAGTGGTGGGAGAAGGAAAGCTTATTGTTGAAAACTACCCCGAGGTCTTTAAACGTTCCGCAGTGCTCAATGGTTGTGTTGTCAAGAGTATAATCAAAATAAACGTAATCGGCTTTGTTCGTAAAAGACATAGTGAAGCATTTACTTAAATTTAGCGGTAGGTTGTTAGTCTTACACCACATCTCCAGGATGTTCAAATCCCTTTGCAATAATATACAGTCCGTTATATCAAGTATTATTCTGAAGAGTTTCAAGTCATCAGTCAGTATCAAGTCAGTAGTATTTTGCTGGATAGATTTACACTTATGTCGTTGATAAACAAGAGGAATAATAAGGGGGCCAAATTACTACCCTGCAGAGCACCACTCGAGGCTAAAAAAGTAAAGGATTTATGGCCACGAATCATCACATATTGTACACTATCCCTAAGATATGAGTTAAGAAAAGAGTCAAATTTATTAACAAAACCCAAGCCGGCCAGTTTATGTAACAGGATGGAGTGGTCAACTCTGTCAAAGGCCTTCGAGAAATCGCATCTACTTGCTTGCGGTCATCCATAGCCTGCCCAACAAATTGGGTAAAACAAGCCAGGTTAGTCACTGTGCTACGAGCATTGAAGAAACCGTGTTGATGAGGTGAGATAAGCAGTTTTACCTGATTAAAAGTACATTCATAAACCGCCATCTCGAAGACCTTGTCAAAGGCCGACAATATAGAGATAGGTCTGTAATTGGATATCACACTGGCATTACCTTTTTTGAGTACTGGGGTGATCATTGCTTCCTTCCATACATCAGGAAAAGAACTAGTTTTAAGCGATAGGTCAAAAATAAAAGTAAAAATAAAATAATAATCTCAATTGTATAATTTTTGTGTCTTACCTTTCTACCAGGTTCAATTCCTAGAGCTTTTAAAAATGTCGTTTCGGATAATATTTTTAGATTCTCGCCTTCATCCAATAACAATACACTTCTAGATCCATTCCCAAGTTCCTCTAAAAATAGATAGATCAACTAATAAAAATGTATTCTCAAAAACCAAACCAAGATATCTCGAGAATCATAAACATAAGCTTCCTCTATAATTTTATTTTACCTAAACGGAACGTGAGGATATCCAATAATACATCAAAAATAATATTCAGGTACATTATATCTACCCTGTGCAAAAGTTATGAAGGAAAAATAAAAATTCATTGATTAAAATATTTTTGGTTGGATTTGCCTACCCTCGCGCCTCGTTTATTTTCAACAAAAGTACATATGTTGTGGTGTAGCAACGCTCTCCTTTCAATATACAGTGTGTCCCAGGATAAGCGAACCTATAGGTGTAAATGACAAAAAAATTTTCGAATTGAAATATTTTAAAATCAAGCAGGAGCATTGTCTTATTTTCTGTCTAGGTAAAGTGCCTCTTTTTCGCAAAATATCAAAAAATTGCATTAAGCAAGCATACTGAATTTAATAACCATCCGACATAATTTTTTAACCTCTAAACAGAAAAAAATTCTTTCTGGTACTAAACAGATTAATTAGAAAAGATTATTTCGGAAATAATATTGACCAAATTTCATTTTCTAGGCTACTATGACAAACGATCAGGAAATTGAAGAAATCAGAAAAATCTAATTAGGGAAAATATTGTATACAACGAAAAAAACACAATGTAGGCTGATGGTTATTAAATTCGGCCCTAGTGCATGATTTTGAATCCCCCGCAATTTTTTTCGATATTTTGTGAAAAAGAGGCACGTTACCTAGGCAGAAAATAAAAATAATGCGTACTACAGAATCTTGAAAAGGGCTACCACGACCAAAAGATATACATCCTGTCGGACAGTCAAGCTGCTCTTAAGGTTCAGAACTCCAATCGGTTTACTTCAAAACTCACACTGGAGACCTAAAAGAAATGGCGGTCAGGGGGAACAAGGTGGAGCTCTTGTGGGTCCCTGGTCACTCTGGGATATTAGGTAATGAGAAAGGGGATGAACTAGCGAGAGGCGGATCCTCTCAAAGTCTCAGAGCCCCAAACCGGTCTTTAGGATATCAAAGCAGGCAACGAAAACTATATTAGACAGATGGTCGAAAAAACAACACCTTTCACGGTGGCAAGGGTTACCTGGTCAAATACACGCACGGGCCGCAATTGGAAAACCATCGAAGATACTATCGAATGGGATGCTAACCCTGACGCGGCCCCAGTTGAAACAGGTGATGTGTCTGCTCACCGGCTACTGTCACTTACGAAAACACCTTCAACGGATAGATATAAACAACGGATCCATTGAATGCAGACTCTGCGGCGAGGAGGATGAAACTGCCTCCCACATAATATATTGCGGCGAAGCGCTGTCTCGCAAAAGACCTCGGGAACATACAACGTGGAGACATCCTCCCACATGACAGATTTGGTAGAAGATTACTAGACCTTATAGCAGGACCAAATATTTTCTAACAAAATCGGGGTACACAATAAGCCAGTTCGGGCCTCACACCCGACCCCCGCCTTTAATCAACCAACCAGCCGGTCAAGGCCTGCCTGATTTCGTAAAAATCAAAATATATTCAACTTTATTCTCTAATCAAGCAGGCCTGGATCCCAAATAATCAAATTTCAATTCGAAAATTCCCTTATCCTGGGACACACTGTAGATTTTTTTATAACGTCACTTTATTAAAATTACGAAACAATTTGACAGTTTGCTGACAAACCTTTGTCAGCAAGAATAAATACAAATAAATGCTTTAAAATTAATAAATCTGATCCTAGGTAAAGTACGGTACGTAATTCGTTGTAATCACATACATATATATAACCATTATAGTGCCAATACAAACGTTCCAAAATACAAAAAGTGTCCCCGCCATGGGAGATGGCGTGGTACTATTGAGTTTGCGCAGTAGGGTGGAAATTTTATCGATCGCGTCAGAGCCGGCCCGACATTATTTGTTTGTTGTTATTCGTCGTAATCTTTGGTTCTGGATGCTTTTTCAAATTACAGAATAAAAAGTGGTTCATCCACATTGTTGTCGCTATATTAGTGCTTATAAACTTTCATTACCTAACAACAATTTTTGTAAAGCAGTTTTTAATTTGTGGTGATTCGCTGTTTAGTAGGTTAGTGGCTTGTATTGTTTAAGATGAAAGGCAGAAGTGCATGGTGCTTTTTTGCAAAAGTCGTGGATCAATACCAGGTATAAAGTATTTCAGGTATGTACATATACGAAAATATTTTGCTTGTCACATTATCCGATCTTCGGAACTGAATTTCACTAAAAAGTTGTAAAAAAAAGAGAGTGTCACTCATAACCTTAAAATTAATGTATTTTTAATTTAGTGCATTAGTAGGTGATAATAATTGTCAATATAGTAATTCATTCTTAATTTTTGGTTTAGAAAAAAGTGAGGTTAAGAAACATACGACGTCGGATGAAAGTTAAAATAAAGCTCATCGTGTCGATTGTTACAATTAAATATTCGGACGCAATTTGGCACCAAAAGTTTACACCAATCAGGGCACCGTCGGATCATTATATCGTCAGAAATCGTATGCATGGAACGCCGTCTTAATTCGAACTAATATAAATTTTGATTGCAATATTTTTCCTAACTAACCAGTGAAATTTACATTAAAAAAGTTGACATCCGGTCATGTCGAATGTTTACTTTCGCAAGGAATCATTATTACCCCTTCGATGCCCATAGCGGGGATATAATTGCAGATGGTATTAGCAATATAATGGTTATATATATATGTGGTTGTAATGTAATTACGCACTCGCCGCTACGCGGCTGCGTGTAACTTTTCCATTCTTGCATAATATGCTATTTACAACTTTTATTACGTAATGTACTATTACACAAATTGTTGCTCGATAGATGAAAAATTTTCATAATGAGTTTATTTATAAGGTTTAACTAGGACTGGTTGCTTTTCTTAGATATCTAGTAAATATTGTTAACACACAACTGAAAACTTTGAAATCAATGTAAATTCTTATGAAATCGTTTTATTATTACACAAGAAATAAAATATTCAATGCAATTTTATTAAGCAAACAATACTTATAAATAACTTACCACCCTCTATACGCAGAGAATCAAACTGCGGTATTATCTGGGGAGGATGGCACTTTGGTGATTTTCTAATACTATCTCCTATAATGTTATTTATTGTTGGGTCCAAAGAATTTAAAATAGGAGAATTATTACTAGTACTGTGTTTCTTCGTTGACTCGCTTGCCAGAGAATCCATGTTTGAGGATATTTTGTTTAGGAGGAAAACTGAAAATATGAAGATATTTATAATTGGTAAATAATCGTTAGTAGTAAAATGTGAAGGAACAATTAACGAAACGTTATTCAACTGATCAACAATAAAAAACTAGATAACATTTTAAAGCAGCGCTTCGTACGTCTATCAGAGGTATTTCCTTCTGTACTCGACGTGTAGATACAGATGCGGCCAAAAAAAGTATCATCTAATTCAGTATTTCTCAAACAGGGGTCCACGGACCCCTTAGGGGTCCGCTAACCAACTATCGTAATCGACTTAATGCCGGACTAGATATATACACCTTTCTTCAAATCAAGCCCAACATAAAGTAGCTGTGTGGAAGTAGAAAGCAGTACCCCCCCATAAATTTAACGTTGAGAACATTTACAAGATAATACCGGGTGTTTCAGGAGGAACGCTAACCCCTAAACTTCTTTATTGTTTAAATTACAGAAATAAAATTTGGTAGGTTTGCATGTGATATTATTTTGCATTCTATGACATGTTGGACTCCATTTTGTCACTTCCGGTTTAACCCTGAACAACCTCCTAAATCTCGCAGGATATGGCATTCCACATCGGCCAAGTGGGAAGACTTGAAAGACCATTTTCGTACTTTTCCTTGGATGCGCGTATGCTTCTCTTCTGATGATCCATCCATCTGTGCTGGGGAGTTCTCCGACGTCATTCTAACTAGCATGGAAGCATTTATCCCCTCCTCGGATCAAGGTCCTTTTGGTCAGTCGCGAAGGCCGTCAGCCAAAATTTTACCAAATCAACTATCAATCAACTATCAATATCAATCAACCTCTAACACGTTCCGATGGTACCATAGCATCCACAGCCGGAGACAAAGCAAACTTACTTGCTGAACTATACTCCGAAATGACCGAAATCGTGTTTGGCAGCGTCCCGTCAAACGAATCCTGAACGGTCTCGACGTCAAGAAAGCTTCTGGTCCAGACGAAATTCCTGTTATAGTTCTCAAAGAGACGCGCCGATGAACTAACACCAGTATTTTGCAGACTTTTTAACTTATCCTACAAACAAGGAATTTCCATCGTGTTGGAAGACGGCGCGAGTCCAGCCTATACCAAAGAAAGGTAAGAGAACCCTGCCTAGCAACTATCGACCAGTCGCATTGCTTTCAGTTATATCAAAAGTAATGGAGAAAGCTATTAACCAACATCTTCTAAAGTACCTGGAAGGCTTCAAAATTATCAGCGATCATCAATATGGTTTTCGGAAGTCCAGATCAACTGGAGATCTTCTAACCTATGTCACCCATCTTTGGAATAACGCAATCGAACATCATGGGGAGTCTCGGGCTGTTGCACTGGATATTTCTAAAGCCTTTGATCGTGTTTGGCATGAGGGACTTCTAAGTAAACTGCGATCCTATGGTATGCCCAGTCGATTCAGTGCATTCTTGTCTAGCTTTCTTAAGGACCGCTCTCTGCAAGTGGCGATTGACGGATTTCTCTCAGACACCTTCACCATCAATGCCGGTGTTCCTCAAGGGTCCATATTGTCTCCCACTCTCTTCTTACTCTACATTAACGACCTTCTAGTGAAAACTAAAAATCCGATATTTAGTTTTGCTGACGATAGCACACTTATCTCATCTTTCTCTTTGAATGCGCAAACATCGGCTGCCGACGCACATCTTCGCAGACAGCATGAAGTATCACGCCTCAACAAAGACCTGGAAGAAATTTTGGCTTGGGGTGACAGTAACCAAGTCGAATTTAACGCTAAGAAAACCCAGGCAGCAGTTTTCTCTAAAAAGGTTAACATTACAGAACCGGAAATAGTCATGGCCGGACACGCAATCCCACTGGCTTCATCTATTAATTTGCTGGGTGTCAATCTGGGAGGAAATATGTCTTGGCATAACCACGTTGTGGCAATCGCCAAGATAGCTTCTCAGAAGCTTGGCGTACTCTTCCGAACCAGAAAGTTGTACACACCTCAACAACTTTTGACACTATACAAAGCCCAGATTCGACCATCACTAGAATACTGCTCTCATGTCTGGAGCTCTGCACCCAAACATACTCTTCGGCTACTGGATTCCATCGAAAGGAGGGCTATTCGTCTGATCGGAGACCACGAGCTGACGAAGAACCTCGACAGCCTAGAACATCGAAGACAGGTTGGGGATTTGACTCTCTTTCACAGATATTTTCATGGAAGGTGCTCGGCTGACCTTGCCCTCTTAATTCCACCCAGAGCGACGAATAGCAGAAATACACGACGAACCACTGCCGCCCATCCATATGTGGTTAAGCTTAGTACTCCTCGAACTTCACTATTTAAGAACTCTTTCATCTGGAGGACTTCATCCTTGTGGAACGACCTTCCCGAGGTCGTTTTTCCCAACGAATATAACCTCCAACGATTCAAAACCAACGTGAATCGCTTTTTGCGCACACGCACCACTCCCAGAGTGCCCTAAAGGATTTTTCCTATAGTGCTTGTGTTTGATCATAAAAAAAAAAAAAAAAAAAAAAAAAAAAAAAAACTCAAGAACGAAATTTTTTAGAAAAAAAAATGGCTACGCCATTGAAGTTTAGGTGAAAACCTTTAACAAGATTAGTTTTACTGTTTGATAAGTTAACGTGTAAGGGAAATACAATATGAGGGGTGTCTAAACAGGGAAGATTTTCAAAATCACCCTGTAGATGAAAAATTAACAGAGGCATGACAATTGACACCGGAATTTTTCAATTCGTTAAAAAGTGGACACTAAAGTGAAAACCGCAATATTCTATCTTTGATAACGACTCTTATACCCCCAGAAAGTGTCTACCTATATTTAATATATATATATAAATCGGTTTTAGAACGTTCTTCGACGTCTTCCGATTCCCAACCTCCATTCATCTCTGTTCTCCCAGAGATCCTCTCCCAAACCTCTCTCTCTCTTATTTCACTATCTATCCCCTCTCTCCAACTTTTCCTAGGTCTTCCTCTCTTCCTCCTTCCTTGGGGGTTCCAGTTTATGACTTGTTTTGGTAGCCGGTCTTCGTACATGCCCATACCACCGTACCACGTAAGTTGTTTTATTCTCACATCCTCCAATATGCCATGCCTGACTCCCATAATCTCTCGAATCCTGTCATTCCTGATTCGCTCCAGTCTGGATATTCCTGCAGCACGTCTCCAGAAGTCCATTTCTGTTGCTTCAAAAGCTTTTTCAGACCTGTGTTTCAACTGCCACACCTCGCTCCCGTATGTTACTATGCTCCTGACAATGGTATTGTAAATTCGCTGTTTATTATCTTTTGAAATATGCTTATCCCATAACACGCTATTTAGTAAACTGATGGCTTTCCTTCCTTGTATATTTCTCTCCCTTATGGCTTTGTCCGTCGTTCCTTCATGTGTAATATACATGCCAAGGTATTTGTATTTTTCGCATTTTTTAATTATATTTTGGTTGTCCTCGAGGACTAGATTTTGCTGCGGTCCACCCATGCACATATATTCTGTTTTATCAATATTTACTTCTAGTCCCCACATTTTGTATTCTTCGATTAGCTTCCTCGTCATGTATTCCAGATCCTCATAGTCTTGGGCTAATATTATTTGATCATCGGCGAAGCATAGGGTATACATGGTCGTATTTTGTAGTGGAACTCCCATGTTCTTGCATTTGCGTTTCCAGATTTTCAGCGCCTGTTCTAAATATATGTTAAATAGCGTGGGTGACAAACAACATCCCTGTTTAAGTCCCTTATTTACCTTGAATCCCTGTGATATTTTTTTTCCTATCCTTATTTTTGTTGTGTTGTCCTTATAGAGTTTTTGTATGGCCTTAATTAAATTTACATTGATATTAGTTTGTTCTAATGCTTCCCATAGTTTCTCTTGGGGGATGTTGTCGTATGCTTTCTTTAGGTCTATATACAGTAAGTGCAATTCTTGATTAAAGGCTTTTTTCTCCATTATTTGTGTAATACAAAACAAATGATCCACCGTAGATCTCCCTGCCCGGAATCCCGCCTGTTCCTCAGCCTCTAGGTCTTTAAATTCCTGTTCAACTTTTTTTGTTAGAAGTTTACTATATATTCTTGCTATTGAGCTCATTACTGCTATTCCTCGGTAGTTGTCACATTTATCCTTGCTACCCTTCTTGTGTATAGTGGACATATATGATGTTTTCCATTCCACGGGTATATCCATCCCATTGATACATTTCTGAAACAGCTTAGTGAGATGTTTATAAAGTTTATCTGTACCATATTTTAATAGCTCTGGAGGTATATTTCCGGGTCCAGGGGCTTTGCCGTTTTTTTGTGATCGACATATATTTCTTATATCTGTATTGTTGATTCTAATAGGAGATGCTGTCGTCTGTACCTCTAAGGTGGCTATGTTTTGGTCTTGGAATTGCGACCGGTCTTCCTTCAACAGCCCACTGAAGTATGGTCCCATTTTTCCAGCGTTATTGGAGATATTATTTCCTTTTTATTATTCTGTCTATATTTAATTAAGTGTAAAAATTCACAAAAAATTATGTTTTGACTTCTTTAGTTTAACATACTAGTAGATGAAAATATTATACTTAATTATGCAATTTAGTCATTTGTTTTGATTTTGGACATAGAAATAAGTAAACCTAGAACGACCAAGCCAAAAAGATGGGCTATCGTTCCGTGCCGTCAAGGGTTGTTGTTTAAGGACCCTAGCCGTGGCCACCTCCAGAGACTGGTGCGGAATTATTTTGCAGCCCGTGTTAAACATTACATTAGCCAGTATCGGTGACGTGGTCTGGTGAAAATCGCCAACATCTAAGCATAAATGAACCCCAAAGCGTTAAATGGCAGTGAACAGTATAAGTTTATTTAGGATATGCTTTGAACATATTAAAATTAAATTTAAAAAAAAAGAATTAATAACAAAAAGTATGAATTAATTCAAAAAGTTAAGACTTATTTTCTCAGTGAGTAAACAAACATTATCTTTTTCATTTTGAAAATAGTTTTGGAGATATCTTTTTAGCTTGCGGATGTCAAAACCCAGAAAACTTATTATTACTCTACATTTCTGAACTTGGAAATGAAAAATAAATTGACCATTAATCAAAACAGACTGGACAGACTTGTCTCATGTGAGTTATTTAAGGAGTAAAATTAATTTAAATTAATTTTTAGTAAAATGACCATAAATATGTTTGTCAATGATCAGTTAACCGAGCCGTCAACTGAAACAGATTTTGACTATAAAAAAAATTACAGAATGCAAATGTACACCAGTCAATGAAGTATTAAATATTTAAAATAGTAATTGTATTAAAATTTATAATAACAAAATGGTAAAGAGATAAGACAGGATCAGATAACAAATAAATAAATATTTGTTTATTATTAAATAAATGTCTTTGATAAAGTTGGGTATGTTTAGACATTTTACCAATCTATAAAAGTCTATAAAATAAATAAGTTAATAATTATCTTTATCATTCCCATGTTATCCTTCTATGTATCCCTTTTGAAGCATCAATACCCTATCTATACTTAAAAATGGTACACTTTCACTCGCACACGCACTAACAAAAGCTAGATATTCTTTATTCTTGTTAGAATAAACTTTGCTATTCTAGAATATTTACTTTATAGTGACAATTCGGTACCCTTTACAAAGTTTTGGCACGTTGCCTGTAACAACTTTTTTTTGGACCATTTGTTTAGTTGTTCCGAGCGAAGGCAAGTGAAAGTGAACACAACTGAACTGAATGTAAAAGTTTAAAAATGGACCTTTAGAACTATAACCAACCTATGATTTATATTGGTTGTATTACAACTTAATTTCGTTCATATCATTTTCGTTTTTAATGCCTAATTTGTGATAAATTTATTTTTAAAGATTTAAATGTAAAGATATAAATAACCTGCCTAGACAGGAAAACAGTATATTGTGCTGAATTTTTTGTATATGTATATTTTAGAACACATTTTGAATAAAACAATTTAAAAAATTACTTCTAGTGCATAATATTACATAGTGATTAACAGACAGCACAGTAAGCTGTTCATAAAACCTTGTTACTGCTCGAAGAGTCCTCCAAAAATGCTCTGCGACGTTGTACATACAACGAGATTTTTTTGTTTCGTCCATGAAAAAACCCGAATGCAGTCAACCTCCGTTCAGGCAACCAAATAATATGTAAATCAAATGTACAATTACAAGCACTCGATTTTGATAATTGAACATGTAAATCTCCTGGAGAGCACTTTCAGAGTACCCTCGAGAGCAAACTGAAAATGGTAATTAGTTATTTCTTAGTACCCCTTTATTCACTGTATTTAAATCCGATTTCTTAGATCTTGTAGTATTCCATTATGGGCGAAAATCAGTATGGGTACACTTTCATGCAGTATTAAAAAGTGCAAAGAGTAAAAACACAAAGGATAAAGGCGGGGATAAAGGAAATTTCTTTTGATAATACATTATTGAAGTGTTAGAAAAGGACAAAGAAATCCAATAAATGAAGAAAATTGAGAAATATTTACATTTTTTTGTTCCAGGTGGTTCCCTGACCTCGAACCGTAACATTTTTCAAATTACGCACAAAACACTGATCTTAAACAAAACAATGCTAAGCTGCAATACTCTTATCCAAGTTAGAACTTAACTGGAAATGTCGTAGCAAGAACTCTATCTACTTTTGACGCGATTAAACACTGAAATAGAAAACGAAAAACACGATAAACCAGTAGGCGGTTGAACGTGTAGTGGAAAATGAAAAATATGTTGTTTTGACGAGCCACACCAAAACCAAACGCGCATTTTATTGAAGTTGACAAAAGCAGACAATAAATTAAATTTCTATTAACTTTACCTCCATCCTCTTAATGAGCAAGTAGATTTAAAGGATGTAACGTGCCGGAAATCACGGAAAATAGGGCATATAAACACAATGCAGAATGCACAGAATGACTTTCACCACACACAATTTTGACGTTTCTTAGAAGATTAAAAAGATAGGTTAAGGTTACGTGACACTCGAGAGTTTTCGCAATTCGCACGACGACAATAATCATCACATGATCAAATATTCAACCAATCGACTAGAGTTAAATAGTCGATCGTTTCTTACCAAAATTTAAAAACTGCATTCCAAATATGTTAGACAAGGACAGACTAGTTTGGGTACCGGTCATTGGCATAAATTTTCGTCCTTGTGACGTGCCTAAAAACTACGAACGGAAACAGGACAGGGACGGATCCAGACACTTGTAGAGCAAAAATGTCAAAGTAAAATATAATAACGGTAAGAATAAGAAAACTACGATATTTTGAATATAATATATGTCTTAGTGACTGTAGTTTCGTACTGCCGTGTTAATTTAAAGGGGCATATCTGCAAATGTCGTCAAAAGCAACTTATACCGTTCAAGCAACGTGCCATGAATGAGCTAATCTAGATATTTATTAAATTCGTATATGCTACCAATACCTATTAATACATTAATACGTTTGTGACTATAAATATGAGCGTAATTGAAATTTAAAAACTAAATAATCTATATATTTCACAATTAAATTTTCAGTAAATACGCCCCAATCACTATCACGCACGTTCGACTAGCGTAGCTCGTCCCGGTTTATCGGCTTCCTCCAAGAGCTCGGACCTCACCTAGAGGGTTTTCCTGGTATAACCCAGGTGTCGGCAACCTGCGGCTCGCGAGGCACATGCGGCCCTTTGGATGTGAAGCTGCGGCTCTTTAGTTCCATACGCAAATATTATTTATTTTATCAAAAAAAAACATTAAAAATTCGTTCTGAAACTTTTAACGAGGATTAGGCACTGATTCTATCTCTCAGCCACTTGTACTCGATTTTCACCGCACCTCTTCCCCGTGACACGCGTCGTTACTGTCGTCAGTCATTCGAAAGCTCTCGAATGACGTCGCCGTCGGATGTTTCTATCGATGGCTAAGTTCTAACAGGTCGTAACCCCAGTGAGGCAAATTTTACAGGAGACACAAAAAACTCTGTAGTGTTTAGTAAAATACTTAAAAGATGTTTAGTTAGGTAGATATAAATACTTAATATTATGGGAAATCTTGTATCTAAACATATTTATTATTATAAAATGCTTTGAATTTAAAAAGTGGGATACGACGTTTTAGAATATCGATAACGACAAGTTACGTCCTTTTATAACTAGAGATCTGTGGGTTACGCTTTTTTATCTATTATTCAGTCGTATAAAGGCGAACGGGTTACGTCCTTTTGAAACTTGAAATTAAGAGTTAAAGTATAACTGTAAGCTATAAAAGCCATTGATTTTTTAAAACTTTGAAAAATATAGGTAAATGGGATTTGCTTTTAACTCAATAATAATTAGGATCATTAATAAAAAGAAAACAAATATTTTATGATATTATGTACTTTTATTTAAAAACACATTTTAGATAATGCAAGGCAAATATTGTTTTTAATTATTGAAACAAGCTTAACTTTTAAACATAAACACAAATTAAATAACATTAGCAAAAAATATAAATAATAAAATTATTACATATTTTTTTTATTAATTGTAGTTTTAGTTTCTATTGGTAGACTGTCGTAAAAATTATGAACTTCCGCGTATTTTATCACAGTTTTCAATTCCTGTAAATGTTTATATTTGGTATCCTTAATTGGAAGTCGTTTAGAAAATAATTGTTCAAAAGAAGTTTTTTTTTGTAGTGGTGGTAGTTTAGGTCTTTGAGGCAAAATTTTGTAATTGTCTTCATAGTTTATTTTATATTGAATTGCACCATCTGGTGTGTATTTTAAACAGCGCAAATCGACAACGGAAGGATCATTCTTAATTCTTCCTGGCCTAATTGAGTCATATCTTATTAGAGATTTGTCATCGTATTTTTTGAAAAAATCGAAGGTAAGATACTCCACATCAAAGGGAAAGGGATTCTTTCGAGCCTCGCGTATAATCTCCGCATATTGATATGGAAGAGTGATCTCCCGACCTTTTAGTTTCCGCTCGATAAGGGCATGAGTAGAGTCACACTCCATTTGGGTGTGACCCTTCTCAAGATATTTTTGCTCTATACAAACGTCATATTTTGTCGAAAAAAAACTTAGAGCATTGGCTAATATCGTGTTGCGATTTTGATAGCCGCAACCGTCAGAATAAATAATAATACTTCTCTTGTTTTCCACGCAATGCTTTTCAAGGTGGTGCAAAATACATGATGTAAATACAGATGCTTGTAAATCTCCTTCACTTTCGTTCCAAACATAGTTTGTACACTGATGTGTTGCCAAGTTAAAAATAGTAAAAATATGAACTTGAAGCCTTGTTTTGTAATAAACTTTGCTAGCTGCTATCATTGGGCATAATTTCACTGATTGTACATCCATGGTAAAGGTGTGTTGGTTTTCTTTAATTGCTTCCTCTTTATCTTTTACCTTGTTTTCATGGGCCAATTTCTTCCTTTTTATGTGAGTTTCGTAATCTTTTTCGGAAAGCTGGTTGGCCTTATACTCAAGACAGGTGTCGCACTGATCTTTCTTCGGCTTATGTACCGCCAAATTTAAATCTTGAAAGACTCTATTAAAGGTGGTAATTGAAACACTTTGCTTGTCCTCCTCAATGCATTTTTTTTTATAGATCTCCAAAATTTCGCTCTTGGTTTGAAAAGGATGTTCAAAGTATTGCTTTTGAGAATCTTTGCGGCAATAATGCGAATCCATTTTTGGAAGAAGGTTAAAAAACATTTTTAAAAATTGGATTTGATTATTGTTCTCTTCAAAATATTTAGAGCCACTTCGTTTCAAACTTCTGCTGGAATTTTCTACCTCTCTTCGTGTACCGAGTCCATGATTTAAACTACTTAGAACCCATTTATGTGTCATTTTTTCTTTGATATCTAATGTTGCCAGAAACATTTTTTTACAGACCTGGAGATTATCGTTATTGAGCCTAAGATAATAAAAAAATGATCCATGTCTTCTAGAGGGCCCATTCACATAGCATCTTTTTTTTGGCTCATATAGTACTAAATTTCGCACATACATTTTTTTCTGGCACCAATCCATTTCCCAAAAAAGCTGAAATATTTCATTACGCTTCTCGGTTGTAAATAAATCACAGTTTCTCTTCTCAGATTTTTTGCAGTAAGACCCGTTATTACAACCTTCCTTCATTTTTCTCTCAGGCCTTTGAATATCGTGTTTAATAGATCTGTTAATTTTTCTGTATCCAATGTATTCTTTCCCAAGCATTCGACTTTTTTTGCATTTATTCTTTTCCCATTCATCAGGATTTGGAGTATTTTGTCGAGTTCTTTTTTTATTTGTCTTTTGATTTTCCTGCTGCCCATTCTCTTGTCCGGTAGCCTCTTTCATATCTTCAGCAAGCTGTTCATTTTCTTCAATCTTATTTTCCTCAGGAAGCCAATTGGTACCATCAACGTCAGTGGGACGTACTTCCTCAGATGAATCTATATTTGTGAAGATTTTAAGATTTTCCTGATTTTCTTTTGCAGCTGAAAAAAGAAGACTTAAAAATTGTATTTCTTATTCAAAATGCAACAAAAGAATCACAAGAAAAACTAAGTAGGTAAGAATAATTATTATTATTAAAAATATTAAAATTGCTAATTTATTTTTATAACGGTACCTTGTTTTTTTTCGTGAGACATTAGCTCTTGTCTGTTACTATCATCCCAAACATTATTTTGAAATTCTAATGAACTTAATTCAGGAATTAATGCTTCGTCAGTAGCACAAATTTCTAAAATATTTAAGCACAATTTGTTAAGTTGGATAATAAACTTTAAATTAAATTATTTTTTTACCTTCAATTATTTGGCATTCAATTTCATTAAAATTACTACTTCCAATTGTAAGGTTTAAAAATGAGGCATTTTGAAGTTTTTCGATATTTTGTGCCTCGTGACCTTCCTCAGGCTCATTCTGAATCTCGACAAGTTCTTGATCTAAATAAATAACTATTGGTTAATATTGTAAAAATTTTTTGTTAAATTCTGAAAATACTGACCTAGTACATTGTTTAAATTGTAACATTCATTAGATAAACTTTCCACCTCATTGTCTAGCTTTAGACCATCACCTCCAATATTATTGACTACTAAATTCGTTACGTTATTGTCTATTATCTCACAATTGTAAAAGACATTACTCTTCATTTTTTGTGTACAAAGTTCTACCATTTTTTTACTTCTACTTCCCATCTAAGAAAAAAGACAGTATTAAAATAAACTTTAGCATTATAATCATTAGATTATTTTCTACAACCAACTCTTTAACAAAAAAATTTTTAAACGGAATCATTTAATACACTTGTTGAATTAAATTACAACATTTTTGATGAAAAAATAGAAAAAAACTAATAATTTACAATAATTATTATTGTCCGATTAGTTCTAAATGATCGTATAATCCACTAATTGACTTAAAAGTTTATTTCTAAGAGGACGTATCAACACCAATTGTATTTAACGTCTCCTCTATTTGTTTAAAATGACTAATAATCAAATGTAAATTAACTACATCAACTAATGCATGCTATTTAATATTTATAACAAAATTAACTTACCATGGAAATTATAAAAACACCCTTTTAACAACTAAGAATCACCCGTTGCTTTAATAGACGTGTTTGAAATGGCCGTTATGTGGGATACGACTTGTTGCGCCTGTAAAATGAGGAGCGATGATACGACCTAATTTAAAATTGAAATAAAAAAGGTTTTTACTTGTTGGGCGCGTATGAACTTTAGGAACTAGTTCAGAGATGGCCCAACCTATCTAAAAGTGCATTAAACGCAATTTGGCAAAAACTGTGGGTTACGACCTGTTAGAACTTAGCCATCGCTATGTAGGTTTTAATTCGTTTTCGGCGCAAGACAATTTGGCATCTTCACCAGTACTTTGGCTGTGACCAGGGGTCGGCAACCTACGGCTCGCGAACCGCAAGCGGCTCTTTCGATGTCAAGTTGTGTCTCTTTCGATATCAAATTGCGGCCATTAGTGGCTCTTTAAAAACTGAGAAATTGTGTAAATTATAACATTTGGCTCTTCCGTCTCAAAAGGTTGCCGACCCCCCGGTATAGCCAAAATTTCCAAAAAGTTAGTATTTGGGAAAGTCCCTAAAATATTGCCATTTTTCTATTTTACTTGTTTACGATTGTCAGGGATGCCAGGCATGATTGCAGATGCCGAACTGACACGCACTTGTCAGTCCATTATGTGTGGCCCCACCACCTCTTACTCCGGTAACTGGAAATTGCTACTATTGCTAGCAGTCCTCCCTGGTATAAATATGAGACCCGGTAAGATTCTACGCAGATGGAGGCTGATATCGCCCCATGACGTCACAGATGCCAAACGGCGACGAACAATAAGATCACCCATAGACCAGTATGTTTTCATGGATGTTTTAAAAGTTTGCCGGAATGTCTTATTTTAGTCAGGGTTGTTAAAGTAGTTAATGTTACACTTACTACGTAATTTTTACTACCGTAGTAAATGTAATTTGCTACATGCTCTTACTATGTATTTTGTTACATTTTACTACATTTACTACTTTCACTTTTATTTTTAGAATATGTTTATTTAGATCAAATCGTAAAGCAAGAAGCAACAGTAGAACAATAACCAAAAACTACTATTTTCTACTTTTCCACTCGAATTTCCAACTTTTAACATCAAATTTATAATAATAAAGTTGAGGTTATGTGGCAGTTTTCACAATTTCAGCCAATAAAAACAATAATTATATTTATTGCATTTACTACGCTTGCGACGTAGCAAATGTAACAATGTAGTAAATTCAAATTTTCAACAATATCATGCACCCTCTGGTGGTAAACCCATTTAACTAAATTGACATACTTCTTTAATTGACAATCCACAGTACTAATGTTGCAAAGTAATGTTGTTAATGTTCGGATGATGTAGATATCCGGATCATACGGAATCGGATTCACGGCCCGGCAACAGGCAATGTCGGCATCGTTTTCGAAGAACCGAAGCGGAGCCGAGCCACCAGGCGAACACGGAAGCATCGATTCATATTCAACTGATTCGATTACTCGGATTAATCATCCGAATGAATTCACAACCGCATCAAGGCCGACTTTTTTTTTTGGTGTTGATTGTATTGTAATTTTTCCTTAGGCCTTATTTGGAAAACTTTGTCTACACTCCGCTAAATATTTTTCTGTTAAAGTCGGCAATTTTTGTATCTTGCGCCAGCAATGGCAATTATAATTGCACATATTCACGCGCACTAAACCGTTCTTGATCAGCTGGTCCAATACTGCTCGCATGCCGGCGCAATGCGAGAATGGAATCCGTATTACAGTCGGCAATTCTATTCCTCTGACAATTAAAATTGCAAGGATTCATGCGCAGTATACCGTTCTCAATCAGCTGCCTCGCATTGCCAGAAATGGGGCACGCGCCATTTTCATTGCTATTGCTGGTGCAAGGCTGGGTAGAGATGGATTATTCAGTTATTTTACTGCGCATGAATTCCTGCAATTATAATTGCCATTGCGCCGGAAATTTTTATTGCCGTCTCTAATACGGCTTTTAGAGTCGGCAATTCTTCTCTTGCGTCTGCAATTATAATTGCATGTATTCATGCGCAGTAAACCATTCTCGGTCAGCTGGCGCTTTGCCAACAGTCAGAACAGCAATTGGTACTGTCAAAATCCCTAAAATACTCCCAGAATAAGAGATGGGCAAACCTGTTCGTTTTGATTACCAGTTAAAGAAGCTACTTACACATAGCAGCTTAAAAAATTTGCGACGAATTAGCAGTAGGTACATATGCTTTAATAAAGAATGTGAACTGCTAATTTAAGTATCAGTTAGTTTAAATAGTCATTAGCTGTTCATAGCTGATTCGACCAAATAATAAACAATTAAAAATAATAGAATAATCCATCTCTACCCAGACTTGCAGCGGCAATTGCAATTAAAATGGCGCACGACCCATTCCTGACAATGCAATACAAATTGCGCCAGCTGATCGAGAACGGTGTACTGCACATGATTTTCCGTATAATTTTAATGGCCGCAAGAGTAGAATTGCCGACTGCAATACGGATTCCATTCTCGCATTGCGCTCGCAATGCAAGAAGTATTGTGCCAGCTGATCGAGAACGGTTTACTGCGCATGAATACGTGCAATTATAATTGCCATTGCAGGCGTAGGAGAAACAATTGGCGACTCTATAGGGCTTTTTTACTCTTGAGGCAATTAAAATTTACACGGAATCACGCGCAGTACGCCGTTTCGATCAGTTGGCGCAATTAGTATTGCATTGCCGAAATTGGTCGTGCGACACTTTATTTCCTATTGCCGCTGCAAGTCTGGGTAGAGATGGATTATTCTGTTATTTTTAACGGTTTATTATTTGGTCGAAGCAGCTAATGGCTATTTAATCTAACTGGCACTTAAATTAGCAGTTCACATTCTTTATTAAGCATATGTACTGCTAATTCGTCGCAACTTTTTTGAGCTGGTATTTGTAGTAGCAGAGTTGCTTTAACTCGTAATCAAAGCGAACAGGTTTGCCATCGCTAATTCTGGGGGTATTTTAGAGATTTCGACAGTACCAACTGCAATTACAATTGCCATTGCAGGCGCAAGAGAAAAAATTGCCGACTCTAATACGGCTTTTATAAATATTAATTATTTAGGAAGGTATTGAATAAATTTAATGAAACAAAAAAAAAATACTTAAGATGCTTCTTTTTAATTTACAATATACTTTACGATTTATAACAATAAAATAAAACAAAACAATATACAGTACTATATTATTGCCATTTTGATTAGAAATACAAATCATTCAAGAAAACCATGTCCATTCTAAAATAAATTTAGAGAAACAAAATTACAAGTTTTGTAAAATGCCCTTTTAAACATATAATTTAAAAAGCAGATTTAAAATATGGAATCACAAAAAAAGGTATGTTTTAATAGAAAATGTAAGACATATTAAATTATTGTTTTCATTCTGTCAGTGAGTAGTTTTGGGTCTTATGGGCTTGTTCGACTGAGTTGGTGCAACTTTGACTAGTTACCTCATGCTATTTTGGTTTTAAGTCTATTCATATACAGGGTGGACTTGTATCACGTGTAGTTCGGCAATGTATAATAGCTGCGTTGCGATTTCCAATAATAAAAAATTAAACACGAAGGACTGCATGTGAGGAGAAATTATTGTTGACTTAAAAGAGATGAACGAAAATGATCCGTAGATTTCAAAATGCTATAAAATACAGTGAAATAACAATCACCACGTAAATCAAAAAGAGTATTGTAGTTCAGTCCTGTTCATCTTTAACTTTTGTATTAAAGTTATTTGCATATTTTAAATTATAATGAAGCTACTTTGCCGTACTTAACGGTTGCCCTGTTCATTGAATTGATTTTCATAATTATTGCGATTTGGTATAAACCACTTATGTATAGTTGATATTTGATTCTCTGATCAAATTCAAATGGAAATAAAAATCCTCTCTAAAATTATTTATTTTAAATATTATTTTTTGCCTGCCACAACTTCTGTACAGTCTGATCAATTAATTTACAAGGGATGTCGGCTTCTTTATATCTGCTCGCAAAACCAACCGGCACAAAATTCCACCACCCTGAAATTTTTGTCAAGTTTGATATTTTGTAACTTTTTTATTTTTTATGCGATCTTCTTGACTTTGTATCAGCTTGTAGATCAATTTATTGTGTTTTTCCTAAATTATTTTATAAAGTAACATTTTTCGATTAGGCGATATTATACAGGAATAAATCAAACTGTTGTCTTTTGTCGTAATTTCAAAACACCCTGTAGGAAAATTGAGGTGAATAATTTTATTTACACACTGTTTCTTGTCATCTTTGATGTATTCTAAACATTTCGTTCCTTGATTCATTCCATTATCTCATTTCTGCTGCGAGCTGCAAAATTTTAAATGAAACGATGTTATATTTAGAAAATGTATGGCATGGGTGAGCTGATGTAGTGAGCAAATATCTGGATGAAATTGGACTTCCAAGATTGGAATGGCCCGCATGTAGCCCGGATGTCAAACCAATCGAACATCTTTGGGATCAACTTAAACGGGCCGTTCGTCGTCATCCTGTACAATCACAAACCTTGCAAGACTTACGACTGGCCCTGACCGAAGAATGTCAGGCTATACCTCAAGGATAAGTAACCTTATCCGTTCGATATCACATCACACGAAGACTGCAAGCTGTCATTGCTACACGATGTTAAAATTGTTTTTGTTAATTAACTTTATGATATATCTAGTGTTTGTTTTCCTTAATGAAAATAGGCTTCAAATCAGCGTTTCATTTAAAATTTTGCAGCTCGCAGCAGAAATGAGATAATGGAATGAATCAAAAATCGAAATGTTTAGAACACATCAAAGATTACCAGCAACAGTATGCAAATAAAATTGTCTACCTCAATTTTCCTACAGGGTATTTTGAAATTACGACAAAAAACAACAGTTTGATTTACTTCCGTATAATATAGCCAAATCGAAAAATGTTACTTTATAAAATAATTAAGGAAAAACACAATAAATGGATCTACAAACTGATAAGAAAATCATTAAAATTGCATAAAAAATAAAAAAGTTATAAAATATTAAACTTGACCAGAATATCAGGGTGGCGGAATTTTGTGCTGGCGAGTGTATAATATTAAAAGAGGATTTTTTATTTGTTTGGAATTCGATCAGAGAATAAAATATCAACTATAAGTAGTATGTAATAACACTAATAACTAATATAAGTTTTAACTTAAAGAGTATAATATATATATATATATTTAAATTAAATAGTTTGCCAATCTTTTATTCCATATTTTACTTCCACCTAAATATTATTCGTTTATCACAATCTGTAAGCTTTATAATTACCATTGAAGTTTCAACTCTAAACTTTTTACAACTTTTAAAATATTATCTTTTTTACATACATTTATATCACTTTAATTCTTATCGATTAAAATGGAAGACAGCTAAAACAGCAGGTAAAGAGTATATTTACCTTTCTAGAGAACTGTTCACTAATCAGCATCTAACAATTACAGACATTTTATTTTTTAGCATAATATCTGTTTAGACTTGTTTAGTTTGTAAAAAAAAACACAGAGAATTTCTAATTTGGTAAAGGAATTCGAATATTTCTGAACAGAAAAATGTCAACATCAATATTTTGGGACGATAAACTCCGATATTTTTAGACCTGACTAGAAAATAAACCTGTTGAGTATGTATTTCATATATACAGGGTGTCAATTTGAAAACTGTCCACCCTTAATATCGCGCTTCCAGCAATTAATATTAAAATCTGAATCAATTTTATTGAGCAGGAGGGGCGCTTTTAAAGAATATTCGCAGCATGCGTACGGGTGAGCGATATCGTGATTTTTCAATCACGTTATGAAACGTGGTTGTTATTTTTTTAACTAGATAATATACGTAAGAGAATATTGCGCGCAACGTAAAATAATTCGTGGGTGATGGTCGATGGATTTCAATTATTTATTATGTATACTACTTTACTACTAAAAGAACTGTAACAAAATAAAATTAAAATCTGTAATAGTACATTACGTATCAAGGGCCGAAAAGCCTCCGACGGCCCGAGATATGTACCGTATTTTTTTTTACAAGTGCTCCGAAGCTTTGATGCCAAATAAATAAAGAAATTCTTCAGACAGTTTTCCAATCTACATGACATGAAAACACTCGCGCATGGAGAATGTAAATATCTATTTATTATTTTTGACAAATAGGCTCGGTGGCCTAGTGGTTTAGCGTACGCCTTGTGATCTGAGAGTCGCGGGTTCAAATCTTTGAAAAATTAACTGCCAATTTAATTTATATATAATCCGCTATTTATTATCGCTTGTAGTATGGTTCGGTGGGTAGTGTCCGCCTGGCGATCTGAGGGTCGCGGGTTCAAATCCCGCACCGACAATTCTGGTTTTATTTATTTATTAGCACATGGTGACTCGAAGCGGGCGGTAAAAATCTTTCCCGCCCGCTCTCTTGGAAAACGCCACTTTCGGTGAAGAGAACATGCATGAAAAGAGGCACTTTCGGGGCACATGTAAAAAAATATTACACAACATTGATAACAACCCAAAGAAAACGTTATTTCTATCTAGATTAAAGTAGAATTATACCTAAAAAAAAAATGTGATGAACTAAGCACTGTGTATTTTACAACAAACTATTTGTTCATGCAAATACGCATGGTTTCTTAAACATTTTGTGCGTTTTGTATATTATCATGTAAGATGAGGATCCCAAACAATCCCAAATTAGCAATCAGAGCCATCTATGTTGCATCAATTTAATTAAAAAATATGCCGCTTTTTGGTAGGTTAGAAAGAGACGAGAGTCATCAGCTGATCAATATTTCTTTTCGTGAAGTTTTAGCCGTTAATAATAAAGTTGATATTGATATTTAGATTGTCTAACATGTCGATTGGGGTATCAACAAGTTTCAGGAAGATACTAAAATTTGGAAATTGTTCATATTTGAAATTGTTATTATTATTCTTAGTAATTTTTTCATATGTCAACCCCATGGGAATAAATTTTAAACAAAAAGATAGGTTTAATGATTAGTAAAAGTGAAATACGTACTAACAAGTGATCACATCACGCATTTTATTGCTGCTAAGGAACTCTGACTACCTGTGATTTTTTGATATTACTGATTAAATCACAGTTCGTGAAATATCGCTCGCCATTAAGCAACGTGGGTTAACGCACTGGGAGGGGTAGATGTTACCCTTAAAATCTTAGATGGGAAGGGGATCAAGTGGCACATCATATTAGTCGCTTAAATATCTTTCCAATAATACCTAATCTATTATATTTTGAGTCGGAGTTTCCAAGAAATTGCGTTCCCAAAATGGAAGTAATTGGAACGTTTTTCGGGCGGTGACCTGGCCTTTGGTAAAGAATTGGAAAGGTTGTCACCCGGAGTGACTACCTGCGGACCTCTAATCATTCTGCTAAGAGGAGTCAACACAAAATAATAACCTAAAAACAATAAATCTTAAGCTCAGTTCAGGTAAACTTTAATTACTTCGATTCTTGGAAAGCGATTTCCTGGAAACTACTACTTAAAAAATAATAAATTACGGCATTATTGGAAAGAGATTTAAACGAACTTTAAAATTATGTGCCCCTTCCTATTTAAGATCTTAAAAGTAACATCTGCTCCGCCCACGGGGTTAAACCACGAAAGCTGCAAATTGTATTTAAATGCGTCCTCCTTCACAATAAAATTCCTATCTTTAATACCATTTACTGGAAGAGCGACATTACGGGAGGAAGTTGACACCATCCAGTGTATTGTATAGTATATTAGGAAGCTATGTTAAGAAATGAAAATGTCGATAATTCAGTTGACAAGCTCTGATTGGCTGATCACGTGATCAATACTCAAGATACTTTAGAAATTTACAGCAAAATTATTAATTCAAAGTAATCTATAAACATTTATTATATTGACAGGTACAGATTAGCGGGAGTAGGATAATGAAAATACGATGTTATTAAAAAAAAGCGACCCTTACCGGATGGAAATACTCTAGTGTTTCCCAGTTCGGGTTCTGCAGTTTTAACGATATATCTGACAAATATTACAGTGATGATTCCTCGATATTGATAAAAACCTACCCGCCAAACTTTACCTGTCATCATTAAAGTTAGGACGCTAATCTTACAACCTGCTTCACGGTATTGCTATATTTATGTATTAATTATTTATTGATTACTTTGATTTGGCACATGAGTCGTGTAATAGGAAAAAGAGCTATAGAAGCAATAGTAAACTCTTAGTGTTACACAACGTAAAACAGCATAGTTAAAAAGTATTGCTATAGAATTTTAAAAACTATAATTTGTAATCGTGTACATATAATTGAAGACCTAAAAAGCTGGTTTATCGTTTTTAAAATATAAATCAAGAAGCGTATCATAATCTAGCAATTAGTGACTATTCTATATTTTATTGCTAATTATTTACAAAACAAAGAATAAATGCGTTTTTGTTTGTTTAAGGAATTACGTCTCGCTCTCATGGTACAAATAACACTAGGTATGAATCCACGCAGGGAGGCGTGGCTTATCACTCTCGCGAAGACGTCATAGACGGCAAGTGGCTCGGCCAGATCCCTCGTGATTTCAACGGATGTTTTAAAAGTTTGCCGGAACTTTGTCTTATTTTAGCTGTAATGTGTGTTATATTTTTATGAAATTAATATAATATATCTAAATACCATGATAGTATTTACACTTACATGGTGTTATTCGTACCATGTCCCGCTATCAGGGCGCTGTAATCGTTCGTTGTCTAGCGCACGGCTTGCTGACGGAAAGTACGCGAACGGCAAACGAAGTAGTATCGTTACAACATACCAGAAATATAAATATTATATGTCCACGAATACAAACTATAAAACAACAAAATGAAACTATATACCCGCATTTTCTTACTCATATTAGCTCACAACGAATTTACAAAAGAAAAATATATTTTTTATTTACAAAGGGACACATTTACATTACGAACTATTTAGAATATATTACGATATTTGCAAATAAATAATTTAATCTTAAAAAATTAGCAGTGTACATTGGCTTGTTCGTATTTTACTACTTTAGTATTTTGAAATAATATTTCAGTTTATTAAATGGTGTAGTATGATATAGCATACTGGGTAGACGCTTGAATTCCGGGACATTATAGAAAATCCATGTAAAAATATTTATTTGGTGTATAGGGTGATCATGTATAATGTACCCCCATCTTACCTTTTTGTTCTCAATGGTAGTGTTGTTGTACTTGATACTCGAGCGATTTTAATAATCGAGTGAATCGCTCGAGCGATTAATCACTTGAAATTTTTATGACTTAGAGGAATGTGTTGATAAAACACCAGGGATTGTTTTTGTAAGTTTTAGGAGTTTAGGCTAAAGTTTTTATTAAGGAAGAACAGTTGATTCTGATTTTAAAACAATTATATCCTTTAATTTTTGAAAAATTTACAATTGCCGCTGGATAGCCACTCAAAGCAAAACCCATGTCGCGACAAATCCACTAAGGGATTTGGCATACTTTCTTGTATGCACCTTCTCGTGTATGTGCCTTTAACAAAGACGTATGTCGTGTAACCTTCTGAGCGAACAAACCCGGACGTCGCCAATCGGCACATTCCGGTTGGCGCTTGAATTTATAACTAGATTAGTATTTCCTATCGAGCGAAAAACTGCTCGAATATGAGAGCAGTTTTTCAATTCGGTAGGCGTCAAGCGAAACTCGGGTATCGAGTGAAAGTTAATAAGTAACAAGCGACGATTTTCGCTGGAATTTATAACTCGATCAGTTTTTTTAATAATCGAACGATGTCGATTATTTCAATAATCGAGTACTCAAGCGGTTTGTCGCTCGAGCGATCACAACCCTATTAAAAACCTTCTATATCAATTTTTCTTTTTTCTTAAGTATGTAAGTAAAATGGGGGGGGGGGGGGGGGGGGGGACACACACATTATACGTAATCACTCTGTACATTTTGAGTAAAGTACCAAGAAGTCTCTTTACGGTAAAGGGAACAAACTGTGGCTGGCGTAAATCTAAATAAACAATATATATACATATACATTAATGGCAACACCTTTATGAACAAACATGTGCCAATTTAGGTCTGGATAAAGTTGGCCAGACGTTAAATAGGGACGAGACCAGAGGATATTGTTGTATAACAATAGTGTGACAAGAAATATTTCTTGTCTACCATATACCTGGAAGAACCAATCTCGAACTTATACGTCCAGTGGTGCGGGTGAAAATAGTCCTTTAATAATAAACTTACTCTTAACATGCGATATGGTAAACGCATACGAAACGGGCAGATCAATTCAACGGTCCGGCATCTCGTATCGAAAGACATTTTACTACTGCAGTATGAACCCGGGTTGGAACCGAAACCTTTCGTTTACAATGCGGGGACGCTATCACTGCGTTTCACAATGTTTGCCCACGCACTACAGATAAAAAAAAATCGATTTACACCACCACAGATTATACTTTGTCATGATACAATAAAGATAAAGTATGATCTGCGATATGATCTTGTATTTATTGTATCATGATATTTTGGCTTGTTCCCAATCTGAAAAGAAAGTTCTAAGATAATTATTATTTTGTAGAGAGCCTGCGTACATGGAAGTTAACTTTATAATTGGCATAATATTGTCTCAACAAGTCCTTGAATTAAAACGTCCACCGGTATAATAAATTTATTAAAAAAACGAAATTTTTAAAACACAGCCTTTATACCAGTGTTGCCAATCTGAATTTGTGAAATTACACAATAGCTGGACATCATTTATAATACAGTCAATTTGTGCTCACAAAGGTCCCTAGCGCGAAAGTTCTGGGCTAGTTTCGATTTCTTCAATTTTTCATGTTTTTTGGGGTACTGAATCCGAATATGGGATTAGCTAACAAAATTTCGTGACGCAACATTAAAAAAAAATGCAAAAAAGGTAAAAACTAGGAAACTGTTACTTTTCGTAAATAACCTTTCTATTCAAACCGAAAATATATACAATTTTCTACAAATTTTATTATTCGGGTTTTAGGAGTAGAAAAAGTGTTTTTTTGCCGAGATATCCGAAATACGTCATTTTCAACCATTGTTTGAGCCCAAATGGTTGGTCGGAGAAAACAACTTAAATGATATAATTTGTAGGAAATTTTATTTACTATCATTATGACTAGGAAGGTTATTTACGAGAAGTTGCTAGTTTCCGAGTTATAAGCAAAAAACACAAAAAAAATTAATTTTTTTAGTTTTTTTCAATGTTGCGTCACGAAATTTTGTTAGCAAACCTCAAATTTGGATTCAGCACCCCAAAAAACATGTAGAATGGAAAGAATCAAAACTACCCCACAACTTTCTGCTAAAAACACAGTTTAACTGGAGTATTACAGGTACGTTGGTCTCCGATTTGTAAAAAAAGGTCGCTAAAACTGAAATTAATATACATTATGTGGGCTCTGATGTATTTGCGAAAAAAGTCACACAAGGTAATGATGCACGCAAATGGTGTACTTACACGCTAATTGGCAACACTGCTTTATACACATACCTTTAAGGTTTTACAACTTGTAATAATTTACAACCGAAACATTTCTTAGTGAAGGTGCTGCCAATCGCTATTATTTTTTAATTAATAACCAGTTTTTTCCTATGCGAAACCTTTATAATGACAATCTGTTAAAATCTATTAAAGTTAAAAAAATATATTAATTTAAAAGGATTGCCGAAAGATATTAAACTTTGTATACTTCTGCTTTTATAAATTATAATTCATGCCAATTGGGCCTAGAATCTCTTTACAAAGGTCTGTTTTGGATAAAACAAAACAAAAACGAAAGATTAATCAAAAAATAAACTAGCAAATGCCAATCACCATAGTAATGTACAGAACAAGAATATAAAAAAAAAATAAAAATATTTTGTAATTGATAGTATACGGCTGCCATTCTAACGAGTTAAACAATTTCCAAATAATTATAATGTTGAAATCAGAAGCATATACTTCAGTATAATAATATGCCATCGGCGGCTTTAGAGGAACATTCATGTGCACGAAAAAACGGTCATTACATTTTTTTATTAAATCTTATGCTTGATAAATTTAGTTTTTTTGTTAGAGAACTGTAGAGACAACTATCAGTTGTAACGCTGTCTTTTACAAATTTAAGTAACATTGGCTTTTCGACATATTATAAAAAGATAATCAAATTGTCTAATTTCAAACCTACCCGTTTTCATTTAGAATCATCTATTCCTTATAGTACGGCAGCCCGTTAAAAAAAAATGTCCTGTTATCACGCCTTCATCTAGTCAATGACTAATCGCTAGATTAATAAAAAATAAGAAAGTTTTACTCGAGCGAAAAAGTTCGGCAACGCTGCGCTTACCCGTCAGAGTGATTTCAGTCCGTAAGAAAGCAGATCGTCTTTTTGTTACTACAGCTTGTCCGTTCTTGATGAACTCAGATTAAAAATATAAAAAAAAAAACGGGAATTTATCGACAACGGACGTTTTGAGTGTTGCAAAAATTCCATAGTTTAAATTTTAAATAAAAGATGTAAAGAAAAGGGATATAAAAAAGTTACAGCGCCCGGGTCAATTTTTTTTAAAATTGTTGATAACACTCTAAAAAATTGTTAATGGAGTGGAACGGACATTTTCCGTGTTGCGCAGCTACAGGGAAGGCATCGGAGTCGGATCTCGTATTAATTCATGATCGCGGTACACGGCGCGTGCATGGGACGGCTTGCTATGTGGCTTGGTTGTCTACAACAACTCAGCATCAGCTATGTCCCCATATTGCATTATTATTGACACACGTGCTGTGTCGACTGAAAACGCTATTGCTAAAAAAATGCGTGTGTAAAAATGTCAGTTTATATTTTTCTCCCATTTTCCGAGCCACAATCCACGATTTCTGCTTGAAAACGGACGAGGAGCGATAACTCGAACACCGTTAAAAAAAATTACATACCTAAGATCCAACACTGTGGTTGCGCGTCGATGAAAATGTCCGTTCATTTTTTTTCCGGTCACGAATAACGAAAAATAACATTCGACAAGTAAAACGGACGAGGAGTGATAAATTGAATTCTCCGCTGTAAACAAATTTCGATTTTTCTCAAACCAAAACTATTCACCGCACGGAAAATGTCAGTTACTGCTTTCATCTCCTCAAAAACATCACTCGGAGTCAAAAACATCACTCGGAGTCAAAAAATAAAAAGAACGGACGAGGCGCGATAACTATTACGACCACTTTTTTTTACATATGTAAAGATGATTCTCAATGATTTCGCAACGTTGCCAATGTCCGTTCTTGTTAATTTCCGTCTCAAGTCCTTATTAAATCACCAAAAAACTAAAAAAACTTTAGGTCGTGATCAGTCTGAAATCCTGGTAACGGGCTGCCGTACTATTACGTTTTGTTTTTTGGCTCATGTGAATACATGTATTTATTCTCAAACAAATGGAAAATGATGTTGGTTATCAATAATTTAAATTTTCCGCTAAAATAATAATGTCATATGAATTCGGTATTTTCTTTGACAAGGAGCATGTTCCGTAATGGTATGAACCGACATGTGGAGGTAGTAATTAGGGCTAGACGATACAAATTGAGGCTAGAGAGGATACGAATGATTGAGGCATATTTAAGTTAAAATGTTTGTTTTTAAATAATATAGCATATACTTAATTTAATAAGCATATTTAAGTAAAAATTGGTAGCGGTAAAGTTTGTTTCTACTAAATGAATTTGTAATTAAATCTTGATCAAAACAATATTGTTTTGACAATCGTTTGCTTATCCATCAAAAATTTTATTTTCATTCAAACAATATTGTGTGAGAATAAATGCATGTATTGACATGAAGCAAAAACCAATAGGTAAAGAAAAGACTCTAAATGGAAACTGGTATTTTGCAATAATTTTGCTATTTGATTATTCCACATGGTGTTTTGAAGTTAGATAAAATAACAACATTGCAATTGCCCTTGTATTGTATAACATGTCGAATAACTAATGTTACTTAAGGGCCGATATTTGAATGTTACCTTAAGTTAGACCTTAGCTAAGGTAGCCTTGCTTTGAGATACGAGCAAATTGACATATGATCAAGGTTACGGAACGAATTAAACTCGTATCTCGAGGTATCACTGTACTGTCAAACTTGTGTTAAGATGACTTTGAAATATCGACCCTTAAATTTCTAAAAGACACGTTAAAATTGATAGTTGATAGCCTACAGTTCTCTAAAAAATCACTAATAATGGATTAAAACAAAAAAGTATTAAGCCTAAAACTTAATCAAAATTTTGTAATGACGGTTGTTTGCACACGAGTGTTTCAACCAATTGAACTATCAGACTAGCGTATCTCGTGTCCATAGGATAACACCATGTTTTACAAATTTTATATTAATCGGTAAAAAATAACCCCTAGCATTTATTACTTTTGTCAGTTTGTACTGCAAAAATGGTATTTTTTCCATCTTTGCCCGATATATCTTAAATCTTGCAATATGTATTCTAATTCCTTATGAGATTTTTTGTGACTTTTGACCACCACACTACCACATAACATTTAAATCAAATTTTTTTAAAATCAAATAATAAAAAAAATTCGTCCTTCACCATTAGGATTTCGGAAACGGTAAGAGATACGAAGTCGGCTAAATTGGGGCAATGTTACGTAATTATGGCCCCAATAATATGACGCAAATAAATACAGGTGCTTTCAAAATATTTGAAAAAATCTAAAATTTTGCGTTTCGATTTTATTTTTCCCGACTTTGTTCGAAGAGATGCACAAAAATAAATTTCACTTTCGTATTGCTACTTTTTATTCTCCACAAGATGGCATAATCAGATCTTTAATGCGACGTTTCGTCTTTGGGTCACCATCATCAACTTAATTTTTTAAAATACGGGCATGGATTTTTTTATTTCAATCATTAAAGAGGAACTAAATCTACGTTTAGCGGTATACAAAAGTTACTGATTTTCCGACGTTTTCTTCCTTAAGATACCCCTAGTACGTTCCTGTGATTAACTTTTTTTTAATTAGGTATAATTCGAAAATTTAATGTGCTGGTTTTAAGAGTCAAATTTTGTATTAATGAAATAAGTTACTTGTACTTACACTAAGTAGAAAATGATACAAATATTAGTTATATTCAGTTTCTTCAAAAGTAAATTACAGGGTCGTACTAACGATATTTTAATGAAGATGGTTAATTTAAGGAACGAAACGTCAGAAAAAATTGTTGTATACTGCTGAATGTGGACTCAAGTCCTTTTTTATTAAAATTTAAACAAATAAATCCAGGCCCGTATTTAAAAAAAATAAGTTGATAATCGTGATCCAAAGACGAAGCGTCGCATTAAAGATCTGGTGACGCCATCTTGTCAAGAATAAAAAGTAGCAATGAGAAAGTGAAATTATCTTTGGACATCTGTAAGAGAAAAATAAAAACCGAAACGCAAAATTTTACATTTTTAGTAATATTTTGAAAGCCCCTGTATTTAATTTTGATTTTTGACATTACCGTTCCAGAAATATCAATGATGAAGGACGAATTTGTTACACCTTTTATAGAGAATTCTCTTTCTGGTACATTACTGTATTTCTAGTTGAAATATCACTGTCTTTCTAACATTTTTGCATATACAAAAAAAAATTGGCAATAATAACGGGTCCATATAATTTTGATGGTGATATCGATACAATAGCTTATAATGGATATTCAACAGATTTAAATAAAATATACATGTTATAGACTATTTAATTTAAGAGATCATACAGGTGGAAAAGGCACCCTAATATCTTTGAAAAATATATTATAAAAACTACCAGAAAATATTTCTCACATATTCAAAATAATTTAAATTATTTTCTGATTTTGATTTTTAATAATTTTTACATCTACAAATTATGGGAATACCATGTAAGTATTGCATCACATGACCAATTTACAGACCTTTTTGGTTAAAATAAATAAGTATATTAATTTGTCTCTTAGTAAAAGAAATATTTTAGCAAACATTATAACACCGGGTTTAATTTAAATATGAATTTGCTTAAATATTTCCGTACTGTATAAATTAAAATTGAGCGTAATATTTTACATTTTCTACAAACTTCACAAAAATGAAGACTTTAAATCATAAATAGAAGTAATGTCTAATAAATATTAACAACTTTTCAAATAAAATATATAAATTTTGCATTATATTTATCTTCTTCAATATATTATATTCTTCTACTATGGGTTAGTTTTTACAAGGGGCTTTTGCACAGGTCAGTTTTTTAAAAATTTTATAATTTCTTATAATGGAGCTTAAAAAAACATTTTCAGTAAGGTTACCATTTTAGCATTAAAGTACAACAAACGTTTAACAAAATAAGTCGTTATGAATACTTATTCTTATAAGAATATCGAAAACACGTTCCGCAGTCAATGTGAGAAAATAATACAGGAGTACAAAAAATAAATTTTTCCAAAAATTGAAAATAAATATTGTACAGTCTGCAAGACTTTTGTTGCAAGTTAATCTTTGGCATGAGTATTGCAAGCAATATGCAATGCAAATCGTTTTACAGTCCGCAATTCTGCAAGTTAATCGTTGGCATGAGTATTGCAAGCGATATGCCATGCAATTCTGCCAACCCAGCAAAAAAAAAGTACCATGTAATACACTGAATAAGGATATAAATCAAAACGAATACAACACTGAAACGCTAGGCGTATTTTAAGGTGATCTAATATTTTTATTTTAATATTTTTAACTTTTATTTTGGTTGCTAATGTAAAAATCACCAAGTTTTTCACTAGACTTGCAGCAGAAACTGCAACAAAAATCGATCAGATCCATTTTTTGTCACGCCAGTTGCTGGTGTAATTTTATTTTCTATTGTAAATAGTTATCCGATCGATGGCAAATATACTTGAAAACTATGCTATGTTGAAAATAGCACTATCTTTGCCATTTTACAAAAGAATTTCGATCTTTATTCTTCTAATTTCGAAGTTTCAAATTTTCTACGGCCAATTCAAAATTTTGGCACTCTATTTTGACATCATGGATTTTTTCCAAATGATCAGTCAAATTCGCTCTTGTTGCCTCTTGGCATTGAAATAAACAACACTGAAAAGCTGAAGTTTGATTAATTATCACAGATCTATTCAGGAAATTATGGGTTTTTTGATGATTTAAGTGTTTCATGTAAGTAATTTGCTTGTGGCATTCCATAAATTTGAAATTGTAAGTCTTCAGAACCACATCATTGCCAGAATGAATGTTTTTTAAAAGTCAACTTCTGTCTTGATGCCAATTATTAATTTTTATTAATTAAACAATATGAGTCAAACCCGTACTGATACAAACGAAATAATAACGAAAGAAAACTCAGGTTATGTTATTTATTTTCGGCCGGATAATCAAACTCTACTCGAGACAATTGAGACGTATGCGCTCACTTGCGTTATATGAATATTCTTACGCATGCGTACTCACAGTACACCCGCCGCGACCAGCTGCGGCTAGACGCGAGAGTAAATCTCACTTGTTTCCATAGTTACTGCATACTGCATTGTGAATAAAATGAATAATGCTTATTTAAAATTTTTAGCTGATTATAATAATTTATGACCTTTGAATAATTTTCGATTTTTGGAAAAATAGTATGTATACTTCGTAGGAAAAGCCACATTCCCGGAGAGGCCCAGTCTCGGCTTGCAATCTATACGATCGTCAGGGAATATGCAGCTTTTCCTCCTAGGTATACAATGTACTATTTTTGGCATTCATGGGTTATTTAGTTGCATTTTGGCTTGATCGATACAACGGGTTTAAAATATAACAAAAAAAGTTTTTGGCTTCGTTTAGGTATTTTTATGGGCTAAAAAAAGTAGCGCTAGTTTGGCATAGGTAAAGTGCGCATGTGTAAACGTTTATTGAACAATAATATAAAATATATAAATTGCAAATTTATTATTTCACAAAAAAAATTGGTTTAAGGTGGATCTTATAAAAAAAATTAACATGTACAAGAAAAAGTGCAGTTTATTTACTGCATAGCAAATAAAAATTATAGAGACATTTTAAACTCGCACCACGAAACCTTATTGACTGAGGTAATTTAACTATTTTTATAATTTTGATCTGAAAAAAATTGCAACTTTATAACGAACAACATTCAAGAGGATTCTGTAGCTTCGCGCATTTTTAGTTTAACGATGAATTTCTAGCTAATCCGAGCGTAGCATTCGCAACTGATGTTAGAAAGAGCGAGCATCAGTAGGCGACTGAGAATATTAATTGCTATTAGAATGAGACAACATTTTAAATTTCGGTTTATAAAATAAATAATTTTTTCTCAAAAATTCTCTTGAAAAAAGATGTTTAGAATTAATTAAAGAATATTGTGAGTCAAAATATTGTTGCTAAATTCGATAAATGATTTAAAAATATACATATATACATATATGACGAAAAAGGGACTTTCCAATATTCTTTGTTAAATTTCTTAAAACTTTCATATACATTTTTTTTTCTTAATCGATTAATAAACCAATGGGAATTATCGTTTTAAAGTTTGAAATTAAAAAAAACATTTATAAGATCTGTTAAAAGCCCCCTTAATGAACGCATGAAATAAATATTTCAGTCAGGTAGATAGAACAAAAACAATCCTCTAATAAATATCTAAAAAAAGTGCCAAAATAAAACAAAAAACGCAAAGTATTTAAAATCTTTTCAAATATCCATTTAACAACATATTTAGGTCCTAAAAAGTTTCCTATCTACTTCCCCTTGCAAAAATATTATTTCTAGGCAAATTATGTTACTTAATTTAACGAGTAGCAGGCTAAAAGATACCAGTACATTTAACTAGTAATGTATGGCAGTAAAATTCTCAGTAAAATGGCGACGCACGTTCCGAATACAATTACTAGTCTATTCAAAACCAAGAGGCAGTAAATGTAAACAGTAGGCAACGTGTCATCGGCGATCGATACTGGAAATCCTGCATCGCGATTGGTTAATCAGCCATAAAATATATAGTGGCGCGCGGCTGAGGCTGAATTCGACAGGATTTGATTTCAGTTTGTTGTGTTTTTAATACTGTTTTATAGTAGTATTATAACCACTTTAATCACCGTTAAATAAGTATGTCTAGCAGCACAGGCACCGCAGACGAACATTGATTGTGTCCCTTGTATGAAAAAAAAATACATGAAAAATATTACAATTTCTTAGTGCGTGCATTTATTTACGTGTACTGACTCACGGCTTTGAATACAGGATAGTTTCAAAGCGACTATTTCACTCATGTATTTTACAAAAAAATACACAGCAACGCGTCCTTGTCGTGTTCTTGTCAGATAGAAAAACTCATACGTCAAGAAGTTCAATGAAGGATTTACAGGGTGTCCCATTTTCGACACTTTCTGGGGGGTATTAGAGTTATTATCAAACATAGAATGTTGCGGTTTTCACTGTAGTGTCCTACTTTTTCACGAAACGAAGCGAAAGATTCCGGTGTCAAATTTGTCTCCTAGTTTTTAATATATAGAGTGATTTTGAAAATCGCTTTTTAGACACCCCCGTATTTCCGTCCGCGTTAACTTATCAAAAAGGTAAAAACTGATCTTGTTAGAGATTTTGATGTGAAGTTCAAAATTTTTAAATGGGACACCCGATATATTATTTGTTAATTAATTAAGGATACTTTGGGCTTTACAAAAATGTAAAGTTGTTTATATTTATATTCAAAAATATCTTAAAATAATAACAATACCCGTTCATGATAACAATTATGAAAAGTCTATGTCGGCATGTCTTATATAATTACAACAGGACACAGTTGTCAATTATATTTTGTTCGGAAATTGGCGTTGCCAAGTTTACTTACTGATTAGTATTAAACAGAATAACTACGTATATTTTTTTAGGGTTGTTCACAGAATCCCTATACTTGTTGCTAACTGCCCGCGTAACAAGACCGGACTTCGTAAATAACAATTTAAAGTTATGAATAGAACAAATTAAATATTTTTGCAAGGAATAATCTTTACTATACATTTTCTATATATTAGCGAGGTTACTACTTTTTATCACTGTCTATTACCTCGTCTGATTAATGTCAAGCTCGCGCCTGTGTTTCACCCATTCGTCTTGGTTGTTGTTGAACACTACCTTGGGGGAAGAGTTTTCTTTTCTTTTTGTTCGTAGCAATCTGGGTTTAAAAGGTACGTGTCTTTGTTCTTCATAATAACTGTCATCGTAGCCGTTCACGTATCGAGCCATTTTTGGTTGTGCATCATAGTCGCCATTATGTGACATAGATCTGTTAAATAAAATCACATATAAAAGGTGTTATAAAAAATGGTTTATTGAAACATATCATTTCGTTTTAAACGGGAAATCAATTGGAAGCAAAATATGTGAAGAATATTCGCATTTAAACACATCTGGTTATTCTTTAACGTTCCATATCTTGGAAACAACTGTTACCTCCAACATTACTACAGTCACGGATAAGAAATTTTTTAATCACAATTGATATTAAGGTAATAATTTTTGTAATTCTTAAACTGTTTTATCAAAATTATCAGTCTCTTTATATTTTTTAGAAAACATTTATAAACTCCTGGACAAAATTAACGCAACATCATAAATTTGCCATATTTTTGATGCAATTTTTTTTCCTGAATTTATGATCCGATTTGAATGTTTTTTTTTGCATTGTAGGTTGGTTCCTTGACAATGTCATAGTTTTCGCTGTTTATGAAAAAATTTAATTTTCGATTTATACTGGGTGTACTAAAAATACTATGTTTTTTTCCGAAAATTCGCATCACCCTGTGGAGTATATTAGCAACCGAAACATATTGCAGTTGACATTAAACGGTAGGTCCATCTTTCCCCAACATTTTCTTTTTTGGTTTATTTCATTATCTCTGTTATTAAAGGAGATACACCGTTTTATAGAGTAACATGTTTTTATAGACTTTAATATTCAACACATTCATTGTTAAATGTTTTCAAGTAAACTATGGACTTTTTCTGATATTGCAAGCGATGTGTCAGCAGATGTTGTGTTTTAAAGTTACAAAGGTCAAATAAAATTCGCCATACTGATAAAAACTGTTCGCAAACTGCTTATTAAACGTTCGTTTCGTATGCCCAGTTGCCCGACGAGTATTTTAATCTTGAAACCTACTTGAAAACATTTAACAATAAATCTGTTGAATATTAAAGTCTATAAAAACATAATAACATATAAAACGGTGTATCTCCTTTAATAACAGAGGTAATGAATTAAACCAAAAAAGAAAATGTTGGGGAAAGATGGACCTACCGTTTAATGTCAACTGCAATATGCTTCGGTTGCTAATATACTCCACAGGGTGATACGAATTTTTGAAAAAAAACATAGCAATTTTTAGTACACCCAGTATAAATCGAAAATTAAATTTTTATCATAAACAGTGAAAACTATGACATTGTCAAGGAACCAACCTACAATGCAAACAAAATCATTCAAATCGGATCATAAATTCAGAAAAAAAAAATAGCATCAAAAATATGGGAAATTTACGATATTGCGTTAATTTTGTCCAGGAGTTTATGTAAGATATTGTACTAGGTAGCAATCGCGGATCAACGCAATCAACGGAACGTGGACTGGCCGCTCCAAACTTCTTCAACTGGTCTGCGACGAATGTTTTAGTATTATTTTATCAGGAACAAGAAACCTTTTATAAAGAGTAACTATTTTCTATAAAATTAATAATGAAAAAGTGTTGCCCACTTAGTAGACACTATACAGGGTGTTTCATTAAGGTCGGCCACCGGCCATATCTCGGTAACTACTGGGGGCATAAAAATTCAGAATAAAAAAATTCTGGAAATTATTTTTGAGTTCCGCATTTCGCCGCAAGGGGCAGAATTGAAAAATAAACATTAAAATTCTAAATTTCTTGGAATATTCCCACAATAATAAGGTATACCTTTGGTACAACGTTAGAAAGTTTAGACAATTCTGTATAATTTTGGTATAAGGCTTATTGGCGTACCGACCTTGATAAGACTGGGGGAGCGTAATCATTTAAATTGCTGTAACGTCAAAACGACTTATTCAATTTTAGTAAACCTTAGCTTGCTTGCAGAGAAATGTAAGTACTTTTAATTGTCGTATTCGGTGGTATACGATAGTTTGCTAATAAAATTGTTAGAGGGCTCAATTTGCAATAATAACAGTATTTTTGATTTTATTCCAAAAAATTAAATCATACGGTATAATTATGATATAATAATAGGAAAGTAGATTAAATTTGCAAGAAAAAACGTGAACACCCCAGTTCTATATTTTCTTTCGTGGCAGAGCTATTACCAGAAGAAGAATTTTTAACACTTCAATTGTTATTTTAAATAGAACGACCTGTCTATTTTTGGTATTTTTTGACATTTCCAACCGTTCCGGAGATAATTTTTTTTTCTATAAAATAAAAAAAAACATGCGAAATTCGAAACTTAATTTCCATGTTTTTTTGACCCCTTAATTCCTGATGACAGAAAAATTAAATAGAAGCGTCTAAAAACTAATAAGTGTTATACGTGGTTCTATTCAGTACGTAAAGAGATTTAAAAAAAAAAAAAAAAGGTCCGTATTTACAAAATCAAATTAATAAAATATGACATGAAAATATTTAGAAGCTCCAGCTCCCCAGAACCTATTTTAAGATGGGGAACTTGGCTAAATGATGTCATGTACAGGGTGTCCCATTTTCGACACATTTATAGGGTATCTCCGTAATTGTTAGTGCTATCAAAAAAGGAATGTAGGTGTCATGTGCTCTTTTTGGGTCAAACTGAAGTTGAATGTTGGAAAATAAAATTTATAAAGAAGTCATTTTAACCCGAGAACAATTTGATCAAAGAATTCATGAGGCCCTTGCGGAAATAAAACCAATACACGTCATGAATGCCTTGAAATCCGAAATCGAAAATGAGGTCCAGAGTGTATTGAAAACAACGGAGGAGCTTTCGAACATTTGCGATGATTCCCATTATTTTTTACTTAATTTGAATCTTTTATTTCGTTTCAAAGTAAATAAATCGCCTATGAAACCAATATCATCCACGGTGTGTTATATATTTGAAAAGAGAATTTAAAATACTATCTTTTTAGATTAAAATATAGTTCCATTTAAAAAAATGAGGTTAGGTCCGATAACTTTTTTACCTGACCCCGTATACTTCATTCAACAATCATTATAAAAAAACTTCTGTATAAAACATTTTTCTGTATCTCTTTTAACTAAGAAAATATAGGGTAATTTTGAAATTGACAATTTCTTGGATTTTCCCCCGTATCTCTTAAGCGAGCGAAAATTTTCAAATTTTGATTTTACCATTTTAAGTTTGACCCAAAGAGAGCACATGACACATACATTACTTTTTTGATAGCACTAACAATTCCGGAGATACCCTATAAAAGTGTAGAAAATGGGACTATGCCGATAAATTTTGAGAATTTAAAAGCTTGATACAATTGAATGTACAGGAAGCAATTTAATTCAAGAATGTCAGGAGCTATTAGAAATACCCGAACTTGTACACAATTTGGCTTTCATTAAATTTAAAATCAAAAGTATTAAATTTTTAGAAAAACAGCAGCTTCGTTAGAATTCATGCAACAAATAGTATTCCAGGATCTATTGGTCAAACAATGAACGAAAAATTGGTTCAGACTATCTCAAAGACAAAGGGTTCCAAACATTGTAAAAAACATCTACTATTTTAGGTGGGAAGATTCCGATTTTGAAATAGATCCAGCAATTATACCGAAATTTAAATATGCATCAATAACCAGTGTAGATGTAGAGCGTATTTCTACGTACAAAAACATTCTAGCAGCAGACGATGTAATTTTACCACGGATAATTTGGAGCAACATTTAGATATATGTCCCAGAATATGTGGGCAATCTCCCGGGTTCAGATAGAACACTTAAAAATAACAAGAGAAGTTCTTATAAATTTTTCTTCCTACGGCCTCCCCTCTACGGGCCCATAGCAGACGTTCCTGGAAAGTACTAGGTGTAATTTAATAATTTTTTAGTATAATGGTTAGTAGATGAGTCTCCTTAAAATTCGCCCCTTTAAATACATTTGGCTTATTTAGTTTGCCAGAGACGGGCTAGACGTAACACAAAAATGTTTTTTTTTTGTACACCTTGTATGATGAAGGAACGACAATAATATTTTTGGACACTCCAAACCTTAAGCTGAAAAAAAGGTACTATTGATCAATGTCGATAAAGTGAACTGTTTTCGAAAAAAAAAATATTTTTGTTCAATATGGTTTTTTGCATTGGTTGTTGTTTTATGTTCTAATATTCCCTCATTGTTGCTATGGTATTTTTCACATGCACCGATTTAAATAAGAAGATTTATGCCAGTGTCTTGAAATTTGCGGTTTTTCTCCTTTGTCTTATTAGTTACTAACTTAGTAATGGAATTTACATATACTGAATATAAATCATATTGAACAAAAATATCTTTTTTTCGAAAACAGTTCATTTCATTGACATTGATCAAGAGTACCTTTTTTCAGCTTAAGGTTTAGAGCAGGGGTGGCCAACCTTTTCATCAGGCGGGCCAAATTTCAGATATAATATTTCCTGCCGGGCCAAACACACATAATTTTTTATTGTTAAGAATTATCTCCAGTAACGCTTTCGCCATTTCGTTTTTTGATCAATATTTCGTTGCTATTATTAGAAAAGTGGCCAATACCCGTTTTAGGAGATCAATTACCTAAAGTTGTGTGTGTGTGTGTGTGTTGATTGTTGATTAAAAAATTAATGGAAGTAGGAAGGAAACGAAATTGTTCTAAATTGACAAAATCTCGCTTCCCGATAGGTGAGATTGTGGTCAAACGCTTGCCTGATTTAATGTAAATAGCAAGAAATAGGTATATTTATTTGTTTGCAGAAAATAGAACATAAGTGAGAACATATTTATTATACAATTTAAAAATATTTAAAAGTGAGACATCTGACTTTGTTTCGAAGAACTGAGTGCATCAAAATTGATTTCGACTGATGTTGTCGCTACACGCAAACAGTTTTCCAAGTGAACATCAGTAATACGTGTTCTCACTTGTGATTTTATGTGCTTCATTCGGCTAAAAAGCTGTTCACACGCATAAGTGTTTCCAAATAGCGAAACCATGCACAGAGCATGATTGTAAAATGCAGGATATTTATCCTTGTCCAAATAGGTCTTGTAGAACTCTTCCAAACCAATTTAAAACTACGCAACCTTGAGTGTCAAATAGCGGGATATTTAAAATAGCTAAAATGTATGAAGTTTTCCCAAAATGCGGGATATATAAAAAAAACTTAAAACCAATTAATTTTTTCCAAAAATTCGAGATATTTCAAAGTTCTCTAATTTAAAAATATATGATACGAACGACTCCTCTCATCTTGTAATGTTATTTTGGTCATATGCACAATAAAATCATATTTATGTACCCTAGCATTCTGCGGGCCGCAACAAACCCCTGGCGGGCCGCATGCGGCCCGCGGGCCGCGTGTTGGCCACCCCTGGTTTAGAGTATCCAAAAATATTATTGTCGTTCCTTCACAATACAAGGTGTACAAAAAAAACATTTTTGTGTCTAGTCCGTCCCTGGCAAACTAAATAAGCAAAATGTGTTTAAAAGCGCGAATTTTAAGGAGACTCATCTAGTAACCATTATACTAAAAAAAAAAACAACGATTTCCAGGGACGTCCGTTATGGGCCCGTATCTCCGTAGGCGAAGCCGTAGGAAGAAAAATGTATAGGTACTTCAACTTTTATTTTTAAGTATTCTACCTGAACCCGGGAGATTGCCCACATATTCTGGGACACCCTGTATAGTATAGCTGCTATACATTATTTTAAGCATTAATAAAAATAGCAGCATATAAATAATAAACAACGGTATTATTAAATTATTATCATTAAAACTTATTTTAATTTTTTTTTCTCATTGGTTTATAAATTTAATTTTTACTATTTCATGCTTTTTGATAAATTTTGTTTAATATTTTTATGCTTTTTTCTTATTCGGTCTCTGGTAACAACGGTGATTCTAATAACGAAATACCTTTTGAAAGTTGTTATTCCTGCCAAATTCAGGAGTGTTTCGGCGCCTTCCTTAATTCTTCTTTCTTCGTCATTTTCAAAATCTATTTTTCGACGCGCCATGCTTTTCCTACATCTATAACAAAAGAAACGAATCATAGATTTCATAAATATTATAATATAATAAGCAAGCAATATTATAAAGTCCAATTTTAGGGTATAGCCTTGGGAATAAAAAAATTTAAACTATACATCTAGAATGTCGGAAACAAACGTTCAAAAAATTCCAACTCATTGAAGTAATCTATTACCACCTATATATTATGAGTATTTAACAAATAATATACCAAACACTCGTACAACACTAAAATAGTATGTCATATAGGCTAAATACCTACCTGGTTTTCACAATCCTTAAGTCACAGCTTTATATGAAAAATAATTTTTTTAGTAAAAAGTATACTGTTTGAGAAAGTTAAGTAATTTGCAAATTTTTGAAAAATGTCTGGTGGTGTCAGCACATACAGGTTGGACCTTTAGTTCAGCAATATATGATTTTCCTGTTAAATATGTTTCACGGATATACTGTTAAACCTGTTTTACGGTTTAATAGATAAACCAGACGGTGTAATTTGTGGATAAAGAAGTGAAAACTACGATAGAAATCATGATCTACACCTTCGCTAATGGATACAAAGTCATTGACCCTAAAAATATCGTCGTTGTTTCGCGGTGCTGTAAATCCCCGATATATGCGGTACTTCCCCACCGCGGGCGCTGTGTTAGCTATAAATGCATACGTTTTTTGCCAGTTGTTTCATGTTAATGCATACTTGGGTCAAGTAATTTCGGTAAATATCGGTGAAATGTCGCTTAAAAAACCAAAGTGTCTTACTCTTTATGATAAATCGCTAGTGATCCAAAGATTAAATGAAGGGTTATGTGTTACGTATTTAGCAAAAAAATATGGTGTTGTAAAATTTGTAAAATAAAACAAAAAAGGAACTGATTTCTAGCGCTGTGAAAGATAGGTAAAAAACAAATATTAAAGAGTTTGGGATTTCAGAAAATGGAAAAAAATTATAAAAGTGGTTCCTGGAGCAAAGAAGTAAATATTTTATTTTAAGTGGGGATATGATCAAGCAAAAAGCAAAGCAAATCCATTTACAAAGTAAAGAAAATGATAAGCAATTTACAGTCAGCGAGGGATGGCTACAATGCTTTAAAAAGAGATTAGGAATCGGCTTCTTGAAAATTTCTGGGGAGAAATTGTCGTCACAGCCAAAACTTCCACTAGATAGAGTTATAGAGTCTTTAAATGTAGTAAACCAGTGGGCTGAGGAAAGTGAAATTAATGATCTTGTAGTTATAAAAAGGCTAAGAGACGAAGCCATTATGCAGAAAATTAAAAATCCCCGAAACAAAGAAAAATTTCTAACTTTTTTAACAAAAAATAATTCTTTATCCCTTTTCTTAAAATTTGTTACTGTTTGTTTTAATGAGTATTACTAATTTATATGTTTATTGTGTTGGTTATAAAAAGTTCTAACTTATTAAATATAACCTCCGGTAACGTGAATAAATCGATAATGTGAACGGACGTTGTTTTTTTCGGTTCACACTCTCGAGTGTCTACTGTATGTTAAATTGTATTTTCTAATCAAGCGGACCTAGATCCGAAATGATCAAATCAACTCGAAATTGTCGTTTACACCTATAGGTTGGCTTATCCTGGGACACACGGTATATGAGCATAGCGTCAAATTTTTTAAATTTTCCTTATATAAATCGAATTGGTTCCTGGTGGGACACCCTGTATATCTCGAGCATTTCTAAACAAATAGATAATATATTTACTTTTATAAAAACGATAAATGTGACAAAAATAGAACAAGTAAAATAAACTTCGAGACGAGAACCAGACAAATGCCGAGTCGGAAGCAAACTCTTTATTCTCATTTTTTGTAATATAAACTTCATCAGCCGTCAGTCATAACACACAATATTGATATTTTTCTAATGTGTCTGCTATTATTTTACAAGATACAAGAGTGGGACAATTATTGTCATTTTTATATTGCTAATTTTCTTTCTTAACAAGAGGTTTTATAAATGGACAATAGGTTCGAAGAAAAAATGTTTGTCACTAGTAGTCATTTCAACTCTCTCTCACCTGCATATAACTGTGTAAAATCTATTCCGCCGACAAGTGTCGAAGCTGAACGTGCGGTTTCAGCCGCAGGATACATGTGCAATAAAATAAGATCAAATCTAAAAGATGAAACATGTTAACTGTTCGCCGAAAATACTTTCAAAATAAATGTAACTGTTAACTAGTCATACTATTGTATTGTACCTATATGCAATAAATACTTTTCTGCTACTCTACTGTTTTTAACTGCATAAAACAACTTTTTATTAACATACAGCACCCACATCGAGTCCCGCAAATCCCGCGAAGCCCGCACGTTTAATCCCGTAATGTCAAACCAGCGAAATAACCGCGGATCCAGTAAAAAAGTGACTTTTCAATAGGAGCAACCTAACAAAAATAGATTACATCAGAAAGAATTATTTCAGATGAAAACGAATTCTTATTCGTAAAGAACACGACTGGGTTGAACAATGGAATAGCTTTATGATCAACTTTACTAACATTTTTAATCGTCGCTTTCCAGTAACCTTAATTAAATCAAATAAGCGTAAATTGAGTTAAAAACAGGTTAGATACATTGTTAACCTTGTCTAGATTCGATATTAGTCTTACAGAACATTATAACAACTAAAAAAGAATATGATAATTTGCTAAGAGTTGGGTCAGAAAAGTACGAAAGTCGAATATAATATGTAAGGAAGTATCTGACCATTCTGATAAAAACGGTGATATTAGCATTAAAAGTAATCCTAAAAGAATACCAGATCAATATAATAACATAAGCAACTACTTATTATCCATAGTCCCTGACTCTTCTGAAAATAATCAGAAACTAGTTATTATTATAAATAGTTATAAACAGTTATTATTTTTAAGACCAATATCTACCAGTGAACTGTGTGAGCTTGTCAAATAAAGTTTTGGAATAGATAAAATATCGACTAGCAGTGTAAAATCACCAGTTCCCCACCAGGTTCTTTGTTATCTTATTAACAATTTTTTAAGCAATTTCACCAGGTAAATCTTACATTTTGTTGAGAAAGACGATCTAGCTATGGGTATATGTTCGGATTAATTATTTGTCCTGAGCATATGATTGTGTGGATCCAATATTATCACTTTAAAATTAGAACTACATGGTGTGTCAGGTCCTGTCGTGGAAACAGTTAGGGCAAATAGGCTAGACTTATCGATCTCCTACTAGTTTTGATTCAACATTCTTTGCATATTTTATATAATAGTGGAGTTATGTAAAATATCCTATATATTATAGACTTCACTGTACCTTTAAAGAAAATTACCATGATCTCAAAATCGCGGTGGCATACAGTTTGGTTTAAACGTGATACTTATTTGATATAATCCTCCGTAATTGGAATCACTTACTTATCCTCGTCACTTTCAAAGGCTTCATCTTCGTTGTCACCACTATCGGCAGCACTGTAAGTGTGGTCCTGGCTGGGGGAAGTTGTGATAACCTTAAAAGTAAAATATGTTATTAGAAAATATGAAAACATTTGAGTAATGGAAGTTTACAAACTATAAAACGGTAACTTTTTATTCTGATTGCAAAATTCTTGCACGATTTTGAAATATGGGCAATTTTTCCTTAATGAAATTTTTGCGATATTTTACGAAGAATAGACCTAGACAGATTTTACGAAGAATAGACCTAGACAGAAAATAAAAATGATGCTCCAGTCAAGGAATGCTTGATTTCATAAAAATGAAATTTTGTCAAATTTTATTTTGTAATCAAAAACCAAAGGATCAAATTTCAATTCCACAATTTCTCGTCATTTACACCTATAGGTTCGCTTATCCTAGGTCACACTGTATAACTATAAATGACTGATTTTTGACGTTTCAACTCCACCTGAAAAGATACCTTATAAAATAAGGGGATACACAAATAATGCTAAACAGATTTTACGGGTTATGGGCCCGTAACCCGCGATGAATTATAATCAAAACTTGTATTTTGTATAACACAAGCATCAAAATATTAATTCTGCCTACTTGGGGTGATAATATAACTTCAAGTTAAGTCTTTTTTGATGATTAGGTATGTACACGTACCATGTACTGACGAGAACAAAATACTTCGAAATAGGTCTGCAGGTGGTAACACCCTACCCATATAAAGGGCTTCTTTTCTTCAATTCAATCTGAATACATCAGAATTTATTTATAAGCCACCGCTCGACGAGGCATTTAAAATAATTGTTTGGGAAAAAATTTGATTTAGTGAATTGGAATTTCTTCAATATTTGATACAAGGTGTACTAAAAAATATATATTCACGAGGAAAGTGCGACAAGACACACCGGCGTTAACGTTATTATAAGTAATAATTTATTATTCTGTTTCGAGTAAGTAAACGAAGATTTATCAATTTTATTTTTACCATTTGTTCTGACCTCGGGCTAGTATTTAGTAAAATCGTAGAGGATTGTAGAACGATTGAAAACCAATATCAAAACCGATGTATAATATCGATGGATGAAGAGAATGAAAAAACGTCAAATCAAGCTACGACGTATCGGTAAGGGGAAAGCAATATCTGTTAAAACATGGCCGATTCATGGGCGTACTATTATTATTTTAATAATGTAATAAAAATAGGAAATTCTTCAATAATGGTATTTTAAGTTTGAAGGTAGGTAATTATTTTTTATCAAGGTTTAAATAATTACGTTTTAAAAGATTCCATTATTTCAGCATGGAAAAAACAGCTACATAGTTAATCGATTAATGACGATTTTTCATTTTCATCCATTTGATTTCAACGGAAAGTTTATGTCACTTCTTAGCAATTTTCTTAAGGTTGGAACCACTTTTAGTTCCAAATAAAACTTTTGTATTGTTCTCCTATAACAATTCCAAAGTCGAAGACGGACCCTTCTTTTGTCAGGAGTTGACAACAATTGATCCGGATTGTTTTCTTTCCTTTCAGTATATTACGATTGTTTTTTACTGCGCCCACGCTTACTCCCTCATAAATTGCAACCCTTTCTAGCTTTCGTTTAAGTGGCAATTTAAATGCTTTAATTTGTGATTCCTCTTCACACACCCTGTACACATTGGCAATCACTTCACGGGTTTGACTATGAAGGATTTTACCATGAGTATATTCAATCATTATCACAGTTTTAAAACAACGAACACTTTTAAAAAAACTCAATTTAATACAATATAATAACTCTTGCCCTTTCTATCACTACGCAACTAGATGAAGCATATGGGACATCGCCGAACAACCACGCCGGCACAATGGGCGTGTCACCCGATGCGTGTCGTCATCCTCTGTCTGGGATATAACCTATCAAATTAGCCCTAGCCACCTGTTACCCATGGTTACCGTTGATATTGCACTATGTTGCCTATTTTTTAGATTAGAAATACTTTCACAACAAAATATTTCATTTTGCATTTAAATATTAAAATACATAATATGAAAAGAAAGTTTTAAAAACATTGAAACAATAAAAAAACATTAGTTTTTTAGTTATTAGAATTTATTTTAAATGGGTAAATTTAAGTTTCGGCTTTACTTGGTAACATATTGTTAAATTAAAATTTAATATATGTGGCAACATTGTTAACCCAAGAAATTTTCTTGCCCGCATTCCTTTCGTAGCTATAGATAAACTTGTCGACCTGTAGGTGATTATCTCATAATTCCTGAGCGTTGGATTGCTGAGCATCCCATATACATAGAAACCGTGCACTGGTAGTTTAACAAAACTGAAGTACAGGGCTTAAATATAGGCTCCGCCAATGAAGCGGGGACGGAAGATTATATCATCATCACCGAACTTATCAAAAATACTTAAACCGCCCGAGGTCTGGGCTTGTTTTAAAAATATTTTACATTATACAGGGTGGCCCAAAAAATATGATAACATAAAGTTATATTTTTAAATGGGACACCCAGAATCTTATTGCATATTTAGGTTCGTATTAGTATCCTTTATAATTCCCTACAATTAAATGTCATTTGGTTCTGTTTTGCTATTCTATTTAAACAACACAATTTATGAATTATTTCGGGTTTGTTCGCTTGTTTCTTTAAAAATGACGACAAATAACATGCACATGCGCAGTCATCTAACATGTTTTTGTCAAAAAATAATAAAATATGACATTCTTTTTCAAATTGGTGAACTTATTTTTGCGACTTGTTTAAAGAAACTTTTTATTTTAACCTGTCCTGTATGCTATTCTAATTCGATCTTATTACTTTTAAATTCATTTTACGAGAACTTATACTTTTTTAAACATCTCCTGCAAATTTGGTGTAAAAATGATTTTAAACAATAAAGATATTCAGAAAATAATAACGATGGTTGGAAAAACAAACAACTTTTTCTTCTGACACTTTCTAAAATGTGAAATTTCAAACAGTTAAAAAGTCACGTGACTGTTCAGGTAAACGTCATTGGCATTGGAAAATGTTGTTTTAGTGAGAATAAGGGGTCTCTATTTACTTACACTATAGCTCCACGACGAACGTCCTTTCTGCAAGACACTTTCTTTTGAGAGGTCGTTTATATTCAACCCATTATTCGTTCGGACGTAACTGCTATTGAAATAAGCGCCTCCCTTTAAACGAAGAGTTTTCTGTGGTATATCACTAGATTCTACGCTAACAATATTATGTTGATCGTCGGACGTTCCTGGGTTTCCTGGTGATTCAAAGTTCATTTTACTCTGTATTACATCAAAGGCCAAAGCGCATTCTGTATCAGGGGCAGGCAACATTAAGACGGGAACTGTTGTTGCTCTATGTTGTTTTCTTGGTAAATTTAAATTTAATAAATTTTTAATCTTTGAAACAATTTTTAGCAGATTTTGTTTCTCATGTTCATTCAGTACATGTAATGTAACGAACCGTTCAACTGATTCAAGTTGATCCTGGCTAAAAATAATATTTAATTCAGATATGCTTGAAGCTCCGGATAGCGACTTTAACGTTGTAATTAATATGTCATATCCTTGTCTTAAGGAATTTTTAACTTCTACACTTGTTTCATAGTCAAACACCATTTTTCCGCCATTATTTTTCATACAAAGAGTTGTTATAACGGCTCTAGAGTCAAAATTACTTGTGAGAGAAGATATTAAAATATTTACTATCATATGACGCTTCCACATAACAGCTTCATGTAAAGCTGTGTCTCCATTATCGTTTTGATGTTGTAGCAATTTTAACCAAAATGCTTTAAAAATATGGTTGGGTAAATTTTCTTTACACCATTTCAACAATGTGAATACAACTGCCCGACAATTTCGAGCCGCCGCTGCATTTAGAGATGTTCGACCATCTAGGGAACTCCGTATTAAAAGTATATTAGTTAAATCAGTGTAAAAAATATCATCTTTAAAATATTCCTTGAACCAATCTAGTAATATAACCATACTTTCTTTTCTACCCAGACATATAGTTTTATACAAAATATGTTCTTCAGAAATTTGCATAAGCCAATTATTTAACACTTCTTTACTCATATTGTCACTTATAAAATTAAGAATGGTATTAATAGTTAGACGTTCTTGTATCCGAACGGCCATATCCAGTGGAGTAAAGTTTTGTCGCTCTGTGGTATTTAATAGAATTGGTAAAAAACCCTTATCATTATATTTTACCCAGTTAAGTAATTGGGCAATAAAATTATTGTGACATGTATATATCAATATGTGTAAAAAAGTTCGCTGGATAGAATCCTTAGATAGCAACAACTCTTTGATTACATCAATAAACGAAGCCCTCGCATCAAAGTTCTCTTCAGATGGGAACAGATTACCAAGCTGATATGTAACTTCATGGCCTGTATCTATGGAGAAATGCAATAGTGTTCCATCGCCTCTCGAACCCTTGTCAAGAAGTATCTCTCTAAATGAGGTTTCATTATGTTTTATATGGCCCATTGCTATTTTGAAGAAACTCTGATCTATAGTTCCAAATAATGCAACCTGCAAAAATGTTATATTACAACCATCATCGCGGACATCGCCAAATATCATAAATACTTCATGACAGCTATATAGTCTCTCTATGAAAGTAACTTTTTCCAATGATTTTAAGAAAACTTCAACACTTCTCCTCGTCGTCGAATCCAGTATTTTAATATAAAGGCTGAATGTGTCGTCTTTTTTTTCAGAGTTAAAAAACATTGTTTCCAAAATATGTCAATGTTTAGTCAATTTATGAATAAAATATAAATGAATATAGCTGTGTTTTTGTATATCGTCTGGATGATCACTATGGTGGAATATTCCATCCCAGTCTCCATACATCGACTCCCCGCTTCCGGACAGAATAGTAGAATTTGTTGATTGCTTTCTCAATTGTTCATTTAAAAAAATAATAACCTGAGAATATTCATCCAACATCAAAATTTTTTCCAATAACAGTTTTTGTATTTCTTTAGAATCAATATTTTTTGCAATAAATTCACTTAAAAAGTACTCAGAAAAGCTTTTATGAACAAACTCCGGTCTAGACTCAGGCACTAACACAAGTAATCCTATTCTTGCCAGTCTAGTCGATTCTTCTTTGTCAGGGTCTCTTGGAAGCTTTAACCATTGCAAATCAGAAAAGAATACTTTTACAGCTAACATCTGGTGTAACTCACGAGAGTTTTTCAAAACAACTTTATTAAATTCGTCGGATGCAACGTTACCAGTTAAAGAATCTTTTTGGTAACATAAAATATTAAATTTTTCTTTAAAAAAATCATCGTAAAGTTTAATTAAACCTTTATTCTCAGGCAATTGAAATTTTTTACCGAAGGCTACTTAAGCCAGCATTTTAATTTGTAGAGGAATGTTTATGAAAGATGCATTGGTGTCATGAATTGATTCTGTAAATATGTTAACTAGTTCTTTAGCAAATGCATAAAAGTCTACTTTCTCTATTAAGTTCTGTAAAGACTTACGAAGCTGATTTGAAATTGAACAATATTCTTTTATTGTGCGATATACTTCGGTTGTGAAAAAGTCCCATTCGACATATCTCAGACTATTGGCTACAATTTCATCTATATATACGCATATTCCCTTGGTATCTTGCTCGTCTATAAAAATATTCACTTGCTGTTTTAAACGATCCCGCCAAAAGTTATTTAAGAAAGAAATTTGATTGGCTTCAGTAAAGGGACTTAGAACATAAGCCGGTGATTTTAATTCGCTTTCCAGAAAAACTTTTTCGTGGACTCGAGTGGTAACCCACATCTGGACAACAGCCGATGAACTAAGAACTTTTAAAAGTCTGATGGTATTATCCTTATATGTTGGAGATATTTCATCAAATCCATCAAAAAATATAACAATTTTAGGGCTTGTGAAAGATGAACGCTCGCTTAGTCCTATTTTAAAAAGTTTTCGTTGAAAATCATACGTCTTTTCAACTGGTATAATCATGTCAGTAATAAAGTCAATGGCAATATTAACATCAAATTGTAACGGAATCTCGTTTAAGGTTTTAGTGAATTTTCTACGAGACAGATCTCCAACATAAGAATTCAAATTAACTCGAGTTATCCAAAAAGTTTTATTCATGTTTTTCATTTTTTTGCATATACTACATATAAGGGTTGATTTCCCCATTCCTGGATCATTTGCAATGATAACTACTGTATATTGCAAGTTATGACTTAATCGGCCAGGCTTAGATTGGCACTCTACAATAATTAACTTGTAATTCTCCGTAGAACGAAAAGCATTAAATACGAGTGTTTGTATTTTGTCGCTAAATAAACTTCTTAAACGCATAAAAATGTAACTGTCATGAGCTTTATATTCTTGTAAGTTTTTTAAACTTTGCAGAAGCTTAATAGCAGTCAATCTAGTTGATTGTGATACCATGCGCAAAACATCAATAGAGGAAGATAAAAAGGCATTTAATAAATCCATATTTTGTGTGAAACTTAGACCATATGCTTGCAGTTTACCAGGATAGGATTTATTCAAGCCGGATATCATAACTGAATCTATTTTGTTTTTTATCGAATTAAAAAATGTTTCGCTTTTATTTCGTGAAAGAAATTCACTAGTGCCCTTATTGTACTCCTTCCGCCAATTAAGCATTTCTTTTTCAAAAGAATCTGTTATTAAATCAGCATTCAGGAACGAAAACTGGCGGCCAAGTTCCTCTTTTATTAAAATGTTTAAATGTTCCACGCCGGGGTAGCAAGTAATAAATTGAAATTTATTTAAAAATTCTTTCAGATAAACATTCATCATCTCGTCCTTTAATGTTATTTCCAACATTACTATTTCAGATATTTTATTTTCCAAAATTTTACAAATTTTTATTTTTTCTTCCTCCAATCCCACAGTAAGTACTTTCCTAATTTCTTCTACCGTTTCTTCGAAATTGATTTTTTGGGATTCTTCAAATTCTTTTAAAGCGCCATTAATATCATATCCATGAAATGATTTTGCTATGTTGTCCCTTAAATTTGTAATATTATGTTTAAAATCGCACAGACTATCCAAATTATGATTAAAATTTTTAAACTCATTTGATTTATAATCATTAAAAAGCGATAGTTTTTTTTCGGCGTCTTTGATTTTATGATCAATTTCTTGGAAAATATTTTGCATTGTATTATAAAGTTCTTGCCTAAGATTTATATAGTCGGTATCGTCTTTCTTCTTCTTTTGACTCTTGAAATCAGCAATGAGTTTCTGAAGTTCATTATATCTTCCCTTTTCTAACAGTCCACCCTTAATAAGTAATATCTTTTTGGCAGCGGCTTCAAATTTCATTTTACCAGAAGATTTTTCATTTGTTCCAACATTTAGCTCCTGAAACGCAGTATATGCATCCTTAACCAAATCTCTATGTTTTAAACTATCGATTGTTGTAAGTTTATCCATAATTGCCGTTAAACTTTTACAGCAATTAGATTTTAAACTCTCTCGTAAGAAAGTAGATTTGAATAATATTTCAAGATATTTGAAAGCAGTTTGACTAAATCGGGATACCCTCGCCCTAAATTTGCCAGTTTTAAAAAACAAAAGAGGTTCGTCGCAACTTTGGGAATTAAAATGGCTTTGCCATTGGGCTACAAGTTCATTATGCTATCCAATTTATGTTTAGTCTTTTTGGTAAAGTCAAAATCAGTATTTGTACATAAGGTAAAATTTATAAGAGCCGAATCTTTAAACGCAGGATTACTTTTAATTTTAGAAAAAGAAATAAAATATTTTATCAGACTGAAATCGCCGTTCGTATCATTCATTAAATCATTCACGTGAATTTTGGAAGCTTCCGGATTCAGTTTATGCTTCGCCTGCAAAAAGCACCAAGACCAACTGTCACTAGGGACATGTCTGTATCTAAATACAAGGTCATCAAATTTTTCGGCATTATTCATTTCCGTAGCCAAATCAAAATATGGGAATTTATTCACTGCCCGATACATAAAAAGCATTAATAGTTGCAGTTGATAGATAATACCATGCAAAGAAGTTTTAACACCTGACGCAGCATATGTCTGATCACCTCTTAACTTGTTAGATGTACTGGTTGAGGATGGCGGGTCATTTTGTGATGACTTACATACCATCAATTTATCTGAAAGTTGAAAACTGCTCTTGGAGCTGCAATCCTTAATGACATCCTTTTTGACAACAGCCGTATTTTTTGTATTAGTATCATTGGCAAATGTTACTAATAATAACTTTAACGATTTCAAACGGGAGTCATTGGGCGATTTGTTTTCACGCTTTTCGATTAGACCCAGGGGAGTATCTCCTTTGCTATTTTTAGCGTAAATATCAGCATTGTTTCTTACCAACAATTCAATTATGTTAATAATATTTTGATCCTCGGCTTCATTACTACTTTTGAATTTGTTTTTTACAGCAATGTGCAGAGCTGTATCTTCGTTAAAATTGCGGTCTTTGAAACGCGCAACTGCTTGACGGTCGCAGTCGACTTTATTTACAATTTTGTTAGCCGTCTCGTAATCTCTTCTACGTAATGCCCTTGAAAATTCTGTATTATCGACATTTGTAGTATCCTCACCAGAACTGCTACTGTCACTGTCCATTATTATTTTTTAAGTCCCGGAGAAGCTTCTTTTTGGACGGTTAAATTTTTTGAAGGGTAAAATAAAGTGAGTAATGATTAGTTGGGATTTGTTCTTTTTTCTACATAACGCGGCAAAACCATGCGAACTCTGTTTTACAAGCACACTTGACGTGAAAATTGAAGAATCCGCTCGGAATTGTTAAAAAGTCGCGTCGCTTCTATCCTCTCGAAAGACTGAAAACCTGAACGATCACAAAACAGCATGAATAAGTTACTTGATATGCTGCTAATAATCCTACTGTATGTTGAATTTAATACTAAATTCACATTCCAAATACGCCAACTGTATTATTTGGCACATTAGTCTGAAACAGTGAAAATAATGCGGGTTACAAATAAAAACCTAAAAGGGAGATTGTCAGGTTGTCTTATTAAATTTATTAAAAAATTATTATTTGTATTTATTAGTAAAATACCGAATTTAAATTACCTTATAAATGAAAACTAGGATCACAATTATATTTTATATTCGTATTAATTTTTTCATTGCAAAATTATTATAGATAATGAATATTATTTCGTAGAATTAAATGCATGATATATATTTGAAACATTATCTCTAATAGTTAATATACGTCAGAGATATCGATCGATAAAGATATCAAGTGCACACTGTAATCAGGCGCGCGCCGGCACCGCAAACAGCTTCTGTCAACCACGAAGCGAAAACGTTTTATTGTTTTAATATTGTGTTTTGCTGTTAGTATTTGATAGGGAGCGGAAATGAATTATTTAGCACGCCTATGATTGGAAGAAAATTTGATTATTTTTTTACCTAGCTTTCCCTTCCGTCCCTGTTTCAGCCTGTGTCGTACAATAAACAGTGGCCACATCGTAATCAACGCGAAATCAGCGCATGCTAGCCTCGTAATTGCTAATGCGGGCGAGCAAACACGAGCGTGGGTCAACACGACACGAAATATTTTATCAGTGTTGTATTCAGTTAGTTTGCTGAATAATATTGCAGCGTTTTGTGCTACGTGGAGACTTTATTCCATTTTTAATTAGATTTTTGCGAAGTTTTTGTTGTAAATAGTTTTTCTTGGTTTTGGTTGAACAAGCGTCAGTTTTATTGTTGTATGTGTCGTGTTATTAATTTCTTTTGGTTGGATTTGTTGTTTATCTGATAAAACTAAATTATGTCCTCTACGGATACCGCGGATGAAGGTGAAAACATACCGTTTATACCTCCAAAACAACCAAGAAGGGACATTTGGACGCCCGAACAAAAGAAATAATTCTCAATGTTTATAAGCAACATAATTGGTATGGTGATTTATGAAATTGAAAGAAGAGTGGCAGAGGGGGTGTGTCGTAAAACAGTGTTTCACGTCGTTAAAGAGTAGAAACAAATCGAAATATTCTCTGAACTAAAAAGAAAATTGTGCTACAAGCCAATCGTGGATTCCGTCGAAGATTTCGATAAAACTGCAATAAGACGGAAAATGCATCAATTCTTTTCTAGGAATGAGCTTCCCACGGTTGATAGTGTTAAAAGAGGTTAATGCTGATCCAATTTTAAAAGAGCAAACTTCTGGAAACTATTAAAAAACTTAAATTTAAAAATGACGTATGAGAAACTAAAAAAGACAACATGGCGAAACTACACAATAAAACAGTATTGCGTCTCCCACCCTACCACTGTGGGTTGAACCCTATAGAATTAATTTGGAGAGATATGAAGAATTACGTGGCCGATAGGAACCAAATATTTAAATTTGCCGAATTAAAAATTCGGTATTATTAATTTCTCCAGAGAAACGGCAAAGTTGCATTGTACGTCAAAAGGAAGAACAAAAAATGTGGGAATTGGACAATGTCATAGAGGTTCAAATTGAACCAATTGTAATAGAAAATCGATAAATAAAAATAAAATAAATATGGCATTTACATCAAAATGTTCACTCGATCGAATCCTCGTCTCGATAATATATACAATTCAACATTTATACAGGGTGTTATGGAATGACTTAATAAATTTAAATGGGTGACTCCCTGGGTGTCCTAGAGAAAGTCTACATACTTTTTTTTTAAATCGAATATCTAAATACTAAGGTAAACCCTTGTTACCCACATATCGTCGCGCCGTTCCATCTGCGTTCACTTAGCAACAATGTGGATCACTAGAGTATACTAACAGTGATGTCAGATCACACCGCGTGTCTCGCCCTTGCTTGGATACCGGCCGCGAGCCACTATTGTTGCTTCAGTATGTTTCGAGACTCAGAGATGAAATGACGTTGTCGAGGGTTACACGTGCTTGATGTATACGAATTTTAAATGTTTTGTTAGTTGTAGCATTACTCGATTTTATTCTGTTGTGAAATAATTCATAATAATACATGATGTGATGTGATTTTAAATTTGTGTGATTTTATCTACTGTTGATTCTGTTGCAAAAAAACTTTTGTTTTATTTTTTGATGGAATTTAATTATAAAATGATTATTTTAAAATAAGATTGAAGGTAAGAGAGTATGCACTTTAAAATTGTAGTTTTATTTTCCTAAAAAGTTTGAAGAAGAAGTGATAACGCACGTCAAAGACGTCTTGTTGTCAAAAACTGAACACGTGCTTTACAATTCTGTGCTGCAATATGACAACACCACCTATAATGCGCTAACCTCATTTTAACCTCGAAACTGCCTCAATAAACTATTGATTGCGAAGGTCCTCAGGAGAGGCCACGTAAATTTTGAGATTTCATATAAAGGGTATATTTCGCTTAATAATTTAAAGCGCCATTTATGGTTATTTTTCTTCAATTTATTTTCATCTCACGATTTGCCGGTTTAAATATAATAAGTCCTTTCCATAACACCCTGTATATTCGAGGGGCTCGCGAGCATAATACGGTTCTGTTCTATTCACTCATTCACGTACTTTTGTTGACATTATCAGGATTTCAAAAGTGAATAGACTATACCTAAGTGAACTTATTTTTTACTAATAGATATTGATAAAATTTTATAAGATCGAAAAGTTAAATATGCGATAACTGAAGATAATTTATGAGCTTGACCGTTATACATCTGCCGGTAAAACTTACTAAATTCATACATCACTAACGCAGTACTCTCTAATTAGAATGCTGAAGATTGCGTGGTCGAAACAAGTAAAGATTGTTCCACAAAAAATGGATATAACTTAATGACTGCAGTAAAAGTACCTGGGGCGATCCCATTATTTATGACCGTTTGTTATTATTATGTGGAAAGGACCGGAGTGTAATAATTATAATTAAATAAAGGCACATCAGCTAGGTTAGGTTGCTTAATTTATATTTAAATATCTTTTTGTGGTAAAATTTGTTAGTTTTTATTTCTTGCTGGAAGAGTTTAGTTGTATTACCGATATTATTTTACCAAACGTATAAAAAAACAGATGTGGCGTCCATGGAAAATCATTGATGGTGCTTCTTCTAGTGTTGCAGTGAAGAAAATGCATTTATCTCTCGATGCTCGGGAAATTGTAAAAAGAGTATATACTTCTTTACTCAACAGAGGACTTTATGCTAGTGCTGCTGCGACTTAAACGTCTGATTTGACCAAGATACCTCTGACTACAGTGAAAAGAATCGCGTCAAATCCCATTAAATCTAGAAAGAAGCGTGATGCCGGTTTCACCAAATGTTTCGACGAAAGCGACAAGGACTTGATAAGGCGAAAAATCTACACCATGTAAAAAGAGCAACGCGTACCTACATTAGATTCTCTGAAGCAACGGCTCACCAATGATGAAACCCAAATAAGTTGTAGCCGCGCTAGCCTTTGGAGAGTTTTGTCGGAAATGGGATTCAGATACCGCAAAATTGACAAGAGGCAAGTACTCATGGCGTCATGAGTATATAACTTCTGTAAGGAAATTCCGTTCTGAAAACCGTAAGTGTAAAACAAAAGCTCCGTCAAATAAAGGAAAAGAATAAGCATTTTACATGCTGGGTCAGAAAACGGTTGGGTTCCAAATGCCTTGTGGCTTTCTGCAAAAAACATTAAAGACTCTTGTGTGGACTACCATGAAGATACAACGGCCGAACAATGGTTCAAGAATTGTCTTTTACCAAACATTCCTCAGAATAGCGTGATAGTAATGGACAATGCGAGCTATCACAGTCGCCAATTACATAAAGCTCCAAGCTCAAATAATACAAAATTGGAGATTGACAACTACATGGCGGCGAATGATATATATTTTGAAGAAAGTTATAAAAAAGTGATCTTTTAGAAGTTTTAAAGACATTTTGTATAAAAAAAAGTATATGTTTGTGACACATTGGCAGAAGAAACTGGACATACAGTGCTACGGCTCCCACCCTATTATTGCATTTTTAACCCCATAGAGCATATGTGGCACCAGTTAAAATCACTGGTTAGGTCTGAAAATATTTCTCCGACTTTAAGTTCTAGTGTTGTAGAATTAATACGAAAATGCTTTAATGATATTCCCCCAGGTAGTTGGAAAAATTCAGTCCGTCACGTAATAACTGTAGAAAATTCGTATATTAGTCTGGATCGTATAATTAATCCAATTATAATTAATTTTATAATTTTATAATTTTATAATAAATATTATCTATAGAATGACATTATAAATGTAAATAAATATGACTAGTAATATTTAAAAAAAATGTTATTTCATTTGATTACATTAATATAATCATATGATTACTTGTTTTCCTTAGTCCGTCCCTTCATACTTCACTTGTTTATTGCCAAGCTCTTGTCGACACAATGGGACCGACCCAGGAAATCATTAAGTCGTATCCAAATTTCGTGAAACGTACTTTACTTAAAACATAAAACAACATGTAAAAGAATGTGTCTCCCAGAACAAAAAGGCTGAATTTAAGAGAGAAACAATAAATTCTAAAGACCCTCAAAGAAAAATATCTAAGCAAAGCCGAGATAGTTCTTGCCATGTAAATATTCGTGACTGGCAAGGAATTATTACAATCAGGCGACTTACGGACAAAAAAGAGTAAGTAATATACCAGCTATAAATTAAATAAAGAGGCAACATATTTCCATGTGTACTAATTCGCTTGCCTTCCCCTTCTACCATGGTAGGGGATTTCGTATATGCAATAAAATACTGGGCGTCTCATTGAAAAAAAAAATATAACTTTATATTATCACACTTTTTTGGGTTACTGTCTAATGCAAAATATTTTTAAAACATGCCGCTTTTAATCCCATACCTCAAGCTATTTTAGTATTTTTACAATTATTTAATCTTCCTTCCTCGCTTCGTTGGCGGACCCTGTATAAATTTATTCTACGGTGCATCATTTGGGAAATTTTATCCCTAATTGGTTAAGAAAAATTTTGACTTTGCTATTGTTTCTTTAAAAATTACGTCAAAAATGACATTTTGCACTTATTTGTGCGACTTGTAAAAAGTAAATTTTTATTTTAACCTGCCCTGTATAATATTATAATTCGATCATATTACTTTTAAATTCATTTTACGAGAACTGGTACTTTTGGTAAGTATGACCTGCAAATTTGGTTTAAAAAATGATTTTAAGTGGATTCCGGAGTACCTCTAAACGAGTTTTCTCCCCAAGCGTTTATTTCTGTTTAAGGAAAAAAATGTCCAAGGAAAATAAACTTTGTAATGCACCTAAAATTGGAGGAAAGTATATATTTTTCCTTTCGCAAGATTTTTAGTAATTTTATTTATTGTTCCATGTAGAAATAAATTATGGACTTTACTCCAATTATTAATAAAATTTACAAATCTTCTGTTCGACATTTTCAAAAAAAAATGCAGCGTTCATAAAAAGAGAAAACTTTTCAGTGCTAAAAATTGTAGTCTAGACCCCGATCACGTTCGGTTTCTTCTTTCCGAGTATCGTTGTTTCTGTCGGCGTACCGATTACGGGCAGACGCTCGACGAATTGTTCTAACGGCAAGGGAAGATCCAATTTGCCTCGTGTCTACACAGCGTGAAATGAACAGGGGTCAAATCGGACATTTCGACTGACATCCTCTTATCTCATTAACAATAAAAGTTATTTAGAAAATAATAATGTGCTCAACGCATCGTATAGAGTTGAAATTGGGTTGGAAATAAGAATGCGGATAGAGACTGAAAAACAAACAACTTTTTCTTGTGACATTTTTCAAAATTGTGAAAAAGTAAGTAATCATAATATTTTGTAATTGTTTGCAAAAAATGTGAAATTTACAACAGTTAAAAAAGTCAGGTGACCGATCATGTAAATGTCATCGAAAAATGTTGTTTTAGTGAGAATAAAGGGTCTTTATTTACTTACACTATAGCTCCACAACGAACGTCCTTTCTGCAAGACCCTTTGTTTTGAGAGGTCGTTTATATTTAACCCATTATTCGTGCGGACGTAACTGCTATTAAAATAAGCACCTCCCTTTAAACGAAGGATCGTCTCTGGTTTATCCGTAGATTCTGCATTGACAATGTGCTGTTGATCGTGAGACGTTCCTGGTTTTCCTGGTGATTGAAAGTTCATCTTACTCTGTGTTACATCCACAGCCAACGCGCATTCTGTATCAGGCGCAGGCAACATTAACATGGGAACTGATGTTGCTCTATGTTGTTTTGTTGGTAAATTGAAATTCAATCGTTTATCTCTAGATTCTGAACTGACAATATACTGTTGGTCGGCAGACGTTCCTGGGTTTCCTGGTGATTCAAAGTTCATTTTACTCTGCATTACATCAATAGCCAAGGCGTATTCTGTATCAGGCGCAGGCAACATTAAGACGGGAACTGTTGTTGCTCTATGTTGTTTTGTTGGTAAATTGAAATTCAATAAATCTTTAATATTTGAAATAATTTTTAGCAGATTTTGCTTTTCATGTTCATTTAGTACATGTAACGCAACGAACCGTTCAACTGATTCAAGTTGATCCTGGCTAAAAATAATATTTAATTCAGAGACGCTTGACGCTCCGGATAGTGACTTTAACGTTGTAATTAATATGTCATATCCTTGTCTTAAGGAATTTTTAACTTCTACACTTGTTTCATAGTCAAACACCATTTTTCCGCCATTATTTTTCATACAAAGAGTTGTTATAACGGCTCTAGAGTCAAAATTACTTGTGAGAGAAGATATTAAAATATTTACTATCATATGACGCTTCCACATAACAGCTTCATGTAAAGCTGTGTCTCCATTATCGTTTTGATGTTGTAGCAATTTTAACCAAAATGCTTTAAAAATATGGTTGGGTAAATTTTCTTTACACCATTTCAACAATGTGAATACAACTGCCCGACAATTTCGAGCCGCCGCTGCACTTAGAGATGTTCGACCATCTAGGGTACTCCGTATTAAAAGTATATTAGTTAAATTGGTGTGAAAACTATCATCCTTAAAATATTCCTTGAACCAATCTAGTAATATAACCATACTTTCTTTTCTGCCCAGACATATAGTTTTATACAAAATATGTTCTTCTGAAATTTGCATAATCAAATTATTTAAAACTTCTTTAGCCGTATTGTCACTTATAGAATTAAGAATGGTATTAATAGTTAGACGGTCCTGTATCTGAACAGCCATATCCAGCGGAGTTACGTTTTGTCGCTCTGTAGTATTTAATAGAATTGGTAAAAAACCCTTATCATTATATTTTACCCAGCTAAGTAATTGGGCAATAAAATTATTGTGACATGTATATATCAATATGTGTAAAAAAGTTCGCTGGATAGAATCCTTAGATAGCAACAACTCTTTGATTACGTCAATAAACGAAGCCCTCGCATCAAAGTTCTCTTCAGATGGGAACAGATTACCAAGCTGATATGTAAGTTTATGCCCTGTATCTATGGAGAAATGCAATAGTGTTCCATCGCCTCTCGAACCCTTGTCAAGAAGTATCTCTCTAAATGAGGTTTCATTATGTTTTATATGGTCCATTGCTATTTTGAAGAAATTCTGATCCATAGTTCCAAATAATGCAACCTGCAAAAATGTTATATTACAACCATCATCGCGGTCATCGCCAAATATCATAAATACTTCATGACAGCTATATAGTCTCTCTATGAAAGTAACTTTTTCCAATGATTTTAAGAAAACTTCAACACTTCTCCTCGTCGTCGAATCCAGTATTTTAATATAAAGGCTGAATGTGTCTTTTTTTTTTTCAGAGTTAAAAAACATTGTTTCCAAAATATGTGGATGTTTAGTCAATTTATGAATAAAATATAAATGAATATAGCTGTGTTTTTGTATATCGTCTGGATGATCACTATGGTGGAATATTCCATCCCAGTCTCCATAAATCGACTCCCCGCTTCCGGACAGAATAGTAGAATTTGTTGATTGCCTTCTCAATTGTTCATTTAAAAAAATAATAACCTGAGAATATTCATCCAACATCAAAATTTTTTCCAATAACAGTTTTTGTATTTCTTTAGAGTCAATATTTTTTGCAATAAATTCACTTAAAAAGTACTCAGAAAAGCTTTTATGAACAAACTCCGGTCTAGACTCAGGCACTAACACAAGTAATCCTATTCTTGCCAGTCTAGTCGATTCTTCTTCGTCGGGGTCTCTTGGAAGCTTTAACCATTGCAAATCAGAAAAGAATACTTTTACAGCTAACATCTGGTGTAACTCACGAGAGTTTTTCAAAACAACTTTATTAAATTCGTCGGATGCAACGTTACCAGTTAAAGAATCTTTTTGGTAACATAAAATATTAAATTTTTCTTTAAAAAAATCGTCGTAAAGTTTAATTAAACCTTTATTCTCAGGCAATTGAAATTTTTTACCGAATGCTACTTCGGCCAGCATTTTAATCTGTAGAGGAATGTGTATGAAGGATGCATTGGTGTCATGAATTGATTCTGTAAATGTGTTTACTAGTTCTTTAGCAAATGCATAAAAGTCCACCTTTTCTATTATGTTATGTAAAGACTTACGAAGCTGATTTGAAATTGAACAATATTCTTTTATTGTGCGATATACTTCGGTTGTGAAAAAGTCCCATTCGACATATCTCAGACTATTGGCTACAATTTCATCTATATATACGCATATTCCCTTGGTATCTTGCTCGTCTATAAAAATATTCACTTGCTGTTTTAAACGATCCCGCCAAAAGTTATTTAAGAAAGAAATTTGATTGGCTTCAGTAAAGGGACTTAGAACATAAGCCGGTGATTTTAATTCGCTTTCCAGAAAAACTTTTTCGTGGACTCGAGTGGTAACCCACATCTGGACAACAGCCGATGAACTAAGAACTTTTAAAAGTCTGATGGTATTATCCTTATATGTTGGAGATATTTCATCAAATCCATCAAAAAATATAACAATTTTAGGGCTTGTGAAAGATGAACGCTCGCTTAGTCCTATTTTAAAAAGTTTTCGTTGAAAATCATACGTCTTTTCAACTGGTATAATCATGTCAGTAATAAAGTCAATGGCAATATTAACATCAAATTGTAACGGAATCTCGTTTAAGGTTTTAGTGAATTTTCTACGAGACAGATCTCCAACATAAGAATTCAAATTAACTCGAGTTATCCAAAAAGTTTTATTCATGTTTTTCATTTTTTTGCATATACTACATATAAGGGTTGATTTCCCCATTCCTGGATCATTTGCAATGATAACTACCTTTTTGTCGGATGCTGGTGTCAAAAACGCATCCTCCTTGCAAAAATCTGCTTCTGGTAGAATATTATTGTCAACATACCTTTGAATGTCGTTAAAATTGCCCACTGAATATTTCCATAAAAGAAAACCATGCCAATATTCTAACCAATGAATATTTTTCGCTGGATTATCCTCGCAAAGCTTCTTAAATGCTGCATTTCCATTACTGATAGAAGATAAAATAATACCATGTGTAAATATTTCTGTAGTTTTCCATATAAATATTGGCGATTTAATGCCTAATTTATCAACCAAGTCAGCCTTCGATGCTTTGGTGATTAAAAATACCGCATTTTCAATGGTAAACGCCTCGGCGCTTACTTGTTGTGGATTTAAATGTCTTTCTATATAATAATTGGGATTGCATTCAACAAGAGAACATGCTTGTGTCTCTCCGATTTCAATAAAATCATTTTCAACAAGGAATTGTAAATTCGTTTCGTCTACTATACTGGCTGCACATTCGATACCAATTAGATCAGACAGCGAAACGACCTTCTCTTGAAATCGTATGTTTTTGTGTAGTACTGCTTTCTGAGATGATTGAGTAAGGTCTGAGAAAGCTGTTTTATCAGTACGCGTTTCCACATAGCGCGAAGCCTTAAATTCATTCATAAAAGGATCGTCAGAAGAGGAGACAAATATTATCTTTTTACTTCCAATAACATTTAATACTTTCTCACAAATGTGTTTCAAGTTATGACTTAATCGCTCAGGTTTAGATTGGCACTCTACAATAATTAACTTGTAATTCTCCGTAGAACGAAAAGCATTAAATACGAGTGTTTGTATTTCGTCGCTAAATATACTTCTTAAACGCATAAAAATGTAACTGTCATGAGCTTTATATTCTTTTAAGTTTTTTAAACTTTGCAGAAGCTTAATAGCAGTCAATCTAGTTGATTGTGATACCATGTGCAAAACATCAATAGAGGAAGATAAAAAGGCATTTAATAAATCCATATTTTGTGTGAAACTTAGACCATAGGCTTGCAGTTTACTAGGATAGGATTTATTCAGGCCGGATATCATAATTGAATCTATTTTGTTTTTTATCGAATTAAAAAATGTTTCGCTTTTATTTCGTGAAAGAAATTCACTAGTGCCCTTATTGTACTCCTTCAGCCAATTAAGCATTTCTTTTTCAAAAGAATCTGTTATTAAATCAGCATTCAGGAAAGAAAACTGGCGGCCAAGTTCCTCTTTTATTAAAATGTTTAAATGTTCCACGCCGGGGTAGCAAGTAATAAATTGAAATTTATTTAAAAATTCTTTCAGATAAACATTCATCATCTCGTCCTTTAATGTTATTTCCAACATTACTATTTCAGATATTTTATTTTCCAAAATTTTACAAATTTTTATTTTTTCTTCCTCCAATCCCACAGTAAGTACTTTCCTAATCTCTTCTACGGTTTCCTCGAAATTGATTTTTTGTGATTCTTCAAATTCTTTTAAAGCGCCATTAATATCATATGCATGAAATGATTTTGCTATGTTTTCCCTTAAATTTGTAATATTATGTTTAAAATCGCACAGACTATCCAAATTATGATTAAAAATTTTAAACTCATTTGATTTATAATCATTAAAAAGCGATAGTTTTTTTTCGGCGTTCTTGATCTTATTATCAATTTCTTGGAAAATATTTTGCATTGTATTATAAAGTTCTTGCCTAAGATTTATATAGTCGGTATTGTCTTTCTTCTTCTTTTGACTCTTGAAATCAGCAATGAGTTTCTGAAGTTCATTATATCTTCCCTTTTCTAACAGTCCACCCTTAATAAGTAATATCTTTTTGGCAGCGGCTTCAAATTTCATTTTACCAGAAGATTTTTCATTTGTTCCAACATTTAGCTCCTGAAACGCAGTATATGCATCCTTAAAAAAATGTCTATGTTTTAAACTATCGATTGTTGTAAGTTTATCCCTAATAGCCGTTAAATTTTTACAGCAATTAGATTTTAAACTCTCTCGTAAGAAAGTAGATTTGAATAATATTTCAAGATATTTGAAAGCAGTTTGACTAAATCGGGATACCCTCGCCCTAAATTTGCCAGTTTTAAAAAACAAAAGAGGTTCGTCGCAACTTTGGGAATTAAAATGACTTTGCCATTGGGCTACAAGTTCATTATGCCGTTGAGAGTCATCAGTCAAAGTGCTATTCAATTTATGTTTAGTCTTTTTGGTAAAGTCAAAATCAGTATTTGTACATAAGGTAAAATTTATAAGAGCCGAATCTTTAAACGCAGGATTACTTTTAATTTTAGAAAAAGAAATAAAATATTTTATCAGACTGAAATCGCCGTTCGTATCATTCATTAAATCATTCACGTGAATTTTGGAAGCTTCCGGATTCAGTTTATGCTTCGCCTGCAAAAAGCACCAAGACCAATTGTCACTAGCGACATGTTTGTATCTAAATACAAGGTCATCAAATTTTTCGGCATTATCCATTTCCGTAGCCAAATCAAAATATGGGAATTTATTCACTGCCCGATACATAAAAAGCATTAATAGTTGCAGTTGATAGATAATACCGTGCAAAGAAGTTTTAACACCTGACGCAGCATATGTCTGATCACCCCTTAACTTGTTAGATGGACTGGTTGAGGATGGCGGATCATTTTGTGATGACTCACATACCATCAATTTATCTGAAAGTTGAAAACTGCTCTTGGAGCTGAAATCCTTAATGACATCCTTTTTGACAACAGCCGTATTTTTTGTATTAGTATCATTGGCAAATGTTACTAATAATAACTTTAACGATTTCAAACGGGAGTCATTGGGCGATTTGTTTTCACGCTTTTCGATTAGACCCAGGGGAGTATCTCCTTTGCTATTTTTAGCGTAAATATCAGCCTTGTTTCTTACCAAAAATTCAATTATGTTAATAATATTTTGATCCTCGGCTTCATTACTACTTTTAAATTTGTTTTTTACAGCAATGTGCAGAGCTGTATCTTCGTTAAAATTGCGGTCTTTGAAAGTCACAAGGGCTTGACGGTCGCAGTCGAATTTATTTATAATTTTGTTAGCCGTCTCGTAATCTCTTCTACGTAATGCACTTGAAAATTCTGCATTATCGACATTTGTAATGTCCTCAACAGAACTGCTACTGTCGCTGTCCATGTTTCTTTTAAGTCCCGGAGAGGTCTCTTTTTGGACGGTTACATTTTTTGACGGATACAAGAAAGTGAAATCCAGCACTTGATTCAAATGAAAATTGTAATAAAATGTCTTCTGGTTTGTTCTTTATTCTAAATCACGTCACAAAACCATGCGAACTATCAGTTTTACAAGCACATTTTACGCGAAAACTGAAAGACCGGCTCGGTATTGTAGAAAAGCCGCGGCGCTTCGATTCTCTCGGCAGACTGAAAACCTGAACGATCACAAAGCAGTATGAATAGGTTAGTTGATATGCTGGTAATAAGCCTACTGTTTGTTTATTTTTGGTGAACTTATTTTTTATTTATAGATATTGATAAAGTTTAATAAGGTCGCAAAGTTAAATATGCGATAACTGAAGATAATTTATACATAAATTATGAACGCATAATATGAAGCTTAACCGCGATACATCTGCAGATAAGACTTCTTAAACGAGTTTCCTATCACTAAAACGGTACTCTCTATTCAGAATGCTGCCAAAAAAACTGAATTGAAGAGAGAAAGAATAAATTCTAAAGAATAAAGAAAAATATCAGTGGACGGAACAAATCCGAGATAGTTCTTGCACTGTGAATATTCATGATTTATTCCGCTTACCGTCTAACCGCAAATGATTGATGTAATTTTCGCTGATTACTTTTCTATACAGGGTCCGCAAACGAAGCGTGGACGGAAGATTAAATCGTTATCGAAGAACTTATCAACAATACTAAAACAGCTTGAGATATTGGATTAAAATCGGCATGTTTTAAAAATATTTTACATTATACAGGGTGGCCCAAAAAAGTGTGACAGCATAAAGTTATATTTTTTTAAATGGGACTCTCAGTATTTTATTGCATATTTAGGTTCGTATTACTATCGTTTATAAGTGCCTCAAATTTTATTTAATTTGGTTTTGTAGTTTCGGAGAAATAAATTAAAAACTAAAAAAAAAGTTTTGCAGTCCTGAATAAAAAAATCAAAAAAAAAACAATCCAGAACTATTTTTTTAACCTCGGCATTGAGTGAAATTAATGACAAGAGGTCTAGAGTCTAGGTTATTCATTTTATACAGGGTGTTGTAAGCTTTCAAAAACTACACATTTTAAAATAATTTTTCTCAAGTTTTTGGCTATTTGACGTAGAATTCATAGACATTTTTTTTTTGTAATACAAGCATATAAGTTATATCCAGCCGTTTTCGAAGTAATTATAAATATCATAAGTTATGTTGTTTAAATAGAGTTTTTATTGGGAAATTTTGTTATAGGCGACTAGACTAATAATTGTAAACTAAAATAAATGTTCAAAATAACTTCTTATACTTCTAGAGTTTACCGTATTTTAGTTATTTCAATATAAATTTTAAAAGCCTACATTTTTGCTACTTTTATTTATTTAATTTTATTTTTTATTCTTAATCGAGTTGCCATGATTTTTTTGGATAGATTGTCACTATGACAGCCAAATAAAAGTATTTCATTTGTTCAGTCGTCGAAATTAAGTACTAACTTACACAAAATGTCGAATTTTACAACTTTAGAAATGGTAAATATGATTTTCATACTGGGTGAATGTGCAAGAAATTGCCTCCTCGCGAGCCGAGTATATGCTGAAAGATATCCAGATATTGAGAGAAAGCCGAGACCAGAAACCTTCGAGAAGTTGTTGCAAATGAACTTATGCATAACAAATGTAAACCATTAAAAAGTTACCGCTAGATTTTAAGAAATTATAAAATGATGAAAATATAAAATGAATAAACACAATTACATTCATAGTATCTCTAGACGTCTTGTGATAAATTTCACTCAATATTGAGGTTAAGAAAATAGTTCTGGATTGTTTTTTTTGGTTTTTTTATTCAGTTCTGCAAATTTTTTTTTTAGTTTTTAATTTATTTCTCCGAAACTACAAAACCAAATTAAATAAAATTTGAGGCACTTATAAACGATAGTAATACGAACCTAAATATGCAATAAAATACTGGGTGTCCCATTTAAAAAAATATAACTTTATGCTGTCACGCTTTTTTGGGCCACCCTGTACTTATAATGTAAAATATTTTTAAAACATGCCGCTTTCAATCCAATATCTCAAGCTGTTTTAGTATTGTTGATAAGTTCTTCGATAACGATTTAATCTTCCGTCCACGCTTCGTTTGCGGACCCTGTATATAAATACACTAGTTTCAAATACAGATGAACATACTATAATCTTATTTGGGGAAACTACAAATCTCAATTTACTCACGCTGTAAAAAATTTAAAATGGAAAACTGTTTGCCGGACGACAAAGTCCATTTTTAAGAGAAGATAGACGGCAATGATAAAAATAATATTTATTTAAAAAAAACAGCGGCGTATAATTTTTTCATTAAAAATATTGCAGGGCAACAGAAACGCCAATGATGGAAATTTAAAAAACCTATATCCCGGAAAAATGTATTTTTCTGCGTTTGTGCCAAAATTGAAAAAAAAAATACAAAGCTGTTTTAGAGCATTTTTTTAAAATTAAACCATAAAATATTTCAGCTGTTGTACATTAAAGTGTTCAACAATTGCCGTTCCCACGGAAATGAATTAACAACTTAGAGTTAAATCATTTACAATTACCACCGTATTCTCCAGACTCCAACACGATTTAAAATCAAGTAAGCCTTGGAAATTTGCAAAAAGATCTTTTCTCACAGTAAAGTTCCTTTACGAGATACGAAAATATTATATATTATACCCAAGTAGCATTTTTAGACACATTGTGGTCAATGTATCGTAACTATCGTTTCTGTTTCGGATCAAAATTGGAAACTGTTGGCAACAAAAATGGAAATATTTTCGAAACGTATACATTTTAAATGGGACATTTACACGTGTTTCCAAGTGGTTGGTACTAGCTGTGACTGTCGCTGTTTCGATGCACAATCGAAACTTTTATCGAAAATGTTACTTATTTGTATTTAAAAATGACAGCTAAAGGGGCGGGGCTATGTTAAACCATGCGCAAAACAATTAGGATACCTTCACTGTTGTAAAATAAAAGAAAAACAATAATTTCGCCATGATAAATTCGTTATAAGTATATTTCCTATAAGTTATTTTATTTTATATACCTAGTTATTGCACATTAGCACCAAAAAATCATTGTCTCAGTAAATTTTATCGTGCAGTTTAGTAATTTGGCTTTATATTTTTAATGTGCCCTCGATTTATTTTCATTTACAGAAAAAAATATACTTCGTCAAAAAATTAAAATTAAAATATTATCAATATTTTATTTATTTCTTTTATAAATCGACTTATCTAGGAAAATTGAACTTATGTAACAAGTTTTGGCTTTGCAAGAAATGCAGGAATTTCATTAAAACTCATTTTAACAAAATAAAAACGCATTTCTTAAAATGGCCGCTAGAAAGCAAGAAATTATTCTGGTATAAAATGGACTCGACACACAATTTCTACTCTTTGGCTTCTATAATGTTTCCATGATGCACAGAAGAATAAAAGGTTTGTAAGGTGAATGCCGCAGAAAAAAAAAAAGGTTTGCTTGCATGCACAGAAAAGAAAGGTTGGGTATGGACAGCCGCGGTGTGACGTCACGAGAGGCGTGGTTGCAAAAACCTTTCCAAACTAAAATTATAAGAAATAAATAAGCAATTTCCTGGTATTATTTGTATATTAGATGTTATTATTGATTCATTTTCAGAAACAGATTGACGTAAGTGTTTTTTGAAGATTTTTAATCAACATCTTGTTTGAGGTTATGTTATTATTGTTTGCATAGGGAGATTTAAATTGTTTTTTTCTGTTAAAAACAGCTTATTGCACTGTATTTATCAACATAGAGTATACCCACCCTATAGCCATACTTTATGTTGATAAATCCAGTACAGTAAGCTTTTTATTACAGAAAAATAACAATTTAAATCTCGGTAAACAATAACATAACCTCAAACTTGTTCAGATGGTGATTAAAAATGTACCTAAAACACTTACTTCAATCTGTTGTTGAAAATGGATCAATAATAACACCTAAAATATAAATAATATCAAGAAGTTGCTAATTTATCGTTAATAAACGTACACCGATGCTATAAAAAATCTCTTATGGGAAATTCATGCAATCTTGTGTCTTACCAAAACTTTATAATTTTAACTAAAAAATTTTCGAAAAATATTTATCTTCGCGTGTCGTTAATATATCGACACCACGATTTGTAAAATATTTCGAAACAAGCACGTCTTTAAGTGTTTCTAGTAACTGGATTCGAAAATGTGTCGCAAAAGTTTCGAAACACATATGTCTCGATACAAGTTTCTAATTCGAATCGAAAATGTGTCGAAACGTTTCTCAGCAAAGAATGTGTGTCCAATTTGTGTCTAAAAATGCTACTTGGGTATAAATGTCTAATTGATGAATGGAAATAAACCGATCGTGTTTAATTTACAATTTTGAATAACTTTTCTTAAACAAATTTTGTAATATCTGCAATAGGGAGGATGGAATGATAATAATACAAAATATTAAAGTAGGCATAGAATTTTAAAATTTTGTATCTTACTCAGTTTCTCTTTCTGAACATATTTTCTTAATAACATTTTTTCGTATCGCCTAAAAAAAAGCAGTTTACCGTGGGAAAAAAATCTTTTTGTAAATTTCCAAGGCATACTTGGAACTTTTCAATCGGGTTGAAGTCTGGAGAATATGGTGGTAATAGTAAATGATTTAACTCTAAGTTGTTCATTTCGTGGGAATGGCAATTCTTGAACGCTTTAAGACACAGGCAGAACCTGGTAAGCTTTCCAAAACTAACTTTAGAATAAGTCAGAAATCATATTACCAAAGTTTGTAGCACATAAAAGATTTTTGAGGAGGAAAGGGGAAAAACAGCAAATGTGGAATTCTTAGAGGAGCGAGAAAAAAGAACCATCTATTTAAAACCATGCACTGAGCAAGAAATTACAGAAATAATAAACAATCTTAACAAATACTCTGCGCCTGGTGCAGATGGAATCACCACATGTGATGTTGTACTCCTGAAAGAAATACTTGCACCAATCCTTACAAGGTTAATAAATGCTATGCTGGAAATAGGTACTTTCCCAGAATGTCTAAAAATTTCTAAAATTATCCCAATACATAAAACAGGTACATTTTCTGAACCTGGGAACAAAAGACCCATCGCATCAATATCAACATTCTCCAAGATAGCAGAAAAAATTATCAAAGAACGATTAGTGAATTTTGTTAACAACACCTTTAAGTTTGACAAACAACTGACACTCAGTCAGCAGTAATCGACCTTATAGATTTTGTAACTAATGGGCTAGACAATAACAAGTATGTAGCAGCTTTACTTGTTGATCTTCAAAAGGCCTTTGATACAGTGAACATTAATATATTAATGAAGAAACTAGAAGAAATGGGAGTTCGAGGTACAGCATATAACTTAATCAATTCATATCTTACAAATAGAAAGCAGTATGTGTCAGTAAACCAAAAAGAAAGTGAAGTGAAGAAAGCAACAATAGGGGTACCTCAAGGGTCTGTTCTGGGCCCCATTTTATATCTCTTATATGTGCATAGTTTATCTAAAGCAAACTTAGGATGTATACATATAACTTTTGCCGATGATACAGTCCTATTGTTCGAAGACGCAGATCCAAGGGTTCTTGAAGAAAAAGTAAATAAAACCGTAACAGTATACTATAAGTGGTTATTAAAAAAGAATTTGAAGATCAACATAAAAAATAATATAGCTAGAAGAATGTAAACTGGTTCATAAAATCCTAAAAAAGCTAATAAAAACTAACATAAGTCCGATAAGAAACAGTGATCTGCATCAACACAACACGAGAGCCCGTGACAACTTATATGCACCGAGATCAAGAACAAGCATTCATCAAAACAAAATTACAATAAAGATGCTGAAGTCATATAACTCGCTTCCAGTAAACATAAAGAATACTACAAACGCTAAAGTCTTTGCAAAGAAAATAAAACAAATGCTTATACAACAAAGTTCAGTGCAGTTTTAGGATTGAAGACTGAATGCTTTATGACAAATTATATATTGTTCGCTTTTCCTTGCTGCGAAGGTGATTGATGGTTCTGTATGGGTGTAGAATAGTTAATTAGTTTTCATTTCAGAGCATAATTGTAATATTATAATATAATATATTTATTATTAGGACTTGTTACCAGTCATAAGACATTATGTACTGTTTTTAGTTCAAAAATAAAGTGTTTTCAAAAAAAAAAAGAAATTTGCAATGCTTTCTAAAACTCCTTGTATAATACAGAAACATCGCCTTTTTTAATGATAAATTAAGACCACATCAAAGTCGAAAATACTGTCTATCCAACCCTGGACGAGCGATCCCCCTCACTGATTTCTACTATAAAATATATATCCTTAAAAGATGCAACACATTTTCAGTTGCTTATTCATGTTTGAGTAGTTTGTAATTTCCTCGAGATACGAGTGCCCTAACATAAGAGTTATTTGAGATACGAGCTGTCGAGCGAGCGAAGTTTTGTTTTGAAACACGAGGAACGGTCAGCTGAGACGCGATATCTATAAGTAAGATAAAATAGATCTTGGGAATCTGGGAGAGTTCCACGGTTCGTGGAAAAGAAACACCCCGAAAAAGTTGCAACTGGTCGTGCATCGGAGCTATTTAATGACACTTGCCTAACTCATTTCCGCAGCATTCTGAAAGGGTTTTTTTCTAATCCGGCGAAAAGGCAAAGACCAGTGAAGAGACAAGCAGGGACTAAAATTAAGCATACAGTAGCATTTAAGTTGTGTGTAAGTTATTATGTTTTTATACAATATTTGTCATTTATAAATACATTTTTTTTCTTATTCAAAAACACGTAACAAAAACAATTGCCATTTTTGGGGCTGGAACGGATTAATGGCATTACAATTAATTTCAATGGGGAAAATTGCTTTGAGATATGAGCAAATTGACATACGAGCAAGGTTACGGACCGAATTAAACTCGTATCTCGAGGTATCACTGTATATTAATATTTAAAATAATATTATTTCATACTATTTTGTTGATTTTGAATTTTTTTTTTATAAGTTATGTATTTTGTTGGGTATTGTATCTATTTGGTTGGGGGTTACGTTGGGCTTTGTAATTAGGAACCAATTTTCGGAAAAATGTTATTCCTTCTTCCCTCTCTCCGTATTTTTTTTGGTTTACTTGATCTCAATAACCTTGAAAACGCAATTTTTTGAATAAAAATATTATTTCTTCTCTGCTTAACCCCACAATTTATTTTTTTTAATTGGAGACCGACAGAATGACAGACCAATGGAAATGGGGACATATGTTTTTCACTATCTACAGGGTGGCCGCTTAGTGTGGCAAAGTACAATAGCTCCGTTACTATTTCGAATACAACAAAAATGTTAATATAAAAGTTGAAAGGCAGTAAGCGAGTTATAAAACAAAATTATTTGTGACTCTATAGGGTGGTTAAAAAACGCAGACATTCCAGTAAATAGAACACCCTGTATATTTTTACACTTTTAAATTCCCCTTGATATTTCGCGTATCGTGGCAAATATAGTTTTCAATTATTTTGCAATGTTATTTAAAAAAGTTCTGTTTTTATGAAGAAAAAACTTGTCATCTTAAAATTTTATATATAATTGAATTAACTTAAGACATTAAAAACATTCTCGAGGATATGAAAGATAAAGACAAATTTGAAGACTTTAAATTCTGGGAACATCCCATATTTTGTACAGGGTGTTCTTTACAAACGTGTCAACATGTCACATTTAAAAAATGTACTCTATATTTTCAAATAGAACACTATGTATTGTAATATCTTATTTGGTAGAGTTTTTTGCCCTCTACAACTTTTGTTAAGAGGTTTATTACTAATTTTTGTTCATTTTGGCGTATTAATTGAATTTTATAGTCGGCCATGAAAGACAAAAGCAAATAGCAAAAGTATAATTTTATTAAGATGTCATTGTCATTGTATTTCTCTTCCAATCCATTGCTCCGTCATAAAGAAACCACATGCATTCTCAAACTATGTTTGCTATATGAGCAATAAGCTGTCGTACATCATATTGGAGAAAGTCCAAATAGATCTGTCCCTTTAGGACCAATCACGTAGTCTCCTACAATTCCTGTCCAAACGTTTAGGGATTATCTGTTTTGTGAGTGAACTCTACCAAAGTAAGGGTTAGTAGCAGCATAATAATGGAAATTAGGTCAATCGACGTTGCCATTTTTATGGAACGTATCTTCGTCGCAAAAAATAACTATATAAACCTCTTAACGAAAGTTGTTAAAGATGACAAGCTCTTTCTTTAAAAAAATTATTTTTTTAACTTGGCAACATTGCAAAATAATTAAAAACTATATGTGCCCCGATACGCGGTATTTCGAGGGGAATTTAAAAATTTAAAAATGTAAAAATAACAGGGTGTTCTATTTAAAAAAACTCCTTAGTGAAGGCGAATATTGCGTTTAAAAGCGCATTTCAAACATATTCTTTAATAACGAATAAAAACTGCAATTTTACCTGCAATTCCGGTTTTATCCTGGTGGCATGTTTAAGACTTAACATTACTGCAGCCGCGTCAACTGCGTCCAATGATTCCTCCTGGAAGAAAAAAGTAAATAAAATTGACAAATAAAGCATGTGTGGGTTTCATCAAAATGCGTACTTATACAGGGTGTTATGGTCTTATTATATTTAAACCCGCAAATCATGAGATGAAAATAAATTCCAGAGAAATAGCCATATCGCGCTTCATGTTAATAACCGACGAAAATCACCTTATGTCATTTGTCATAGGTTTCTATCTCTATTTATTTATAAATTGTAAACAACCCCATATGATGATTAGCCTAGAGACGTTAGTCGTCAGCGATGTCGTCAATTTTAAGTTCAAACTCTAGAACAAAAAGTGTATGTTACAATTTGAACAAGTTCTTATACATTTTCAATAAGGGTGGCAACAATAAAAATCTCTCTCTTGTAAACGAAATATACAAATTTTCAATTCTAAAGAGCACATGGAATCAAATTATTTCACAACAGAACTTTACTGTAGTAATCGTGACGGCTCAGTAGTTATGGGATTATGTTTTTGAAAATATATTTTACCCATAAGTTGATATTATGTTGTTAATTTTGGGAGAGTGCAGAAATTTCTTTGTACACATTCTTAGTTTTCTAAATGGAAATCGAATTTTCTAAATAAGATTCCAAAGTAAGTGACCTCCCAACCGTCACTCACATCTCTAAATAGAGTGAGAGATCCCATCTACACACGGTTGCACAAAATAATGTATTTTTAATTGTAAACAAAACAAGTGTTTTTTTGTTTTAAACATGTTTTTTTTGCTTTTAAAGTGCATGTTTTAAACAAATAAAACCTTATTAAAACCATAGTATAAAACATGTTTTAATGTTTTTAGTAGAATTTAACTCCTTTCCCAGTGGACATCTCAGAATGTTTTCTATTCAGAGTTTTACGACATTTAGGATTTTTGCCGAGAATCATGACATTCTCAAGATGCTTAGTTTGTTAGATGATAGAACGCTGTGGTGCTCTCGAAATCGTCTACTTCTACTGGTTTCATTATCAAGTAGCAGCATGTCAAGTTTTAATATTCGAACGAGCGAATCAGACAAGAAAAAGATGGATATACAAATAGCCAGATATTTATTTATATGCGACGAACACACCATTTCGTGTAGTGAATATCGTGAGTTTAAACTGTTGATTAATTTGCTATGTCTTGGATATTCACCACCAAACAGAAATGTTGTTTCCAACAATTTGCTCGATACGGTTCATAACTCAGTACAAACAACAATGAAAGACATTTGTGTCAAAAGAAAGTTTGTCTAGCCTTTGACGGTTCGAGTAACGTCCATAATGAACCTATAATAGGCATATGTGTCACAGATATAGAAAGTGAACGGGTGCACGCAATAGAGTCCGTAGCCACACATCATAGTATTTATTACAACTACTGAAAAAAGATACAAAAATGCGAAGAAAAGTATGAATGTTAAGTTACCAGTGTAGTAACAGACAATGCTTCGAATATGACTAAAATGAACAACCTTTTTCTTGAATTAGACCGAAAGGATATAATAACTTATGGTTGTTCAGCTCATATATTCAACTACTTGCTCATGATTTAGAAGTATTGGGAGTCAAGAGTAACATAAAGAAAGTTTGTAAATACTGTAGAAATGTGCATTTCGCTAGCGCAAAATTTAAAGAAGCTGGTGGCTCCGCTCTCGTATTACTTCAGGATATTCGCTAGAACACTATCAGACTGCTTGGAGAGTTATTTGAAAAACTGGCCAATATTATTTGATGTGTGTACTTATTGAGAATGACATCATAAAATTAGTTACTGACGTTAATTTAAAAGTTAATGCACAGGAGTATCACAAAAAATTAAAATGCATTGCTGTGGCTCTAGATAAAGTTCAAAAAAACACTTGCACGATAGGAGAAGCGACAGAAATATGGCTCGGACTATTGGAGACGTTTGAAAACAAAAAAATCAAATGGGGAATTTTCCAGAGTGACGTAAATAAGGTTATAGAACGTTTGGAGATGGCCCTAACTCCAGTTGATTTTTTTGCAAACTTGCATGATCATCGTTTTAGGGGAGATAATAATAATTAGAAATTGCCATGGAATATGTAGAAACCTACCATTCAGAGGCAATGTCAACGATTGCTATTTTTTAGGCTAGGTGTGCATCATTTATGCCAGCCATATATGTTTTCTCAACAGAGACTTGAAAATGTAAAACCATTAGCATGGTGGCGGTCTATTAAACATTTAAATACAAGAGCAATGAAACTTTCCAACAGCTACATACAGCTATTGCTTCATCCGCCAACACAGAAAGACTTTTTCGTCTTATGGTTTACTTCATTCCAAACTCCGCAATAAGCTAGGCAATGTCAGAGCAGCTAAGAGGGTTACAATTTATAAAGAACTAAATTCTAATGCTCCCACTTAAGGCGCTAACTGATGTCACTTCCGATCAGTGATTATTATACATTTTTACATTATTCATTTTTTTTTCTTACGGGTTATACACTTATTGTAGTTTTTTTTTTTTTTTTTTTTTAGTGTCATCCTTGCGCAGGGGCCATGCTAATCTTCTCTGTATCGTTCCAATTTTAGTATAATAATATGTACCGCCGAAGCGAGTACATGAACATACCGAAGTTCTGTGCATGATGTTCATTAGGTACCTAACTTTTATTATTTTGATAATTTGAATGGAAATGACTGTTTTAGTAAGTAGTTTCATTACTATTTATCAATAAATACTTTTCACACTTAATTGGTACATAAATTAAGTATACTCCTGTTTTTAAGAATCAATTTACTATAAAAAAAAAGAACGCGTGCTTAATTTACCTGTTTTAAACATTTTTAACAAAACATTGTTTTAAACTCAAACGATTGTTTAAAACATGTTTAAAACAAATGTTTTATACAAAATGAACCCTGCATCTACAGATTATTATTATTATTATTATGTCAACAAAATTTGATAAAAATATTTTTAACTGTTTTCAAGATATCGCCTTCTAACACTTTAAAAAGTTACAGTATACAGTTACCCTATACACTGTTCGCAGGGTTTGATGATCGATCCTTACCTGTTCAGTTTTAACTGTCGTTCCACTATCACTCATCCCGGTAGCCGCCAATTTCTTGCTCAAAAACGGAAACAGTTCGGGGTTGGGCAGGTTGGAACTTCTGTACGACATACCGGGCCTCTCTTCTTTCGTGGAAGACTGAACTGGGCTGGGGGAAAGGTAAGTCGAGGGGTCGATCGTTGAACAGGGATGAAACGGCGAGCGATTAAGGGCTTGGATTAGGTTGGGCTTGTATTGAGGGTCGACTGTCCAGAGTGATCCTTTTCCCAAATTCTGAAATGTTTACTTCAGTTTTTACCTTATTTTTTTATAGTTCACGGAAAGATGTAATTAACTTAATACTTGAAAAAGGTGCCGCAAAACTGCCAGTCGTACTTCGTAAAGGTTAGAGTACATACGTCGGAACCGGACGGAAGGGTTTGGCACGGCACGGGATATATTTACGTCGGTAAGCGACTGTCGGCATTTAGCTTGTCAATGTCAAAAAACATCTTTAAACAGAATTAGCTCGAAAACGAATTGAATGATATTTGTAATTACACTTATGAAGAATTTAAAAAACAAGAAGTCTGAAAGAATTAAAGATAGAGGATAACATAAAATTTTACAATTTGAAAAATAAAATCCACATATGGCTATACTAGCGAACGGACTTTAATTCTAATTCTCGGAGTGACAGCGAATTTTTAAAATGCCGACACTGCCGTCCGCATGAATGTGCTTTGTACCATACGATTATATGTGTTTTATATTTTTCCGTGCCGTCCGTCCAATTCCGACGTATGTGCATTAACCTTAAGGTGCACATAAATGCGCGCCTAAGCCGCGCCAACAACGAGCCTGGTTCGTCATAATGGTACGGGCTGCGAGCCTCAGACGCGACCACCACGAGCCCGAGGAAGCCTCGTTAGAGGCTCGCGGCGATTCAGTTTCTGTCCGTTTTTACCTCGAGCTCAAAGGGATTTGGCGCGTCTAGTGGAACGGGTTTGTGGCAGGCTCGTAATGAAGTTCTGTTTGCAGCGAGACCGACCACTTTTTATAGAATATAGAGTGGTCCAAAGAAGGCATAAATATCGCATGATCATTTTAAACCAATAATTGTTCTTTTTCTTAAATAATAAAGCTGTTCTTTATTATTATTTAGTGGAGACGTACAAATTATTTTTTAATGTGTGGGATCCGAGGGGTGAACCACTGGGGTATTTTATTTTACCAGCGGAGGGTATTTATTGGGTTTGTTCGTTATTATTGGGAATTTATCTAAAAAATGTTGTTTCTTGGAATTTTTTTGGGCGAATTTTCCATTTTCGTTTTTTATTCAATAAATCGCCTCTACACATAACAAATAAAGCTGCCGTCTGTTCTTCGTCGTCAGACATGGTCTACCTCCTTTGGTTCACCGTGTATAACTAAAAATAAAATAGGTTGGTGGGAAAAATTCGAAAGAGGCTCGCGGCAGATTCGTTTTTTTTTTTTTTTTTTTGGGTTTTGAATCGTTGGAGGTTATATTCGTTGGGAAAAACGACCTCGGGAAGGTCGTTCCACAAGGATGTACTCCTCCAGATGAAAGAATTCTTAAATATTGAAGTTCGAGGAGTACTAAGCTTAACCACATATGGATGGGCGGCAGTGGTTCGTCGTGTATTTCTGCTATTCGTCGCTCTGGGCGGAATTAAGAGGGCAAGGTCAGCCGAACACCTTCCATGAAAATATCTGTAAAAGAGAGTCAAATCCCCAACCTGTCTTCGATGTTCTAGGCTGTCGAGGTTCTTCGTCAGCTCGTGATCTCCGATCAGACGAATAGCCCGCCTTTCGATGGAATCCAGTAGCCGAAGAGTATGTTTGGGTGCAGAGCTCCAGACATGAGAGCAGTATTCTAGTGTTGGTCGAATCTGGGCTTTGTATAGTGTCAAAAGTTGTTGAGGTGTGTACAACTTTCTGGTTCGGAAGAGTACCCCAAGCTTCTGAGAAGCTATCTTGGCGATTGCCACAACGTGGTGATGCAAAGACATATTTCCTCCCAGATTGACGCCCAGCAAATTAATAGATGAAGCCAGTGGGATTGCGTGTTCGGCCATGACTATTTCCGGTTCTGTAATGTTAACCTTTTTAGAGAAAACTGCTGCCTGGGTTTTTTTAGCGTTAAATTCGACTTGGTTACTGTCACCCCAAGCCAAAATTTCTTCCAGGTCATTGTTGAGGCGTGATACTTCATGCTGTCTGCGAAGATGTGCGTCGGCAACCGATGTTTGCGCATTCAAAGAGAAAGACGAAATAAGTGTGCTATCGTCAGCAAAACTAAATATCGGATTTTTAGTTTTCACTAGAAGGTCGTTAATGTAGAGTAAGAAGAGACTGGGAGACAATATGGACCCTTGAGGAACACCGGCATTGATGGTGAAGGCGTCTGAGAGAAATCCGTCAATCGCCACTTGCAGAGAGCGGTCCTTAAGAAAGCTAGACAACCATGCACAGAATCGACTGGGCATACCATAGGATCGCAGCATGCCAAACACGATCAAAAGCTTTAGAAATATCCATTGCAACAACCCGAGACTCCCCATGATGTTCGATTGCGTTGTTCCAAATATGGGTGACATAGGCTAGAAGATCTCCAGTTAATCTGGACTTCCGAAAACCATATTGATGATCGCTGATAATGTTGAAGCCTTCCAGGTACTTTAGAAGATGTTGGTTAATAGCTTTCTCCATTACTTTTGATACAACTGAAAGCAATGCGACTGGTCGATAGTTGTTAGGCAGGGTTCTCTTACCTTTCTTTGGAATAGGCTGGACTCGCGCCGTCTTCCAGCAAGATGGAAATATTCCTTTTTTGTAGGATACGTTGAAAAAAGCTCGACCAAAGCGCGTCTCAGGCGTGTCTCGGGCTCGTCTCGCCATATTTATAAGCACCTTTAAGTCGGCACTAACTAAACAAATGCCGTACCATGCGAATTTTGAATCACATATAAGGTATGGACTTATCATGTATGTGAATTGTAGAGGAACCGTTTTTATTTTTAATAAATCTAAATTATCGAGTCATGTAGGGGAAAATTCAGGGAGTATAGAATCTTGACTGTGTCTGGAACTTTTGTTCAAGAATGCACACTCTTCTTCTTTAAAAATAGGTCGTTTTTTGTAAAGTGTGAAGCACAACAAATATATCCAACAATAAGTCTAGAATATACATTACCCAAGACATAGATTGGCCATGACTGAAAAGGGTGCATACTATAAATGTATCAAACTTTACAATCACCTACCAAATGACATAAAAAGAATAGATAACTTAAAACGACTAAAGAAAAAGATTTTGATTTTACTGTTGAAGCCTACAATGTGGATGAATATTATAGATGTCTCGGTAATGGACAAGGCCTTTATTTTGAGTCCGGGTTGTAGGATAGATAATATATTGTATATTTGACACTATTTAATTGTATATTTACTCTTAAATAAAGATAATTTATTATTATTATTACCATTGCAAACTTCGTTATTATTAGAACTACGATATTGGTTCAATTAGTAAACTAGTCGCTTTTTTCCGTTGATTAAAATGGCAAAAACGGAAAAAAAATTGACATCATCGTTTCTGCATTATTTCAAAAAATTATTTTTTTAAAAATGGTATACAATGCAAACTTCTTCTATATGTGGCTCGCAAATAAATTTCTGAACATTGCCTATCGGCATAAAGTTAAAAATAACGATGTTATGGCTATATTTACGGACGTAATTTCAAGGGCAAATGGTAAAAAACCCAAATCATCATCTAAAAGTAGAGCTTATTGGACTTTAAAAAGTACATTTTTTAAAATAATGCAAAAAACGCGATTTTCAATTATTTTTTCGTTTTTGCCATTTTAATCAGCGGAAAAATTTTTACTAGTTTCATAATTTAATCAACATCGTAGCTCTAATAATAACAGAGGTAGCAATAGCGCCGACTTAATCAGAATGTAGCTATAAGAAAAAATTGTGACAAAATTGTGGAACCTCCCGGTGCGTTCGAGACCTTTCGATCAACTAAGACATGTGAAAATTAAAAACAACAATCCCCCGCCAGGCTTTCAGTTATAGAAAAATTTAGATTTTTTGGTAAAATTAAAAAGTATACCATTTATTTTGTAGAGAACTTTTACAGACACTGTATAAATCTAATCTAGTCTATTATGTATCAGGATACAGCACGCGGCGACATCTAGCGTTTCATCATAGGGATGCTGCGGTGGGTGTCTAACATCGACATCACTAGATATTGCCGCGAAGTCCATGCTGTCAGTCGCGTTTAGTAGTACACTAATTTCTTTCGTCAGATCCTGGTCTTACTGATGAGCCATGATATGACGAAACAGTTTAAGAATGGATCTGGCGAAATAAAAGGAACTTACTTCTGTGAGTATGTTTATATTATGTTCTACTGTTACCTTTGGCGAATTATAAAAGTAGTATAAAAATGTTAACTTACTTTAGAACTTACCGGCGCCTTCTCAACCTTTTGGAAGCACTTATTCAAAGACAAGTTGTGCCTGACACTGTTCTTCCATCCTGTGGGAGCATTCTTAAAATATGGAAAATGATCCAATATCCAGGCATAAATCTCTTTTACGGGTAAGGCTTTCTGCCTAGAATCTTCGATGGCCATAAAAATTAGGCACGAAAAAGAATATGGCGGCTTGCTGTTGACGTGAATTAGTGGGTCGTATGGGACGTTGGTGTTGCGTGCACTTTGATTGCCATTATTCTGGAAATTTAAGTTATGAATAGTGGTGATGCTTCGGGTACCCGGTATTACCTGGTACCAGGCCGGTCGGATACCGGCTACTACAAGAAAACATAAAAATAATATTTGAGAGGATGTTAATTTTTCATCATTCAAATATTGACATTTTTCGGTGAATAGTGCCCGAAATATAATATATAAAAAAGTTTTAGTTTTCAAAAAACAACCGAAATTATTACAACAATGTTCAAAATAACTTACAGGGAATTATCGTTGAACATACTAGATTCGTCGCTACGAGGCCGTAAAACTCATGGTATAAAGTTGTTATTTGTACCATGGTAAAACTAACAAACGTCTTTAAAACACAAGATGCTAAATGCCACTTGCGATACCTCATGATCGGAAATCGTTCGGAGACGTCTTCTAATGAGATGCAATATGCAACCAATTTAATGGTTCACATACACCTTTGAATATCGAAGGTTAAAGAAAAACCGATCAATGTAAAAATCTAACAACTTATATTGGGAGACAAACGCCTTGTTTACGCGGTGGATATCCGTGCGCTACAAAACGAAACGCCCGCTGAAGTCATGTCGATTTGGGAGTTTATCGCATTATGAATTGGACATATGTATCAGTCTTTCTTATAGTTAGAAATTCATAGCATATACATAAGTAATAGGTATGATATGTAATTTGGTTTTCTTGTATGTAATGTAGAAATAGCGTCAATTTTTTTAAAAACAAGGTTTACAGTTTTTCTTACTTGAATATAAATCAATAATAATAGTACGTTTAGAGGTCTAATAAGTATTTTTTTTTATGATGAGTATAGTAGGATTCCTTTAAATATAAAGATAAATGTATATAATTATGAAAAATGTGCATATTATTAATTTAATTTTAGTAGAGTAGAATAGCATTTTGAAATTTATTTACAATCTGTGATAAATTTGGTCAAAATACAACAGAGATATTTGATATTGGCGTTTTATTTCTCTCCATCCTGTTAAGCCTTTTCTCAAAATCTAATGATGAAATGTGGAGAAAAAACATTCATTAATTAACACGAGTAGGCACTGGCCAGAAGAATTTGAATTAGCCATCTTTGAACATGGTACAAATAACTAAGAGGTATCATTCCACGCTGATGGAGGCGTGGCTTGTGACGTCAACGGGCGAGTGATTTATATTGCTGTCAGCGTTTTTAACTCTCTTTCAAAGGTATTAAAAGGTTTTACGCATTTAATGGTATGTGAAATGAAAGAATAATATCATGGTATTTAGGTATATTTATTTCATGAATACACAACAAAGATTAAAGCTAAAATACGACCTAAGTAGTTATAAACAAATTAAACTATTTTTCTTAAATAGTCCATACGAGTGAAATTATAAAGAGGTAAAGAAACGCATAGTCTGCTTCAGTAGTTAAATAAACAATATTTTAATTTCCATACATGTTTCGAAGGCATATATGCTCATCAGCTTCCGTGGAAAATACTTAAGAAGTAAATGTTTACAAAGTAAATAAAACCATATCCAATAATTTTGGTTTTATACTTAGGAAAGCGGAAACACCTTATATTACTATCAAACTTCTTTGCCTGGTTATCCATATCACAACCGAACACAGAGCACCTCATTTTATGAAAATTCAGATATTTAAAAGAGTAAATAAGAAAAAATGTTGCTGAACTTTCAAAATTTCCATGGAAAACTACGGCAGACGTCACTACGTGGCGACCAGTGTTGCCAGGATCAAAAGTAATAGGTTGACGAAACCTAATATGATAGTAAAAAACGGTGTCAGAGTACGAATAATACGAGAAAAAGGTCGTTACTTTCCTATGATATGGGGGGCACCTCCAGATTGAACATAAATTTTATATGGGGAGGCCCACAACAAGAATGAACATCTCAAAAATTGGTAAAATAGTATGGATATATTAGAATTGTAAAAGACTGACGACGCTGATGGCAACCAGCAGGGGTCGCCGAGCAGCTTCGGCTATCGCGACCGGTTCCGATGGCGCGGCGGATGTTTTAAAAGTTTGTCGGAATCTTCCCTTATTTTAGTGGTAAGTATTTTAGCTGTAATGTGCGTTATATTTCTATGAAACTAATATACGTAAATACTTGTCACATATTATTCTTTCATTTCACATACCATTAATGGCGCAAAACCTTTTAATACCTTTAAAATTGAATTACTAACACCGCATAAATCTCCATAAGAAATTTAAAAATCGTTCTCCCTGAGCTCCGCAGACGAAATTGGAACGATTAGATATCTTACCTTAGTAATTGTATCATGATTGAAGTTGTGTGGAGTAATTTTTTTTATAAACCGACACATAATAATAATCTAATAAATAATAATAATTAATAATGAAATAACTAAATTAATTTATGTAAATGCATTCAATTTTTGTAGATGTGGGGTATAAGGACGTTCAGGATTTATGAAAATGTAGTATGCATTGCAATTTAACAAAATATCTTATGATAATAAACACACCATTCGAAAAAAAGAACCTAGCTGTAAGTATTCGTTGAGAAAGAACTTAACCAATTTTTGTTCAGAGAGCACAAACTTCGAGATTCAAACGGGCACGGGATATGCGAGCTAAACATGCACATAACCGATTTCCGATTACACGACCGTCCGGTATTGCCAGTGGCATTTAGCATCTCGTCTAAAAAACAGGCCGAGCGGGCAGGTACCTTCTTATTTTCATATCCCATGAGTGAAGAATTTAAAATTTGACATAGGTTTAAAATGACAATTACTATAAGACAGCTGTGTTCTCGACATTGAATGTAATTTTGAGATTTTTTAAAATCAACTAACACATGAGGTAACTATTAGGACGGGTTTATCAGTTAATTAGCTTGGAGGAGCTAACCTATAACTCTGAAAGCTAAACTGTTTTATCCATGTCCCTGTTATACAAAGGTAAGAGTTAGAGTTTGAGGTTAATTAATATGAACTTGAAAGTGCGTGTTTTGGAGTTGATGGTTATTTTTAAAATTGGGGTTTCTTCTTTTATCGTCAGCCATGTTAATATAGTCTTACATAGATGCTATGATTCTCCACCAAAACTTATAATCTGGGTTTGTTCGAACAAAATTTGCTGGTTTATAAAAACTTGCATAAACACTGGTAACATCACCTTTGACCCAAAAAACTTATTATGTTTTAAATGACTGAATAACAATGACAAAACACGCTTGGCCTATAGTATTCCCAAAAGAAATTCATAAAAAACTAATTACAGGGGCAAGATCTGCTCGCAGATACCGGTATGTGCGAAATCGTTGTAGCGTAGAACGGCTCGCATCGGCCAATAACATTGGCTTTGTGTATTAGGTCTTTTTCATTCTTTCCATGGCGACAAACACCCCCCAGGAATACGAGGATAAAAATTTCTAGATCTAGAAGTCAATGTTTAGTAACTTACTCTAAATACATCTTCTCGTAACAATGACCCATATATTACCTGATTTCCATTCGCATAACTATGACCTCTGGGAGTTGGGGAATTAACAGCACTATAGGTGGAAGACTCAGGGGTACTTATCGAGGAATCATCAACATAGTCGCTTGTTGGTGATTGATCAGGAAGAACTGGAACACTGTTTTTCACCGGGGTAGTATTTGTGCTGCTCAGAGGAGAAGTATTGATGTTCATACCTTGAAAAAAGCAACGATTAATCAGAAACAATACACTCGTGTGGATGCAGTTGACAAAATGAAATCAAATAACAAAAAAGTACATTTTAAGTTTCAACTCAAACTTAGCACTATAGTAATAAATGTGTTGGGTTCATAATAACATATTTGGTTTTAAATTGCCACTTACAAACAATTTGTTTCATAATGTCAATACTTGAATAGTAGCAGTTTGTTGTTGATGCCGAGTGCTTGGATATCCGAAGAATTCTGGTATATTTTTTTTCAAAATTGTTTTAGTGTTAAAGATGGTCATGTACACCAGTCAAAAAAATAGTATAAAAGTGTCAAGATCAAAAACAAACAAGACAATTAAAATTTAGAAACATTTTAAAATAAAATTAAAATTAAGTAACATTTAAAAATACATTTACACACTTAAGTTACTTGACACAGACAATACATATTAAAAAAAATTAATTAACAAATCATTAAAATGGTCAACACTTAAACTTTATAATATGTACATCTTTTATATTACAGGTCATATATTCATTTGCAGAGAAGAATGCCTGACTAATGAGAAGGATGTTTTTTTTACGATTAAAATCATTTATTGGCACACTTCTTTTCGCCATAGCGCCAGTTGTTTAAGATGAGCATCCCAAACAATCCCAAATTAGCAAACAGAACCATCTATGCTGCATCAATTTAATTAACAAATATGCCGCTTTTTAGCAGTTTAGAAAGAGACGAGAGTCATCAGCGGATGAATATTTCTTTTCGTGAAGTTTTAACCGTTAATGATAAAGTTTTTTAGTTAATTTATTGATATTTAGATTGTCTGACATGTCGATTGGGGTATCAACAAGTTTCAGGAAGATCTGCGACAAAAAATTGATAATTGTTCATATTTGAAATTGTTATTATTATTCTTATAACATTATATTTTTTAACGCAATTTTTTCATACCCATCATCAAATAAATTGAAGAAAAATAACCTTAAATGAGGCTTTGAATTATTAAGCCAAATATACACTTTATATGAAATCTGAAAATTACGTGGCCGCTACTGACGACGCTCGCAATTAATATTTTTTATTATTATGAATTTTACTTAAATTTAAATTTTTATGTCACAACAGAAAAGAAATCGGGTAATGATACTACAACTAACAAAACGTTTAAAATTCACATACATCAAGCACGTGTAACCATCGGCAAACGTCGTTCCAGTACCGAGTATCGAAACATACTGGAGCAACGATACTGAAGGTTTAAATATATCAATACGCGCGCGGCGGTTATCTAAGCAAGGGCGAGACGCGGTGTGGTCTAGCATCATTGTAGTTTACTCTAGTGACCTACATTGTTGCTAACTGAACCAGATGGAGCGGTTTTACCTTAGTATTTAAATATTCGATTAAAAAATAGTATGTAGACTTTCTCTAGGACACCCAAGGAGTTGCCCATTTAAATATAATAAATTATTTCCATAACACCCTGTATAATCATATGCAATGTAATATAATAATATGTATTCATTTTTCAAGATTTCTCGTTGGAATTTCGACCTTTTTCTAATTGAATTTGTATATTCGAACTTCATTAAATTATTGGAATATTAAGAAATTTTTGAAAAATCCACCGATTGACGGTCGCAACGTAAAAACATAGAGTTCTTCAAATATCTAAGTGCTACGTGCTACAGTTACGTTATGCAACAAAATGTTTTATATAAAACCGGGGTGGTCTTTTATTTCACCGGGTATAATAAGCTTAAAATATCAGAACTCTCTGACTAGTACCTACCAAGAAAATACTTCCCACCTTTGAGTACATCTCCTTCGTGCAACCACGAAAGACTAGTCAGGTCATCGTCGGGCCCTTTCTGACTCTGTGCGACAGCTAATAGAATGGATATAGGCGATTGCGCGTGATGCACTGGGGTTAGTGCAATAGGGCTCGCTGGTACTGACATACGTGGAGGTGGAGGGGCCGATTCACTCTGAGCAGACCCTGGCCTTTCGGGAGACATCGACTTGGAAGCTGGATAGGTTTATGACTAAAAAAAAAGATTGAATTTTATTCCTACTATCAGTTATGCTCGACTGTTAGTATAGATCTCTATGAGGTTTGGTTCGACTACACTACGCCAATTAATTATCGAATATTCAAAAATTCACGTTCTAATTAATAAGCTGTTATTTCGTTAAAAATTAACCGATTTTAATAATTTTTGTTTTAACTGATAGAAAACAGATTCGAGAGTTTAGGGCAGAGTAGTTTACGTTCCGATACGTCTAATTGTACGGGATAGCGCATAAAATCTAGATACATGTAATACGTATAATTGAAATTTGACATAAAAATTGAATTTAATTTATTTTTTAAATTAAACCAATTGGAGATAGTTATGTCTGGGATAGGCACTGCCTCAAAATAATCACCATGCCACTAGAGATAACAAAAAAATTACCATTTTTTCTAAACATGTTATACAACGTGTCCAAGATAAGGAGGGCCAGTCCAGGGATTTCGGAAACCGTAAGAGAAACGAAGTCGGTGAAATGGAGGTAAAGTTGCGCATTTACGTGCCTAATAATATGCCGTTTAGAAAGTTTTAAAATTCCGAGTAGTTCCGGAGATATCCGGAAAAAACGATATTCTGAAAAATCGTTTTATTGTTTTCCTGGATTTTTTTGAGATCGAATTCTAAAGTAAATTGCACTTTTGCATTGCCACTTTTTCCGCTCTATCTAACAGCGTTAATTGTTTTTTAATCCGATGAGTCGTCTTCCAAGGGCCATTATCAACTTTCTTTTTTTAAATACGGTCCTGTTTTCCAGATATTGGGATTTGAGAGCTTTTTTTCTCCAGAATGCAACGATCTATGACACATTGTGATTTAATGACGTTTCGAGGGTTTTTTGAACAACATCAGGAAATTTTGGGATACGGTCCTGTATTTCTCCTAAGTTTATAAATAAATTTTTTACTTATGTTGGACTAGTTCAATAAGTAACAAATAATTTAATAATAAACCACAAATAAGGGAACAAAATACAGAAACATTATAATTTACTTCTTTCGTCATTTTTTATAAATTTTACTCCTCAACCTGACAAACAAAACTGACATACATCGCTGTCACTTCACAAATCGCTTTTTAAATCCGATGGAAAAAATGGCGTCCGATTTCCTATCGATTTGTAAAATCGATTTTTTTTAGTGCATTCAGCAGATGATTACTAATCGATTACAAATCGATGGGTTCTGCTGAATGCACCCAACGATGAATGTGAATCGGTTTTTAACACCAGAACAATGCACTTATAGAGGGTTGTATGAATTTTGTATGTTGTATTTATATAGTTAATTTCGGTGTGATAAAAGATCACATTGATTGATGTAACGTCTTTAGAAGAAATGGTATTTTTTTTGTTAGCTCTAGGCATGGCGATACTTTTGGGCATTGCCTAACCCATATACGGGGTGTTATGGAAATTACTAATTATATTTAAAATAGGTGACTCCTTGGGTGTCCTAGAGAAAGTCTACATACTTTTTTTTAAAAATCGAATATCTAAATACTAAGGTAAAAACCCTTTTTACCCACATACTGTCGCCCCGTTCCATCTGGATTCACTTAGCAACAATGTGGGTCACTAGAGTATACTAACAGTGTTGTCAGATCACACCGCGTGTCTCGCCGTAGCTTGAATACCGGCCGCGCACCGCTTCATATTTCAGTATGTTTCGAGACTAGGCAGTGGAACGACGTTGGTTCCACGACGTCGAGGGTATACGAATTTTAAACGTTTTGTTAATTGTATTGCTCGTTTTTTTTTTGTTGTGAAATAATTCACAACAATAATGTTGTGATGTGATTTCAAATTTGTGTGATATTATCTACTGTTGGTTCTGTTGAAAAATATACTTTTTGTGATTTTTTTTTTTGGAATTTAAGATTATTTTAAAGTAAGATCGAAGGTAAGAGAGTATGTACCTTAAAATTGTAGTTTCCTTTGTCTAAAAAGTTTGAAAAAGAAGTGATAGCGCGCGTCAAAGACGTCTTGTTGTCAAAAACTGAATACGTGCGTTTAGAATTATGTGTTGCAATATGACAACATCGCATATAATGCGCTAACCTCTTTTGAACCTGGAGACTGCCTCAATAAAATATTGATTGCGAAGGGCCTCAGGAGCCGCCACGTAAATTTTGAGATTTCATATAAAGTGTATATTTCGCTTAATAATTCAAAGCGCCATTTATGGTTATTTTTCTTCAATTTATTTTCATCTCGGGATTTGCCGGTTTAAATATAATACGTCATTTCCATAACACCCTGTATATCTCTAATTGCGCATTAGTTTAAAAAATAAATTAAATTCAATTTTTATGTGTAGATATGTCAAATTTAAATTTTAGAAACTTTATATGCATCTAGGCATACAAATTCACGCGACGAGCATGTGAACAGCATGCAGGGTCGCGTTACGAAAATCATACAATACAATCTCGAACGACGCATGAATAGACCTAAAATTATCGCCAATTGACCAATAGCAATAAGTTTATGCATCGAGCACGTGGTTATCACGCGCTGATGTTTATTTTCCTGAATTGGTAAAATTAATAGAGTATGGGTAAGTTTTTTGAACTGGGTTCAATATGGAGAGTTTTTGAGTTAGAACGTGATATTCAACGTGATGAAAAAAAAAACGGTTTTTATGAATTGCAGCCATATTGATGTTGTTTCGTGTTATCGGCTTGTTCTTAGAAATTTCTATATGTCCTTGTGACCATTTATACATTATATAAGATACTGTATAAATGACACCAGGCGTATGCAACAATATTGTATTATCTTATCTTAAGGGATGAAAACGCCTTAGATGTTGTTTATGTTGGAGTATACAGATGTTTTTATATTATTATACCCTAGTACTTTGTTGAGCCGCTCAATCCTTTAAATAGAGTAATTTTAAACCAGGTGGTGTTAGTATGGAGTATGGACACCTTCTAGGTTATCAGTGTTTAAGGATGTTATTTATTATATTGAGAAAATTTTATTTCATTATAGTGCAAAATATTGTCAATATCAAATAATGTCTCAAGTAAAAAATATAGACACAGTGCACATATTATATCACTTAACCAACCATTTTCGAGAAAATTATAAAATTGGCAAGAAAAAACCACAGATAGGTAGGTAACACGGCATAACCACGTTGTGGCAATCGCCAAAATAGCTTCTCAGAAACTTAGTGTACTCTTCCGAACCAAAAAGTTGTACACACCTCAACAACTTGTAACACTATACAAAGCCCAGATTCGACCATCAGTAGAGTACTGCTCTCATGTCTGGAACTCTGCACCCAAACATACTCTTCGGCTACTGGATTCTATCGAAAGGAGGACCATTCGTATGATCGGAGATCACGAGCTGACGAAGAACCTCGACAGTCTAGAACATCGATGACAGGTTGGAGATTTGACTCTCTTTTACAGATATTTTCATGGAAAGTGCTCGGCTGACTTTGCCCTCTTAATTCCGCCCAGAGCGGCGAATAGCAGAAATACACGACGAACCACTGCCGCACATCCATATGTGGTTCAGCTTAGTACTCCTCGAATTTCATTATTTAAGAATTCTTTCATCTGGAGGACTTCGTCCTTATGGAACGACCTTCCCGAAGTCGTTGTTCCCAACGAATATAACCTCCAACGATTCAAGACCAACGTGAATCGCTTTATTCGCACACGCACAACTCCCAGAGTGCCTTAAAGGATTTTTCCTATAGTGCTTGTTGATCATAAAAAAAACAGTTAACGCCGAGAAAGGTTCCGTTTCCTTTAACCAGGAAATTATTGATGGTAGTTGCTTACAACTTGATTACGTCGTGTCGACGGTAGTCGCTAACAACTTGTCTTGCTTCTTATCATCGCCGTAAATAATTTATTATAAAGTTCCATTAATTTAACACCCCTCTCTGCTGTATCATTAACATTTTGCGGTTTACTGCCTATTTCCAGTCCTTCAATAAAACTCATGTTATCATGCCATGTCGATGGTTCGGTAATAAAGAATAATTGAACATCTTTCTGATATTGTGATCATCTAATTAAGACAGATTCAAGGCCTAAATACCATAAATGATTCTCGCACTTTTCAGGAAAATCTTCAGTGGACTTTCCGGCAAGGAGTATTGGATTTACCATTTCTTTAGGGCGGCTACCAGAAGCTGATAAAGTAGATATCAATTCAGTATTTAGAAATAAAACGCAAATAAGCCGACGGATTATTGCAAAAATTGAAAAATGCTGTAATAAAAGTAAAAAGAAAATATTATTTTATAGAAAAGATAGACATTTTTCGTATTTGTTTTATAGCACAAAAATATGTTATATGATAATGTGTACGTTTTGAGTAGATCTATAACTTTTATAAAATATGCTTTTTGATTTATGTAATTACTATTTTACAAGATAAGTCTAAAGAATCAATTTGTTTTACTCTAATTAGGATTTATAAGGACCCAGCCCAATAAACATTTTTCGTAATTTACGGTAACACCAAGTTATGTAAGGGTTATATAGATGTACTAAAGATATATAGGGTTTCGGCGTTTTATAATCAGTGCCTTGTGGTAACCTATTGTTATAACGGGTTTATAAGATTGCTGTAACCTACAAGTATATAACAAGGTGATATAACTGTTTAGATCGCCATTTTATAAAACTTGTAGTAATGGTTACAGTATGTTTCACGAAAATTGGATACGACTTAATGATTTCCTGCGTCGGTCCCATTGTGTCGACAAGAGCTTGACAATAAACAAGTGAAGTATGAAGGGACGGACTAAGGAAAACAAGTAATGATATGATTATATTAATGTAATCAAATGAAATAAAATTTTTTTTTAAATATTACTAGTCATATTTATTTACATTTATGTTATTCTATAGATAGTTCTGTTTCGCTATCGCTAGCCTCATCAAAATTAATTATAATTGGATTAATTATACGATCCAGACTAATATACGAATTTTCTACAGTTATTACGTGACGGACTGAATTTTTCCAACTACCTGGGGGAATATCATTAAAGCATTTTCGTATTAATTCTACAACACTAGAACTTAAAGTCGGAGAAATATTTTCAGACCTAACCAGTGATTATAACTGGTGCCACATATGCTCTATGGGGTTAAAAATGCAATAATAGGGTGGGAGCCGTAGCACTGTATGTCCAATTTCTTCTGCCAATGTGTCACAAACATATACTTTTTTTATACAAAAGTCTTTAAAACTTCTAAACTAAACTAAAAGATCACTTTTTTTATAACTTTCTTCAAAATATATATCATTCGCCGCCATGTAGTTCTGAATCTCCAATTTTGTATTATTTGAGCTTGGAGCTTTATGTAATTGGCGACTGTGATAGCTCGCATTGTCCATTACTATCACGCTATTCTGAGGAATGTTTGGTAAAAGACAATTCTTGAACCATTCCTCAAAAACTAACAAATTTTACCAGAAAAAGATATTTAAATATAAATTAAGCAACCTAACCTAGCTGATGTGCCTATATTTAATTATAATTATTACAATCCGGTCCTTTCCACATAATAATAACAAACGGTTATAAATAATGGGATGGCCCAGGTACTTTTACTGCAGTCATTAAGTTATATCCATTTTTCATGAAACAATCTTTACCAAGTATTATTTGTAATAAATTTAAATAAGGATTTCCGTAACCTCATTTTATACAACTAGAATACCTTTAGTTATATAAAAGTAATGTCGATCACCTTTTAAAAAACTGGAATATGTTAGTGTTATTAACGTTTTCTATTTATTTTCTAAATGGAATATTTAATGAGATAATTAAAGTAAAAGAAATATTCAAATGTAAGTACAGTGAAACCTCTCTTAGGCCGACACCTACGGGACCGTCTAAATGTGTCCGCTTAATAGAGGTGTCCGTCCGCCCATGGGAAATTTGTTATTAGGTAATATGTAAATGCAAAATTATTACTATGTATATGTATGTACAAATAAACATAACATAACAAAAACACACGAGTTTTAGTTAGGATGTAGTACTAAAAAAATCTCTTATACTTGCAATCTAGAAAATGTAATTCCAAGTCTGATAACAATTCCATTGCTGTAGAGTCACCTCTGTTCTTTGCATACTCTTATAATTCCTTTACCATACTAATGGCTTGTTGATAATTGGGTTTGTTGTTTGTTGACGACATTTGTTTGATTAATGCATTCAACTTCTTCATCAGAGTCGTCAGATAGTGATGTGGTTTCAGTTTGGACTATATAATCGGTCACTATCATCTTCTAATACCACATTGCTATTAATGTTAATAAACTCGCCCAAATCATTGTTATCAAATTACAAACTTCCACAACATCAATATTCTCTTTCAGACTCAAAACGCGACACTTTTGTGCCATTGTTTACGATTTTAACCTTACAACTCATAAATAAACGGCGGACTGCTGTCGGGTAATCACACATACTTTCATTCGGCGAAGATCTTTCGCGTTGCCACGCATACGCGATTGGTTGCCGGTCTGTCTTCAGCGAGTTTTTGCACCGTACTTATTCGTCCTCCCAAATACTTGTAAATTTTTTTTTGTCCGTTTAAAGGAGGGTTTTCGCACTCTTTGTATGAAAACAGCCTGTCCGCCCAAGAGAGGTTGATTTTCATGGAATTTCATATACCTAGTTCCGGACTATGAAAAAATGTCTGCTTAATAGAGATGCCCGCTTATTAGAGGAGTCCGTTATGAGAGGTTTCACTGTAATTTTCTTCAAAATATAGTATGTACTTTTCGCTCCCAAAATTCATTATGAATTATAATACTTACAATACAATAGATTAAAATACTTTAAAAATATGCAAACAGTTTAAAAGAACCATCCTACGATTACAGCTACCACAGTCAAGTGAATAATTTCAGATAGTGGTAAAGTCGATACTTTTCCATGTAATTTAAAAAGAAATAAAAATAAAGAGAATATGAAAATGCCATTTTTCATAATTTCGACAATTATGGCTTTATTTTGGCGTCCATTTTTACCAATGGCGGCAACTTTAATTACTTAATGCAATGGACTTTTAACTGAATGCCAAAAGTGAATAGGTCATCCATTAGCATGTTTTATTTCGATGGTCAGTTTTTTATATTAAATGTCATTGTGTGCCGTATCAAGAATAATTTAAAATATGTAATTTTTTAAAAAGGTTTATTATCCAATAAATTTTACAGTATCTTTTTAATTTCAAGAATAGACTAAATATTATTTCTGTAAAGAAATTGACACCGCAATAAGCTTACAATAACGTATGAATATGGTAACCACCGGACGTATCTGTCAAATGGCTTGGTTACCGAAGAAACCCCAACAAACTTAAACGTCAGTCAATGCAGACTTATCTCATCTCATCTCATGAAATCTAACCACTATAATCTCCGACCCGTGCTTCGGTACTAGCTGTTCCGCATCGTGACGTCAGAGCCCGTTTCATGAGTTCAAACGAATATTGATATTTCTTTTTAAAAAGACATTAAGTAAAACATTTTTTTTTTTTGTAATTTTGACCCATTTTATTAAATAGATATGTAATTCCGTCCATCTCTCAGTGAAGTGATATTATGAAGAGATAGAAACTCATAGTCTGATCCACTAATTTAATAAATATTGTTTACATTTTTATTCCATACACGTTTCGAAGGTCAATACCCTCATCTTCAGTGGAAAAATATGCATGAGAAGAAAAACTTATGACATTGCGAAGTGAACTTATACAACAGAAACATTGATTAATAAATTAAGAAAATATTAAATGAAAGAAATGTACATCATATTTTTAATTTGATTTTTGGGAAAGATTTTTTAAAAATAGAAACCAAAAAAGTGCCCTCATGGAGTGAACACGAGGCCCAAAAAGCAATCAAATCATTATTGGACCTTGTGTTCACGCCACGTGGTTTTTCTATTTAAAAAAAATATTTTTAAGTATTCCCAAAAATAAAATTCAAAAGAACTAACAGTTCCTATTTCTTTTCTTAATTTATTAATCAATGTTTTTTGTTTAATTATAATTTTTCTTTTCTGCTGCATAAGTTATATAAATATATAAGTTTTTTTCCTTATTTTTCCACTAGCGGAGCAGACTATGACTTTATTTACCCCTTCAAATAATTATGAATCAACTACATATCTTCAAAGGTAGAGGAGGACTCGCATTTGATTAATCGTCCAAATTTTCCATAATTTGAGTAAAAATGGTATGCGGTATCGTCAATAAAATTATGTTAATAAAATATAATATTCAAAAAGGGTATCGCCTAAGCAGGCGCCTCAAGGTTACAACTTATTGCAATCAAGGGCAACAAAATTCAATTGTTCCTCTCTGGTAGATTCTGAAGGTTCAGACAAAACCAAAGATCGACAAAACCCTAAAAATTGTTTTCAGCATTTTTTCATATCTCCCCCCTCCCTGTGCTCCATATATATAAACTACTATAAATATTATTACAAATAAAGATGTAACATAACGCTTTAATTGCGTCCACTAAAAATTGGGTAGAAAAACTATGCAATCAAACCAAAATTTCAACATAAATAAAAAATTTAAAATAAATTATTAATTAAATTGTTCGAGTAGGTAACTAACATCTCAATAAAGATGTTTATTTGTTCAAAGTCGAATGAATTAATTTATTATCATTACAAATTAAATTATTTTCGTCAATGTTACAAGTTAAAATGTTAAACCTGATAACAAGCCGTTTCTTATCTGTGCCTTTAACGATCCCTATCAAGGTTGCCGTGGAAATCGCGTATTAAATAAACACATGCTTACCAAACGCATTAAACCAATATTAATGCTTATCTACTTTCTGTCCGCGGCCTACACTCTAAGAACTATTTTTTAAAGCATTTTTCCATTAAACAAACTAAATTTTATAGACAATTTTTACTAAATGCCTGTCCCTCATCTTTACACCACCAAAATTTGAGACATTACAGTTGCCATAGGAACGATTTCCGTACGCATCCGATGTAGAATTCCTACGCTACGCGGTTATGTTTATTTCCATACTAACACGCAAATAATCCAATGACGTGTGTCTGCAATCGCAGCGGAGAAACTGCAGCGTCATGGTCACCATAGCAACGACCTATCACGTTGCCAGTTTGTACAGAATATCGTTAAATTTGAGGCAGAAGTATCGTAAAACGTGATTATTTTTAATGCGTTTGAATAAACAAACGTAGGTATTTAGGTATTTAAAAATCAATAGACACGAAAATTTGGTTAATAATAATTTAATGTTATTTTATTAATAACAAGAAATTCGAAACACAGATTGTAGTTCATGTTTTAAATTAAACTCGGTTGGGAGTGTCAAGTAGGCAATGAAATCTTGCAATTGATATTATTGATACGCATATTTTATCTATAATGTGTTTAATTAACACACCGTTATGTCGCGTAAATGTTATGGTGTTTTCCAAATTGAAAATTTTATCCTGCAACGTCTGTTTAAAATGGGGATCCTAAAACTACTTAATCCAATATGTATGTAATTTAAAAATTGGCGCTTATGTGAGCACCGATCTATTCCTTGTTATTACTCGTTCTTGGCAATAGTTTTTGATGGTAAAGAGAAATCTTGTTAATAAAAAACCTTTCACGTTTTTACTGAACATTCTCAAGGATATGTAATTTTCCACTTTTCTAATTTTAAGTGGCAGTTTGGCCAAATTGTAAAGCACAAGAACAAATAATCAGATTATATTATTCATGTTATGGCTCTAATGTAATAGTCATTTCAGCAACGAATAATGTTGAGCACACTACCTATATGCGTATCAATAGTGTAGTAATTAATAAGGATGAAATATTGTACTGTACAAAATAACTGTTTTATATCTAGATTAGGACATCAGGAATTTGTCAACAGTTAAGAGACGATTTTTTAAAATTAATTTTCCATACACATAATTTTTTATAATATCAACAGTTTAATTTAATTTTAATGATAAGAAAAATTTGACGGTTGTTTTAGTAGTGTATTAGATATGAATAAATTAATGGAGGTCCTCTTTGGTCATAAAGTAGACAACGAGCAAATTCGGACTACCTATAAGTAAAAAATCAGTTGAGTAAAAGGAATGTTAAAAAAGACACAAACAATAATTTTGACAAAAATCTACTTGGAAATAGAAAATCACATAATATTAATATTAATTTTTATGGTAGATGTAAAAATTTATAGGTAATAAATAATATAACTTATGGGGATTTACACTATTAAAAAAATTCTTACAGGTGTTGTACCCTATTTACTACAGAAATTTAAGGAGTCGATATGTCAAATAGTAAATATATAATTTTTGTGAGATTTGAGGGGCAATTAATAAATGTTGAATTTTTAATGTCAATGAAGAAAATGTAAAATAACTACATATGTATTATTATTTTATAATATTAAGCGCCAATTTTTGAATGTTACCTTAAGTTAGACCTTAGCTAAGGTAGCCTTAACGCTATGGTCAACCTTAAAAAATCTATGTTTTAAATAAATTTGAGGGTCAATTGACGTGTTAAGAGCTGCGTTTAATCACAGGTTACCAAGCAGGCACTATTTTATGCGAACGTTTAGCCAAATATGCTTAGTCTTTTTCTAATCTAAAACTGGATTCGTAAAGTTAAGGATTGGAAAACGCTATGAAAAAATTACGTTAAAAAATATAATGTTATAAGAATAATAATAACAATTTCAAATATGAACAATTTTCAAATTTTTGTCACAGATCTTCCTGAAACTTGTTGATACCCCAATCGACATGCCAGATAATCTAAATATCAATAAATTAACTAAAAAACTTTATTATTAACGGCTAAAATTTCACGAAAAGAATATTTTTAATTTTCATGTACACAGCCGTAAACCTTGCTGGACTGTTTTCATATTGATCAGCTGATGACTCTCGTCTCTTTCTAACCTGCCCAAAAAGCGGCATATTTTTTAATTAAATTGATGGAACATAGATGGCTTTGATTGCTAATTTGGGATTGTTTGGGATTCTCATCTTAACTGGAAGATTACCACGTCCTTAAAGATCTATTCCTTTAGATGAGAGTTAAAGAGAACTTTAATATACTACCGTCAACCTTGTATTAAGCATGACTTATGTCATTCTGTACCTTAAGGTGACTTTGAAATATCTGCCCTTAATACTTTTTTTTCCATTGGAACAATGGGGAACACCCCTTTATGTTGGTGATCCACAACCTATTCAGCGAAGCTGGTACATGACCTTGTTACAATGAAAAACTATTTAGTTGTTTTTGAGCAAATTCGCTATACAGTGTGTGTTTCTTAATATCATGCTATTGTTTAGGAGGTTATTCTTGGGGCAATTTACAGAAAAATACTTCATACGAACATATGTCCTAAACGTCTTAACTTTTGAGATAAAGGATGTTAAAGATTTTCATGTTTTTTTAATAATTTGTTAAGGTTAATGACTTAAATACGTGACAACTAGATTAGGTTTGACAACTGTCAAAACTGTTTATGTTTACAAAACAAAATCTGCTTCTTACCTACTAGATCCTGTTTAATCTTCGTTAATACCTAATTCATAACAAAGTGCAAATGAATGAATTTATACGAAAACTGTATGTCAAACCACAAAAAATCAAGAGACGACATTTGATCAGCAGGGAATGAGAATTTCAAAAATAATTTTTATTAAAAAAAAAAAGAAGTGGCGTACCATATTTTCTTCAAAAATACCGAGAGCAATTCCCGCACGAACGTCACTGGTCGGAATAAAAAACATATTCTATATTATAAAATACCTCTTGATGAATAGAAAAGTTGTACCAAATTGCACAAAAATCTAGAGCAGTACCGCAGATATTACATATGAACTTTTTTTCTGATAACAGACCCAAGAATAACCTCCTTAAATATTAGCATGTTATTAAGAAACACACTGTATAAGGGCCATTCCTATGCTGCTACACAGCATGCATTATAAATAAGTAGGAAGATGTGGAGTAGCCATGGTAACAGAAAATTGTTGACTAAATGACTAATTAGTAATATAAAGTTGGGTGGTTCTGTAGATGTAAATGCGAGTTAGTAATGTTACCTGGCTTGCAAATTCAATGCAAAAGTAAATAAAGAGTAAACTCAGTACGTGGTATGTTCACAACAATTTTAAAAACAAATAATATGATCAATTATGTAGGAATTATCGATCAAATTGAAATTAATTCTATATCAACTGACATCAACAACTTCGGTTTTTTTCCTTTAGTCATGGGATGCCAATTATGATATCCGGTCAAAGTTGAAGCTAAAATTGGTAGCTGGATGTGACTAAAAAAATTTGACATATCCTAGTAATTTAAAAGGTTATGGTTAGAAATTACACTATGACCACTAAAAATACCATTACCATTACTACAATTTCTTATTAGGAACTGTTGAAAATTCTGCTGTTTTCATTTAACATTTCATTCCATTATTTCATTTATATTGTGCTTGCATAAATTATCACCATGTCACCGATCCTCTTACTAAATACACTTCTAGGACACAAATAAACAAAAATACAAATTAACAATTTTATTTACTTAGTCAAGATGTGTTATGTAACAACAAAACATTTTTTTTGTAATTCTAATCTGCTTTATGATATAGATTTCTCAACTTAGAACTGTATAATTTAATTGCTTTGTTGAATTTACTGGCATATTAGAATTTCCAGAATCTATTTTAATAAGCTATTTTGAGATACATACCATCAGTGATTTTTCCACACCTCTGAGGACATGATGAAACCTCTCTCTCTAATTTTATGCTTTGAGTTGTAAAAAAGAATATACATGGTACAAATTAAACAGTAATATTTCTTTTTAAATATAGATACATTGTTTTAAATTAATTGGGAACAAATTTAGGACAAAAATTGCCACGCGTTACACATAACCATATTTTCCCTGGTTGACTTTGCCCCATCATGGTTACATAAAGTATTTTTGCCCTTTTGCTTCCATTGTTATAGAAACAATATTATTTGGTGTCTATTTACCTGTTTGCAATAAATCAAAGCAACCACATTTTGTTTAACAATGTAGGTCAAAAATTCGGCCATTAAACAAATACAACGTGAATTTTATGAAACAGCATTTTTGTCTATTTCATGCGTTACCGGATTTAACAAAGCCGATAAACGGTTTTGTTCCAAATTAGAACAAAAACTAAACATATTTAGCAATAGAAACTAGAAAATAACTCATACCTTTACACAAAAAATCAAGTAAAACGAACGAATAAAACACTGAAATCAAGACCACACCATTTTCTGCCACAAACACATGATATCACCGATTTGTTTGAAGCCGTCCGTCAGAATGGTATTTTAAAATTTCCCGCCGCAAGTATATTTTGCTTATTTTCCTAAAGTAACAGATTTTTTAAAATATAATAAATATTTTACCTATTTGTGATTTTGATATGATCTAAAATCGTTTGAATTTGTAATTAATAATAAATAGTTGTAAATTAATACATTATTTGGTATAGGAAAGATCTCGGTAAGATACTGGAAACGCGATAGAAAGTCATACCTAACCCAGTTGTTTACCGAATTAATTATTCAAACTTTTTTGGTTTTATGAAGAAGGTGCTATACTTTAAGATAAGTTAGGTGTTAACATTTTAAAACCGTATCTGCCTTTGAATTTCTATAATTATGATTGTTTTTCTTAATACGTTTCTACGCAACCACCCAATCATCGACCCAGCAGACCTCCAGATATTCACGATGAAGTTTTACATGTTGCCTAATAGTAGTACTAACATAAAACATCCTTGGAATAAAGTTAAACTTCAAAGTGACTTACGTCTTACGTCACGTCAAGCGTCAAGGACATCTAAAAATTATATTATTATTTTTATTTTGTTTTCCCGACTATTTTCTTCAAATTTGAATTTTTTCATTTATTTAATTGTTTTGTGAATGTATTGGTTTAATAAAGGTGCTGTGAAATATGAAGTGATCAAGGGACTATTATAAAAAATTAAGGTATGCAACATTTCCGAACATAATTGACATAACCACAATAAGTAATTGTAAATTTGTAAATAAATTTTTTTTTATAAAATTGTGATAATCACAGGTTTCTGTTAGTTTTACAATTTAGTATTAACATTTGTCACTTAATACACCAAGTGTAAATTCATGCAAGAAATCATACATTTATATTTAATTTTTTGCACTAATTTCTGTTAATTTAAGAACTAAATAAGTACAAGAACATTTTGATTCTAAAATTTTTAATGAAACGATTCCTAGTCGAGTTTTCATTCCCAAGATTGATGCCAAGCCTCTAAGCCAGGGGTCGGCAACCGGCGGCTCTTTCAATGTCAAGTTGTGTCTCTTTCGATATCAAATTGAGGCCTTTAAAAACTGAGAAATTGTGTAAATTATAACTTTTGGCTCTTCCCTCTCAAAAGGTTGTCGACCCCTGCTCTAAGCGAATAATTTTTTAAAATAAATCACTATCTCATAATGTGAACAATCTAACAATCTAATGCATGGCACACAATTTGCTAGTTGCAGTCTACCACTAACTACATTTATATACATTTAACTATTTAACATTTAAGTATTTTCTGCTAGGTACCGGGTTTGTACATATACGTTGATCTTACAAAGTGACGTATCTCAAGAAAATACGGTTTCATATGCTCTATACTTTGATTTTTACAAAAAAACATATTTTGCCTTCGAACAATTGACAAACAGATACTTTTAAATACATTTTCAAATTCCATAGTACCTAATTCAAATGTAAATTATAGTTACAACTTAAAATTGCTCTCATGTTAAACATCAGAAAAATAGTTACGTCACTTTGTAAGATCAACGACGATATATACCTATTAGTCTTAATTTTAATTTTTTTCAAGAAAGCCTATAAGGTAATGAAATTTGATGAACAACATGAATTTCGTATGCACTGGATGGGCTACGGCTACAATATCTTAATGCATAAATTAACTGCTCGTGGTAAATTTTAAAGTGTATACAGGGTGTCCCAGATAAGACTGCACCATACAGGTATACAGAAATTATCAAATTAGGCAAAAGCCCGAATCATCATCATCATCTGATCAGGTAAAAATAGCATTCATACACCAAATAGTTTATCCAAATTATTTTTTAACGTCAAAGATAAGCGCGATTTTGAAACGAGATTTAAAGAACACAATGCATGCTTTAGGCTTAATAAAAGATCATCTAATTTTGCGAATCACTTTTTAGATACAAACCACACATTTCCAGATATAAGTAACCTACAAATATTACACACTGAACAAAAAGGCCATAAATTAAATTTACTAGAAAGCATTGAAATTTATAAATATAAAAAAGACAGTAATATTAACCTTTTAAACACACGATTAGATATCGGCAACTCCCCGCTATTAAAATTATTGTAAAAATCCCATCTGGCATGTGCATTCTTGGATTCTCTGAATATTGACCGGTTTGTCCCTAATTTAAGTTTATTACACTATTGGGGCTAACATTATTTATTATACCAAATTGATATTTTTTATTTTTTAGTACTACCTATAGTATAGTATTAGTTTGGGTTCACTCTCGTGTGAGCGTCATGAAGATATAGATGTAATACGAAACGGCCGTAACGCCAAAGCTCTTTTAATATAGTGACAAATAACAAAGTAAACTTTAGCTTCATTTTATATATTTAATATATAGTGGTTGCATAATTATACCCTTGATTCTTACTGCCATAAATAAACTACCTGATTAAACCCTATTGTATACGCCTGACCCTCTTCAAAGCTCAATAAATGGGATCAGGGCCGGCTTAAAAATGTATACCACACCACATGATTTATTTTTATAATTTAAAATAAATAGATAGGTATTTTTAGTTTTAGGTAGGTACCTATAATAAATGTAAAATAATGATAACAATTAATAATAATTGAAAATAATATAATTTCAAAGTATAACTATTTGGATAACAAGTACAATAAAGATTAATTAAATTCTAAGAAACTATTGATAATTTATTCAAAATTTAACTCTGTATCACTATCTTCATCTAAGCCTAAACTTATAATTAAGGATTGAACATTTGTAATCATACAATTGTAAGAAACGTTGTAAACGTTGAGATTCCATTAAAATGTTTGTCTTTTATCAATGCTTCGGTATTTAAAACCCATTTTACGCAATATTTTCCTAAGGCTTGAAAGGCTACAAGAGATATTTGTTTCGTCTTTAATCAGCCGCTCTTTGAGGGAAATCAAAGTGGGTACAGTTTGTGCCTCATACATTTGGTACATCTTTCTTCGTAATAAATCCATGTCATTTTCGTCAATGCTTCTAAATGTGCCAGAATCCCTCCGATTTTTTCTAGGATTAACAGGTTTAAGTACTATGTCTCTTACCGAAGATAATGGAGTTTTTGTCAAAGTAGACGTCTCTGCTAAAGCATCCATCGAATTAACATTTCTACTCAACAACGATTGATACACGTTTTTAATTATTAGTTTGGCATCGGTAGATAAATGCTTTCTTTTAAAAATGACACTTGAAGATGCCCCCCTATCAGCACAATTCCAAGGACGCCACATTCTACCACTAATAAGCCTAACTAAAAATTACTCGCCGGAAAACCACTAAAGATTAAAATTATTAAAAATCACTTTGTATTTATATAAGGTAAACGTACCAGTAATTGACACTATTAGGCGGAAAATTTCGTAGACAAATCGCTATGGTTACAATTATTGACTCAAATTCCAATTCTATAATTTTCTAATTAGTTTATACTTTGATAGTCAGTATAGCATAAGATATTTGATGAAAAAATTATACATATTTTTTTAGTATAATTTAGAAAAAAACTTGCAAAAGCACCAGTTATTGACGGCCTACTTTTTGATTGTTCTAGTAATTGACACACCAATAATTGACAGTTAAATGGGGATTTATTTAAGTACTTAAGTTATTATTACAAAAAAATTTAAATAAGAACAAATTATGTAGATTCAAAAACATCAATTTCTTTGATGAACACATATTTTATTCTGTCACAAAGACTTTGAATTTCAGGATGATCCAGAATTTCTACTACATCATCAAATTGTATGGTTGAAATGTCATTCTCAATTAATTTGAAAGACGATTTTCCATCCATTGATTTTAGGGAAACAACTTCAATGTCAATTTTACATATTTTTTGTACTATACATACATATCTGTAGAATAAAGTTTGTTTCCTCCCACCCAAAAACTCTAAAAGTCTCCAACCCGAATATCATCTTTGGGTTTTTTTGGCTACCTGAATCAATGGAATATCTTCACCATCATCATGGTAAACACTATCATCTGCATGAATGTTGACGTCATCAAGACTTTGCCCACTTTCCACCTGCTCTTGAGACTCACTAGAAGTTTCAAAATCTGAATCTCGCTTCTTCCTTTTAATTTTATTTTTTATTTTATTACATTTTTCTTCCTTCTCTCTTTTTCTTTCCTCAGCTCTTCTTTCTTTCTCTTCTAGCTTTTTATTTCTTTCTCCTTCTTTTTTTAAGTGATATTCCAGTCTCTTAGTTGCTGTTCAGTTACCTTCTCACGGGCCGGTGTCAAATTTTGTGCTACTCCTTCACTCAAATTTGGGTGTCTTCGCATGAAGGAGTCATACCAGTTCCTGCCTGGGCGACCGTTATTAAAAGGATTTGGCCGTTTATTCTCTTGGATAATAAATTGCACACTGTCAACTAGTTGTTCCTTGTGCACTGGGTGATGTGCTTTGGCTAGTGATAGAATCCAGTTCTTCAAAATAGACTCCTTATAGGTGGTCAGAATGGTCCCATTTGGCATTCAATGGGTAATTTACCACGATATTTGTATAATAAGGTCACCCTAGGCACTGAATGGGTCTTTGCAGCTGTTGCAGTGGGTATACCTTTTGCTACAGCTTCTAGAGCTAAGCGCATTTGCTACTTGGTATAATTTTTTTTAGGTGCCATATCTGTAACAAACCATGTTCCAGTAATTGACATCCTTTGCTCTAATAATTGACATCCCTGTCAAAGACTGGATCCAAATATTTGTTTTAATTCAAATTTCTAGGAGAAAGTATGTACGAGTTTTTGAACATTTTGGCAACAACCATTTAATATTTCCCAATGTTCCAGTTATTGACACAAGTGTCTATAACTGGCACACCACGGCATTTTCATGATCCAGTCCCTGACACTACTATTAAAGGAAGGTTACGTTCTTGTTGATAATCAATTATACATAAAACTTAACTCTAAAGCTAGATAAATATGTACACATATTTAGACTTCATGAAACATAATATCTACAAAAGTTATTAAATATTATTTTATGTGCTTACCTTAAGGATTTCTTTAAGAGTATCAGATAAACACAAACACGTGATTATTATGGCGTCCAACTTCATACTAACAATTTGAAAGACTGTTCTTTTAGGCATTACAGTAGTGCCAAATAGTATATCCTTCATAGTTTTATATTGCAACTTATTGGGTTTATTAAAATTACCTTATTTTTACAGAATCAATGGACAAGTGTCAGTAACTGGAACAGTGTCAATTACTGGCACGTTTACCTTATGCATCAGGCATAGGTATAAATTTAATTTGTATACCTGGCCCGGCTCTGCTCGAAAAGGTTTTAAAATTTGGGATTTGCTTATTTATTTTATGGTCGAAGGGACAATGAGGTTTTATTGCAGTCAAAAGATCAACGGTATAATTCTGCAAAAACTATACTTATTTGTTATGAATTAAATTTAATTGACAGAATGGTGAACGTAGAATGGTAAAGTTAAAATACACAAAAATATAATATATTAATAAAACGTAGTTTCCCCTGTAATATTATCATTTCCTTTAGACTGAATCGAAGAAACAAACTCGAACGTTCGTTTTTCGCCAACCCGGTATAATCGATTTTGACCGCTAACCCGGACGTTTTTCTTTGTCATATTAACGTATCATAAGTCAGGTTCAAGAAATTATGGATATAGCGGCAATATAAAAGAAAAACTACACATATAGCAGGTGAACATTTTACAAATATGCCAGGAAATGAGTACATATTTGGTGCTGGACTGGGATAATGAAGGCATTGTTTTCTTATAAAATGCAGATAAGAGAAAATGCAATAATTGTTGCAAACGTAAAGAATTAGCTTAATCCCTTGCCTTTTATTTGGATCTTGAAGCGTTTTAATTCTTATACTTCCAGGTAAAAAGGTAACAAAATTAAAGGAAACTTAAAGGCTCGTTCTCGCTGTCATGCAAGGACGTGCTCGGCAACGGCACGGCACCGGCTCGGCAAAATATGTTAATCATTGCGTCTTATGAATTTTGACGGGCCGTCGCTTGCCGAGACGTTGCTCTCATAGTGTGAAATGACCTTGCACGATAGTGAGAATCAGCCATAACTTCAATCGAAATGTTACAATAATGGTAACATCAGAAACAAAACCGATCCAAATTCATCCAGGTACTAATTAGATAAAAAACATAATACGGATTTGTTGCTTTTTTTTTGCGAATATTTCTTTTTACTGGCAAGGTACCTAGACTTTATGAATATGTTTGTAGAGGTGGGGGGGTGGTAATTACCGCTCTCACCTAAGATCACTACCGCAAATGGCAAAAAAACATACTACCTATTAGTAAGTTAAATTTTACGCACTATCAAGTAAATCACACGGTTTTTGTAAAGTAAATCGCACAGTAAACACGGACGCCTTGTTTTTCCAACAAAAGTATACCTTGCGTAGCAATGCTCTCCTTTCAAGAAGGGATTTTTAAAGAATAACAAAAGAGTTGTAGGCGGCTGCTATCACAAACGCTGGGGAAAGAGGACAAATATTAATGCACTAACTTTTTCAAACGTTACGTTATTAATTAAATAATAACAATTAAATAGTTTGCTGAGAAATAGTGTTCAAAGAAATATGAAAGATAAAATTTTAATAAATATGATCGTAGGTAAAGTATAGTACGTAATTCGAATTGTAATGCAATTATCAACTCTTTGCATTGCTCACTCGCCGCCAGGCGGTTTCTTGCGTAATCCGTTCATGCGTAATATACTATTTACAACACTCATTACCTTACTATTAATGTTTTGCTTAATATCGGCTATTTTTTTTTTCTTTTATGATTATAGTTACCATCTATAATCTAAGAAAGACCTTATTTGTTAACATTGATTGTCGTTTGGATTGTGTAGAATAGTATATTTTCGGAAATAATTTAAGTGAAGATTTCAGTTTCAGATCAAAACTGTAGTGTTCCGCATTGGTGTAAAGTGGACAGAAGCACTTAAGAATCGTCAAACAAAAGGTCTTTTAATCTCAATTTAAACTTACAGCCCTTTTGGCAGTTTTGTACTTTATTAGCGGTTGGTGTTTGTAGTACGACCGTAGACCATAAACACAACACCGTCTGTCCAGCTTCTTTGCGTTCAGACCGGTCGTGGCGCCGCCGGTGGAATTCTCGCTTTTATCGTAACTCTTATAATAGAGACTTCTTGCAAAGCCCGTTAATACATTAATATATTTTCTTTTTGGCCGCGCACCGCCTTTTCCTAGAAGTTAATCATTTTTTTTGCATTTGCACACACAATAACCCAAAGTATTGCAAACTACAGATCTCATAATCCAGTCATAAAACTCTTGGAAAGTGAAGCTGTGCTTGTGTGGCATGTTATTGAGAGTCAGTAATGGGTGAAAGAGATAACTACATGTTTGTTGTCTGAATGGCAACAATGTTGAAGTCTGTTAAAAGTTAGTAGTCAAGTGTTAGAGATGAGCTTAGCCGCGAATATTCATTCGCAGCTATAACTGCGATAATTGTGAATATAAACTGTTAATGCTAACTGCGATTGTGGTGCTATAAACAGCACCAAACTCTAGCATCTGTTTTTGATCGGTTAAAAAGAAATAGCTTATTAATTTGGACTTGCATTTTTGAATATTCGATAATTAATTGGGGGTGGTATAGTTATAGTGAGTTCGATTAAATAACATTGAGAAATATACTTAATAAAGCACGGATTTATTCTTAAAAAAATTAAATTATTGTTCTTAAAATGTTATTCACAATCACATTAGCAGTTTAATGTCGCACTTTACAGCTCGCAGTACTGTATACAGGGTGTTATGGAAATGACGTATTATATTTAAACCGGCAAATCCCGAGATGAAAATAAATTCAAGAAAAATAACCATAAATGGCGCTTTGAATTAGTAAGCGAAATATACACTTTATATGAAATCTGAAAATTTACGTGGCCGCTCCTGAGGCCCTTCGCAATCAATATTTTATTGAGGCAGTCTCAAGTTTCAAAAGAGGTCAGCGCATTGTAGGTGGTGTTGTCATTGTAATTCTAAACGCACGTGTTCAGTTTTTGACAACAAGACGTCTTGGCGCGCGTTGTCACTTCTTTTTCAAACTTTTTAGTCAAAGAAAACTACAATTTTAAGGTACATACTTTCTTACCTTCGATCTTATTTTAAATTAATCCGTTTTACAATTAAATTCCATAAAAAAATAAAACACAAAAAGTATGCTTTTCAACAGAACTAACAGTAGATAATATCACACATATTTTAAATCACATTACAACATTTCTTATAATGAATTATTTCACAACAAAAAAAAATCGGGCAATACAACTAACAAAACGTTTAAAATTCGTATACGTCAAGCACGTGGCACGCTCGACGTCCTTCCACTTCAGAGTCGCGAAGGCTACTGAAGTATGAAGGGCGCGCCGCCAGTATTCAAGTAAGGGCGAGACACGTGGTGTGATCTGACAACACTGTTAGTATACTCTAGTGACCTACATTGTTGCTAAGTGAATCCAGATGTAACGGCGCGACAGTATGCGGGTAAAAAGGGTTTTTACCTTAGTATTTAGATATTCGATTTAAAAAAAAAAGTATGTAGACTTTCTCTTTGACTCCGTAGGAGTCACCCATTTAAATATAATAAGTCATTTCCATAACACCCTGTATAAATAGTACATAGTTGAAGACATGGCGATGTGCTAGATGCAACGAGCAAGACGCCGGCCGCGATCTCTTTACTTCGTTCGTTCGTTCACTGTCGCAATTCGCAGTTTATTTTATAATAGTTCGCAGATTGTGAATGCGATTTTTCAATCACAGTGAATATTTAGCAGTTAGCGATTATCTGCTCAACACTACTGGTTATATCAGATGGTTAAATATTAAAACATAACCATACTTATCGGTGAAAAGATAAATCCTTATTTAATGATCTTCTCGTTTACAAACTACACATGAATGCACCATAATTGTTTATAATTAAAGACGATTTTTCATCAATAATCACAAAGAAAAAACACGAATCAACGTTGTGATGTTACGCGATTAGTATTCATTCATATTTTGGGTCACAGGTAAAACAATACCACAATGTACTCAATTTTTCCTCGTATGATATACACCGTGTTCAAGATAAGGAGGGCCAGGGATCTCGGAAACCGTAACAGATACGAAGTCGGTTAAATGGAGGTAAAGTTGCCCATTTACGTGCCTAATAATATGCCGTTGAGAAAGTTTTAAAATTCCGAGTAGTTCCGGAGATATACGGATATCGGAACAAACCCGAAATTCTTAAAAATCGTTTTAAGTTTTTCCTGGATTTTTTTGAGATCGAATTCTAAAGTAAATTGCACTTTTACATTGCCACTTTTTCCTCTCTATCTAACAGCGTTAATTGTTTTATAATCCGACGATTCGTCTTTAAAGGGCCATTATTAACTTTCTTTTTTTAAATACGGTCCTGTTTTCCTGATATTGGAATTTCAGAGGTTTTTTTTCTTCCGAATGCAACGATGTATGACACATTGTGGTTTAATCACGTTTCGAGGGTTTTTGAACTACATCAGGAAATTTTGGGATACGGTCCTGTATTTCTCCTAATTTTATAAATAATATCTTATAAGTAAGCTCTAAATTTTTACTTATGTTAGACTAGTTCAATAAATAAATCATTTAATAATAAACCACAGATAAGTGAACAAAAATAACATACCAAAACAGAAATAAAATGAACAACGAAAAAAGTAAGGAACACATAATCAGGTGGTCTGAAACACCATGGCCAGCACGTTCGCCTGATATGACACCGTTAGATTTTTTCCTCTGGGGTATGTCGAAAATTATGTTTATAAACACAACTTCGAAACAGAAGACGAACTTAGGAGGTTGGTGCTTGAAGCCTTTCAAAGTATTACTCCAGAAATGTTGTCAAATGTTTTAGAATCGACAGTTGGAGTTATTTGTGCTTAGAAAATAACGGAAATCATTTTGAACACCTGATTATGTAGCTCCTTACTTTTTTCGTTGTTCGTTTTATTACTGGTATGGTATGTTTTTGTTCACTTATTGGTGTTTATTATTGAATTTTTTTTCACTTATTTGTGGTTTATTATTAAATTATTTGTTATTTATTGAACAAGTCCAACATAAGTAAGAATTTAGATCTTACTTATGAGATCTTATTTATAAAATTAGGAGAAATACAGGACGGTATACCAAAATTTCCTGATGTTGTTCAAAAACCCTCGAAACGTCATTAAACCACAATGTGTCATACATCGTTGCATTCGGAAGAAAAAAAGAAAAGCTCTCAAATTCCGATATCAGGAAAAGAGGACCGTATTTAAAAAAAGAAAGTTGATAATGGCCCTTCGAAGACGACTAGTCGGATTACAAAACAATTAACGCTGTTAGATAGAGCGGAAAAAGTGGCAATGTAAAATTGCAATTTACTTTAGAATTCGATCTCAAAAAACCCAGGAAAAAAATAAAACGATTTTTCAGAATTTCGATTATTTCCGGATATCTCCGGAACTACTCGGAATTTTAAAACTTTTAACCGACTTCGTATCTCTTACGGATTCCGAGATCCCTGTACTGGCCCTCCTTATCTTGGACACGGTGTATACTCCAGCAAAAATTAACTTTTTCTTAACGTGTTTGTATTAAGTCTTGCGCTATTTGCATTTTAAGAATTGCACCGCTAATTTGGCAACAAACACTCCCTATTTGATCGAAGACCAGAATTATTGCTGATTCTTAAAAAAAAAGAACTAGTTCTTCAATCGATAAAAAATTACGGGGCGTTCAGCCGTCACGTAAAAGAATGGGATGCGGAGAATCTCATTATTATTATTCCAAGTGAACGCTGATGGTATACCCTTTCGTTACTTATTATTGCGTATTCATTAAAATAACTAACGTATTTTTTAATATTAAATTTTACATGATACCTTGATTTATTGGAGTCGCATTTTACCTTTTCCAATGATAACAACTCGTTGACAATTGGTTTTATTAAATAAAACGTATACACCGTGTCCAAGATAAGGAGGGCCAGTACCTACAGGGATCTCGGAAACCGTAACAGATACGAAGTCGGTTAAATGGAGGTAAAGTTGCGCATTTACGTGCCTAATAATATGCCGTCTAGAAAGTTTTAAAATTCCGAGTAGTTCCGGAGATATCCGGAAAAACCGAAATTCTGAAAAATCGTTTTTTTCCCTGGGTTTTTTTGAGATCGAATTCTAAAGTAAATTGCACTTTTACATTGCCACTTTTTCCGCTCTATCTAACAGCGTTAATTGTTTTGTAATCAGACGAGTCGTCTTCGAAGGGACATTATCAACTTTCTTTTTTTAAATACGGTCCTGTTTTCCTGATATTGGAATTTGAGAGCTTTTTTCTTCCGAATGCAACGATGTATGACACATTGTGGTTTAGTGACGTTTCGAGGGTTTTTTGAACATCAGGAGATTTTGGGATACGGTCCAGTATTTCTCCTAATTTTATAAATAATTTCTCATAAGTAAGCTCTAAATTTTTATTTATGTTGGACTAGTTCAATAAATAACAAATAATATAATAATAAACCACAAATAAGTGCACAAAAATCATTCCAAAACAGTAATAAAACGAACAATGAAAAAAGTAAGGAGCTACATAATCAGGTGTTCTGAAACCCCATGGCCAGCACGTCCGCCTGATATGTGACACCGTTAGATTTTTCCCCTGGGGATATGTCGAAAATTATCTTCATAAACACAACTTCGAAACAGAATACGAACTTCGGAGGTTGGTGCTTGAAGCCTTTGAAAGTATTACGCCAGAAATGTTGTCAAATGTTTTAGAATCGACAGTTAGAAGATGTTATTTGTGCTTAGAAAATAACAGAAATCATTGTGAACACCTGATTATGTAGCTCCTTACTTTTTTCGTTGTTCGTTTTATTACTGTTTTGGTATGTTTTTGTTCACTTATTGGTGTTTATTATTGAATTATTTTTTGTTTGGGTTTTGTTTATTTGTGGTTTATTATTAAATTATTTGTTATTGATTGAATTAGTCCAACATGAGTAAAAATTTAGAGCTTACTTATGAGATATTATTTAAAAAATTAGGAGAAATACAGGACCGTATCTCAAAATCTCCTGATGTTGTTCAAAAAACCCTCGAAACGTTATTAAACCACAATGTGTCATACATCGCTGCATTCGGAAAAATAGCTTTCAAATTATAATATCAGGAAAACAGGACCGTATTTAAAAAATAAAGTTGATAATGGCCCCTCGAAGACGACTCGTCGGATCACAAAACAATTAACGCTGTTAGATAGAGCGGAAAAAGTGTCAATGTAAAAGTGTAATTTACTTTAGAATTCAATCTAAAAAAAAACAGGAAAAAAATAAAACGATTTTTCAGAATTTCGTTTTTTCCGGATATCTCCGGAACTACTAGGAATTTTAAAACTTTCTAAACGGCACATTATTAGGCACGTAAATGCGCAACTTTACCTCCATTTAACCGACTTCGTATCTGTTACGGCTTCCGAGATCCCTGTACTGGCCCTCTTTATCTTGGACACGGTGTATACTACAGAAGATAGAACGATACTTGGAACAAAAAACTTAGTTAACTTTACTATAAAAATAGAAAAACTAACCATAATTTATGGTTCTGGACTGTGGAATATTTTTTTTATTAAGAACTAAATTGGATCCATTTAATCGAAGTTGGATCTGTTGCCATTAACGAGATCACCAGGCCATCTTTATCTTGGGCACCCCTGTAGATGACAACAGTCTACACGGTGCCCAAGTAAAGTGGCCTATTAGAAGCAGGGTTCGGAGGATATATATCAAGTGATATATATCATGATATATATCACGATATATATCATGATATTTATAACTTGATATATATCCGATATATTCGACAATTTCATTTATTAAATTAAAAATGTTTTCCACCATTCTAAACATCCGAAAATGTCTCAATACGCCACTGTACAAAATTATAATTACTGTAGGGATTCACTTGGCTACCGCGCAAGCATCACCGCGCCGACGCCGCCTACTTCGGGATTCCCAGGTACGCGACGATTTGTTTCGCTCTTTTTTTTTTAGAGAGTTATATGCCTCAGCCAACCAAGAAACTGATGAAACAGCATGTTTTAACCATGGCAAAAGTGACATTATAAAGATAGTCAATGCTCAGGTTGCATTAAATGCCACTGACCTAATTGCTCGTCTAGATCCAATAGCCATAGCTCTTGATAGAGTTCAAAGAGACTATACAACTATATCTGTGTGTGTAGAGGTCTGGCATAAATTAGAATTGGATTTCTCAGAACAGCCACTTTTGGTGAAAAAAAGTTTCTTTAAATGAAAAAATATGGCACTTGGGGCAATGCATTATCTAGCAAATATTATTGATCATCGATTTTTGGGACGACATTTAACAGCTATTCAAAAAGGAGAGGCTTTTGAATATTTGAATAGTATCAATAGTTCTTTTGTTCCATTTGTGATGTCTCTTATATCACAAGTTAGCCCATTTCCAAAGTACTTTTTTGGGGATCATTTTAGACTTACTCCACCAGTAACGTGGTGGAAATCGATCCCTGTATTGGACTCAGACTGGCCAGACAAGGACGCTTTTTTGAAATGATGTGAACAGTTACACACTGCAGTGGATTCTGAAGTTATGGTCACTAAGAATAACATTATTGATATTGATGATAATGATGATTCATCAGATGAGGATGATATACCAATATCAATGTTAATAAAATAATGTTAACATCTGTTTGTTCTTAATTCTTTTCTTTTTACCTAATTGGAGTTATGAGCAAATGTTAGAATAAAAAGTTTTTTTGTTTACAATATAAGTTTTAATTTTGTGATTGTGTTGAAATATTAATGTTAATAAAATAATACTAAAATCTGTTTATTTTAATATTTTTAATAATGATTTTTGTTTTTTCTGCTTAATTAGAGAGAGAAATATATAGAATATAGGTTTTTGTTAATGAGTTTGTGTTAAAATATAGTTTGTGCAAGAAATAATGCCGTTTTTTAATTAAGAAAATAAATTTTAAACATGATTGTATATCGGATATATATCCGATATATATCCGATATATATCGGATATATATCATGTGATATGATATTTATATAAATATCATGATATTTTCGAACCCTGATTAGAAGTATCTTGAGAACTAAATGGGATTTTATTTTGAAAATTTGGCTGTGGCTATAAGAGATGGTTTTCTACGTTTCTAAAATATTTTGGATGATGCGGCGTTGCCGGATCATACCGAAAGTGGTAGCAACTTCGGAATTTTAAATGAATTACCCTATATATTATATTTTTTTTGGAATCTAGGTAAAAATCTAGAACAGTTTTCTGTATAATATCATATACCTATCTTTAAGAGTTTTTGAATTATAAATAATTTTGTGATTTTTTAACGCCGTATCGGGACCTGAAAAGAAAATCATATCTTTTTAGCGGTTCCAGCTAGAAAGCTGAAATTTTGACAATAATTTCACAAGACCATCACAATTTTATAATTTCGAACAGTATTTAATTAGTTTTATACAGGGCGTCTCCAAAACAATATTTGTGAGGGAGATGAATTATTGCAAAAATCTTCCTTTTTTAAAATGGGACACCCTATATTTGATATGTTTTGCGAATGGAGGATCGAATTTGCTATCTAATGATATTAAGTGTTCCTATACCTATCTTCAATATTTTCGGACTTATAGCAAAATTTAAAAATTATCTTATAAAAATATATTTTTTGGTAGTTGGCTGTGGATTCATAGAAACAAAATAATGAAAAGTCCATTTGACGTTATGTCTGTGTTACTGTAGTAAAAATGGCCAATTCACATTATTCGAGCTTAGATATTTTAATTTTATTTTATATTCATGGGGAGTGTGGTAGAGTTTTATCTAGAACTTGCAGAAAATTTAATGAACTTCATCCTGATGCAGCTCCTATGACTCCCAAAAAGTTTAAAAGAGTAGAAGCAAACTTTTTATATTTCAATAATGTACGAGCACCCAGAATGGTGAATAAATACGTTACAGGTAATGAAGAAAATGAGATAAACGTGTTGGCCTACTTTTATGCATTTCCACACGCTTCAATTTATTGCGCAGAAAACGATTTGGATCTAGCATACATGTAAATTAATAGAATTTTGCATAAACATAATATGCATAATTACAAACTGATTACGCTTCAAGCTCTTGAGCCTGATGATCCTCCGAAACGTCTTGAATTCTGTGAGATGGTTTTGATTCGCACGCAAGAAAACCCAAACTTTTTAAAAAATATTATTTGGACAGACGAATGCAAGTTTTCAAAAGAAGGAATAACAGAAGAAATTCTCATTTTTGGGCTAGCGAAAACCCTCATTTCGTGAGAGAAAGAAGTTTTCAACATAAGTTCAGTTTTAATGTATTCTTTTTGCTAATGCACGACAAAATTGCTTTCTGCTTATATGACGAGAACCTGACTGGTGCAAAATACTTGGAAATATTAAGGTCAATAGTGTCAGACTTTCTGGATGATCTACCTTTGGAAATCCTTCGAAATTGCTTTTACCAATTAGATGGAGCACCAGCACACTGCTCACATGGAGTTTCTGCAGAACTATTTAGTATGTTTGAGGACCGATGGATTGGCCGAGGAGGTCCTTGGAAATGGCCCCCAAGGTCTCCGGATCTTACCCCCCCCTAGATTTTTTATCTATGGGGTAGGATTAAAGAAATAGTATACAAGACACCCGTCACAACAAGGGAAGATTTAGAAAATCGAGTACGAACAGCTTTGGGGTCTCTAGAAGGGAAATAAATGAAAACGGTGACAAATGAACATGTTATCACCACAGTTCATGAATGTTTAAGAGCCAACGGAGGGCATTTTAAACAATTTATTTATTAGTTATTTCATTCGTGTTGTTTCGTAATTTTAATTTTGTTTTTTATTTATTAATAAATTGCTTTTGTTAGCCATTTTTTTTACAACAACACAGACATGTCAAACGAATTTTTCATTATTTTATTTTTATGAATCCATTCCACAGCCAACTACCAAAAAAGATATTTTTATAAGATAATTTTTAAATTTCGCTATAAGTCCGAAAATATTGAAGATAGGTATAGGAACACTTAATATCATTAGATAGCAAATTCGATCCTCCATTCGCAAAACATATCAAATACAGGGTGTCCCATTTAAAAAAAAGGAAGATTTTTGCAATAATTCATCTCCCTCAGAAATATTGTTATGGAGACGCCCTGTATAAAACTAATTAAATACTGTTTAAAATTATAAAATTGTGATGGTCTTGTGAAATTATTGTCAAAATTTCAGCTTTCTAGCTGGAACCGCTAAAAAGATATGATTTTCTTTTCAGGTCCCGATACGGCGTTAAAAAAATCACAAAATTATTTATAATTCAAAAACTCTTAAAGATAGGTATATGATATTATACAGAAAACTGTTCTAGATTTTTACCTAGATTCCAAGAAAAATATAATATATAGGGTAATTCATTTAAAATTCCGAAGTTGCTACCACTTTCGGTATGATCCGGCAACACCGCATCATCAAAAATATTTTAAAACGTAGAAAACCATCTCTTATAGCCACAGCCAAATTTTCAAAATAAAATCTCCTTTAGGTCTCGAGATACTTCTAATAGGCCACTTTACTTGGGGCACCCTGTATAATTAGATAATACAAAATATTTTTGGTATTTAGTAATAAGAAGTAAAATAATTAATATTTTGTTGTTACAGCCATTTCACACCAAAACCTACCATCATGTCAATGTTCACGCTACGACCCAAAGGAAAAAGGTTGTTAACTAAACACAAGCTTCACTTATAAGGTAGGTGATAATTTAGGTGTTTAATAATAGTGAACAAACTCTTAATGCCTTTACGTAAATAAACATAAGGTCCTATGAATCGTTGAGAAATGTGAGAAATTTTAGGTATCTATTTTTAATATTACTAGAATATTTCTCATGACATAGGTTAATAACCTCGATAAAAAATAGCCATTTCATTTAAGTTGGATATTGTTGATCTGGTATACTAATTGTCAAATTGATGCCATTACAGACTGGTACAGGCTCACTTTAAACTTTAATCTGAATTTAAATAAATCTAGTTTTTAAAGTAATTATGAGACTGGCCAGGGCCGCGCCAAGACCTTCTGGCGCCCTCGGGCTAGCCACTATTATGCGCCTCCCCCCACAGCGATTTCATTGTATAGTAGTATTTGCAGAATTATATCGTTGATCTTTTGACTGCAATAAAACCGCATTATCCCTTGGACCATAAAATAAATAAGGAAATCCCAAAGTTTAAAACCTTTTCGAGCAGAGCCGGACCAGGTATACAAATTCAATTTATACCTATGCCTGATGCATATATAAATACAAAGTGATCTTTAATAATTTTAATCTTTAGTGGTTTTCCGGCGAGTAATTTTTAGTTAGGCTTATTAGTGATAGAATGTGGCATCCTTGGAATTGTGCTGATAGGGGGGCATCTTCAAGTATCATTTTTAAAAGGAAGCATTTATCTACCGATGCCAAACTAATAATTAAAAATTTGTATCAATCGTTGTTGAGTAGAAATTTTAATTCGATGGATGCTTTAGCAGAGACGTATACTTTGACAAAAACTAATTTATCGTCGGTAAGAGACATAGTACTTAAACCTGTTAATCCTAGAAAAAATCGGAGTGATTCTGGCACATTTAGAAGCATTGACGAAAATGACATGGATTTATTAAGATGAAAGATTTACCAAATGTATGAGGCACAAACTGTATCCACTTTGATTTCCCTCAAAGAGCGGCTGACTAAAGACGAAACAAATATCTCATGTAGCCTTTCAAGCCTTAGGAAAATATTGCGTAAAATGGGTTTTAAATACCGAGGCATTGATAAAAGACAAACATTAATGGAATCTCAACGTTTGCGGGAATGGAGACTTAAATATTTAACAGCTGTTAAACAATTTAGAGAAGAAAATCGTCCAATTATTTACCTTGACGAAACATGGTTCGATATCCATGACATTCCAAGAAAAGGTTGGGATGATTCTTCCAAAAAATGTCAAACCAAGGCGCCATCAAATAATGGCAAAAGAATCACATTATTACATGCTGGTTCAGAGAACGGGTTTGTTCCAAATTGTCTGTTGCTTTCAGCTAAAAACATAGCAGATTCTTCTTTAGATTACCATCAAGATACCGACGCACAACTTTTTGAAGTGGTTTAATCATAAACTCCTTAAAAATATACCTGAAAATAGCGTCATTGTAATGGACAATGCTAGTTATCATAGTCGGCAAGCAAAAATCATTCCCAATTCTAATAATACAAAAGCAGAAATTCAAAATTTTATGATTGAAAATTATTTATATTTTGAAGAAACTTACAAAAAACGAGAACTGCTAGAAGTATTAAAAGCTTTTAAAATAAATAAGGAATACGAGTGTGACAAACTTGCGGCAGAAAATGGACATGCAGTGTTGCGTCTTCCTCCATACTATTGTATATTCAATCCTATTGAGCTAATATGGCACCAATTAAAATCCAATATTAGGTTGAGGCGTATACAATAGGGGTTAATCAGGTAGTTTATTTATGGCAGTAAGAGTCAACGGTATAATTCTGCAACAACTATAAGTTTCCAAATTTTGCGAGAAAGCAATCGCTGCAATTTGTGTCGAACCAGTTTTTAAGCTTTTTATACAGAGTGTCACAGATAAGAATGCACTCTATAGGGAACCGAAAAATTATGAAATTAGAGAAAAGTTGCGCATATTAATAATAAAGTCGGATTGAAAATTTAATTAAACTATCTATGGAGGAGAAAACGTGGCAATGAGAATGTAAAATTTATTTTCACATATTTCTTCAAATAGAAGCAGAAAACAAAAGTACCAAATCGTAAAAATTCGGTTTTGTCCAAATAACTGATAGGTTTAAAGAACCGCGAGTTGTTTGGCAATTGAGCTTGCTATGGTTTTTTGAAAATTTTATTAAAATTACTACGGTAAGCAATAAAGATGCTTTGATGTCTTTAATCACTTTCCGTGAGAAATACATTTGTAAGGAATTCATAAAGTTGTTGCTTCGAAGGACTACAGCCTATAATTTCAGCTGAATGTTGGTTGTTAAAACACAATAAAACGCCGGGTGACATTGGCTAATTCGGAGTAATCTTTATTGCTTTAAAAATCTGGAATCCACACACTACCAAAAAATACCATATAAGGGGACAGTAAAAGCACAATTATATTCACCATTTCCTCATCTCAGGATAGATATTCCGTGATGTTGCTGCAGCCACCTAAACGACGTTCTCTGTTTGAGCGCTACTCCAACGAATACTTATAAACAGGAAAAAGACAAACAGCCGTGTTAAAAAATCGAAGTAGGCATGAACAAACCCGGCATCCATTAAGTATGGCATCAGCTGACAAACGCACGTGCTTTTCAAATGTCACTTTTGTCAAAATTTTTATTACTGTCAATAGTTTAAAGTGATATTTAACCAACAAAAAACACCCACAACCCTTTTATTTAATTTACTAAGTGGTGAAAATCAAGTATTAGGATTCTGACATGTTTTAAGCTGTAAATATCACTTTAAAATAATCCTTACACACTCTTATATCATTTATTGAATTAGTAACTACAAATGAAAAATTAAACTTCAGAAATAAGCTTGTAAGTAGTTTTATTAAAAAATAGGAAGTAAATCATAATTTACATAAAATATTTTACCATCTTCAACTGGGCTCTAGGTCCTAGCAAATATTTCAGGCTTCAAGCCCGAGCATATTTTTGAGCTCCATATGATTTATTAAATGAAATTATTATTGATGTTTACTCTCAGTAAAGATGACTAAATGAATATTTCAATTATAAATTACTTGCACCAAAAATAAAACGACGTTTCTCGTGAAAAGATTAGAAAATTAAAAATTATTTTAGAATTTAAGGACGCTTCGCTTTCGCCATTTTCATTCACTTTATATATCATTCATATGTTGCTTGATTATATTCCATGCCAGACGAAGAAAATTGACTTGTAAAATTATTTAACAACTCGGCCTGTTCGCATTTTATGTCTGTCTCTGTCTGCATCAACCTTTCCCGATTCGGTAAAGTGAGACAAATATGGCCAAGATCAAATCGCCTTCATTAAACACGCCCACTTTATGGATTCCTAATATAACTACGTAAGTCTGATATTGACATTTAATGCATACTAATATATAAAGATTAACGTAGTTTACTTGTGAGCGTATGGAGCAGAGTAGGCTTAGCATCACGTCCATGGCCTTCTTACGTGTTTCGATCCCCCCATAAGCAGTCTCACCGGGTTGCGCTACTCCGCGACACTGCCGTACCGCTCCGTTCACGCGCCGTCGCCTACTAAAAAGTGTCTATTTGACAGGGCGGCCATTAAAGTTATAATAGTCCAGATAAGTTAGCAGCCCGGTGAGACTGCTTATGGGGGGGGATCGAAACACGTAAGAAGGCCTTGGAAGTGATGCTAAGCCTACTCTGCTCCATACGCTCACAAGTAACCTACTTTTATCTATCTGTTTCACTCTATCATTTAAGCGTCAATATCAGACTTACGTAGAGTTAATATGAAATGCCAAAAAGTGATTGTTTATGCAGGCGACTTGATCCTGGTCATATTTGTCTCACTTTACTGAATTCGGGAAGGTTGCTGCAGACAGAGACATGCATAGAATACGAACAGCACGAATTGTTAAACAAGCTAACTTCCTTCGTCTGGCGGGAATGAAAATCAAGCAACATCTGATGTGATTTAAAATGGTGGAGAAGACGCAACATCTTTAAATTTTAAAATAATTTTTAATTTTCTAATCTTTTCACGAAAAACGTCGTTTCCTTTTTGGTGCAAGTGAGTAATTTGTAATTGAAATATTCATTTAGTTATCTTTACTAAGAGTAAGCATCAATAATAATTTCTTTTCCTAAATCATATGGAGCCCAAAAATATGCTTGGACTTGAAGATTGAAATATTTGCTAGGATCTAGAGCCCAGTTGAAGATGGTAAAATATTTTATGTAAATTATGATTTACTTCCGATTTTTTCATAAAACTACTCACAAGCTTATTTCTGAAGTTTAATTTTTCATTTGTAGTTACGTTACTAGTTCAAAAAATGATATAAGAGTGTGTAAGGATTATTTTAAAGTAATATTTACAGCTTAAAACATGTCAAAATCCTAATATTTGATTTTCACCACTTAGTAAATCAAATAAAAGGGTTTTGAATATTTTTTGTTGGTTAAATGTCACTTTAAAATATTGACTGTAATCAAAATTTGGACAAAAGTGACATTTGAAAAGCACGTGCGTTTGTCAGCTGATTCCAGGCGTAATGGATGCCGGGTTTGTGCGTTTGTTCATACTTGCTTCGATTTGTCAACACGGCTGTTTGTCTTCTTCCTGTTTATAAGTATTCGTTGTTTATAAGTATTCGTTGTAAGTTAGGTTAGGGATGTAAATACATAGTCCACCCTGCCGCGTGAGTGAAACCTATATATTATATGATGTTTTTCTTATTAAATTTGGGTTTGTTTGGGTTTGTTCGGGTTTGTTGTTAAAATTAAATGGGGAAATCAGCAAAAATCAACATTTTAAAACGGAAACCCCCAAATTTTATAATTATTTTCTATTTACAATTAAAATAGTAAGGGTAAGTTTGTGTAAGGTTATCTTTTTCGAAAATTTTTACTTTGCGAAATATTGCCAATTTAATATTTTTATATGGCGATTTTGCTGCAATTGAAAAACAGTCAAATGCCAAAGAAATACATGTGTCACATGTTCTTGTTATTACTTTGTCACATTCTCCATAAATAATAAACAAGTTAAAATAATCTCCGTTTGTATAATTTAAGCGCCCCGGCGTGATTATTAATACATTTTCAAATGGAAAGTGACAGCTTCATACATCTCTTTAACATTTGACTATTTTTGAATGTCATCATAACCAACTAGAAGTAACTGAACTTATAGTACGCAGCAAAATCGCCATATAAAAGTATTAAATTGGCAATATCTCGAAAACTAAAAATATTCGGAATAGACAACCTTATACCAACTTACCCTTATTTTTAATGCTAAATAAAAAATAATTGTTAATCTTGGGGGTTTCCATTTGAAAATATAGTGTTTGCTCAATTCCGTTTTTAATCTTATTTCTTGAACCTGTAATAATTAATAGTTTAAAACTATTATAAAAATCTACTAAGGCAGGTCCATTTCAACAAAGAATCCGACCCAAATTAAATTATAAAGGCTTCCTTCCTTATAGGAAAAATTAATAATTATTTTAAGGTCCGCAAACGTCATTTTAGAGATAAAACCTTAAGAAACAAACCTTAGGTATAAGACATGATATACAAAACCTGTCTAGAATCTTGCGTATAATCCAAAAATGTAATAATATATAGGGTGTTTCATTTAAAATAAACAAGTCGGTACCAACTTCCGGTATAACCGGGAGTGACAGATTCGTCAAAATAGCGAGTACCAATATTTCAAGCCAATATCTTTTTTAGTTCCCGAGATCTTTAACTAGGTCACTCAGCATGAATTACCCTGTATACCTAGCCGTAGAAATACTTTGTTACCTAATTTTAGTGGGCAAGACTTGCGTGCGCTAGCTTGCTCATCTTAAAAATTATTATACGTGATTCCTGTGGAGATACGGTGTGTCCTGCGATTCGCGACAACCTGTTTGCATAAAAGAACGCATTTTACGTCCTACAAACATGCATATTTGCTTCCCATGAGACCGTGGCATGGGAATAATTTCTTTGGGAACGAAATTTCGCGACGAGTCGATCGTGCGTTACCTGGGTATCGTTTTACGACGGTATTATTATTGACTTCTATACCGGATGGAACAAAACGACTCGATTATTTAATTAGAGTAACTATTAATAAAATTAACGATTTAGCGATTACACAGCCCAACAACAAAAAATGTTTGTCTTGGTGCCGAAGAAAAAATGAGATTTTAATGCAATGATTCCAAAAACACACAGCTTTTCTTCGTATCAGCTCTAGGTTTTGGGATAGAGTCTACTCATCATAAATTGTAATATTAATATATTTGACAATTATAATGGTCATAAATTTGATCAAAAATTTAACTAATTCCAAGACTAATGCCTTTTTAATAATACCTATGTATTCATAAATCACTGGAAATACCTAATCTTATATTGGCAAAAGGCCATATAATTATTACAGATAAGAAATAATTTTTCCTTGAATTTTTTGCACCTGCAGATTTCTTATTTTTGTATTTGAAATTAGCACAAAATATACATTAGAAGGCAATAAAAGAGAATGAAATTGTATACCGTAGGCCTCATAAATTAATTCGTTAACTTCACTAGTGTCCTAGGGTATAGTACCTATATAATCCCCATATGCGGAATATTGCCTGCATTCATTTGTAAAATTTTGTTGAAACTTGAGTTTCATTGCAAGAGTGTGTTTTTGAAAAATCTTATTTAAACATGGCTTCTACAAGTAGGCGTAAAAAATATAAAACAATATCGTTAGTGCCTAAAAAAATTAAATATGATGAACATCAGTGGGTAATCTGTGTTGACTTAAAAATGGTGAACTTTCTTCTGGGACAGCAAGGTGGCTATACAAAATATCCTTGTTTGCTTTGTCTTTGGGACAGCAGGGCTAAGAATCAAACTGGATTAGAATAGAGTGGTCTTGTAGAGATGCTTTAGTACAAGGAGAAGCTATCGTAATTAATGAAGCGTTGGTTGAACGGGAAAAAATCATATTTCCTCCTTTGCATATTAAACTAGGACTAATGAAACAATTTGTAATACTTGTCCAGTAAATTTCCTGCACTCAGCAAGGAGAAATTGAAGGCCGGAATATTTGATGGACCTCAGATCAGAGAGCTCATAAAAGATTCACATTTTACAGACTCGATGACCGAAACTGAATTTAATACATGGTGCTCTTTTGTTAAAGTTGTGCCAAATTTTCTCGGAACAATAAATCGGAAAATTACCGAGAGATAGTGGAAGATATGCTTAACAATTTTAACCAACATGGGTGTATATGAGCATTAAGATCCATTATCTCCACAGCCACTTGGAACGATTCCCAGAAAATGTTGGCGATCTTAGTGAAGAACAGGGGGAATGATTCCACCAGGATATAAAAACTATGAATGAGAGATATCAGGGTAGATGATACATTCACATGATGGACGATTACTGCTGGAGTCTTTAACGAGACTGTCATTTTCAATCTCATGCGAGAAAATCTTATAAAAGGAAGTTCTTGGCTGATGCAAATTAGCTCATTATTTATTAGTTTAGGTTAATTTAAATTAATAACTTGAGTTAATATTGTTAATGTTATTAACAGATGATTTTTGTATTTGTGTGGTGTACAATAAACATTTTTCTTCCATTTCTGAGTTTTTTTTTGTGGTAGCAGTAATACATATATAATTATGCGATATAAAATATCCGCAACTCGAAAATATATCTTATGGCTCTAGTTTTTGAAAACGATCTGATGGAGCAAATCTGAGGTTATTTTTAGGTTTAGCAGACCCAAATTACCTATAAACAGTAACAAAATTGCCTGCACCAAATTATGTGTTGACCACTGTTATATAGATACTATGTGATCGAATTGTGAACTTCGGCTATAACAACTGTGCTTGTTGCCTTCACATTCGCATAGTATTGTACTTTTTATTCGCCTTTATTTGAATATCGACCCTTTATTCTCGTTTTCAGTAATTATGGGATAAATAAGTAAGTAAATCACAGAATAATTTTTTATTTTTTCCGGGCGGATTGTGTAAACAGGGTATTTGGTTTACCGACATATATCTGAAAGGGGATGATAGGTAACATATTGAACATATTTAATCATAACGATGATTTTATTTAAACACTATATTTTATTCATTTCACACAGTAAATTCATTTTGTAAATTCACAAATTTCTTTTATCATATGTAGATCCTATTACGTGTTTATATCGATGAAATACGTAAACCAAAAACCCTGTAGATTATGTGTCAAAATTATTTTTATTATATATATTTATTTTCAAATGCATTCCATAGTGTATGGAAAATACTAGGGATCGCCCGGTACGGTTTTTTGTCGATACCGATATTTTAGTTGCCGATACTGATAAAATATCAATATTGGCACCACATTCTTAAAATATATGTAACCATTCAATATACAGGGTGTCCCACAAGGAACCGCCTCGACATACGAAAAACTATACGAAGGAAAATTTTGAAAATTATACAGTATGCTGTATTGATGGGGGCAACTCGGCTAAAATATTTTCAATATGGTGTCACCGTTTATACCGTTATACCGGAAGTCAGTGTCAACTTGCTTAATTTAAACGGAACACCCTATATATTATTACAATTGAAGACCTTAGAGCAACAACGGTACATGCCACAAAACAGAGTTTTTGAGAAAATCTACTTTAAAGTTTTTAACTAAATCCCGAAATACCACGAAATGGAATAAAGATATTATAAATTACTATTTGAAAATTTACAACCGTCCTTCGAAGAATGCTGCAAAAAAACATTTAAAAAAAAGGCGTTATTTTCGAAAAAAATTATTTATTAAAAAAAATGTGGCTTATACCTTTATTACATTAAATCATTATTTAGAAATTGCAAATCGTAAACGTACTGTCATAAGTAGTTCATCATAAGAAGTAAACATTTTAAAATAAACAGAAAATTTTAATGGAAGAAAATAACATTTTCATAGTCACAAAAGTCACATAATGTACCCAAAGGAAAAAAACATTGCTTTAACGACCTATTACCTCATTACATCAGGAAAATATACGTCAATGACAAAAACAAAATAAATATTTTAAGTAGATAGGTTAAACAAAGAAGTAAGACCTAAAAATAAACTAGAACCCCTTTAATATAAGAAAACAACTTTAATTTTCGTCTACAATGTCGCTAAAGTTGTCCAAATGTTCTATCGCATCAGCATCTGATCCTATAGCCTGAGCAGTGCCTATATTATTATCTTCAACAACGCCAATCTCTGTGTAGTAGTTCTGATAAATTGGCGGTATGTACCGTAGAAGGGCTATAAGATTGGAAACTTTCTTTGGATTTAATGGAATAGGAGCATCGTATTTGATTTTCAAATCTCTTATAGTCAGGTTTACTGATGTTCTTACACCCCTTTTACCAATATTAACAGATTTAAATTCTTCATTCCAAAGATGTTTTAAAAACATTACATTTGGACTACCTTGTATGAATTTAAATGCACAAATTTTACTGAAATTTACTTTCTCCTTATTATCAGTCTGAGATTTCTTTGTAATTTGCAGCTGTAATTCCTTAAAAGACAAAATGTCTTGCCGTTGAAGGACAACCACTTTGAAAGGGGTTTTCCTCTTCGCTTTTAAAACAGCTTGATACCAGTCATCAGGAGTATATACTTGTTTTAAATAGCGGCGTTTGTACTTTTCTATAATCGCAAAGTCCCGATCAGATGGAAGATGGGTGTACCCGACTACTAGAAATCGGTGCTCTACTGTGTCAAAAATATTTTCTTTAACTAGTTGTTGCCATAAGCATACAACAGTCCAATTTTTATTCTGCCCGGTGCAGTTATCGCTATAGACAACGAGCGTCTTATATTCAGAGCGATTTTCCTTAAAATATTTATATAATATGCTGGCAATCTCATCGCTGCCACGCTTTGCCAAGTTTTCAGGCCACATGTACATGTACCCTATATCTTCAATACAGTCATGTATACCTAGGTTATATGTCCATGCTTTTCGTAGATAAAAAGCAGGCCCAACTGTCAAACTTGGTACAGGCAGAGCCTGTTCTAAATCAAAACTTATGACAAGAGTATCTTTTGTTTTCTTAGCATTTTCTATTTCGTCTTTGAGGCTTTTTTGCAAAGCTTCTGCCCTACGATGATGTACTTCAAGTTGAGTCTTTAAGCTGTCTGCTGATTCTCCTTTACTCATAGCATTTTTAATCTGGATGTTAAGAAAGTCACAGGTTTTGCAAGTGTCTGTTTTGGGCAGTTTAAATCCGATGTTAAATTCCTTGCAAAATACGTTCCTGTAGTAGCTTTCTTTTACGGGATGTAAACCTTTATCTTTACACCATTCAAGGTAGTAGTCGTGGTAGAGAGCAGAAACGGATAAGTCATGATCGATGTATACCTTATTAGGATTTTTTTGTCTACTGTAGTGGCTTGTATATTTAGGGATGGACTTAATGTGCGTCTTTACGTTTTCAAGATCACTATCGCTAATCTTATTCGCTCTGTTCTGGTGTTTGCCACGTTTATCAATTTTTGGGGTACTAGCACCTTCGCTCATCTGTTCATACAAAAGTTGAATTCGTTTTTTTGAATTTTGTAGTCCGTGTACTGCAAGAAACTCTTGTTTGCATACTTTGACGTCAATTCCGTTTATCTTGACGAAATATTGTATTGAAACTTTGCGCGACGATGCATTCCTTTTTGTTTTTTTAGGGTATGACCTTTTTTTCGGGACAGATTTCATTTGGGAAAAAAGGTAAATATTCTGTTTGTTATAATCTGCCAAGTCCCAAAAAGCATTGAATATTTGCATTTCTTTTTCTTCCAAAACATCTCGACATTTTCGGCTGCAGGTACACGGAGGTCCAATTTCTCGTTCAGGTACTTGTTTTTGTCGTTTATTTACATAGTTATGACCCAAATTGCGTTTCATTTTTCTTTTATTTCTAGTCTGCCTTTCAAGGTTTGCTTTACGCCATCTTGAAGGAGGAGCTTTATCTGGTGTGGGCAGAGAACCTCTTTTACTTAGATTACTATTTTCTGTTTCCGTGACATGCTGAAAAATATGTAATTCGTCATTATCTTTTTTATTCCAAAATCATAATATGTATCTTTGTAATTTTTAAGGTATAAAGAGGATAAGCCACAATAATAATTTAAGCTCAAATTTTACTTAACAAGGGGATAAGCCACATATTTTAATTACTCACCTGCCCATCGTCACCTGAAGATGTTTCACTCTCTTTATCAGTTTGAACATAATCTTTGTCCCGTACACTATCATCAGAACCAAAATCTGAGCCTAGATCACTTTCAGAGTCTTCGTAATTAAATCTATTTTGGCGAGTCATCGTACTGCATGATGCCGCCATAATGAAAATGACTTGGCTTGTACCGTTTTTACACTTAAAATGGTTAATTTTATTTTAAAAGCAACAAGGATTTCGAAAGTTTGAGGCGCCATCTTTGTTACAATAGCGACCACTTCTATTTCTTAGGTAAGTAGGTGCCTGCTGATGTAAAAAATGCATGCAACTCATTTTTGAGACAATTGTGGCTTGTACCGTTGTTGCTCTAAGGTCTTCAATTGTGGATTCTACGCTAGATTCTAGGCATATTTTATGTATTATGACTAAGTCTAACATATTTAAGGTTTTATGTCTAAAATGACGTTTGCAAAACTTCATGAATTATTAATTTTTCCTATTAAGATTAGGAAGCCTAATTTGAGTTCGATTTCTTGTGGAAAACGACCTGCTTTAATAGTAGATGTTTTATTGTATTGTTAAACTATTAATACAGGGTGTTCAAACAATAAGTTTAAAAATTAAACTGAGAAAGCTGCAAAAAATCTACATTTCCAAATTGAAACCCCCAAATTTTATAATTACTTCCTATTTAGCAGTTGTCCATTCCGAAAATTTATAGTTTTCGAAATATTGCCAATTTAATATTTTAAATGGCGATAATGCTGCGGATTTTAAGATCAGTTACTCCTAGTTGGCTATGACGGCGTTGAAAAACAGCCATGCCAAAGAAATAAATTTGTCACATGCTCTTGTTAAACTATAAAAATCGGACTTAAAATAAGACAAAATTTACGATCAAAATCCATCTAAATCAGTGGCGGCTCGTGACCTATGATATAGGGGGTTCACAAGTATGGTGAAAATATTTTTAAAATTTTATTTTTGTGTAACGACCCAACAATTACTTTCTAGGCGTTTTAAATGTAGAAAGAAAAGAAGTAATAAGAAAATGCGTTAGCTAAAACATATTTTTATTTATTTTTTAATTTTACACAAGGAAATACAACTTTTGGAAAATATGAAAGGTTTTCTTAGTGTGTATAGTGCTTAAACGTAAAGTCTGTTCTTCGGTTCTTAATTGTAGAAAATTAATCAATAACAGCCTCATTAAAGTTTGGAATACCCACTATAAGATTTTTAGTTTTTTTTCATATATTTCATTTTTAAACTTTCTAATAAAGTCCCTAGATTTACCCTTTGTGGTCTGCGTTAAATTAATTTCGGGTTTAGGTCTTCCCGCATTCTTCACTTAAATTTTTTGCTCCAAACTCAAAGAGCTAATATTATTTTTTAAATAGTCCACTGTCAAACCACTGTCAAACTATTCATTTTAATTTAATAAATATATACAAAATATTAAAACATACACGCTAGAATTTCTAACTAGATGCACGAATAGACAACGGCGCGGCGCACACTAAAATTGTGCGCCTTTCCCATGTTAAATCGCCATCCCCGCTGTCTACCGCCACCTGCTACTACCGAGAAACTGCATTATGCCCCGCCTACTTAATCGCACATGCTAGCAAGTCTCGTCATTAACCTCGACCGAGGCACGGTTGCCGGATCGAGAGCCTCTAATATACAGTTTGGTTGACGGTACGATAAAATATTAGGGAGGGTCGGACTTTATACGATAATTGACGGTACGATAAAATATTAGGGAGGGTCGGACTTTATACGATAAATAATATTCAATGAATATAAATTAATATTTCTTTATTCGTTTTGGGGTGCACGTGCGCATGTGCTCCTATGGAAGAACCGCCACTGATCTAAATACTGCTTTGATTGTGAGTGTATTTTTCTTCACCAAGATATGAAAAACGTCATTATTTCTAAAGGTAAATGTATTTTAAGTTAAATAATTAATTAATATATAAGTACAAGACATAAAGTCACCTACAAAACAAACAGGTGTACAAATAAGCGTCAGTGCGATTCTTAAAAGTTATTTGCTTTAAAATGCTAATCAACCATCAATAAGCAGAAATTCTATTTATTGTGGGCAATGAATTAAGGAACAGAATTGAAGTCTGTAACGAAGTATAACGATTTTTAATTAAAAACACTGTTTGAAGATTTAGAAAAAAACTCGTTAAATGCATTGAAAATTATGGCGGCTTGGTTGAAGCCTAATAAGAAAAACATTTTTTTTAATACGTTTTCAATATCTTGAACAAGGAAAAATATGTGAAATATTTTTCGTCGTAGATGGCCGTTATTTTATATTTTGACATTAAATTTTATTCTTGACTTTTTTTTACAAATTTTGTGTATCATGTAAATTAATTTTACTTTACTCTTAGCATTTTAGTACATTTTCTTAATCTTTGACCACTATGTACAGGGTGTCCCCTTTCGACACTTTTATAAGGTATCTTCGTAATTCACCTGTTTTTACTGTAGCAATCTGTAGCATTAAAAAACGAATTTTTAGTGCTATCAAAAAAGTAATGCAGGTCTCATGTGCTCAAGTTTAAATAAATCGCCTAGGAATCCAATATCATCCATGGTGTGATATACAACTTGTCCAAGATAAGGAGGGCCAGTACAGGGATCTCGGAAACCGTAAGAGATACGTAGTCGGTTAAATGGAGGTAAAGTTACACATTTACGTGCCTAATAATAGGCTGTTTAGAAAGTTTTAAAATTCCGAGTAGTTCCGCAAATATCCGGAAAACCCGAAATTCTGAAAAATCGTTTGATTTTTTTCCTGGGTTTTTTTGGGATCGAATTCTAAAGTAAATTGCACTTTTACATTGCCACTTTTTCCGCTCTATCTAATAGCGTTAATTGTTTTGTAATACGACGAGTCGTCTTCGATGGGCCATTATCAACTTTATTTTTTAAATACGGTCCTGTTTTCCTGGTATTGGAATTTGAGAGCTTTTTTCTCCCGAATGCAACGATGTAGACACATTGTGGTTTAATGACGTTTCGAGGGTTTTTGAACAACATCAGGAAATTCTGGGATACGATCCTGCATTTCTCCTAATTTTATAAATAATATCTCTTAAAACGCTTTCAAACGATCACAATGGGAATGTCAAGTGAAACAAATGACGCGTCACCATCTTAATTTTTTTGTTTCAAACGCCTACTTTTCTTCTAAATCCCGAATCAACAGAAGTTTGAAATAATGTTCCTGTATTTTGTTGTTTACTTATTTGTGGTTTATTATTAAATTATTTATTATTTATTGAAATAGTCCAACATATGTAAAAATTTAGAGCTTACTTATGAGATATTATTTATAAAATTAGGAGAAATACAGGACCGTATTCCAAAATTTCCTGATGTTGTTCAAAAACCCTCGAACCGTCATTAAACCACAATGTGTCATACATCGTTGCATTCGGAAGAAAAAAAGCTCTAAAATTCCAGTATCAGAAAAACAGGACGTTGATAATGGCCCTTCGAAGACGACTCGTCGGATTTCAAAACAATTAACGCTGTTAGAAAAAGTGGCAATGTAAAAGTGCAATTTACTTTAGAATTCGATCTGAAAAAAACCCAGGAAAACAATAAAACGATTTTTCAGAATTTCGAGGTTTTCCGGATATCTCCGGAACTACTCGGAATTTTAAAACTTTCCAAACGGCATATTATTAGGCACGTAAATGTGCAACTTTACCTCCATTTAACCGACTTCGTATCTCTTACGGTTTCCGAGATCCCTGTACTGGCCCTCCTTATTTTGGACACGTTGTATATGTGAAAGGAGAATTTAAAATAGTATCTTTTTGGAATAAAATATACGGGGTGTTCCATTTTAAAAAATGAGGTTAGGTCCGATAACTTTTTTACTTGACCCCGTATACTTATTCTGAAAACGGCAGATTATTCGACAATCAATATGAAGAAAGTTCTGTATAAAATATTTTTCTGTATCTCTTTTAACTAAGAAAATATAGGGTAATTTTGAAATTGTCAATTTTTTTATTTTCCCCCGTAAATTTTCAAATTCTAAGTATATTATTAATATTTAATTTAGGTTCTGGAAATAATCTTATCAAATATACCTCGAGCGTCGTTTTAATTATCAATAAAATTTTTCATTGAAACACTGAAAGTTTGGTTTTTTTTGGAAATTTTACTCAATGATCGTTTGGGCACGTTCCTTTCGTGAACATGAGAAATTTTATCAATAAAATAACTAGTTCTTACCTTCGATAAAAGTTTCTGGGTCCCGTTAAACTAAAAAAGCGCTACAAGTGATGTCTATGTCATTTTTACTGTAGTCGCTAGATGGCGGTTTCTACAGATTTAACATATTTTGTGTTTTTTCGCGAAAAACTTAAATGCTTGCTGTTATTAGATCGGTATAAAGAGGAGTAAATGCCAAAGCAAACGGTAAAAACGCAAGTTTCTATCTATTCCTATTCGTGTTACGCCCCCTAGCGTAATTTTTTTCCCCCGAAAGCTCTACCGTGAACAGTTTTCGAGATATAGCCGCGTACCTCGTTTAGTTGGCCACCCTGTAGATATTTCCTATGCAGTTGAATATTTATCAGTTGGTCTCTAATTTTGTATAACAGTCAAATAAAGAATTAAATATCGAATTTCTTTTAAAATGAGTTTAGAAAAGAGTGTTTACTTCTTATATCTCCATCACCCTATATAATATGCACTTTACGGACTTTAAAATGAGTGTAAAATAGATGTTATATAATTAAAAGTTTAAAATAATTGACAGAAATACTTAATAAGTTTTAAAATAAACAAATATCGTTCGTGTACGCTTATTTACGGTTCAGATTTTAATTCGTAGCTCTAAATCTTTCCTTTGATTTAGGTAATTACGAAAATGTTTATTTTCATTCGCCCGGTACATAAATAAACGGCTTCCTCTTCCAAACTTGGCCGCGTTGTCAGATCGCAACGTTTTTCAGGCAACACACGCCTTGCCTATAGATAATGCCGCTAGAGGCCCTTTCTGTTCTACGCACCGTATGGGCTTACATAATAGGAAGTCATAGGAAACTGTTGTCGTTTGGAACAGATGCCAGGTGAGGCCATACATTTTTTTGACTATTTACGTTTTGTAGTAGTATGTAGTAGTAATACTAGATAGTATAGAATAAGTAATTAACACATTCTTAGATTATTACTAACCAAAATGGCCCAACAAAAATTTACAAAGAATATAAGAAGGTCGAGGAACAATATTTATAGTATCTGATATTATATTAAAGCTACATATACATATCTACATACATATTTACAAATTAATGATTGATAAATGGTTTCTGCCTTACTTACAAATCAAGCTATATAGGTTCAAACTTTAACATACCACTAAAGGTATGCCAGTTTATGAAGTTACCAATAGACACTGATATAATTCATCCAAAAAACCTCTCTCATTCCATTCCATTTCTTACCTCACGAAATCGGTTACTTTTTGGCTAGTAGAGTAGCAGCACAACGTTGCTCCCGCTATTATATCGATGTCTTCATCGCTTATAATTATATTTTAATTTAAAGAAACTATAGTTAAGAGAGACGGTGACAATAGGGGGTCCGGGAAGTGCAATATCAGTAATTTGGTTTTTCGTGGAGTTTAGGTAACTTTTATATGTGATGAAATGCCGTAGAGCGTGCTGAGAGGCGCTGTACCGCTTTAGATAGGAAATTCTCAATAAATTATATCGAGCCATGTCTGAAAATGAATTTACAGCATCTGCGTGACCCCAAAGTCACGGGAAACAGATTTTCTGACAAGTCAATCGTTGCAGATACTTTTCCGAGCGTTCCAAAAAAAAAAACTAATGGAGAAATTATAAACTTTCAAGTGACATGGGTCCAAGTGGGCTTAATCGATTTGTATTCACATGGAGATGACTCGTAAACAATTTTCAGATAAAAAGAATATTGCAATTGAATATTGAATATATACAACTGAACGATACCTGCCTTCCGGTATCTCTGCGTAATATTGTCAGAATTCCGCCTAGCTAGGTGCGATTCTTCTGAAATTTTTTTTCCCACAATATTTGGGTGTCAAGGATTCTAGTGTGTATACAATCTGATTAATATGCCAACTGTTGCAGCACTGGGGACTCTGTTTTGGTACAACAGTCATGGTTTTGTCACTCCGATACATGCTGAAAATGATTTCAGTAATTTGATCACCTAAACCAGTCAAAACATTGCTCAGCGTTAATCAATAGCCGGGTCCAGACCATTCCGGTGTCCTTCCGAACAAAAACATTAATTGTTAATCTTTTAGAGTTACTGGTTTGAACACTGATTAGCTAGTTTAATGATGATTAACTATTATTATCAATGTTTTGATTGTTATAATTAAATTACCAAATGACAAATAACTGTTGATGTATTTCAGGTATCTGCTTAAAATAGTCATGCTTAAAGCCAGCCGCACATTTAGCTCAGCACAGCCTAGCAGAGTAATAATAATAATAATAATAATAATAATAATAACACTTCTTTATTTCAAATTACAAGTTACTAGGTAATTACAAGCTACAAGGCAACTATAAAGTGAAATGACGACACAAAAAGCAACAACGACAAGAACTCACTGAAGTCAAAAGTCCCAATCAAAAAAGTCTCTCAAGGTATATGGTTCCATTTCAATTAATAACCTCTTTATTGACCTTTTCCACACTCTTATATTACTTATCTCTTTAATGTTAATAGGCAATCTATTATATAATTTAACGCACATGTAATATGGGCTTTTTTCAGAAAGTTGTTAAATGGTGACGTGGATACAAAAAATTCAAAGTTCGATTACCGTAGCTATGCTCATTAAGTTCCTGGAAAATTTCTTTGTTTTTGAATAAGAACATTAAACACTCGTAAATGTAAAGTGCCTGTATTGTCATTATATTTAGCTTTTTAAAAACGCCTCTACAGGTCTCGAGGTACTGTAATCCCTGCATCAACCTCACCACTCTTTTTTGCATTACAAATACTCTTTGTACTCCCAAACTACTTCCCCAAAAAAGTATACCGTATCTTAAAATCGACTCAAAATTTGCATGATACAAAGTCTTAATTGTTTGAAAATTCATGTAAGATGACACAATCCTTATACCATATGCAACGGAGCCAAGCCTCAAACACAGCCGACTCACATGTGACTCCCATGACAAAAATTAATTTATTATCACCCCCAAAAACTTGAGTTCTGTTTCCCTATGGAGCTCCGTTCCATACAGTTTAAGACTATTTGGTAGATCTATTTTATTTTGCTTAGTTCTAAAAATTATTATGTTAGTTTTCTCCTTATTTAAGATTAATTTATTTTTACTAAACCAATCGTTAATCTCCCCAAAGGCCACCTCAGCTTTATGAATCAGTTCTGCAAAATCTAAACCATCAACAAGCATGTTGGTATCATCACAATAGTTTGTTAAGGAAACATTATTTTCATTTACAGTTAAATCGTTTATAAAAATTATAAACAAGATAGGCCCCAAAATGCTACCCTGAGATATCCCCATCAAGTTTTCCCTGAAAGCCGATTTAACCGTCCAATTCCCTTCCTGAATTATGACCCGCTGATGTCTATCTGAAAGGTAGGACCGCATCCACCTCTGCGCATTTCCTCTGATGCCGTAGTTATTTAATTTATAGAGGAGGAATTCTCTGTCAATGCAGTCATATGCTTTACTAAGATCCAAGAACATCCATACTGCTAGATTTTTGTTTCAAGGTGTTCCAAAACTATTTTCGTAAACTGAAAAATCGCAGACGTGGTCGACCTACCTCCCAGATATCCATGTTGCGTCTTAGCAAAGAGCTGACCCTCTTGGAAAAATTCCAACAGTCTCGAACATATCACCATCTCAAAAACCTTTGAGAAACTTGACAACACGCTTATGGGTCTGTAATTGTTCAAATCTCAAATTTCATAGAATTGTTAATAATATACGCAAGAATTCCAGCCACATCTTTAATAGACAATTTAACTATGCTAGTTGGGATCTCATCTTCACCACTGCAACAAACCCGAACAAACCTGAAGAAATTTTGCCCACTGGGCTTTTTTCCTTAAATCCGCCACTGCATGTAGGTTTGAGAAATATGGACTGATCATTTTCGGGAATGTTACACTGAAATTGTACATGTGTTTTATCTTGAAAAAGCTTTGGAACTATATTTACTAAATGCTCATTAAAATCATCTGCTAGTTTTTGACAATTTTCGGTAGAGGGACCCTGACTAGTCTTGGTCCTGCCATTTATTTCGTTGCATATTGCCCACGTACTTTTGATTTTATTGTCTGAAACTCTAATCTTATTTTCAAAATTATTTGATTTTTCTTTTCTTAATAGCATATCATAATGTTTTTTTGTTTCCTTATATTCACCGTTATGATGGGCACAATATTTTGACAGAACCAATAACTTATCCAATTTAATTTTACATTCGACAATTTCCTAGTTTTTCGATATTATTTTCTTTTTTTTATTACTGTATGAGATAGTGAGTGGAAAACATATTATTTTTAAAAGTGTTGATAAATCTATCCCATTGCCCATTTACATTCCTTCTCTCTACCTGAAGGACCAGTTGCCAGTTCTGCTATTTAAGAAGCTATGAAAAATCAGATTTATTTTGATCAGAAAAGAATCTTTTATAAACAAGTCTATTTTGATTACAGTTTCTCAGATGGAATCTAACCTTTTGGGCCTTGTGATCAGAGATCCAAAACCTCAGCCCTGCACTCCTCCCCCTGATTAGTGAAAATGTTATCTAAACAACTACTGTTATCTTGAGTTATTCTAGTGTTTTCATATACCGAACCCCTAATATTATACAACCTTAATAGTGAAAATAAATTATTCTTATGACAGTTTTCCCTTAGCATCTCAATATTAAAGTCTCCTGCAATAAAAACTATATCGTAACATTTAATGTTAGTTAACAGTTGTTCTAAGCTGATAAAAAAATCGTTCTTTATTACCTGAAGGTGGTCGATATATCGAAATTATTATAATTTTTTTTTCACTTAGCTGACACTTAATCCCAGAACACTCAAATTCGCCACTCAGCGATATACTACAGTTTTTAGCTGAACAAAATTAATGTGCTTTTTTACGTAAACTGCACTGCCACCATGTTGACCATTACCTCTACAAAAGGCAGAGGCTAATTTAAAATCTTTAATCCCTATTTGTTGTAACTGCTCCATAGTTTTCCAATGTTCCGTTATGCAAACAAAAAGACATTCTGACGATTCACTTAATAGTTTTTGCAGCTTATTAACGCTATTTCCAATTGATTGAACATTTTGGTGTATTAGGCTGTGAACTTCTTGTAGTTTTTCTTTTTGAGTTTTTCTCAAAAAGTTTTACTTTCGCTTGACTGTCCATAGTCCGTAGACTGTTTGTATTTTTCAATTTTTTGTAAAAATGCTGGGCATTGAGGATCTCTAGCAGAGTACAACAGAGGAAAACTATTCTTGAACTCTGTCCCTATTGGTGAGCGCATATTGAACACGGTTCAGTGATTTGTATGTAAGAAATTTTCGGTTGGAGTTCCTACCTATTTTTTTAAACCACCTTCATATTATACTAATAAATCATTAAGTTTTTTACTTACCATTTGAATAGTTTAATTCAACAGAATTTTTGTCCCATATTTCATTTTTATATTTGGTACTCATGTAAGTAAAGTTCCTTATGATAACTTTGTTCTCGCATGCATATTCAGTAGTTCCGTTTTTAATAAAAATCACAGAAGAGGCAGAGTTCATAAATAGTTTTTTTTTCTGTTATACTCTGCTAGGCTATGCTGAGCTTGCGTTACACTCAATGTGTGGCTGGATTAACTATGTTAATCAGTACCGTAATCTGTAAAAATGTTGGATCAAAACTTATTCATTATTATTTTATTCTACCAATAGAAACTAGATGGCATTGTTTAAAGTTATGAGCGGCCGATGCATTCACTGTCACAATTAATCATGATTAATTTAATGAAATCCAAGGAAAAAATTATTAGTCATTTGGTCACGTTTACACCAGTCAAGATATTGATCAAAGTTTATCATTCAAACTGTGTAGTTGACATTATAGTTGCAGTACTAGGAGTTTTCACCTTAGGTCTTGATTACTACCACAGTTAATTATGACTACTTTAATCAGTGTCGAAAAGTGTAACAATGGAGATCGCTTTTTTAATCAAGCACATAGTAATGTTAACAATTATTGAGAATTTGAACACTTAAACCATTGAAGTATCGATTAAATGTCATCAAAATTGAACTGGTTAATCAATGTTTGCAACCACACCCTAATTTAAGGTCACGACAATATACTTACTCTTACAAGTGGGTGGTAAATGGAATATTTGATAACTAGTTCTGAAAGAAAGACATTGTAACATCGAGCTCACCGAGAGGCAGTAGGAGCTGTGGTGGTGCTAGTAATAGGAAAGGAAATTCACAGTTAATTTAGAACAGCAAGAACCTAATCAATCGTAGTAGACTGAAAGTATACAAGGGAACTGTACATGTTTGGCAGGTAGAACTTTCGAAGCCCCCATCTTCATCAGTAGGGACTAACTAAAAGAACAATATTGTTAACAAGATAAGAACCCTATAATTGCCTAAAATTTTGGTTCTATAGTTTAGGAGCAATGAATTCAAAACTGAAAAAAGTTTTGCAGTCCAAAAAAAAAAACAATCCAAAAATATTTTTTTAAACTCGGCCTTGAGTAAGCTTGGCTATAATAGGTATCGAGATACTATGAATATAATAGCTGTCATCTATTTTATACAGAATGTTCATAATTAGTTTTCAAAAACGACACATTTCAAATGTATATTATTTGGCTATTGGATGTAGACTTCATAAGCAATATTTTTTGTAATAGAAGCATAACGGTTCAATGGTAACCTAAGCAAAAAAAAAATGGGCCTAATGCGGTGCAGGAGCTTGGTTGGGAAAACCTGGGGACTCAAGCCCTAGATGATGCAATGGCTCTATGTCACAGTTATCAGACCACTGATATCATATGGGTCTGTAGTCTGGTGGACAAAAACACAGCACATTAAAACAACGAACAAACTGAACAGTTTGCAGAGGCTGGCCTGCCTGTGTATCAGTGGGGCGATGAGAAGCACCCCCACTGCAGCAATGGAAGTCATACTGGAACTAATACCCCTAGACATCCACATCAGAATGGAGGCTAATTGTAGCGCCTCAAGGATGATCACAAATGTCGAATGGACACAACACCCCGTAAAAATTGGACATACAAGAGCCACGGATCTAATCAACGATGAGCTCTTAGATATGCAAACTGATCGTATGAGAGCAACATACGATTTCACAAAGCCCTTCAAGATTGACTGGAACTTTGATAAACGGGCGAACAATGCACCCCCGTCGTTTGACAAGAGTCTAGTTTGGTACACCGATGGATCAAAAACCGCCGTGTTGGCGAAGATATATTTGGGGAAAGGCCCAGTATGGACATAAGCATTCCTCTTGGGAACTACGCCACAGTATTCCGAGCGGAAGTTCATGCCATACAAGCATGTTTACTACAAAATCGTGAAACCATGGCTAAACGATTTATATTCTTTCGGACAGCCAAGCTGCTCTTAAGGCTCTGAACTCCAATCGGTTTACTTCAAAACTTAGTGTGCCATACCAACCTAAAAGAACTGGCTTCCAGGGGGATCAAGGTAGAGCTCTTGTAGGTCCCTGATCACTCTGGGATATTAGGTAATGAGAAAGCGGATGAACTAGCGAGAGCCGGATCCGCCCAAAGTCTCAGGGGCCCCGAACCGGCCTTTGGGATATCAAAACAGGCAACAAAATCAACATTGGATGGATTGTCGAAAAAACAACACCTATCTCGATGGCAAGGGTTACCTGGTGAAATACACGCACGGGCCGTAATTGGAAGACCCTAGAAAATTCTATCGAATAGGATGCTAACTTTGACGCGGTCCCAGCTGAAACAGGTGATGGGTCTGCTCACAGGCCACTGCCACCCGCGAAAACACCTTCAACGGATAGGTATAAACTACGGATCCATTGAATGCAGACTATGTGGCGAAGAGGAAAAAATATACCGCTGCGTAGCGCTGTCTCGTAGAAGACAAAATGTCTTCGGGAACATACAACGTGGTGACAACCTCCCACATCACAAGCCTGGTAGAAGGTTACTGGACCTCATAGAAGGAACAAAAATATTCTAACAAGATCGGGGTACACAACAAGCCGAAAGGCTGCAGTGATTCGGTGAGTTCGGGCCTTTAAACCGACCCCCGGCTTTAACCAACCAACCAACGGTTCATTAAGTGATTAAGCGTAAAAACAGCTTTGAAATAAAATAGGTATTCATTTGTTTATTATAGCTTGGCTAGTTCTTTAACTCAAAGTTGTTTTTAGGTCGATTAAATTATGATAAGAAATTAAAACGGATTTTATTGGTACGTTGATGTGATCTTTGTACTTGGTGGTAGCGAAAAAAATTGTTCGTTAGCAAGGAGCGTCACGTGATCCAAAACTTGACTTTTTTTATAGTGGCAGGTAACCAAATTGTTTGTGAGAATCCGCGAGGGATGTAAACAGATTTTTCAACACCGTGTTAACTTGTGCAAATATCAAAATGGAAGACATTTTGAACATTTACTGTAGTTTGCAACTATCAGTCTGGGCGCCTATGCTATTTAAAAAATATAATTTATAACATTAGGAATTATTTAGAAAACGGCTAGAAATAACTTATATGCTTGTATTAATAAAAAAAATACTTATGAATTCACATCAAATAGACAAATATTATACAAGGTGTTCCATTTGAAAATCTTGAGAGAAATTATTTTGAAATTTGTCGTTTTTGAAAACTTATTGTGAACACCCTGTATAAAATAGATAGACGCTATTATATTCATAGTATCTCTATAACTCCTGTCATCTCACTTAATGCGGAATTTAAAAAAATAATTTTGGATGTTTTTTTTTGATTTTTTAATTTACTGCTCCTAAAATATAGAACCAAAATAAATAACATTTTAGACAATTATGAAGGACAGTAATACGAACCTAAATATGCAATAAAATATGAGGTGTCTCCTTTAAAAAAATATAACTTTATGTTATCACACTTTTTAGGCCACCCTGTATTATACAAGATATTTTTAAAACATGCCGCTTTTAATCCCATACCTCAAGCGGTTTTAGTATTTTTGTTCGATAATGATTTAATCTCCCGTCCCCTGTTCGTTTGCGGACCCTGTATATTACATTAACTTCCTATTAAAGGAGTAGGGTCCAAGATAAGTAATACTTAGTATTGATTGTTGAAAGACTTTTAGTTAATAGTTAAAGAGTTTCAGTTTAAAAGGAAAATAAATTTTGAGGCACGAAATAAAGGAGTCATCATCTAGATTAGGATAACACATTTATATTAGTAAAGTAGTAATACCGGTGAAAAAGAATTTGTTCTTCCAGCTACATAAATTATACCCTTTTGGCCCTTCCAAGGTGGATACGATGTGATTTTAATCTAAACGACTTGGCGCATCTCATGAAGAGGCAATAAAATGCTACATCTTTATATCGTTGAACAGGGGCGGTCCATTAAGTGTCCTTATTTATGCGTTCGTATACAATAATACCTCGTTTTAATTTAAAATTAAAGTATTATAAAGGGTGGAAATTTGAAAGTTTCCCACCCTAAAATTTCGCTTCTTGTAGGGATAACCGGGGGAATGGTGGCCTCCGGGGTAATAGGAGCCATCCCAAATATCACGGTTTAATTTTTATTTCACAACAGGACATAGTTGCGCCATCTCCTTATGGGTAGCAGATGCAGGCTATTCCTTAAATTAAAGCGGCCAACATGACATTTCAGTTGTTGTAAGGAACGTTTGAATTGACAGCTTCGAAATTTAGATTATTGTTTTGATTTTTCTGGAACTGTTTGTTGTGTATTCTTTTGTTATTATTAGACTTCGAAGAAACCAATCGTAAGTAGCAATTTGTTTAATTTTAGTATTTTTTCATTATTGTTATTATAACATGTGTTTTTTGGGGTTATCGTGGCCAGCCACTGTGGGGTAATGGGAGCAGGCCACCATTACCCCATCAAGATTGAAAACATCAATTTTTCGTTGGAAAATAAAAGAGACACTATTTCAAAGGATACGTTAGATAGTTAATACGTTTTTCAGATGCCAAGGACCTATCGCAAGCAAACTGAAAAAGGGACTTGGAAATGTGATCAGCTAAAGGCAGCCATCACTGCGGTTAGAAACGGTAGAAGTGTTAGGGAGGTATCCAGAACTTTCAACATTCCCAGAAGTATCCTGCAAAAGCGATTGAAACAAAACAGCGATGTTGGGCCTTCTCTAGGATGTAAACCGGTATTGCAGAGCTTTTTAATAATGCATTTATCAGGGTAGCTAGTCCAGAAAAAGCTATAAAATGGTTTCAAACTACAGGAATCTGTCCCTATAATCCGGATGTTTTTACTGAGGAAGACTTTGAGCCAGCTGCACTTCAAAGAACCAATAGCACTAATGGTTGTGATGGTCTTGCTAGTGGTCTTATCAACGACGTGCCTGCTATTCATGAACGTCAGGAAACTCCCGAAAGAGAGATAATTCCAGCTCCTCAGCCGGGTCAAGTAGTAGAACCATTAGAACCCCAATATCCAGACATTGAAAAGTCATTCCATGAAATTTTACCGTTACCAGGACCATCAAAATCCAAAACTCGGGGGAGTAGGAGGGCGATCACAAAACAGCATTCCCAAATAATTACGTCCACCCCAAACAAAGACGTTCTCCAAGAAAAGGCCGATAAAAAATTATTAGCACAGCAAAAACATGCGAAACCGAGTGCGAAACAGAGTTATAAAAGAAAAGTTTTTCCCACGACGTTATTGACGGTCAAAAAGAAAACCATGAAGTTGAGAAGAGAGTAAAGTTACCTAGAGGAAATAATAAGAAAACTTACAGGGAAATAAGTTCAGAAGACGAGGACAATAATGACGAATACAAGTAATAGTGGCGTATGTCACCATTACCCCAACTAGTTGGGGCAATGGTAGCCAAGTAGGGTTTTTCTTTTTTTCCTGTAAAACAAGTTTTATTATTTTTTGTTTACTTTGAATAGAGGTTTAAGTGGAAGATGACCTATTTCAATGATTCCCTTATTTGTGAAGGTATTTAGAAACAAAATAACAATAAAAAATTAAATAAAGCTTAGGGGGCCACCATTCCCCCGGTCTCCCCTAAATTACATTAAAAATCCCAAAGTCAATTTTATTGTGAAAATAGGGACACTTTTAAAGAATATTTGCCCCCCCCCCCCCTGGGAGGAGTAGATGTTACCCTTGAAATCTTAAATGGGAAGTGGGTCAAGTGGCAAATCATTTTAAAGGTCGTTTAAATCTCTTTCCAATAATACCAAAATTTATTATTTTTTGAGTAGTAATTTCCGAGAGATCTCGTTTCAAAAATTAACGCAATTAGAACTTATTTTAAGCGGTGACTTTGCATCTGGTAAAGAAGAGGAAAGGTTGTCACCCGGAATGACTACCTACGGACTCCTAATCATTCTATTAAAAGAGGATTCAACACACTGTTATAGCTATATGAAATTCCATGAAAATCAACCTCTCTTGGGCGGACTATCCTTTGGGCGGACGCGGACAGGCTGTTTTCATACAAAGAGTGCGAAACCCCTCCTTTAAACGGAATTATTTGGGAGACGAATAAGTACGGTGCAAAAACTCTCTGACGACAGACCGGCAACCAATCGCGTACGCGTGGCAGAGCGAAAGGACTTCGCCGAATGAAAGTGTGTGTGATTTCCCGACAGCAGTCCGTCGTTTATTTGTGAGTTGTAAGGTTAAAATCGTATAATGGCACAAAAATGTCGCGTTTTGAGTCTGAAAGAGATTATTGATGTTGTGGAAGTTTGTAATTTGATAACAATGATTTGGGCGAGTTCATTAACATTGATAGCAATGTGCTATTAGAAGATGATAGTTACCCCCTATTCCTACCGATTATGTAGTCCAAACTGAAAGCACATCACTATCTGACGACTCTGAAGAAGTTGAATACAAACAAATGTCACCAATTATCAACAAGCCATTAGTATGTTAAAGGAATTATAAGAGTATGCAAAGAATAGAGGTGACTCTACAGCAATGGAATTGTTATCAGACTTGGAATTACATTTTCTAGATTGCAAGTATAAAACGCAAACACGTCAAACTACGTTATTAGATTTTTTTAGTACTACATCCTAACTTAAACTAGTGTATCTTTGTTATGTTATGTTTATTTATACACACATATACATAGTAATAATTTTGCATTTACATATTACCTAATAACAAATTTCCCATGGGCGGACACCTCTATTAGGCGGCCACATTTAGATGGTCCCGTAGGTGTCCGCCTAAGAGAGGTTTTAGCGTACTTAAATTTTACGTTTTTGGTTCTTTATATAATTTTATTAAGTGTGTTTGTGGTGATGCGTCGCTTAATTCGGTAAATAAATAATATTTGAGAATATGATTTACATCGTAAAAAATGGATACAGATTTTTCTACTTTGTACTTTTGATACCATTCTCGTATCGCATGTATGCCGATTCGAGACCGGATGGACACATGGGATTTCCCATGTAAATTTTGAGGTGGTCAAATATTCGCTTCCGTATTTATTTAAAAGAAATCTTTTATTAAGACTTTTTAAAGAGAATAATGAGAATAAAAAGTCAGCCAAATTTTAACTTTTACACATACCGTTTGTAAGATATTAAGAAAATTCAGTCCAAACTAGCTTAAATCTGTAGTACAATGCTGTTTAATTTTAATTCAGGTTAAAATGAAAATACCTTTATAATTAGGTTTACACTTGTCAATATTTTTAATAATTTTGAATTTAAATTTTTTCAAATAATTTTCGCTTCGTTAAGGAAACAGTTACAATTATTAAATTATATTACAGCGGAAATAGTACCAATAACATATTACTTTGACAAGTTTTGAATCATTTATTTATTTATTTATTTATTTATTTACGTATTCAACATTTACAAGTATGATAAAATTATACAGCTTAAACTAACCTAAGATTATTTTTTTAGCAGAGATTTTGAATTTATAGAGGGATACATTAAAAAAGTTCAGTCTATTATAATAATGGTTAACATTTGTAGCGATTCTATTTATTGGGCTGCTCAATAGATAATAATTAGTACGACAGTATGGCACGTGTAAAAGGGCGTGAGTACGGGTCTGATAACCAGGTACACGAATAGAAAAAGCCTGAAGATATTCAGGACTTCTAATAAAATTATTAAATATTTTAAACAGAAAGCAGACATCATAGTACTCCCTCCTACAGGCAAGCGTAGTCAAGTTTAGGTAGGACATGGTCTGGTTGTTAGTAAAATTTATTCCTGACTTATAAATTATATGACGGGCAAACCTTACAAATCTAGTTTGCACACTCTCTAGTCTATTTGCTGGTGTACTGACAGAAATTAGTCAGCTCCGTAGTTATATAGTTTATAATTTTAAAAATACGTAGCTCTTAAATTACTACGAAAATGCACTTTAAATTGAACAAGGACATTTGCTTAAAAAGTTTAAGTACTTTTTTGGACTAAAATAAATAGGCCGATTACTACAAATTATAATTATCTGTCAGCAAAAATTCTGTTAAATTTTAAATCAAAGGTAACGTAACTGAAATGATTAATAGAGCTACAGCAAAATTTTGTAAATTACTTAGTAGTTTAAAAAATAGTATATTAACCACGGTTTAGTAAGAAATTAGTAATTTGACGTTTCTTCACAATATTATTATTAAATATATGTCTTTTGTTTCCAAAGCCTTCTAATTTCTTACAATATGCAGGGTGTCCGGGAACATGTGGGAAATCTCCCGGATATGAAGAAAACACGTGAAAAGAATACTATAGGTTCATATAAACTTCTTTCGTATCGGCCTCCTCTTCGGAGATATGGGCTCCCAAAGAGCACCAATGGAATCAAGTTTTTTACACATAATTATTGAACCACCTGGTATATTTCAATTTTTTTTTAATATGAAGTATACCAGGTAAGACCCGTCAAATTACTACCCAAGAAACTGTTGTGAATTACTCACAGCTGCAGGGACGGACTAGCTGTAACACTCATGGGCCCATTTTTTTTACGCCCTGTATGATGAGAACTTTGGACAATGTTTTTTACATACCTTTAACTATTGGCTAAAAATTAAGTACTCTTTATTCACGTCGCTAATCCTAACCGTTTTCGAAAAAACGGCATTTCATATACATCGTGTGCTTCGGGTATTTCAATAAAAGATACACCTTTGTTCCGATCCAATGTTCAACCTTCAAGATTCCGCTTTTTCATATTTAGCCCATGAGCACTATGAGCAGTTAGGGGACTCAGTGTAAATAAAATGACGTTTTCTCGAAAACGGTTAGGATTAGCGACATGAATGAAGAGTACTTAATTTTTAGCCAATAGTTAAAGGTATGTAAAAAACATTGTCCAAAGTTCTCATCATACAGGGCGTAAAAAAAATGGGCCCATGAGTGTTACAGCTAGTCCGTCCCTGCAGCTGTGAGTAATTCACAACAGTTTCTTGGATAGTAATTTGACGGGTCTTACCTGGTATACATCATATTAAAAAATAATTGAAATATACCAGGTGGTTCAATAATTATGTGTAAAAAACTTGATTCCATTGGTGCTCTTTGGGAGCCCATATCTCCGAAGAGGAGGCCGATACGAAAGAAGTTTATGTGAACCTATAGTATTCTTTTCACGTGTTTTCTTCATATCCGGGAGATTTCCCACATGTTCCCATACACCCTGTATGTAATTATCGGGGCGATTAATAATTAGTAATTATCTAAATTCATTTCTGTCGGTATCTCCGGTTAGAAACAAGATATAAACTTGCGGCTTTCACCTTTTGCTCTGGCGTTTATTCCTCTTTGTAACTATGTAATAACATATTTACCATCCCATTTAAGTTATTCGAGAAAAATAAAATATGTTAAATCTTTAGAAATCACCGTCTAGCGACTACAGTAATAACGATATCATCTCGTATAGTGTAGCTCATAGGAACTCTTTTAAATGACATTAATTTTAATAATTTCCGGCGTTCCTGAGATATTGAATTTTTTCCAAATCTATGTTTAAATTTTTAAATTACATGGGCTTTAAACTTAATACTCCGCAACTAACTTATTCTCAGCTTGTAGCAAATATTCAGATCAGTACCCTCAGGCTAGGTCGGGATTATAGTGATCTTGCAATGTTATATAATTTATTACATAACAAATATAATTGTCATTTGTTAGTTGGATTACACGTCCCATCTAGGGAAACACGTCAGAGGAATGCCTTTTCTATACCAGCTCATAGAACCAGCTCCAGATCTTGATTGTTTTCGAGATTGGACAAAAACTTAAAACTGCCGCCCACGCATATCCTCCATCCCTTGTTGTTTTTAGTGGTGGTATTTAAAAAAATTCATGCCCGTGCTCCCGTGCATTTGGACCAGATTGGGCTATACAGGATGTCCCAAAAATAATAGTACACAGTAAAACTGCAGATCCTTTGGGTAAAAATATTGCGATTTGGTCAAACATTGCTTGTTCAAAAGTTGATAACCGAGTTGTGTATACAGGGTGTTATGGAAATTACGTATTATATTTAAATTGATGACTCTTGGGGTGTCCTAGAGAAGCGCTACATATTTTTTTTTCAAATCGAACGTATAAAAAGTGGGGTAGTTCACCCATAAACCAACAGGTCACTCCTCGGCACAATCATATTACACTGAGCAGCTTAATAAACAGATGTTCTGGCGCAATGTTGGCAAACTGTTAGTGTAAAACTTTAGATTCTTATAAAAATAAATATTTAGCTACCTAGTAATCCAAATAGAAGTGAATCCAGGTGCCAGTACACTAGCAAGTAATCCAGGGCACATACATCTTCAGTTTTTTTGGTTTTAGTGGGTAAAGCTTATACCCCACTAAAACCCCTTCGGCGTTTTTCTTCCAATCTCAGTACATGACCCTGTATATCGTCAGAGACACAGAACACATAGTGAAACACTGAACAAATTACAAATCACTTTAAAAAACACACACATGTTTCAAATTAGTTTTTTGAAGATATGCCCTTGTCACACAAAATCGCTAGACACTAATTCATTCTTTAACAAATACACAAATAGGAGATAGGACACAAATTGGCCCTTTATAAACTAAAACGTTCAGCAATTATTTTATCTGCTGCATCCAATATCTTATATCGCAACTGATCCATATCTTCGGCTTTATAAACTATTTCTTTATTCATCGTACCCCATAGAAAGAAAATTGCATGGGGTAAGATCCGGTTTCCGGATTTTCTAATATGCCTTCGACTTGATTTTTCTGTATGTACTAAACATTTTCACACTTACTCGCACTGTTACAGTTGATTAAATATCCCGAAAAATTTCGAAACCACACGAAGCCGCAGAGGAATATCTTGTTGTCAAGCAAATGTCAACTTCTAACCTGCTGTCGATTTATAGTAGAGATGGCTAATCTTTGGTTTTTAAAATCCCGCTGTGAAACGATCGATTTAATTTTTTTAAGCTTTTCGAATGAAAAAGAGCACCAGAGCAGCGATTAACAAGTTTTTAATCTTTATTGGTATCTACAGCAGCGAAGGAAAACAATAAATAAGTGCTGTAGATTATTATAATTATTTATTTCAACCTTTTTTGGTGAACGCGCTGGAATCTACCGAAAAAACAGGCATTGCAATAGTACATCTCTACTTTTTGATAGCTCGTGTTTTAAATGTTTCAGTTCAGATGTCATTTTTAATTCAAAGAAATGTTATTTACATTTTACAATGTGTTTTTTAATTAAAGACAAAAGTGCATAAAAATCTAGGCGAGACAAGCCACTGTTAATAAAAACGATGTCTCGGAGTGAATTTTGTGCAGTTTTATGGCGGCCAGTGTTCATGTGAAGTTTTGCGATTATGATTATGGGTTATGTGATGTGCCGGTTTCTTTACTAAAACGTTGTATAAGTTTTTATAGAAATTGACAATAATTTTTAAATAAGACCGACAAGGTAAGTGTATGTGCGTTGCCTAAATAAAATTACATTTAAAAAATCAGTCAGCCAATCACTCAAAAGTCAAAAGGTCATTGACATTTGATCTAGTTACGTAGTTGCGTATTTCAAACTTAAAGAGTGTAAGGGTACAAACATAGTGGAGAGGCGAGCTACGCGCCAAGAGGCGAGGCACGCCGCTCTTTAAAATTTATCACATATTTTTAACTCGGATGGCAACTCTTTGAGTCATTTCACGATGTACATCGCGGTTCAAGCGGAGATTTAGTACAAACATAGTAGAGCGGCGCGCTACGCGCTAAGAGACGGATCAAGGTTAACACAGTAAAAAGTTGCCGTACAAGTCGTTTCACGATGTACATCGCGGGTCAGGCGGCGATTTATATTTCAGGATTTCTTTCGCGATTTTTCGCGCGTTTTTGGTCAGTCAACTGCTATCTTCCAAAGAGGAAGCAAGCACGTGGTAACAACAAATATTATAATATATAAAAAATTATGCAAACTGAACAGATTATAAATTTTGTGTTTAACAGAACGCCTATTTGAGATCAGACACATAAAAACTATAAAAATCATTATGTACAGGGTGTTCCATTTTCGACACTTTTATAGGGTATCTCCGTAATTGTTGGTGCTATCAAAAAAGTAATGTTGATGTCAAGCTCTTTTTGGGTCAAACTTAAAATGGTAAAATCAAAATTTGAAAATTTTCGTTCGCTTAAGAAATACGGGAGAAAATCAAAAAATTGGCAATTTCAAAATTACCCTATATTTTCTTAGATAAAAGAGATACAGAAAAATGTTTTATACAGAAGTTTCTTTAAGTTGATTGTTGAATAATCTGCCGTTTTCAGAATAAGTATACGGGGTCGGGTAAAAAAGTTATCGGACCTAACCTTATTTTTTTAAATGGAACACCTTGTATATTTTACTCAAAAAAGATGCTATTTTAAATTCTCCTTTCAAATATGTAACACACCATGAATGATATTGGTTTCCTAGACGATTTATTTAAATTGTATTACTTTGAAACGAAATAAAAGATTCAGAATAAGGTAAAAAATAACGGGAATCATCGCAAATGTTAGGAATATGTCCTTAAACGGTCACCGTCTTTCCGGATAGCGAACAAAATATACATTTTGCGCCATTTCTTCGTTTTTTCCACTTTTAATATAAACTGATATCATATCAATTTTTTTTAAATGTTGATAGGTCATTTTCGCAAATGAATATGTAAAAATGAAATTGACGTTAAATGTTAATAGTCAACACAGTTGTTTCTAGAATATTAGCTTTTGTTTCATGTTTACTGTGGTTTAAAGAATAAAGTTTAAATAAATAAAAATAAAAATAAGTAGTAAAGTGGTTTTTATTTTATTTTTCTCGACAACAAAGTAAGATACGAAAAAAAATCAAGAGACAAAAGTGTTGTATTTAAGATGATTAATCCAAGAAAAATATAAAAATTCCAAAGAAGCCAGTGGCTTACCTTTCTTTTTTCAATAATATTAATTAAGGTGCCGCCCGGGACGCCACTGGACTCAATAAATTTAATCTACTTAGTACTAAATTAGCCCCTTAATACTACAAATAAAACTGCCAAATTTCAACAATATCGATTTAAGATATTTACGAAAATCCGATTCAAAAATTTTTTTACACCCTGTATCTCATGAAGTCTTGAATCATTGAAGTCATTTGCGGATCCATGTTTATACGAATTTTTCGTCTTCACCCAAAGAATAGTCTCTTAAAATTACTGCACATACTTAATTAATAACAATTTAAAGTAAAGCAAAAAATCGTTCCATTTTAGTACAACATAAGGTGCAACTTTTTCTAAAATATAATTAAATGTGGCAATGTCCATTCTCAGATATGGGAAGAACGTCTCCGCATCATGTTAATGGGGTATACGCTATATTCCCTGTTGTAGCCCATGGCAAGTAAAATCCGTAAAGCGCCACCGCCAAAAATAACTACATCCTCCCCGTCCGAACTCATTTTGGATACTAAATGAAATTCTTTGAATATAAAAGATAAAATTAAAACGCAGTGTTGCCAGGTCAAAATTTGAAAATTTATATCAATTGATATTTATTTCTAAGGATATTTAATAAAAATAATAATTTGTGATAATTATTGCGTTTTTCGACATGTGCACACACGGTGGTCCAAAAACAGTTACCTCATTATCCTTTTCTGAATAAAATTATCGTTTAGAATCGTTTTTAAACCAAATTTACAGGAAATAATACACCCACAGACAAAATAATTGATCGACACTAAACTGCAAGAAATTGTTGCGTTATCTACAAAGATGGTGTAGTGATGACAGGTGTCAAATTGAGGTAGATCCGCAGCAAATGCAATTTTAAATTTAAAAATTCACTAGGTTAAAAATTTAAGAAGAAGGGCTAGGAGGGGGGGTGATTCGTTAATTAATAATACATCTTATTTACAGAGTATTTGATTTCTAGCATAAATGATAGTAACAAAATGTAGCAAATTAAAAAAATATATATCTACAGTTTGTCTACTTGTTGAGAAAATGTTTTATTAATAATTTTTCGAATAAGTTATTCTTCATAAAAAGTTCTGCTTGGTCAAAAACCTAAAATGCAACTATCAGATGTTAATTTTTTTCAGTTATATACAAATACACAAAATCACGTGAAATTTCTCTAGACCTGGCAACACTGTTAAACCGCCTTCGTCGCCTATTAAAGCGCTTCGTGAAGACGCTCCACTATGTTACCGTTAAAGCAAGACTCGACTCTTAAATCGCCTCGTAGCGCGTAGCTCGCCGCTCTACTATGTTTGTACCCTAAGGTGTAATTCTGACAACATCGTCCAGAATTCGTGGTTTGTTTACATGTATCGTGTGCAGCACGGGTGTTTTTCTGGTTTAACGCCAGGTCATTTTTACCGCTGAATGAATTGATAGCGCCATTTAAGGATATTTTTCTTCAATTTGTATTCATCTCAGTAATTGCCGGTTTAAATATAATACGTCATTTCCATAACACCCTGTATACAAGTGAAAATTTTATTTTCTATAATTTCCTGATTCACTTGCTTTTTACCAATGTTTTTGCATACAATTATGTGATTGGAGGTTTTTAGGGGCGAGAAATTTGAATTTGTTATTTATTTTATTTTTAAGTAGATTGTAAAGGGCGGTCGCTGCGGCACTCCGGGTACATAGAACCAAGTGCAATTTTCATACGCTTTAGTGTATTTTTGTTGCTATTAAAAATATCAATTTTCTCATCACTTTTACCCAAAAATGGTACCCTGTGCGCTTTTTAAAATATTGAAATACATAACATATTATTATATATACAGGGTGTTCCTTAATGACGTGCTAATATTTTAGGATGTGATTCCTTAGGCCATTTTATAAAGAAAAGTTCATATGAACATATGTCCGCAACGGCTTAAATTTCTTGCTACAGGGTGTTGAAGTTTTATTTTTTAAATGGTTATTTTTTAATATCTCTGAAAGTACTTTAGATATTATTTTCAATTTTGGTATGTGTTAATAGGATACAGAACCACAAATTTTAGTTAGAGAAGTTTTTAAATTGTTCCACCGGTGACGTCCCTGCAAACATGTCCTCTGATATTTTTCAAAAAAGATGGTACGCCACTGACATTTTCCATGTGGATATTTTTTCTGATTATCCTGGTCAATTCTACATGAAAACGGTCTCGAATTTTTCTCGTTCTTGATTAAAAACACTATATTCATGTTGAAACTCACTATTATTAACATTGATAAAATAACTAATGACATATTTTGTTTTATAAAAATTGTTGGAGTGGACAATTCGATGCGAAGACGGGTTTGTTCGGGTTCGGGCGGAAGCATTAAATATGTTTTTTTTATTAAAAAATACATAAAATAGAAATAAATTGTATGAAGTACAGGGTTATCCATATTTTTGTCGCTTTTGCTGGGTATATCGGTAATTATTGAACTTATCAAAAAACTGATATACATGTCCTGAGATGTATTTGGGAGAAACTAAAAGCAGAACTTAAAAATATTCCCTGATTTAAAAGATACGAGGGTAAATTGAAAAATTGTCGGATTTTAAAATTGTCCTCTATTTTTTATTACCTACTAATAATATAAGGAAATGTTTCATATAAAAGTTTCATAGTGCGCTAAGTAGAATAGGATGCCAAAAATCGCATCTACCGGGTCAGGTTAGAAAGTTATCCGACCTAACTTTCTTATTTAAATGGGACACCCTGTATATTTTTAGCCAAAAAAATTATTTCTCTTTGTAAATATATAGCACACAATATATTTTTTCTACTTGGGTTTCATAATGGCTACATTATGAAATGCAAAAAATTGAGTAACCTGCCACTTCATGAAACCGAAATTTTATTTTTTTTAAGTTAGCAGCAAATAGGGTTCGAATTTTAGGCTTACTTTGATTTCGTTGAAATTAGTTTTCTTGACATTATGGATTCGACAAAAATTTTTATAGAAAACTTTAAAATACTAACCTTTAACCTTGCAAATAGATCATTTTTACTAGATATTTATCTGAAATACCTATACTCGAAAATATATAACATGCTGACGGTGTCCGTCAACTAATTTCTAGTTACAACTAACAATAAAACAGCATAATATTTTGTTCAATAGTACCTATTATTTATTATTTTGTTCAATATTTTGAACTTTGTTCTGCTCGCACCATAACTCAAGTTTTATATATTCTTTTTAAAATGTTTTCTAGATTATTTTCTGCAATTTCTCGTATTAATATTTTAATAATATATTTATTTTTAATTAGGTATGACGGATGGGAAGAAGCTTTGTTGTGTTCAATTGTTTCTATCATGGCATATTTGATACATTTTATGAAATTATAAAAGTATTGCCAACCCAAAAAAAAAATTAATTCAAATGGAAAAAATCTACTATATTTTTAGACTTTAAAGACCCAAATAGAAAAGGTATTATAAAATACACGGTTCATAAGACAATTAGAGCACTTGTACTTTAGTTAAATTAAAAGCGTGCTCTAAGATAATGTCCTATGCAACTTGTACCTTAATATAATTAATCAAATAATTGAACAATTTCAATTTTTGTATTAAATCTGTAGTAGGCCGTGCATTAAGACTTAAGAAAGCGAAACATATATTCCCATTTTTCACTGAAGGATTTATGCCCCTCAGCGTAATATACAAGTCATAAGTTTATTATATTCTTTTCGTTATTTTCCTTAAAATATTCATGATGTTTTGGTTTACTAAAGCTACCATATTTCTTCAGATTTATAGTATTTTATAACTATTACTGAACTATTCTGCCTCTCAGAGTAACGTTTCAATACAAGTTTAAGACATTTTCTTCGTTTCTATTACAATCAAAATATGCGCGTAAGTATCACATTTTTCATACTTTTCGTCAACCATCTTAACTAACAGTTAACCACACACAAAAAACGTTGCGATTTGTTATTAAATAAAGTGAATTATTTTTCCATGTTAGCTAAATTTCTACTAATCTATATGATTTAAATAGGTATTCTTATGCATGCGTATGATAATGCAGAAAAATTAACAGATCAAACGAACTTGCCTGTAAGTGAAGTTCGATCTGGATTATATGAAGCCTTGTCGAAGTACATAATAAGTCGGTAGTTTCCCCGAAAGGGTGCCGATCCCACAGGATTTTAAAGTAAACAAGCTCCCCGCAACCGGCATGGAGAGGGGAGAACGTCCTGTCGGGGTTTTCTGCGACTTAAGCAGGGCTTTCGATTGTGTTAACATTGATTTACTTTTGGAGAAGCTTGAAAGATAATGAATCCGTGGTCAGGCACTGAGTTGGCTGTCGCAATTTCTAAGAGAAGTTCATAGCGATCAATAATCCTGATAATGCAACGAAAGGTGAAAGCCTTTCTGGACTTTTGGAAATTGTTATGGGCGTCCGCAGGGGGCGGTTCTTGCTCCGATTCTCTTTAATCTGTATATTAATGACGCAGATGACGAGCTGGACGAGGAATGCACCTCGGCAAAGTATGCCGACGACTCTTCCTATTTATTTTCTCATGGGGACGATAGCATTTTGACTCAAAACTGTAATCGAAATTTGAACAGTCTGTGTAAATGGTTCTGTCAAAATTCACTATTTCTCAATAACACTAAAACTAATTACATCCGTTTTCACAATTACCAGGATCATAATAATCTGGATATGGAACTGCTTATAAATAATGAAGAAATATTAAAAATCAATACTATAAAATTTCTAGGAGTGCAAATTGATGAGCATCTGAATTGGAAAAATCATTGTGATCTGCTCAAATCAAAATTAAATTCATGTTGTTTTCTTGTTCGTTCGCTCAAGACAGCGATTTCTATGAGGGAGCTCCTCATGGTGTATAACGCACAAGTTGATTCTCGTCTGCGTTACGGGGTGATCTTCTGGGGCTCGTCCGGTGTGGTTGGGGAATTGCTTGTGTCAGAAGAGAATATTGAGGACTTTGGTGGGTGTATCGAGGACTTACTCGTGCAGAGGGCTCTTTAAGAAATACAAGATTTTGACCATAATTTGTGTATACTTATTAGAACTATGTATATATATTTTTAAAAATAAAGGTCGATTTGCCATTAACAGTGATGTTCATACCTATAACACACGACAAGTAAGCTCATTTAGAGTTCCTTTTAACCGACTGAATGTTGGTAGAACATCACCAAACTCATTGGGGCCAGCAATCTTTAACAAGCTACCACCAAACCTGAAGGCTGTTGATAGTCTTATGTTGTTTAAAAAACGTTTAAAGCAATATTTGTTGTCTGAGGCTTTTTATTCAGTTAATGAATATCTTACAAGGGTGCAATAATGCCTGTACATTTTTTATATTAACTTTTTTTTTAACAATAACATAACTTTTATTTTAGGATAAGTTTGTTTTTTCTAAATTTTGTATATTGTGTATTTGTATATCATACATTTTATATATACTCATGTATTTGACTCTGACGTTTTCCATACATTGTAAATTGTAATGTCCAAGGAAATAAAGTATAAAGTAAAGTAAAGTAAAATCCCGCCTTGGGTCTGCACAATTAGGTGTACCTATATTCAGTCCTGTTTAAAGCAATAATAATATGTTGTTGCAACTAAGGGGTAAAAGTAAGAAAGGGTTCGGGAGGGACTTATGTACTTCGACAAGGCTTCATATAATCCAGATCGAACTTCACTTACAAGTAAGTTCGTTTAATCTGTTAATTATATTTCAGCCTTGTCTCGTACATATTAAGTCGGTAGCCTTTTAAAGCAAGTTGCAACATATTATAAACATTTACGTTGAGAAAAAATATGCTTATATGCAGACACACTACCAAGCATCCCTAGATACTAAGGAACGAAATAAAGTTAAGTCTATATTATAACTAACGAGTACATACAAGCACATATACTCGTGTGTAGCAAAATCTAAATTTAAAGGAATAGACTATTAGCATCAAGGCGAAGCTAGTATTTAGGCTACAAATTATCATTCTCAATCAAGAATAGTTTAAGTAATAGTTTGCAAAAACAGAAGATTTCTCTCTTCCGTCTGCTGCGAGCCTCATCGTATCATACGACACGCTTTTTTAAGTGTAATAATTTTATAAAAATCTATTTAAGAAATGAAAAGTCTATGCTTGTCAGATGGTATTAATATCAAATACCAATATGGAAAATTATTATTTCCCAGACCACCCGATGATCCTTATACAATAAGGGCGTATTTTTGTCTACACAGTAGCACTTTAAAATACTATTTCAGATTGAATGGTACTACCAAGAAAAGAAGCCCTCTCCATTGATAGGATGCAACCACCTGTAGACCGGTTTCGAACTTGTTTGTTCTCGTCAGTACAGGGTACAGGGTAGGTGTACATACATATCATCAGAGAGGACTGTAACATAACGCCGTACTATCGACGGTAGTCGACAAAATACAGCGCGCCGCGCCATCTCTTAGTAGTCCACACAATCTGAACAGACATTATTTGATTAAATCAAATTTTATAAAAATCTATTTAAGAAATGAAAAGTCTATGCTTGTCAGATGGTATTAATATCAAATACCAATATGGAAAATTATTATTTCCCAGACCACCCGATTGATTAATTAATACCATCTGACAAGCATAGACTTTTCATTTCTTAAATAGATTTTTATAAAATTTGATTTAATCAAATAATGTCTGTTCAGATTGTGTGGACTACTAAGAGATGGCGCGGCGCGACTACCGTCGATAGTACGGCGTTATGTTACAGTCCTCTCTGATGATAGGTATGTACACCTACCCTGTACTGACGAGAACAAACAAGTTCGAAACCGGTCTACAGGTGGTTGCATCCTATCAATGGAGAGGGCTTCTTTTCTTGGTAGTACCATTCAATCTGAAATAGTATTTTAAAGTGCTACTGTGTAGACAAAAATACGCCCTTATTGTATAAGGATCATCGGGTGGTCTGGGAAATAATAATTTTCCATATTGGTATTTGTAATAATTTTTTTTTTTACTTTGTCTGATATTATCAGTTTTATTTAGATAGGCAGAGTTCTGGCTGGGCAAATGTTTCGTCTACGTCATAAAATGGTAGATAAAGAGTGGGTTGGATACGCCCTATAACTGAAATCTTAAGCTTGCTAGTTATTTCTATATCAATTTTGCCATCGCGCCTGGCAATATTGTTAACCTCAAGTGTGCACCATTTGGTCAGTAACTAACGCAAATAATATGGACAATAGGTTAGATGCTCTGATGATATTATCTGAATGGGCATAAGCTTTACAAGTGATAACAGCACCGCTGGGGCCCATGCGTGCGTAAAACTATGGGCTCCTTTCAGAAATCTTTAACTTGTAAAATCAGAAGTTAAAGTTGGGCCTAGAATTTGTGTAAAGGCTGCCCTGGAAGATCTTAACGATGTGAAAGTAACACCATTTTAAAATTGAATTGTAAAAAATTCTTAAATGTATGAAGCTGAAAAAACATTAATGTTTTCTGATTTTCTAAATTGCCACCATAATTTAAGCCCTGAATTGCACTGCAGAATGACCCCGTTTCTCGGACTTGGATAATAACTTTCCTGCTATCAGGGAAAAAAGGGGCCAGAGTGAACGAAGTAGCTTCCACCCAGTTTTTTGTGAGAATTTAACTCTAGATTCTGCGTCCGCTTCAACATCGTCTTTAGACTCTATGTAACTTGCAGGTTGCCAGCTGGTACGTGATTGTTGATTTCGTAATGGATGCTGTACACACCCGGCATAGTATGTTGCAGTTTCACTGCGGAAAATACTGCCTTATTATTTGAAAACTATTTCACTGCTGCGGAAAATATCTACTTAGCACACTTTTAGTAATAAAAAAGATAGAGAATAATTTTAAAATAGACAATTTTTCAATTTACCCTCGTATCTTTTAAATCATTTTTAAGTTCTGATTTTATCATTTTTGGTTTCTCATGACATATACATCAGTTTTTTGATAAGTTGAATAATTAGCGAGATACCCAGCAAAAGTGTCAAAAATGGATAACCCTGTACAGGGTGTTCTATTTTCGACACTTTTAGAGGGTATTTCCGTAATTTGTTAGTGCTATCAAAAAAGTAATGCAGGTGTCATGTCATGTGCTCTTGTTTAGTCAAATTTAAAATGGTAAAATCAAAATTGAAAATTTTCGCTCGCTTAAGAGATACGGGGGAAAATCAAAAAATTGATAATTTCAAAATTACCCTATATTTTCTTAGAGAGATACAGAAGAATGTTTTATGCAGAAGTTTCTTTATAATGATTGTTGAATAATCTGCCGTTTTCAGACTAAGTATACGGGGTCAGGTAGAAAAGTTATCGGACCTAACCTCATCGTTTTAAATGGAACACCCTGTATATTTTAATCTAAGAAGATAGCATTTAAATTCTCTTTTCAAATATATATCACACCATGGACGATATTGGTTTCCTAGGCTATTTATTTAAACTTTTACTTTGAAACGAAATAAAAGATTCAGATTAAGGTAAAAAATAACGGGAATCATCGCAAATGTTCGGGATATGTCCTTAAATGGTTGCCGTGTTTCCGGATCTCGAACAAAATATAAATTTTGCGCCATTTCTTCATTTTTTCCACTTTCAATATAAACTGATATCATATCAAATTTTTCAAAATGTTGATAAGCCATTTTCACAAATGAATATGTAAAAATGAAATTGACGTTAAATGTTAATAACAACTAGAATGTCAACATAGTTGTTTCTAGGATATTAGCTTTTGTTTCACGGTCTACTGTGGTGTAAAGTCATAAAGTTTAAATAAACCGGCTATGAGATCAATATCATCCATGGGTTGTTATATATTTGAAAAGAGAATTTTAAATAGTATCTTTTTAGATTAAAATATACAGGGTGTTCCATTTAAAAAAATGAGTTTAGGTCCGATAACTATTTACCTGACCCCGTAAACTTATTCTGAAAACGGCAGATTATTAAACAATCATTATAAAGAAACTTCTGCATAGAACATTTTTCCGTATCTCTTTTAAGTGAGAAAATAGAAGCTATATTTTGAAATTGTTAATTTTTATTGATTTTCCCCGTATCTCTTAAGCAAGCGAAAATTCTCCATTTTTAGTTTGACCCAAAAAGAGCACATTACACCTACATAACTTTTTTGATAGCACTAACAATTACGGAGATACCCTATAGCACTTGTCCTGTGTCCCCCACGTGCTAAAATATGATACTTATTAAACTTGTACATTAAAAATGTTAAAAAATAGATGTTAAATGTTAATATACTATTTGCGAACGGCGACTATTTTGAACCACGCCACTGATCGAAAATATTTATATGATGTATAAACCTCTACGATAATGGAATACAACCTGCTGTTGGGATCTTCGCGGGTCGCCACAACAATGGCAGCTTAGAAAAAAAGGGCCTTGTTAAATCATTAAAAAAAATGCCCACGTCATTATTCTTCCCTATATGGTTATTTTATTTATATTGTATTTTATCACGTAGGTAGGTACCTGAAGAACAGATGATTTCTTGTCGGTGAATTATAAATTTATGGTAATTTGTTTTACGAATATGCATTTACGAGGGAAAGTAAAACATACAGTCTACGGCCATTATACTCTATGCACTTTATCAATTCAGAAACATTAACAAACACCAGAGCGTGATAGCCACGTGATGGATGCATAAACTTATTGCTATTGGTCAATCGGCAATAAAACGTACGACGCGCGCCGCGCTGCTTGACTACATTGTACTGTTGTATATAAAAAGATTTGAAGAAAATTTCAGTCAAAATTCAATGTTTCTAGATCTAGAAGAAGTTTTTAAAGAAGATATTGATGAAATTATTACAAATCTTAACCGAAGAAAGGCCAGCGGTTTTGGTGATATATCGATAAAAACTATTAAAATGGTCAAAAAAGAAATCGTTCTTATCTTGCAATCTCTAATTAAATTATCATTTATTACGAGTATTTTCCCAGAAAAAAAGAAATTTGCAAAGATATCTCCAATTTTTAAAAATGGCCAAAAATTAATCCTAATAATTATAGACCAATTTCTTTTTACCTGTTTTATCTAAAAGTTTGGATAAAATAATGAATAAATTGACAAATTTTTTTAGAAAATCAAAATATGCTATTTATTGGTCAATATGAATTTCGTAAGTCTAAAGATAAAGAAATATCTGCTATTGATATTATTACTTACATTCAATTAACTTTAGACAATAATAAAAAATGTTTATTATCTTTAGCCTTGCGAAAAGCATTCGATACTGTGAATCACGAAATTTTATTGCAAAGTCTTTTCAATATTGATATTGGTTTAAAAATTAAAACAGCACGTTTATATTGACGATTGCTCAAGTTCACAACAAGATATTACTTGCGGTGTTCCTCAAGGATCAATTTTAGGGCCTACTTTATTCCTTATATATATATATATAAATTCGATTTCTAAGTTAAATCTAAAAGGTAATGTCAAATTGTTCGCGGATGATACTGCAATTTTATATTTTGGCGAGTCTTTTTCCAATATTCAATGATTTGAAAATTCTACTTTCATGGCTGTAATCCTATAAACTTTCTTTAAACTTTGAAAACTCATCTTTCACGTTTATTTCTAAATATGCACTTGGGAACAATATTGCACCAATAATTTTTAATGGAAATGAAATTAAGTATGCAAAATCCGTAAAGTTTTTAAGCTTATATATAGTCGAAAATTTAAATCGGAGGAAACATGTTGAAAACCTTCGATAAAGCGTATCACCACTCATTGGAATATTGTTTAAAATTCGAGATTATATACCTTTATACATTTAAAAAACATTTATTATTCATTAGTTTATTCAAAATTTCAATATTTAATACCAGATAGGGGATCTGCATGTGCCACAATATTAAACTCTTTAAAAAAACTACAAAACAAAATTATAAAATGTATTCATGAACTAAATTTTTTGGAACCGACAAGAAATTTATATTAACCAAGATGATATCTAGCTGAATAGTTTATACAAATTAAAAATTAGTATACTAATTCATGGAATTAATAATCAAAATAAAAAATCTTGTATAAAATTTGTAAATGATAATATCAGATTGACCATTAAAAAAAATCAAATTAAAAGTAGCATAGGGATGAAATCAATTTTATTTCATGGAATAAATATTTATAATACGTTAACTAAAGTATTAAAACAAATTTTAAATTTAAAATTATTTAAAAAAAATGCAAAGAAATTTTTTCTGGAAAATATACAAATTAATTAATAAAAACAACCATTTATAATAATTTTTATTTTATATTGATTAATTAGATTTTAATAATTATTATTTATGTTCTATGTTATTAATATTCCCTGTAATGGACTGAAATAGCTCGGTGGGAATTAAATAAACATTATTATTATTATTATTATCGCGTGTATTTGTTTTGATCTACTGAAGTGGGAAAATGAATAGATTATAGTGTAGACTCGATGCAGGTTTAAATTGAAACATGTTTCGGAGATGAAAACCATCATCTTCAACAGTCAATACTATAAGAACAATATTGTTAACAAAGTGAAATCCTAATAATAGCCTAAACCTTAGATATCACTGGTCAACAAATAATTTGCGGCCGGCAATTTTGTTACTGTTTCTAGGTAATTTGGGTCTGCTAAGCCTAAAAATAACCTCAGATTTGCTCCATCAGATCGTCTTCAAAAACTAGAAGCTATATTTTCGAGATTAAGGGTATTTTATATCGCATAATTATACACGGTGACCAATCAAAAACAGTCCAGCAAGGGTTACTTACGGTTGTGTACGTAAAAATTAAAAAAAACCTCGGACCCGTAAACTTGTGTTTTCAGGGGGACACGTTTCACTATTAATTTCATCCCTGTAACCTCAACCCCCCCTCGCGGGTTTGTTCGGGTTTGCCCTTGTTTTTTCAAATGGGAATGGGTATGTTGTGATACAGCTTTTTAAAGGGCATTAAATTCTTTTTAAAATGGCGCTTCGTTTTGTAAATTTAAGCTACGCGCCGTCGAGCAACGGAATTTGAAACATTTCACTGAACAGTTGTTGTACTATTGTATGGAGTTGAATGGCGGACACTTTCAATATTTAATAAGATAACATACATACTAAATATAATCAACGAATTCTTAAATGAGAGCGATTTGCAAAAATTCCGTAAAACTCCACTTAAGATTGAAATAATGTTATCTAAAAATGTTTTATCGCTGCCAATTTATTTTTCATAAGATAACTACAATTAACACTTTAAAATTTACGGTAATTTCTGGGTTATCATGACACTGTTAATATGTAAGCTAATTTTTAACTTGTCGATGAAAAAAAAAATTTAATTATTGATCTGGGTGATTCACGACGAGCTTGCATTAGAACTTTATGGAGAACTACTGAATATATGTTTATATATAGATTTATCGATACATTCTTTACCTAAAATAGTCTCATATTTCTGTAATTTCCGGTTATACCGGAAGTCAACTTTCGTTTTATAAATACAACATAGTAATTTTTATTATATTTTTCGATTAACTATTAAATTCTAAGCAAATTTTATATAACATCTTTTTGTCTGACTTTGCCTGTTTTTGAGATATCTGGACTCTTTGTAATTATTTGGCAAATGCATGGTAATGACATAATCCACCTTTTACCTTAGCTCTCGGACTAAAAAAATGTTCTTATCGAATAGCTAGAAGATGATGGTCAAGCTTCAAAATATTTCAAACTTGGCAGAAAATGTACAGTATAAGTATTACTCAATAAAATTACATTTTTTAAAACGCAATTTCTCGGCGGTGCGTAGCTCAAATTTACAAAACAAAGCGCCATTTTAAAGAGAATTTAATGCCCTTTAAAAAGATGTATCACAACATACCCATTCCCATTTGAAAATACAAGGGCAGTAGCCGCCCCCGCTAGAGGGGGTTGAGGTTACAGGGATGAAATTAATAGTGAAACGTGTCCCCCTGAAAACACAAGTTTACGGGTCCGAGTTTTTTTTCTTAATTTTCACGTACACAGCCGTAAACCTTGCTGGACTGTTTTCGATGGGCCACCCTGTATATGTATTACTGCTACCACCAGAAAAACAACTCAGGAATGGAAGAAAAATGTTTATTGTACACACAACAAATACAAAAATCATCTGTCAATAATATTAACCTGCCTCAGCCAAAAACTTTCTTTTATAAGATTTTCTCGCATAAGATTGAAAAGGACAGTCTCGTTGAAGACTCCAGCAGTAATCGGCCATCATGTGAATGTCCCATCTACCCTGATATCTCTCTTCCATAGTTTTTATATCCTGGTGGAATCGTTCCCCCTGTTCTTCACTAGTTAATTTTGGTATTTGGATAAGGAAGATTCTTTACATTTAGTCTGGAGACAACTAACTCGGCAGACTCTTTTGAGAGGTTTAAATTTCTCACGAGGTCACTTAGCTCCTCCTGAGTAACGCGTTCGGGACTTGTTAAATCTTGCAAAATCGCTGTCCTCTGTTTCAAATCGGTCACTCTGCAGCTCGTCAGATGACGTTTCGACTGTATCCTCTGGTAACGTAGGTAGGCTGCTATATGTTGGCATTGGTATTTCTTCAGAATGCTGAACAGGTCTTCTTGCTGACTCCAGGTTAGGATAGTTCCACTTATGTCGATTGTTACGATAAATGCCCTTTATCTTCACAAGAGAAAAATAACAATCGTCAGTGGCTTTTTGTTCCCTCCATCCCATCGGAACACCAAGCTTTAAACACTTTCTTTGCCCTTTTCTCCATTGTCGCAGGTTTCCGATACAGGTTTTGCATACAACATGCGGAGCCCATGGTTTATCTTGGTCTCCTAAGTGAACACCAAAATAAGCAAAAAACACACTCTTGCAATGAAACTCAAGTTTCAACTAAATTTTGCAAATGCATGCAGGCAATATTCCGCATGTGGGGATTATATAGGTACTAATACCCTAGGACACAAGCCAAGTTACCGAATTAATTTATGAGGCTTACGGTATACAATTTCATTATCTTTTATTGCCTTCTAATGTATATTTTGTGCTAATTGCAAATACGAAAATAAGAAATCTGCAGGTGCAAGATAATTTGAGGAAAAATTATATATCTGTAATAATTAGATGGCCCTTTGCCAATATAAGATTAAGTATTTCCAGTGATTTATGAATTAACAGGTATAATTAAAAAGGCATTCGTCTTGGAATTAGTTAAATTTTTGATAAAATTTATGACCATTATAATTGTCAAATATATTAATATTACATGATGATGATTATTATGAGTAGGCTCTATCTCAAAAACTAGAGCTGATACGAAGAAAAGCTAAGTGTTTTTGGAATTACCGCATTCAAAATAACTAAAATCAGTTTTTCTTCGGCAGCAAGACAAAAAAAAATTTTTGTTGGGCTGGGTAATTAAAGCCTTAACCCAAGGATTTTAAATCAAGGAGGATATGGCTCTGGTTCACAGTCTTTGAAGAATAAACAATTCACATTCTTAGGTAGGTTGTAAACATCGTTCCAGGAACACAATCGGGGAGTTCTGAAAATGAGCATAATCTTTGTCGTTTTCTGTTAATTAGACAAGGCATTACTACGTCGCCCTCGATCGTTCGGAACATACTTTTTAGAAAGCCCTTATTGGAAGGGCCGTCTTACATACCTGCTTCCACGTTTGACACTACCCGATTAATAGATGTCATATTTGTCGTTATTGTTAAGTAAAATTCTTTGCGGTTTGCAGTATTTGTGTGTTAAATTTAAGTATCGTTTGCGGAAAAAAATGTGCATGTTCAACCTTGGACTCGATTACCTCATTTTAGAATAAAAAACTCAACTCGTGGCAACATTGTCATGAAAGTGACACGACGAAGTTGGAAACGCAAGCGAAGACAGTTCGTTTTTACCGGCTCACCACCAGGGTTTTTAATGTCGCAGAAAAATTGAATTTACTACATTGTTACATTTGCTACGTCGCAAACGTAGTAAATGTAATAAACGTAATTATTGTTTTGATTGGCTGAAAGCGTCAAAAATACTACATAACATCAACTTTATTATTATAAATGTGATAATAGTATTTTTGGGTTCCAACGCCACCACTACCACCGTGCTCAGCATCCTCGAAAACGGGGGGAAAGTGTGTTTCTCTGCAGGGAAACCTCTTGAAGCGCGTTTAACCCCCCTGGGGGGGGGGGGGGGGGAGCTAGGGAGATACTCTTGTTCCGGCTGAAAATATTTCGATGTTCGTCCGACTCACAGACGCCACTAGATTGGATTGTAATTAATACAATATTTTATCGGAAATCTTTACTATAATAATTTTACTATAGTGTTTGTTCCGTGCAGATACATTCGATGTAAAATTTACAACATATTTTAGTATTTACTCGATTTTACTAAATTTATTAGAAATCCTAGCTATATTTTTTTTGTAAATTATGTTTACAATATTGTATACTATATTTTATAGGAAATTTTACAATAATATTTTTACTATAATTTTTTTTCCGTGTTGTGCCAAGAAAATTTATTGGTTTGAGTATCCATAACCAATTGATCTGTCACAACATACTCGATAGAGATATTAACACATGTAGGAGCAATTAATCTCTTTAACCAAAATAAACAGAAGAACCCTCTGCATAAGCAGAAGATAGCCTGCGCATCTAGCTGGAACGAGAGTGACCGTAATGCCCTTGAAGACGATGTGGTGACCTAAACACGTCACCGAGGCGGTCCAAACGGTCCTCGGAACAGTCTTGTAAATGAATTGCCAATTGGCATACTGCCCGGGGAGTAGTCGTTTTGTGTTTTCGTGCGTCTTCACTGACCGAAATATTGTATTACTTATGGTATTATGGGTTTTCTTTTCTCTAATTTGGAACGAAGTACTAAAAAGACGAATTGTGTTTCTTTGTTCCGTTGTTAAGGCGAATCTGGCCTGGATTCGTTATGTGCAAACATTAACAAAAACAATGTCACAGCTCCTTGTGAGAGAAAGGATAATTGAACATAATAAACGGGTGTTTCAGCATCTTGTTTGAAAAATAAAAGCAAAATAGCTAATTTACTAAAAACAGAAATTGATGCAGAATGCACTTTTTTAACCAAGATATAAAGTGTAACTAAACTTTGTTTTGCATACATTATGCCACTTAAGAAGGGTCTTTTGTTATAGATATCGGAGGTAAACAATCCGCGGAACATTTGTTTAAGACTGTTTGCACAAGAGATAAAAGCTCTAAAATGAGGAATGTACCAAGCCGATTATAATACTGTTTATAACGACTTCCAATCTAATGTGTGTTTTTTAGTTAGCTTTCAAGAAAATCTTTAAAAAAATTATTCTTAAGAGTATTTATAAGTGGATCGATTTGAGATTTCGCCGCGAAACAGCATAAGTCATTGTTATTGAACAATGAGACAACATCGCCAGTCCAAGACATGACTGTATCGAGGGAGTAGGATCCGTTTTCCTTATTCTTCTGCCTTTAATCGCCCGAAGCATTGCGAAATCGCTGTAGATAGTTGTGATTTTAGATTTTTTTCCTGAAAACCTCGGTGTGACATTTTTTGCATTAAAACTAAACTATGAAATTTATTGAGATTATTGATAGTGCATGCAATACTTTAAAAAATGACTGTATAACCATATTTTTTCATGATGCACTATAGGAAAAATCCTTTAAGGCGTGGTGCGTGTGCGTATAAAGCGATTCACGCTGGCTTTGAATCGTTGGAGGTTATATCCGTTGGGAAAAACGACCTCGGGATGGTCGTTCCATAAGGATCAAGTCCTCCAGATGAAAGAATTCTTAAATAATGAAGTTTGAGGAGTTCTAAGCTTAGCCACATATGGATGGGTGGCAGTGGTTCGTCGTGTATTTCTGCTATTCACCATTCTGGGCGGAATTAAGAGGGCAAGGTCACCCGAGTACTTTCCATGGAAATATATGTAAAAGAGAGTCAAATCCCCAACCTGTCTTCGATGTTCTAGGCTGTCGAGGCTCTTCGGCATGGGGGCGAATGGCCCTCCTTTCGATGGAATACAGTAGCCGAAGAGTATGTTTGGGTGGAGAGCTCCAGACATGAGAGCAGTACTCTAGTGATGGTCGAATCTGGGATTTGTATAGTGTCAAAAGTTGTACAATTTTTTGGTTCGGAAGAGTACACCAAGTTTCTGAGAAGCTATCTTGGCGATTGCCACAACGTGGTTATGCCAAGACATATTTCCTCCCAGATTGACACCCAGCAAATTAATAGATGAAGCCGAAGGATTGCGTGTCTTGCCATAACTATATCCGGTTCTGTAATGTTAACCTTTTTAGAGAAAACTGCTGCCTGGGTTTTCTTAGTGTTAAATTAAATTTGACTTGGTTACTGTCACCCCGAGCCATTTGATGATGATGATGTTCGATTGCGTTGTTCCAAAGATGGGTAACATAGGCTAGAGATCTCCAGTTGATCTGGACGAAAACCATATTGATGATCGCTGATTATGTTGAAGCCTTCCAGGTACTTTAAAAGTTGTTGGTTAATAGCTTTCGCCATTACTTTTGATATAACTGAAAGCAATGCGACTGATCGATAGTTGTTAGGCAGGATTCTCTTACCTTTCTTTGGTATTGGTATTTCAAACGTTATTTACCGTTTTGAAGAAAATAAAATTCTTTTTCGAAAATTTCAAGATAATATACTCGTGTAGTACCATATTTCGAAGCTAAATTTAAAATTTTAACAAATTCTTTCCAATAGTTTTCTTGTAGTTTGTCACACCTTTTTACCTTAATGGAGGTCACTGATCTTCTTCTTCTTCGGGTGCCTATCTGTTCCAGACGTTGGCTATCATATTGGCTAATCTAACTTTGTTTACAGCTGCTCGGAATAGTTCGGTGGTTGTCCGGGAGAAGCAAGTTCTCAAATTTTTCAGCCATGAAATTCTTCTCCTTCCGGCGCTTCTCTTTCCTTTCACTTTCCCTTGCAATATGCACTGCAAGAGATTATATCTTTTTCATTTCTCATGATGTGACCCAGATATTGTAGTTTTCTAGTTTTAATTGTACTCATGATTTCTGTTTCCTTTGACATTCTTCTAAGGATTTCAATGTTAGTTACGTGCTCTGTCCATGATACCCTTAGCATCCTTCTGTAGAGCCACATCTCGAATGCTTAGATCTTTTTCGTCATTGCTTCTGTCAGTGTACATGACTCCACTTCGTATAACGTCACTGATAATTGCTCTTAAGCTACGAGTTCTGGTGGAAGCGCTATTGGTCCATTGTGACCTGTTCTAGTTCTAGTATTCTTCTCGCTGCAAAGAAAAAAATGAAGACGCGATTTTTAAGACTGTAAATGATATTACCAAAGTATGTAAACTAAGACTGTAGAACTATTGTAGTTATTTTGCATTTTTTTTCCATATGGTACCGCCTAGGAATCCGCATAATCTGATCTTTCCATAAGGTCAATGATTTTTAGAACCCGACAATGTCATTAACTTGTTCGGGTTTGTATTATGGTTACAGTTCTAGGCAACCTGTGCGACAAAATAAAATAGATCCTTCGTAGTTGGAGACACCGGAAAATATAATAAAGGGTTGTACGAAACTGAAAAGTGCACATTTAAAAATTACGGTAAAATACACCAACAATTGTTATATCTACGGAAAGTGTTATGGTATAAAGATACTTAAAGCCTATCAATCTCTTATTTCAAAAACATTAATCTTTCTACGACAATATAGTAATAGAAATAGTGCTTTTTCTCCAAGAGGCGAAACGCATTTCCTAGTTTAACCGTTTCGATTTTATTGGGCGCCAAACTTGAAAATCTCGATCTTCAATTATTAATGTATCAAAAACGGTGTGGTATATTATGATGATGCTCTATACGAATAATTATAGGAATTTCAAATATATAAAATTATAACAGGCTGTTTAAATTAAAATGGCACCATCTTGAAAACAAACATTTTTGTTGGATGTATCCACCGAATTTTCAGAATTTTTTTTATTTATGGTCCTTCATAATATCGATAGTGACCCATCGAGGTAGCACACCCTGTACATTTTTAAAATTTTGTCCTAAAAATTATAATGTATACAGGGTGTCCGGGAACATGTGGGAAATCTCCCGGATATGAAGAAAACACGTGAAAAGAATACTATAGGTTCATATAAACTTCTTTCGTATCGGCCTTCTCTTCGGAGATATGGGCTCCCAAAGAGCACCAATGGAATCAAGTTTTTTACACCTAATTATTGAACCACCTGGTATATTTCAATTATTTTTTAATATGATGTATACCAGGTAAGACCCGTCAAATTACTACCCAAGAAACTGTTGTGAATTACTCACAGCTGCAGGGACGGACTAGCTGTAACACTCATGGGCCCATTTTTTTTACGCCCTGTATGATGAGAACTTTGGACAATGTTTTTTACATACCTTTAACTATTGGCTACAAATTAAGTACTCTTCATTCATGTCGCTAATCCTAACCGTTTTCGAAAAAACGGCATTTCATATACATCATGTGCTTCGGGTATTTCAATAAAAGATACATCTTTGTTCCGATCCAATGTTCAACCTTCAAGATTCCGCTTTTTCATATTTAGCCCACGAGCAGTTAGGGCTCAGTGTAAATAAAATGACGAATTCTCGAAAACGGTTACGATTAGCGACATGAATGAAGAGTAGTTAATTTTTAGCCAATAGTTAAAGGTATGTAAAAAACATTGTCCGAAGTTCTCATCATACAGGGCGTAAAAAAAATGGGCCCATGAGTGTTACAGCTAGTCCGTCCCTGCAGCTGTGAGTAATTCACAACAGTTTCTTGGGTAGTAATTTGACGGATCTTACCTGTTATACATCATATTAAAAAATAATTGAAATATATCAGGTGGTTCAATAATTATGTGTAAAAAACTTGATTCCATTGGTGCTCTTTGGGAGCCCATATCTCCGAAGAGGAGGCCGATACGAAAGAAGTTTATATGAACCTATAGTATTCTTTTCACGTGTTTTCTTCATATCCGGCAGATTTCCCACATGTTCCCGGACACCCTGTATACTAGGGGTGCAAATGCCGGGATCTCGAGGAAAAATCAGTCTTGTCAAATTCCGGGATAAGTTATACTATAAAAGAGTTCTTTAAAAATTAACTTGTTTATTTATATTTTTTGACAAATTTCATATACGACTCAAATAATTAAAAATCTGATGGTTGCATTATAGGTTTTGGACCATGCAGACGTTTTTATAAAGAATAACTTTTTTTCGTAAAATGAATAATAAAAACGTTTCCCATATGGCGGCAACTTAAGTAGGCGCACTATAAACCACTAACGAAAGTGTCTTTTTTAGTCCCTAGGTTTATAATGCACTATTAAAAGCCCAGGAAAAATGGTTCGATGTTAATTAATTCTCTTTTTTATTAGTGATCTGTGAAAATCGGTGCTAAAACATTACAATATTTTGTAAATTGGCCATCATATGACTGTCCCATCTACCCTGATATCTCTCTTCCATAGTTTTTATATCCTGGTGGAATCGTTAATGCTCATATTACACCCATGTTGGTTAAAGTCGTTGAGCATATCTTCCCCTATCTCTCGGTAATTTTCCGATTTATTGTTTCCGAGAAAATTTTGCACAACTTTAACAAAAGGGCACCATCTATTAAACACAGTTTCGGTCATCGATTCTGTAAAATGTGAATATTTTATGAGCTTTCTGATCTGAGGTCCATCAAATATTCCGGCTTTCATTTCTCCTTGCCTACTTCTAGAAGCCATGTTTAAATACGATTTTTCAAAAAACGCACTCTTGCAATGAAACTCAAGTTTCAACTAAATTTTCCAAATGCATGCGGGCAATATTCCGCATATGGGGATTATAAAGGTACTAATACCTTAGGACACAAGCCAAGTTAACAAATTAAGTTATGAGGCTTACGGTATACAATTTCATTGTCTTTTATTGCATTCTAATGTATATTTTGTGCTAGTTGCAAATACGAAAATAAGAAATCTGCAGGTGCAAAAAAATTCAATGCAAAATTATTTCTTATCGGTAATAATTATATGGCCTTTTGCCTATATAAGATTAGGTATTTCCAGTGATTTATGAATAAATAGGCATTAGTCTTGGAATTAGTTAAATTTTTGATAAAATTTATGACCATTATAATTATCAAATATATTAATATTACAATTTATTATGAGTAGGCTCTATCTCAAAAACCAGAGCTGATATGAAGAAAAGCTAACTGTGTAACTAAAATCAGTTGATTTTTCTTCGGCCGCAAGACAAAATTTTTTTTTATTAAGCGAGTTAAGCGATACCGAACATTTATGTTTTCTTTTATTAAAAACATGCTAACCTTTCCCATCCGTTTCGAAAATAATAAGTAAATTCTCTCGAAACAAAATGTATGTAAAAAAATTTGAATAATACATCGTTAAGCAAAAAATACGTTTAAACACAATGTTATCAGAACCTCAACGGTAATTACAGAAAAATAAAAAACCATTTCAGTGTTGAAGGATGTAATTGCATATTAGAATATATTTTCTCATACTGAACAACTTTTCATAATTACAGTTTTCGATATTGTCACAAATAAAAGTAGTTGAGCCATATAATTTTTGACAAACCTCGTATGCGACTGGAAAATAACATCTGATGGTTAGATTTTAGATTTACTTTTATAAGGAATAACTTTTTTTCGTAAAATGAATAATAAAAAAGGTTTCCCCTATGGTGCCAACTTAAGTACAGACACACTATTTTTTTACTTTGCCAAATCAAATAATTGTGTTTAAACGACTGGTTAATTTCATCAAGGGTACCTTAAAATTAAAAGTTTTGAAAGTGAAATGGAAACTACAACCTTAGACAAATCACATTAAATTTATTAAACAAAAAAATCAAAGAAAATCTATTAGAAACATACAAAACAAAAAAATGGTATTATTCAGAACCGAAATAAATTTAATCCAGCACTTGTGAATATGGAATTATATAATTCTATATTCTAATTTTATTATTTATTAGAGAAACGATAATTACGATCCGGGCAAGCGCTGAACTGTTTTTAAAAAACAAGTTTTTACTGACAGAAGCGTCTATTCAAAATAAAGGTAACAATACAACTGAAGATGATATCTGATTTACTATTATTTATAAACGTTTCTAGCTGATGCTGTTAAATATCATATTCTAATGAATAGGCATTACTTCGGAATATAACTCCTCCGCCCTTAGATAAAAGCATACCCTTAAGGGTGTGGTTTTTAAAGTTTCAAAACAAATATTTATATTTTTCAAAATTAATTAATGAAATTAAAGCATAATATATCAAATAATGATATCGTTATTTTGTTGAATTTTAGAAGGCTTTTTAGAATACCTATTCTTATACAATTTGTAACCTATAAAGGCAAATATGCTGAAAATAAACAAATATAATAAAATTGTCCAAAAACTGACTCGTTCGATAGATACTGGTGTGGTCATCTCATTGATTTTCTTCTTTTGGTCTTGAAGTTCGGCTTCGATTTCTTTTGTTTCTTTTAAATTGACAATGTTCAAGTCCAGTGACGGCGGATTGAATATTTTTTCGTTTTGTTCATAATAATTTTGGGACAGGTCCAATTCTGGCAAGGAGATATCTTGATATGTAAGTTGCCTTGGTTTATATGTGCGTAGAATAAATGATTGAATTTGAATGCTGCATTGATTAGAGGCTTCGATTAAATATGATCCAAACAGTGGCGTGTTGTCTTTGGAATTTTTACAGGATATCGGTACGACTAAACGATTGGGTATCGTGACGATCCATTTTCCATCAATAATTCTTGTAATTTGAACTTCTTGCAGTCGAATATGGAATGGTTGACATGTAGTGGCATTTGATTGATAGGTTATCAGTTGAACGGCACAAGGAGGGGCGTTGCTGATATATGCTGTGTGGGCTTCTTTGCAGAGGTACTCATTAGGCATTAATTGGGTGCAGATTTGATCCATATATGAATAGTGCTAGGTAAGGTTTGTGTGGGAGGTTAAGATAAAATTCGGAAGTTTGGTTGTTAGGAATAGGTAATGGATATAATCTGTAATAGTGATAAATTTCTGCTTCGACTAATGGTATTTCTAAAATGAAAGTAATAATGTTTTCTTTGGAATAACTTTTTATCTCGACAATTTTTTCAAAATTTAATACATTTTCTATAGTGGCTTCTAAAGGGAGTACATCTGTATTTAAGTTAGATTTAAAGTTTTGTATTTCTTTAATTAATTCTATAGGGTTTACAATTGAATTGTGAAGCGTATTTAATTTTGCAAAGGAAATAGCAATTTCTATTTTTTCGAAAATATCAAAGATTGTTTGATACATCATTGTTACTTGATTGGTCACTACATGAATTCTGAAATATTGGTGATCAGTGATTTGTTGTAGAGCTACTTCTTTAATAGTACCTTCGACTTGCATAATTCTCGATTTTAAAATTATTTGATTGTGTGAAATATTTGAAACGATATTTTGGAATTGATTGATTGATTTCTCTAAAAGAGTAATTTGATTAGAAACGATATTTTTAAGTTTATTTTGATTTTGTTGTAATTCTTTAATTTGTTTGTCATACTGTTCTGCGTCTGTTTGATCAAGATTACCTGTAATGCATTTTATAAAAGAACCAAGGGGGTTAAAAATACCACGTTTTTGTCTTTTATTAATAAAATTAGGGTTAATTTGATAAATTTGATTTTCAATCCTTTTTTTTATTGCTAATAATGGAATAAAAGTATTTTTATATTCTGTATGATAATGTGAGTTATTTTGAACGCTATCAATTAAATCTTTTGCAAAGTGCTTAAGTGTAAAAAATTCTTTAATTATTGAGGTTAGGTCGTAAATTTGAATTAAGGACCAATGATTTGACTGTATTTTGGTGGTTCCTAATTTATAAGGAAGGAGTCCTGGATACTTGTTTAAATTGTGAATTTTTATCTCGTTTGCTCTGATGTCGATGAATCCGATGCATCTGGAACAATTGGCATTATTTTAGTTTCGTTGATATGAATTATGTCCGTTCGTTTTGTTTTCGGGTTCTCGATTTTAATTTTATTATTTTCTAATATTTCTTTTAAAATAAATGGCCCTGTATAACGGTGTTTTAATTTGCCTAAACGTTTTTCTTGTTTTTTATAAACTTGGGATCCTATTTGCAAATCTTGAGATTTTTTATCTTTATTAATTTTGTCTATCGTTTTTTGTTTTTGATTTATTGTTTTTTCAAAAATTTGTTCGTATAATATTTTTGTATTGTTTTTGTGTGTGTTAACGTATTCTGCGAATACTTGCGCTGGAATTAATTTCATAGGGTCACTTGAATCAGTGTGTCCTAATACTAATTCGTATGGGGTATGGTTGGTACTTGTATGAATTGTACTATTGTATGCAATAACAGCATAAGTCATTAATGAAATTATATCGGTTTTATTATCAGTTTCTTTTAAAATTCGTAGATGTTCGATCAGAGTGGAATTTAATCTTTCTACTGGTGAATTTGATTCGTGATGATAAGGGGTTGTAAAATGTATTTTAATGTTATGAGCTTCTAATAATTCATTCATTACATCATTTTTAAATTCAGTTCCATTGTCTGCGACAATCTGTTTTGGTATACCGAAAAATGAAAAGAAATGTACTAAGTTTTGACAGGCTGAAATGGCTGTGCCAAAATATGGTAAGGCTTGTCCGAATTTCGAGAATTTATCTAAGATTACTAAGAATTTTTGTTTTTCTGCAATAAGCGTGTCAACGTGTAAAATTTCAAAAGGTTTAGATGGTGTTTCGGTTAATACTAGTGGTTGATCGGGAGGTCTTCGATTGTATTTAGCTCTTTGACAAATTTCACAGTTATTAATAAATTTTGTTACATCCGATTTCATTGATTTCCAATAGTACGTGAATTTAAGGCGTGTGAGTGTTTCCTGTATTCCACGGTGATTAGTTTTTCCTTCGTGAGAAAATCTCGTTATCAAATCTCGCTCGTCTTCTTTTACGTTGTTAATCAGTTTGCTACATTCCACGAGTTTAAAGTTACAAAAATGTTTAGTTAGCGCTTCTTGAAAATAAACGCGAAGTTCCGTTGATAAGAAATGTATGTAGGTGGTTTTATCTTTTAAATATTCTTTAAGAAATGAAATTATAGCATTTAAATTACATGGAATTGTTGCATGAATTATTTTATTCCCATCAAAGTTTTCGTAGTCTGTTTTAACATAGGCGTCGTATGGGGATTTCTTTACAATAAACTGATTTAATTTATTATTGATTATTTCGTCTAAAATTGGAATTTCTTTTAAAGTTTCATTAGTAGCTGTACTGTGTACAGTATTGGATTGATTATTATTATCGGGTGGTCGTAATCTGATATCTTGAATAATATTAATTTTAGGTTTTGATTTGTTAGTATTAGATTCATTATTTTGTAACATATCGAGTTGTCGACTGACGTCATCCGGGTCTAAATTTTCGGGGTTAAATTGGTTATAACTATCGTCTAAAAATTTATCGATATCGAAATTTATGTCACCTGGGTTATTATAAACAGAATCGGTTTCAAGTGCGTTTAATTGAATTCGCGATAAAGCATCTGCGTTAGTATTTTGTTTTCCGCTTTTGTAAATGATTGTATAGTCAAACTCTTCTAGTTTCAGTCTCCATCTTACTAATTTAGAATTAGGTTCTTTAAGGTTGAATAACCAAACTAGGGGTCTATGATCTGTATAGATTTGAAATTTTCGGCCATAAAGGTAGGGACGAAAATATTTACATGCCCAAACGATAGCGAGTAATTCTTTTTCTATCGTTGAATATTTTTGTTCAGTCTCATTTAAAGTGCGTGACGCATAAGCTATTGGATTGTCATTTGGTGGTTTTGATTGTGATAAAACTGCGCCTAGTGCTATATTTGAAGCATCTGTTGTTAGAACAATGGGTTGATTAAAATCAGGGTCCTTGAGAATAGGGGCGTTTATAAGCAGATCTTTTAAGTGATTAAACGATTGTATAAAAGCTGTAGAGTGTTCTACTTTAGCACCTTTTTTTAAACATAATGTTAGGGGTTTCGATATTTTTGCAAAGTTGTTTATGAATCTTCGATAGTATCCTGCTAAGCCTAAAAATGATTTGATTTCTTTTTGGGTCTTAGGAATCGGAAAGTTTTTGACTGCGTCAATTTTTTGTGGATTAGGTTTAACTCCGTCGTTAGTAATTTTGTGTCCTAAATAGTCTACTTCCTTGTGTAGAAATTCAGATTTATCGAGCTGTATTTTAAAATTTGATTGTCTAAGACGTTCGAATATTAATTTTAATCTTTGAATGTGTTCTTGTAATGACGTAGAGAAAATTATGATGTCATCAAGATAAACTAAACAAATTTCATTTTGAAAACCGCGAAGTACGTTATTCATTACGCGTTGAAAGGTCGCGGGGGCATTTTTGAGTCCAAATGGCATTCTTTTGAATTCATAATGACCTGTGTCAGTGGAAAAAGCAGTTTTAGAAATATCTTCGGGGTTCATTTCAATTTGGTGAAAACCGTTGGCTAAATCTAAAGTGGTGAAGTATTGAGCTTTTCCTAGTCTGTCTAAAATGTCTGTAATGTTTGGTAATGGGAATTTGTCATCAATAGTGACGTCATTTAATTTTCTGAAATCGCAAACTATTCTCCATTTACGCGTGCCTGATGCATCTAGTTTTTTCGGGACTACCCAAATTGGGCTTGACCATGGCGAATTTGAATGTTGAATAATTCCGTCATTAAGCATTTTTGTCATTTGATTTTTGACTTCGGTTCTATGTACTTCCGGGTATCTGTAAGTTTTTGTGAAAATTGGGGTTTCATTAGTTAAATTAATTTTGTGTTTTACTTGATTTGTAAAGGTTAAAGGCATTCCTTCGCAATAAAATATATCTCGATATTCATAACAGAGATCACGGATAGCTTTGTATTCTTCAGAATTACAGTGTTTTAAACGTAAATTTTTCAAATTTTGTTTTTGTAGATTGTCAAGAGATTGATTTATTTCCGTATCAGTTTCCATTTTTTCGATAAAATTAATTTCGGTTTCTTCTAGTAATTCGATATCCAAAGGTTCATCAATGTTTATGTTAATAGTGTTTTCGGATGGATTTGTTATCATAGTATAAGCATGAGAGTTTGTAATTTTTACAAGTGATTTTGGCATTTCGGCGTCGCCAAAATTTAAGAAATTTAAGATACCTATACCGTTATTTGCTTTTACCGGCACTTTAACTTTTTGAGATGTTCGTGGAGGTATTGTCAATGTCGTGTGTTGTTGTACTTGCTTGGGTTTGTTATTGTATATCAGGTTTCTATTTTGATAGTGCAAGGGCAAATGTACATTAGGTGTTTCTAAAGTTGAATTACTAAGATTTATTTTTGCACTTATTTGTATTAAAAATTCGATTCCTAATAGTCCATCGAATTTATCCGAAAAATCGAATAAATAAAATTTATGATTATCATTGATTTTAAAAGAAGGGAATATTGGTATATTCATAACTTCGCTGTGTATAGAAGTTGCATGTGCTGTTTGTACAGAAAAATATTCGTTAGTTATAAATTGAGGGTAAATTTGATATGCTAAATTTGGGTTAATAAAACTTTTACCGCTTCCTGTGTCAATAAGAAATTTTGCATTTATTTCAGGGATGAAAATTACAGGAAGGTTTGAATTAACGTAATTATTAAGATATACTATGTTATCTTGTCCGTATTCGAAATCATCTGAAAATTTTCATTATTTTGGGTATTATACTCCTCGTATGGGTTATTGTTATCAATATATTGATCGTTATAATATTGGTCATAGTTATTATAATCAATAGTGGGGTCATAAGAATAATTGTCTTGTTGTACAATATTATTTTCATAGTCATAATCGGTTGTTAATTCGGTATTAGACAGTTGGCTTTGTAAATTCGTTTGTGAGGGCGTGTCATCGCCTATTTTTGAATTATTTAATAAATCGACTGATTGATTGAAAAGTAAAGGTCTTTGTACGGAATCTGGACGTGCGAATCTACCAGATGTTGTTTCCATGGGTTCTACGTTTCTTTCGTTATTTCTCGGAAATGCGCTTGTACTATTAATGTTACGATTAAAGGGTGATGGCGTTGCCATAGGTGTGAATGGTCTCGGATTAAAACGATTGGGTTGTATAAAGTTACGTTGAGATAGGTTAGGTCTTATAGCTGCGCTATGCCTAAAATTTTGGTTATAATTTGGGTTAAAATTCGAATTAAAATTTGAATTAAATCTTGGGGTAAAGTTTGGATTAAATCTTGGAGTAAAATTTGGGTTAAAAATTGATTGTGGTCTAAATAATTGTGATGGTTGATTATTATTAGATTGATTTGGCATGGGTCTATTGAAAATAGTTTTATTTGGTATTTGTGGCAAATTTTTATTTACAAAACTCGACCTGTTTTTGTAATTAATAAAATTTTCTTCTTCGCAAACATAAGACATTGCTTTTTCGAGAGAATCAGGATTTTTGAGACGTACGACTAGTTGCATATGGTAGTTTAAATTATTAATAAAAGTTTTAAGACATAAATCATCGTACTGTGTTATTTTTAAAAGTTTTAGTTCTGCAGTAATATTTAAATTATTAATTTTTGTAAATAATAAGCTGCGTGAATCTTGTAATCGTAAACCAAAATTTTGAATGGGTTCATTTTTGTCTGGTCGCATGCAGATAATATCTTGAACTAAACAGTCTTCAGATCTTTGATCAGAAAAAGTTGTAACAAGAGCATCTTTAATTAATTGCCAAGTGTTTAATTCCATTCGCGACGCTATTAAATCTGCGGCTCTACCTGTTAGTTTACCAATGATAGTATCAAATAAGCAAATATTAATTTGTGCTTCAGGATTAACAGCATCCTGATGATTTTGTAAAAAATGTTCGCAAGATCTTAAAAAACGACTTAATTGTTTTGGGTTACCATCAAAAGAAGGGATATTATCAGCTTGATATCTGATAAGACTATAATTTGGGTTTGCCATCTTTTGGTGAACAATTAATTCTTGTATCAAATTTTGAGTATCGTTAACTTGATTGTCCTGCGGATCAATTACCAAGTTTTGTAATAAATTGAGTAAATCTTCCGTTTTGGATAATTTTTAAAAACAACGAAAAATAAAGTAAAAATAAGTCGAAATCAGATTTAAACACTAGAACTGGGAAAAATAAGGATATGTTCAAAGGATTACTTACAATGCTAAAATTTGGAATGTGATGAGTTTCATTGATTTCTTTTCTTAATCTAGGGTCCAATAGGAGTAGCGATTTTTGTCTTCTCCCTGGCTATGCTATGGAGGTTTTCTTCTTAATCTAAGTTCCAATAGGAGTAGCGATTTTTGTCTTCTCCCTGGCTATGCTATGGAGATCGGACGATTTTTGTTCCTCACGCCGCACCAATAGGGCTGTAGATCGATTTTTGTATCTGTCCCCTGGTCTGTGAGTTGCTTGCACCTTTTACTTTGATTGTCCGTTCGCGTTTTTTAGACAGTTAATTGTTGAAACAAAAGGCAGATAACTGGTACACGGGTCTTTTGCGTTTCGAAACAGCGATTGTACGAAAAGTCACAATTTTACCGAAAATTACACTGAACTACCCTGTCTATATCCTACCGACTGCGCCAATTACGATCCGGGCAAGCGCTGAACTGTTTTTAAAAAACAAGTTTTTACTGACAGAAGCGTCTATTCAAAATAAAGGTAACAATACAACTGAAGATGATATCTGATTTACTATTATTTATAAACGTTTCTAGCTGATGCTGTTAAATATCATATTCTAATGAATAGGCATTACTACGGAATATAACTCGATACACGGAAAGAAAAGTAGTAAAACTAACCATAATTTCTGGCTCTACATGTGACTGGAATAACTATTATTAAGAACTACCATTATTATATTTATATAATTATAGCAAAATTTTATCTGGATTTTTAGTAAAAATAACAAAACTATTTAGTAAACCATATATGGTTTCTGTAAAATTTACTAAAATTCTTTGTAAACTTTACCAAAATCTCCAAGCGTCACCCATCCAAGTACTAACCGTACCCAACGTCGATTGACATCGTGGATCGATGGTATGTTTCCTGTTAAGTTATCAACCTTCATTTGATTTACGAAATTTTACGACAATGGAGATCCTAGGTATTCGTTACATCTCATTTATTGGCCATTTAAACAATAAAATATTTGACTACTGGATTTATAAATAAATTTCACTATACATTCGTTGTAAAATTTACAATATATTTTGTAATTTCTTGATTTTACTAAATTTATTATAAATTCTAATTATTATACTTTTTTCGAAATTATGTGTATCTACAATATTATTTTGGTAGGGGATTAATAATGAAAATTGTAACTAATACAAGGGTATCATTTAACTGGTTAGCAAGATTTTCTTATTTTTGCGAACAGAAAAATGTAATCGGTCAGCCAAAATGGCTAGTTCGTCAGCAACTTATGGATAGCAAACATTTCTGAATCGTGACAGTGCCCTGGGAAAACAAGTGGAAACCCGCCCTCGCTACACCTTTTATACCCGATTTCCTTCTGTCCCCCAGTGCTCTGGGACCTCTGAAGTAAACTGCTTCTAGACATGTTTGTTTCTACTGACCAATTGTAAACTCTTGCTGACCAAGTAATCATTTCGCAGCTCGACTGTTAATAACGGCAAACCATTTAATTACTTCTCCTAATGCAATATTTTCTAGGATATCGTACCAAAAAATCTTAACTATAATAATTTTACTATAGTGTTTGATCAGTTCAGTTGGGGATTAGACTCTCTTACTGATATTTCACGGAAAGTGCTCGGCTGACTTTGCCCTCTTAATTCCGCCCAGAGCGGCGAATAGCAGATATACACCCATATCCATATTTATTATTATCTCCTTTTTCTCTTTGAATGCACAAACATCGGCTGCCGACGCACATCTCTCAGACACCATGAAGTGTCACACCTCAACAAAGACCTGGAAGAAATTTTGGCTTGGGGTGACAGTAACCAAGTGGAATTTAACGCTAAAAGAACCCAGGCAGCAGTTTTCTCCAAAAAGGTTAACATTACAGAATCGGATATAGTCATCATGCACGGACACGCAATCCCACTGGCTTCATCTATTAATTTGCTGGGCGTCAATCTGGGAGGAAATATGTCTTGGCATAACCCCGTTGTGGCAATCGCCAAGATAGCTTCTCAGAAATTTGGTGTACTCTTCCGAACCAGAAAGTTGTACACACCTCAACAACTTTTGACACTATACAAAGCCCAGATTCGACCATCATGTCTGGAGCTCTGCACTCAAACATACTCTTCGGCTACTGGATTCCATCGAAAGGAGGGCCATTCGTCTGGAGACCACGAGCTGACGAAGAACCTCGAGAGCCTAGAACATCGAAGACAGGTTGGGGATTTGACTCTCCTTTACAGACTTTTACGGCTGACCTTGCCCTCTTAATTCCGCCCAGAGCGGCGAATATCAGAAATACACGACGAACCACTGCCGCCCATCCATATGTGGTTAAGCTTAGTACTCCTCGAACTTCACTATTTAAGAATTCTTTCATCTGGAGGGCTTCATTCTTATGGAGCGACCTTCCCGAGCTCGTTTTTCCCAACGAATATAACCTCCAACGATTCAAAGCCAACGTGAATCGCTTTTTGCGCACACGCACCACTCTCAGAATGCCCTAAAGGATTTTTCCTATAGTGCTTGTGTTTAATCATAAAAAAAAATTTTTAAAAAATATTTGGTGAAACTTAGTAGGTACTCCTCAAACTTCATTATTTAAGCATTATTTCATCTAGGGGTACCTTAAAGGATTTTTCTATAGTGCTTGTGTTTGATCGTAAAAGGAAAAAAAAGTATTTACTTAATTTTACTAAATTTATCAGAAATTCTAGCTATACTTTTTTAGAAATTATGTTAATCTACAATATTATTTTGGTACGGATTAATAATAATAAAAAATGTAATTAATACTATATTTTATAGGAAATTTTATAATAAAATCTTTACTACAGTAATTTTACTGTAATCTTTTTCCGTATAGGTCGAGATACTTTTGATGAAATATTAAAAAAAATATATTTTTTCTAATCGCGCTAAAATATAATTAAAATATAAGTATCATTTTTAACTATGTATAAGGATGCAATTTTTTTAGAAAGGGCAAGGTTTAATTAATCAACTGAATAAGGAGTTAAATATTGCACACCTTGTATTGTATCGACTCAAAATTTAAGTCTAAATCTAAAGATGGCCAGCAAAGCAACAGCATTTCTTTATGACGTTTAATATAATGGATAGCATTGCAAAGATGTAACGAAATGGCCGATGAAGACGGCCGAACAACTATTTGAACCTGTTCAAGAATTTACGCTGTTGCCGAACTTTAAAGCAAGTATCGTTTGGGGTATCGTCGTTATGTTGGCCAATATATTGCATGTAATGTATGTAAAGAAGTTTTGAATATTCGCTCTCAATGGCAATACACCAAAATGTTTTATGTATCAGTGGCGGCTCGCAACCAAGAACGTAGGGTCGGCAGAAAAACCGCCAGAGGCAATGCGCGAAAAAATTTCAGGGCCACGCCCAAAGTTTAAAAAAATTCACCTATTTAATACTGTCTTATTTCATAAATTAAATTAGATTGCATTTTTTTTTATTGTTTGTTAACTCAGATAGAACAATTTAATATACGATAACAGGTTTTTAAGATGCGTTTTAACGAACATAATTGATTTAAAATTCAAAAACAATTGAATGACAAGAATCCTAAGAATTTTAAGAAGTATGACAGTGACATGTCTGTCTAAACTTGTTTATAAATTAGTTCTAAGCGACGATCTTTTGATGTTGCAAAGTGATTAATAACGCCATCGTAAAATTAACAATATCAGATTTGTCCTTAATATTATTACTTACAGTATTTGTTCCGGCTTCGGGTTTGTTCGGGTTTGTTCCATCATCTGCATATTTCCCTCCATTTTTGTTATAAATTAAATTACTAAAAACTTTCAAACCTACCGCTTTTCTATTTTACTAAAAATTATAAACAAATAACACAAAATACAAACCACACTACCACAAGTCGAGTAACTTTAACACTGAATTTATAATTTTCCGAAAATAGTCCGTCTATCTCTTTAAAAAATCGAATACAAACCGTTACGAATCGAAATAATTAACCACTGATTTTGTTTCCCTAATTTCCCGCTCGCGAGAAAAGTCAGAACTACGTCACAGCTTGCGGCTCGGATTTGGTAGCCGGTATTATTTATTTTTTATGAATAAGAATACACTGGTTGCATATCCTCAACAGAATATGTTTCATTTCCAAACCAATTAGGTTGTGATATTTCAAGGTACTAGACTAGTAATCTTGGAGATGCCGCTACAAGGGATATTTGAAAACAATAAATTTATTAAATTGTTAAATATACGATAATTTATTGAATATTACAAATATTATAATTGAATTGGTTGAATAAAGAATTATATTAAAATAAAAGATAAAAGTATATATGAGCGGGTCGGCTCTGCCGACCCTGCCGCCCCTGAGGGGCCGCCACTGTTATGTATCGACTTCCTAGTCCGCATTCACTTAAAGCCTTATTAGTGGGCTTTCACACTAAAGTAGCATGCGACATGCCTGGAAGCAGGAAGCGCATCTCAAATGGCGTCTTCCCGGTTTACTTTCATATCAAAGTTGTATAGTGCGATTTCATTTATCACCTTTAATAATCCGTTGAGGAATAATAAAACAGTTTAAACCTAAATGTCGTCGGAAGAAGACAGTATTGCGTTGATTGCTGCTGTGATTACAAGGAGGAGGAGGAGGATGAAAAAAAAGAAGAAAAGTATAGATTGATCCGTACTTACGCTGTACGGCTTTAAAATGTGATCATAAAGTCACTGGCACTTCTCCACAGCGTCAGGTAAACATTATGAAAAAATATTATTAACTCACCCACTAAACAAGTCAAACAGCGTCTGCGCGGATCAGAAGCACGTCGCAAAGTATCAAATTTATAGGACCTGTTTTATATTCGAGCCGCCCGTGGCATGTATCATGCTACTTTTGCGTGAAAGCCCACTTAGAGTCGGCAATTCTTCTCTTGCAATTATAATTGCACATGCGCAGTAAACTGTTCTCGATCAGCTGGCACATTGCCAACAGTCAGAACAGCAGTGTCGGAATTCCTAATGTACCCCCCAGAATTAAAGATGGGCAAACCCGTTCATTTTGATTAGCAGTTGAAGCAGCTACAGCTACTTACAAATAGCAGTTCAAAAAAGTTGCGACGAATTAGCAATACATATGCTTAATAAAGAGTGTGAACTGCTGATTTAAGTACCAGTTAGTTTAATTAGCAGCATTAGCTGTTCATAGCTACCTCGACCAAATAATAGCCAGTTAAAAACAACAGAATAATCCATCTCCACCCAGACTTGCAGCGGCAATGGCAATTAAAATGGCGCAAGACCCATTTCTCGCGATGCAAGACTTATTGCGCCAGCTGATCGAGAATGCTGTACTGTGCATGCTTCCTTACAATTTGTATTGCCACTAGAGTAGAATACGGATTTCGTTTTCGCATTGCACTTGCAATGCAAGACGAACTTCGCCAGCTGATCGAGAACGGTGTACTGCATGATTTCGAGCAATTTGTATTATCGGAAGACAAAAAACTCTAATACTTCTTTTATAACAATAAAATATATCATGCGCCTTCTTAGTCATGCAGAGCTCCGGTGTAAGAATTAGATCTGTTTGTTATTTACAGTGCTTGTCAATTAAGTCTTGAACGAATTGAAGTAAAGGTTAGTTGCAGGTCGCAGCATTGAATTTTGGCGATGAGAATTGTCCCCAAACAATTTGTTAGTGATGTTTAAGAAGTGACGTAACGATGCACATCGATTTGTATTTCTGTTGAATGCATATTTTTGACATTTGAATTCCATTTTGTTGTCAGTTTTTTTTGTTTAGTTAGTATCCCTCCCTGGAACAGTTCAATTTAATGGACTCGTCAAGATAATCTGATTCTTTAAGGTACAGAACGTAAAATACATTTTTCACAATGTGATCTGCATAAATTTTAGGAATAGAAACTGTGTGAATTGTTTCCTAACCCAACAACCCGATATAGCAAATCGTCTATTAAATTCGATAGACAAAAATTGCTTCTGATGGGTCATCGATTTCACAAATCCATTTTTTTTAGTACATTGAGCAGACGATTACTAATCGCTTACAAATCGATGGTATCTGCTGAATGCACCCATTATTTCATGTCTATTAAGCCATCGTTTGGGTACCCGATCACACCGGGATCCGAGGAAGCGAACAAGCCAGCCAACAGCAACACTAACTTGTCTAGACTCATTCGAGTCATTCTAGGAATCCCATTTGGCATGGGAGCAAATAAAATCGGGAAAGCTTATAACCATACAGTTTGTAGAAATCTGGCATGATGCTCGAGGAATGAGGTAATGTAAATGCCTCATTGAAAACCAACGTGAATAGACACCCATACATATAGGAAGGATGTGCTGAAACTCATTACTTTTCGAGTTACAGCTTATTTTTACAGTTAATCTTTGGCATCTTTTTGTTTTGAAGGTTATCGGAAAAAAGGACATGCCATTTTTATGACCAAAGGAAGAAAAAGATATCGAGTTTCGACTTTTTGTTATATAACTTACTACCTTTACTTTAAAATAACATATCATAAATTTGTTTTCCCTCCCACTAGAGCAGTGGCTCCCAACCTGTGGTCCGCGGGCCATAGCTGGTCCGTGACTCACTTCCAGGTGGTCCGCAAGAAGAGACTAGGTACATCCCGACCGACTGGGTAGATCTGCAAATCCTAAATTTGCAGATATCCGGATAGTTATTTGAAATCAATTCGACATTGAAGCTAGGGGACATACCTGATGATATCCACCAAGAGGTCACCGAATTGTTGGATGATGGCACATGCAAAGACACTCTCGGTTCCTATATAAGCCTCGAGGAGTTTTGATGCAAGAAAGCACTTCCTTATCCGAAGTTGCGTGAAATTGGTTTCAAATATCTGGCGATCCTTTTCCCAACTTACCTTTGTGAACGAGGATTCTCGGCGTAACTTCAAATAAAAAGTAAGAACAGAAACCGGTTGGACGCAGGCGACGATATGCGCGTAGCTTTAAGTAGCTACATCAACCCCATAATTTCTCTGCTAATGAAGCAGATGCAGGCTCAGAAGGCTTTTTTAAAATAACAGCAGACTTTTTTAAAACAACAGTTTATATTTGTTTTTAGATCGTTTGGTTCTTTAACAAAAGTCAGTCATCAAAATTAGGTTTTCATATTTTTATAATAATATGATACGTGGTTCCTAACGCAATGGTTTTCTAGTATTTACTATAAATTATTGACCGAATTTAGCAACATTTGGGTGTGTTCCCCTGCGGCACTTTCACTTGCAAGTTTTTGTGCACCTTCCCAGTCAAATCCAAACATTATACGTGGTCCCTGAAGAGTTCAAGTTTTACTTTAGTGGGCCGCAATCTCTTAAATGTTGAGAACCACTGCACTAGAGGGAGTCCTGCTCTTTTTTTAGGCGATTTGGGCTATTATGTATGAGTGTGAAATATTTACATTTAGACGATCGCTTTATTCTCTATTGCTTTAATGCATGACATAGAATCCGATAAGATAATACCTAGAAGATGTAGTATGTTGGATTAAGTAGTCAAGAGCCTGCCTAATAGCTATCATCTCCTAAATTGTGTATGTGAACAAACCCCCTCATATTCGAGATGTATCAGAAACTACTAAACCTGGAACGCAATAATGTCAGGGTATCCTTGGTTTGGGGTAAGGGCCATGCAGAAATTGTAGGTAATGACAGAGTCGATCTTCTTGCCAAACGGGCCATTCATGAAGGCATGATAATACCCGGCCTCCAACTCTATGATTATGAGGTTCAGGTCAATATTAAGAGTGCATGGAAGGAATCATATGAAAATTATGCGGCTAGCAACTCGAATCACTACACCCGAAATAATAAAGCCTTGGTTCCCAAGGCAAGTATACAGGAAATGTCCCTTAGTAGGGGGTATTACATAACTGTCAGAGCAATTTTCGGACATGGCAACCTCAGATATCTATTAAATAAGATGAACTTGTCTGATAGCCCGCTCTGTCTATGTGATGGCACAAGCGTGGACGACCTAAACCACTGGTAGTTTAATTGTTTACATAACCAAAGAGTTTCTGATTATCTGTTACAAGAACTGGCTAAAATACATTATTTGCCCATTAATGCCGATAGCCTAATGTCTATAGTAAGACGGGAAAACAGAATCAACGATATTTTCATCGGATTTGTAAGAAAGTGTGAGAGAATGCTGTAGGGCTTTGAGTATCCAAATGTTTACCCCTGTGGCGTGAAGCGTGTATGCCCGTTTGTATATGTTTCGAGTAAGATAGAGGTTTCCTAAATGGTGATTAGATATGGATGTGACTGTGCTTGTGTGTGACGTGTATAATACACGGTGTATTCCATAAAGGAATAGTTAAGTTTGGGTATAGTCCCTGTAAAAATTAAAACAAGAATGCAAGCTTTCGTCGTTCAAAATAAAATAATTATGTTGCGCCATCCCTAGATTTACTAGATGAACTTGGAGGGATAACATTATGCGGAATAGTGATACCACAAACTAACTTGTTCAAAATTATACATGTGTTTGGTATAAGGACGATATAAAATATATTCATTATAATGCGCTGTGAACGCCATCGGTAGTTGCCATGGATTTAGGCTCATTAAATAACCGTCTTAAAGTCGCCCAGTCGGGCCCCTGTGGCGTAAAGCGTGTGTCCCCGTTTGTATATGTTTCGAGTAAGATAGAGGTTTCCTAAATGGTGATTAGATATGGATGTGACTGTGCTTGTGTATGACGTGTATTCCATAAAGGAATAGTTGAGTTTGGGTAGTGGCTGCATGCGCTTGACGCAAAGCCAAAAAAAAGACGGGCGCTTTAACTATGCAATTATTTTTTAATAAGACATGGTAGTAAAGAAAGTTAAAGAACGAACCATTTTTGCAAAGTCACATATTATATTTATAACAAAAATTAATAATTCGTTCGGCCATTAATGTGTGCTAATATGTTTACACTTATCGTGCACTAGTTTCATAAATACTTACAAAAAGGCCGCCATGTTTAGATAACACATTATTGCAGGCATTAGTCAATAGTGCTATAAAAATTAATAGACGCATAAAAATAACAAGTTTTACAACCAATATTTTTCCTAAGTTTAAAAATTCCAGCTACATAATTGTTTTGCCGTAATGCATTCCTGAGAAAGATAGTTCTTTGGAAGAAATGGCGCCAAATCTTATACAGATATCTACAAATCTACAGGCCAACAAAGAATACGGTAGCTTTGCGTAGCTATTCCGAATAATAATAAGCTCAAACTTCTCTAGTTATCACAAAAAAGATAAGACACTATGAGGTATTTTATTCAGCTCTAAAAATCGACCAATTTTTTTTACTGCTAAGCTATTTAAAATTTTCGAAATTTGATCTTTATCAACCACATGAGCAGGCAGGCTTTCGTAAGGGCTACGGCACCAATGATCAACTACACACATTAAAGGTTCTAATTGAAAAAGAGAAGTAGTTAAATCATTAAGGGCCGGTTGTATAAAACAATTCTGAACTTAGGTTCAACGGAACGTCGATCAACCTGTGAACTACGTTCATTCAATATTACGTTGTTCAATATAAATTGAACTAAACTATAACTAACTAAACTAAGATCAATTATGTTGGCATGACTATTATTTAGTTACATTTATTTTATTTTAGATTTTTGACATAAAATGTAACCTTTTATTTGATTTGGCGTTTGGCGGGCTTGCTCTTCAAGCTTTTCTACTCGTTGTACTTATAAAATATTGTTAAAAATAAGAACTTAAATATTTAAAATTTTATTTGCAGACTGGCGATACATTTCTAAAGCGAATAGAGCTTATTGATTCCATAAAAAATATATATTATTAGATAAATACGTTAAATTAAATAAAAACAAACAGCTGTGTTTTTTGTTAAGCGTAATCTTTGGACATATTCATTGTCTGTTCATTTAGTAAATTGATCAGGATTTTCTGGTATATCCGTGTTCACAGCATTGACTGCAGTATCCACAAATTCCAAAAATCTTCATCATCAGTTATAATTTCATTAATTTCCTACATTTTTATAAACAATAAAATAACGATAATTTACTGTATTGTATAATATGACACTGACATGCAGCCCGGTGAGACTGCTTATGGGGGAGGTCGAAACACGTAAGAAGGCCTTGGAAGTGATGCTAAGCCTACTCTGCTCCATACGCTCACATGTAACCTACTTTTATCTATCTGTTTCACTCTATCATTTAAGCGTCAATCAGACTTACGTAGAGTTAATATGGAAAGCCCAAAAGTGAGTGTTTATTCAGGCGACTTGATCCTGGTCATATTTGTCTCACTTTACTGAATTAGGGAAGGTTGCTGCAGACAGAGACAGGCATAGAATGCGAACAGCACGAATTGTTAAATAGTTTAACAAGCTAACTTCCTTCGTCTGGCGGGCATGGAAATCAAGCAACATCTGATATGATTTAAAATGGTGGAGAAGTGGAGAAGACGCATCTTTAAATTTTAAAATAATTTTTAATATTCTAATCTTTCACGAAAAACGTCGTTTCCTTTTTGGTGCAAGTGAGTAATTTGTAATTGAAACATTCATTTAGTCATCTTTACTGAGAGTAAGCTTCAATAATAATTTATTTTCCTAAATCATATGGGGCCCAAAAATATGCTTGGACTTGAAGCTTGAAATATTTGCTAGGACCTAGAGCCCACTTGAAGATGGTAACATATTTTATGTAAATTATGATTTACTTCCTATTTTTTAATAAAACTACTTACAAGCTTATTTCTGAAGTTTAATTTTTCATTTGTAGTTACGTTATTAGTTTAAAAAAATGATATAAGAGTGTGTAAGGATTATTTTAAAGTGATATTTACAGCTTAAAACATGTCAGAATCCTAATATTTGATTTTCACTACTTAAGTAAATCAAATAAAAGGGTTTGAATGTTTTTTGTTGGTTAAATGTCACTTTAAAATATTGACAGTAATAAAAATTTTGACAAAAGTGACATTTGAAAAGCACGTGCGTTTGTCAGCTGATTCCAGACGGAATGGATGCCTGGTTTGTTCGTTTGTTCATACTTGCTTCGATGTGTTAACACGGCTGTTTGTCTTCTTCCTGTTTATAAGTATTCGTTGCTGACATGACACAAGAAATATATTTGAGGTTAGAAAGTGACTTGCAACGAATACTTATAACCAGGAAGAAGACAAACTGCCGTGTTAAATATTCGAAGCAGGCGATGATACGACGGCATCCATTATGCCTGGCGCGCACGTGCTTTTCAAATGTCACTTTTGTCCAAATTTTCATTACTGTCAATATTTTAAAGTGACATTTAAGCAACAAAACATTCAAAACCCTGTTATTTCATTTACCAAGTGGTGAAAATCAAATATTAGGATTCCGACAGTTTGTAAGCTGTAAATATCACTTTCAAATAATCCTTACATACTTTTATATTAGTTATTAACTCGTAACGTAACTAGAAATGAAAAATTAAACTTCAGAGCTAAGATTGTAATTAGATTTATTAAAAAATAAAAGTATGTTCTTCCTTTTTAATACTTCCTGTGGGATATTACCGGCTGTAGTGTGTCCCGTATTGTAACTATTCCTGATCATCAACCATGCAATCAATGATACATGCACAAACCTAGGAACAGCTAACCTAAAATAAACACAAGAACTACTACAAAAGACTTTACACAAAGCCCATTTTCCAATTAACTGGGCTGTAGGCCCTAGTATATTATTGGGCATCAAATGATTGAATTATTATTGATGCTTACTCTCGGTATGGATACTTTATTATTTTTTGTTTTATTCAATTTCGAGCTAAAAATATTAATGTAGTGCTGTACTTCTTTTACTTAAGTTTAAATTTTGTTCGTCAGTTAATTTGAATTTGTCGAATTTAAGACTCAAAAGTCATACTTTAATTTATTCTTTTAAATATGTGCATTTTTTAAATTTGGTGTTGTAAGTTTTGGGCCCCATTTGTCATTGTGGCCTAATGCATCGTTTTTAACCATCTAATAATAATCAAGAAGAGGACCTAAAATTATTTTATAAATCTTTTAGAATTCTGCTGAGCGCAAGTTAATATATTGAAGTTGTAAATATGTTTAGCTTTTGATTTCCAGATTAATAAATTATTAACTCAAATTTAAGTAAATTTGCTACTCAGAAAGAGTTTTCGCAAGTTTAATTTAACCAAACTGGGATAATTTTATGATATAAAATAACAAATAAAGATTACTAAATAAATATTTCAATTACATACCTGCAAAAAAAGAAAACGACCTTTCCCGTGAAAAGATTAGAAAATTAAAAAATATTTTAAATTTCAAGACGCTTCAGACGCTTCTCCACCATTTTCTATATGTCATATGCTTCTAGATTTTATCCCCTTCCAGACGAAGGATGTTCGGTTGTGAAATAATTTAAGAACGTGTGCTGCTCGCATTCTATGTCTGTCTCTGTCTGCATCAACCTTCTCCGATTCATTAAAGCGAGACAAATATGGCCTAGATCAAAGCGAACAAACCCAAAGTCTGATATTGACACAGAACGAGAGACACAAAAGCATAAACGTATGGAGTAACCTGCCTGGCTGTGACGTCACTTGCATGGCCTACTTACGTGCTTCGATCCCCGCCATAAGCGGTCTCACCGGGCTGGTGACTTGGATCGACAGTTCAACTCAGCCCGGTGAGACCTCTTATGGCGGGGATCGAAGCACGTAAGTAGGCCATGCAAGTGACGTCACAGCCAGGCAGGTTACTCCATACGTTTATCCTTTTGTGTCTATCGTTCTGTGTCAATATCAGACTCGGGTTTGTTCGATTTGACCTAGGCCATATTTATCTCCCTTTAATGAATCGGAGAAGGTTGATGCAGACAGAGACAGACATAGAATGCGAGCAGCACAAGTTCTTAAATTATTTTACAACACAACATCCTTCGTCTGGAATGGAATAAAAATCAAGTAACATGTGATTTATAATGTGATTGAAAATGGCGGAGGAAACGTCATTAAATTCTAAAATAATTTTTAATTTTCTATTCTTTTCACGAAAGCGGACCTTTTCGTTTTGTTGCTGGTAAGTAATTTATGATTGAAATATTTTTTTATTCATTTTTATTCGTTATTGTTATTTTACATTATAAAATTGTCCCATTATGTCCCAAACTTCTCACGCAAACTAGCAACAAACACATTTTTAAAGAATTTTACTTAAATTTTACAATCTAAAAGTCAAAAGCTACAACATAATATTTACAGCTAAGTTATATTAACCCGTAGTCAGAATTTTGATAAGTCCGGTAATATATTATTATAATAATTCTTTCCTTTCATAGTTTAATTGAGAATCCCATAATGACTGAACATTAAAGAGGACTTCGATCACTAATGTTGCCAGGAGTATGCTACGAAATAAACAAATTGGAAGCCCATAATCATAATGATGGTGCATGTAAATTATGATTTATTTCCTATTTTTTAATAAAACTAATTACAACCTTCAATCTCTGAATTCTGTATTTCTAGTATTGTTATAGTTCAATAATAATATAAAAGTATGTAAGGACAATTTTAAAGCGATATTTACAGCTGAAAACCTATGTCAAAATCCTAATATTTGATTTTCTCTACTTAGTAAATCAAATGAAAGGGTTTTGATGTTTTCTTTGCTTAAATGTCACTTTAAAATATTGACAGTAATACAAATTTGGGCAATAGTGACATTTGAAAAGCACGTGCGCGCCAAATGGATGTCGCCGTATCATCGCCTGCTTCGAATATTTAACACGGCAGTTTGTCTTCTTCCTGGTTATAAGTATTCGTTGGTTCAACTTCTGAACCGCCAAAAGTGGACTTTCACGTGAACTCCTGATTTAATCTGAGATCAGTGTAAAATACTGTTTGTACAACAACTTTTTTACTTTGAACTAGAGTTCAAGAGTGAACTACAGTTCAAAGTGTTTATACAGCCGGCCCTAACAGTCGAGCTGCGAAATGATTACTTGGTCAGCAAGAGTTTACAATTGGTCAGTAGAAACAAACATGTCTAGATTTTTTCCATCACTAATATGAACCACCCAATGAACGAACCTGTGAAGAAGATGACCGCGCGTATAAAATAAAACAAATATTTTCAAAATGAATCATATAAGTCGCTGCACAAATATTTAAACCAGGTACGTATATTATGGTATATACATAACTGTATTCCGTGTATCACCATAAATTATAAAAATCCGGTCACACGTCCATATTTAATAGCGTTTAATAATTGGTGATCTTTTATTTATGATCAACCAAGATAATAGTTCCGTTTAATTAGAGGTTTAACTAAAATTTTCAGTGAGAAGAACATTACACCTTGAAGTATGTCGAATCGTACTGCCGTTAAAATGTTTTTTAATGTACTTTCTTATAAGATTTATAATTTTCGTTTGTTTCTGCAGCAGTTTAGCATTAAAAGTTCATCAAAAGTTTAAACTCGATAATAAATATTATAACGATATAACTGTTAACATACTTTGATCAGTCCGAAAAGTAATTATTGCTAAGTTACAAGGCTTTAGAAGAGTAATACTTTAGACTAGTTTGCGACTTTTATGATCAAACACAAGCACTATAGGAAAAGCGCTCTGGGAGTGGTGCGTGTGCGAATAAAGCGATTCACGTTGATTTTGAATCGTTGGAGGTTATATTCGTTGGGAAAAACGACCTCGGAAAGGCTGTTCCATCAGATGAAGTCCTCCACATGAAAGAATTCTTAAATAATGAAGTTCGAGGAGTACCAAGACTAACCACATATGGATGGGCGGCAGTGGTTCGTCGTGTATTTCTGCTGTTCGCCGCTTTGGACGGAATTAAGAGAGCAAGGTCACCCGAGCACTTTCCATGAAAATATCTGTAAACGAGAGTCAAATCCCCAACTTGTCTTCGATGTTCTAGGCTGTCGAGGCTCTTCGGCAGCTCGTGGTCTCCGATCAGACGGATGGCCCTCCTTATTTCAATGGAATCCAGTAGCCGAAGAGTATGTTTGGGTGCAGAGCTCCAGACATGAGAGCAGTACTCTAGTGATGGTCGAATCAGGGCTTTGTATAGTATCAATAGTTGTTGAGGTGTGTACAACTTTTTGGTTCGGACGAGTACATCATGTTTCTGAGAAGCTATCTTGCCACAACGTGATTATGCCGAGATATACAAGTTTATCTGTAGCTACGAAAGAAATGGGTTAACAATGATGTCACATATATTAAATTTTAATTTAATAATATGTTACAAAGTAAACCCTAAAATTAAATTTACCCATTTAAAATAACTTGTCATAAGTATATAAGAAACTAATATTCTATTATTTCAATGATCTTAAAAGTTCCTGTCATTTAACATTAACATTTTAACATTTAAATGCAAAATAATTTTTTTTTATTAAAGTACTTCTAATCTAAAAATAAGGCAACAATATCAACGATATCCATGGGTATATAGGTGGCTAGGGCTAATTTGATAGGTTATATCTCGGACAGAGGATGACGACACGAGTTTGATGACACGCCCATTGTGGCCGGCGTGGTTGTTCGGCGATGTCCGATATACTTCATCCAGTTGCGTAGTGATAGGAAGAGCAAGAGTTATTATATTGTGTTAAATTGTGTGGTTTAATAAGTGTTCGTTGTTTTTAAACTGTGATAATGAATGAATATTCTCGTGGTAAAACCCTTCATAGTCAAACCCGTGAAGTGATTGCCAATGAGAAATCACAAATTAATGCATTTAAATTGCCACTTAAGCGAAAGCCAGAAAGGATTGCAATGGATACGGGAGTAAGCGTGGGTGCAATAAAAATCTTTATAAAGAAGATACTGAAAGGAAAGAAAATAACTCGGATCAATTGTTGTCATCTCCTGGCAAAAAAGGGGTTTTGGAAACTGATTATATGATTGAGGAAATTGAACCCATTACGAGTATAATACAGGTTGGGACGATACTGATGGTAGTGACAGTGAAGGCGAAGAAGATGAAGATGTGATATGTACAAATTTTTTTTTTTGATGATTTGTCGCAAAACTATATTTCATGTGTCTTTGACATTAATACGACCAAAATTGAAAAATCATCTTCAATCGATTTAGCTGTTTTTTCATGCCGAAAGAATGACATTTTGTAAAACATAATTATTTAAACCTTGATAAAAATAATTACCTACCTTCAAACATAAAATGCAATTATTGAAGAATTTCCTATTTTTATTACATTATTAAAATAATAATAGCACGCCCATGACTCGGCCATGTTTTAAAAGATATTGCTCTCCCGTTACCGATACGTCGTAGACATAGACTCACTTGTCGATCTGTGTTTCCTTCCAAATTAATAGATGAAGCCAGTAGGATTGCGTGTCCTGCCATGACTATATCCTGTTATATGACATACTAGGTACTTTTATTTTTACATGCTCTCCAGGTATCTTGATGCATTATCCGAATATCCTGTATTGTATAGAATAGTAAACTCCTGGATAAAATTAACGGAACATCATAAATTTGCCATATGTTTTATGCCATTTTTTTTCTGAATTTATGATCCGATTTGAATGATTTTTTTTTGCATTGTAGGTTGGTTCCTTGACAATGTCATAGTTTTCGCTGTTTATAATAAAAATTTAATTTTCGATTTATACTGGGTGTACTAAAAATGCTATGTTTTTTTCCAAAAATTCGCATCACCCTGTGGAGTATATGAGCAACCGAAACATATTCTAGTTGACATTAAACGGTAGGTCCATCTTTCCCCAACATTTTCTTTTTTGGTTTACTTTATTATCTCTGTTATTAAAGGAGATACACCGTTTTATAGTGTAACATGTCTTTATAGACTTTAATATTCAACACATTCATTGTTAAATATTTTCAAGTAGACTATGGACTTTTTCTGACATTGCAAGCGATGTGTCAGCAGATGTTGTGTTTTAAAGTTACAAAGGTCAAATAAAATTCGCCATACTGATAAAAACTGTTCGGAAACTGCTTATTAAACGTTCGTTTTGTATGCCCAGTTGCCCGACGAGTATTTTAGTCTTGAAACCTTCTTGAAATATTTAACAATGAATGTGTTGAATATTAAAGTCTATAAAAACATGTTACGCTATAAAACTGTGTATCTCCTTTAATAACAGAGATAATGAAGTGAACCAAGAAAGAAAATGTTGGGGAAAGATGCACCTACCGTTTAATGTCAACTACAATATGCTTCGGTTGCTAATATACTCCACAGGGTGATACGAATTTTCGGAAAAAAAACATAGCATTTTTAGTACACCCAGTATAAATTAAAAATTAAATTTTTATCATAAACAGCGAAAACTATGACATTGTCAAGGAACGAACCTACAATGCAAAAAAAATCATTCAAATCGGATCATAAATTCAGAAAAAAAACAGCATCAAAAATGTGGCAATTTTTTTATGTTGCGTTAATTTTGTCCACGAGTTTATAAATTAAAATAACCATTGCAAACATCCACGCTCTTAAAAATTTAATAATCTTACCCAAACAGTGGAGAATCTGTTTACAGACGAAGATAGCATCAAACAATTTCTAGTTGTAAATTGTCCCTTCAATCACAATGAAGTCTGTGAGTACCATTTCAACATGACAGCATTGCTTGTTTATAAGATGTTTTGAAGGAAATAATGACTGTCAAGTACATTAAAACATATTATTCCAGCGTCATCAACAGCAGGAATGTGTCGACATAACATAGGTGGCGCCACCAAAGCCTCTCTTTGTAATTTTCTAAATAGGGGTCATTAATTTTCTTCTTTAAAAAGCGTGAAGATGTTTAAGCGTTAAAAATGAACCGTACCTATAGTGAGCTAGGTATGTTGGCTCGTAATGATGCGGTTATTAATAGCCAGTGGCGCCTTCCAAGATTTATTTGGGCAGGTGTTGGGAAATTAGAAGGAAATCTAATTGATAATGATGCAGGCGAAAGAATGCGGAAAAGCTAAAATATGGTGACGTGTGCATATGTCTTACCAGACTGCTGGCTGTCATTATTAAGCTGCTATCTTGAACTCTAGAAATCATTGTTGTCTTAAACGTGACTGTTGTATACATACTATTATGTATAACAAATTTAGTTATAGTTATAGTTTCTAGGGGTCGATATTGAGTTTTAGCTATACTAATTGTTTGTTGAGACGTATTTAAGTGTTGGCTGGGGTTGGTGGGGCAATTAGGAGGGGAGTATTGGGCGGAAAAAATATTACATAAATGTTAATAAGTAGTTTATTAATCGAGCTACGGGGTTCAGGCCGGATTCAATTTGTTCATTTTTTTTATCAGCTACGAGGGGGGCTTCATGCGAAGGACGAAAGCATGCCTTTTAAGTGAAGGTGGTCATTTCCAACAATTTTCATGAAACAAAATTTATCATTAATTATTTTATCAATGTTAATAATAATAAGTTTCAATATGAACTTAGCGGAAACAAATTACCATTTCTTTTAAATACGTTATATTCTGACAGAAAATTTTTTCATTATGACACAACTGACTGCTTTCTTTATTTTCATTTCAATACCCGTTATGGCCTACCAAAAAAAAATCTAAATTTTTTAAAAACGTCAATTTCGGGCATAATATTAAGACTAAAAATAAAATATTACCTATACAGGGTGTCCGCTAATTATTGATACATGGAGAAACCACAGACTCCTTACGTAAAAATATTAGGATTTAATTATACTTACCCACCTTATCCGAAAGTTGATATTAACTGAGATACAGGGTGTTAAAGTTGAAACTTCATTTTTTGTTTTTCTCTAATAACTTTGCAGGAAACCAACGGTTTTTTACAAAATTTGGCAATAACGGTTTATTTAGGACGTGAAATTGATTTTTTTATGAAATTGTACAATGTAGAGGGCGCTGTCTGCGGCATTATGTGCACATTTATTAGGTCATAACTTTTTTGTGCCTCAGTTTATTTAAGTTTTTAATGAAAATAATACTTTTCTTATATTTATTACGTAAAAAAGGTATACTAAGTTCAGGTCGCCCAGAGTTACCGTTTCGGAGATATTTGTATTTAAATTGTTTAGTGCACACTGCCCAATTATTATTAATTTACAAACAAATTTTTATTTCTTAATGTAACCTATGAGAAAACAAATGAAATTTACAGATGCAGTTACTATGGAACAGAAAATGTTTCATTTTTGAGTATATCGTAAGTTTGTGTTTTCATTGCTTTCTTTCAACACGATATTTTTTAGAGTCAAAGTTATTTTAATTAAAGTAAGTTAAAGAACAATCCAATTGTTGTATTTATTATTCCCAATTACCATTACTAGAAGATTAATTATCATGTATTGTTAATTGCTAAGAAGTAACAAAATATTATTTGCTTGCCTGAGCTAACGCGCTAAACAATTTAAATGCAAATATCTCCGAAACGGTAACTCTGGGCGACCGGACTTAGTATACCTTTTTTACGTAATAAATATGAGAAAAGTATTATTTTCATTAAAAACTTAAATACACTGAGGCACAAAAAAGTTATGACCTAATAAATGTGTAAATAATGCCGCAGACAGCGCCCCCTACATTGTACATTAAAATTTCATAAAAAATCAATTTCTCGTGCTAAACAAACCATAATTGCCAAATTTTGTAAAAGAAACGTTTGCTTCCTACAAAGTTATTACAGAAAAACAAAAATGAAGTTTTAACTTTAACACCCTCCTGTATGTCGGAGATGGGTAAGTATAATTAAATCCTTTCCTTCCTTTCCATGTACCATTAATTAGCAGACACCCTGTATATTTCTGCGAAGCTTGTTAAAAGCTGATTTACAATATTAAAAAATATATAGTGTGACCCATTTAAAAAAAGGAAATTCCTTTTTTTCTTGAAAACACTATTCAACGTAGAAAAATCTGAGTACGTCACTGGATTCTATGTCAAAAACTACAAAGAGAACATTTTATTTCTTTCTGATAAGTTAAAGAGTAACCGAAATATAGGGGTGTCCAAAAATGTAAAATTCTCAAAACAACCCGTATTTAAAAAATAAATAGAAAAATTCTAATCGGGGCATCGTTTGTGCTACGAAAACCGCATCCTTCTATCTTTACTAATAGCGGAGATACCCTGTAAAATTATCGAAATATGGACACCCTGTACATCGAATAACAAATACAATAGAGGAATCACTAGAAGGAAAATGGTTTGCTCTACAATTATAGTAGATGGAACCCAGTCAAACAAAGACAACGTTCAAATCATATTTATGAAACCATGATAACCATTACCTCAAATATCAAACATGAGTCGCTATTTGTTTGAATAATTACCAGCGGCGGCTGGTGAATGGGGGACCCCCTCCTTAAAAAATTTTTACATGCACTTATTCACGTCTTCTTTTTATCATTCGTAAAGCACAAGACTCTTTTTCCGAAAACTAGATTGCTTAGAAATGTAACGAGAACAAACGAACTGATAAAAACGCGACAGCGAAGCTAGTACCGTTTTTTCGAGTTTAAAGGTGCATTTACACATGCATGGATTTAGTGTCGCCAGTGGTTGCGCCAGTTCTATTTGCACGCCAGTAAAGTTTTACACTTTGTTGAGAAAACAAGAATAAGTGGCACGCCAGTTTCATTTTTAAAGTGTTTTTCGCAGTGCGAACTATGTCGAGTGAACTTTCAGATGCCTGTAAAGTAGTCGCTGAACTCTTAGTGGAAAAAATTAAGATAAAAGAAATACAGAAAAAGAAACGACGGAAAGGCCGTGTCTGGATTTAACCATTGATTGATCGTCGACCTGCTTTGGGTGCACATCCCATAAACACGGATAAGATTCATACCCTACAAGAAATTTGATTGACATAATAAACTATATAAACTACAACCAACAAATATTAGAAGCGCAACCTACACGAAATTCAAACTAAATACTGGCGTGCGGTCGCCAACGCGCAAACACTTTTTAAGGTGCGTTTACACATGCATAGATTTAGTGGCGCCAATAAAAACTGGCGCGCCAGTAAATAAAATTAGCAAGTGTAAACATCGACTTGCATAAAAATCTATTTTTGCATGCATAGAGCAAAAAAGTCAGCATCCTTCTGAAATCACTGGCGCCAGTGGTGACAAATTCATACAGAAAATCAAAACTTGCAAGTGTAAACAAGTGCTTGCACGTCAGCGACCGCTCGCCAGTTTTTGGTTTAGAGTTTAGGTTACGCTTCTAATTTTTGTTGATTGTAGTTTATATAGTTGGTTGGTAGAAGATGGTTTTTATAGCTAGCAGGATCCTCTGCTGCAAGTTCTACTAGAAGTTTTGCAGAAGCACCCAAATTTGATTGGGGATTTGACTCTTTTTTACAGATATTTTCATGGAAAGTGCTCGGCTGACCTTGCCCTCGTAATTCCGCCCAGAGCGGTGAATAGCAGAAATACACACCGAACCACTGCCGCCTATCCATATGTGGTTAAGCTTAGTACTCCTCGAACTTCATTATTTAAAAATTCTTTCATCTGGTGGACTTCATCCTTATGGAACGACCTTCCCGAGATCGTTTTTCCCAACGAATATAACCTCCAACGATTCAAAACGAACGTGAATCGCTTTTTGCGCACACGCACCACTCCCAGAGTGCCCTAAAGGATTTTTCCTATAGTGCTTGTGTTTGATCATAAAAAAAAATAGGTCGACGATCAATCCATGGTTTAATCCAGACACGGCCTTTTCGTTGTTTCTTTTTCGGTATTTCTTGTATCTTTTTTCCACTAAAAGTTCAGCGACTATTTTACAGGCTTCGGAAAGTTCACTGGAAATAATGCGCACTGTGAAAAACACTTTAAAAATGAAACTGGCGTGCCACTTATTTTTGTTTTGTCAACAAAGTGTAAACCTTTACTGGCGTGCAAATAGAAATGGTGCGACCACTGGCGCCACTAAATCCATGCATGTGTAAATGCTCTTTTTTACACTTGCAAGCCTTGATTTTCTGTACGAATTTGTCATCACTGGCGCCAGTGATTTCAGAAGGATGCAAATTTTTTTGGTCTATGCATGCAAAAATAAATTTTTATGCAAGTCGATGTTTACACTCTAATTTTATTTACTGGTGCACCAGGTTTTATTGGCGCCACTAACATGCATGTGTAAATAAATGCACCTTAAATTGCTAAAAGGCAATCTGATGTGAGTTTACAAAATAAAAGTTTATCGGATCTTTGAAAAAAAAAGAGCTGGGGATTTTTACCAAGATATATTCATAAATTCATGCATGAGATACTAAGAAATAATACTATGTTCAGTTTTTAATGCAAGGCCATTTTTAATAATGTAATCGCAAATCAACGGTTCTATCACTGACAAATAGCATTTTGCAGTATCAAATTTGATTGTAACAATATGTTACGTTGCTATAGAACGGAAAATATAGGATATTTAATTTTGAGTTTGAGAGGTTTTTACCACCTAATTATTAGCTGGAGAGCTTATCGCCGTAAAAGTGACAAAAATTAAAGTCTGTACGTTACATCTTTACCCGTACGCCACAAACCCATGGATCAAGAGTCTTCGTGACTTAAAAATCCCCATCTTTATATTTCTTACAGCCTTAAAAGTGAAAAAAATAACGTTTTAGACAAAGATAAAAGTTACAATCATAGTTGAATATTGATTTGTAGCTATTAAACATTTGTCAGCAGTTAACTTACAGTTACTGTTTTGATCATTTTGATGTGTCGATCTTAATTGGTTTTTATAAGGTTTTGGGTCTTGAAGTTGAAATTGATCCTAAAACAGTTCTTTTCAGAGCTATTTCAGCTTACTTTTGTGTTTTCGGTGAGTATTTATGGACATTCATATACCTAACTGAATATAACCTCTGTTATAATGTTTATGAAATCAGTCAGTGTTTTGATATTTTTCTTGAGCGAACTTTTATTGATTCGTATGATTTTAATGGCGTGAAGTGATGACGCACGGGTAAATATCTGACATACAAACTTTATTTAAATAGGTCTTTTATTACATTAGTGGAGTAATCTTCTTAGATTTTATCGTTAATTTAATATGCATTTTATCGACCGGCTTCTACTTATACAGGGTGATTAGACGTTAATAGAGAACTAGTCATCGGATCACTTTGAAAATTTGGGAGCTTATAGAAGCGGACATGATCTCTCTTTTAAAAATTTTTAGCCATGCAGTGTTGCTGCCACTTCTACTTGAAAGTATTAGACTTTGATAATTTAAACGGAACACCCTGTGTATTGTTTTTGTTTTAGAATCCATATTAATTTCTTAATAACTTTCCTTAATATTTTCCTATACCTATTTGTTATAGTTCTCGAGATAATAATTAATTTCACTTTTTTTTTTTTTCGGAAAACATGTCCTGCAAAAAGTGATGACATTTTTAAACTCTGACAAATTAAAGCACTGAAATTTGGCATGGAGTCAGGTTATATCCAGAGGTCTTTCACCCTCTTTCCAAATATTAGTTATAATAGTACAGGGTGTTTCAAAATACAAATATTTTGATGGTTTGGAAAAATGATAAATAGTACGTTTTTTTAAAAGAAATACCCTATATTTTATCTGTTGTCCTAAAAGCTATTGAAATTGTCTATCTTCCTATGTACTATACCTATCTTGAACAGTTTTTGACTTATGAGCATTTATTTAGCAAAATTAATTATTACAGATAACAATCACACTTTTTAGACCAATTTGGCAAGTAGCCTATGGAAATTGTATCATCATCATAATATCATCACTTTTTGTAGGACATGTTTTCCGAAAAAAAAAGTGAAATTGATTATTATCTCGAGAACTATAACAAATAGGCATAGGAAAATATTAAGAAAAGTTATTAATAAATTAATAAGGATTCTAAAACAAAAATAATACACATGGTGTTCCGTTTAAATTATCAAAGTTGCTAATACTTTCAAGTAGAAGCGGCAACACTGCATGGCTAAAAATATTTTTAAAAGATAGATCATGTCCGCTTTTATAAACTCCCAAATTTTCAAAGTGATCCTATGACTAGTTCTCCATAAACGTCTAATAGGCCATCCACCATCAATCACCCTGTATATAAATACAAAAACCGGAGCTGCATTTACACGAAAATTAATTTTTTAATTTAATTTACAAAAAATACTGATTATTTACCTCTTACTGACTACCATGGCAAATTTTCCCCCTACATCTCTTTCTCAGAGGTGTTAGATAATCTGATTTATATAAAATGCGAACCAAAAATAAACACAAAGAATGCTTTACTAATTTCTTTTGTTAATACCTCATATATACTCCCCTTTCATCCCACACTTATCTTGAAATCTCCAAAAAAGATCTAAATATTAAGATATAGCGGACAAAGGTTTTCAATACAAAGGTTTACACAGGCGGAAGCTTTGCAGCCCCTCGTATTCATAAAAACGACAAATTCAACCTTTTTAGGTAGTCTTAAAATATAATGGGACAGGATTTAGTATTTCGTTGGCACAATGGGCATGGGTTCCAACAGGTGCCTGAAGATACGATCTTTCGTCTGGTAAACACACTTCGTTGGGTGCAAATTTTATTTCAAATATAACTATGTTTAGCGGCTTGCAGACCAAGTTTGTTTCGTCATTTTTTTTATGGTATTCAATAGAATTCGATCATCTCAATAAGCTTTTAATTTCAGCTCCAATCCTCAGATATTCAAGGTTGGGTTTTAGTACAAAGCACCTCGCCGATTCGTGACGTCATACCCTATAGGTACACCGCGAAGGTGTAAGTCTGTCCACAACGGCGCACCGACCCTCGCCCATAGCCTTGTACCATAGCACCGCACAGCCTCGCTTGCGCTTCGCTCAGTAGTCCCTCGACATCGAGATATAAACATGGATTGTGCGTTGTTATCTTCTTCCGATGAAGAAGGTATTGTTTTAGTAATATAACAAAGTGCTACTTATATGCTTAAACAAAAATCAAAATTGCCAGTTCATCCCATTAACGTAAAGCGAAGATTCAATGGAGAATTTTATCACCTTTATAATGATCTTAGGAAATATTCCCAACGCTTTCTTGAACATATGAGAATGCATATAGATACTTTTGATTATATCGTTACTTGGATTTTGATGTAGTGTAGTGAACACTATTTAAAATAACAATTAAAATGTTAAAAATTATTTCAGTATACCTTATTTTTTTCTAATTAATTAATTACGACCCTGTTTAAACATATTTTTTAATGTGACGTCCTGTATATTAACTGATTTTCCAATTTCACGTCAAATTCTGGACTTATACCACTTTGTTATGACTAGTTAGCGTCTAAAATAATATCTTCTTCATCGGAAGAAGATGACTGCGCACAGTCCATGTTTATATCTCGATGTCGAGGGACAAACTGACCGACAGGCAAGGCAATGAGCGAGGGTCGGTGCGCCGTTGTGGCCATACACTAAGGGCGATGCACGCGTCTCTTTAAGATTCATCACTTGATTTTAAATGAAGGAGAACATAGTAAAGAGTTGCCGTACGAGTTAAAAATATGTGATAAATTTTAAAGAGCGGCGTGCATCGCCTCTTGGCGCGTAGCTCGTCGCGCCACTATGTTTACCTTAGTTTGCTATAGTCTATAAGTAGTCAGTTCATTACAATCCGTTCATTACAATCATTTCCAATTTACATTATTATTATAGTTTTTGCAGAATTATATCGTTGATCTCTTGACTGCAATAAAACCCATTATCTATTCGACCATAAAATAATAAGGAAATCCCAAAATTGATAAAACCTTTTCGAGCAGAGCCGGACCAGGTATACAAATTCAATTTATACCTATGCCTGATGCATATATAAATACAAAGTGATTTTTAATAGTTTTAATCTGTAGTGGTTTTCCGGCGAGTAATTTTTAGTTAGGCTTATTCGTGATAGAATGTGGCGTCCTTGGAATTGTGCTGATAGGGGGGCATCTTAAAGTGTCGGGAATGAAGACTTAAATATTTAACAGCTGTTGAACAATTTAGAGAAGAAAATCGTCCAATTATTTACCTTGACGAAACATGGTTCGATACCCATGACACTAAAAGAAAAGGTTGGGATGATTCTTCCAAAAAATGTCAAACCAAGGCACCACCAAATAAAGGCAAAAGAATCACAATATTACATGCTGGTTCAGAGAACGGGTTTGTTCCAAATTGTCTGTTGCTTTCAGCTAAAAACAGAGCAGATTCTTCTTTAGATTACCATCAAGATACCGACGCACAACTTTTTGAAGATTGGTTTAAACATAAACTCCTTAAAAACATACCTGAAAATAGCGTCATTGTAATGGACAATGCTAGTTATCATAGCCGGCAAGCAAAAATCATTCCCAATTCTAATAATACAAAAGCAGAAATTCAAAATTTTATGATTGAAAATGATTTATATTTTGAAGAAACTTACAAAAAACAAGAACTGCTAGAAGTATTAAAAGCTTTTAAAATAAATAAGGAATACGAGTGTGACAAACTTGCAGCAGAAAATGGACATAATAGTGTTGGGTCTTCCTCCGTACTATTGTATATTCAATCATATTGAGCTAATATGGCACCAATTAAAATCCAATATTAGGAGAAATAATAATTCTCCTACATTAAATGCATCTGTAGTAGAATTAATTAAAAACGAAGTAAGAAAAATTTCTGCAGACAGCTGGAAAAACTGTGTACAGCATGTACTTAAGGTGGAAAATTCTTACAATTGTATGATTACAAATGTTCAACCCTTAATAATAAGTTTAGGCTTAGATGAAGATAGTGATAGTGATACAGAGTTAAATTTTGAATAAATTATCAATAGTTTCTTAGAGTTTAATTAATTTTTATTGTACTTCTAAATTATATATTATTTTCAATCATTATTATTGTTATCCTTATTTACATTCCTTATTTTACATTTATTACAGGTACCTAAAACTAAAAATACCTATCTATTTAATTTAAATTATAACAATAAATCATGTGGTGTGGTATATATTTTCAAGCCGGCCCTGATCCCATTTATTGAGCTTTGAAGAGGTTCAGGCGTATACAATAGGGTTTAATCAGGTAGTTTATTTATGGCAGTAAGAATCAACGGTATAATTCTGCAACAACTATACTTGGACTATTTACGGCTAGGTATACCTAAATAAAGTTTTGGATTTTTCATCAATAAATAAAAATGTTCTCTTTTTTGTGTATTTCTTTTGGAACATCTATATATTTTCTACTATCGGAATCTGGCAAGCTTAAATCTGTTAAAATAAATGCTGATGTGGAGCCGCTACTGGAAAATGAATCGGTATTATTTCCTTCTAACCGCATTTTCTTCGGAACCCTTTCCTTAGAAGGACATTCTCTCATTTTTTCCTGCGAACTTCAGCCTTAAATAACACTTGAACACCCATATCTTTAAACATTTTTATCCCATTTTCCAGCTCGACGTCATCATTCTCAATAGAAATTTCTGAAGTTTCAGAAACTAACAAGTTGTTAATCAAGGATTGCTGTTCTTTCTTTTGTAAAAACCGTGACGATGTTTCGATCTGTGGGTCGTATAGTTTTTGTAGAATTATATCGTTGATCTCTTGACTGCAATAAAACCTCATTATCTATTCGACCATAAAATAAATAAGGAAATCCAAAATCTTAAAACCTTTTGGAGCAGAGCCGGACCAGGTATACAAATTCAATTTATACCTATGCCTGATGCATATATAAATACAAAGTGATAATAATTTTAATCTTTAGTGGTTTTCCGGTGAGTAATTTTTAGTTAGGCTTATTAGTGGTAGAATGTGGCGTCCTTGGAATTGTGCTGATAGGGGGGCATCTTCAAGTGTCGGGAATGGAGACTTAAATATTTAACAGCTGTTAAACAATTTAGAGAAGAAAATCGTCCAATTATTTACCTTGACGAAACATGGTTCAATACCCATGACACTCCAAGAAAAGGTTGGGATGATTCTTCCAAAAAATGTCAAACCAAGGCACCATCAAATAAAGGCAAAAGAATCACAATATTACATTCTGGTTCAGAGAACTGGTTTGTTCCAAATTGTCTGTTGCTTTCAGCTAAAAACATAGCAGATTCTTCTTTAGATTACCATCAAGACACCGACGAACAACTTTTTGAAGATTGGTTTAAACATAAACTCTTTAAAAATATACCTGAAAATAGCGTCATTGTAATGGACAATGCTAGTTATCATAGTCGGCAAGCAAAAATCATTCCCAATTCTAATAATACAAAAGCAGAAATTCAAAATTTTATGATTGAAAATTATTTATATTTTGAAGAAACTTACAAAAAACGAAAACTGCTAGCAGTATTAAAAGCTTTTAAAATAAATAAGGAATACGAGTGTGACAAACTTGCAGCAGAAAATGGACATACAGTGTTGCGTACTATTGTATATTCAATCCTATTGAGCTAATATGGCACCAATTAAAATCCAATATTAGGAGATATAACATTTTTCCTACATTAAATGCATCTGTAGTAGAATTAATTAAAAACGAAGTAAGAAAAATTTCTTCAGACAGCTGGAAAAACTGTGTACAGCGTGTACTTAAGGTGGAAAATTCTTACAATTGTATGATTACAAATGTTCAACCCTTAATTATAAGTTTAGGCTTAGATGAAGATAGTGATAGTGATACAGAGTTAAATTTTGAATCAATTATCAATAGTTTCTTAGAGTTTAATTAATTTTTATTGTACTTGTTATCCTAATAGTTATACTTTTAAATTATATTATTTTCAATTATCATTAATTGTTCATTATTTTACATTTATTATAGGTACCTAAAACTAAAAATACCTATCTATTTATTTTAAATTATAAAAATAAATCATGTGGTGAGGTATACATTTTCAAGCCGGCCCTGATCCCATTTATTGAGGTTTGAAGAGGTTCAGGCGTATACAATAGGGTTTAATCAGGTAGTTTATTTATGGCAGTAAGAATCAACGGTATAATTCTGCAACAACTATAACTCTATTTTTTTGACAATCAAAAAACCTTTGTACTACTTTTGGCTTAAGTCTTATTTTTCCGTTCTTCATTGTTTTTATGTACATACAATTTTCTATAATTTCTTGTATCTAAAATAAATATATGTATGTATATCATATATTTTGTAGTCTGCTTCCACGTTGGCAGATTTAAACTTACGTTAAAGCATCGGTTTTTCTACTATTTACTATAAATTATTGACGAAGTTTAGCAATATTTGGGCGTGGTCCTAAACAAATTTAGCCTTCGGAACTTTGCCCACCTTTCAATTTATTCCTGTATCCGCGCCTGCATGGCACGCTTATAAACAGTTTTTCTGGGGCATTTCTGGAAGTGTTAAGGCCCTCAGGAACCACACAATATTTATTACAAGCTTACTTCTCACTCATTTCAATCCAGCAAGAAGATAAAAAAGATATAATTTAACAATTAAACGACGTTTTCATACAGAAACACGCGCTATACGCTTTTAAATCTCAACTGTCTTCCGACCAGCATATAGGAAATGACCTCACGCGAAGCTCTGTCCCATTTTCGCGAGGTCCAACTTTGATAATTTATAAATTCGAATAATAATCTAAAAATTTGGAATTTGACTTCAAAAGTGCTCCACTCCGATTTCTAAAATTTAAAAAAATGTTCTCAACCAACTTCGGCCAGATAAGTTGTTGTATTAGCAGACAAACAACAAGGGACGGTGTTTTTACTTTTGACCCGCTAATTTTCTTTACAAAATTTGGTTGATGCTAATTGGGGAAGGTGAACTATCTTTTGATGCAAGAACGACAGTTCTAACTGTCAAAATGGCGGATAAGCGCCATCTTGATAAATAATTGAATAGGAAGTGGAGTCTTGCGATACATCATTTTAATGGTCTTATCGAGTACTTCACGATACCAGAATATTGAATGATATTTACTATTTATTTCTTCTGCTATTTTAGTTTAGATTTTACAACTTGTCATAAAGCAGTGACTATCCGCCAGCTGTTTTCGCTGCTTTATGCCAAGTTGTAAAATCTAAAGTAAAATATCAAGAGAAAAAAATAGTAAATATTATTTTTGGACATTAAAGAACCGCGGGTGTAGCCGAGTTGCTAGACGTATGCAGGTAAAATAAATTGAGATAGCCGAATTCCTAGACCGACATACACTAATTGCTAGACGGGGGGATGGTCGAGTTCCTAGACGCGACCTTCATTACAGAGAGGTAATAAAAATCATTAGAGCCTGGAAATATAGTGCACTAATAATAGTGCTTGTTTGATCATAAAAAAAAAATGAGCGGTCCACTTTCATCATCAGATATTGGTAAGCAATCAGCCTGTAAGCAAAATATTTAATCTTGGCCATCAAAAAAAAAGCAATAAAACGTGAAATAGTGACAGTGCCCTGGGAAAACGAGTGAAAACCCGCCACCGCTACACCTTTTGTAGCCGATTTCCTTCTGTATTCGGCAAAAGAAAACACAAGAAAGTTACATAAATTGACAGTACCCTGGGAAAACAAGTGAAAACCCGCCCCCGGTAACTCAAAATATATAATTTTAATGTAAGCGATAGCTTATAATGTTTTCTTTATAATTATAATATAGTATACTACTAACATAGTCTCTTTTGTTTTTGTAACGAATTTTCTAATAAAATGTAAATATTGATTGTGTTATTTCATTGAAGTTATTTCAAAAAATAATTTTTAATGGCTACGATATTTGGTCAATAACAGGACGATGTAATTTTTGCCGTCTAGGAACTCGACAGTGTTTTTCTAGCAATTCGTACATCTTCGTCTAGCAACTCGACGATTCCAAATTCATAATTTTGTTACCTACTCTCCACCGTCTAGCAACTCGGATACACCGAGAACCGCACCGGCACAAGATCTCTCACATTTAAAAAATTAATTTCAAACAAATTTAAACAGGTAAGGATAAGAATGAATAAAATAACATTATCGTAAAAATGTTGAGTAATATGTCATTTTTAGGAATATTGAGGTCAAGAATCCCAATTTTGATAAATAAAAAACAAACTGGGGAATCTGAACTATGTTTGTCCAGTCCAATGCTCCGTTGTAGTATTTTCTTATTGGAAATTCCAATATAGTTAAGGACTTTTATGATTTGTATGGCAGTCCTAAAGTTTAAGAAAAGGGTGATCGCTGAGAGTTAACTTAAGTAAAAGAACGAATAAATATTGTATTTTACAAACGCCCTCCTCCAATTTAAAGTTGCTCTAGCAGCTCTTTAAAATGATTTCTCTTCTCACATGTATTGCATTCAGTTGTGAAATAACAGTAACTATACAGGGTGTTCATTTGAATACTTCCCACCCTTAATATCTCTTATAAAATTAATTACAAAATACATGTTATAAGTACACGGAAAGAAACACTTAGTTAATTTGAAGTACTTATAAAATAATACAACTAATCATAACTCATGGCTGTACATGTTATGTAACGGGAATAACATTTTATAAGAAGTGCGATTAAATTATATAAAAATTTTTTAGTAATAATTACAAAAAAAAATTTTAATTTACTAAAAAAGTTTTTCTAAAATCTTTTGTAAAAATGTTGACGATTCCACGTTATATTCCCAAGCGATCACCCATCCAAGTGGTACGATGGTATATTTGGTGTATGAGTTTTCCACCTATAATTTGCTACGAATATCAAAATTCCATGGATCCGTTGCATTTGATTTAAGCCTTTCATTCTTGTACAAAAGCATTTTTACAACACTTCATTTAAACTTGGTCACTTATTTGTTGTTTATTATTAAATTATTTGTTATTTATTGAACTAGTCCAACATAAGTACAAATTTAGAGCTTACTTATGAGATATTATTTATAAAATTAGGAGAAATACAGTTTGTTCAAAAAACCCTCGAAATGTCATTAAACCACGATGTGTCATATATCGTTGCATTCGGAAGGAAAAAAGCTATCAAATTCCAATATCAGAAAAACAGGACCGTATTTTAAAAAAAGAAAGTTAATAATGACCCTTCGAAGACGACTCGTCGGATTACAAAACAATTAACGCTGTTAGATAGAGCGGAAAAAGTGGCAATGCAAAAGTGCAATTTACTTTAGAATTCGATCTCAAAAAATCCAGGAAAACAATAAAACGATTTTTCAGAATTTCGTTTTTTTCCGGATATCTCCGGAACTACTCGGAATTTTAAAACTTTCTAAACGGCATATTATTAGGCACGTAAATGCGCAACTTTACCTCCATTTACCCGACTTCGTATCTCTTACGGTTTCCGAGATCCCTGTACTGGCCCTCCTTATCTTGGACACGTTGTATTATAGTTGTGCGTAATATTTAGTATAAAATCTCATGGTTCTTTCTTGTTCGGTCCGGATTAGGTATATATATAGGGTTAGGTATATGTATACGATTTGCCCGTATTGATCGAATTACATTATAATATATCATAAGATATGTCTTACAGCCTTTGACTGGAAATATTACCCGGCTTTGGTTTTTTTATTAGTCGTATAAATGCGACATGTTTGTAGTGATTTTATTTGTTTCTAAACGGCTGATTATATGAGATATGGGCAGGATACGGTGGACAGGTTTCAAATTTTTTTGGCCTTATTTTCAATCACATTCAGGTGCAACGACGATTCGGATCAAGTTTTGATTCAGTAAAATATTTTTTAAACTCTGGTCACGATTTTCGATACTACTATTAATTATATGTTTAAATCTTTCAAGGGAAAGGAACAACAGCAACAAAGTTCTCATTACCAAAGCTAGATTTAACAGTATTTATGTAAACTGATAAAATTTTATAAATAAACTATTAATATACAGGGTGTAATAGAATTTCGTTATTATTATTATATTTAAACCTGCAAATGCTTAAATGAAGACAAATTTTTTATACGCATGCGTGATTTTCAACCGGTTGCAAACTGATTGGATATCTTTTGCTCTGCGAATACATTCCCGAACTGATAACTGACAGATAATAGAAACCTAACCTAACAAATAAATTATTTTTTATTAACGATTACAATAAAATGTGCAAAATGCAAGTTGGAGAAGGGAGGTTTAACTTTATTTCTTAAATGACATGTTTGACAATTGAGAAATATTTGATTTTAAATTCAGCCTGGTCCGAATTTCTAGTTTTTCACTCAAATGCGGCGTCAAGTTAGTCATAATCTCAAAATTATAATCCACTGCTAGGTCTGTAGTTTCTTTTACCAGAGCACTTATTTGATTAGACCTTATATCCTTTATAAATAATAATAACAATTATTTTTTTATTAATTTACAGTTTACACTAACTTTGGTAGTAAAAAATACACTCACACAAGGGGGAGGATTTTGTCTTTATTTCCTGAAACCTCATGATACAGATATTTTAGGTTAATTAATCATACAAACACAAATAAAAGTTCATGACAGTTTTGAAAATCAAACTGCGCAAGTAAAAATTCGCTTCTAGTAAGCCGATTATTCTGAAGGTTTGAAACCGATAGTGATGCGAATAACGATTGTAATTCGATAGCGTTACAGATAGGAACGTTATAGATGAATAACGGTCCAAAATAAGGTTATTTTAGACAGCACACCATGCACAGGTCACAATTCCAAAATCGATGAAAGATGACAAGTGTATGCTAATATATAACAAATAATCCGATAACGGTACTTGCTCCAAAGCAGGGATCGATTCTGACTGTTCCAATCTTTAAATATAAAACGAACAGGAAGGAGCATATGTTAAGATAAGATGGAGCTTCAATATGGCCGACTATTGCTTCTGTCTGGTCAGTGACGTAGAGCATATATATTGCATGTAACATACAATTAATAATAAATCTATTCTCAGGTACGGCTATGTGATACGTTTATTGGATAACCTTTAATTGTCATTCAAACGAAATGAGTTTTTATTTCTGAATATTCAATAAAATTGGCATAAAAACACTTATCTGTGAAATGTTACACCAGAATTTTGATGTTTTGGTGTCAGGGAACAACCATAGATACACAACTAACCATCTTTTTCGTTATTGTCCCAGTAATATTATAATGAAAATGTTTTAATAATTCATTTAGATATTAGTGCTAAATGATAAATATTATCACTAAAACAACCAAAAAATTACTTTATTACACTAATTACAACGAATATTAACACTTGAAACTGCTCAAAACTATCAAAAATCCAATTTGTTTCCAACATCCACGATCAAGAAGCAAAACATGAGCCATCCGTGGAGCTTCAACATGGCCGTTTCTGTCTCTCGCTTAAGTTGTGCGATGTTTTCGCAATGCTCGTTCCTGTTCGTTTTATATTCAAAGGTTCCAATACAGTTCTGATGTCAACCCGAACGCCAAACTTCTGATTCTAGGACCGTCCTTTGAACTGTAAAACCCGAACAGGTATATTTAAACTGAGCATACTCGCGACAGTCCTAGAAAAGTTATTGCGTGAACCCGACTATAATGTTTAACGCGGACTGTAAAATAATTCCGCACCATTCTCTGGAGTCATTAAACAACCTTTGACTGCACGTAACGCTATAGCCCATAATTGGTGGTCATTATAGGTTCAGTTATTGCTATGATATTTCATAATTTTTACTATTTTTTTTGTTGCCATTTTTTTAGGGAACTGAAAAATCAATTTTACAATAATCATATTTTAAATAATAAATTAGCATGTATCATGCCACACATTTCTTACTATGTATTTACTTTAATAACTTTTCCTTTTCTTGTTTCAGGCAATCGGATTAAGTTCTCCTTTATATTGGGTATTCAGTGTCGTAGGTAAGTTCTATTTACCTATTTTTAGCACCACAAGTCTTATCGAATTAGTAGCAATTGTTACAAAGGAAAAGTAGTTATGTTTTTCATTAGCAACTAAATATCTACTAACATTTTTAGATTCATTCACGTTTCGTACACGTTCAAAAATTTACCTGAAATATTCTCGTTTCGAACATTGAATTAATAACCCATTGGCTTCTCGTTCCGTACACCGACCATTGCGATGGTCTGGTTATCGCGTACCTCTATAGATGGGTAGGCAATTCTATTTTTAAATATTATTTTGTAGCACATAAAAGATCTTTTAAATCTGCAATGCTGCCCAAAACACCCTGTATAACACATAAACAACCATTTTTAATGATAAATTAGGGCCATATCAAAAATTCTCTATCGAACCCTGGAGGAGTGATCTCTACGATAAAATATTTATGCTCAAATTGATGCAAAAAATGTTCAGCTTCTTATTCATTTTAGTATATTAAATTAAAATGCAAGTTGGAGTTTGGTTTAACTTTATTTCTTAAATTACATATTTAAAAAGAGTAACTAATCAAACGAATCCTGAAAGGGATCGACGTCAAAAAAGCTTCTGCTCCAGACGAAATGTCTGTTCTCAAGAGATGCGCCGATGAACTAATAGCAGTATTTACTAGACCTTTCAACTACAAAAGAGGAATATTTCCATCGTGCTGGTAGACAGCGCGAGTCCAACCTATACCAAAGGAAGGTAAGATAAACCCTGCCTAACCACTATCAGCCAGTCGCATTGCTTTCAGTTATATCAAGAGTAATGGAGAAATCTATTAACCGACAACTTCTAAAGTACCTGGAAGGCTATGTCATCCATCTTTGGAACAACTCAATCGAACATCATGGGAAGTCTCGAGCTGTTTAACTGGATATTTCTAAAGCCTTGGTTCGTGTTTGGCATGAGGAGCTTCTAAGTAAACTGCGTGCTCCATTAAAGAACCGTATATAGTCATGACAGGACACGCCATTCCACTGGCCTCATCTATTTGCTGGGCGTCAATCTGGTCGGAGACCACGAGCTGACAAAGAGCCTCCACAGCCTAGAACATCGAAGACAGGCTGATGATCTGACTTCCTTTTACAGATATTTCCATGGCAAATGATCGGCTGACCTTGCCCTCTTAAATCCGCCCAGAACCACGAATAGCAGAACTACACGACGAACAACTGCCGCCCATCCATAGCTTAGTACTTCTCGAACTTCATTATTTAAGAATTTCATCTGGAGGACTTCATCTTTATGAAACGACCTTCCCGAGGTCGTGTTTCCCAACGAATATAACCTCCAACGATTCAAAACCAACGTGAATCGCTTTATTCGCACACGCACCACTTCCAGAGTGACTTAAAGGGTTTTTCCTATAGTGCTTGTGTTGATGCTGATGATCATAGAAAAATACGACTTATCGACAAGTGACGATAAATCAATTATTTCTCCTTAGATTGTTACTGATACTAGTAGACATTGGGGAATAATATTATATTATTCCAATTAATTGCCATTAATTGATTCAGCCGTGGAAATCCATAACTAATATTATGAGAAACAATAAAACTAGGTTATATTTCTTTTCCACTATATTCTTTAAAATGACAATACATGTTCCGCTATGGCTGTAGCTTCTTCAGGTTGAGAATGAATGAATATTTTTCTATATCTGTGTACCATCTTAAAATATTATTACAGGTATAAAGGTGGTGTAGGGGATATAATAGTAACAGTGGGATTTTCCAAATGGTCAGTAAAGTGATTATATAAATTATTTTATAGATTTATTTATACATGTAATAGCGGATTAGTGAAATAAATTTAACAACGGAGAATTGCTAAGGTCTATTTGATCATTCAGTAAAGCATCGGCATTTTAAAATTTATTTATTTCCATGGATTCTAACAGATTAAGTTTTATGCCTTTATTTTCAGTATGTAAGATTTTAAAATTTGAATCAAAGTTATGTTGTTTTTCTTTTAAATGGTTGGAGTAATTAGAATCTGTTTTATCTATTATGTAACTATTATAATGTTCTTGTATTCTTTTTCCAAAATATCTCCCTGTTTGGCCAATGTTTGTTTTCGGACAATCTTTACATTTTAGTTTATACATCCCTGATTTTCTATTTTTATGATTTTTAGTTCTATTATTTTTTATATATTTCCCTAGAGTGTTGTTAGTTTTGTAAGCTACCCTTAGGCTGAGTTTATTAAGCACCTTACCCATATTTTTACTCGGTTTTTCAATGAAAGTAACAACTTTAAATTTATCTGCTGACGTTTTACTATTTGGGAAAACTAAATCACTAGTTTTTTTGTAAGTCTTTTTCTTTAAGAGTTTGTTTATTAAATTCGAAGAATAACCATTATTGACTGCTATTTTAATGATTTAATGATATTTAGTTCTTTATGAAAGTTATTTTTAAGGAGGTAAAGATGGACTACTTCAAGAAAAAAGTTATGTTTGTTAAGTGGGAGAGTTAATAGTCTATGAATCATACTGTGCAAAGCTGCTAACTTATGCTGTATTGAGTGACAAGAGGAATTATGAATCGTTGTGTCTGTATGAGAAGGTTTGTGGAAAACTGAGAAAATATGTTTATTATTTTCTCTTCTTACAGTTAAATCTAGGAAGTTAATGGAATTCTGGTTTTCTTCCTCTATTGTGAAATTGATATTTTTATGTAAACTATTGATATATTCGAGAAATATTTTTAACTGTCTGTCCGTTCCGAGAAAACATGTTAAGATGTCGTCAACATACCTGTGCCAATAAAGAAACTGTTTAAAAAGAGGGTGTTTACTAATTTTACTTTCAAAAAAATCCATAATTATTTCAGCTAGTAACGGACTGAATGGGTTCCCCATAATAAGACCATTTTTACTTGTATAAAACCTATCGTTAAACTCGAAATAATTTTGTTCTAGGCAAACTGTAAGAGAACTGATTATTTCTTGTTTCATTATAAAATTGACATTCTTTAAAGTAAGGAGTTGTTCTATCATAATAATTGTTTCGTCTATAGGAATGCTAGGAAATAAATTAGTAACATCAAAGGATACCAATTTAGCATTGCTAGGAACGTTGATATTTCTAATTTTATTTACCAAATCAAGTGAATTTTTAATTGCAAATTTAGCGGAAAAAGTTGTGTTTGTAGTTGTATGGTGCTTACGGGCAGCAGCTTAGATATTGGAAATAAGTATTGGCATATCCGGCAAAACAAAACAAAAACTCGATGCGGTCTTGTTAATTTAAGTTTAAACCGTCAACCGAGTCCCGAGTTCGATGCAAAACAAACGAGAGAACCGAGACGTTCAGGAGGCGGCGAATCACAAAAGTCGACTGCAAAACCGTTCTGGGAAAACCGGACCCGATCAATTGAATTGTCAATTGCAAAAAAGATAAGAATGCAAAAAGAAGCAGGAAAAAATGTAATTCGAGACCTCGAATGTGATGGGAAAGTTGAGAACGTATAGAAAAGAAAATCCAATATAACATGTGTGCCCTAGAACTATACTGGGTGTTTTACTTTACGACCATAAATATCAAGTTACATTTTCTTCATTTAAAACAATAGATGGGTAATAAATAAAGCAGCTTTATGAATATTTTATGATATGAATATAAAATTGGATTGTTTAGTCACGACGTGCGAGTCAACTTCGTGAATTGGTTTCGTGCCGTAACAGAGAGAACGGAAGCTTGTGACTTTAGTTTTGATCGTTCAAAGTGTAAAGTGTCGTTAGAAAAAATTTGCAATTGTCAAACGAAATTCAATGAATATAATAATAATAATAATATGGTCAAGATATACCTCGATTTTTATCACTTGAATTCCTTACTATGGATTAGGGATGTGCGGTCCTTTTTGTGTACCCGTATTTTTTTTCACCGATACTCGATATTTACATACGATACGGTCCGAAACACAATAGTGGTGTCTGTGTGAGTCGGAAAAAAAAACCGAAAAATCGAAATATTTTCAGACGGAACCTCCCCCCCCCCCCCCCCAAACCCCCCGTTTTCGAGGCTGCTGAACACGATGGCGGCGTCAGAATTTCTCTTTTGGGTTGCGCAACCCCTCAAAACGGCCAAAAACCACCCCTCAGAGGGGTTAAACGCGCTTCAAGAGGTTTCCCTGCAGAGAACACACACTTTCCCCCCGTTCTCGAGGATGCTAAGCACGATGGTGGTGTTGAATATCGCATCTGACCCCTTCCAACCCCTCCACCGGCCAATACTCGCCCCTGATAGGGGTGAATTATTTTTTTTTAATTTCAGCGGCAAATATATATTCCCCCCGTTTTCGAGGATGCTGAGCACGTTGATGTTCTAATTTTGCGAATCACTTTTTAGGTACAAACCACACATTTCCAGATATAAGTAACCTACAAATCTTACACACTGAACAAAAAGGCCATAAATTAAAATTACTAGAAAACATTGAAATTTATAAACATAAAAAAGACAATAATATTAACCTTTTAATACACAATTAGTTCTCGGCAACTCCCCGCTATTAAAATTATTGTAAAAATCTCATCTGGCATGTACATTCTTAGATTATCTGAATATCGACCGGTTTGTCCCTAATTTAAGTTTATTACACTATAGTGGCAAACATTATTTATTATACCAATTCAATATTTTTTATTTTTTTAGTACAGTTCGTTTCACGATATTTGGATACGACTTAATGATTTCCTGGGTCGGTCCCATTGTGTCGACAAGAGCTTGGCAATAAACAAGTGAAGTATGGAGGGACGGACTAAGGAAAACAAGTAATTATATGATTATATTAATGTAATCAAATGAAATAACATTTTTTTTTTAAATATTCTAGTCATATTTATTTACATTTATAATGTCATTCTATAGATAGCTATCGCTATCCTCATCAAAATTAATTATAATTGGATTAATTATACGATCCAGACTAATATACGAATTTTCTACAGTTATTACGTGACGGACTGAATTTTTCCAACTACCTGGGGGAATATCATTAAAGCATTTTCGTATTAATTCTACAACACTAGAACTTAAAGTCGGAGAAATATTTTCAGACCTAACCAGTGATTTTAACTGGTGCCACATATGCTCTATGGGGTTAAAAATGCAATAATAGGGTGGGAGCCGTAGCACTGTATGTCCAATTTCTTCTGCCAATGTGTCACAAACATATACTTTTTTTATACAAAATGTCTTTAAAACTTCTAAAAGATCACTTTTTTTATAACTTTCTTCAAAATATATATCATTCGCCGCCATGTAGTTCTGAATCTCCAATTTTGTATTATTTGAGCTTGGAGCTTTATGTAATTGGCGACTGTGATAGCTCGCATTGTCCATTGTCAAGAACTAACAAATTTTACCACAAAAAGATATTTAAATATAAATTAAGCAACCTAACCTACCTGATGTGCCTATATTTAATTATAATTATTACAATCCGGTCCTTTCCACATAATAATAACAAACGGCCATAAATAATGGGATGGCCACAGGTACTTTTACTGCAGTCATTAAGCTGTATCCATTTTTCGTGAAACAATCTTTACATACGAACCTTAACTTTATAAACTAAGAGAATAGACCGGGTACAAATTTGTGATTGCGCTCTCGTAAGAAGTACCTGTCAAGTGCTGCATCGAGACATCGAGACAGATGGATTCCAACGACATAGAGCTAGGTAGTACCGGCAACATCGGTTACTAGAATCTTGAATCTCGTTTTCTCAAGGTAGGCGCACGGTCGAATGGCCTGTCGTCGCCGACAAAACAAAAATTTCAGAGCTAGCGTGCGTTCACTTCAGCCAGTCTGTTTCAGTTCGTTCGCTTTTCTGTGGTATTACGAGACGTGTCGGCGTAAGCGGCCAGAATACGAACCCGCAGCGCAAAAATTTATGTTTTGAAAGGAAGCTTTCGAAGTTTTGAATGAAAACAATCACAGTTTGAATAAAGTCACTTAAATTTCGATTCAGCGTCGAGAGTTGTATCGTTGTGCGTGAAGGAACCCCGTCAGTATTCTCCAGGAGACTGAATATTACCATTTGTTATTGAGGAACCTATCTTTTCTAAATGGATTTACTTAGCTTGGTGTATGCTTAGTAAGTACCGATGATTTTATTGTAGAAATTAGCGAAATAGTACTTTTTGCGCTAATTTGGTCATAACTAAAATATTGAAATGTATTATTTGTGAAGTACATACTTCTATTTACTCTAAATTTAGGTAACTGCATCTGACGCCGACTGATATTATACATGAGCGCCGGAAGGGGGGTGGGTGCAAGAGGATACACTTGTACCCCCTGGCCCTGGGCATTATTATTATTTTTTATTTACAAGCCTTCTGGGCTGCTTTCACTTCTGCACCCCCTCGCAAAACTTTCTGCCGGCGCGGCGCTCTTGTACGAACATTATATAGTTAATATTTCTTTCTCTGATCGAATTTCATTCCAAATTAAAATAAAATAAAATCTTCTCTTAAAATGAACAAAAATCTACGAATATAAACGCCTGGCGCCTGCTGGACAGTGGTCTCAAATATCATATAATATAAAATTTTAAAAATTAATTATTTAACTCTAACTCTAACAGAATAATAGATATTGTAACAAAATTTTCGAATATAGAGACTATGAGTTCTTTTAACTGCAACAACCCATAAAAGGTTTTTTCAGGCTACCCTTCAATAAAATTTTAACTAAAAAATGTTAAGCCACTGATATTGTCGAAACAATTGTTATAAATAAAATCAAGTTAGATTGTGATCCGTTGCTAAACAAACATTTATTGTGTTTATTACTATGTCTATTTATAATTTATGTATATTTTGTATTTATGTACTAATGGCTTGTTGATAATTGGTGACATTTGTTTGATTACTGCATTCAACTTCTTCATCAGAGTCGTCAGTCGTGATGTGGTTTCAGTTAGGACTACATAATCGGTAGGAATGGGGTCACTATCATCTTCTAATGAACTCGCCCAAATCATTGTTATCAAATTACAAACTTCCATAACATCAATATTCTCTTTCAGACTCAAAATGCGACATTTTTGTGCCATTGTTTACGATTTTAACCTTACAACTCACAAATAAACGGCGGACTTCTGTCGGAGAATCACACATACTTTCATTCGGCGAAGTCCTTTCGCGCTGCCACGCATACGCGATTGGTTGCCGGTCTGTCTTCAGAGAGTTCATGCACCGTACTTATTCGTCTCCCAAATACTTTTAAAAAATTGTTTGTCCGTTTAAAGGAGGGTTTGCGCACTCTTTGTATGAAAACAGCCTGTCCGCGTCCGCCCAAAGGAGAGTCCGCCCACTTTAAACTCTCGTTACGAATTAAATGACAGTTAATAACTCTAGAAACAATATTTTCTCTCTTTACGTTTTCATAAGCACAACTTAAAATATGATTAATGCTAAAATTAGATTAAATCTGTATACATTGGAGTTGGCCTTATTTTTACTGTAGATCAGTCCACCGTACTATCCGGTCAGCACCTGTCCATTTTCTTTTTAAAGGCATTGGCGGCTTCAGCTCTTTCAAGTTGGTCACAAAAACTAATATTTCTTGCATAAATAATTTAAGAGAGAATTTTTAATTCCATGGGAATTCGATCACTGTAGAGTACGTTTCACGAAAATTGGATACTTCTTAATGATTTCCTGGGTAGGTCCCATTGTGTCGACAAGAGCTTGGCAATAAACAAGTGAAGTATGAAGGGACGGACTAAGGAAAACAAGTAATGATATGATTATATTAATGTAATCAAATGAAATAACATTTTTTTTAAATATTACTAGTCATATTTATTTACATTTATAATGTCATTCTACCGCGTGGTGCATCGTGGTTGGAAACATAGGAAATCCCATGCAAGTTTTAGACTGTCCAAATATTTGCTCCCCTGTTGACTTTAGAGCGGGGTTGTAAGGAGAATTTTTTAGGGTCTCTGTGTGGTGAGTGCACATGCGAAGTTTGAACAATTTTGGACAAGCCGATCTTAACTTATTTGAATAGTGTTGCGGCTGGGTTTTCATTGAAATTATTCAACAGGTAATTCTGCGACACCAGCATTGTGACTTGTCAACCTGTGATTTGTCATTGTCAAACGTAATTTGCAAACGGTAGGCTCTTTAAAAATCTTTGACAGATTCATTTTACACTGGAACTAACATTTTCGAATAAAACGAACATTATTTTCTAAACGGATCTTTTAATAGAAAACGAATTATTTTACTTACAATAGAACATATTAAATAGTATTAAAATCATCAAGAATTGCTAAAAGGGGAAGGAAATAAGAGGACGTTTAAAAATAAACAAATCGTTTGGAATATTGTTAATGCTTAATTAAATGTTCAAATAAACCGCCATTTGCTGCTAAACAATATCCTAAACGATCGTAAAATTCTCTCCGAACATTAGCGAGTTGGTACTGGGTAATTCTTTCAGATTGCATTAAAATTGAATTTTTTAACTGTTCTAAATTTTCAAACCTAACACTTTGATAAAGAAAATTTTTTAAATGCCCCCAGAGGAAGAAGTCGTTTGGTGAGAGGTCAGGAGACCTAGCTGGCCAATTAATTGTTGAATTTGGACCGACAACATGCCCATTAAAGGCATTATTTAGATATTCGCGTACCATAAGCGAATTGTGGGCCGGGCAACCATCCATTTGGAACCAAATCTCCTGATTTTCATCAGCGACTTCCTCCAATGCGGGTCCAATTTGATTTTGAAGAAGATCTAAATATGTTTGACCCGTCAGATTTCCATCAATAAAAAATGGTCCAATGATGCGATGTCCAAAAATTCCTGCCCAAACATTAACTTTCTGAGGGTATTGGGTTCGAGTGCATGCAAGACGATGTTCATTTTGTAGGCTCCAGTACCGATAATTTTGTATATTCGGCTCATTATTTAATGTAAATGTGCATTCGTCTGAGAAGCAAATATTTTGTAAAAAATATCTGTTGTTGTTAGCTCGCTCCATCATTTCAAAACAAAAAAGTGATCTTCGCTCTTCATCCCCTTCTAGCAATTCTTGATGATTTTGATACTTATATGAATGATATTTATGCTTTGTCAAAGTTCGCAGTACTGTGGTGTGATGTTTTTCTACCACTTGCCCGAGAGTTCTAGTGCTGATATTTTTATTTTCTTCGACGTGAAGTAAAATATTAAGTTCTCTATTATCGTTTTCTTCAGCTCTTTCATGATTCTGTGCTGTGCATTTGCAGTTGTTTATTACAGTGCCTCTCGCCTCAAACTTAGTAATAACTTTTTGTATTGTCGACTTGGTAGGAATGGGCCTATCAGGGAAATAAACGGAAAACATATCAGATACAATACTTAAGCTATTCCCCGCATAGTACCATTTTATCATAGTGACTTTTTCTTCTACTGTGTAACTCATAATAATTACCTAATAAAATTATTACTAGTAAAAAATATAAACTTTCAAATTACGTTTGACAATGACAAATCACAGGTTGACAAGTCACAATGCTGGTGTCGCAGAATTACCTGTTGAATAATTTCAATGAAAACCCAGCCGCAACACTATTCAAATAAGTTAAGATCGGCTTGTCCAAAATTGTTCAAACTTCGCATGTGCACTCACCACACAGAGACCCTAAAAAATTCTCCTTACAACCCCGCTCTAAAGTCAACAGGGGAGCAAATATTTGGACAGTCTAAAACTTGCATGGGATTTCCTATGTTTCCAACCACGATGCACCACGCGGTATAGATAGTTCTGTTTCGCTATCGCTATCCTCATCAAAATTAATTATAATTGGATTAATTATACGATCCAGACTAATATACGAATTTTCTACAGTTATTACGTGACGGACTGAATTTTTCCAACTACCTGGGGGAATATCATTAAAGCATTTTCGTATTAATTCTACAACACTAGAACTTAAAGTCGGAGAAATATTTTCAGACCTAACCAGTGATTTTAACTGGTGCCACATATGCTCTATGGGGTTAAAAATGCAATAATAGGGTGGGAGCCGTAGCACTGTATGTCCAATTTCTTCTGCCAATGTGTCACAAACATATACTTTTTTTATACAAAATGTCTTTAAAACTTCTAAAAGATCACTTTTTTTTATAACTTTCTTCAAAATATATATCATTCGCCGCCATGTAGTTCTGAATCTCCAATTTTGTATTATTTGAGCTTGGAGCTTTATGTAATTGGCGACTGTGATAGCTCGCATTGTCCATTACTATCACGCTATTCTGAGGAATGTTTGGTAAAAGACAATTCTTGAACCATTCCTCAAAAACTAACAAATTTTACCACAAAAAGATATTTAAATATAAATTAAACAACCTTACCTACCTGATGTGCCTATATTTAATTATGATTATTACAATCCGGTCCTTTCCACATAATAATAACAAACGGGTCATAAATAATGGGATGGCCCAGGTACTTTTATGGCAGTCATTAAGTTATATCCATTTTTCTTGAAACAATCTTTACATACTTATTTATTTAGGTATATTATAAATTTTATGCTATTATGGTTTTGGGTAACAACAACTGATCCGTCGTTTAACATAAATATTAGGTATCCAAATTGAAATTGTGAAGTAATAATTCCTATTTGGTTTTAAAAGTCATACATGTTTATTATGAACTTTTTGCTAGCTGATTTTTAAATTGATCTCTCTCAGATTATATCTCTGCCGTGCTATTCAAGAAATAGTAAGTAGTAAGTCGACTTACTATAAAATAGAGTAGTAAGCTTTTAATATTTATTTAACTGTTTATTTGTTAATAAAAATCAATGATTTTTTGGAAAATGAAACTATGTAACAAGAGCTTACTGTGTGTAAAATTTTAGAACACTAAATTAAATATTAAAGAAGTTGTGCAATTTTTAAATGGAGTGTCTTAAAATTTATTTTTACGACTTAATAGATTCTTGTATTGCACGGCAGATCTGCACAACATAAGTTAAAGGCATTTTTGTAATATTCTTCTTTTAAATACATCTATTATATCGTTTTCCGGATAGGTAGTGGGGTTTAAAACATTTAAAAAAAACTGTTGGCACATTTATATGACAGTGACAGCGGAACCGAATTAAATCTGTAATTAAATTTAGATACATCGAATTTATGAAACATCCTTAAACAATGTTGTAATCATATGTACGGGGTGTGTTTACGGGGTATCTCCGTTATTAGTAAAGATAGAAGGATGCGGTCTTCGCAGCACTGTGCTACTTTTTTGTGAAACAAAAGATGCCCCGATTAGAATTTTTCTATGCCTCCTCGTTTTTTTTTACGAGATGTTTTTGAGAATTTTACACATTGAACTTTACACTTCGCTACACCCTCCATATTTCGGTTACCCTGTAACCTATCAAAAAGAAATAGAATTCCTTGTAGTTTTTTACGTAGAATCCAGTGACGTACTTAGATTTTTTTATACGTTCATATAATAGTTTTGAAGAAAAAAAACGAACTTGCTTTTTTTAAAATGGGCCCCCTATATATTTTTTATTAATGTAATTCAGCTTTTAACAAGCTTCCCAGAAATATATAATACTTTATTTTTAGTCTTAATATATGCCCGAAATTTACGTTTTTTAAAAAATATACAATTTTTTGTTCGGGTTCTGTTTGCCATAATGTTTCTCAGAATATTCATGTTTTTAGTTTTCTTATAATTTCTAATTAATAAAATAAAAATAAAATCAAAAAAGTTTGTCGTAATTATTACAGGCAATGTAAACTAAAATATGACATGCTCGTTTTCTCGAGTTGTGTGTAACGAAATTTCAGATGAAGCATTAGAAGTGCATTTCAATGGTAAAAATGGTCTTTTGGTTGTATGTAATTCTATGAAATTTCGTGAATTACTTGTAGATATATCGAAAGACTACAGCCGGAAAAAAAAAATTTTCCAAGGATAAAATCAAATTTAATTGAACAAGGTTCAATTTCAAAACCTAGGCCTAAAATCTACCATAAAGAAAATCAAGACACTGATGAAATAAATGTGCTTTTACTTCAATTGAAACAAATCCTAGTATAATAATAAATAATAACTATGTGTGAAACATGTCTAAGGTTTAATGGAGAACAATTTTAGAAATATTTATGAGAAAGTTCCATAAACGTTCAATTTTTGTTTATTATATTTAATCGCACCAGTATGTTTTTTTTTAAATATCCGTCATGGCCTGCTCAAAAAATTTTTATATTATTTTAAAACGTAAATTTCGGGCATAATATTAAGACTAAAAATAAAGTATTTTATATTTCTGAGAAGCTTGTTAAAAATTTAATTACATAATAAAAATATAAAATATTAAAATATTAAAATATTAAAAACGAGGAGGCATAGAAACATTCTAATTGGGACATCTTTTATTTCACAAAAAGTAGCAAAGTGCTGCGGAAACCGCATCTCCTATCTTCACTAATAACGAAGATACCCCACCCCGTAAAACCAGCCAAAAGTGGCCACCCTGTACTATTAATTCAATCCGACTATATCGGTTTTAAGAATCTTGGAAATATTCATTGAGGTAATGGCCAATTTGTCGAATGCAACTAAAGAGCGTCAAACGTTTATTTTGTTTTATTATGTAAAGTAAGTAAAGTTTATCTTGCAAAGTAATGTTTAAGAAAGTGTAGAATGATGCGGTCAGCAGTCCTTGTCACTAAACACTTATTACTAGGACCGGATAAAAAGCGCAAGAAATTGAAAAAAACTGCTAAAAAAGCATAAAAATATTAAACAAAACAGCACAAAATTTAGCAAGCATGAAATAAGAAAATTAAGTAAAAATTAAACTTATTAGCCAATGAGCATAAATGTTAATATAAGTTGTAATGATAATAATTTAATAATGTTGTTATTTATTATTTCTATGCTGCTATTGTTATTAATGCTTAAAAGAATGTATAACAGTTAACTAAATGTTTCTCGAAATTATCCGTGGTAGTGTTAGAATATTTTTTTACGTAGAAAACGTACACCTACATCTACACTGGTTGTTGATGCATGTTTACATTTCGGTATAATTGCTAGATCTATTTGAAATCTTGCCCACCACTCCAAATATTTTTTTTTACATGTGCCCCGAAAGTGCCTTTTTTCATGCATGTTCTCTTCACCGAAAGTGGCGTTTTCCAAGAGAGCGGGCGGGAAAGATTTTTCCCGTCCGCTTCGAGTCACCATGTGCTCATAAATAAATAAAACCAGAATTGTCGGTGCGGGATTTTAACCCGCGACCCTCGGATCGCCAGGCGGACACTCTACCCACCGAGCCATACTACAAGCGATAATAAATAGCGGATTATATATAAATTAAATTGGCAGTTAATTTTTCAAAGATGTTTTAGAAAAATGTCTGAAGAATTTCTTTATTTATATGGCATCAAAGACTCGGGCACTTGTAAAAAAATAAATAAAACCAGAGATGCCGAGTGCGGGATTTGAACTCAGATCACAAGGCGTACCCTATACCACTAGGCCACCGAGCCTATTTGTTAAAAATAATAAATAGATATTTACATTCTCCATGCGCGAGTGTTTTCATGTCATGTAGACAGGAAAACTGTCTGAAGAATTTCTTTATTTATTTGGCATCAAAGCTTCGGAGCACTTGTAAAAAAAAATACGGTACATATCTCGGGCCGTCGGAGGCTTTTCCGCATCTCGTCCGTAAAAGCCTCTTTTCGGCCCTTGATACGTAATGTACTATTGTAATGCTTGGAACCCTTTATTCTTTGAGATAGTCTGAATCAATTTTTCTTTCATTATTTGTAATTGTGTGCAAGTTCGGGTATTTTTAAAACTTCCTGACATTCTTGAATTGATTTGCTTCCTGTTAATTTATTTACCAACGGATAATGCAACCTTATATATCCCGATAACAGTACACCTCGTAACTAACTAAACATTATTATATAGGCATGGCATAACTCAAGACCAAAAACCGGGGAATTACCTATGCGTTTGTTGGGGTTTGTTCGGGTTTCTTCGGAGATTCACGCGACAACTTGCGCAGTTGCCGGATATAATATGACCGTTTTCCCGTATAATGGTTTTAATTTTTTTTAATAGTTATACAGGGTGTCCGGGAACATGTGGGAAATCTCCCGGATATGAAGAAAACACGTGAAAAGAATACTATAGGTTCATATAAACTTCTTTCGTATCGTCCTCCTCTTCGGAGATATGGGCTCCCAAAGAGCACCAATCGAATCAAGTTTTTTACATATAATTATTGAACCACCTGGTATATTTCAATTATTTTTTAATATGATGTATACCAGGTAAGACCCGTCAAATTAATACCCAAGAAACTGTTGTGAATTACTCACAGCTGCAGGGACGGACTAGCTGTAACACTCATGGGCCCATTTTTTTAACGCCCTGTATGATAAGAACTTTGGACAACGTTTTTTAAATACCTTTAACTATTGGCTAAATATTAAGTACTGTTCATTCCTGTCGCTAATCCTGACCGTTTTCGAGGAAACGTCATTTTATTTGCACTGATCCCCCTATATTCTCACGGGTTAAATATGAAAAAGCGGAATTTTGACGTTCATCATTTCATAGGAACAAAGATGGATCTCTTACGAGATACGCCAAATACATGATGTAATTAAAATGACGTTTTCTCGAAAACGGTTAGGATTAGCGACATGAATGAAGAGTACTTAATTTTTAGCCAATAGTTAAAGGTATGTAAAAAACATTGTCCAAAGTTCTCATCATACAGGGCGTAAAAAAAAATGGGCCCATGAGTGTTACAGCTAGTCCGTCCCTGCAGCTGTGAGTAATTCACAACAGTTTCTTGGGTAGTAATTTGACGGGTCTTACCTGGTATACATCATATTAAAAAATAATTGAAATATACCAGGTGGTTCAATAATTATGTGTAAAAAACTTGATTCCATTGGTGCTCTTTGGGAGCCCATATCTCCGAAGAGGAGGCCGATACGAAAGAAGTTTATATGAACCTATAGTATTCTTTTCACGTGTTTTCCTCATATCCGGGAGATTTCCCACATGTTCCCGGACACCCTGTATACAGTGAAACCTCTCAACATCAATATTCTCTTTCAGGCTCAAAACGCGACATTTTTGTGCCATTGTTTACGATTTTAACCTTACAACTCACAAATAAACGGCGGACTGCTGTCGGGGAATCACACATACTTTCATTCGGCGAAGTCCTTTCGCTCTGCCACGCATACGCGATTGGTTGCCGGTCTGTCTTCAGAGAGTTTTTGCACTGTACTTATTCGTCTCCCAAATACTTTAAAAAATTTTTTTGTCCGTTTAAAGGAGGGTTTTCGCACTCTTTGTATGAAAACAGCCTGTCCGCGTCCGCCCAAAGAGTTCACTATGAAAAGATGTCCGCTTAATAGAGATGTCCGCTTATTAGAGGTGTCCGTTATGACAGGTTTCACTGTATATTATTAATTATACGTAAAAAAATAACTCAATATACTTAGTTTTGAGTGATTCGTGTAGAAATTAACTAACCGCATGGGTGCTTATAAAATTCATCAATAAGCAATTAAGCATAATGCTTAAAATCCGGTCACTACATATTACGCTAGTTATAGTCGCACTTGACCCCTCGTTTTTCTTTGATGTGCATTTTACCATTATCTAGTACACAATATTGGTGGAAAATACCAGTTATCGCCCATTTTTCTCGAACTGTTTTTTGTTTCAAAGTATACGCGTAATTAACAACATTTCATCGCTGAAACCTTTATTTAGCCATCATCGTAGCAGCTGCTATTTTTGTGTTGCGAGCCAAGAAATTATTAAAATTCATATGTCAATTTGTATCATTTTAATGATCGTTATCTAAAATATTAATTTCTCATTAAATTTTTAAATGATTCGGTTATTAATCATCCTCGTTATCAATTTAAATATGTTACTTATTACTTATTACTTATTACTTATAATTTCTAATAAAGCTATTTTAGGACGGTTTAACATTTGTTAGAAATAATTGGACCGTAAAATTAGATAAGTTAGACTGACTTTAAACGCCCAGTTGAATATAGTGTGTCCCAAATTTAATGAGATCTCGCTTCTTATGAAAGTTGATGAACTTGAACTTGTCCGCGGAATAGATTTTACCCAATTTGTGGCCCTCTGATTCGAATAGTTGGCGCATATCGGTCGATGTGCTAAACTGTCCAAAGGGTATACCATCTTTAGCTACCATTCGAGACACTCTTTCCTCCATCGAAACTTTTTTCTCAGATGAAAAAAAATCCGTAATTTTAATTTTCTTAGGTAGCACAGAAGAACCACTAACATCTGAGCGCTTAGCAATAGAACTAAACGAGCTACTCGAACTTCTGGTACCAGCTTTCATTTCCTGTGTTATTTTATCAATATCAACACTACCGCTGCTGCTGTGGACTTTCAAATTAATATTATTCTTTGCTTGTAAGTAGGTGTGAAGACCTTTGGTGAAACGAGCAGAGATTTTGAAAATGCTAGGGCATAACTTAACATTTAGCTGTAAGACCATCTTCAGACTTTAAAAAATAATTCCAAACTGTAATTTTACATTATAATATAATAAGGCAAAGAAATTAGATAGAAATGTAAGATGTTTCCGCTTTCCTAAGGATAAAAACAAAAAAATAGAATGGATACGGTTTTTTTTATTTGGTTAACATTTACTTAAGTATTTCCCACTGAACCTGATAAGGGTATATGCCTTCGAAATATGTATGGAAATTAAGATATTGTTTATTTAACTACTGGAGCAGACTATGAGTTTCTTTACATCTTCATAATTTAACTCCACTGAGAGATGGACTATTTTTAAAAAAATAATTTAATTTGTTTACAACTACTTAGGTAAATATTGTTTCACGAAAAATGGATATAACTTAATGACTGCAGTAAAAGTACCTGGGGCCATCCCATTATTTACGACCCTTTGTTATTATTATGTGGAAAGGACCGAATTGTAATAATTATAATTAGCACATCAGGTAGGTTAGGTTGCTTAATTTATATTTAAATATCTTTTTGTGATAAAATTTGGTAGTTTTTGAGGAATGGTTCAAGAATTGTCTTTTACCAAACATTCCTCAGAATAGCGTGATAGTAATGGACAATGCGAGCTATCACAGTCGCGAGTTACATAAAGCTCCAAGCTCAAATAATACAAAATTGGAGATTCAGAACTACATGGCGGCGAATGATATATATTTTGAAGAAAGTTATAAAAAAGTGATCTTTTAGAAGTTTTAAAGACATTTTGTATAAAAAAAGTATATGTTTGTGACACATTGGCAGAAGAATTTGGACATACAGTGCTACAGCTCCCACCCTATTATTGCATTTTTAACCCCATAGAGCATATGTGGCACCAGTTAAAATCACTGGTTAGGTCTGAAAATATTTCTCCGACTTTAAGTTCTAGTGTTGTACAATTAATACGAAAATGCTTTAATGATATTCCCCGAGGTAGTTGGAAAAATTCAGTCCGTCATGTAATAACTGTAGAAAATTCGTATATTAGTCTGGACAGTATAATTAATCAAATTATAATTAATTTTGATGAGAATAGCGATAGCGAAACAGATCTATCTATAGAATGACATTATAAATGTAAATAAATATGACTAGTAATATTTAAAAAAAAGGTTATTTCATTTGATTACATTAATATAATCATATCATTACTTGTTTTCCTTAGTCCGTCCCTTCATACTTCACTTGTTTATTGCCAAGCTCTTGTCGACACAATGGGACCGACCCAGGAAATCATTAAGTCGTATGCATTTTTCGTGAAACAATCTTTACCCATGATATTATTCTTCCATTTCACATACTATTAAATGCGTAAAACCTTTTAATACGTTTAAAGGAGAGTTAAAAACGCTGACAGCAATATAAATCTCCATAAGAGATTTAAAATCACTCGCCTGGTCACGTCACAAGCCACGCCTCCATCGGCGTGGAATCTTACCTGTTAGTTATTTATATCATGCTAAGAAACGGTCTCTTTAGAAAACATGCCAAACACAAACATGGTGGGCAGTCAGGGACTGACAGACGTATTTCAAATTCCAAGCTGACTCCGTGAGCGTTTTATATACCCAATATAATATATTAAAATATAGTTATTAGTTCGTTATCGGTACTGATCATCAAGAAAAGTATTTAATATGTTTTAATTAACAAGTTATATACGCATTTAAAAAACAATTACGTCTGCATCAAAATACAAATTGTCACGATACTTAATTGGAGTTGGCTTTGGCCTGACGCCGAATATAAACAAATTTTTTTCGTGTAATGAATTTCAATGAAAGAGTCATTGTTTATTTATCCGTACGCGAGCCGTCAGGTGTACAAGCGGGGACATTTAGGCATTTTAAGGAGAGCTCAATGGTTACTAATTTTTTAAATAAATTAAACTTTACCATCTCATAAATAAAATTCACATAGATCATCTACTTGTTCAGCGAATAGTAATTGCTTTTGTTTGACTGTTAGAAATATACAGGGTGTCAAAGATAAGGAGAGCCTCTCGGTAATGGTAACAGATACAGCTTCGATTAAATGGGGAAAAAGTAACGTAATCAAAGCAAGAGCAACAAAGTTTTGGTAAGATGTTTGGTGAAATTTGGAGTTATTTAAAAGAAACTGAAGTTTTTTATTTTTAATTTTTCGAAGTTATAGGAAAACTGACAAAACATTCTCACATCAACTTTTAGTGAACTCAAAGATTATACACGGTGTTAAGAAATATATATCCCGGAATAACTCCGGTGCATCGCATTGCAGCGGAAAATGTCTGGGGAAAAAGTTGTTTGGTTTTGAAGGAGGAATAGTTTGCAATTTAAACCACCCTCAACCCCCGGGCGCGGGTGGGGATAAGTTAAGATTTTCAAGTGGAACCCCATATTTTTTATTGGCGTATCGTGTTCTCCGACCAAACATAAACATCTTTTGTCCGAAAAATTTTTTTATTCGGGCCCATCCTTCACCAATAATCATCATGAGAAACACAAAATCAGAACCGTGCGAAAATCAAGTTTTATCCCGGAAATACTCTTTTTCTCTGTCTTGTACGAAAAAATGCCCGTGGAAAAAGTTGTTTGTATTCCATTCCAAATATTCCATATTGGCCACCTCAACCTTATTGTTAAGAGATTCTTCAATATATCCTTCAGCAACGTTTGATGACTTCCATTCGCCATGCCTCTTTAAACTAGTTATGTTGATACGAGAGTCAACCAATATTGTTGCAGAAGACCGACGAAAGCAGCGACCAGTGTATTCTGTTGGATTTACCAAGTTCAAATAGGTAGAAACTATTTTAGGCATTTTTCTAAATGGATGTATTTCTACCACTTGTCTACAACTCCGCTTTGATATTTAAAGAAAAATCGGTCACTGTTCATATGTTCTGGTCTTAACGACACATACTTTCGATAAACATTCAAGTACATCTGATTAACTACAAATGATCTTGGCTTGTCGGTCTTCGAATCAGGTATGCTAATTAAAAGCTTAGATTCTAGGTCTTCTACATAGTGTAGAGTCATTCGGATTAACTCATCCATAGCCCCAGAAATACCAAATATTAAAGCCACCTAAAAAATAAATAAATATGTAATCTAAATAGAAATTAAAACCTTGTTAATTACCTAAATCATTAAATTTTCTTTATCTGGAGCTTTCTGGATAAATTTGTCGATTCTTCCTTCGTTAAAATATTAGATTTCTTTGCCTTTCTTAACCTTGAGCCTGCTTTTTCGATAAAGAACGAAATTTTGAATATGTAGATATATTTACATTGTGTTTATTTGCAAGGGTTGACTTCATTGAATAATTGGCCCATAATGTTGAAGATTTCATCTTTAAACAAAGATCTAGGAAGTATGCCATTACAACATTTTCCGAGAAAGAACTCGTGTTTTTACTTTTGCGTTGGTCCATAAAACGTTTATATGCATATTCGTACTTTTCTCTTGATTTCTTTGGCAATAATTCTAATGAAGCAGTATTCACTGCCTTAACCAGCTCTGGAGGAGTCCCAGAAATGGAAAATTCATCATCATCACTTATCATTTTATACTGTTTTGCTTTCGGAAACACCAACAATTAAATTTATATGCGTTAAGTTTGACAATTCAACATTAATACGTTTCCATAGTAACGCAACCAATTTTATTACGAATTTCAAAGCACCATTTATTTGTGAATAAAATTATTCGCGATTTTTTTTAGAATTAATCAATATCTGTCGATTTTCTGAAAAATCGTATGTTTACCTCGTAAGAAAAGCCACATTCCTGGACTCTGTGTTGCTAAGTCTCGACTTAGCAATCTTCACAGTCGTCCAGGAATGTTAGGCATTTCCTACTCGGTAAACAATGTACTATTAATCCCAAAGGGAGTAAAAAATGTAATCCTTCAAAAATAAATTTGTTTGTGGGGGGGGGCACGCCCCGTAAATCTAAATTACAACGGGAAATTGAAAATAGCTCAGCCGATTTTGATGCTACAAAAAAAATGTGAAAGACAAAATTGAAGAGCTTGACAGAGGGCGTAAGCTCGAACAAACCCGATCCCGTTATCTCAATGAGTTCGCGAATTAACGCGATTTTCAACTGCAAAAACAATAAAATTTAATTAATTATATCTCGAGAAGGGGCGGAGTTGGGGCATCATTTTTTCGCAGTTTTTGCAGTTGAAAATCACGTTAATTCGCGAAATCATTGAGATATCAGGATCGGGTTTATTCGAGCTTACGCGCTCTGTCAAGCTTTCCAATTTTGCTTTTCACATTTTTTTTGTAGCATCAAAACCGGCTGAGTTATTTTCAATTTCCCGTTGTAGGTTAGATGATTTACGGGTCGTGCCCCTCTACCTCCCCCCCCCCGTGCGGCGCCCTTCACAAATCATTTCAGAATGTCGAGGGGATCCTACTGTATCGATTGGGGGAAAAAAATTACTCGATTTCGTCGAGGGATTTTCGAGCCCTTTATTTCTCCAGGACGACTCCACTAATTAGGGGCTATCGAAACATGTTGCCGAGACAGAGAGAGATTTTTTAATGAAATATAATTTACAATAAAATTGTTAGTTTTAAAATAAATATTTAAAATAAAAGTTAATTTTTAAAGAACTTTTTTATATAATTTATCCCGGAATTTGAGGACTATATCCGGGGATTTTCGAGTCTGATTTTTCCTCGAGATCCCGAGAAATCACGTCATCGTGTCGTCCCGCCAATATGTGAGAATCGACTTTTCTCGGCTATGGTTGTAGATTATTTTCTCTCCTCATTAATCATTACCGATTTTCAATTTCGTCATACTCTTGTTTTTCTTTTCTTATGAGCGTCAGCACCAATCGGCCATCAGTTTTTTGGGGCCGAAGTAAAATTGTAGTTAAGCCAGTTGTCGCCGAAACAAATGATAAAGAGTCATTGGGATGCATTTCCTTAAGTAGAAACATTAACGATATTATCCTTACGTATTGATTTAAACATGAATAATATGTAAATGACGGAATTAACATAAAAATCTGTTTAAGTGTCCGACCGACCATTTTTGATAAAACAGCCAGCCTTTTATGGTCAAATCTACCACGGGTTCTACCGGTTTTTTAATCGGCGCGTTGCGTTCGCCGCCGATGAAAATGTTTATTTAAATTTTTTAGTAATATGGTAATGGTTATAAATGTAATCTCGCAATGGGAACTAAAAAGGATATATTTCCTTAGACGGTAATCGAGGTGTTAATGCAGCTATTTTCCTTGGGAAGTTTTTATGCTGATCTATAGTCTGTAGTTATCAAGGTCATCTTTAAATCCTCACAGGATTTTGAGATTATAGGGTTACTGTGAAAGTAATAAATAAAAATGTGTGAGATTAGTATTCAGCTGAAGGGATACCAGCAAACAGGAACCTAATACCGTTCCGCTTCCAGATATTGGTGCAAGTATGATAATAGCTATCTGCTTGGATATCCAGAAGGTCTTTCTACACAGTATCAGTGGCGGCTCGTAGCCTATGATATAGAAGGTTCACCAGCAGAGTAAAATTATTTAAAAAAATTTTAGTTTAACCACCAAGCACTTTTTTCGTAAGTGTTCTAAGCTTAGGAAGAAAAAACAATAAAAAAAAGCGTTAGATAAAACATATACAACGTGTCCAAGATAAGGAGGGCCAGTACAGGGATCTCGGAAACCGTAAGAGATACGAAGTCGGTTAAATGGAGGTAAAGTTGCGCATTTACGTGCCTAATAATATGCCGTTTAGAAAGTTTTAAAATTCCAAATAGTTCCGGAGATATCCGGAAAAAACCGAAATTTTGAAAAATCGTTTTATTTTTTCCTGGGTTTTTTTGAGATCGAATTCTAAAGTAAATAAATAGCACTTTTGCATTGCCACTTTTTCCGCTCTATCTAACAGCGTTAAATGTTTTGTAATCCGACGAGTCCTCTTCGAAGGGCCATTATCAACTTTCTTTTTTTAAATACGGTCCTGTTATTCTGATATTGGAGTTTGAGAGCTTTTTTTCTTCCTAATGCAACGATGTATGACACATTGTGGTAATGGCGTTTCGAGGGTTTATGAACAACATCAGGAAATTTTGGCATACGGTCCTGTATTTCTCCAAATTTTATAAATAATATCTCATAACTAAGCTCTAAATTTTTTACTATTGAACTAGTTCAATAAATAACAAATAATTTAATAATTAGAGATATTATTTATAAAATTAGGAGAAATGCAGGACCGTTTCCCAAAATTTCCTGATGTTGTTCAAAATACCCTCGAAACGTCATTAAACCACAATGTGTTACATCGTTGCATTCGGAAGAAAAAATGCTCTCAAATTCCAATAGTAGAAAAACAGGACCGTATTTAAAAAAATAAAGTTGATAATGGCCCTTCGAAGACGACTCGTCGGATTACAAAACATTTAACGCTGTTAGATAGAGCGGAAAAAGTGGTAATGCAAAGGTGCAATTTACTTTAGAATTCGATCTCAAAAAAACCCAGGAAAGCAATAAAAGGAGTTTTCAGAATTTCGGTTTTTTTTCCGGATATCTCCGGAACTACCCGGAATTTTAAAACTTTCGGGGGGGGGGGGGGGTACTACCCCCAGTACTCCCCTTAACTACGAGAGTGGTTTCTTGTATGCTCAACTATACGGTGTGATCGATTAAGTTTGCAACAAATGGGAAAGTTTTTTGTTACTTTTCTAATTAAATATAATTTATATACCGCCAAAAGTTGGTGCATGTTCGATAGCCATTTCAGGCGCAGTTAGAAAGGCTTTAAGTCAAACAGCATACATGGTAGGGCCAAGAATATAAAACTCATTCATGAGTAAAGTAAAATACCCACACGGAAAGAAAAACTTTGTTATTTGCTATAAAAATAGTAAAACTAACTGTAATTTATGGCTTTATAATATGTGAATGAAATAACTTAGTAAGAATTGCCATTAAATTATAGCATAATTACATTACACATTAGTAATAGTTGCAAAAGGTTTTGTAAAATTTACTAAAAAGGTTTTTGTAAAATTTACTAAAATCTTTTGTAAAATTTACTAAAATCTTTTGTGAAAATTTTAACACGTGGTATTCCCAAGCGATCACCCGTCCAAGTGGTAACCTCGCCTTAAGACGCTTAACTTCTTCGAACGATGGTATATTTGCTGTATGAGTTCTCCACCCTATTATCTGTTACGAACATCGACATCTGATTTACCTAATCCTCGTATTCTTGGAAGAAGCATTTTTACAAACGCTTCATTTAAACTTTGTAATTTTTACCATAAAAAATTCTTTATTAATAGTCATTGAAATAAATCATGCATTTTAAAATATTTATTTATTCACTGGAGTTATAAATATTTATTTTCACTTGCATTCGTTGCACTTAAAAGTATATTTTAGCATTTACTTCTTGTACTATACTTTTTATAAATTTTTTGTATCTACAATATTATTTTCGTATTTTAATGAAAAATGTAATTAATTCTATATTTTATAGGAAATCATACAATAAAATCTTCACTATAATAATTTTTCAGTAAGCTTTTTTCTATGTAAATGAAATTGGTGTTTTGTAACTTATAAATGTTTACGTCCAATGATTTTATTAGTCTTTATTGAATCAGAAGCAATACCATTAAATTCCCTAGATCTAGTATCTTATGTTTAATCTAAAATCTAATGAAAAATAAATCTCAACTCAAATACAAAAAGAGGTGCATCCTTTTTATCGTCAATTAAAATCCTTTGAATTGAAACATTTATAATTCCTAGTTGCTGTATTAATTACGTTTTAAAACAGGTATATTTCTAATATCAATACTTTAAAATTCTCATATATTATAGATTTTTTACACCGGCAGAGACATTACTAATATAACTAATTTAAAATGCATACCTTGGGTTTGTTCGTAGAAGTAAACATTAACATGTCCTAAAGCTCTTCATTTTTGAGCTACAGAATGTTAAAATTTAAACAATAACTTTTTTATCATAATTATAATCACTCTTAGATATTTTTATGAACTTTTGTACACGCCCTTAAATCATTGAAAATTTTGACCAGTGACGTCCGTACTAATTTTTATTTGTATATCCGTTTTTTTTCTATTCAACCATTCAATATAAAAATGCTCCTTGATGATTATTATTGAATGTAGAAAAAATCTGAGTACGTCACTGGATTCTACGTAAAAAACTACAAAAGAAACATTTTATTTCTGTTTGATAATGGTGTGTACAAAATTTCATAAAAATATCTAATAGTGATTATAATTTTCATAAAAAAGTTATTGTTTAAATTTTAACAGCTGTAGCTCAAAAATGAAGAGCTTTAGGACATTCTTCTTAAAATTACCCAAGGAAATTACCCAAGGATTCACAATTTTCCACCTTAAGTACATGCTGTACACAGTTTTTCCAGCTGTCTGCAGAAATTTTTCTTACTTCGTTTTTAATTAATTCTACTACAGATGCATTTAATGTAGGAGAAATATTATTTCTCCTAATATTGGATTTTAATTGATGCCATATTAGCTCAATAGGATTGAATATACAATAGTACGGAGGAAGACGCAACACTATATGTCCATTTTCTGCTGCAAGTTTGTCACACTCGTATTCCTTATTTATTTTAAAACCTTTTAATACTTCTAGCAGTTTTCGTTTTTTGTAAGTTTCTTCAAAATATAAATCATGTTCAATCATAAAATTTTGAATTTCTGCTTTTGTATTATTAGAATTGGGAATCATTTTTGCTTGCCGACTATGATAACTAGCATTATCCATTACAATGACGCTATTTTCAGGTATATTTTTAAGGAGTTTATGTTTAAACCAATCTTCAAAAAGTTGTGCGTCGGTATCTTGATGGTAATCTAAAGAAGAATCTGCTGTTTTTAGCTGAAAGCAACAGACAATTTGGAACAAACCCGTTCTCTGAACCAGCATGTAATATTGTGATTCTTTTGCCTTTATTTGATGGTGCCTTGGTTTGACATTTTTTGGAAGAATCATCCCAACCTTTTCTTGGAGTGTCATGAGTATCGAACCATGTTTCGTCAAGGTAAATAAAACAAACCCGATTTTCTTCTCTAAATTGTTGAACAGCTGTTAAATATTTCTCTCCATTCCCGTAAACGTCTTTAATCAGCCCTCCTTTGAGGGAAATCAAAGTGGGTACAGTTTGTGCCCCATTCAGCAGACGTCTCTTCTAAAGCATCCATCGAATTAAAATTTCTACTCAACAACGATTGATACACATTTTTAATTATTAGTTTGGCCTCGGTAGATAAATGCTATCTTTTAAAAATGACACTTGAAGATGCCCCCCTATCAGCACAATTCCAAGGACGCCACATTCTACCACTAATAAGCCTAACTAAAAATTACTCGCCGGAAAACCACTAAAGATTAAAGTTATTAAAAATCACTTTGTATTTATATATGCATCAGGCATAGGTATAAATTGAATTTGTATACCTGGTCCGGCTCTGCTCGAAAAGGTTTTAAAATTTGGGATTTCCTTATTTATTTTATGGTCGAAGGGATAATGAGGTTGTATTGCAGTCAAAAGATCAACGGTATAATTCTGCAAATACTATACATGCGCCTCCAATAGTGTTAATCAGTACTGGAAGTACTGACTCGGTATCAATCAGAATTCACCAGTATATGAAATTCCATCCAATTGGTCACATAATAATAGTCAGTTATTGTATTTTGAGATGTTAAATCGATTTTGAAGGCTCTTTACACATGCTATCTGGCTGGGAGCTATGCGTGGAAAAGATTTAAATGGGTGTCCTACGGAAAGCCTATATAATTTTCTTTTTTTTTAATCGAATATCTATGAGCGATAAATAAGACCCTTAACATTACCCCACATGCTGCCATGCCATACACGTCTTTTTTTAGTTAACAAAACTGTGTGTAGGTTAAGCGACGATGCCACATCAGTGCACGTTCCTGGACCTTGAATTGAAAATTGCATCCTACACGTAGTACTGGTCAGTTTCGTTTGATACACGAGACGGATTAGGTCGTCGATGCATGTTTCCTTTGAATTCCCAAGTGTTTATTCACGTTTAGGGTGTTTATGACTTAATAAATAAAAAGAAAAATTTTTCGTCTTTCTGTTCTGTCAAAGAGTTCACTATAAGTGCTTGTAATGTGATTTAAAATTTGTGTGATATTACATTTTTCGCCGTTATTTTTTTATGAAAATAATAAAATTCCAGAAGGTACGACAGAATGAAAAAATGTTGAAAATATAGTATTTTTTCTCAAGTGTTTGACGTGTAAATATGGCAACGATATGACCTACCACATTGATTGTTTACATCTCTCGTCAGTGCCTACTCGTGATTTCTCGGGTTTGACATAAGGCGACTTATCTCGCTTATTAATTCAAAGTCCCAGTTATGGTTATTTTTTGACAATTTGTTTTCATCTAAGGATTTGCGGATTTAAATATAATAAGTCAATTTCATAACACCCTGTATATTCATTTTGGCTGGTTCCCAACAATTTCAACTATATACATTATCTCAATTGGGCTTCCGGTTCCATGATCTATGATGTAAAAATTTAATAAAATCCTATTCCTATGTAAAAAGTTGTGCCTTTTTTAAAAGCAGTTAACCTTAATGGGGAAAATATACAGGGTGTTTCTTAATAACATGCTAATATTTAAGGAGGTTATTCTTGGGTCCATTTTCAGAAAAAAACTTCATATGAACATTGTCCTAAACGTTTTGACTTTTGAGATACAGGGTGTTAAAGATTTTCATATTTTTTAAATAATTAGTTACCTACGGTTAATGACTTAAATACGTGACAACGAGACTAAGTAGACAACTGTCAAAACTGTTTATGTTTACAAAACAAAATCTGCTTCTTACCAACTAGATCCTTTTTAATCTTTGTTAATACCTAATTTCATAACAGAGTGCAAATGAATGAGTTTCATTTTTTTATACGAAAACAGTACGTCAAACGACAAAAAATCAAGAGACGACATTTGCTCAGCAAGCAATTAGAATTTCATAAATATTTTATTTAAAAAAATAGAAGTGGCGTACCATTCTTTTCTTCAAAAATTCCGATGACAATTCCCGCACGAGCGCCACAGGTCAGAATAAAAATGTTATGTTATACATCATAAAATGGCTCTTGATGAATAGAAAGTGTGTACCAAATTTCACAACAATATCTAGAGGAGTATCACAGATATTAATAAAAATGGAGATTTTTTGAAAATCTGTAACTCAAAAGTAAAGACGCTTAGGACATATGTTCATATGAAGTTTTTTTCTGACAGCGGGCCCAAGAAGAACCTCCTCAAATATTAACATGTTATTAAGAAACACCCTGTATAGGGACGTACTTAAGTCACTCTCAAAAAGTAGTCGTCAGTCTTTTAACTCTTTTATTCTACTAATATGGTTAATTCTAACGACACAATTCTGTGTGTCTACCTGTATAATTTGTATGCCCGGCTACTTTGGTATTCTAATTAGGTGTTTTATAGAATCCTTGACTTCGAACCCATTCGAATGCTTAAAATTATTCAAATTTTGTAAACATAATGTATATGGCTTGTTTTTTATTGGCATCGGATGATTAACAAGGGTTCCAAAAATTAATTATTCGGCGAAACAACATTCTTATTGCTTTTTTTATTTATGTAAACCAGACTCCAGGTAGCACTTTAAGATACACCAGTTTTGCTTCCTCGCAATGTAGGTGGGTTTCGCAGCAAGATATGTAATGGAGGAACTTTAACGAAAGAAAATGCCAGGCGTTTAAATCCTTCCCGCAACTCAATATTTTTAATTTTTATGATTATTTTAGAAACCACTTTATCTGTTTACAAGCCTCGCAGTCAAATATTGCTAGGTGGCACCACCAAATTTCTTGTAAGTACAAATTTAAACTCGACACATGACGAAGACAGTATTATTTTGACATGCATACCTCTAAATCAAAAACAAATTAAGGCAAAAAGTTTTTGTTAAAATGAAAACAATAATTTACATAAATCGACAGGTTGTTGGGGAAACAAGTGCAAACCCGGGCCAATAGAACTTTTGGAGCCGATTTCCTTAGGTATTTGGCAAAAAAATCAAAGAAAGTTACGTAAAGTGGCAGGTGCCTGTGAAAACAAGCCCAACCCGATATACCTTTTGGAGCCGATTAGCTTATGTATTTGATAAAAATACCAAATAAAGTTACATAAATTTACAGATTCTTGTGAAAACAATTGCAAACCCGGGCCTATACAACTTTTGGAACCGATTTCTTTATTTATGTATTTGTCAAAAAACCAAAGAAAGTTGACAGGTTCCTGGGGAAACAAGAACAAACTCTTTTTAGAGCCGATTTCCTTATGTATTTGGCAAAAAGCCAAAGAAAGTTACATAAATTGACAGGTTCCTGGGGAAACAAGTGCAACAAACCCAGGCCGATACACCTTTTAGAGATTTTCTTATGTATTTGACAAAAATACCAAAGAAAGTTACTTAAATTGACAGTTTCCTGGGGAACAAGAGCAAACCCGACCCGATACGCCTTTTGGAGACAATTTTCGTATGTATTTGGCAAAAAAACAAAGAAAGTCTCGTAAATTTACAGTTTTCTCAGGAAAAAAGTGCAAACCCGTCCCGATACACCTTTTGGAGCCGATTTCCTTATATGTATTTGGTAAGAAACCCCAAGAAAGTAACATAAATTGACAGGTTCTTGGGGAAACAAGTGCAAACCCGACTCAACACACCCTTTGGAACCAATTTCCTTATGTATATTTGACAAAAAAAGCAAAGAAAGTTACATAAATTGACAGGTTCCTGGGGAAACAAGTGCGACCCGATACACTTTTTGGAGTCAGTTTCCTTATACAGGGTGTTTCGGGAGGAAAGGGAAATATTTTGGGAACATGTTCAGAAGGTCAAAATAAGAGAAATTAACCCATATGTTTTAATCCGATTCTTAACCGTCTCTGAAATAATCGGATCTAAATTTTTTTTTGTAAAGTTTTAGAGTAATTAAGAAGTTTTGAATTTCTAACTCCAGTTTGTAGGTATTTCATTGCTTGTCAATACCTAATTTAATTGACAAGCATGGTTGTCAGTTTGATTTATTCTGAGCGTTTCGACTCGAAAAGAGAAAAGGTTCCATACGTAATGCCTCACACATTCACCCATAGGGAGTATGCTGACATGATATTCGTGTATAGTTTCTGTAATGGTAGCTCCTTACGGGCTATTGATGAATACCGACGTCGTTTTCCAAATCGAAGAGTTCCTAATCGAAAAGTGTTTCAAAAAGTTTTTGCAAATGCTGAGGAAACAGGAATAATCTTGAATAATCGTTTTCCTGATCGTTGGATTAGCAGAGGAGGACCTCAAGCTTGACCACCGAGGTCACCAGACCTAAACCCACTGGATTATTGCCTCTGGGGGTGGATGAAATCACTAGTATACGAAACACGAGTAGAAACCGTGGAAGGACTCCACAATCGAATTTTTAATGCTGCAAATATCATTATAAACAATCCCCAAGCAATACAACGCGCAACACGAGCGATTAACAAACGTGGTGCAGCATGTATTGAAGTTGGTGGGGGTATTTTCGAAAACATTCTAAATTAGTGGAATTTTGTTGTTTTACTAGTATCTCTTGGTGTTGCTTTTGAAATAAAAAATAGAAATACAAAACTTCTTAATTACTCCAAAACTTTACAAAAAAAACTTTAGAACCGATTATTTCAGAGACGGTTAAGAATCGGATTAAAACATATGGGTTAATTTCTCTTATTTTGACCTTCTGAACATGTTCCCAAAATATTTCCCTTTCCTCCCGAAACACCCTGTATATTTGGCAATAAATCAAAGAAAGTGACATAAATTGACTGGTTCCTGGGGAAACAAGTGCAAATCTGACTCGATACTCCTTTCACCTGATGTTCAAATTTTCTATAAGATAACAAGTGTCTAAGTGACTGGTGTCCGATTACATATAGAATTATCGCACCGTTTTCTGGCCAGAGATAGATTACCCTTTTTGGTGTCCAAGCTACGCCTGCCTTTCTATACATAATATTTATATGATATTACTAATTTATATGATATTACTACCATCTGACAAGCAGATTAGACTTGTGCGTGTTTCATTATTTATTATAAAGAGTTTTTTCGCAGGAAATAAATAAATATTTTCGCGATGAGTCAACTCTAGTGAACAAAATACCTGGGTATGGCATACAACACAAACTTGCTTATAAATTATTGAAATTTATTTCGTTTTATGGAAAGATTTCAGCCAAATTTTTTTTAGCGACCTATTAAATAAATCATCCAATAGTCGTGGTATAGTAACTCGCGGCATTCCAACTATTCGGACGCAATACCAGTCTAATTTCGTATGTCTTTATGCCTTTACATAAATAGCAAACGTACAGCATACAGAATCAAAATGACATCTTGTCGTGTTCTCATTTTTCCCAACAGGAAGTCTCCATACTTTTAATAGGTACACGTCATAGTCGCTGCTTGGCGTTACGAAAGAGTTTTACCAATGCGGGCACGTTTCAAATTATTTCTAATGCAAGTATTGTTTCATAGTATTATACAGGGTGTCCAAGATAAAGAGGGCCTCTATCGGGATATCGGTAATGGTAACAAATACAACTTTGATTAAATAGGGAAAAAGTATCGCAATCGACAAACTAACAATATGCCTGGTAAGATTTTTAAGTGAAAACGAAATGTCGTATAAGAAAAATTATTATTTAGTCGTTGGGCTGATTAAAAGTTGCTGTGAGAATGTTTTGTCAGTTTTGCTCTATCATTAATATTACCCCCGGAAAAAAATAAAATTGAAAATCCAAAATTTAAGTTTTATTTAAATAACTCGAAAGTAAAAAATCTTACCAATTTTTTTTGTATGGCATATTGCTTTGATTGCGATACTTTTTCTTCATTTAATCGAAGTTGTATCTGTTACCGTTAACCATGACAATCGATATTGACCAAAAATAGATAGAACAAAAATTAAAATTCAAAAAAAATTCTAAATTCAAAATCTTTTATTTCTTCAATTTAACAGCACTAGACTAGTTAAAAACTAGATACAATTCAACTATATAATATGAAATTAAATACAGGAAGAGAAAAAAATGTAAATACATTTTTGTTAATCATGTTTGTCACAAAAACTCCTTCAACCTTCTTCTAAATACATTTAAATTAACGGGATCTCTAATTTCAGCATTTAATTTATTGAAAAATTGACAGCCTGTAAAAAATATATATTTTTGATATTCGGCAGATCTGTGGTTTTCAGGCAATAAGAGAGTTTTCAGTCTAGTATAATGATTATAATTAGATCTGACGCCCCGAAAATATGCTTTGTTGCGGTAAACGAAACAACATACTTCCCGACGTGAGCCCCTATATGACAGTCCTGCCACCACGCGAACAGCATATTTTTTAAAAATGAAGACTCTTACATACACTAGCACTCCTCCCCCAATTGAGAATACCATACCTAATTCGCGAGTGAACATTGGCAAAATAAAGGGTTAAGAGCACTTTTTGATTACAGTGCAGTCGCAAGAAATTGAGGGCGTAGCAACAGCTGCGCAATCGTGAACAAAGCCCCTTCAAACTAATAATTGTATAAAATTTCTACTGAGTGTAAAATACAATTAATTTATTTTATTAATACAAATAAAATTTGACTTTTATTAAACTTAGCACTTTCTTAAGACTTTTAAGAAAGGCATTGACTTGTACATTTTCGAATTATACCGAATTTAAAAGCAAAGTAAATTACAGGAACGTGCATTAGGGGTACCAGTAAGTGTTGTATACCGCTGGACGTAGATACGAAAGGGGAACTACCTTTCGTAATTTAAACAAAAAAAAACCAGGGTCGTATTTATGAAAATTAAATTGATGTGGTGACCCAAAACGAAACGTCGCATTAAAGATATTATTATGCGATCTTGTGGAGAATAAAAAGTAGCAATGCGAAAGTGAAATTTATTTTTGGACGTCTCTTCGAACAAAGTCAAAAATCTAAAAACCGAAACGCAAAATGTTAGATTTTTCGAAATATTTTGAAAGTTTATTTATTTTTAATTTTTTCTTCATATTATTGGACCCATAGTTATCGCAACTTTGCCCCAATTTAACCGTTCTCTCTCTTATCGTTTCCGAAATCCCAATGGTGAAGGACGAATTTGTTACACCCTGATATTGACATATTATAACATATCACGTTTCCCGAAAGTTTTAACCATTTACAGGAACGCTAGATATATTTTTTAAATTATACTATAACATGGAATGGAAAAGAAAAACGGATAAGGACATATGAATTTTTGTTTACTATAAACTCAAGAAAACTTCTCAAAAATATCATAATAATAGAAATTGTTAATGAAAAATAGCAAAACGAACAAAATATATAGAAAAATTCGTTGGTAATCTTATAGTAAACATTTTTAAATCTAAACAGGAACTTTTTATTATTAAACTCAAGAAGATTTCTTAAAAATAAAATACATTATAGAAAATGTTAATGGTAAATAAGGAAACGAGCAAAATAGTTAACAAAACATAGTTATCGACAAATTTTTTGGTAACCAAAATAAACATTCTTAAATTTAAACAGGAACTTTTAGGTAACTATAAATATGACTTTAAAAAAATAACAACCCATTTTCTTATTTTGTCGGTCGCGTAACTAAGCCTACATTTTTGAAGGGCACACAGTGGGCACCTGATAAATTAAAGTGGAAGAATTTGACAAGCCATTTTAAATATCTACTGATTTGTGATTTTTTCCAGTTTTTTCGTTTGGTATCAAGACACGTGGTAAAAATTTATTATTCACAAATAAATAAATTTCTGGAATTTTTTGGTGGCTACCACAATTTTTAGCTAAACCTGTGCCCGCCCATAGTTACGTGCCTACTAAATACCCTACCTGATCACATGTAAACGACTAGGCTGCCGGTCGAGCAGTCGGTGACATCATCGCTTGGTGAATTGGAATTTGAAGCGATTCACTCGATTATTAAAATCGCTCGAGTATCAAGTACTCGATTATTAAAATCATCGGTTTTTCCACTAATTACCGTGTAATAATTTTCATTATGTGCGAAGTACGTTCCTGTTCGCCGATTAAGGCCAATAGTTTATCAGGCGATATTGCGCATGACATCTGACGATCAGCTTTATTTACACGCGCGAGGCCATAAATTTGCCATGCATAGCTATAGGTCGGTGGCTCCACCACCCAACTCGCCCTGTTGAATATAAAATATTTTTTTTGCAATTCCAAAGAAGTACTATTGTCGTTAACTATTGTCGTTAATACGTCTCGTTCAAGTTAATGTTGAAATAATATCGTTGCAGCCCAAGAAAATGTGGCGGTTGATAGTGCTATTCTGAAACTGATTTTATAGCGCTATAAAATTATCGTGCTCTTAGAAAGAATGTAAATGTTACAGGCTCATAAGCTAGCTGTCACATTCCTCGATTCCTTTGAGTTTATAGCTGTGTTAATTTCGTTACAGAATGTGTTAAATTTTAATATTTAGAATTTTTTCAACCAGAAAGGGTCTAAGGACGACAATTTTTCCATTTTCTTTGAGATAAAAATTGCACTTTATGAGCCCACTATAACATTTTTTATACATTTATTGTACATGGGAAAAAGACTAGTAAAATTATTATAGTAAAGATTTGATTGTAAGATTTCCTGTAAAATATAGTATTAATTACATTTTTTATTAGTAATCCGTAATATTGTACCCATAAATTCTAAAAAGTGTAGTTAGAATTTCTCATAAATTTATTAAAATGAAGTAAATACTAAAATATGTACTAAATTTTAATAAACACTATAGTCGAATTATTATAGTGAATATTTTTATAGTACGATTTCCTATAAGATTACAATTAAAATTAATTACAATTTTCATTATTATTCCCTACAAAAATAATGTTGTAAACATAATGTAAGTGAAAATAATTTATTTATAACTTCAGTAGTTAAATATTTTTAAGTAGTGTTGGGAAACACCGATGATTTTAATAATCGAGTACTTGATACTCGAGCGATTTTAATAATCGAGTGAATCGCTCGAGCGATTAATCACTTGAAATTTTTATGACTAAGAGGAATGTGTTGATAAAACACCAGTTTTTATTAAGGAAGAATAGTTGATTCTGATTTTTTTTTAAATTACATCCTTTAATTTTTTAAGAATTTACAATCGCCGCTGGCTAGCCAGTCCCAGTCAAAACAAAACCCATGTCGCGATGAATCCACTAAGGGATTTGGCATACTTTTTTATATGCACCTTCTCGTTTATGTACCTTTAAGAAAGACTCATGTCGTGTCAGCCTTCTGAGCGTCAAACTCGAACGTCGCCAATCGGGACATTTCGGGTGGAGCGCGAAGATCGGGTAACAACTCGGTTTTTCGCCGCCTGAATTTATAACTAGAGTAGTATTTCCTATCGAGCGAAAAACTGCTCGAATATACGTCGGCGTCAAGCGAAGCTCGGGTATCGAGTGAAAGGTAATAAGTAACAAGCGACGATTTTCACTTGAATTTATAACTCGAGCAGTTTTTTTAATAATCGAGCGATGTCGGTTATTTCAATAATCGAGTACTCAAGCGATTTTTCACTCGAGCGATCACAACACAGTTTTTAAATATGGTACATTTTACTGGCGATTATTATTGTACTTAAGTATTTTTTATTGTAAAGATTACCAAGTTTAAATAAAGTATTGTAAAAATGCTTTTTTACAAGAATGAAAAGCTGAAATCAGAAACCACGGATCAATCAGAACTCAATCTTCGTAAGGAGAACAGGTACGGAGCTTAAGAGGAAGTGTGTCAACCATCACCAAAGTCAAGCGACGTTGGGCACTGTTAGTACTTGGATGGGTGAGCTCTTGGGACCACCATTTTTACAAAAGATTTTTGTAAATTTTACATTTTAGTAAATTTTACAAAATATTTTAGGAAATTTTACAAAAGATTTTAGTAATATAAATACAGTGCAATACCTCTCATAACGGACACCTCTAATTAGCGGACATCTCTATTAAGTGGACATTTTTTCATAGTCCGGAACTAGGTATATGAAATTCCATGAGAATCAAGCTCTCTTGGGCGGACGCGAACAGGCTGTTTTCATACAAAGAGTGCGAAAATACTCCTTTAAACGGACACAAAATTGTTTTTAAGTATTTGGGAGACGAATAAGTACGGTGCAAAGACTCTCTGAGGACAGACCGGCAACCAATCGCGTATGCGTGGCAGCGCGAAAGAACTTCGCCGAATGAAAGTATATGTGATTCCCCGACAGCAGTCCGCCGTTTATTTGTGAGTTGTAAGGTTAAAATCGTAAACAATGGCACAAAAATTTCGCGTTTTGAGTCTGAAAGAGAATATTGATGTTGTGGAAGTTTGTAATTTGATAACAATGATTTGGGCGAGTTCATTAACATTGATAGCCGTGTGCTATTAGAAGATGATAGTGACCCCATTCCTACCGATTATGTAGTCCAAACTGAAACCACATCACGACTAACGACTCTGATGAAGAAGTTGAATGCAGTAATCAAACAAATGTCACCAATTATCAACAAGCCATTAGTATGATAAAGGAATTATAAGAGTATTCAAAGAATAGAGGTGACTCTACAGCAATGGAATTGTTATCAGACTTGAAATTACATTTTCTAGATTGCAAGTTAAAACACAAACACGTCAAACTACGTTATTAGAGTTTTTTAGTACTACATCCTAACTAAAACTAGTGTATTTTTGTTATGTTATGTTTACTATTTTGGTAATGTTTCCTAAAAATTTTTGTTAAAATTTTACTATAGCATTATGGCAGTTCCTAATAAAATTATCCCAGTCACATATAGAGCCATAAATTATGGATAGTTTTACTACTTTTATGTAAAATGAGCTAAGTTTTTCGTTCCGTGTAGCGTTAATGCGATCTTTCGTTAGAAATTATAATAAGATCATTTCAGAAGAGTTATATATAACCGTTTCTGACATACATATTTGCAATTTAAAAGATCACTGCATTCAGACTTTCAATTACATTCGTTAATCATACGAATCATTTTAATTTCTGGTTTATAGCTTACGTTGTCACTTGCGTTTTATATAATATGCATCAGCGGCTGTTCGTTCTCATTTGAAGTGATCGCTCGGACCAGAATATCAATTTTATCTAATTAATAACGCACTAGCTTACTAAATATTCCCCGATTTCCGTCAACGTTCAACTCAATAGATTCGCAAAATCGAACGGCGATTGCGACGGGGAAACAGCACTGGCCCATGGTATAAATAACTTAGAGGTATGATTCCACGCCGATGGAGGCGTGGCTTGTGACGTCACCGGGTGAGTGATTTTTAAACCTTTATGGAGAGTTATATTGAGTTTTTAACTCTCTTTCAAAGGTTTTACGCATTTAATGGTATGTGAAATGAAGGAATAATATCATTGCATATGGGTGTATTTATTTAATGCACATACAACAAAGATTAAAGCTCAAATACCTACGACCTAAGTAGTTATAAACAAATTAAACTATTTTTTTTTTAAATACTCCATTTCTCAGTGGAGTGAAATGATGAAGAGATAAAGAAACTCATAGTCTGCTTCAGTAGTTAAGTAAACAATATTTTAATTTCCATACATGTTTCGAAGACATATACCCTCATCAGCTTCAGTGGGAAATACTTAAGAAGTACATGTTAGCCAAATACAATGAAACCTCTCATAACGGACACCTCTAATAAGCGGACATCTCTATTAAGCGGACAAATTTTTATAGTCCAGAACTAGGTATATGAAACTCCATGAAGATCAACCTCTCTTGGGCGGACTCTTTGGGCGGAGTGCGAAAACCCTCCTTTAAACGGACAAAAAAAATTTTAAAAGTATTTGGGAGACGAATAAGTACGGTGCAAGAACTCTCTGAAGACAGACCGGCAACCAATCGCGTATACGTAGCAGCGCGAAAGGACTTCGCCGAATGAAAGTATGTGTGATTCCCCGATAGCAATCCGCCGTTTATTTGTCAGTTGTAAGGTTAAAATCGTAAACAATGTTACAAAAGTGTCGCGTTTTGGGCATGAAAGAGAATATTGATGGTGTGGAAGTTTGTAATTCGGGCGAGTTCATTAACATTGATAGCAATGTGCTATTAGAAGATGATATGGACCCCATTCCTACCGATTATGTAAAGTCTGTTTCGTTGCCGTTGATAGCTCGATACCCTCATTAAAGATTCAAAACAAGGGCCCGGTGGCCTAAAATATTTTACCTATAAAATGGTCTTTTTACGTACATCTAGCATAAAGATGAAGAAATTTTGACCTATTCCACCGGGTAACAGATAAAGTAACAATAGAGCCATAAAATGAAATGAAAGGATAATGATTAAACGGCCCATCATGGTCGGAGAGTTGGGTTTTTAATGTAACCGCTTATTATTTTATTTAAATGTAATAGATTTTATGATTTTATGAATTTATTTACAAGAAAACTAATTTATTTACAGATCAAAAAATATTGACAATTTCAATAATTATAACTCGATAAAATGGTCCTCAGAAGAATCTGAAGAGTCATCATGTCCTACGCTTATTACTAAAGGCTCAATTTCCATAGTTGTGTCAATTACGTTGTCAAGTTCCCACATTTTTTGTTCCTCTACTATAGCATGTTTTATGGCGTTTTGCCAATTTTCTGATGACACATTTGCTAAAGAATGAAGCAAGAGGTGTCGCACTTCTTGCATTTTAAAAGTTTTGTTATTTCTAGCAACATATCCTTTTACTTGAGCCCATATTAATTCGATAGGATTTAGCTCACAATGGTAAGGTGGTAAACGGAGCACTATAATACCTCGATCTCTTGCCATCTCGTCAATAACATACTTTTTATACTGTGATTTATGTAGCCTAACAATATCCAAAAGTTCTTTTTTTACCATGGTATTATCGTAACTCAATTCCTTTCGTTGTAACCAGTTTACGATTTCCGCCTTTTTCCATGAAGTTGTGGGAAGATTCTCTTTTAGCCTAGAGTGATAGCTGGCATTATCCATCACTATTACAGAATTAGCGGGAATGTATTCTATCATTTGCTTAAAATATTCCTCGAAAACATCAGCAGTCATTTCTTCATGATAGTCTTTAGTAGAATTCGACTGGAATTGTAATAATCCTTGATCCAAAAAGCCATTTGAACTTAATATATGGGTTATAATAAGTCTGCGTCCCTTTCCAGATGGTGGTCTAAGTCCTGTTGACCAGCCTTCCATGACAGCTTGTCGAGAACTTAGGACATTTTTATCTTGCCAAACTTTAGATACGGTGTGCCCTTCGTTCAGCCAAGTTTCATCCAAATAGAAAATGTTTTTGCCTTCGCTGCGGTATTTTCGGATGGACCTTAAGTATTGACGTCTCCAGCAAATAATATCTGCTCTATCAATAAGAAAAGATTTTCTGTTTTGCTTCTCCCATCGAAAGTTCATATCATGAAGTATTTTCCATAGTTTCGTTCGTGATAGCTGTGGTAAGTCCTCGTCGTAGTTAATGGCTTGTAAAATTTTGTCTATAGTTGGTATTTCCTTGGCAAAATAAAAACTATGTACTTTTCTTCTAATACCATTTTTAATGAAATTGTCAATTTCTAACGGTTTCTTTCCTGGGAGTGGTTTTGGCTCACTGAGGTTCTTAGATTTTCTTTCACGCAAGAACCTATATATAGTAGCCTCTCCAACTCCTACCATATTGGCACACTCTGCAATGATGCTACGAACATCACTTGCAGGTTTCTGGTACACTAGAGCATCATGCACGTTTAATATTAATGTCTTTTCTCGGAGAGAATATGCACTCTTGCTAATTTGACGAAGACACGTTGGCGAAAAACTTGAAGCCATTGTTACAAGTATAGGAAATAATTCAACTTTGAGATAATGCAGTATCTAAATACAACTAAATACATAGTTTGACAAACGCACATCAAATGGCGTAATAACATCCTAAAGCAGGCAAAAATAGGTAAATTAATTACCCCTGTTGTACCTACTTTAACCCTAATCCTACTTAACAATGGACAGAGGCCAATTTTCTTATTAAATAAGGTAATTACTATTGGCAACGCCTATGGTTTACGGTTGTTTTATGGCTTCAACCCTCGATATGAGCTATCAACTGCAACAAAACGGACTTTAGTCCAAACTGAACCCAGATCACTATCTGACGACTCTGATGAATAAGTTGAATGCGGTAATAAACAAATGTCACCAATTATCAACAAGCCATTAGTATGGTAAAGGAATTATAAGAGTATGCAAATAATAGAGGTGACTCTACAGCAATGTAATAGTTATCAGACTTGGAATTACATTTTCTAGATTGCAAGTATAAAACGCAAACACGTCAAATTACGTTATTAGATTTTTTTAGTACTACATCCTAACTAAAACTAGTATATTTTTGATATGTTATGTTTATTTGTACATACATAATATGTGTCCGCCTAAGAGAGGTTTCACTGTAAATAGAACCGTATCCATTCTAACTTTTTGTTTTTATCCTTACGAAAGCGGAAACACGTTATATTTCTATCAAATTTCTTTGCCTAGTTATGCATATCACAACCGAACATAGCGCACCTCATTTTATGAAAATTCTGATATTTATAATAAGTTCTGGTAAACTTTCAAAATTTCCAGGTGAAACTACGGTAAACGGCACTACCAATGTTGCCTGTAAATATTTGCCACGATTTATTTAGATTGGCTCTTCAAATGTTTATTTCTAATTATTGTGTGATCCATCGCATAATTGATAGAAAAAAAAAACATTAGAAATACGCCAACGTATAATAAACAAACACAAAATTTCCTCCCCGCATGTCACGCCACTGTAGAAACAAATTTATGTGCGTTTTAACGGCGCTACGAAGAGCGGAACTACATAAGAAATAAAATTAAACGATCGCAGTTTTTGTTTTAGTATAGGATGTCAAATTTGATGAAACACATTTAATGATATATTTTATGAAACGTCTAATGAGTCAGTATAACAAATTATCTTGAATTTATTGACATCGATTAAATTTTGACCTAATTATTTGTCGTTAGCTTAATGGAAGGTTATGGAAAAATTTTGCTGGATTCACCCCTTAGCAAAAGACACACCGCGTCTACAGAGGTGCCCTATATCTGAAGATAATAAATACAGATTTATTTTATTCATTTAAATATTGTGGAAAATTATCATTTTTACACATCTTCACGTTTGGCTACGTTGATTTGATAACACTAGGCACAACATTACATTAAAGGCCGTATTAGACTCGGCAATTTTTTCTCTTGCGCCGGCAATTATAATGGCACGTATTCATGCGCAGTAAACCGTTTTCGATCAGCTGGAGCATTGTCAACGGTCAGAACAGCAGTGGGTACTGTCGAAATTCGAACGAAATCCCTAAAATATCCCCAGAATTAGAGATGGGCAAACCTGTTCGTTTTGATTACCAGTTAAAGCAGCTACTGCTATTTACAAATAGGAGGTGCAAAAAGTTGCTGAATTAGCAGTCCATAAGTTTAATAAAGAATGTAAACTGCTAATTTAAGTACCAGTGGGTTTAAATGGCCATTACCTGTTCATACCTGGTTCGGCCAAATAATAAACAGTTAAAAATAACAGAATATTCCATGTCTACCCAATTGCGCCGGCAAGGGCAATTAAAACGGCGCCTGCCCCATTTCTGGTAATGAGAGACAGCTGATCGGGAACAGTGTACTGCGCATGAATCCGTGTCATTTTAATTGTCAGAAGAGTAGAATTTCTGACTGTAGTACGGAGAACGGTGTACTGCGCCTGAATCCTTGAATTATAATTGCCATTGCTGGCGCCATAAAAATTCCCGACTGTAATACGGCCTTAAGTTTTATTATATTACTGGTAAGTTTAGTTCTTCGAATTGGAAATTACGTAATTATTTTTTATTCAGCATAGCCGATTTTTTTGCCGGAATTCTTTCCGATGTTCAGTCGCCTTAACTTAGCCATACCTTCTTTAATTTTTTAAGATCTTTTATAAATCCTCACACGAAAAAAATCTAATGGGGTTAATTCCAGTGACCTTACAGGCCAGTTCACATGATCGGCACGACCAATCCATCTGTTTCCAAGAAGTAGATGCAGGTCATTTCGAATTTCTCCGAAAGCACGATTAAGAGAGTTAAAATTAAGGTATTATTATTAAGTGTTGTAATTTTATTTATTAAAAAATTGTTAACTATGCAACCAGTAGAGTAATTTTCTTCTTACGTAGTTGTTGATGAGGAATCGAATTATTGAAGAAAATAAATACCCGACCATTTGCCATTTCAAATATATCACCACTCAGATAAAATCTGGAGGGAGGATAAATGACAAAACCGTATTGGCGTCCTATAATTCCAAGTACAGTGAAACCTCTCTTAGGCGGACACCTACGGGACCGTCTAAATGTGTCCGTCTAATAGAGGTGTCCGCCCTTGGCAAATTTGTTATTAGGTAATATGTAAATGCAAAATTATTACTATGTATATGTATGTACAAATACATAACATAACAAAAATACACTAGTTTTAGTTAGGATGTAGTACTAAAAAAATCTATAAATAATCTAATAAATAAATAAATAAATCTAATAACGTAGTTTGACGTGTTTGGGTTTTATACTTGCAATCTAAAAAATGTAATTCCAAGTCTGGTAAGAATTCCATTGCTGTAGAGTCACCTCTATTCTTTGCATACTCTTGTAATTCCTTTACGATAGTTTGTTGATAATTGGTGACATTTGTTTGATTACTGCATTCAACTTCTTCATCACAGTCGTCAGATAGTGATGTGGCTTCAGTTTGGACTACATATTCGGTATGAATGGGGTCACTATCATCTTCTAATAGCACATTCCCATCAATGTTAATGAACTCGCCCAAATCATTGTTATCAAATTACAAACTTCCACAACATCAATATTCTCTTTCAGACTCAAAACGCGACATTTTTATGCCATTGTTTACGATTTCAACCTTACAACTCACAAATAAACGACGGACTGCTGTCGGGGAATCCCACATACTTTCATTCGGCGAAGTCCTTTCGCTCTACCTCGCATGCGCGATTGGTTGCCGCTCTGTCTTCAGAGAGTTTTTGCACCGTACTTATTCGTCTCCCAAATACTGTAGAAATTTTATTTGTCCGTTTAAAGGAGGCTTTTCGCACTCTTTGTATGAAAACAGCCTGTACACGTCCGCCCAAGAGAGGTTGATTTTCATGGAATTTCATATACCTAGTTCCGGACTATGAAAAATGCCGCTTAATAGAGATGTTCGCTTATTAGAGGTGTCCGTTATGAGAGGTTTCACTGTAAATATTTCCAGCCGTTTCTCGGATTTTACATAAGCTTCCCATTATATGCATGAAGGCTGAGAGCAAATGACCCTCATGACTTCTGCTTGGTATATATAAGAAGCAATATTGCCGTTTGCTCGCTGTTTTACTTGAAAACTAGGAATTGGTTCTAAACTTTTAAAGCTAAATTAATACCAATATCTTGTTACGACCTTAGGAATTCAGGTAGGGCAATGGCGCCATATGTCTATTATAAAAATCTGAGATAGTCGGGGTCGGATGGTAAATGTAAATATTTAGAATTATTTTTATTCTCATTTTTTTCTATGGGTAGTAATGATAGCTCCCCGATTGTTTTGTGGGAAGTTGTTTAGAACCTAAAGTTTGTTTCACGATAAATGGATATAACTTAATGATTTCTTGGGTGGGGCCCATTGTGTCGACAAGAGCTTGGCAATAAACAAGTGAAGTATCAAGGGACGGACTAAGGAAAACAAGTAATGATATGATTATATTAATGTAATCAAATGAAATAACATTTTTTTTAAATATTACAGTCATATTTATTTACATTTATAATGTCATTCTATAGATAGTTCTGTTCCGCTATCGCTATCGCGATGGTAGTCCACACAAGAGCCTTGAATGTTTTTTGCAGAAAGCCACAAGGCATTTGGAACCCAACCGTTTTCTGACCCAGCATGTAAAATGCTTATTCTTTTTCCTTTATTTGACGGAGCTTTTGTTTTACACTTATCGGAAGAAGCAGACCAGCCTTTGGATGGTGTTTCATGCGTGTCAAACCAAGTCTCGTCGAGGTAAATTATAGGACTGTTTTCAGAACGGGATTTCCTTACAGAAGTTATATACTCATGACGCCATTTTTGTAAACGGTGGGATTCCATGAGTACTTGCCTTTTGTCAATTTTACGGTATCTGAATCCCATTTCCGACAAAACTCTCCAAAGGCTAGTGCGGCTACAACTTATCAAGTCCTTGTCGCTTTCGTCGAAACATTTGGTGAAACCGGCATCTTTACGCTTCTTTCTAGATTTAATGGGATTTGACGCGATTCTTTTCACTGTAGTCAGAGATATCTTAGTCAAATCAGACCTTTTAGTCGCAGCAGCACTAGCATAAAGTCCTCTGTTGAGTAAAGAAGTATATACTCTTTTTACAATTTCCCTAGCATCGAGAGATAAATGCATTTTCTTCACTGCAACACTAGAAGAAGCACCATCAATAGTTTTCCCATGGACGCCACATACTGTTTTTTTATGCGTTTGGTAAAATAATATCGGTAATACAACTAAACTCTTCCAGCAAAAATAAAAACTAACAAATTTTACCACAAAAAGATATTTAAATACAGGGTGTTATGGAAATGACGTATTATATTTAAACCGGCAATTCCTGAGATGAAAAGAAATTGAAAAAAAATAACCAAAAAAATACTTAATAACCGAATTATAACACCTTATGTCAAACCAAATAAACATATCTGTTACTACTGACCAAACAAAAACAAACCTTGGCCATACCTAAACAAAACAATATTGAGATAGGTTATGGCCAAAAACGTCACTGAAATTTGAGCAATGTTGTCGGTTAAACTCTTTAGACGGTCAATAACCGGTTGACAGAAGATGTTTATTTTTCAAGGTACATTTCTAAACTTTTACCTTGAGTTGTTCGCTGGGAAAATTTTTTTTTATTTAAGCTCTGTTACCTTTTCGGTATTATTTAAAACAGCACATAAATGCACATTAATTAACACACACACAACACTTTTGCTGCTTAGAAAACACTCCCATCTAGTTTTTACATGGATGAAGGATTTACATTTACAATTTATACAACTACTTTCAATAATGTTCTAATGGTAAATAACAGATAACAAGTTGATGAAGGTAATATGTACTGATGATGCCAGACAAAAAACTTTAAACTCAATTTTCTCTAACCTAATTATTAAACAAACAGACCCTTCAACCACTTAACGTATCAAAACTTTCGGGGGGTTGATTTGACATTTTCGTTCTTCTTCTTTTTCTGTATGGCATCACTACACAACAACACTACAATGTTGCCACCTGCTGGCGTATTTTTTATAAGATGCTGTTTTATAAGATTATATCCATAAATTATGTCATTTGCTTTTGAATATTACTTCTCCGTATAATTTTCATTCATGCTTTAGGACAAAATTCATATTTTTTAATCGAATTTTCAATTTAATGTTTTGGCGCGAAAAATTTCGACGTTACAGTTTCAAAACTGGCAACAGCGCAATAGTTGTGATGTTTTCCTAAAATTGCGATAGAGGGATATAAATTATTTTCTAATATTATAAATTTGCTATTCAAACTCAAAATGCCAAGAACTTCAATCGAACTAACGGACATGGTCTTATGCTATGGAGCAGCACAGGAAAATGCCCTATACATGGAGCTTCGCATTACCCGAGATGGAATATTTAATCAGCGAGTTATAGAGGAGAGAGAAACCCAAGCACGTTAGCCGCTGTACTACAAAAGTTAAAAAGTTCAAACTACAAGACTTCCTTTACTTTACAAGAAGGTTACAACAGTGGTACATACAGTCAAGTTGAAGTACCTGACTAATTCCGAAGGATAGTTCACAGATGAGGTTGGCTTTACCCGAGATGGAATATTTAATCAGCGAGTTATAGAGGAGAGAGAAACCCAAACACGTTAGCCACTGTACTACAAAAGTTAAAAAGTTGAGACTACAAGACTTCCTTTATTTTACAAGAAGGTTACAACAGTGGTACATACAGTCAAGTCAAAGTACCTGACTAATTCCGAAGGATAGTTCACAGATGAGATTGGCTTTACCCGAGATGGAATATTTAATTAGCGAGACCAATAGCCAGATAAGGTTTTTCTTGAACATATCAGCAGGTATTATTGATAATCAACTAATACGACCACATATCCTGCAAGACGACCTGCCAGAACTTTTAGAAAATGTTCCTTTAGGTCGGATAAGGGACATGTGGCTTCTGCAAGCATAGTTTACGGATTGTCACTGAAATTTGGACGTCCTATGTGCGTTTATTCTAGCGTATGGTAGTGTTTATAGTGGTTTTGTGGGTGTCTGTCTGTTTCTTTAAGTGATTTAGTTAGTTTTGATATGCAGAAGAAGAGGACAAAGCAGTTTTAGTGGGTTTGCAAGCAAGGAGTAGACTGTGACTTTGAGTTTACTTCTTAATAGCTATTAGGCAGTCCCACACTATTATCAGGGCACGTATAGAGCATAAAGTGTGAGCATAGAGTATCCTCGATTTACTTCCCTTGTATCCTAAGGTAAGCTAAATAATTAATTTTATAAGAAACTAAAAGTTCTACAGTTTTACAAAGTTTGGCAACATTGTAGGAACATGTGTTTGTCAGACAGCTCCGCCGGATAATATCATATGGTGCCGCGGAGTCACTGGTAGGTTTAGGGGTGAATTACCCCACTTTTTAAACGTTTGATTTGAAAAAAAAAAAATATGTAGCGCTTCTCTAGGACACCCCAGGAGTCACCCATTTAAATATAATACGTCATTTCCATAACACCCTGTATAAATTAAGCAACCTAACCTACCTGATGTGCCTATATTTAATTATAATTATTACAATCCGGTCCTTTCCACATAATAGTAACAAACGGTCATAAACAATAGGATGGCTCTAGGTACTTTTATTGCAGTCATTAAGTTATATCCATTTATCGTGAAACAAACTTGTACCTAAGTATGTGAATTGTTTATTCTTCAAAGACTGTGGACCAAATCCCTATCCCCTTTGATTAATAATCCTTGGGCGTAACACTAAAATCGATGGTAACACTGCTAAAACTTCCCATAAATCCCTATTTTTTATTTTCTATCGGTCCTACATGTTGTGTTTGTTTTAATCGTGTGCGTGTGTGTCGGCATAAACACAGCTTGACCGATATTTTATTTACGGAGGTCTTAAGTATGCGAACTTAGAGCCAAGAGATGTGCATTCAACAAATAACTTGAATAATCACTGTACGAATTTCAGTTTAGTTTGTATGCTTCATATTACAGAGATATTTTAAACTGATTTGGCGAAATAAATAGATGCAGCTGAACTTCTTTTAGCTTAAGATTTGTGCTAATTTTAATTAGTGTTGGGAAAAACCTGGATAATTTTAATAATCGAGTACTTGATTTATATACCGTACCTAATTTCAAAATTATTATTATGAATTGTTTCGAAAATATTTAGAAAAAAACGTCTTTTAGTGTCTAAGGGCCGTTGTTTCATTAGCAAGCAGTCTCGCACATAGGCGTCGTTAGAAAGTTTTGTAGGGGGTGGCAATGATAAAATTAGTAATTTTATAAACTAGAAAACCAGGACGCCATTGGTAGCGAAAAAAGGGAAAAAGCCCGTTGCAGACGAAAGCGCCACAGACGAAATTTTTTATGACCACGCCCCACGAACACCCCCAAAATACACACCTAAATTTGGTCAATAATTTATAGTAAATGAAGTGAAACCTCTCGGACACCTACGAGGCCATCTAAATGTGTCCGCCTAATAGAGGTGTTCGCCCATGGAAAATTTGTTATTAGGTAATATGTAAATGCAAATTTAATACTATGTATATGTATGTACAAATAAACATAACATAACAAAAATACACCAGTGTTAGTTAGGATGTAGTACTAAAAAAATCTAATAACGTAGTTTGACGTGTTTGCGTTTTATACTTGCAATCTAGAAAATATAATTCCAAGTCTGATAACAATTCCATTGCTGTAGAGTCACCTCTATTCTCTGCATACTCTCATAATTCCTTTACCATACTAATGGCTTGTTGATAACTGCTGACATTTGTTTGATTACTGCATTCATCTTCTTCATTAGAGTCGTCAGATAGTGATGTGGTGTTAGTTTGGACTATATAATCGGTAGGAAGGGGTTCACTATCATCGTCTAATAGCACATTGCTATCAGTGTTAATGAACTCGCCCAAATCATTGTTATCAAATTACAAACTTCCACAACATAAATATTCTCTTTCAGACTCAAAACGCGCCATTTTTGTGCCATTGTTTACGATTTTAGCCTTACAACTCACAAATAAACGGCGGACTGCTGTCGGGGAATCACACATACTTTCATTCGGCGAAGTCCTTTCGCGCTGCCACGCATACGCGATTGGTTGCCGGTCTGTCTTCCGAGAATTTTTGAACCGTACTTATTCGTCTCCCAAATATTAAAACAATTTTTTGTCCGTTTAAAGGAGTGTTTTCGCACTCTTTGTATGAAAACAGTCTGTCCGCGTGCGCCCAAAGGAGAGTCCGTTCAAGAGAGGTTGATTTCCATGGAATTTCCTATTCCTAGTTCCGGACTATGAAAAAATGTCCGCTTAATAGAGATGTCCGCTTATTAGAGGTGTCCGTTAGGAGAGGTTTCACTGTACTAGAAAAACCGATGCGGTAAGGTATGAATTCAGATAACTTGACCGAAATTTTGACGAATTCTCATTATACTTAATTTAAAAAGCGCGACAGAGGAACAAAAGTAATTTTTTTTTCGAGGAGAGTTTCCATTTTCTGACGAATTTTCAGGACTTTTAAAACGATACAAAAAAAAAAACAGCCGAAAACAATAGAAAAATATCTCGATATTTATTTTAAGAAACATTGATTGGTATGGCTATTTGTATTTTAATAGTGCTCTACGGTTGTAATGCCAAATATGCAATAATTTCATCGTAAAAAAGTTCATTGTTTGTTAATACTACAACGAGATCTCCCGCGTGTCCTGCCCAGTTGTATTTCGTATTTTCCGCATAAGTTTTGATTCATTTTAAACCAAAAAAGTTTCTCTCGACTGAGACGGAAGTGATGATTTTTAATTTCACTTTTCAGTTGAACAGAATCAAACATTTTATATTGCTTCAATAAACTGTCAAATAATTCTTGCGGAAACAGTGAATTGAATGAATTGAACAAAATTATTTTTGGTCAATAAATCCAAAAAAAAAATGTAATTCACTGATGTACGAAAATCTAGTTTTAATTTAATTAAAACAGTGCCTAAAATCTGTTTGGTTGGTTAAAGGCGGGGGTCCGGTCGGTTTAAAGGCACGATCTTCAAATCACTGCAGCCTTTCGGCTTATTGTGTACCCCGATCTTGTTAGAAGATGTTTGTTCCTTCTATGAGGTCCAGTAACCTTCTACCAAGCTTGTCATGTGGGAGGTTGTATGTTCCCGAAGATATTTTGTCTTCTACGAGACAGCGCTACGCAGCGGTATATTATGTGTGAGGCGGTTTCATCCTCTTCGCCGCAGAGTCTGCATTAAATGGATCTGTTGTTTATACCTATCCGTTGAAGGTGTTTTCGCAGGTGGCAATGGCCTGTGAGCAGACCCATCACCTGTTTCAGCTGGGGCCGCGTCAGGGTTAGCATCCCATTCGATAGTATTTTCGATGGTCTTCCACTTGCGGCCCGCGCGTGTATTTGACCAGGTAACCCTTGCCATCGAGATAGGTGTTGTTTTTTCTACCATCCATCTAATGTTGATTTTGTTGCCTGTTTTGATATCCCAAAGGCCGGTTCGGGGCCCCTGAGACTTTTGGCGGATCCGGCTCTCGCTAGTTCATCCGCTTTCTCATTACCTAATCACAGAGTGACCAGGGACCCACAAGAGCTCTACCTTGTTCCTCCTGGCCGCCAGTTCTTTTAGGTTCGTATGGCACTCCAGTGTAAGTTTTGAAGTAAACCGATTGGAGTTCAGAGCCTTAAGAGCAGCTTGGCTGTCCGAAAGAATATAAATCTTTTGGTCGTGGTAGCCCTTTTCAAGATTTTGTAGTACACATGCTTGTATGGCATGAACTTCCGCTTGGTATAATGTGGCGTAGTTCCCCAGAGGAATGCTTATGTCCATCGTGGGCCTTTCCTCAAATATACCTGCGCCCACCCCGTTGGCGGTTTTTGATCTATCGGTGTACCAAACTAGACCCTTGTCAAATGACGGGGGTGCATTGTTCGCCCTTTATCAAAGTTCCAGTCAATCTTGAAAGGCTTTGTGAAATCGTATGTTGCTCTCATACGATCAGTTTGCAATCGTTGATTAGATCCTAGGCTCTTTTATGTCCAATTTTTACGGGGTGTTGTGTCCATTGCCCATTTGTGATCATCCTTGAGGCGCTGCAATTAGCCTCCATTCTGATGTGGATGTCTAGGGGTATTAGTCCCAGTATGACTGCATTGCTGCAGTGGGGGTGCTTCTCATCTTCTCACTGATATACAGGCAGGCCAGCCTCTGCAAAAATCTGTTTAGAAAGTTGTTTATATGGCAGCTTCGGATCCGCTATATTAGAATTTTTCTTCGTTTGGCTTCGCTTCGATTAAGAGAAATATTTTCGACACTATCCCACCATGCATCGCCGCGGATGGCGAATTTACTTTAAAATTTAAAAATAGTTACCAAATTTGATTAAAAATAGAAAAAACATACTTTTCCGTTAACAAAATAAAATATTACTGATGTATAAAGTAGACATCCTCCAGGTGCAAGTGCCCTATCTTGCCCCTCCCAAACGACGTAGTAAAGTAATCTATTATTTTTAGCCGGAGAATATGGCGTATTGCCGCTTAATTTCGGGACACACTGTATAGTCTTGTGGTTCTTATAATTTCAGATAAGTTATACTAAATTCGGATACTATAATTGACATGCATTTTTATGTATCTTCCATCTGCATTTCCAATATGCCCAAGGAGCAATCTTAAAATACGGCACTTTTTACATTCTTGTATTTCACATACGTCTGGCGTGATGTTTTCAAACAAATAAAACGTGTTATGTTTCTGACTAATTCCGCCTTTTTTAGTATTCGAGTTACAAGCAGGTGTAGGAAATGTAAACGAGCAGCACTTATCTGAACCCATAATCCGACTACCTAAGCCAGAACCCAAAGAAGAATCGGAAGCTATCGTAAATTTTACGACAACGTTACAAATAGAGACCTGCATACTGCATTAATTTTAGTGTTAGGAAAAACCGATGATTTTAATAATCGAGTAATTGACACTCGAGCGATTGTAATAATCGAGTGAATCGTTCGAGCGATTAATCACTTGAAATTTTTATGACTTTGAAGAATGTGTTGATAAAACACCAGGGATTGTTTTTGTAAGATTTAGAAGTTTAGTCTAGAGTTTTTATTAAGTAAGAACAGATGATTCTAATTTAAAAAAAAATGATATGGCTAGCCAGTCCCAGTCAAAACAAAACCCATGTCGCGATGAATCCACTAAGGGATTTGGCATATTTTTTTATATGCACCCTCTCGTTTATGTGCCTTTAAGAAAGACGTATGTCGTGTCAGCCTTCTGAGCGTCAAACTCGAACGTCGCCAATCCACACATTTCGGGTGGCGCGCGAAGTTCGGGTATCAAGTGAAAGGCAATAATTCGATTTTTCGCCTGAACTTATAACTAGAGTATTTGCTATCGAGCGAAAAACTGCTCGAATATACGTCGGCATCAGGCGATGCTCGGATATCGAGTTAAAGGTAATAAGTAACAAGCGACGATTTTCGCTTGTATTTATAACTCGAGCGTTTTTTTAATAATCGAACGATGTCGGTTATTTCAATAATCGATTACTCAAGCGGTGTTTCGCTCGAGCGATCATAACACTAATTAATTTGCCTTTGCACTTTCCTGGCTAATATACAGGGTCTTACAAATTCGGCCTTCGCCATTGGGATTTCGGAAACGGTAAGAGATACATTGGTTGAATTGGGGCAAAGTCGCGTAAATAAATACAGAGGCTTTCAAAATATTTGGAAAAATCTCAAATGTTCCCTTTAAAAAAATGAGGTCAGGTCCTATAACTTTTTTACCTGACCCCGTATACTTATTCTGAAAACGGTAGATTATTTAACCATCAATCAATATAAATAAACTTCTGTATAAAACATTTTTCTGTGTCTCTTTTAACTAAGAAAATATAGGGTCATTTTGAAATTGTCAATTTTTTGATTTTCCCCCGTTTCTCTTAAGCGAGCGAAAAATTTTTAATTTTTATTTTACCAATTTTAAGTTTGGCCCAAAAAGAGCACATGACACCTACCTACATTACTTTTTTGATAGCACTAACAATTACGGAGATACCCTATAAAAGTGTCGAAAATGGGACACCCTGTACATGAATTGCGGACCAAAACCATGAACAATTTTCAGACAGATTTCGCAATGTGTTTTTATGACCCATGAATTGCGGACCAAAGACGAAATGGCCATCAGAAAATTTTAATAGGGTAATTAACATATTACAAATCACACATCCCGAACATAAATATATTAACTCAAGAAAAGTAAATTTTACAGGACAAAAAAATTACATATTTCGATTCTTTCAATGCTCACCTCTTATTTTGTTTTTAACATACTTATTGATGTACAGGGTTAGTCAACGATTGCGCGGAGTAAGTTTATGCATTGAAGATAAGATTTGTCGATAATGAGCTATTGTGTTGAGGTATGGTTGTATATTCTGCACATTTTAAAAATATTTTCAATTATACAGGGTGCGTTCAAAAAGTAGGGTGGCAGAAAGTTGTATTTTTTTAAATGGGACACCCAGTATTTTATGTATATTTAGGTTCGTATTAGTGCCCTCTATAAATATCTAAAATATTATTTAATTTGCTTGGGTAGTTTAAGAGCAACAAATTAAAAACTAAGTTTTGTAGTCCAGTAAAGAAAAATCAAAAAAACATTCTAAAATTATTTTTTTAACCACAGGATTGGGTGAGGTTTATAACAAGGGGTCTAGAGATACTATGCAATTAATAGTGTTTATGAATTTTATACAGTGTGTTCATAATAAGGTTCCAAAAACGAAACATTTCAAAATCATTTTTCTCAACATTTTCAAATGGAACACCCTGTATATTTTTATGCCATCTTATAGCTAGTATAATATTCTTTAACTTTTGTAGGAAGTATCCAATTCCTATCTCTAATGGTTTTCGAACTATTTTGGTTTTCCTGGTTTTTACCATTTTAAATAATTTGTCAATCGAACGAGGTAGCCATGGAAAACAAATTGAAAAATGTAAATGTCACTTTAATCAGTGCATAACATCAAGAATCATAATTAGATCGGTTTCAAAGTCAAGCGTTTCTACTGTAAAGTTTATTATCCAGTTACTTTTCTTGAAAAATGAATTTTTCGAAAAATGAATTAATTGATATGATTTATGTTTTGGGCGAGGCAGATAGAAATAGTCTTTTCGCCGAAAGATTATACAAGATGAAATATCCAGAGCGGCGAACACCCAGTCCTCGGTGTTTTCATAATTTAATGGAACGATTCGATTCAACCGGCAGTGTGGAAAAATCTAAACGTAAAGTTGTTAACAGAATAGCTACTAATGATGAAAAAGAACTCGAAATACTGTTACTAGTTCAGGAGAACCCCCCAGTTAGTAGCCATACATTAGCTTCCATGTGTGATACCTCACAATCAACGGCAAATGGAACAACGCGCAAGTATAAATACCACCCTTACCATATTGAGTTACATCAAGAACTTCACGGCGACGATTTTCAAAGGCGCGTAACTTACTGCCAATGGTTACGTGCCCAAATTGAATTTAACCAAAACTTTTTAAACCGTATAATGTATTCAGATGATGCTACATTTAGAAGTAATGGTACTGTCAATAGACACAATATGCATTACTATGCAACGGAGAACCCACACTGGGTCCGTGAGGTCCAACACCAAAACCATTGGTCGGTTAATGTGTGGTGCGGCATACTCCACAACAGAATTATAGGTCCATATTTTTTTAATGAACCATTAAACGGACGTACTTATTTAGTTTTTTTGCAACAACAGTTGCCAAGGCTATTAACAGAAGTAGATTTAGATGAACGGCAAAATATGTGGCTCCAACAAGATGGTGCTCACTCCCATTTTTATCGTGAAGCGAGAGAATATTTGGATCAGCACTATCCTCAAAGATGGATTGGCCGCGGCGGTTTTGTTGCATGGCCACCAAGGTCTTGTGATCTTAAGTGACATTTACATTTTTCAATTTGTTTTCCGTGGCTACCTCGTTCGATTGACAAATTATTTAAAATGGTAAAAACCAGAAAAACCAAAATAGTTCGAAATCCATTAGAGATAGGAATTGGATACTTCCTACAAAAGTTGAAGAATATTATACTAGCTATAAGATGGCATAAAAATATACAGGGTGTTCCATTTGAAAATGTTGAGAAAAATGATTTTGAAATGTTTCGTTTTTGGAACCTTATTATGAACACACTGTATAAAATTCATAAACATTATTAATTGCATAGTATCTCTAGACCCCTTGTTATAAACCTCACCCAATCCTGTTGTTAAAAAAATAATTTTAGAATGTTTTTTTGGACTACAAAACTTTTTTTCTTTAGTTTTTAATTTATTGCTCTTAAACTACCCAAGCAAATTAAATAATATTTTAGATATTTATAGAGGGCACTAATACGAACCTAAATATACAATAAAATACTGGGTGTCCCATTTAAAAAAATACAACTTTCTGCCACCCTACTTTTTGAACGCACCCTGTATAATTGAAAATATTTTTAAAATGTGCAGAATATACAACCATACCTCAACACAATAGCTCATTATCGACAAATCTTATCTTCAATGCATAAACTTACTCCGCGCAATCGTTGACTAACCCTGTACTTTAGGCTGGAACGTATCACAAATCTGTTTTAAAATTAAAAAAATACTTTAGCAATTTTTGGAAATATTTATGTTAAGCCTTCCTATTATAGATACTTGTGACGCCTCTGGCGGGAGAGTTTTGAGTTATCGATGTTGTAGTTTTGTTGGTTAGTAGAATGGTAGCTTACTTATAATGTCTGCCAAAAAAAGAAATTTAAATTTTTGTGAAATAATACACTTTTATTCGGGACGTGAGAAATATAACCTCTACGCTAAGGTATTGAATATTACTTTTAAAAACTACTGTATTTACTGTTTTATTCACTTTTCTAATATTGTTGTCAGAAACCAATAATTAAAAAAAAATGTCCTGGGGAACCAGGCGAAAATCCGCACCGATACACCGTTTTATTACAATTCTTACTACTTGGATTACCATAAAATCGATCAGTCCGTCTAGGCCGAAATTCATGGTTTCTAAAAGAGGGGCCTTCTTGGTTTGATCCGTAATTCGAGTAGGTACTGAATTATTAAAATCAGGCAGTCGGTAGTATTAGTAGTATTAGCAGGGGTGGAACTTTTTGCCAGTCCCTGTACATTGTGTCCAGTATTAGTAGACCGATTTTATGATGGTGATATTTGTATCCAATTAAGAACAAAAACAGGCTATTTGGGAGCACATAAAACATACAAGAGGAATGTATAACCCTATCTCTTTCATTCTTCCGAATCCTATTGACATAAGCGACGTATGTCATGTTGACAATGACTGTGGGTGGTTTGAACTACTACCGACATAGTGGGCCATGTTCTCAGCTCTGAAGATAGTAAGCCTTTTTTAATAAAAAATTAAATATTATTTTTTTTAAATATTGGGTGTTTCAAGAGGAACGCTCACCCCTGTAACTTTTTTATTTTAAATTACAGAAATAAAATTTGTATGTGATATTATTTTGCATTTTATGAGGTTACGGACTCCATTTAATCACTTTCGGTTTAACTGGAAAGGACCTCAACTTTGGATTTTTAAATGGTATGGAACACCCAGTATATTTCGGGCGATTCAGAATACCGTTCCAAATTCAACGACATCCCCCATATGTCCCTTTTTGACACTTCTTAATAAAAATGCAATTTTCAAGTTTTATTGTGCTTTCAATTTTCTACACACTTTCCAACTTTTGAAGAAGATTTTTTCCTAGACTACATTTTTTCAAATGGAAACATATTGGCTCACTCGGCAATAAGAAGAGCACTTTTTTCCAACAATTTGATATCACACACCCTTATGTCAAGTTAAAAAAGGGAGAGATAATTTATTAAAAATGCCAATTCATGACAAAATACGACAAAAAGCGCAAACGGCGTTGTATTTATCTAGGTAGCCATGACGCCATAATGGTTACAAACAAATGAACATGAATTTTAGGCTTACTTCGATTTCGTTGAAATTAGTTTTCTAGGCATTATGGATTCGACAAAAAATTTTTATAGAAAACTTTAAAATACTGACCTTTAACCTTGCAAATAGATCATTTTTACTAGATATTTATCTGAAATACCTGTACTCGGAAATATATAACATGCTGACGGTGTCCGTCAACTAATTTCTAAAGTCTGTTTCGTTGCCGTTGATAGCTCGATACCCTCATTAAAGATTCAAAACAAGGGCCCGGTGGCCTAAAATATTTTACCTATAAAATGGTCTTTTTACGTACATCTAGCATAAAGATGAAGAAATTTTGACCTATTCCACCGGGTAACAGATAAAGTAACAATAGAGCCATAAAATGAAATGAAAGGATAATGATTAAAACGGGCCATCATGGTCGGAGAGTTGGGTTTTTAATGTAACCGCTTATTATTTTATTTAAATGTAATAGATTTTATGATTTTATGAATTTATTTACAAGAAAACTAATTTATTTACAGATCAAAAAATATTGACAATTTCAATAATTATAACTCGATAAAATGGTCCTCAGAAGAATCTGAAGAGTCATCATGTCCTACGCTTATTACTAAAGGCTCAATTTCCATAGTTGTGTCAATTACGTTGTCAAGTTCCCACATTTTTTGTTCCTCTACTATAGCATGTTTTATGGCGTTTTGCCAATTTTCTGATGACACATTTGCTAAAGAATGAAGCAAGAGGTGTCGCACTTCTTGCATTTTAAAAGTTTTGTTATTTCTAGCAACATATCCTTTTACTTGAGCCCATATTAATTCGATAGGATTTAGCTCACAATGGTAAGGTGGTAAACGGAGCACTATAATACCTCGATCTCTTGCCATCTCGTCAATAACATACTTTTTATACTGTGATTTATGTAGCCTAACAATATCCAAAAGTTCTTTTTTTACCATGGTATTATCGTAACTCAATTCCTTTCGTTGTAACCAGTTTACGATTTCCGCCTTTTCCATGAAGTTGTGGGAAGATTCTCTTTTAGCCTAGAGTGATAGCTGGCATTATCCATCACTATTACAGAATTAGCGGGAATGTATTCTATCATTTGCTTAAAATATTCCTCGAAAACATCAGCAGTCATTTCTTCATGATAGTCTTTAGTAGAATTCGACTGGAATTGTAATAATCCTTGATCCAAAAAGCCATTTGAACTTCCTATATGAGTTATAATAAGTCTGCGTCCCTTTCCAGATGGTGGTCTAAGTCCTGTTGACCAGCCTTCCATGACAGCTTGTCGAGAACTTAGGACATTTTTATCTTGCCAAACTTTAGATACGGTGTGCTCTTCGTTCAGCCAAGTTTCATCCAAATAGAAAATGTTTTTGCCTTCGCTGCGGTATTTTCGGATGGACCTTAAGTATTGACGTCTCCAGCAAATAATATTTGCTCTATCAATAAGAAAAGATTTTCTGTTTTGCTTCTCCCATCGAAAGTTCATATCATGAAGTATTTTCCATAGTTTCGTTCGTGATAGCTGTGGTAAGTCCTCGTCGTAGTTAATGGCTTGTAAAATTTTGTCTATAGTTGGTATTTCCTTGGCAAAATAAAAACTATGTACTTTTCTTCTAATACCATTTTTAATGAAATTGTCAATTTCTAACGGTTTCTTTCCTGGGAGTGGTTTTGGCTCACTGAGGTTCTTAGATTTTCTTTCACGCAAGAACCTATATATAGTAGCCTCTCCAACTCCTACCATATTGGCACACTCTGCAATGATGCTACGAACATCACTTGCAGGTTTCTGGTACACTAGAGCATCATGCACGTTTAATATTAATGTCTTTTCTCGGAGAGAATATGCACTCTTGCTAATTTGACGAAGACACGTTGGCGAAAAACTTGAAGCCATTGTTACAAGTATAGGAAATAATTCAACTTTGAGATAATGCAGTATCTAAATACAACTAAATACATAGTTTGACAAACGCACATCAAATGGCGTAATAACATCCTAAAGCAGGCAAAAATAGGTAAATTAATTACCCCTGTTGTACCTACTTTAACCCTAATCCTACTTAACAATGGACAGAGGCCAATTTTCTTATTAAATAAGGTAATTACTATTGGCAACGCCTATGGTTTACGGTTGTTTTATGGCTTCAACCCTCGATATGAGCTATCAACTGCAACAAAACGGACTTTAGTCACAATTATAAAACAACATAACCTAAAAATAATAGAAATATCTTACAGTTTATGCTCTATTTCTAAAGTTTTATTCAATAAAGTACTATTTTTATTTTTAATTCGATATAGTTTATGCATATTACTTTATACAGGGTGTTATGGAAATGACGTATTATATTTAAATGGGCGACTCCTTGGGTGTCCTAGAGAAGCGCTACATATTTTATTTTTTAAATCGACCTTTTAAAAGTGGGATAATAAACACTCTTACTCACAGGTCAGTCCGCGCTACTGTACAACATTTCACCCAGAGTCAATGGCAATATTGCCAAACTTAATGTAAAACTGAAATTCCCTATAAAATTATAAAAATAAATTATTTTCTACCTACTTGTATTTATCATTATACCTAAAGAGCGAGGAAAAGGCACAAATACAATCAGTTTTTTTTCTTTTTCATGGGAACACTCCTGGAAACACTTTATGTACACACAGTAATAGTGAAACAGAACCGATAGTTAGCTTTTGAAAATACAATAATGCAGATTATACTACAGATTATTAGATTTTATTACACGCGAGAAATTTGACGTCCAGAAGAAACGCGTCAATAAAAACAATATTCAAAGATTATTTTTGTACGGGCAAGATACACGCGTAAACCGAAAAAACAGAGCGGATCGCTGAGAGTGTGTTGGTGATCGACGAGACACAACGTATCCGACCGCTGGTTGGTCTTGAACTAACAGACGCACGCGTGCGGCTTTATATGAAACTACTTCGCTCAGCCGATGTAAGGCGTCAAGAGGTAATTGGCATTTGATCTAGTGATGTACGTGGCTATTACTATTCCATATGTTTTTTCGGGTTGTTTAAAACATAGTCCGTCGTAAATGTTCTTCAATTAATTGTACAAAAAGGTATTACAGAATGGAAAAGTGTTTAAATTATTTTATTTTGTCTAAAGAGTTTAAGGTGTACATATGACAACACCGGCCAGAGTTCCTTGATTGCTTACATGCATCGCAGTGCAACACAGGTGTTTTTCTGGATTGACGTCAGGTCACTTATACCGCTGAATGAATTGCCAATTTATGGCTATTTTTCTTCAATTTGTCTTTATCTCAGGAATTGCCGGTTTAAATATAATACGTCATTTCAATAACACCCTGTATATACATATTTATAGTTACTGTAAACATTTCCTGGGCATTAATTGTTATTCCTGTCAGATTCTGGGTCGACACAATATTTTGTTCAAATAGTATTATTTATTATTTTGTTCAAATTTTGAACTTTGTTCTGCTCGCACCATAACTCAAAGTTTTGCATATTCTTTTTAAAAGTTTTTCTAGATTATTTTCTGCAATTTCTCGTATTTCTGACTGAGTACAACTTTCTTCCCGACTCATTTTTATTAACTTTAATAATATATTATTTTTAATTATGACGGACGGGAAGAAGCTTTGTTGTGTTCAACTGTTTCTATCATGGCATATTTGATACTTGTAACATTTTATTAAATTGTAAAAGTATTGCCAACCCAAAAAAGAAAATATTAATTCAAATGGAAAAAATTTACTATATTTTTTTAAGTTTATCAGACTTTAAGACCCAAATAGAAAAAGTATTATAAAATACACGGTTCATAAGACAATTAGAGCACTTGTACTTTAGAAAACTCGTGCTCTAAGATAATGTCTTATGAAACTTGTATCTTAATATCCTATTAGGGAGTTTATAGCTAGTTGACAAAATAAAAATAATTTAAAGTTTCAAAAAGTGACGTATGGGATGTCGTTGAATTAGGAATGGTGTTCTGAATCGAGATATTGCCAAAGTTATTGGGTGTTCCATTACAACATCTAAAGTTGAGGTTATTTCCGGTTAAACCGGAAGTGACAAAATGCAATCCATCATGTCATAAAATGTGAAATAATATCACATACAAACCCACCAAATTTTATTTCTGTATTTTAAACAATAAGCAAGTTATAGGGGTGAGCGTTCCTCCCGAAACGCCCGGTATAATGAACTAAATGCATTTATGTACGAGAATCTTTAATTTATGACACCTCATTCAATAATAACACCCATTATGTCACGACCAACCTACTATCCATTATCTAAATACTCGTAGGTAGGCGAAAGAATAAACACAATAGACCATACACTTTCACCATATTTTCGTGAATTCTTATTCTTAATAGAGACCTCATATCTTTGACACAGAGATATGTTGACAGAGGAAAGATATGGCGTTAAATTGATAAGTTCTTCGAACCCATTAACGATGTACGGACAGTGGTACAAACACCGAGCAAATAAATATATTTACTTTTGATATTTCAAGCAGTTTATTGAATTTGGCCGGTCATAAACTTTTTAATATAAATGTTGTTGTTCCCAAAATTTCTCATGTACATGGTGTCCCATTCTCGACACTTTTATAGGGTATCTCCGTTATTGTTAGTGCCTATCAGAAAAGTAATGTAGGTGTCATGTCATCAAAAAATTGACAATTTCAAAATTACCCTATATTTTCTTAGTTAAAAGAGATACAGAAAAATGTTTTATACAGAAGTTTCTTTATATTGATTGTTGAATAATCTGTCGTTTTCAGAATAAGTATACGGGGTAAGGTAAGAAAGTTATCAGACCTAACCTCATTTTTTAAAATGGAACACCCTGTATATTTTAATCTAAAAAGATACTATTTGAAGTTCTCCTTTCAAATATATAACACACCATGGATGATATTGGTTTCCTAGGCGATTTATTGAAGTATATTACTTTAAACCACAGTAGACCATGAAACAGAAGCTAATATCCTAGAAACAACTATGTTGACTATTAACATTTAACGTCAATTTCATTTTTACATATTCATTTTCCAAAATGACCTATCAACATTTGGAAAAATTTGATATGATATCAGTTTATATTGAAAGTGGAAAAAAACGAAGAAATGGCGCAAAATGTATATTTTGTCGCTATCCGGAAAGACGCAACCATTTAAGGACATATTCCGAACATTTGCGATGATTCCCGTTATTTTTTACCTTAATCTGAATCTTTTATTTCGTTTCAAAGTAATTAAGTTTAAATAAATCGCCTAGGAAACCAATATCAACCACGGTATGCTATATATTTAAAAGGAAAATTTAAAATAGATTAAAATATACTACAGGGTGTTTTATTTTAATAAATTAGGTTAGGTCCGATAACTTTTTTACCTGACCCCGTATACTTATTCTGAAAACGGCAGATTATTCAACAATCTTTATAAATAAACTTCTGTATTAAACATTTTTCTGTATCTCTTTTAACTAAGAAAATATAGGGCCATTTTGAAATTGTCAATTTTTTGATTTTCCCCCGTATCTCTTAAGCGAGCAAAAATTTTCAAATTTCGATTTTACCATTTTAAGTTTGACCCAAAAAGAGCACATGACACCTACATTACTTTTTTGATAGAACTAACAATTATTACGGAGATACACTATAAAAGTGTCGAAAATGGAACACCCTGTACATGAGAAATTTTCGGAAGAACGACATTTATGTCAAAAAGTTAACAAACCGTTGAATACAGTTTTTCCTTTACTGTTCCTTTCATCATTTTTTGGGTATTTGTCTTTTAACTTAAGGTATACATACCGGCATGCTTGGCTGAGTTAAACATAGGAAATCCCATGTAATATTTGAGGTGGCTGGATATTGGCTCCCCTGTATATTTTATAAGAAAACTGCATTATAACTTTTTGAAAGGCCGACATGGAAAATCCATGTGCCGAGTTTGAATACATTCTGGTGAGCCAATCCTAAGCTAAAACCACGAAACTCTCATAGTTCAGATAATACAGAACACCAGCAAATTTAATTTTGACATTGACAAAATGAAAATTAGTATCGTTCACAATATTTTCATTATTCGTTATCTTCAGCTTTACGTCAATTTTTCGCAATAGCGTCATAGACATTATTTGCTGGTGTGGCTGTATTACCCAAAACAATGAGAGTTTCGTAGTTTTGCCATCGCATTTAATTGAATAGCTTAGAATTGGCTCACCAAAATGTATTGAAACTCGGTAGTTGGGTTTACCATGTCGGCATGTTCAAGAAATTATAATGCAGTTTTTCTATAAAATGTACAGGGGCGCCAATATCCAGCCACCTCAAAACTTACATGTGATTTCATATGTTCAACTCAACGATGCATCATCACCCGGTATACAACACCTGATGACAGTCTTAGAAACTGTTACTAAAAGCGTTTCGCTGAGAGATCATGTTAGAAATTAGGACATACGTCGAAAAAACTGGCGTCACAGACATTATTGCACGTATCGCCAGGCTCAAGTGGCACTGGGCTAGACACTTGGCCCGAATGGCCGACGGAAGATGGACGAAAAGGATGCTGGAGTGGAGACCTCGAGCTGACAAACGAAGCAGGGGAAGACCTCCAACGCGCTGGACAGATGATATAAAGAGAATAACGACCGACTGGATCATCATATTATGGAGAAGTCTTCATTTACTTGCAGACGATGAAAATTTAAAATATGTTGGAATGTAAATACATAATTATTGTGTGGTTATCTATCTGGCCTGCTCGGGCCTTCCAAAAATTGTTGCCCCATCCAGTATTCGAGTATTTGTCACCACGGGCACAGCCAAAACAGAGAGGAGTGGGCAGAGAGAAGGAAGGCCTATGTCCAGCAGTGGACGCAGAGGGGCTAGTTCATGATGATGATGATGATGATGATGATGATGATGTTGATGATGATGAATATGACCAAGTCACAATCCAAGGTTCCAATTTCAAATCGCAAGGTTTGCTAAAATAGCTTTCTCATGAACGTTTTTAAACTTGCGGTTTTCTTTTTTTTGTTTATCCCATGCTATGGCTACACTACGGGCTTCAACTGCTTCACCGTGTTTAATTCTAACAGATGCCCGTTCTTATATTTTACAACCACTTTCATTCTCATTTTCGCTTTCTTCTAAATTTGTGTCTTCAATTTTGCAATGCCCTGCAGCAGGGCCGGCCCCAGGGTAGGGCGATCCGGGCGGCCGCCCGGAGCGCAATGATCTAGGAGCGCAAAATCATGGAAAATGAAAATTAAAGAATATTTTTTATCATTCCGATATCATATCAATAAATTATTTTTCATAATATTGCATTGTCATCGGGTTTGTTCGTTGAAATCGGTGCACGGAACGTTTTTGTATGAGGGCCCAGATGAACCCGTTCAAGACCTCAAACAAAAATATAAAATAGATTTTTTTTTCACACTATAGATCAAGCAATAAATGCCTTGGAAACCAGATATAATTTGCTAAATACTCACAGTAATTATTTCAGCTTTTTGTATAATATTTTTGGTCTAAAAGACATGCCCAGAAATGAGCTACTGGCTCATTGCAAAGATTTGGAAGTAGTTTTAACTGATGAAAATTCAAGCGATCTTAACGCCCTGGAACTAGCCGATGAAATAAGCATTGTTTCGTCATTATTAACAAAAAAGGAAACCCCTGTTGAAGTTCTCAAGTTTATCGCTACACTTAAATTCGCACCAAACCTCAGCATAGCATTAAGAATCCTACTTACATCGCCAGTCACTGTGGCTTCAGGGGAAAGAAGCTTTTCAAAACTAAAAATATTAAAAAATTATCTCAGAACGATGCAGACGCAAAATCGTCTCAATGGATTGGCAATGATAGCTATAGAACACCAAATTAGTGACAAATTAGACTTGAAATCACTGGTTCTTGAGTTTGCCGAAAGAAAAGTTAGAAAAAGGGCATTTTAATTACTTTGGTTGGTTAGAATTTATTTATAATATGGGATATTAGTTTAGTTAGCATTACTACATTTTAATTTTTGTTATTTTGCCTTAAGTGCTAAATTGCTTATCTTGTTATCTGATGATTGACTTTTTAATAAAACGTTTTTTTGTTATTTTTTTTTTCAATGTTTTCTTGACTTTCTGATATGGTCGCATGAGATTTACTTAAAAAAAAGGTGGGGGGGGGGCGCAAAATTAAGGTTTTGCCCGGAGCGCCAAAATGTCTAGGGCCGGCCCTGCCTGCAGCAGAATAAGGGATGTAAACAGATATTTCCAAGAACGTACACACAGTTGTGCGCAAATCAAAATTGAAGATATTTTGAACATTTACTGTAGTTTACAATTATTACTCAAGGGGCCTACGATATTTAAACAACATAATTTATGAAATTTGGAATTGGCTGGAAATAACGTATATGTTTATATTGCAATAATATTGCTTATGAATTATACATCCAATACCTAAACAATATACAAGGTGTTCCATTTGAAAATCTTGAGAAACATAATTTTGAAATATGCCGTTTTTGGTACCTTATTATGAACACCCTGTATAAAATAGATAAACACTATTATATTCATAGTATCTTTAGACCCCTTGTTACAACGCTCACCTAATCCCATGGTTAAAAAAATAATTTTAGAATGTTTTTTGTGCTTTCTTTCCAGGACAATACAACTTTTTTTTTTAAATTTACTGCTCTAAAACTATCCAAGCAAATCAAATAACATTTTAAGTAATTCTAGAGGACACTAATACGAACCTAAATATGCAATAAAGTACCATTAAAAAAAAAATACAACTTTATGTTATCACACTTCCTCGCTCGAGCTTCGCACAGTAGTCCCTCGACATCGAGATATAAACATGGACTGTGCGTATATGAGAATGCATATAGATATTTTTTATTATATCATTACTTGGATTTTATATACAGTCCCAGAAGAAATGTCTACATTCATTTAAAATTCAGCGGTAAGTTTTTTCAAAAAACGCTCGTACCCGTCGATTTTGATTTTTTAATTTTTTTTTTGTGGTAATTTCATGTATACAGGGTAGCTCAAAAATAAGTTACGACCATCAACTTCATTTTTTCAAATGAAAACATATATTTTTTATTTCATTTTTGAATTTTGCATTGAATTCTAAGCATGTTTCATGTACCATGTCCTATACATAAACATAAAAGATAAAAAAATTAGGATTGAACATATCTATAAGTAAGACCTGTTTATTAAAAAAAACACAACAAAATCAAATTAAATGTTGAAAATGTGCGCCATTTACGGCTTGACAATATCCAAGACGATCAATAAACTCTCTTTGCACGTTCCCAACCATTTCCGGAGTTATGACACGCACTTCTCTTCGGATCCTTTCTTTCAACTCCTGCATATTTAACTTATTTGAGCTGGGCTGCATTCTTGGTGAAACGTAATTTCCATTGTGCGGAAGGTAAAGAAGAAGAACTACTTGTTATGTTTCACAGTTTTTATTTCAGTTGCCTGTTCAGTACTCCTTTGATAATGCCCTGAAAAGGTCGAAATACGCGTATCAGGCAACTGAAATAAAAACTGTGAAACATAACAAGTAGTTCTTCTTCTTTACTTTCCTGCATATTGTTTGGCCTGTTAACAAATACTTTTGATTTGAGGTAACCCCACAAAAAAAAGTCCAGCGGAGTTAGGTCTGGCGACCTAGCAGGCTATTCGATAGGTCCTCTCCTTCCAATCCACCGATTGGGAAAGGTTTCATCCAAAAATGTGCGCACAGTGGCCGCATAGTGCGGAGGAGCACCATCTTGTTGGAATATCAGTTCTTCGTCAGGGGAGTCTGGATCCAATGGATTCGGAAATAAAGCCACTAATGCTGGAATTAATTCTAGTTGGAGAAATTCGAGATATACTTGTCCAGTTAAATACTGTTCAAAGAAAAATGGACCAATTACTCTTTCGCGTACGATTCCACACCAAACATTTATTTTCTTAGGGTACTGGCTGTGAACAATGCGGATTTTCTGTTGCCCGATATCGACAATTTTGTCTGTTCACATTACCATTCAAATAGAACGTAGCTTCATCCGAAAAAATAATATTTTTTACTAAATTATTATCTAGATTGCACATATTTTGCATGCGTCCGCAAAACTCACTTCGCCTATCGAAATCATCTTCAAATAACTCATGCACTGGAATAACTTTGTATGGGTGATATTTGTGCTTTTGAACTACTAGGTGAACAACAGATTTCGGCATGTGTAAATCGGCCCCAATGTGCGACAGGGGAGTACATGGATTTTCTTCCAAGGAAAGCAAAACGTCAAGTTGTTCATTTTCATCTCGAGTAGGACGACAAGATTTAGGCAAATCTCTAACATGACCGAATTCTCTAAACTTAGCCTCTATTCTACTCACCATCTTTTGACATATGGGAGGACGATCAGCATGGATTTCATTAAATAATTGGGCTGTTTCTATTTGAGTACGTGTTTTATCAAAAAACCCAACCATGCATAGAATTTAATTTTTTTCCCGTTCCGTTAACTTCACCATTATTGTGAAAACCGCAACTTTAAAACTACGCTTGACAATAATTATACTTATTTGAAATAAAATTGTCATACAGTTTCTATGGAAATAAACGGTGACAGTGAGACAGTACACTCTTACTTATTATGGAGCCCAAAATGCCATATTGCCAGAAGATTTGATAGATCGTTGGATTCCCTAAATGATATGTTCAATCCTAATTTTTTCAATAACTGTTGAGTTTATGTATAGGACATGGTACATGAAACATTCTTAGAATTCAATGCAAAATTCAAAAATGAAATAAAAAATATATGTTTTCATTTGAAAAAATGAAGTTGATGGTCGTAACTTATTTTTGAGCTACCCTGTATACATGAAATTACCACAAAAAAAAAAATTAAAAATCAAAATCGACGGGTACGAGCGTTTTTTGAAAAAACTTACCGCTGAATTTTAAATGAATTTAGACATTTCTTCTGGGACTCACTGTAGAACAGCACTATTTAAAATAACAATTAAAATGTTAAAAATTATTCCAGTATACCTTATTTTTTTCTAATTAATTACGACCCTGTTTAAACATATTTTTTAATGTGACATCCTGTATATTAACTGATTTTCCAATTTCACGTCAAATTCTGAACATATACCACTTTGTTATATTAGCGTCTAAAATAATTCTTCTTCATCGGAAGAAGATGACAACGCACAGTCCATGTTTATATCTCGATATCGAGAGACAAACTGATCGACAGGCAAGGCAATAAGTTAGGCTCGGTGCGCCATTGTGGACACTACTGTGCGGTGCTATGGTACCAGGCTATGGTCGAGGGCGATGTGCGGTGCTCCGTTGTGGCCATACACTTAGGCAGGGTGCACACTGGAGAAACCAGTTTCAGGAAACCGGTTTCATGAAACAGGAAACTTAAGTTGCATGCAACTGATAGATTAGTTTAACATAGGGCTGTGCACACTGCGTTGCATGAAATTGTAATTTCATTGGTTTCTTGCAACTGGGTTACGTGAAATCCAAAAAACAGATTTCGTATAGGCTGCAGTTTCACGTTTCTAGTGGATTTATTTACTACAACGCAAAATTAACAAAGTTTTCAAAGTGCTTACCACGACACGCGTGTGCTGTTTTTAGTATGGCAGACATTTGTTTCCAAGGGAAGTTAGCAGAAGCTGTGTACAGCCACAGGGATAAAGTACAAAGAGCTTGGGAGAAGGAAGGTGTAGAAGACAAAGGAACTGAGGCAGGAAGTTCCTGTACAATTGGAAAAAAGAAAACCACCCCTCATCCCCCCCCCCCCAAAAAAAAAGACAGTCAAGCCAGTGAATGCTGATGCAGTTGTATTGGATTATATAAATTCAAAAAAGAGAGTCGTTAGTGATAATCCGAGAAAACAGTTTTTATTGAGTTTACTTCCAGATGTGGAAGACATGACTGTACCACAATTCAAGAAATTTCGGACGGGTGTTCTTCATTTGATAGATCAGATTGATGAACCAGCATGGACATATCAGGAACCAGCAATCAGTCCCAGCTCAAGACAGTCATGGTCTGGGGAGTCTTCACGATCATCATCCAATCAAACTTCTCCAATTGTCATATCCAATCAGCTTCTACTTCCTCCAAACTATAGTGATGAAGGAAATGATCGACTGTATACTGACCTGGCACCTTTTCTTAATAAGCCCTTAAATTAACTTACTTATTTGTTTTATGTTTAATGCAATATATTTGGCAATGATAAAACGGTTTTGACTTACCTCAGTGTTATTGTTATTTTTTCCTCAGGACTCAGAGCTAACCTCCAGTTGGTGTCCTTCTAAAAAAATCCTTAAATTTGACAGGATCACTACACAATTTACGAGCTACAACGTAAGTACTGTGTTGACGATCCCTGATCAACGGGTGAACCCAATACTTCCTTCTTTTCTTTTTCTTTAGCCACCACCACAAAATAACCACATCATCATCATCCGAATCCATCACGAAACTGATGGAAACCCGTTTCTTCTGTGTGCATGTTTTAAAGAAACGGTTTCCCTGAAACCAATTTCATGAAACCAGTTTCTTGAAACGGGTTTCTCCAGTGTGCACCCTGCCTTAGGCAGCATATGATTAAAATTTCTAACTTAATTCGTGTAGTAGCTATGAAAGCCTGACGCAATATTGCAGGACCCTGTATACGAAGAGACCGACCAGTATACAGCGAATATAATTCAATTTTTTTGTTGTATAAATCGGTAACGTCCTTTAAGTGCTTTCTAAGACATCATATCGCTCACGATTCACTTTTTTTATGTTGGAAGTGAAAATCACATCCCTTAATTGTCTCAGATAGTGATAACTGCCTCAACCTCCCAAACGGCAAACGCAAGTCAATTTAGGAAGCTTTATGTTTACCAAAATCCTTGAAACTTATAAGGGGGTGACCCCTTCCTTGCTACGCCGTAAACTAGTTGGTGAACAGTCCAGTCCTAGAGTCTGAACTACGTAAATCCATATTTTTGACAACTATGAAATTGTAGTTGTTCCTCGAAATATTATATAAATATTCCAATATCTTATTTTTAGTGACTAAACCTTAGACTTACAACGTATACACAACAGTCATAAAATGCAGACTTATTTTCAAATAAAAGAACCAAAGAGGTTGCATTCCGCGCTGCAAACGGCCACGATTGACGGTCACAATGGGCCTGAGAGAGAAAAAAGTTTAAAACAATCGCTAAAAAACGAAGAAGAGAAATAACACAAAAGACCGCAGTATAAAGGTACTACGCTATGGCTGTGTAATTAAGAAACTTGAGAGTTTTTGCAGTAGGTCCAAAGTACCAATTTATATACGGGGTGATAGGTTAATGCAAGTTGTGATAAAGAGCATACATATATTTTGGCTATGCTAATGCTATTTTGACGTTGTTTTTGTTCAGTGGGTTTTTATCCTTGTATATTTTGTCGGTGAGATATTTTGCTGATACCATAACACAACAAAATTTTTATCTTGCTGCCCAAGAAAAAACAACTGATTTTAGTTATTCTGAATGCGGTGATTCCAAAAACACTTAGCTTTTCTTCGTATCAGCTCTAGTTTTTGAGATAGGGCCTACTTATAATAAATTATAATATTAATATATTTGACAATTATAATAGAGAGACGGTGGCAATAGGGGGTCCGTGAAGTGGAATATCAGTAATTTGTTTTTTCGTGGAGTTTAGGCCCCCCTCTACAACTTTTATATCTGCTGAGAGGCGCTGTACCGCTTCAGATAAGAAATTCTCAATAACTTCAAAATTATATCGAGCCATGTCTGAAAATGAATTCACAGCATCTGCGTGACCCCAAAGTCACGGGAAACACATTTTCAAAAGTCAACCCTTGCATATACTTTTCCGAGCGTGTAAAAAAATGAAAATTAAAAAAAATAGAAAAAAAGCGAATTTGAAGTTGAAACTGTCTAGAATAGAACATTATATGTTAATTAAAGATTATGTGAAAAAAATGTTGTCGTTCCAGGTCTCGCCATTTCATTATTGGAATTTTTTTTAAATCTCATCGGAGGAAATTCGGACAACGATCGTGCCATGTCAGAAAATTGTCACACTACATTCCTTGACACCCAAATATTGTGGAAAAAAAAATTTCAGAAGAATCGCAACTAGCTAGGCGAAATTCTGACAATATTACGCAGAGATACCGGAAGGCAGGTATCGTTCAGTTGTATGGCGGGAAAAATTATTCGCAATATTCTTTTTATCAGAAAATTGTTTACGAGTCATCTCCATGTGAATTCAAATCGATGAAGCCCACTTGGACCCATGTCACTTGAGACTTTATATAATTTTTCCATTAATTTTTTTTTAAACGCTCGGAAAAGTATATGCACGGGTTAACTTGTCAGAAAATATATTTCCCGTGACTTTGGGGTCACGCAGATGCTGTAAATTCATTTTCAGACATAGCTCGATGTAATTTTGAATTTATTGAGAATTTCCTATCTAAAGCGGTACAGCGCCTCTCAGCAACGCTCTACGTCATTTCATCAGATATAAAAGTTGTAGAGGGGCACCTAAACTCCACGAAAAAACAAATTACTAATATTCCACTTCACGGACCCCCTTATTGTCACCTTTAACTATAATGGTCATAAACTTTATCAAAAATTCCGAGGACTATTTAATTATTTTTTTGCACCTGCGGATTTCTTATTTTCGTAGTTGCGATTAGCACAAAATATACATTAGAAGGCAATAAAAGAGAATTAAATTGTATACCGTAAGCCTCATAAATTAATTCGTTAACTTGGCTTGTGTCCTAGGGTATATTCCCTGCATGCATTTGCAAAATTTAGTTGAAACTTGAGTTTCATTGCAAGTGTGTTTATAAAATTAAGAGAAATACAGGACCGTATCCCAAAATTTCCTGATGTTGTTCAAAAAACCCTCGAAATGTCATTAATCCACAATGTGTCATATATCAGGAAAACAGAACCGTATTTAAAAAAAGAAAATTGATAGTGGCCCTTCGAAGACGACTCGTCGGATTACAAAACAATTAACGCTGTTAGATAGAGCGAAAAAGTGGCAATGCAAAAGTGCAATTTACTTTAGAATTCTATCTCAAAAAAACCCAGGAAAACAATTAAACGATTTTTCAGAATTTCGTTTTTTTCCGGATATCTCCGGAACTACTCGGAATTTTAAAACTTTCTAAACGGCATATTATTAGGCACGTAAATGCGCAACTTTACCTCCATCTAATCGACTTCGTATCTCTTACGGTTTCCAAGATCCCTATACTGGCCCTCCTTATCTTGGACACGTTGTATGCTAGCACAGAGCAAGGGCGCGGATCCAGTACTTCTGTTTGGGAGGAATTGCAAGGACAAGTTACGACAAGTAATACGCTGTCGCGCTTGTAATTTTTCGTGTTCCATTGTTGGTTTGGGGGGTTATGACCTCCATGACCCCCTCCGACAGCCATACCCAAATTTTGTAAAAGAAATTAGCGGGTCAAAAGTTAACAGGGGGAGGGGACATTCAAAAATAACCTCACGTACATGTGTGTTATTTTGCCGATGATTGATTTACGTACAAGATGAGTTGCTTTGCTGCTTTTGCTGTTGAAGTAAAACTCATTTTCCTAACGAGGCACTCAAATAAAACAACGTTCACAAGGTTCTTCAATAACCGTCAGGTTTATTGATATTTTAAGAAAAACTACGAAAGCAAGTCCAATTTAAATATTTTGGTTAGCGAACAGTTTATTTCAAGCCGTAAAGCTAAATTATTAATAATTATTTTCAATCGAATTCGTCGCAGCACCTTTTCCCAGCCTCGGCATTTTATGCCCGTATCAGATCTCACCTTCGTAAACCGAATAAGAAAAAAACAAGAGCCAATTTGGTCCGGTCGTCCAATCTATCTTAAAAGCAACAACCTTGGCATACCTCGATGATGACCAGATATCCCTCTATTGGTTTTTAAATAAGTATAATATACGTTGTTATAATATAGTTTAGATCATAGGCGGAGGCTAATTGAGGCTAAATAATCATTTGGAAACTTTTGCGATAAATGCAATTTAAAAATTTACATAGACAATACGGACACTGCCCTCTATGTGTTATATTTTTGTTATATATTAACATTGCAATAACAATATACAGGGTTGGGCGAATGTTCCGGAACGGCTTAATTACAGGAGAACGAAAAGTGATATCAAATCCGGGTTTTGAACAATCGATAGGACTAAAATTTTACTATTTGACTGTGCATTCCATATGTCAGTAACATCATCGACTGTCAAGATGTGACGTTAATTTTTTAAAAATATAACACCCTGTATAAAAACATTTTTTTTTTTAATACCATATGTCTAAATTCAATTGTTTCGAAAATATTGACAAATAAATAAGATTTTATTTTACAAAAATAAGTAACAATTTTTATATACAGGGTCCTGCAATAGTGCGTCAGGCCTCCATAGCTCCTATACGAATTAACTTAGGAATTTCATTCACATGCTGATTTATACTGTATCATAGGGTGTATTTCAGGAAAATATCTTTCCATATACAGGGTGGCTCGAAAAAGTATTATAACAAAAAGTTTAATTTTTTAAAATGGGACACCCAGTATTTTATTGCATATTTAGGTTCGTATTAATCTTCTCTATAATTACATGTTATTTAATTTGCTTTGGTAGTTTAAGAGAAATAAATTAAAAACTAAAAAAAAAAGTTTAGGAGTCCAGGAAAGAAAAATCCAAAAAACATTATAAATTACTTTTTTAACCACGGGATTGGGTGAGCTTTATAACAAAGGGTATATAGATACTATTAATAGTGTTTATCTATTTTATACAGGGTGTTCATAATAAGGTTCCAAAAACGATACATTTCAAGGTTAAGCCGTTTTCGAAATAATTCCAAATTTCATAAATTATAACATAGACATACTAATAATTGTATTGTATGTAAAATGTATTTCATTTTGATATGTGTCCAAGTAAATACGTTCTTGAAAAGATCGGTTTACATCCCTTAACATTTGAGGTCAAATAGTAGCTCAACGGTTCATTAGGGGTGGCTAAGCATAAAATAAATAATAAACAAATTTTTGCTAGTTCTTAATTTAAGAAAAATTGTTATGTAAGGCCAATAAATTATAATAAGAAATTAAAATAGATTTTATTGTGTATATTACTTGTGCAAAGATCAAAATGGAAGACATTCCATTTTAAAATCTTGAGAAAAATTGTTTCGAAATGTGTGTCATTTTTGAAACCTTATTATGACAACCCTGTATAAAATAGATAAACACAATTAGATTCATAGTATCTCAAGGCCCCTTGTTATAGAGATCACCCAATCCCGTGATTAAGAAAATTATTTAGAACGTTTTCTTCTGATTTTTCTTTCCAGGACTCTAAAGGTTTTTTTTTTATTGCTCTTAAACTACCAGAACAAATTAAAATTTTAGGTAATTATAAAGGACACTTAACAAACATAAATATATTACAACTTTATCTTAGCACCCTTTTTTGAAATATGAAAAAAATATTTTCGTGAAATACACCCTATGTTTTATACATATAAATCAGCATATGAATGAAATTCCTAACTTAACTCGTATAGGAGCTATGGAAGCTTGACGCAGTATTACAGGACCCCGTATATAGAATATAGGTAAAGTACGTTTCACGAAATTTCAGACCTAACCAGTGATTTTAACTGGTGCCACATATGCTCTATGGGAGTCTATGGGGTTAAAAATGCAATAATAGGGTGGGAGCCGTAGCACTGTATGTCCAATTTCTTCTGCCAATGTGTCACAAACATATACTTTTTTTATACAAAATGTCTTTAAAACTTCTAAAAGATCACTTTTTTTTATAACTTTCTTCAAAATATATATCATTCGCCGCCATGTAGTTCTGAATCTCCAATTTTGTATTATTTGAGCTTGGAGCTTTATGTAATTGGCGACTGTGATAGCTCGCATTTTCCATTACTATCACGCTATTCTGAGGAATGTTTGCTAAAAGACAATTCTTGAACCATTCCTCAAAAAGTTCGGCCGTTATATCTTCATGGTAGTCCAGCAAGAAATAAAAACTAACAAATTTTGCCACAAAAAGATATTTAAATATAAATTAAGCAACCTAACCTACCTGATGTGCCTATATTTAATTATAATTATAATTATTACAATCCGGTCCTTTCCACATAATAATAACAAACGGTCATAAATAATGGGATCGCCCAGGTACTTTTACTGCAGTCATTAAGTTATATCCATTTTTCGTGGAACAATCTTTACCTACATGTATTTTAGTATTGGTCGCAGACACAAAATCTAACCGCTCACTATAGTAAAGTTGTATTTTAGATTTCGAATTTGTGTTTGGTTATCCTGTTTGCAAGAAATAAATTTTCCGCCATCTTTATTGAAATTGTGGAAAGAATTGTAGCATAATTTTTTTCTAGAGTTTGAACTTACGGGAAAAATAACGGATAAAATTGACAACATCGCATGTTTTTTGACTAATCATATAAGTTTATGCAGGTTTGTTTACTAATTTTCAGGAATGCACACGCTGTATATCTCCATTAGGTATTCTTCGTTGACAACAAACATGGAACCGGTATTTCTATTTGTTTTGTACACGTTGTCGCCGTATTTGAAAAAGATTGTTGTGTAGATTAACGTACGTGATCTAAGCGACATACGTAACCTGTAACGTCCGTTCGTTTTGCGCTTAATCAATGGTAGGCAACTCTAAGCGTTCTCCTGCGGCGCGTTTTACGTAAGACTTTGGGATAACCCCCTTTAATATTATTTGAATTTACGTTGAATTGATTATTAGCTAGATGGCAGTTTATTAAATTTTGAAGTTTGTCCCATTTTGGTTTCGTCCAGAAGGTGTAATTCCCCACCCAGGAATTATTAATTAATGCCAATCTAACTGTTGAATCGTTTTAGAATATGTGAGATGAAGACTGGTCGACACTATCAGTAATGTCGCCAATCTTAGTGAGTAATGAAAAATTCATCGTAAGCCGAAGACGTTCCTACTTAAATTAATTTTTTCGGACGCTATTTTTGCGGTTACGATTTTTTCGTTTCGGTTTTTGTTTGTCAGGGATGCCAGCCGAGGGACAACTACGTGTATGTCGGTCTTTAAGGGGGCCCACCATCCTTTCCCCGTCAACAGGAAGCTGTCAGCAGTCCACCAGTGCACTTGCCGAAATGAGGGCAAAATTTGAGTCTTAGAAATTAAATGACTGAGTTTAATGTTAAAAGTATAGTTATTGGAACGTAGGACGACGCCTAACTTATGTACGAACTTTACTTTTGGTTGTATTGGCTCGGGCGCGTCCAATTTGAATATGACACGGCAAGTTTGCTATATTGATCAAGGAAGGGTTTTTATTTATTTAAGTCTTTGTCTTCTTAGGGGTTACGATTTTTTCGTTTCGGTTTTTGTTTGTCAGGGATGCCAGCCGAGGGACAACTACGTGTATGTCGGTCTTTAAGGGGGCCCACCATCCTTTCCCCGTCAACAGGAAGCTGTCAGCAGTCCACCAGTGCACTTGCCGAAATGAGGGCAAAATTTGAGTCTTAGAAATTAAATGACTGAGTTTAATGTTAAAAGTATAGTTATTGGAACGTAGGACGACGCCTAACTTATGTACAAACTTTACTTTTGGTTGTATTGGCTCGGGCGCGTCCAATTTGAATATGACACGGCAAGTTTGCTATATTGATCAAGGAAGGGTTTTTATTTATTTAAGTCTTTGTCTTCTTAGGGGTATTTAGGGGTTAGTCCTTTCGTCTGTCTGTCTGAGTATGCGACCCGAAGTATTCGTACGTTAATCATTTCCACTTTATGTACAATAAAGAATTAACCTTATGTACAATAGAGAATAAACCTAAGTTAATATTTGTCTCATCTAAAGAGAACTCAACTACCCTATAATTTCCAAAATGTAGAAACGCGGTAGAGGCTACTTATATTAACTTATGATATTTCATTTTTTCGGAGTTCTAGTAACCATTACTTTCATTCCGGACTCAGAAATGTCTTTTTTGTCGCCCAGGTGAAATTTTCGAACTCGAAAATTATTCTAAGCTTGGCGCAAAGTCTTTTTAGAATTGAGAATACTCAATATATCTCAATATTTTAATTTTAGCGAATTTTAATGTCATGGCAGCCGGACGCCACCCTCAGTGCAGGGACAACGGTGTCTTTATGACCGAACTATGGCTATTCTGCTTACTTCTCTACCTGACTTACTTCTCTCTGACACCGCCGAGATTTTAATAATTTCTATAACTTCTTCATTGGTGTCTTCTTTCTGGGCCTGTTCACTTGATAACTGTTAGCGGCAGTTATCAAGGCTGGCGACGTAATAATATTTCCTTAGGGGATATCGACGCGATGGAAGGATGTTCCAATAAGAAATACTATCTTGCCGTGATAGCACTCTCAAAAAATAACCGCCGGTATATGGATGATACCTTGTCAGCTAAACTTATAAAGCCTATGCTGAAATCGCGATTGGGCCCGTTACTAGGGTACGCACTAGTCAGCTGTCCCTGGTGTCTCCCACGTTGCGTTATCGAATTTCTTTCAATTTGGAATTATTTAAACTCGCACCCAAAACGAGTGTTCGAAGATATTTAGTTTTTATTTATACTCGCACCAAATACACTAGTGTTTGAAGACGAGTCAGCGTTATTTATACTCGCACTGAAACATACGAGTGTTCAAAAATAAATTTTACTGAGGAAGAGATCCGCAGTTGACTATTCTCGGAATCTTCGGTGATAAACACCCTAAAACCTGCAGCCAAATGGCGGACCCCCTGTTGAGTAAAAATTTAAACGCGGTTGAGAACGATTTTGGGAACCCAACCGGCGGTCGACCGCGCAGGGATTCACCTCTTAAAATTTTCTCAGGGAAAGATCAGCGGTTTGACTTTTCTCGGAATTTTCGGTGATGAACACTCTAAAATCTATAGCCAAATTATTTAACAATAATGACAAATATGATAGTTGTTAATCCGTTAGTGTCAAACGTAAAAGCAGGTATGAAAGATGGCCGTCCCAATAATGGCTTTACAAAAAGTACGTTCGGAACGCGAAAACGACAAAGAAAAATTATAGTAATTTTCAGAGCTCCCCGATTGTTTTTCGGGAAAGTTGTTTACAACATACCTAAGAATCTGAATTGTTTATTCTTCAAAGACTGTGAACCAAAGCCAAATCCTCCTTGATTTAAGATCCTTAGTTGTACACATGCTGGTCATTACATTCTGTAGAAATCATGAGAGAACAATAACAATTATGTTTTTTATTTAATTCGCTACAGCCAGCTTCACAATGGCCAAACTATAATTATTTTCCTTATTTGGCGCCTTATAAATCAGCAATAAATATATTTTTCTATTAACCTATTAATAAACCACTTTAGTTCACGTTTCACGTAGGCCACTTCTGCGTGGGTTTGCAAACTACAATTTTCCAAACAAAAATTTAATGTAATTACGAGTACGATCTAAGGTACTGTTACTGCTACCTTTTAAAGAAAATATAAAGCCAGTTATTAGTACTGTCTATACATGGTATGGTAAAAGATTTTTACTTTGTTGATTTCATTCTACTTTAGCTAATCTAAAGATATACTCGACTCTAAGGGATTGACCGAACCGGGAATTTTGCCGGGCCGCCGTAATTTCGACCACTGGATCGAGTTCTCTCGTATGGACTGCTTGTCAGTAGTGCAGTTCGCGTTTATGACGCTAGATGTTTTATTTCATTAAAAACCAGAAGGGGAAGTCCCTAAGTAATATTCTGTGATGTGATACTCATTTCAATGTGATCTGGTGTGTCCATATAATTATTTATTAGGTTAGGAAAAATGCCGTATTAGAATCGGCAATAAAAATTTCCGGCGCAATGGCAATTATAATTGCACGAATTCATGCGCAGTAAATCGTTCTCTATCAGCTGGCGCATTACCAACAGTCAGAACAGCAGTTATTAGTCTCGAAATCCCTAAAATATCCCCATAATTAGAGATGTGCAAACTTGTTCGTTTTGATTAGCAGTTAAAGCAGATACTGCTACTTACAAATGGCAGTTCAAAAAAGTTGCTACGTATTAGCAGTACATATGCTTAATAAAGAATGTGAACTGTTAATTTAAATACCAGTTAGTTTAAATATCCATTAGCTGTTCATAGGTGCTTCGACCAACTAATAAACATTTAAAAATAACAGAATAATCCATCTCTACCCAGACTTGCACCGGCAATGGCAATGAATATGGCACGTGCCCCATTTCTGGCAATGCGAGACAGCTGATCGAGAACGGTGTACTGCGCATGAATCCGTGCAATTTTAATTGCCAGAAGACTAGAATTGCGACTGTAATACAAGCCGTATTAGAGTCGGCAATTTTTATTGCGCCAGCAATGGCAATTATAATTGCAAGGATTCATGCGCAGTACACCGTCCTCGATCAGCTGGTCCAATACTGCTCGTATTGCGGGCGCAATGCGAGAATGGAATCCGTATTACAGTCGGAAATTCTACTCTTCTGACAATTAAATTTGAACGGATTCATGCGCAGAACACCGTTCCCGATCAGCTAGCTGTCTCTCGTTGCCAGAAATGGGGCACGCGCCATTTTAATTGCCATTTCCGGTGCAATTGGGTAGAGAAGGATTATTCTGTTATTTTTAACGGTTTATTATTTGGTCGAAGCAGGTATGAACAGCTAATGGCCATTTAAACCCACTGGTACTTAAATTAGCAGTTCACATTCTTTATTAAACTTATGGACTGCTAATTCGTAGCAACTTTTTGCAGCTCCTATTTGTAAATAGCAGTAGCTGCTTTAACTGATGGTACTCAAAATGAACAGGTTTTCCCATATCTAATTCTCGGGGTATTTTAGGGTTTTCGACAGTACCAACTGCTGTTTTAACTATTGACAATGCTCCAGCTGATCGAGAATGGTTTACTGCTCATGAATACGTGCAATTATAATTGCCATTGCCGGCGCAAGAGCCAAATTTGCCGACTCTAATACGGATTTAAAAGCCGATTCGTGTAAAACACGTGCTTGGCACACGCATACACCGGTTTGGCAAAATATGTTATCATTTAATCATATGAATTTTGCTAAGACGTTGAGAGCATACTGTGAATTTACCCCGCAAATTCATAAGATTCAATGATACACTATTTTGCCGAGCCGATGCTTTGCATCATGTGAAAAACTTTAAGAAAGGTGATGAACAATTATCAACAGTTGCAGATAATTTAGCAGTTAGGGTTTGTTCGCGTTTTAGAAAATCGTTTTGTTACTTTTGTAAATAAAGGTTGATCAGAAGAAATTACATTTGCGAGTAAAGATAAACGGTCCTCAATTTTTGTTATTTAATTAAGTGCTACTTTTTATTAACACAAATTTTGTAGGTGTTTTATCAAGAAATGATGTTTTTATTGGTTTTTAAATTTTAAAATAGAATCGGTCGGACGTAATCTTTCATTCGTCTGGAACAATAGATCCGGTGTTTAGGCCGGAGTACTACTGCCGGATTTCCGTCCCATCCCTACTCGATTCCACTGACAACATCACAACGCATATCGTCAACACCAGGTATCGATACTGTGTCGTTTTTAAAATATGCTAATAAGAAAAAATATTTTTTTTTTTAAATCGACTCTAAAGCCGGGCTCAAACGACTGGTGTACTTGACCAATATTTGTTGCTGGCGTATACTTGCCACGTCGTGTGAATGGTTTACTTGTACACAATAATCGAGTACTTATCCGAGTACCGAGTACAGAAATGACCGATTTGACATCACACCGAGATCGAGCACTACCTTCGAGTGTAGTCGGTGTTTGCCGGAATCGATATTATTCCTATTCGATAGTCGATCATCATCGGCGTCGGCATCCCCTATCATAAATTGCGTGCAGCGGGTAGGGTCACTCTAGGTGGATGTAACTTTGTTTCTGTTTGTATGAAATTGGGAAATAATCGTTATTTTCAGAATCGAGTACACAAGAATCGCGAACTTTCAAGAATCGAGTACCGATTTCAAGTATAAAAGTGACCGCCGAAAAAGAAATCGCCTACTACCAAAAAAATTGGATATGATAATATTTTTAAATTCTTCTTGTCATTAAATTTGTTACTTATGTTCATCATTAGGCATGTATCAAAAAGTAATCAATAACGGCTGATCCATCTTATTCCATCCCTGTTTTCACTCAGCGTCTTATTCAGATGCAAAACAGTTCTTATTCTGCAGGTAAACCGGTTCCAAATCGACCAAAAGTGCCGGAGTTAAGAGCGGAAAGTAGTAATTTAACTCGGTACTCGAATACCGTACTGGATTCTCGATACCAGTATCCGAGTGCAGCCAGTACATTAAAGAATGGAGTTCTTATTTGTACTCGAGTACCAACAGTAATTGACAACTCTAACACGATACTTGGCAAGTATACTCCATTAAGGTGGCTACTCACTATCCGGTACTTGGCAAGTAATTGTCAAGTACTTGCCAAATTTCTAGTAATGTGTACGAAGACTTGCCTATACCCAAGTTGAGAATGGTACTTCCCGTTTGCTCACTGTCTGTAAATCATCGCATGTCAAAGGATGCGAGCAGCACATTGCAAGAAGGCGCTAAATTACTCGGCACACGCCGCGACAAGTTTTGATTATTTTGTTTGTTATTTGAGCCAAATTTATATTTTTTGACAAACCTCATATATGACTGAAAAAATTTAACATCTGATTGGTTATATTACTACACTGTTTATAAATATAAACCACGTGACTAAAATGTCCTTTTTAGTCCCTAGGTTTATAATGGGTATCATTTAACTGGTTAGCAAAATATTCTTATTTTTGCGAACAGAAAAATGTAATCGCTCAGCCAAAATGCCAGCAAACATTTCTGAATCGTGACAGTGCCCTGGGAAAACAAGTGAAAACCCGCCCCACTACACCTTTTGTAGCCGATTTCCTTCTGTATTCGGCAAAAGAAAACACAAGAAAGTTACATAAATTGACAGTGCCCTGGGACATCTGAAGTAAATTGCTTCTAGATATGTTTTTTCTATTGACCAATTGTAAATTCTTGCTGACCAAGTAATCATTTCGCAGTTCGACTGTTAATAACCATTTAATTACTTCTCGTTCAGTGATCTCTGAAAATCGGCGCTAAAAAATTATATTATTTTGAAAATGTATATTTGTATTGAGGGCTATCGAAGTAGCTATCGAAGTATGTTGCCGAGATAAGGATTTTTTAATAAAATTACAATAAAATTATTAGTTTTAAAATAAATATTTAAAAATCAAGTTAATTTTTAAAGGATTTCGGTATTCCAGGATTGGCACCCCTACTTCAAAACCATTAGATTTGGGAAAATTCTATAATATTGGAAAATAAATTGTAATATCCTATACAACTTTTAACGACTAAGAATCAAGAGTAAATGTTGTATACCCAATCATAGTACTTAAAATGCGTAGGAACAGGAACGTTAAAGAAGTTGTCAGTTACCCAACCCAGTCTTATTCGTCATATTATAGCAACGCGTATTTTAGCTCCGATCCAATATAAGAATGCATTGATTAGTTACAGTAAAGACACGTTCGCTAGTGGGTGGTTAACGGTGACGTAGATGTGAAAGATTGTTGGTGGTGATTGTAAAACCCACACCTTCTATGGCAAAGAAAATGAACGGGTACTGTTTATAGTAAATGCAATTATGGGGATTGTGTTGGTTATTTTACTTCTAAACAGGGACGTATTTTAATCTTAACGATATTTCCTTCGGGTTTGTTTCCATATCTCCTATTAAAGAAGCATAGCTCGCGATTGTTAACTATAGTTGATATTCTATCTATACTGTGATGGAATTCCCATGGAATTAAAAATTCTCTTTTTAATTATTTATTCAAGAAATATTATTTTTTGCGACCAACTTGAAAGAGCAGAAGCCACCTTCCGCCGTTGCCGTAAAAAAAGAAAAAGGGCAAGTGCTGGCTGGATAATACGGTGGACTGATCTACATTCAAAATAAGGCCAACTGCAATATATCCAGATTTAAACGAATTCTAGCATTAATCATATTTTAAGGTATGCTTAAGAAAACTTAAAAAAATATTGTTTCTAGAGTTATTAACTCCGACAATTTCGCTCACTGAAATTTGCTCGTGTGTCAGGTAAAGTCGGTTCGTTTTATGAAGTCCGATATCGGATTAAATCATTAAAGGTTGTAAAACAGTAAGACGGTTAAGTTAACAATACCTTCGCTATACTTGATCGTACCAAACATTCCACTGGTTCACTATAGTGGGCAGGGCAAAATCAGCGGTTCCAAAACAAAATTATCTTAGAATGATGTAACGCGATAAATATTTTTATCTTGTTTATTTTTCACTCATAGTTTTTTTTGTTTATCAAATGAAAAACATTTTGCGTCAATAAGTTAAAGATTTTCTCAGGTACTTTTTCCTAGAATTTAGTTATTTTGGGATCATTATAGTTAAATCTATATAATAATCACTATTTTCCAAGAAATAATTAAAATTTGGTCAAGTGCAGGATGGTATGTTCTATTTTAAATAAGTAGTTATGCTTTTTGCTTTTAGTTTGTTTCTCATTGTGTGTGAATTAAAAGCAGTTATAAAGCAAAGTTATGGAAAATTTTCAGCTAGGTGACACAACGCCTAGAAGGTATTTATATCCAGGTGAACGCCGTTTGGTATTACAAGTGGAACTTTATTATACTTTAGAAAAAGATAACTCTGGCCCGTTAGTGTCTGTATTGGCAGTGCAAAAACGAACGTCTGATGCTTGCGGCATTTTAGATAAGACCTTAAGAAGACTTCGAAAAATGAGTGAAGAGGAATTGGACAGACCATATAAAAGAGTTCGTCTCCATTCTAAAACCATTTATTTATCCCAAGGGATAAAACTATCGATTAGGAATATTGTTTATGTATAAAGCCAAGGAATATGTTACCCTCAAAGCTATTCTTGAAAGATAAAGAAGAAAGAACTTTGCGATATTGGAACCAGTTTGTACAAAAAAATTTTTTTAAGGGAATATTTAAGAAACAAAAAATTGGAATTGTCAAGGCAAGTTGTTTTTCTTGACGAAACATGGATATATGCAAACGGAACTTCAACAAAATCGTGGCAGGATGATTCGAAACATTGCTATTGCCAGTAATGGAAAAGGGTATATAATAATACATTCTGGCAATGAAGAAGGGTTTGTTTCAAATGGCAGTGCCATATTTTCATGAACAAAAATTCGTAAAACTAATTTGACTAAATACTATAAAAGCTAAAAAATAGTTATTTTTCTTTACCTAAACTAATTTTTTATTTACTTTAAATTATTTTAATTAGAAAATACCTAAAATATAATTGATTGTTTGAGAGCCACCGTTTACCCTGCTGGAGAGGTTTCATTGCTTAGCGGACTTCATACATCGTACCGACTTTAACGCAGAGGCCTTTCCACTATGTTCCAAAGTATACTACAGGGCGTTGCAAAATACTAGTATTTTGATTTTTTGGAAAAATGATAAAAAATATGTTTTTAAATGAAACACCCTGTATTTTATCTGTGGTCCTAGAAGCTCTTGAAATTGTATATCTTTTTATGTGTAATGTTGCTATACCTATCTCGCTCACTTATTTAGCAAAATTAATTATTACATTAATAGGGATTCTAATAAAAATTGATTGTGATTCTATTATATAAGCTATCAAATTTTCTAAGTGATCCGTTGAATAGTTCTTCATAAAAGTCTAATAGGCCATCCACCATCAATCACCCTTTGTACGTATAGTAAAATTTTAACAAACATTTTTGGTAAAAATTACTAAAATATTTAGTAAAAATTACCAAAACATTTAGTAACCTATTTTTGGTAAAATTTACTAAAATGTTTTGTAAAATTGACTAAGATCTTGAAAAATTTACTAAAATCTTTTGTAAAAATTTTAACACATGGTATTCCCAAGCGGCGATCCAAGTACCCGTACCCAACGTCGTCGGTTGACTTCCCGATCGACGGTATTTGTTCCCTGTTAAGTTCGCCACTGTTATTACTTATGGGAACCTGTTGCATCTGATGTATGCCTTTTATTCTTGTAAAAATACGAACCGTGCCTAACGTCACTTGACTTCGGTGATCGATGAAACGCTTCTTATTAACCTTCCCACTTGTTCTCCTTAAGAAAATCGAGCTCTGATTAATCCATTGCATGTGGTTTTAAGCTTTTCATTCTTGTCACAAAGCATTTTTACAACACTTTATTTGAACTTGGTCATTTTTACAGTAAAAAATACTTAAAGTACAATAATAGTCGTCAGTAAAATGTACCATACATTTAAAAATATTTACCTACTGGAGTTATAAATAAATTATTTTCGCTTACATTCGTTGTAAAATTTACAATATTTTACTTGATTTTACTATATTTATTAGAAATACTAACTATACTTACAATTTTGTTTTCTTGACCGTTTTTTTAAATTATAGATAGTTTGTTTTTGGGGTTCGGTCACTTTGAAATGAAATTCCAGTGTTTGGTTAACGTTTCGGTTTATTATACTAAACCATCGTCAGAACGATTTATTATAAAGAAAAAAAGGTGTATAAATAAAATAGAAAGAAGCAATATTTTTGGCGGTGTTAGTGACATATTTCTTATTTTATATTAATATAAGTTATGTATAGAATAAAATGAAAAAATATATAAATGCACATACCTTGTACAATTTTCACTAACTTACACTAAAATTGTAACATTTTTTCTTGTTGTTGAGTGGATGTGAACTACCTAAGTTATACCATTCAGTAATAAGATAGGTTATTATTTAAATACAATAAAATAAAAGGTATTGCATATTTAACATTATTTACATTTTGGTTATTTGGTTTGTTTCCATCCTTACAATGGTGGTTACAGAAAGGGTTTTGGGAAATTCTATATTAAAATTATTTGGTGCTATTAATATTTTTATGATGGTAAAGATTTGCATTTAGTTTGATGTAATTATATTATTGTAAATATTACTAAGGTTATCTGTATGAGTGCTAAAATTGATCGTATTATTGTTTTTTTTATATGAATAATTTCTTTGATGTTGCGTTTTTTGTAATTTGTTTCGTAATCTAAGACTTGAACTTCGTCAAAATTAAAGTTGTGAAGGTAATCTAATGAGTGTTTAGATAGGGCAGTTTGGGATTGATTCGTATGGCGTAGACTGGTTTTATGTTCTTTGATTCTATTTTTGAGTATTGTTTTGTTTTGCCAATGTAAGTTTTAGAGCAATCGGAACAATCTATTTTATATATCAGATTTAATTTATTGAAAAATTTTTTTGTTTGGTTGTACGGTTTTTCTGCTATGGTTATGTTATTTGGTTTAAGTACCTTTTTGATTTCATTATTTATTTCAGGAATATGTGGAAGAGAGATATATTTTTGTTGTTTAACATTATTTGGTTTATGGTTGGTATTGTTGTAAATTTTATTTATTCTATTTTTAATCAGTGGTCCAGTGATTTTTTTTGGATAATTATTTATTTTTAGAACCTCTCTAATTTTATTAAGGGTTTGTGGTTTATGTTCAGTGTGTTATAGTCGGACTGCTCGATCAACAAGCGAATGAACAACACTTTTTTGTATTTATTTGGAGTGAGATTCGAAATTTAGATATCTGCCGGACCATATGGGTTTCGTATACCAGTTTGTCTTGACGTTGCCGTCGTATTCAGTTAATGTTTATATCTAGGAAATTTATTGATTTATTGTTTTCAGTTTCATGTGTGAATTTTAATTTTAAATAAATTCAATTCCTTTCACGAAAAATTAAAATTACATCAAACTAAATGCAAATCTTTACCATCATAGGATTTCCCAAACCCTTTCTGTAACCATCATTGTTAAAAATGTAAACAAACCAAATACCCGAAATGTAAATAATGTTAAATATGCATATATACCTTTTATTTGATTGTATTTAAATAATAGCCTACCTTATTACTGAATGGTATAACTTAGTTAAAGAAAAAGTTCAGTTCACGTCCACTCAACAACAAGAGAAAATGTTCATTTATCTGATTTTTCATTTCAATCTATTTTATACATAACTTATATTAACATAAAATAAGAAATTTGGCACTAACACCGTCAAAAATGTTGATTCTTTCTATTTTATTTATAGGCCTTTTTTTCTTTAAAATAATTGGTTCTGACGATGGTTTAGTATAATAAACCGAAACGTTAACCAAACACTGGAATTTCATTTCAAGTGACCGAAACCCAAAAACAAACGATCTATAAACTAACTATACTTTTTTTATAAATTATGTGTATCTACAATAATATTTTGTAATTAATACTTATTTTATTGCAAATCATACAATAAAATCATTTTACTATAGTGTACAGGTATCTCCGTAATTGTTAGTACTATCAAAAAAGTAATGTAGGTGTCATGTGCTCTTTTTGGGTCAAGCTTAAAATGGCACAATCAAAATTTGAAAATTTACGCTTGCTTAAGAGATACGGGGGAAAATCAAAAAATAGACAATATCAAAATTATCCTATATTTTTTTAGTTAAAAGAGATACAGAAAAATGTTTTATACAGAGGTTTCTTTATAAAGATTGTTGAATAATCTGCCGTTTTCAAAATAAGTATACGGGGTCAGGTAAAAAAGTTATCGGACCTAACCTAATATTTTAAAATGGAACACTCTGTATATTTTAATCTGAAAAGACAGCTTTTTAAATTCTCCTTTCAAATATATAACACACCATGCATGATATTGGTTTTCTAGGCGATTTATTGAAACTTTATGACTTAAATCTATTATCATAGAAACAACTATGTTGATATTCTAGTTGTTATTAACGTCAATTTCGTTTTTACATATTCATTTGTAAGAATGACTTATCAACATTTTGAAAAATTTGATATGATATCAGTTTATATTGAAAGTGGAAAAACGAAGAAATGCCGCCAAATTTATATTTCATTCGCTATCCGGAAAAACGGCAACCTTTAAGGACAATATTTCGAACATTTGCGATGATTCCCGTTATTTTTTACTTTAATCTGAATCATTTATTTCGTTTCAAAGTAATAAAGGTTAAATAAATCTCCTAGGAAACCAATATCATCCATGGTAGGTATGTTATGTATTTAAATATGCTAACTTTTTAGATTAAAGTATATAGGGTGTCCCATTTAAAAAAATGAGGTTAGGTCCGATAACTTTTTTACTTGACCCCGTATACTTATTCTGAAAACGGCTGGTTATTCAACAATCATTATAAAGGAACTTCTGTATAAAACATTTTTCTGTATCTCTTTTAACTATATTACTTTTTTGATTTTCTCCCGTATTTTAAGTTTGAACAAAAAACAGCACATGACACTACATTATTTTTTGATAACACTAATAATTATGGAGATACCCTATAAAAGTGTCGAAAATGGGGCACCCAGTATATAAAAATTTACAATATATTTTAGTAATTACTTGACTTTACTAAATTTCCTAGAAATCCTAACTATATTTTTTTGTAAATTATGGTTACAATATTATTTTGTTATAGTATTTGCAGAATTATACCGTTGATCTTTTGACTGCAATAAAACCTCATTATCCTTCGACCATAAAATAAATAAGGAAATCCCAAATTTTAAAACCTTTTCGAGCAGAGCCGGACCAGGTATACAAATTCAATTTATACCTATGCCTGATACATATATAAATACAAAGTGATTTTTAATAATTTTAATCTTTAGTGGTTTTCCGGCGAGTAATTTTTAGTTAGGCTTATTAGTGGTAGAATGTGGCGTCGCGTCCTTGGAATTGTGCTGATAGCGGGGCATCTTCAAGTGTCATTTTTAAAAGAAAGCATTTATCTACCGATGCCCAACTAATAATTAAAAATGTGTATCAATCGTTAAAGGCTAAAATATGGGGTTGTATGGGCTATTATTCCTCTCCAAACAAACCCGAACAAACCCTCAAGTGAGTAGAAATTTTAATTCGATGGATGCTTTAGCAGAGACGTCTACTTTGACAAAAACTCCTTTATCTTCGGTAAGAGACGTAGTACTTAAACCTGTTAATCCTAGAAAAAATCGGAGTGATTCTGGCACATTTAGAAGCATTGACGAAAATGACATGGATTTATTAAGAAGAAAGATTTACCAAATGTATAAGGCACAAACTGTACCCACTTTGATTTCCCTCAAAGAGCGGCTGATTAAAGACGAAACAAATATCTCTTGCAGCCTTTCAAGCCTTAGGAAAATATTGCGTAAAATGGGTTTTAAATACCGAAGCATTGATAAAAGACAAACATTAATGGAATCTCAATATTTACGGGAATGGAGACTTAAATATTTAACAGCTGTTAAACAATTTAGAGAAGAAAATCGTCCAATTATTTACCTTGACGAAACATGGTTCGATACCCATGACACTCCAAGAAAAGGTTGGGATGATTCTTCCAAAAAATGTTAAACCAAGGCACCATCAAATAAAGGCAAAAGAATCACAATATTACATGCTGGTTCAGAGAACGGGTTTGTTCCAAATTGTCTGTTGCTTTCAGCTAAAAGCATAGCAGATTATTCTTTAGATTACCATCAAGATACCGACGCACAACTTTTTGAAGATTGGTTTAAACATAAACGCCTTAAAAATATACCTGAAAATAGCGTCATTGTAATGGACAATGCTAGTTATCATAGTCGGCAAGCAAAAATCATTCCCAATTCTAATAATACAAAAGCAGAAATTCCAAATTTTATGATTGAAAATGATTTATATTTTGAAGAAACTTACAAAAAATGAGAATTGCTAGAAGTATTAAAAGCTTTTAAAATAAATAAGGAATACGAGTGTGACAAACTTGCAGCAGAAAATGGACATACAGTGTTGCGTCTTCCTCTGTACTATTGTATATTCAATCCTATTGAGCTAATATGGCACCAATTAAAACCCGAACAAACCCAATATTAGGAGAAATAATATTTCTCCTACATTAAATGCATCTGTAGTAGAATTAATTAAAAACGAAGTAAGAAAAATTTCTGCAGACAGCCGGAAAAACTGTGTACAGCATGTACTTAAGGTGGAAAATTCTTACAATTGTATGATTACAAATGTTCAACCCTTAATTATATGTTTAGGCTTAGATGAAGATAGTGATAGTGATACAGAGTTAAATTTTGAATAAATTATCAATAGTTTCTTAGAATTTAATTAATTTTTATTGTACTTGTTATCCTAATAGTTATACTTTTAAATTATATTATTTTCAATTATCATTAATTGTTATCATTCTTTTACATTTATTATATGTACCTAAAACTAAAAATACCTATCTATTTATTTTAAATTATAAAAATAAATCATGTGGTGTGGTATACATTTTCAAGCCGGCCCTGATCCCATTTATTGAGCTTTGAAGAGGTTGAGGCGTATACAATAGGGTTTAATCAGGTAGTTTATTTATGGCAGTAAGAGTCAACGGTATAATTCTGCAACAAATATACGGATTACTAATAAAAAAATAATTTTATAGGAAATTTTACAATAAAATCTTTACTATAATAATTTTCGTGCAGGAAGATTATCCAGAATTTGCGTCTATCGAGTCACCCAGTATTTTAATTATGCTGCCCTGTGACCCTTTGATTTATTTCTTTCGATTATTTATGCACAGTTAAAAATAGGAAGACCTAAAAAACGGAACTTTAAAACCGGATACCATAACGTCGGAAGGGGTCAAATGCACGTGTACATGCTAAGCGACCCTCTACTTGTAGTGATTTCTATTCATGATAAATGTCAAGGATTTCACTTTAACATATTAGGGCCTTCCTTTACAATTAGGATACACGCTGGGTGGCTTCCTATTATTTTAGCTCGGTGTATTGTGTTACTTGCCGAGGGTACTTCTTGTACTTCCAGGGGTGACTACTTCTTTGAATATAGTTTAATGAACATGAAGTGGTAAGTGGTGGTTGGTAATTTCCTAGTCGTTGAAAAATCCTTTATTTCCGTGTAATCTTAAATTAGGAGATTTAATTTAAATGTGTATTAATACAACACTCCCCGACAATAAAAACTGGACAAAGATATTGTTAGTCAGGTTTATAGTCCTGTAACTATTTTAATTGTTGTCCGATCTTGGTGACATTTTTAGCAAAGTGTAGACTTGTGTCTGGAGATGATATCCTTCATTTTACTTTTCAAAAAATACTGATGTCTCAATCATTATACAGGCAGAAACAAAAGTTACTTTTTTACCCTTAATTTCTTAATGCCCTGTGGAAAAATTGAGCGGTAGAATTTAGCTGAATTATGTTTTGTTTTGAAGAGTGATCTTTTCTTAATTCAATACTTTTTGGTTCACGTCATTAACTGCTTTTTAGAAGAAGATACAAATTTTTTTTAAAGAAAGTGCGGTTTTTCAATTTTATTCACAATTCAGAACATTACATTATTCTATGGAGTAGCATAAACAAATATACAAATATTATTCTCGCGTATTGCCCACTTCTACCATGTGACGAGGCATGTTTCAATAGAATACGGGCTATTAATTTTTGGATATTTGTTTATGCTACTTGATAAAACAATGATGTTCTGAATTGTGAATAAAATTGAAAACCTGCAATATTTTCTTTTAAAAAATAGATAATGACGTGAACCAAAAAATATTGTGTTAAGAAAAGGTCATACTTCAAAACAAAATATAATGAAGCTAAATTCTACCCCTCAATTCTTCCACAGGGCGTTAAGATATTACGCTTCAAAAAGTAACTTTTGTTTCTGCCTGTATAATGATCAATACATGATTATTTTTGAAAACTAAAATTTAGGATATCATCCCAAGACTCAAGTCTACACTTTTACAAAATTTCACCAAGATCGGAAAACAATTAAAAAAGTTACAGGATGAATTCCGATTAAAATTGAAAAATTGCAGTACTTTCTTTAAAAATTTGTATCTTCTTTTAAAAAGCACATAATGACGTGGACAAAAAACATTGTGTTAAGAAAAGGTCACGTTTCAAAACAAAATACAATCTAGCTAAATTCTACCCCGCTCAATTTTTCTACAAGGCGTTAACAAATTAAGGATCAAAAAGTAACTTTTGTTTCTGCCTGTATAATGATCAAAACATCAGTATTTTTGAAAACTAAAATTCAGGATATCATCCCAAGACACAAGTCTACATTTTACTAAAAATTTCACCAAAATCGGAAAACAATTAAAAAAGTTACAGGACTATAAAAAGGACTTACCCTCTGACATTTTCCAGCCGAACATTTTCGGTTATTCGATATTCACACTATCGAGTGTATTTATGATAATATTTTTGTTTCAGGGATGCGGCAACAACATGACGTATGTGCGTCGGACTTGCGCCTTCTGGGCCATTTTAGCAACCCTACTTCATTACGCCTTTGGTGGTAAGTAGAACATTTCTATGCACGTAGTACAAGTTTCTATGAAAAGTACTAGAAAATGAGTCGGAGGTTTTGGTTTTGGAATGTAATTCTTTGTAAATATATAAAATGAAACAAAAGTTTACTTTGTTATTTGTCACTATATTAAAAGGGTTTGGCGTTACGGCCGTTTCGTAGTACAGCTACATCTTCAGGACGCTCACACGAGAGTGATCCCAAACTAAGTGTATATAAAGCTGAATTTATAAACTCGACGTTGACGATTGACGGTGCTGTTCGACGGTGACGGTACAGCTTAAGCATATTGAAATGCATAAGACCATTTATATTTGACGATGACGGTGCAGTTTGACGGTGGGTGACGGCCGACATGAACCAATTTTATCTTTTGACGGTGGACGGCCGTAGCAACGTTCGTAGCAAGTTTACACAGCCAATCAAAATCGTGTTTACCTGTCACGTGATATTTTGTAAATATTATTTTATTTTATACCATCTTATTAACCATTTTAAAGTGTACTGTTGATAAGTGTTGATAGTATCATTCAGATCACATAAACACCAAAATTAATATAATCACATAAAAATACAGAAAAGCCGAGAAAAACAGGTTATAGGTTATCGTCGCCATCGTCAAGTTTATAAATCCAGCTTTTTACGGCACCGTCAAACAGCACCGTCAAACTGCACCGTCAATCGTCACTGTCGAGTTTATAAATTGGCCTTAATACTCGTATAGGTAGTAGTAAAAATTATTGGTAGTAGTAAAAAATAAAACACAGTAGTGTAATAAACTTAAAATAGGGACAAACGGGTCAGTATTCAAAGAATCCACATGACAGATGTGATTTTTACAATAGTTTTAATAACGGGGAGTTGCCGAGATCTAATTGCGTGTTTAAAAGGTTAATATTACTGTCTTTTTTATGTTTATAAATTTCAATGTTTTCTAGTAAATTCAATTTATGGCCTTTTTGTTCAGTGTGTAAGATTTGTAGGTTACTTATATCTGGAAATGTGTGGTTTGTATCAAGAAGTGATTCGCAAAATTAGATGATCTTTTATTAAGTCTAAAGCATGCATTGTGTTCTTTAAATCTCGTTTCAAAATTTCGTCCCGTTTGTCCTATATAGCAGCTATTGCATTCATTGCACTTTAACTTATAATATATTTATTAAGGTAATTATAATTTTGTCGAGATATAACGGAAGAGCTTGAAACATACCGTCCTATCTTCGTATAGGTAAAAATATAGTGGCGCTTTCGCCTTTTCGTTTTTTGGTCAATATTGCGTTTCTTTTTAGTTTTATCCGAAAATACCCATTTTAAGGGATCAATTACCTAAATTTTAAAATTTCTGATAAAAATTTGTGCAGGAAACGAAATTTGTGCAAATTGACAAAGTTTAGTTTCTTCCATTAATTTATTAATTAAAACAATTTCTACCCTAAATTTAAGGTAATTGGCCCCTAAAAACAGGTAATTTACCGCTTTTAGGATAAAACGAAAGAGTATCAAAAATATTGATCAAAAAACAAAATGATGAATGCGTCACTAGCTCTGACTTAATTATTAACTGAACAAAAATATACTGAGCGTTTAAACAACAACGAACATAACAATTATCTACTAAAAACAAACATCTAGTAAAATCAAGATTTATATTTCTATTCATTTTCCCATTTCAGTAGATCAAAACAAATACACGCGACGAGCACCTGAACAGCACAGATTAAGAACAATATAACAGTACAAACTCGAACCACGCATAAATATACCTGAAATAATAGCCTACACTGAACTACGGCCCTGTTAGAAACCATCTCGCCAGCATCGGAAGTTTTATCGCCGATTGACCAATAGCAATATGTTTATGCATCGAGCACTTTACTATTACGCGCTGATGTTTTTTTATGTTCCTGAATTGGTAAAATGAATAGAATATATCTTGTTTGTTTGTGGTTTTACACTGCGTCTTATACCCCACTCAGTACCCTCATTCACTACAAGGGTGAAGAATGTTTATTAACAAATTAACGAAACGTTATTCTCACTTTGCTGGTTTTTGGTTCATAATTAACATTGTAACAGGTTAGTAAAAGCAGTTCTTTTAAATTCTCAAAAATTGCCGAAATTGGTATACCTATGAATCCCATCACTAGTAGTACTAACTAACCCTACCCTTAAGTGACTTAACTTATAAATATACTATTCTAATAAGGTTTCTATATTGATGGGAAAATTGTTTATTTTTCGACTACTGAAAAATATCCCACAGACTAAATTTGTGATAAGGATAATTATTTTTAACATACTTTCAGATTTTGAGTATATGGTAAGCAAACCTGATTCCATAACCGTCCAGATAGACTTCGAGACTTTGCTGCTTTGTGAAATGAACATAGAGCCAGATAAGTTCCAGTGGAAGTTTTATCCCCTGGAAGACCCGTACGATCGCAAGGCATCGATTAATTTAAGCAATGCAACGTTTAGACTGATACCTGAGGATGAGTACAGTGTTAATAGAAAGAAATCCGAGTTACCAATTCAGGTAAGGTGGGAACATATACAGGATCCTGCAATAGTGCGCCAGGCTTCCATAGCTCCTATACATTCATATGCTGACTTATACTGTATCATGGGATGTATTTCAGGAAAATATTTCTCCATATACAGAGTGTCCATTTTTGGGGTATCTCCGTTATTAGTAAAGATAGAAGGATGCGGTTCTCTCAGCACTTGCTACTTTTTTGTCAAAAAGAAGATGCCGTAATCAAAATTTTTCTAGGCCGCCTTGTTTTTGATATACGGGATGCTTTTGAGAATTATGCATTTTGGGAGACTCTCCATATCTCGGTTACCCCGTAACGTATCAAAAAGAAATAAAATCTTCTTTTTGTAGTTTTTTACGTAGAATCCAGTGACGTACTCTGATTTTTTCTACATTCAATAGTTTTCAAGGAAAATAGACAAATTTGCTTTTTTTAATTGGGTCACTCTATATATTTTTTAATAATATAATTTAGTTTGTAACAAGCTTCTCAAAAATATATAACACTTTATTTTTAGCCTTAGTATTAGGCCCGAAGTATACGTTTTTCAAAAATATACCATTTTTTTTTAGTAGGCCATGACGGGTATTTAAAACGAACAAAAGAACACAGTCCTATGTGTCATAATAATAAATCCTTCTAATTCTGTCAGAGCATTCAGGTTCTCTGAGTTGTTTTAAAATTTCTAATTAATAGTGAAAAATCAATTTGTCCTAATTATGGCAGAGCATGTAAACTTTGAGAAGTACGACATGCTCGTTTGTTATATCCAGTGTAACGAAAATGCAGATGGAGCATTAGAAGTGTATTTGAATAGGTAATTATAAGCCCTTATGTAGTAATTCTATGAAATTAATAAATTTTCTTAAATTACTCGTATAGATATATCAAGACGACAACCGGATAAACGAATTTTTTCAAGAATAAAATCAAATTTGATAGATTCATTTTCTAAACCTCGCCCTAAAATCTACCACAAGGATAATCGCGAGACTGATGACATAAATGTGTTAGCTTCAATTGAAACAAATTCAAGTAGTTCTTGCAGAAAAGTTGAAGGTTCGGTCGGAATAATTAAATCAAGAGTGCAAACAATCCTAAAAAACACAATTTTAAGCCTTATAAATTCCACTGTGTACAAAACTGGTGATGCACAGCGCCGTATAGAGTTTTGCAATTGGTATTTACAAAATCTGAACAGTTTGGCTGTCATGGACTACTAAAACAAATGGTATATTCTTGAAAAACGTATATTTCGGGCCTAATACTAAGACTAAAAATAAAGTGATATATATTTTTGTAGAAGCTTGTTATAATCTAAATTATATTATTAAAAAATATATAGGGTGACCCATTTAAAAAAAGCAAATTTGTTTATTTTCCTTGAAAACTAATGAATATTGAAGAATCTGAGTACGTCACTGGATTCTACGTAAAAACCTACAAAAATAACAGTTTATTTCTTTTTGATACGTTACGGGTTAACCGAGATATGGGGGTATCCCAAAATGCACAATTCTCAAAAACATCCCATATCTCAAAAACAAGGCGGCCTAGAAAAATTCTGATTACGGCATAAAAAAGTAGCAAAGTGCTGCGAAAACCGCATACTTCTATCTTTACTAATAACGGAGATACCCCCTAAAACTACCCAAAAATGGACAACCTGTAGAGGGTGGCCGAAAAAAGTGTGACAACATAAAGTTGCATTTTTTTAAATCGGATACCCAATATTTTGCTCTCTATAATTACCGAAAATGTTATTTAATTTGGTTGGGTAGTTTAAAAGCAGTAAATTAAATACTAAAAAAAAACTGGAAAGAAACATCAAAAAAAAATTCTAAAATTATTTTTTTAACCACAGGATTAGTTAAGCTCTATAACAAGGGGCCTAGAGATACTATGAATCTAATAGTGTTTATCTACTTTATACAGGGTATTCATATGAAGGTTCCAAAAACGACACATTTCAAAATAATTTTTCTCAAGATTTTCAAATGGAACACCCTTTATATTATTTGGGCACTGGGTGTAGAATTCATAAACAATTTATTTTTATAATACCAACATATAAGATATTTCTAACCGTTTTTGAAATAGAGATTTGATAAATTATGTTATTTAAATACCATAGGCCCCTTGACTAATAATTGTAAACTACAGTAAATGTTCAAAATGTCTTTCATTTTGATCTGTACACTATTTACGTTTTTGAAAAGATATGTCTCCAGCCCTTAACATTTGAGGTGAATATCTAGCACAGTAGTTCATTAGTAGTTGTTAACCCTAGAAACCATGTCGGGCTTTGAAATAAGATAGGGATTCATTGTTTTATAGTTTGACTAGTTCTTGCTTCCGTTCTTGCTGAGAGCGGAAAAAATTGTTTTTTATCAACGAGTCATTTTGTATCACGTTATCCGAAACTTGACTTTTTGTGATGACATATGCGGGGAAAGATTACGTGGTTGCTAGTTTTTCAGCTGAAATGTTGAGGGATGTAAACAGATCTTTTCAAGAACGTATTTACTTGTGCACCGAACAAGATGGAAGATATTTTGAACATTTACTGTAGGTTACAAAAACACCTGTTAATTTTTTAATAGGTTTCTTATAGTATCTAATTAGAGGAATTATATATCGATACATGCATCGAACAACATTGTAAGTGACAAATCGTGTTTTTACAGGCGAAGACATAACAGGTTCGGTATATTACTACAGGCACAATACCAAAATAATCAGATACAAATGGGATGAAAGAGGCGTTTAAAAAAAAATTAAACTAAGAAACCAAATTTTAGGTTTGAAACATTGAAAAATACTAAAAAAATTAGTCATATTTTTAATTTACCTAAGGTGTAAACGATACTTGTATATTAAAATATATTTTTGCTTAATGGTTTATAAATGGTTAATAAAAAAATATTGTATATAGCTTCGGCTAACAAACCGTCACATCAATGTATCTCCGGTAACATTTTCATGCATGACCGGCGATACAAAAATGCACAAATTCGTAGATAACAGCTAATGCAAGCTATTTCTGAAACTTTTTTAGACTGAAATGAGTATCTGTATTTAAGAGAATGACTTCGTGTAGTATTTTTCCCTTAATTAAGACTACTAGGTCTGAGTTAACCCTGTGACCGGCGATACAACATAAAAACATACGCCTAGTAAAAAGTAGGCAATGTTCTAGTTTATACCTAAATAAACATAATAAGGAGCTTACCTAAATAGGAGCACGCTTTACACAAATTTAAACACATACCGTGATAGTTGTAAAACTATTAGGCCGACCTGTAGTGGCGTTTATAAATAACGCCACTACAATTTCTGCCGTGATCGGCGATACATGCAGCTGTGGGGACGGAACTTCTGGTTAATAATTGTGTTAGAGAAACTAAACTGTTGATTTTTGAACCTTATTTTTTCAATACAAATTGTTGTAGGAGTGTAAATTATTTATATATAAAAGTAACTTTTGTAAAATGACGTGAAATATAAAAGGGTAAAGTGAGAAATTATTGACTATATAGACTGGGGACACGTGACCGGCGATACATTTTTAAATTCAAATTTGAATACTGCAGCTATAATTTAAAAAAAAATTTGCTTTCTAATACAGCAAGCAACATATATTTCGCAAATTATAATCGTTTCTACTTGCAAATAGTTTATTTTAGTAAGTTATATGCTAACGACTGAAAGTTGCCTGTAAAAATATTTTGACCCATATGGTATTTAAACAACATAATTTATAAAATTTCGAATTATTTCAAAAACGTCTTGAAATAACTTAACCATATAAGGTATTATACTACATAAAAAATGCTTATGAATTCTGCAGCCAATAGTCAAATAATATACAGAGTGTTCCATTTGTCCTTACCGCTAAATGTAATAGTTCTGTCTTTCCTTAACTTGTTCTCCTAAATCGCCATATTATATTAATGAAATGCACTTATTCTTACTAAAATAATTTTTAATTTCTAGGTAAGAAACGTTGATGTTGCGGGTGACTATCAATGTCTGGCTTACTACGGTGCATCGGTAGTAGCATCGCTCCCTTGGCGCATCACTTTAGCTCAAATGAAGAAAAATCCGTCACAAAGAACCATCGCCATTTCGGTACAAACCGGTAACACTGTAAGCTGGAGGTGCGATGTTCCTGAATCTAACCCCATGGCATATGTGGATTACAATAAGGGGGGAAAATACGTTCGTCCGCCATTTTTGGATCCGCCAGTCAAAAGTATGATTTTGGGGAATGCAAGTGTGGGAGATGCCGGAACTTATGGGTAAGATATGATTTGCCTGCCAAAACTCGAAAACTACTTGACGGGGAAGGATAAAATTTTGCATGTGGATTAGACATTTGGACCTTGCTCGAAACCGGATGTACTTCCGGTTTTGAACCGGGGGTTCCATTACATATGAATAATGCTACCGTTTGGTGAAAGTATCTAAGGGATGCTAAAGTTTCTAGATTTTCTGCAAGAGAGCGTAATTTGTTTTAAATATTTAAACTTTTCTGTTATTTTAACGCTGGCATATTTTTCTAACTATTAAATGCCTTTTCCGAATCGAGCAAACGATTATAAGAGTATTCTCTAAAATTTCCAATGTAATTACAGTGAAATCTCTCTTAGACGAACATCTACGGGACCGTCTAATAGAGGTGTCCGCCCATGGGAAATTTGTTATTAGGTAATATGTAACGAACAAACCCAAAATTATTACTATGTATATGTATGTACAAATAAACATAACATAACAAAAATACACTCGTTTTAGTTAGGATGTAGTACTAAAAAAATCTAATAACGTAGTTTGACGTGTTTGCGTTTTATACTTGCAATCTAGAAAATGTAATTCCAAGTCTGATTACAATTCCATTGCTGTAGAGTCACCTCTATTCTTTGCATACTCTTATAATTCCTTTACCATACCAATGGGTTGTTGATAATAATTGGTGACATTTATTTGATTACTGCATTCAACTTTTTCATCAGAGTCGTCAGATGTCGTTGTGATGTGGTTTCAGTTTGGAATACATAGTCGGTAGGAATGGGGTCACTATCATCTTCTAATAGCACATTGCTATCAATGTTAATGAACTCGCCCAAATCATTGTTATCAAATTACAAACTTTCACAACATCAATATTCTCTTTCAGACTCAAAACGCGACTTTTTGTGCCATTGTTTACGATTTTAACCTTACAACTCACAAATAAACGGCGGACAGCTGTCGGGGAATCGCACATACTTTCATTCGGCGTTCAAATCCTTTCGCGCTGCCACGCATACGCGATTGCTTGCCGGTCTGTCTTCAGAGAGTTTTTACACCGTACTTATTCGTCTCCCAAATACTTTAAAAATTTGTTTGTCCGTTTAAAGGAGGGTTTTCGCATTCTTTGTATGAAAACAGCCTGTCCGCGTCTTCCCAAACAAGAGTCCGCCCTAGAAAGATCGATTTTCATGGGATTTCATATAACTAGTTCCCGCCTATGAAAAAATGTCCGCTTAATTGAGATGTCCGCTTATTAGAGGTGTCCGTTATGAGAGGTTTCATTGTATATTGATATTTTTATCATATGTATTCAAATTAACAATTGGACTAGGAAAAGTATGCTGAAAACCAGAAGTTATCTCCTTCCTTCAGAAAAAATCAGAATATTTGGGGTAGCCCATGAAACCTGAATAATCAAGAATTATTAGCCTCTAAAATATTATAGTTATCAGAAAAGAGGAAAGTGTTACATTTTTATGACTAAGACAATATAGGCTGCTTTGCATTTTAAGTAATATTTTTATCTTTTCCAGTTTGAAATTTTTAGAAATATCCTTTGTTCCAAAACCTTATTTACTCTCTGTATAATAATAAGATTTATACTTCGTTATAATAACCCGAATAAACAAGTAATGCAAACAGTTTTTATTGTCTTTCAAGGGATTACTGACTTTTGCTAATTTTTTACAAGACAGTCATTCAAAAATATATTTAATATCATTTAAAATACTAAGTAGTTTGAACCGGCGAATTACTATTGGTTAGTCGGCTTTCAGGCGGGTAGCAACACGTATTCTTAAAATGTCACTATAATTCGACCGATTACAGAGTTATTGACTTCCGGTTTCCATCATTTTTTTTTTCATGTTTTAACTCTTCATTTAATGACATGAAAATATCAAGTCATATAATTAATTATATTTACATATAATTTATAATACATGAAATAAGGCCCAGCTAGCTGAGATAGGACGATGTTAGATAAACCGGACGGAGTTAGCTGAAATAAGGTGCAGCTAGCTGAGATAAGACGATGTTAGTAAACCTTGTAATTTTCTTTATGTACTAAACATTTTCACACTTTCTCGCACTTTTTTGTCTATTACAGTTGATTGAATATCCCGAAAAAACCGCTTTTAAATTCGAAATCACTCGACGACGCCGAGGAATTGATCTTTTTGTCAAGCCAAACGTCAACTTCCAACCTTCCTTCTTCCATCGATGTCGAGTAGAGATGTGGTAAAATCACGCTGTCGATTTAATTTTTTTAAGCTTCTCGAATGAAAAAGAGCAGCGATTAATGTTTTTTTAATTGGTACCTACAGCAGTGAAAGAAAACAACAAATAATGAGTTGTGTTCGTACTGTAGATTATTATTTATTTCAACCTTTATGGTGAATGCACGGGAATCTACACCTTCACCTACTCTGAAATATTGCTCATCTCTAGTTCCACGTTTTGACAACTCGTTGTTTTGAACCGTAGTTCGTTTGATCAGATGTCATGTAATTTTTAATTCGAAGAAATCCTATTTAAAATGTGTGTGTTTTGAGTCAGTTAAAAACAAAAGTGCATACAAATATACGCGAGAAAAAAGAGACCAGCCAATATTAATAAAAACGACGTCGCCGTGTGAATTTTTGCAGTGCGGCCAGTGTTCATGTGAATTTTTGCGATTATGTATGGTTATGTGCCAGTTTTCTACTAAATCGTATTTGGTGTGTAATTTTTTATAGAAATTGTGACATTCATTTTTAAATAAGATCGAAAAGGTAAGAGAGCATGTGGCCTTTTTTCTAAAGTAAAAAATAAACAACCAGGAATCACTCAAAAGGTCATTGGCATTTGACCTAGTTACGTACGTGCTTATTTCAAACTTGTTAATACTATTCTTTGTGTTCCAGAACATCTGTCGTCATTTTTCTTAAATTAATTGTACAAAAAGGTTTTACAGAATATAAAAGTGTTTAAATTATTTATTTTGTCTAAAGAGTTTAAAGTGCAAATATGACAACACCGGCCAGAATTCGTTGATTATTTACATGTGCCGCAGTGCCCCACAGGTGTTTTTCTGGGTTGATGTCAGGTCACTTTTACCGCTGAATGAATTGAAAGCCTGTTTTCTGGGTTGATGTCGAGTCACTTTTACCGCTGAATGAATTGAAAGCGCCATTTACGGATATTTTTCTTCGATTTTTCTTCATCTCAGGAATTGCCGGTTCATAACACCCTGTATTAACGGCCATTAATTTATATGTAGACGACGAAGATGAATAATATACGCTTCCGATCGTCTTAACCAAAAAAGCGTAAAAAATTGGAATAGGTGCAGCACATCACATCGAGAAATGTGTGGATGATATGTTTATCGTACGCGTTTGCACTAGCATCTAGTTCTGCGTTCGGATTTATTTTCTTCGATCACAATCTATTACAGCTGATACTTGTATGTGAACAGAATATTACTAAGATTAATTATTAATTTAGATGATAAAGAGATAGATATACGCAATTCGAAACAATGGCTATTCATTTATTCAAAAATATACCCTATCTACGACTTTACACACGCCTACATGTAAGGATTTTTAAAAAAACTCAGTAGTTATGGGGTACTAAGTATATGATTATGCCCTGAGGGTGACAGTCTTACAAAGCCGAGGGCCTCTGGCCCGACGGTTCGTCAGTCGCCCGAGGGTATATATCTATTAGTACCCGTGGTGCGAACAAACCAGTTCGTTTTACATAATAAATATTTTTTTAAAATTTAATTTGATTTACCAATTTTTTATTTTTACCTGCGACATTACCTTGACATTATTACAGCCTGCGTTTTTGTTGCTAGGGACATAAGTATTCAAACGTTTAATGTGTCAAAGTCAAAAATCAAAAATGGAACAAAGTTTTGAAATTCCCGTCGAAATTGAAAAAAAGGCTGAAAAAGCAACGCAATACCTGTTACCGAGAAAATCCAGAGACTCATACGACAAAGAATATGACCAATTTTTGAAGTGGATGTCAGAAAATGCTGTAGAAAACATTAACGAAACTGTGCTGTTGGGGTACTTTAATGATCTATCTGAAAAAGTTCATTTTATTAATAAAGAATAAGTTAATCGAAAAGTGTTTTTTGCGTCTTAATGTCAGCGCGGGCCATAATGTGTACTTTATGCCCACACGGGCATAAAGTAATCCATTATGTAGATGGTACCTCTAAGCATCATTTTGGTATAAAATGTTTTGAAAAATATTTAACCAGTGGCGTCCTGAAAGGGTTTGGACTAGACATTTTGGAAAAATATTATGTACGCCACTGCTTTTTCTCAGGATAAAAATTATTTTTAAAATACTCATTCATTTTAGGCCACATTTAATATCTTGCCTTTTTATCGTCCGACCAACAGTTTCCGACAAAAAAAAATAAAAAGCATTAAATGCACATTCGCTATGTGCCTATGGTTTCTGACTAGTAGGCTATGAACTTTGTTAAGGAAACAATGACAATAACGAAATATTTAATAATAGTTTGACAGATATTTATTCATGTACACGGCTTTCCACTTAACTTAAATTTTAAAAACGTAATACTTTTTAAACGTATAAGTATCATGGTAAATTTTACAAATGTCGAGTTTGCGGATATGCATTACCTGTACGGGCTTGGTGACGGCAATGCATTCGAAGCCAGACGATTATACCAAGAGCGTTATCCAAATAGAATAGTGGCGGATGCACGAACGATTTCAGGAACTCACAGAAAGTTATGTGAAACGGGATCTTTTGAAACAAAAAATTACTTAAAAGGAGCACATCAAACTACACGAACACCGGAAACCGAAGAACCTGTTTTAAATTTAGTGGAACAAAACCCTAATATAAGTACCAGAAAAATTGGGAATATTTTAAATATTACTCATGTCCTAGTCTGGAGAATTCTTCAAAGTTATTTGTTATATCCGTACCATATCCAACGGGTCCAGGCCCTACTTCCTAGGGATTTTCCATTACGCATCAATTTCTGCCAATGGTTTATTCAAATGGTTACCGAAAATCAACAATTTGATGCCAAAATTTTGTTCACGGACGAAGCTAATTTTTCCAGGAACGCCATACAAAATTTTCATAACAATCACTTCTGGGCAGAAGAAAACCCACATGCCATTACGGAATCCCACCACCAAGAGCAATTTTCTGTAAATGTTTGGGCTGGAATTATTGGTGATTATTTAATTGGGCCTTATTTTTTACCAGCCCGATTGAACGGAATCAATTATCGCCAATTTCTTGAACACACTTTACCAAATTTGCTAGACGACGTCCCTATTTTTACCCGACATCGTATGTGGTTTATGCACGATGGTGCACCTGCCCATTTCAGTATCTTAGCGCGAGAGTTTTTAAATCAACATTATCGTAATCGATGGATAGGGCGCAGAGGAACACAATCGTGGCCACCTAGATCCCCTGATCTAAACAGTCTAGATTTTTTTCTGTGGGGGACATCTGAAAACGTTGGTTTACAGCATCCCAATAAATACTGAAGAGGAGTTGAGAAACCGCATAATAGTTTGTTTCGACACTATCAGGAATACTCCAGGAATTTTTCAAAGGATACGATGAGGAGAAGTGCTGAAGCATGCATTCTTGCAGGTGGTGGCCACTTTCAACAGCTAATCTAAATTATTTTCGTTTTTGTTCACACGTTATTTAATGTTAGTTGTTTTAATTTAATTTTTAAAAATAAACCATAGGCACATAGCGAATGTGCATTTAATGCTTTTTATTTTTTTTGTCGGAAACTGTTTGTCGGACGATAAAAAGGCAAGATATTAAATGTGGCCTAAAATGAATGAGTATTTTAAAAATAATTTATATCTTGAGAAAAAGCAGTGGCGTACATAATATTTTTCCAAAATGTCTAGTCCAAACCCTTTCAGGACGCCACTGGTTAAAATTTTTAAAAAATTTTCTACACCAAAAAAAGGCTATTGATGCTTAGAGGGCATGTGTGAAAAATTCATAAAAATAGTTGTTAGAGTTATGATGGAAAAAAAATTTTTTTCTTAAAACTTTAACGCCCTGTAGTTCGAAAGTTAATAGGTTAAGGATATATGTTAATTTGAACTTTTCTTCTTAAAATCACCTAAGGATTCACAACGTTAAGGATCAGCATCTTATTCTGAAACACCCTGTATAATGATCAGTATTTTTGAAAACTAAAATTCAGGATATCATTCCAAGACACAAGTCTACACTTTGCTAAAAATTTCACCAAGATCGAAAAAAAACTATATAAACTTGACCAACATTATCTTTGTCCGGAAATTATTTTTAGGGAGTGTATATCCTCTCTCCATATTAACTAATAATTCTATTTTTTAAAGGTGTACAGCAATGAACCCATTTCAAAGTGAAATATCTAATGCAGTTTTAAAGTTGGAAGTTCTTAAAAATGGTCCGTCATCAGCCCCTAAATTTATAGTAGAACCTGCAAAGGAATATACAGCCATAAGAGGTAAGAAGTATTTCCCATATTATTAAATACCACATTTTTTACCATCCAAAACCAACATTAGAATTTACTAATGTCCTGAACTTTTATTAACACTTTACAAAAACTTACAAAAAGGCAATAGTTATTGTTTCCTATTTTCAATCCATCTTTAATGTTATCAGTTAAACGTTATTATTAGGAGATTTCAAATGATGAGTACGTCATACGTCAAAATCGAATTATACGAGGACAAATAACCATCGATATTCATCTGTTAATTATTTGTGTTGTGCGACAAAATCATTTAAATCTTTACATCTATTGTTTGGTTGGTTGGTTAAAGGCGGGGGTCGGTTTACAGGCCCGAACTTCAAATCACTGCAGCCTTTCAGCTTATTGTGTACCCCGATCTTGTTAGAAGATCTTTGTTCCTTCTATGAGGTCCAGTAACCTTCTACCAAGCTTGTCATGTGGGAGGTTGTCACCACGTTGTATGATCCCGAAGATATTTTGTCTTCTACGAGACAGCGCTACGCAGCGGTATATTATGTGTGAGGCGGTTTCATCCTCTTCGCCGCAGAGTCTACATTCAATGGATCCGTTGTTTATCCTTATCCGTTGAAGTTGTTTTCGCAAGTGGCAGTGGCCTGTTAGCAGACCCATCACTTGTTTCAACTGGGACCGCGTCAGGGTTAGCATCCCATTCGATAGTATTTTCGATGGTTTTCCAATTACGGCCCGTGCGTGTATTTGACCAGGTAACTCTTGCCATCGAGATAGGTGTTGTTTTTTCTACCACCTATCTAATGTTATTATTGTTGCCTGTTTTGATATTCCAGAGGCCGGTTCGGGGCCCCTGAGACTTTGAGCAGATCCGGCTCTCCCTAGTTCATCCGCTTTTTCATTTCCTAATATCCCGGAGTGACCAGGGACCCACAAGAGTTCCACTTTTAGGTTGGTATGGCACTCCAGTGTAAGTTTTGAAGTAAACCGATTGGAGTTCAGAGCCTTAAGAGCAGCTTGGCTGTCCGAAAGGAATCTTTTGGTCGTGGTAGCTCTTTTTAAGATTTTGTAGTACACATGCTTGTATGACATTAACTTCCGCTTGGTATACTGTGGCGTAGGTCCCCAGAGGAATGCTCATGTCCATCCTGGGCCTTTCCCCAAATATACCTGCGCCCACACCGTTGGCGGTTTTTGATCCATCGGTGTACCAAACTAGACCCTTGTCGAACGACGAGGATGCACTGTCCATTTATCAAAGTTCCAGTCAATCTTGAAAGGCTTTGGGAAATCGTATGTTGCTTTCATACGATCAGTTTGCATATCCAAGAGCTCATCGTTAATTAGATCCGTGGCTCTTGTGTGTCCAATTTTTACGGGTTACCGTATCAAAAATAATATGGCGAAAGAACCATAGTCAGAGTTTGTCGTAAAGCAACTAAGAATCTCCATTAAAAAATCGAGTAAAGAAGATCTGGGATGATTAGCAATCAGGTTACGTTATCTCAGGTAAAGTCCATCGTTAAGTTGGAAAAGTAAATCATTTTGAATGCGTGCGTCGAGCCCTCATCAAGAAGTTTCTCTGATTGGCGGTACGTGTTTTTGGCGAAGGTCAAAAATTCGAACAATTTCATTGAATTTGCCGGAAGTCGGCGGGGGCCTAATGCCCAGACTTTTAACAAGTCGACGAGCGTTTCAACGGGATCAACGTGTAGAATGGCAAGTGAGACAGCCCGACCCGACTAGGTGAACTTATCGGGAGAACTTTTCACATCGCAATTTTCCAGATCGCTGTCGGTATTATCTTTTATCCAGGGACGGATTTAAACTCTCCAATATTATATTAAAAGTGGGATAAGCGTTTTTAGGCGACTTTGACGTAACACTGGAACATAAACTGTCGCACACAATTCACAGCCGGGGGCCACCCCGTTATAACAACACCAAAAAATCATATGAGCATATTAGATTATTAACTATTTTATGTATTTATTATTTTTCCGAAATTTATGTCACATTTGGCAAAATAATTAGTCAATAGTAATATTAAACGAAGTAAAAAGTTGATTAAGCTACTATCAGTACCGGAAGCAGAAACTATAACATAAAATAATAGATCCAAGAATTAGTATGATGTATTACTTAATCGATTGATTACCACAACATTATAACACAGTCCTGGATTCAGAAGAACTGTTTATAACAGTCAACTGTGATTTTAAGTGCATCCAAACTCAATCCGATCCTGTCAACTTCGTTTTACGGTTCAATGTAAACCATATTTACAACTTTTCCACATCGGGTACTCGAATGGATGGATCCCTTAGGTGCCCTTCTAACATCTCCATTCCATCATTTTATCAAATCACATTTTTACGCCGCAAACTTATGAATTTTACAACTGTTTAATTTTTCTAGCGCGCGCCTCATTCCAATTTTAATGCGCTTTTCGTGATCCCTATAAAACATTCACCCCCTAAGATTTCCAACCGAATATCATTACCCCCAAATTTTCTTTCCCTTTAACTCACCCCTTGATTCTCCTTCTTCAATATGGTGACTTATTAACATGTGTCCATTCCCCATTTATGATCATCCTTGAGGCGCTGCAATTAGCCTACATCTGTGAATACTCCATACAATTGACTCGGAACCAAACAATCTGTTGCTCATTAGTTTAACACCCCAACGAATGCGCCTAAAATTTAAAAAAATATAGTACAAATTACAGCCTAAATATTTGTAAGAAGGCGATTGTTGCAAGGAAATTCTTATCGCTGCTTGTTTCATTCCCGAGCTTTAAATTGCCGTTACCCAATATATCTCGCGTAGTGTTACGAAAAAACGATAATTTTAATAATCGAGTACTTGATACTCGAGCGATTTTAATAATCGAGTGAATCGCTAGAGCGATTAATCACTTGAAATTTTTATGGAAGAATGTGTTGATCAAACACTAGGGGTTGTTTTTGTGAGTTTTAGAATTTTAGTCTAGCGTTTTTATTAAGGATAACAGTTTATTCAGATTAAAAAAGAAAATTATATCCTTTAATTTTTTAAAAATTTACAATCGCCGCTGGCTAGCCACTCAAAACAAACCCCATGTCCACTAAGGGATTTGGCATACTTTTTTGTATACACCCTCTCGTTTATGTGCCTTTAACAAAGATGTATGTTGTGTCAGCCTTCTGAGCGTCAAACTTGGACGTCGCCAATCCGCACATTTTGGGTGGCGCGCGGCGTCGAGAGAAAATCGGGTATCAAGTGAATGGCAACGAATTTCGATTTTTCGCTTGAATTCATAACTAGAGTAGTATATCCTATCGAGCGAAAAACTGCTCGAATATACGATGTTAACTTTCATCAAACTCAGGTTAACTTTTTCAGGAACGTCGGTTTTTCTCGAATGTTCCGCAGTGGGCAAGCCGCTACCCAAGGTCACTTGGTTTAAGAAACAATCTCAGTTGCCCTCCAATCGAATCGAAATGGTACCTGGCGGACTTATAATAAGAAATATAACCTCAAATGATGATGGTGTGTATGTATGCAACCACACAAACAACTATGGCAGCATTTCGCATCAGATTACAGTTAAATATAATGAGGAACCTAGTATAGATTGTTTTATGAATATAACTGATATTAAGCAAGGAGAGAATATGGATATTGATTGTGAGATTAAAGGTAAGTAGTATTTAAAAAAATTAAAGTAATAAACATTTATCCAGCTAGTCTATAAAGTAGCCAAGTAAACGCTTTAACCGTAACATACAGTGAGGACGTAAAGTAAGGAATAAATTCATTATCTCGCAAACTACAATTTTTTTTAAAAATCGCTCGGACCCTTCGATTTTGTTTTTCGAACGCGCATATTCTGACTTAAAATGTAGATATACAGGGTGTTGCAAATAAGAGTGACACAAAAATTTTTTTTTCTTAAATAGAACCCACTGTATATTATTGCATGTACGGATTCTTCGGAAAATCCTAAACATTTTTCATGTAGCATGTGCTATACCTTAGCCCAAGCGTTTTGGAGTTATTCTCATTCAAAATTTGAAAAGTGGAAAAAGTCATGGAGAAAACAAAGAATAAAATTATTTTAAAAATGTCTTATTTATTGAAAAAACAGTTAGGTGAACTTAAAAATAATTTTTCTAAAGTAAATGTTCGAAGTGTCTTCCGTTGGTCAACTGACAATAGCCTAACCGATCTACAAATTCTCGCTGAACATTTCGAACCATTTGGGGTGTAATTTGCCGAATTTCTTTCCGGATGCGATCTTTTAAATCATCTAAATTTGCAGGCTGGCTTTTGAATACTTTTCCCTTAAGGTATCTCCATAAAAAAAAGTCGAGTGGTGTTAAATCGGATGACCTTGGCGGCCACTCAATAAAACCACCTCTTCCAATCCACCTGTTTGGAAAAGTATCGTCCAAATATGTACGAACTCCCACAGCGAAATGTGGGGGAGCACCATCTTGTTGCAACCAGATATTATGATGTGGAAAATCGGGACGTTCTAACTCAGGAAAAAGGGTGGCCAGGGCTGGAACAAGTTCTTGTTCTAAAAAACTCAAGTATCTCTCGCCTGTTAAATTTCCGTCAAAAAAGAAAGGCCCTATAACAATGTCATCGACAACGGCAGCCCAGACATTGATCTTTTGATTAAATTGTGTGTGTATCCTTCCCTCATCCAGTGTGGATTTACATCGGACGAATATCGATAATTTTGGGTATTTACGTCACCATTCAAGCAAAATGTGGACTCATCGGAAAAAATTATATTTTTTACAAAATTTCTGTTTACGAAACACATATCCTGTAAACGCTCACAAAATTCAAGGCGCCTCTCAATGTCCCTTTCCAAAAGTTCTTGGAGAACTTGCATTTTATAAGGATGGTATTTATTTGTATGCAGTATTTTAAGAACTGTTGTTTTTCCAATATCCACGTCACTTGCTACCTGCCTAGACACCACATGCTGGTTATCTTGAACTGCCAGTAAGACTTCTAATTGTTGATTTTCATCAACTTGAGGACGACCAAATCTAGGGACATCTCTTACATGACCGAATTGCCTAAACTTGTACTCAATTTTGCTTACTGTTGATTGTGATATTGGCGGACGATTGGGGTATTTTTGATTAAATAACTCAAGTTTCTTGCTGTGTTCTAACCCTATCACCGTAGCCCATCATCATCAAAACCTCTATGCGCTGTTTCTCAGTGAGCCGCATTTTAATTTAATTTAGTTATGAGAAAATGAAATTAGTAAAACTAGTAAAACGTTAGGAAAATACACATAAAATTGACAATAACAGTAACTATTGACATTAATTCTTTTGGTTCTTGCATCATAATTCCAAAGCCTACTTGACTTTTCTTGCGCTTCACGCATGCTGACTACAGGTTTTCATCAGCGTGCATGAATCAATGCAAGTCTTGATTGATTGCGAAATATCTGATTTTCAAATTTTGAATGAGAATAACTCCAAAACGCTTGGGCTAAGGTATAGCACATGCTACATGAAAAAGTTTAGGATTTTCCGAAGAATCCGTACATGCAATAATATACAGTGGGTTCTATTTAAGAAAAAAAATTTTTTTTGTGTCACTCTTATTTGCAACACCCTGTATATCTACATTTTATGTCAGAATATGCGCGTTCGAAAAACAAACTCGAAGGGTCCGAGCGATTTTTTAAAAAAATTGTAGTTTGCGAGATAATGAATTTATTCCTTACTTTACGTCCTCACTGTATATAATGAAATCTTTTAAAAAATTGCAAAAATTGATACACCCAAATTCGGTACACTTTGTAAACTTAAATAACAATTTTTAACTATTCGAAATTCAAAGATTTATACGAAAATCACAGTCTACCCTTCGGTTAAGAGAGACTTGTGATTTATAACAGTTATGTAAAAGTTCTCAATTTGCAAATTTGTTGTATAAAGGGCTCTTTTGATACATTTTTGTTTTTCGCAAAGCTATTAAAATTATAAAACTGTTTTATAGAAGTTTTTCTTTAAATATCCTTAAGAACAACAATAGAATTTGCAATATACAGCAGTTCTGTTAACGTTTTTGCTGAAAGCATTCTGTTTCATAACTCTTATGTAGCAAATATTGGTGTTTTACAATTGCAGCTCTATTTTAATGGTTGTAAAAACGTTCTCAGGCAAAATGTACACAGTGTGAAGCACAATATATTTACTGTACGAATATTATTACAAAATAAATATTTATTCCATTGTTTTTAGGTACTCCTGAACCTCAAATCGCTTGGTTCTTAAACGGCTTCTCGGTACTCAACGACTCGGCAATAGAAGCCATAGGGAACAAAATATATTTTAGACCTATTGAAAAAAGACATGCTGGTAATCTTCAAATATTTGCCAGGAATGACGTTAAGACTGTTTACGATAGTATAAGTATTAGAGTTATACCTTTAACTAGTAGTATGGATGAAGTTGCGCCGACGATATATACACATCCTCGTCATAATCATAGGTAAGATATACAGGCTGTTCCATTAATGAGACGAAGTGAAATAACTTCTTTGTGATTCTCTAAAGCTTAGTTCATATCGCTGTTCCGGCAAAACAATGACATTTTTACTTAACATTGTGATTCATTTCTAAATTAATTCGAGTTTGTAAGATCTTTGATTAATTCCTTTATATGGTAAAACGACGAAAGCACCGACTTGAAACAAGCATGGACCCGGTATTTCTATCTGCTTTGTACACGTCTATGTGAAGCCTGTTATTACGAAAATAAACACAACAAAAAAGAGATGGAGACTGTATCTGTAGAATCCCCATCTCTTTTTATCTTCTGTCTGTTCCTGTTTTCATTCAACAACAACAGCTGATCAGTTTGATATGTATTGGTTAGGTAAAATAAATAACTGACGGACGTGACTCAAAAGTATATTTTACCCAGTTTATGGCAGATTTGGCACTGTCTTACCATATTGAGTTAAGAATTACTATTTTTTCTACAAATAGTACTTAAATTTAACACACAAACACTGAAAAACGACAAAGAATTTTATTTAACAATAACGACAAATGTGACAGTTGTTAATTCGGTAGTGTCAAACGTGAAAGCAGGTATGAAAGACGGTCGTTCCAATAAGGGCTTTATTAAAAGTACGTTCCGAACGCTCGAAGGCGACGTGATGGCTTTGTCTAAGTCAATTAACAGAAACCAACAGAGAAAAATTATACTAATTTTCACAGCTCCCCGATTGTTTTTTCTGGAAAATTGTCTACAACCTACCTAAAAATGTCAATTGTTTATTCTTCAAAAACTGTGAACCAAAGCCGTATCTTCCTTGATTTAAGAGCCTTCGACGAAAGTGTATAATCACTCACGGCCAGTGGCGGCTCGTGACCGTTCACTAGTATTGAAAAAGTGAAATTTTTTTTTAAATTTAATTTTTGTGTAACGACCAAACGATTACTTTCTTAGGCCTTTTAAACGTAGTGTGTTCTGCGTTAAATTAATTTCGAGTTTAGGTCTTCCCGCATTTTTGCTCCAAACTCAAGAGCTAAAGTTATTTTTTAATTAGTTCACCGTCAAACTATTCATTTTAACTTAATAAATATATAATATAAAATATTGAAACATACACGCTCGAATTTCGAAATATATGCACGAACAGACAACAGCGCGGCGCACACTAAAATTGTGCGCCTTTCCCATGTTAAATCGCCATAGCCCCGCTATCCCCCGCCACCTGATCGTACAGAGAAACTGCATTATGCCCCGCCTACTTATTCGCATACGCGAGCATTTCTCGTCATAATCGTCATCAACCTCGAACGGCGCGCGGCTTGCCTGTCCGATCGACAGCCTATAATATACAGTTTGGTTTGACGTTACGATAAAATATCAGCGAGGGTCGGACTTTATACGATAAATAATATTGAATTAATATAAATATATATTTTTATATTCGTTTTGGGGGTGCACATGCGCATGTGCTCCCATGGATGAACCGCCACTGCTCGCGGCCCAACCAATAATTCAAATATTTTTAATATCAATATATTTTCTTCACTTTATTTAAATCTAATAATAAAAACAACATTGGTTTTTCGTCTCTCCTGAACAATTTGTAATTTTTTCAGTTCACGAATTGCGAATAATGCTGCTCATCTATTCAATATTCGCATTTCGTAATTCGTAAATCTACAGGGTGTCCCGAAATTAAGGGACATTGCTTTACCACCATATTCTCTGGTTAAAATAATAGATTTTTTCATATGGGTAAGTGCGCAAATGCTTTCTAAGGGAGCTACGGCCCTTCGAATGGGGAATCCTATAGATTTTTTTTTTAAATATTTTCGAAACCGTTCTAAATAAAAATTTTAAATTAGGTATGGTGTATAAACTTTTTACGCTAAATCAGTTTCTAACATCAGAATTTCAAAATTTTAATGATATGCTTCACATACCGTTGTTAAAATAAACCCATTTTTTCAGTTAGTCGTTTTTTTTTAAATTTTATTAAAAATTATAACATTTCAAAGTATTTTATGTAAAAAAGGTTTAGTTCATCTTGATAGGGCTTGCAGTGTTCGAGTAAAATCGTTTTGAAAGCAATTATGTTCATAAATTAGTTAATAATTAAAAATAATGATAATCAAAATGAAGTTTGTGAATTCAAAGCGCTATTTATGCTTATTTTCCTTCAATTTGTTTTCATCTCAGGATTTTCGGGTTTAAATAACACCCTATAAGAATGTAACTAATTGTATTTACTAGCAAGTGCTAAATAAGCGAGTATTAATGTTAAACAGAAGTGGACATTTTTGTTTATTTATGATGTTTTTAGGAAATCTCAAAATACAAAGAGGCCGTCGAAACATAAATCTCCTAAAATGATCCCTCCTGGTAAACCGATCATTGCACGGCTGAATGATGAGACTGCGGTAGTTCGGTGGAATGTTCCTAACAATAACGGGTTGCCCATACAGTTCTTCAAGGTGCAGTATAAGGAAGTTGGGTCAGCGAATCATAAGGATAATTATAATGGGAAAAAGGGTAAGTTATTTTTCCAAACGTCGGAGTTCGGACGAACATTTTTTTCCTAATCAAACATTTTTTTATTAAAAGTTAAATTTTAACTCTTAGGCCGTGTGCATACTGGCAAGTGGTGCGCCACTACTATATAGGGTGACCATAAACTAGTGGTCATATATGTTAGGATATACAGGGTGTCCCAGATAAGAATGCACTCTACAGGGATCTCGTTAAGCGTTGGGCATACAGAAATTATTAAATTACACCAAAGTTGGGCATGAGTGAGTTCTGCAACGTCGCGTTTTCAAATTCAAAAAAATTCCGAATATTTCCGAAGATAATTGGGCGAAACCAAATTGTTATGATTTCGTTCTTTTTATTTTCTGATTCTATTTGAAGGGATGTGAAAATTAATTTTACATTCTCATATCTCTTGCCACTTTTTCTCCTCTATAAGATAATTTAATTCAATCCAACGTATCGTTTTTTCGCGACCATCCTCAAATTTGTTATTTAAATAGTAGTAACATTTTATTTTATGCTTTATGAACTCCACTTTATATTCTAAAACCAACGATATAACACACCTATTATTTATTAGACGTTTCGCACAGAAAACACTCATCTTCAAAGCAATTAGCACGTTATTGAAAATATTTTTGTTTTTATTGTTGGTATTTATACTCTAGGTGGCATTAAAACTATTTCTTTATTTGACATTTACAACAATAATAATAATAATAATAATAATAATAATGTAACATAAATTATTTTTTCATTTTCAAAAACACACAGAGTGATTAATGGTGGATGGCCTATTGGACGTGCTCTCCTTTTAAAAAATATTTTCAGCTGTGCGGTGCTGCCGCGTGTACTAGAAAGTATTAGCAACTTTGATAAATTAAATGGAACACCGTATGTATTATTATTTTTTTAGAATCTCTATTAATTTCTTAATAACTTTCATTAACATTTTCCTATACGTATCTGTTATCGTTCTCGAGATACTAATTAATTTAACTTTTGTTTTTTAAAAAACATGTCTTACAAAATGAGGTGAAATTTTAACTCAACTCAACAAATTATCGCACTGAAGTTTGGTTTGGAGTCAGGTAATACCGAGAGGCTGTTCACTCTGTTCCAAAATATTATACGGGGTGTTTCAAAATACAAACATTTTGATTGTTTGGAAAAATGGCAAAAAGTTAGATTTTTTAAACGAAACACCCTGTATTTTATCTGTTGCCCTAAAAGATCTTTAAATTGTCTATCTTTCTGTATATAATGTAGCTATACATATCTCGAACAGTTTTTTATTTATGAGCATTTATTTAGCAAAATTTATTACAGATTTAGATATTTTTTCCTTTTTTACAAACTTTTAATAATTTTTTAAGAAGTCAAAAATAAATTACTTGTGTGTCGCCTTGTATGCTACAACTTAGATTCGGTTAAGTAACGTTAAGATTTTACGAATTAATTTGTGATGTTTATCTGTAATAATTAATTTTGCTCATAAGTCAAAAACTGTTCGAGATAGGTACTATAGCAACATTATACATAGAAAGATAGACAAGTTCGAGAGCTTTTAGGACCACAGATCAAATACAGGGTGTTTCATTTAAAAAAATATACTTTTTATCATTTTTCCAAACAATCAAAATATTGTTTTTGAAACACCCTGTATTATTATAATTAATATTTAGAAACATAGTGAATGGCCTCTTGGTATTACCTGACTCCCAACCAAGTTTCAGTGCGCTAGTTTGTCAGAGTTCAAAAATATCACCCCTTTTTGAAGGACATGTTTTTCAAAAAACGAAAATTAACTTAATTATTATCTCGAGAACGATAACAGATAGGTATTGGAAAATATTAAGAAATTAATGGAGATGCTAAAAAAACAATAATACACAGGGTGTTCCATTTAATTTTGCTAATACTTTCTAGTACACGGGGCAGCACTGCACAGCTGAAAATATTTTTTAAAATATAGAGCAGGCCCACTTATACATATAAGCCACCAAATTTTTAAAGTGGTCCATTAACTAGTTCTTCATAAACGTCTAATGGGCCATCCGCCATCAATCACCCTGTATATTCGAACACAAAATACTAATAATAATAATAATAATAAATAAATGTGTGATATATCGTTAGATTCAGGATATAGAGTTCATAAAGCATAAAATAAAGTGTTACTACTTACTACATTTCAAAAAACAAAGTGGATGATGGTTGCGAAAAACGAAACGTCGAATTGAAAATTTAATTAAGTTATCTTATAGAGGAGAGAAAATGACAATGAGAATGTAAAATTTATTTTGACATATCTCTTCAGATAGAATCGGAAAACATAAAGACAACTTTTGTCTAATTTGATCGTTCCTCTATGTCCTATGGTTAACGATATCACTGTAGGAAGCATTCTTATCTGGGACACCCTGTATAGGGGACGTCGAAATAATGTTAGTACTTCATATAAATATTTTTTCTGTAGTAGCTTTTAGCAACACATCTTTGAAATAGTGCATTTGTCTGCTTTAAAAATTAAGATACTGTTCATTCAGGCTTTTAGAATGCTATATTTCACATAAATGCATCTTCTTTAACGCGATCCAATGTTAAATGTGTTATCGCACTTAATCAGAATTCTTGAGTTGGGCTTTATACTTCTGTCAATCTGTTGTTTATAATCAAACTATTATAAACGTTTTAGGCTCGGGTTGGAATACAGCAAACACCGATATCCCGCCCAATATTAAATCTTACGATATTTCCGGTTTGAAACCGGAGCATATCTACAAATTCAGAGTAGCGGCTGTCTATAGTAATAACGACTCCAAGATGAGTCCAACTTCCAAAAAGTTTCATCTGAGGAGGTTAGATTTCGATGAGAAGAATCCACTGCCTGTGTGTCTTATTACGCATGTCGAGACCATTAACCATACAGCTATTAGGATATATTGGAAGGTAAGTTAAGTTATGTTTTTACATACCAAGAAAACTGATTAACATTGCTTAAATGAACAACATTCATGATATAAAAAGGATAGCGGCTAGCGTACCAGTAGGTGTATGTACTACTTGTGCATTGAAATACCCAAACGTAGTCTATTAAACCTATGGGTGGGTCATTCTTTCACAAACTTTTGCTGAAAAAATTTTTTTTTTGAAAATATCCACATAAATTTTTGATAATTTGCTCGATTTTCTCCAATCTTCTAACGTTTGAAATTTAATATTTTCAGTTGTACTGATCTGATCAATGTCGGTCTTTTTTTATTTTGCACCTTATTACTTTAGCTTTTGAAGTGTATTAAAAATAAGTTGTCGTTGTGAACAAATCGAAAATAATAACAATTTAATTGTTTAAATAGTTTAAACTTGCTATTAACCCATCTGAAATTAATTTTAAAAAATATTATTTTGTTCCTTTAGTTCGGAAGTTATTAAATAAGGATAATCGCAGCGTGCCACGGCACGGGTCGTAGCGTGTGAGAACTTATAATCTAGCTGACTACAGTGTGAATTAATATTTCTACTTTGTTGTTCGAAAGATCGGAAGCATACTGTTTTTATATAAAGTTATACGTGTAGTTTGATACAATGCAAGAATCATCAAAATTGACTTCGACTGGTTCGAAAATTCGAACAGATCGATGTTTTAATCCTTTCGATCTGTCTCGTCATCGAAAAGTACGTGTTGAATAGTTTTGAAGCATCATTTAGTAGCTCTCAACTTACCAGTAATGGATGAGTCCCTTAAACAAATAATCTGTAGTTAATGTCGTACTAAAGTTTCTGAACTACACAAAGATTATTGAGAAGAAGATAAATTTTACTGTAAATAATGCTTTTTAAGCAAATTGATGGAATCTGTGCAATAACCGTTTAGGCGAGGCTGCATAACATAACTTGTGCCTTTTTCAATGTTCTATTGACTCATATTTTTGTCTTTTTTGGAATGAAAATATTAATGATTCACACTGCAGGGAGGTCGATTGTAAGTTCTGATACGCTTCGACTCGTCGCGCTTGGACAATTTGCGCGCTGCGTGACTTGCACTCCAAAAATTTAATAACTTCTAAACTAAAAGAGGTGTCACTTTCTCGTAAAATGGGTTTTGTAGATAACAGAGAGAGATAAGAGATTTCAAATTAATTTAAGATGGGTTAACAGAATGTTAAAACTATTTAAGCAATTGAATTATTATTATTTTTCATTTGTTCACAATGAAAATTTATTTTTTTAATATACATTTCGAAAGCTAACATGACAAAGTGTAAAATAAAAAAAAAACGACTAGTGGAGATATTAAATTTCAAACCTGGGAAAATTGGCGAAATCCTGAAATACGTGTCAACTAATTTTATGTAAATAAGTTGTAAAAAAAATTTCGGACGATTCTAAAATGTAAAGGTTAAAACGTGTGCGGTTTGTAAAAGAATGACTCCTATTTATTATAGGGTTTAAAATGTCTGAAGGGTAATATCTAAAGCGATGATTTCATGACTAGTTTTGGATAGGAAACTATCGGAAAGAAGGCAATCCTGTAAATTAAATATTTTAATAATGGGCTTGTTACCGATAATTTTGTTTCGTAATTTTTTTATGGTATTCAATAGAAATCGATCATCTAAATAAGCTGAAAAAAAAATTTCAGCCATCGATATTGAATGTTAAAGATTGGATGTCAGTACAAAGCTCCTCGCCAATTTATGATGTCACTCCGCATACACGCGCAGGCGTGAGTTTGATATATACAGGGTGTTATAGAAATGACTTATTATATTTAAATGGCGCTTTGAATTATTAAAATATACACTTTATATGAAATCTCAAAATTTACGTTGCCGCTCCTGAGGACCCTCGCAATTAGTAGTTTATTGATGCAGTCTCGAGGTTCAAAAGAGGTTAGCGCATTATAGGCGGTGTTGTCATATTGCAACACAGAATTGAAAGCGCGCGTGTTCAGTTTTTGACAACAAGACGTCGTTGACGCGCGTTATCACTTCTTTTTCAAACTTTTATATACCTTCGATCTTATTTTAAAATAATCCGTTTTACAATTAAATTCCATAAAAAAATAAAACCCAAAAGTATGTTTTTCAACAGAACCAACGGTAGATAATATCACACAAATTTTAAATCACATCACAACATTTATTATTATGAATTATTTCACAACAGAAAAAAAATCGGGTATTGCTACAACTAACAAAACGTTTCAAATTCGTATACATCAAGCACGTGGAACCCTCGACAGCGTCATTCCACTCCGAGACTCTGAAGCAACAATTGTGGCGCGCGGCCGGTATCTAAGCAAGGGCGAGACACGCGGTATGATCTGACATCACTGTTAGTATACTCTAGTGACCCACATTGTTGCTAAGTGAATCCAGATGGAACGGCGCGATATATGTGGGTAAAAAGGGTATTTAGATATTCGATTTATAATATTAATTATGTAGACTTTCTCTAGGATACCCAAGGAGTCACCCATTTAAATATAATAAGTGTTTTCCATAACAGAGGTGTTGATTTTCGTTACTTTCGAGTATTCATTTCTACTAGTTACTCTTACATCCCATCATAGATAGGTACCTAGTACAGGAAATACTTACTGATCTGATCACTGACCACCCGTACATTATTCCATACAGACAGAAATACTGACTTGAATTAACTATTATACAGTCCCTGGATTGGGTTAGTTATACCTCAAATAACACTTTATTTAAAAAAAATTTTTCAACGTGTAAGTATACACACTTTTCTAGTGTCTCATCATCAGGAGAATAAACTAAAATTAAACTAAATTTTCTTTAAATCTTCCTCTTCTTTTCTTAAAATTAATGTAGGATACTGTTGGGTAAAATCATATGGTACGGTAACAATTTTTCTGGGGAATTTCTGGAAATGGAACCACACAGTATTTTAGACGCTTTCTTCTCACTCATTTTAAACCAGCAAGAAGATAATAAAGATATAATTTAATAATCAAACGTTTTGACACAGGAACACATAAACCCGCGCTATACGCATCTGAATCTCGACTGCCTTGCGACCAGCATATGCGACGTGACGTCACGCGAGGCTCCGCGCGGTCCAACTTTGACAATTTATTTAAGAGCTTAAAAGTCCGAATAAACATTAAAAATTGTCCTACTTTCGATTTCTAGAATAAATGCTGAACGAGCCTATTGACTTTACCAGTAAATAATAAAATTATTAAATAAGAGAATTACTATTCACTAGTCGTAAATAATGAATGATTAACATAATTTCTCAAAATTTCCATAGAAATGATTATTTGACTAAAATCTCTTAGGAAAGCACATTTCATCTTACCTTCAGCTTGAACAACTTAAAATACTCTATATGTTTTTTAGTGTCCTGCATATAATGTCACAATTGACGGCTTCTATATCAGCTATATGCCGGCTACCAGAGCCGGCGATGACTATATGAAGAGCACAGTCGAAGGGGAAAATACTACAAGCTACATTATTAACTACTTGCAGGCAGAGACTAGTTACGATATTAAAATGCAGAGCTTCAACTCGAAGTTAGCTAGCGAGTTCAGTCCATTGATGAAGGGGAGAACTGGAAGTAAGTACCTAAAAATTGGGATTTTTACTAATTTTCATAATAACTACAATTTTAGAATTGTTTGGTAAAATTAAAATTTTTAAAAATTTTTCATAAATATTAATTAGAAATGGAAAAGTAGTAATAGGATCGTTTAATATTTATATTATTTATATTTATATAAATTTAAAAAAAACCTAGACAAAGCAAAAATGTGTCTTCCTAATGCGGTGCAGGAGCTTGGTTGGGAAAACCTGGAAACTCAAGCCCCAGATGATGCAATGGCTGTATGTCACAGTCATCAGACCCCTGATATCATACAAGTCTGTAGTCTGGTGGACAAAAATACAGCAGATTTTGACAGCGAACAAACAGTTTGCAGAGGCTGGCCTACATGTGTATCAGTGGGGCGATGAGAAGCACCCCTAGCGCAGCAATGGAAGTCATACTGGGACTAAGGCCCCTAGACATTCACATCAGAATGGAGGTTAACTGTAGCGCCTCAAGGACGAACACAAATGGAGAATGGACACAACACCCCCTAAGAATTGGACACATAAAAGCCACGATTCTAATCAACGACGAGCTCTTGGAAATGTAAACCGATCGTATGAAGGCGATATACGATTTCACAAAGCCCTTCAAGATTGACTGGGTCTAGTTTGGTACACCGATGGATCAAAATCTGCCAACGGTGTGGACGCAGGTGTATTTGGGGAAAGACCCCTGCTGGACATAAGCATCCCACTGGGGAACTATGCCACAGTATACCAAGCGGAAGTTCATGGCATATAAGCATGCGTACTACAGAGTCTTGAAAAGGGTCACCACGACCAAAAGATATACATCCTGTCGGACAGTCAAGCTACTCTTAAGGCTCCGAACTCCAATGAGTTTACTTCAAAACTCTCACTGGAGTGCCATAACAACCTAAAAGAACTGGCGGCCAGGGGAGACAAGGTGGAGCTCCATGGGGTACCTGGTCACTCTAGGATATTAGATAATAAGAAAGCGGATGAACTAGCGAGAGCCAGAACCCGCCTTTGGTATATCAAAACAGGCAACGAAAATTACATTAGATAGATGGTCGATAAAAAAAAAACACTTTTCTCTATGGCAAGGGTTACTTGGTTAAATACACGCACGGCCGCAATTGGAAAACCATCGAAGATACTATCGAATGGGATGCTAACCCTGACCCGGCCCCAGTTGAAACAGGTGATGGGTCTCTGCTAACAGGCCTTTGTCACTTACGAAAACACCTTCAACGGATAGGAATCATCAACTGGCCCATTGAATGCACACTCTGCGGCGAAGACTTAAGATCTTCGGGAACATACAACGTGGAGACAATAACCTCCGACATGGCAAACTTGGTAGAAGGTTACTGGACCTCATAGTAGGAACAAATATTTTCTAACAAGATCGGGATACACAATAAGCCAGAAAAGGCTACAGTGATTGAAGTTCGGGCCTCACACCCGACCCTCGCCTTTAACCAACCAACCAATAGGATCGTTCCAGAAATGTGGCTTCATCGATCGAAAATATTTTCAGCGTTGCAACGTTGCCGCTTTTACCGAAAAATTGTAGCAATTTTATTTTAAATGGAACATCCCGTATATTATTATAAGTTTTTAGAATCTCTTTTTAGTTCTAGCAATATTTTTTTATAACTATTACAGCTGTTTTCTGTCTAATATTGCCCAAAATATGAGCTTAATTAAACACTTGTAAATTATGTTGACTGAATTGTTAAACTGAATAAAAATTATAAATGTAGTCGATGCGGAAAAATGCAATAAGATTTTTGTAAAATCATTTTATTTTACGAACATGCATTTCTAATACTGTGTTCTAATAATATCTAGGGAAATCATTAATTTTTTGTATTCGGCATAATGTAAATAGAGTTTGTTAAATTCGGATAAAAATTAGTTAAGTTATTACAATTAATTTGACTCTGTATGGCATTCTCTGTGAGTGGATAAAAATTCCAACTTGTAAAAGCTTATTTGCAGTTTATATTACAGGGAATCCAGTGGCTCCGCCAGCAACTACTATACCAACCACCAGCAACACTAAGAAGTCGGGAAGAGAAAACAACGCAACGGACAGCAATATCTATATAATTATCGCAGGAGGGGTGATAGGATTTGCCTTGGTGATTACGGGACTAATTTTGTTGTTTGTTTGCAGGAAGTGGCAAAGAAAGAAGTTGTCAGGTGGGTACTTAATATAACTTTTTTTGAACTCATCATATTCAAGTTTCGTCAAAAAAATGATAGATGGCAATACGTTAAAAAAATTCAAGTTGACGATCAAATCTAAAAAGTAAAAAATAGATGTGGCTAATACTTTCATCCAAACCTTCATATTCTAAATTAAATCATCTCAATAAATAATGAAGCTTGCTGAAATAACGTAACTAATAGTTAGAGAGAGTTAGGTGACAATAGGGGGTCCGTGAAGTGGAATATCAGTAATTTGGTTTTTCGTGGAGTTTAGGTCCCCCTCTACAACTTTTTTATCTGATGAAATGCCGTAGAGCGTTGCTGAGAGGCGCTGTACCGCTTTAGATAGAAAATTCTCAATAAATTCAAAATTATATCGAGCCATGTCTGAAAATGAATTCACAGCATCTACGTGACCCCCAAAGTCACGGGAAACCCATTTTCTGACAAGTCAACCTTTGCATATACTTTTCCGAGCGTGTCAAAAAAACTATAAAGTCTCAAGTGACATGGGTCCAAGTGGGCTTAATCGATTTGTATTCCCATGGAGATGAGTCGTAAACAATTTTCTGATGAAAAGAATATTGCGAAAGTGCGGTATTTTTTCTCAACATTTTTTTTATTAAAAGTCTGGTTTATTCTGCTATATTTTCTAAAATATTCCTCTTCGAGAATTATTCCTAGGTTTATCTGATTCCCTCATCTTTTCCGAACATTTTGATATGTATAAAGTTACGAGAAACATGTTCTATCTTGGAGAAAATTAAGAGAATTCGTAACGGTGATAGCAAAATTTCTAAACTTCGCTCGAAATGCATGAAAATGCTGTAATTAGTGAAAAGTAGACAAGGGCAAATGTTTAAATTCATCAGATTTGAGTAAATCATACACACCTTATGGAAAAATAGGCTTAGGTAATATTGCGAATATAATATCCCGTCATACAACTGAACGATACCTGCCTTCCGGTATCTCTGCGTAATATTGTCAGAATTCCGCCTAGCTAGGTGTGATTCGTCTATTCCACAATATTTGGGTGTCAAGGAATGTAGTGTGACAATTTTCTGACATGTCGCGATCGTTTTCCGAATTTCTCGAGGAAATTTAAAAAAAATTCCAATAATGAAATGGCGAGACCTGGATCGATAAAATTTTTTGTAGTTGTAGACGGGGACCTAAACTCCACGAAAAAACAAATTACTGATATTCCACTTCACGGACCCCCTATTGTCACCGTCTCTCTAACTATAAAAATATCGCCAGCTACTACTACTGTGAAATTAAAAAAAAAATATTCATATATGAACTTTTTTTTTAAATTGTTCGAGGCCTACTGAGCAAAGTTTATTTAAATTCCACCAACTTTACGATTAGTTCAAAGCAAAGTATCTTCTAAATCGCACTTTTTCGTAAACCATCTCTAGAACTTTTGTTTGCAGGGTCGGGTTGAACAAGCCTGACGAGTTACGAGCTCGTCAAAATTTGCAAAAAGTAAATTTTGTTTAACATTTTGCAAACTGTTGATTATGTCTTAAAATGTGAAATAGCATTTCAACGTATGGTAACAAAGTAATTTCAAAATTGCAAATGAAGTCTACTGTTTTGCCATATAATAAACGATTTATTAAATACATATTTAATTTCTTCGAAGTAGTCCATCTCTCAGTGGAGTGAAATTTTGTTGTTTTTTAAATTCATATACATATTTCAAATTCGAATACATATTTTGCCCATATATCGCCCAGTTAGCCGCGTCCACTTGACGGAATAATTTTGAGGAAAGAAATTGACGTATGGCGATAGATGCAAAAAACAAAATATCATTTTACTAAATTTGTAATGTAATTCTATAAATTTTTAGATAATCGGGACAAACCTGTCGACCATCACATTCAGGTTGACGACTATGTTGTGGAGCCTAAACCCATTTCGAGAACAAATGGTTCCGCTATTCCTGGGAGCAGGATAACGATCACTTCCAATCCCTTAGCGGAAAATGATAAGGTAAGGATTACATTTTTTTATGGTAACAATAAAAAATATTTAGATTTTTTTTTATCTAGTGGTTACAGCTTTAAAAATCTCGCATATAGCATGCTCAATAGTTATGCCTAAAGCTTTTGTCAAATGTCAAAACCATATCGACGATACTTAGCAACCGTAATTTTTGTGCATGTTTTCGAAAATCGCAAAAAATCTTGACATAGAACCTTAGACTTATGAACCAGTTAAGCTCGTGCATAGGTTATTTATTGTCAAATGTAAGTTTTAAACTTCTTCTTCTTCTTCTTAATAAAAGCATGTATACAATAAAGATGTCATGTATTAAAAGCAAGTAAGATTGCTGCTATGGTTACAGAAAAAATATTATATGTATACAGTGACAGGCAACATTTTTTATTGTTAGATTTCACAAAAACCGATGTTGGCAATCGTTTCTACATTATAGGGAATCCCAAAAACCAAATAGTGACGTTCGACTTTAGGGAATTTAAAAGAATTATATAGGAAAAGATATAATTTTGTTTTGTAAATTGGCCGGACGATTTTACAGTGTAGAGCTCCAGCTTCTAAAGCTCCATTTAGAATTATTGTTTTAGAAATAGTGATTTAATACTAACAACTAATTCATTCATGCCATTTTGTGCTTAGCATAATAATCCTTGCATTAGGTTTGCCAACTGCATATTGTGTAATTTTTAGTGTAATTTCTGATAATATATTATACAGAGTCTGTCTCGAAACGGCTTGATAACTTTTGACCCGGTATTTTTTTTACAAAATGTGGGTGTGGCTTATAAGGGAAGCTAAGCTACTTTTGACATAAGAATGACAATACTGTCAAAATGGCGGATGGGCGCCATCTTGGCAAAGTAAATTAAATGGGAAGAGGGGTCTTGCGATACATCATTTTGAAGGTACTATAAAGTACTTTACGATGCCAGAATATTACTTCTGTGTCGCAACGAAAACAAAATGTGGACGTTTTAAAGTTTACATAATTATTATTTTTTTATTATCCTTTATCTCATTTACCGTCTTAGAAAAATGAATACAACTTAGCATAGTGAAGTAGGAATCAGAGAGCTACACTTTCTTGCATATTTCATGGTGATCAATTTCAAAATGGCGGATGGGCGACATCTTTAATAGGAAGTGGGGTCTTGCGATACATCATTTTAAATATCCTATCGAGTACTTTACGATCCCAAAATAGTGCGTCTATGTTCCTATATTCGTACCCAAAACAAAATGGCGGCTTTTAAAAAAATAATATTGACTATTTTTTTTCCTTTGCTATTTTTTAGTTTAGATTTTACAACTTGGCATAAAGCAGTGAGTATAAGCCAGCTGATAAATTGACTTTCTACAAAATTGTAAAATCTAAACTAAAATAGCAGAAGAAAAAAATAGTAAATATTTAATTTTCTTTACCGGTTCATTCGTCCGTCAAACCCCATAAGCCACACTCAAATTTTGTAAAAAAAAATATAGCTGGTCTGTTGTTGAGCCGTTTCCAGACTATATACACACTGTATACAGAGATTACCATGGATTCGATTCATACAACTAGCGAATAATGTGGAATAAGTACAGTATGAGTCACCTTGTATCTAGTATGTCGCCTTTGTATATCACAATCTAATGACGGAATTATGCGAAATATACATATATATCCAGAATGGTAGGAGTTACGAGATCGTTTTAATTAGAGAAAAGTTGCCTTATTTAGTGATAATTTATAATGTGCTTACAGTGTTGCCAAGTAGTTTTTAGTTTTAGAGATATTAAAGGAAATGTGAAAATTTGTTAAACTTTTTTCTCTCAATAGCTCGAATACCACTGAATTGATCAAAAATTGTTTCATTTCAAAAAAGTTTTTTCATTCTCTACCATATATATTTTCAATACGGAATTATTTTTCTCTCGGAAGGGGATCTTTGCAAGTCAACAATATTTCACCCAAGTATATTTTCAGATTTTCGATGCTTAAATGCGGCATCAACCTCTTTTATTATAAAGGCCCTTTAGTATTTATAGTAGGAACATATCAGATCTCAACTATCGTATAACAATTAATGTTCATATGACTTTAAACAGATTAAAAGTACCTGAAAATGTTTTTTTAATGAAGTTTAAAATTTTGCTCTATTTTAAACGACCGCCTAACTCTTACCATTTCGGATATAGCAATAGTGCCCACCGTATTTTGGACACCCTAACACAAATACTTGTTATAATGTTAATGTTAATTTCTTTTAAATTTAATCATTGTACTGCACAGGGTGTCCCATTTTCGACACTTTTATAGGGTATATCTGTTATTGTTAAGTGTTATCAAAAATGGAATGTAGGTGTCATGTGCTCTTTTTGGATCAAACTTAAAATGGTAAAATCAAAATTTGAAAATTTTCGCTCGCTTAATAGATACGGGGAAAAATCAAAAAATTGACAATTTCGAAATTACCCTATATTTTCTTAGTTAAAAGAGATGCAGAAAAATGGTTTATACAGAAGTTTATTTATAATAATTGTTGAATAATCTGCCGTTTTCAGAATAAGTATACGGCGTCAGGTAAGAAAGTTATCGGACCTAACCTCATTTTTTTAAATGGAACACCCCGTATATTTTAATGTAAAAAGTTAGCATTTTAAACTCTCTTTTCAAATATATAACACACCATGGATGATAGATATCATATCAAATTTTTCAAAATGTTGATTAAGTCATTTTCACAAATGAATATGTAAAAATGAAATTAACGTTAAATGTTAATAGAACTAGAATGTCAACATAGTTGTCTCTAGGATATTAGCTTTTGGTTCAAAGTAATAAAGTTTAAACAAATCGCCTAGGAAACCAATATTATCCATGGTGTGTTATATATTTGAAAATAGAAGTTAATATGCAATTTTCTTAGATTAAAATATACAGGGTGCTCCATTTGAAAAAATGGGGTTAGGTCCGATAACTTTTTTACCTGACCGCTTATACTTATTCTAAATACGGCAGATTATTCAAAAATCATTATAAAGAAACTTTTGTATAAAACATTTTTCTGTATCTCTTTTAACTATGAAAATAGGGGGCAATTATGAAATTGTCATTTTTTTTATTTTCGCCCGTATCTCTTAAGCGAGCGAAAAATTTCAAATTTTGATTTTATCATTTTAAGTTTGACCCAAAAAGAGTACATGACACCTACATTACTTTTCTGATAGCACTAACAGTTACGGAGATACCCTATAAAAGTGTCGAAAATGGGACACCCTGTACAATTTTAGTCTATAAAATGATATACAATGTCATTGGAACCACATGGGGAAAAAATATTGTTCGATTTACGTCAAATTTAACTTTACCATAAGTTTTTGCTTCAATAAGGGCCAAAAATTACATAATTAAATAGGACCATGCGGTTTTTATTAACTGTCAAATTTGACATTTTCTTCACAAAATGTTGAAACATGCCATTTATTGATCGAATTTTTGAAAAAGTCGTTTGTATTGCCCACATACCAAATTTGAATCACTTATGATAATGTTTGTTTTCTATCTATTTTTGGCCAATATCTATTTTCATTGAAAACGGAAGTCGACCCTACCACTGTAAACTGTAAACAATACTCATCGTCTAAATTCATTCAAAATTCTACCAAAATATTAATTTTCCTCAAAAAAATTAAATTACTTACTTGGAAAACTCCTCATAACTTGAAAGATTTAACAGCGTTTTTTAAATAATAAATACGTTGAAAAACGGACATATTAGAAGAAAAGCGCCCTTGTTTATAATTACTGTGGTAGGGTAGGTTTTTAATGAAAATATATATTGTCCTAAAACAGATAGAAAACAAAAATGATCATAAGTGATTTAAATTTGATATGTGGGTTTAAAATTTCAATACAAGCAACTTTTCCAAATAGTTTTTTTTAATTCGATCAGTAAATACCATTTTTTGATATTTTGTGGAGAAAATGTCCAATTTGACAGTCAACAAAAGCCGCATGGCCCCACTTAATTATGTCATTTTTGGTCTCTATTGAAGCAAAAACGTATAAATCGAAAAATAAATATTTTCCCCATATGGTTCCAACTTTAATGGTGAGACTGTAGGAATTAAAAAAAAATGTTGAAATATTACAGCGTGAATAGATAAAATTAATAATTATTTCACACTTTGCATTAAAAACTAAATTTCAGTTGGCAAGCCTCTCCTGCACTTTCAAGCAATACTAAAACTAGGTTAATTCGTCTCTATTCCAGAAATTTCTAGCTCGGATTTTTTCCAGAATCCGACCGTGATCGAAATGCGAAATCTAGCCAATAACAACGTACGACAGCAGTCGGATTCCCTGACGTCATCGTTGCCAGGCGAAGGGCATTCAAAAGGCGCTAAGGAGAAAAATAGACATAGGAAAAATGTTAGGGGTAGTGGGGAGGATGGGTCGACGGGGACGGGAAGTAACTATGTGTAACTGTTTTTATTGCTAATAGGGATTTACTAATTTCTAAATAAATACGTTGATAAAAATTGTGATTTAAAGTGAAATAAGGGCATACAAAAACTCAACGTTGGTAACACAGAGATAGTTACTTGCGTTTCTAGTTTGGAAAGCCATATTTTACTGAAAGAGTAGGCGAGCTGAGACTCCAGTGAAGACATGTGAACACAAATTTATTTTGTTCTGTGATGTTCAAAACTTTTTGGCAATATTTGGATTTAAAATGTACAGGTTTTTGTCATTTTATAAACCCTGTTATAAATTACACTTGTAATGAATGTTATTGGGGTAATTCATTCGTTTATTTATTGGGGGTTTCAATGGCAGTATTTGAAAGGGTAAATTCGGGCTGTAGAAATATTATAATCAAGAATTAACTAACCAGACAACTTTGAATTGTGAGAATGAATTATTTCGGTTAATATCATCGATGTCATATTCAAAAGGTGTCTGGTTAGTGAATTATTGGTTGCAATCTCTCTGCAACGGGAACACGAGAATTATTAACTCTACAGATTGATTTGAAATTTTGCATTTCTACAAGTGTAAAAGTACCTATTTTTTTGTGAAAAGCAAGGTTTGCAGGGCATTTTTTTAGCAAAGCACGATAAGGATTTACGTAGTAAATTAGATCGTGTTGATTTTATACAGCGATTTTTGATTCACTTTGGATGTACAGGGTGTCCCATTTTCGACACTTTTATAGGGTATCTCCGTAAATTGTTAGGGCTATCAAAAAAGTAATGTAGGTGTCATCTGCTCTTTTTGGGTCAAACTTAAAATGGTAAAATCAAAAATTGAAAATTTTCGCTCTCTTAAGAGATACGGGGGAAAATCAAAAAATTAACAATTTCAAAATTACCCTTTATTTTCTTAGTTAAAAGAGATACAGAAAAATGTTTTATATAGAAGATTGTTGAATCATCTGCCGTTTTCAGAATAAGGATACGGGATCAGGTCAAAAAGTTATCGGACCTAACCTGATTTTTTAAAATCGAACATCCTGTATAGTTTAATCTAAAAAGATACTATTTTAAATTCTCCTTTCAAATATATAACACACCATGGATGATATTGATTTCCAAGGCGATTTATTTAAACTTTATTACTTTGAAACGAAATAAAAGATTCAGATTAAGGTAAAAAATAACGGGAATCATCGCAAAACCGCAACATTCTATCCTTGATAATAACTCTTAATATCCCCCAGAAAGTGTCTAAAATTTTTAAATTAGTTTAAAAAACCGACTAAGTTGAAGGCTGAAATCTCTGGCTTTTTAAATAGAGAAGTAATTAAATGATTTGCCGTTATTAACAGTCGAGCTGCGAAATGATTACTTGGTCAGCAAGAGTTTACAATTGGTCAGTAGAAAAAAAAACATGTCTAGAAGCAGTTTACTTCAGAGGTCCTAGGGCACTGTCAATTGATGTAACTTTCTTGTGTGTTCTTTTGCCGAATACAGAAGGAAATCGGCTACAAAAGGTGAAGCGGGAGCGGGTTTTCACTTGTTTTCCCAGGACACTGTCACGATTCAGAAATGTTTGCTGTCCATAAGTTGCTGACCAACTAGCCATTTTGGCGGACCGATTACATTTGTCTGTTCGCAAAAATAAGAATATTTTGTTAACCAGTTAAATGATATCCTTTTAAATATGATTTAAAATAATTTAATTTAATTACTTTGAAATTTTATTTATCTCCGTAGATCAAATATCACAAAGCTATTAATTTTGCCATAAAGCTCAAATAAATTAATCCAAACTGATCAAACTGTTTTTCTATTCACGAATTTACGCCTTTTAATGAAGCCATAGAAACCTGTAACAAAATATCTGGGTAAACTAAAACGCTCGAATATTTATACCGAAAATTCATTTATTCGACAGAATGTTTTCACCAAGCCCTGTGGTGCATTAATTAGAAATGTACTGTATAAATGACACTATTTGTATCGTATAGTTCGTGTTCTTTTTTTATTTGTAGATGTTCCATATAACTGGGAGTGTTCGTTATAATCTTGTAAATATAAATTATAAACCTGTATAGTAAAGCTGTAGATGTACACATAATTATAAGGTTGGTAAAAATATTCGAAAATTGATCTCTGGAATCGGCCTCTTTCGTCAGTTTGTCCAGAAAAGTAATTTTAGAGAGTCCACACAAGGTCCACAAATAATTATATTTTATAGCCTTTTCGACCAAGACGATCTAAATTCGAGGATTTCTTATTTATTTTTAACATGTTAGAATTGATGTGCACGTTTATGCACAGAAGATATACCGATGTCTCAATAGTCGAAAAAATGAAACAACTCCTTTGTGGTTAGGTACAAAAAATATTTATAAGAATTTTCACATGTCAAAGTAACAAAATTGACAACCTTTAATCGAAATTACAGGTAAATTTCTATGTCTACATGGGTGAGAGACAGTTAATCGAGTGCCGTTTCATTGGTTAAAAATATTATACCTGGTATATACAGTTTGTTCGAGGATAAGCGAACTTATAAGTGTAAATGACAAAAAATTTTCGAATTGAAATTTGTCAATTTGGAATCTGGACCTGCTTGATTAGATAATAAAATTTAACATATTTTAATTTTTAATAAATCAAGCAGGCTTTGACCCGAAAATTTTTTTTTTCTGTCTAGGTAAAATATCGAAACATTTTATTATGAAAAGTTGCCTAGAATTCAAAATCATGCAAGTGTACCGATTTTAATAAATATCAGTCTACAATGTTTTTTTCATTTTATACAATTTCCTTATGGTTTGTCATATTAGCCTATAAAATTTGGTCATCAATGTTATTTCCGAAATAATATTCTCTAATAAATGTATTCAATACCATGAACCACATTTTTTTCTATTTAGAGGTTTAAAAAAATACTAAAAAAAATGTAGGCAGATGGTTATTAAATTCGGTACGCTTTACGGATTTTGAATTCTCAGCAACTTTTCTTAATAAAAGTTTTCGGTATTTTATGAAGAAGAGGCACTTTACCTAGACAGAAAATAAAAATAATGCTCCGGTCAACGCCAGCTTGATTTTTTTAAACTGAGAATATGTTAAATTTTATTATCTAATCAAACAGACAAAATGGTCAATTTTCAAGTCGAAAATGTTTTGTCATTTACACCTGTAAGTTGGCTTATCCTGAGACCTACTGTACATCATGTAAACTTCATTTTTAGTAAAAACTATACAAAACACTGCGATAATTAAACTTAACAACTAAACAATTACTTTTTACACTAGATACATAAATAGCTATTTCTCTGTTAAAATATTGCAATAATATAAAATATATCTACCCCATTAACCTTCACGCTCTACCCACCACCCACCTGCAGTGCGGCATCAGGTTGAGAGTGAAGAATATAGTAATATAGTAGAAAAGACCGGTTTTAACTGCAAAATTATTTTTCATTATGACGATGTTGTTTGTAAGCCTATAGATATCAAATGTTCTAAATTAACATTAACAAGCGCTCAATTAAATACGTTTTACCAACCTTCTAGTTTATAGGGTAATTTATTATTTTATAACTGTTATCGGACTTTATGATATTCACTTACTAACTAAGGTTGAGCACTTTTTATTACAATGATTGTGCCAATATGACTCATTATGTTCCTATATGCACGATCGAATTTCAGAGCTGCTTTAATTTTGAAAATAATATACACACAAGTACATGTTCTATTTTTCGTTACTCTGTAGGCTGGTTTTCAGCTTCAATTTTTGATGATAAACACTCTACAGGGTGTCCATTTTTCGATGGTTTTAAGGGGTATCTCCGCCCATATTTCGCTACCCTGTAACGTATCAAAAAGAAATAAAATGCCCTCTTCGTAGTTTTTTACGTAGAATCCAGTGAGGTTTTAATACGTTCACTAGTTTTTAAGAAAACAACATATTTTATTTTTTTACATGGGTCACCACACCTTGTCCAAGATAAAGAGGGCCAGTACAGGGATCTCGGAAACCGTAAGAGATACGAAGTCGGTAAAGGTAAAGTTGCGCATTTACGTGCCTAATAATATGCCGTTTAGAGAGTTTTAAAATTCCGAGTAGTTCCGGAGATATCCGGAAAAAAAACGAAATTCTGAAAAATCGTTATATTTTTTTCCTGTTTTTTTTTGTGATTGAATTCTAAAGTAAATTGCACTTTTACATCCTCTATCTAACAGCGTTAATTGTTTTGTAATCCTTCGAAGTGCCATTATCAACTTTCTTTTTTTAAATACAGACCTGTTTTCCAGATATTGGAATTTGAGAGCTTTTTTTCTTCCGAATGCAACGATCTATGACACATTGTGGTTTAATGACGTTTCGAGGGTATTTTGGGATACGGTCCTGTATTTCTCCTAATTTTATAAATAATATCTCATAAGTAAGCTCTAAATTTTTACTTATGTTAAACTAGTTCAATAAATAACAAATAATTTAATAATAAACCACAAATAAGTGAACAAAAAAAAAACATGCCAAAACAGAAATAAAACGAACAACGAAAACAGTAAGGAACTACATAATCAGGTGTTCTGAAACCCCATGGCCAGCACGTCCACTTGATTAGATTAGATTTTTTCCTCTGGGGGTATGTCGAAAATTATGTTTATAAACACAACTTCGAAACAGAATACGAACTTAGGAGGTTGTTGCTTGAAGCCTTTCAAAGTTTACGTCAGAAATGTTGTCAAATGTTTTAGAATCGATAGTTAGTGTGCTTAGAAAATAACGGAAATCATTTTGAACATTATGTAGTTCCTTACTTTTTTCGTTGTTCGTTTTATTACTGTTTTGGTATGTTTTTGTTCAGTTATTTGTGGTTTATTAATAAATTATTTGTTATTTATTGAACTAGTCCAACATAAGTAAAAATTTAGAGTTTACTTATGAGATATTATTTATAAAATTGGGAGAAATACAGTACCGTATCCCAAAATTTCCTGATGTTGTTCAAAAAATCCTCGAAACGTCATTAAACCACAATGTGTCATACATCGTTGCATTCGGAAGAAAAAAAGCTCTCAAATTCCAATATCAGAAAAATAGGACCGTATTTAAAAAACGAAAGTCGAAGACGACTCGTCGGATTACAAAACAATTAACGCTGTTAGATAGAAAAAGTGGCAATGTAAATGTGCAATTTACTTTAGAATTCGATCTCAAAAAACCCAGGAAAAAATAGAACGATTTTTCAGAATTTCGGGTTTTTCCGGATATCTCCGGAACTACTAGGAATTTTAAAACTTTCTAAACGGCATATTATTAGGCACGTGCCTCCATTTAACCGACTTCGTATCTCTTACGGTTTCCGAGATCCCTGTACTGGCCCTCCTTATCTTGGACATGGTGTATATGGAACGTGATGTTAAATGACCCAAAACGGCATTTTTTTTAATAGGGATGCACTCGAATGAACTGTAAAAAATAGTCAACCTGGTGAATTGTATAAATCCAGCGTGTAAGCGTATATTATTTTTTTAAATATTAAGGAGGCAGCGAATAATTACTTTTAATAGTTGCTAAGTTTTCTTTGTAAATAAAAACGAATATTTTTTAAACAATTTTATGTAATCGTCATGTATCGATATAATGGGAAAAATTAATAAGCGGCGTACTGGTTCAATACTCCCGACTTTTTAGAAAATAGGCCCAATAAAGTTTAAATTGGCTGTTATTAATTTAAACGATATTTGTGTTTTTAAATTGACAGTATTACCAAAACTTCGGGTCATGTATGGGAAATTAAAGCCATAACGTCCGGGAATGTCATAAATTGTGTTTTTTTTTAAAAGTCACAATGTAGTACATTGATTTTAATTTGGGCAAAAAAGTTATGCTGGGCCAATGGAAATTCCATTTCTGGTATCACTTCTGCCATAGTGAAAAAATATCAAGAAAGGTCCTGATCGGTCAGCAACCAGTGAGTTCTGATCAAGCAACAGCGCCAACGTATGATTCCTCTATGGCGGTAATTTAGTACCGGGCAGGATTAAACACAAAAATGTTTATTAATTTTTACCTTTAGATATCTCAATAAAAATGGTGTCAAGTTAACAATATCGCACATTTGACGAGTAGTTCAGTTAAAAAAGCAATTCGACACAATACTGGAAAATATAAGAAACATTTGTTATGTTTCCACCTTCAAATTAGAACCGAATATGGTCGTTCAAAGCGAAAAACCTCCAAATTAACGTCAAGAGACAATTAATAAGTCGTGGGTGCAAAAAGTTATTGAATGAATGCGAAGTAGTCGGTATCGATTTTTACCGTTTAAAATCGGTTGGGAGTTTTTCGATTTGAATAACAATTTATAAATATAGGTACCTATTGAAGTATTTTTATAATGAGGCAGCTAAAAATTATTTTTGGAGTAGAAAGAACAAAATCAAACTGTGATATTTTTACACATATATGTGAAAAAGTGTAAGACAATATTAGTTGTAGTTATACATATGAAAATGTTTTAATTTTGATCGTATTTTACGCTAAAATAGATCATACAATTACCTTGCCACTATCTGGTAAAAAAATAATGGGCAAGTAGAATTTTACGTTCTTTAAACGCCGTAATCTCCAAAAAAAGATGTATGGATACAATGATCTTGGCAAAACTATTCTCTACCGATATTTTAGCATTTTATTTAACTGGCCAGATAGTAATTAAATTTGGTTAGAACTGCACTACTTTTAACTAAATCGTACCTAAATAGTGAAATTTTACTTGCCCAAACATTTTTTTAACAATAGCTTTTAAACCTTAGCATTAGAATATAAATCTGGTATTTTTGACTAGCAATAACTGGATAGACTGAAGTAAAGTGAACGTATATTTACAATATATTAGATATTTGTAATTTTTAATAGCATCCACATGTCACGTAATCAGATTGCTTGGTTTTTGAATTTTATACATAAATAAAACAGTTTAAAAGTGTTGTGCCATTTTTATTATACAGTATACACTTCGGATCAAATGGTTTAATGGTTACATTTGAAATTTTTTTTATTTAAAAAAGCTGTTTTAAAATAACGCGTTGAATATAACACAATGTTTTTAAACATTACGAAATTGATGCCTTAAATAGACCTACATTTCTGGTCGTTACGTTCGTGACCACTTTGACATTAATTTTTGTACTAAACGAATTAAGTTTAATCACACTGAGCGAAATTTCGAGTTTGATATAACTTAAATATGAGTTGTCTTAGACCAGGGGTCGGCAACCTGCGGCTCTTTCGATGTCAAGTCGTGTCTATTTCGATATCAAATTGCGGCCTTTAGTGGCTCTTTAAAACCTGAAAGATTGTGTAAATTATAACTTTTGGCTTTTCCGTCTCAAAAGGTTGCCGACCCCTGTCCTAGACTAAAGCGTGTTGCTAATAGGGGACAGACCCAGACCTCTGAATTACGGCAACCATATCGAAGAAATTGCATCAACTCGCTATTCATAAGTTATGATAGCACAGAAGGTGGGTTATTTTATGCGTTGGAATAGCTCACGCCCCACCGTCTTAAATTATTAATGGGCTACCGTAGCTACCAGTATGTGAATTGTGATGCCTTCCTAGTCGAGCTATCAAAACTTGACATTTAAGTTGTTCTAGCTTACGATGGTGGCTGGAATAACTCACTCTTTGGGCTACCAGACTCCAAATTTTGGACTACCAGTACCTAAATTGTGGACTATCGGAACTCAAAATATTTCTTTGATTTAACGCCTGCATGTTGTGGACTTCAATTGCCTTTTGTTTTTTCAAGATATGACATTTTTGTTGTATATTTAAAAAAAAATCAAATGAATTATAGACGAGAGCATACTACGGCTAAGAAACCATGCCAACGAAGTGATGACTATTGCTTATAAATAATAAGGCTCCATTAAAATAATGACAATTTGTATGCATCTCCCTCCTGTCCCTCCATTTTATGACAACTGACCAAAATTATGCAAAATACAAATTTTCGCGCACAGAGAAGAAAGATGAAAAATCCCGCAAACGGCGCAACAGCCAACAGGTATCTATACGCGCGATCGAAGGAGAATTGACGAACAACAATAGCTGGCCACACACACAGACGATTTTCAACGGTCTTGGAACGCCACGTGCCAATCGTTTACATCTGGCGTTTGCCACTCCAAATCTGTTATCGCCCATAAACTAGTAAAATTTGATTGAGAGTTTAACTACAAGTTTGGAACGTCGCTTTAAAAGTGCGTGTTTGTGGACGATAAAATGTGCAATATTTAGTAAAAGTATGGCGTTTCTGGATTTCTAACAAGTTTGAAAGTTTTGGCGTGACAAAATTTAGATAATATAAGAAATATGGTCGTTTTAAATAAATCAAAAAAGAAAAGTATAGCTATGGCTCTGGCGTACTACTATTACTGTGAATTAAATAGTATTAAGCAGCCACTAAAAAAATGGGAGAAAAATTGGTTAATGCAGCGCCAAAGGTACAGTCACATGAATCTTCTATGAATCTCTACTAATTCAGCATGACCTTTAGCTTTTAAATTTTTATTTGTATACTCATTGCTCTTTATTTTCCAGAGACAGGTGTGTTTTTTATAGGTTTCAATGAATTCCGTCAAAAAATCTTTACTCCAATATCGGGTGTCAGACATTATTATTAATATTAATAAATAGTTATTATGCGATCTAATATTATTATTGTAATATATTAATAATAGCACACTAAACCGTTCGCACTCCACAAATTAGAATTATTTATTAACCACACTTTAAGAATGCCGTATATTCTGTCGCTCCTTCTTGTCGCTAAGCAACACTCATTAACATACGCGCCAACCGACACTCTTGGCACATGGCGTTCCAAAACCCTTGAAAATCGTGTGTGTGTGTGGCCAGCTATTGGAATGAATCGCGCCAAACCTGCACGTGCACGAATTCGGAGCTTTCCGTGACCTTACGATCTTGCGTTTTACCCTCGATATGGGATTTTGGAGCACGTTTCCTGAATTATTCCAACTCAAAATAATGTACACATGGTAATGAGTTAAAATAATGCACGTCCGGGTTAAAACGATACTTTATAATCACTTCAGTAAGTTTTCCCAACCCAGAAACCGAGTTCAGGTAACTCATAAAATAGTTACAAGATGAGGAATTGTGGTGATCCCAAATATGTTTAAAATGTTGATAAAAAATCTCTTTCTGGGTTGAGGCGAACCAAAAGAACCTGAATTACCGTAGCGTTTTTAAACAATTTGAGATAATTCGTAGGCTCAGTTAGAACAACATAGAGAGGTGGGTTAAGGTAGCTCAAATTTTGTAACCCACGACATTGGTAAATGCATTTTTGTCAGTGCAGTTTAAAGCTTAAATTCTTACAGTACGTACGTCCTACAAGTACCTCCTACTTTTCTCATCATTAGCCAATACGAACGACTCCCTGGCCACCCGAGTGTCGAAGTTGCTATCTTTGGCGACTGTCGACTGGCTCAAATACGAACGATGAGCAAGGCTGTGAGGCAGAATCCTTTGCGATCAGTTCTGGTCTTACTAAACTCGCCCCAACGCGGATTCCAGACCGAGATGGAGACCTTGCTAGTCTTTTATAGATTTTTTTTGACGTCAAACCCCGACCTATACAGGGTTGTACATCGTTGAGTTGAATATAGGAAATCCCATGTAATTTTTGAGGTGCCAGAATATTGACTCCCCTTTAGACTTTTTAGGAAAGCTGCATGAGAGCCCATTTTCATACAGTGCGAGAATTGTTAGTTTGTTACACCTGAAAATAGTACAAAAATGTCAATTTTTTTTGGACGGTGGATGAAAAAGATGTTTTTTCATTACTCAAACATTTTATTACCAAATAAACTATTTACAGATTCACATCTTTGAAAAAATACTCTATTATTAACATAAAACAATAATAAGAGTAATAATAATACAACTAAATTCTAAACCAAATAGGATCACGCGACCCCTTTCCCCAACGCTTCTACTAGAAAATCACAATATTTTAAAATTCATAATGCGTTTTTACGCAGTTTTCTGGCATCATTAAGTCACAGTTAGTTAAAAATATGATCTCAACATTACATAGGGTAAAAAATTAAAACTATACATTTTAGTTTGACGAACCATAAATCATATGTTAAAAAACTTAACGTTCTTATTTTAGACTTCTCAACCGCAAAGGCAACTTCAGGAATCTCGGAAAAATTGCTTCACATGATCGATTTATACTGAACAATTCTTTTTACGAATGCAACAAAAGAAAGGTTACAATTTAACAAGCAGACAAAAAAAAAATTTAATACCAACCATTTCATCCAAATGACACATGCAACGCAATAAAATTAGACCTTGATCATGCAATAAATTACGCACTTTTTAAAACCAGTATAAACCAGCTTTACTTTGGTTCAAAAATTGTAAGGCTTAATATATTTGAAAATTAAATTGTATCATTTTTTTACTAATCTGGACGATTTTTTTTTGCGCTTCACTAAATAAACGTTACCTAAAACTTCAATTATCTAATGACACTGTAGTCACTTATAAATGTCTGAACATGATTGCGGTCTTCGCAATAGATTCAAGATATCAATCCTGACCTTATACTAAATCCATCAAAAAAAGCGGCAACGATAAGCGGCACGTGACAATCAGATGTTTACGCGATTATTGGCTAAATATCCCGATTTCAGCCGCGCCACAGATCTTCTGTGCAGTACAGGAGCGGCATTTAGAAAGGGTTTGAACGCTACCGACGTAAAAGTCGTTTGTTTTCTTATTCGTGACTCAAAGTATAATTAATTTTTACTTACTTGCATGTCGTGTATAATTCTATTTTTATAAAAATCTGCAAAAGTTATAAACAACCATTTTCCAGTTTATACAATTTCCAAAATTGAATAAAGTTCCGGTCGACCCTTAATGCAACTCTGCACAAACATTCTGACTGTGATAGATCACGTGATATTGTTTCGACGCCCTCCGTTCTTTAGATGGATGCAGTATAGTACCCTAGCAGAGAGTACTAACCTAATACCAAACTAATCATTTTGCAGCATCTCTACAAGATTCCTTTAAAATCTTCAGTCACGGCGACGGGCCTATGAAATATCTCGAAAACTAGTAAGTCTACTAAATATGTATTCGGCCGAATGGAAACTTTAGGACTGATATAATTTAGTATAAACTTTTAAATTGTTTTAACGCGTCTGTCACTTCCAGCCCTATATATTTTTGTTGGATTCTTAATTTTACTCAAAATTCCAAACAAGTCAACTAGATACTTCCTGAGATGACCATTTGAAAAATGACATTTATTAGTATTACAATTTGGCAGGCATCGTAATGGTACACAGTGCCGTAGAGTTTTTTTCTAGGGGGTACTTTACTTTATTAAGATATTAAGAAGATCGGAATGTGCAAACAGTTCTTCTCTAAGATCCTACACATTTCCAAATGTTTGTGTCTCAAAAACTATTTATTTTCGACAATGCTCGACAATTTATATAAAATATTGTTAAGCATATCGGAGTAAGATTTAAAAGTGCATAAAACTGTCGTATTTTATTTAAAAAATCATTGTTGACCTTTACTCCGGTATAACTGGAACATACAGCAACTTTTAAACAAATTTTTTAAAGTTTTTATAAGAAAAGTCTACTAGTTTCTAAAATAATTCAATAGGCCACTCACTGTAAATTATCCCGTCTATTACATAAGCCAATATGGCTCAAAAATAACACTGGTATCAGTACACATCCTTATTCTAAAGTTTGGTTTTTATCAAATACCCTGGAAATGTAAGAGTTATAAATATCAGATTAAGAAACATAAAACTTCTCGTTTGAAGGTAGCGTAAAATGTCCAAATAAAAAAAATCCACATAGCTGACATAAAATCTTATTTATCACCTATACAGGGTGTTTCCTAACCACTCTGGAAAAATGAAGGAGGTGAATCCTCACCTTATTTTAAGACGAAAATGTGGTATAAAAGTTCTTCGCATGTCGCTTCGTTTTCGGGATACAGTGTGTTAAAAAAAAGGATTGTATTTTTCATTTTATTAATTAATGCCAAACGATATTCTAATGATATTTGTTAAACATAAAGGATTAGAGCACCTTACTTTGGGTCAATTTCATTTGCGGGGACCTGGGTAAAACAGTATCGTAATTTTTTAGTTATTTTCGTATTTTTATCGTTAAATTATACGAGTTCCATGGCAACCACATTTGTTTTCTCCGTGACATTTGCCTCCTTCAAATAATATCCTTTTGAATTGAACTGAAGAAGACCTTCAACTGCGTATTATTGATGGTTTTAATACGATTCGCGCCAGTCCCGAAATTGTCCAACACGTAAGAGACAATTTAGCACGTCGTGTACATGGGTGTTTACTGGCTCATGGAGGACATTTGCAACAATTTATTTGACTTTTGTTCATACGAGTTCATTATTCAAAGTTTTGAAAGCATTATCAATTAATAAAATGAAAAATACAATATTTTTTTAACACCCTGTATTTCGAAAACGAAGCGTCATGCGAAAAACTTTTACATCACATTTTCGTCTTAAAATAAGGTGCGGATTCACCTCCTTCATTTTTTCAGAGAGGTTAGGAAACCTGTATAGTATCCAAATTGTGCACAATATAAAATAATTCTGCTGTTGTTAGAGATACAGAAACAGGGATACGGTGTCCAATCGGGAACTGTCGCGATCGATATTATGGAAAACTATACATAAGAAATTTTTGAAAATTGGACATTAAGCTAATGTTGATGGGGCAAATCGGCTAAAATATTTTCAATATAGCGGCACTTCCGGTTATACCGGAAGTCGGTGGCAACCTGCTTATTCTAAATGAAACGCCCTATATATTAAGATATTTTTGGATTCTACGCAAGATTCTAAGCAGATTTCATATATCATGTGCTATAAGTCTAAGGGTGTTTGACATATTTAAGTTTTAAGGTCAAAAATTACGTTAAAATACTTATTAATTTTTTTTTAATTTAATTTAATTTGGGTTGGATTTCCTTTTGATTCCGTATAAGATTTTGATAACCATTAATACAGGTGTTCAAAAAATAAGATTAAAAATTAAACTGAGAAAACTGCAAAAGTCTACACTTTCAAATGGAAACCCCAAATTTAATAAAAATTTTATATATATATACTATTTAGCATTAAAAATAAGGGTAAGTTGTGTATAAGGTTGTCTATTCGGAAAATTTGTAGTTTTCGAAATATTGATGATTTCATATTTTTAATGGACATTTTGCTCCGGATTTTAAGTGAAGTTACTCTTAGTTGGCTATGACGGCCTCGAAAAAACATCCAAGTGTTAAGAAATGTATGAAGTTGTAATCCTAATCACTTACCATTTGAAAAATATTAATAATCGTACAGGGGTTTGTTCGATATTTGTATACAAAGATTATTTAACTAATTTATTATTTATGGAGAATATGATAAAGTAATATCAAAAACATTTATTTCCTTAGCATTTGACCGTTTTTCAACTCATAACCAACTAGGAGTAAATGAACGTAAAATCCACTGCAAAATGGCCATACAAAAATATTAAATCCTCAATATTCCGAAAACTACAAATTTTCGGAATAGACAACCAATAGACTTACCCTTATTTTTAATGCTAAATAGAAAATAATTATAAAATTTGGGCGTTTCCGTTGGAAAATATAGATTTTTGCAATTCTCTCAATTTCATTTTTTATTTTATTTTTTGAACACCCTGTATTAATAATTTTAAAATATTATAAAAAATATTCTATTAAAGCAGGTCCTTTTCAATAGGGAATCAAACCCAAATTAAATAATAAAGGCATCCTTATAGGAAAAATTAATAATTATTTGAGGGTCTGCATATGTCTTACATATGTCAAACACGTTTAGACTTAGGTATAGGACATGATATACGAAATCTGCATATAATCTTCCGTAGAATCCAAAAATAATATATAGGGTGTTCCATTTTAAATAAGCAACTATCTACTTCCGGTATAACCACCATGTTGAAAATTTTGCCGAGGCCCCCATCAACATTAGCATACTGTGTAATTTTCAAAAACTGTATATCGATCGTAGCGGTTCCCTGTATATTTCTATGGTATGATTATAAATAATGTCATAGGCACATGATCGAAAATAAATAATAACAATAATATACTATTTTAAACCAACAAAATAGATTGTGTAAATTAATGAAAATTACAATTAACATCAAACGGACATATAAAAATATATTATTTCTAGAGCCTCGTCTAGCCATATCGATTAAGTAATTTTTCTTAATACCTCATCTAGTATTACTTTAGCATATTATAATAATTTGTAATCTGATGGTTCATACGAGGGTTCAATTATTTTATATTTGGTATAAACTGAAGTAATCTACTTCCCCAAATGAATCAATAAGGTTAATTTTCAAATAATCTCTAATTTTCTCACAGTTCCAGGATATTAATTTGTATCTTACTGCTTCTTGAAACTCTTTAAAATCGGATATATATTATCAAAAGCTTCATAAATTTCCTGTCGTACTTTTGCTCCGGTTAATACCACTTTGCCAGAAACAAAAATTAATAATACAATTCTAGGTTTTACCATACGATAAATGAGACCAGGAAATAGTTCCGGTTCATAGGAACTGAAAGAGCTATGGGTTAACACAAGACCTTCCAGACGGATGGGGAATTTTACGTCACAGCTGCCAACCATATTCTGTAAATAAAAAATATATAAATTACTCCGCTTATATCGTGGTACAGGATGTTAAAAATTCGATGTTCACCATTGGGATCTCATAAACGATAAGAAGAGATACAGCAAAGGTTAAATTGGGGCAAAGTTATGTAATTAATAGCCGATCAACAATGCCATGAAGAAATTAGGAATATTTTAACATAACATTTATAACATTATATTTAGGATTCATTTTTAATACAATTTAATTAGTTTATTCTATATATGTACCTGGTTTGGTTTCCTACCCTACACTACAACTGGATGTAATACTGTTGTGTTTGTAATAAAATTTAAAAAAAATCTTTATAGAAGATGAAAAGTTGCAATGAAAGTATGAAATTTATTTTACATTATCTCTTTGAATAACGCCAGAAAAAATTAAAAACACATTAACACCTTTTTTCTGACATGCCATCACAGTATTACAGTGACGTGACGAGTATTACATCACGTATTACAGTGACGCGGGATGAGCTGTGGGTTTATGGGAACAAACCCCACTTTTAAAACGGTCAATTAAAAATATATACATATATATGTAGCGCTTCTCTAGGACACCCAAGGAGTCACCCATTTAAATATAATAAGTCATTTCCATAGCACCCTGTATATTGGTGAAAAATCGTCTATATATATATTATAATAAACAATCATGGTGCATGTGTAGTTTGTAAAAGAGTGGATCATTTAAATAAGGATTTATCTTTCCATCGGTAAGTATGGTTATGTTTTAATATTTAAGCATCTGATATAACCAGACTTCAGCATTGTTGCCATTCAGCCAACAAACATGTAGTTCTCTCTTCCACCCATTACTGATTTTTAATAACGTTTCACACAATCACAGCTTCACATTCCAAGAGTTTCCATGAATGAATGCATTTAGAGATTTCAGACTCTAATCTCTGTTTAGATAAAATATTTGTTGCGTATGAGTTTTCATATGTTACAAATTTTTTATACCTCTATTCAATGGATACCTCCTCTATAAGGACAGTTTCTGTTCATATACGATAAGAAGCATTTACAGTGACCATCTCCTATAAACGTGCGCGGGGAGTATTATTCGTAACTAAGACTAGAAAACATCTCCTATAAGCGGCCACGAAGCTCCGAATAGATTTTAAGGTACATTTTCGGTGATTCCCCTTGAATTTTTTGGGATTTACTGGTTATCTTTACTTTACAATGAGTTGTTCTTTTTGAGTTTGTTTTGTGTTCGAGTTTCGCGTTCGAGAAACGGACGTGAGTGTTTATTAATAATGTCGCAGAAAAAAAGAATTCGGGCTATAACATCACAATTTCACATAGGAAAGACGCAAGCTACGATGATAGCAAAAAAAGGACATCGGACGTTTATGGCAGTCTGGTGTAAAAACGTCAATATTTCAGAAAATACTCTTTCCAGACGTATGGTTGGATATACAAAATGTTTAAAGTTTTTATCATATAATTCGAAACTGACACAATATACAGGATGTACCATTTAAAAAAATCTTAGATGACGTCATACGTCCCACCATATATACCAAAATTTTATCTTGAAAAATGCACAACTTAAAAAAACCAAATCCCTGAATTTTAATTGTTCAAGAATTGTATTGTACATATCATATTATGCACACTTATCAATAAAAAAAAACAGATTTTCTCTTAAGTGGGCACCTTTATTATTACTTTACTTGAATAATAGAAAAGTTTTGGACTTGCATTGTCTTTATTTGTTATATATCACAACGTTTCAACTGGTAAGTATCTCCAGTCGTCTTCAGGTGAATACAGTATTCACCTGAAGACGACCGGAGATACTTACCAGTTGAAACGTTGTGATATATAACAAATAAAGACAATGCAAGTCCAAAACTTTTCTATTATTCAAGAAACACCATTGTCTACGACCTTCAAACAGACATTACTTTACTTATTTATTGCACCAAAAGAAATATATACAGGGTGTTATGGAAATGACTTATTATATTTAAACCGGCAAATCCTGAGATGAAAATAAATTGAAGAAAAATAACCATAAATGGCGCTTTGAATTATTAAGCGAAATATACACTTTATATGAAATCTCAAAATTTACGTGGCCGCTCCTGTGGACCTTCGCAATCAATAGTTTATTGAGGTAGTCTCGAGGTTCAAAAGTGGTTAGCGCATTATAGGCGGTGTTGTCATATTGCAACACAGAACACGTGTTCAGTTTTTGACAACAAGACGTCTTTGACACGCGTTATCACTTCTTTTTCAAACCTTTTAGAAAAAAAACTGCAATTTTAAGGTACATACTCTCTTACCTTCGATCTTATTTTAAAACAATCCTTCGTATAATTAAATTCCATAAAAAAAATAAAACACAAAAAGTATGTTTTTCAACAGCTCAACAGTAGATAATATCACACAAATTTAAAATCACATCACATTTATTATTATGAATTATTTCACAACAGAAAAAAAATCGGGTACTGCTACAACTAACAAAACGTTTAAAATTCGTACACGTCAAGCACGTGGAACCCTCGACAGCGTCACTCCACCCCCGAGTCTCGAAACATACTGGCGCGCGGCCGGTATCCAAGCAAGAACGAGACACGCGGTGTGATCCCGTTTGAAGGGCAACAGGAATAATTTTTTTATGTTATTGAAAAAAATACTTTTTCAATCAATTCATTTTGGAACAAATCTACAAAACACTATTATACAGGGTTCACGGATGGTAGGACCTACCTGAATTTTAAAATCTAGAAATTTAGCTGGGAATCCCAACTTTTGTATAATTCTAGCATATTTTCTAGCTGCCAATCTGGAGTCCTCCTCACTTTTCGCCCCAGTACAAACCATTTTTCCAGAACTGAAAATCAGTGCGGTCGTTCTCGGTTCTCTTATCCTCATAATGACGGCGGCGAAACGTTTCGGGTTGTACTCAGCGTTTCTCGCGTGTAAAGCGATCCGTTTTAGGTCCAATTTGCAGTTTAGATTTACTGTCGACACTATATTCCTGAAATTATATTTATTTTAGTGAATCTCATGTCATAATATCAACGGTGGAAAGACGAAAATGTATAATAATGTGATAAATTAGTATTAGCCAACTGTCGATATTTTATTTAACCAAAAAAACTCCAATAAATATTGCCAAAAAAACTCCAATAAATATTGTTCTCCAAAAATCGATAAGAAATATTGACATTTTTGTTAACATTTTCCTATACTTAGCCGCTGCGAGGCAACGGAAAATAACTGTAAAGGCTTGTGTTCCAAATACAAGTCTGAAATATGTCTATTTGAAGTCAGGATTTAAAATATATTAATTAGTAAGTAAAAAATTACTGCTTTAGGAATAAGCATTATATGCTTCAGAAATTTAGTTTGCAGTGTCTCTGTAGTAACAGGTGGCGGGTGACGGCGGAGGATAGCGGGGCTATGGCGATTTAACATGGAAAGGTGCACAGTTTTTGTGTACACCGCGCTGTTGTCTGTTCGTGCATCTAGTTAGAAATTCGAGCGTGTATGTTTTAATATTTTAATATTATATATTTATTAAGTTAAAATGAATAGTGTATAGCGGTGGACTATTTAAGAAATAACTTTACCTCTTTGAGTTTGGAGAAAAAAATTGAAGTGAAGAATGCGGGAACACCTAAATCGGAAATTAATTTAACGCAGACCACAAAGGGTAAATCTAGGGATTTTATTAGAAAGTTTAAAAATGAAATATATGAAAAAAAATTATAGAGGGTATTCCAAACTTAATGAGGCTGTTATTGATAAATTTTCTACAATTAAGAACAGAAGAATGGACTTTACGTTTAAGCACTATTGTGTAAGGTCGATAAATGATATTCGATATGATTTTAAACCATTTTATTTAAGGATTTAAACTAAAAAACACTGAAAATATGAAGAATGCCAACTTGTCAGTCTCGTGGCTCAATTCGTTCTTATCATAAAACAGTTAACTATTGTTCGCGTCTTGGTTACGCCTAATGACGTAGCCGTAGATGGCGTAGTGGTATTAGACATCATTCGGTTTTCTTGATAGCTCGTAGATGGCTTTAGTAGTATTAGTAGTGGACTGTATAAATATTGTTACGAGGCTTGCATACGACGGCGTTAAGATCCGACAGCTATACACACTAAGAAAACCTTTCTTATTTTCCAAAAGTTGTCTTTCCTTGTGTAAAATTAAAAAATAACTAAAAATATGTTTTACCTAACGCATTTTCTTATTACTTTTTTTCTTTCTACATTTAAAACGCCTAGAAAGTAATTGTTTGGTCGTTACACAAAAATAAAATTTTAAAAATAATTTCACCATGCCTATCCCTCTATCATGGGTCACGAGCCGCCACTGGTTAAAGGATTTCTCCTGTAAAACTTTATACAAATCCAAAGGCAAAACCTTAATTAAAATATCATTCTCTTTTCCTTATATCTTGAGGTTACCACATACAACCTTCTCTTCACCTTCAAATAAAGTCTCCAGGAACCCAATGTAAATGTGCATGCTTACTACAGGTACAGTCGTTTATTGAAAATATTGTTTTTATTGACTTATAGTCTTTGAAGTTTGTTTAATAAATTTTCACTTTCATTTCCATAACATGGCATAAGTATCTTACATGTGATTCAATAACGGCTTCTGCAAAACAAGACCTCCAAAACGGGACAGTGGGACTCCGCACTTACATTGTCCCGCAAAACGGGAGCTGATCGGCGGGATGATAAAAATAAATTTTATCTTATCGCTATCGTCACATCTTTCCCGCAAAAACTATATCCTATATCCTATAAGACGGGACTTGCAAAACGGAACACTGTCACATCTTTCGCGGGACCCGTTTTGCGGGTAGTATAACACCGGACTAAGTGCGCTGTTACACTGTCCTGTTTTGAGGGACCCGTTCGGCGCAATGGTAAAAAAATAAAGTTTTGTGGGAAAGAACAGTGGCGATACGATATAATATATTTTTAACCTGAGTACGACTCTGTTAGTAGCCGAGGATTCTCGGCTCTAGTCATCACTCTGTTTACCATTTTTGTTTTTTAATTTTTAATGTTCAATCTGGTGGCGGGGGCCTCCAATGAAAGTATAAAGTTTATTTTTTTAGATACTCGAGTTGGGTGCCGTGACAAAATACCAAACCTCTCAGTACGCTGCGAACTGAAAGTGGTTGAGAACCCCCGTTTTAGAGAGTTAAGAGGAATGACATGACTAAATACATATAAAAAAAGAAGCTCAAAAATTACTTACTGTAGTTGTGGTACAATACCCGGATCAGCGGAATGTGGTGTCATTGGTGTCATGGGTGAAGGTGTAGCTGGTCCGCCTGTACCTACTACTGCATTGGGTGTACTGCCACTGGCTCCAGAGCCGCCTAAATTTACCATAGGGGACATCATAGTGTGTTGCTGAAAAAATATACTTGCTATTAATATATGAATGTTGGAAAGGCTACTGCCTAAAATATTTCATCTATGTAAAGCCAACGATATATCTTTTAAACTTATTCTTTATAAGTTTAATGTACAAATTATAACACTTGATGTACCTACTGTGATACTTGCAGTTATTTTTTGACGATTTTTTAAATATTACTCCTTTTGTCCATCTTGGACTTATAATTTTAGTTGATGGTTTTTCTTTTTCGATTCTTTTATAGGGTTTCTCAGTAATTATTTAAATTAACCAACAACTAATTAACATGTATTACCTATTTTTGGAGAAACAAACATGCGATTGACATACATAGATAGGTACCTCAATGTGGTGGTTTCCTAATTCTTGAACTATCCAATGGCGGTTTATAATTTTTATATGAGGTTCGATCAAAAAGACATCAATCAAGGCGCGGTTATTTTAAATGGAACACCTAGTCTATTTTTTTTATCAAAACGATAGATTTTTAATTCCGTTTTCATATACCTACAGGGTGTTATGGAAATGACTTATTAAACCGGCAAATTCTGAGATGTAAACAAATTGAAAAAATAACAATAAATGGCGCTTTCAATTAATAAGCGGATTATATCACTTTATGTCAAATCAGACAAGCACGTGGGTGGCAATGGGGAAACATGTAAACAATCAACATTGTGCTACATAGTGTCAAAAGACGTCAGCGCATTTCGGTCGATGTTGTCATATTTATACGGCAAACTCTTTAGAAAAATACTATAATTTTTCATTCTATCATTTATGAACAAATATTATTCCAGAAAACCGACGGCGAAACATGTCTTGCAACACAAATAATGGTAATATCACAAGTTTCAAATCCGTCACAAGCACAGGTAAGTAAATAGGTCAAACGTCATTGACCTTTTGAATGATTAAGTTGTTTACAAACTCTTTAAAAAAATATGCAATTTTATTTAAGACACATGCTCTCTTACCTTTACTTATTTAAAAACAATTAAGTATATAGTTTCATAATTTCTATAAAAACACATATAATGTTTAGTTTTAGTAAAAACCCGCATATAACCTTACACATAGTAGCTATTCGCATGGAATGAATACACGGATTACACGGGAATGTTGTTTTAATTAATTTTGCCTGATTAAAAACACACATTTTAAACACGATTCCTTCAATTTAAAAATTACATTTTATTTAATCGGTTGAAACGAAAAACTTCAAAACTTCAGAACTAGAGAGATGGGCAATATTTCACAGTTTGGTGATTTCTTTTAGTGATTTAGAAATCACCATCACAACCTGTGATTCCACAGACACGAAACCGTTGAGCTTAATTTTGTATCGAAAATTCACCGTTTGGTATTTTATTATTTTATAAGATATTTGTTCGGGTTTGTTCGTTAATAACAGGCGCTTAACTGCGTGATTTTCTTATGGTGATAAACGAAATTCTTCCTTATTACTTGCCTATTTACCATAAGGCCCGAGTTCTCTTGCAACGCGTGTAATTTGTATGACGCTAATGGAATTTCGACTAAATTGCATAAAATAGTAGTTACGGATACGGCTGCGCCTCCGCCGACTTGCTCAGTTTAGCTCATCTCTATTCAAAATGACTTCTCCATCACTGTAACAAACTCAGGCGACTGATCCGACATATGTTTGTTTGTTCGTCCAACTGCTCAAGCGTCCTGTCGGTCGAGTCTTAACAACGTTAGGATGTAGTCGATTTTGTTTATGGCCATTTACACTCGCAGCCCTGTTCAGCGGGTACTCGTATAATAGTTGAAATAAATAATGATTTTCGGTTCTCGCGTTTCAGTATATCTTGCCAGTCCATAAATAAACTTGTATTGTGTGTGTATTGTTTGACGTTGTTTTTATTTACGAACCTAAGCTGTTCAGTTAAGACGGGTAGTTTCTTCTGGACGCAACAGCTGACGTTTGACTTGACAGAAAAGATAGAATCGCGTGTAATAAAATGTAATTATCTGGTGTATTTTCAAAAACTAATTATTGGTTGTGGTTTTTGTCAAGATCTAGGATGTTTCGAGCATAAAGTGTTCCCGGGAGTGTTCCGTGTTCCCATATGAAAAAAAAACTGAACATCGCGCCGATTGTATTCTCTAATTTAATTGAACCTCAAAGAACACAAGGGTACACACGTAAAAACTAAACCAAACTGTATAATCTAAAAATATGTAATAATAATAAAAACTATAATTATGCAATGAACGCTCCCGGGAAGGGATTCCGCTCTGAATATTTAATAATAATTAGCTGATTGCATTTATGCAAAATTTTAGTTTATCTAACTTAGCAAGAAAAAAAGAAGGCATAATAAAATTGAATGGCGATACACAACAGAACTCCAATTTACTCAGAAATTTTGCGTAAAATTAAACAATCTATTGACACCGTTCCATCAATTAATTGTGTATATGTATATTCTACCCGAATTCTACCATAACTATAAATAAAAAATAAAAGGTTATGGTCTTATCAATATGACATAAAATTAATTGTTCCCCGTAAAAATTCACAAGATACAATAATGACTAAGAAAAAGTGAAATATTTAATAAGAACGTTATTTTTTTCTTTGTGATTATTATATTTCTGGGAGACAAAACAGCATTACATTTTATAAAAAGTAAAAAATATAAATATAGCCAGATTAATTACATATACCCAAAACTAATAATGCACAGTAATACTGCAGATTCTTTGGGTAAAAATATGGCGATTTGGCTAAACTTTGCTTAGTTCAAAAGTTGATAATAACAGAGATATTCATTTTCTAATTAACTTATTTTTTAACCAATATTTTTGCATAAAATTTTGTGATTGGGGATTTCTTGGGGAGAGAAATTTGAATTTGTTAATGATTTTGATGTAGATTGAACAGCGTTCGCTGCGTTAGTCGGGGAGCATAGAAACAAGTGCAATATTTTTGCGCTTTAGTGTATTTATGTTTTTATTAAAAATTTCAATTTTCTGATCACTTTTACCCAAAAACGGTGTACGTTGTCAATGTCGCCACGAGCAACTGTTTTCGCGATTTTTGCATTTACAATAATTTGTAATGCATCCATTTAATTAATTAATAAATTATTGTCAAAGATTTATCTTTTCTTTTATTTATAGTTTTTGTATTTATTTATGTAAAAATAATATTTTTATTTAACTGATAAATATTTTCATTGTTGGTCATTTAATTTATTAGTAGTCTGGACTTTTCATAATTTTTGGAATATTAATAATTTAATAATACTTTAAAAAATATATGTTAAGTTAGAATTCCTGTTGTAATCTGAATTATTTGTAGTTAAGTTCTATTACCTTTAATGTAATAATAATAATAATAATAATCTTTATTTCAAATCATGTTACAAGTAATATTCCAGATGACCTGAAAACATACAGAACACAAAGGAAATTGTGTCAAAACAGATAGCAAAAGGTCACACACACATATCGCAATACTAAAACGTTTTGTCTAGAAAGTCCTTAACCGAGTACGGTTCCAAGTCGATTAGAAGTGTTTTAATATTATTTTTAAAAATTCTAAGACTAGTCATCCCTTTTAAACTGTTGGGTAATTTATTGAAAAATCTGAGACATGTATAACACGGACCCTTCTCGGTCAAAGTCAATCTATGGATTGGATAATTAACATTTAATGTTCTCGTATTGTATACGTGAGATTCCTGCAATTCAAAACCGTCTCGGTTCCTAAAGAAGAATATTAGTGACTGGTAGATGTAAACACCATAAACCGTCATCATACCCTCCCCCTTAAAAACACCCCGACAACTTTCCCAAAATTGCATATATTTCATTGTTCTGAGAATGCGTTTCTGAACTTTAAAAACCCGTTGTATGGCACTGTTTCCCCCCCAAAAAATAATGCCGTATCCCAAAACTGACAAGAAATTAGCATAATATAATATTTTTACATTTTTATACTCCATGTATTTACCTACAACTCTAATTCCGTAACATACAGAATTTAATTTTTTTAAAAGGTTGTTAATATGTCCTGTCCAGTCCATAAATTCATCTATGTTTACCCCTAAAAACTTAACACTATCTACAATGTTAATATTTACATCCTTACATTCTATGTTTGGTGGTCTATTTAGTTTATATTGCTTTGTTCTAAATACAATAGCATTCGATTTTTCCTTATTTAGAATCAATTTATTCTCCTTGAACCAATTATCTGTTTTACTGAATATTATATTGCCTTTGTTTAAAATTTCACCAATGTCCCTTCCACCTACCAGTAAGTTCGTGTCATCTGCATAACAGACAATGTTTTCATTGTTCAGATCTGCGATTGAATAAATATCATTTAAATATATAATGAACAAAATCGGTCCTAATACGCTACCTTGTGCAATTCCATATAAGTTTTCTTTTAGATCTGAGAGGTAAGATGTTCCATCTTTTGTTATTTTTACAATCTGTTTTCGATTTGATAAGTATGATTTTAATAGTTGAAGTACATGTCCCCTTATCCCATAAAGCTCCACCTTTTTTAGAAAAAGATCCCTGTCAATACAATCATAGGCCTTTGATAAATCCAAAAAAATACCAAGTGACACGCCATCATTTTCAATATTCTTTAGAATTCCTTTAGTAAACTGAAATAGTGCAGTTTCAGTAGATTTGCCAAAGGTATACCCATGTTGAAGCTCCCTAAACAAGTTACACTTATTAAAAAAATCTATTAGCCTCTTACATATCGCTATCTCAAGTATTTTTGAAAACCCGGACAACAGGCTGATTGGCCTATAATTATCCATCACTTCTGGATCGCCTCTTTTGTATAACGGCTTTATTAAAGCTAACTTTAGTTGGTCTGGAAAAATTCCGTGTTTAAAACAATTGTTTATCATATAAGCTAATTAATATCTAACATAATAATGTGTTATTCCAAACATGAAAACAGTTGCTCGGAGCGACATTGACAAGATGTACCATTTTTTGGGTAAAAAGTGATGAGACAATAATTGATATTAAAAAAAACATAAGTACACTAAAGCACAAAAAAGTTGCTCTACAATCTAGGCAAAATTATTAACAAATTCCAAGATCACAAAATATGATGGAAAATATTGGCTAATAAGTTAATTAGAAAATTTGGCCAAATCTCAATATTTTTACCCAATGATTTTGCAGTTTTAATGTGTAATAGTCATTTTTCAAAATGAGTATAAAACTCGTCGCGACATCTCGGGGTGTATTTGCCTACCTAAAGCAACATCTTATAAAAGACCAATACAAAAACAGAAAAACATAGCAAATGCCCCGTAACAGAGAATAAATAGAATATGTTTCGTTTTTCTCTTTGTCAACTTCATCCTAGACGCATTTTGCCATTATTACGGCTCATCAGTAAGGCTCAAGTTTGACAAAGGAAAAAAGGATCTCGCACACTAGTGGCTCGCTTTTTAATACTACTGTAATTTTTTGTTATTAAGTTTGTTCCTAGCCATTATGTTCAATATCCTTAACAAGCGAAAGACATAAGATTAAAGAACAAATGGGCATTCATGTAAATTACAAATCTACAGTTAAATTTAATCTCAAAAAAAACCGTAACAGTATTCCTCATTCTATTACAAGTTGTAAATTTATTTTTAGGCATAGTTGTGAGTCTGCTTTGTCAATAACAATGTTTTGTACCTAATTAAAGCTATTTTCATTAAACAAGCCACCAATACTAGCTAGTATCTGCATAAATATACTTACTGGAGTCTGAGGTGTCATTCCACTATGAACGCTGCCCATAGGCATTGAAAATCCAGTCACATATTTTGTATGGGGCATAGACATCGCATTACCCATCCCCAACCCCAAGGTAGGAGTCAGTCCCCCCATTGGGGCTAGGGGGGGAACTTGACTTGTACCAGGCTGCTGTTGTTGCTGTTGCTGCAATGCATTTGGAAGAATCTGCTGGTCCTCTTCGGGCTGATGAAGGGGTGTACCTATATTTTTTTAAATTTACAGAGTAAATAATAATAATACATACAGGGTGTCCTTTACTTTATTTATTCTTTAATATAATCATATACAGATAGGTCACCCTCTAGTAGTAGGGAACTTTTTTATGAGAAGCTAGAAAATATGTTATGTAAAGTGACAGCAGTAAGCAAACTGGAACAAACTCATTGTAATTATTGCAGGGGATTGTAATAGTGAGATGTTGAAAGATAATATATATAAATTTTTTTTCTTTTCACTATTTCTATAGCATAAAGGACTGTTCTTCAGAGCACTAGAGTTACTCACAATACTGAGAGTTGCTTTTATCAATCTGGATAGTACTTATCAGACTGAAGTTATCGAAGCACATATTGATTTGAAAACCCTTCTTTCAGTACACTATTATACAGGGTGATTCACGACGAGCTTGCATTAGAACTTTATGGAGGACTACTGAATATATGTTTCTGAAACTTTGGGAAGTTAGGTTCATTAATCGATACGCGCTCTTTAACACATGTTCCCGTCATTTCCGGTTATACCGGAAATAGATGTCAACTTTCATTTTTTAAATACAACATGGTAATCTTTTATTACATTTTTCGATGAACCATTAAATTCTAAGCAAATTTTCAAACAGCTTTTTGTCTAGGTTTTGTAATTACTCGGCAAATGCATGGTAATGAAATATCCATATAATTTTTTTACCTTTGCTCTTGGACTAAACAAATTTTCTCACAGAATAGCTAGAAGATCATCAAGTCTAAAAAATATTCAAACTTGTCAGAAAATATACAGGGTGGTCACAATTCAAGGTTCATTGGGAAAGAATTCAACCATTAAAAACTTTTTTATTTTAAATGGAACACCCTATTTTTTTATTTAATTTTATGACAAATAAATTGTTCTTTATAAATAGTATTTACTGTTCTATACCTATATCAAAAGAGTTTGTTTGGGTTTGTTCCAGGTTTGAGGTAAAAAAATGCTTGTATATTCAAGCAGTTTTTTCGCTCTATAGGAAATACTTGTATAGTTATGAATTCAAGTGAAAAATCGAAAATCGTTGTCTTTCACTTGATGCCGGATTTTCGTTCGACGCCGGGCGCCACACGAAATGTGCCGATTGGCGACGTTCGAGTTTGACGCTCAGAAGGCTGACACGACATACGTCTTTGTTAAAGGCACATGAACGAGAAGGTGCATACAAGAAGCCAAATCTGTTCTTCCTTAATAAAAACTCTAAGACTAAACTTCTAAAACTTATAAGAACAACCCCTGGTGATTTATCAACACATTCTTCTTAGTCATAAAAAGTTCAAGTGATTAATCGCTCGAGCGATTCACTCGATTATTAAAATCATCAGTTTTTCCCAATACTAAATAATATGCAGTTGATTAATTTAAATTGTTTTGAATTTAATGGTTTAATATAATTTAATTTAATATAATTTTTTTTTAAATTAACAAAGAAACAAGTTTATGAACTTTAGTGAAATTAAAAGTGTGTTTGAAAATTGTAATATTAAAATTATAAATTAAAAATAATCAACTGTATTTTATTAATAGATTCAATGAACAAACGATTTAAAAAGTTGCAAAGCAATCAATTAATTTTCCTCCCTATAAGTACAGTACTTATGTATAATTGTTTTCATAACACACTTGAAAAAATAGTATTTTCGAAATAAATTTGATTTTTTTAGGGAACGTTTTGATATAGGTAGTAAATACTATTTATAAAGAACAACTAATTTGTCAAATTAAATAAAAATATACAGGGTGTTCTATTTAAAATAAGAACATTTTTAATGGTTGAATTCTTTCACAATGAACCTTGAATTGTGGCTACCCTGTACATTTTCTGCAAAGTTTGAAATATTTTTGATCTTCTAGTTATTCTGTAACAAAATTTTTTTTAGTCCCAAGACCTAAGGTAAAAAAAATGTGGATCACCATGCATTTACCAAATGATTACAAAAGGTCCAGATATTTCAAAAACTTGCAAAGTCAAACAAAAAGATGCATAAAATTAGCTTAGAATTGAATGGTTAATAATATAATAAAAATTACCATGTTGTTTGAAAAAACCAAAGTTGACAGCTACTTCTGTTATAACCGGAATCGACAGGAACATTTTAGTTAATGCAAGCGTATCAATAAACCAAAATCCCCAAAGTTTCCGATATTATGTTCAGTAGTATATAGTCCATAAATTTCTAATGTGAGCTCGTCGGGAATCACCCTATATTGTATATTAATGTATATAACTATAATTTAATATACTATATGTATTATATACTGATAGAAATGTTATAAGCCTCCTCAGTACAATCTTAATGTTGACTCATACCCTTTGTTCATGATGGGGACCTAACTCTCGGCAGTAATTTTGTAAAACCTTCATATTCCCTGTTCCTGTAAATATTTAGCATACTAAAAAGAAGTGATTACTCTTGAATTTGTTTACTATATTTTAGTTCTTGACCTGTTAAAAAAAATTATTGTAACTATAAGTTTCTAGCAAAAATACTTGCCAATACTGGGTATACTAAATCCAGGACTCGGCAGCATTTGATCCATGGTCAATTGGTTTTCTTCGCAGTGATAATCTCAAAAATTATTATATCATACTTTTTCAACTTTATTCTTCTTAAAGAAGAGAAACATATACATTTTCCAAACCTAATCGTTTTCTAAATTTTATTTTCTGTTCAAAAAATTTTTCATTACGCTTGACAGTTGACGCTTGACGGACACTATATTCTTTTTTTCTTCTTGTGACTTTGGCCACTTGTCGTTTCCGAGATTCGTCAGCCTTCTTCTTTGGGAAGACCCATCCCTTCTGCTTGCTGAGCAGGAATATCTACATTTTGGATCATACAGTGATGCATGCAATTGTATATTGTACCTAATAACCTAATGATTCTAATACTTCACTCTAAAGCTATATTAAATTTACAATAACTTCCAATTTAAAATATACTTGGAAATTCGACGGTTGCTCAATTAGTTTTTTATGGAACCATTTACAATACACTAGGGTAATTTCCTCTTTAATTTCAAATTAAGCCAAGCGCTCGCTATTTGCAAGTAGAAATTGAATGTTCATGTTAATTTTTGGATCTCTGTTTACTTTCTGTCCGTCAATACAAAAGAGATACTTTTTCGTAAAGTTTTTTGTGTTAACGAGATAATAAAAAATCTAACCCGACATTGATTTAATTAATTTTTTAAATAATTTAATTTAAAAAATAAGGAAACCATGAATTTGAAATTGACTTAATTTAAAACAGAATGCCATGATCTCTTACCTTTTATTCAGACAAACCTCACCCTGTCCAACGCTTAGTCAGCGTATTGGCTACCTTTGAAGATTAACTGTTATATTATTCCAATTTTATCTCTAAATGGTCAATTACATATAAATAGTTAATTAGCTTTTCTCCAGAGAGTTTACTCAATGCTGGAAAATAATTCACCTAACGTAATAATGGCGGATAGTAAACTCGTAGGGTAGCTTCTGGCAGCTTGTGTATTTTCTTGAAAAAGAAGAACCCCTCCTTTGATATTTGACAGATAACAGATCGGCAATTGACAGTGGTATGACATGTGACAATGACATTAGCATTAGCGCAAACTGAAATTACGAAAGGTCGTGTTGTGTGTTTGTGTTTTCTATATTTATTTGGGTCTAAAAACAAGTATTTTAGGATTTATTGTATTGTTAAATGTTAAAATATTCATCAAAATGGAATGTCTACTTTGCAAACGCAGGGGTGAAAAAACTTTCAACATCAACTGTTTATGTGGTGATGCCCAATTCACTGTGAAGGATGATTTAACAGAGTTTTTGGGAGATGGGGTAATTTTTCTGTTCTCTTTTTCTTTAATAACGCGGCGTCAAAACGTCGCGAGGCAAACCGTCTTTATGGTAGTTTTCCATATACAATAATATACATGCCAAAGGCTTACCCAGAGTCCTGCCCCCTTCCTAGTAGCTTCGTATTTTAACAGGGCAGAATCACTTAAAAATTTACTATAAAAATCACATACGTATATTTTTCTGACATCAGTAGAGTACTAGAATAAGAACTCGAAAACGGAATAGGAATTTTATAAGAATTAGTTTTTGCATAATTCTTACTTATTTGAGATTTTTTAAAAATTTTCTTACTGCCCTGCCCCAGAGGTTTTTTTTATTTTGTAATAATTTTGTATATAAAATTGTCTATGACAAAAAAGTACACGACAAATCAAAACACCGCTATGATGCAGTTCCATAAAAGTATAATGAATTTAAAATTTTCAATTAAAAAATTATGTGAATCAATACAAATTTGATGCCGTTATGTTACTGGTCAGTTATAAAAAAAGGTTTAAAAGTTTCAATATTGTTTTATTCATGTCATTACAAATTAATATTTATATACCTATAAATTAATATATGCATATTATGTAGATGATGCACATACAGGCGCTCTGCGTCTAGGTGCTACACAGTGATATAACTTCATTTAATACTTAGGTACCTGATTATATAAATTGTAATTGTAAATTGTAAATATTTTTAAACAATACCTACAGTCAGTGTGTACAAGGCTCCCAAAAAGGGAAAACTTTTTTTTGTGGCTTTATAAAAAAATTATTCTTTTCTGTGTAAAGATACGATAATAAGTAATAGAAGTTGTTGTGATTGAAAAGCTACGCCTTTATACAAAATTTCGAATCATTGCCTAAACGTACAGGGACTGGCATTTTTTAACATTTTATTTTTTTAATACTGCTTAAACTGCTTAAAGCCAGACAATTTATTTACAAAAATGTAAGTTAATTTAAAGGAAATCATATTTTATAAAGGATTCAACTTTTTGCTGGTCCCTGTATATTTAGCAATAGGGATGGTATGGAAATCCGGCAAGATCAAGGGTTAAGTCCAAGTGGAATATATTTTCTTCATAAGTAGATTAATATGCCAGTAATAATAATATTCATCTAAATTAGATGATCTAATAGCTATACTTAAAACTAATCACCAACATACTATATCTCTAATATAACTTACAGTATACTAGCATCATTTCCTGTGTTATTTTATCAATATCAACACTACCGTTGCTGCTCTGGACTTTCCCATTAATATTATGCTTTGTTTGTAAGTGGGTGTGAAGACCTTTGGTGGAACGAGCAGAGATTTTGATAATGCTAGGGCATAACTTACATTTAGCTGTAAGATCATCTTCAGACTTTAAAAAATAATTCCAAATTAAACTTGAACCTTTATTGTCTTTATAAACTACACTGACACTCGTTTTTGTGATTGCTGTTTAAATTCCATGTATTATATTCAACCACTTGATAAATGTCACTAGATACTAGTAGAATAACGCCCTTACTTTCGCACGTAGGCAAGAAAACTGTTCTGTTTAACTTATTTTCAATAACCCAGCATGGAGGGGAATCCCGGAATTTTTTTTGCAGTATATTCAAAGTGTATATTCCAGTTTAATTTTTTGTAATAATACCTAAATATTTTATGCTTTGCACTCTCGCTATCCCACCATAGTCACAGTTCCCAATTCCCTCAACATTTCCACAGTTTGTTTTTTGAATTTTTATATATCTGCAGTCTGGTAATGCTCTATTGGTTAGCGCAAAGGGAATAAATTTGGTTTTACTAACATCTAATGAAAGTAGGCTATAATTCCACCAAGCCTTTGCTTTCGAAATAGAACTTTCAGCCTCAGACAACCGCAGTATCATCCTCAAAACAGAAGACACCATCCTTTTGGATCGATAAGATTCCATTGACATAAACATTAAATGAAAAAGGTCCGAGCCTGTACCCTGCGGCTCCCCGTACTCTACCCGAAGGGCCTGACTTGTATGATTTCCAATTTTTACTTTCTGAATTCTTTCACTCAAAGACGATTCAATTAACTTGTTTGTAATTCCTCTGATACCCAGATTTATCAATACCAATTACTAATACTAAACATTTTTTTTTAGATTGAACCACACCTAAAGCCTGAAGATGTAGTGTGCAATATATGTATGAATATGTTAGATGATATAGCTAAAACTAAACGCAAGCTCTTGGATATTATACTCACACCTAGGGATAGCATATTTCCCATTAAGTTAGGTAAGAAATGAAAAGTTCTAATAATTAATTAAAGTCATTAGTTCTTCTCCTGTTTGTTTTGTTGGTGTGACCAGCTTAATCCATCAGGTCACAAGGTAGCCTGACTCCTTCATCATCCTCTAACTCTTCTCATTATTGTTTTTTCTTCCCCCTCTCTTCTTTTCCTTCTTCCCTCATGTATGTTCATTAGAGAAAAATTATTAGTATCTCTAAGTCTGTATGAACGATAAGTCATCTTTCTAATAAGCCATAAGCCTCCAGACCAATTACCTATAATATTTTTAAAGAAATGTATCTTCACTTACGAGACCTTTGCATACCCTATTTAATGATTTCAATAATCAAGGCATATTTCCAAGCACCTGGCACCTGAAAGAAAAGCTTCTTAATACTTTAAAGTTAAATCTGTGTGTACAGTGTACTATAAGTTTAACTTGGTCTTACACTGATAAACAAAAATATACAGTGTCACCATTAAAGTCCGCACCATATGGAACTTTTTTTTATTAATGAGGTTAGTTAAAATTAAATTTCGGCAATCGTTTTTGCTTCAAATTAGACTAAAAATTATATAATCAAATGTCACCATCTGTCATTCGGTATCTGTCAAAAATTACATTCTAATCAAAAAATGCTGAAAAATGGCATTGTTTTACCGAATTTCAAAAAATTTTATTAGAAAAAGTTGTTTCTAGTACAATTCTTGGCCTAAATACAAAGTTTCAGTTTTCTAGCTCAAAGTTGATTTTTTTGCCATTTTTTCTAATTAACTTTTTTTTTATTTAATGTAAGTTCGCTTAATGGATATTAAACTATTTGCTTATACCATACTCAATATTTTATTTAGTTTGTATGAGCTTTTTTTTACTAGAATGCCATTTTTTTTCGAAATTTAAAATTAGAGGCAAAAAAATTTGACACAGGTGGTGCAAAGTTATCCTAATTTAAAAATTTTAACAGATAGACGTCAGATGTTTCGTTTTTCAAATGACAAATACATCTAAATATTTGATAAAAATTTTATTTTATACTTAAAACTATCATTATTATTAAAAGGAACAAAAAGGAACTTTAATCATTTTAAATAGGTAACACAAAAGCAATATAAATTTCACATTTCAGTGTGACGTCCTTCTCGCTCTATACAAACACCCGTCCGTCTATAAACGTCTTTGACAGCATTTTGTAAAAAGCTTGGTCTTATATCGGCACAACACTGTCCTATCGTTTGTTCCAAATGCTCGATATTTCTAAACGGTCGATTCTTATAAACTTTCTGCTTAAGATAACCCCACAGAAAAAAGTCTAGTGGGGTTATGTCAGGCGACCTGGGTGGCCAGTGATATTTTCTATCACGCCCTATAACTCTGTTTTGAAATAATTGGTTTATGTGTTCTTTCACTGCTACAGTTTGATGTATGGGTGCACCATCAAGCTGATACCATAAGTTATGTCTATGGTGTAAGGGCATGTTATCCAAAACTTCGGTAATCTCGTTATCAAGAAAATTCAGGTACCTTTCACCAGTTAAGTTTGCTCTAAAGAAGTATGGTCCAGTAAGCTCATCTTTCAAAATTCCACACCAAACATTGGTTTTAAAATGATACTGGTCGCGACATTCAATTGTGAAGTTAGGATTTTCTTGGGACCACCATCGGCAATTTTGTGAGCTCACGGTACCATTCGAAGAGAAAGTGGCTTCATCTGTCCATAATATCTTGTATGGAAAAAGAATATTCTCCTCATATTGTCCCTGATACCAAAACGAAAAATCAAGTCGGATATCAAAATCGCGTTCTTTTAATGTGTTTATAAACTTGGGTTTATATGCCCGAAATCGATTTTTCTGAAGAATTTTTCTAACGCTTTCCCTCTTGCACCCTGTTGCATCACTTATCTTGGTTACACTAGTTTGACCGTGGTCAATAACAGTTAAACAAACATCAAGTTGTGCTGCTTCATCGTATTTACTTGCCGCGTGAGGTTTCTTAAAATTATTTCGAACAGATCCAGTTTCTCTAAATTTTGACATTATTCTTGAAACAGTGCTATGCTGCAAATTTTTTTCTGGATGCCTCTCATTAAAAATGGCAGATACTTGCCGGTGAGGCATATTCTCTCCACAAATTAAGACAATTTCTATTTTTTCTTGAATGGACAACATTGGTGATAACACTGAAAACTATAACTTGCGAAAATATTCACATTTATGACATTTCTTTTATTTATTCGGCACTCTAATTCGTTTTTTTCCATAGCCTACTTATAAAATTCAAAATTGCCTTGATATTTTATTGTGGATAAAAAGAAAATGTGTCTAAATTTTGAACTAATCTGATATCTGGGAATTTTATTATAAGTTTTTTAAACTTCTTAGGTGTATGTACTATCAAAAAAATGGAATATCTGACGTCTATCTGTTAAAATTTTTAAATTAGGATAACTTTGCACCACCTGTGTCAAATTTTTTTGCCCCTAATTTAAATTTCGAAAAAAAATGGCATTCTAGTAAAAAAAAGCTCATACAAACTAAATAAAATATTGAGTATGGTATAAGCAAATAGTTTAATATCCATTAAGCGAACTTACATTAAATAAAAAAAAAGTTAATTAGAAAAAATGGCAAAAAAATCAACTTTGAGCTAGAAAACTGAAACTTTGTATTTAAGCCAAGAATTGTACTAGAAACAACTTTTTCTAATAAAATTTTTTGAAATTCGGTAAACAATGCCATTTTTCAGCATTTTTTGATTAGAATGTAATTTTTGACAGATACCGAATGACAGATGGTGACATTTGATTATATAATTTTTAGTCTAATTTGAAGCAAAAACGATTGCCGAAATTTAATTTTAACTAACCTCATTAATAAAAAAAAGTTCCATATGGTGCGGACTTTAATGGTGACACTGTATATAAAGTTCTGATATTTACAGTATCCTTCGAAAACAATGCATTTGTTGGAAATCTTTTATTTTTTTAATATAATTTTAAGATTATATTTTTGTGTTAAGTATATTTAACTTATTAAGTACTGTGCCATAGGCACCGGTCCATTAATCCGTATCCTATTAGCACAAATGCTAAATGCTTTATGAAACATCACGAATGTTTTTTCATTTAGAAATTTCCTTAACATGGTTTTTATATAGGTCACTCAACAGCTACCAATTTAGCCATCTATCATGACTTTTTAGTCTCATCGGTTCAGGCAGGGGAGTAGGTGGATGTAATCTATACCGATTTATCAAAGGCATTCGATAGTGTTTGCCACCAGTTGCTCATAGGGAAGCTCTCCAATATTGGTGTCTGTGGTTCGTATCTCAGGTGGATCGAATCCTACCTTACCTTGCGAACGCAGCGTGTCACTTTGGGCGGATCGATTTCTGAAGAGGTGTTTGTAACGTCGGGTGTTCCGCAGGGCTCGTACATCGGTCCTATTTTTTTCATCATCTTCATAAACGATGTTCTGCAATGTTTCAAGTCTGCCTCTTATTTATGCGGATGACCTAAAGTTCTATTTCAATTTTATCGACTGGTGCAAAAAGAACCTCTGAAACAGAAAAGCAAGGTTTTACGATTCTTCAAATGGACAAATCCGCAGAGTGAGGTCTATGGTATCAATGGTGTCAATTTGGATATTGTATCAAATTTTAACGACCTCGGGGTAACATTTCAAAGCGATTTATCTTTTGTTATACATGTGGATAACATTGTTCGGAAGAGTTTTAGGATGTTGGGTTTCATAAAGAGACACACAAACCATATTTTTGACACCAAGGCCTTAGGCCTTGACAGCACTCTCTCTACAACGGTTTGTTGCGTAGTGTTCTGGAGTATTGTTCAATAATATGGAGCCCCATTTATCAAATCAAATCAAATCAAATCAAATCAATCTTTATTGTGCCAAAGTACAAAAATTGCTTACACTTGTCAGAGGAATAAAATAAATTTGCAATTAAAATGTTTACACTCACTAAGAGACAGTAACACATGCTAAAATAAGTTTTAAAAGCCAATTCACTGAACAAACAGTGTTGATACACACACTGAATTACATTTAAAAACATTAAATAAAATGACGTACATCACAGAGTTTAAATACATTAAAATATTAAGGCATATTAAAATCACTAATGTTCAGGTTCTGAAAGGCATCTATGCTGTATAGGGCCTTGCTTAATAGGAAAGATTTAATAGTTTTTTTATACTGTAATAGGGGTAGGTCCTGTTGTATAAACTGGGTTTATACAATAAAAAATCACCATAAATAATCAAAAAATTAAGAAACAAATAGGGAAATCAACACGCGGTATTGATTTGGGTTTTGTTAAATAGAGGGTGAAATGATATTTCATAATAGGAAGGTATAAAGTCTATTTGTCTGAAAGATTTAAAAGTCTGCATAGCAAAATAGATTTCATAGAACCATAAATAAATAATTTTATGTAATAGAATATCTAAATATCGCGCCTTGTTGTATGAACCGGGTTTATACAATAAAAACCACCAGAAATAATAAAAAAATTAAGAAACAAATATGGTAATCAACACGCGGTATTGATTTGGGTTTTGTTAAATAGAAGGTGAAATGATATTTCATAATAGGAAGGTATAAAGTCTCTTTGTCTGAAAGATTTAAAAGTCTGCATAGCAAAATAGATTTCATAGAGCCATAAATAAATAATTTTATGTAATACAATATCTAGATATCTCGCCTTTCAAAGGGCCCAGAAATCTAGCAGCGTTCACTCGCCCGTCCGTCCGTTCAGACCCAGTCTTAAAAATCGGGGCGTGGCCAAGCGCTGCTGCGGCACGTGGCGCGAAGAAAAAACTCGATGCAGGGTAATAATGTTTCAATTACAAAACAAAATACAAATTAAAGATTAGTAAATTTTGATAATATGATAGGCAGTATTATTACCTACAGTTCGAGGTATGATTTATTATTTTAGGACTGACCATTAGTTAGAAAATCTCATTTTGAAAATTGTCGTCATCCTGAATTTTACGCAAAGAGCTGTAAGGTTATTCTGGCCAATCAGAAAGCTTTTGCGGTCCATAAATACCCCGGTGATGGAAATTACAGGCAAGTTTAGTGAGAGCCCTCGACAGGTTAAGTTGTAAGATACAGGACACGGTTCCCTCTTGACAATTAACTGAAAAACGCTCCCTCGTTTTTAGGCTTCGGTCAGGAGACCCCCTAAAGCGACCCCGGAGTGGTGATACGGTGTTAGCTCTCAACTATTCTGAATTCCACTTTGTTTTGAAAGTAGCAACCACTTGCACAAAGGTTGTGAAATCGAAAGAAAGGCTAGTCCAAAAGTCGAATAACCTAATCTCCAATAAATTACGAAATTAGGGGACTTCGGCCAATGGTGAACAATTGTGAAAGTTTTTACTCAACCGCGTTTAGGGTGAACGTGCTTGCACGGCGTGTATTGTCAGTGGGGGAGGTATAAATGAGACTATCTGTTTACGAAGCTCGTTTGTAAGTAAGGCTGGTTTCTGTCGTCAGCCAAAAAGCTTAGACAGTTAAAAGAAATTCGTGCCCCCTGACAAACCGCCATAGTTTATAACCGCAGATAGACGAAAACTATAGATATTGTTCAAGTTCAAATCTATAGTGAGTAACTATATAGAACTTTACTTAACAAAAACTTTGACCTTTAAGATTCTGTCGGGAGTTTATAAAACTTTGTGTGTCAGTAGTAACAACTATTCAAGTAATACGTTTGGACTATTTAGTATGATAGGGCGTACGAAGTGTCCGCTGGGGACATTATCCTTTTATTAGGGATTTTTACGATTTGTGAATTCTTGGAAGAAGTATAAAGTTTTTGCCGTCCATAGAAACTGTCTAGTGATTGTTTCTTGGGCTACTTATTCAAATTTTTGTTTTAGTGTTCCGCAGGAACAAGATTTGTTGTGAAACAAAAGGGACTTTCTTTTGTTTTTGTTTGTGAATTTATTATCCTTGGAAGAAGTATAAAGTTTTTGCCGTCCATAGAAACTGTCTAGTGATTGTTTCTTGGGCTACTTATTCAAATTTTTTGTTTTAGTGTTCCGCAGGAACAAGATTTGTTGCGAAACAAAAGAGACTTTCTTTTGGTTTTTGTTGGTTGAATTTTTATAGACGACAGCGTCGATAAAATTATTTATGATAATTTTGGGGATCTGTATTAAAGTTATAAGCTTTACTTATAAAAAATTTTTGTAAGGATTAGACATAAGTAAATTTAAGAAATCTTTTGTAATTCGGATCCGAAAAAAACTCCAACTACCCCGATGTGTAAATCAAACTTAAAGGCAGGCCGTAGAAATATTTTTTCGGTTTTCTTTTAAATAAGTAAAAACAAAATTGTGAGAGAAATAAGAAGTTTTCTTTTTAAATAAAAGCTACAGGGAGTAGTTTCAAAATAAAAGGCCATTACCTATTCAAATAAATTTTAATGTTTTAAAAAATTTATTTTTATATTATCACCCGTTGTGATAATAAAAGAATTTATTTAATTTCAATAAATAAATTTAAAAGTCAACTAATCTCTGAAAATGTCTGACTCCTCAAGTCATAGTCAAGTTGAGGCGTCAGATCTGACAAGTCTGGCGGGTGGCAAGGTGGGTCCTCACAGGCCCCCTTCAGGGGCCGTGCTTGATAACTTGTTTGACGAAATTATTGCCAGTCCTAATTACATGTGGGACAAGGTAAATAACTCTGATACTTTAAAAAAGTCAAACAGCCCCTACCCTGACAGTATTAGCTCAGGTGGGGAATCCAGCATTATCTTCAACGCAAAAAGGCCTCTCCCGTCTGAAAAACTTTTTATGAATAACCAAAATCCAGAAGTTGTAGGCATAGTTAGGGGATATAATCTTATTGACTTAGGTAATAGGGATCGCTTAGATTCTAATTCTGATCTAGGCGACGCGACAATGGATTTCCGCCATCCCCCAAACAACATGCTTTTACAAAATGGCATCCCTGGTGATGGAGAAATAAATTTAAAAAATAAGAGCCATTTACAAAATGGCATCCCTGGTGATGGAGAAATAAATTTAAAAAATAAGAGCCATTTACAAAATGGCATCCCTGGTGATGGAGAATTAAATTTAAAAAATAAGAGCCATTTACAAAATGGCATCCCTGGTGATGGAGAATTAAATTTAAAAAATAAGAGCTTAATAATACAAAATGATAAACCTGGTGGGGAACAAAAATTAAATTTAGGGAATGAGAACTCGCTAAATGTAAATGACAACATGATTTTGAAAAATGAGATTTTGCACGAGGAGTTATTTAAACTCAAAATGGAAAACAAAAAATTATTAGAAGCGCAGACTTATTTGCTAAATAAAACTCATTGCAGTAACGAAAACACGCCACGGGACACTTACGCGGATATTCAAAGCCGTGAAAACACGGAAAAAGATAAATTTAAAATAAACACTGAATTATTAACTCAGCTCGAAATCGCAAAAACATTACAAACATTAGCACGCGGTATTGAAAACCAAACCCAATCTAAAAAAACCCCATTGCGCGTAAAATTCGCAGGGCTGGAACACGAAGACCCTATACAATTCATACATGACTTAAACAGTTGGTTCGACGCGAATAAAATCGATAACGAAGACAAAATATATTACGCTATAGAAAGGTTAGAGGGAAACGCGAAGAAGTGGTTCGAGCCCTATAGATGTTACGTAAAAACCTATTATGAACTTGCACAAAAGCTTAGAGACAAGTTTGATAGCGTAGAAAACATGGTAGAGCTTCAAGTATCGCTTTTCGGAAAAAAACAAACTAACTCGGAAAATATCGAAGATTTTATCATAAGAAAGAGGGCATTATTCTCTAGAGTACAGCCTTTAGGGCATGAAAACGACTTTTTACAGCTTGTAGTAACGTTAGTTAAACCAGAGATCAGATCTAGATTAAGGGCGGCGCACCTCCCGACACTTGAGCGTTTAGTTACCGTGGCTGGCTGTATTGAACGTGACCTAAAGGAAGAACACACGGTTCCTCAAAAGAACCTGGCATCCCTGGACAGAAATTCGGTAAATAATAATAACACTAATTTTGGGCGAAACCCGCCACGAAATTTTAATTATCAACTTAGAGATGAAAATAAAAAACAAAATACACCGCAGGTGATCGTTAAAGCAATAGAAGACGCGCCACCCCCAAAAAAGAATTTCAAAAACTTTAGGCCTTGTAGGCATTGTCAGGGCAATCATATGGACTACGACTGTCCTAAACCTTCCGAAAATAAAAAATTTAACCAAATAGGTTTATCAGATGACCCTGATAATGAACAAACCGCGTCTTCCAGTACAAAACCTGAGATAAAAACGGTTAATGACGATAAACATAAACTTAAACTAATCAACAAAAAGTTTGAGTCAAAAAACTTGCACAGGACCGACAGGGCGGAACAATAAATAAAACTAAAAATCTTGTCGGTCAAATAAATAAAAAAATATTTTCATTAAATAATGACTCGCCTCTGACCCCCACAATACGCGGATATTATAACGGGTTAGAATACGACATGTTATTCGATACGGGGGCGGCATACAATTTAATATCTTCATACATCGCACCCGAGAAATTAGGTCCCGCCACGATCCCGTCAATGCAGTTAGCATGTGTTGACAGGAATGCTCAAGTCCTTGGGTCGTGCGTTGTTTCAATTAATATTAAAGGTGTTGATTACAATGTTTTTTGTTGGGTCCTGAAAAATCTGGACACCCCAATAATTCTTGGTTCTCCATTTCTGACTAAAGAGCGCGTAGTTTTAGACTATAGCCGACAGTGCCTTTATATAGGCCGTGAAAAACGACAGACCGTCTTTTGGGCGAGAGAAACTTTTATACCGGAAGGTCAAATAATTTTACCGGTTGCCAAGGCTGACACCCCAAAAGAAATAATGAACCTTGTCCAAGAATTCAAAGAGTTATTCCAAATAGGACCAGTACAACCAACTACGAGGGACACCCAACACATTATAAATATTACAAGCAATAAAATCATACATGAAAGGTGCTTTCCTATGAATCCTAGAAAAAAGAAACTTTTGTATGATATAGTAGAAGATCTACTTAACACGGGCGTTATATCACCTTCCACCTCTGCGTACAGCACATCCCCTATCATAGTCGAGAAGCCGGATAAGAAGCCTCGGCTATGTATGAATTTCCAGAGCATCAACGCTATGACCACTGATGAATCCGCGGTGTTGCCACGCATACAAGATGCCCTAAAAGACCTCACGCAGGCAAAGTATTTTACGACTTTAGATCTAAAATCTGGCTACTGGCAGATCCCTATGGATCCTGCATCCAAAAAGTATACAGCCTTTTCGACGCCGGACGGAGCCAGTTACGAGTACAATGTTATGCCGTTTGGGCTCAAAAATGCGCCTGGGTCCTTCCAGAAATTGATGACCGCAGAAGTACTGGTTGGTTTCATCCAACAATTCGTTATAGTATATCTGGATGATATTGTTATTTATAGCGACAATTTAGAAGAACATTATGAGCACGTCAGACTCGTGTTTGAGAGACTGGCTATGCATAATTTGAAAATCGCAGGAGAAAAATGTCAGTTAGCGACAACAGATATAGAATATCTGGGCTATCATATAAAGGGAGAGGAAACGGTACCCCTCAGCAAACACAAGATACAAATAAAAAATTTTACAATGCCTCAAAATAAAAAACAAGTTCAATCGTTTTTAGGCATCTGCAATTGGCTACGAGAATACATACCCAGACTTGCTGAGCTGACAGCTCCCTTATCTGACTTGTTGAAAAAAGATTCAAAATTCAAATTAACAGAAAAACAATTCGAAGCCTTTGAAAACACCAAAATTGCAGTTGAAAATAGCACACCTCTCCATAGACCTGATTACAGTAAAAAATTCATTTTACAAACTGATTCAAGCGGCATTGGCATGGCTGCTTTATTATATCAACAACAGGGTGAACAAAAACATATAATCGCCCATGCCAGTGCCAAATTTTCCAAAACTACACAAAAATACCACATAAACGAGCAGGAGTGTTTAGCCATAGTCTGGGCTATAAAGATGTTTAGAGGGTACTTAGAGGACAAACCGTTTACTGTACGTACCGACAGTAAGGCGTTAACGTGGCTTGCGAAGTTTAAGGATCATAGATCCAAACTAATGCGATGGGCACTCCTATTACAGGAATTTTCTTTTGAGGTGGAACACATTCCAGGCAGGGAAAATCAATTGTGTGATTATCTAAGCCGAAATCCGGCCCTGTGCCCGTATGAGGAATTCACTGATGAAGATAGAATGTTAGCGCCTGCCAATATAAATATTATAAATAAAGACAAATTGCTGGATCAAATTCAGAAGGTACAGCAATCCACAGAACATATTAGACGTACAGTACGGATGTTAGAGAATTTAGAAACAGAAATGAACTTAGGCCAAGGGCCAACCACCAAACAGGAAAAAAGACTACATAAAACATTATGTTTCAAAAATGGATTGCTGTGCAAAATTTCACCAGAAGGTGAAAGGATTATTGTACCACGTAAATTACAAGACAGGGTAATCTACTTATACCACGACGAAGAAAATGCGGCACACCCAGGTATAGACGAGACGTACAATAAGATCCGGAAACAATTTTATTGGGGTTACCAGAAAAACAGTATCGCGGACTATATAAGAAAGTGCAAAATTTGCGGCGTTTGCAAAACGCAACAAAAACAGGAGACGGCTCCTTTACGCGCGAATAATCCCAAATATCCTTTTCAGGTAATCTCGATGGATATTTTAGGTCCGTATACACCGGCTGCGGATAAAACCGACGCGAAGTATATTTTAGTGTGCGAGGATATTTTTTCCAAGTGGGTTGAAGCAAAAGCGTTAAAGAACGTCTACGCTAAAGACGTGACACTATTTTTACAGAATGAAATAATTGCGAGATATGGCAACCCAGAAATTTTGATTACTGATAACGGGGGAGCCTTTAAAGGTAATATTTTAAAGAAATTCTGTGAAAACCAAAATATTACTCAGCAATTCACTGCTATTCATCACCAACAAGCTAACCCTGTAGAGAGGCGAATACAGGAGTTAAAGAAAGTCTTAAGAGTCTTGACTTATAAAAAGCGTGCTAATTCCTGGGAGGAATATTTGCCTAGGGCACTTCAAACACTAAGAAGCAGAATATGTAGGGCAACGGGACAGTCCCCTGCTGCTATAATCCTTGGGTATGAGCTACCCCCTCCTGGTGAATGGACAGAGAAATGGCCACTTGTACGTGAAAATTTAACAAAAGAAGAGAGACAAAAGAAAAACAAAGCTATCACAAGAAAACAAAGTAAATACATAAATAATGAAATAAATAATGAGTCGGAACCAAAAGTAGAACTCGACGTCGGAGATATGGTAAATATACGTGCATGGCAAAAGAACAAGGGTCCTTTTTCTCCAGCATGGAATGGAAGCCATGAAATAGTTAAGAAAATCAATGACGTCGTTTATGAAGTTTTAGTAAACGATAAACAAGTCCCGGTACATATTAACGACATGAGACTAGAGCCAACAGGGAATTTTGTAAATTTCGATTCAGATTACGAAAATACGGAGGACGAACTATCAGAACCCGAATTCCCTGATGAGTACCAAAGATGCGAAACCGTATCAAATTATTCCGACGAAGACAGTTTTGCAGGACTAATAACACAAAATAATCAACCGGTAAATTTACAAAATAATATCCCTGAGATCACAATAGATGAACAAGACGTTATACCAGAACATCTCGAGAATTTACTAAATGATTATGAGGGGAATATTTCGCAAGTAACCGAAATCCCGTTATACAGTAGGTATTTTTATAATTCCGCTTATCACAATAAATAAACGGATAAAAGCGCTACGAAGAGAATATTTGGGATTTTCGCATTTAAAGAGAGGGGGGTGTTGTATAAACTGGGTTTATACAATAAAAAATCACCATAAATAATCAAAAAATTAAGAAACAAATAGGGAAATCAACACGCGGTATTGATTTGGGTTTTGTTAAATAGAGGGTGAAATGATATTTCATAATAGGAAGGTATAAAGTCTATTTGTCTGAAAGATTTAAAAGTCTGCATAGCAAAATAGATTTCATAGAGCCATAAATAAATAATTTTATGTAATACAATATCTAGATATCTCGCCTTTCAAAGGGCCCAGAAATCTAGCAGCGTTCACTCGCCCGTCCGTCCGTTCAGACCCAGTCTTAAAAATCGGGGCGTGGCCAAGCGCTGCTGCGGCACGTGGCGCGAAGAAAAAACTCGATGCAGGGTAATAATGTTTCAATTACAAAACAAAATACAAATTAAAGATTAGTAAATTTTGATAATATGATAGGCAGTATTATTACCTACAGTTCGAGGTATGATTTATTATTTTAGGACTGACCATTAGTTAGAAAATCTCATTTTGAAAATTGTCGTCATCCTGAATTTTACGCAAAGAGCTGTAAGGTTATTCTGGCCAATCAGAAAGCTTTTGCGGTCCATAAATACCCCGGTGATGGAAATTACAGGCAAGTTTAGTGAGAGCCCTCGACAGGTTAAGTTGTAAGATACAGGACACGGTTCCCTCTTGACAATTAACTGAAAAACGCTCCCTCGTTTTTAGGCTTCGGTCAGGAGACCCCCTAAAGCGACCCCGGAGTGGTGATACGGTGTTAGCTCTCAACTATTCTGAATTCCACTTTGTTTTGAAAGTAGCAACCACTTGCACAAAGGTTGTGAAATCGAAAGAAAGGCTAGTCCAAAAGTCGAATAACCTAATCTCCAATAAATTACGAAATTAGGGGACTTCGGCCAATGGTGAACAATTGTGAAAGTTTTTACTCAACCGCGTTTAGGGTGAACGTGCTTGCACGGCGTGTATTGTCAGTGGGGGAGGTATAAATGAGACTATCTGTTTACGAAGCTCGTTTGTAAGTAAGGCTGGTTTCTGTCGTCAGCCAAAAAGCTTAGACAGTTAAAAGAAATTCGTGCCCCCTGACAAACCGCCATAGTTTATAACCGCAGATAGACGAAAACTATAGATATTGTTCAAGTTCAAATCTATAGTGAGTAACTATATAGAACTTTACTTAACAAAAACTTTGACCTTTAAGATTCTGTCGGGAGTTTATAAAACTTTGTGTGTCAGTAGTAACAACTATTCAAGTAATACGTTTGGACTATTTAGTATGATAGGGCGTACGAAGTGTCCGCTGGGGACATTATCCTTTTATTAGGGATTTTTACGATTTGTGAATTCTTGGAAGAAGTATAAAGTTTTTGCCGTCCATAGAAACTGTCTAGTGATTGTTTCTTGGGCTACTTATTCAAATTTTTGTTTTAGTGTTCCGCAGGAACAAGATTTGTTGTGAAACAAAAGGGACTTTCTTTTGTTTTTGTTTGTGAATTTATTATCCTTGGAAGAAGTATAAAGTTTTTGCCGTCCATAGAAACTGTCTAGTGATTGTTTCTTGGGCTACTTATTCAAATTTTTTGTTTTAGTGTTCCGCAGGAACAAGATTTGTTGCGAAACAAAAGAGACTTTCTTTTGGTTTTTGTTGGTTGAATTTTTATAGACGACAGCGTCGATAAAATTATTTATGATAATTTTGGGGATCTGTATTAAAGTTATAAGCTTTACTTATAAAAAATTTTTGTAAGGATTAGACATAAGTAAATTTAAGAAATCTTTTGTAATTCGGATCCGAAAAAAACTCCAACTACCCCGATGTGTAAATCAAACTTAAAGGCAGGCCGTAGAAATATTTTTTCGGTTTTCTTTTAAATAAGTAAAAACAAAATTGTGAGAGAAATAAGAAGTTTTCTTTTTAAATAAAAGCTACAGGGAGTAGTTTCAAAATAAAAGGCCATTACCTATTCAAATAAATTTTAATGTTTTAAAAAATTTATTTTTATATTATCACCCGTTGTGATAATAAAAGAATTTATTTAATTTCAATAAATAAATTTAAAAGTCAACTAATCTCTGAAAATGTCTGACTCCTCAAGTCATAGTCAAGTTGAGGCGTCAGATCTGACAAGTCTGGCGGGTGGCAAGGTGGGTCCTCACAGGCCCCCTTCAGGGGCCGTGCTTGATAACTTGTTTGACGAAATTATTGCCAGTCCTAATTACATGTGGGACAAGGTAAATAACTCTGATACTTTAAAAAAGTCAAACAGCCCCTACCCTGACAGTATTAGCTCAGGTGGGGAATCCAGCATTATCTTCAACGCAAAAAGGCCTCTCCCGTCTGAAAAACTTTTTATGAATAACCAAAATCCAGAAGTTGTAGGCATAGTTAGGGGATATAATCTTATTGACTTAGGTAATAGGGATCGCTTAGATTCTAATTCTGATCTAGGCGACGCGACAATGGATTTCCGCCATCCCCCAAACAACATGCTTTTACAAAAGTCCCTTATTACTCGTGGTAGGTTATTAAAGAGTTTGATCAATCAATCAAGTCCATATTGGCAAACTGGAAAGGGTACATAAGTTTGCAAAGTATCTGCTATTCAAGCTCCGTTTCCCATATGACGGCGTTACTTATGACACGAGGCTGCTCCTGTGTGGTTTGCAATCACTAGAATATCGGAGAAGAAAAGCACTTTTGCTTTTTTTATACAAACTGCTCAATGGTCTTATGGACTGCGAGTGGCTGCTACGTTCAATTACATTTCCCAGTGAGGATAACCAGGCATAACCAATTGTTTTTTGAGCGTAGACACAGAACAAACTATGGTAGTAGCGCTTTTGTGGAGATGATGTTGAATAACTACAACAGACATTTCACTGATTGTGATATTTTTAGAATTAGTCTTGCAGTATTAAAGAGACATTCACACATTCTTATTTTTGTTGGAATGTTTATATCGTTTTATGATATGTACCATTTAGGATTTTTAATTCTGTAGTGTACTATGGCTAAATAAATAAATAAATAAATTAATATATAAAATTTATGAGTCTACATATTTTATTAGAAAGATAGTGAATATGTGGACTCCACTTCATAAACTGGTCAACCAGCACACAAAGATATTTTGTGTGGGTTACTTCAACAATTCTATCATTACCCATAGTAATACCAGCCCTGTTAATGAAAAGGCTATGTAATTTGTTTTATTTAGATTAAGTGATAGTTTATATCTTTCCAACCAACTCTCTTAATCAATTTAAAATCTTCTATTGCCTTATTTTTAACTTCTTCCCAATCTTTACTAGTAAATATTATAGAAGTGTCGTCAGCATAAGATATAACTCTACCTCCTATATTTTCTGTTAACAGAGCAAAGGTAATTGAATTTACAGGGTGTTTTCTAACCTCTCTGAAAAAATGAAGGTCGTGAATCCTCACCTTATTTTAAGATGAAAATGTAGTATGAAAGTTTTGCGCATGTTGCTTCGTTTTCGAAATACAGGGTGTTAAAAAAGATTGTATTTTTCATTTTATTAATTAATGCCAAACGATTTTTATCGTCAAATTATATGAGTAGGCTTTGCTTCGTTCCATGGCAACCACATTTGTTTTCTCCATGACATTTGTCTCCTGTTTTAACATCTTTCAAATAATATCCTTTTGAATTGTTTTTGAATTTACTTGTACTACATCACATACTTTTCATAATGGCTGAGTTTGCCAATCAAAAAATGACTCAAATTCTTTTTATGTACGGTTTGCCAAATGGAAATGCGTTAGCGGCGGACGTTTATATTCAGAACTTTTTTATAATACTCGAGTACCGTGTTCGGAAACATTTTCAATATTGCACCTCAAGTTAGAGGAAACAGGTAGCTTTGCAAAAAGCAAAATAGGCGGCCGACCACTTACAGTTAGAATCATACAACTTGAGGTCTTAAACATGGTGGAAGAATCTCCACGCACGAGTACGAGGAAAATCGGGAACGAGTTGAATGTGAGTTACAAACAGTATGGAATATCTTAAAGGACTATTTAGTTTATCCTTATCACATACAAAGAGTGCAAGCTTTGTTGCCTATAGACTTTCCAGCTCAAGTTAATATTTTTTTAACACCCTGTATTTCGAAAACGAAGCAACATGCGCAAAACTTTCATACTACATTTTCATCTTAAAGTGGTGAGGATTCACCACCTTCATTTTTTCAGAGAGGTTAGAAAACACCTTGTAGATTCAATTACCTTTGCTCTGTTAACAGAAAATATAGGAGGTAGAGTTATATCTTATGCTGACGACACTTCTATAATTTTTACTGGTAAAAATTGGGAAGAAGTTAAAAATAAGGCAATAGAAGATTTTAAATTGATTAAGAGTCCACATATTCACTATCTTTCTAATAAAATATGTAGACTCATAAATTTTATATATTAATTTATTTATTTATTTATTTATTTAGCCATAGTACACTACAGAATTAAAAATCCTAAATGGTACATATCATAAAACGATATAAACATTCCAACAAAAATAAGAATTAAGAAAGAATGTCTCTTTAATACTGCAAGACTAATTCTAAAAATATCACAATCAGTGAAATGTCAGTTGTAGTTATTCAACATCCTCTCCACAAAAGCGCTGCTACCATAGTTTGTTCTGTGTCTACGCTCAAAAAACAATTGGTTATGCCTGGTTATCCTCACTGTGAAATGTAATTGAACGTAGCAGCCACTCGCAGTCCATAAGACCATTGAGCAGTTTGTATAAAAAAAGCAAGTGCTTTTCTTCTCCGATATTAGTGATTGCAAACCACACAGGAGCAGCCTCGTGTCATAAGTAACGCCGTCATATGGGAAACGGCGCTTGAATAGCAGATACTTTTCAAACTTATTCTGTACCCTTTCCAGTCTGCCAGTATGAACTTGAGATATAGGGATGAATGTAAAAAATGCTTTACTGACCATAGAATACTTACCTTTCGTAGTGTCTTTATTTTGGAGAATCTCCTTATTTTAATTAGTTTGTAATGTTTCATCAAGTAATGTCTTCTTATTTTGAATTTTAAACTAAAAATTGATCTATTGTTTTAACTATTTACTGTTTTGTTTGTGAAAGAATATTAGCACCAATAAACTATATGAATATGAATATGAAATGGGGCTCCATATTACTGAACAATACTCCAGAACACTACGCACCAAACCGTTGTAGAGAGAGGGCTGTCAACACCCTGTATTTCGAAAACGAAGCGACATGCTAAAAACTTTTATACCACGTTTTCGTCTTAAAACAAGGAGAAGATTCACCTCCTTCATTTTTTCAGAGAGGTTAGAAACACCCCCCGTAAATTAAATGAAACATCAGAGAAATATGACCAATGTTACAATATTTCTTCAACTTCAACTACCAAACTATTTTGTTCAACTTGTCATTCATACAGTGCGGACTTTTTCATCTTGTTTGTTACTACAAATATTAACTATAAATCTCATAATTAGCAAAAGAAAGTACTATTTGTTTTCTACAAATACAATATTAAAAAGGATACCAGATTTAATCGTCAATAAAATTTTGACAAAACGATTCTAGGTAAATCATGGGATTTTTTTGCCAAGAGTGCTAAAGTCGCGCTAAATCAGTTTGAAGAGAGTGACTTTGATGAACCAATTACTCCAAGCAGTTTGACTCCTTTATCTGTGACACCAAATAGATCAACTCCTTCACAATTTTGGTCAATCAGTCATACCAAGGATTATATTCCCGAATTGGAGTACAATTTCGCCAGAAGGGAAACGGCCAAAAGACGAAGGTGTCGAAGTAAGTTTTTTTCACAGTACTGTAACTTAAAATAGAGTAATAAATGCCCATCTGAACTACATCTACTTATGACGAACTTTTTAATGGATTTTAGGTAAATCCAGTAACGTAAGTGGAAATGACGAAGAAGTTGCCAAACTCTTCAAAGGAAGAAACCGGAAACGAAGAGCACTACAATCCGCGGGAGGATTGCCAAAAATTATAACCAAGAAAGTAAGAAGAGTCCAGAGCGAGAATGACAGATCCTATAGGCAAGATGATATTTTATTGTGGGGGTTACTTAATGATATGTACTTATTTTAATGGGTAATTCATGGACCAATTTTAAGTCGAAAAGTTTATTTACACTTAGGCTGTGTCCACAAATGAAGTTTTACCTGACGTTTTACATCTTCAACTAAGACTGTTGATCAAAACTGTTTTAAAAGCCCCGTCCACATATGAGATTTTACCTAACGTTTTACGTCTTCAAGTAAGACTGTCAGGCAAAACTAGAAACGCGTCTACATGCTTAGTATGACGAACGTCTTGCCTGGACGTATATATTCTTGACCTAGGAGAATGATCATATCGAGAGAAGTTATTATTCCTTTCTGTATCTTTCGCCTAACTCAAGAATGGACGTCCAGAAAACAAGGCCTGTGCCCTTCAGTTTTCTCACTGGACGTCCGTCTTCATTCCGTTCAAGTAAAACGTCCGTTATGCTGTCCTAATATGTTAGCTAATACATTTTATCAAATGCCAATGTATGAAAAAATTATTATTTCCCAGACCATCCGATGATAACCTTATACAATAAGGACGTATTTATGTCTACACAGTAGCAGTTTAAAATACTAATTCAGTTTGAATGGTACTACCAAGAAAAGGAAGTCTTTTCCATTGATAGGATGTCGCCACCTGCCGACCGGTTTCGAACTCTTTTGTTCTCGTCAGTTCAGGATATGTGTCCATACCTATCATCAGAGAAGACTCTATACTTCACGCTGTATTATCAACGGTAGTCGAGAAAATATCATGGTATTCTGACTTTTTATTTTTGATTTATTCAAATAACGTCTGTTCCGATTGTGTGGCACTACGCTTTGTATTTTCTCGACTACCATTGATAATACAGCGTGAAGTATAGATTCTTCTCTGATCATAAGTATGGACCATGGACATCAACCCTGTACTGATGAAAACAAAAGAGTTCTAAACCGGTCTGCAGGTGGTGACATCCTATCAATGGAAAAGGCTTCCTTTTCTTGGTAGTACCATTCAATCTGAATTAGTATTTTAAAGTAGACACAAATACACCCTTATTGTATAAGGTATCATGGGGTGGTCTGGGAAATAATATTTTTTTCATATATTGGTATTTGATATTAATACCACCTGAAAAGTAAATAGACTTTTTATTTTTAATACATTTTACTTGAACAAGTAGAACGTGTCAGGTAAAACCTTATGTTAGGCCCTGTCCACGCCTAATGTTTTAACTGATAAATTTTACATTAACAAATAGAACGTCAGGTAAAACCTCATGTGTGGGCACAGCTTTATATCCTAAATGCTTTGTTTTCGATGTACAGGTTAAAGTTTGTTTTTTGGTTTTTATCAAAAATCTCCAAACCAGTTAGAGATATTACCCTAAATTTTGGTACGCTATACGCTATAAAACACACATTTTTACCTCAAAAAGTTTATTTCTCAAGCCAGTGGCGTAGGTACAGCTACGCCTCAATACAATTTTAACACTGATATTTTCGAAACGCTCTGTATACAGGGTGTTCGGTAAGTACCTTCTATTTTCCCGGGAGCATACAGAGGAGGTAAAAATAAACCTAATATTCATGAGAAAAAAAATTCTAAAGTATACCTTAACGGAGATACAGGCCTCAAAGGGATACCCAACGATTTACTTTTTTAGCCCTAACTTTTGAACCGACCGGTATAATTTAATGACATTTTAATATTTTATTGAAGCCATAAAGAGTCATTAAACCATACTACAGTAGATGTTTTACAACGTCAGGGAAGTCAGGAACGGACTACTCGTTGGGTTAAAACTTTGACAGGTGTCATTTGACAGAGCTGAAAAATACTTTGGTCATTCCTCTTTAAACAATGGACTCTTAATTGATTGCGATACAACTGGCGGTTTTCGAGATAAATCGGTTTTTATGCGAATTACTCAAACTTACTAACGCTAAAAATCACGTTGAGAATTTCATTCATCGGCCAAAATTAATATTTTAGCAATAATATAGACTAATTAATTGTTTGTTTATTTTTAAAAATAACTTGTCAAGCGTTTTTAAACAACCTAATGCTATATTTTAGTTTTATCTGTTTGTGTTCAGCATTAGTAACTTTTGGAACTCTGTATCCTACATGTATGACAAATTGGGTACATTTTTAGTTCCTCTGTTTGCTCTCGAGAAATTAGAAGGTACTTACTGAACACCCTGTATACTGTTTGCGAGGTAGGTGCGGTTTTTGTCACGCACAGGACGAAAATACTTTTTTTATTTGCAGCTCTTTAAGTAACTTAAGTTGCGTGAGTTACACTAGACCTAAGAAGGATTTTCGCCCCAAAACACCTAAATTGATATATGGCGAGGACAAGGAGTTGATCCGTCCAAGAACGCGCTCCGTTAGCAGAATGGTAAATATTAAATTTGATATTAGGAACATTTATTTCAAAACATATTTGTACAGGGTGTCCCATTTTCGACACTTTTATAGGGTATCTCCGTAACTGTTAAGCCGCAAACACACTATTATCACGTAACGCGAGATCACATGCTATTTCGTAATGTCACGGTATACCCGAAATATCTGCTGTATGCGTGCTTATACATGGGTTTAGAAGTACACTATAGTCACCTCATGCAGATCACGGCAAGTCATACGTGACAGCACAATTTTGTTTCTGCAAATTTATATATTATCGTGATAGCACGGTCTCAGAGTTTGACGCTAGAAGGCTACAAAATTCACTTGCCATCTTCACTAAAGCCGTAAACACACTATTGTCACGTGAATTCACGTATTGTCATAGCGTCAAAATAGCACATGCTGTCACGGCTTAGAAACAGACTACGTACACTACAGATCATTTTTATTACATATTTTGTGTTTGTCAAGATCGCAAGTGAATCTTGTAGCCTTCTAGCGTTAAACTCTGACACAGTGTGCCGAATATGTAAATTTGAAGGAAGAAAAGTGTGCTGTCAAGTATGACTTGCCGTGAGCTGCAAGAGGTGACTCAGTGTACTTCTAAACCTATTTATAAGCACGCATAAACCGCCATGCAGTATTTCGGGTATGCCGTGACATTGCGTGATAGCATGTGATCTCACGTGACGTGATAATAGTGTGTTCGCAGGTTTACTTACAATAGGGTACTTCCAAACCTATTTATAAGCACGCATAAACCGGTTTGCAGATATTTCGGGTGTGCCGTGACATTGCATGTGATCTCACGTGACGTGATAATAGTGTGTCTACAGCTTTAGTGCTATCAAAAAAGTAATGTATTTGTCATGTACTCTATTTGGGTCAAACTTAAAATGATTAAATCAAAATTTGAAAATTTGCACTTGCTTAAGAGATACGGGGGAAAATCAAAAAATTGACAATTTCAAAATTACCCTATATTTTCTTAGTCAAAAGAGATACAGAAAAATGTTTTATGCAGAAGTTTCTTTATGACGATTTTTGAATAATCTGCCTTATTTAGAATAAGTATACGCGGTCAGGTAAAAAAGTTATCGGACCTAACCCCATTTTTTAAAATGGAGCACCCCGTGTATTTTAATCTACGAAGATTGCATTTTAAATTATATTTTCAAATATATAACACACCATGGATATTGGTTTCCTAGGCGATTTATTTGAACTATATTACTTTAAACCACAGTAGGCCATGAAACAGAAGCTAATATCCTAGAGACAACTATGTGGACATTCTAATTTTTATTAACATTTAACGTCAATTTCATACATATTCATTTATGAAAATGACTTATCAACATTTTGAAAAATTTGATATGATATCTCTATCATCCGTGGTGTGTTATAAATTTGAAAAGAGAGTTTAAAATGCTATATTTTTAGATTAAAATATACAGGGTGTTCCATTTTAAAAAATGAGGTTAGGTCCGATAACTTTTTTACTTGACCCCGTATACTTATTCTGAAAACGGCAGATTATTCAACAATCATTATAAATAAACTTCTGCATAAAACATTTTTCTGTATCTCTTTTAACGAAGAAAATATAGGGTAATTTAGAAATTGTCAATTTTTTGAGTTTCCCCCATATCTCTGAAGTTAGCCAAAATTTTCAAATTTTGATTTACCATTTTAGATTTGAACCAAAAAGAGAACGTGACACCTACATCTTTTTTGATAGCAATAACAATAACGGAGATACCCTATAAAAGGTAGAAAATGGGAAACCCTGTATAAAGACAAAGTACATCAAAATAGTAATTTCAAACTTACAATATTTTATATGCCTCTATGTTGCAAAAATAGATGTACAAAGTTTGTTTAATCCAATCTTGTAAGACTCGTCATATTCTTAGGTAAATTATTATAAAATGTAATCGCAGAATATATACAATTTTTCTCACGTAATTTTAATATACATTTAGTGCCACAGTTCTCCAGATATTTCGTTTAGGTACAGGATGATAACACCCTTTATATTTTTTTTATTTTTCATACTTAAGAAAAAATAAAAATATTGCTATCAATATTATTTTAGGGCGTTGATTTACAGGGGGATCAAGAAGTTTTCTTTTTCAACGGGACATCCTGTATATTAACTGATTTTCCACTTCAACGTCAAATTATGAACGTAATTTATGTAATATACCCTATACCCTTTAACCGTTTTCGATATATTGACACTTGAAAGTTGGTAACATCCAATGTTAAAAATCTAAATCTAAAAATGAAGGAAGGAAAGAAAATCGAGATTGCTATGTGGGGAATGAAAGTGCAACGGGTTATCGGTTCTTTGTTTTCCTTAGCAATCTCGAATATTTTTCATTCCTGCATTTTTCGATATTTTTAATATTGGATTTTGCCAGTTTAATTGCCAATATATCGAAAACGGTTGAATTTGGGTACGGGGTATATTACATAAATTATGTTCTGACATTGACGTAGAATTGGAAAATCAGTGTCCCATTTAAAAAAAAGTTTTAATCCCCCTTATAAATCAACAGGCCTAAAATGATATTTAATCCCCCTCGAATACACCCGAACAAACCCTGTATAGCAATCTTTTGAATTTTTGGTGTATGAAAAATAAAAAGTTAGGTTAAGTTAAAGTTAAACATAATGACCCTGTACTTGATGCCGAACTACGTTTAGCAATACTTACTTGTATTGCTTTAACCAATAGTTATTCTTCCTTTTGTAATTGTTATCACAAAAATATACGTATTGCAAAACGACTATCGAGTAACTGAGCAGGACAAAAAAAAAATCTATATTAACTCGACTCTAGGCATTTCCGCTTTAAGTTACGACTAGTGCCTATGGATTGGATTAACTTATAACGACTCTTTAATATCACTATGACTAGTATGTCGTATTTTATTTTTAGGTTTTTTATTGTTCGGATTGCTTGGAAGACGAGAAAGATATGGAAATGTATACTGCCCACATGATTATAGTTCATAACCGTAAAGCTCCCTATAGATGTTTACAGTGTAATATTAACTATATGACAGCGTAAGCCTATTTATTTTTACAAGTAATAATTATTCTAAAAAGAAACATCCATAAGCAGACCTAACACATTCATTAATAATCACATCACTGATAAAGGAGCAAAAAAACGCATTTTTTAAATAATGATGTGAAGTCTAATTTTCACATAATTACTGTATTACAATAATAATGACTGTGTAACTTACCTGGTGTAAGTGCGCCACTCGTTCGCATTACTCGGAATGGGTAAAGTGAATCTGGGAACTACTTCAGTAGTGATTTGCATTAAACTTTTTCAGGAAAAGGTACAACTTTCAGAGTCTAGGTAATTTTTTTGAAAAGGAAATTTTTTGAATATTTTTCCAATATTAAATATTTTTCGAAAAAAGTTTGAATAAGCCTGTGGTGTATATAATTAATGTGCTCCCTACATTACAGTATTTTTATTTTGAAGTTTTTACTTGAATAATTTCCTTTTCGAGAAAATTACATGGATCCTAACTTTTTTAGGGAACACCTGGCAATGCATGAGAAAACGCACAATAGTATTACCATGTGTATGATTTGTGCTGAGAAAATAAGTGACATTGCAGCATTAAAGAAGCACATGGATCAGCATTTTATTTATTCTGTTCCATGTTCCTATTGTGATTTATCATTTCTAAGCAAATATGAATACCATATGCATAAGTATAGCCATCACAAGTAAGTGTTTGTTATCCTAGGTAATTACACTAGTGCCTAAAAATTTTCGATAATTTTGCATGAATCCTCCTTTGGAGTCGGGCTATTTCGCCAAAATATGAAAATGAACTCTTGTTGTTTTTAGGCAATACGCTTAAATGCAAAATTATCTGAGAATTTTTATGCACGAGTGTAATTTAGGGAGAAAATTACTCGAATAATGGTTAAAACAACTTTATATTACAACTTTTAAATAAAGAACTAAAAAAAATTAGTAATTATTAATAACGCAATTGTAATAATATTTAATATTTGAGTTTGTAGCTGGAAAATAAGATTTATTTTTTTAAACGTCAAAAAGTGTCATTATCTTTGTCAATAAACAATAAAAACTTGGCTTGTTTTCGATAGCTAGATGGGTTGTTTTCGATGTAATCAATCGAAAACAACACCTCTAGCTTAATGTATGAGGGTAATTTTCGAATGTAATACCACAAGATGTGTCGGGATTACCGAATAATACTTTTACCTGACACGAAACGCGTTACCCGGCAACAACACTACGACTCCGAAGGAGGAGGAGGTTGGACATTAGCTTAAAATATAACCGTATTGGACATAAATCCGGATTCACAAGATTTTTTACAAGCCACTTACTTTCGCATGTTCGACTTGCTCCTCCCTGCGCCGTTTTAGAAAATATTGGGTTGTATTCCAGACGACCGGTACTAGACCCGTTATTATATTTTTCCTCCTTAAAATATTCCAATAGCAAAAAAACCGCTTCATTTCCCCTCCATGCTAGTTCGGATGCAGCTATGTGGAAAAATTTCCGTTGAAGCCCATCTGGGGTATTTTCATCCAAACTAAAGGCCATTTTTTCTATTTCCTGTCTCGTCAAACCCGTGGAACTCTCCTTTCGTGCACCAGGTACCGCCTGCAACTCTTTTCGTTTTGCATTACGGGCAAAACGGGCGCTTTGAAAAACCATGTCATTGAATGGATCTATGTGGCGATTATATTTTTCAAAATATAGTTCCTGGAGCATTTTGGCCGTTTTGTTCCATAAAAGCTTGACCACACCTTCTTTATAATCGCTTCCGTCGGATTTTCGCATATTATATGCCCAGTCTTTTAAAATGTTGCACAAATCCTTGTCTGTTGACATTTTCTCAATTTCGAAACTTCGCGCAAGGCAAAACTCAGTAAACTGCTTCCATACATATTTGTCGGAACGCTCGGTATTTTTGGGCTTCACATTTTTAACAGCATCGTCGACTTTAGACAACAAAATTTTACCAAATCTTTCTTTTGCCATTTTATAACAAGAACTGACAGAAATTACTTCTGAAGTAATTTGTCAAAAAATGACAATTACAACAATGTGACCACCAAGTGATAATCACTTAAATGATTATCACTTATTAATCACATCCTTCTATATGGGAAAAATATACATGGAGTTGTATAATCATTGATATTATATCCTGTGATCCAATTCCCATGGAATTAAAAATTCTCTTAAAATATTTATTCAAGAAATATTATTTTTTGCGACCAACTTGAAAGGGCAGAAGCCGCAGTTGCCTTTAAAAAAGAAAGTGGACAGGTGCTGGCAGGACAGTTTTCGGGTTTCAAGTAGCCTTCAAGCAATTATTTTTGGACCACTCTGTATGCTTAGACTAAGATATGATAAAGACATTATTATTAGAACTCATATTTTCGTTAAAAAAAAATCAAAATTAATTAATAACTAAAAAACGGCAACAGATAGGTATAGTTTAATATTAATGAAAGTTGTTCAGAAATAGATGTAGAATCTGATTATATGTAAATATATAGGGAGTTCCATTTATATAACGTTGTTGCCACCGGTTTTAGGTAGAAGCAGCAAGCTGAAAATATTTTAGAACGACAGATTATGATCGGTTATCTGGAAAACCAATTTCAATACAAACGTAGCAACTGTTTTCTAGAAATGTCTAACGTTACATCTACAGTGAATTACTCTCTATTGGTTTAATTGGCGGAATTTCCTTGCATGTATAATTAAATAATCGTGATTTGATAGGGTTTTACATTTTTATAGGGGTAAAAGACGAAAACATAGGGATCAAAAACTGCATAAAATAGAACAAATAGTTCACTATATGGATATGGAGAATACCAAAACGGCCAGTACAAAACTTAGGGACACTAACTACAGTACAAAAGAATTCAGCGCGATACCAATGATTCTTGATGTTCAGGAAATGCCCAAATTTCGCGAACCGACGTTTTATGAGTTAGATCTTCAAGTAAGGCTTTCCGAACCCGTTGAAGTGCCGGAAGGTCGGACGGGTCTAGGAGACAATCTTGTTCAAAATCCAAGGTAAGTAATAAAATTATTTATTTTTTTACTATTTATATTTATTTGTTACAAACCCGAACAAACTTCTTTAAGTCCTGAAAACAACCGTTTAGCACGCCTACATGCGATAATAATTTTTAAATACCGTCCTGGAATTTAATTAGTTATATTTTTAGAGCATTTTGCATAATATGCTCGTCATATAATAAGTTACAAACCTCATTTTATTATTTTTTTTTAAGCGGTAAGTCATATGAGTAGTATGTTTTTATGAGTAAAAAATAAGATTGTAGATTTTTATTTAAGTTTCACATTAGATGGCGCTAGTTACATACACTGGGTCTAATAAATCTATGATTTTTTTTCTTACCTGTTATTAAGTATTTTTAATCTAAGAATCTCAAAGAAGGGCAATTTCTAAAATATAAAGGTATACTTGCTAGATCTTAAATCTCTAACTGTTTTCGAGATATTTTCATTCTTGCTTTAATTTTTTTGATGCATTGTGATGTTTAAATCGAAATATCTCGAAAACGGTTAGATATATTAAGATCGAGCCAAGTATACCTTTTTAGTTTAGAAATTGCCCTTCTTTGAGAATCCTGGATTAAAAATATTTAATAACGCTTAAGAAAAAAATCATAGGTTTATTAAACCCAGTGTATGTAAATAGCGCCCCCTAATGTGGAACTTAAAAATTTCTACAAATTCATATTTCTTATCCATAAAATCATCATACCGCCAACGTTCAAACCGATACATTGAACCGTTTTCAAACTATGGCTTATTTTCGAAAATAAACTTTCAGTTTCAACACCCTGCATTTCGAAAAAACTTATATGACTTAATCGGTCTAATTTGATGTTTAGTATCTCCAGTTGCTCTATGGACCATCAGTTATGGGACACCCTGTATATACGAGCCCTGACGCACATGATTGGACCAAAGGAATATATAAGGCAGTTTTTTATTTCTCACCTAGTATTTATTGTGTATATAATAGGTTCAACAAATACAACTAAGTTTATTTGATATTACATGGTATTAACTAGTGTTGTGATCACTCGAGTGAAAAACCGCTTGATCACTCGATTATTGAAATAACCGACATCGCTCGATTATTAAAAAAACCGCTCGAGTTATCTATTCAGGCGAAAACCGTCGCTCGTCACTTATTATCTTTCACTCGATACCCGCGCTTCGCTTGACGCCGACGGAAATGTACCGCTGTAGTGTGATCGAGTTAAAAAACTGCTCGTATATTCGAACAGTTTTTCGCTCGATAGGAAATACTCTAGTTATAAATTCAGGCGAAAAACCGAAAAATATCACCTGTCACTTGATAGCCGACCTTCGTTATACGCGCCGCGCCATCTGATTGGCCACGTTCGAGTTTGACGTTGAGCAGGTAATACGACATACGTCTTTCTTAAAGGCACATAAACGAGAAGGTGCATATAAAAAAGTATGCCAAATCCCTTAGCGGAGTCATGGCGACATGAGTTTGGTAAAGTTTTGTTTTAACTGGCTAGCCAGCGGAGTAGTTTAGCTCTCCCTCGATGGTAAATATTAAAAAATTAAAGGATATAATTTTAAAATTTTTATTTACTATAAACTCGAGAAAACTTCTCAAAAATAACAATAATAGAAATTGTTAATGAAAAATAGCAAAACGAACAAAATGGTTAACAAAATATTTAGAAAAATTCGTTGGTAATCTTATAGTAAACATTTTTAAATCTAAACAGGAACTTTTTATTATTAATCTCAAGAAGACTTCTAAAAAATAACATACATTATAGAAAATGTTAATGGAAAATAGGAAAACGAGCAAAATAGTTAACAAAACATAGGTATCGACAAATTTTTTGGTAACCAAAAGTAAACAGTCTTAAATTTAAACAGGAACTTTTAGGTAACTATAAGCATGAATTTTAAAAAATGATAACCAATTTTCTTATTTTGCCAGTCGCGTAACTAAGCCTAAATTTTTGAAGGGCACACAGTGGGCACCTGATAATTTAAAATCGAAGAATTTGACAAGTCATTTTAAATATCTACTTATTTTATGCTCGTAGATTGAGAAAGATGTGAACAAAAATAACTCTTGGTAATACTTTTTGTTCGGGTTAAAAAAGCACAATAATAAACCATGAACAATAAATACATATTTACATATAACTGAGTCCCACTGACGCGGACGGTCTGACCAGTTTTTATGCCCCTTTCTCCACAAAAGTCCTCAGTTATATGGAGCGATAAATCCAAATTCGAGATATGTGTTGGTGATTCAAGAAGTTTAATTATCCGAATGCCGGGAGAGGAATATCATAGAGATTGCCTTAAGTGAAAAGTAAAATTTCCAGCATCTGTCATGGTATGGGGTCCTCACAAGGGGTTGGTCGTCTTCTGTTTATTAATGGTACCGTCAATGATGCAAAGTATAAAACAATTTTGCAAGAAGAATTGTTACATTCAATTAATGAGATTCAGCTGCCAGATGGAGAATTTATATTTCAACAGGACGGCGCAGCATGCCATACTGCCAAAAGGGTAACATCGTGGTTGTAAGAAATTAATATTCCAGTTTTAATGTGGCCTTCAAGTAGTCCCGACTTGTCACCTATCGAAACCTTCTGGCATCAAATGAAAAAAGCTCTACGATTCAGTCCGCACCATTCCTGAAATTCAGGAAATCTGGAATAACTTTCGCCCAGATTACTGTAAAACATTAGTGAATACCATGCAAGCAAGACTTGATGCTGTTATAAAACAAATAGGAGACTAATATGCGCTAAATATAACAAAAATAATTTCGTCTTATTATTATTATTGTGAGTAAAATAAATAAGCGGTATTTTTGATTAATTGTTAATACCATGTAGTATCAAATAAACTTAGTTGTATTTGAAGTAAGATAGATGTAATAACTACATCTAGCGGTGAATTTGCGTACCACAAGGCTAGGTCAAGGACCATGACGCCAAGGGTCGGTTCTCTAAAAAGAGAAAAACCCGCAAAAACCCATCTCAAAGCGGTTTATTGTTCCGCAACGACCCCCAACGGAGTTAATGAAATAGAAATATGTATCCTTTTTCGTTCCGCCAGACTAACATCCCCAGACGCGTTTCGCCGTTTACGGCTCATCAGTGTAGTTGTATTTGTTGAACCTATTATATACACAATAAATACTAGGTGAGAAATAAAAAACTGCCTTATTTATTTCTTTGGTCCAATACATGTGCCTCAGGGCTCGTAAATTTCCCAACTACCAGCACTTACAATATCGTATATTCCTCCCTTGTTGAGTGAATTCTTTGTTATGGGCTAGGTTTGGGGTTTAACAACCAAAACACCCTTAAAATCTTAAAAACTATACAAATAACCATTATGAAAAGAATGCTCTTTAAAGAAAAAATATATTCTACAAAAAAGTTATTTCAAGATGCTAAAATTCTTTCATTGCACTGTTAATTACCAAAGAGGTTCTTAGATACATGATAAAGTATGAAAATTATAAATCATACAATCATAATATGCCCACTACATGCGAACAAAAAACTTATAGTATCTAAGATGCATTTCACAAGAACTCAGCAACATGTTGTATGTATATGTGGGTCCCAAAATTTTCAATGTCCTTCCAGATATATTTAAAAACAAAATATATAATAAATTCAAAAGAAAATTTAAATCCTGGATATTTGATTTTTCAATAGGCTCTTGAAGTTAAGATTTTATTTTATTTTCATTAGATCTTTATATAATGGGCCATTCCATTTTATTTTATTTGCTTAGTTATATTAGATTATTTAGATAAAAAAAAAGAATAGGAAAAGCCAAAGAGTATACACACACAACCCCTAGGGTTCAATTGTATATCCAACACTTATGTTACTGTTTTAGAATATTGTACTTTTTTTTGATAAATAGATATTATTATTATTATTTAAAGGTTTCCTGACTTTTAATAAGTTTTTTTTTACAGATTAAACTCTCGAGATTCGGATTCACCCACTAGTATATCGTCTAGTGACAGCGATCCAGACGCTACCTTATCAGATTCAAGTCCTTCAGTATTAGTAAGCCAAAGAAAAAGAATAAAACCATCCCACAGGAAAGAAAGGTCAACGAGTAAAGATAAATTCTCAGCAACAAGTGAATCGTCACCAAACAGTAAATTAGACAGTTTGTATGTGGAATTGAACAGATCTGATTTTTCCACGATGGAAGATAGGTTATCTCCCCCTCAAAATAGTGCTACAGGGTTTATGAACGAGCCTATTACATATGATGAAGGAAGGTAAATATTACTTCCGTTGTTTTCACAGCCGTGTGTCGTTAACTAGAATTTATGTAAAGTAGTCACAGTGTATGTTTACCCTTGCCTCATCACTTAATCAGTCAAAATTACGCGGAAGAGAAATATTAAAACAAAGACTGATTTCATAAACATTATAATAGACGTGCCCAGCGTTCCAATATACGTATTTTGAAAAATTATTTATAATTGCGAAAAAAAAATGGAAATGATGACGGCGAGAAGCTGGCGGTTTTATTTTTTAATCAAACCTCGATCGCCATTTATTTCGCTTACCAGATTCGACCTATTATGTTTTTATTCACTTTTAAGTCTATGATAAATAAAGATGGGGAGTTTTAAGTCACGACCAACCATTCCCTCTTCTATAAAACTTCCTCCGCCAATATTTCATGTTCCATGCTGAGAGAGTGATAAAGCTTAACCGGAATTTATGCCAATCATCCCTTTCGTTGCAATGTTCAATTGATTTTTGCCAGAGTGTGACGACCATTTTTGTAAAACAAACACGACAAAAAATGGCTGTTTTGATTTTCCTATCGAACAAACCCTAATAAGAAGACTATTGTCTACTCTACTGTAGCATTTTTGGGAAAAAACTGAATAAACAATATTTTATTCGCATTTAGAACAAGGCCATTATTCTGGCAATACTCGCAAAAAACTGGGAAAACGATTTGCATATCAACTAAGTTATCCAGGCAGTCATTCTGAAGTAAAGATTTGGTATCGTCTGCATACATGCCCCATACCGCCCCAGTACTCGTTTACATTATTCATAAATATAATATAAAATAATGGCCTAAATATGGACTCTTGCGGTACCCCTAAGTCGCGCTGTCCCGCATTATACTTCACATCATTAAGTATCACGGTCTGTTTTGTGCCCCTGAGATGAGACTGTCCAGTCATAGGCTATGCCTCGGACTCCGCCGGCATATTATTTATCCAGTAGGAAATTATAATCGACTCTGTCAAATGTGCCACTCAAATCATAAAAGAAAAGGATGTAGTGGTAGACCGGCCTTGACGAAACCCATTTTGGCAATTCTTAATAATATTGTATTTTTCCTTAAAGTTATATTCCTTTAGATGAGAGTTAAGTGAACTTTAATATACAGTCAAACTTGTGTTAAGGACGACTTACATCGTTCCGTACCTTAAGGTAACTTTGAAGTATCGGCCCTTGGACTCTTTCAACTGTTGAGTGATTCATTGTATGTGACCGATGAATAACTTATTTTTTAGTGATAATTCAGACATACAAACCGAGATGCACTACTTGGACGGTAAAACCCTTCATACCAATGTCGACTTGGCTGACATAGTAAATATTAATAGTTCTTCGGGTTCAGGCGAATACAACCCACCGGGAGAAGGTATGGCGTTAGATCCGGATATAGAAAATGACTAGGTGTAGGTTATAACTGTTTTTAGTCCAAATTTTAGGAATTGTAAGGAAAGGAGAATAGTCGAGTCTTGTGTATGAAAATAAAAATTAGATTTCTGGTTTTTTATTGTCATTTTAGTTTGTTATTTCAGGAATAAAGGAAAATATTTTAATGAGGTCAATATAAGAAAAGAGATCAATAATGTGGGTCCGGAAATGCTTTCTTAGATACAGGGTGTCAAAAAGTTATATCATCATTTCGTTCAATACCTCGAAAACGATTTATGATATTACACTGATCGTGGATATGCACTATGGCTAAAAATAAAACTATTTTGGTGAAAGTAATATTAAGTATTTTTCAAAAAATGTAATTTGTCTCTTAATCGATAGTAATTTCTTAAAAGAAAAAGTCGCTCTAGTTTTTCTGGTAGGACAAACCGTTTCGAGTAATAATTAAAATATTGTTTTACTAATTTATATACGTAACGTTTTTTTTTCGATGTCATGACATTTGTAAATTAATCGGTTCTGAAATTTTGGTTAATGTTTATTTTAACAACAAATAACCCATATAAATGATCAGTGTAATATCATAAATCGTTTTTGATGTATTAAAGGAAAAATGATATTCCTTTATTTTTGCCCCTGGAAGGAAAACATTTCCGGACCCCCATTTATATTACCTTTTTTCTTATATTCACCTCTAGAATACCTCTTTAAAATATTATCCTTTCCTCCCGAAACGTCCTATATATATTTACTTGCTGATTGTGCGTCACTTGTAATAAATCGAGATTATTTGTTTTAAATACTGACAGCGAAATTTTCTTTAAAAAGTGGATTTTGCTTATTTTTTGTAATATAAAAGTTAGGAATTTTTACAATATCTAAAATGCAAATAAATTTAGTACGAATTTAGCTATTTTTTCAATGATCACAAATTAGTTTAAATTTTCATCCACAAGAGTTTCTCATTAATCTGTATTTTCTAATTTATGCAAAGTACTATTTTGATGTGTTATTTCGTGGCTAATATAAAAAATGAGGGATTTTATAAAATTAATATTACAGAGAAAAGAAAAGGTAACTACATTCCATAAAAATGCCAATTGTTTATTTTTACATTTAAACTGCTTTCAATTAAAAAATAACTCTTTTATTAAGTTCAGAGTTTTTATCTTGAACTTGTCATATGTAATCTTCCCCATATACTTTTACCAATTACATATTATTTATTTTTATACATGGAGACGAGACAATCCATTTTATTATTACATTTACATTTATATGCTTCCATATTATTGTCCAATTAACTTCATAAGGCCCTCGAACATGTACTTATATGCATTAAATTGTATATTTGTGTCCATTTTCCTGCATTTCTCGATTTTTCTCCTTTTTTGAAAATTTTTTATTGATAAACATACTTTTTCTTATTTCATAGCCCGCGACAATAACTGCTGGAACTACACGAGTAAAAAACGCTTCAGCTCGAACTATAACATTATACGCGTGGCGCACAAAACCGCGGCGTTTTAAAAGTTCTTGTAGTTCCGTGCAACATAACATTCCGAGCTAATATGATATTTTAAAATATTGCACGCTATCGTATAATGCGATTACAATAGTTATTTCAATTTACAAAATTACTAGGCTTTGACTTCTAAAAAAAATAGTAGTACATTATGTAACAAGTGCGTGAAGACGGGTTTTATACACTCGTTCGGTTTGCAACACTCAAATATTCTAAATAATAATTATTATTTTTTAATAATGGCTCACAAAACTTTAATAAAAAAATAGAACAAGCATTGTCACGTATTCATTTTGAATACATGGGCTCTTATGGCGTGATATAAATCCTATGAGAAATACGTTGTAGTTCACCCACCGGTGTGAAACGTGAAAGTTCCCCACGGTCGCAGGAAAAATATAATTTATCATTATCGATGTTAATATTGTACGACACAGGAGTGAAGGCG